>OU611860.1:0-4800000 GCA_914767755.1 Agrochola circellaris | reverse complement strand
CGTGGAATCCGACTAAATGTCAAACAAATAAATCGTACGCGTCCTACAGAAAAAGTAATGTCTTTTGAAAGATTTAATTAGGTACCTACTTACTCAAGGATACATAAGTTTGGGTGGAAAAGGATTACTGTTTCAGAAGTACCAAATAAAAGCTCATTTTGTACACGGTAATGTTTTGCAAATGAATACAAAAAGTTTTCTTTCGTAGAATCATTGCTATGAGAAAATAATAGTGCTTTCATATCGAGATGTACTTAGAACTATAGAAATAGAACTATAGTATGATTGAACATGCAGGTAGCATGTTCAATCATACTTGGTTCTATAGTTCTCTATTATCTAGCTATCTATTATAATTACTTGAATAAATAAGTTCTGATGTGATGTAATACCTTGCAGTTCCTAAACTAGATGACCAAGTTAGTAACGTCAAAAAAAAATACAAACTTGATATAAAACATAGATATTGTACGAGACGACTTCTAAGAGTCGAGTATACGCGATTCAGCACCGATTATCCACGATTCAGTTTCACCGACTGACTGAAGCCGATTATACCCGATTCAGTGTTACTGACCCAAGCGTGACGGTTCAGTTTTGTTCACTGTTTAGAAAGAGTGTTTCAAAAGCATAACGTTTTATTTCAAACATTCACTTTAATTCCAAAATCTTCCTTCTACCAGGCTAAGTGACATCAATATTTATGCTAACCTCCTGCAAAACCAATACGCATATTAGCTAAACGATCACTCCACCAATAAAGACGATACTTTGCTCGCAAAATATATGAAAGAGCCGTCAAACAATGCCTGAAGTAATTGATGCGATGCCACAGAATAAAATTATGACGCCGGGCGGGAAGTGAAGACCTGACCGACGCGTAAATCAAACCTTCAGGACATGATGGTTACCACACACGATTGTTTGAATAACTTACTGGGTACTGCTAAGGGAGATGCAAACTTGAGAAGAGAAGGAGAGGGTGTAGTTTTGATTGTTGAGTCTTCGGGAAGGGGTGTTGTGAGTTTATGAGAAAAATAGTCTGAAGAGGAATGTTTCTTCATTAGTACTGTTGTACTTTAGGAAATTGTTACTCATAAAGTAACAATTTTGAAATCTTCCGTCAATAATTTCAATTATTTCATAAATTATTAATAGACACATTTTTCTTGATTCGTATAATATTGAAATATTTTAATTCTGGGGTCTTTAGGCAGACCCTCATCGTCACAATCGGTTAACTTTAAAGGAATTATGGTAATTTTGGCAATAATACTTTCCCTAATTATAACTCACCTACTTCCACCTACTAGACTAACACAAATACCAACCTCAAGTAAATTACATCACTCACAATGAAAAATTTCAGCCAATAAATAACCGCTGTTACGCAGCAACCCTATCTTTCAAAAAAGGAACAACATGCGCACACGCAGCGCCGTTTCGACATCGGAACTAATTGGGCTAATTTATCCGGAATACCGTCACGGGGACGAGATGGCGACGGTGCGGTAACGTGACGGGACGGTAACGTGGCAGGACGGTAACGGGATGGGACTGGTACGATATATGAGGCACGTCGGCTCGCATAGTTCGTATTACGAGGAAGATTGGTGATTTGTATTTAAGGGAATAATATGCGGCAGAAGTAATTAGTTGGGCATTCCTTCTGGTGATTTAAATGTCAATTACATGAAATAGCGAGGTGTTCAATGTATTCATAATTCGTTCCTTTTGTACCACACTAACGAAAGGAGAAAATTGATCAGCAACTTTTCATGACATCACTATGTTAATCTTCAGAGTTATAACCTCGTTTATTTTGACCTCGATTAAATTTATATCTAATAATTAAAATATTAAAATCAAAGCAATAGTTGGTCTATCGTATTTGACACTGTTGTAAATATACCTACTGATAAAACACTGGTGTTGATTTTTGAAAATCAATATTTATGGAAACCGCTTTCTGCAGTGCTATTCTGTAACCATCTCACCTTGAAAACTTAGGTGAAGTGAGCGAGGAGTGAGCTGTCATTCTACAGGGATTGACACTATTGACAGCTCACTTGACCCAAGTTTTCACGGTGAGATGTTTACAGAATAGCATGGCTAATTTACTTTAAAAAAAAAAAAAAAAAAGTATCTTCATATTACATTTGTTGCAGGCGCTGGCGCGACATAATACCGTTTGGTGGCGCCTTGTCCACAATGTATAGCAATGACACACGTGTTAACGATATCAATGCTTTATGCGCGTGAGTCGCGATCCTTATGAGAATAATATACGTTTTATAAACAAACGCAAATGCGGGATCTGGCTGGATCTAGTAAATACTCTCTAACATTGACTACAATTTTATGAAAACTTATCTGAAATTCAAATAACTTTCACCAAAAAGAACACCCAGATAGGTAACTAAAAATAAATGATACAGTTACTACCTACCTATTTCGTTACAAAAAATATTTAAATGCAATCAAAAAAACATTTGATGATTTTATTTTGAGACTTAACTCAGATAAGAAACAAAAATACTCAAAAAACAGTTGAAGAAAAGATAAAGCTGTCAACTGAAATCAATAAAAAATGGATTTTGAACACACCATGATTGAGCCATAAATTAATATCAAATGCTACTATAATTGAAATCAAACAAACATTGTATATAGATAGTGATACTTCAAAGATTGAAGACGAGGCGCTTATAACAAACGCGTTCAAAATTAAAATATTACGAAAACAAACAAACGACGGAGCTTCTGTTTATTTTACTTACGATGCTATATCGCGCTGTACCGAAGACGAACGCGGTTTCAGCGCCACAATACATTATAACACTATTCCTTTGTGATTTTAATCGTGTTTCCTACAAAATCTAACAAAACAAACAGAAATTAATAAATTTCTTCACACTGTTTTTATTATTGATAGTAAAAACAAATAGTTTTATGAGAATTTTGAATAGGAACGTAATTTCGTTTATAATTTATGGGTGATTGTAATTATACGATTCGTTGTTGGATATGAAACACGTTATGGTTACAGAACAAATGTTTTTTGATGGAAGCAATTAATTAAAATGGTGGTCTTATTTTTAAACATAATCAATACATTTTGAAATCGACGGCTGTAATTTTAATGACACATCACTATGTCATTTGAAATCACTATATTGGGCAATGCTTAGGGTCAAGACACTTCCTAATTCTTTAGTGAGAGTAAGGTAAAAATGATAAAGCTGTGTTAAACAGTCGAATAAAACTAGGCTAGTAATAATTATAGTCTAGTATTTTGGAAATAAGCTATCTTCTTTAATATGACCATATTTAATCCAATAAAGTTTATTGAAGACTTCAAAGTAAATTTTTGTGGACATGATAATTATTCAGATTTGTTACAGTTGTAATAGCAATCATGTCATTTCCTTTAAAATTGTTTTTTTATTTTTATTAATTTATTTGTCTTTTTAATTATTTTCTATTTTGTGAATGTGAGAACGCTGTAGGCTAAGCCTACAGCGTTCTCACAATACATTATTTTGACATAAGCGTCGAATGGAATGGAACGGATCATTCTTGATACTGAGATTTCAGAAGTAAAGTCGCTCGAATGGATTTGGAACGTAACGCAAGTGCAAGTGTGTGTGTCAAATTGTCAACTTAACAACTTACTGTCAAACAAAAGTCACTCAATGTTCTTTGTTTTGGCGGGGGTATTATGATAATAGTGACAATCAAAATATTCAGCATAATATGCTGAATATGCATAATATGCCGAGCGACCTAAAATTTTATAAAAAATGAGTTACTCATTTATTTTAATATCAATTTTAAATGTGGGGGAAACATACGAAAAAAAACTAAGAATGATACAAAATTATTACAATCTGTAAGTTCCAAAAACCATGTTTTCAAATATCTAAATAAATCAATTTGGAAAATACTTTATTTTGTTTGCAAATACTTTTTTTATCGCAACAGTAAAAATAAATTTACACACTATGATTTTCCTATGTATTTCACTATAAAACTCTGTAGGCTTAGTGGACTGTAGATTTGTTGACCATCTTCTATTTTATTAAGTACCGGGTACTTGTTGAAGAACCTACACTGTCCTCCCATACCTATTAACACTTTTATTTGAAAATATTGTAAAAGTCCAATATTTTTAAAAGAGTAATCTTGGAGTTTCTTGCCGGCTCTTCTCCATAGGAAACAACCAATTGAAACCGTGCACCTAGCTTCTAACGTTTCCTAAGTGCCCATGTAGGTTTATGTGAAATAAAATACCATCAAGCCGCAATAAAAGTAAAATGTGTTAAAGCTGGGCTAAGCGTTAAAGATAATAATAAATTCCTGGTAAATCATAAGATGTGCGTGAGAGTTAAATCTAAATTAGCTGTGACCGAGCGAGGAGACTATTCTGAAAGCTGTGAAAAACAATATCTAACACATTTTTTAGATTTGATTTTGATTTGTTTTGAGTAAGAATGTGAATGGCTATAAGACTAGGAGAAGACCGAAGAAAAGACGGATGAATTTCGAAGTGTTAAAGATGATATAAGTACCTAGCTAGGGGGTTCAATATTGAAATGACGGCCCATTGAGAAGTATTGAAGAAGAAAAGAAGACATGGTTCGTTGATCTAAAAGATTTGGGATTAGGGCAGGAAGATGATCAAAACATTTAACTCGATATTTTAACATTTAGAATTCTGTTAACATCTCAATGTCGTTTAGTACTTTACCTATTTGTATGTCCCATTTGCCCTATTATACCTACCCATCGTTTTGCAATTTATGCATTTAGGGTAAATAGCGTCATTCTACACAAAATTGTTGTCTGGTGAATGTCCAATACCTTTATAAGATTCGGCATGCAAATCATCTCATCCAAAATACACCCATTCAAAGTTTCGATCGCATTTCGTTACAAACCACATGTGAATTTTAATTCCATTCATATTTCAATCATCTCGCAACTTTATTCCACATCTCGAGAATATCGTCCCAGCTGCGGCCGCCATCGTCCGTCGTTTCATGACTTATGCCCCAATTGTTTGTTTTCATTATGAGCTCTCGTAATCCTGTATATTTTTTGTTTCATATTTTTTCCGAGCACTCAAAATAGATGGTTTGTTTGTGAGCCGTGAGAATTTGAAAGGGCATGTCAACGGTGGATTAGTGATTGATATTGTGTTATGTAGGTGGTCCGATTAAGATGGTTGTGAGAGCTTTTACACCTTTATATTTGTGATTATTCTGGGTTTTGAATTTGTTGTTTCCGATTACGATTCAATCATCGCTATCGAAGCTAGAATCATTGTTATACTAACTCAACCATAGTAACATATAAGTTTACTAATATATTCGACCCAACGCAATGGTTATATACCTGTTTGTACCAAAAAGTAATTTTGAAAAGATTATCTTCTAGTTAAATATACGAACGGCTAAAAATGCAAAATAACACCAAGTTTGGATAGGTTACCTAATAACGAACAGTTATAGAAAAGTAAATTTGAACAACCCATAACACCCATAGACGTTTTAAGACTATCGCCTAACTTGAAAAAAAGTCGGTCGCTTACACACTCGGTTGAGAAAAATCTATTTTTGGACGACAAATTGCACAAGATAATGTTAAAACGTCAAGTTTAGGAGAAAGTATCGAAGGGTTGTAAAACAAAATTCATAGATTAGATATAAGATAAGAGCCACGTGTAAACGATGAGTCTGCAATGTGTTAAGTTTTTTCTACCCTTGTAAAAGTTTTACAGTTGATAGTCGTAAAGCTGTCTGCGTGTTTGTATTTGCAATTTGTATTCTTTTGGTTCTTATCTTTTGAAACGAAAACTTCTATTTTTCAGGCTTTTATTAAGATTCACTAGATTGAGATAATCTTGATTTGTGACTTGTGCAAAAATGCATGCTTTACGCGAAATACATCTGTGATCATTTGTTTTCTAAATTAAATGGATGATTGAATAAAATATCATAATTTATCTTTTGTAATACTTGATTGTCAACAAAACCAATAATTCTATACATTGTAAGTTTGTCATTTACGTAGAATATTACCTCTTTCTCTCTAAGCCATCTTCCAAATTTAAGTCATGCTAATATTGCGACCCGGATGTAATTAATTCATAACCCACTGCTCCATAATTCCCTGAAGCTCTTAATCTTTAGTTTACATTACAGTTTTTGCAATAATAATCAATACGTTTATCATCGGGACCACGTGTGACGGTCTGGAGTGGCGCGTATCCTTGGAGGAAAAAACTTTGCTCTACAAGATTTATGGAACTCTTGAATATTGAGGTGGGTAGGGTTGGGTTAGATATGCAAGTCTTGGAGAATTCAAGTATAAGTTGCCAGGTAATAAACTGCCAAATGAATTGCAATTGCTAAAGATGCTAAATCCTGTCCGTGAAAGCAATGTTTCTGCGACTCTAGCTGGCGCTACGGCAAGAGGATTGTTTGTAACTTTAGTACATGACTGTAGGTATTTTTTTATATTTTTATGAATTCTTGACTGTGCTAAACTTAAGAGTGTAAAATATATTGGACCACTTTAAAAAATGTGGTTGTTCGAAATATTCGTTTTAAATAAGCTTCGGTAATCAGATTGTGATTCTGAAGTATCTCATAGGTATTAAATTGTGTGTTTCATAGTATGAGATAGTTTAGAAAAACATTCTAGAAGATCGTCAAACCATTTCTCGTCACAGACATAAACGTTTACGACACAATAAATAGGTACCTACCGGAAAATCTACATCTTCTTTAAATTCTTATAAACGATATTTATTAGGGAAACCATTCATTTAATCTACTGCTGATTCATTATTATTTTTATGATTTTCTGGAAAGGTGGGTGGTGATGATGTCTAGTTAGTAGTTGACGTTTCTGTTTTCAGGTAACTATTAGGTATGTAAAGATTTCATGTTTTATCATTTTAGTCTATGGCTTGTTATTGGAATTCGCTTTTTTAGAGAACGCTCAACACCCATTGGGAAGCTCTTGCATTATATCTTTCATTAATCGATAAGTTTTTAATTTTTCATTCTGACTAATTTCAATAGAGCAAAAATACACGCTTACGCGTATATTCATCGGTAAAAATCAACATGCCTAAATATTCATTAGGAATTTAACAGAATAAAATGAGTTAAAAATTAAATATGTCAAAACCAAAAATAAAACTAACAGTAATTAGTAACCTTTGAAATAACAAAACGGTCGAATTGGAAGTATCCAAGTCAAGTAGCATTGAAGTTTTTTCACGTCCGCCGGGCGTCGGTTAATTACCACAAAAAATGTTGCCCACCCCTGGCGGGTCATCAATCTAGATTGACATGTTTTGGACTATGAGCTCCTCGCTTTATTGTTTTAAAAACAAAACAAATGGCGTACGATATCGAATAATAAAATGTAAATGAGGACCATGGGTGCCCAGTTATAAAATTTAAGTAGACAAAAGACACAATGAAGACCAAGCCTGGTGTCTAGCTATAAAAATGAAGAAGAACAATGAAATGGTGAATGGATTGTCGTAAAAATGATATGGCTAGAAACGTGGTCAAAACTGACATGACAACTGAGAGAGCTGTATTGAAGAAGATGACATGTAATGCTGAGCACAAGCAAGTTGGGACAAGACCTTATAAAAAAAATTAAACTACTGGGCAAAAGTTTTGCCATATGGACTTCAGATGAAGCAACAAGTTCTGCTGAAATACCGTAGTTGCAATTTATAAATAACTCATCTCGAATCATGCCTATTTGTTATCAAAACGAGTAATGAGTATGTTAAAGAAATTATAGCAATAACACGTGTAACTATCGACGTTTACATAATAGTTTATTTTCGTTCAGTCGAAAAACAATTCCACCAAACATTTACTGTACTACTTTTTAGTAATAGTCTTCACTCAACAATCGTTCAATCATTTGAACTAAAACTTTTGATGTTGCGCTTACAAAGCTCGCGACCGATTTGAAATCCGAACATTATGTGAAGCAGTCACAAAATGTTCGCGAGACAAAAAGATGAGGCTAAAACTGTGGGCTAAAAGATCTGAAAGCTGTGCGACATGGTTGGGTGTCAATCGTCGGGCCCGCGTCGATCGCAGCCGCGCTGCTGACGGATAGATGAATGAACACTATCACACAAGAACGAAGGGAACGCGAACGATTTGAGTCACACATACCAGAGTCCGTGAATTGTTGAGGAGCTTGCTTTTCGCCATATAAGACTATTATGTTTGGGTAGGATTTGTTCTTTTGATTTTTTTAGCGAAGTCTTCGTGCCATTAATTATTATTTTAAATTAAATTAGTGTAAGTTTTCAAGAACTGAAACGTTTAGTTAGGTGTGCAATTATTGTTTTAAAAGTATTATAGGAATTTCACAAGCTTTTCAGGGACAGACAACTTACTTTTATTATTTGATTTATGAAGTTGTTTTAGTGAGCTAAGAAATAGCTAGTACTTATTTGGGTTTTGGATTAACTATTGAACAAAATTACAACATAATTACAGTACATTACAATGAGTTTAATTCAATCGACATTCTTTTTCTTATTAAAAATGTATTTAAGAAGCAAATCCAAGCGACCCTAAAGGATCAGTAAAGTATTATATAATTAACGTACTTACTAATGTTTAATAATGTACGCACACAAATTTACTTAAATTCTAAAAATCCAGATATGAATTCTGGGATAACGCCTAGGTATGCTGTGCTAGGTATTGACTGTGTTAGCTAGTTTTTAAGTACTTTAAATTGTAATCTGTGGAGAACATAGTGGGTAGCATAATTGTTATAATGTACCTCATGTTCAAAATAATAAGTGTAACCTTATTGTGCTACTGTTTGTTTTTCCGTAAATAAATGAATGTATAAATAAATAATTTTTGTAATCGCACTTTTAAAAATCTAACACAACTTATGAATAACGGTTTCACAAATTGATGTATCTGTTAATCAAGAAAAAAACGTATATGTATTTCAAGAATACATTTGGGTTAGTAATGTAATGCTGAAAATCTAAAGAATTTGACATCTGTCTTCCCTGTAGATGGTTAAATTCATGCAAGTCATTATGTATGCAAAAACTTAGAGCAAATCTTTTGGGCCGACGTCTTGGAGGGTCCAGTCAAGAGGTTTTAACTTTTTCAATAATTAAAAAAAATTGTAAGTAATTACCGTCACCGTGGCGACTGAAAGAAATATTCACAATTTACACTACACTGAGTGGTGGAAAACTTTAGCACAATAAGGACGTAAATAAAATAGGTATTTTCGTCGAGCCGCGGATCATAGTTTTGTTACACAAAATACAAGGAAAAGTAAGAGAATAGATAGAATTTTGCTTTTTTCTCTTTTCCAATAAACTAAATGTTTCACTGCAACTCGACTGAACTTTACCCTCTTTCTCTCAGCCAGGACTTAGACAAAACAAAGGCAATTTACCGGTTCAAGAGCCAGGACTTCTCTTATTGGATATCCATCAATCGGCACAAAAGACATGCAGACACACAGGATCACTCACTGACCATCGAGTTGGCGCGGCTGCTGCCATTCGCCCCGCCACTCTTGTCCCTCCATCACATTTCTTCACCGGCGGCCGATTATTTTTTCAACGCGACACAATAAATCAGTTTTCTGTGCGTTAATCAAGTTATGCGCGCGCGCAGACGGCGGCGCGAGGAGAACGCTTCTGTCGTCGGCGCGCGTCGCCAGCGCCGAGCCCGCCCCGCTCCGCCCACCGCCCAATCGCGAGAGCTTTCATTCCCACAGCACTTTATTTATTTTCATCTGAATTATGTACTGCACTGTTTGTTGGTTCGACTTTACCTGAACTGGTAGGTAGACGAATGTTATCGACGATGTACGTTTTGATTTAACTCTAAACTTATGTACCTATTCAAGCCCACTCGCTTCGTGATATTATCCAGAGGTGTTTGTTGAGTCTAAGTTATATTTAAAATCAAGACAACACTGTACCGATGCATATTGACCATATTTCAGCCTCGTAACTACCTGACAACATTAATTATGCAGACAAAACAGAATTAATAGGTAATTGTGAAAAAGTTAACTCATAGACATTGTTATATACATAAACTTGTACAAACAATAGACTAGCGACGGCTCCCATGTTTGGAATAGGCAGGTAAATACTACAGCAAGACGTACTGAAAAAGCATCTGAAAAATTTCGGGACAACAAAGTAACTTTTCAATAAGAATTAAAATTATACCCACAGTCGAAATTAAACATAGGTATTATTAAAGATCGTACTCCTAAATACCTTCGTGGTAAAATAGGTAGGTACCAAAGTATCCAAGTCAATAGGTATTAGATCTGCATAAAAATGCAGTACTCCAACCAAACATACCAATACATACTATTGTATAGAATCAAGTTTTTCTAACTGAACTGTGCTGCTGGGGAGTTTGCTGCGCCACTTCTTCCCAGCTGAAGCACTAGGAAGGGGTGAACGGCGGGCGTTTTTGGGTGACTGTCTTACGTAATTTTGACGTTCGAAAAGTGCTGATTCTCAGCCTAGTTTGAATAAATGACTTTTAAATTTTGAATGTCAAACCAATATTTTGAAAAACAATTTAAATAGGTAAAGGATAGCTGCTGAAATGTGAGCTGTTTGTCAAAGACAAACCATAGAACCTATTTAGAATTATGTATACTCATTTTATACCTATCTTACATGCACCGAACTTCCTGAAATAATCAAATACTTGTCTTATGACAAATTTTTATGTAAGTCCAAAGTTTTTTGCTCAATTACAAAGTCCTTCTTAAGAATTCGAAAGCCTTTAGTTTCTGGCGAACGACCAAGTGTAGAATGAACGAGTAAAGCCAAAAAGTTTGTGAAACTTTGTCTTCAAGGATGTTTGGTAGTTAACGTGTCGGGTGCCCGAATGCGGTTAAAGTCAATCAGATACCCGAATGCGGGCTCACTAAGGGTGAAAGCGCCTTTGCTTCTTCATTTGCAACAAAGGATGTAGTTACAATCCCTTTGTAAGGTTCCTTATACAAATAAATAATGCTGTCAGGGCTTATGTGCAATAATTATCCCAGAATTTACAGCATTAGGAACCTACATTGGCTTGATGCGATATCGATGTTTAACTGCTCAGATTTTTGCCTTGTTTTACCTATTTTTACCTGAATTTCTTCGTGATTATTTCAATGAACAAAATAGTGCATTACCTACTCTTGTTCTCAAAACGGCTGGAGGTTATATAAAACAACACCTTAATACTTAATAGTTCAGGTTTTAACCTTCGTTTTTATTTTTCACTTTTTAGTTGTGGTAGATACCCAACACATATTCGAATACCACTACCTTATAAGTCAATAAGTGACAAGAAGGTATTATTAAAACGTCATTCACATAGACTAGTGCGAAAAATACGTATTATTTAATGAAGCTAGCTCAAAAATTACCCAAGCAAAGTTAATAAATAAAAATATGGGACCACCGCGCAAGCTACCTCTTCTAGAATAATGAAAAAAGAATTTTCAAAATCGGTCCACATTTGACGAAAATATCGATGGAAATACATTTTTTTTTAACATACAGACGAAAATTTAGGAAGTCGGTTAATAATTAGGAAGATTCCTGACGCAATTTTGAAGCTTCAAACTAGGCACTTCACTTACTTTCACGATACCGAAACTAACACCTATTGCAAGATGCATCTTATCGTTCTTATAAAATAATCAACTCTTTCATTTAAACTCCATTCATCAACCAAAATGATGAACAACAAACCCAAATTCTGCGAACGAAAAAACGTTAACTACGAAACGAATAAAGTTTACAAAATCCACAATGCATTCTCAGTTTTAGTAGGTAGTCTACAGTTTTTCCAACTAGCAATCTCTCAACGCATAAGTGTGTAAGTGTGAACTGTTTATCTGAGCGAGATCGTTGATCAATCCGTGCAGTAAACACTGTGCCACTTCAGTGCAGCTACTGATTCACAGGTAGGAATGCTAAGTGTAAACAACATAATATATTGGTTGTATGTAGACTAGGTACACAGATAATACCTACTTATGTATGCAGCTCACCTTTTTTATTGAAAACTAGCAGCACCCCGCGGTTTCACCCGCATAAGTCCCGATCACGTGAGAATATCGGGATAAAAATTATCCTATATCCTAACCTTGATTATGGTCTACCCATGTGCCAAATTTCATCCCAATCTGTTTAGCCGTTTTAGCGTGAAAGCGTAACAAACTCATTTTCGAATTTACAATACTAGATAATTTTTCATTGCCAGAAGCTGGGTGAACCGTAGTGATTTAAATGCATCATTTCTTACAGAAATGATGCATTTAAATCACTACGGTTGATGAACATAAAAGTCGTCATCTTCTTTGTACATTAATTTATTAATAAAGTTAGAAAACAGAAAATTTGATTTAATTTTCAGCTGTTAAGTAGTCCACTCCACTCTACACACAGCATTTATTACATTTTATGAAATAAAAAACATTATTTTATAAGTACCTCTTTAAGGGCCCGTACACACGTACACAACCCCACCACATCGCATCGACAAAATGTGGGCAAGCAGTGGTTACAAGAAATGATACATTTAAATCACTATGGTCGTAAGCAGATAAACATAGTGTCGCTGCAATTTCTAACAATTGCGTTGTGGTAACTAATTCTTTTTGATGTAGTTGCATTGTCGCTAGAAGTTGTGATCTGGTTAGTGTTTGCAGACAGATAAATCGTGAAGTCCGTTGACGTTGTGGCTGGGATGATGTGGTCGGTATCGCTCACCTTGTTGATTTTGACGGCCAATTTGGTCCGTGTGAATAGACTATTAATTTTCATACAAATTAGCGCCCATCCACGTGCCGTCGTTGTGGTGTGGTGGTGGTAAGTATGATCGGATACTAGCAGAAGGAAAAAAACAATCTAAAGAAGAAATGGAATGACAAAATAATGAATTTATAAATTGCTACCATTACGCTACGATCGCTACGCGGCTACGACTTTTCGTAGCAAAAATAAAACGTTTTTTTATTCAAAAGAATGTTTCTGATTTTTTTGCATTAATTGTGAAAATATAATGGGGAATAATAATGTAGACTTTATAACCAAAACAAAAAAGAAATGTAATCTGGTGGATTTTTACACAGGTAGATTTATAATGGGGAATACTGATTTATATAGGAATAGGAGACTGCCACCAACATGAACAGGAAAAGTACAGGATCTACTTACGAACATTTTGTGGAATTCAAAAACTTGTATCTAACAGCGCCGAGAGCCGACGCATTCAGTGCTGAAGTTGTTATAATTCTGAATAGAAAACCAGTGTTTTTCATTTTAACATTGGGTTCTTTTATTTAACCTCTCGCATTTTTAATTTATTTGAACACAAAAAATGTTTTTACAGAATTTCGTTTGCAAAGAAAACTGCTTTGAATTACCTTGTATCACCTATAACATTTTGTTCAGTTACCTATTATTAGAAAATGAAACGATAGTTTCGTTTCATTATCTAATAATAGGTCATAATAAATTCCAGAAAAAAACCAGTAACACCGGTTGGCACGTCCAAGAGAACAATATTTCTTTAGGAAACACAAAACTGTGAGTAGGTTTTAAAGAAAAACAATTGCTGACATACAATTTAATACAAGCAGTTATGATACTTACATCCAGAACATCAGCCATTTATAAACAAAAGCCGCTAAGTGCGAGTTGGACTAGCACATGAAGGGTTACACCGTACAATATTTAACAGCATACATATTTTATTTTTATTATTTGTTGTTATAGCGGCCGTAGTAGTACCTACACACTCTGTAAAAATGTCAAGTATCTTCCCATTACGGTTCAAAAGGTATATCTTTTGAACCGTAATGGGAAGATACTTGCCTGTGACAGACGGACGGACGGACAGCGGAGCCTTAGTAATAGGGTCTCGTTGGCACCCTTTGGGTACGGAACCCTAAAATAAAAAGAACCATGTACCTGTCAAATATTATAAAAGTATTACACGGACCTAATTTATTTTTATTATCACATAATTTTTTATTCGGAACAATCCTGTCGAATGATATCCGACCGAAACATAACAACATAATAATTCATAATATTTTATACTATTATCTCTAACATTAGATATTCTGTTAATATTTTCAGTCAGGAGAAAAGCTTTTTTAAACTGTAGGCGTGACTTACATATTCTTCTCTCACTCTAACATGCGTTAAGATGGGGAGTTTGAAAGAGATGGGGTTATAATAGGTGGAGTTTCGGCGTGCACAAAGATCATCCCACGCATGGTACAAAACAGTTCTGTTAAAAAATAAAACAAATCACCAGTTAATAGGTTGTTTAATGTACCCGTCTATTTGGGTATTGAATGCAAAGAATTAATGTGTGGTGTGGCAACGGGTCATTTGTCAAGACGTACCGAGTCTAGTCGTTGACCCTTCGTGCGTATGCAGCTGAGTCTAGGTCGCTGAGACGCGTATTCTTGGAGACAATTTGTTCCAAAACGAGCCTTAAGAAATTCTTGAGATACCTGAAAACTATTCTGGGAAAACAAAGAACTTATTTACAGATTGTACAAATTCATACTGCTACAAATTTTAGATAGAGACCTACCTAATTCTGAAGACCATTTTTATTTAATACCAACGCGTTCGTAATTTGTGTAAGCCCTTTTTAGGGGTTATTTGCTGCCAACAAAATAAAATAGTAGACTGCCTAAAAACTCTTTTTCCCAAAATCTCTCCCAAAAACTTCAAACAGTTTCACATACAAATACATTTCAAAATAAAGTGCTCGCATCTATGCAGTGAAAAACCACTCGCGAGCTAACTGAGCGCTGGTTTTATTTAAGTTTAGTGCGCGGGCGACGACAGCGCTAACGACGCGGTCTTCCTGCAAGCGTTTGTCTGTCAGCGGCCTCTCCTGCGCCGGATGCACTGTCAGAAAAACGGCTTCGTAGTAAGACTACGTGCTTTTGGAAAGTTCGGACATGGTTGGGAGGATTTTTGATAAAAATATTTGTTCAAAATTCAAAAGTCATTTATTCAAACTAGGCTGATAATCAGCACTTTTCGAACGTCAAAATTACATAGGTAAGTCAGTCCCCCAAAACGCCCACCCTTCACCACTTCCTAGTGCGTTAGCTGGGAAGAAGAAGTGGCGCAACAAACTCCCCAGCAGCACAGCTGTCTGTTCAGTTAGAAAGAAAAAAAATGATTCTATATAATGGTATTCAACATAATTAACCCAATTTAAATTATTATCCATATGTTAGCTAGCACACGCCAATATATCAAACAAAATCATCGAGAACTATAGTCGGGCAGAAATAAAAACTAAACGTAAACAGAACTTAATAAAAGCCTCCAGGCATAAAGGGCGTGCCCGCTTACATAAAGCTGTAACTGGAAGTTATAAATGATAAACTAGGACCATCGAGGTAAAATAAATAAACAGTTAATTACTAATAACAATAAATAATATGACATGATCAATTGTCGAGGTCACTAGTTAACCACATATTGCAATACAACTCATTAAAAAAAACATTGAAATGGTGTTACATCAAGAACCATGAGTATAAAGCAAACTATGGTAACAAAGAAAGAAAAATGCCTTTATTGGCATTACAGCAGAAAAATACACTTCACAACTACAAAAAACAGAAAACAATGATTTTAATGACAAAAGGACCTTAGCTCAGCATAATGTCACACATACACAAAGTGTAGCAAGTGTAAGTGCAGCTGATGCTGATTTTCAGCTGCAACCCACAAGAGCTATACCCTAGAATATTAAAGACAGCGAAGTGTGTGTCCGTTTTAATAAATTATCAGAATAAATTAAAAGTAAGTTTTAAAAGATAGGATAATATGAAAACCTCACAAAATCAAATAAAGGTAGGTACTTATTTACCTAGATATTCAATGTTCGTTACAAAAAATGTGGATGAATCATCATAGATTATTCCGGTCCGGACATGCCCATCAATTCCTAGTGTTTTCACCATCTACGTTAAGCTTCGTGCAGACCAGCGCGGCGCGACGTCGCGAGACGACTGTAACAATACAATTTCTAAAAAAAACTTAACGGTATAACAATAACCGGTGTCGCGTCGCGCTTATCTGCACGAAGCTTTACTAGCAATCAATCGTCTTGTTAGAAGCATTCAGTTTTCATGTAAAACGAATCAAGCACCTACTAGTGCCTACCTACAGCAAACGCATAGCTTATCAATTAATAAGTGGTGATAAGGTAGGTAGAGAGTTATTAAGTAAGTACCTTCACAAAAAATCCATGACAGCAGTATGGTTCTAAAAAAGACGCATCATCTTAGTCCCTATATCCTCCGACACCATTTCATGAAATAGATTGAGATTCACTCATAATTTTAAGCCCGTCTATTGGCTGAGACCTACGTGAGCACCTGTCTCATTTCTTGAACTTTGCTAGGGTCAAAGATGGCGGTTGGATGAACCAAGACCCTGAATAAAACAGAGACGCAGAGATTATCCGGAAGGTGGAGAATTGGGTATGTGGGTACCTTAGGAGAACCCTATCTCCAGCACCGGAACTAGACTACGTAAATCTTACTAGAGGAGAGGAAGGTAAGACGGACCCTGCAGGGACGAAGGCCCTCCTTAATAATGTTGAAAGGAACAATGCCGTCTCTGAATGAGTTGTTTTATGACGAAGCTCTTCGTCCATTCTTGGTCAACTTACTCAACGCCTCCGTCTACGTTAAAAGAAAAAAAAAATCTTTATTGTAAGTACATCAGAAAATACATAACATATTTTTTTATTGAACACTACAAAGCATACAATGGGCGGGGGGGGCGTTAGCACTGTTTTATCAAGGAAAGCTTGTTATGCACGTAAAATTTTAGATTTCAATTGACCTAAAGTTTGCTGGCGGTCTGTATATCCAAACACATACATAGCTATGCTATAGCTATCATCTACATAGCTATGTAGACGATAGCGATACGCATACTATACTACATACCTAAGTAATGTGATAGAAGACCAATTAAGCTTTTAGAAATCATTGTATATCATAAATATCTGTAAATACTTTTTTGTCAAATTAATAACTAGGACAGACTAAATGTTGTTGATTAGCCTGTTTTACTCTAGAAAATTTCGAATAAAATTAATAGTTTTTTTTGCCTTCCGTTCAGTTAAAGGTGGAGTTCCCTAGAATCTGTATCCTAAACATGGAGACCCTATCGTAACAAAACTTTCTCTGTAAACACGAAACAGTAGCGTTTGTTTACTGGAAGAGATCGTAAAGCGGCGCGAGAGTGTGCGCGCGGCTAATTTTGTTTTCCAAACAGCCTCCTTCAAAAGAAAAATTCTCAGAAATAATACTTAAATAAAGGAAAGTAGTAATTGAAAAATTTAAGAAAAGGAATGTAAAAGGAATTCACATTCTGATGAACTGCCGGCCACCTACAAGATAATTAGGTACTATAATTCGGTAACTATCTATTGCAAATCTGACGTTACAGTTAAGAAACAAAGAGAAAACCACAAAAGTTATGATTTAATAAACAAGAAAAACTAAAGGAACTTCATACTTACGACGTAAATACTATAAGTACTTATGTATACTTACCTACCTATTTTTACTTGTGTGCAATGCACACATTATAATGATTAATTTAACATTTTAATTAATTAATTGAATTAGCGAAAGGTATGATTGGGTATGTACTATCGAAGACCTTCATATCTAAGCAGTTTGAAAATAAAATCCCATGAACACGATGACCATATCTGTTACCGCCCCGGTTCTATAGTCGCCGAACGCTACAAGCAAAAATAGTCCTTACGGTGTATAGATATGAAGTTCTTCGATGGTACCTAATATAAAAATCGTAAGTGTGCATTATTTGAAACAGAAATCGAAAACGCACATCGAGGCCACGACTGGTTATCTAGATATTAAAAGAAATTACTTACATGGAACTTAAACGTTACTTGCGAAATGTGGGTGTACCTACTATAGGTACACCCACATTGAGGGGTGATGTTATGTTATATTTTAAAGTTTCAGGCAAAGAACGCCATCTATCTGCCTAGCCTTTTCCCAACTATGTTGGGGTCGGCTTCCAGTCTAACTGGCAAATAAGTATTAGAAATAAAATAAATAACAAAAGATAATACATTTATTAACATACATAGGTACTTAATACATAAACTCACGCGGTTTCCTTCATTATGTTATCAACCTTATCCATTTACACCCTTGGGTTTTAAAACTCCTGCTCCTAACATGTTTGCCCTGAGCGTCCTGTCTAACCAAATGTAGGTAGCTGAATAATGCACGCGTAGCATGACAACCATAGATATGCGTTTTCTACGGGGTTTTTCGATTGAATAATAGACAAAATGACAGATTGTGATTGTTTATCTGTTAGAAAAAACCCGTAGAAAACCCATATCTATGGTTGTCATGCTATGCGTATAGTTCATTAAAAGGACTGAGGATTCGTTAAGCCAATTAAATTAGGCAATGCTGTTGCCATACCCTCAAAAATACTAGCAAAACTCTGATTCAACTTCGCTCTTTGTGTTACACAAAAACGTAACAATTTGACCGATATTCTCTCCGTGGTCAAGGTGTTACTATTATTTTTATCATCGCAAAATATAGAGGGATGTCGTAAAACTATCGTCGCGGTTCAGGTGAACGGCCGGGCGCATGCGCGTCGTTCGCAAGATGGCTCCCATATATCCGTCATCGGGGTGCGTGATGCGCGCCAAAATAAGATTATTGGAAATTTGACAGAGACGAGCGCGCACACTTTACGATCGACGCTAGACGGGGTTTATGAGAAAAGATCTGATGCCGATGACGCATGTAAGTGGTCCTTGGGTATTTCTGGATGCTCTGGAGTATTTTTATTAATTTCTGAGGGTACCTTGCCTGTACTTTCTGCCATGAACTTGTAATTAAACTTTCGGAACTTTTATTGGATGTGGGAGAGCGCTGCTCAATAAAATTTCGTTAGAACCTGCTTTCATTTGGGTAGGGTACTTACGCGTTCCTGCCATACCACCCAAGTGGGCTAAGCACGTTATTCTCATTTTTCTTATTTAGTGTAAACTTTTTTTTTGTATTGTGTGCGTCTTGTTTGTGCAGAATTATCAATGTTTCTTTCATTTCTTTTCTTTCTTTATCTTCCTACATACTTAATCATCCTATATTTACTATCGTTCCCACTGCTGGGACATAGGTCTCCTCTCTGTGAGAGGGATTAGGCCATATACCACCACGAGGGCCCCTTGCGGAATGATAAATAGTTAGTAGAACAGTTATAGATGTCCATGTCTTCGAGTTTTTGCTACTAAGACATTGTTGGTGTCCTAACGATGTAAATTAAACAAAAGAAAGACATGGTTTGGTTCGAACCCAGGTCGAACCATAAGTCGATGCCGTTACCACTGGACCATCACTGTTATTGGTAAAAAGCTATCCAGTAATCCGGTTATGTTCACGAACCAGGTACCAGGTAGGTAGCTACACTCATTCCTATTCCTATTTTCATTCCTTTTGTCCTCCTTCCCCTCGGTAAAAATATTCATTTCTTACTTTCATATTTTTTTAAAACTCTTTTCAACCATTTTGAGGGCTTCCACAGGGTACCTACCATTTTAGGAACAATGGCGTAAGTGAGTGACACGGTCTTATGGCGACTGATGCTTTCTGACGAGGAAGGCGTTTAGGTTCCAAGTAGATCGACTAAGACAATCGGAGAAAGTATAGAAACCTACTACACACCATTCAGTTTGCCAAGCAAACAAGGAGGTTGGACAACATCCTCTAAATTAGTACAGAGTTAGCCGCAGTCGAAGGTATCCCAGCATCTTCTCTTCGGTCGGTCGTCGCGTCTCGCGACCCCGGCCCCATGTCGCTGTGTCAGGGCTCCAAGTGCATAGTTTTAGTGTGATAGCTATTACGAAACTATGTAATCGCATTCGCATGTGTGGCCATTCACAATTCACATGTATTTACTTTCTACTTTAAAGAAAAATACTAAATTTCCGTTTCCCCAACTTTAAAGGTGTGTCCAAAACTTGAGCGGCGAATGGATCGTGCTCGGCTGCCGCGCTGTGTTTGGACGACTGCCGCGCGCGAACACTTCAGTCTACCAACCATGCACAAACATTTTTAGGAAACATTCGTCACCAATTATGTCTGGACGTATTTCTGCGGACGTATTAAAGGCTAGGCAGATTGATAATGATGCCGATTGTCTTGTACACCGAACTAAACTATAACTAAAATTCCTTACTTTTGGCTATGAGAATCTTAAAGCTATTATACTAAAATCGAATTTGTCAATCGCGACTCAACGTGGTACTTGTTTGCCCTACCTCGTGAATATTCTTTAAAGCCGGAGGCGCGCAGGGGGTGGCAGCCTCGACATGTTTTGTATTGAATTTTTCACTTTTTTATGGAAAATATGAAAAATGATTACCTACATGTTGAGTTTTAGGGGTTTAAGGGCTTTATAAAGGGGATCGAAATTTTCATAATTTTTGCGATACGACACACCATTCGAGATATATGCAAAAAAAAAGAAAAAAAAGATAGGTACACAACAAAATTTACCTTTTTAATCGCGATTAAAAATAATCAGATTTTAGTTACTTACACAATCAACATTTTAGGTGAAAAACGTCAAATTGAGAATAGCAAAATTTCCATTTCCACTTAATTATTAACTCACTGCCATCTTTGTGCTGTCAAACTAAAATATAGTTAAGTTGTGGCACTTTATTTTATTTCAGAATGAGAAATCGTTGTTTGACAGGAATAAAGTTTTTGGTGATTTTTATTGGTGTCACAAATGCCTCTAAACTAGACGTTTAGAGGCATTTGAGAATCCACACCATTGCCAATTGAAGTGCGCGGCGTGTCTCGGATGTGCCGCGCAGTACCGACCGCCGCGCAAACATTCGTCGGTATGGTCCTAACGCGCTCTCGCCGCTCTATGTTTGGACACACCTTTATAAAAGGACTGGAGTGTTGGGCGCCAAGACCTGTAAATTTTTTCATGTTTTTATTATGGTTTGTAACGCCATCTGAATTTTAGGAGGAGTGTTGGGCGCCAAGACCTGTAAAATGTTTCATGTTTTTAGTATGGTTAATAACGCCATCTGAATTTTACGTCACCAACTATTCGAAGCAATGACATCTATTGTTTCCATTAGAAAACTTCTCATAACTAGTGCTGCTGTCTTGCTTTACAAATACTTATAGTTGTTGTGTAAAAAAATAGGTTTCAATTTTAATTTGAAAAAAGAAACTACTTATACATTAACAATATGTTATAAAATTTTCACTTAATCAATAAATATTGTTTTTGTTTTATTGAAAACTAATTTAATAATACAGACAGGGAGCAAACGCATTATTTTTCGTGTATGGCAACAAAACTTGTTTTCGCGAGAAAACTTGTGATAGCATCGTGAATTTTATTTTGATTACAAAATTGGCATGAAACTCGTTAACAAACGGAAAAATAGTGAATCGTCATTGCTTAGTTATTGTGTTTAATGTGGTGTATTGTATATCCGCCTTCCAAGTGGAGCTGCTAAAGAAATTGCTTGCCATGGCGGGCCCGTCCGACGGCGATCCCGACGGATGGGTCGAGTTCTGCGAGCGTCAGGCTAAAGCCGCCGCTCAGGACTTCGCCAAGGCTTGCCTGCAGTACGTACAGACCGGTGCCAACGACCCCACGGCCCGGCCTCAACCTTCACACAAGGACCTTCTGAAGAAATTCGTTGAATGTTTTTCGGAACAATTCGAGTATGAAATCGGGAAGCTGAAAGCTCTGCACAAGCTTCCTAATGGCACGCACACGGGACACGATGAGAGTGACTACTCAGAGGACACAGACTCGCCAAAAACGCAGCACAAACCATTTTTCCGAAGGTTATCTTTCAAGGGTCTGAGACGCGGAAAGGGGTTATTCCACAAGCAACATTCGGACGAGGTGGAGCTCTCATCTAATCTGAACAAACACAACAAGACTAAATTAGCTAAGATAGTTGTAGAGTGTAGGAAGGAAGGGTTGGTAAATTATTTAACTCCTGAGAGCTTGGAGCAACCCGGAGGCCCCCAGAAGTGGGAGAGATGTAGGCTCGCTTTAGTGAAGACTGTTGGGGGATACATGCTGGAGTTCTACTCTCCTCCGAAGGCACAGAAACCTCGCAGTGGAGTATTCTGTTTTCTCATATCAGAGGCTCGGGAAACTACTGCATTGGAGATGCCTGACCATGAAAATACTTTTGTATTGAAGGTAATTGTTTTATTTATTTCAAATAATGGTATCCTGTCATAATAAATGGTTTCCAGTTTGAATTCAACAAGTGTGAAAAACATGCTTTTATTCAACAGAACAATAATGAGAATCATTTTAATCAAATTCATCTTACAATGATTCATAACTATTAATATTAAGATTTGCACTTACGCATTCTAGTATATTGTAAGTAACCAGTTCATTTATTATGTTTTAAAATTTTCCTTTTATGTATTTTTATAAAGCGATATATACTTTAAAAATTTGTAATAATTCTAGTTTTTCCTGTGAGAGTCATAGTTGGCTATAACTATAACTCTCACAGGAAAAACTAGAATTATTACAAATTTAAAAATATTATATTAATTTTTTAATATCACTTTATGAAAAGACATAAAAGGAAATCATAGGAACTTGTGTTGAAATAGGAATTAATGTGTGCTAATGGTATGCAACGGCATACCATTAGCACACATTAATTCCTATTTCATAAAAACTAATAAGAATTGTCAGGTCAGCCATGCACAGCTGTTATGGTTATATATTATATCACAATAAATCTATAATAGAATATTTCCAAATATTTTTTTGTATAATTTTTTTAAATATTCGTTCTGGTTAAGCTACGCTTGCCGCAGTTGGTCCGAGGATGGATGACCATCTTTACATATCAAGACCCCTCTGTGCCTCAGAATGCCTGCTAAGCCATTGGTCCTGGCTATTATTCATGGATCTTTGACAGTTGTTACGGGTCATCAGAGGCCTGTCTTTCCAAGGGGTAACGTAGTATAACTGGGTTGTGGAGGTCAGATTGAAAGTCGCTCCTTGTAAAATACTGGTATTCAGCTGCATCCGGTTAGACTGGAAGCTGACCCCAACATAGTTGGGAAAAGGCAGGCAGATGATAAAATCATAATAAATTTATGGGTGGCTGGAACTAATAGTGCTGGTAATGTAAAATAAAAAGTTTCCTACCTTTCATTTTACATTACCAGCACTATTAGTTTGTAATATTATTAGGATGATAATAATCTTTTTAATACTAGTTTGTTATTTATCTAATTGGAGGTTTTATTAAATTTGTTCTTATTAAAATTGAAGATTAAAAAAAAAAACAAGCTTGCCGACTTATAAAGCAAAATGTTTTCTGTTTCCTACTTTATTGTAGTCAAATATTTCAACAATGAAAGGAAAGAGAACACAGGAATGTACTTCCAGGCCCTTCTTCAGTCATCCCTCATGCCATCCTTATTGACTGAACTCTAAATAACCCCATTTTTAGAAATCTTTATTATGGAGCTTTGTCTTGTCCCAATACTGACTATATCACTCCAGTATAGCCAATTTTTTTATTACTATAAATGATTATTATGACACTAAAACGGCTGAACGGATTTGGATGAAATTTGGCACATGGGTAAACCATAACATGGAGAAGGACATAGGATACCTTTTATCCAGATATTCCCATGTTATTGAAACTTATCCGGTCGAAACCGTGGGGTGCAGCTGGTATATTTTTATAAAGAGTTCTAGCCCCATAAAACTCACTCATTTAACTGACTCAATAACTCCATTCCATTCCCATTACAGGCAGACAACAACATGGAATACGTAATAGAGGCAGCAGATGTAGACGACATGAAATCCTGGCTAGCAACAATCAAGTACTGCATGCGTTCCCCGCCGACGACGCAGCCGCCTCCAGACGCACTTCCCGGCATGCCCGAGCCAGCGCCGCCTGACCTGCCCCCGAGGCGAGACTTGCCTGCCAGTTCCAGCAATGTTGACTTAGCTACTGATACCCCTGAAGAGGCTGAATTAGGTAAGTTTCGTTTTTTGGGTTGCCTTGTCTATAGTGCGGCGCCGGACCTGCCCCCAAAGAGGGACTTGCCAGCTAGTACCAGCAATGTTGACTTAGCTACTGATACTCCTGAAAAGGGTGAATTAGGTAAGTCCAGCTTTTTGGTTGTCTGTGGTGAGGGTCATGTTACCAACAATTGTTGTAACTTTGATTAAAAGCTCCTACAAAAATAGGTAATCAAATTAGAGGCTGTTGCTAAATGGACATCAGCAAAACACCCATTGAGTTGTATCTGCAATCTGGAGATTTCTGGATTATTGCAAATATCTTATTTACTGTTTCAAATATAAATAAATACCTAATAATTATTTTGATGAAAATTCGATTTAAAATTTTGCCATATTCCATAAAATTCACATCGAGCCACACTCTTTGACTGTTTCATTGCTAGCGTGCAACATGAGTTAATTTCAATACGGCCGATATAACTTGGCAGGTCTGAACATAGGCTCTGCGAACTTTCGCGCATGTTCTCTCACTCACACTCGCCTCATGTGTCACCATTTGGTTCCTAAAAAATGTTACTGCGCAGCCTTCTGCGCGAAGTTCGGAACTGCCAAGTAAGATCGGCCGTATTGTTAGTTAGAGAATAATACTACTGAAGAAAAATCAGCTGACCGCCATACACATACATAGTTGAACAAGTGATGAGCAAACCACTGACTGCATTTATTTACACTGTCGGTCAGGAGACAATCACGGTATCGACTCATCATAGTTCTATTCATGCATGATGACTGGGGTCATCTCACTGTTTGCAATCAATCTATTGTGTACTACAGCGCGTGATACTAAAGTTTACGTTTTGTTATTTTAATGTGTCGCGCAGTGCGAACTGAGGAGTAAGAGGGTCGGCCTCTCGAACAAAATTATAACCTGTGACGGGTCGAAAAGTTTTCGTAGCGATGTTAAGTACGTAAACTTTGTTTTCTTTCATTGTACCAATGATTAAGGGGTAGTGATTCACGGGCTACAGTAAGATTCCCTTGTTCTTGAAAATCTGACCTCTTCCTATCTTGACAAAATCATAGTTCGATCCAAACCCTTAAAGAAACAGTTATTTTGCCGATTTTTCTATAACAGTGATTTATTTTTGAAAAGGTCACTGACAACTGGCTAATGGCTACTGCCATAGTTTCTCGACATTCAACCACCGTTTATTTCTGGTCCAGGTCTATCTCAAACTGGTCCCGAGCCCTTAGAGCCTCATAAAACGTGTAACATTCAACAATTTCTACTTCAACCAGGTTCAATAGCAGAAGAAGCATGCGAGTCATCCCGGGTCTCGCTCGCCGAGTGGCCGTGGTTCCACGGTACTTTGGCCCGGGCGGCGGCGGCAGCATGCGTGCTGGCGGGCGGCGCGTCCGGACATGGATGCTACCTCGTGCGACAGAGTGAGACGAGACGCGGGGAGTATGTGCTGACGTTTAACTTTCAGGTTAGACAATTTGTTAAATTTTACGGTTCTATTTGGGCCCTGACCCAGAAAACCAAGGACAACCTCCTTGGTTCCAATTGTGATTAGATATAATAAATTGGAATTTGAATACATCTTGGTTCTGTCTGTCTGTACTTTATATTAATAGGTATAGTAGACTTTGTTATTGCTCTAGTAATTCGGTAAATATCCGAGAAAATATATACTTCACTAAGAAACTATCAAACTGTGACATAGACAAATATACCTTGTTATTTTATGACGTGCAAGTGTCATTTAACAAGTGATAAAGCAATTACGAGGTCGGCTATATTGAATTTTGACTTACAAAGAATGATACAAGACGTTAAACCCCCCGAGGTTTTCCTTGCTACCTTCAAACTCCACGCCTTAACTAAGTATTTCTTAAATTCTATTTACTAAGTATGTAACGTCTAGCATTTTCATCTATGTGCCATCAAAGAAGTTCATATCTAACCAGTTGACAACAAAATCCCGTGAACACGATGACCACATCTGTTACCGGCCCGGTTCCATAGCCGCCGAGCGCTGCAAGCAAGAATAGTCCTTACGGTGGTTAGTTATGAACTTTGATGGTACATGACACCGAGTGAGGAGAATTCGCAATAAGTAATTTATTTGAATGCCAAGTTTAATCCTAACGATATTCCCCAGGGTCGCGCCAAGCACCTCCGCATGACCCTAAGCGAGACCGGCCAGTGTCGGGTGCAGCACCTCTGGTTCCCGAACGTCCACGACATGCTCGAACACTTCCGAGCGAACCCGATCCCGCTCGAATCGGGTGGCGCTGCTGACGTCACGCTGACTGAGTACGTCGTCTGCCAGGAGGGGAACAGACAACAAGTGAGCATCGCACAAATGGTTTCTTAGCTATCTGAAGAATTGATAAGGCTACCATACATGGATAGGTGAAAATGCGTCAATTTGGCCTGGGATTCTGCTGATTAACAACCGTTTAAACAGAGTGAAGATAACATGGTTTATGACCAGTGGCTTCTTACTGAACGTTTTTATATTTCCAATAAAAAAGGATCTCGACTGACCGACAGATGGACAACAAAGTGATCCTATAAGCCTTATAAAACAACGGAACCCTTATAGTAAACGGGTCCCGTTTTTTCCTTTTAATATAGGGATCCCTAAAAACATCTCAATAATAAACCGTGTCGCCTCTGTTCTCGGGGTTGTTAACTAACGTTAAAAAAATTGTGAAACTCCGTCAGTCACAATCGTAAATGAATCTCAATAAAGTGTTATGCTGAGATAACAACTGCAATTTACTTAGAATAACAGACATGGGCCTCTATGATCTCCTGAAGGTAAACCTGATCATGTATGGTAGCCTTTGTGGTTGTCGATTGTTTGGTTACTCTGCCTGTTTTTTTTTAAAATCTGTATCAAGAATATATTTTAAACCAGTGAATAGAGATATTTATCATGGATTGAATAGTACAAATTCTTAAACATTGGCTCAGTCTGTGAACGTTAAACCGACGAATGCCGAGACGTGCAATGTTATTTGTAAACAATCGAGAATCATCACAAAACGAATTCATTGATCTTCACTTGAATAGAGAACTTGATCACAAACAAACGCACTTTTGATGACACACTATAATACCCGGCCGGACAGCTTGGCAAAAAAGAGTTTGGATAAAACGAGGGCGCCACTATCGCACTTAGGTCACTTCGAAATAAATTGTTGTTAGGTCGGGAAATAAATTGTTAAAATAAATGTGCAACTAAAAACTCTGCTTGTGACTCAAATCAAAACCCACTAGAACTTGTAGGCAAAGTAAGGCCTTTACCATAGGTCTGCATTAAGTAACAAAAATAGTTTCATTTGTCACCGCGTTATAGTCTTTTTTGCCAAGCTGTACATATGGCACATCGTAAGAGGAATGCTATAAGGTACCCCGCGAAATTCAAATGTTTTTACGTTTTTTTTTTTTTTTTCAATTTGCCTTTCATGGTCAGCTTGTATGTTGATCAACATTATGATTCGTAACTGTAACAAATAGGTATGTATTTCCAGAACTGTAACTCAACCTACAATTGGTCTTAAATGTCATGATTTCATGAATTGGTCATTCAATAGGGTACCTTGAATGAGAGTTGTATTGATGAATTTAACGATTATAGTCATGTAAATAAATATTTTTACAGTCGGGAATCATGTTCTGATCAACATACACCCTGAAGGCCTTTGTACACGGCACGGTGTCTTTACGGTACGTACGGCGTATAAACCAGGCCGTAGAAAACACGTGTCTGTCAAAAAATTCCATAGTGATCCATAAAACACTGGAGACGAGCTCGTGGCTAAGTAATAACTGCGGCACGGATCGATCCATCAGGTTAAGCAACGCTTGCCTGTGTTGGTCTGTGTATGGGTGACCATCTTTACACACAGAGACTCCTCCGTGCCTCAAAAAGCACGTTAAGCCGTTGGTCCCGGCTGTCATTCGTGGATCTTTGACAGTCGTTACGGGTCGTCAGAAGCCCGAAAGTCTGACAACCAGTATTACCATTATCGTATTCCCAGTTACTAGGTTGTGGAGGTCAGATAGGCAGTCGCTCCATGTAAAATACTGGTATTCAGCTGTATCCGGTTAGACTGGAAACTGACCCCAATATAGTTGGGAAAAGGCTAGACAGATTGATAGATCCATAAAACACTGACGACCGTGCCTATACGCGGTGAAAAAACCGTAGTTTTCCACTGCAACAAAAACGTGTGTACAAAGGGCCTTATACTGACCTGCAAATTGCAAAAGAACTGCTCGGGCTTTCCTGGCGCTTTCGCTTTAAGAAAACGTGTAGGGCGTCGAACTCTGTCACTCCTCCCGGAGTGACAGTCTCTTTCTAAACCTCGATGTGTCATATTTACGGTGTAATATTTTTATGTCACGAAGCGACGCGCGCTTTACTTATGGTGTACATTCACAGCGTGTTTGTTCATTTGATAACCATAAGTACAGCGCGCGTCGCTTCGTAATGTAAAAATATTGTACTTCAGTTATAATAATGAGGCATATTGACCCACCGAACCTTACTGCTACAAGCTTTAAAATCAGACAAAGAATATTAAGGTTCACAAGCTAATTATAATGTAATTATAATTGGCAATAATTAAATTTAAATCAACAGGCCTTAAGACTAAATGGATCTGAGATTTGTTTTAGAATATGTGCTGTCTTTAAGGTCTAAAATGCGTTGATTTAAGAAACTTTTGAGGCTCAATACTGCTCCATGCCATTATTGCTTCAAGCAGAAGCTTTATGGTAAAATTACCCACACTTTGGGTATTTCAATATACACACCATGCTACGTTCGAAGCACGAGTTATATTTATGCATAGTTTTTTTTTTTATGTTTCGCCTTCTGGTAGCGTTTGTTCATATTTTGTTGCTATTGATGTTGTTAGTATGTAGCTTGTAGTTATATTTGCTCAGCATTGTTTGTTCTCATACTTATTTATGGCCCACGACTTACTAAGATGGCCCAGTGTAGCCTAAATAAAAACTTCAAATATAATCTCAATTTTTAACCGACTTCAAAAAACGGAGGAGGTTCTTTGTCTTAAATTTTCTAAAATACAATAAAAAACATACTTTAAATGTTAGAAGTTAAGGTCCATTTTAAAATTAAGACCATCATAAGACGTGGGCTGGTAAGTGAATCACTTGTACGCATTAGCAAACAATATTAAAATAGAACTTAATCTATTAAATCACAGTTCGCCAATCTTTGCCAATAAACCCACGGTGATCAAGCTTTAATTTAAGATAGCTACGTCTTATAGCTTTAAAAAATAGCCCTTATGTACTAGAACCTAAAAACGGTTTTTGAATATGATTATTACGAACAATATTACGATTAAGTCTAGTTACTCTTGTACCCACGATTCCTGTACGTGCATTTTATTTATTGATGACAATAAAATGTAAATTTATTTATACGTCACATTTAAAATAAATAAAATTAAGATATTATTAGGTATATACTTAAGTGCCTCTATAGATATAGGTGTAAAGGAATCACAATGTTCTATTGAATAATCGCATTTAAACTTAGTACGTATTGTATGTGTAGTAGGGCACAATTTCGTTTGCATTTTCATTGATTTCATTATGAAACTAACATTATATGCCAGCTATGTAGGTATCTAAAAGTAGTATCCCCGAATTAGTTGGGTTTGCAAAGGAATAGTTTGGTTCTAGTGAGCAAAGAAAATAAACAAAAATATAGATCTGAATCTGACATTTCTATTTTTAAATGCTAACTATATTTTGTAGCTTTCTCGGAGAAATGTCGCATTGCCCTTATGACCTGCCACTAATGTTAACTTATTACAAAATAAATAGTAATAAACGTTCCTAGTATTTTAATAAGATATTTATAAAATACCTATTAAAAATTGCACTTGAAAGCAAACTAAGTTTTGTTGGGAGATATTTACTGGAAAAAAAAACAAGTTGGGACCCAATTATTCCTTTATTGTTGTAGAATTTATTTATCATCATAACTCAAGTTTGATAAAATGGACTGTTAATATAATGTACTAACAATGAAACTTAGAAAATAATTATATTGTTTATAATTTGTACAAAATCATGTTCTTCCGAGCTTTAATTTTAATTTCTTGGTTGTAAATTTTTATTATTAAACTTTATTCTATGGAATGGCTTTGTTTTTTATTTTGCTGTGTTTTTTCTTCGTTTTTTTTTGTCTGTGTGTTGTGTTGCAAGCATACTCATTATTGGTAAGTTTTTTATTACAATATTTATGCTTTTATATATAGCTTGTAATTGTATTCGTTAGCCGCGTAGCTTTTGATGCAAATATAATTGACCCGCATAGTAAAAGTAGTGCTTTCAAACTAATAACTGGCTAAGAAGATGAAATAAACAATCACTAAAGGAAACTATTAACGTGTCCAAACACATTATACTACAATTGGCAGTACCTTAACCTACTTTTCAATCTTTAATCATTTCGCAAAGAAATCCATGAAGAAGATTTAAAAAAAAACATTTCCAATACTTATTGGGTACTGTACTCCCCAGCTGGACGTGACCCACGGCAGTGACGTGCGCATGCGCCGGGCGGAGCTCGAAGCTCTGCTGGTCGCTAGCGGCGCGCACCACGACATCCGCGCCGTGGACAACCAGTACACCTTCGTGTAACGATCACCTTACTGTGGAGCGACTGAGGGCGGAGTGCTAAGTGTCATCAACAGAGCACTCTGCTGCAACGAATACGGTACTGTACCTATTACTCTTGTGTGAAGTGTGCTTTTAGTAGTTTGTCCTTTTTGGTAAACAAAGATAGCGTTACTGTGATTGTGATTTTGAGAAAATTTGAACATTATCTCACCCTCTATTGCATGGAACTTGCATAACTAGCGAAATTTTGGTGGGTGTACGTACCTGTGACTAGAGCTTCGGGGTATGCAAGCGTCCTGCTATGTAACTGAGTTGAAATGGTTAATTCGAAGCGTTTCTTATAAATATCAAGGCATTCATTACTACCTTAAAAGTGTCTGATTCATGCCAAAGCCTCGTGATTTTTTCGTAATGTTTGTTTACCAAAAAGACACGTAAAAAAAAACACACTATAGGTTTAGCCAATTTTTGTATGTGTCTGACACAAGTCAATGTATATCATTTACAGTAAATTTTAAGTACAGTGGATCGAGACTGACGTTTTGTTACGACAGAGTAAGGGATTCATATTTGTCAGCCATTTTTAGACGTATGTCGAAGTGTGATGCTGACAAGTGTGATTGTTTTTTAATATAATTTAGTGATTCGAACGGTGTAAACTGTGTGTACTGACAAACTGGTCAGTAGTTTAATCGGTCCTCGTCACTAAATAAATTGGACTAAAGACTTTTTCAGCTAAATACTGGAGACGTGTAAATGTGTCATAATAGATATCCCTTACTCTGTTAGAAAGTGTAAGTACGTGTATTTATATCCAACACACTTATTTCTACCTAGTATTTGTACCTAATTAAGGTCTTCATAAGCACAAAGTGAAATCGGGTAGTTAGATTGTATAAAATGAATGCTGGATGAGTTTACTCCACAGTATGAGTATAGGAAAATAAAATTTAATATAATTATTATGTGTACTGCTGTAGGCCAATTAGTTTCATTGTCAAGTGCGAATCTGATGTAGTTTAAGGACTGCAAATATAATTTGTGTAACATAACTTTGCAGTCCATTGCAAAAATGTAGCTCATTTGTTATTCCTAGGCCGAGACTTCTAGAATCAACTAATTCAGGCCATATTTTATTTATTAACCATTGCTCATATGCCATGCATACTATATGCTTCAAATATTTGCAAACACACGACGCCTAGGTTTAACTAATACCGATTGGTAATTTATAGGAACCGGACCCAGTATATGGCCTGGAAATTCCGCAATTATTTATTTGTGCAATAGGTTTAGTATATTTATTCTAGAATTAATTTATTGTCATAATAAGGCTTAGCCAAATCTATGTTACGTATTTAATGTACTTAAATTAATGTTTTAGATATTAAGTAACAATTTATTGTATTCTTCACTGCCAAACTGCCCCTTAATTAAATAGACAAAATTATTAAAAATATATATTTAGACAAGAAAAAATATTACTTACTTGCAATGCTTATGAGGCTCGAAAACTTGTGCAATTTTTTATGAAAATAATTTCATAAGTATTGGAATTAGTTGCCATTTTACTTGGTATTATAATAATCCGTTCAAAAATTATTGCAAAGTTATTAAGCAGTTTTTGTAAACCTAAGAGGCTTTAAAACTAAACCAAGAATTAATACAGGGGCTAGTCTGATTGTAATACTAATCATAAATAGTTAGGTGGAATATATCGTATTAGTAACGTTCCATACCTTCCACTTGTCAAGTTTAGTAGCTGATGGCTCATTAACACGAAGAGAGTTTCTCGGCTTAAGGCGACGATAACAGACTTTTAATAAAATATACTGAAGATCACGTCTAAACGAGTAGCGTTAATAATTTGGAAAAAAATATGTTAAATTAAAGCATTTTCTGTATAACATAACATGTGAATATTTTATATCATGTTTATATTACATACTAAAATTAATTTGTAAAGTTATGCCTAACGCGGATACAAAAACTGAGAATCACGCAAAATCTGTCAAGCGTATTTTTCTGAAACCTTCACCATTTTTAAGATAATTTAATTATTGATCTTTTAGTATATGTGTTTTATTAAAATACCTTTTGTTTTATGTATAATAAATAAATAATGCGTCTAATTTGGGACAGCGCTCCTTGATGGGCGAGTCCTATTATTGGCTGGACATACGACGCGTTGCGTGAGCTCAGTACAGAACACGCAAGCCAACCACTCAAGGTCACTGGCATATGTATGGCTGCGTCTTAAGTAGGCAATAATCGAAAAGGGATAATGTTTACTTATATACTTGCATGCAGAAACACCTCATCTTTTGGTAGTCGAGTTTTTAATTCTCGCCTGAGTGTTGAAACTATCAGGCACCGTCTCGGGCGAGAGAATCGCACCGATAGTCTCGCCGTGCCATCAAATTCAATAGAAACTCTTTGAATCAGTCGGTCGATTCTGTAAAAAGATCAACGTGAAACTTAGGTGAAGTGAGCGTGAAGTGAGCCGTCACTGTCACAGATCGACCGGCAGGATGCTAGGGATTAACACTATTGACAGCTCACTTCACGCTCACTTCACCTAAGTTTCACGGTGACATTTTTACAGAATCGATCGACAGTATTCATACCGCGCCGGCGATCATTTGAAGGCACACCGTGACTATCGCCACGATTCTCTCCACCGTGAAGATGGCGCCTCATGAGTGCGTTAATATTCTGGCCTCTCGAGAAACTCTCCTCGTGTAAATGACCCTTAAAACTGAGTCATTTTGTATCTGTATAGACAGGTACAAAAAGGGAGCATATCCTTTTCCTACTACGCAATGATTATTTAAATCTACCTTCCGGTACGGTCAGTATCGGAACACTATTAGTCTGTATTGTAATTTATCTATCTAGGATAATGTATTTAATTTGTATGAAAAACTATCATTACGAAAAACTATACAAATGTACTGAAAAAATTACTAGAACAAATTGCTAAGTGTTTCCTACAAACATTGCATAGACAATGATAATTTCTATTATCATAGATACATTGGATGTTACTTGAAAGTGCAATTTGTTTATCAATATCCGCGAAATGACGAAATTACCATTTCGATAAATTAAAAGAGAAACTTTTTGGTCCTTCACAAACGAATCAAACTGACGACCTTTAGAATAAATTAAGTATAAACATTATTACGTGTAAAATTTAATGTTGTTGGAATTGATAACGATCATTATAAGGTAATTAACTCATTAACAAAATTCTATAACATGTTTGTTGGTTCTCGAAAACTGCATCACGCTGAATAAAATTTATCTTGGAAACAATGTAACTTAAACTTAATTAGGCTTAATTTGTATGTGAATAAGCCAAGCGAAGTCGTATTGACGATCTGTATGTACTCATCAACAGTTCAACCAGTGTTTACTTAACAAACATTCCTTATAAGTTGTATGTAATTTTTTGAGAACGAAATATAGTCAATATATTTTGCAGGTATTCTTTTATTTGTTCCTGTGTCCGCGGCGTCGCTCACGTGACTGTGTATTATTCTGAAATGATATAAGTCAATGGAAAGGTGAAGTTGTAGCGGCATCTACATCGCCACATGCGAACTACGCATCAAAGACCTGACGTCACACAACATCATCCTGACGTCACACAAATCCTGCCTCGCGCCTTTAGAGTTTACCGCGCAATGGACATATATTCAAGCTCCCGACTCTAACCTCTGGGCAGTTGCCCGCCAGACACGACACCCGTCTGGTCGGAGGATCCTACCTTTTCTACGGTGGATGAGTGAACTTAACACCCTGTTCCTCATACCCCTAAAAACTCACAGTAAATTCGAAAGAAATGATTCCACTGACGGTGGTTTTAGGCAGTTTTTAGGGTTCCGTAGATAAATGGCAAAAAAGAACCCTTATAATTTTGACTTGTTTGTCTGGCCGTCACAGCCAGTTTACTTGGAGACTATTAGCATTATTATGTAAAAATTTGAAGCAAGGTGTACAATTTGCAAGTATCTTTTTATTGCGTATAAAATTATTCTTATAATCTAATAACAGTGTTAATCGTCCAATAACGGAACTATATAAAATTCGGAAAACATTTGCCTCTGGTCTTCCTTTTCTAACTTTAATTGTAGTAACATGAGGCCGTTGGAGCTGCATCTTAGCACCACCTGTAAACAAATAATAGGAGAATTAACACTTCCTCATCATTTTCTTGCCCTTACACTTTTACTTCCATACTTATACAATGTGAAATTTAATTCGTTTACCTCTTAAGAGGTCATTTTACTCAAAAAAAAAATCAGCTGTTCCATACATTTATGTTCGCATAGCATATATTATAATGTAGGGAACAGCTGATTTTCTTTTCGCAATTTCAGGGTTGGCCCCATAGTGAAAGTTGTTCATAATGATGAGTACAATGACCCCTTAAGAGGATGCAAACGAATTAAATTTCACACTGTATATAAGTCGCGCTAGCGCGTGAATAAAACACTTGAATTTTCAACTCTCGGGGCTAACCAGTACGTCGAAAACGCTGTGCGCGAAAAAAAATGCCCGTAGGTACGAGAGCTTATGAGCGATAATTAAACGCATACGCACAGATTAATACAGACGGTTCACTCCGAATTTTAGGTATGAAACTACAAGCACGCAGCGGGCTCGACTTCTTGGGCCAATTCAGTGAGTGTAACGCAGTTAGAAGATCTAAGAGTTACGCGATAGAATGAGAGGCAACTTTTAGGTGAATGCAATTAGGGCAGTGCGAGCTGAATTGCACTTTATTGTGGTGCAAGAGTCGCTATTTATTTAAATGATTTAGCGGAGAGAACCATCTGTAGGTACTAATCTATGGCATAAGGAAGCTAGCTTTTTTCCAACTGCAAACGCACGTCATTAACACTTGAACTACGAAAAACTAAAGCCGAAAGTAAAGGCTTACTGCAATGAAACAAAGGCGCTGTGAAAGACAAATGACTACCATGGACTGATGACTTTACGCCTTAAAAAATTTAAGGCGTAAAGTCATCAGTCCGTAATTTACGTTTCAGTGGTAACGGCCGCGACTTACGAGTTGTAGGTCATAGGTTCGAACCCTGACAGGCGCTTTACTTTGTATAAATTGTTTCATCACCACTGCTTTCAAAACGGTGAAGGAAGGTGCGTCGGTTCACATATAATTATATAACTAATGAACCTAAATATACAAAACTTTTTAAAAGAGTAACGGTGGAGTTTCTTGCCCGATCTTCTCCATACGAAAACTACCTTTTGGAAGGGGCGACTAGAACCAATTAAATTTTTTGTAAGCTTTGACGTTCAAAAGTGACTTACAAGGGCCTATTTGAAATAAATGATTGGACTTGACTTTGAAAACATCGCAGAATCGTGAGGAAACCGACATGTCCTAGAACCAAAAATTCGAAGACATGTGACATCTACCAAACCGCACTGGGCCCGCGTGGTGGATTACGGCCCACAACCTCTCACAGAAAGGAGGCCTGTGTCCCAGCAGTGGGAACATTATAGGCTGAGTATGTTTATAGACATAGAGATTTAAAAAAAAAAACTAGTGAAAGAAGTAAATTACTATGAACAAACCTTGGTAGAAATAGCGAGTGCTTTCATAATGCTTCGTATGTGATGTAGCTGGTACTTCAGTGTGATGGGTGATTCACAACTAAAGCTCTGGACCATGTCTGAGGATTTCGGCATGTCAATGCAAGAACGATCCTGCAAGAGAATAAGGTTTTTTTTACAAAAGGGACAATTGTATTTTTATTTACAGGGTTGTGTAATACAATATTGTATGTTAATAATAATTACAGGAGAAACCCCTATCACTGCTGAGTATGTATATTGCAAGTCTCCAGTAAGTGTAAATTGTACTTCGCATTCGTGTTTTCCATTTCCACCTTTAAGTGAACGAAATTTTATGTCTGCAAATCTTGCAAAACGATACGGATCGTATTCTTATGTGTTAATATCTTTAATATCAAACGCGCCCTAATCACTAGATAATAAATACGCGTGAAGTACAGTAATTATATTTTGTGTATTTTTCCACCTGTATGTATAATATTTGTTCCATACAGGTATCGATCCCACGACACATAGCACACTTGTCAATTTTGCAGCCACTGGACCACCGTGCCAAAATACTACGTTTTTTTTTTTAAATGGTTACCTGCATGCCATAAGTAACAATGCTGACATTGGGGTGTTCAGGTGACAGATTAAGCTCGAACACTTCACAGGACCTCTCGATGTCCGCCAGCAGACCTAAGAAGGCGGGGGCCTTTAGCACCAGCTTCGCAACTTCTTCAGCATCCTCATCTCGAAGCTCAAGCACTGAGTCAGCTGTTTGAGTGGATATCTCACAGTCTGTCATCACGTTGTGCATTGATTGGGGCTGTAACCTGAAAAAAAAAATGTTTTTTATTGTGTATGATTTTAGTTTTGTTAAAGTACGAAGTGGAGTATATGACAAAAAAGAGCTCAGTAGTAAATGTTTAAGCAAGAATTAAGTGTCATAGTAATAAGTCTTGTATAAGTCATGGGATCATTGGAAAAATCGAATCTTTGTGAAGATTATTACTACGGAAACTAAGAAAGATTTTCGTAATAATATGAGCTTATATCAGGATATTTGCAAAAGATGAAGATGATGGGCACTAAGCAGTAGCATTTCCTAAGCACCAATAACGTCTGGCACCATGCCACCACTATAGCAATAGTACGTGTGGAAGGCCAATGATAAAAAATAGTGAATGTATAGGATGATAAATTAATAGCAATAACTTACACTAAAAGCAGAGGAGATCCTTCTCCTCTGTAGTACATCTTCAAACTGGACTCCTCACCTGAACCAAATATGTTCAGACATTCTGATAAAACTGCTATGCTGATCTGCAACATCAAAACAGTACAATCAGGAATTCATGCTGTCATTGATTTCCAACTGTCTGAAAGACGGTTTCAGATGACATGACGTGTGCATATTGTTGAGGTAGTTATGAATGATATGAGGACAGGCTGGAACTCATAGCCTTTGAATGAATGAATACCAATAGGGATTTATTCAGATTTGCACCAGGCATTAAATGTTTGGTATAACAAGAACATGATATCTTATCATCAGTTACCTACTTTGAACATGACATCCACATCATCTCTGACGTGGTACTCAGTGAAGTTATCCGAGGGTACATAGGCCGAGGCCTGCACACACTTGCCCTCCTCCACCGTCAGTTTCAGACCCTCTGGTAAGGCACAGAATACTGCAGTCTGAAACATATAAAAAAACATCTGTTGTAGTATCTTCTATGCCCTGATTTTATGAATTTAGTCAGTAGTGAATTTATGTGAGATAATAAAATTGCAAGCAGAGTGACTGAGGCCATCAATTCTGTTCTAGCTTTGGCTGGCATGTAAAACAAAATGTTTTAATAGATCTATCTATACTTTTACTCCACATTCAGTTTTAAGAATAGGTAACAGAACAGACATTACCTACCTCTTGAAACTGTATAGCTTTCAGTAAGCTGCATAATGTTTTCCCAGAGTCCATTGAAGCCGTAAAATAGTACTGCGAAGTTCCTTCATCCATTATTCTCTTCAATATAGTACATGGAACGCAGTAGCATCAAATACTGGTCTTGTGTCACCTCATGGTCAGTAACCCTGCCGAGAATTTGAGCAATCCTAGCTGCCAGTACGTGTTTGCAAAGTACTTGTGCTTTCCTTTCAAGAACTTGGTGTTTGAAAGACTGGCATGGACAGAAATTAATGCGCGGGAAAACACGATAACAACGGTCGTTTTCACCTTTGATCTCTATCAAAGTTCTTGATTTGTTCGCCGTTGAGTATGCAACGAATGTTGGATACTTTTCCAAGATGTCTAACGCTCGTTCTAGAACTGCTCCGAACATAGAATGCAAGGATAGCAGCTCCTCATCTAGAACTAATCAATATAAATAAAATAAGTGCTTCTTTGAGACGTTTGATTTTAAAAAAAATACTGTAAACACATCGAGATATAAGTACTGTACTGTAGTAACCAAACTTACGTTGTTTACTTTCAGATTCTTTCACTCTTTTTTCTACGTAATTTAGAACACACTCAGCAACAACCGGTATTCTAGACGAAGAAGAATTGCTCATAGCTTAAATTCTAAACGTTCATTGGATGTGTTTTCATAATATATTTGCCGCAACTTTGTTATTGTTTAGGTAACTATTTTCTTTCTTTTTCAAAATCATTTGAAACGTCAACGTCACGGCAAACGAAACAAAATGTCAATGTCAACTCAGAACTTTTGTTGTTTTTTTTACAATCACCAGTGTAATACGCAAGGGTCTTCAATCTATACAGGTTCTAGGACCCTTTGTCCTAGAACCTGTATTATCCCATTTTGGGATACAGCAGAAGACAGGCGTGGTGCTATGTTTACCAACACTGGACTAAGTTCAACGAGCCAGTTATTGTTCTGCATCTATGAACGCAAGGCTTCGACTTTCTTTAAAGTGGACGAAATTCATGCCATGCCATGCACATGCACAAAATCAAATCATTTATTTCAAATAGGCCCTAGTAAGGCACTTTCGATAGTCAAAATTTGCAAAAAAATATAAATTGATTCTAATCGCCCCTTCCAAAAGGTTGTTTTCATATGGAGAAGAATGGGCAAGAAACTCCACCGTTACTCTTATAAAAGCTTTTATATCAGCCTGGGGGTTTGTGTGCTGAAACTTAGGTTTCAGCACACAAACCCCCAGGCTGATAGAATGTGAAGCAGACAGAATGTGAAGAAATGCCCTTTAGAGTTTAGACTCTAAAGGGCATTTCTTCACATTCTGTCTAAGTAAGGCAGAAGAAGCGCGTGAGGAATTGAAAGCTTCAGTAGTTTTTTAATGGGAATATTAGCAAAAAAGTTTTCAAATTCCTGAGCTACCTATTTCTACATCTGAGTTGATATGGCCATGTGCTGTCTCTAAATTAAATTCAGTACATATCTCGGTGTTTTTTCTTACCTGTTTCATTTATTATTTGCCAGGTACCTAGTTTTTATTTTATCATCAGCAGATTTTATTTTATTACTAATTTATAGAGCTTTGGCTATCATGCATCCGTTACCATATGTTTTTTCGCTGTGAGCAAGGTCTCTGCTGCCAAACTAAAAAGCTGATAATTGAAAACACCTCACACACACACAATACAATGCTAGGGTACATCTTATGGCGCGCTGTGTTCCACGCGCGCCTCAAAGAGATGTCAGCACTAACTGACGGGGTCCGTAAGGGTTAATGCCTGCCGGGGTTGCGAGTTGTCCGAAAGGGATATCGTGGCCCCGGCACACAGGCAACGAAAGGAAGACGGGTGGGTTTTAGTCAGTAAAAGTGTGACACGCCCTCCTGCTCCTCCCAGAGCGGGAGAAGTTATTTTATAATGTCCCACCCTCAAAACAAAAAAAAGGGTACATCCTACATGAAACGAAACGTATGAAAATCATTTCAGTTTCAGTCTTTTTCCGACAAAAAAATAGTGTCAATTGTCAAATGAAAACGTCAAACTGTTGGAAAATCTACGAAAATCCTGAAAATCTCTTTGACCGAGTGTTATTTTTATCGGTCTTGTGTTTTATAATGGGATTGCTGAATATTTAATTGCGGGAAAACTAATATAAATCATATTTCGAACAGAAATTCCCGTAAGGTTTGTAAATATTACAAAAATATATTTATATAGATATTAATATTTCACTTCTAATAACATAGCGGGGTGCGGTTTCAGGTGGCTTATGTGGAGCTATGCCGGAGCATTTAGAACTTCAACACCTTGTGGACTTGTCGGCGGGAAGCGGCGACGAGACACTACCGAATCTACTTGAGAACAAGAGACCTCTCATAAAAAGATGTCCTTACCTCGGCCTGATATTGGCGACGCTATCGTCTTTGTTCTTCTCACTGTGCTCGGTCATCGTTAAGAGCCTCATCAACATAGACCCCATGCAGCTAGCTATGTTCCGGTTCATTGGTGTACTGTTACCAACAATACCCATAGTGATATACACAGAGCAACCTGTTTTTCCTGAAGGGAAACGCGTCCTCCTGCTGTTGCGGTCCATTGTAGGCACAGTAGGCTTAATGTTAAGTTTTTATGCTTTTCGAAACATGCCATTAGCAGATGCATCTGTTATAGTATTTTCAGTGCCTGTTTTTGTTGCACTGTTTGCTCGAGTTTTCCTGAAAGAACCATGTGGTATCTGGAATACAATATCCATTATATTAACTCTTATTGGAGTGATATTGATTACCCATCCACCGTTTTTATTTGGTGATGACCCAACTGCAGAGCATAACCAGAATTACAATAGTCTTAGGGGTGCCATGGCTGCCTTTATTTCAACAATTTTTGGCGCTAATGCTTATGTTTTGCTTCGAGTGCTCAAAGGCTTGCATTTCTCTGTAATTATGACAAACTTTGGTGCTATTGCTATAATACAAACATTGTTTTACTCATATGTGTTTGGTGTGTTGTGTATGCCTATTTGTGGCACGGAGAGATTCCTAGTTGTTTGTCTGGCACTGTTTAGTTACTTGGGACAAATCCTTTTGACAATGTCTTTGCAAATGGAGCAGGCTGGTCCTGTGGCTATTGCTAGATCTGCTGATATTGTGTTTGCGTTTCTGTGGCAAGTCATGTTCTTCAATGAAATCCCAAGCAAGTATTCTGTTTGTGGTGCCGTCTTAGTTTTAAGTTCAGTTATGTTAGTTGGTTTACGTAAGTGGGCACTGGCTTTGCCCACAGATTCACAGCTGAGAAGTAAACTGGGTGCACTGGCACGATAAGCAGTATTTTATTGAATCTCACTTGCATACGTAAAATTGCCACATTGATTTATGATTGTGTATTCTTATGACTTGATATTCAGTTGTGAATGGCTCAAAAGCACTTGAGTGCCATTTGTGTTAGTTGTTTATAATAACTGGAATCAGTTTTCTGGCAATTCAATATGTGTAAATAAAGTAATTTTGCTAATAATCACAATCAGCAAACAACTACTTCATTACTCTACTTTATTTATGGAGTTTCTCTACCTCTTGCTGTGGTAGCTTTCCTTTCTATGTTGATGGTTTTATCAATTCAGGATAAAATAAGAAAATACAAGTACTACTACTTTATTTCTATATCTATTTTCTTCCTATGAAATAATCCTTCCTATAATTTCTCATAATAAAATTTAGGTTGACTTTGTTACCACAACTCTGCACAAGAACTCTAGTCAATGATTGTCTATATGTTTACTGGTCCTCTTTATGTTTCTTATTTTCAAGTGTTTAAGAGCCATTTTATTTACACACATCTCTTCAGTCTACGAACCGTAGTGAGTTTTGCTTTAAGTGCTTAAAGTATGTATAAGAAGGGACAGAAACAATAACTATTATAAATTGTAATATTTAAGTAAAACCTTTCACCCTAAAAGACTGTTAAGTAAGTCCACCCGAACTTGCGTTGTGTGCGTTGGCCTCTATATATCACTTTGCCTAGTCATTGTTCCTCATCGGCTTTAATAATTTAGTCCTTATATTTATTATTAATTATTTAAAGTTTATTGTTGTGAAAAAGCTTTTCTATTGAATCAATTTGCTTAGATTATATGCGTTTGTTAAAGTGTTCCTATCATTGTCACGTAATGATCTCTAAATGTCTACATTTCATAGTTACATATCACCAAAGTTATTTATTTATGTTCATTAAAATGTCCTTTTATTTTAATAGATGAACTCCATATACCTAACAATAAGCTGTTACATATTAATTATTTTGTGAAGCATCAAATTAAGAAAATATTGTCATTATCACCTAGTCATGTGTAAGTATTTACTAGTCATTTTAATCTAGATATTTTTTGTTCTTAATAGATAGAAATCTGATATTTTTATAGAATGAAGAGCATGAACATGAACAGTTTGGTTAAATCTCACTAATAATCAAGTAGTCAGTTCAATATAATATGAGGTATGGGCTCTATTTTGTTTTGAAATTCAAAAGATAAACTAGTCATTAATAATATAGTTATGGCACAATAGTAAAGTATAGTTTGTTAATAATTTATGAATCCAAGGAATGTTTGATCACCATGTAGGTTTAGTCGTTGTAAATCGAGAGGACGCGTTTTGTTACTTAAGCCGATGGACATAAGGTTTAAATTACAATGACGAGTGCTCATGAAATGCAATAACTTTATTAAGTACAATCAACACATCTGAAATACATCAATATGTATTTGTTTTAATGCCAAGCTTTTTATAGTTTGTTAAATTGAATTTACTTATGCATAATATAAATGCTTTAAAAATGTTTAATGGCGAATTTGGTGGTGTTGACTGTACATAATTGATTGGATTGTGATATTTTTACTTCTAGTCATAAATACTATGTACACTGCTTAATTTAATAAATATAATGTTCAATATTATTTTATTGTTTAGTTAGACCTATCTTTTTACACAACTGCCCCAAAAAAGAAGTGTTACGTTTTTACCTTGTTTTAAATTCGATTTTGCTAGACCAACTGTACAACATCTCCTTTTGCTTATAGGAAAACGACCATTTTCATTAGAAATACAACTGAGCGTTCGATCCGGGTTCGATACCCAGGTCGGGCAGTTTAAACCCAGTAGGCCTAACTGTGCGTTTGCACTGGCGATACATTCACAACAAAACATGTTGGAATATCTATTTTCTGTCAATATACCTTAATTTTTTTGACAGGAACTAGAGATTTCAACTAGAGATGATGAATATAACCATCAACCATTAAAATTAACTAATATTTACAATTAACTATGATATTCAATAAACAAAATTAACATTAATGAATAAAAGTATCAAAATCAAATCAAATCAAATCAATTTATTTGTGAAACATAGGTTTTATGATAGATCTTAAGAACTAAATAGTGCGCTATGTCTTGTCAATTTTGACATACAAATATTTTTAGAGGAAACATGCGTAGTCAATTATCAACTATAAAAGAAAAAAAAGAACAATTTACATAATTAATTAAATAGTTGGTTTACACTAAATTTCAATATTAATATCAAATTATCAACTTCTTCGGCGCAAAATATGCAACGTCGATTTTTAAGTAACAATAACAACGCACTTTCTCCATCTCGCTCTAACAACGCGCTTTCTCTCGGGTCGAAGCGTCAGTACTCGGTCAGTGTCGTTTTGCATCCAGTAAGAATATTTATTCAGTTACGTGTATTCAATTGTATGCTCTATCTTTCTTACGATAAAACACATTTACTGTTGGGGATATTTTATTCTAAACAAATTACTTATGTGATATTTTTAACAAATATTTCGGTCGGTTATTGGTTGATTTAAAGTGATTAGTTCGTTTTGTTGTATTAATCAAATAGCAAAGTCGCGTCATCGCGTTGTTTTGGTTAATGCCAGTGTCTGTTGTGTTCGTTGTTGTTGTTGTTGTTGTTTGATCTTTTTAAAATAAATGCTAGTCAGTCCTAAGCCTGTTAAAGTATGAAGGGAAGTTTAATTTCAACATGCATTAGTTAATGGAATATTCAACTATTCAACACGTTGCCGATACTTGAATAAAAATATTAACTAATATTTTCAACCAATAAAAATATCGATATTTTTTTTTAACAATTAACTATTAACCAATAAAAAATTTCAACCAATATTCTCATCTCTAATTTCAACATGTTTTGTTGCGATGTTTCGCCAGTGCAAACGCACAGTAACATGACACACGCGACAATTACTCAGTCTCGCGGGAATAATTGTCGTCTATTTCTTTTCTGTCACTTTTTTCGTTTTCTGACAGCGCTGCCATACAAAATAGTCGACTCGTGCTGTCAAACTTGATGTTTTTTCGACGAACCCTAACATGGCACCTTAGTCATCATTTTATTTTACAATCTAATAATAATGAAAATACTTAAGTTTTACTATTTATGTTTGAACGACGTGTTTTATTTTTCGCGCGCATTTTTTGACCGAGACTTCAGATCGAGTTCACACGATTCGATTTAAATTGCTTTTCTAACCCTATCGCGCCCATGAAGTCTTCTATTACCTGTCTGGTCATGTCATGCATGATCACGCCCTCCATAATCGACTAAATTCTGAAAAACTTTAAAGACTGTATTTATTTATAATCTGTAAAGATTGATAGTACTGTCACTGTCATGTCATCGATCTGTGGCTGACTTCACGTCAGTAATTCAGTTTCGTTTTGTTCATTTACGTATCTACATTCTACTTTCATTATATTAAATTTTCATCTTATTTGCAATCACAGTTTGTAATTAAACGTGTTTGAATCACATAGCAGTCATGGCAGATCGTCTTACCCAGCTTCAGGACACTATAAACCAGGTAACATAATGAGAATACTGTTTTAATTTTGATGCTGCCTCAACTGTATATTTACATCGTTATTTATTGTTTTACAGCAAGCTGAGCACTTTTGCAACAGCATAGGTATACTGCAACAGTTCTCTACGCCAAGCAAGTTCCCTGGTTTCGACCGCAGCGGGTCACAAACGCCGCAACAACAGCAAAATCAGGAGGACTATGCTGTGCTGTTCGCTGCGTTGATATCTCGATGTGCTAAAGATATCGACACGTTGATTGAGTCGCTGCCGAGTGAGGAGAGCTCGACGGAGCTGCAGGTGCAAAGCTTGAGGCGTTTGGAGGCTGAGAATAAAGAGGCTGCTGAGCAACTCGAAGAGGTATGTTTCTAATGTATTACTAAGTCGAAAAATATTAATAGTATAAGATCCAGTTGGTAACTTTCAATGGAATTCTTTCTCTTTCTGTACGAGATCTATGAGGCAGAAGTAAGTGATGGAGCGTTTCGGTTATTGGTCTGTCAGAGTAAAGTAACCATAAACACAATACTCCATGCATAATACAATCATTTCATTTACAATTCAGTAAAAAAACCTTCAATACAATAACTGATCATTCAATCTGTCATTATATTGTTATGTCCAATTTGTTGGTTTATTCACTCACTAAAAATAAATGAAATATTTTGTTCCAGGTGGTACGTCAAGGTGAGATTCTTCTAGAGAAGATCCAAGGAGCCCTAAGTGACATCGCTCAATGTCAGCTCGACATGCAGAACCCATTGCTGATCCTCAACAAGGATGTGAAGCCCCAGTTATAGGGCTCATGAAAGCACGGTAGGGAATACCGTTGGTGATGATCTGATATGGACTATAATAAAAACTGTTGTGTTTTATGATTCTTGCATATAAAAGTAATTACCTACAATACTTTTAGGTCTGCTGTACCCTAGATATAAAGTATAATTTGTATGGGCACAAAAGTATTTATTGATGGATAGGACAGTACATTCACTGTTGGAGATACAACCTGTTTAAAATCATACTAGAGCTATGTAAATTACTTACTTTTTATCAATATTCTGAGGGCAAAACAACACTTGTAAAAATGATATGATAGTAAAACAATTTGTGAGCTCAAGACCTCTCTGCCTAGCTTTTTCCCAAATATGTTGGGGTCGGCTACCAGTCTAACCGGGTGTAACTTGATACCACCTACATGGAGCGACTGCTTATCTGTACCTGTATTTATTATTTTGTTAACAAACAGATTTTGTATAAAAATGACCTTGGTGTGGTATGGATAATATTATTACTATCATAATTGTTAGTTGTACCAGCAAAAAACAACCAATTTTTGTTTGTTTTTGGTGTAAATAAAGATGTGTGGACTAAATAAATTAATGTTACCCAACTAAAAACCAATTTTCTTCCTTTTTTTTCATAACTCCATTTTCACATTAATTTAGTCAGAACAGATTCACCGAGACGGTGCTGTATTTTATCTTGAAATAAAATATTTATGGGCAGCAGGGGCCTTTGCCCAGCAGTGGGATAATGTAGGTTAATAGTAACAGTATAGTATTCAGAGTTTTAACGCCATCTAGTGTCAAAAGTGAATACTTCTGAAGTGTTCAAATGTTAGTTCGCAAAAAATGCAATAGATGTCGTTATAGATGTTAGCTGGTTAGCGGTCATATTTTTATTCCTCGCGGGGGTAAGCAGACAATACAATTCGCTGATGCTCTACGCTCAGAGTGAGCTGTGACTGAGCTATGAGGGTATTTGCCTACATAAAAGCGAGTTTATCAACTTTGATGGGAATAGGACATAGTTTCGAGCTTGAAAGCTTGCCGTCTTGAATTAAATCAAGAAATTACTACGCATTATGTACCTAGTGCAAATTAATTAAACTTGAATTCTCAGCTGAAAATATTTTTTAGGGAGAGAGAGAGAGAATTACTGATATTTAAATATTTTCTCTGAATTGCGAAAATGATCTCTTACACAGTTGGTGTCAGGTTTTTTAAATTATTTATTTATTTATATTTTTTATTGTGTTTTACGTTTTTGATCTGCGATCGGCTTTCTAGTCATAATCAGATCGGCTCTTCGTGTAAGATTGGGTGTTAGGTTTAGGTAGGTTAGTTTGTTTGGCACCTTATATTATTACGATTCATGATTAGGTAGAAAAAATTGAACATGTTCGTGTCTAGGCTTGTAATATAAACAAAGTTCATACCACTCAATATTTAATTAACGCTCATTTACGTAACTATTCCAACCTCAACAGATAGGCTTTTTAGCTCAAAATCAAATACATCCATATGTTGAATTGAATATACATACATCTCGCTCACACCCACTTTTACAAACACATACTCTCACACATACACTTACTCATAAATACTCTCACTCACTCTATATCAAACACACACTTCACCAATTAGTTAATCAAAATCAGTGTAATCTCTTTTTTTTTTTAACTTCTCTCTTTTATTATGTTCCTGCTTTTATTATATTTCCCTATAGACCAGCCTAATTTTGCAATGTATCTTTCTTGTTTGTTTTTACTTTTTTGCTTTTTTATATTTTGTGTCCTATCTAGGTATAAATTATAAGGCTTATTATATGCATGCATAATTTTGAAGGTACACTGACTTCTAAGATACAGGTTTTTACCTAGTTTAGAAGTCAGGGTCTTTTTTACTGTGTATCACTTAGCTTAAGCCATATTTTTGTTTCTTGTTCAATGTAATATTCGTGCATTTCTGGGAGTAATAAAGTAATTTAATTTAATTTAATTTAATTAATTTTAATTTATCATTTATAGCCCTGAGCTACATCAAGTAATTTGCATTTACTTGTTAACACTTTCACATTTCCAAGGAAATCGCATCGAACCTTTTTCTGAGGAAGAAAGGGAAGGAAGTTTCTCTCTGACCATCCTGGTTTTGTCCCTTGATGTCCGGCTCAAACCGGCCGCTTGAAGCTCGAAGAACCTTTACAAGTTTACATTCACACGCGGCCCGCACCCAGCCTCTCGCCGCCATCGACGCCTCACTCACCTGCAGTTGATAACCAACCTCTTTGCCGCGAGCACGCTCCACGCTTCACGCTACCGGTTTTTGATCGCACCTCTTTAGTGACGTACGATTTTGAATTCGAAGTTTTCGAATGCAACCCCATTCGTTCATCAACTCGTAATCGAAATTTAAAATTTTACAATGATGGACTCTGAACTGTGTGACTGTTTATTTTTTAAATATTGAGTGCTTTTAAAAAAAAAATCATTTGGGATTGTTCCCTGAAAAGTGTTGAGGGAGTGAATGTGAAAATTGGTAACGGCCCGGAAGGACGGGTCTACTCTCCCTTCGCGCTTCCGCGACAGGTATGTGCTTATAAACCTCATTAGGTGATGGTTGTTTCAAAATAATAATTGTTTACATTGCTGATACCCGATATTATCTATTAATTAAAACGTTAAGTTCCTTATCGCTGCTTATTGGCGATCGGATTGTCACACAGAAGCAGGATTTCCCAGTCATTTTCCAGTTTTACGCGGCATTGATATTAAAAACAGTTGTTTATCTATCATTAGCAGCTTTCTATAATTACATACCTTAGTACCAGTTAGGGATTAAATTAGTTTCTGATTGAAAAGCACGAGCCACCAGATTTTCTCTCCAAGAACGAAGAAAATTCAATATTCATATTTAGTACAGCTTAATTATAATTAAACTACACTCGTATAATAAGCAAGCCAAGTGAATAGCAATCCGACTTTATGTATTTTAGAGAAAATTGAAAATAGTCAATATCATGAACAGAAGAGGTGAAAACCGGTCGCCCTACCGCTCTTTCCCTCCATCTTTAAAGATTTTCTTCGCTTATAGAAATGCAGACGTTCTCCTTACAACCAACATTTGAAACTATAGTTCTCTATTACCTAGATTATTACACACAAATAATGTAATTTAGAACTGTCGTTGGGTTTCGCCGCAAATGCAACTGCTCTACATGAATTCCTGGGTTAGATTTTCAGATCGGGCTAAAGGTTTTCCATTAGGAATTCAGCCCGTTTGATGGCAATAGGCTCACCCCGTATTACGTCATGTGCAAAGGCGAAGCACTGCACAGGTGAAATATGGCTGTTTAACACCCCCACCTAACCCTACGGGACACAACCGAATGTTATCATTCCATTCTGTGACTTAGGTCAGTTGTCAATATCGAAGGCTAAGTAGGTAGGTAGGTAGGTACCTATTTCTAGTTCCAAGAAATAACATACGAAGTATCTATTGTTAGAATATAATTGCATTGGTCCGCAAACCTCATAACTGCGTTTTTAATGCTCAACCAGCAATTTGTGGTAAATGTTATTGGTAATTAATTGCAAATCGAATCGTTTGGAACTCGTAACCGAGTGTTTATTTACTCGTGCAGAAAAATAATAGCTCGCTGAATTTTATAGTTCAGCCTAGTTTTTGACAACCGGTACCTACTAAATAAGTTACTTTGTAGATATCATTCGTTAGAGGTTGAAAAAGGGTTGGCTTAGTTCTAATGTAAAAGATATAAATCAGATATTTACTAACATACGTTTGGTCCTTCTAAAAATAGGAAATAGAGTATAAGTATATAAACGGAAAAGTTATTTAAAGGTCTCTATCACATTTATTTTAGGGGTCTGATTTTCGTTAACTCATTTTTACAACTTCATTCATAAATAAATTAAGCCATGAAAGGCAACCTAAAGTAATCGAAAACTGAAGATTACATTCATAAACAGGAAACTACTTTAGCGTCTTTCAAAACAAAGGCAGTACCTACATATGCCATTTCGACGTAACTGACATTTACTGAAGAGCTCTTCAACTGTCCATTGACTTATGAACTGCATTATGTAGAAGTATAGAAAACGCGGATGTCACAAATGCAAACTGAGTTTAACATATCTATGAGATTATAACGTTGAGAATATATTGAGACGAAAATGTTCGCGGATGCCTCGTGAAAGTGTTGACCCCTCCAAAACCGGCTCGCTAGTCGAGGGTTTTCCATCTACTATATGTTGTAATATACACTTTATATGTTAGTAAACTTAATGACTACATGAGTAATGTTTTGACATTTCTGTAAGGTTTTGGGATCCTGGATCCGTGTGTCGTTCGGGATACATCATGAACCTCGTTAACCTAATTTAAAAAAGATGTAAGAAAAAGAATTTCGATACTAAATATCTAATTTTCTTTTCCTGTCTTTCTTAAATATTCCTTGGGAGTAGCGCTTCACGAGTCATCTTCCTCTATATCCCAATCTATTTCGGATCAACACAGCATGTACTCACTCCCATTCATCATTATCAGCCGTCATTTCAGTAGTCACCCCCTTTCCAGCCATATTATCATCTTTAACAGAATCCATCCATCGTTCCTATAATCTTCCTCTACTCTTATATCCACCTATATTCATTCTAAAAATTATGCTCACGTCTTTCATTTTATTTTCCTTGGCCATTCCAAGGGGCCTAAAGCGGCCACTTTAGCAATTCTGCTAAAAGCGATTCGTTTCCTCCATTGAGGCGATATTTACACCAAATATGGTTCAGATGTGAATTGAATTGAGATATGTTCAGCTACCTAATATGTGTCACCATTTCACGAAAATTAGAGGAATTTCTAATGAATTGCTGGAAATTCAGGAAATGATTTGCTTTTAGCAGAATTGCTAAAGTGGCCGTTTTGGGCCCCCAGAAAGCATATCCACGTTATATTTTACTCGTAGGTATAGTCTATTTGTCGTGAGTTAGAACATGTCTTCACAGAGTCAAGAGAAGGGCAACAAAATTCACTCCGTCCTTGTGCATACCTCAACTGCGAGCTTTGTCCACATCCATTAATCACTTGCGATGCTCAAACGCGAACTGTCCACTAGTTTTTAAACTATTTTGCAAACTTATTTGCGTGAATAGACTTCATAATCGTGCTCATTTTGTAACAAATACTTAAATGGCTTGCCAATCAATCAATCAATCAGCTCAACCGATTGCAGTCCGTTGCTTGCACTAGCACGCTTCGAAGTGGCGCCACAAAAGCTCCCTAGTTAGACCAATGCTTTTAGTACATTAATTATTTAGTACAGTCCGGCCGTCGAGAGAATGCGTTCCTGACACCTGTCAGTTGAACAATTTCTAGTAGTAATAAGGCTGAAATTCGTAAAACAAAATAATAAAATATGTGTTTTACGAATTTCGGTGTCAAAAATGCATTCTATCGGCGCACGGCCGGACTGTGGATCATTAAAAATGTTGACACTTTAGACTTCACCCATCTCATCATCACATTGAGCTGTCTTTCTAAATCCCTCTATTAGAGGTTACCTCAGTTAGATAATCAGGTAAACTGGGTTACGCATGATTTTAAGAACGCTCGTCTGAACTATTTATGTCAACTTAGTTGGGGTATCTAAATGAGGTTCAAATATTCATCAAGGTCTACTCTAGTCTCGAAGTATGCACTTTATGATAAGGCGTAGGTAGATATTCTTGTTTTAACCGTTTGTTAAAGCGGTTTAATCCCAATTTTTTTACAAATAGACGTAAAGTGGCTTTATAAGATTGAATGTCTTCGTAGTCTCCGCAGACATCAGAAAGGATAAGCAATCTACCTCTGCTTATGCAGTTGTGGTATAAAGTGCAGTATGTAGCAATTTCGTCCTCCATGTGAGTGCACCAATTATATACCTGCCTGGATCATTTAGGTAAAGGTTCGAACCTCGACAATGATCGTGATTACAATGCCAATAACGATCTATTTGAATGCCAAACAAAGGTGTCGAGGAAATCCTATTATAAAACACGATATGAACGTGTTCTAATATATAATTACCGTCAGTTGTGTTTCTAAACACACGTGGTGGGAGCTCCCCGCCTTGTGGCCTCCGGAATATGATAATAAAACCGATGCAAACGTAAACCTCGAATTTCCAGTTTTTGACGATACTATTTAAATCAATCAGCGGTCAAGTGCGACCTGTAAGTGAGGTTGGGCGTCATTTTTGTTTGTGTTTCAAATTAGAATTGGAAAGATCCGGGAGCGTGAAAAAGTTGATCGATTGTCGATGACTGACGGTTCAATTTGAGTATGTGTAAGCATTCTATTTGCAACGGAGTTTATTTTTGAGACGTAAAGAAAATAGTCAACAGCAAGACTGTTCCATCGAGATTTCTTGGTTGAAAGTTTGGCACTATAGGTATACGATGTCCAACTCCTCATTACTATTAACGCTTGTTAAAATCAGACCAAAAACAACAACACGTTGTTTAAGTTGTAATCCTTGATTACAAGTGTAATCGCCTATTCGGTTTCTTGCATTATATTATAATAGTTAAATAAACTCAATTTTGTAAGCCCACGGCACCCTCATACGCTACGGTCACCAAATAAGTCAATACTCGAGTCGTACAAACCAAACCAACACGATATTCAAATGATTGTCAAATATAGCTGGTTAGGAAGCAAGGACAGCCGACGTATCTTGCTTACGTGTGGTCGAAGCCTTCACCCTAATAATTGAGTTTACAAGATACACAAAATTCGTGTTTCGTAAATTAGCAGTTAATTTTATTAGGTAGCTTTGTATACAGAGATAGTTATTTTTTAAGCAGCTTTAGCTTGGAGAGATGTTAAAGAATCGCTTTTTCTTTGAAAACTATTCCTTTTCTATTGTGCTTGGAAGGAACTCGGAATCTTGTGGTTCCTCATTCGTCCTGCATCCCGACTCCTGAAATAGTAGGCCTTTCTCTTTTTGAATATCCATATGGACCTATGTTTAGGTCCTATACATTTCTTGGTGCAAGAAAAACCTTTTCAGAACGAGACGCAAAGTAAGACCTGTTAACAATAAAAAGGGAGAACGTCCAAGAAATTTGAATTTCGAGTCTCCGCATTCGTCGTCCATTTTTGTTATAATAGCGCCATCTTGTAACTTACCTTGACATTTGGCGCGTCCGAGTCGAGCGTGAATCCTCTTTTAATTTGTTTTAAATACTTTACTATCCGTTTTTTATTCGTTACACTGTAATGGAGACTATCTATTACCATGCTCTTCATAAAGATTGCTCTTGAGTGATAATTTTACTGTCACGAAAGGGTTTTTACTTGTTTAACATTTGACTTAGCGTCAATTTTCTTCTGATATCATGATGGCGTAGGTATATAGGCGTAGGTATATAGACGTAGGTACCTACGTATACATTATAGCATTAAATACGAATTTCACGATCTATTTTTTCGTATTTTTCCCCAGTTACAAACACGATAAGTATCAGTAACTTCAGCTTGTTATCCAATCGTTTGTGCAGACACCCCCCACATCACATAACAATTTAGCACATTTCTATTCCGAGTTTCACTCAGCTCGTTTCACACATCGCAAATCGAAGAACGACTCCTTTAGCTGCAATTTGAACTTTCCTAGCAGTTCATTGTTTGGTGACTTGATGTGCAAACACCAAGAAAGTTCAAGGCAGCCAGTTGCATCACGAATGGAGTCATAAAATGTAATGGCCGTAGAACATAGAACAACGCTATATATAATGATAAAGCGGCTACACACGAACAAACGCTTTTAGCAAATCATTCTGCATCTATCTTTATTTGGGGATTAACAATAGCATTCGCAACGTGTATTGTTTGTGTTTGGTTCAATCGATTAGGTTGGTTAGCATGCTGTTTGAAATGTTCAATTAAGTTCAGAAAGTATAAGCGTTCACCTTTTCTAAAAGGTTACAGAACCAGGCTCGTCAGGGCTATTGACCACTTAGCTTAGTTGCTCGGAAAATCATCTTTAAGAATTTAGCCTTAGTCATATTTTGCTGCATGGATATTTACGTTCCTAGGTATTTATTTAATATTTTAGGCACAAACATGTCCAAAGGCGGCCTTAATTTTCTGGGGCAATTTCGCCCAATTGAAATTCGAAGGAAGTTTAATTTAAAGTTAACACTATTAGAACTTCGAAATTGAAATTCTATGCTATAATGAAAACTTTATTGATTTCATTTACTTGCGTCTATCGCGCGAATGTGATAATAGCCCCCTGCCGTGTTAGCAACCATTTTAGAATACCTACCTATATAGGGTTTTCCAAGTGTTATACAAAATAGTATACGTATAACACAATAGTAACAGCGTTTACTACTATTTCGGGTACCTAACACAAGTTAATTGATGTTTTTTATAGACACATATTATCATAATTTGAATTTAAACTTACAGATGGAGACACTTCTATTAATTATTTAAATATTCCTTGCCTTTAAGTATTGTTGTTTGAAGAACCTTCGAAAACGATATTTAAAAAGAAAAATTTGCTGCAACTCATGGTCTGCATTTTGCCTTACTATTTACCTTCAGTGGTGAACGGATGACACTCAGTTTTTCATAACAATTAAATAATAATAAACACAACTGGTACACCATGTTTGCTTATTGTGCATTTTAAATCAATGACATCAATTCTTATAATAACAGGGGTTATGTAACTAATGCTGATTTATTATGCAGAAATGCACTTTTAGTCATGTGGAATTCTGCGGAGATTTTTTTTAAAGTAATGTGTGCTTGTAAAGCATTCTTTATAATAAGTTCCATTACATTTTCATGACTAGAAAATAGAAATGTATGATTTTAATTTAAGTATATTATTGACCTGAGAAAGAAAAAGCTGCCTACATAAGTGGTACTTATTACTTACCCAAATGTCAACAAATACTGAAATAATAATAATTTAAAAAAATGTTGTAAGAATAAGCAGGTCCATAAGATTAAACAAAAAAATAGCTGATAAAAGGTTTCGCGCAATATTTTATCGAAATATCAGTTTCAATTACATAAACAAGATTTGAACTTCGAACCCGAGCGATTGACAAGCAAAAAAAATAAAACAAGATCAACCGCTACTGTTGTGTTCTCTTTATAAATTCGAACCTACAAAGGATTTGTAAGAAAAGCTTTTGTGTCTATTGCTCAATTGTCGCAAATAGTTCACGTTTGCTGGCTGAATAGGTAAATAGTTGGGCAATGTCGATCCTAAGCGAGAGATTTCGCGTTCGACTGAAATATTTGTCGATCGATGTCGTAATCGGCGCAGTTAGCCGACTTCGGAAGATGCACGACGAATGGGAATTAATCACGAATTAGTTCATTAGATATATAGGAGTATAATGAAGCAATAGGTCTTTTTACTATTTAGAGAGGTGTTCAAGGAGGCAATAGCGGGTTTTACTCAGCTTAAAAATTAAGTACACAACCTAGTTCAATAAACTATAGGTACATACTTAGGAATCTAAACATTCATGAATCTCTGATTTTGTTACAGTCTTTCTTCTCAGAGCAGTCAGTTAGGAAACTGAACTGAACTACTGAGTTTGAGAGCAGAAGTTATTTTTGACGTGTAAAAGTGTTTTTTTGAGCCAATTTGCAGAAATAAATAGGTAGCTATGAAAATGATACCTACTTAAGGTGATAATAATTATCTCCTAAATAGGGAATTACCACGCTCTAGAAACTTAACCATATCTACCTAATAATAAATCTTAGGAAAAGCTGTAGGATTCTTGAAATTCGAATTTTAATTAGTGATAATAGGACATGTACTTAATTTGAAAAACATCGATTCGATTCGGAACCGGAAGTTTTCGAATTGATTTTCTTGCCAGTAGCTCACTAACTAACTACATAGTGAGATCAAAACTGTACCTACCTTTTTATTTTCACTCACTACCCAGAGATCCAGGTACTGTACACACTTGGCGTGCTAACAGTACCGTCGGATCATTATAAGTTTTATATTTTGTTATAAAGCGTAATTATTTAAATTAATTTATAACATTTTAAATAGGTATCATGAGTTCATGACACAAACACTGTTAGCTCTTCAAGCTGACCCCTAATCGTTTTCTAAACTTTTTAATATGAGATAGTGTTTGTCTCATAAATCTTATGCCATCAACTTATCAAATATTCATAAAGTTTGGATGGTAAAACCACGCAGACTAAAGGCTCTTACTTCTTACAGTACCTAGGTAAGTTAGGTATTTGCTGCAAAGTTTGTTTACATGACGCTTCTTTTATTGGCTCAGCATGCAAATTACAAAGTAGCTCCAATAACACCAGCTTGCAAATGTTATTTCAATATTAATAAAACCGTATCTGTAATCCAATTGTGTTGGTAAAGGCGTACAGTATTGCTCCAGCGGGGGTCATTGACCACTCTGTTGTTATTTGAATAGGTGATTACGAGCTAATTCATCTTTAGTGCCATTATTTTTTTATATATGGCACGCGTTTTATGTGAACCTCTTTGTTTTGTTTGTGGCCAGTTAAAAGTTTTTAGGTTAGAATTCTTTTTTTTTTCTTAATTGCTTATGATTGTATGATTATAATGGCTGTAAGTTAATGTTCTACTTTTTTTTTGTCAAAGTTGCATTTTTATTCTATTTGCCAACTTACTCATAAATAAACCATAAGAAAACATCATTCATAACGAAAACTGATTAAAATCTCATAAATTAAATATGCTAAAAGAGTAAAAGCGAAAAGATTTCTTATAAACAAAAACAGCTCCAACATGTAAGTTCGGTAAGCGTGTCAAGCACGTTTGCTAAGCTCGGGCGAGGAGAAAAAAAAGTTGAAAAAAAAAACAAGGCTGTACCTCTTTTCACTTTCGTCTGCTAGCGGTATAATCAACGTTGTTCCCGCCCTGTGTTTATACTCGTAGATCTTGTAGTTCGAATTACGAAGACCTGTTTCAAAAAGTTTTTAAATCTTTTAGAACCATTTTTTGAATTGGCAACTTTTTTAACGCGTTTTTTTTCAATGATTATTTTTTTCTGAACACACCTAATTACGTACGAGGAAGAGCAATTTTTGAGGCAGCGATTTATATTTATAGTGGCTGCTTATATTTAAACATATGTATACATATTGTGCGCTATTGTTAAAAATAAATCCTTGTGTAAATAAAAGAATTAGCAGACTTTCCTCAATGTTACCCGTCATATCACGTACTTTTCAATGCTAAGTAATACAACTAGCAAATAACATTGAAAAACGTTTTCCTCATATTGATTTATTTTTACGACTTTTTGGTCAAGGATGTGTTTATTTTCCTTTTATTGGAATTCAATGCTATTACACTGCAGGGAAATGCAAAATATTTTCCCATTTCCCGCCATTTTCATATCAATGAACCTACATAGGTAGGTACCCACCTAATATGTCAATTAAGTCCAATACCTCGTTTCGTCTATTGAAAAATCACAATAGTTTGGCCATATGAAAAAGTGGTAACAAAATAATTGTTTTGTGAAGGTAAACAATCACCAATACGAATTATCCCGGTTACTATCAACAATCTCTCTCATAATTAAAAACCCATTCAAAACGTCGTACGGTAATGGCTGACGCGATCTTATTTATTGGTTTATAACTTATAAAAAGCTATTATTTACAATTTTCTCGCAATGAATAAGAGGGTCGGCCATATGTCGTGTGATGGCGTGTTCAACAAACGATTGCGGCCGTGAAATTTGGAGCGAAAAACTAGATTTTTACCATTAAAACATGATTGTGGTCCGTTAATGTGCAACTAAGTAGTATAAACAAGAAAACCATAGAGAGCACTGTACTTTATAATGCAATGGACGGTGATCTTTATATTTAGGCTGCAAGTCGTTGATGCCTTGGCCAAAAAAGTTGGAAGCCCATAAACGTTGGCTTTTTGAATGTTTTGATTCTCAATTTAAATTATGTTCACCAAAACAAGATGGTAGATCCATTAAGCCAAAAAATCATAACATTAACTTTAACATATAAAATGCTAACACGCATATTCTGTCCAGAGTTGGATCTACGAAGGCCTCTATTTAGGTAGGTACGTATAACGAACTTTTTCATGGTTACCTGCGTGGTACCCACTTCTCACTATAGTGTTAATAATTTACACATGGATCGTATGTCTTTGGTCATGTCTTCGCTAAAGATGTTCATGTCGTTTCGATTGTAAATCAAAGTCCAGTGAGGCTTCCAAATAGGAATGTTTTGTAAAGTACGGTGTTGACTGCGAATTTTAATAACTTGTGTATCATTAGACTGTCCTTGTTAATATAATGAGTTATTGAAAGGGTTGAGGCTCCCAAGCATATGAGAATAGTAAAACATAAGACATAAAACAAAAAAATGTGTGACTCTTTATAACGGGAGGACACTGGCTCCTGGCAGGAGTCAGAGAATTCTATCTTTGGCTGTAAAAATTGTTTAATGTCATTTTTTTTTTTTTTTGTTTGACTGTCTGTTGATTGAAAATTAGTATTGCATAAACAGTCTTTATAAAGTCTATAACACACCTACATACCCACAAGTGACTGTTTCCCAGACTCCCAGCCAATAGTGTGTCTAATAAAACTCTTAGACCGGCGTGAAAGGCATTCCGGTGGTAACAAATAACATTTAATTAACATAATAGAATAAACGACATCAAGACGTAGAACAAATTAACACACATATTGTGGCATAGCAAGTGATGGCGACTGATAGCATCTGCTTATGTCACGAGCTCACAGTTCGAAATACAAATCGAGTAAGTTACTGTGATAGCCATTTTGATCACTGATTGATATACCTACTTATCCAAAAGTAAGTTTTATCAATGCGTGCGTAGGTATCTAAAACTTGTTCTGTTAAATATTAATGTATTCCTATTGCAAGTGATCGCCAATGTTTTAGTTATTTGACCTTAGTCTGGCATTTGTAAAATAAACAGCCACTTTGGAATTTCGCTGGCGACTATTAATACTTACTATAATAATCTGATCAATATGACCGATTATATTGCTGAAGTTACTTGCCTGTGGTGGTTACATAATAAACTACTTTTATTTCTAATGCTAACGATAATAAGCCTACCTACTAGTCTTTAGCCTGTTAGTAAAAAAACTAGGCAGTTTTTAGGCAAATTTTTTCGTAAAGGCTCCTACAAACAGGCGCGACACGCGACGCGACTCAAAGACACCGCTCGGCGCGCGACGTGCGGTGTCTTTGTGTCGCGTCGCGTGTCGCGCCTGTTTGTAGAAGCCTTAACTCGTGTCACCTGTCAGTTTTGGCGCGCAAATTCCTGATCAACATACTGAATTCAGTGTTGTTGATAAAAACATTTGAACTGGTTTTATAAAAAAAATAAAAGTCGTTTAAATTCGTGTCTCATTCATACGATTTGTTATAGCTGTTAATATTAACATAAATATGTCAATTTATCTTTTTGCTTCTGGAAAATAAAGCTAAAATTCTTCCTGTGAAGGGTGGGCGTTTTGGGGGACTGTCTTATGTAATTTTGACGTTCGAAAAGTGCTGATTCTCAGCCTAGTTTGAATAAATGACTTTTGAATTTTGAATTTTGAATATTCAAATGCGAAAGTGCCTGACCTGGATTTGGACATAGAATACTTTTTATCCCGATATTCTCACGGGATCGAAACTTATGCGGGTGAAACCGCGGGGCGCAACTATGTAGTATTTAATAAAAATCCTTCACGTTCGTTGCTAATAGGGACTTGACAAAAGATAATTAAATGTTATACGAATTTTAATTAGGTATAGTCTTCTGGTCAGTATGTAACCGTTTATTTTTAAATGAAACATCATCGAGGTGTGACCGGTGAGGTCCAGTGCAAAAGATATTATGTCATCTTTTGAGCATAATCATTGACATATAAAGAATCTTATAATGTCAGTAATCAGTCACTCTTATTATTTGGATATAAGATTTATAATCCAATATCACTTTTACTGTTTATTTTGGTGATATCACAGTAAGTTCTTGAGATTTTTTTAACCCGTGGAAGGTTTTATTATTTAGTAGCAGTAAGGATTATTATTGCGTAGCAAAAACGAAAATATGTGTTGGTAAATTAACATAGCGTTGTCAGTAAAATTAGTATCCAATGTCAATCAATTTGAAATTGCTAATAAATAATCGATGGTCAACACGGTCAACCAGAAGGACTTACACATTTTTTAAGCAGGTATTATTATGTAAAGAATATGCAAATATTTTTAGAAAAGGAAGAAAACTATAATTCGACAAGGCTGTATGGCTTTTGGCCTTGGCCCGCCTACATTAGTGAATAAATAAACAAAACAAAACAAACCATAAAATCTCTATCTATGGTAAGATGCTTTACTTGCTGATGAGGAAACCATTAATTTTCGTTTTCCGTATTTATAATAATCTATGTAATTATGTCTATGTATCTAGTCCACATATTTACGTAACTCAGAAATTCGTTCACCGGGTTCTCTGTTTACTTACATTCTAAAAAACGGAAGTCCGATCAACCGGAAACGTTGTGTCGAAATTCATCATGGGAACCGATGACACGCCCTTGAATTCGATTGTTGAATCGATTTTAGATTACATTGAATCGTTATCGAGAATGACGTCCGTAAAATTTGTGAATGGGCTCCTACAATGCGATGTTTGGCGACAAAACGATGAATTTAAAAAAGGAACAAAGCATTATCCAATGTAAGATGAGCTGTGGTTTTTATTTTCAGTGTAAGTACTTTGTAGACATGAGCGTTTCTGGATTTTTACGCAACTGTTTAAAAGCTCGTACAGACCAGCGCGACGCGACGCCTCGCCGCGACACGAACAATACAATTTCTAAGAAAACTTGACGGTATAACAATAACCTGTGTCGCGTCGCGCTGCCGCGTCGCGCTGGTCTGCACGAAGCTTTAATATCCGATCGTCTCTAGTATTATTATTCAGTTGTAAGTGAATCGATCATAACTATCCAAATATAAACAAATACTTGCTTACGCAAATCTACTCTTGCCGTGATTTTGTGAAAACGGTTTGTCTAGTTCGGATTATCGACACGATTCGATTTCTGACTGAAATCGGATTTTAGATTCATTTTGATACATCCGACGCATGTCTAGTACTTAGCGGGTAGTTCTGGGCACCTATGCCTAGGTTACACGAGGCTAATCTTTGAAGCTGGGATTGCAAGAAAGTGTTAGTAAGCTATGGTCACTCTGGCTTCGTGTGTACAGAACTATCCTAATTTTTAGGCTATAGTAAGCTAGTAGTTTAATAGGATGGGGTTCTATTTTTGAGCTAGTAGCACAACCCACCACTGGCTATAGGTACTATCTTGGCTTGTATACTAGCCTCGTGTGGCCAGCCAAGTACCCCTTCAAATAATTTTACTGCATGGGCATTTTACTTTTACTCACTGCAATACTGTAAACCCTGAAACAGCTCTAGCTTGTGCAGTTTAATAAGCCAGGATATTACTTTCTTGCAATCCTCGCTTACAAAACTAGCCTCGTGTAACCCGGGCTTTATTTCGAGGTTTATGTAAACCCTGTTGAATTTTCATTGAAATTCTCTACTAGTAGAACTGTATCCTTGAAATGTCAAAATAAGTTACGAAATATTAAATTCAAATGTATACAACCTTAGTTTTTGTTTACCCTAAACATCTTAAGGGGTCATTGTACTTATCATTATGAAAAACTTTCACTATGGGACTGACGCTAAAAATCAGCTGTTCCCTACATTTCGACGAGATATATGAACTTAAATGTATGTTATTCATAATGATGAGTACAATGACCCCTTAAGAGGTTTAGGGTAAACAAAAACTAAGGTTGTATAACCTACCTACTAATTGACCTCGAAGCAACACCTAAGCACAACAATTATAACATTGAATCAAATAAATGCTATCGGCCTTTATCACCGTTGCTTCTAGAGGGCTACGGTCAGCTGGCAGCAGGTGGGCTAACATGTAATGCCGCGACAAGACGTGTGTCACAAACTAACAACTAGACCCCTGATGACAAAAATGAATCGTAAATTTATTTGAAAAAACATGTACAACATTACAGATATAAAATCAAGTTATTGACAATGGAAAATGTAAGTAATGTAACAGAATAATAAATTGTTCAGAATTTAAATTGTCGTGTACGACCACTACGCCGTAGCGTAACACTACGCTACGCCCTACGCCGTAGCTCCTTTTTTAAACTCGTCCTTTTCCTGAATTTTTACTCCTTTGATATGATGACGATGCATCCCCTTTTCACTGTGTGTGGAGCAAACAAGGTTAGGTGTAGCTACATATAGGTATAACCTGCTTTCTCACAAACCATAAATATCCAGCATTGGTCCAGGAACTTACGGTAGGTGATGAAATTACGTTGCGAACATACAAAAGCTCTCACCTGCTCACGCCTTTTCCCCATGGGGTAGACAGAAACTGCAGAACGCTTCCTAACTGCACTACGATCCGTACATACACCTTTTGTTTCGTACTACGCAACAGTACCCTAATTGCGTAATACACGATCAATCAGAATCTAAATCGTTTTGAAACAGATTGCTTATCCATTGCTTCAAAAGTTCGAAAAAAAATCTGCTCAACAATGTAAATAACGCAATGAATATTGTTGAACTGTCATAATGAAGCGTTTGGTCGTAATCGCTTACGAAAATGTCTTGCGTAATTATAGCTGCCCTTTCTGAAGAACATCACCAAAAAGGTCCGTGTAATTTAAATTGCGATAGAGAATTCAAGGAGTATTGAAGTGAACTAAAACCTGCATGGATACTTAAATGAAAGCAGTTCTAGCAGCTCTAAATACCAAACAGTACTGAGCTATTTGAAAACTACGCTATAAATTAAAGTAATAAACTCTGCCACACTACTAAATCGTTCTTGATTTCCCAGAAACTAGAATTTTAGTAATTTATCTTGTCTAGGCAGAAAAACTGTAACGAGCCAATTACCTATCTGATTTACTTCGCTGTATGAAAAGTGCACAAAATCGGTCACAAAAAGTTTGATCAAATCTCCTTTAGTTTTCTGATAGCCTGGTACTCTCACTCTCGACATACAATAGTTTTTAATATGTCAATCAAAATTACGCTTCTCTTTAACCACTCTGTATAAATGATTTCAAAACGAAAAATTAAGAAGCCTAGAAAGTGCCTACTAATCGCTGAGAGGCTAGTGAGTTCCATTACTTAGTTAAATTTTAGTACACTGAGTTATTTAGTCATTTTAGTCAGTTCGTCGTCTTTAACAGCCATCATCTTAGTACCAGAATCCTGTATCATTCACACTATGGTTACATACATACAACAAATTGTTTTCAAAAATTAGGTTCATATCAAGTTATTCAAGTTAAGTTGTAATCGCGTTAAGACGTCATGCTCATGCATTCTTTCCAATTGTGTCTTATTTCTTAACAATACCCATCCACTAATATTGAGAAATGAGAACGCAATGGAACGAATTACTCGACTTCACACGTAAACTTTTATATAAATCAGTTAACATATAAATTAGACACAGTGTAGTCGAAATTATTACAACGTAACGTTGTTAATCAAGGAATCAATCTATTGCACGCAACGCGCGACGCATTGGGAACGCATCGCCCGATTGCGTTCATTATTAAACGAATAATTGACTCATTAATTATACAGACATGAATAAACATGGAATTGTTTGTAACAATAGACCTCGTGAATGTTTAATTTTTGCGTTTGTTTGATAATCTTCCCATGGGTATGGATGTACGTGATGAGACGCATCATTGGGCGTGGTGTTCCTGTCGGCTGTCATAAATATTGTTTGAGGCGTAGTAGGAAACTTGAATGCCTAGGGAAAACGGAAAATATGACGTAAAAAGCTGCGTAAGATACCTTCACCTTCATGATAAATATCTCATGCATATGTAGTTCGTTTTTTTTAATGTGTAATTTCATTCCTCTCGCTTTCTTGCAATCTTTGGGAGTGATTTCGTGAAAAGGGACGGAAGTGTGTAACAGGAAGTCGGGGAAGCGCGCGCTATTTGATTTGACCAATGAGCGCGCACGGTGCTAAAGTTGGCTATCAGCAGTGCTATTCTGTAACCATCTCACCGTGAAAACTTAGGTGAAGTGAGCGTGGAGTGAGCTGTCATTCCACAGGGATTGACACTATTGACAGCTCACTTCACCCAAGTTTTCACGGTGAGATGTTTACAGAATAGCATGGTAGATACTTACCCATTTTCCGAGAGGTTGGTACTGTCAGATGTTACACAAGACGTCAGATGTTACACAACATATGCGGCTACTGTAAGGCTCGCTCGTTTTTATTTTTGTTTATTTACATAGCATCTTATATTATGCACCTAAACGATCTTTGCTGTTACCTAAGTGAATTCCATTAAGATTTGGAGCTAAATTCGAAATCAAGTTCGCAATGGATTGCGCAGTATCATCATACCACCCTTATACCAATTTATTTGGGGTTGATGCAACATGTCCCTGGATTGCGTAGTATCCAAACAGTAATTCCAAACCAACGTTTTCATGAGAAAAATCGATGATAGTTATGTTAACCCGTGCACTGCACCGTAGTAATCCGTCTCCCTCAATTAACTCTTACAGTTTGCACGGGATGATGAGCAGTGAAGCCACTCTCACTTTTTTCGTTCATTTCTAGCCCACTGAGGAAATTAGACTAGAAACATTTGATTTAATGATACAAGAACGCATGGGTTATTTTGCGTTTCAAAGAAAAACAAAAGTTTTTTGTCTGGCTACGAATTTGATTGGTCGGTGTGTATTTTACTTTAGTTTAGATTGAATTAATAATGAGGCCAGTGCACAACGACGAAATGATTTTTTGTAAGTGTAGGTACCGAACATTTAAAATAATTGTTGTCTTTAAATTATTTATAAATTAATCTCATTTGAGAGATCTCTCAAAAGTCTTGTGATTTTAATCGCATAAGACGTGATTTTTCAAAAATTCTGAAAATATTGTCATTTTGGGCTTTGGGCAGAGGTCCAACTCTTCTCTGATACAAGCGTGATTTTATGTTATTTACATGACAGATCTGCTAAGGTAGTTCTCATTCTCAATAGAGAGCGGTTTTAAGGGACCAAAGTTCGTCCTTTCATTTATAAGTTTCGATTAGAAGGGAAGTGACATCTATCAACGCGTTCTAAAGCAGCAATCACACTTATAGTATTTCAAGCATGCAACCAAGTTCCAATTTGTTCGAAAATCACGTAATACGTCCAAACATATAATTTGTAACTTGAAACGTTACGAAATGGATATAGGTATGACAGTCTGATATCAAATTGTCAAACGTTGGTTGTTTTACTGAACATGATATGATTCGTTTCGTCTCAGTGAAAGTAGGTTGGAATAATTTGGGGGCGTGTGCCGTCAATTGGAGTGTTGCATTAAATAGACGATTAGCAAAAAAACGCCAGCTATTATAATATGTCGGTTAACAAGTCCGCATAACTTGACAGTTGAGATGTCTACGTAATTTAAGCGAAAACGCACAAGTATTGGAAACTGTATTATGAGTGGAGACGGTTGAATTCCTCATGCTGTAAGAAGTTTTTGCCATTGGTTTTTACCTTCTCTGTGTATATTTTTTGAGCGTGAATAGCGTGATGTGAAATGGCTGCATGTCTTGTCAGCCAGTACAAACTGGAATAACCACTTTTACACCACGATTGTACAAATAAACACCCTGATTTACAAAGCCCTGCACAATCGTAATTTTGTGCCCAGCAATCCGACGTTAATTAGCCGCTACAATTATAAAACGATACATTTAATCTCAAAGCTGACACTTACACCAATGAAATGCACATCGGTGTAATATAAAACGCAGCGTTTCTGCCGATAATTAGGCGTTGACACGCGATGCGACGCGGTATGCAGCACGTTCGATTGACTATTGCAGACGCTCCTTAACATTCCGCCATGTTTGTTGTTAAGACATTCGATGTTTGAATTACGAAAGTAAGAAATATGATTTTGATTTAATTAATATGTCACTTTTATGTCTTAATAAAAAATGATTAAGCCAGTCACATTTTTGAAAAAAAAAAACAGAACGTGTTTCCAATCTCTTTCGTAATAGTCTTTATTATTGGAGCGAATACATTATCGTTAAAATATTTAATTACACGTATAATGTATATTAATGGTTATCAATACTTATGTAGATTGTACATAATGTCTTTCGGAAATGTGTGTGGTGGTAATGTCAATAACAAATCATGCGACGGATTTAAAACGAATGATTTTGTTCAAGGAATTCCACTCTAATGGATAACTAGATTAGCGAAGTATCCAGCTTCTATGTTTCACCAGAATCATGAGAAATCGTACAGAAGATCCTTCTTATTTAGACATTGTTATTATACTTAGACAGCGTGTATCAGAAAGGTGCGGTCAAATTTAGGTAAGAGAAGGTTTTGAAGTTTTATATGGGAGAGTAGATAATTTTTACGCGATTTCTATGTTGGTCCCATAGAGAAAGTTGTTCAGTTTGATGGTGGAAACACACCCTTAAATTTGACAACACCTTTTTGAAACATGCAGTATAAGGCATTACGTAATTATTCATCTCAACCTCCCCGTCTAGTGCTTCAAATGAATATATCTCTTCTACATGACATGTTTCACAACTACAACACACCATCGCACACATAAATCCTAAAAGTACAAAAGTACCTACAAAAATATATGAAAACCATCACATTACCCCACTTATGAAAATCGAAACACAACATTATTACGGTAACGATGCAGTTGAATTAATCACCATCCTATGAAAATCTTCCGCGTACGTTACGTTACCTTAAAACCTCGCTTGTAAGTTGTTCCACGTCGTTTGACTGTACACATGATAGACTGAGAAAATGCTATGTGTTCTATGCCTTATGTAAGGTATCATCACTATGACGTAAGGGTAAGATGGTAAAACCTAGTGCTTAATTTTGATTGGCAGCCTAATGTTTTATGGGGTAATAGTGTAATAGAATTGTTTTGTTCAAATTGGTTTGGGTAAGATGAAGAGGTTTGACGGGGTATGTTAGTTATGAAAAGCGTAGTTTGAAGTAATTTAAGTAAATTGCAGCACTTTGAAACAAATAAGTGTAGCAGTTAAGTTCCCTTCGAAACACATTCGAATCGGCGAACTCATTTGTTTTTAAAGTCAATCATCTTGGATTCACACCTTGAAACTGATTGAATCTTGAAATAATGTCTCTAAACAAAATGATTCTTCAATAATCTGGAAAATTACTGCCTCGTTGGTCTAGTGGTCGCAAGCGCTACTGCTGAGCATGAGGTCCTGGGTTCGATTCCCAGGTCGGGCAAACTGTTATTGGGTTTTTCTATTTAGAAAATCTCAGTAGCAGCCCGGGGTCTGTATGTGTGCCCGTTTGATGGCAACAGGCTCGCCCCCTATTACATGGGACTTAAACATAACTGGCGAAATGTGGGTGCACTATAGGTACACCTCTGCCGACCCTGCTGGGAAATAAGGCGTGATGTTATGTTATGTTATGTTGGAAAATTACGATTCATCCATGAGTGAATACCGACGATGTTAGTTGCTAAGCAAAACCTTTGAAAATGGAGAAACCTGAATAAAGGTATAAGATTGCCATTTAATAAATCCAGTTTAGCACCCAATAACTCTCGGAGCGTAAGATATTCCTAAAGAAAACCAGATATCACAATTAAGTGTGCAAATACCAAATCTAGGAACTTTCTCAGAGCTCACGCATGCTGCAAATAAAATTGACAAAATAAATCTTGTAAATTGAATTAAATACAAACGCGTGTAGAAAGCATAAAATACTGTTAGTTTTATTTATTGTTAATTGTTTTGCGTTTTGCAACAGTGGAAGGAAAATACATAGTTGTATTAATTTACACAATGTCTTTGTGAATGCTTTGTCTGTGTGTGATGCACTCATGCGCAGCGTAAAGGCAGTTTCACAAATTTACCTTCTGAATAAATATTATAAAAAATAACTATGATAAAAACCATGATTTTAGTCCGTAATTTCCTTTTTTAAATGCAAAGGGTTGGTAAATAAAACCATACATTTTTATATAAATAAATAAATAATACCAGCCTGTTATTGTCCCACTGCTGGGCAAAGGCCTTTTTGCATACAGAGAAGGCACGAGCATTGATCACCACGTTTGCTCAAGTTGCACAACAGGTTTGCTGACGACCAATTTGATAATGTATGTTATTCAAATTCCTGAATAATTTCTTCGTATAAAATACCAGTATTTATTTGTGTTAAATGATAAAAATATGGAAAATCGAAAAGTGCACGCGCCACAGATAGAAACAAGTTGACGATAGATACGGAAAAAAATCTAAGAAAATTCATAGAATTTTGTTAATATCTTTTGAACGGTTATGAGTTTGTTAACGAAAATCAATAGGGCTCATTAGGATGAAAGAAAATTTATAGAAGAAGATTTAGATTAATTCATGGTGTGTGACGTGACGACATAAATCGTGACGACAAACAGAGAAAGAAAGAAATACAAAAAGAAAGAAAGAAATAATTTATTTGCTGATAGTGTAGGTAAGTATACATATAAGTTGGATTATTTGTTAATTGTCCCGATACATTTTTCCACACGGCATGCAAAATATTACATTTGAATTTAATAACATAGTTACAACCATTAGAATTATTATTAACACTAGTCAGAATTTAAGAGGTAGGTACAGATCAGTCTAAAAAAATATGTCAAAATATTCTAAAACATTAACAACAATCACAATTAATAAAGAGAATATACATAATGTTATAATGTGTGGTAATGTCAATATCTGTAATGTCAATATCTGTAAAGTCACTATCTGTAATGTCAAATTATGTTTAATGTCGACATAGTTATTCTAATAAATCAACAATCATAAAAATTCACTAGTAGGTATAACAATGTCATTATAATACTCCTAAACATTCGAAATTGCAAAGATAACGTTTTTTTTTTTTTTACAAACAACATTTTACTATAGAGTTTAGTCATTTAAAATGTCTTTTTTGTGTAATAACATTTCTCCAGCAATAGTTTTGTTAACTGTTTTCGAACGATTTTATGGGTAAGGCTTTTAAACTTCCAGATAATTGATTAAATATAAGCGTTTCCATGGAAAGGATGGTATTTTTTAATAAGGCTGCTTTATGACCACCTGTGTACAATTGGTTTTTATACTGGAAACTTATTGGTACTGTGCGTTGTCTTATGTCAATCATTGAGGTAAATAAGTGTTTGTTTAATATAACGAATAGGGCCTATATTATGTCAAATTACACGAAAATTATTGGTATTGGCATAGGGGTCATCTGTCATTTGGTTGCAAATGACCTCTCCTATATCCCCTTAACGGATTGCCGACGTATAACCAGTATTTATAATAATATTTGAGAGTATAGTGACGATTTTATGTTGGATAATTTGACAAGGCGACATATCGAGAGAGAGCACTCTCACAAGCTAAAGCGTTTCGAGCCGAACAATAAGCGTCTATGTTTTCCGGCTACATTTGTCGGTAGATCACTGGCTAGTTTGCCATTTTTTAAACTATACAATAGAAATAATTGTATGTTTAATCTTTCTTGTTACCTTGCAATTAAGTAAACGCATCTTTACCACATCGTTAACTAACACTGATTGGTATGCGGCTGTCCACCATTTTTAAGAGCGTCGCGTGCGCACAAACAATCGCTAAGTTATTGGGACGCCGAAATGATTATCGTAAGTAAACGACCATAATTAACAATACTTACTTTTTACTAACTTGCATAACATTACGACTGTATTCCCCGAAGGGCAAGGCAGAGGTGTACGTGTACCTATAGTACACTCGCATGTCGCCAGTTATGTTTAAGTCCCATGTAATAGGGGGCGAGCCTATTGCCATCAACCGGGCACAAATCCAGACTCCGGGCTGCTACAGAGAAACAAACTGAGAATTCTAAAATTGATTGCGTGATTTGTGTGAAAACAGAAGAAATCTTCAGTAATAAGGAAATAATTAGAATTGTAATAATAATTGTTTTGCTGTGAGTAGTTTTGAATATTGGCTAATGTAATTTCAATCTTGTGTTATATAATAGAGGAAATTCAATCAGTGTCAAAGTATTGCATCAAAGCAAATAAAATATCTAAAGTGGTTTTTAATTCCGCATTAAAATTTAATATACTCACTGTTATGCGAGACTATTATATTCAAATAAACTAAGTCTAGTTTGTCTGTCTGTCTGGCCGCGTTGTTCTTCTAAACGCCGCAACGGATTTTGATGCGGTTTTCACCATCATTTAGAGCATTTATTAGGGAAGGTTTATGTGTTAATTACATTTAATAAAGACGTGATGTTTTGTCAAGTCACAATACCGTGCAAAGCAGGGGCGGGTTGCTATTATTAAATACTAGCGGCGCCCCGCGGTTTCACGCGCATAAGTCTCGATTCCGTGGGAATATCGGGATAAAAAGTATCCTATGTCCTAATCCAGGTCATGGTTTACGCATGTGCCAAATTTAATCAAAATCCGTTCAGCCGTTTTAGCGTGAAAGAGTAATAAACAAACAAACTCATTTTCGTGTTTATAATATTATTTATGATAAGAATACGTTTGGTTAGCTAGGTCAACACTACAATAAAATAAGTTTGATTCATACTAAATATATTATGCGGAATGCCTCGTTGGTCTAGTAGCCACAAGTGCGACTTCTGAACGTTGGTTCCTGGGTTAGATCTTCGGGTCGGGCAAACAGTCGCTGGGTTTTTTAAAGCCCGCTGCGTCTGGATTTGGGCCCGGTAAATAACAATAGGATGGATTTTTAGAAACTGGGGGTAAAATTAAACTTTTCTGAAATTCTTAAATATGAGCACAAGCCGTGTATCCGATCGTATTTCCCATCGGAAACAAACATGAACTTCGAAACAAACTTTCATCTTTCATTTAACGCCTTTAGGGAATTAATTTTCAAAAATCTTTCCTTAAGGCTCACCACCGTTATATAAGGAACTATTTTACAAAACGTCATGCTTCTAGACCCAGTGTTTAGACTGTGTGTTGTCTGACCGTAAATTTAAGATTTTAGTTAAATAGATGTTAATTCAAAATACAATAGATGAGATAACGCAAAAAAGCTAAAACTACACGTAACATCGATGATAAAACACTACGTGATAAATTTGTAATCGATGTGCACTGGATATTAAATTATTTCAAAATTGTGTTACTGTATCATTCATTACTTTAGTATAAAATATTATTATGTGCTTACGAAGTGTGTAACTATTGATTTACATAATATTGAAGGAGTTTATCTCATATTATGAAGACTAAGTATGATTGAATTAGATTTTGTAATGTAACTGGAAATATTTCAAAAGTGTTGTGTAATCTATGTGATATGAAAGCTGAAATTAGTGATATCAGCCGGCGTATTCTGTAATTAAAAATCTCACCGTGAAGACTTAGGTGAAGTGAGCTGTCAATAGTGTCAATCTCTAGCATTAGGTGGAATGATAGCTTACTCCACGCTCACTTCACCTTAGTTTTCATGGTGAGATGGTTACAGAATAGCACTGCAGATCAAATCATGAAAATTCTATTGGCAAGGGAAACACAGGTCTAAAAAGAAGTGTCCAACTCGAAGGTCTAACTACATGATAATATGTTGGGAACGAATCTTGTGGTAGATAAGGTTTTGTGAACTTTGGGAAGCATTTTTAGTCGTAGTGGTATCAATAGGTAGTTATGTGAAAGAAAATTAATTGTTATACGAATCAAGTATAAGATGCTTCTGAAGAAATCCACATCAAGAGGCAATACATGCAGCCAGTCTTTTCTGTAAAAATAGTACTATGAAAACTTAAGAGTGATGTGAGCTTGAAGTGAGCTGTCATTCTACTCCACCTGTCTATCCATTTTGTAAACATCTCACCGTGAAGAGTGAGGTGAAGTGAGCATGAAGTGAGCTGTCCATAGTGTCAATCCCTAGCTTTCGGTGCAATGACAGCTCACATCAAGCTCACTTCACCCAAGTTATCACGGTGAGATGTTTACAGAATAGCACGGCTGATGCTAGGGATTGACACTATATTGACAGCTCACTTCACCTAAGTTTTCACAGTGAGACTTTTACTAAATAGTCTCCTCCTAAAAACAACAGTTTCGTACATTTTGTATGAACCATCGCATACTACAGGCAATTCAAATGCGATGCGAGGCGATTGTAGAGTGCGCTTAGCTTTACAGAACCATTAAATAAGACCAAAGAAACGATGGATGGACTGCGTGAAAGATGATATAGCTAGACTAATGGAGAAGTATGGAAGAAAAATACATGTATCGCCGTCCGCAAATAAACTGGGATAAAGGCAGGCGAATGGTGATTCCCAACAAATTAGCCAATAATATCAATTTAATTCACGCTGGCCTCATTTGAACGATTGCTTCAATTGTCAAAATAAACACAATGTCGTGTCGATCGCGATGTGTTTGTGTCGAACCACGGAAAGGCGTGACTCTAGTCCACAATAAACTTTAGCGCGGTAGGGTTGGCCATTGATATGATTTTTTTTTTTTTTCTTTAATTTAATTAGCTTGGTCAACAAGACTAAGTCGCTCCGTAAGGCTTTCTTATAATTTAATTCACCATTTTATAAATATAATACAGCTCTATATACGAGTAACTATATTCTACGAATACCAATCCTCACAAGTATATACAAAAGTCTCGCTGTTTCTGACAAGGGGAATGCTAGAATATTATTACATCTTCCCACCTCTCCAACATCAATACCAAAGTGTGTAATATCTTTCGAAAATTAATTTCCTTTCGAAAATTTGAACATCGATTTAGTTACAAAGAAGTGTGTGGAGCAACAATACGGCTTTTGCTACACTATGGTTAAATTTGAATGAAAGATTCAATTTCTTAGTGGTTATAATGATCATAAATTACAAACCGGACATCTTTTTTTTAATTTAAGAAAAGTTTCTTCCAGTACCGTTCTTAATACAAACCTACTATCAATAAAAGGGTGATATATGTTTTTAATCCTTGTTGTATCCAATGTTTGTCTGATGAAAATGTTTTCTGCGATACTTAGGACCATTTTATGCCGTAACAATTTGTGTCAATTCCTGAGGTTCTTCCTCTCAGTGTACAAAAAAGTTACCTACCTATATTTTTATTATGATCCATCAAGTAATCGTATTTTGTAACATCTTAATGCAACACGTTCAACCCTGCACGTCGCCAACAAAAGAATCATGACGCAACTGATTGTACTGCACTTGATCGTCGATATAATTGCGTAACCATGCAATGCAGTGAAATTTGATGATAGCCTCCTTTGTGATGGTATGTGGCTTCCACTTAATTTGGTGATTTGTAGAGCAATGTAATATTTTGACAATATTGTTACAATGTGGTAGGTATTTTCTTGATGTGTAATTTTCTTGCTAAATTTACTACATAGGCTGGTAGGTTAATTATATGTTACCTACCTAAGTTTTCATCGTCATCAGCCTACAGCAGTCCATGCTGGACAGAGGTCTCTCCAATTGCACGCCATTCCGCTCGATTCTCAGCAACTCTCATCCAGTCGCTACCTGCCACCCTGCGAAGATCGTCGCTTCACCAAGCCTGAGGGCGTCCTTCCAACCCAACCTTTCGTAGATTTGCGGTTTCCACACAAGAACACGTCTACCGGTATCGGTTCTACGTCTCATATGGCCGGACCATTGCCACTTCAGCTTGCTTATTCTGTGAGCTTACGTTGTATGTATCTTCAAATATGTATTGAGTACTGGCAGGTTAAATAAAATTGATGTAAGTACATTACGTTGATGCCAGAGTTTTAACAAAATTAACAAAAGAACGACTAAATAACAATCTACGTTCGATTTTTAAAATAGAATATGTTGATACAATGACATCATTGTAAACTCGATTACAATAAAGAGCTAATAATGATCGGACGAAACTGGATTTTTCAACGTAATTCATCACAGTCTGAATAATACAATCTGTTTAAAATTAAAAACTATTTGTTTAAATGCTACATCCGCATTAATGTTTAAAAAATATCTGTTATTTTTAAGTTTTATTTTGGATCGTTATTAACACACCCAACAACCCAACAACAACCTCATAGGGTAATATTATTTTTAAAAAGAAAACTTAGCGTATGTTTTCAATAACAAGTCCTTAGCCGGATTTGTAAGAAAACTACTTAAGAAGCCATTCGAGACTGGATACAGTAAAATTACATTCTGTTTTCCTCAGAAAACATAGTTAAACTAGAGTCTTCTCCCGTATGCTAATGAGTTTCAGGTTTACAGCCATTTGCTAAAAATAACCATAGGAACATTTCCTTCATTTGGCATCTTACGCAGGGAAAACAATTGGATATTATAACCTCGACAATTGAAATTTTGTCATTTGCCATTTCTAATTATTACAAATAAATAAAATTGAAGTGTCTGTTTGTAATGTCAAAAGATAACAGCTACTTACTAAATACATATGAAAGTATATACCTACGGTACTTATATGAAAAAAAACTTTTTTTTTTCTTCTGTTTTTTCCGGTTAATCTCCGAAACGGCTGGACCGATTTTGATGGGACCGATTTTCACTGGCATATAGCTGATGTTATGAGAAGTAACTCAGGATTACTTTTATTTTGAAAACTGCCGGTCTCTGCAAAAATGAAACCGTTAAAAATTAGGTGAAATGAGCTGTCATTCCACCTATCGATCCATTCTGTAAACGTCTCACCGTGAAGAGTGAGGTGAAGTGAGCTGTCAATAGTGTCAATTCCTAGCTTCAGCTGCAATGACAGCTCACATCAAGCTCACTTCACCCAAGTTTTTACGGTGAGATGTTTGCAGAATAGCACGGCTGATGTGAGGGATTGACACTATTGACAGCTCACTTCAAGCTCACTTCATCTAAGTTTTCTCGGTGAGATTTTACAGAATAGATAGACAGGTATGTAGGTCGAAGGGCGAATTCTCAACAAATAATCTTCACAAACATTGCCCAGGTTTATTCAAAGTGATAATAAATTTACACAGCTATAGAGTACGTCGTTATAAGAACTTGCAATATTTGTACATCTGTTCAAACTGTATTTAATTTTGTAGATATTAAACATATGACGTCACTTGGCCATGGTTTTGTGGAAAACAATGTCAAAATTAATAGTTGACGCACAAAAGATCAAAATTATAATTGTTGTATTGTATTTAATCAACCTAGAATTGCGTATTTTGGATCTGTTCTTGTAATTAAATCTGAAACAGTTTCAAGCAAACATTATGGTTAAATATTTCAGGCATACTAAGTACTACTACTCTGTGGGCATACTTACTTAAAGTTTATTACTCTGTATTATGTTTTATAAAAATAAAATAAATCTTTATTGCGTACCACGTGATTCATAAAAAAACACGATAAAAAAAATAACACTAATTAAAAATAACAAAAATACAAATTAAAATCAAAATTCAAACTCCAGCCAAAATATAAATGTAAATTTAAAAAAAAAATGAAAATTTTGAATTATGTTATAGTTATGAATGTTTCTAGATTGTCAGTTTTAAGTTTGAATGCTACAGCTTAATTGCAATCATTCTTTACTAAGGAGCACAGTACAGGAGCTAAACGCAAGTTTTATAACGCCTGAAAGTATATGGTCCTGAAAATAAACATCTGCAGTAAACAAAATCAGAAAAATATATGATATTCTTCAAGATATTATATGCTAGTTAGATAGTGTGTTGAAAACCTAATACAACTAATTATACGATAGAAAAAAATCACAAAGATATCTAAAAAAATATCTTAACGATTAAAAAACATATTAATATACATGCAATCAATCTGATTTTTGTCAGATTTTAATTTTTTAGTCCAATGAATATATTTAAAAAAAAGATAATTGCTTCATATTTTGCAATAAATTACCTGCGTTGTTTCATCGCGCTTCTCTTTCTTTTCTATGCAGTCCGACAGTGACCACGCTTTAGCTGTTGTAAGCTTCTTAAGTTTAAAGGTACGGTATTAAGAAAGTCTTCGAAATGATTAATATCTAGTTCAAGATTTATATTAGGTAGGTATACCTGTTAAATGTTAAAAGCTTTAAAGCTCGCGGAGACCAGAGCGACGCGACGGCGCGACGCGACTCGAACAATACAATTTCTAAGAAAACTTCACGGTATAACAACCACCGGTGTCGCGTCGCGCTGGTCTGCACGAAGCTTTATGATCTCTCATGGTATGACTGCAACGGTAGCATAACTTGGACTAACATCAAATAACACCACATTTACAGCTACTCATAAATGACGCAAATCAAACTGACATTCAAATCTAAGCCGACAGTTTTCTATATAGCGGAATCGAAGGAAATTCTAAAGGAAGTATCGTTCACATTTAATAAAATCTAGATAGAAAATACCAAAACAGGTGCATAGCTTTGCAATCTAGGCCCAGTCCGGCCTAGGAACGCAGCTCGCAGGAAGCCACGAGAATTCTGAGTTCTCACTGCGTGTGGCAACTACCTTAAATGTCTCGTAAATTATTTCCATTTTGCATATAACTGGCGATATCTTGGAAGTGTTTAGAGCTACGGCAAATAACTTTGGAGCGGTTGAATTAAATGATCGGAGAGATAAAGATGGTAGCCGCTCGTATCGAGGTATGAGAGGTTTATTTCATTCAAGTGGTCGTTTTTAATTGACTTTATCATGACTTCGAGATGGACGTTATGTTTTTTTGTCCTAATATTTATCTCCTTACTACCATTAACTAAAGTGGTATCTGGTATAAATATTCTGTATCATAGAGCTTTCCGGAGATTTTACCAAGATCTGAGTAAGTAAAGGAAGTTAAATTTATTGGTACCTGTATAAAAGTCTATAACTGAATGAGTTACGTAAATAAAGGTGCGAACATTTCAAGAACACACCACTCGAGATTCGCAGAGTTTGAAGAACTTTAAAAGTCATCGGTCAATGCCACGCCGATGTTATTAACTGCGGTTAAACTATACTTACAGATGCACACTTTATAGTAATTTAGGTCCTAAGTGCTGCTCCTGGGTGCCTTACATCTATTACTATGAAAACGATATCTTTTATAGCGGTTCGGATAAAACTTTTAGCGCAAATGACACCCAGACAGCGCATAAGCTCCTTGTTTTTGCGCAAATTATGCACAAACGTGTTGCGCAACATGTGATGTGAACTGCGTATAACGTGCATCGGCGCTTCTGATACAGCATTTGTTAGGGTTCAATGCGAAAGCTTTAAATAATGCATTCGTACGGTTTTCTGATGATACCAAGAAGTGTTCGTCTATAGGTACCTACATTTCTTCGAAGTGTCCATGAGATTATAAATATCACGGCCAGGAGCGCGTCCATCTTTGTGGTAATGCGTCCTGCAGTAATCTAAGATGCGTCTCGCGTTCCTGGTTCGTCGTGATTATGGAATTATCCCTCAGGATCATTCGCTGTTGTGCTGTCTCCTAGATTTGTATGATACTTAGCTTCATACGTCGTGTTGTGTGTTTAAAAATCTACGTTGAAATCGAAATCCAGTAAATAATTCAGTAGACAACTTTTTTTTTGTTGCTTTTATTTGGTACCTAGTTTCATGCGTCCTTTTTGGTTTAAAAAATTTACGAAGAAATTCAAAAAAAAAAAAGAACTACTCTATGAAACCGTATTCAGAAAACTTATTGTAATGCTAAATGTTCGGTGTATTTTTATTTTTTCTGCACCTGAACTGAACCCATGCATTTTTCCTAAAGGCTTACTTTGTTTACGTATATGCAACAATAATTTCCACGGATTCTTCCGTTTATACGCCATTGTCTTTACCAGTCGTTGAACACTCTCACCAACTTTACAATCGACTGTAGTAATTATTATTTAATCAAAAGGAAGCAGTAATAGGGGGTGATGCTAAGTTCCTACTACAGAAAAGATGATGTGCGCTTTCATCCTATACGATTAAACGAGCAATATTTGTATGTATATATATATATATATATATATATATATATATATATATATATATATATATATACAAATATTGCTCGTTTATTATTAGAGCCGTTTTCGAGAACGTGATTACAAATATGTATATATATATATATATATAATAATGATTAATGATTCCGATGATTTCCGATGATTGATGATTTTCCGTAATGATTTCGATGAAAGTTGTAATATAGGGGTTTACGAGGGCAAAATATCGATCTAGCTAGGCTAGGTCTCATATTGAGCTTAAGCTTGGGATTGAGCTGCTCGCTCTGCTAAGCCTTGTGAAAACCATAAAACTTGACATTTTGCTTATTCATCACAATAAACCAGTTTTATATACATATTGACATTGTTGAAAATTATATTCAAACTGCACACGATTACTTTGTAAAGTATTATATTATTTTAATTATTGTGAATGTGAGGACTATGTGGATATTTGATTTTTATTTTTTCTCTTTCATTTATTTTTTCTTTCTCATTTAGTTTTAATGATGGTCTGGCAGTTTGAGTAGTTGATGCGGCCTAGACAAATATCCTTTCTTTGGTATTGTTCGTCGAGTTGAGCTCCTTCAGTTTTGAGTTGAGCTCCACGATTACTGACAAATGCTTGCACTGACTGGACAGGTCCACTCAAATCTGTGTGGTTCTTTCCTCAAAAGACCATTTCAGACACTGATCCACATGGTCCTCATATGACTTGACCAAGATTATGTCTGGACTTTATAAGAGACTACGACCTCTGAGTTTGTTTCGGCCTTTCTTCTCAGAGTAGTCAGATAGGAAACACCGACCTCATCTAGCTTATTTTTAATATTTTTTTATATGACGTGTAAAAGTGATTCCGATATCCTATTTACAGAATAAACAATTTCATTTCATTTCATTTCATATCTGGGAAAATTCTTTTTCTCCGTATTTTCACTCGATCAGAGCTCGATCGCCCAAAGTTTAGAAAGAAGAAGCTTAGAATAATGACATGGCAGCATGGAATTAGTAAGTACCTACTATCGTGGTAGCTAACTAACTCCATATTAGTATGAACTTTCCATATAATTAAATGAGCATTCTCTATTTTCACCAGACCAGAGCTCGGCCGCCCAGGTACTAATTTCTAACGTGACGATATTATCGTGGACGTCCACGTCCATAAAATGTACGGAAATACGCGCACGTTGTAATGTTATCGTGGACGGAAATTCAAAACCGTCTTCATATATTACCATACACTTTACTTCCCCGAGTTATCATGATGCCGCGGACGCCGTTATTGATTGATTGATTACTTTTTAAAGGTCTTTATTAGACAGAAAGGTTAATGCAAGTTAACAAAAAGATCTTATTCTAAATGTAAACTAACACAATCCGAGCAATGTTAAATAGGCTAAATCACCTCTTTTAACATACAAAATAACGATTGTTAGTGTGACTACTAATTTAATAGATATATAATATAAAATAGTGCTGTTATGTAGGGTTTGCAGACCCACATTTTTAAATTAAATTACCCATTTTAAATTGTATGTAGTAAAGTATTGTAGATTATTGTAAAAAAAGACAAGGACGTCGTTATTAAAACGCCCAATAAGTAACTAATTCTTATCAGTGGTAATGAGGACAGCCTAGACTCGGCAGTTGTGTAAGAATCTCGTAGAGAAGAAGATGAAGCTGAATTCAAATAAAAAGAGATCACCACTATTTAAAAGTTTGAAGAATAAATACGACGGTAATCAGTAAAAAGATAGATAAAGAGATAAATCGTTTATTTAGTGCACACAAAAGACAGCACAACATACAAAATCACGATTAAATATTAACTAATTAGCTATTAAGAAATAGCTGCAAGGTGGTGTCAGTAAACAAACAAACAAAAAAAAAAAAGGAAGATAGCAAAACATTATGATGACACTATTGGCTATGACACACTTTAAAATAGTGGATCAACGAACTTAAAAAGTGCGGCATCCGTGCTGGCCGGATTTAAAGGCAAAATAGAAATATGTTCTTGTTCTACGTTGTTTGGTAAATAATAATTGTTTGTTCGTTTTTTGGGAATATTTTCATCACCACTGCTCTCAAAACGGTGAAGGAAACATCGAGAAGTAACCGGCATGTTCTACATCCAAAAGCATATGACATCCGCGGACCCGCACTAGGCCCACGTGGTGAATTATGGCCCACTCCCTCTCACAGAGAGGAGGCCTGTGTCCCAGCAGTGGGAATATTATAGGCTGAATATGCTGTATGCTTATTTTGTGAGTCTTCTAATGACATACCGTCTGTCCTGTCAGCCAAATACACAAATAAAGAGACATTTACAAACATGATTTAAAGAAAACAGAACGTAACCGGCCAATAAACAACACATTCTTTGCATTCAAAGGCCAATTTATTTTTAACCCTATTTGCGTATAACAGAACTTAAGTGCGAAGAATGCACTTAGGGCAAATAGTTAGATAGATTAACACGGTGCATGCGTGATTAGGATTTTCCGATCTCTGACTAATCACTTCATTGTAATTTAAAGTAGGTGAGTGAACCTCCTTGCATATACAATGCAAACGGATGTTCTCAGCATTTAAAGGGTTAAGTGGATGCTCTTTGATATTTTGCTAAAGCAAATGCAAATACGTTTAAGAATAGAAGAGATAGTTAGTATTTAGTGGTGAGAGTAGGTATTGTGAACAGGTTCTGTCTAAATAGGTTACAGGATTTTCCAAGTAGGTCAATAAAGATAAAGGATTTACTTACTTATTTTGAAACTTTCTCATTTTATCGCTCAGATATGGTATTTATTGTTATTGTCAAAGGGCTATTAAAGAAGAACGACGCAGGCAATTTCGATAATAAAGTACAATACGGCCGACGAATCGTGCCCGGTCCGGACTTTGCGAGAAGGCTGCGCACTATAATTTCTTAGGAACCAAATGATGACATGAGACGAGTGTGACTGAGGTGACATGCGCGAAAGTTCCAAGAGCCTATGGTATAATAATATATATCGCCAGGTATAGCATTCCGAGACACAGTGGTCACATGGGTGACACAAGTCTACGTCATCAGATCTGTGTTACCAGAAGTTTGTAATAATAACTCCCCAACCACCTATATTACCTGTGCGAATCCGATAAAACAATGAGGTTTTAATTAACAATTACGTTGGTTTATGTTTAAATTAAATTGTTTCGTTTGATTAGACACACAAAACGACAATTTAAATACTTTGTACATAGGTATTTTTTAACAGAATGGTGGCTGAAAACCTTTCCTTAATCGTGTTTTGTTGCAATAAAGTGGCAACTGGATAATGATGTAAGCATGTGTTAGTCCGGGAATGGCAGACCTTGTTTTATTAGACCATACGAGAGCCTATGTTTAGACCGGCCATGATTCATCGGCCGTATTGTACCATCAAAGTAGTTCATATCTATGTAACCAGTTTCAAAACAAAATCCCGTGAACACGATGACCACATCTGTTACCGGCCCGGTGCTATAGCCGCCGAACGCTGCAAGCAAGAATAGCCCTTACAGTGGTTAGATATGAACTTCTTCGATGGTACCTACCTGGTCATTGAATTTGAGATTTATTTGCCTACAGCTGCACCATATCGGCTATACTGCGTGCCTCACAGTAATTTTGATTATAACCCAACGCTTTATCTAACTAATTAAAGTTTAAAACATAATTTTAATTAACAAAATGTATTGTTTTGTTTCAGGTAATGCATCATTTTCATGTATGCTACTAATTGTAGCGTTATGTTCGGAGATTTCAAGGCAGAATTCCTTTTGCGCACCAACTAAACTTAACTTAGTGTATTATATTTCGATATATTTTACGACTATATAAGGAAATACTAACAAACTCGTTGTTCTAGTCCCTGCAAGCGCTGAGCATGGTCTTGGGTTCGGTTCCCAGGTCGGGTAGTGTTATTGAGTTTTTTTATCTGGAATTTCTCAGTGCAGCCCGTCTGGATTTGTGGCCGGTCGATGGTAATAGGCTCGCCCCCTATTACATGGGACTTAAACATAACTGGTGAAATGTGGGTATACTATAGGTACATCTCTGTCTAACCATTCGGGGAATACAGGCTTGATGTTATGTCATAGAAGGATTTTTTTAAATATTTTGTCTCTTAGACTATTAACTATAGAGAATCATAACATTTTAATGGTTCTGCTATTAAAATGTTATGATTCTCTATAGTTAATTGCAGTTTACCTCCGTGTAAAATTACTGACGCACTTAGAAATATTTATATCAAACTTATAAGGAAAGCCTCGCAAAAAGCATCACGCAAACTCATAATAAATAGCAATAATTCCTTATTTGTCATACAGAACGAAGGGCTTAGGAGAAAATTACGAACTTCCATATAAATACATCTAAATGTAAGCTTTTACGGATGGCCGTCCGCTTAGATTGATCGATTGATTCATTATGTTTAGATCTCTCTGCGATGGCGAGAGAAATCGATTTACACTTCCTGTACTGAAAATTGGCTCAGTAGTTTTATTTGGTATTATCTATACCTATAGGTTTTTTGTTTTCAGATCTTTACCGTAAACTTCGGTTTTTATGTAAATCTCTTCAGTAGGCTTGTAGGCTTTGACTCTTCAATAGGCTCGCCCCCTATTACATTGGACTTAAAACATGACTGGCGAAGATGACTGAGACTAGATGTTCTGTATGTAAGTACCTGTTTGATTTGAATGGATCACTAGATCAGTTCGTTGTTTTCTATCTGACAACTCTGAGAATTTTTAGAAAGACCGAAACATACCCAGATGTTACAGTCTCTTTTAAAGTCTAGACACAATCTTGGTCACATCATGTATCCAACATAGTTAGTATCCAGACTCACAAAGGTCTCCTAAAACCTAAAAGTACCCACACAAACCGAACATTAACTCCAAAGGTCTCACTTACTTAACGCGGCGGCAATCCAAGCGAAATGTTTACACCGGCTGACCGCATTCCGCGCATGCGTCCGACGCCAGTCGCTCGCGCCGAATGTTCTGCACTCCTTTTACTGCACTGCACTGCACATATTTGTGTGCAATCCAGTGCATTAGGAAATGAGTAGGGTGCGTCTATTCCGCTGGATGATACGGCGTACAAATATGTATGTGGGGATTTTTTCGGTCATCTAAACTAATATAATTTAATTATATTCAATTAAATTAAAATTCATTTATTTCGGAAACCAGTGATCCATATAGTGCTAGTAGTATTAAAATATTTTAAATATTTGAAATAATGAACAAGGAAACAATAAAGAGAAAATATTTGATTTTTTGTTTGTCGGATTTTAATAAAATGTGGTGGACTTTGACCTGGGTTAAGCTTCGTGCAGACAAGCGTGACGCGACGCGCTGGTCTGCGTGAGCCTTTAGGACATAGGATACTTTTTATCCCGATATTCCCACAGGATCGAGACTAATGAGGGTGAAACCGCGGGGCGCAGTTAGTATTCCATAATGTGCAAAAGAAAGGGCGCGATATCAAGTGTCATATGCACCAACACTAAGTGACACTTAAATTAATCCCTAAATAAAAGTACACTGTTGGATTTTCAACGCTAGGCTCAACACTGAGAGTTGAAAATCCCACCGTGCACTTTTATTTAGCGATTCATTGTGTCACTTAGTTGTCGGTGAAAACGGGCATTAGGGTCATAACAGGCATTTTCGACTTTATCTTTCAATCACTGAAGAGATACGACCAAGTCTTGAAATGAGGATTCTTTGACTTCGTGTCGCTGCCACGACAGTACATACAGTGGAATCCGTTTACGGCATACAAAGCATTTATGTGAAAAAAAAACAAACTAATTTTTTTAGGTAAGTAACGACTTATTTTAATAGAGAAACATAAAAATTGCACGTAATACATGTATGTATGTATATTTTTCATTTTTTACTTAAGAAATATGTCAAAAAGGATAAAATTTATTAAAAGTGTGTCATAATAAGCGACATGTCACAGTAAGCAAGCGAAGTCATGAAGTCGTTATATCCGACTTTGTTACAAAGAATTTTAAATATATATGAAAACCAAACTTCGTTGTGTAATTACGTCATAATAGGCGGTTGGTCAATATAGGCGGAGTCATAATAAACGGATTCTACTGTATTTTAAATCGTGTTGGCGTAGAACTTCGCCACATCCACGGTGTTGTCGGTGCAAGCGCAGAGGTCACTTTGACACCATGTTTTGGGATACAGAGGGCAGGATAGGTGGTGGAAGATGATAAATGAGGGCTGTAAGAAAACGCTTGAATTTTAATATTCTGTCGCGTTGGGACCGAAAAGGTAAGCCGTCCTTCACTATTGCTCGTGGTCTTCATAACAGCTGTTTCATAGTATTCAATATCGATAGTGTAGGATACCCAGATCGTCTCAGGAGTTACGATATCTGACCCTGTGTGTGTGTGTAGCGATAATAGGGATGATGATAAAAAATATTTTTTTAGTCCGTCTTGGAGATTATTAAAAAATATTAGATACATATTTTTTCTTTTTTTATGTAATCTTAAGATTACGGCGATACATTGAGTTAAAATGTGCCATGACGTCACGAGTACGAGTATGTAGATTTTATACTTACGTGTGCCGTAGCGACCCCCACTCCCCAAATTAAAATACGTTTTATCTAAGTATTTTGTTATTAACATGATAAAGCAAAAAATACGTCTCTAATATTTTTTTATTATCTGACTGATGGACTCATTAGAATTTCTTTTTTTTTACCAAGGCATCATCCCTATTTGACCTTGTTTACCAAAGAAGTAAAAAATATAATAATAATAAAGTAAATTTGTGAGTTTGTATGTAGGGGGTAATCTTCGGAACTATTGTTCCGATTCCGAAGATTATTTGCCTATTGGGAAGCTACAGTATTGCTGAGTGTTAAAATAATAAATTTCACGCGAAAAAAACCGCGGGCAGAAGCCAGTGTGCTGATAATGTCAACACCTTTTCCCCTAGCTACGAAACTAAGCTAGATGTATTTAAACAGCTTCAAGTCGTGAATGCTGAGGATTTCGTCACAAGGCGTGTCAAACTAGACGAGATTAATTATCATAATTGTGCATAAAACGACAGGTTGCTCGTAAGTAGTTACTGTCGGTTACTCGTAGCTATACGGTCTTATAATAATATCACATTTCCCTCGTTGGCTTTTAAGATTCGCCCGCGGTTGTAGGCGATATTTAACGAATGAAGAAAAAATAAAAACCCGTATAAAAAGATAAATATTTTGGTAATTGTCTGAAGAAGGCTTTGTCAGCTAAGACTTAGGAAGCTTTCACGAGATCATGTTTTCAGTGGTACTAAAGAGTCGTGCAGCTTTTGGCAATATCCTTTATCAAAAAAAATCCTCACGTGCCCCCCCCCCCCCAAACGGTTTAAGTAAAATAAAATCGAATCGCCTGAAAGAACTGGCCTGAATGCATATCAAGACATTGCTTCAATGATGACCGCTGAAGAAGTAGGCTACTATACCGCATGACTTTTTTTACCGTCTCGAAAAAAATAGGGTATAATAGGTGAACGGAGTAGAAGCCTGTGGCATAGAAATTTTAATGTTTCATTTTTTTTCAATAACCTAGAACGAAATTGATTTATCGATAAATACCAAGCTTATAAAGTGAACTTTTCATACCAGAACATGAAAAATAGAAATTAAAAAAACACCCAACCCTCATACGCACCCTACTAGATGCGCGGAATTTATCATGATATATGATGGATAGTTTTGATGTTTGTTTAAGGATATTTGGAACTTTTGTATCTCAATGGTACTAAGCAAATATTCCCCGGTATGGCTTCTGTTCCATTTACACAACACACCATATTATTCTCAAGACGGTAAAAAAAATCATGCAGTATATCGATTGAAAAATAAAATATCCCAAAAAACAGCATAGTGCAATACAAGAAATGGGAGACACTTCTTATCTGTCTGGCTAATGTGCCCCTCCCAGAAATAAATCCTGGATCCGCCCTTGCATCTAGCTTGGGGGCGTCCCACACTACCCTTGCCGATACGCAGCGTACATTCAGCACTATATTCTAAGTCATGTGTATACACCAAAATGGACTTTATGGGTCTGAAATAAAAGAATATTTTTTATTATTTTATTTGGAGATGACCAGAGAAACGATGGATGATGGACTTTTTGAAAGATGTTATGACTAGAAAGGGGGCGAGTACCGAGATGACGACTATTAGAGTAATATGGACGAAAAGGACTGTATGTTACGCCGACCTCAAACAAATTGGGATTAGGACAGGAGAATAATGATTTTAATCCGACCTAGCCTATCCCTTGCTGTCCTCCAGCGACGCCCTGAGCCGAGGTCCGTACCCCACAAGGGGTGTCCTTAGCTTGTAGTCGCTTAGTTTCTAAGTTATATGCCCTGGCTGGAGGCCTTAATTTATTGACGCAGCCACAGGAAGGTACGGTAAAGCAGTCGACAACCTCGTAGATTGACCGGAGTGACGCAATAAAAAAAAATCCAATGATGATTATTGATCCTATTATTAACTGTAACTACACTATTGTATTAGGGAAGCCTGTGATGATAGTGGTGTGTTTTAAATAAATAATAAATAAATAAAGTTCAATCCACTTAAAGCTGCTAACGTCACAGACGTTACCAATCAAGAGCCTTCCGATACACTGTTTATTGTCATTTACATGAATATAAAGCGCACATAATGCTCTTTTATATTAAGTGACATTGTTGTGTATAGGGCCTTAACCTTACTCCAGTGAGCGTAGTGGAGCGTGACGGTGACCTCTAATGTCAACATATTGTCAAACTTGGAACACAATACATGACGCGTCGAAAACAAGGGCCATGTTGAACGTTGCTGGGGGCGCTGATTATGAAGTGGTAAAGTAAAGCGGTTTATAAATGCTTTGTAAAATAATCAATCAAATCTTTCGATGACAGAATGGATAGTGCATTGGTGGCCGGAGGCTATCCTTCTATCGCTCCTACGCGTTCCAATTTCATTTATCCTACCTGAAGCCTTCACCTAAATGTATCTTCTTTATGATCAACGGGATTTCGATGAAAATCCAATTTTGCGAGACATGGTCGTATAGTTTTGTAATCATTGTCAAAGGTGATTAAGCAAGATGACGTCTTCCTAGCTTCTGCCCGCGACTTCGTTCGCGTGCAAGTCGTCAGACACCACAATATAATTAAATTAACGCCACATTTTTATAAAACTTTCATATTGTTTCCGAAGCTTTTCGTTTATAATGAACGTTTGCGTTCCTGCATATACTACCTAATGGCACAACACTGATACACTGACTGATGCATTCTAACTAATTATTCACTATTGTGCGGAAAGTGTCACTTTTTTCACTAGTGCTTTTTACTCTTCTTTTTTTTATTATTTGAGAAAAGTTTTAGAAATTTGATGACGATGGCGATGGCGATGACGATTACGACAGTCAAAGTCAAAAAGTCAAAGTCATGAATGATGTTTTTAACATTTATATACGTATGTCAGATGTTACACATCATTTGATGATTTCCGACTCGTGTCGACTTATGTCATTCGTTGGAACCGCACTTTCCGCACTTGTAGCATAAATAATTTTTATTTTGTAAGCAACAAAAAGTTTTGAAAAAGAATTAAAAAAAATACCAATAGCTGGATCGAACGCGCTATTTGCTTTGTTCAAAGTTGTCTAAAATAACCGTTCATAAACATGTCTTGATTGACTGCATAGCGCCATAAAGGTGTAGCGTTATGACAATCATTTTAAAAGGTTAAATCTGTAACTATCTGCTAGGTATATTCGTTCCCTATTCAGCCCAGTGCTCCCGCACTTTTAGTTTGACAGTTGTGTGTCAGTGGCAGGAATGACGCTTAGCCAAAGTACGTGCTAAGTAACGTCTACAGATGTAAGTACCTATATGGAATAATGCGACAGTTGTTGTCGTGTTTAATGTGTGACACTAGGTTATTGTGTTCATATAAATAATATTATGTTTTAGTGAAAGTATTGAAACCGTTCCAAAACAAAAGATTATTTAAAAATAATGAATAAGCAGTATACACGCGAGTAGGATTGTACACATATCTATAGTGTACAATCCTATTCCATATCCTACTATATATATATATATATATATATTTACACATCACGATATTGAATTCAATAGCTAAGTACTATTCTTTGAGCTTCACTTCCGCAGTTTTCAAGGTGTCAGCCTTTCTTTTGCACCCATAAGTAAACTTAATCTGCGTGCGCAGTTTATTTGCCAAACTCGTAAACAAACACGAGTTTTTCACTTAGACATACATCATCTTTATGCCAGTGTAAATAAAGTTGATTTTCGACCGACTAGTATTGTTGAAAAAGTCATAAAAAAAATATGAAGTTGTAGCGTAAACTGAACCTTATATGTAGGCATTACAGTTGGTTTTCCTAAAACTCGTGTTTGTTTACATGTTTCGCAAATGAATTTCGAACGGAGATGACGTCGTTTTTGACGCCATTGAAACGAGATTGTTATTTATCGATTTGAGTAGCGTGAAATTCGTGTATACATTTTATACACACTATGTTCTATTAGCATGTCTGTTCATAGCATAGGTTCATGTTCATAGTGAATTCTTCTGTGTAAATAAATCAGATACGTCACTGATTGTCTGACTGACCAATTTGACCGAATTGCAAATCCTAAACTACTGAAGATAAACACATAATAATTTTAAATGATATGTTCCTACACAGGTGCAGATGTGCGCTAAGTAAGGATTTTTAACATACGGTCAATCGCAGTCCGTTTCATTTTGACAGTTCAACAACATTCATTGCGTTATTTACGTTGTTCAGTAGACCAATCGAACATATTACGAAGCTATGGATTAGCAATTTCCTTCAAAATGATTCAGATTATGATAGATCGTGTGTTACGCAATTAGGGTGCAGGTCAACATAATTAAGATTCTAAAAATGATGATGTCAAACTGAAATTACTATGCGAACGGAGTACACAGCTAGCCAATTAATATGTATTCGCTTTTTATTAGTCGTTGGTTCACGTCTGTTCACAAAAACACAGTTTTATCAATTACAGCACGCGAAGGCGGCTATTGTACATTCTTATTGAACTTAAGATGGATTATCGTTTAAGATTGGATTTATTATCAGTGCTTTCATCTTTCGCTATCTTTCGAAATCTGTTGAAGTATTCATTCTCGCTACCAAACGTTTGAATACAATGGGAATGTCGAAGAAAGCTCAGGTAATTGTACACAAGTTTTGTAAAAGGTTATTCGATTTTGATTGAGAAATTAACTTACATTAAAAGTGAGAGCAATGTTGTTTGGCATTTCAATTATAAAGGAAAAAACATGAGCAAAAATTGTAACTTAAACGATCGCTTTGTATTTTTGTTATTACTTACGTCCAAGACGTCCAACACCTTTATCTAGCAATTCTAGGTACAGAGTAGAAATTTGTCACCTGCATCCGTCAAGTAGAAGTATCAGTACGTAATTAATTATGTCTTCCCGCACCCGCCGCATGCGCAGCGTCGCGATTCATTAATGACATTATTTCACTGGTAAGTAAAATTATGTTCACTAATTAATTACTTAGCATTGAAGCAGTAGGCGGCTTTGTATGATGAGAATATGAAAGCTATGTGTACTTTATTCCCTTGTGGGTGAATAGATATAATAGTTGGTAAGAGAATACATGGTTTTTGAAAGTAGAAGTATCAGTAGGTAATTCATTATTCCTCATGTACAACCACGGACAATGACGGTCGACTACTTTTCACCCTTAGTAATAAGGTCGAAAACTGGTACACCGCCAGTGTCGGCGATGGTACATAAGTGTAATGATATTCCTACTTTCAAAACGTATGAATGTTTGCGTTTGTTTACCTACTTTAAGCTGTTTCGTTATGAATTTCATATCACATTCGTAAAAAAATAAAAACATACTCGCATCGAAATAGTCTGTCTATAACTGTTAAGTATAGGAATTTGTTCTTTCCCTGAATCTCATATGAAATTTATAACAAAACAGCGTACAGTGGGTAATCAATAGCTAACATACATGCGTTTTAAAAGTAGGAATATCAATACACTTAAGTAGTACTATCGCGGTCACTGGCGGTGAAGCACTTTTCGACATAATTACTAAGGTCTTAGGGGGGAAAAGTGGTTGACCGCCATTGTCCGCGGTTGTACATAGGGCATAATTAATTACCTACTGATAGTTCTACTTTCAAAAACCATGTATTCTCTTACCAACTATTATATCTATTCACCCACAAGGGACTAAAGTACGCATAGCTTTCATATTCTCATCATACAAAGCCGCCCACTGCTTCAATGCTAAGTAATTAATTAGTGAACATAATTTCACTGACACGTGAAATAATTTCATTAATTAATCGCGACGCTGCGCATGCGGCGGGTGCGGGCGCAAGTGTCACGCTTGCGACAGTAAATATAGAGGTGCAGAAGGTTTACTTTGTGCTGTGATAAGATGGGCAATCATCGTAGGTATACTCTTTAGTCTACCGAACCGACACACCTACGGAAAATACGCGACGGAAAGCTGCGCGTGCTTACGCCTGCAATGTTTTTTAAATTACTAACGAAATAATATACGTTGCGTAATTTTGTTGTATAAAGCTTCGTGCAGAGTAGCGCGACGCAACAGCGCGACGCGACACCGGTTATTGTTATACCGTGAAGTTTTCTTAGAAATTGTATTGTTCGAGTCGCGTCGCGCCGTCGCGTCGCACTAGTCTGCACGAGGCTTAAGGCTTACCAAGAAAAATTTTATAACCAAAATTTTTTCATACATAAAAATCTCACATTTATCTGTATTATATATAGGAAAGCACGGCACGGTATTTGCAATGAAGACGTGGTCAAGCAGAAATTCCATCGCGCACGTGCGTCGCTCCACTACGGCCGTGTTTTCAGTGAAACGTTCAGTCGTGTTGCGGTTGCGCATGATAAATGAAAACAAATTATGCGCTGTTGTTGAACTTTTCATACTATACTATTGTATGGCTTCAGAACACTAAGAGTAATACGTTGCTTCAGACATATGAATGAAAACAGAAATAGATATCACTATTTGGCTACAAGAAGGTGTGCTAGTTTTCTCTCTCTCACTCTTTTCAAAGGCGATGAATGAATGACAAGGATTATAGACAGAGTTGTACCGATTCGTTTTACCAATGACTAAATCTTAAACTCATGAGTCCTAATATTCTTTCACCGTTTTAAATGGAGGGTTACTTTAAGCAATGGTTAAGTTTCCTGCCAGCTATGAACTGCTTCAATTCATTGGTACTATACTCCGTTTGAAATAAGATTAGACATTTAACTAAACCTTTTTTACAGTCCGTTCAACCGATTTTGACTTCTATTGCGCTGGTGGCATGACAAATGGCAGCTGCAGTAAACAGTTGGTATTGTAACCACTTTTTTGCTTTTAATGCTATCCTTATGCTTACGATATAGAAGTCAGAATCGGTTGAAAGGACTGTAAAAAGGTTTGGTTAAATGTTTAATCTCATTTCAAATGGAGTACAGTCATGCTATTCTGGAAACATCTCACCGTGAAAACTTGGGTGAAGTGAGCTGTCAATAGTGTCAATCCCTGTGGAATGACAGCTAACTCCACGCTCACTTCACCTAAGTTTTCACGGTGAGATGGTTACAGAATAGCACTGCAGGTATGATTTTTCAGGACAATTTCGTTTCACCTACTCGTAGGTGAGTGCCAACATCGTCTTACATATTCGTAAGAGTCTTATGTCAGTTGTTAGACGTTAACCTTCTCTAATTACTTGTATTATGTTTCCTTCATTGTGCCGTGTGAACAGGGAGAAAGCCGATGCGTTCGCAGAAGATATAAACAGTGGGGACGTGTTCATACAATACTCTATAAATATACCTACCTACCTGCCTAACTTAAGGGGCTTTGTGGAGAGAAACGATCTGTTTGTTAGGGGTTTCACACTGGATTTAATTATTTGTTTAGCTTTGAATCTTTAGCGTCGAACCTCACGGAATGATACTGTATGTAGCAAATGTTGGAAGCGGAGCATTTTTGGTCATTGCATTTCATTAGGTAACGATCTATCAGCAACTATCTATAGCTTATCTATCTAAGAAGACTTATCAGCTTAACTATGGTTAAGTTATCCGTTTCCGTCTTGAGGGCGACTAGCCATTGGGCAAAAATTTAACATACTATTTGAAGGTTGTTTGCTAACTGTCGAAGTGCAGTTTTTCAAGGTCTAGATAAGAGCTTTATTGGGACAGCAGGTAGCAGCTCTGAAATGGAGGTGGGCAGGAAACTTGGCTAGTCGTGGTGATGGTAGATGGAGCAGAGCCCTAACGGAATGGTTGCCGAGAGACGGTAGAAAAAGCTTTGGCAGATCAACAGCCGTGGGGAAGACCTGGAGGAGACTCCCACAGACCAGGGAAGCATGGCACAAAAGGCAGGAGGCCTGTACTCAGCAGTGGGTGGAACAAGACAAGACTGCCAATGATGATTATGATGATGATGAACGATGAAGAGTTTTATTATTCAAAAAGCTATAGTAATCGTGATTTATATCTTAACCTTACTTAGTAGCTTTACCAATATGTATGTGGCGGCATCTACATCGCCACATGCGAACTACTCATCAAATACCTGACGTCACACAAGATCCTGACGTCACACAAGATCCTGACGTCACACAAATCCTGCATCGTGCAATTATAGTTTACCGCGCGAATGACATATACATATAAGACTATCCGACATAAATCGTCGGGCAGTTGCCCGTCAGACACGACACCCGTCTGGTCGGAGGATCCTCCCTTTTCTATGGAGGATGAGTGAACTTTACACCCTGTTCCTCATGCCTCTAAATTGGTGACAAATTAACTATGTAGGTACCATTGATTTTTATCACAAATTCAGCAAAAATATGACCATATTTCTCTTTGGAATAAAATTGGCAGACTATTAAAATTTTGAAAGTAAATACCCTCATAAAATAGTATTTATCCTTATTAAACGCTACCAATCGCGACCTTCGCTTTTTATTGTCAACTTAATGTTAAAATTAAGTTGTTACGAAAGTAAATACCTATGTTGCAGTATTTGGGAATTTGCGTCTGAATTTATAGGTGTGACAAGTTCTAAGCACGTATTGAGTAATACTTTAGACGTCAAAAATATTTATAAATAATGCTTAGTTGGGTTTTCGACTCTAGCTTTAGTCAGTATAGAGGTGTGAGGAACAATAAAGTGTAAAGTTCACTCATCCTCTATAGAAAAGGGAGGACCCTCCGACCAAACGGGTGTCGTGTCTGGTGGGCCATTGCTGATTGATGACGGAAAGTTATGTATTGCTGATCGCGCCATAAACCCTGCTAGCGCGATGCAGGATTTTTGTGACGTCAGGTCTTTGATGCGTAGTTCACATGTGGCGTTGTAGATGCCGCCACATCAGCAACTTGACAGGTAATCATCATCCACAGCTCGACTTTACCCACTGCTGGACAAAGACCTCTCTTTTCTTGTGTTGTTGCCAATCCCCACATTCTTCTGCCAGCCTTATCCAGGTTTCTTCCCGCGATGGCAACAATGTCGTCCGCCCATCTCGCCGCTGTACGACCGATACTTCGTCTTTCAGTCCTCGGACGCCACTTGGTCAGAGCCTTACTGAAACTGTCATCACTACGTCTTGCCCGGTGTCCTGCCTAACTCCATTTGAGGTCCATAATACGTGTTCCAATATCGTAGACCGTCGTACGTCTTCGGATCTCGATGCAAGTAGGTGAAGAGGAGACCACTATAGTCCCCGTCACGAGAAGCTATACATTTTGTAAATAAAGAACTTCTACTAAGTTACGTAGCGACAAATCACAGTACCCTAATTGCGTAATACACGATCAATCAGAATCTGAATCGTTTTGAAACAGATTGCTAATCCATTGCTTCATAAGTTCGAAAAAAAGTCTGCTCAACAACGTAAATAACGCAATGAATGTTGTTGAACTGTCAAAATGAAACACATTATTCGTAATCGTGTACGAAATATATGTAATTAGATAGCAGTTTTATTCGATACTACCTTGATACTTTAATGACTTTCTTTCAGCCAATATTTTCGTACAATAGGCTAAAGTTATCTTCTTGTCATACAACTGCTGACTCACCCGACTTTGATGATCGACAGATAAGTAATTGCTTTCGAGTTCCCATGTTAAGGTGTTATTAGACTTGTCAGAATGACGCCGCGAAGTTTCAAAGGTTTTGCATGAAGCAGTGTTTGTAGTTTGAAATATTTTGTTGAATCCATAAATATGTAGGTGCCTAAGGTGTAATTAAATCCTTGTTTCCAATTGATGTTATTTCCACTTATACAAACATCAACTTTATAATAGTGAAATAAAGTTGATTTTAGACTGACTAGTACTGTTGAAAAGCCATAAAAAAAATATGAAGTTGTAGCGCAAACTGAACCTTATGAGTAGGCATTACAGTTCTTTTTCCCAAAACTCGTGTTTGTTTACATGTTTGGCAAATAAATTGCGAACGCAGATTACATGAATCATGAACACCATATTATATTAAGCCTAATCTTTTTTTTTTACTAATTCGGAGGATACCTTCTCAATTTTCTAATTCCTAGACACGTACTATAACGATTCAAATACATAACTCAACATCACAACTCTTTTCCTCAAATGGTTCGCTAGTTATGTTTCAGTCCCATGTAATAGGGGGCGAGCCTATTGCCATCAAAAACAACAACACACACTACAACACAACAAATCAAAAACAACAAAACACAACACACACAAAACAAATCTAGATAAATCTAGACAAATCTAGACTCCGTGCTGCTACTGAGAAATTCTTGATAGAACACCCAATAACACTTTACCCGACCTGGGAATCGAACCCAGAATCTCATATTCAGCAAATATACAGGGTGTTTGGCAGAACGTTGAACATACGAAAATGGTGGATAGGTGGGGTCATCTGCTACTTACTCAGCCCTAATTTATTTGGCTCTGGCCCCCTGGATATGTAAAAAAATTTTTTTTGTTTTCTTCTAGTTTCACCACTTCCTTAACTTTTTTTTTACATATCCAGGGGGCCAGAGCCAAATAAATTAGGGCTGAGTAAGTAGCAGATGACCCCACCTATCCACCATTTTCGTATGTTCAACGTTCTGCCAAACACCCTGTATAAATAATAGCTGTAAGTGTGTTAAAGTAACAGTTGTTAACAACAAACAGTTGTGAACAAGTCCTAGAAGTTCCCTAAGCTGTGTCTGTAGGAGTAGCTTTTTCTTTATCAGAAAACCTGATGATATTATCAGAGCTCCTGAATGTATACAAGTCGAACAGCTGAGAAAAACATCACACGTTCAATGCCGGGAGCCCTCCTAGAGGGTTCACCTAGTCGCATTTGGGATGCCGGGAGCCCTCACGGAGGACTCATTTTAAATGTAGGTTTTTCTTAGCGAATACAGCATTATAAACAATGAAAATAAAATCAGATGTCTATTTTAACAACATTGAATTAGTATATGCGTTGGTTTTAAAACCCAAGCTTGATATTTTTTTAAATTTTTTGTTCATGGTTACAAATATTCATAAAAAAATTAAAAGGTTGGAGAGACTACGTACAGTGACCCTTTGAAAACACAATTTTACTTCGTGTTACTGTGTTTTATATCACGGTTTTAAACCTAATGCCGTTGACCGTCCGCGATGGCTATTTTTAGCGCAAACGTAATGCCGGCAACCCTCCCGGAGGGTTCACTTCCAATACGAATAGCGGCATGGCGGATAAGTTCTATGAAAAGTGGGTGGAGTCGAAAGTGTTAAGTACCTACCTACGTGTAGGTTTATGTCCGTCTGCAAAACTAAAATGGAAAACTGAAAAGTTGTCGTGACATGACGTCGTATAAGTTTGCAACAACCTTAAAAGGAAACTTTATAAATTCTAGTGAGGTGTTGGAATGACTATAGACTATTGTAAAGTGGTTTCCACCCTTGAGTAAAGGGTAGTTTCGGAGTCATTGACCCCGGGATTTCCGAAGAAAATATAAGCTCACTGTATATACCTACCTTGGATTTACCACCAACTGTGAATGAACCCACCAATCTTGAAGTTTTTTTGAATTTGGAAAACAGACAGAAGAAAGTTTATTTCATTTGATAGTTTCCTTTTACAAATAATATTTAAATGTTGCCATAAGCAATAAAACCTAACTACCGAGACTAAAATACGAAATGGATTTCACATAACGTTATTTATTGTTGGAAAATGATTCCGTATTTCATGTTTCGGTTAGGTTTTTTCATTAATGAAATGGGATATTATTTTGAAAGTATTAGTTCTGTACATAAATAACATTGCAATAAAGAATGGTCATTGAGCACGTTCTAGATAATTGAAGAAGAATTTTTTTACAGAAATAATGCTAGCAAGCCTATTATCGGTTATCTACCGGGATGTATAGGCCATCATGTCATTTGATGGATGATTTAAATCATGATGATGATTTTAATGATAATAACGGTGTATTACATTGTGTTCGATTTAAGTTATTGATTGTTTTCCTCAACGGGGGTGACATTATCACTAAGTAACAAAACCCCTTTAAATAAATAAAGAAAAAGAATAAAAAAGTTTTTTTTATTTTGAGTGGTAATTGGCAAGTCAACCTAGGAGGTTGTCGCTGTGGCTGCCTCAGTAAATTAAGGCCTCCAGCCAGGGCATAAAACTTAAACTAAGCGACTACACGCTAAGGGCAGCCCCTGTGGGGTACGGACCTCGGCTCAGGGCGTCGCTGGGAGAGGACAGCAAGGGACAGACTGGATCAGATTAAGTTAAGTTTAAATTTAAGATACCTATTTCTTAATATGACAGCGTGTAACCTTGCCTACTTTACTCTATTTGAAGTACGTTGATTGACCTTTTATATACAACTGACCTTTCTTAATTACTTAAGACAAGATAATATTGATTGTGTAATGTTTTGACCACGTTAAAAGAGTATCCTATTTATTGTTATGGCTTTAATGAGTACTATTGTGTCAATTAAAATTCGAGTGTGAAGACCAGCGCGACGCGACACCGGCTATTGTTATACCGTCAAGTTTTCTTAGAAATTGTATTGTTCGAGTCGCGTCGCGGCGTCGCGTCGCGCTGGTCTGCACGAAGCTTTATGCTTTGAGCCGGTTTTTCCTATTGATTGAATAATATTGGAGATTAATTTTGACGGATTAAAGTAGTTTTTTACGTGGGTAGGTACATAGAGTTGTTGTCGTGGTACATTACATCAGACCATGGATTAAAAAGGTGAACGTCTTTTCTTAATACAATGGGTATGGGACATGGCTATCAGATTTTCTCTATAGGCATACTAATTAAATAAAAGTGACGTAAACATTAAATCATTTACCTTAAGAGAGGCTTATTTGCATTTCTAAAGGCTACAGCCCCCTTTACACGACAAAAGAGCCCGTGGCATTCAATAAATTTGAAGCAACAAATGACTTGCATCGTCTAAACACAGCTGTTTAGACGGTGCAACTTTTATTATGTACTAGCTGCGTCCCGCGGTTTCACCCGCATAAGTCTCAATCCCGTTGAAATATCGGGATAAAAGTATCCTATGTCCTTCTTCAGGTCATGGTCTACCCATGTGCCAAATTTCATCCAAATCCGATCAGCCGTTTTATCGTGAAAGCGTAACAAACAAACCAACTCACTTTCGCATTCATAATATTAGTTAGGATTTATTCAATGTATGGTATTCCACAGACAATTTAATTGCATCATGTAAAAGAAGCTTAAAGAAGAAGAAACATCTATTTTACTTATGCACTAGTAAAGTCGTGATTAGAAATGTGCGCAGGAACACATCTTGACCTATCGTCACTTACATGTTGTTAGAAAACGTCGACTAGTGACGACCAGTTCCCGCGACTTTTACAAAAGCATAGAGAATGTGGTGACGCTATTAACTACAACTGACTTCTTTCACTTATCGACTAACTATATGTATAATGACTTAGTAGATTCATATATAGCCCATTTATGAATGCTATACTATTGGAAGAAATATTAATTGAGCATATCGTGACCTCTGTGGCACCTCAAAAGATTTTAATGACTTGCCAAAACAATTGTATGTTTTTTGAATATTTTTTATTATCTGCATGTAGGTTGATGTGTAACCTATTTTGGTACCTAGTATGTACCTACCATTATGTATTTTAATTGTGATCAGCCCCACAGGTCGAACGAAGGTTAAGCTACGCTTGCCGCGGTCGGTTCGTGGATGGGTGGCCAACAATTCCATATCGAGATCCCTCTGTGCCTTGGAAAGCATGTTAAGCCGTTGGTCCCGGCTGTCATTCATGAATCTTCGACGGTCGTTACGGGTAGTCAGAAGCCCAAAAGTCTGACAACAGTCTTACCAAGGGGTATTAGTAGGTATTATTTAGTTAGATAGACAGTCGCTCCATGTAAAATACTGATATCCAGCTGCATCCGGTTAGACTGGAAGCCAACTCCAACTTAGGAAAACAACATGGGGAAAGGCTAGGCAGATATTTTTATCTAGATTTTAGACTGTTCTAGAAATCATTGCAGGTAACTACATCTGTGTTGCTTGCCTTCGATGACAAAAATAGAACTTCCGATTCCGTATTCAGTTCCGACGCGACTTTTAATGCGATTATACGACCTTCATCGTACGAAAGAATACCAAATGATTTTCATACTGGCTGGCAAAAAAACACTTCAAGTGTCAGTCAACCCTGAAGTCTTTATAGCATTCACAAGTTATCTATGGTTTATGTCTTGAGGAAGGTTCTTTTCTTTAAATAGGACCTTTTCTAGGGCGTGTCGACACCGAAACAGTACCGTAAAATAAAAGCGCTGTTCTACACATAACCTATGACAACAACCTATAACACCGTCCAAACAGGTTTCATACTAAACTCGTAGAGAAAGCGATATCGTTTGCTTTTTTATTTATTTTATTTGGTTAGTGGCCAGTCGTTAAGGAAGGTTTACGGTGTTTGCGATGGATTACATTTGTAAAAGAGTATATACAACGATAAAAGTGTAGATTTTATTCGATTGATTGGTTGTTAGCGAGCCTTTGGAAGTTTTATAGACCGACTTCGTCGACTAATTGATGAAATTATCTTATAGAGTCTGCTTCCAAAATAGTGTGAGATCTTCAATGCTCGTGAAGATTATTAGATTATTAAGATATGACTATTTTTATCTACATCGGCATACAATATCAGATAAATGGTTAAATCACAGAGTTTAAAGAAATTGCACGATTTGTGATACATTCAGTTGTATACTAGTATATTTTGAAGAAAACTATTCAGAAACACTCTGTATTCAACGTTTATCGAGATTACTTTTGACCACCATCACTTTCCTTGGCTGTGGCCAGTAAGGTCAGCTTCAACATCATACTCAGACACATAACCTATTTGCCTGCATAAAGTTGTGGTAAGTTTATGACAATTTCCCTCTACGAAGTAAAAGTGTGGAAATAGTGAAAAAACTGCAGTTTTTAAAATTGCAAACTAACCCGCAGTAATTAACATTTGTTAACTAAGGTGAAGGTCAAAGGCCTCACATGCAATGTGTCTGTTACGAGTATATACTTAAAACTGTAATTTGTAATGTAAGTTTTAGCATTAAAACCTGCAATTACTTATATGTGAAGATGTTGCGAAAAAAAAAAGTCGTTTTAATAAGTTCAGTCACCCTTAAAACGTGTGAAAAACGGCTTTATCGTTTAACAAAAGAAAAAAAACCATCAACCATTTTTGGATGGGAACCCGGCAATTTATTTATGTGAATATGCTGATTTTGTGACTTAGATAGGTATGTATGAGCTCATCATTATTGGCCATAATTTTTAACAATATCTTTCATCTCTACCTATAACTACAACGTGTTTCTTGTGATGTCCCATAACTTTAAGGTACAGTGTTCCAAAAATACATAGTTTCGAAGATAACATAACAAGAACATGATAAGTACGAGTAAATCATTTTCAATCAAACCAATCATTCGTATTTAAAGCTAAGAAAATGCGACGTTGTCATATTTATTTGATTTTATTGGCAAAAATTGTATGAATTAATAGTTTTTTTTATAGTTCACGTAAGGGTGTTGCACGGTTTACATTACATAAATAATCGTGACTTTGAAGAATTATTTTGTACGAAACACAAAAAAAAAAAAACATAATATGCCAGTTGATTCTTTGACATGGTCTCATTAATACCCTACAGTTATGGGATATCAAAAGGAACACCTTGTATTGTATAATATAAAATAAATTCGTTTTTCGTGTCTGTCTGTGTGATCGCGTTGTTCTTCTAAACGCCGCAACGGGTTTTGATGCGATTTTCACCATCATTTAGAGAATTTTATTCCGGAAGGTTTATGTATATAATACATGACATTAAACTTACATAATATAAAGAAATCTCCATGTTTGGTCGAGTCATAAAACCATGTGGAGCGGGACCGGGTCGCTAATTTTGTATACAAGAAAGCGATCAACCTTATGTGCCAAGAAACCGTTAGGAACCTTCCAAAATATTATATCAAACCGTACAAAAATAACTAACTATTGCTATTTTATTATTTCTAAAAATACAGCACCATTTTAGGAATAACTTAGTAAACATTATCTTTGATCGAGGACTTTTATTTCTGGCAAGATATTTGTAACAAAATTGTTATATAAGACGAGCACGAATGTTCTGGAAATAACGAAATGATCGGAAGGCATGACCGAGAAAAAAAATTGGCTGCGGGCCCTCAGTAACCATGGTATAAACGATTCAGTTGAACCTTTTAAATGGCGCCATTCTTTTTATTTTGTCTTTTGTAAAAAGTTACTAGCTGATTTCCGATTAGTCTGTGGGTTGCAAGCATGGAGGTTGAGCGCGAGTTTCTGGCTAAGGTTCTCACGACGTGTTGTCGGTCCTTTTAGATACTTAAAGGATCTGTCTAGCAGTTTTGAATCTCGGGATTTGTGACCGGTAAGTAGTAAAACAAGTTAATAATAGACTTGAAAGGGCCCTGAAAGCTGATTAAAGAACTACCGTTATGTGAATGACAAACTGTCATTTTGACATCTCTTTCTTTAAAGAGATGTCAACATGACAGTTTGTCTAAGACAGTCACTTACACACTCACTTGGACTTTTCTAAGTCCCCTTTAAAGGACATTCCTTCATTCTAGATGTGGTCTGGTGGAACTGGTCTCGTTTTCAGAAGTGCTAGTTTACAAGCTGCAGCTGGTATAAATTGTGAAGATTAAGTGGCAAAGATTTATCGCATGACTTCATATAATTATCTCGGAAAAGTCTTGTTCACTCTGGAAATTTAGTCCAAAAAAGGTCTGTAAACTAAGGCCTAGTTTATTAGACCTACTCATGTGAAAATAAATAAAAGCTTGACTGTTATATAGTTGCTAAAAATTTAATTACACAATTAAGGATTTAGTACAGTTCATAAAAGTTACGTTATTTCCTTAACAATGTGAAAAGTTAAGTTCTATAGAAAACGTAACGGTTTAAAAAAAATGGCCGTTAGGAACGTTTTCTTTCAAAAATTCGCCAAGAGTCTCTGACCCCCGTGCATTGTTCCTAATTATTTAAATTAATCTAGTTATTTTATCATGATAATGGCTGGAGGAGGCGGTTCATACGCATCCGGTACCTTGATGAGGTTCGTTGCTCTCATTCTGCCTAGATTACGTCATCATGTTTGTAATAAATGTATCTAGGCATAGACATTGAGTGCGTTCTCGTTTATGTTCATTTTATTGATATATTTATTTTTTGAGTTATTGTAACTTTAATGTTCAAAGGAACTATGAACTCGAATTTGGAAAGATATAATGCAGAAAACTTTTTCTTAGAAAAAAATCTGGTAATACAGGATTATTATGTTCTTCACGGGAAGCGAACATTACCTATACTTGTTGTTAAAACTATAAGGTAGGTAAACATAAACTAATAATGCACCTCATGTGTAGAACTATGACCAAAACATTTAAATACACGCAGCAGCTGCGAAAACAAAAAAGCTATTTCCTGAATTCATGAAGAATTTCCTCAATAGGTAGTTATTCTACCAAGTCATATTTCCTGCCTAATTTAAACGATGTAATAAATACGAAACTATACATTACCTATGCACCCACCAAAATTAAACAGTTTTTATTCTGGTATCCTTAAACTATTTATTACTTACACTTAAAAATGCGCAGATGCGCTGTCTGCAGAAATGTTTGTATTTTTTATGTGCCGCCTATCTTTGTAAATACGCTTTACTAGTTCCAATTTCAAAATTCAGGAAAAGTAATCGCGCCAAACCACATAAAATACCAAAGACAATTCAAATCATAGTTTTAATGATGCTATTAAGAACATAGGCCGTAGCGTGCAGTGTCTGATAAGGGTAGGTGCCGACATTCGCCTTGACACCACCTGTTATGCTATTAGGAGTTATAAACCGACCGCGCGCCGGTCCGCGACAGCGCACGAGCCTAGCCGCGCACCCAGCTATGACTCGCAGTACGTCATCACGCTCAGAGACGCAATCGGGCAATGAAAACTGTACTTTATACAGTTAGTACTTTTTTATTGTGAGCGCGTGCGCAGGCGACGTGAAAGTGATGGTGGGGGCGAGACAAAACATTTAATATTTTTGTAGGTATTGTTATAATGGTGTTTTAGGTGTATTATGTTTTATGTATTATGCACGCACAGTGTTGCCTTCGGATAATTATTTATATGTTCTATTTGTTTTATTGTATATTTATTGAAAATTCATTACTGACTTGGTCTCCGTACGTCTCTTTCGGGTGACCACTGAAAATCAGCGCTGTGCTGTGGGTCTCCATAGCACAGCATCAAGCTGAGTGGAAGCCTTCTTGTCACAGTCATGACGTGCCAGCAGCTGCCGACTATTTCTGTTTTGTGCTCGTTATTGTATTTTTCTTTTGTTTATTTTTACTCGAGTTTTTCATCTTTTTTTTTTTTATGCACGTGTTTCTGTGACAAATAAATTTATTTTTCTTTCTTTCTTTCTTTTCATAAAGATTTAATATTAAGCTATAAATACTTTAGCGGTTAAATAACTCTGATTCACGTGAGATTACTTATGCTTTAAATTACAATGATTATGTAGATTTAAGAACGTTGTAAAGATAGAGCTCAAGGAATTTTTAGTTTTCATTTTTTTGCACGTTTAATAATAATTAACAGTAAGTAGTATATATTATTATGTGAATTTGCACTGCCGTTAAGGATTAATGAGAATTGTATCATTTGTCATCAGATCAACCTAATTTGCCTTTACAACATGGAGTACTACCAAGTTTCAAAAAGTTCCTATGAAAACTTTACAGAAGTTTTACTAAATAAAGAATTTATTCAAATGTCTCGACAGAACTAATTTATTTTCTATGCCAGGAGTCAAGGTGATGGTTCGCGCCCTCTAGCATCTTACACATAACACTCCGCCTTCAATCCTGACTGTTATGAGGGTTTGTCACGCAATCCTCCGTCCTACTGATAAGTTTAGCTTCAATGTCGAGAAGTTTTCTTGAAGGAAGTTCGACGCAATGTACTTGTGGGTTGCGTCGTCTGGTTAATTTGGCAAAACTTTGCGGTGGAGTGAAGGTGTTAGCAAAAAGGTTTTATTGCTGGAGGTACTAGCTGAAAACTAAGTGATGCACGAGATTTCAAAAATCGAATTGCATTTTTTACTTCTATTCTTTCCCAAATTTTTTTTTGTAACCTTTTATTTATTTTTGTTTTTTTTTTAATTAAAAAGACTTACATACTTTTTTCGCTGCGTTGATCATCTTTATCAAGGAAAGTTAAATCTGTGTCTAAAAGTCAGTTTGTCGGCGTATGTTGAGATATGTTTCTCCATCGCGTTAACTTTAAATCGTGACAATATGATTTAATGGCCAAATGTGTCAACTAAACGTGTTGTTTTTGCTAAACATAGCAAACATATTAACTGAAAATTCCCCTATGAATAATAATCGCGCTAAAACGATCGAGTGCCGGCAAACTATCGTCTACACACGCGATGTCGAAAATTTAAACGGTTTATAGCTGAGTTTGCTGATTCCGTAAATCAACGTTAAGCTTGTTGGACATAGCGTGGCGACTCACAGCGTAGCTTTCTTGAGAAGATGTCAACGCTATAATTTAAAGTTGCCTCCAGAAAGTGCAACGTAGTTAGGTATAGCATGTAGGAAGTCATGGTATAACGCTGAGAAAGTGAAACAAGATTTTTCAAAAAACAAGCTTATCGGAAGAAGCAAACAAAAAGAAATGCAATCGGATGCGGAAGCTAACGACAGTTGGCGTATGGTTGTGATGACTTGTGACTCAAAACTAAATGCAAAAAATAATGCCTCAAACACCTAAGAAGAGGAAAAGGACAAGGAATGCTGGCCGTACTGTGGGAATAAAAATCTGGGAAAAAAACCCCAAAATGCATCGCTTGCAGTGACTTTACATCACAATACTGTCGCTTTGCAGTCCCACCCGTTCAAGTACCTTGCAGGTGTAGATTAGGCATTACGGACTAATTTTCTAGTTCAAACTAGTTGCAACTGGGGCACCTTCGCTGCACTATACACTACACGATACTGGTAATAACATAATTCACGTACACGACAGCTAGGTATTATTATGAATGTGAAATATTTCCTCAACTATTTTAAGTCTTTAAACATTTTATTGCTGTACCATGCAAGGTTTTATAAATATTAATTTAGCAGTCGAGAATAATTTGTTTATTCTCGTGTATCTTCAATAAAGTTAAAACTACAATAATTTGAATTTGGAATAGAAAATAATATAATAATGTAGCCTATGCGAACAGAGTTAAAATTAATTTAAAAAAGTTCAAATAAATAATTTAAATTTGGAATAGAAAATAATAATGTTGCCAGTGTGAACAGATTGCTAATAGCTTTTACATTTTCACTATGAGTGTATTTTATTTAATTTACATTTTGACTGTTATTTAAAAAACCAAAACTGCATTTTAATAATCTGTCTACAGGTTTTAATGCGCTTTCTCACTAAGTTTATTGGTTGTAGTGGTAATTTGTCTTCTCTAATCTGCAGTTTATATTAAAGACCTATGGTATCTGTTTTCTTACGATACTTACTGCGCTATTTTCATTTCAAACAACTTAAGTTTTTAACAAATTATCATATTATGATATAATTATGTATGTAATAAACTAGGTTTCCTAATTCCTCCAGTCATGCTTTTACCATTTTTTTTTCATTACAGATTTCCTTTATGCATAAGTATTCTTGCCAAAAAAACAGCACTAGTTACTTCGGTGTTTAGTTTTTTTAATAACATTGCACCCTAATGGTTGTAATTACCTAAAACGTGATTTGCAAAAAATTGATTACTCAGTAACGTTTTGTTTTAAATTAAGACAAAATCTTGAAAATTCGTCTACTTTAAAATTTTAATGACTTGATAATAAAACATGTGGTATTTTGCATTTTAATGATTCAATTTACATGAAAATTAATTTTGAAAATGGAATAGGTATCTTTTGTTACTTTTAAAAGTTTTTTCTTCTATACCTACTGGTTTTCAGCCAGATCTTATTACAATAAAATAAAATGGAATGAATCCTCTTTTGATTATTTTTTCTTGACCAGTAAAGACGAATATAATAATGTTTTTAAGATTGTTGCGACTGCCTCGTTTTTGCAGGGCCTCAGGAATGTTCGCGGGAATTCATACTGATGGGTGTCATGCCATCAAGCGCAAAAACTCGGCCTTACTCCTGAGTAGAATAAAAGGCAGTCATAATAGCATATCCTGAAGGCTGTGGCGGCAGCTACTTCCTCCGCTATAATAAGCAAATTTGTGCGAAGACTAATATCCTAGATTCCAGATGGTCTTTCTATGAATTCTTCGTTAGTTTAAGCTACATACAATAGTATTTTAAGTACAAACCTGTTTACTAACAATTTATGATTTTTTTTTTTTTTTTTTTTTTTTTTAAGTACATTTTATTATGGATGGCCAGTTAATACAATAAATGAAAAAAAAAACTTCCTATTCTATATAATTTTATCACATTCATCTCAAGTCATCTTGAATTGAAGACAGTCGACGTTCGAATTGATGCTAATTGATTGACACAATGACAAACTACTGATGACGAACGATGCTAATCTTTCGCGTCCATCATGCAACTGTCACGAAAGGCTAAAGATAAAAGATGTAATAGACATCTTTAATGTCGTTTGATGACTGTGACAATGATCTTGACCATAAAGAATATTCTAATTCGTATGGTGTTATTGTTTCAAGATAGATGTATTGTTAAAAGTACTTGTCCACCATACCATGAGCATCAATTTCATGAATCAGGAACAGACTCAAGCCAAAACGTCTAAATCTACGTTATACTGTCTTCAAACGTCAGTGTCACAGCCAGGGACAGTATTGCCAGAATAATAATTTGATCCTACTGATTCCTTTACGTGCTGACGAGATTTTTTTATTACAGAACAGCTTAGAAGTGAACAACAGTAGGAATTTGTATGTTTGTCTTAATTTATTTTCTTATTCGGTATACTCTGTGCCAGCTTTTGACAGATATACCTATATTTTTGAAAGTATCGTCATTCTCGAACTTTCGTTGCTCCTAGTCCTAATTCTTTCCGTACACAATAACTTTATTACCTACCTCGTACTGACGGCAAACTGATAAGTACGTGGTCTCACGTTTGTTCACCTCGTTAGGAGAAGATCGCTAGTTTCTATGTTTGCCTGGTACCTCAGGACAATAATCAAGCGAGAGTGCTTCGAGTAGGACGTACAATGTGAAGAATTTCTTAGAACAGATTTTATTAGAGATCCTCTTAGAGTTACTGGAAATACCAAATTAAATAGTATAAGTATGTAGGATGTGGATCTTATCTCACCAGGTAATGAAGAAACTCGAAGAAAAGCTTTTATTCCTCTGATGCTGCTGTCAACTCTATTCCAGGATTCTATGGTACCTTTTGCATATTGTAAGTTTTGAGAATCCTTGATTCTAAAATCATACTTTATTTTCAAGACGCTGAACGTTTTGATGCAACATTCGATAATAGTGAAGTGAAAGCATTTGAATCTTTTTTCTAAAATCAAAATTTCAATCGTTAGTTATGAGCACCAGGTAACAAACAAAGGACGCTGTTAATAAACTCTTCACACGCAAAATCCTAAACCATATCCTCAATTGAAACGATGAATTATAGCAAAAACGCTATTATTTAATTTCCTTAACCATTTCAAATTATCTACTTCTTATATTGTCAAGGTCGACGTTGTAATTTGAAGCTAATTCCGTTGTTTAACCACGGTGTAAAGTTCATACGATTTTAATTAAAGATGCATGATGGGCAGAAAAAGGTTATGGTAACTTTTTATCGTTTCAGTCTCAATTTTTTTTTAAGGTCTGTACGAGCTTTAACAGTGGCGACCACCAGAAAAGCCACACTGAAGTTTGTAAGTCTATTATAGTTCAGTTTTTCACTAGACGGGCTTTTTGCACGAAATCTTGTAAATTCTATGATATGGTTGGAAATTGTTTGACTACCGCCATGACGACTAATAGAGAAGTATGGAACACATGTTGCGCTGACCCGGGAATGAGAATGATGATGTTGAAAATTCTATCACTTAAAATGAAAATACATATGTTATCTAGTAGATGTTATAACTTAGGTCCAGTGTGAACCAAACAATTCATCAATAAGTCGGATGCGACATGTCTACGAATTACATCACTGATTCGGTCAGGAAGTGAGAATTTGTGCCCACTAATTAGCAACTTTGACAAGTGGTATGTTATGGCATCATTCCGTTCGTGTTGTATAACGTCCAAAGCGATTAAGGAAATTATTATTGAGAAGATTTATCCATGTAGGTACCTACCAATCAGCGTAGCTCATTCAAAAGAGATCCTATTGTCTTGGGTTTGTACTCATGTTATCTTCATCTCTCTTGTAGATTGTTTCTGTCCTCTACGTTAAAAGCCTCCAAAAGAAAAAAGTATTACCTATAGCTTGGTGGTAGTCCTCTCAAAATGAAGTTGCTATTATACTCATCATTGGCCTACTAACATGTACCTACCCACTTAACCCAGCCCAGACATACGACAGAACCTCATTATCATTACGTACTTTGGCAGAGTTCACCGCGGGCACGTGACAATACCGTTCATCCATACACCCAACGTCATTTTGACAGCTTTATTTGACAGGTGTCAGGTGTATTACCACCGGTGACCCAATGAGGTTGGTTCGCACGGTGCGCGCGTGCGTCCGCGATCAAAGGCCTCGCCGACGATGCTATAACCACTCCGGCCGAGCCGGTGAATCCGTGCCCTTTCACTTTCCCGTCGCGTAGCTCCATTGTTTCACGGCGAGATCGTTAAATTTATTTTTGTTTATTGACTTTAATTTTGTAAAATTAATTGACCACGGGATGTGCTGACCATGGCATTACATATTACGTAATGATAGTGAATAGGTCAGAAAAAAGATTAATGATTATGTTCTCATGCGTTATTTTGATGTCTATCAAAACAATTCGTATTTTGTTTTACATTCCTACTGGATCATTAATTTTAATGATAATAATTTTTTGATGCATTGTTTTTTAAAGTAAAGAATATTCTGTACCACGTTGCCTGCTCATTCGTTTGACCTCTTTTAATGGCAAAAGCTATTGTTAAAAAATCTTTAGAATCCAAATGAATGAACAGATTGATTGGCCTTCTGCACTTCAGGCCATTTATGGTCAGCAGACCAAATTAGGAATTTATCGTTTTTTCCGGATTCGCGGGCATTGACCTCAGAGGTTCGCATATAAAACTTTCGTATCGTATCGACTTCACACTGTAAACTCGTCACTCCCACAAGGCGGGCCGACCCGCCACGACGGACGGTGGTACCGCAACTTTTTGCGGCCGGCGGCTCTTCGGAGAAATGAAAGCTGATGCACATAGAATCGCACCACTCCTATGTAGTTTACGAATCGCACCCATGATCGCTTCCGCTCCACACGGAACTGCGGACAACACTGGCCACTTACAACTTGTTTACATAGCGACTTTTGAAATTGGAATGTAGTGGGGCGATTGGGTGATTGGCGCCAAAACACGGCAGCCATATGTATTTTATTATGCAATCGGAACGGAACCAATTTGCTGTCATTGTATCGGCTGATATGATTTGTTAATGACTGTTGGCAAGTTAAGCATTATTTTTTTTGTTTTTAATTACATTATATCATCGTGTATAGGCAATGGATCGGACTACCAAAGATCGCTGTGTCATTAGGTACCCACGGTAAAATGTTCGTATTTTCCGTAGTTGATCCTACTTTCGAAGCTTAGCCTGTAGCGCAGCAGAAGTCCTATACCTAAATTGAGATATTATAAGCAGATTTTACAGTTTTATGGGTACTTATGACCTGTAAGACATAAAATACAAATGAAATATGGATGAGATGTAAATTGACATCCAGAAGCGTTATTTCAGTTCAATGCAAATATCTGGACGTGTTGTATATCATTTACAACTTGAATCTATATTCAATACAATAATGCTTTATTGCTGCAAAGCTCGATGTACCGGTGGTCGTCAGCTTTCCTCCGACACATTACTGAAGCCTTAAGAATCGAATCGAGTATTCGATTCAGAAAGGACATAAAGCTCATAATCGATTATCGACGCTTTAAGAATAATTGCTCGTTTGTTTTTTCAATACTTTATGGTTCTCGCCTTCGGAGAACTTTCAATGTGAAAGTAATCGATAATTATATGTTACATAAAAGCGATTGCGTTTGGAAGGGTGGGCGAGATGTAGAGATTTCGTTAAATGAGAAATATTTTCGGCCATTCATATCAAGGTTTTTGACGGTTCACGGTATCAAGTTAATTTGTTACCATTGACGGTTATGCAGTTAAGAGTTTATAACATGTTTAAGTTACGGGTTAACGTTAAACTTGACTGAAGCTGTCGACAGGTCGATTTATATTTCTACCTATCAGGCAATAAGTTAGCTCTGAGTGGCTAGGGTTGTTGTTACTGTAATTAGTTACCGTAGTCCTTGGCAATGAGTTATTTATGCTTACCTCATAAATAACTGGCTTTATTTACTACCCAATACTTGGGGATTTCCTCAGAAAACAAGGTACATATTTTATTGAAGAATTTATCGATTAATATATTCCTGAAATAGGTCGAGTAGGTAGTCTGGGAATTTAACTACTAGGCAAATTTAGTATCAACTTAAATTATCTGTATAATCAAATCACAACTGCCATTCTTTGACAGTTGTTTGATACAGCTATAACAACGCAAACTGACGTGGTAGGGTGACACTTTGCTTCGTAATTAAATTCCCACACTAAGTACCTATCCTTGTTGTGGGATTTACAACTAATAACTCTACTATACAATAAATCATTATTGGTGCACTCCATCTAAGGATAATTAAGAAAATATTCAACAAATTTTATTACGGTTACTTATCAAACATAACAGTAAAATAAATAATTAAACAGAATTCTAGAACAAATATTTAGTTCTTAATTGCCTTACGTAAGTAATTTGGTCTTCATAAGATTTCGCGGTAAGTAATTATCTAATGTTTACCTATGTTTGGAAACGAAATACAGATGAATACCCGTCTGTGGTAAGCACAGAACAGAATAAAAATCTGTTCTGTGGTGGTAAGTCTTTGTTTTAATTTTGAATTCAGAAGGGACCACGGAACGGACTATTCCTTTATTGGGGCATTTTTTTTTTTCTGTTTGGCTTCTCGTTGTCGACCTATGAGGTGATCTAACCGACTGGATACCAGCCATGCGATTCTGTAAACATCTCACCGTGAAAACTTGGGTGAAGTGAGCTGTCAATAGTGTCAATCCCTGTGGAATGACAGTTCACTCCACGCTCACTTCACCTAAGTTTTCACGGTGACATGGTTACAGAATAACACTGCAGTATTTTACATGGAGCGACTGCCTATCTGACCTCCACAAACCATGGCAGTAACTGGCCCGGGTAACATGATATCCCTTGGTAATACTGCTTTTCAGACTTTTGGAGTTCTGACTACCCGTAACAACTGTCAAAGATCTACGAATGACAGTCGGGACCAACGGCTTAACGGGCTTTGCCGAGCACGAAGGGGTCTCAATATGTAATGGATTGTCATGTGTCCACGAACCGACATGAGCCCCTCCAGGTAGGCTACAGGTAAATAATGTGTGTATTTATAGCTATGCTCTATGTAAATAGAGGTAATGACTAGCTACCTACGTGATGATACATTCATTGAAGGAAGTTAATCAGTGAAATGAATCGGAAACGAGGAAATGTTCCATCCACGCGCTATTTAAAGTTAATTGCCCTAAGACCGTCAAATTAACTTGTAACGGGTTTTGCTCACACAATCCACAATTAAATATATCCCTATTTTGCTTTACTAAAAATATTAATGTGCCTCTAATATAGTGAATACACTTCTTTTTGTGAACCTCAAATATGCTCACACAAACCACGCTGCTCGATAAAATTGGCATGTATCGAACCTCGAATAATTCCCATTTTGCTTTCCTTAAAATATTAATGAGCCTCTAATTTAATGAATGCGCCTCTTTTTGTAAACCTGAAATAATTCCTATTTTGGTGTCCTAAAAATACCAAATATCCAAGTAACTGTGACTAACTTGGCATAGCGTACATCATTAGAAGGTCAATAAGTGTTTTGAGGATCAAGTAAATATTTCCAAATAAAATTGTTACTATTTGAAGGTAAGTAGTTAGTTTGACTGTGACGAAGGAGTTTTGTTTACACCTACTTAGTTATATTTTACGTCACTTCTCACTTGGTCACGCGTCACAAAGTAGTTTAGATTCCCCTAAAAACCCAGGTTAGATCTGGCTGAACACACCTGATAACTGTTCTAATATTCCTACCAGCTTTCAATAACGAAAGATTTAAAAAACTCTACCACTATGAATAAGTGTTCACAAAGCCACATCACAGCATCTTCAATGCAAACTGACATTAGCGTACTCTTTTCTTCAGAGAAACGGAGCTTACATTAAATGTGATATGTAGTTGAATGCATACGATTGCATACAAAGGCGCGATGTATCATAGAAATCGTGTTGTCACGTGCAGCGCAAGTTGACGGGAGAGTTCTTCCTAGTGACATAAATGTATTGTCCATGGACGTCAGTGTCGTCGTATGAAAGTACGCGATGTGTGAATTAGATTTGTTAACATTCTATATATGAAAGCGGTCGTATGTGTTTTTGAAGTGAGAACTTTTGGCGCATTTAGCGCTCTTTCTGAATCGGGTATACTCGGCTGCAGTCGGTCGGTAACGCTGAATCGCGTATACTCGGCTCTAGTCGTAAGTTTTCATTTCTATCGTGTGTCACACACCGTCTTTTATTACTTTTTAGTTGTGGCTTTTTTGTTGTGAGTTGTGGTTGGAATTGGAATAGAATGAAAATGAAAGAAAAATATGTACATTGTACAGCCGTAAAATGTAGAATGTATGACAATAATCATTTAGTACAAAATATGAGACAAAAGTACATAAAATGCAAATTGTTTCGTTGCCAGCAACTTTTATAGTTTTTCTAGAACATAATAAAAAAGAACATTTGTAGTCAAAGTCGCGTTTTTATTTACATGAGAAAACATAAAGCTATAAAAGGAAAGAATATCGCAACAAATAAATAAGATAGTTCCAATTAATGTCAAACTTTGACGTATCAATCAGCGCCACAGATAATAAAACGCCAGTACAAATTAACCGAACTGTCACACAAGACAATAATAAAACAATTTAATAATGGTATCATCAATCAGTTATCTGGGATCTCACTTTCACTGCCGGCTGATAGATGTGGGAAGAAACGGTTACAACTTCGGCAAACAGTTTCCGTTGTTTGTTGTAAAGCATCTAATAATGATTGGTATTATACAACGTGTAACAAAAACCCTAACCGATCCGTGACGGTGTTGTTAAGAATCGTACTGAGAGTCTATTTTTGTGGTAAAAACCAGGAAAAAATAAATTCGCCGCATTTGTTTTCAATGTGGTATGGGGCGTGTGTGTGGCCTTCGTTTAGCGGGTGTCTAAAAGTTTGTTGAAAATTTATCAATTTTTAATAATTAATATATTATTATTATTTTTAATTCTGAGAAGAGAGGAGCTCGTGGCTTCTGACAACCGCATGGGTCGATCCATCAGGTTAAGCTACGCTAGCCAGGGCTGGTCCGTGGATGGGTGACCATCTTTACATACTCAGATTCCTCCGTGCCTCGGAAAGCACGTTATGCCCCGGGTCCCGGCTATCATTCGTGGATCTTTGACAGTAGTTAAGAGTCGTCAGAAGCCCGAAAGTCTGACAACCAGTCTTACCAAGGGGTATCGTATTACCCAGTTACTGGGTTGTGGAGGTCAGACCGGCAGTCGCTCCAGCCGTTACAGCCGCACGGGTCGATCGATCAGGTTAAGCTACGCTTGCCTGGGTTGGTTCGTGGATGGGGGACCATCTTAATATACCGCGACCCCTCCGTGCCTCGGAAAGCACGTAAAGCCGTTGGTCCCGGCTGTCATGCTTGAATCTTTGACAGTCGTTACGGGTCGTAAGAAGCCCGAAAGTCTGACAACCAGTATTTCCAAGGGGTATCTTGTTATCCAGTATGGAGGTTAGATAGGCAGTCGCTTCATGTAACATACTGGTATTCAGCTGCATCCGGTTAGACAGGAAGCCGACCCCAACATAGTTGGAAAAAGGCTAGGCAGATTTTATTATTTTTAATTTTGGTACATACTAAAAACGTGAATTTTTATTTTTTTATTACTTGTTGGTAATGTTATTGCAGAACCTACCTATGTGCCCTTTTCGGATCGGACAGGGTTTCTGTAACACATTGTACTAGCTGCGTCCCGCGGTTTCACCCGCATAACTCTTCATCCCGTTGGAATATCGGGATAAAAAGTATCCTTTGTCCTAACCCAGGTCATGGTCTACCCATGTGTCAAATTTCATCTAAATCCATTTAGCCGTTTTAGCGTAAAACCGTACTAAACAAATATACTAACATACAAAAAAATCTAATCTTTTTTCCATATAATGTTAGTTTAAATAGATAGTTTAGATAACACCACGTCTGTATACCTCAAAGGGTTATGATTTCCGATGGTGGCAGATGGTGTCCACCGGGGTGGTTTTAGTGAGGTAAAAATCTGTCACTCTCCGGTCTTATCGCCAAAGCCCGGGCGCCTTTTGGAGATTTGCCCCCTTGCCCCCGAAAGCTAAAAGGTACACCATCATATCCCCGTATCCACCAATACGTTTAATAAAAATAATTCCCATGCAAGGAGGCGACCTTGTTGCCATTAACCGGGCGTTCAGACTCCAAGCTGGTACGGAAAACAATCAGATGGAAAAGCCCTAAACACTTTTCCCCGCCAGGATATCGGACCCCACGCTCTTCAGTCGCGCGCGCAACCACTAGACCGAGATAGTTAAGTGCCTTGTGTTACATAATCTATGATATAACGGATCTTTAATCAAAAATGTGTGCGCTACTCTAGGCTACAAATAATATCGTTAGCTAAATTGTTTTTTTTTTGCTGTCGCTTGGCTATGTAGATCATTGATTCAATCTAACCCGAACCTTAATTTCGACTAACGTTATCACTAATCATTCGTAAATTTTACGACGGATTTGAACATCAATATTTATTTAATTAACTTCACTTATGAAACTCACCCGAATACTGAAACGCCACTCAAAACTTAAGCGTTACTTAAAACTAGTTTCAACCAATCAAAAGGCTTTAAACGAGTCATAAGTAACGCTTAAGTTTTGAGTGGCGTTTCAGTATTCGGGTGAAAACGACCCTTAATTTTGTCTTTATCCAATAATATAATCTGTTTAGAAAAAACCTACATTGAACAATGATTGCTCATAGAAACACTGAGCTGCAAATTGCTTTTTGCAGCCCTTGCAGAAATTCGAGGTCATACGACGTTTTTTTGCAGCTGTTTTGCGAGTTCTGGGAACGTCTTGACGAGAACCTTACTGATTTAGTTTACTATTTTCAAGATCTCCGCGATGATATAATTCTTCGTTGCAAAATTAGTGTAAAATTTAATGACGATCATACGATTTAGTGCGATCTAAAAACGTGCATCCATAATGAGTCATTGCAGGTCACTAATGATGCGATTCAGGAAGGTATTAGAAACGGATTCTGCTGTCTGAATCCTAATCCACTTTCTGAGGATTCTCTTCTAATAAACTTCTGAAATAAGAGTTCAGTCTACTAAAATAATCACGAATTATGATCGTCACCTCATATTGTTATCATTAAAAGGAATTCAGTAAACACACACACTTTATTCTGATTTGTTGCTTCTGTTTTATTTGCTTATACAAGTGTATACAATTGTTAGTGAACTAAATAAATTGGTAAGGTGTATTGGTTGGTAAGGTGAAGGAAAACATCGTGAGGAAAAGTGCTTGAGAGATATTTCTCGACGGCATGTGAACCCAAGTCAGAGGCCCATGTGCGGTATAAAAACTCTGATACCAGCCGATCGATTCTGTAAAAATCTCACCGTGAAAACTTAGTTGAAGTGAGCTGTCATTTCTTGGGATTGACACTATTGACAGCTCACTTCACCCAAGTTTTCACGGTGAGATTTTTACAGAATAACACGGCAGGTTAGTCACTAACCACACGAAAAAGAAGAAGAACACTGTATTTGCTAAGTTCATTTTGTGATTCGTCAATAAACGAGGAAATAAAACGTGAAGTTTTTTTTTGACGGATGTAGATTGATGACATAATAATTTAATAAAATATATTATTGCATAGGTATTTGGAATGCTAATTAATTAATGCTGTTCACCTAGTTAATGTTTGCTAATTAGGGTGATGTTGTTTGATAAATCTACATCATTAAAATAATTGATTAAGTATACCTATTCATTTGAATGTTTTTTTCTGTTACAGGTGTGAAAAGCGAAGGACATTGAAATCCGTAAGTTCAAATTAAGCTTTCACTTTTGCGATGCTTTGTTATTTGAAAACACAGACAATTTGAGTTGGTGGTAAATTTGTAATCAATTAATTTCCCTAACTTAACATAGCAAGTAAATAGGAGACGATTAATTAAGATCAATCAACCAACTCAGTCTGTTGAAATCAACTGTTGATCTTACTTTAGGCCTCTTAAAAGTTCCCATTGAACAGCTTTTATAGGGCAATTTGGGATTTGGAGACAGCCCTATAATCTTAATTGAGGCTCACGAAAATCGTTTCCTTAGTTCTGTTTACTTTCATTCTCTTGTGTTCTTGATTATTCCCAAGAAACACAACACATTCATTCACACTACTCGTGTATTCGAATTACAAGTCGTGTTGAAACCGCACGAACTTGTATTCACACCTTTAAATGAAGAGAGCATGTCTTTACTTATCTCTAGTTTCCTTTACTTTCACATAATCTTTGTTCGTAGGTTACCATAGAAAATGATATAATACCTAAGTACTGCTACATATCTACTCTCTGAATGTACCTACCTACTTCTAATAAAAACTCCCGCAGACGGGCGCCACGCTATTCTGGTAGAAAAAATCCATGAATTTTCATAGAAATTTTTCTACTGGAGTCGCGTCGCACTGTCATGTCGCGACTGTCTGCTGTCAAACAAGTTCAAAATCAGAAAATCGCTTTCTGGTATAATTCTGGCTGATTCAACGTATCAAAATGTTACAGCTTAGGGGCGTACATAGAAATACTTATATCTATGGGGGCGTATGACACGTCATCATCATCATTTTTAGTCTTGATCCACCCACTGCTGAGTCGAGGCCTCCTCCCTTGTGTGCCATGCTTCCCTGGTCTGTGCGAGTCTCGTCCAGGTCTTTCCCGCGATCTTCTGTAGGTCATTCACCTGGCTGTTGGTCTGCCAATGCACCTTCTACCGTTTCTCGGCAACCACTCTGTTAGGGCTCTGCTACACCTGCCAGCACCAAGTCGAGCCAAATGTCCAGCCTACATTTCAGCGCCGCTACTCATAGTCCGCGTATCGGCAAGCGTAGAGTGGGACGCTCCCCAAACTAGATGGATCGATGGCCTGAAAAAGGTGGCTAGGACAGACTGCACACAAAAGGCGAAGGACAGGGTGTTGTGGCGCAGCCTGCGAGAGGCCAGTCCAGCAGTGGACTGCGATAAGCTGAGTTAATAAACCGTAGTCCGACTTCCACACGTAGTACTTATTATTTCGTTTTTAAGTAACACCTACCTCAGTCGCTTATCTTAGTTAAGTATTTATTACCTTCCAATAATATTTTAATGGCCGCTAAGTACTAAAACACTAATAAAATGCGACATGTCCGTCACCTGTGCTGTTACTGGCTACGACTCGTAAAGAGTACCGTTGATATGTAGGCAGTGTGCTTACCAACGGATAGTAATATATTTCGCAATAGTAAAGTATCAAGTTTACAACCAGTGTCTACGTAGCGGGTAAAATAATAAGTTGGTAGATATAGTTGGATTTTCATCTTTCCACAAAATTGTTGGCATTATATTTGCGAAAGAATTTTAAATAAACACTTACATCTATGTAATAAGCAACGCACAAAATTGCATTACAATTTAAATAATGGCAATGCTGCCAGCCTATTGGACACTTTTCTTGTTGACAGCGTTGCGGATGAATTTTTTGATGGGCTGTCATTCTGTCCCCTTTTTTTTATACATACACATATAACTATTAGTATTATTTTGAGACTGTAAGCTTATAATTATGTAAATATTATCTTGTTTGAAAATAAATTAATATTATTTAATCTCGTTTAAAGTTTATTGAGCATGACGAGAAATGTCACGCAAACTTTTGAATGTCGAATTAGCGCATTTCTTTTTCTCTTTGAACGAAAGAAAAGCCTCATCAAGTTATAAGTCTTTCTAAATAGTTTTAAACTTGGCAACTTTGAGTAATGAGTAGCAAGGAGGTTGGCAGCACTAAGTGATTTCATTTCACCTATTTACATGACACTGAGCATCCGTTAGATAGAATTAGTTAACTATTGAATGTCAAGAGCTTCTCATTCTTATGTATTTTCTTTTTAACTACATAGATAAGTATATGCGGATGATTAGGCCAACAAGTCGTTTTTTTTTTTAAATAAATGGTAGCTACACCCATATTTCACCAGTTATGTTTAAGTTCCATGTAATAGGGGGCGAGCCTATTGTCAACTAAACCGCACTGGGCTCGCGTGGTAGATTACAGCCCACTCCCTCTCGAAGAGAGGAGGCCTGTGTCCTAGTAGTGAGAACATTATAGGGCTATTATGCTATTGCTATAAACAGAGCACATTTTTTTTTGCGATTCTTTAATCTGGCCCTATGATACAGTTGAAGACGCCAGTGACCTTGTGGAGTGTGTGGGAGTGGTTATCTTGCGTGTTCTGTACTGCCAGGCAACGCGTCGTACGTCCAGCCAGTAATAGGACTCGCCCATCCAGGAGCGCTGTCCCAAATTAGACGTATTATACATAAAACAAAAGATATTTTAATAAAACACGTAGGTATACTAAAAGATCAATAATTAAATTATTTTTTAAATGGTGAAGGTTTCAGAAAAATACGCTTGACAGATATTGCATGATTCTCAGTTTTTTATCCACGTTAGACATAACTTTACAAATTAATTTCACTATGTAATACAACCATAATCTAAAGTATTCATATATTAAGTTATTAAGAAAATGCTATAATTTAACATATATTTTTCCAAATCATTAACACCACTCGTGATTAGACATGATCTTCAGTATAAAGTCATTAAAAATCGGTTATCGTCACCTTAATAGATGCCCAATTTAGTGCAGACAGTAAATGATGTTAACAATTATTATGAAATAAGTTGATATGTGGAAAATTCATAACAATAGATGACTGTTTGAGTAATAAAATGGGACGTATCTATGTAGATACGTCGCATCTTATTACTCACAAGACGTGTTTTACAATGTCGCACACATTTTTTTATAAGTAACATAGAATAAGTATATAATTGTAATTATGCAAGCACAAAAATTAGGTACATTTTATTTATTTATAAATAAACGCGTGTTATATTATTGAATCTGTTTTCTGAAAGTTTCTTGCGACAGATTTTGAAAAAGATTTAATAATTATAATAATGTGAAAAATCGACTAGGTTTGGTACTCTTTAGAATTTCATTATCAAAACAGCCGGCTAAGACAGTTTTGAAATTCGAACGATTACAAAGACGAATATTATTCGCCATCAAGCCGTGAGCAATTATTCGTATAGGTAATAATAGGGACCGGCAATTATTGATAAATTACTATTGCAATAACTTGCACCCTCGTACGTCGGGTCACGAGCGATTTAACGTACATTACATACGTTAATAATAGCAAACACAATAGCCATTATGAAATAATACACTTTTACGATTGTCAATTATTCCTCAATCGTGCGTGATGCCCATATAGAATCGTTATCATCACGTTTTTCATCGATTAGAAAAATCGATACAATATTACTCGATCAGGATATCCGAATGCACGTTCTGTTCTGACAGTATTTTTTTTTAAATCAACACAAGGTCGCATAAAATTCGGCCTATTGCAAAATCTGCTCACAGTGAGTGTGAAAAATTGTGAAATGCAATTTTGCTTCGCAAATTAATAAACGGAGAAGTGTTTAAAAAATTTGTAGTGATTGTTGTAAGTTTGCCTTGTAAACGTAAATATTTCTTGTTATTCAATTATCAGCCGAATTTTGATCAGAACTACCTTTTGTTAAACGATTTCCTTCAAGGTCCTGACGTGAGCTCAAATTACATAGTCTTTAACCAGTAGCAACAAATCAACGATACTTAGGAATTTAAAGTTCTCGCAATTGATTAAAATATTTGTGTGAAATTGCGATTTTCGGAATTGTTTAGTTCGTGCAACATGCAATGCGTCACTCACGCCAAGTAGGTAAGCAAACTGTATAAACTACGGCCGATGAATGGCCGGTGTGAACTTTGCGCGGAAGGCTGCGCAATAACATTTTTTAGGAACCAAATGTTGACATGTGGCGAGTGTGAGTGAGAGAACATGCGCGAAAGTTCGCAGAGCCTATGTTCAGACCGGTCATGGTTCATAGTGTTAGAAATATAAATGAAACACAATCATTTCTTTTCTGTTGTCCCCCTCTTGCGCTGTCAACCGTCTTGTCATGTATTTGTGTGCTCTGCTGAGATGCAATAAAATACTTTTTAATTAAATCAATCTTGTATTTTTTCCAAGTTCATCAAATCGGTCGTATTTAAATAGCTACTAGCTAGCGCCAGTGCTTTCACAGTCCACTAGTATTCAATTATTCCAATGTTCTAATTACCGTGCATTACATCGACCCAACAATTTGTCTGCCATGAAGTGTTACCAACAAATTCATTAGGTACATTGTAAAACAAATGCCAATCAATTTAGGACTTTACTGTCTTGTGACTTGATTTGAATTCAATTAATTCGTCGCTTGTTTGTGAAACATTTTATTACCAGCCAACATTGCAATGCTTGCGATCTTTATCGGTGAGGTTTATTTTCTTTCTAGATTGGAAAAATCTAATTTTCTTTGCTTTGTTGGTCTAGTGGTCGCAAGCGCTACTGCTGAGCATGAGGTCTAGCCATGCTATTCGATATAAGTGAAGTGAGCGTGGAGTGAGCTGTCATTCCACAGGGATTGACATTATTGACAGCTCACTTCACCCAAGTTTTCACAGTGAAATGTTTACAGATTAGCACTGCTGGTTTCGATTTCCGTGTCGAGCAAACTGATATTGAGTTTTTCAATTAGATTTTTCTCAATAGTAGCCCGGAGTCTGGGTTTGTGCCCGGTTGATGGCAATAGGCTCGCCCCCTATTACATGGGACTTAAACATAACCGGCGAAATGTGGGTGTACTATAGGTACACCTCTGCCGAACCCAACGCGCAATACAGGTGTGATGTTATGTGTACATTATGTAATTTACCATCTTTAATAATTAATTCTCCATTTTCGTGACGATAATGTATAGCTATATAACATTGCTGACATTTAAAAAAGTAAAACGGTATTGTAAGAGCGAGTTCACACGATACGTTTACATTAATGACATTAGATTGTATATTAGCGTCTCACACTTTCTTCCATTTACACACTCGTAATTAAATCAACTAACGTCATATTGTTTTGTTGGAAACATTCATTAACATTATCTTTCATCTGGGAAGATTTTGGCCACCTACGGCAACAAACTGTTTTGGTTTTCATGGTAATAATTACTTCATTTCATAATTAAAAACTCCTCCACGAGAGGCATAATTAAATGTATAACGTTAAAATGTTATTTTGACGCGTGGTCAAAATCGGAACTACCGTCGCCATCTTGTTTTCCTGAACAAATTCCAACCAACAAATTTCTCAAACTCAACACAAATTCAAACTCAATATACCTATCCCAAATGTTTACCTACAACCCCCCCCTCTCAATATCATTCATGCGTCAAAATATCCTTGTAGTACTCATAACTACGTCTGACGAACCCTGCTGGGTAATTTCATAACACACAGTAGCAATGGCTTCCATTTTGACAGATCAACAACATTCATTGCGTTACCTACGTTGTTGAGTAGACAATTTTCTTTTCGAACGTAATGAGGCAATGGATTAACAATACCTACCTATCCTTCAAAATTATTCAGATTGTGATTGGAAGTGTGTACGCGATTAGAGTGCAGGTCATGCAGCCTCATTAATCGTTAAGTCCTTGATGGCTTGGCATTGTCATTGTAATGTAATTGGCTAAACTTTTCACCACATCAATGACAGCAGTGATGGAAGCAGTGCTAAGATGTTTTATTTATCAATTTACCGATATAATTCTATATCTATCTGCCTAGCCTTTTCCCAACTATGTTGGGGTCGGCTTCCAGTCTAACCGGATGCAGCTGAATACCAGTATTTTACATGGAGCGACTGCCTATCTGACCTCCACAATCCAGTAACTGGGTAATACGATACCCCTTGGTAAGACTGGTGTCAGACTTTCGGGCTTCTGACGACTCTTAACGACTGTCAAAGATCCACGAATGACAGCCGGGACCAACGGCTTAACGTGCTTTCCGAGACACGGAGGAGTCTCGGTATGTAAAGATGGTCACCCATCTACGGACCAACCCCGGCAAGCGTACCTTAACCTGATGGATCGACCCATGCGGCTGTTATTACTTGGCCACAAGCTCCTCCACTAGTTTACCGATATAATTTATGTGATTGCTTCATTTTTCATTCTTGTTTACCTATCGTGGTATAGTAATCGTATTCTAGATGCATCATCTTCACATATAATTATATAATTAATGTATACAAAATATTGTAAAAACATTTTAAAAGAGTAACGGTGGAGTTTCTTGCCCATTCTTCTTCATATGAAAACTACGTTTTGGAAGGGGCGACTAGAATCAAATCAAATTTTTTGGTAAAATTGACGTTCATAAGTGCCTTTTATGTGCCTAATTGAAATTGTTTGACTTTTGACTTTGATTCATAGTAAGGATCTTTGTCGAGTTTCTATTCCTGCAGATTTATCTTTTCTCGGTATGTTCACATCGGATTAGTCGGAAAAGTCCAGTATAACGCTAGACTTAATATATGAAAGTAGGTAGGTCCTTAAATATTTATCTCCTCGACTTGATGGTTCTCGTCTAATCACACTTGTCGCCTTCTCCAACATAACATCTAAGTATCTCAACATACAAATAAATAAAATTGAAGTGTCTGTTTGTAATGTCAAAATAACGGCTTGTTACTAAATGCATAATATGAAAGTATACGGTACTAATAATTAATAAAAAAACAATTGTCCGTCTCTCTGTCTGTCTGTTTCTTACGGTAAATCTCCGAAACGGCTGGACCGATTTTGTCGCGACTTGCAATGACAAATAGCTGTCGGTCGCTTCTGTAAAAATATCAACGTTAAGGTGAAGTGAGCGTGAAGTGAGCAGTCACTGTCACAAATCGACCGGCAGGATGCTAGGATTACCACTATTGACAGCTCACTTCACCTAAGTTTCACGATGATATTTTTACAGAATCGACCGGCTGATGTTATAAGGAGTAACTTAGACTCCTTTTATTTTAGAAAAAGAATCAGGGTCCACGCGGGCGAAGCCTCGGGCAGTTTTACATAATAGTGCAATTTAGTTAAATGCACGGAGAATTGAAATCAACGGTTACATGGAAAGGTGATCTTTGGATAGCTTTTATAACTTCAAGTGAATTGCGTGACTTTATGCTTAATGGAAATTGATAGATACTCGAAGCTCTCAAAGTTTGGTTAAGAATGATTGGTATAATTTTACATAATATAGAAAAGATCCGTATACTAATATCATAAATGCGAAAGTGAGTTTGTTTGTTACGCTTTCACGCTAAAACGGCTCAACGGATTTGCATGAAATTTGGGACATGGGTAGACCATGACCTGGGTTACGAGGATATAGTATACTTTTCATCCTGAATCACAGACGAAGTCGCGGGAAACAGTTAGTATACTAATATCTATGATCTATCTGACCGCCTCGTTGGTCTAGCGGTCGCGAACGCTCTGATAAATAGAAGGTCCTGTGGTCAAGTTCTGGGGTCGGGAAAAATTTTACTGGGTCTTTCCATCAGGGACCTCTGTAGCAGCCCGGACTCAAGAATTGTGCCCGGTTAATGTGAATAGGCTCGCCCCTTTTACATGGGACTTAAACATGACTGGTAAAATGTGTGTGTTATAAAGGTAGTATAGTTGGAGCTCTGCCCACCCCTTCCGGGGAATACTGGCGTCCGCGTGATTTTATGATATGATAGGCATGAATGCAAGGTATAAATATTGATTATTTATTAAGACTTTGTTGCTCCATGAAGAATTTAAACAATTGTGTTTGGATCATCATTTATCTTACCATGATTGTCATATTTTATTATAGCTACATCATTTTATTTCCCGCCAATTTATATTTATGGTAAAGTTCTATGTTTTATTGTATTTCGAACATATTGCAGCGAATATGTTGTCATCGTGCCCTTGAATTCCTCCTATGATTGACGCACCGTGCATAGACAATGCGACGTGAATCATTCTATTTTATAGCAAATTGTTGTAAGTAAGTATTGATTGTCTTTGGTTCATTGTTCGTACCTGTTTGGGTCAGCGGCATCTGCATATCGAGGTAGAGATTCTAAGAATAATATTTACGGTTCTTCTGGATGTTTGAAAATATCAAGTCGAGTTCTTTGTTGTGCTGGCTGATGAAGAATGAAGCTTGTACTTACTTTTGCCTGAGATCGTTTCTAATGAATAGGTTAGGTACCCAATTGAGTGCAATAAAAGCACTGTCAGTCCTACATCAGTTTAGTGATTGAAAAATCATTGAAGAATTGCCAATAATAACTTTCATTATTTGAACTCAAGTGATGATACTAATGAAATCATTGTTGTCGTGACACACTGTATATTTTCTATATTTTCTCCAAGCCAATCATTGTGAACCTACAATTTCAATGAGTCATCAAATCAGTCCCTCGATATATCACAAGACGGGCCATCAAAATAACAGTACCGCCATCTCATTATCATCTGTCTATTATGTCTATGGCACCCAACGAAAGTGAAATATAGCAAAAACTAATCGAAACTTTCATTTTCATCTTATTGTACGCGCCATAGTTGTACCGTTAAAAAAATTTAATCTTTATCATCTGTGCGCGGGAACGTGAAAAGAGGCAAAGAAATCAGACCATTGTGCCAAAGTAAAGCGCGTGCTTGCTGATTGCTCTTTAGGCAATTCTGTTTTCAAATGTTTATTTGTTTTTTTTCTACATTTGGCCAAGTTTTGGTCACGTTTTGATTGGTAAAATTCAGTTTTCTATATCAGAAAATAATATTTTATACCCGTAAACGTTACTGTTTCTAGATCTCATTTCTTTGTAACAAGACACGGTTCTTTATCTGACTATATTACTACAACACGTCCAGCCAATCGATTTTGAAAATGGAAAACTTACAAAACGTGTTCGTTTTCGTGTCTACAGTGTTTAGTAAATTTCAAGCCAATACCTTGACCAACTTCATGTGGCAATTTTGTTGTAACGATGATAACATTCTCATCCGTAAACAATAAGACCTTTTTGCTGTCACATCGTCCTATTGTTTGCTGTCAATATTAACATTTTTTGCAACAGTCACTGACCGTCTAGTGGAAAAGCAATGATTGGTCTGGGCACGATTGCAAACAAATGCTGATAGTTAAGTATTGTACGTTCCAATTACTTCCTCGATTGTGTTGAAAACGTTAACAACTTCACTAAGAAGCGGCGACAAATCAAAAACTTTGTTACTAATTCTCAGTGATTTGTCGCGGTGTCGGCGACCTTTTTAATTGGTTACGTCATTAATTCGCCATGGGTAATCTGTGGCGCACTTTGTTCATTCATTCGTATTATCCGTTACTGTCATTTACAATTGTCTGGCATGAATTGAAGTAGACTTGCGTGCCTTTCAATATCAAAGGCTGTTTCTTGTAATGCTGAATTGAGTGAGAATTGTATAGGGTTGTTTATTGATGTATATTATAATGTTACTAGGCCTATTTAAACAAAAGTGGTGGCTGTAAAACAAAATTATCGTATTGTGGATGTTGAAAATTTTATACATAGTAATTCTGTAATTTAAAAAAAGGATCGATGTAGCATTAGTGTACTAGGATACTGTCAAATCTATGCTCAATCGAACCTTAAGTCCCAAATATCTTCGCCCGATGTTGAACTGCTCAATGCATTATTGTAAATTACACGCCGTAAGTGACGTGGAACACAAAGATTACCTACAAGTATTTGCCTATTTTCAGTGACACTTATGACGTCTCATATACAAAGACAATTTAAATACCACAAAAGCAAATTCTTCAAACGCAGTGTCAAGAATGTCCATCTTTGAAAGCTCTCATCTCAAGTGCTAACTGCGTAACTTCGGAATTCAGCACTTTCCCACGTCCACATCACTGAACCTTACCTCCTAATGTTCACGATGAAATACCAAAGCTCTTCATATTATATAACTTTTAGTTGTGTGTGCGTTTACACTAGAGCATTTATTTTCCATGTTCGCTACTTTGTTGCAAGTGGGAACGCAGCTTTATTTGGAGATTATTGGGCATGTTTGCCCAGCAAATACCGCATGCCCAGCATGAACAATAAAAATAAAGTAGTACACGTGGTAAAAGTATTACCTGCAACATTTCTTTCATGTATGCATTCCAATCCAAGACAAAAAAAAATCTAATACTAATTACTATTCATTTTACCCTCCCTCGTCTTTTTCAAATTCGCTCATAATTTGAAAAAACATAGTTTAAAAGTGGCGCCATGTGATGAGGAGGTAGGAAATGCATGTGACTATAGAGAAATGAATATTCTTAAATTTTGATGTATGGAGAGGTAGAGCAAGGCCAAAGAAAAGATGGATGGATTGTGTGAGGAATGATATGAAAGAGGAGGGAGTGAATGATAGCGTGACAGTTGACAGAGGAGAGTGGAGAAAGAAAACGTGTTGCGCCGACCACAAGTAACATGAGACAAAGGCCGGGAGATGATGAGTTTGTAAAAACCAGTTGCATCGAAATAGCAGTGACCGTCGGACTGCCAAGTCATAGGGTGTGTAATTACCACACACCTCAAAAACGGTGAAGGAAAATTCGCGAGGAAACCAGCATGCCTGAGAGATATTTCTTCACGGCATGTGAAGCCAAGTCAGAGGCCCATGGGCGGCTTTAAAACTCTGACACTGCTTTGTGTGGTTGGTCACTAATGACAGGAAAAGAAGAAGATCCAAATCTCGTGCTTAAAGCTTAGTCTGCCGTTGGAGCGGCTTGATGTTCTGTTACAAGTAAATGTGCACTCACCTTTAAACCTTACAGCTACATCGTCTGCATTGCCGGCGCTACCTTTTAACCAATTACAGTCTTGTTTTTATATCCGCAATTATACGCCTCATTTATCGAATTGCTTATGCAATCCGTAACATCATTTAGTTAAATTGTATATTGAATCATACAAACTCGTATTTGTATTATGTAAGAAACATTCGGATGTGTTCGGCTTCGTTTCCGACTCAGAGTGGGGAAGTGCATCATCAAATTGCTATTAAGTTTTTATGAGTATTTTGACTTCTGACCTAATGGAGCAAACGTGATCTTTCATGTCACGTAATTACTGTGTAGATTTTAAATAACATACCATCACGACTGTTTTCCCCAGAGAGTAAGGCAGAGGTAAATCTATAGTACACCCACACTTCGCCAGCTATTTATAAGTCCCATGTAATAGGGGGCGAGCCTATTGCCATCAACCGGGCACAATTCCAGACTCCGGGCTGCTACTGAGAAATTCCTGTTGGAAAAACCCAATAGTACTTTGCCCGACCTAGGAATCGAACCCAGGACCTCATGCTCAGCATTAGTGCTTGCGACCACTAGACCAACGAGGCCGATTTGAAATAATCATCTTTATTTTTAGGTATTAAAGTAATTTGTACAAGTACTTAGATAAGCGTGCAAAATCAGCATCAACTTACATGGTCATAAACTCCTCCGCATTCCTCGCCAAAATTCCCAACTTTACAGACAATCAGTTAAAACCTTCACTTCCCCATCGCCGTGAAATGTCGAAATCATCTTCGCATTACGTCACATCAGCGTCTCCGGCGCATTTGCGTACAAAAACGCGCCTTATCACGGCATTAGCCCGCACCTGTGGGAGCCGGGACCACACAGCAGCGTAGGCGCCATTTTCTACTTATTTCTCATTTGCCTTCGCCTTGACACTTCCTCGAGCGTATCTATCATTCACTTACGATTATCGTGTAGCGGGATATAGACAGTGAAGTAATCGCCTGCCGTTTATTTATATTTCGAGATGTCCAGTGATTTATTGGCCGCATCGCCGCCATTGGTCGTGGTCATGGACATTAGCGCTGATAGTTACCTAGATTGCATCTACCTTTGAATTTATTAGCAATCCTTGGAGCTTTAGAATATAGGTACTTGAGTAATGAGTCTTGAATATGTTTTCCTTTACGAGTATGTACGGTCACGCTCTTCTTTATAGAGTTAGCACAATAAGAAGGCCAAATGAGTAATTCGACAGTAATTCAGCAGGATATTTTGATGATTGCGGTATGATGTCGCATAGGTGTCACTGAGCGTTTAATATTATGGCTATACTAAAAGCCGTTTAAAATATACAGCAGCTGCTTCATTATCATTCATATACAAGTCAAGATATCCCTGAAGTTATTGCAGATGTGATGTGATGACTCAGAAGCTTGCAATAAAAGGAGAATTGATCACTTAATCCATATCACAGGCAAAATTCTTTCCCGGAGGACACGGTCGCCCGGAGGACACGGTGGAGCATACGGTGGAGGTCTGCCCGGCTTGGGCGGGGCACCGCCGTGTCCTCATGGAGGCGATCGGCGGCGGCGATCTCTGGCGTCCGGCCCTGGTTCAGGCCATGGTTCGGAGCGAGAGTATATGGGAGGCCTTCACTTCCTTCTGCGAAGCAGTAATGCTCGCGAAGGAGGAGGCGGAACGCGTGAGGGAGAGGCAAGGTTCGCGCCCTGGCGCCACTAATCGCCGCAGGAGATTCCCCGGGCGTCGGGAGTCGCAAGCCGATTTTCGGCCACCGTTAGTAGGCGCGGGCTTGCGGACGGTGAGCGATGGGAAGCTCTCTCCACCCAGAGCGGGAGAAGTTATTTTATAAAATTACCAAACAAAAAAATAAAAATAAACTTTATTTTAAATTCTATTTTATTTATATTCATGTAATTTGTTATCATTTAATTGTGTTTTTGTGTGTTGTACTATTTATTATGTGTGCACTAAATAAATGGTTTATCTATCTATCTAAATGATCTGAATCTATAGATGATAGACACCTAGGCACATGAGACGTTACATACTAGTCTGTGGGCTGGCAACGCATCTTCGGTGTCTCTGGTATTGCAGCTTTCCATTGTTGGCAATGAATACTTACCTTCTGATGATCATCCAATAACATGTTTCAGTAGATGTCCTTTTCTTATGGACACCTTTGAAAGAAAGTAAGACAGGAAGAAAAATAGGTTTACTTTTTACAGAAACAAGTTCATAAAAAAATATAAGTACCTTAACTCGAATACCTAATAAAGAAAAAAAACAAATATAGATCTACGAGCACAGAACACAAATAGTCGGAAGTTGATGATCAGCATGATGCTGTGCTATGGGTGACAGCACAGCGCTGATTTTCAAACCTGAAAATGACGTACGGAAAGTACGATTTTTTCCGTACGGTTTTAACCGTTCAAGGCCTGATAAACAACTAATTAACGTGCTAATTGACGTGCTTGAGGGTCACCCAGGGCTTTACCGGTTAAGACGATAATTTTGTTGTCATTTATACATAAAAGAGGATAGTAATTACGCATTTACACCAAAGAGTACCTACCTCTAAAAACTGTCTACAATCATTTGTACATACGCATAAAGTCGTGTGTCTAATGTTGTCATATCGTGATGCGCTCACTCGCTCATCAAATCGTCAATATGTTATTTATGATGTGTTGTATTATTGATAATGTAAGATCAAGCGAATGTTCACTTCTTTGATCATTATGAAATTGTTTTATGATTCATGTCGTTGTGATGTGGAATTGATTTTAAATGGCTTGAGGAGGTGCTAGTGGAAGGTTTGATTAGAATCTGTGACGGGTGAATGTTTTCTGGGCCTTTCATTATTACAAACTGCTTACTTGTTTTACCGTGTTTTGAATAGTATACCTAATATAGAACTTCACTAGGTACATGTTATAAAACAAAGTCCCCTGCCGCACTTTGGAAACTTTAAATATATACTTAATATATTTTTTTCAATTTTAAAGTGTCGTTTTTTTGCTTAAAATGGCTTCTAATAGCCAATATTATGCATAAATATATCATAGGATACAATGAGGTAGGCAAATTAGCAACAAATTTATTTTTTTGAAAAATATTGTTGCAGGTTGTAGTTGCGGGTTGCTAAAGGTACGGCTACACATCAAGCATAAGCTGACCTCGCATTGTACGGGAATTCTATACAATGCGAGATCAGCATAAACTGGAAATGTATAGCTTGATGTGTAGCCGTGTGTACCATTCCGTAGCCGACCGCAGGCGGCAACTGCAGGCCACGTGTCGCCGCGACACGACATAAAACACAAACCAACGCGTTATTTTATTTTCGCAACTTTTTCTTTGCAATTTTTGTAGATAGGTATAGGTACTGATCTTACGTAATATTGAAAGGGGGAGAGGGGGTTTATCCAAGTCTTATTTTATCTTACGTCGCGTCGGGGGAGGGATGGTTAGAAAGTGGTTCAAATTGTCTTATGTAATAAATGAACAGTTATCCCCTAGTTTGTTATCATCCAAAGAAGCCGTGCAATTGATTATGTCAAACCTTTTCATTACACGTTGTATATTTTAACGTAAAGTGTAGCAACCGCTTTTTTCGGAAATAACACATTAGACCACCTGGCAGACGGTTTTATTTTCTAATTTATACTGTCTGTTTGGTATTAAATTCGCTCACTTATCACGGATTAGCATCTCAATGTCACGTTTTGTTCCACTTTTTACTATATTTTAACAAGAAAAATCTGCTGGCTGCTACTAATTTATACAGTGACTAGCGACCCGCCGCTGCTTAGCTAAGTTTTTACGACTTGACAAATCTTCGATATTTCTTGATTATCTTTAAGTAAGTTTAATATTATTATATTAGGTATACACCACCACCATCATCTTTGTACGTATTTTTCTGTTCCTTTCTTGTCTGTTTATATCTGTGTAGATGAAATAAATAAATAATAAACCTTCCGAAATAAATTCTCATAAATAAATATAAAATCCGTTGTGTAGTTTAGATGAACAACGCGGTCACATAGATAAATACGAAAAGCGCCATTAATTTATAATATGTATATAGATATATAGTTATGGATAATGATAATTAATGTCAACGAGCTTTGCCTAGAAAACTATGAAAGTTTAGGATGTTAGGTATTTGTAGAGATTCTAATGTTTATCACTTCATTTGTTTCAGCCAGATCATAGTTCATTATTTTTAGTCGTCTCTGGTTTCCTATTTGAGCAAAAAACCCTTTTGCCTTTATATTATGAGATAGAAATCACATAAAAACCGAAGTTTTGGTACGGTAAAGATGTAGAACGCATCCGAAAACAAAAAAAAAATTGCGCAAGAGAGCTCGACGCGCAAATATTTTTTTTGCACCGTATGTATTTTGTACTCAATATTTTTAATAATAAATAAGTATCTAAACTGTACTTATTTTTAAGTACCAAGACCTGCCGGTCGATTCTGTAAAAATATCACCGTGAAACTTAAGTGAAGTGAGCTGTCAATTGTTTGTGACAGTGACAGTTCACTTCACGCTCACTTCACCTAAGTTTCACGTTGATATTTTTACAGAATCGACCGACTGTACTCCTCGTTCGTCTAGTGGTCGTATAAGGTTATTAAATCTCGGAATTTCTCAGTAGCAGCCCGGATGAAATGTGGGTGCAATATTTAAAGTACACCTCTGCCCTACCCTTCTCTTTAAAAAGGCGTGATGTTATGTTATGTTCATCAGGAATTCACATCAAAATTCTTTTATAATTACGATATACGAAATGTCTTAATTAAATTATCTAACTTGCGTGTTTTGACTGAGATTCAACCTAGATAACGAAATTAATGCTTCTAATAATCCGTTAAAACCTGTTAATTGCTTAGCGCGAAAAAATATAAATTATTGTTTGTCTTAGATAACGTTGATTGACGACTATTTAGTATTATATCATAAGTTAATTGACGGACTGACGCGTGTTAGGTACCTACATAACGTTATGTAACATTCCACCTAGTCCTAGATGCAAATTTTCGAATAATTTATTCGAACGCACATTACATTATATGCGTATTGATTGGTTTTTAATTATTTATGACTTAGTTGCCGCGTTATAACGTTATTGCGAAAAGGTTTTAACACTTGTTTTAGTATTTATGAGCGTTTGTACAGAAAGTGGGCATCGTCGCAAATATCTGTCAAATATTTCGCTGTTTTGAATAATTTTGCGATATTACTGTGTATGGAAATAAGAAATGTGGCTAACTAGTGAACTAAAATATTGATTATGAAATGCAATAATTAGTATCGTAACACCGAATATTTAGTTTTAGATGTAAAAAAAGTATTTGGAAACTTTCCAAATGCCTTTTTTACACCTAAAACGATTACGACATCAAATTCAGTTTTTTAATGTTAATATTCTAGTTCAACTAGTTAGCCATATTTCGTATTTCCATACAGTAATATTGCCAAATTAATTAAAATTGGTAAATATTTGACAGCTATTTGCGACTTTGCCAATGTTTTGGATGAACGCTCTTAATTTTTCCTAGTAGGAAAATGTTCATCATATATCAAAGTACCCGCAGATTTACACGTCATAGCCGTTGCATAATTTTCAATACGTTTTCACCATCTGACCCGTTTGAACTTAACCAATAAATAGAATTCTAAATTCAAATCTGCCAGTAAACAAGCAAGTGCATTCCGTTCGGGTTGCATCGTAAATAATCGTGTAACATCGGACGCGGGCATCTGGTGCCCGTGGGAGCGCCTGCGCGCGCAATCTCACGCAAGTGGCTAGTCAGCATTATTGTATGCCTGGCTTCCTGGTAGCTTTGCTTATTAAACATTAATAATATTATTAAAATTTGAAGGCATTTATTTGACGAAACTGCATTAATGTTACAAGGATCTTCTGGCGCTCGAATGACGTTGGCGGGAGGGCGCTATTGGTAAACATTTGTGCAAATTGTTTTATGAAATGTATTGAAAAACAAGATGGCGGCGTTAGTTCAGATTTTAGCCACGCGCCAAAAAACCTACAGCTATATTTTATTCGACACCATACGTTTGACGTGTGTTCACGCCAAAGGGGACCAATGGAAGTTGGATTGAATCATGACTTCCACCGCGAGTTCTACACAGCAAACAAATAATCATCCATTAAATAACCAGGCTGGCGGCGGTTAACTGCGCGGTGGTTACTGGTTAGCCACCGTGCAGTTATTTGTTTATTCGATACTTACACAATAACGACATAATAAAAGTCCAACTTGCGCATTGCCATCAAATTCCAAAGCCATTAATCTACTAAGAAACTACCGTCAGATGTATCTACGATCATAATTATAAGGGATAGTCAACAACCACTACTGTCGATTGATTTTAGACTTTATGTTTACAAATATAGAGTCGTAAGTATGTGTTGTGTGTGTGTATGAAACATGGGTGCCGCGTGAACGTTTATCACCCACTACTTTCTCGACATGATATAAAGTAAAAGTAGAAGAACTTGCCGCGTCTGTGACGCCGGCGCAGACATCTGTCACACCGTGGTGTAACTTTACGTGTGTTATCAATTCATCATACCTTTTATCGGTAGTGTTTTGTTATCGTAGAAATCATAGTTTTCAAATCTTCCAATTCTTCCATTGCCGAGTAGGTATAGATCTTCGATTGTGGTTATTGCCTAAATCACTATGACTGTAACTAGCTATTGACGACTCTCTCATGTTTAAAGCATTTATTTATTTAAAGGGTTACCAACTAAAGACATACACAGCATAAACCCATAGTCTTTATCATAAATATAGATCCCGCATGTATGTGTAAATTAAATCCGCAGCCAACTCGCGTAAGAGTGCACAAAAAATACCAAAAATCAGAGTAGATGACGAGCAATCGTGAGGCGAATCACATCAGCCCCAGATAAGAAACTACATGAAGACCACGACCGCTCTAACAAGAGTGCTACGAATAAGAAGATGTATCAAAATTATAGGAAAGCACGGCACTATTACTTATAACTACTTATATTTTATTATTTCACTTCACTTTATATATTTTTATTACTTTTAACCATTAACTAGAATGTATAAAACGTAGAAGGTTTTTGTTACGTAATTAATTAAGTAATCACTTCAACAAGCATTGCCTAATTTGCAGAATAAAAAAATTTAAAACAACATAAAAATGACCCTGATTGTATTAGCCATAATTGATTACAAAACCTTCAATAATTAATTAATTACAACTTAAAGCGTTACGTAACGGTGTGAGCACCCATCTTAGCGTTAATCAGTCGGAATGCGCAGGCGCAACTGTGGGTAACGCGTTTAAACGAGATTGGCTAATTATCTCCGAATTATGTGACTAACGCTTTCTATTGATTTCTAATGTTTTTAACATGTCCAAACCTATTTCATAAATACTTAATTACTTTTGGGCAAACAATTATTCAGTAAACATAGAGAAAGATGACCAAAGAAAAGATGGAGTTTGTGAAAGATTATACAACGTGTACTTAACTGAATTAATGCATATTATGAAAGTTGTTTGCTCAGAATCGTTTACTGAATCGATTTCTGTTATCTAAACTAATATTATCCCTTCAAAGAGAAAATTAAATTTTTTGTATGTTTGTTTGTTACACATTCTCGCTAAAACGGCTGAATGGAATTGAATGAAATTTAGCATTTAGGTAGACTATGACCTGGGTTAGAACATAGAATACTTTTTATCCCGATATTCCCACGGGATGGAGACTTATGCGGGTGAAACCGCGGGGCCTCCATTTTTAAGATAAGTAATTTTAAATCCCAAAAATAATCAATTCTACATAAATTACAGTTACCGATATACAGTCTAAACAAATCAAAATGGACGACTTACCTGCTATGGTAGACCCTTATACGTGTGCGTGCGTAGATTTGTAATATGACCTGTGACTTTTCTCCCAAAATCAGTATAACTAATTTAATAAACAATAATATATACATTTAAAAAAAAACTGTTATGTCTTATGATTATAACAAAATCTTCTAATTGGGATGTTTGGTGGTGTGCGTTAATTCCGGGACATGTTGTATAGCTAAGAAGCAAGTGAATTCTGAAATGACAGCTATTAGAGGTGTATCAAATATAGATGATAAATAATTAATAACAATGGTAGTTTTATTAAAAATACTTTTGCAAAGCGGATAACTTATTTTTCAGCTTTTTTTTGTCATTCAAATCAGTGTGATTCATTCCTCAAAAAGCCATTTCAGACACTAATCTACATGGTCCTAGCTCATGATCACATGTTCATGCTCATGTTCTCATGATCTGACCAAGATTATGTCTGAACTTTAAAAAACACTGACCTTTGAGTTTGTTTCGGTCTTTCTCCTCAGAGTAGTCAGATAGAAAACACCGAACTCATCTAGTCTTAAAAACACAATAAATTTTTCACGTGTATTTGAACAAACCTAATTACAGAAATGAAATCATTTATCATTTTGAAGAATACGCGTAGGGTAGGTAATTTAATTTTAACTTAGGAATTAAACTAAATAAAAAAAATCGTTACTGGGAAAACATGACAAGCAAGGTGTTGTAAACAGGTGTTAAACAAACCTACTTGAATAGAATAACCATGATATTTATCTAAGACACCTTATGGTAACCTAGTTACAGTAATTATCCATGTAAAACATTATGTATGTGGGCAACAGGGCATGCGTTCTGCAACGTTTGGAAATTCCAAGTGTATTCGATAAAAGGTCATTGAACTGAGTTCAAATATCTGAACAATAATAAGGTCCAACTTACAGGTAGGCTTGATTAATGTATATTAGTTTTATAAAGTAAGATAATATTTACATAATATAATATAACCTTAACAGTCTTAAAATAATAATATGTACATGTATATTAAAGGCAGGGGGGGCATTAAATAACATCTTCATCTTTGTATGTTTGTTACTCAAAAACAGCTGAACGGATTTCGATGAAATTTGACACACAGATAGTTTATAACCTGGATTAACATATAGGATACTTTTTATTCTGGCAGTACGTTCCCGTGGGATAATTTCTGACCCTCACGCAGGCGAAAGCTAGTCGTAAAATAAATCAAAGCATTGATCTAATCACCAAGGGCATTTTAAAATCATCTTGTTTTCTAAACAATACCTACCTAATCTTTCAGAGCCAATTCCTGGTCGAAACTTCCGCGTCAATGATCTGCATACAAATGATTAGATATAAACTCCATATTGAAAAAGTCAATCGAAGCGGTCCTATTCCGAATGCTTTTTAGAACTTATCTCGTCAATAACTAGGAAACGAGGACTCTAGTCATTTGTATAGAGAAATGACAGAGAGATGCCTTTCCTAGAAATGCAATCATAACGCGAGTGTTCATAAGAAAGAACATATAACCTCTTATCTTTATAATGAGAAACTCGTCAGTACAGGTGAAGTTTTCACTTTTGTTAATGAATCCATCTACATACATTATAATCGTTGGACGTGATACTCTTTACAGAAATAGGATAGGTAGAAATTTGTTAGATTTTTGCTTAAGTTATCCTGGATTTTCCGATTACCGAGAGGAATTTACCATTTCCCACAAAACTCACAGAAATTCCGGATTCTTTTTTAATTATATTTCATGTTCTAAACCAGCACGATTAGCGTGACCGTAATAGAAACGGGTTTCGGGAAGAATAAACAAAATGACAGATCACAATCTGTCACAAGCTGTCATTTTGGCTATTCTTTCGTCGACAAAACCCGTAGAAAACCCTTTTGTATGGTTGTCATGCTACGCGTGCAGGTGAGATAAGTTTTTCCTTTGATTTTTGTGGAAATCATTTAAATAAGTCAATAATATTTAATTATCCTAATTCATAAAAATGTCTAATCCTATATTTATCCGGAATTAAACCTTAAAAGTGTCACATAAGCCATTGCTCTAACGATGTGACACTTAACACAGCAGACAAACAAACTTAACACTTCACCTCACACCACGTAAAACAGGCTTTGTTTCCATCACATAAGGTTCATGTAATCAATTGTGGTTGTACAAATAAGTTGGTAAGTTATACAATAAGGGTATTGTGTGCTATTCCCAGGGAGATATCGCAGTTTCCAGAGAAGATCGAGAAAGTTGGCTTTCTTGTGGAGATTTCAGATGTAGATGTTGCTTGTCTATTTAATTGTAGAACTAGATTGGACACAATTAGCTTCAAATTGCTTAAGAGATTGCTTCCTCATCAGATTGTGACAAGTGTAATTAAAACGTAAAAAAACGTTAAAACGTTTCGATATTTTTGCATAGGAATCATAATCATTCTGCATTCATAAGTAATGATTATAGTATGCAACGAGGCGAGTTTGAAATCCAAGTTATTCTGACGTGTTATTGTTAAGTATTAAATGATTAAAAAGGTAGCCGCTTTGTCCTTACATCATTTAAAGTTAATGTTATTTTACATAAATGGCCCCTTAAGTTCCATTTCAAAATACTTTTGTTTCTTATAAAAAATATAAGTAAAAATGCGTTAATGACGTTAGGTCTCGTTAGGTATGTGAAATATTACAATAAATGTCATGGTCAAGCAATTAGCCTGTAACGTAATGATAAAATAACATCGTTTGTATAGTGCGCAATACCAGAATAAAAAAAAATGAAAAAATTAAGTCACGGGCCGTGTCGCCAATTCGCCATTGATTTGACGCCAATTTTCTCTCATTAATAAATTTTAGTAAGTATATTTATTTTCGCATGTCATTATTTTTGACAACCTGTATATGATCATCCTTTGAATATGTTGCAAAGGGCAATGTGAATATAGCTACGGGTGCTTATTATTTAATTGCAGGCACTTTTATGCAATTGTTGCCCAAGGCTATAATAACATTGCTTTATGTTTGAAAAACATTACATTACTATACACATTTTATAACATTTAATTGGAATATAGCAGAATTTTATTGGAAGTCATAAATAAATAAACTATGAAGCCACTAAGTCAATAAAAATAAAAATAAATGTTCATTATTTATTTAACTTTTATTATACTTAAATAATCCTTAAGTATACTGCACAGGGAAAACAGAAGAAAAGCAATATTATTATTTTTCAAAGTTACGTAAAGCTTCAATTGACCTTTGCTATTTCTGTTAAAACATTATACTAATCTAATCATGCCAAAAAAATAATCAAGAATTAAATAATCTCTAATACACGTAAACGGATCCTATCAAGGGATGTTCAGTTCACGCTCAATTAAAGGAGAATGCCCAATCATCTTCAAGAACGCACTTAATTATATCTCTGATGCACTTAATTACATACCGTAAAACCGATGCACTTAAACAGCTGTGAATTAATTTCACAGTTCATTGCGATCAGGCGACTGAATCGCTTCCGTATGACCTGTTCTCGTCCTTGCACTTACTAATAGGGTTGCCACCAGCTTTTGTTTTTTTCGTGTTCATTATTAACTTTTTGTTAAACTGTGGTTAGTAATGGTTGGATAAACCGAAGATTATTAGTAGGTTTTTGTTCAGTAGTGATTAGGTGCGTAATTATGTAATGTACCTTTATGGTGATTGTCTAATTAAAGTCTAATCAAATTGACCAGCAAATTGTTTAGCGACAAAAAGTTTCGAGCGACCTCGTTGATAAAAAATTGGTTCTAGTAAAAGATACGTTTGCAGTAACTTAGTTGTTCTTACTGAAACTAAAAATTTAACATCAACCAAATTCGAAATTGTTATGAGCGTACATCCAAAAATTTGGCAACGTCGCACAGAGCTGTCAAATATTTACCTGTTTTAATTAATTTGGCAATATTACTGTAGGTATAGAAATAAGAAATATGGCTATTGAACTATAAGATTAATAATGAATTGCAATTACAATACTGAATTTGATGTTGTACCCGTTTTAGGTGTAAAAAAGGCATTTGAAAAGTTTCCAAATACATTTTTGCATCCAAAAATTTCGGTGTTACGATATTAATTATTGCATTTCACAATCAATATTTTAGTTCACGATTTAGCCATATTTCTTATTTCAATACAGTAATATCGATTAATCAAATCAGCGAAAATTTTGACAGCAATTTGCGACGATGCCCACAGTCATCAACTGAACATTACAATTCACGATAGAAACTAGCTCTGCATAGAAACCTAGACATCATAAAACATTTCTCACTGATTCATAGATCATAAGCTCCATTTCTGTTTAGAAGTCAAGGTATACTACTAGCTTATTTATCCATATCACCATATAATATTGGCTCTAGCAACCCTAGAGGGGTCGTTCCATCTCTTTTTAGCGAGGCCTACCACTCTGTTTGCCCTTTTTTATCTCGGAAGAGATGTATAAGGATAAGAGCCACTTCCACATACGTTCTGGCTATTATAGTCATTGACCTAGTGTAAAGGCCGGGCTATTTATAGCCTCACCTTAAATGGCCGTGTCCCGACAATGTCGAGAATATCTGCCCTGCTTTAGTAATGTAGGTCCAATTAGTGATGTTACTGTCAAAGGCGCTAGTGGGTTACGATTTAAAAATAGATTTATGTTTGAATTTAGAAGCCTCATGAACTGCAATCAGCAATCGTTCTCTTGCCAGTATTTTTTTGGTATTTCGTTAAACTTTATTTAGATACGATCTCCTTCCATTGAAAAGTAAAAAAATGGCGTCCTTTTTATGAGGTTAGTTACAGGCCATGCTGTTGGTGCAGTCTTCAATCAAAAATACTTGATCGAAGGGTGCATCGGGCTATTGAAGTAATTTTAATATTAGGTATTGTGTATCGTTATCTGTGCCTCGTTGGTCTGGTGGTCGGAAGCGTTACTGCTGACCATGCCGTCCTAGGTTCGATTCCCGCAAAGTGTGATTGGGTTTTTCCATCTGGACTTTCTCAGTAGCAGCCCGTAGTCTGGATTTTTGCCCGGATGATGGCAATAAGCTTGTTCCCTACAACATGGGACTTACACATAACTGGCGAAATGTGTGTGTACTGTTGGTTCAGCTCTACCTAACCCTTCGAGAAATACAGGCGTGATATTTTGTTGTGTTTTCTATCTATCATCTAATATGCTGCACTTTCATAAAAATAAGCTAGACAAAACATTAATTTCGTACCACCTAAATTATACAAGTAATCACGTATAATAACAGCCAGAGACAAACAAACAGGTGCTTTCTGTATTTTAATAGTGACGTGATATCAAACTGTACAATTATGAGAACAGGCATTGTCACAGTGAAAACAGTACAATGCCTACATGAGAACTCCTGCGATGATGACGATAGTTTGTGAAAATTGTTTCCGTGTCTTCGTTATTATTAAAATTAATTTTATATTCTAGGAAATTTTGAAATCGTTAGTATTGTTACTGGACTGGGAGGCTACACTAACTCTCTCTCACTGACTCTATGTTGGTCTCATTCTTTCTTCACGACTGTTGGGTTCTTCTGAACTGACTTTTGAAGTTATGAATTCGTAGACCCGCTACGAATACTTTTTCGTAGCGTTTTCGTAGCGAAATATTTTGACTACCGGCTGTTGTGGTGCAACTTGGGAGATTCCTATGTCCAGCAGGGGACTGCAATAGGCCGAGTTGATCAATAAATGTAGAAAAATGATATCACAATCAAAGTTTTGTAAAATATAAATAAATAATTAATCATTTACCTTGACACAATTATACCTTTTTCGACACCCACGGCAAGAGATGGAAACCCCATATTTGCCAAGAATCACCATACAGCATCAAAACTGGACACATGGCTTATGTCCTATGACATCTTAATATAATGACGGTCTATACTGGTCTCAGTAACCTATAAATTAATATGCGGCACCATTCTCTTATCACATTTACAATAAGGAAATCGATATTATGTAAAATAAGCCATTATTAATGTTAATACAGTGCCTACTGTTCATATTTGTTCGCGGGAAAAACGTATAATATATTAAGTTCCAATTGTGCCTATTACTAACCCCCAAAGCAATTTACTTTAGCGTTTGACACCCTAGCAACAGCTAGGACAACACTTTTTAAATTATATTCATATGTTTACATAACAACACTGTACATGTTACGTTGGTATGTTTAAAAGCTTAGTTACTTAGTGACTAGCTCAGTTTCCTGTGATTTCGCGTTTACTCAAGATTCTGATCTACCTACTTAACTTAACTCAGACCAGTAAATATTTTTATACTCTCAAGTATTATTTCAATCTAATTCTGTAAAATTAGCATTCAAATCTTCTCATTTACCGATTATATCTTTAAGTTTAGACACCAACTTTAAAAACGCCTTTGCCAAATCCGCGGAATCACACGTAGATACATAACTCAATTTCGCAACGAAGCAACCCAAAAAACATGAAATTTTCGTAACTAAAACTAAATTAAGTAAGCCCCCATTGCTGATGATAATTCGTAATTAGTATTGTGACCAACGATATCTAGGTAATCAGATAACCCATCGTTCTAGTGCGTTACAAAAGTTCACCCAGTTTCTTGGGTCATAACTCGGATTCTTATAAGCCGGAAATGCACTTGATATTATGTAAAGTGATCTCTCATAGAGGTACTATTGTTGTGGAAACATCTGGAAGTGTGGCCCGAGATGTAGCCATTAGCGGGGTGATTATGGTGTTTGTAATCGGGTTATGTCGTTTTGTTTAATCGGTATTTGTAATCGTTGGGCTATGGTAATATTTGATGGTTGTTACCATTTAACGGCTATTATGTAATTTCTTTATTTGTGTGTAAGCCTCCACAGTTTAGTTCCAGTAACGCATCCTTCAGGCTTTAATAGATATATCTAAAAACGAACTTTTTTTCCACTGTTTTCACCAAAATTTCTACACTCTGTCAAATGATATGATTGATTTAACACAAAATATTGCGAAACATAATACTTAAATACCCATTACATATACAAATAACATCAATAAATACACAGATTTGTCAACTCAAAGAAAGTAGGCAACACGTAGTACGTAACAAGATCCTTGCCTACTTGACACATAGGCTTATTTTGAAATACTTTACATAACCTCCATATTTTCACACCACACTTGGGTAACATCGCTTATATCTTCCACCGCATCATAATTATGTTCTCTAATTCATTGCTCATCTCTAGGAAGTGTTTTTGCACAAAATGTCGCACGCTTACGACAAACTATTGTTTTTTTGTATTATTACGCTTTCTCTTACATATACTAGCTTCGTTTAAGAATTTTAATGGAAGTTCTAGTGGTGAGATGAGGAAAAATGGTGTTGTATAATCAGTTTGAGACGTAATTGATGAAAAAGTAGTTAACAAGAAGATTGATAAGTTGATATAAGAGGCACTAAATGAACTGAAAGCTGTACTTGCTTCAACGCAGCGAGGAAAGCTACTCAGACTTGTATAATCATTGATGATTTAGTGCCATATAGTTTCTTACGAGACAGCTCTATAGAAAGAAGAGATAATACTTCAAGTTCGAATTTCAAATGTGGAATACAAAAAAAGAACCAATATTAAAGGAACCATTTTTCTGTGTGAAATATGATTTTTAAAGCAATTTACTCATTGCTTTTAGGTTCCATTAGAGTAGCCAATTCTATCACTTCGTAGCACCAGACTTGAAGAAAGCAAGTGAAAGCAAAAGGTGCTAAAGTCATAATTACGTTTGCTTTTAAACTTAAAACGCTAACACATTTGAACAATATTGGTAGTTAATCGATTCGAAATAGATTGCCAATCGTTTAAGACGAGAATCGAATTGGAATCGTTTCAAATATCATGCAGTCTGAGATTGATCGCAATTATTTGAACATCGATTAGATTCGAAGCATTCACGTTTTTTAAAGATTCGCTTTATATTGTTTTATGAGAATTTTGACGATTGGACTCTAGATTTTTTCAGTAAATTGGTATCTAAAAAAGCTTTCTAATTGCATCTTTTAAATTAATACTCAAAATGGGTGCAATAAATTCCTTTTAATATCGTTTGAGTTCAAATGCCTAGGTTGAAAAGGATTAGTAGGTCAACATTAATCGCATCTAGACTTAGATTTATTGCACTATACAACATTGATATACTTACCTGTTATGAATAAAGGAAATCTGAAGAAAACAAAACCTTAGATGAACGGTTAAAAAAATTCTTTCTCTTGTTGCAGAACAATGACCGTTAAGAAAACCGCCCGGACAGGCGGCTTCGCGGCCATGGTCGCGCGACAGAAGATGCACACCGCCAACCAACAGCTCGACATCATGACCATCACCAAACCAACCTCCCTACAAGCCTACAACATCGTCGTCGGCTTCAACGAGAAGGACCAACTACAACTACTCACTAAAGAAGACATCACAGACGAAGATAAAAAACAAATCAAAGACTACACAGAACTTAAACCAACCAAATGTGAAAACGTCTCAATAGATGACATTTCAAATTGTGTCAATATCGAGAACTATCCCAATTGTGACAACACTCTAGTCTTTTACATAACCAAAAACCTGAACAAGGAAGCCATCGCGCTCAAGTTCGAGAACGAGCAGGACTTCAAGAGGATATACTTCACATACAAATACTTCAAAATGCGGAACCGACTGACGAAAAACACGAACAACTATTCGAGCAGTGAAAACTTGTTTTCTAAAAAGAAAACTTATGACATTTTCAAAAGCAGAAAGAATAGTATGGACGACTATAGTCTATTCGACAAGGGACGCAATGATTACGACTTAATGCAAACTACGGATAACGATGGCATGACACACATATCGGTGCAACAGAAGAATAATTTAAATAATCGATACGAGCAGCCTATGAGCCTGATTGGAATAAGGAACGATGTCAATGAGGCTGGTGAAATCGACAGCATAATATACACCGATATAGAGATCCCATCAAAGCCAGACAGGAAGAGATTGTTCCATAAGAAGCCTAAAGCTCCTCAGCCTCCAGTATTAAAAGATAATCAACCAAAAGTGTTGAAAGGTGAATTCGTGAGAGTGAACGTCGATCGAGCGCCGGACATTATACCGAAGGATAATAAACTGAACAAGGTACCGGATATTCTCATGTTCAGAGAAAACAAAAATAACAAAAAGACGAACAACATCTGGCCACCCAATAATAAAGGTGAGTTATTCAGAATTTCATCAATCTTATCTAAACTCTTTTTATCATCTCAATAGCGGACGGTTTTAAAGATTTCAATTGAAGCAGAACTGATCGATCATATCATAACGATACGATCAGTGCGGCTGTGTGCACTCTTTTTGATTGGGTTTAGAATCATTTGGATCAAATTCTTTCTATCAACATCGTCGAATACACGAATACGAATACAGTTTTATAATAGTAGTATTCGCTATAATAAGTATTCCAAAATTACTAGTAAATAGAAGTATCACTGTAAAAAAATAAGAATTAAACTAGAAGAAAATGTAGATAGAACCTTCAGTGACCACACTATGGTCACTGAAGGTTAAAACCCATTAATCTAGCGGTTACCGCATAAAACGAATGGATAGTTTATGTCTGAAAATACCATAGTTCATGTCATCATTATAGAGGAATCAATAGACAACATGGAGTATCCAATATTGTTATATAAGTTCTTGGAAATGTTGATGTCAGTAGTTACGTAGGAGAAGTTAATCATTTCAAATATCCATCTTTAAAAGATAATTTATATTATGGGCTGTTTATTATAACATCTAATGAGTTCCTGCCCCTATGATTAGTTCATCCATTACTGAAGTAAAGGTGAGGATGGCAAAACAATAGTCAATTTCATCACTACAACTTATTGTTCTACAGAACTGCTTCCTGGTTTCGTAAAATAAAGTAAAATGAATATATTCTTAGTTTGTTCCTTTCCTTATTTAAATATCATTGTTGTTTGGAGCCTTCAGCGTCTTGCTTAAAAGTTCCAAGATTTTTAGGAGGAAAACATACAGATGTACAGATTAGAACAGGCTTTATTAGTTCTTATAGATATATCCCACTTTTACACCCTACTGCAAAAGGTAGATAGATTGGTTGGGTAACGGATCTAGATAAAGTTCCTGATTCATTTGATAGTCTTGTGGTCGCATGCGCTACTCCTCAGCAACTGAGCATGAAGTCCTGGGTTCCATTCCCGGGTCCGACCAATTGTTATCTGATTTTTCCTTCAGGAATTTCTCAGCTCGGAGTCTGAATTTGTGCCCGGTTGATGGCAATGTGCTCGCCCCCTATTACATGGGACTTAAACATAACTGGTGAAATGTGGGTGTACTTAATAGATAGGCAAAACTCTGCCTAACCCTTCGGGAAAAATAGGCGTGATGGTGATTTTATGATAATATCGGTTATTGCCAAAGGTTTATTAAGAAAAATCTCTTCCATATCTATGCCTTCATCAGCCGTTTTAATGACTTTCATCAGCCTATCTTACAGAAATCGTTGTTGAGTTGTATTCAAACGTAAACAAGCCAAGGCCACTGTTGACCATCACGTTTGCGTAAGCGGTCATTCACTTGAAGTTACATCTCTGACTGTGTCACTGTGGTTAACCATTTGTATGGACGAAGTTCCACTGAGTTCATCTTTTAAACATGTAATAAAGTAGTTGCAAAGTGTCTTATGGGTCTTTAAATAGGACGGAATTACCTTATTCTAGACATAGTTATTTTGTCCATACAAATGGTTTACCAGTTGCGTATTGTCAAACTAGAAACGTTACAGACTTGTATTGCTTTTTGCCATTTTTTAAACGAGCAGATTTCCTTATTTTCTTGAATGGAAATAAAACAGCCTGTTGCAGGGCATTGACTCCATGCTACATTTCCAGATATACATGATTATGTTGAAGATTTCAGTCCAATATAACGAACATAGAAAGCCCTATAAACTAAAGAGGTTATTTATACTTAAACTGAGACCAACATAATTAAAATATAGCTAAGCGCAATATGATGATTTGGTCGTATCCTTCAGTAGCTATACAAATACAAAAATACAAAAAGTTTATTGCAGTAACATGTACAACTTTTACAGTAAATCTTACATAGGGACCTCCTTTTAAGTAAAGATATACCTGTGCTAGGAGTCCCCGCTCTTCAATGACAAATTATAAAGTGGTAAAAGTGGTGTACTAAAACATAACTTAAACAAAAAGAAAATAAAAGAAATTAAAGAAATAAATAATAATAAACAAAAATAGTATGTGTGTCTAGGTGGGGGGTGTTTGTGTATGTGTGTATGAGGGTGTGTGTGTGTGTGTGAGCTATCCCCATGAATCCTCTTTTTTTTCTCCGTCCCTACAGATCCTAGATTCGCAATAGATTACAAAGTTCTACGTGTGACTATGTAGTCCTGTTTGGTATGGGCAGTGTTTAAGTCATTACGTTGCAGTATCGTGTGGACAACATTGCGTACCACGTAGGTTTGTTTAGAAGCCGCATCACGATCGACCCAGTCTTTGTTGTTGTCGATAAAAACTAATGGCGCCGGTTCATAGGTCGTAAGCGTACGTTTAAATGTTTTAATGATACCACCAGAGATATTAATTATTTCTTAGGAGTTCTTTATTTTACGTAATATGTCGCCTATATAGGTACTCAAAGTATCCTTACCATCAGGTATAAAAAGAAAATAGCTATTTCGGTTGAAACTGGTAGTTTAATTTTATCGAATAAAAAAATCTAAATCAATCTGACTGTAGATAATGACCTATAACCATGACCCATAGTCCATGGACAATTACAGCACAATATAACCCATAATATTCTACTAAGAGAAAATGTAGACGAGATATGAAATGTGTTTAAGCATTTTAACAGAAGACTGATCGGGATCTTGTAAGATGTGATAAAATTCTACAGAAACAAATGCAAGGGAAAAGTTCCAAAGCCCATTGCGTTAACTTAAAATTACTCACGAAGGGCTAATCAAATACAGGCGCCGTGATTGGCGGAACCGATTTATTAACAGTTACCGACGTCACTATTACAACACCTCGAGTTCGGACGACACAGATGTTTATACATGCTAATTATGTATTCTAAATCTCCATATAGGGTGTTACGTGCTGTCACGATGCCTCAACTGGTATCGTCCTGTGAATATAATGAGTTCTAAAAATAAACATGCGATGCCGTCAGACAGACTTAGGTAAACGGTAGGTTGTTACTGAAATGTTGCCGACTTAGGAAATTATACCTTCAAGCCTATAACGGCTAACGAAGTAATGAGAGCTCATTCTCATGAAAACTTAAGGACATATACGATCCTGAAAATAAATTATGAGTAACCTAGAATTTGCGAAAATAGAGATGAAATTAGATAAGAATAATAATCTGTTAACATGTCATATGAAGCACTAATCCTTTGAGGAGACCTAACCCGGCCAAAAATCTCTAAATAAAGTACTTTGAAAAATGCGAATAATAAACCTACCACACGCAGTTGTAATATCTATAATTTTCGAGGTTATACCTTATTGAATTTACTCCAGACACGCCAATTAGCCAATTATTAATCAGTTTAGTAACATAAGCATATGCTAATATATGCGTTATAGGCTTGTGGTCTGAAGGTCGCGAGAACCAAGAGTCTAATTTTAGCCTCCACTATGCCTAGAACTTAGAAGCCAGTAAAATATCTATCAAAATTCAGGGTTTCCTCATAAAATCACTCTATTTGATTATTCCTCGCAATAGTTACTGGTCTTCGGCAATAATGAATTGTTGAATGTTAACAATGAGAGAAAGACACGAACCTGCGCCGGCGCAGCTGTGGCTGTGAGAAAACTAGTCGTGCTTTATTGTGTCCTCAGTCATTCGCTAGAGCTTAGGTTGTTGTCGGACACACGTTTATTGCAAATGGGTTGACGTCCTTATATAACGAAATAAGTAATACTTTTGTGGCTTTCCTTTTAGTTTAAATATTATAGATCTTTTATTCTTAATAAAAGATCTATAATATTTACATACACTAAAATACATTCTTATATATTTTTTTTTTGGACCTTAGTGTATGATCCATAGATAATGATGCGTATATTGAATGTCAAACAGTATCGTAACATGTGATAAATTGTGAATTTTGTTTAAATATATTGACACTAACTTGCCTATTTTTGCGATCTCTATTCGTAATTTAAAAATCTACGAATAATTTACTACTTGAAGATCGATAACTTTCCCGACAGCCATAGACTCTCTACGAACGACTACGAACTCTCTACTATTACAAAATTCAGATGTGTCAATCAAAACATTTTTCTTATTGTTGTTTTTGTACAATTTATGCTTCTGTATTTTATTGCCAACATCTTTACACTACGTTCCTTCTCAAAAGTTCTTCATTAGTGAAATTAAGCAACTCTCTGTTTGTACGTAAACCACTCGACAGCATATTTCTATAAGGTCAGTGGCTAAACAATTAGCTTTGTTTATATAAAGCCAATATATACTTAAGGGTGATTAGAATAATATTTGTTTGGCCTGAATTAACATGGTAGTTTGATTTAAGTAAAATATTATGATCATGTATTGATTTCGTTGGAATTGGAATTTGATCACGCGCTATTTGTACGTAGGTATCTACTATTTTTAGATTTCGATCAGATTCAGTCGTATTGACTTCATATTTGTCTTCTTCATCTACATTGTTCGATTCCTGAGCTATAGTTATCAATCAATGTAATTGGCTGTTATATTTGTAGTATTTTAATGTGTAGCTTAAGTCTTATTTTCTAAGATTGGTCATGTAACTTATCTCGATTTTCCTCACCATCTAATAATAATTTGTAATTAGTGGTTTTACGTGAAACGTCGTCGGTCGACCCTGGATGTAAACTCATACAACCTTTGGGAAAGTTTATTTTCTCATTATGATGTCATTAGCCTTTCTACCCCAAGAAGACTATGCTGTCTATTTGATTTCAATTTCTTTTTTTTCTTTCTTTCCAGAAAGTTTTAAATTCCTTATGGACCTATAGACCAATATTAAATGGTTTGATAGTCTTATCTGTGATTTCATCACAAGTGTTTTGCATTCTCGAGTCATATTTTAGCTTGCATTAAATTACATACGGAAATATATGCTCCAATCGTACATTGCAACGGCTAGATATTTTGCAAATGATAATTTAGTAATCTTATAATCAGTCCCTACTTCCCAATAAGGCTTATCGTATAGACTTGCATGCTGCAGTCACGTGCCTGAACTTAGCGTGGCTAATCATAGTCTTGCAATCAGCATGTGTGCAACTAACCCGACCCTTATGTTGATATGGTAGGAGTTATATAAAGAGGTTGGTGTTGTGAAGGTTTTATATTAGACACAGAAAACCAGAAACGGAATATGAGTCTTCGCGCTCGATGACAATTTCATGTTACAGAAATTCACAGAATTTTTCATTTCTAACATTTCATCATGAAGATCATTGATCTTAATCAGTGCAATAGAACCGATCATTCCCGTAGCGGTCAATATACCTACTGCCTATTATCCTGTCTCTCGGATTCGTAGATATTCTAAAGATAAACCAAGAATATTAATAATCAGAGTAAAGAATTTGAGTCTGATGACTGCATTGGTTCCGATCGAATTTTATTCTTTATTAGTAGACCAAGAGGGTCTCGCTTTAGTAGTAAAAAATCGGTAAATCAAATAATAAGTGTCCTAGGTTGTTGGCTAACTTTACCTCCTGCCAAACTCAACAACAAAGTTCATCACAGCCAGACTGTTGTAAAACACCAAAGTACAACACACGGAACAACCGCAAACAGTCATAACCCACACGCATCCGTGTCACAGATGGCAGCTCGTCAGTTCAACTGTATGTGCAACCCACAGATGAGGACAGGCTCGTAAAAGAGGATTGCGTTTAAACAAACGCCAGTTATACTGGAAAAGACGATGGATCTTTAACAGTAAAGGTGTTAAGAAATCTAGAGGCTAATAAAATTGTAGATAGTGGGAAACAGCCATTTGATGAAGCATGTTTCCTGTTAGAATATCCATTATCATATGTACATAGGTACAGTGTGTAACAAAAAAGATCTGTTCTGACAACGCAAATGCTAAAGAGTAGTTAGACCATTTAACATCATCAGCCTAATAGAAAAAAAAACACGAAATCAAAAAAAGAAAAACGATGGTTTTAATCAGTCAAGTTTGATAGTGAAAATGAATATGCAACAAAGTGCCAAAATGATACCAGAGAAGATTAAAGATCCATTTATGTTCTTTCTAATGCGTCTAATGAATTAACACCTTGTCACCATGAACTGTCGTATCTAAATAAGCACATCGCTGTCGGTAGCAGCAGTGCTATTCTGTAACCATCTCACCGTGAAAACTTAGGTGAAGTGAGCGTGGAGTGAGCTGTCATTCCACAGGGATTGGCACTATTGACAGCTCACTTCACCCAAGTTTTCACGGTGAGATGTTTACAGAATAGCATGGCAGCTCTAGACGTCTAGACATCACACATACCTTGTAATAAAACTAAAAACAGCCTAGAAGCAAATAGAACTTAGTAGTACGAAAGACAAATAGTTGTTAGGCGTCACTCTTCCGAAGAAAATACACACGTAAATGTTTGACAAATTGCATTTACAGAAACATCTATACATTTTCTTTGTACACAGTAACTTTTGACTGTGTGCTCGCGTGTAGGTTAAAAAAACCCTTTAAAAACTTCTCCATGCAAAACATCATATACATATGTACCAAACATGGTGGTTAGTAAAACGGTGTTGGAGTTTTATCAATATATCTAGGTACTTGTTTTATTTCGTATTGATGTCTGTATGTTGAGAACTGTCAAAATCCAAGTACTTCAGCTTGCAAAACCGCTTATTGCTGATTGGTCCATACCACAATGGGCCAAAGGCAGTGCAAATGTCAAAGGTAGCGACTAGTGATCGTATTATAGTCTCTATTGTGTAAAACATAAGGTTCTGATTGTGAAAGAAAATGCGGTTAATTGAAGCAATAGCAATAAAGAATGGATTTTAGGACAAATAGGAGAATTATCATTAAGTTTTATTAGCAATATTGAAATGAACTCATTTACGTTTATTTCGTTTGAACATGGACTAAATACTAGAAAAGGTGGGGGGGGGGGATCTATGTTTAAATTTTTTCATGTTATTTACTTTTTTGTTTTTTGAGTAGCGTTTGCCATATCTCCGACGTTATTGGCTCGATTTGGATTCTGTTTATTTCTAAAAGCTTATGAGTTATTTTATCAGATTAACTAACATTTTTTATTAAAATTTGTCGACTATGGAAAAAAAACGGAGGTGAAGACATTTTTGTGTAAGTCCATAAAATACAGGGATTTTGAAAAAAAAAATATTGAAAAAAAAAAGGAGCAATGTCGACACCCTCAAAAAAAGATAGAATTAAAGTTAATTTTCGAAAAAAAACATGTATATTCAGAAAAATACGGGCGGTCACATGCCCATGGGTGACATAGTATATAATATTTCAGTATTCAATGTGTTGACTGCAAAGGGTATAATTTCCAAATTGATTCATTTGTTTTATTCTTACAAAATTATGTAAAGTAGGTACCTATCGCACTCAATTCTGGAGTTTCAAAGCGCAGCTACAAGATGTCACAAGCTGAACTCAAATAAAGCAACATCAATATAAATATTTAAAACGTTTTCCTCTTCATTTAGATAACAAGATCCCGGTAGGATATGAAGATGACGAATATTAAGTAAAACGCAAAACCATAAACCATTGCGTAAAAATATGCAAATACGGATGTGGGATTTTTAAATTGACAGTCAGAAATTTCGCTGGCAGAAATTAGTCAGCCATATTGACCTGAAAGTGAAAGGGGTAAAACAATTCCTTAATGATTCATCTACACTGTTACTAGAATTAGTGTAGAAACCTAAATCTATATTTAATAATAAAGCTGAAGAGTTTGTTTTTTTGACCGCGCTAAGCTCTGGAACTACCAGTCGAATTTGAAAAATCTTTTTGCATTTAATAGGGTTTTTAAAATCACGCTAGGACAATTAGGAGACGAGCAAAAATAAAAAAAAATCAGAAAGAGTGCTAAGCAAAAACGTAGTAATAGCTCGGGCAGGCGATCCGATGCGGGAACAAGAAATTTCACGCGAGCAGAAGATGGTATAAAATAAAACAGTTCCGCCGTGACCGAATGTCAAACATCATACCGACTTAAGCACTGAAGATAGAAACATGAAATTCGGAAATATGTTCCTCAGGAAATGTAGAGTATAAGATATTATGTAGATAATAAAGAAACGATGGATGGTTTGTGTAAGAGATGATATAAAAAAAAATAGTATAGGAGGAAGGATGAGTAGCTATCTGAAGAAAATAGAAGAGCAAAAGATACCGAGTGGACTGCAAATAGATATCGTAATCATGGTGAAGAATAACAGTGTAATGGTGCATTATAAAACACCACTGACTGCCTGCAGTATTGTCTCTCCTTCTCCCTTTAATCCATCCAAAGGTTGTCTGTAAAAGATCGCTTTTAGCGATAAGACCGCCCATTGTGTCACCCTATGTAAAATTTTGAAATTTATTTCTGTAATTTGTATGGTGTGGATAATAAAGAATATTCTATCTATAAAAGGACTATCACAGTCTGGATTAAGTCTAGCGGGTCTAACGCGTGTCTTGTATCTATATAAACGAATTCGCGGGAAAAAGCTAATATTACTATAATAATTCTAGTGACACAGAATGTCATGCAACAGTTGCCAGTAGTTACGGAAGCGAGGAGTAAAGTGACACGCGCGGGAATCGAACCTGCCCTTCATGGTTGGATAATGTAACATATACGATTACTGTAACCCTGATCTCTTGTTACATATTATAATAATGTATTATATATTTTTTCCTATTCGTATGAGCATTATGATTTTCATACACAATCAAAGAGAATCTATTCGCCGATTAAAATATATTCACTTCTTTATACATAAGATAATTCTAATTTATTATTGAATTACTACCTATGTTAATGCTTTCAATCTGCAGAAAACCATCTTCAGAAAACGATCATCTTTGAATATTCTAGAATAGACTATAACTATCTTCCAACTTGCTTTTCATTATTGTTGGTATACTTACGTTCTTTGATTAACATCCAAAGGATCTAGTAACTGAGTTCATCTTTCTTAAACCATAATTTTCAAGTTTTTTAAAGCATTCTACTAAGGAAGTCCTTAAGGCAATGGATATAATTGCTAATATTATGCATAACGTTCCCAGTACCAATATAATGGCAATGTTCAGTTACAACTTAATCAAGGTTTTATTGCAATATAATATATAGTTTGTCGTTTAACATTTCCTTATCTCTAACATCTGTAGTATCTTAAGTCACAGAATATTATCTTCGTATGCAAACTAGCTGTATCACCCAGTATAAGCTGACCTCATAATCTACGGAAAGCAGTACGAGTGCGGTGCTCCTGATCAGACTATGTCTTATCTTTGGAGTGTCCCAAATGTTCGTTTAATTGCACCCTGACGATCTGGACAACGCCTGTGAGCCCGCAATAAACGTGGCCAACTTCTGGGCCCAAACAGTATAATATAGATGTACCGCTGAATCAAAAAGAAGACGGAAAATCTATATGCGAGGTCAGCATTTACTGGAAATATATAGCTTTATATGTCGTCGTGAGTACTAAAGCCGTGTGTTTGATGCTCAGAATGCAGGTACTTCAATAGAGCTATAAAATTTTAGTCCTTTTATGTCACTGGATAACGGTAGGTTTTTACGACCGATGTAGGTACAACTAAAGATCGTATCTATTCAATTATTTAACTTACTTTATGTGATTTTCACCAATATATTCCTCTTGTTCAGGTATGTTTTTATGACTTGTTCTTGCTCTCTAACTAAAATCAATCTTGCCATTTTTGTTCATCCATTACGAAAATGAATTTTTACTTGACACCATGTTCAGTATTACTCAGATTAGCTACACAATAGTATATTATGCAATTAGTGAATAAAAGACGGATTTAAAGCGAGGGCCATAGATGAATCACGAGCAAGTGAAGGATTCTAACGACTGAATCACGACCGTAGGGAGTGATTCATGACGATTGAATCACGAGCGTAGCGAGTGATTCAAGTTTTAGAATCCTGAGCGACGCGAGTAATTCATGGCCCTCGATATAAATCCGTTTTATTCAAGAGTTGCATACTATACTTTATACCATGACTACGAGAAAAAGAAAGATTTAAGCGAAAATAGACATTTATTGAAGAAAAAAGGAAGGTTGAATTAAGCTTCGTGCAGACTGGTGCGACGCGACAGCGCGACGCGATTCTAACAAAACAATTTCAAAGAAAACTTCACGGTATAACAATGACCGGTGTCGTCGCGCTGTCGCGTCGCGCTACTCTGCAAGGGGCTTTAATTAAAATGCACATTAAAATTGGAACAATTACTAAAATCAAAAGTAATTTTCTTATTATTACTAATAACAATCAACTTGTGAAACGATATTTATTTCCTGTGTATAGAGTATGTTTTCGCAAGGAGGTTGTATAGCATTGAGATGGAGGTCGCATATATAGATGTGTTCTAAATTCAAACACCAAAACAGTGATTAAAAGAGCTTTTTATTCACTGTTTTCAGTGAATAAAATAAGCTTTTTAGAGGGGGAATGGTATAAAAACTGTTATTTATAAACTTTTATTAATTGTCATTATCAATGTGGAATTTGACACAGATTCCCAAAGATTCAGACCAAATATCAAGGCCTTATTTAAATTTTTGTTGTAGCCCACTGATTGAATTTCGAAGCTCATCTCAACTTCCATATTGAAATTCACTTATTCATTTGAAGGTCGCATTGTGTACCGGTCGAGTTCAGAAGGCAAACTTGCGAAATAAATGAACTTTTAATATTATAATAACATGCTAAGTGACGAGTAAAATCGAAGGTCAGTTGATGCGGACGTAATATAGTCCCTTGTGGTATTCCAAAAAAAATATATAGAGGTATTATTGTACATTAAAAATGGTTGATACATGAAAGTAGTAGCTTATTGTAGAGCAAATGATTGAGCTTTAAGTTTGTAAATTGACAATAGGGATGTTAAAAAAAAGGATTGCGTCCGTCAGGAAGAATATTAAAAAATATTGGACACGTATTTTTTTACGTAATCAAAAGATTACGGCAATACATTGAGTTAAAACGTGGCATGACGTCACTCTCTGGTAGATTTTATACTGACTTGTGATGTAGCGAGCCCCCACTCCCCAGCTTTAAGGCGTTTTATCTAAACGATTTTTTTTTATATGATAAAGCAAAAAGTATGTTTAATATTTTTTTATAATCTGACTGACAGACTAAATACTTTTTTATTTTTTCCCAATCAACATCCCTATTCCTTGATTCCGCACTGGCCAATGTTTTTCTGCTGTCGTCCAACTTTACTCGACAATGTCGAATAATAAATTGTTGTACCTTTCTTCATTTATATAATGTTTAACATTGATTAAATCATGTTAAAGAACAATAACAACACCTTGCTATTTCGAATTCAGATCTTATCGCAGATCTAACTTTTAAATTATCTGATTCATAGAATAATCTATTCAGATGATATCAAAAGTCAATGGTTTGAATACTACTGGTACGTTATATTTATTAATGAAAGACTAAAAGGTGGTGTGGTGTGGGTACATTTATTTTCAGGTCACTTACGCCAAATCTTGTATAAAATATACAATCTCACACTTAAATAAATGACTAACTAACTAACTATACAAATAAATACAAAAACAAACGGACGATAGGTGTCGAAGTACTCGTCCGTATCGCTGTCATTCGTAAACGTGCCCAGAAGACTGGCAGCATTGCCACGTTGAATGGCAATGCTAATTCTTTGGCCAAAGAACTAGCCAGCCCTCTGGTCACGTGAAGTGTCGATCAGACGGCGAGAAATTTGCAATAAAAGTGATGTGGTAGGTATTATTAGTACCAAAGTAAGACAATGTAGTTCATTAGCACGCACATGAGCAGAAAGCCCAAGTAGTTAGTCGTAAACATAAATTCTGTTTAAAAGGTGATCAACTAGATCCAACAAAAAATATTAGAAGGTACTAAATCAGAATTCTTATTGTCTTGTCTTTAATTATGAATGGAACCTCACGTCTAACGAGCTAAGTTTGCGCTCATCTCACAGATGTGATTAGAAAGTAAGGAAGTCTGTTAGAATATACATAAGAGTATGTAGACGACGTCTTAGTAAAGTCTTATCTCTAAAATCTAAGCAAACATCTTCGTAACATCTAGAGTTCCTCCTATATTAGTAAGAACAAAGAAGTAATTCATTAAATTAACGTCAAAATTCAACATTTTCCTGTAAACAGCGGCATCCTTGCAATGTGATCAGCTAGGTCATCTCCATCACTTATGTCTTGAAACTCGTAACCGATTCGTATGCGCGGGAGCACGGAAGCGCGTGTGTGTTCCGAATTCAAACTAACAGCTGATGTAACGCTTGCATCCAATTCGGACTTATTTACATACCCGCAAATTACGCAGTTCTAACATATGATTATGTACTTATCTAAACTAGCCTCATTAATATTCGTACTCATTATAAAAATATATCTCCGATATATTCGTTTATTTTTAAATGTAGGAAGTGAAGGTTCGTCTTGAATAACCAACCTGCTAATTAAGCACGTCTTGTTTATATGTTTTACGTTTATTATTGGTAAAGAGGCACCTTGGTTGATAGCAAATAGTTATGTTCAGTGTTCAGTACGGAATTTATTGACGACTGGTTCTATGTGCTGTTGGAACTTAAAAATACTATTGATGTTATTCTAGTTAATACTGTTTGTGTGTAGGATCATGAAATATGTAACAAGTATGTTAACAGTTTATTTCTCAATTTCAGTGAACGGCTACGAGTCTGACCGCGAAGAGTGGAAGAGCAGCCGATCCCAGTTCTCGACGACAGCCTTCGACAGCCTCGCACGACCGACGAAGATGGCGATGGCGCTCACGCTACGGAAACCCCAAAGATTGGAACCAGTACCCCAGTATTACCGAATGCCGAGCGAACAGAAGCCAAAACTAACGCCAATGCCATTTAGACCGAACAACTTCCTACAGCGACCGCCACGGCTGCCACGACCCAACACAGACATGAAAAGGAACCTGTTAAACACAGACCACAGGAAATACACTTCCTTGCAGAGTTTGGAAATACCTAAGAAGTTAAGTGAACCCAAGAAGCAGCAGTTGGATCCTAAGAAGCATAACTACACGAACATTACGCACAGAATAACTGGTCTGACGAATAAATTAAGAGATTTGGGTAACCCTAGTAACACGATTGGTAGATTTAAGGCTCAGTCTCATGGTGATGTAGCGAATCTGAAGCCAGTGCTGAAGATGAATGGTCACGACGGAGCAAAGAGGTCGGTAGTCAGGACCTGCAGTGCGGAACCACCAAAGAAAGTTACATTCAGCGCTTTTGCTACCGTCCAAGTTGTGTAAATGATATTGATTTTAGTGTCAACTGGTCTGATGTCTCCAATGTTCTTGATTTATTTAGCTTTTATTTCGTCATCTCCATTAGTGATGATGGAATTATTTCAAACAATAAAGGAGAGGCTAGATTCATCATATATTAGTGAGATCAGACACAGTTCATCGATTATATCTAACATATTAATCCAAGGACTGACTGATTATAAGAATATTATCCCATGTAACAATAGATTGTAAATATCGTCGGTCAAAGTTAATTTGTAAAGTTTAAACAACGAGGAGGTCAGGCCGGGAATTCTGTGTAAATATAACTTAAAATGGCGTTTCAAGTCATAACGCGTAATTTAATGTTTAGTTTTCGTAATTATATCCTTCCTTTCAAAGCTGTTCAAAGATTGCTTGTCTTACAGTCTCATCTAGTGAAGTAACGGCTTTTGCATCTTCAGTATTTTATGCTTCGTGGATCTTAAATTCCAATCCGCCGTTAAAATATATAAGTAATATGTCATTTTAAAATATGATTAAATAAGCCGACCCCAACATAGTTGGGAAAAAGCTAATAATAATAATAGCTAGGCGGATTGATTGATGTTTCAATAATTATATTTATGTCATTCCCATTAAAATTCCGTTATCATTTGATTCTGAACTGACAGTTGAGAAAGATAAGTAAAACCTATATCTTGAGATGTCATCAATATTTGATTACGACAAAATTGACGAAAGTTGTAACTTAAACATAAATAAATTAAGTAATAAATTCCATGTTTCGCAAAAAAACTAGGTCGATATCAATCAAAGTTTTGCTTTAATTTTATGTTGATGAATGTTGATCACATTCTGTTATAATATTGTGCTCATAAATAATTATAATATCAAAATATTTTTGTCAATTTTGTCATGTTTGACAATATTAAAGACGTAGTATAGTATAGTCCTTGCAATTCACGAGCGCGCGTCACATGGCTATTATGTAACAATAAGTGCCAGCGCAAACTCTGCGTCTTGTCCCTGCGTCTAGTCGCTGCAACAAGACGCAGAGTTGTCGACAGACATCGTGCAGGAAGCAATAATTTTCTTTGAATGTTCGACGCGCTTCGAGGTCCGATTTGAAAACATCGATATCGAACGTTTCCATGTTGAGATTCGCAATACAAACACACATGGACCTTCCTCAGCTCTCAAAGCAAGACTGACGCTGACCTGTCGTATGCAACTGTCATCGGGAGTGCGCGTGCAACGTTCGTCTAGTTGCTGCGACAAGTAGCGAAAGCGTGCGACTCCCCCTAGCCCGTCGTTGCGACTCTCCAACTCGACGCCGGAGCTTTGAACAAAATATTATATGAAAATTGTCGGTCGCATCTTGTCATTTCGTCTAGTCGCCGAGCTGTCGCAGTCGCATGTCGCAGAGTGAGCACCATGTGAAAGTTCAAAATTGCAATGATAGACGTACGTTCGTGAAATGCAACTACTAAAGTAGTATTGTCTTACAACTCAACCTCCCTCTGTTGCGCTGATATTATGAAATGCCACCAATCTTTGTGTGAGAGATTGCTGTCGGTCAGTTTCAGACAAATCGTGGTTATTCGACAAAAATATTTATTGTTATTTATTTATTCTTTACGAATATATATTATAGACAGTAACGACAATATAGGCTTCAATATTTTGATCGATATTTTTTGTTTGAGTACGTCTATATTGTTCACTGCTTCTCCTAATATATTTAAAGAATTTGTGAAAAGTTATTATTTTCTGAACATTCCTGTAAGTCTCAACTTTCATGAGCGTATTATTTATACTTTATGTAAAACTTAATATGAAACCAGCTATATCATTAATATAATATCAGAAGTAAACGCTTGTTACCTAATTACATCGATTTTTTTTTTGGGTGTCAAACGATCAAATAACTTCTCCGTGTGGAGCGTGTCAGACTCTTACTGACTAAAACTCACCCGTGTTCCTTCAGTTGCCTTTTCGTTGCAAGGGGGTCACGGTATCCCTTTCGGACTTTCCCGCGACCCCGGCACAATTACATCGATCACGTTCACAATTTACTTTGGACAATCTTACAACTATATATATAATATTTACATAAGTACCTACTTGATAAAATATCTGCAGTCTTGAATTTGGAACTTGGAGATCAGCCAGCAGGATATAATTGCGTAAAACACGAACACTAGCAATGGGTTTGACAGTTCAACAACATTCATTTCGATAATTACGTTGTTGAGCAGACTAATTTTTTTTTCGAAATCATTCAGATTGTGATTGAAGTGTGTTACGCAAGAAGCTGGTGATTGTCTAGAAAAATATAGATAATGATTTAACGAAAGTGAGCATCTTCCAAATTTGTATATAATCTTAAATCAATTGAGTGGCGAGAAATATTGATGAACATAATTAATGTGGTGTCCTAGTCGTTAAAATTTTGAAATAAAAATAAAATTATAGAGTAATTTTCTAAAAAAAGCTTAAAGCCTTTTCTAAAGATTTAGATTTTCTTTGTGTGATTGATTCGCTTGTGTTATTAACCTAGGCAGAAGCACATTTGTCAAACTTTTAATAGCAATTTAATAATTTAATGTGTATAAAACTATGTAATTGAATTTCTATTATAATGATATTTAGTATCATAAGAGTGTTTAAATATTTCTATAAGAATAATAATATAATTCATACTTGTAAAATTGTAACTACTGTAAGTATTATTATATGAATAAAAGTCATAATTAGTTTGGCATAATAATTATTCGCATAGAATTATATTTCGAATAAGTTTGTTTGTATTAATTATTGTGTGTGCATTAATAATAACGCTGTTTGATATATTTTGTTGTTACTACTTGTTTCATTAGATTTTGTTTTGAAAAATAATAAAATGTTTGTTTATCAAAAATATTTTCATGGTTTTATTCATTCTCCCGGCTGTTGATTACTAAAGGTACGATAACTAGCGACGCACAGCACACTTTAGTCGCAAAAGGTCTAATATTATCTTCTATTAACATGATTAGGTATATGTAATGTTGCATTTTAATTACATAAGATAACTAGATAGCAGTCGATGATGTGATTTTTATTGAATGCTTTCCGAGAACTATCTTTAAGGCCACATTAACCGACTTTTAATGATCACGTCTAAACGATTAGTGTTAATGATTTGGAAAAAATATATGTTAAATTAGAGCATTTTATTTATAACTTAATCTGTGAATATTTTCGATTAAGTTTATATTACATAGTGTAATTAATTTGTAAAGTTATGTCTAACGCGGATAAAAAACTGAAAATCACGTAAAACTATCAAGCCTTTTTTTCTGAAACCTTCACCATTTTAAAGATAATTTAATTATTTATCTTTTAGTATACGTTTTTTATTAAAATACCATTTGTTTTATGTATAATAAATTAATAATGCATTAAATTTGGGACAACGCTCCTTGATGGGCGAGTCCTATTACTGGCTAGACGTATGACGCGTTGCGTGAGCTCAGCACAGAACACGCAAGCTAATCACTCAAGGCCACTGGCATTTAGTGGTGTCTTAAGGCCAAAAAGTGTTAGATCCAAAAAGGAAAAATCTCGCTGTTTGACATTTTTACCACGAACTGCGATGGTGCATTGTGGCGAAAATAGGTGGAGGAGGAGTAGCCTCTTGTAAAATTTACCTTCCGGGAAGAGGCTTTACTTATTATCCCGTAGGTACTGCTACAACTGCATGTTTACTAACATTGCAGTTTACTAGTAGGTACGTTTCTGAGGTTCTTCCACAACTGCAGCCCTAGAGGTAAATGGCCGTGGAGCTAATATACTGCAAGTTGTTTTGCAAGCTTGTTAGCTATGAGGATTTGAGATTTTACGATTTTATCCCTCTTACCACCACTGTTCAATGGGAGCATTAACAAACATTGTAGATAGAGCCATAGGAGGAGTCCTATGGCTCTATCTACAATGTTTCCTACCAAATCGAAAAGGCTAGTCATCTCATAAATTATCTATCATTTCATTATATTATAATACTTTAACAGAGATAATTATAGCGCAATAACATCTCTTTTATAGTCAAATATTATCAAAATACATAAACAATGAGATAATTGTGTGATTAAGAGCACTTTTCATACATTCATTTGAACAAGTTATCAAATTAAAAGGACAATGTCAGGGTTATCATAAATATTATCAACAGTCGTTAATCTTGAATACCAAATGGTCATTTTTATTTGCATTGAGAGTACACCAAGCTCTGTCTCTGTCTTTTTATCGGGATATGAAAGAGAAGTGAATAGATTGTTTCACATGAAACCGATTGTGTGCGAAATCACATTGGTGTTCTGTGATTTCATGAAGTTTTATATTCAGTGTTGTTGAAGCAGCCGTGAATAAAGGTAGGCTTTTTTGCATAATTTTTCACACATATTGAATCATTTGTATCAATTGTATGTTAATTTCTAGATTTATTGGTATCTACGTAGTCTAGACTAGGAGTTAGCATCTGCATGTTATAATAACAACCTTATTTAGGTACGCTACATACTTACCTATAAGAATAGTGGCACTTTACTCATCAAACTTGAATCAGTAAATCTCGAAAATAATATTATTTTCGAGATTTACTGATTCGAGTGATTCGAAGTAGTTAAGTCATATGACTTAACAACTTTCAGATAGTTGAGCGATTTTCATTAAGTAGATGTAGATATTATTTACATTTAACAAAACACCTGGTAACATCTAGACTCCCAGGAATTTAGAAAACCTTAATCCATGGTTTTCTAAATCAACTGGGATTGGATTGAAATTTAGTCTAGAGATAACAGAAACACAATTGCGAATCATTAAAGCCATAATAAAAGTCAAATAATTTATTTCAATTAGGCACTAAGGCAATTTTGAACGTCAATATTTACGAAAAAATTGAATTAATTCTAGTCGCCCTGCATTAAATGCAGGCCACCACTCTCGGCCTAAGCACCACTTTCCTTAACTTGTATCAATACAATGCAGGTATACTTATGGCTTATTTATGAAACTGAACGCGATCAGCACATCTGAACTGTGTTCAAGAGTTGTCAGTGTCAATATTCCTCAACAATGAACACACTGACAGCTGTTGAATGCGGTTTAGATGTGCTACACGCGTAGCACGACAACCATAGAAACGGGTTTTCTATAGGTTTTGTCGACGGAAGAATAGTTATCTATTCTTCCAGACAGAGTGTGATTGTTTATCTGTCATTTTGTCTATTCTTCCGTCGACAAAACCCGTGTCTACTGTGGTCATGCTAAGCGTGCTGATCGTGTTTAGTTTAATTGGTGAAATCAGCTCTTAATATAATTTTTCCCGTGACAGTCACCATGTCTCTGGTAGCAAAAGCGTTTGAGGCGAGCAAGATCGTGCCGGATGTCATCCCGACACCACCCACCGTCAACATTGAGGTAAGACGATGTTTCTGAAGAGCATACGGTAGCAGTGCCGGATTAAGCAAGCGCGGGGCCCGTAGCAAATTTTATAGACGGGCCCTTGATCTGCTATGGGTTCTTATGTATAAAGTGGTAAAAAAAACAATACTCAATACGTCTATTTGCAATCAACTTTTAGAAATTGTATTTCCCATATTCTGACGTCTTAGTCGGCAAAGGTAGTACGTATCACGTTTTTGAGACATCAAGTAAATTCAATATACCACTTCTTAATAAGTTTCACTCAAAAAATTATGCTCAGGCGGAGGTGGGACCCGGGTTTGAATACGCGGGGCCCCCTTTAGCGCGGGGCCCGTAGCAATTGCTACTCTTGCTACGTGGTTAATCCGGCACTGTATGGTAGGTATGGTCTTCAGAATCAACAGTGTTTTGTTTTCTTTTTAATTGTAAATTTTCAAAAGAGGAAGTTTAAAAGTGGCACTGGTGACAGAAAAATGTGTGGAAATCGGATCATGGTACGGACATTTGATGCGGAGGAATGAGGAAATGTCGTGAGGAAATTTTTGAGTATGATTGAGGATAGTTATAAACAAAGAAACGATGGATGAACTGTGTTGTAGTTCATACCTATTGCTAGAAAGGGAGTGAAATAAAATTGCTTATTCTGTAAATAGGATATCGGAATCACTTTACACGTCATATTAAAAACTAATAAAAATAAGCTAGAAGAGGTTTCCTATCTGACTACTCTGAGAAGAAAGGCCGAAACAAACTCAGAGGTCGCAGTCTCTTTTAGAGCCCAGACAAAATCTTGGTCAAGTCATATGAGGACCATGTAGATTAGTGTCTGTAATGGTCTTATGAGGAAAGAACCACACAGATTTGAGTGGACCTGTCCAGTCAGTGCAAGAAAAGTGACTACTGAGATGACGATTAACAGAGAAGTATGGAAAAAGAGGACTGCGGACATGTTGCGTCGACCCTTAATGGGATAAGTGCAAGAGAATGATGACTTGGTAAGTAGTTATTGCCGTTTCCTGCGTCGTTGGACTAGTGGACACAGGCGCTACTGCTAGGCGATGTATCCTGCCATGCTATTCTGTAAACATCTCACCGTGAAAACTTGGGTGAAGTGAGCTGTCAATAGTGTCAATCCCTGTGGAATGACAGCTCACTCCACGCTCACTTCACCTAAGTTTTCACGGTGAGATGGTTACAGAATAGCACTGCTGGATTCGAACTCTAGGTCGAGCAGTTTTATGGCTTTTCCAATTATGATGATTATCTGAGTATTCCGGCTTGAGTCTGGATTTGTGATCAGTTAATATCTCACTAGGAATGTTATATAATTTGATAATCAGTGTAAGTACCTACATTCTGATAAATGAATTTTGAAACGGGTTTTATCAAGTAGACAGATTGAAGATAATAATGTTAGTAATTCTTTAATACAAATTATGTCATTATCACATGAAATGCGAAAACATTTACTAATTAGTTGTAGGTAATCAATCAATGATATAATAATCTAATAATGATTTATATATTTTTTTTAATTGATTGTTAGAGTTTAATTCTATAGAATTATCATCACTAGAGCAGTGATAGCCTACTGGTGTGACCGTCGGACGGCCAAGTCATAGGTCTTGAGTTGGAACCCAAGGCACGCACCTCTGACTTTTCGGATTCATGTGCGTATTGTATAATTATCACTTGCTTCAAAAACGATGAAGGATAACATCGTGAGGAAACCGGCATGAATGAGAGATATATCTCGACGGCATGTGAAGCCAAGTCAGAGGCCCATGGGCGGCATTAAAACTCTGACACCAGGTTAGTCACTAACCACACGAAAAAAATTAAAATCATCACTATCTCGCATAGCCTTTGTCCCAACTGCGATAAAACAGAGCAGAAAAATGTAAAATTAACTTCACTAGTGAATCTAAAATATCGACTACTCGCTTGTCAAACTAATGATGTATACTCGTGGGGTAAGAAGTCTTCTATAGATTTAGGATATTGTGATGTGATAATGTCCAGCAATATATTAGCCCATAGACACTGTTTACTTAGGTACCTATTACTGAAAATGTCACAGAATAACAGATACAAAAATGCATACAAATGAATTCACTGATAAGCTTGAAGCAGAAGGTCGAATGTTATGCAGGCTTTACCGACCTAGAGTAGAAATGTGTAGCTAAATTGTTTTGAAATCGTGAGCGCTAACTCGATAACATACCAGTATTTTATAGGTACTTTAACAATTGTGGTTTGTATAGAATTTGTACTACAGAGATACATAAACGTACTGGGTATTTAGATACAGGTAGGGATCTAAGTCTGTCGCGGGAAAGTCAGAAAGGGATACCGTGGCCCCTAGCAATGTACAGGCAACTGAAGGAACACGGGTGGGTTTTAGTCAGTAAGAGTCTGACACGCTCCCGCTCCGCCCAGAGCGGGAGAAGTTATTTGATAATTTACCACACTCAAAAAAAATAAAGGGATGTTCGTCTAATTCTAGTTACTTGCCTTCTTCTGTTCATTTATGGGCTTAACAGCGCGATATGTTATGAGAATTTCCTAATTCAATAACACAACTAGAATTCCTTGTTTAGCAGACCACAGGAGGGATCCGTTTTAGGGTTCCGTAGTAAAGAAGGAACCCTTATAGTTTCGCCATGTCCGTCTGTCTGTCCGTGGCTTAGCTCAGAAACTTTTAGTACCTACTAGAAAGCTGTAATTTGGCATGAGTATAAAAATTAATCACGCTGACAAAGTGGAAAAAAAACAAGGTTTTTTATTTAGGGTACCTACATCCGCTACACGTCAAGTGGGGATGTATTGTTTTTCTCGTCTGTCCTATAGTGCGGGGTGTCGTTGGAAAGGTCGTTCAAAAATATTGTGGGTGTGTGAAAGCCATTTTTAAATTACGGGTCCGTTTGCGAAATATTAAGCTTTAAAGTGCTAATTTTGTTAGAGTATAGTGTGCCCCCTGCCTGCTAAATGGTTGTACTTGAATGTATGAAAAAAAATCACAGCAGTAGTATATAAAACGAAGTTAAAAGGAAAACTATCACACCTTAGCAGGCTTTAAAGGTTAACGAGCAATAATCGATCAACCAATTTGCAGTTTGAAAAACATGTTCTCCTATACATTCCGTATCGGAAAACATGTTTTTCAACTACAATGTTACGTTTGTTCTTGGGATAAATTCATCTCAACTACAGATCCCTTCATGCGTGGTCCGACACCCACTTGGCCGGTTTTTTAACACAAACGTATGTACATCTGTCCTGATGCTTTCTAATTTTATCTCAATGTTTCCAGTTGAAGTACCCCAGTAGCGCGATCGCGTCCCAGGGCAATGAGCTGACTCCCACGCAGGTAAAGGAACAACCCAGCGTGTCCTTCAACGCTGACCCTGACAGCTTCTACACGCTCATCTTTACAGGTCAGTAACAGTATTTATAGAAATAACTCGTCCCACTGCGAAAATATTCACTGCAAATCGACTTTCTGCGACGAGTTTTAAGTGTTTACGCAGGAGTTATTGAAAATTCATTAACACTTACGACTCCACCCACTTTTCATAGTACTCATACGCCATGCCGCCATACTTATGGTAGTGAACCCTCCGAGAGGGTTGCCGGGCATTACGTTTGCGCTAAAGTTAACCATCGCGGACGGTCAACGGCATTAGGTTTAAAACCGTGTTATAAAACACAGTAAAACGAAGTTAAATTGCGTTTTCAGGGGGTGTTGTCGCTGTACGTTCTTTCCAACCTTTTAAACTTTTCAGTGAATATTAGTAACAGTGAACAAAAAAAAAAAAATTTTTGTTCAAATATACATCAGATTATATTTTCACGGTTTATAACGCTGTATTCGCTAAGAAAAACCTACATTTAAAATGAGCCTTCCGCGAGGGCTCCCGGCATCCCATATGCGACTAGGTGAACCCTCCGATAGGGCTCCGGGCTCTGAACGTGTTAAGAAGAAGACTCATTTATATATTTATTTATATTCAAAATATAAGCTTAACACTTGGTTTTAATGGAGATTTAACGTTATGATAATAAGTTCTAAATGTTCTAATACCTCGACATTCTCGTTTGAGAAATCCTGACGCTCGCACAGTTCTCCGCAGCAATTCTTATATGATTCGCTCAGTCAAAGTATTTAACAAAATTGTTAAGAATAGACACCCCTCACTCGATTTGTTTGCAAGCAGCTGCTTGCAAACAAATCGAGTGAGGGGTGTCTAGCGCCCATTACTACTGTTTTGTCTAAAGACTATATTATTGTTGCTGATGCGGTTGCGCATGCGTCTTCGCCTATGCAGGTACTTAATTTAATAGATAATTTAATGTTATACTCATTTAGTGTTATGTTTAATGAATAGTTAATCAATTTGAAAACTTGTACAACAATACTCTATTGCTAGCCGGGGAAGCTTGTAAATGACTTGTCGTCAATTACCTCACTATTAGTTCTGTATTGATAGCTGTGAGCCACTCAAACACAATAAAATTCAATAAAATAAGATCATAGAAGACATCTTGTCAATTTGAAATACTAATAAATAGATATATTGTGCTGTGTTCAGTGGTGTTTAACCGCAGAATTTATGAGCATTGCGGTGTTTCATTTTATTGTTATTTACTGATGTTCTCTACATATTCTTTTTTGTATTAGTTCATAACTTGTTGCAATTTAACACAGCTATAAATTTCCCTCAGACCCCGACAACTACGACGGTCCCGAGCCAGTGTACCGCGAGTGGCATCACTGGCTCGTGGTCAACATTCCCGGCAGTGACGTCAACAAGGGAGACGTACTCTCAGGCTACATCGGCTCCGGCCCGCCAGAGGGCACTGGCATCCACAGATATGTGTACATCGTGTACAAGCAGCCGGGCAAACTCAGCTTTGATGAGAAGGTCTTGACTAACAAGTAAGTACCTAAATAAGGAGTCAACTTAAATTAGCTGACAAAACTTCAGAGACGTGAATCCAACATCACGACTCTGAAGTTTCTTATCAATGTCTACACGACAAAACTCAAAGAAACGGATTATTTTACTCATAGTTCCAAGTTCCATATAATATTTTTTTTGGATAGGTTTTCTGTTATCAGATGATGTTGAAGCCAGATTAGTAAAATCTCAATGAGTAAGATATGTCGCTCAAAGACATTCACTTATACATTAACTTGGAAAAAAAATTGGCCATTACCATTTTCAAATTTTCTAGAATATCAGCACATTAAATACAGGTTTATTGGTTATATTTCGGCAATCCATTATGGGGATGTAGGAGATGTCATTTCCAACCAAATTACCCCTTTTGACTCCTATGCAAATGTCAACAATTTTCGAGTCATTTGACATTTTATATTTTTATTTCATACATTTTAAAATATAAGATGTCTAATTTCGAAAATGGTTGACAGTAGCATATAATTCGGTTGCAAGGTCATTTGGTTGAAAGTGAACTCTCCTACATCCCTATAACGGATTGCCGACATATAAGCAATAACTCTGTACTTACCTATATAAACAACGATTTCGTCTTTCAGGACGATACAAGTCTGAAGATACGATGACTGTAATAGTTTGATAGCTTCTCGTTAACTAATACAACTTGCATTATAATCGTAGACCAATGGATAAGCTACAATAGACCATAAGTAGTGTAGTACCTTACTAACTTATCAAAAACATCAATCAATCAATAAAAATAATGTCAGTTAATCAGTTATAATTTTTTTTTACACGCATGTATATAAATATAATAAATTATATTAAAGGGCTGGTAATGTCATATTTTAACATTTAAAAATTCTTCGACAGAGTACTACGTCTTATCTATTAGAAATAAATACAATTTACTTTTAAAAATGCCGACATTATCTTCACTCCTTATAGGTACATTTTGGTAACTTATTATAGACCTTTGACATTTTTAACATGTTGGGCTTTGGAGGTTATTACGAGTGAATTTATTGGGCCTTAGCCGTTTGTGTATCGCCATGATGGAAAAAAGAAAAGAGACGTATAATTGCCGCGTCCTAACCAAAAACTATTGTCACGCTATTCGGCGATCGTCGTGGCGTTCATATGTCACTTTGAACGCGTGGTTGCGCCGACAGAGGGCCACCTCCCAGTTTTCCGGACAAAAAGACATGAACGCGAAAATCGCATATTCGCATGGACGGATACTTGTATGTATGTACGGACGGATACTTGTATGGACGGATAGTTTTAGGAAGCGGCATTTAACTTGAAATCTAAAGCTAAAAGTCGTAAAGCCAACCCACACTATATTTTCCTAATCTCCTTGCCACCAGATCCATCGACGGTCGTGCCGCCTTCTCGACCAAGAAGTTTGCTGAGAAATACAACCTCGGAGCGCCTGTCGCCGGCAACTTCTACCGCGCCCAGTTCGACGACTACGTGCCCCTATTGTACAAGAGTTTAGGCGTTTAGGTTGTTCTACTGTAGTCATGTCATGTAAATAGTTACTGTTTTTATACCTAAGTATACTCGTTTAATGTGTGTGGAGTTTCATTTTAATTAAAATAATAATAGTACTAGCCGTTTGTTGTCCCACTGAAGGGCAAAGGTCTCTTCTAGAGAGGGCATGAGCTATTGAGCATTGATCACCACGCTTACTCATGGAGGTTTGACAATTTCAGACTTACCCAATTAGACGTCCAGGTTTCCTCACAATGTTTTCCTTCACCGATGTCTTGTCTGTGTCCGAGATTAACTTTGACAGAAAAAAGACACCCGGATTTGAACCCACAATCTAGAATTTGAACAACTAAGCGTCATCACGTCAACGCCGGCTGTCGCTGAAAACCAGCGCTGTGGCTCTGTCTCGCATAGGGTCGCAGAATTATGCTGAGCGATGGCCGTTTTGCGTGGATGTGACGCATATTTTCCCCCAAATTGTTTATTTTCGTGTTTTGTTCTTTCCTTGCGTCATGTGTACCGCAAATAAACCTGTTTTCTTTCTTTTTCTTATTTCTGTCTAAGCAAAAGTAGCCATAGAAAGAAAATGTGGAAATTAAAGCAGCGCTTTATTATTTGAAATTATTATGGAAAAGTGCCCAAAAAAAGGCGTCTGACGACCCTTAACGACTGTCAAAGATCGACGAATGACAGCCGGGACCAACGGCTTAACGTGCTTTCCGAAGCACGGACTCTCGGTATGTAAAGATGGTCACCCATCCACAGACCAACCCCATGCGGCCGTATTATTGGACTATGTTTGTTCAAATATAAATGAATTGACGGCTTTGTTACCTATGTAGGTACGTCTTTTAGATATAGCAAAAATAAAAACTGCAAGATGATTTGTGGTTTATAATATTATGTGAATTCTCTTCTACTTCTTAAGTAGAGTTAAGTTTTCTAAGTTTTGAGTTAAGGTTTCTACGCTAATATATTATTTGTATGTGTCCGCACTGTGCACCAACTACTATTTCACAGCCAAAATGGGGGACAGAGGCCTCCTCTTTATGAGAGGGAGTGGGCCATAGACCACCAGCCGGGCACAGTGAGGGTTGGTGAATGACACACGTCACAGTCACGGATAATGAGACACAATATTACTACTGCTCGTGTCCCTCATAAGGAAGTCGGCAGGGCTCCAAAGCTAACGAAGACCAACTACCTGAATAAGAAATCCGATACGAACAGAAAAATAAAACGCATGTGGTAGATTGCAATTTCATTTTTAATGAGAACTCTTAAATAAATAGATTTAGAATATCCACTTACAAAGCTAACATATCAAAAGATAATAAATGCACTGGTCACCGGTCAGACCCCAGTGAGATATGAATAGAATATTCTATGGTACCTATGTATAACCGAACCATAGGTAATCATCATCTAGGGACTTCACCAATGAAACTAAACGCGATCAGCACATCTTATCCGCGTTCAGGAGCTGTCAGTGTCATCATTGTTGTGGAACATTGAAACTGACAGCTCTTGAACGCTGTTTATAAGTGCTGATCATGTTCAGTTTCATCGGTGAAATTCGCCCTAAGAATAGTAGGAGTAATTAACAAACAAAACGTGGTTTTACTCCATCGATACTTGATGCTTACTTGGTTAGTGTCATTGTCAAAACCATTATAACACTCGAAAGAACGATCATATTCGAGTTCAGCGTTGACCGCTGACCGCCGCTTGCTATGCCGGCACCGAGTTTCTGGTACAGAATGGGCACATATTCGTCCCATTCAGCTTGGTAGAAGGTGCCCGCGATCGGATCACCCAGGTTGTACTTCTTGGCGAATTTAGTAACCGAAAACGGTGTACGGTTGGCCATCGACCTGGGAATGGAAGTAAATTATAAGTATAGCTGTACTGGATCTTTTGGCGCGTGGCCAAAATCGGAACTAATGCAACGAAAAATAACCTTGTAGCGCTATACGTCATTTGCTATCTACATACTGACCTATTCGTAAGTCTAGGTTCATCGAACATCATCCTGTAAGGCTGTTCGTAGACTAGGAACACATATCTATGCAGGCCGGTGTCCTTGCCAGGGCCTGCTCCGACGTACTCGGCAACAGTGTCGCCGGCATTGATAGTATCGCCAGGGATGTTTACTACTAGCCAGTGTAACCACTCGCGAAACATCGGGTTCTCGCGGGAAGGGACATCGGGATCTGGAATTTTTAAAATTTATATTTACTAAGGCAGGCCTAGGGAAAGGTGGCAATAACGACAGTGAAGACCTAGACGCATACCGCAAGGGCTGGTTCGAGGCGGATCAGGAAAAGGATCGTGAAAGAATTTGGGGAGCTTTGCCTAGCAGTGGGACAGTGCCGGCTAAATAAAAAAATACTAAACATTTTTCGGCTGCCGGGTGTGTGAAATGTCTCTCATGTACCTACGCTAGGTACACATTGGCTTCAGCACCTCGCTCTAGGAAGTCTAGGATGTACATAGGTACACGGACCACGGACACTACATATGTGTGGGCTACTCGCGAGGGTAACGTCTCGCTTACACTTGCGCAGCGTGTAGGCAGGTGAGCGCTTTTTTATACACACTAGTTTAACAAGTAGGAACCACTTAAAATCTTGTCAAAGTATACGATGCAAACGACGATTTCAAAAACGATGTGTCTTGACAGGTCGAGTGGCCGTTCCTATCTACACAGGTGTCTAAATTTGCGCATGTTCATGCACCAGTAGGGTAAGTGAAGGGTAACAACTCGTCACAATACTAACCAGTTTTTATGACGGTGTAAAACTTGGCAGGGGTAACGTCCCACGTCACCCAGGGGATGTATTTAACCTGAGATGGAGTCAAAACGTCGCCTGCAGTTAGTGACGCGCTGTTGGGGTACTGCACCTAAAGTTAAATGGTTGATTATGAAATCATTCACTCTGATATAGGTATGTATCAACTTAGAAAAATGACAAATACATGGGAATGACAAGGTAAAAGCATACATAAATATATGCAACTGAATATCAAAATTTTACAAGGAGTGACTGCATATCTGACTTACACAACCAAGTTACATTATAGGAAAAAATTGTAAATCCCCAAATCCATGGCAATAATCTCTTTCCGTATACTATATAGTGTGGCATTGACATCGACGTGAAAACTGATACCATGGATTCAGTACATGATTCTGAACCCCGCGTTGAAATTTTTGTAGGTTATTAAAAAAAAAATCTGCTGTTTCATAGAAAAGTGCAATACTTACGCAGTCAAAATGTATGGAACAGCAGATTTTTTGTATGTAGTTAGATTTATTGTAGTTTGTTATGTATAGCAGGGATGACCAACCGGTCGCGACTATTAGTCCAGTGGATCGTGGCAAGGCCAAATGTTTAATATCCTACTAATACGTGACAACTGGGCACTGATGTTTCATTTAAAATTTCAAGAAGTATGTAAGTATAATTGGTAGATCGCACAGAGTTTTGTCAGTAAATAGTAGATCTTGGGTCTAATCAAGTTGGCCACCCCTGTAACAAAATATGTTTTAAAAAAAAGTTTGTTTTTATTTTTTTGCAAAACCATTACCAAAAAACCGGCCAAGTGCGTGTCGGACCACGCACAATGAAGGGTTCCGTAGTTGAGATAAATTTATCCCAAGAACTAACTAACATTGTAGTTGAAAAACATGTTCTCGCATACAGAATGTATGGGAGATCATGTTTTTCAAACTGCAAATTTAAGTTGGTCGATTATTGCTCGTTAACCTGTAAAGCCTTCTTAGCTGTGAAAGTTTTCCGTTCGTTCGTTTTTTTTGTTTACAATGTTCATTGATATGTTCGTCAATTATGGACCAATTTTGAAAATTCTTATTTCATTTGAAAAAAAAAACTTTATCGGTCCACTATTGACGAAAATATCGATACACATACTTATTAAAAACAAAAAAGAACATAGAAACTCCTTCTTTTAAACTCGGTTAAAAATACGCGAACGCAGCAGCAATATCAAACTATGTAAAACATGTGCGGGGGGAAAATTCTGATTTGCCCCCCACTGGGCCAAAAGCTGGGTACGCCCATGTTCTCAGTACGATACTTAACAACACCCTCGTCGATCTGACAGGGTTTTTTACATAATGTATAGGTACTGGTGAAACGGAAACGAGAATGATCTACAGATGCACCAGTTTGCCCCTTTGGAGAGTGCCGACGTGATGCTAGAATATTATATAGAATTAATTTTATTTTGGACATTTTTATCTCAAATGAATGATAATAATTATAGCCGTAGGATAGCACAATTTTGCGCTTAAAAGGTTATCTCTTGAATATTTATACAGATTAGCGTGCAGCTCGTTATCTTGCTAGCTAAATATTAGGTATATAATGAAGAATTTTAAGCTCTGCGTAAACACATAAATGTATCAGGCTGTTTAATTGCATGGCCGCAGGAACATCGACACGCAACTTTTTACCATGGATTCAGTACATGATTCAATCCCCCCTGCGTTGAAATTTTTCGTCTGTCGGTTATTAAGAGCGTTCATCCAAAAAGTTGGCAACGTCGCAAATAGCTGTCAAATAATTCAGCTTGTTTTAATTAAATGCAACAGAAAATCTTGAGGAAATTTAACATCTCGGAAAAACACACACTCACGACACACAACTCACCGCCCCCTCACCCTCTCTCACTCAACATTAGGTACTCACACACACGGCACTTTTTCTCAAAATGTATTATTTTTATTATTTATTTTCTTCAAATATTTGTTAAAATACCTTTGTTATGTATTCGTCTTGGAACAACCTACCCTCACTAGGAGTCGGGCGTTGGTAGCTACGCCACAGTTTTAACTTTTGCAGCTATCATCGTTTAACATTTTTGTCTTGTACGAGTATGTATTTATTTTTTGTTCCCGATAAAAGATTTTAATTAAAAAAAAAAAACAAAAAAAAAATTGGCAATATTTACTGTACGGAAACAAGAAATATGGCTAACTAGTGAGCTAGAACATTAATGAATTGCAATTTTAACACGGAATTTGATGCTGTAACTGTTTTAGGTGTAAAAAAGGGATTTGGAAAGTTGCCAAACCGTTTTTTACATCTTAAACTAAATATTCGGTGTTACGATATCAATTATTGCATTTCATAATCAATATTTTACAACTAAGACTAAACATTGTCTAAAATGGTGTAAACAAGACATCATAGACAGACAAATTAAAAATACGGAGTCACGCGTCATCTGGGACCCCAAATTCCCGAGAATAGTTAAATCTAAAAAAAAAAAAAAAAAAAAATTTACCAACCTTATTCCAATAAGCTTGCATTATTACGTGGGACTTCAACATAACTGGTGAAATGTGAGTGCACTATAGATACACCTCTGCCTAGCCCTTTGAGGATTACCTACAATCGTGATGTAGGTAATGTTATGTTTTTAACGAATTAAAGTGTAACTGGCTGTTTATTACAGTTAAATAATATAAAATTCTTAAAATAGTTCAAAGAGGTTCTTGCTTATCTGGTAAAGGAATTTATAAAAACATGATATTCCGATTAGTAGGATCACGGTACTACGGTTAAATTGAAAGGAACGGACCTGCCCGGGGCAATATTCGTGTGACTCCGGATTTTTATTTGTCTGTTTATTATACCTTTTTAGATGACTTTTTGTCGTATCTAGTTGAGTTGTAGTTAAATAACTTCTTTTTTTTTCTTGATCTTCTAATAGACGTTATCTCTATATCCGCCCTCTTTCTAGCCTCATTTCACTCACAAACCATCCATCGTTTCTTTAATTTTGCACTAGTTTTTATAAAAAATATATAACTTACTGTCATATGCCCAGCAGGCGCGACAGACAAAACATCAGGAATAATCTCACTTTGTTTAAAAGTCAGCAGCAAACTTATTCTGTCCTCTTGAGCTGCTACAAAACTATTCACGAAAGCAATTACGACTAAGAAACACAACCGAGTCATCTTGATAGTAAAACTTTAATGAACATCGTAAGTCTTGTACGTTGAATTTAAAAGATCTGTATCTGTATTTGTTTTAATTCTATTTTATTCGGAGATAAATTATTGTATTATATTATGACAAACTCTTGATAATTTCAGACTGTGAATCACTGCCGCATCGGTATGTTTGATATAATGATAGTGGACCATGTTATTGTGTTTAAGTAGACAATGGTGATGATCTTCGTGTTTTATGGTAAACTATCTAATTACGCAAGTCATTTTTGTAAACAATTACGACTAATCTGTTTCCTTTTGACAGTTCAACAACATTCATTGCGTTATTTACGTTGTTGATCGGAATTTTTGTTTCGTACTTATGAAGCAATGGATTCGCAATCTGTTTCAAAACGATTCAGTTTCTGATTGATCGTGTAGTTCGCCATTAGGGTACTGGTAAGAAACAAAGCTTCTGACAGGATTAATTTTTATTTTTGAGATGTTTTGTAATGAGCAGTCGTTGAAAAGGGCGGGGTACGTAGCCCGATGCTACATTTATTGTATTCACCGTACATTTCGATAAGATCTTACAGTACTTATCAACGCATAATTTTCACACAAGATTGGACGAGAATTTGATTTAAATAAAATGTTTTTAACTAGTTAATTCGAAGCGGTCTTTGTAGTACCTACACAGGTAGGTTATCGTATTGCGTTTCTTACAAACCATCATAATATAGGTTTTTTTTTACCAATTATGACATGTACGTATGTACATAATGTAGGTCGGTAATAAAAAACATTGTTATGAATTATATTATTAACGAATTTGTTATCTCCTCCGTGGTAAATTGTGTATAGTTACTCCATTTGTTCTCCCCTCTGTGGTTATTAGTACTATATTATTATAATTATATCTTCATAGTATGCCGAGTTGCTGGTACAGAATGGGCACATATTCGTCCCATTCAGCTTGGTAGAAGTTGCCCGCGATCGGGTTGCCCAAATTGTATTTTTCGGCGAATTTGCCAAACGAGAACAATGTACGGTTTTCAGGGGACCTGGAAAGAATTGATTAGGTAGGTATATTGTTAGTCTAGCGTAATATAAGTCAGACATAGGTACTAACCTATGTCTGACTTATATTCGGAACTCCTTATATGGATAGCAGAATGATCAAAATAAGAATGGAGGAGCAGTGACGGCCCAGTAATAACGACCGCGCCTTCAAGTTATAGGTCGTATGTTTAAACTCAGGAAGGCTTGCGCTACCTTGTGCAACTAATATGACCATCAAGAGTAAAAAGGGTAGGTATAGGTGTCGGTGTATATAGGCATATATAATTATAAGACTTCAGCTTAGAAGCCTCGCCCACGGCGACTTTTTGTAGCGATGCTGTCGCGCATGTGTATCGTTACAGCCGCGATGCTGTCGCTGGCTGTGTACCTTCGCACGGATTCTGTATCGCTACTATCGCGATGCTATCGCGCTTCAGGGCACATTCCCCAGCACCCCTCCGTCTGTTCTCCATCCTTCGTTCCCCGGATATCGTCAGAAACGGTCGCGCGTTTGCATCGATACAGCCGCGCGTTTGCATCGATACAGCCGCGCGTTTGCATCGTTTCTGTCGCCCTTTGCAAACGGTACTAACGCGCGATAGTACCGATTCGGAAGCGCGTTTACAAAACGCGCGACAGCATCGCTACAAAAAGTCGCCCTGGGCGAGGGGCCTTAGTCTCTGGGATAGCAGCGCACCTACAATGCCTCTGTGCCTCAGGTATTCCAGATGTTCTAAGCCGGCAGTCATTTACCTTCAGTTGGGCCATCAGCTTGTTGGATATCCATTATCATAAAACAATAGAACACATAACTGTGCAGGCTGAGAACAACACACATACAAATCGAGTTATCGGGTAAGTACAAGTCTATAGTTTTGGACGTGATGTGATGTACTGACCTATTCGTAAGTCTAGGCTCGTCAAACTCAAGTTCGGAAGGTTGCTCGTAGATCAGGAACACGTATCTGTGCAGGCCGCTGCCCTGGGCCGGACCGGAGCCGATGTACTCTGCAATATTCTCACCGGACGCCATGTCGGTTCCGGGAACGTTGCCGACCATCCAATGTAACCAATTGCGTGCCGTCGGTAACTCGCGAGATGGCGCATCGGGGTCTGGAAATTTAATTTATCAGACAGCTTGCTGGCAAATGCATAATACATTTAAATTTTTACTGACGTGTACGAATACATAACTGCATTGACTTAGGTAGGACGAGAAGTCTTTCAATTGGGTTGAAATCAGTAGGTTGCAGTTGTGTTTATTAAATAGGTTAAATAAAGGGTCAGCACAAGCACTCGACAGAAAACCACCAATTATTGGCGTATATTGGCGGCTTTAAAACTCTGACACTAGGCAGGGTCACCAACCACACGTAAAGAAGACGGACCAATTATTGCAGGCCAGAAGAATCAGCTCACGAGACGAAGTGTATTTCTTTCAACTCTGTTGGAGTGAGAACATTTTCTCCAAGTCGCTAAAAGGGTAAGTAAAGCAATACTAACCAGCCATCACTACGGTGTAAATTTTTTTAGGGGAGGCATCCCACGAGATAGCAGGGATATCTTTCACCTCTGTTGGAGTCAAGACATTGCCTTCCTCAACTTCTGTGCCACTGGGGTGCTGCACCTGTTTTTGGAAGGCCGCAGTCGAGTATAGATCATTTAGTGTTTCTTACAGAACTCCTGAATAAAATTTATAGAATAGAATATTGATTATTGGTTGAGTATTGTTTGTAGGTGGTCAACAGATAACAAAAGATAAAATGAAGGTAGATATGCTTAAAAATTTAGGACAGCATGAGGACATTTGGGTAGGCCGCATAAAGTACCTACTCAAACTGCCAGTGCCAAAATATTCGAACTCGCTTTCTCGCTCTGCCATCCTATGTTCTTCTAATAGGTAGGTACTTGCTCAAACTTTTTTGCTTAGGTCGACCAAGTATCTATCTGAGTACCGTTTCTTTCTTAAAGGCCAAAAGAAACCTAATCTTTCTGAAGTGGGGTGCTAAATTTTTCGAGCTCGGTCTGGCATCCCACATTCTCCTACTTCTCAAACTTTTCTGCATGTCAGGGCTGCTGCCCGGGGTGGGGTCGTTTTGGCGGTGTCTTTTGACATCGCCAATGCCTTCAATACCCTGCCCTGGAGTTGCATTAGGGAGGCACTCCGGTATCACCGGATGCCGACCTACCTCTGTCGAGTGGTCGAGGCCTATTTGACGGACAGGGCCGTCATCTACCCCGGTCACCACGGAGAGTGGAACCGGCGAGAGATGTCGTGCGGTGTCCCACAGGGATCGGTCCTGGGGCCGCATCTGTGGGACATCGGCTACGACTGGGTGCTGCGCGCCGACCTCCCTAGCGGCGTCAGTGTAGTCTGCTACGCTGACGACACGCTGGTCCTGGCGCAGGGGAGGTCGCATGAGGCGGCGGCCGAACTGGCGACACGCGGGGTTGCGACAATCGTCGATAGGATCCGGCAATTGGGACTCGAGGTGGCCTTGCACAAGTCCGAGGCCATGTGTTTTTATGGTCCTCGGAACGCGCCACTATCGGGTTCCCGGATAACGGCAGGAGGGGTTCACATCGGTGTCGAGTCGACGATGAAGTACCTGGGACTCGTCCTCGACAGCCGGTGGAACTTCGTGGAGCACTTCCGACGTTTGGCTCCCAAACTGCAGAGGGCTGGGGCTGCTTTGAAGCGGCTCCTGCCCAATCTAGGGGGTCCAAACGCCTCCTGCCGGAGGCTCTACGCAGGGATCGTGCGGTCCATGGCCCTTTACGGGGCACCGGTGTGGGCGCGTTCGTTGAGGCTGCGACCGGCCCAGCGGTTGAACGCGTCCCAAAGGGTCATGGCCATTAGGCTGGTCCGAGGTTACCGCACGGTCTCCCGTGAGGCGGCGAGCCTCCTTGCCGGACTACCGCCATGGGATCTGGAGGCAAAAGTCCTCGCGCATATGTGGGAGTTGCGCGAGGAGGCGAAACGCCGGGGCGTAACTCCGCTGCCGCGAGAAATCGCGGCACAGCGGACAGAGCTCCGGCGGGATCTCATGGCGGCATGGAGAGTGCGATTGTCGCAACCCAGCGCTGGGCACGCCACAATTGTGGCGATAAGTCCCCTCTTTGAGGAGTGGCTAGAGAGGCGCCACGGCGTCCTCACCTTCCGCCTGACACAGGTCCTCACCGGACATGGTTGTTTCGGGAGGTTCCTGTTCAGGATAAAGCGGGAGGAAACGCCCGGGTGTCACCACTGTGTGGATCGCCCGGAGGACACGGTGGAGCATACGGTGGAGGTCTGCCCAGCTTGGGCGGAGCACCGCCGTGTCCTCACGGAGGCGATCGGCGGCGGCGATCTCTCGCGTCCGGCCCTGGTTCAGGCCATGGTCCGGAGCGAGAGTGCATGGGAGGCCGTCACCTCCTTCTGCGAAGCAGTAATGCTCGCGAAGGAGGAGGCGGAGCGCGCGAGGGAGAGGCAAAATGCGCCCCCTCGCGCCCCTAGTCGCTGCAGGAGACGCCCCGGGCGTCGGGAGTCGCGAGCCGACTTCCGGCCACCGTAGGCGCGGGCTTGCGGACGGTGAGCAATGGGTAGCTCGCCGTCCGATAGGGACCAGGCCCGGGTCGACGGCGCGTTGTGTTCCACGCGCGCCTCAAAGAGATGTCAGCACCAAGTGACGGGGTCCGGAAGGGCCAATGCCTGCCGGGGTTGCGGGTTTGTCTGAAAGGGATATCGCGACCTCGGCACACAGGCAACGGAAGGAACACGGGTGGGTTTTAGTCAGTAAAAGTCTGACACGCCCTCCCGCCCCACCCAGAGCGGGAGAAGTTATTTGATAATTTCCCATCCTCAAAAAAAAAAAAAAAAAGGGCGCCCGGGCCACAGACAGGCTTAGTCCGCCACTGCTATGTTATAAAAATCATAACCCTCCTTTTTCCTTCGCCGTAGTCGGTTAAAAAGTGAAATATACTTTCTTCCGTTCTTGCAGCAAAGCACGTTGTTTCATTTAATTCATTCATAATCCTGAGTAATTAAGTATCATAAATAATAAGATTTTGGCTGAATTAATTATTAAAGATAAAGATATTTTATTTTGCAAATACGGGTACAAGTCAAGGTGTTACATTATATAAATACAGAAACAGCCATATTTTGCCAATAACAAGGCATGCAAAAGTAAAGAGCTTAGATAGTTATTTAAATACAATATATAAAATAGTCAAACAACTTCTTTCTCCAATAAAAAAATCTACAACCCTATACCGCATGACTTTTTTTACCGTCTCGAAAAAAATAGGGTATAATAGGTGAACGGAGTAGAAGCCTATGGCATAGAAATTTTAATGTTTTAATTTTTTTCAATAAAAAAAATATATCAAATACCAAATATCCTTAAAAAAACATGAAAACTATCCATCATATATCATGATAAATTCCGCGCATCTAGTAGGGTGCGTATGAGGGTAGGGTTCTTTTTTATTTTCTATTTTTAATGTTCTGGAATGAAAAGTTCACTTTATATGCTTGGTATTTATCGATAAATCAATTTCATTCTAGGTTATTGAAAAAAATTAAAACATTAAAATTTCTATGCCATAGGCTTCTACTCCGTTCACCTATTATACCCTATTTTTTTCGAGACGGTAAAAAAAGTAATGCGGTATAAACTTTGTCTAAAAAAAAAAACTCAGCCTTTTTTTGAATAATGTCAAATTATAGTCCTTCCAACAACTTATTTTGGTATTTTGTTGTATATCACCGGTGCCATGCAGCAGACACTCTTGCGCATCAGAGTTGTTCTAGCACTAGGGATACACAGACAACTATTGTCACGCCTATTCCGTGGAAATACGTCAGCCATTCGTGCGAAGCGATCCGGGTTTAATTTTACGCCATTTCTAAATGTACAAACGTAATGTAAATTGTATCATGTTTAAAACTTACTCTCAAATATCCTGCAGGTTGTTCACTTAATACATCAGGAATAATCTCATGTTCGTAATAAGCCTGTTTTGAAACCTCTTGAGCACCCACATAACTATTTATACAAGCAATAAGAACTAAGAGACACAACCGACTCATCTTGATACTTGAATGTTAATGGACTGTACAAAACTGTTGTTGTTGTTGTTGTGATGTACACCTGTCCAATGTCCAAATACTTTATCATTTTCGATTATAAAGATGATGTGATGATATCAATAGGTATTGATATTGTAACGCGAAAGTATCGCTGTCGGCCTGTACGTCAACGGTAAACTGATGTAACGATTTTGATGAGATATGGAAATAGCTTGAAATCTAAAGGAAAACCGGCCAAGTGGGTGGGTTAAAATATTTAGCAAATAAATGAAAAAAATACTAAACCAAGAAGATTTTTCATCTTAAATTTTGAAAATTGCAAAGTTTAATTTGTATTTCTTATTCATACTATGAATTAAGTACAAAGTAATTTTTTTAAATTGCAGAAAGTCAGTCATATTTATATAAATTACCTTTTGAATCGGCGTTTTTAGTGTTTGATACAGTAGCTAGTATATGGTAGGTAGGTACATGATATACAAAAGTTTCAAATTCCTAACTTGTTTAATTGTTGCGATAGAGCTCGTAAGTTCAAAAACGGTCTAAAACTGACAACTTTTACAGCTCCTTGTTTCTACATCTTTGAAAATAAAAATTATATTTGTACTCTAGTCGATGAGTTAAAAAATGACACCCGAATTGCCATGTTTATTTTTCAAAATTCGAAAGTTTATTGTATTTAATTTTAACTTTATAAATAAAATATTATTTGTTGATAAAGCGGCAATAAAAATTAGAAATACACAATCTGCGAAAATTTCAACTGTCTACCTATTTCATGAGATACAGCCCGCTGACAGACAGATGGACGGACAGCGGAGGCTTAGTAATAGGGTTCCGTTTGGCACCCTTCGGGTACGGAACCCAAAAAAAAACATGGCAAACTTTTTTAAAATAAAATCTGTATGTGAGGTACATACCTACCTGACTTTGAGTGTTGCAGTTTGAATGGGTACTTAATTCTGAAATACACGAGGTCGAAGACGCGGGAAAAGCTCTGTACCTTGTATAATACAAGGTACATACAGCGCTTTTCCCGCGATTTCATAATAGAGAGTTAATTTATTCAGAATGTGTTTAAAATTTTTCGTGGGATTTTTGTGAAAAAAATAATCTGTTTCCACCATTGACACGAATCACACAATCATAGCGATTTGGCATGCTTAAAATCAGTTCATCAAAATCACTTTGAGGAATGGCCGCCCACGTTCTTTCTAACAAGTCAATAAGTTGTTGTGCACGGCATCCATACTCCGCAGAGCTCTTCTTTGGCGCATATCCCATGCGTGCTCAATTGGGTTGAGGTCTGGCGATTGAGCGGGCCACGGCAGAACGTTGATGGAGCATCGGCAAGAGTGCGTATTACGACTCTAGCCGTGTGTGGACGTGCATTGTCGTGCATTAGTCGAAACGAATCACCCAACCGGCTTCGCAAAGGGATGATCACGTCTGTAACAATCCTCTCCGAATAAATCTGAGCATTGAGGTTGCTCCTGATCCAAATGAGATCGGTTCTTCCACCGATCCAAATACCAGCCCAAACCATTATTGTTCCGCCTCCATATGAATGAACTTCCTGACAAAATGTCAAACGTTCTTGACGTCCAGAGGTTCTCCAAACTCGATTACGTCTTGTATCCGGCCTCTCACCGACACGAGATTCATCGAAAAAGCAAACACAACGCTTCTTCTTCCTCCCAATTTCTGTGTTTGCGAGCCCATTGTAAACGGGCCGTACGATTGCGGGGTGCTAAACGTGGAACTCTCAGCGGTCTTCGAGAACACAGACCCTCTTCACGTAAACGATTTCGGATGGTTTGGTCGCTTATCAGCAAGCCTGAAGAGCTGTGGAGCCTCGTAGCCAACATCATGGCGGTCATGGTACGAATCCATCGAGCAGTATTTTGGATATGCCGGTCCTACCTGCGAGTGGTGATGCGAGATCGTCCTCCATGTCGCTCGGCCACGCTTCCCGAGATACGATAGCGTGTCCAGAGGCGGCATATGCCGCTCTGTAACGTGCCAAGAGCGACAGCGACAGTATCTACGTTGCCTGGAACCAGTTTGCAACATTCTGTCGGCTCTCATCATCTCTTCTCGTGGCAAATGATGTCGTCACTCCATATCGATGCATATTTATTCAGTTCCGATGCAGAAATTGTAATAGTTTTGTAAAAACGCTATTACACACTTTTATAGGAATCCTGATTGTCAGTTGATTTTCTATTTCAATATTTAAAAAAAAACTTTATTCAAAATTGATACTCTAAAATACATACATATTTAGGTACACTATTTTTATTTTTTTTGCATATTTAAAGAAAATTCTTTATTCAAATAGTGTGAAAAATCAAGAACGATCCAAAAATGTTAAAATAATATTCCTCAATTGCGGCGATATCCTAAAATGTACTTGATCTCTATCTTAGATACTTTTGATGTGTATAGATATCAGATAAGACATATCTACTTAATACAACTTGTATTAGATAAGTCTTATCTGTTATCTATCACTAGTGATCGGAAATTTGGGTGCAACTAAACCTCCATTATGAAAAAATCCCGGTATGCTACAAAGTAGTTTGTACATAAGTAGGTACCTACTTATACATCTATACAGTACAAATAAATAAAACTGAAGACCTGTCATATCGTAATATCAAAATAACAGCTTTTTACTGAATGCCTATGAAAGTACCTAAACTAAAAAACTTTTTTTTTCTGTCTGTCTGTTTGTACCGGCTAATCTCCAAAACGGCTAGGTCGATTTTGATGGAACTGTCACTGGCAGATAGCTGATGTTATATGGAATTAAGGAATAACTAAGGCTACTTATAATTTAGAAAAAGAATAAGGGTCCACGCGGGACATATTTACAACTAAAAGCTCTCTCAGACAGGCGCGACGCGACACCGGTAGAACAATTTCCATAAAGTTTTCTTAGAAATTGTCCCACCAGTCACGTGGCGCCTGTCTGCGGAAGACATAAGCGTGCACCTGGTCTTTATCAGTTCTCATTTAATTATAGGTAGGTTACTTCATAGGACGCATGTGAACGGTAAATTAACTAAAAAGGACATGTCAATAGTAGCTATAAGGAAATAGCACACATATCAACTCGGAAAGGGAATGTCACCGTATCAACTCGAGCCATTCAGTATTCTTTGTATAAAACTCCCTACTGCAACGCACACTAATCGGAATCTTAACGTTATCGCCTCACCTCGGGGCAAGCTCACGAACCACGGCGATACGCTGTCGATCACTTTCCGAGTTGATATAACATGTGTGCAATGACCATGCAACTTTTATCATCAGAATTCGGGGGCAAGATTGATAAGAATTAAATCTGAAATCTGTTGGTCAATATTCGTGGCTAAATGATATAACAGCCGCAAGGGTCGATCGAAGGTTAAGCTATGCTTGCCGCGGTCGATTCGTGGATGGCTGACCATCCATTACTTAACGAGACCCCTCCGTGCCTCGGAAAGCACGTTGGTCCTGGCTTTCATTTGTAGATTTTGACAGTCGTTACAGGTAGCCAGAAGTCCAAGTCAGTCAGTTAGTCTTACCAAGGGGTATCGTGTATTTAATCCAGTATCTTGGTTGTGCAGGTTAGATAGGCAGTCGCTCCATGTAGAATTCAGCTGCATCCGGTTAGACTTCAGTCAGAAGCCGATCTCATCATAGTCGGGAAAAGGCTAGGCCAGTGGTCGGCAAGCTCATTAGTCAATAGAGCCAAATATCATTACTATAACGACTAAGATTTCTTATGAGAGCCAATCCTTTGTGTCCAAACTGTCTCAATACACTTTTCTTAATCCTTAAAACTCCCATCCTCTTTCACTCCACAACGCTTCCTAAAATTAACTTGCTAAGAAGCCTTCATCATCGTCATATCGGCTGATAATAATATGATGAAATCATCTTACTTATTAACAAGTTAACCTTGGAAACTTTGAAAGGTAGGTAGGTACAAATAATTGGTAAATTTGCGATGTCTTGATGAAACTTTGGTGAAAATACTTTGGAAATAAATCTTTGAAATATAGTTTGAATTTTGAATCTTCTTTTTCTTTTTCATGTGGTTTGGTTTGGCTTCACATGCCGTCGAGAAATATCCCTCAGGGATGCCGGTTTCCTCACGATGTTTTCCTTCACCGTTTTTGAAGCAAGTGATAGTTTTACAATACGCACATGAATATGTAAAATCAGAGGTGCGTGCCTTAAGTTTGAACTCGAGACCTATGACTTGGCAGTTAGACGGTCACAGCACTAGGCTATCACTGCTCAGTATCACTACATTTTGAATAAAACTTGATATCTTGCTTAATGACCGAAACTCCGACACCCCGCGTATCTACGCTCGCAATCATCGACATTTGTGCAGACCCGAACTCTATAGTCGCATGCAGCTCACGACCCGCGGTTTACTAACCACTGGGCTAGGCAGCTTGATTGATATTGCCGTTCAAAAAGCAGTGGGCTAAATAAAAAATAATAAAACAACAGATATAGTGCATACCACTTTAATAAACCCCAGAAAACAATTTATAATCATCTACATACAAAATTTTCGCTTACATACCTACTGATGTTAATGTTCTAGTCGTATCGCATGTTATGATACTACCCGACCAAGTTAAAAATACAACTGTCAGTGATGTATATGGTACATACTGACAAACGCGGGGCCTTAGACGGCGTCTTTTTTTCTTGATCGGCTTATAAAATTTAGAAAAAAAAAAACAATTACAGGGGTAAAAATATTAAACATGTTTAAAATTGATTCCATTTGCGCCCGAATTGGCTTTATTGATTGGGAAAAGTGCTCAGCACCAATGATCCACGAGATTTATCAAAATCTTAAGCGCAAGTGGGTTATCAGTTTGATTACATTTAAGTTCTGATAGAAAAGTCTCATTTTAAAAGTAAAAAACATTTACATAAAAAATTGAATTTGAATGGGAGAAATTACAAGGCGATGGACTATTACAAGGGTTGAAATTTCAATTTCATTATTGTAGATGCAACGCATAGACTAAGTTTTGAATAAAATTATGCTTAATAAACAAAAATGGAATTAGGAAACCGGCTATAAACAAAGGATCCTCCTCTTTTTTTTGTCGGTAAAAAGAATGCTCTAAAATTAGTTGTCTATGATTTTTCATACAAAATGTGTGCTTCAAAAAGAATATTCACGAAACAATAAATGCTTATACAATCCGAATACGACTCTTACAATAATAAAGGCAAACTCTTTACATACAAACTGTATTGTCTTATTAAAATTCGAAATAATTACCAAATCAAGGCGACGAAACAAGAAGAAGTAAATAAATGGAGTTACTACACTTTATGGAGGACCGGAATGTAGGTATTTATGAATAGAATTAATTTATTTATTATAGAATGTATGAATTCTGACGAATTCTCAATTCTATCGATGGACTGATTAAGACAGAATACTATTTATACAAGGACATGAAGTTGCAAATAATTGCCCCATCTTTATTGCCTCTTGTACACTTATTTTTATCACTAAACTGATTATTTTATCCATAGCAGTGGAATTGTTACGATTTTTTTTTTGTTAAACTCAGTTTTTTTTATTTAAAGTTCAATGTTCATTGATGGACTTTCATGGGCAAATTATATTGTTAACGCACTTGTTCTCTCCTCCGTTGTAAATTGTGTATAGTTACTCCATTTGTTCTCCCCTCTGTGGTTGTTAATATTATATTTATATGTTGATAGCACGGTAACGTTCGCTTATTCGCCGAGTTGCTGGTACAGAATGGGCACATATTCGTCCCATTCAGCTTGGTAGAAGTTGCCGGCGATCGGGTCGCCCAGGTTGTACTTCTTGGCGAACTTGGCAATCGAGAACATTCCACGGTTTTCGCCCGACCTGGAAAGATATATTGTTAAACTAGCTGACCCGAGACACGTTGTCCTGTCTAAACTTCAATAAGTCATACAAAACTCGCATAGAATGCCGGGGAATTCCCGAATTTTCCAAATTTCTCGGCAACTTTTCAAATTGTCCGTAAGATTCTGATTCGGAGAATTACGAACATTTTAAAACAGAAATTTGCCAAATCGGTCCAGCCGTTGCATTACATTTTTATTATACGAGTATGAGTCATGTAGGTGCAAAAGCAGCAACATCCTGTTTTTCAAGGATATCAACTTAGAATGCAGCCTGTCAATGTCAAATCAGCTTCATCGTTAAGTTTTTAGCAAAAACAGCAACATCTCATATAAAATAACCGTTGAAATGTTAGGTTTACACCAAAAATAGCAATATCAAATAGTAACTGCACTGCTTTAAAACCAAAAATATTCTTTACCGCCATTTTGGTTTATTTGGCTGTTGATACCTTTAAACCTATACGACTCATATAGATGGTATGATGTTGGAGCTCTGTAAGCATGTCGTAATCATCGTTCAGATGTTACAAGCGGCTAACGCTGCAAATATTAGGTACTCTTATTTTACAGTTTAAAATAAAAATAAATACCGATCAGAGAGCGAGTCTGACCCGCTCTGTTAAGACTATTTGGCTATCATCACAGATGAATACAAATGTGACACTCCGCAGTTTAATTATGAAGCTATAAGTACGCGGCGGGCCCGTCTTGTCGGGCCAATTCAGTGAGTGTAATATAGTCAGAAGATATAAGAGCTACGCGATAGAAAGAGAGGCAATTTCTAGGTGATTATAACTGTAGGTGATTAGCGCTGTGCGACCTGAATTGCACTTTATTGTGTCGTAGCAAAAGTCGCTTTTTATTTAAATGATTTTGCGGAGTTTTCGCATCTGTATTAATCTGTGCTATGGCTAGCAGACAGGGACCGAAATATAAATTACGGTATGTCGGTCGATTCTGTAAAAATATCAACTAATACTTAGGTGAAGTGAGCTGTCACTGTCACTAATCGACCGGCTGGATGCTAGCGATTAACACTATTGACAGCTCACTTCACCTAAGTTTCACGGTGATATTTTTACAGAATCGACCGGCAGGTATGGAACAATTTTCGTTACTTCTACGAAGTCAAAGTCAAATCATTTATTTCAAATAGGCCCTTGTAAGGCACTTTTGAACGTCAAAATTTACAAAAACTTGAATTGATTCTAGTCGCCCAAAAGCGTTCCAAAAGGTAGTTTTCGTATGGAGAAGAATGGGCGGGCATTTCCGCCAAATCACGCTTTTCGATGGACACGAAAAAAAATTCTGATATTTGTTTAAAAATACGTGTAATGCATTGCCATAGTAATTACAAATATTCTACTTTGCGTGTACACTAATTATGACAAACGTATCGTTGTTAATTAACGTTTTAAAAAATGGTGAGGACCCTAAAATCCCGGTAAGGACAACATTATGTAATTATTAAAATAAGATAACTGCAATAAGTAGAAAATCCACAAATAGGTTGTTGTCACTCATGTATTTATTTTTAAAGTCTACAAAACAGAAGTTATTGAATGAACGGTAAGGACATACTAAACACGGTAATGACCGTTGTTGACGAAACAGTTTTAATATGGAAAATTACCCAAAGCTTGGCGCAGAGGGCGCCACTAGCACATAAACAAACCGCCATGGCGCCAAATGTCATTGGGTTAGTTGAGAAATCTCACTGTAACCACTCTGCGAAACTCATCCAAGTTTTAATATGTTGTTTAACTCACCAATTTTTTGCCATTTATAGAATTTACTTGTCAAACATTTGTTTACGGTTTGTGCTAGTGCTGCGCTCTGACGTCGGAATATTGCAGTAATATTCCTAGTTTTTTATTGCCCTGCTAGAATGATAACATGGAAATAGAAATAAAACAACAATTTTACGTAATCAACTTTAAACGTATATAATTCGTAATAACAAATCACTTTTTATGTTTAAATCAGTCTCAAATATTACAATAATCACAGAACAATGAGTAATTTTCACAATTAAATAAAACCGATACAATTTAAACCTCCATTATACAATTAAATTACACATTTTTATAATAGTTAATAAGAACCTTGCGACTCAAACATTAAAGATGTAAAAAAATATATTAAATAAATCCAAACTAAAACATGATTAATCCTTAAAAATAATTATTGCTGGCTCATAAAATTTGTGTTGAGTAATCACTTAAATTATATTAATCACAGATTTAAAAATGTATAAAATCAATATTATCAAAGTGAAAATTAAGTTTGGCATCAATATTTGGTTCAGAAAGAACTGCCTTTATACAGTTCCTAGAAATCACCTCCCTCTTTCGTGCCTTGGGCCACCTAAATCCACCTGACATTTTTTTAAGAACTGATATCGATATATTATCACCGTATATCCCAATTATCCGACCTATCTGATGCTTTTTTGCTCTGTCTGTCTTTTTAATTAAAATCCAATCGGCAACATGTAAATTCAAAAATTCAGCACTGCTAGTTGAAGGAAGTTGAAGTGGAAGTTGTTCAATATTTTCTTTGAACGTTGCCAGGCCACTTAAGCTAGTTGCAGGCACTAATTCCTCAAAATCATCATAGGTAGACGTGCAAGATTTAGAAGTTGACGGCGTACTTGATATAACAGGATCTATATTAGACATTTCAGTAAGAACATTATTAATTTGAGAATCATCTGGCGCGTTGGCAATAAAAGGAATATTAGCAATCGTATTTCTTGCTTCACCTAAAGTCGTCACTTCGACCAATTCTGTTACATCAGGTTCGCTAAGAAACCCTAGATGTGCACCGTGCTCGCAGTGAACATTCGCGTCGCAGACAAAACAGCTGAATTTTCTGAATGTTAGGTTTTGCCCACAAAATAAGTCCCATAGAACTTGATGCACATCAAGAGTGCCTTTAAAAGTTGGTAAGCAAAGAGGTAAACTTTCTGATTTTGCAGTAATGGCAGTCTCACTAACGATCTCTATTTTTATATTAGGTATGTTTTCCTTTAAAATATTATAAAAATCGTTGAAGTGACCAATATCATGACCAAAGTTGACTAGTCTATCTGCTGTTGTTTTAAGGACGGCACCTACTCCGTCTGCAGCCCCTTTTCCGTGGCCAGATTCGCTGTAATTCCAGGATAACTTATTTAAAAATCCCGCATAATCTTTATGTATTTGGGTCATAATCCAAAAAATATTTTTATTTCTATATTGGCTGCTTGGAGAGTCAGTAAAAATATGTATTGAGTCGATATTAGAGTTTATCTCATAAATATAGTCCAGCACAGGTTTAAGATGCGCCCTCACGGCAGCAGCATCATGACGTACGTTAGCGCTAATAGAACAAAAAGACTTTGTTATCTTTTGGCCAGTCAATTCTTCGTGGAAATATAATACCGACGTATGTAAGGCTACTTGGCGGTGGCTACCGCCAAAATGCATCGATTGAACTTCTTCGTGATATTTCAGCTCATAGTTTTCTGACCAATCCATGTGGATAATTGCTTCATTATTACTGAGCACATCTTTCAGTTTTTTCATTTCTTTATACTGTTTCTCAATATTAAAACAATGTTTCAGAAATGATTTGGTATTGGAACGTAATTTTTCAATGAGGTCTATTGGTTTAGATTTTTCTTTTTTCTTTGTCGTTATGACTTTGACTTTCCTGATGTCACCGATAATAGGCTCTTTAATTTTACACCAGTAACTAAACTCTACGAGATCTTCATTATTGAACTCATTACAAATGATCTCTTTATCTTGGCATACTTCACATATTCTTAACAAACAGTTGTCAGTTTTCGGGGAACAGCACAAAGAGTTTATAAAATCATAGTCACTTTTTTCATTTATAATTTTTGCCTTATGTAAAGCCTCGACTAATAACTTAATATTGACGTGAATTTGGCATGAACATGTTTCTCGGTTATTCGATTTCGGAAAAACTACCCAAAATGGTCTATACTTGCAAAAAGTAGAGTAGCTTATTTTTATTTGACTGGTGGTGATAAATTTACTGTAAAGGTTTTTTAAACTCATTACTAAGTACCTTTTTGTCTTCCTGATGCCTTTTCTTGTTATAAATTCTTTTTTCCCTGCTGCTTGTCTACTGTTAATATCTTCTTCATAAAATTTATGAATCTCGTTAATAATAGTTGTAAATTGTATTTTAGACTGCTTATTTCGACTTTTAACATGTTTTTCTTTTCTTAATCTATGTATTTTTACTCTGTATCTATTATTAATACTTTGAAGTCTCTGAATTTTCTGTTCATACAACTTTAGCTTGCTTTTAAGATGCACCGTTAATTTCCTTAACCTGGACAATCGGCTAGTAATTAAAGTAGAGTCATGATTGTCATTAAAATTTAGCAGTGGATCTTTGTCTTGAATGCTGGTACTAGGGTTAACCTCATCTGCTTGCTCTATATTTACTTCTTGTATCGCAGAATTTTCCTGTTTCTTACGTCTATTATTTCTCTTATTAATTCTCCATTGCTTCCTTTTCGCCCTCTTTTCTCTTTCTGTCATTTCTGTAATGTTTTTCAATTTTTTTGTTTCTCTTCGCTTTTTGTAACGCTCTTTTTCTTTATTTAATAATTCTGCATATTTTTCAGGGTCGTTGAGTTTAATAAATTCATATCGTTTCGATTTACTAACCTTCTTTCTTTCTTTGCTAGCTGACGAACTCGCCTTCGGCATTTTTGTTTGACTGTAAACAAACAGGCAATTATATTTAAAAAAAAACTATAATACAACAGCAGGAAAATGATGTAAAAAAATGAAAACACCGTGTATAATTATTTTAAAACAATTGTTTAAAAAAGCAATAAATTCGCATCACAAATTAATTACATGTATATATTATTAAAAAAGCATATTTTTGGCATAATAAATAACTTCATATTTTATAGAATATGCTATCGTCCAGTAAAAAAAAAACTTGCCTAAAGTAAGTCATTACCGTTACCTCTATGTCCTTACCGTAGCCTTCAAATTGACACGGTAAGGACAGTAGTGGTAAGGACATTTAGAACGTTTTCTATTATTACGTAACTTAATTACGATTTAATTATTTCCAATCATCATGCCGATATTAATTGCACATCTACATACAACTTTCCACAGGAATTAACAAAATAAAGTTTTTACTTACCTTAAAAATAGGGCCTTGATGGTAAGGACACTTTTTATATATTCGAAAAAGAACAACTGCCCACCCCGCAATTCAAGTCACAACCACAATTCACGACGGTTGACAGCGCACTGGCGGAGTGCGGGTCGCGACACGTCATCCAAGATGGCGTACGGCTGCGTTCAAAGCATGCCAACAAACATTTTATAGTGAATTTGGTAAGGACCGACTTTCGATATCCCTTAATATTACAAGCAAAAGAACATGTGTGTAAATAATATAATTATGTAATTTTTATATCCGGATATTAGCAAGGGTTATATGACTCTAAAAATATTAGAAAAACGTCGATTTATCAGTGAATTTTCTATAAATATTTATTATTTAATGCCGAAAACGCAGTTTGTTACACTGCGTTTGGCGTCTGCGAAACTGCAAAACTTTATTTTTTGGGCTTTTGATGACCTATTTGTTGAGCAATAGTTGTAATACTAATTAGTAAGATTGTATTTAAGATTGTAAAATTTTTGATCCGCTTAAATAGATCGAATATTAACTGCTAGGTAGTTGTTACCAGTTTTTTTGCCATTGGCGGAAATACCCGGGCAAGAAATTCCACCGTTACTCTTTTAAAAAGTGTTACAATATTTTGTACCTATATGTACGTACATTAGTTACATAATTATATGTGAAGACGATGCACCTAAAAACAAGAATTACTTAATAAAAATGAAGCAACGAAAGATAAATTAATTACTTATGTGATAGATGCATGGTTCTCACATATTTACGACTAAGGTTACCGCTATCTGGGTAACCAAGAAGAAGAAACATGTTACCTCATTTAGATTTTACACACACACAGGCGATGCGCGTCCTTTGACTAATGCCGACGTGTAATATAGAGGTAATTTTTATTTCGGTAACCGCTAGTAATACTGGTTGTATTCTTTTGTCTATTTATTATTTTGTCTCTCCTAAATACAGATTACTCGGTGATCTAGCTAGGAGAGCAGCGATTCACCCAACAATTCATTGTACCTACACCATGTTATTAATAATGCATACTTTGTAAGTCCCTCATGTACTACAAAACCTTTATGTTCCTAAATACATTTATTATTATAATTCAATTTAAGGTAACCTTTAAAAATACCTGTATAAAATATAGGTTAATGTTGTAACCGAAAAAATACCGTATTGATCATACCGGTTTCGGTGCCAGCTAGCAGATATGAAAAGGCTTTTAAGAAAATACACCATATGGCATTATTATATTCGTTCGTTTTATTTTATTGCAAATTACAAAATATCGTACTTTATAGCATCGGTGAGGAGAGCTGCGGGGCACACAGTCGTCAAAAGTATAGCGCTAGCGAGTACCTTTTTTTTTTTTTTTTTTTTTTTTTTTTTTTTGAGGATGGGAAATTATCAAATAACTTCTCCCGCTCTGGGTGGAGCGGGAGGGCGTGTCAGACTTTTACTGACTAAAACCCAGTAGCTAGCGAGTACCTAGCTTGTCATTGGAAAACAGCTTTAACAGTAGATGTGGCCTATTGTAGGACAGACTGACGAAATTTCTAAACATATACTAACCTGTTAGTAAGCCTAGGCTCGTCAAACTCCAGCCTGCAAGGCTGCTTGTAGACCATGAACACGTATCTGTGCAGACCAGTACCCTGGGGGGGTCCGGAGCCAACGTACTGGGACAGAGTGTCACCCGCCACTATGTTGTTGCCGGGAATATTTCCGACCAGCCAGTGATGCCATTCGCGGAACTTCGGCTCCGCTCGGGAAGGCGCGTCAGGGTCTGGAATGTAGAAGGTATAGATTTGAAGATGTAGGTAGGTACACTGGTAGGATCTTTTGGCGTTCGAATGATGTTAACAGGGGGGCACTGTTGGTAAACATTTGTAGCATTGTCGCAGAAATTGTATTTCCAAAACAAGATGGCGTCGTTAGTTTCGATTTTGACCACGCGCCAAAAGAACTTTGTAGCGCTACAGGTACCTAAGGGCTGATTTTTACAACACCAGATATCTATAATCGAGGAACAGGTTTGAATCTTCTATACAAAATCTGTCAGAAGTTAATTTTATTTCACTAATTAAAGTTATCTGACGTTGAGAAAATCAGCCCTGGGGTCTAGGTAAAGAAGAGAGTGTTAAGACCGGTAATGATTAACTGCCAATATGTCTGCCAAGTGTAATGGTATGGTAGTGGCACTTTCTCCTATGACCGTACATTGAAGCAGCCAATTGCGAGGTCCATGTTAGGATGTAGACGATTACAAACTGAAATGTTTATTATATGGAACGAATAAGCACCTTCACAAAACCTCATATATTTATAAGTACGGTATTAAATCTAGCAGTTTTTGTAAATCTTCAAAATTATCCCATTATTTTTATGCAGATAATACCGCCATTTTAGTAATTTGAAGAGTTGGTAGCTACATGAGTTAATTCAGGACATTCCTAACCATACAATTTATGAGTTTACAACCTAAAACGGAACACTTAATGAAATCCGACTCACTTTACCTTGAAAGTACTAACAATCGCAGTGCATATTCTCATAAAATAATCCACTTTGCCCTCGTACCCACGGACGGTTTTTTCCCGCGGCGATTTTTTATCGCACACTGGATTTTCAAATCTCGGTGTTGAGCCGAGCATTAAGAATCCAACAGAGTGTATCACAGCTATTGACGTTGTTCTGTAAACTAAGGCAGCCGATCGATTCTGTAAAAATATCACCGTGAAACTTAGGTGAAGTGAGCGTGAAGTGAGCTGACAATAGTGTTAATCCCTAGCATCCTGCCGGTCGATTTGTGACGGTGACAGCTCACTTCACCTAAGTATCACGGTGATCTTTTTACAGAATCGACCGACTGCTATTACAAACTAAAGTTGTGTCTCGCGGATGTTAAATGTGACAACCACGGTGTATGCGTATTCAGATAGTAAACTGAGACGTTTTCTGTCCCGAACAACAAAAAGTTGCGCAAATTCTTTATTCGTGATGTCTGCTCTAGTTTACATTGAACCTCAATGATCACAGCGCGTCAAAACACGCTGTTGGATTGTCGACTCTCGGCGCTAAGCAGTGCGTTGATAATCCAGTGTGTGATAAAAAAATCGCCGACGGCGAAAATCGCTGGTGGGTTCGAGGGCTTAGTGGGAAAGGAATGATTCAACGTTTTTATCCTGCTAGTGATGTCCAACGATGGAAAACGACATATTGAGCAGACGTAATACTTTTCTCTCGAATCAACCATGTATAAAATGTTTTTAAAATAGAAGCTTTAGATAGACAGACAGACAAAATAATAATTATGTTATAGTTGTGAGATCATCTTTTTTAACAATGAACAAATGACATTTATTCTTATGTCTTTAAACAAAATATTCGAAGATAAGATTGTTATGAATCGCATCCACCCCGCACCCCTGAGCCCGTGTGGTGGATGGATTACGGCCCACTCGCTCACACAGAAAAGAGGCCTGTGTCTCAGCAGTGGGAACATTATAGGCTGATTTTGATTTATGTAGTTTCATTTGGATTGTTAATTTAAAAATCATCTGTTCAATTTAATGGAATAATAAAATATTAAATTATTTCACTATGTTTAATTAAATTATAAAATTTTACGTTATTGCATAATTTTCAAATAAATCATTGTAATAACACAATTAAATCATTTGGCAGTGTTTAATTTTTATAAATAGATCCAATATAGCGATCAATCAACGAAGTAGTTTTTAAAATAATATTGTTATGTTTTAACAGTATGTGATTGCCAATCAAGCTTTCTATAAGCGTTGAGCTTGACAAAACGTATTTGCATAACATGAGTTGAATTAGCATAAATAGTAAAAAAATTCAATGTTGATCTAGAATATTTTACGGGTGAAACCGCAGCTAATATGTTATCATTTACATTTCTACCGTAAAAAGAATCACGTTTTTAAACAAAATATTCTATAACTACAAGCTACAAGGTCCTTTGGCACGTGGCCAAAATCGGAACTAACACTGCCATTCTATTTTGTCAATACAATTTCGGTGTCAAGTTCTTTTTTTTTTACTAACAACGCCCCCCTCTCAATGTCAATCAGGCGCCGTAGCACTAGTCTGTCACTTTATGGTGACATATGCTACTCTGGTTTCATTTGAAACAATGACATACCTAACAAACAATGGGATGTCGGTATGAAGCATGTTACCTTCATATTGTTAGTAAAGGGTAAGTAGGTATGGTACTCAACACAGTAATAACCAGTCATCGCGACATTATACCATAGAGTTTGTCTGCCCTATATCTGTAAAGCTGGCCTTCCAATAGGAAAATCCAGCATGTTACTGTCTTATGGTAAGTAGGTACCCTTTGCTTATTTGAAGGGTTGGAACTCGACAAAATACTAACCAATCATTGCAGAGGCCACGAGACTGAATGGATGTCTATTACCTAAGTGGGGATCAGCAAGTTGATAGGTTTTAAGCAAAGGGTAAGAACTCGACAAAATACTAACCAGACATTATGAAGGTGTATAGCTGGTCAGGGGATGCATCCCACGAGACTGAAGGGATGTCTTTCACCTGAGTAGGGGTCAGCACGTTGCCTTCATTAACTTCCACGCCGCTTGGGTACTTTATCTGTGAAACAAATCATAATTGAGAAATTATAAAATCATCCAAGTAAGATGTAAAAGGTAACATAGGTAAGTTCTGGAAGTCCAGGGTCCGCTTCCAAATCCAGAAAAGCTAAACAAAAAAAAAAGTGGAAGTAAAGTCAATGAATACTTCATTTATCAAAATAAAATAGAAAAAAAGATTTTTTGGTTGTAACTGATTAGTTTATTTTCTCTTTCCGAATAAACGTTCGCTTTTCTGGTTATCGTGAAAATTCCGGTAATTTTTAGTAACAATTACACCTGCTTATCATGCTGCTCATTATGCTTTATCGTCATATTATCTGAGTGACCAAACAAATGAAATAATGAAGTTAAATCGTCACTTGCCTTTGTAAACACATTATTTGACTAACGAGGTGGAAGTGAGATAATAAGTACATGCAATTTAGATCTCATGTTCATCATCATAATAATAACACAAAAAGGTCGTTATCTGTTTGATACTTTTATGCCAGATAAATAAATGTGCACTTTAGTTATCATGCTATCGTTTATGTATGTTTTTATTGACTTGAATGTGCCCTGGCGGCTGTGAGTATGTCATGCTCACTCAGATGTCTCGCTGATGGTGGCGCGTGTGTTGGATCATTTAGCTCCCTTCAAAATGGTTGAGCTGAATGGTGCTGATCCATACGCCATGTTCGTGAACGGGCGCCGTCAGTTGGGACTGGTCAACTCTTAGCGGCCATGGCTGATTTTTAATTTTTTAATTGTTCTTTGTTTTTATCTTTGTATTACGGACGCTTCTAACGTGCACGTCTTTCTACATTGTTCTCACATGTATAATTTCAACATGAATGATGTAACCAATACTTTGTAACAATTTATTTTATTTAAAAGAGTGTCCGTGGAGTTTCTTGCCCGTTCTTCTCCATAGGTACCTACTACGCCTTGGAATGGGCAACTAGCTTCATATTTTTGACTGACCGATTCCTTGACAATTCAAAAGTGCCTGTAATGGTTTAATTGAAATAAATGATTTGAGTTTGAGTTTGAGTAACTTTTGGATTTGGAAAAAACAAATATTACCTTGTGAGATAAAGATAAGTTCGGAATAAAAACGCAAAAGTAACAGCTAAACAGGGTGAATTTTCAAATGGGAATCCCAACAGCGGATATTTACGCTAACCGTAGAGATAGAAGCCAATTTGATGTTAGACCCTTCCAGATTTTTTTAAAGATTTTTAAACTAAAATCCTGCCGAACGTTTCCCCAATTCTTTAACACTCCTCTTCCTATAATTTCTACCTCATACATAAGACAAAGGAAAAAAAATCCTTCCACGTACGGAAAAATTCTTTACGGAAATAGACAGATGGTAAGATAAGTACCTAAGTGCTGTAGTGCATAATAGGTACCTGTCAAGTTCATGAAGTACCTAGTGCACCAACGTCACATCCGGCAAACGTTAACGCTAATGACATTTTATTCTGTTTACCTCTAATGGGTGATTGCCATTGTAAGCAACGTGTTCAATTTATCACAGAAAACTATATTGATATAAGTATACGTTATTATGTCCTAATATAATGTTATAACTACCTTCGGTAATAAGGTTGTTAAGCTAAAAATAGATAGTAGGTACGTAAACCAATCTATTTTAGTTTATGGTTATGTTTATCTTTGCAGCCTCTACCAATCAATCTACCTAGCCGTTTCCCAAATATGTTGGGGTCGGTTTCCAGTCTAACCAGATGTAGCTGCATACCAGTATATTGATATGGAGCGACTGCCTATCTGACCTCTAATACCCAGTTACTGGGTAGGACGATAACCCTGGGCAAGACTGGCTGTCAGACTTTCGGGCTTCTGGTATAGTCGCCGGCAAGTAACTTGTCAAGAATCTTAGATGCGCAGAATTCGTTTTCGCTTGCTTTTCTTAACAGACATGTTCAAAAATAAATTATTGCAATAATCATAGAATAATGACATGCGATAAAAGTGTCAATATTTTTGTTGCACCAAGTGTACATTCGCAAACTTACTCCCAATACGCCAAAACCTTGCCAAGTAACTTGCCAACTGTACCAGTAACGACTGTCAAAGATCTACGAGTGGCGGCCTGGAAGCCTTCACTTACAGAAATGCATAAAAATAAAAACCTTATTCGGGTTTGTGTGTGAGAAACTGGGAAAGGTCGTTTTGAGCGAAGCAACGCTATATAACTCTTTGATAAGAACTGATTAAATAAGTGAAGACCAAATGACGACCATGATTTGAGGTTTGAAATAACTTTATTCTCATAAAAATACTATTGTATTCTTATATGAGAATATTAAAAAAACTATACATAAGTCAATATTAGTAGTCTCAAAAATTTGTTATAGTTTTGCCCGATATACATGTTCGCCAGGATGCGAGAGGAATTTGGGATTACGAAACGCCTAACTATCAAGGCGTGAATTTAAAAGACAAAGCTTAGTTTTAGTGTACCTACTGGTTGATAGTTGTTAAGCAAAACAATATTACCTACTCTTTGTTCTTCCTAGTAGCCTGGGAATGGAAGACAATGATAATTACAGCCACATCGATGATATCTAAGGACGAAGAACAGTAGTGTTTCTGCATTCCAATAGCCAGCTTTATATTTTGAAATTAATTATTTTCAGCACAATGGCGAAATGTGTACACCATAGTTGCAATATCACGCCTGATTGCCAGGCGTGATATTATGATAAGTTATGTTATTATTACGAGCATAAGTTAAAATTGCAGCATTGGAAGCGTTTAGACTGTGCCCAGTAGATGCCCTTATTCTTATATAAGCCAGCTATCTAATTACGCAACACATTGTCGTTGACAATTCCGACTAATCTGTTTCAATTTGACAGGTCAACAACATTCATTGTGTTATTTACGTTGTTGAGCAGATTTTTTTTTCGAACGTACGAAGCAATGGATTAGCAATCTGTTTCAAAACCATTCAGATTCCGATTGATCGTGTATTACGTAATTAGGATACTGGTTTTCATGTAAGTAAATACATATTCGTAGTCTAGTCCTATTGATAAAACAGTTTACATTGTGAAGAGCGGTGAAAAAACCAGAAAGACATGAGAGACGAGTCTAATGTCGCAGAATCATTAAATTTCATAATGGATCTTGCTTTTTTTTCCCTCCGAATTTTACTCTAATCGTGTTAACAAGGACGTAAACATGCGGAAGAGCCAGCTGTTTTCCTGTGCCGTCATGTCAACCTTAATTGAGTCGACCATCCAGTTTGCAACGGTTCCAGCTAGGTGTTTCTACATTCAATTATTCATCCAGCTCATCAGTACCGAAACCTGTACGTAGATATCCAAGTTGGGAACGGCAGTCATTTTAAACAGAATGAAAGTATCTGGAAAAGATCCGGAGTATTCCGAAGTTATCGTCATAGAGTAAGCTGACTTTTTTCTACACTTAAATCTTTATCTAGACTTTAGAATTTCTAAAGCACACGTTGGGCGAGCCCGAGCCCGCTCGGCCAACGCAAATGAAAGGGCAAATCACGCAAAAAGCCCCAGTATACGTTGGGCGAGCGACTGGCTCGCCCAACGTGTACTGGGGGCTCAATGTTTGCTAACATTTTCGAACAATAATCGTGTATCTGTCTGACATTTATAACCGGTTTGAAAGTAAGTACATAACTTCTAAAACTAATGTTTTCGTGCATTTAATTAAACTTGGTATCTTTTTTCGATTAATTGATGTTATATTGTGTGTAAAATTGTATTACAATCTGTGGTATTACCACCTCACATTTTTATGTGAGAGCGATAGAAGTGATGTACTGTATGTACATAAGAAAAAAGTTATAATATCACTAAAATTACGAATATTTTAACTTTAATACTTAAATTATGTACAGTTAGCTAACCTGCCCTGCCCTCCCCCGCTGGGAAGTTTTTTTGCGCCACTTCTTCCCAGCGAAAGCACCAGCAAGTGGTGAAGGGCGGGCGTGTTGGGGACTGTCGTTCGAAAAGTGCTGATCTCAGCCTAGTTTGAATAAACGATTTTTGAATTTGAATAAAGCACTTTTAGCGGGTTCGCGGGTGGGTTAATCGATACAAATGGTTAGAGGTACTGACCTCTAACCATTTGTATCGATTATTTTAAATGGACAATGGTATTTCGTTTTGTGCAGATTGGTGTTTGTATAATAATCTATGTATTAAATGAAAGCATTTACGGAAACAACTGTACGTTAGCTCGTGTTTCATATAATTATGAAAACAATCATTGCAGACTGTTTTGAAAATTATGAATGGAAAGCAAATTGTCGAGAAATATCGTTCAATTTTCTTCCCTGTGCAAAGCTTTCTTCCCATGAGTGACTGAGAACCTGTGTAGGTACCCATTGTGACCGGTTGGTAGACATCAGTTCCATATAACGTATCAGCATATCGGGCTCAGAATACCGTGTGGCAGCATCGCGCTCAAATATGAGCTTTTTGGCCTCGTTTTTTTTAAGGCCTTCGGTTTTTTTATTTTTACATCTTTTTGTTTTTTATACGTCTATTATAATTGTGTGTTGAGTTTTAGTTTGTTTTGTTTCTGTGTGAATCACAATAATAATTCGTAGTTTCGGGCGAAGTTACGGGCGCTTCCTACTCCGTCTCACTTACGTTCATTCGTAAGTGAGGGTGAACGAAGTGCACGGAACTTCGGCCTAAATTACGGATTTCGTTTAGGGAGTAGACCCCTTGATATGATGAAGGCACCGATCGCAAAAACAGCAGGAAGCAACATCGCTTTTTAAACAAAAGTTTCATCACTATTTCCCTGATTTAGGGACGATTTTTCAATCTTGAGATAAATTTTATCCCAGTGCCTAATAAAAAAATGTGGTTTGACACTTTTTGATTAGGAAATATGTCAAACCGTCATATTTATTATTTTTAAAAAAGCTAATCTTACTGAGATTGGCATGAAATATGTAATAATCGTGATCTTAGTTGATGCATGCGACGAGAAGAATGACAGTACCTATTGACATGGTAAAATAATTTTACTAAAGTTGTAAAATATAAATAACGTTACTGAAGGGGTAAAATAACGTTCCTGACGGTGTAAAGTAACGTTGCTGAAGGGGTAAAATAACGTTCCTGACGGGGTAAAGTAACGTTGCTGAAGGGGTAAAATAACGTTCCTGACGGGGTAAAGTAACGTTGCTGAAGGGTTAAAATAACGTTACAGATGTGGGAAAAAAAATATTTACGTGGAAAAGTTCTTTGATACGAGTTGTGTGTAGTCTTGCATGCAAATAATAATCAATCGTCAAATTCATGTTTTTAAGTGAATTAAGAGTGACATGAAAGTAGTATAATTTGAAAGCGGACCCTGGAGTATCGTCATAAGCGAAATAGTTAACTCTTTAGAATTTCTGTAGAAGTTTTATACAGTTATATTTTTCCATGACTGTACCTGTAACTAAATCGAAACCTGAAACCGAAAAAATAAAATACGCACGCGTTTTATTTTTGGAATATCTTACAGTATTGAACTGAACAGGTATACAAGCAAAAAGGTAAACTAGGTGACTAGGTCAAATCAGTTATCGACAGACAGCCACTACAAAACTTTCTCAAATACGTTTAACACCCATTGACTTACTTACCACGGCATTTTGCAATTCTGAATTTAAATAAAACTAGATTGTTATCAATCACACATCGATTAAATTTAATACAAAAGGTTTAATACTTACGGTCACCAGTGAAGAGGGCGCTTTGGACACGACTTCGGGCACCACCTGGTGCATTTCAAAGCTCTTCGCGATCGACGACATGGTTCTCGCAAACACCCTAAAATTGACCATAGTGCCGTCTGCTATTAACAAAACAATCGCATATCTCAATATTCGCGCCATTTTGAACATAAACAAATACTTTTTTTTTTTATTCGTTTATGGCGACGGACAATGATTGCGTGCGGCGAGTGACTGGCCTCTGCAGTCTACCTACCGACTGGCTACTGGTTATATAAAGTGCTACTCTGACGGTTCCAATATAATGATGGTGGGGTACAGATGAGGAAAGAAATATTTGTTTCTTTGAGTTTTAATTGAATTAAAATGTGTATTTGGTAGAACTTATTTTGTATGTGTAAAGTAAGTTGGTAGAGAGTTTCTGGGCCTCAGAAAATACTTTTCCACCTGAACAAATACATTTTCTTTCCAAAGGCCTATTAATTTAAATTGCAATGAATGCATAAAATAAGGGTAAATATACTGAAATTAATTGTTATTATGTTTAACTAAAATATTACAACATAATTATCTACCTAAATCAGAATAAATAAAATCAATAAATGCACCTACTTTTCTGTGTTAACAAAATATTTAAAATACCCAGAATTTACAAGGAAATAAGGTATCTATGAAACAATATGGCAATTTCTCAGAGATTGCACTTCTGTAACCAACAGTACCATCCTCAGTTGACAAACATCAGGTAAAATTACTGCCAGTGCAGTGTGTTTGTGCAGTGTGGGAGTCAGTGTGCCTCTCCAATGGAAGTCAACACCATTGTCATGAACTGTACAAATATAAACTAAAATTCACTGTCATTACAATATTTTGCTAAATCCATCATATCTGGCTTGTTTTTATATGTCCATAAGAGCCTATATCATCAAGACGCCATGGCGACCTGGCTGCGGCGCCACGGCATGGTGAGGTATGGTTCTTTTAAAAAGTGAATTTACAAAAAAAAAAACATTGTTTTCTTTATGTAGGTATTCTGTTTTTTTTTGCTCCAACTTCCCTTTTCTGTATTTACTTATTGTGTGCTTGTTTTTGTTATTATTTCTTGTTCTTTATTTATTACCAGAATACCTGAAATTTATATTATTTTTTGAAATTTTGGTACACACCAATTAATTATTGAAATTTTGGTACACATATGTATTTTTGTGACCCAAACACGGACATGTAACATAAATAAATGAATGTTGAATATGGGGATCACCCATCCTTGGGCAAAAGCTGGTACAGTATAAAATGAATTGGTAGACCTTATAAATTAATTTGTGAATAAAATGATTTTATTAATGAATAGGTAAAATTGAAGATAATTTTGTTGTACAAACGTCACTTTTGTTCAGAAAAGTTTCATTTATCATTTATCATATTAAAGTAAATAGGTAGGTTCGTAGAAGTTTCTATGTGTGTTTATGTCTTAAAAAATGTCATTAATAGGGATGTGAAAGATTTATGTTGTTGTTGATTTATGTTTGTTTATGTTGTTGGGCCTAGTTATAATTGGCACAGCACAAGACCTAATTGTGTTTGTGAAATATGTCAACATAAAAAATATGGTTAATTATATTGGGCATTGTACCTACGGGTACTTAGTTACCTATATTAGGAAATTCTATTTTCAGTTCTAAGGACAATCTTGTTGGTTGGGTGTGTTGTTTACAAAATTCATTTTAATTATTTAACTTGGATGCCTAATATGAATTTTGTGAAAATATTTTCAATACTGCACTGACCATCATCATAGCAGCTATGTATTACGTAACAGAATAAATAAATCTAAATGCATAGCTTTGCCGGCGGCATGCAATCATTAACTTTTTGTCCTATTATTTATTTTGTGTAATGTGAAAGTATGTACTTAAATGGTTGATAATATGCAAGTAAAAGTTGGTGGACATCTTACCTGGATACTTGTATCAATAAAAGAGAATGACGTGGAACAAAAATCCGAAAATATCTTAGAACTTCGACAAAAACGTAGAGTACAACCAGCAAAGTAGTTAAGCCGGCAAATAATAGACAAGACAAAGTTTGACAAGTTTCATTTTATCAAACGTCAGGATGATGGGCACTGATAAGATAAAAAGATATAATCTGATATGAACTAATGGAATTTACATAAATAGAAAAAAAAAACGTTATATTTTTGGTTTTAATTGTGTTGCGTAATAATACCTACTTGAATCTATTATGTATTTTATCTGTGAAACTAAGAAAATTTTACAGACTACGTAGTTAATTTTTTTGACGGGTATCTTTATTATTATTTTTTAGTTTTTCTGTTTCCTATACAAATAAGGAATTTCCCCAGTCATACCCCAGTTGGGCTAAAGTAAGTAAGCTGTTGTAGTTCTCTCGACTGACTTGGTTAACTCGACTTGAGGTCCTTAGTAAACTTTAGTGTCATCAGAACTACATGTGTGCCCTCTGCCCCTGACGACCCGACCCACTGATCCAAGTTTCAATAGAATCGGTTTACAGGATGAAAATTAAGTAGATAAAAAATCAACCAACCCCTATTTTTTATCCTTAGGGGTGCATTTTATTTTTTCGTTTTAAAGGATTCCAACTTTGAGGTATATGAACTTCTGTATAATATAAAAAAGAATCGACAACTCTATAAAAAGTTATGAGTAATAAAAAAAAACGAGTTTTTAAAGTATTTTTTGGAGATAGCCTGGCAATCATTTTGCAATGTCAACATTGTCAATGTCAAATAACGTGATGGATGAAAGAAGCTTCGCTTCTCCTGTGTATTTATTTCTTGCGAACGATAATAATGTAAAAGTGTTTTAACTGCTTTTAGTTTAATTTTCGTCCTAAAAGTGTCATAATATGGTCATAAAAATGCCTTAATTTGTGTAAAATGCTACTCGGTGACATCGAACTAACCAAACGCTTGCTGGTTATTGCTGTCGTTCTTGGCATTATTTTGGTTTTGAAGGAATACGTGTTTGTTTATCCAATATGACTCAACATAAAGTAGCTTATTTTTATAATGCCGACGTGGGGAACTTCCACTACGGGCCCGGGCACCCGATGAAACCGCACAGACTGTCGGTGACACACAGTTTGGTGCTAAACTATGGGCTCCACAAAAAAATGCAAATATACAAACCGTACCGAGCCAGCGCTCACGATATGTGTCGCTTCCACAGTGAGGACTACATAGAATTCTTGCAAAATGTAACACCTCAAAATATTCAAAGTAAGTAAAAAATTTAATAAGTTTGTTAATAAGAAAACACTTTTCAGATATCTTCATGGCATTGTCATCATCAGCTTTAAACTTTTGTAAAAAGGTTGCATCAACATTTTAATAATAAGGAGAGCTCTGGAGCTAGTGCTAGTGTCCTTTACTAGTATAGTATATTTACCACATTATATTAAGTCGGGGGAGGTCTATGTCTAAAAGTGGACGTCTTTCAGCTGAAATGATGATGAAATTTTCTATAACATGTGAAGTTAGCAACAATGCTACAACAAATTGTGAAAAGAATACATAGCAAAAAAAAATACATAGATAAACAAATACATGCATAGTAATTTATTCCATACGCAAAATACGCGTTTTGACGTGGAGTTGCAGATACCAGCCCGTATTACCTATAGTAATTTATTTATTTACTTGCTAATGAGACACTGTATCACAGTTTTTAAAATTACTGTACACCTATGAAAATTCTCAGAGACCAATGAAGAAAGATAAGAAATACTAAGGGACTTGACACACTGGACACGTTCTGTCTCCCACGGCCCGGTGAAATCGAACAGTTATGTTATGTCAATTTGACCAGAGTCAGAGACCAAAGTGAGACCCTCCATAATGTTGCTTCAACCAAATATTTCTTCCTGTATTCATGACTGTCGGTCTATTAAGACTTAGGACGCAATTTGTTTAAACATTCTAAATCTACTTAATAAAAGTCTTAAATTCACTGACAGACAACGCACAGCCTAAAGTAAACCAAGCCCTAAATTTTGCACATGATTTCTAATATAGGCAATAAGGAATGATTTTTGATAAGTAATTCCCTAAAGAGGTTAAATAGGAGATGAAGTTTGTCAGTTTAGCTTATGGGAAATTCCATCGGGTGCACATGCACAATTTGTTTGAAAAAAAAAACTTATTTTAATTTCAGGTTATTCCAAAGACTTACTTCACTACAATGTTGGTGATGACTGTCCTGTGTTCGAGGGGCTGTTTGACTTCTGTTCAATGTATACGGGAGCTTCCTTGGAGGGTGCTATGAAGCTCAACAATAATGCATGCGATATTGCCATCAACTGGTCTGGTGGGCTGCATCATGCCAAGAAATTTGAACCTTCAGGTAAGGTCTTAAAATAAAAAAATTACCATGTCATCACGTCTGTATCACCTAAATGGATAGGCAGAGGTGTTGCAACCACATATTATAACCAGTTATTAATCCCATGGATCAAGCCTATTGCCAGTTACAGGGTACAAATTCAAATTTGCTAGTACTGAGAATTTCCTTTTCAAAAAACCAAATAATGCTGCTGGACTTAGGTCAAACTTAGCAGTTGTATTAACAAATAAACTCTGTCTGAAAAATTGTTACCCGTACAAATAAAATACTTGTGTTCTCATCACTCTGTACCCATCACCAGAGATGACTACAGATAGTTAATTCTGCAAAATCATTTAAATGTTTTTTGTTTTTAATTCTAAAATACTGTTTACTGTTCAATAAAAATAAAATATATGAATACACTGTTTTCACTGATATCCAAAACTATACCTAAATAAGTCCGTGGCAAAAAACGAAAATACAAAACCAGACACCGACTTCCGAAATTAAAGTTAAGTACCTACAACTCGGGCGCAATAACTTGACACCTGGCTCGAAACTCGACTCCCCTCCCGCTAACCCGCGCGAGGCCCCGCTCTCGTCCTTCAGGACGTGAGCGGGGCGGGTATTTTTCATTTTGTAGTGTATAAAACGTTTTTTTTTTTGTGTATTCTTTTTTTCCGATATACTGTTAATTTTCAATCTTTGACCATAAATACTTTATTTCTTGTACAAAAAGTTGGCAACCTTAGCTAAGTGAGCTAACCCTGACCTTGTAAACAGAACTTACTATAATTATAATAATACGTGAAGCAAAAACTGTACCCCTTTTTACGAAAATTACGCGGACGGAGGAGTATGAAATTTGGCACAGTTAAAGTTTTTAAGGAGAAGGAGTGCAAAAAGCTAATATTTTTATATAATTTACATTAGAAATAAATAAAATTAATAAAAAAATACATTACACACACTACCATTCGTTTGACACAAGATGGCTACCTTAGAATCATGACATTTAATCAAAATTAATTATGGTCGAATTTCGACGTCTGGGCGACCACTAGTAATAATTAATATTTTAACTACGTAATACGGGTGACAAAAATAAGAATAACAAACGTAACAATTGCTAGGTAGGTACCTAATTACTAATCCTGACTAATATTATAAATGCAAAAGTGAATTTGTTTATCTTTTACGCTAAAACTACTGAACGGATTTGGATGAAATTTGACACAGGGGTCTACCCCTGTGCCAAATTTTATCCAAATCCGTTCTATGGTCGTTCGTGGGTCTATGGTCTACCATAGGACACTTTTTATCCCGATATTCCCACGGGATCGACACTTATGCGGGTGAATCCGCGGGGCGCAGCCAGTTACATATAAGTAGGCGTGCGTTTCTTTACCTTTCGATGACCTTTAGAAATTGGAAGTGTGAAAAACGTGAGGTTCGGATCATTTAAACAGGCGAATGCGATGAAATATGCTTTTGTCTTCTCAATATCTTGCGACGAGCGGACGACGAGACGTGGCGCGTGAGCATCGACGGACGGACGGGGCGCACTGTGGAACGAAAAAAGGGTCTCGAAACATTTAAATTTATTTTTTTCAAAATTTTCAATGAAAGTTTAAATTTTAATGTGTCGGTTTTTTGCTTTTTTTTGCCAAAACGTAATGTATGGAGCTAATGCTTATATATCCGGAACGGAGTGAATAACCTATCCTTGCACACGGTGATGTAACTATTTATTTATGATTTTTTGACATACTTCATATAACGAGATTAAGGCCCGTATTACAGCAGTGCTATTCTGTAACCATCTCACCGTGAAAACTTAGGTGACGTGAGCGTGGAGTGAGCTGTCAATAGTGTCAATCTCTAGCATTAGGTGGAATGACAGCTCACTCCACGCTCACTTCACCTAAGTTTTCACGGTGAGATGGTTACAGAATAGCACTGCAGAACCTCGCGCAAAACTCAAGCGTTACATAAGTAACGCTTGAGTTTTGAGTGAGACTCGTTTAAAGACTTGATTGTTTGAAACTAGTTTTAAGTAATGCTTGAGTCTTGAGTGAGGTTCTGTAATACGGGCCTTAGTGCGGTGTTTTCTGAAAAAACTGCACCTAATCTGAAAAAATCAAATCAAATCAAATCAATCTTTATTTGTGAACATAAGTACAAAAAGGTGTTATTTATACATATTAGCTGATCTGTATGTTCGGCCAATAATCGGCATACAAATATAATATTAGTAAGCAGGTTATTTTTACTATCATAATTAACAAAGTCTAGGATAAAAGAAATGAAGCAATTGAAAAATGTCATGAGCCGCATAAAATAAAGTAATTGAATTATATTATTAATTATTAAGAATGTCAAAGAAAGTTAAATTTAGTCATAATATGTCATTTAAAAAGTCTTCAATCGAGTAATACGTCTTTTCAAATAGAAACAGGAACAACTTTTTTTTTAAATGGCTGACATTTTCCTCACTTCTGATACACTTTGGCAATTTATTGTATAATTTTGGAGCCATTACGAAAATACTGTTCTTGTATAAAGCAGTTTTAGATCCAACAGTTTGTAGCCGGTCAGCTCGACGCTGACTACCTACTCGGTCAAATTTATACATATTATTTTTGACGAACATAGATGTCTGGTATATGTACAATGAGGGCACTGTTAAAATTTTCATACTTTTAAAATATTGTTTACAGCTGTCAGTGGTTTGCAGGTTACAGATCGCTGTAATGCACCTTTTCTGACACTTAAACACCATATTTCAGTCTAATCAGATACGTCAAAAATCATAAATAAATAGTTACATCACCGTGTGCAAGGATATTACGGTTATGAGAAGCCATTTCAAGCAAAGCACCGACACTTTAAAATTAAGTTTAAATGTCTTCGAGAACCCTTTTTCGTTCCACAGTGGGGCCCGCCGCGCACTTGTAGCTTTATGCCTAAAATGCGGAGTAAACCATTATGTATTCCTCGGTGCCAACACGTCATATCTAGTTAATAATTTACTTTCTGGATTATTTTTTTGTTCGAAAAAATAACATAAGTATCCAAAATCCCTTTATTCTATTTCAGGTTTCTGCTATGTAAATGATATAGTCATAGCTATTCTGGAGCTCCTAAAATACCATCCTCGAGTATTATACATAGACATTGATGTCCATCATGGAGACGGTGTTCAAGAAGCGTTCTACCTGACTGACAGGGTTATGACCGTCAGTTTCCATAAGTATGGGAATTACTTCTTCCCAGGAACGGGTGATATGTATGAGATTGGAGCTGAAAGTGGGAGGTATTACTCGGTTAATGTGCCGCTGAAAGAGGGCATTGACGATCAGAGCTATGTACAGGTAATTTGGGTTATAAAAATTATAATATAATCTTTGAATCACGTTTTTGCGTTGGTATCCTATGAACTTCCACTGCTCAATTTGGTCCTGCCAGTTACTGTTGCAGCAGACCTGGGTACCTATTACCATAATCATTACTCTTGGCAAATATGTAAATAAGCTGTGAAGTCGTCGAAGAAAATAGCGTCCAACTGTTAGCCGCTAAATACACGCACTCTACGCCGCGCCGTGACGCTAGTATAAGACGTAGCTGTCACGCGCTCCAGCATACAAAGTTGGCCTGTTTGATATAGTTCTTTTGCAGCGCGACACTATAACTAGACATGTAAATAATCAAAGCTCTTGGTTGATTTGACGGATTCATGTTACAAGTTATCTTAAAATAGTCTTTAGAAGAGTGAATGCTGTTTTTGTCCTTATACTATACAATAGACGAATTAATATTTAGTAACATAATCCGCGTAACGGGTGGACACATCAAGCGTCGAGAGCAGTGTAACAGTTTTTACTGCTCTCGACGCGTCCACACGTCGGGTCCGAGTTCGCAAGAAGTCAATCGCCATCCTGAGGATGCCTCGTTGAGAGGTGAAACACGCCGATTTCTTACAGGGTTCTTTAAGAACAGTTACGCGGATTAGGTTACTAAATATACGTCGTCTATTGTATTTTATAATGGATTTCCGCAAAGTCACGCCTGAATAAATTAACTATCTTATACTATAATAACAAACAACAGATAACTATAGTAAATAAATTACATTTATTCCGACCAACAAGGGATCAAAGGTAATCCTGAAATGCTGAAAAGGGATTTGACAGTTCCTTGTGTTCAATTGCAATTGCACATCATTTTCTGACATTTAATAAGTGCCTAGTAGGATTACGTGCAATAAAATATTTCGTATTTGAATTCCAGGTGTTCAAACCAGTAATCTCCAACGTAATGGAGTTCTACCGTCCAACCGCGATCGTGCTACAGTGCGGCGCCGACTCGCTGGCCGGTGATAGGCTGGGTTGCTTCTCACTATCCACGCGGGGGCACGGCGAGTGCGTGAAGTTCGTTAAGAACTTGAATGTGCCCACTTTAGTTGTGGGTGGGGGAGGGTAAGTTCTAAAGATTATTTTTTTGTTATCTTTGAACTTATACGAGTGGTTTTGTAGCTATTTATTCGGGGTATCATCATCACTATTATTCACCCAAATGACGTCCACTGCTGGACATAAATGTCTACAGGGTGTAAAAAGACACATCACAAAGCCGTAAACTACGCATACTGTACGTATAGCTAAGTAGCTTTGCGCAAAAATTATTGCTGGGAACCGTAATTTTTTTTTTTTTAATAAAAAAAAACAAGTTTTTATTGCGCGCAATGTAACGCGAACCCACGCTTGAATGAACGGATTCAGTGTTAGTTAAGCTCCGCCCCTACGCTACGTAGGTAGGTACTTGTTGTTCATTGCGTTTTTGTAACTTCAAATGCGTAATCTGTTAAGATAAATCTAAAATTCAGGTAATGTTTGTTTGGAAAAAAGTTTCGTATTATCGCATAGAATTCATTTTCGTGAAAAAGTAAAAAAAAAAAATGCGACTTTGACCTTCAATATCTCCAGAACCAGTGGATTCCCAGGTATGGTCTAGTGGAAAAAAATGATGCAAATAATGGGTAGAATATGTGGCTTTCGGCTTCGGAAAGTGTCTTTTTACACCCGATATATAGACCTCTCCGAAACATTGCCACATCAACCGGTCCTGTGCTTTGCTCTCTTGGGGACTAAACCCGTAATCTCTTTAAGAACTTGAATGTGCACTTTAGTTGTTGGTCGGGGAGAGTGAGTCGGAAAGTTTTTTTTTTTTTTTGTTTCCTTTGGGGATTGATACGAAGATACTAACTATCGTTTAGGGATGGTATACCTACTTGTCATTTATAACGAAAATGAAAACGACAAAATGCAAATGAGAATGGTGACTATGATGAATGAATGTACTTATTAGCTGCGCCCCGCGGTTTCACCCGCATAAGTCTCGATCCCGTAGGAATATCGGGCTAAAATGTATCCTATGTCCTAACACAGGTCATGGTCTACCCATGTGCCAAATTTCATCCAAATCCGTTCAGCCGTTTTACCGTGAAAGCGTAACAAACTGACTTGCACATTTATAAATAATTACCTAGAATTACAAAAAAAAATCTGAATAGAAATTATCCTGTCTCTCTAGTTAGTGCCAAAGAGTCAGACTGGCTTGCATGAGTTTTAAACATTGCAAAGGGTATCTAAACTAGAAGATAAAATTAAATAAGATATCCTTTTCTCAATAATAACCTGAAATAGTTACTTGGAGACAAAAGAACTCAGCTACCAACTAATATTGTTTTGCTGTTGTTACTTTATTGCTTATTTGTTACATTTCAGCTACACACTCAGAAACGTGGCGCGGTGTTGGACCTTCGAAACTTCATTGCTAGTAGACGAGAACATTTCAAATGAACTGCCTTACACAGAGTATTTGGAGTTCTTCGCGCCAGACTTCCAACTGCACCCGGAAATCAACAGGTACATACTTTATCGCACAATACGACTCGCCCCTGCTTTCCTCGGTTTTTATTACTTGACAAAACATCGAGATTTTTTAAAATTATATGTACTATCGAAGAACTTCATATCTAAGCAGTTTGAAAACAAAATCCTGTGAACGCGATGACCACAACTGTTACCGCCCCGGTTCTAAAGCGGCCGAGCGCTGCAAGCAGAAATAGTCCTTACGGTGTATAGATATTAACTTCTTCGATGGTATGTTGAATATTAATGTAATAAACACAAACATCTTCTGGTTTTTTTGATGAATATAAATAATACTTCACTGCAAACGACAAATGTCCCCATACCATAATCATTTGCAGGGGAGGTCAACTTAACAGTAAAAGTTGCACTGCACAAGGTTCAAAATCGCTTGACACTTCCCTTTCATCAAGTATGGAGTGCATGGTAACCAACATAAGAAAGTCTAAAAATAAGAAAACTTTTTGTAATCAAAAAGTTCATCGTGTTTTTTCTGATCAAAATGTCACCAACTGAAAAAAAAAGCAATAGGGAAGAAAATAAATTGTAGTCTTTATCTGTTGTACTACTAAAGGCTAGACACGTCGAGAACTTAGGTTTATCTTGGTGCGTACAAATCTAGAGTTCCAACAAAATATTTGTTTATTGTTTTGCAGCTCAAACAACGCGAACAGCAAACAGTACTTAGAGGCGATCTCAAAGCATGTGTACGACAACCTCAAGATGTGCCAGCATTCGCCTGCGGTGCAGATGACGCATGTTCCGGGTAAACTATTTACAATAATATAATGTACCATCAAGGAAGTTCATAACTAACAACCGTAAAGACTATACTTGCTTGCAGCGCTCAGCCGCTTTAGAACCGGGCCGGTAATAGATGTGGTCTTCGTGTTCACGGAATTTTGTTTTCAAACTGGTTATATATGAACTCCTTTGATGGTGGACCTACAGATATTGAACTGGTCCGTTTTCTCCCGAATCCTTATGGATTTCCCCAAAATACTGCACATGGAATCGTAAATGGCGACAAGGATATAAAAATAGACAACAAACCTGTCTATTGACTGCTGCAAAAACTTGAAACGGTAATCTGTCACCATTTCATTTTTCACTATTACTTAACAATCTTTACTCCACAGGTGACTTCTTCCGCGAAGAATACAAGTTTCAAGTTTTTACAAAACTTGAAACAGTATTCTGTCACCATTTCATTTTTCACTAATACTTAATTATTACTCCACAGGTGACTTCTTCTGCGAAGAATACAAGTTTCAAGTTTTTACAAAACTTGAAACGGTATTCTGTCACTATTTCATTTTTTACAAATACTTAACAATCATTACTCCACAGGTGACTTCTTCCCCGAAGAATACAGAATCAAAGACGAGCCCGACCCAGACGTGAGAATCAGTCAGGAGGAAGCGGACAAAATGGTGGAACCGAAGAACGAGTTCTATGAGGATGAGAAAGACAATGACAAAGAACCACCAGCCGAGAACAAGGACCCATAGCATACGAATGGCCTGACTGACCCCCTGGCCATTTGACAAGAAAAGGGTTACAGAAGATACAGGAATCAGTTTCTGTGAGTGAGTGCGAGAATGACGTTTTACAGTTACTTTTTTTACGTTTTGAAAGTGAGTGACTATTTGGTGGTTTTTTTTGTTGCAAGCTGTTCTTTGCTTGTCAGTACTTGTTTGACGTTTGTTGGTTTAACCCTTCTCATACAGCTGTAGATGTATTCGGTATGATGAATTTTATCAATGCTGATCTCAACTTCTGAATGTTTTTAATTTTGAAATTTACAATGAAGTAGAGGGTTTTTATTCTTTCAATTAATTGAAATATCATAGGACATTTCACGAAATTGAACGTAAAATATTACTTTCCTTTTTTTAAATGGTTTGGTGCCGTTAGAGAAGGGTTGATGATTTTTTTATTACTGTAAAATCTGAATGATTTATGCCTGTTTTCAGCATCACTATGTGACACCTAAATGAATCAAAAACGTACTGTTGGATTTTCAACGCTAGGCTCAGCGATGAGAGTTGAAAATCCAACAGTGCACTTCTATTTAGGGATTCACTTAGTTGTCGGTGAAAACCTGCATTAGCCTTACGAATAAATTAATTAAGTACCTAAATTAGATATATTGATTATTTGCATGCGAACATGATGGACAGAAATGAATTTTATTTTTATAAAACCCTATGATTGGGCTGTAGATTGTACAATAAAATCGTTATTTATTCTATGTGAATGTATGATTTAACTGTGTTTCCAATTGCAACTAAAGGTAACATTCCACACCCGACCGCAGGCGGCAAATGCAGGCGACATGTCGCCGCGACACGACTGGTTTCTATGAAATACCTTCCGTAGCTAGCGACACGTCGTTTCCAGCTACGGGCGAGCGACAGGCGACACGTGTAGCCTGAACACAGACCAGTAGTGCCGCCAACGCTCAAACGATAACACTTTTTCTATCTTCTCCTCTGCGGTCGGGTCCGGAATTATGACTGCAGCGACACCTCGCCTGCAGTTGCCGCCTGCGGTCGAGTACGGAATGGTATCTTTACTGTCCACTAGTGCATAGTCATATACTTGCTATGCAGTTTAAAAGTGCAATTGAAAATATGTATTTCCTAAGGAGTTGGCACTGGCAAGTATAAGGCTGCCTGTCCACTGGAGCGGAGAAGCGAGAAGAGGAGCGGAGCTATATAGAATATTAACCAATAGATTTTAAACTCTGGACTGGAGTTTAGATGTTATTGGTTCTCTCCTCTCTTCTCCGCTCCAGTGGCCAGGCAGCCTAAGGGCGCTCACCAGACGGCAAAGCGCGACATGGCATGGTAAAGGGTTTCGTAAGCAGAAATGAGTTTGAATCGTATTTTCATACTATTAGCACTCGCATTACGTTAGTAAGTGTCGTCACAGGGGGAGGCCGCGGATGACTTAGGCATGGAGGGCAATAATACAATAAAATTGTTAAGGTTTTGCCGTGCCATGCCGCGCCGTGCCGCCTAGTGAGGGTTTATCATACAACTGCAAAATATTATAAATCTTAAGTTACGTTTAAAGTTACGACCACTCGTCCTTGTAGGGCAGCGAACAATACCCTGCTCTTAATATGAATTGGAACATCCAAAAATAAAATTTTCGACAATTTTTCTACCGTTTGATAGGTAGACATTCTGTCGTCTTTTCTCTTGTCCGCTGCTCAGCAAGGCAAACACAAAATCGCCTTTACTAGTAAATCTTAGATGCCTTGACCTCAGAAAGCACATCGGAAGAATAGACAAAATGACAGATTGTGAATCTGTCATTTAGTCTATTCTTCCAAAAACAAAACCCGTTTCTATTATGGTCATGCTACGCGTGCAGTTTTTGATAAGAAAATCGGCCTTATAATTGGCGGAAATAAGATGTTCTTTTTTTTTGGCCACTTTGAATTATGTATTACTTCTGTGCTGAGAACAAGTTGTGCTAAATGCCGAAGTTCGTGGCTGTCGCGCTCATCAACCGTGGGCGGGGGAGCGAGACACGAGACACCCAGTTTTTAGACCGACCGCGATCGTAATTAATATTCACTATCCTACTCGCACGTTTTATAACGCTGCGACCACCTCTAGTAGGTACCTATAGCCTCTTGTGCAATTCAAGTTGATTTTTATTATAAATATTTTACTTGCGCCATGCAAGCACGCTTCTGCAAATTTCCTAGTATGGGATATGAACGTATTTATAATAATGTATTCATGTAAGCATTTTTTTCCGTCGTCTTCCTAATCAAAGATTTTAGCACATGTGACTAGTAGATGTAAGTTAAGTTGCTTATAAGTTCAAGATTTTGGTGCCTACATTGTAGGATGGTTAAAATTATGTTTCGTAAACGTAATCAGAAACTTGAGTGAAATCATTCCTGTATATATTTATGGTAGGTGGGTAGGTACCTAAATGGTTGGTGTTGCCTTATTTATTAATATTTCCTGTTTGTTAGAAATCAATTTCAACAGTGATACGTTTTTCCATTGTCCAAATAAACAGCGAGATACACCAATCTATAGTAGTATTCATAGCTTTTAAGTAGGTATGTGTTACAATAAGTTTTATACAAAACATGATGTTAGGTCAGGTTCGAAAGAAGTCCCAATGACGTATGATAAATTATTATAACGTTTTAGGTAATTATCTTGTTTTTTTATTGTTTGTTTCGGCATTGTTTAATAAGTTGTAAATATTGTAAAAATGCCTAATAAAATAATTTTATTATTTCAAATTATCATTTTGTGTTTCCTTCTATGATGGGTTCTCAGCCAGCAGTGTGGGATCAACAAATTAAACTAATTTAATTTAAAAAATAATATATTTATAACTAATGAATTAATTAATTACAATAAATACATTTTAGAGTGAAAATTCTAATAACTACCAAGCTTCAAATCCAAATTGTTTTCATTTATGTACTTGTGTACGTCGGCCATCTCCTCTGAAAAGTCAACTGTGAACATTTGAAGCCTTTCGCACATTTGTATTATTCGTTTTACCACATCCTTTGATACCTCCAAGGTACAATCCAACCACAAATAGTTTACATTTCTCAAATGTCCTTTATCTAATAAATGCAATAATGTTTCATCTATGTTAGTCTTTGTTTGATATTTCAATACTAGTCTTTGCAAATTATCTGTACACTCTACGAAAAAAGTCAACATGTGATCTATAGAAAAATTTTCATTACCTATTGTTAGATTCCTGAGTTCTGAGAATATTTTATCTGGGCGCCGAAAATACCTGGGTATTACCAACCATTTTGACTGAGTCATTAAACAGAGTGTGATCAAGTTTGGACAACACTTTCCTAGCGATAGAACTGCGTCCAAAGTTAGCGAGTGGTCAATCTCCCAGAGAGAGAAATGTGTGAGGTAACTGCCTTTGACCGTTAAAAGCTGCTGCATTGAATCCGAGTAGGAAAAGAAGGAAAGATCCAACCTATTCAATCTCAATTCGCTCATCGAAATCTGTTCTAAAATTGCGTCTTTATTGTGTTCCGATAAATGTGTTACCGACAGTTCTCTGAGGAATGGACATATTTTAATTAATTTCCTAATACCATCAGCTGAGGCGAAATGACAGTTCATTTTTCTAAGACTCAAGGGCCCTATGTCCATAGCACTACCGATTAACGTAGAGCCGATGTCGCAGGACTCGATGCGGAGCTCCTCCAAGTACGGCAGCTCGCTGATCAACATGATGATACCCGCTTGAGAGACGCACCGTCCGATACGATTCGCCCGTTCGTTCCGCGGGGGATCCATTGCCAAAATCCTTAACTGTTTCAAATTCGTGATAAAACAAAGACCTGCATCAGAAACATTTCTAATTAAAACTGAGGCATTAAAAAGGGATTTGCAGATGTCTACTCTAGAGACAATGTTAAGTTCTTCGAGTAAGGGACAACTGTCGCCGATGACCTCGAGAATCTCGTCAGTGCAAATAAATTTGAGATCGAGAACGACTAAGCGGCTGAAGGTGGAGAGTGTCGCTATCCAGAAGCGCTGGGCTATGCCGTTATCGAGGTCGCATTTGCGGAAGACTGTCATGTTGGGGTGCGTCAGCACTTGCAGCTGAATGCGAGGGTCGCCGCGATACTGGCAGCATGTTCTTTCTGAACAGAGGACATCGAATAACCTGAAACATGTAATAACAAGTTAATATTTTAATTTATCAGTGACTTCTGAATGTCAAAATAATTAAATGAACCTTGACATTCAGAATATTTTAACAGTGATATAACTAGTTATAGTCTAAAGCTGTCTCCTGCTTATATTCTTGTTTTATTTTCATCATTGCCATGATAACTTGATTTTGAGTTGGTAAATGGAAAGCACGTCATCATGCAGTGAGAGCCACGAGATGGGCGTCGCACTGTGTATCGAGAAAAGGCCGTCGAGGACATTGGAGCTTAAATTTAAATACGTCACATAACAAGATTTAGTGCAGTTTTATTTTGAAAAAAAAAACGGCTTCTAATCTGAAAAAATCAAGTACGTCAAAAAGTGATAAATAAATAGTTACATCACCGTATGCAACGATATATGCTTGGTATTTATCGGTAAATCAATTTCATACAAAGTTATTGAAAAAAATAAAAATTCTATGCCATAGGCTTCTACTCCGTTCACCTATACCGAGACGGTAAAAAAAGTCATGCGGTATAATTTGCCCACTTACCAGATTGTATCCTATTTAATTTAATTTATTTAATTCAGATACAGTGATCCATATTTACTTATGTTAGTATACCTACTTAAAACAAAATATGTTAGTAATCAAAGATTAAAATACAAGCAACAATAATAATATTATAACTAAAATAAATAACTGAAATAAGAGCATAAAATCAAATTATAAAATAATTAAATTAATACCTAAGTCAATCGCATCTATAAATTCATATACATATTGGCTATTAGAAGCTATTTCAAGCAAAAAACCGACGCTTTAAAATTGGACGTAGTTAAACAGAAAGGATCCAACCCACACAGAGTTAGTTTTGAGATATTCAAGTTTTAAGATCAGATCGTGTTATGTGATTGTATGACCTGCCATCTTACGGGTTCGTAATGTATGGTCATAATGACATGATGCATTGGGATTGTTTTTGTGATATTAAAGTTTTGACTACAAAGAGTGTTTTGGTATACATAACTAATTTTCGCCCACAGTGTGGGTTGGATCCTTTCTGCTTAACTACGTCCAATTTAAGCTCCAATGTTGTCGAGAGCATTTTTTCGTTCCACAGTGCGTCGTCGGTCGTCGCCGAGGGAGGCCAAGGAAACGCTGGCGTGATGACTTAGAGGCGTTTATGGGAGATTGGTCGGAGAAGGCAACACAGGGGGGAATGGAAAGCTGTGGGTGAGACTAATGCCCAGCAGTGGGGCCAGGGAATGCAATCTCGATCGCGCTAGATCTCGATTGGCAATTCGAGATCTCGTGCGATAACCCCGAGGTCGACATTGGCCATTCGAGATCTCACCAAACAAACTGGCGAGATTTCGATTAATCTCGAGATGACGCCAATTTTTTTTATAATGTAGTATTTTAATAAAAATGTTTACACTCAATGAAAACCACCTACATAATGGTATTGCTGTTATATTTTGCAAATAAAACTCGACTTTAATTGAATTATTTATTTATTTATTCAAAGTAGTAATCATCTGCTCTGCCTGCACTACGTAAAAAATCAGCACATAACGCACCGCACACCGCAATAAATTATTTATTTTTGATGTAACTTCGTAGGAAGCATAATAATATCTTTTGCAAGATAGTCTGCGGCTGAGAATCCTCCACGCAGCCGCTGTTTAGACTACGGTAAGTAGGCGAATTTCACGTATTGCCGTCTTTCTCCACCGTACTCGTAAATATTAATTTCTTTGCTCAGCAGGCTGTCCATCCTGTCTGTTGATATAGTTTCGGATTGTGTCTTTACTTGCCTTTAAAGCGTCTTCTAATTCCTTTTGCAGTGATGATATTGATGGCGTACTTTCTGAAGCTGCAGTGTGGGCTGGCTGGTTGAACACGTGAAAGGGCTCGTGTTGATCGGCGCACTGCCACGCACCGATCAACACGAATGATTCGCACGCGATAGATTCGACCTGTTCGGTCGAGATTACGAACGACATTTCAAGAACGAGAGCGCCTACCCACGAAATTTAATCTCGAAAAATAGCTCGAGATCTCGCGAGTCTCGATCTCAAGATTGCATTCCCTGAGTGGGACAATAAAGGTTGAAAAAAAAAATTAAAAATAATTCTTCACCAATCCTGCAGTCAAGGATTATTTGTTGAATATTATTATGCAGTTGATTATGCAGTTTAGAATGCTTGGGTATGTACTTACATACCCAAGCGTTCTAATCACTATCATAAATTATGGATGTTGTTTTCATTAAGGAAAATAGAAAGAAGATACAGATCAAGTTTTTTTTCTGATGAAGTTATCTCGTTACTCAGACACAACATTAAAACAGCAATAATTTTGCATTTAAAATCAAATGAAGCAAAAAAAACACATCAAATTCTATGATTGCCATCTATTTAAAAAAAAAACAAAGCTCGTAAACCTTCAAGGTGAGTAAAGGTTACATTGTAAACAGAGAAGGTAATAAGCAACTGCATTGATAAGATTTTATTTGGTACTGCACACATTGTTCCTAAGGGGGTCACCAAATAATGCAGCTGCTTGTACATACTGTGCAGCTTTTATAGCCTTGGAATATAATCTTAAGCATTGCACAATCATTTTATTTTATCACGGTAACAACGCAGTCATAAACTATTTATGGAACTGTGCCAATTTTGAAATGTTTTAAACTCAGGAGACAGATTTATTAACGCATTCTTATTTTATTCTATGAGAATTAAATAAATAGATCATTGTTATCAATTGAATTCTTGTTCTTGTCTAGTGACGGCATGAAATCTAGTTTTCTGAACTTTGCCTACTTGCAATCTTTTTGAAAGGCAGACATTTTTAGAAATGCCTTTTGTGTTGTGTCTATTTAATAGAAGATGTACCAAAACATGAATACAAAACTGCAATAAAGTTGTAGGTATTAAATTTTACTATGGAATGGCAATTTTTTTTTTGAATTTTCATCTTCGACGTGACCAACTTTGAAATTGCCTTTTTAATAGACCATCAAACTGAATGACTTCTACTATGGAGTAGAAGTAATTCAGTTTGATGGTCTGAGCTCCTCTTAAAGTTTCTTCATTAAAACACATCTTTATAATAACAAAGGAATAAATCCATTTAAAACAATATGAATAAGCAGAAAAACTTAATTTCACACCATCATTTGTGACTTCTGTGAGGGATAGTGAAATATTACAAAATCTTTATTCAAAAAGGAGTCTAGATAATATTTAAAAAAAAAGTGACACAGGGATCGAAGGTACAAACAAAGAGGTATACCTGGCTGGCAGCATCATCATCAGTTGGCATTTTAAATCAAACGCCTCTCTCTCACACTCGTGGAGCTGATTCTCAGGATACGTCTTTTCAATAACATAACAAGCTGAATTAATAAGACCAATGGAACTTTTAACACACAACTGAAATAGGCTACAGGGCTGCTTAGGAGGCGACATCTCGACGCCCTAAGCAAATAACAATGGCAATGAAACTCGTTTCGTAGTGTATGAGTATGATAACTGAGTTTATTAAAACCGAACAATAGAATTAATTAAACATCATCCAATAAAACTAATTTATAACTTTACTTTGTTATTAAGCGATATTTTGCCATCTATTGATTTCTTAATTTTTGACAGCTCTACCGAGTTGTTGCGTTTGTCAGAATTACAGAAATCCTTTGAATCTCTTGCTGTCAGACCAGTATGACCAGATTTAAATTGAACATTATGCCAGTTGCACGCCTAAATTCTGCTAAACTCAAACTCTAGAAATATTTTTTTTGTAATAAATGCCAAAATTCTGATGATGAATGAAGTCATAATTTAACATATGTACTAATATTTTTTTTTAAACCGCTGAAATATATATACGCAATAACAAAGATGAAAACATTAGATCTTCTCCCATTCGGAACGATAGTTCTGTCGGTCGATTCTGTAAAAATATCAACGTGAAATTTAGGTGAAGTGAGCTGTCACTGTCACAAATCGACCGGCAGGATGCTAGGGATTAAAACTATTGACAGGTCACTTCACGCTCACTTCACCTAAGTTTCACGGTGATATTTTTACAGAATCAACCGGCTGGTCATAATTATTATCTTTACGCAGAAAATATACTCTAGCATCTCGAAAGAAAATATTATACACTTACAGGGAATTCCCCTAAAATTTACTTGAGGGTTGCCAGGGGATTAAGAAAAATCGGACATTGTTCAAGAATGGTAGAATTTTTTAAGCCCAGGAAATTTGTTAATGTCTAATCCTGCTAATTTCCTGCGGAGGATATAAAAGATTTTGCCAAAAACAGCTATCTTTTCAATTCTGCGACACAATCTGCTAAGCACTAAATTGGAGATCTAATTCTGCTAGAATCACAGAATTCTGCTAAATCTGGTGACACTGTGTCAGACAGTGACACAACACAGAACTCAGAAAATTGTTCTTCTTCATTCATTCAATATTAACCACAGACAAAAGCATAACCCTCCTTTTTGCTTCGCCGTAGTCGGGTAAAAATAGAGATGAAATACCGATTAAAAAAGTGAAGTGAAATGCATGGAATTAGTATGTACTATTTATTAAGATCCTTGGGGAAACGTATAATTAAAATAACCGGTATTTTTCAAAATGGTATCTAATTTATTTTCCTTTTTTCACCGACTTCCTAAAGGCGGAGGTTTTCAATTCGGATGTTTATACAGAGTGGAATTTTTGAACATCATCTGCAGGCTTAGCACGAGCACCGTTTTGTCGACGTAAGAGTAGACAAAAATGACATTCCGTGTGGACAGTACGATCCAACGGCACCAAAGTAGAAAAGCCAACTTCACTTTTTACGAAATTCAGTCTTTTACATAATTCGACTCTAAATTCTTTGTTTTTTCATAGGATTTTTTTTTCTGTTTGGTTCTCAATTTTGACTTTAAGTCACTTATGACAACTTCAACAATTTTTCTCAAAGTGTCGAATGAATGAATGAATGAATGAATGAATGAATGAATTCTTTATTTGCCAGGATATAGGTACATTATATATGGTAAATTTTTATATGGTTTCACTATATTCGACTTTCTAGTCGTGCAAATTTTTTAATAGACATAGTCAAAGCTTTAAAAAAATAAATTATTATATCAAATTTTTGTCTTCTTCCATTATTAACACAAACAAGAAAATTAACATACTTAATACAAATAATAACCACCGCCGTATCTCTACGACCACCGCCGTATCTCTACGACCACCGCCGTATCTCTACGTCCACCGCCGTATCTCTACGACCACCGCCGTATCTCTACGTTGACGTCGTGGTGGGGCTTGCGCGCTCCAAATTCGGGGTCTGTGCCGGTAGAGTTTACTTTGCCGGAACAGGTCTAAGATGAGGAGTCAGACCAAGAGAGATACAGAAACCCGCAGGGCAGCATGTGGCGAGCTGTTGGGCAGTAGCGACCCCACGGACCCTATCTCCCGGGAGAAATCTTGTTCCTCATCTCTGGCTTGCCTTTATTGGCCGGCTGGAGTGAGCACTGACGAGGAACAGAGCTCCCACCTCATTCTTGCCTTAATTGGCCGGCTTGAGTGGAGATTCGCAAGAGCAAACGTGCTCGGAGGAAGGAAGTATTTCAGTAAGTGCTCGTAGGGATCTTGACCATCTTCCGGGCTCTGGGATTGTTCTGAAAGCCGTGGAATACCTCTCCACTCCTCAAGCGCCTCAGGACGTGTTGCCCCCTTGTCGCTACGTCACTATGTGCTAGCGACAATTTCCGGGGGCCCATTATTGAGTGTGCAAGTCACCCCCTGCTATTTTATCCGTGTACATATAAAACATTGATCAGGCAGGGGCCATAGTCCTCCCATAGTTCCAGGTCACCAGCCAACTTAAGCCACCCAAACCCATAGTCCAATATTTTTGTTTCCATATCCTGCAATAGTCCTACACCAACTGGGGGTTGTCCTTGGGTGCACTTGCATAGTACATACAGGGATAATCGTCGGTTGGTGCCTCATTTCATTAAAAACGTCTGACGGGCCTCTGCGAGTTGGCTTTGGCCCCTCGTACGCCTTCTAAAGGTCCGGGACCCCAGGGTCCCGAGAAATGTCAAGAGACGTAAAGAAAAAAAAAAAAATAAAAAAAAAAACACTAATTATTATGTCAAAAGGATTTCAAATTCATAAAGTCATCTATGGAATAAAAACATCTGTCGCACAGCCAATTAAAGGCTGAAGGCGAAAATCGAAATAAGGCGAAGAATCGGCCTTAAGGTATCGAATTAAATTGTTGTTTGTTTAATAAAATGAATTAACTTGTTTACCTATTCACTAAAAGGATGCGGTAGATGAGAAAAATAAATTACTTAAGAAGTAATTATAATAAAATATTGTTTATAAAATTAAATAAATTTAATGAAAATGTTACTAACATTCATAATAAATTTTAACAGTCTTACAAAACAAATCACATTTTTTAAAACGAAACAAGTGTATTAATTATTTTGCAATAATTATGGTAAGACATTCAGGTCTCACATTGTTTTAAATGAAGTTTAAACATAATGTAAATATTATGTGTAATGTGTATATTACACATTACACATAATATTATTATTATTATTTAAATTGAAAACAATACTTTCTTTTCTCATAACAAAAAATATAATCTATGAAATTATTCTCTAATAGGAACTTTGTAATCACAATAACTTTGTAATGTTTTATCCATTTTCTATTACAATAAAAATTAAATGTAAGCCTATAAAAATGCTTATAGGTGGTAAAAAATTATAATTAAAGAAAATACACATTATCTTCATCATCATTAAGGATATATTCGTCGGGATTTTCCTTTATTTGTATCAGATCTATTTGTTTGACAATCAAATCAAGGGATATATAGTCTTCATCACATCTTTTTGGTTTTACGAATTTCAGATTATTATTTCTGTGTATAGTTTTGTAATATGATATCCCGTATTTGTTATAGGGTTCGTTAGATTTAATATTCATCACAATTCTGACATAATATTTCCAATTCTTTTTTGTGTAATACCTAGCCAATATAGTGTCTCCTATGTCATAGGCACTAGCATCTTTTTTATCAAAGAACGCTATTTCTGCAAATATTTCGGCTTCCTTTTTAGCCATTTTTGTCTTAATTCTATCTTCGTCGTCACTTTCAATGGATATTATATCGTTTATGTCACTATCACTGTGAGCACTCATATCAACTTCTTCGGTAGTTGTTGATGATGTACTCCTTCTTCTTTTTATCTTAGTTTTAGTGGTAGCTTGCTGTTTTGATTGTTTCTTCCCTTTTTTACGTTTAATATTTGGTTTGATATTTTCTTTGGTATTTTTATATTTATGTTTAACATTAGCACATTTATTCTCTTTATCTTCTTTTATGACTTTTTCTTTTGATGGCTTTGATGGTTTTTTGTGTAGAGTAGGAATTGTAATTGTATGTAAACAACCTGTTGTGTCGTCTAAAATTTTCATCAGATTTTCCTCATCCTCATGTGTCGTTTCAAAACCATGTAATGTCGTGTCGCCGCTTTCTTGCTTTTTTTCTAAACTGGTGATTCCATCAAAATTATCTGTTATTGAGGTATACTTGTCGTCATATCGTTGATTTTTTTCTATTCGTAATAATCCCGTTCTTTCATCTAAAATATTTATGAATCCTGTATGGCTATCCTCTTTTATTTCATCTTTTTCCAAATCTGAAAATCCTAATTCATCAAAAATGTCCATTGTTGTAGCATGAGTGAAGCAGTCTTCCTGTTGTTGATCGTTTTCTCTCAGTAAAAAGTCTATTTCACTGTCTAAAATGTTCATTGTCACTCCATCCTTATTCTCATGTTCCGTGTAATGTGTCTGTAAATTATTATAGCCTTCTGCTTGCTGGTCTTTTTCTTTTTTATCAGTCTTTACTTCTCGGCTTCTTTTTCCTACACCTTTTTGCTTTCTAGAATTTACTGTTTTGATATTTTCTCTCTCTTTATTGGTATCTTCTTCAACTTTATTCGATGTACCCTGTATTTCAAGATCAGAAACATGGACACTGGTTTTAGGAGGCAAGTTCTTCTTTGATTTTACCTGTCGTGGTTTTTGTGTTAGTGCTTCCTTCTGCTCTTTTTTATTGTTTTCCAAAAACGTGCGTGTGATAACTTCTGCACCCTGAGCGACTCGTTTCAGAATAACTCTGCCAGTACTTTGAGGACGATAAGTAAGCATCTGCAAAAGCAGTTCCTCGAATGAAGTTTTGTGTATTTCCTGAACCTGCATTTCTGGTTTGCGTTCGTTAGTGCACTGAACTGTCGGAAATATGACTTTGTTTAAGATTTCTAAGCAAAGTCGTTTCAAGGGTTTCACATCATTTATTTTAGTTTTGTGGATTTTCCACCTTTCTAACGCCGCTGGGTCAAATTTTTCTTTTGGGACAACAAACCGATTGAACGGATAAATGCCTCCTTTCTTAAAACCGTTTTGTATGACCGTTGGGCTTGTCTGGTGCCATGTTTCGGCAAACATCGCCGCAAAATCTTTTTTGCGCAGTTTAACACCAATGTTTTGTCTCTGATGTTTAACAAGTCTTTTGTCCCAATTAACCTTCAGTGATTTAAATACTGCTAAATCTAGCGGCTGAAGAAGGTGTGATGTGTGTGCTGGTAGTTTTAATATAGTGACATTATTTTCTACGGCTAATTCTATAACCTTTGTATCCACATGTGTGACGTGACCATCATAAATCAATAAGGCTGGGCTTTCTGCTACTATGCCAGGTATGACGATTTTTGACATATAATTGTAAAAAATGTCCGTCTCCATCCAGCCGCGTTTACTGGCGGCATAAGATATGTCAAAATCAAACTCTTCTCGTTGTTCCGCCATCCATTCATCATAAACATATTTGCCTTTATATACAATTAAAGGTGTAAGCTTTTTACCAGCTGCGTTGACAGTCGTCAATACCGTTATATTCTCCTTTCCTGTACCAGCTGTTGTTCTAGTGCATGGTTTTCCTACAGCGCCAACAACTTTCGTTTTAGTGGGATCTAAAGACACAGATGTTTCATCCAAATTCCAAATCTTATTTGGATCATCATTGAGATTCAACTCCTTGAGAACATTTTCGAGTTGTTGGAAATATTCGTAGATCACAAATGGATCTGTCATTTTTTTCCGTAAATACTCAACCGGTTGAGGTTTCTTTATAGATAAGTTGTGGCGTTTTCGGAAAGCAGAAAACCAGTCATGACCTGGCTTCCCGTCTTTAAATGGTGTTTTAAGCTTGTTTTTTCTGACAAACTCTGCAGTCAGGTCTAGAACTTCTTCTTTGGATAACCCCCATCCCCATTTCTCGAGCGTCCGAAGACAAGACGCAAGATTGGCTTCCATTTCAATTGAAATTGCGGGTGGCCTTCCGAGAGTTTCGCTTTTTAAGCCTGTCTTCTTTCTAACACGATCATTTAACGTCGATGTCGGGATACCGTACATTTTTGAAGCTGCGAAGTTAGTTAACTCATTTCTTTCTACTCTCTCTATAGCAATTTTTAGATCTTCTTTGGAGTACGAGGCACGTGATGTTTTTCTTGTATATTTATTAGGCATAATGAACTGAAACAAAAAAGATAAAAATAATTTCATGACCAGTGATCGCGTATAGGTATAATATTTTGCTGAATATATTAATATGAACATTGCTTGCACTAAAAAAACATATGTAGGTATCACTTGTTAGGTTGCCGATATTGATAAAACTGCAGCTATGTTACGTTTTGTATTGATTTTTTATCTAGCCGTATTGCATATCTCGACTGTATCTGTCATACCGAAGTTTCAAATTCTTTCTTTAAAAAAAAGAACGATAAAGATAACAGAAAAGAAATCAGAAATGCCGCCACTCTTAATTGTTTTATAAATTCGCCGAGCGTAACTATTCTGGCATAATATTTAAGGTTGTTTACCCCAACTTTATTACATTTTCTTGGATTTAACAACTTTTAAATAAGAATACAGTTTTGGCGAGCTCATTTTTTAATGGGGTAATATCGTCATTTCAAACAGTTTCTTAACCTACCTAATTACTTACTTCTGAAGAAGGTTATCAGATACAAATTCTAAATACAGAAGATAACAAAAGTTAAACTTTTTTTTTGCACCTAACATAAACATTTCAATTAAAACTTATGCAAGGGTTTGAGAACCACTGACGTATTTGTTTAAGGGAAAGACCGGATCTCAGCAAACAGTCGAATTTTAAAAACATTTGTAATAGCAAATTGTTAACAACTACACAAAAATCAACATAACACTCACACAGTAATAGAAAGAAACAATACTCACCAGAAAAGTTACAAAAAGCTTGCCGGGTTGAAGATCGGATCAGCCGAAAATCTGCCTATAAGTTAAGATTTTATTTTTTTGCCAACCAAACACGACCAACGCATCGTAGTGACTGGCGCGTACCGATGGGCGGGGAATAAAAAGATGGCGTCTCGAGCTGTGTTACCAGTACTTAAAAATACGCACAGGTTTAGAAGTAATTCGAATTATCTGACCTTTCCCTGTATCCGAACTTACCCTGATGCACCTTACAATGACCCCCTAAGAGGTTGCAAACAAAATAAATTTCACATGGTATACCGACGAATCGAAGTAAGCGGATGACAAGAGCATCCATCTGACAGCGTCCGTGTGACAGCGCGAAAATATCATAATCAATGAATTGTGAGTTATAGGTTTCTAAAAGACGGCGGAGAGGGGCTCGCACCCCAGCCTTCGTTCTACACCACGCAATGTAGAATAGTGAAGGTGCGCCCACCTCCCGCCTATCTAGGTACTAAACGTAACACAATCCATTCGAGAGCTCAGTACAATTACATTTGTTATTGCATATACCGTACAGCATCACAACCATGATCAGGGAACGCCTGGAATCCAAGATCAATATCTTATAGTACTTTAGCAATTTGCATAGGGAATCCTTGTACGGAAGCACTTAAAGTGCGTGCCAGGTTTGTTATTCTAGGCCAGATACTATTCGGCATTGCTTATAAGTTGTAAATATAGTAAAATGCCTATTTTTATTCGAAATTATAATTTTGTGAGTAGTGTGGGATCAACAAATTAAACTAATTTAATGTATAAAATAATGTATTTATTACTAATTAATTACAATAAATACATTTAGAGTGAAAATTCTAAGAACGACGAAGCTTCAAATCCAAATTGTTTTCCTTTATGTACTTGTGTACGTCGGTCATGTCTGCCTTCGAAAAGGCAACTTTGAAATTTTGAAGCCTTTCGCACATTTGTATTATTCGTTTTACCACATCCTTTGACACTTCCAAGTCTAACGACAGATAGTTAACATTTTTCAAATGTCCTTTCTTTAGTAAATGCAATAATGTTTCATCTATTTTAGGCCTTGTTTCAAAATAATTTAAAACGAGTCTTTCCAAATTATCTGTACACTCTAAGAAAAAAGTCAACATGTGATCTAAAGAAAACAATTCACTTAATGTTAAATCCCTGAGTTCTGAAAATATTTTATCTGGGCGCCGAAAATACCTGGGTATTACCAACCATTTCGACTGAGTGTTTAAACAGAGTGTGATCAAGTTTGGACAACACTTTCCTAGCGAAAGAACTGCGTCCAAAGTTAGCGATTGGTCCATCTGCCACAGAGAGAAGTGTGTGAGGTAACTGCCTTTGACCGTTAAAAGCTGTTGCATTGAATCTGAGTAGGGAAAGAAAGAAAGTTCCAGCCTATTCAGTCTCAACTCACTCATCGAAATCTGTTCTAAAATTGCGTTTTTATTATGTTTTGATAAATGCGTTACTTTTGCGTCCAGTTCTCTGAGGACTGGACATATTTTAATTAACTTCCTAACACCCTCAGTTGAGGCGAAATAACAGTTAATTTTTCTGAGATTCAAGGGCCCTATGTCCATAGCGCTACCGATTAATGTAGAACCGATGTCGCAGGACTCGATGCGGAGCTCTTCCAAGTACGGCAGCATACTGATTAACATGATAATGCCGGCTTGAGTGACGAATCTCGTACGAAACGCACATTTTTTCTCCGGGGGCTCCATTGCCAAAATTCTTAACTGTTTCAAATTCCTGATAAAATAAAGACCTGTATCAGAGACGTTCCTAGTTAAAACTATGGCATTAGAAATTGATTCGCAGATGTGTAATCTAGAGACAATGTTAAGATCTTCGAGTAAGGGGCAGCTGGCGCCGATGACCTTGAGAATCTCGTCAGTGCAAACGAAGTTGAGATCGAGAACGACTAAGCGGTTCAACGTGGAAAGTGTCGCTATCCAGAAGCGCTGGGCTATGTCGTTATCGTGGTTGCATTTGCGGAAGACTGTCATGTTGGGGTGCGTCAGTACTTGCAGCTGAATGCGACGGTTGCCGTAATACTGGCAGCATGTTCTTTCTGAACAGAGGACATCGAATAACCTGAAACATGTAATAACAAGTTAATATTTTAATTTATCAGTGACTTCTGAATGTCAAAATAATTAAATCGCACGCTTAATCATGAAGAGAAATAACTCAAAAATAAGCTATTTAAAGATTTAATCATAAAACGTAATAACATATCGCTAAGAATATTTACGCTCCAACCGCCGCTCGATTTGAATGAATATGAACGAAATAAAACACTGTCGCTCTCTTTCTGACTAACGCGCCCGAACAGGTTGGTACTAGTAAACGGCTATATTCAGTAATGTGCCAACAGTGATGCAAGCAAGGTGATCGCAAAATTACTCAAAGGGCGAAACATTACGGCATAAATCCTTATATTATTAACAGGTAAGTCTTATTTCTTGTTTTAATTTATTCATAAAGTGAATAACTAAGTCTTATTTCACTTTATTTTATAATTATGTCACTACTTCGTGATATCATTTTGACTTATTGCAGTTTAGTTTAAATTTTATTTATGCGTCGTCCGAATTTATATTAGTTATTTCGTTTTCATTTTAAAACAATACATATAATTTTAGCACAAAATGACTTATTTCGGTTTAGTTTTGAATTATCGTTCAAATTTAATAATGAAACATGCATAATGCTGTTTATGATTAATTAACGTCAAAAGTTATTTGTGACATTTAAAATTATTTCCCTTTCCATTAGAATAGAATACGAGTATTTTAATTGTTACTTATTCTATGCTTCGTCTGATTAGCTGTTAAGTAAATTGTGAAAAATGTTTTTTTTTTTTTTTGTAGCATGGCGTCTTGGAGAGCAAGTCGTATTCTTAAATTGGTATCACCTGAAGCAATACCTCGTACTCAAGACAATGTAAATCAACTGGCGGTTAAAATCGACAACACTATTGTAGAAGATCAAAACAGCACAGCTAAAGAAACAGAAAATGTCTCCCCAAATAAAAATATTGATGTAAGTAGCAATGATGAGATCTTATCAGATTGTGATAGGGATGATCACTTTGCCCACGAAATTGATGCTCGATTTATTAGTTACCGTACAACAGATAATAGTAGTATTACTACACACACATCATTGCAAACAAACCTTGTACCAGATTATGACAGTGACGATTCATCCATAAATGATAATAGGAACTTAGAAAACATTGAAACTTGTAATGAAATTGATCAAAGGATTCAAAAAGCACTGCCAGAATGTGCTTCTTCCAGCTCATCTACGTCAAGCTCGTCTTCAACGAGCTCTTCTTCGTCTAGTAGTTCATCTTCGGATTCCGACAGTTCTACGTCTTCTGAACGAACTAATCAACATTCTGAACAATACGCTGATGGTGTAAGACCACAGAGCGCTTCAAATTCTACTCAACCTGCCAGTATTTCACCAAATTTTACTGATGAAAGTGATAACATAGACTTAAGTGATGATGACCCTACGTTTAATTATAAACTGTCTACCAAACGCAAAAAGAGAAACTATTTTTTTGATGCTGCCACCAAAACAAACTCATCTGAGAGTGACAATAGTTTTTCAGATTCTGATAGTTCTGATAAAAAGAAGCTTAGTAAAAGAGGTCGCAAACGATCTCTAAATCCTGCAAAATGGAAACAAAATAAGGTAAAAAAGCTACGGAACACTGGTGAATCGTATATATCTACATCGAAATCGCAGAAAGTCATTCCCAGTCGCTGTCTTAAAGTGCCTTGTACAGATAGTTGTAGATTAAAATGCACAAATAATATATCAATGGAGGAAAGGTATAATATATTCAAAGAATTTTGGGATTTAGGAGACCTGACAAGACAAAGAGTTTTTATAAGCAGTTGTATGGTAGACATAACTCCAAAATACAGGTACACAAATGCTACAAATCCCAGACGCCCAAATAAAGCCTATAATTTTACTGTTAATAATAAGAAAATAAGGGTATGTAAGACATTTTTTAAATCTACTTTGGATGTTACGGATAGAATGCTATTCACCATACAGCATAAAGTAAGTGACGGTGGCTTTATGCTTGAAGATTTGAGAGGGAAACACCATAGCCACAAAACTCTTCATCCTGAATTGGTTGACGACATACGGAATCATATTCAATCCATTCCGAAAATAGAGTCACACTATTTGAGAGCTACTTCTACTAGAGAATACATTGACGGCGGCAAAACTATAAAGGATTTATATTCAGATTTTGTTAAACAACAAGAAGAAAATAATAAAGAGACAGGAAATTACATAGCATACTATAAGATATTCACTCTAGAATTTAATTTAAGTTTTTTCCAGCCAAAAAAAGATCAATGTGACTTATGTGAATCATTTAAAAATAGTACTGATGAAAAAAAGAGAGAAATTGAAGATAAATATAATAAACACATAGAAGAAAAGTCATTGAGTAGAATTGAAAAACAAGAAGATCGTAAAAAAGTTACCAAAGATAATATAGTCGCAATTTATGATTTAGAAGCAGTGCTCCAATGTCCAAGAGGTGATACCTCAGCTTTTTATTATAAATCGAAACTTAACAGTTACAATTTAACATTAACGGAATTGACACAAGCGGAGTCAAAAACGGCATATGATAAAGTACATTGTTATTTTTGGACAGAATCAGAAGCTAAACGTGGGGCAATAGAAATAGGAACTTGTGTATGGCAGTATCTTGAAGGGATATGTGAAGGAAATATAGAAGAGAAAAACGTAATATTTTATTCTGACAACTGTTGCGGACAGAATAAAAATAAGTATATCGCTACATTATATTTATTTGCTGTGAACACATTGAATATAAGAAGTATAATACACAAGTTTTTAATCACAGGGCATACTCAGAATGAAGCGGATAGCGTGCATAGTTTAATAGAGAAAGAGATAAAGAAAAATCTTAAATCTGGGCCCATTTACAGCCCTGATCAATACATAGCTTTAATTAAAAATGCTAAGAAAAGTAAACCCGCTATAAATATACACGAACTAACCTTTGATTCTTTCGTTGATACTAAACTATTGCAGGAAGAATGGGGATACAATTATAACACAAATATGGATGGACAAACAGTTAATTGGAATAATATAAAAGTATTGATGATGAAGAAAGAGAAACCATTTAGTATTTTTTACAAAATTTCCTACAAAGATGATTGTTTCCAAGAAATAGACGTAAGAAATAAAAGGAAGAAGATGAAGCTCATTACAGACATTACACTAAAAAAGGCTTACACGGAAAGGCAAGATATAAGTCTTAATAAAAAGAAGGATTTAAGAGACCTCGTCAATAAAGGACTCATTCCTTCTTTTTACGCAAATTTTTATAATTCGATCATTAACTAGAGTTACTTCATTGATCTCATAATATTTCATTAAAATTTTAGTGATTATTTTTGTCTACAATATTTCCATAAACATTGTTTGTTTTGTTTTCATAATTAGGTAAGGCGAGTTTTAATTTTGTTAATAAAGTATAACTAATATTAGTTATGTATAACATAATATTACATGTTATATGGATCTCACGTTTGTGATAATCGTTAATGATGCCAAGATTATTGTTTTTTTTTTTTTAACATATATTTTTTTACTGTTAGCCCCAGCCGGGTCTGTTAAACACCGGTAGCAATAACTTTGTTAGTAGGTACCTACCTACCTTAATTTAGTTAGCTAAGTTATTAAATTTGTCTTGAATTAAACTACTTTCGTCCTTTAAAATAAAAGAAAATTACTAATTATGCGTTTCATTACTGCAATATTTATTGAAATTTTTCCGTCATGTTGTAAGAAAAAGAAATATTTCAAATTCTTGTAAGAAAATTATTGCATTTATTAATTAAAAATTGAAATAAGGCTTACTTAAGTTAAATAGCTAAACAACTTTTTATAAATAAAGAGATATATTATGTTTTATGACTAGTAACATTTGAAATAGACACGTAAATTTTAATCATAAAGTGAAATAACTAGGAACTTTTTTTTCATTGTATCATCTACTAGTCAATAGTAAATAAAATATACTTTTATATAGCACTAAACCAAAACCAATACACCCAGCTTTCCTTTAAATCAATTTATTTCCTTAAAACACGTCTAAATTAATTTTAATGCCTAAATAAAGTTCAACCCAGAGTAGTTCTAAACTTTAAACTGTCATATCCAAAAAATATCAATTTTGATATATTTCTTTTTTTGATTAAGCGTGCGAAATGAACCTTGACATTCAGAATATTTTAACAGCGATATAACTAGTTATAGTCTAAAGCTGTCTCCTGCTTATATTCTTGTTTTATTTTCATCATTGCCATGATAACTTGATTTTGAGTTGGTAAATGGAAAGCACGGCATCATTTATTTATTTATTTATTGTTTCTGGCCAACCAACAATTGTATATACTAATACATTAAAAATAAAAAATCTTATATCTATGGTTAGTATTACAATTTCTTATAGGTTAGCACCTCATGCCCCATTGGATAATAAGTGTTACGAGTTAAGTACACATAATTAATTATAAAATTTAAAAACAGGATTAAAATCAAAATTAAATACTAAAATACAATTAAAACCAAAATTAAATACAAAAATGAAAAAAAAAAAAAATGAAGCACAAAAAACAGAATCAAAATTAAATACATAAAATAAAATCAAAAATTAAAGAAAAAGATAAAAGTCGAAACATTCAAAATCATAATCAAAATGTCAAAAGAGACTTCACATTAAAATACCTAAAACAAGACAAAAGTTATAAAAAATTAAAATTAAACCAATAAAAAAGGGTATTACAATATTACACATAATTAAATGTTATTTTGCGGAACTTGCCAAACGAGTCAAAATGCACATCAATGCCATCGCTGTAACCATTTAGCAGCTTACAGAGCCGTGGAACAATAGAGCTTGTGCCAAGAACTGTTCTACGCGGAGGAGGGTACAAGGGAGTAATGGGAGTACGAGGGAGTCTAGCAGGAGCACGAAATCGGAACTTGCTTAGTAACTGGGGACAGTCAATTTTATTCCGAAGAATTTTGTACAGAAAAATGGAATCTGCAACTCTTCTGCGTTTCTCCAATGATACCATCTTAAAATGTGCGAGTCTGGCTTCATACGACGGTTTTATTTTGGCGATTCCGCTAGCATAAGCTAAATGCCACAAAAACCTTTTCTGTATCCGCTCTAATCTCAGATTGTGCGTTGCGTAGTGAGGTCTCCAAATGGTGCTGCAGTATTCCAAGATACTTCGTACAACACTGTTATATAGCAGAATCTTGGTACGACTACGCTTGAAACCGGCAACGTTCCTAACAACGAACCCCAGCATTTTAGAGGACTTCTTAATTACCGTTTCTACATGAGGTACGAAAGTCAGTGCATTATCAAAAATAACTCCCAAGTCCTTTACTTGATTAACCTCTTGAATAACGTTACAGCCTACGCGGTAAACACTGTTTGTTAACTTCTTTTTCCGGGTGTACTTCACGTGGTAACATTTGTCAATATTCAGAACCATTTCATTATATTTACACCATTGATGTAACGAGTTGACATCGCTCTGAAGAAGTTCAGTATCGTCACTTGACTCAATTACTCTAGAGAATTTAAGATCGTCTGCGTACATATAACATTCTGAATGCTTGAGGCAGTGCGGGATATCGTTAGCGAACACATTGAAAAGTATTGGTCCAACATGCGAACCTTGAGGCACCCCTGTGGTGGTGCCATAGGTTGCAGATTGGAATCCATTGACTGCGACATAGAAGAAACGGTTTTCAAGGTATGACTTTAACCAGGTATAAAGAGTGCCAGTAATTCCATACGCAGAAAGCTTTGACAGCAGTATATAGTGGGGGACACGGTCAAAAGCTTTACTGAAGTCAGTGTAAATTACGTCGACTTGCTTGCCACAGTCGATAGCATACGTTAGCATCTCTGAAAAGCTCGCAAGGTTCGTGTTAGTTGACCTGGAAGTCACAAAACCATGTTGGGAGTCGCTCAAATAGAGTTTAAAGTGCGACTGGATATACGGACAAATTAGTGACTCGAAAACCTTAGCAAAAGTTGATAAGATTGAGATCGGTCGATAGTTCTGAATATTGTTTTTCTCGTCACTTTTAAAAATCGGCACAACTTTCGCTCTTTTCCAGGAGTCAGGAAATACACCTGAACTGAGAGACGTGTTAAAAATATAAACCAAAGGTGGCACCAAGAACTTGGCACACTTAACAATAAAAATCGGAGGTATACCATCAGGCCCAGCTCCTTTACGTATATCCAGTCGCTTGAGTTTATTGAAAACACTATCATGTTCAATGAGAGGTGACGTCAGTGGTAGGCTGTTATTTTTCATGTTAAGTAGAAAGTCAGAGACTGGTTCGTTTTGGTTCAAAGGTTTTGCGTTGCTGAAATCCGAGGAAAAATGTGAAGCAAACATTTCGCATATTTGGAGACCATCTGATGTTTCTATTATACCATTAGTCATTGTGGCAGGGAAGGAACTAGAGCCACCTCTTTTAGCCTTTATGTATGACCAAAAGCGATTTGGATTCACCGAGATTTTATCCTCAACATTCTTAATATAATCATTATAAGACTTCGTTGCTAATTTGGAACACCTTTTGCCCAATAATTTGAGTTCAAGTTCGTCCATGGGGTTTTTATAAGTTTTATAACGGGATCTAATTTTCTCTTTCTCCTTTAAGGCTCTTATCAATTTTTTATTAAACCATAGAGGATATTTTTTGCACTTAGAAGTGGCTTTGGTAGGCTGTGCCTGCAAATGTATGATATTCCAAATTTTATCATAAAAAACTTGGACCATGTCATTCACAACAGTAGTCTCCTTAAACACAACATCCCAGTCCACTCCATCAAGGTTGTCACAAATTTTCAAATAATCTAGTTTAAAAAAATTAGTTCTTATATTTTGCGAGTTATATGGAAGCCAGGTTTCTTCACACGCTCCAACGAGGATTTCGAGAGGGGGGTGTAGGACATCGATAGTGCTAAGCGGGTTAAGAGCTGCTGTTAAGCTGCTAGATGGTAAGTTCGTTAGAACAAGATCCAATATTCGTCCAGACACATTCACAATGTCATTAAGTTGCGCCAATTTGTGCATGTGAATAAAATCGATCAGCATATTAGTGAAGCCAGGAGGAGCATAATTATTTAATGAGTCATTTAACAAGTTCCACTTCACGTTACCTAAATTAAAATCACCGACAATACAGGTGTGCAAGCCCGTCCGGTCAAGCACCAAATTACAGCAGTCCAAGAAGTGGTCCAAGGTACTACGTATGACAGGCGGCGGTAAATACACTACGCACAGAGCTATTTGACGAATTGATTTGATAAAAGGAACCTCGATAACAACCCAAAGATCTTCACACTGACTTTCCCACTGAAACATGCGTTTCGAACCCATTTTCTTTGACACGGCGATCAATACGCCCCCACCGTCATTTTTCCTACCGTCTCTATCCCTTCTGTACACTATATATCTATCGTCAAAAAGCTCCGCACTTAAGACACTACCATTTAACCAAGTTTCAGTCAATATTACAATGTCATAGTTGTGTAACGATATTTGACGACAAAAGTTATGGGTCTTCGTGCGTAAACCTCGTGTATTTTGATAGTAAATATTAATTTCACTGAATTTTAACAAAAACAACACCAATGCTGTGCTAACAAAGTAAGTAATAGATAATATAAATAAAATATTATGAAAGCTTATTTAAAGTGTCCATGTTTCTGACCATGATGTGCACTGATTCTTCCGTCTTACGCATAAAAATTCTACCACCCCGAATCCAGATGAATTTATATTCAAGCTCCCTGGCTTTTAGTCTGGCAGCAGCGTGCAGAGCCTTGTATGTCGGGGAAAGATGTTCAGTCACATAAACAGCGGTTTTTGGTCCAGAGTAGCCGAGATGAATACTGTTAAGCTTATTGTCTTTATTTTTCTTGTTAAAATTAATGACCGAAGCTAGGAGTTGGTCACGAAGTCGAGGAGACGCTAGTTGCACTACAATTGATCGTGGTCGTGTGCTGTCCGAGTTTAGTCTAGCCACCCTAGTGCAGTGAAGAATATCCTTCCCTCCTACATCACACCCAATAACTTTGACCAGGTCAGACGTAATTTTGAACAGATCTTCTTGTTTTTTCTCAGGTAAGCACTGAATTTCTACATTGTTTGATCGTGTTTGCTGTTCAAGCTGATCTAAACGTGCTTTAAGTGAGGTCATGGTATTCATCATAGCAGAATTCTCCCTCTGACGTTCTGCTATAGTCTGCTTCGATGTGGTATGCTCCTTCAGTAGATCTTCATACTGACTATTCATAAATTTCATCGACTCATCCATGGCATAAATTTTTGTATTGATGGGCTGCAGCTCTCTGTGTAACATTGCTTTCAAACTGTCGCTGAGTTTAGCCATCATCACCGAAAATTCGGTTTTAACGACTTCTTGGACAATCTCACGAATGTCATCTCGTGACAATACACCTTCAGCAGTTGTGTTGGTCTGAGGCGGGGAGCCAAGAGCTTGCCTTTTGTTCCCTCTGGTGGTAACACTTCGTTGAGTAAAGTTTTCGGTCTTATTCGTGGGCGTGCAGTGAGAGCCACGAGATGGGCGTCGCACTGTGTATCGAGAAAAGGCTGTCGAGGACATTGGAGCTTAAATTTAAATACGTCACATAACAAGATTTAGTGCAGTTTTATTTTGAAAAAAAAACGCCTTCTAATCTGAAAAAATCAAGTACGTCAAAAAGTGATAAATAAATAGTTACATCACCGTATGCAACTTATATGCTTGGTATTTATCGATAAATCAATTTCATACAAAGTTATTGAAAAAAATAAAAATTCTATGCCATAGGCTTCTACTCCGTTCACCTATTATACCCTATTTTTTTCGAGACGGTAAAAAAAGTCATGCGGTATAATTTGCCCACTTACCAGATTGTATCCTATTTAATTTAATTTATTTAATTCAGATACAGTGATCCATATTTACTTATGTTAGTATACCTACTTAAAACAAAATATGTTAGTAATCAAAGATTAAAATAGAAGCCACAATAATAATATTATAACTAAAATAAATAACTGAAATAAGAGCATAAAATCAAATTATAAAATAATTAAATTAATACCTAAGTCAATCGCATCTATAAATTAGAATAAGAATAAGAATAAGAATAATTTATTGGTCCATTGTTACAAAATAAATTTCAATAAAAATAATGATATTGTATGCTTACTGTAACTAGAATATTTAACATAGTATTAAAACAGTGGTCCCCAAACTAGGCAGCGCCTGTATCTTGGGGGCCTGAGTTGCGTGATCTTAAATTTTAATTCGAAACATGTTTGCGTTAGCTTAAATTTTATTTCAGGTTGTTTGAAAATGGACAGAATAGTTAATTAAATAAGGGTAGCGTATTACCAAAAAAAATTAATAATAAATTGAACAAAATAAAATAATTCTAAATAATGTGTGTGTGAGAGTGTGCGTGAGAGTGTGTGTGTTAGTTTGTGTGTGAAGTGGGTGTGGTGGTGAGTTGCCGGTGTGAGTTTTTTGTGAAAGACTTGCATGTATATTTTGGTGTTAACTCACTATATCCTCCGTGTCGTTGTATGACAGGGAGAGAAGCCAACTTTTTATCATTATTTTAAACGAGTGGATGTTAAGACCTTTAGTATTACAGCGCTTGCTTATTTTATTGTAGATATGAGTGTGTGAGTAAGAGGGGCACCGTCGGGCCAGAAGACTGTTTGCATTAGGAAGAGGGACGTGTAAGATACGTCTTGATAGCAGGGTTTGGTAGTCAGGTCTGTTTTTAATAGATTTGTGTGTAAGCAGTGCGGCACTGAGTATGTATAGTTGACGTACTCGAAGAACCGGAAATTGGTTGTATAGCAGATCTGTCGGGAACCTAAAAGGCTTTCTAAGCATCACTTTAATTACGGCTCTTTGAGCTCTTTCAATTTCAATAAATATGCTTTTTCCGGCTCCGCCCCAGACGGAGATTCCATACTGGAGTACAGACTGACAAAGCCCTAGGTATATTACTCGGAGAATTTTAATAGGTGAGCAGTCTCGTAGCTTTTTCATGACGTAGATTAGTTTTCTGACGCGGCCCGCTAACAAGTGTATGTGAGGTTGAAATGATAAATTTTCGTCTATTGTAATACCTAGATATCTAAGGGAGGAAATGCGTTCTATAGGAGTACAGATACAGTTTGTGAGTGGTGAATTGTGATCGTTGCGGCATGTGTGGAATTTGAGTTTCAATTGGCGAGGAGGACTGGAAGCTATGGTTTTGAAGAAAGTGATCAGCTTAGTTTTTTTTATGTTAAGTGTAAGTAAATTCCTACTCAGAGTCTCGGAGATTATAAGCAGACCATTTTCGGCAAGATCATACGCCTGTTCCCAAGTTTTGGCATGTAATATGATTGCCGTGTCGTCTGCATAAGAAATTATTTCAGCGTTTTGAAGCGGTGCATTAAGGATGTCATTCATATAGAAAGCAAAAAGAGTCGGACCGAGAGTACTACCTTGAGGAATTCCAAAGTTGATTGGTAATAATCCACTAAAGTAGTCACCTACTTTTACTATTTGCCGGCGATTTGTTAAATAGCTTCGAAACCAGTCTAGCGCGTTTCCTCGTATTCCAATACCCTCTCAGTTTTGACAGGAGTAGATCTACCGAAATTGTGTCAAACGCCTTGGCTAGGTCAAGGAAAACTGCCAAGACGTGTTCGCCCTTTTCAATAAAAGAAGCTATGGAGTTGGTCAATAATATACCAGCGTCCTCGGTCGACTTACCTCTTATAAAGCCAAACTGTCTTTCAGATATTAGATTGTAATGTTCTAAAAAATCAACTAATCGCTTATTTACAACTTTTTCGAGAAGTTTTGATAGAATGCACAGGAGTGCGATAGGACGGTAATTTTCCGGTATTTCTTTAAGACCGCTTTTATGAATGGGTCGGACACAGGCAACCTTCCAGCAGTCCGGGAAGATACCGTTTTCCAAACTTAAGTTAAAAATGTGAGTGAGTGGTTTTAACAGTATTTTTTTAAGAAGTAAAATTTGTCTGACACTAATTTCATCCAGTCCGCCAGCGCTGTCAATTTTAAGTTGATCTATAAGTTTTTCTATTTCGTCCTCATCCGTTGGGTGGAAGAAAAAAGAGTGTGGTGGAGTTTCACGTGGTTTATATTTGCCCGCAAGGGATGCTTGGGTCTCGGACAGTCGCATAAGTATGATATCAGAAAGATTTTTGCCTAAGGAAGTGAAATAAGCATTACAACTATTTAAAGAATCGACAGGGTCCTGAGAGTTAGATAATAACTGGGAAGAATCACTTTTTTCGGTATTTGGGTTGTAAATAGATTTGATGGTATTCCAGAGCTTTTTAGGGTTGTCTTGGTTTTTGATTATGAGTTCACTGTTATAATCAGTTTTAAATTTATGTAGCAAGTCGTTACAAAAATTTTTGTACCTAGTGTACACTAGGCGTCGCATTTCGTCATTTGGATAGGATCTTAAAGCTAGATGAAGATTATCACGATGCCTCATGCATCTCATGAGGCCTGGCGTTATCCAGGGTTTTATATTGTATTGACTTCGACTGACGGTGATTCTACGTGAATTTTTAGCGATTGAGTTGGAAATCGTTTCAATTAGTGAGTTAACTGAGGAGTTTGTGCAATTGGTAGTTAATACGTGAGACCAATCTGTTTTTTTCATCTCTGCGGCGACTGCCTCTTCGTCAATTTTAATTTTATACCGGGGTCTAGCTTTGATGGGAGTGTGTTTTTGGGCTATGGCAGCCATGGTTATATCATGATCTGTAATAGATGATTTCCCTATGATACCTACAGATGTGAAGTTTGACTTGACAAAAATGTGGTCAAGACAGTTGCGCCCCCTGGTAGGCTCGGTTATCGCAGGCAAAAGTCCGTGCGTTGCCATCAGACTTAGATATTCAGTGTGCTTGTTGTTGTTTGTGTTATAAATGTCAATGTTAAGGTCTCCGGTTACTATAATAGTTGGGTACTTTTTCAATTGCGTAAGGACTGTGTCTAAGGAAATCATAAAATTATCAATGTTCGGAAAAGAGGGAGAGCGGTAAATTCCCAGGACAGCCACCTTATCGTCTAGTATAGTAAGAAGACTGTCCGCTTCTGCGACTTCTGTATCCAGTACAGAAGTGTTCCAAGAGGTTTTGGTGTAGATGACTACACCTCCGTTTTTATTTTGTTGAGTATAAGTCCGGGATGCGAAATACCCTGGTAGTGGGTCAAGTACTGTCATGTCGTTTAACCAACACTCAGTTAAAACTATAGCATCGAATTCGGTGTCAAGGCGCTGGAAGGCTGTGTAAAAGTTATCAAAATTATGTTGATAACTTCTAATGTTAAGCGAGAGGATTTTAAAATTGTTAAAGTTAGGTAGCAGTTTCCTACATTCTTCTAATTTATAACAAGTGAGACAATTTATAGTAACATTTTCGTCAATGTCGTGGATGATGTCAAGTAAAGCCATTGATGTAGTTGATGAAGATGTTATTTGTAGTCACTATGTGTGTTGTAACTGTTACTATAGAAGTTTCGGAAACATGAAGATGTAGGAGAGCATTAATGTGAAGATGTATGTGTAGGTGTGTTTTGATTGTGTTCGTGAGGTGGGTAGGAGTTCGTGTGTTTGTTACAGTGATAGTACCATAAACTACGGAAAAGTTTGTGTAGGTGTGATTATGTTGCAATAATATTGTTAAGGTACACAGTGTGTTTATAAATTGCAGAGAAAAGACATCAGAATAAAACTTGAACGTAAAATAATATATAAAAGGAATATAAAACCTAAAAATATTGTGCGATCTTAAAGTTAGATGAGATCTTAAAATAAGAGATCTAAGAATAATAAAATGTGTGTACGTTACATCACTCTGGGGTCGCAGAACCCAAGTGGCGGGCCAGGTCTTCAAAGTTCCGTATGTGGATGGAAGGGTTGCCTTCTTGCTTCCGAACGAGAACGTTACCATATTTAATCCAGCAGAACTTGTAACTATGTTCCTTCGCAGCAAGTTTGGTTGCACGAAATAATTGCCTGTTTCCTTGGGTGAGGCGCTCATTTATGTAGATATTTCTCGATACACCAGCTATTTCGATATCAGTCGAGGTGAGAGTCCTTCTAGTTCTTGCGGCCTTCAAGAATTCGTCACGCTTGTAGCGCCGCACAAAACGGACAGCAAGTGTGCGTGGAGTTTCAGCTGAATCTTTAGATTGTTGTCGGCGTGGACCCGCTCTGTTCACGTAGTCTAAATCTTGTTCCTCTATGGAAACTCCATATACATATTGGCTATTAGAAGCTATTTCAAGCAAAAAACCGACGCTTTAAAATTTAAGCTCCAATGTTGTCGAGAGCATTTTTTCGTTCCACAGTGCGTCGTCGGTCGTCGCCGAGGGAGGCCAAGGAAACGCTGGCGTGATGACTTAGAGGCGTTTATGGGAGATTGGTCGGAGAAGGCAACACAGGGGGGAATGGAAAGCTGTGGGTGAGACTAATGCCCAGCAGTGGGGCCAGGGAATGCAATCTCGATCGCGCTAGATCTCGATTGGCAATTGGAGATCTCGTGCGATAACCCCGAGGTCGACATTGGCCATTCGAGATCTCACCAAACAAACTGGCGAGATTTCGATTAATCTCGAGATGACGCCAATTTTTTTTATAATGTAGTATTTTAATAAAAATGTTTACTGGCAGCATGTTTTTTCTGAACAGAGGACATTGAATAACCTGAAACATGTAATAAAAAGTGTAGGAAAGTTCTTTTCAGGGCAATAGAACTCATTTTAAGACCCAACACACATGTTGGGTCTTAATGAGTTCTAATGCACGTTAACAGTGAAAAGGTATATAATTGAAGTACAGAAACACTGTATACAGGGCACAAACATATACTCTAACTATTACTCTAACTCTCGCGTTCTTTCGAACACTGTCGGTTGGAGGGGGCGCGAGGGCGCGGGGGGGGTATCGTCTCCCGTCACCACGCTTATGGGCGAGTCCGTACACAAACGTTAAGGCTCTGCTACACAAGTATTTTTTTAATTTATCAGTGGCTTCCCCCCCGCATGCGGAAACTTTAGGGAATGCAGTTTTTTTATTTAAAAAATCTGATTTTTTGGTTATGCCTATTCTTTATAGTAGGTATTTTATAGGGTAAATATATGTTTTTTAGTCAGCGTAGCCAACGGCTCCTACTTCAGTGTGGTTTAAAAAAAATAACCACGACGGTAATGGCGGTGTTAAAAAAGTGAAGAGTATACTGCGGGGGTCCTGTATATAAAAGACAAGCCCAATTTTGAAATGTTTTAAACTCAGGAGACAGCTTTATGAACACATTTTTATTTTATTCTATGAGGATTGAATTTTAATCAGTTGCTCTTGTCTAGTGAGGGCATAAAATCAAGTTTTCTGTACTTTGCTTAATCTTTTTGACGGCAAATTTTTTGTACATTTTATTAGAAGGTCCTTTTGTGTTGTGTCTATTTCATAAAAGTATTTGATGCACACATGATCACAAAGTTGCTATACAGCACTTACGTAAAGTCATAATATATATCATTGCATTTAAAACAGTGATATAAATACATACCTAAACAAATAAAACATTTCACACCATCATTTCTGATTTCTGTGTGCGATAATGGAATATCACAAAATCATTATTCGAAATGGAGTCTAGCTCATCTTAAAAGAAAAGTGATAAAGATATCGAAGGTATAAAAAGAGGTAGGTATACCTGGCTGGCAGCATCATCATCAGTTGGCATTTTAAATCAAACGCCGTCTTTAAGTTTATAACATAGCAAGTTGAATTAATAAGTCGAATGGTAGTTTTAACACACAGCTGAAATAGAGTACAGGGCTGCTTAGGAGGCGACATCTTGACGCCCTACAGAGTACTTTGTAATTGCGGCGCCGTAAGCAAATAACAATGGCAAGGAATTAAAATTAATTAGAAAAGTCGTTGCGTTCAAAGAGTAAAGTAAGGTCTGGCGTTCAAAATTTGCAAAAAATTTAAAAAACAATGGCCGCTCGAAATTGTCTATGATTAGTGATACGGCCGTATAACTTTTAAGTTTTGGTGCTATCGATGTTACGATTTTTTTTTATGTTCCATCAGTATTTTTTATATTGAGTAACTTTCAAATCGAAAACAATTTTTATTGTAATTCCATTCAAATATGTTCATAATTTAAACCGTGAAAACGAACAAAGTTATAATAAATATACAACCATATTTTGTACTTTTTACAAAAATTACACCTAACTATTATTGCCAGAGAGCCCCAAACTGGTCTTCTCCGTCGGCAAAACGGAAGCTCGCCCAAGCCTAAATGGTCCGGCTATAATGCTAGCAATGAAGTGTTGTCAGGTGTTGGGATACTTACTATTAACCATTATACAATTGAAGGGGAATCAGATTTTTTTTTCCATTTTATGTATTTGATAGAAGCAGACAGAATTTAAAGCTGTCAAGAACCAGTAGGGCCGTTAGAACTTTAAGTAACGCTCGTTGCTTTTTTTACAACTTCGAAGAAGAGAGTCTCGCCTGCACTGCTTCTGCACGCTTAGCATGACCATAATTGAAACGGGTTTTTTCGTCGGAAGAATAGACAAACAATCACAATCAGTAATTTACTGTTCTTCCGTCGACAAAACCCAGCATCTTGAAGATCCTAACCGAAAAGTATTAAACACTCCTTGTACAAATAATCGATATTTATTATGTCAATCACTAGCATTTCAACGACAAGATAAACTTAGATGAAGTAAAAAAGGATGAAGGCCGTTTGAAGTTTGAAAATTTTCAAAATCCATCCCAGTTTTCGTTTTTATCGATAGATATAATAGTGTATTTAAAAAGTTTAGAAACACGCACAGCATGTAAAAGTGAGTGTGATAATACGTGTAAGTATCCTATTTAGTGCGTATTTAATCAGTGACACGCAGATATCGCGTTCAATTTCCAGGCAAGTTCAATGTTATTGCTTTTTGCAAATCGCGACCAAATCCAGATTAACTATAAAGAGAGTTGCGTTTGGCAGAAATGTCTGTTGAATCACCTGCATCTCTCCTCTCGCTGTCAGAGCAGAACTCAGAAGGTAGTTCTTCTTCATTTATTCATTCAATTTTTATCACAGAAAATATAATGGAAACAGCGATAAAAATTGAAGTGAAATGCGTGGAATTAGTATGTACTATAATATTAAGCTCCTTGGGGAAACGTATTACTTCATTATCCGGTATTTTTCCAAATGGTATCGGATAATTAAATGTCATCTATTAATCTGCTATCAAATATCCCAAGGGGTTGTTGCACAATGGGGGATGAAAATTTCATTTTTGACCTTGGAGCAAGATTAAAATCTTTGCCTTGGATGTCTAGTTTTTGAGATAGGTCCCACGTAATCCAGCAGGTTTAATACAAAAGGAAAACACAGCGTGCGCATTGCTCGTTGTCGTTCTGTAGTCCGGTCTGGTTCTACGAGTACCTATGTATTATTACGTAAACGAATAAAGATTATTTACTTTGCAAATCTGTGTTAAAATTATTTCTTACTAGCTAGCTGACAGCCGACTACACCGACTACGCCGACTGGCTGGCACCGGTTTACTGGATTTCTTTAGAAATCAAATAATCCGGCGTTTCCGATAATCCGGGATTAGCGAAAAAAAAAAATAGCTTACTGTATTTACGAAAAACTCAAAAAAGTATATATAAAGTTCCAATGAGAGAAGAGGCTCTTTAATCACACCAGCAAATAATGTTCTCAATCTCAATACCTACACATAGGTACCTACTGACGCGTTATTATACACGGAGTTCACAGAAATCCTTAGACGTGAACTGTTGGAGACAACACGTGACCACCGCCCGCCACTGCGACTAAGGAGGGGACACGGGTGAGGAGGAACGGGGGACGAGGTGCAGCGAGCGGCCGACCTGGACCACTACTCGCTTGAGCTTCATGGACCAAGAGGCGCGCGTTCTTACGTCCAATAAAGAACATACCCAATAATACAGTCCGCTATTTTCTTTCATCACCTCGAGGAATCCTCAACAGAACTGTGAATCCAACAATTTTTGCAAGCGTGGACAGGGATCAAAGTAAAAAGGCAAGTTCATTTTAAATATTTTATTTTCATTTTTTCGTATGAGTTTACACCTAAAACTAATAATTTATGATTAAGTAATTAAAAATATACATTCGTCATATAATAGAAACCCATCTCGTCAACTAAAGCGTGTTCTTATGTTTTTAGAAATTATATAAATAATTATAATTGTATGCGAATTTGTATACAAGATAAATATAATATCTTTGAGATAATTATTATGTATCATTTACGCCGCTAGATTGCTTAATACTATTTCCTTTTAAGGTAGTTTCAATGACGTTTTAAAAGGTAATATAATAAATCATTGGGTAAATCCGGTTCCTTAAAAGTTAGTAGAACGAAAACCGAAATGTGGGTGTCTTACCACATGTAGGTACTCCTCTGCCTAGCCCTTCGGGAAAAATAGGCGTCATGTTATGTGGGAGTAGGACTGTCTATACAAATTCGCACGTTGATAACATAATCAGTAGGTATAATTCCAGTAATTGGGTATAAATTTATTAATATTATTATTTTCACATGAAAGCTTGTGCTACAGTAAAAAAACAGCAATAATATTGGTACACTTACATATATAAAGTGTAAAATTGTACCCAGTTGTTTAAACGTTCAGTTTTTATTTTAGATTATGATATTAAAATTCGGATTTCTTATATTGGTGCGAATTCTGGAAAATAGATTTATAAGTGGATAATGCCGCAATAAAATTAAAAGTTGGTATTTAGTCAAAATAATTAGTTAGGTATTTTGGCTGTTTGGCATTCATACCTACCATTTCTTAAAAAACAGAGATATTTAGATAATCATTATAATTACTGATAAATCAACAATAAAAAAATTACTTTAACTCTGGCAACATAACCAGACTAGATCTCTTTCCGAGAATTGGAAATTGAACCTAATTTTTAGGAACAAACTGAGTATTTGAGGCGTGTTATAGACTTATTCGGGTCGGCATTCATCGGCACAGCCAGACGGCAAAATCGAATCCCACTATGTAGTAGGTACCTAATTGCTTCAGATCGACTTTGTTGTTCAACAACTAATGCCGAATCAAATGTGCCGACCCGAACAAGTACCTAGGTATGTAAAATCCCCGTCACGAGAAGCTATACATTTTGCAAACAAAGAACTTCTACTAAGTTACGTAGCCAAACAAATAATCCCAAATTCAATCAACTCAAAGTGTCATACGTGTAATTCGAAACTAACGCGCAATTTCACTTGGTCGGTTAACGGTTTGTGGTACTGGAACTCAGTTCCACAAAACTTTAGACGACAGCGATTTATATCGCTTAAATATAACCCGACTAAGTGAAATTGCTCGTTAGTTTCACATTACACGTATGTTACTATGAGTTGATTGAATTTGGGATTATTTGTTGTTGATTGAATTGTCGCTACGTAACTTAGTAAAAGTTCTTTGGTTACAAAATTTATAGCTTCTCGAGACGAGGACTTTAGTTACTAAACTCTGATTTTTAATTTGCTAGACCAAAATGACAGCAGCGATCAACCATAAAAAGAATAAAAAATAACACATATAATATTACCGGTACAATACGACAACAGTAGAGGTCCGCAGAGTATGATTCAGTGGTCCTTGGTGAGAGTCAGTGACTCTGATAACTAGATTATCCGGTAACTATATTATTTACTAGGTTATTTTTATGTCGACACGAAATGTCGTTTTTGTCGAGCAAATTACTGGGTTGGTAGAATAATTTTACAGCAGCCTTGAGGAATAGGGAGTGTTTGATCGATACATTCATTTAAATATTTATGTTAAGCATTTATTAAATGTTTTATATTTCGCTCTTTATTGCGGAGAGTCGTACTCTGTGGCATTGGTAGATATTCAATAATTAGGTACCTAATTTTTGGGTATCAGAGCAGAGTCCAATTCTGACGAACTTACTTACTCTGTACCGATATAGTTAGTAATCTCTCTAGTTTCTTAAACATGTACGGGTTAAAAATTATAATTTATTTATTATCATTATCTAACTTTATCTTTTAGTATCAGTAATTACCTAAAATCTTTGTTGTTATATAATAACACTCTAATTTACAGTAATATTTGAATAAATGGTTTATTTAATACATTATTTACAATTATAATAATAACAACTACCTACATAAATTATTTAATTTCAAAAGATTCTACTATAAATAGTCATTTGGCACTAATATTAAAACAAACGGACTTTGTTAAAAATAAATATTTCATACAACTACCTATCTACTTAGTATCAAGATTTCATAAATTAATAGGATTTTTTTATTAAATGTTATAGGTAATATTAATAATTTAACGTTGTGCAAATTTTTGTAAGGTACACAGCAAAGTAAATATTCTATGAGCTTTATTCTATATATTTTGTTCTATTAATAGACAACATTAAAATGAAATGTGTTTATATAATAATAATCAATGATTTAAATGCAGTAACAATATTATGATTATATTTCATCGATCCATTGATTTGATTTTGCAAAGACACATCATCTATATTTTCAATTACATAAAACTAGTTCAAAAAAGAGATGGGATAGTTTTTCCCATCGGACGATATTTTCTTAAACATTATAAATTATCTCTGCAACGTTTTACTGCTTTAAATATTTTGAAACTTACATAAAATATCATAAAAACAAACTTAACAACACATATTATATTTTAGAGTTTATAATCTTGTAATAAATTATATTAAATATGTAACGGTAGGCAAGAATCTGAATATAATACCTATAATATTAATAATTTATTTTTTTTATGTTAAAATAAAATATGATTTATATTTTAACTAAGTATACAAACAATGACTAGATATTTTAGATTCATTTAGCTCCATTCAGACAGTTCGTTAAAAGAACTTAGTAAGCTTAAATTATGTTAAATCAGGAGGAACATTTTATAGTACGTTTTTTAAAACATACTTCAAATTGATTAATTGATTGATTTTATTTGTGCACCATAAAACAACAAGACTAGAATATAAATATTTAAATTATTTAATCCACTAAATAAATGTTAGATTCTATTCTCTATGCTAGGGGCTAAAGTATCTACAATAGATTTCTAGATAGTTAGGGTAGAACTACGACAAGAGTAGATGAAATAGAAACAGTAGTACACATACTTGGCACTAGATAATTTTGGATCCCATGTTCAAAATTAAATAAAGATGAATTGATTGACCGAATTTTCTAAAGTCTTATGGGGGGGGATATTTTTGTTAAATATGGAGGTGGTGGCTGAAATGTAGAGGACGTGCAAATTTTATTCGGATTTTTACTTTTATAATTCTTCCAAAAGTATCCAGCACCGGGTACAAAAGCAGTCATACAATATCTTCACCCATTTATACAACACAGTTCACTTATTGTAGTACTAAGAAAATTACATAGTCAAAGTCATCGTCAAAGAAAATAATGACGATCAGTAATTGACCGCTGACTGACAGCTGATCGAATATGTTCGGATTCGCATTCTCTCGTTCGTTATTATCATCTTTATTTCTAATCTCTCTATCGTTTTGGCCTCCATTCCCCGCAGTCGATCCTTGATCCACATCATTACCTACACTACGTTCATTTTGTTCACGTTTACGCCTATTATGATCACGTTTAACCCCGTTTTGATCACGTTTACTCCCATTTCGATCACATTTACCGTCATGTCGATCATTAACCTCTCCTAAATCATTCTGTTTTACATCATTATTTACCAGAGAACTTTGAGCCGCTTCTCGTATCACATTTCTTTCATTTGGACCTCTTTGGAAGGCGTCGGACTGGGCGTGTCCGCTCGGCCAAGCGGATCAGAGTCTCTTGTGGGAGTCGGTGCTGGCGCTCTTGAGGGAGCCAAAGCGTCGCGTGGCTGCGGAGGTTGTGGGCGTGGTCTCACGGTCCAGGCTCGCGGCGCGGAGGATCAGGCCTCGGGACTGAGGAAGGGAGGACTCTGGTCGCACCTGAATATTATTTATTTATTAATAATCAAGTACAGTATATAATGGTTATCAATGCATGAACATGATAATAGTTAATTTCTCAGATAGCTGGATGCTCTTTAATGTACACTTGGAGGACGTCTCTCATATAGCATAACATAACATCAAGCCTGTAATCCCCGTAAGATTAGGCAGACGGTTACTCTTTCATATAATTATGTATAATTTCAACATGAATGATGTAACCATTTTTATCTATGGATGTAACCAAATTTTTTTATCACTATTTTGAGTTTAAAAGAGTGTTAGAAAATACGTTAATTTACATTTAAACATGACGCAACGAAAGAAAAAAAACACGAAAATAACAATTTGGGGGAAAATATGCGTCACATTCACGCAAAACGGCTATCGCTCAGCATAATGCTGCGATTCTATGCGAGACAGCCCCAGCTAGTTTTCAGCGACGTGTTCATGGAGTTTCCTGCCCGTTCTTCTCTATAGGAACCTACTACACTTTGAAATGGGCAACTACCTTCATCTTTCTGACTGACCGACTCCTTGATAATTCAAAAGTGCCTGTAAATGCCTTAATAGATGATGACAATTTTTTTTTAGTCCGTCTTGGTGATTATTAAAAAATATTGGACACGTATTTTTTCTTTATACATTGAGTTAAAATGTGCCATGACGTCACGAGTATGTAGATTTTATACTTACTTGTGACGTAGCGACCTACACTCCCCAACTTAAAATACGTTTTATCTAAGTAATTTTTTATAAATATGATAGAGCAAAAAATAAGTGTCTCATATTTATTTATTATCTGACTGACGGGCGAATTAGAATTTCTTTTTGTTTACCCAGGCATCATCAAACTCAAAACTCAAACTTAAAGCATTTATTTCAATTAAACCATTTACAGGCACTTTTGAACTGTCAAATAGTCGGTCAGTTAGTCAGAAAGTTGAAGCTAGTTGCCCATTCCAAAACGTAGATCTTTATGGAGAAGAACGGGCAAGAAACTCCAAGGACATTATTTTTAATATAGAAAATATGTGAGAACAATGTACAAAAAATTATCAAAACAATTCAAAATATAAGATTAAAAATAAGCCCTGGCAGATAAGAGATTTACAGTCACAACTGACGGCGCCCGTTCAGTAACATGACGCTTCATCCCTATTGTTACAGATCCATTGAGTTTGAGTTCCAGGAAGAATAAAAGCACAACATGGTGGTGGATCAAATAGTGGTATATGAGATATTCGAAGAAAAAATCAGATGGCAGATTTGGTTAGTTAGCACAAATATTTTTGTCCAGATCAGTAGGACTTGCAAAAGTGTTAACAAAGTTTATTCCTTACCGGTTCTCCCACAGACCCAACGCGCCTCTGCCTCGGCTCCCTGGCAGGTCTGCTGCTCTGTTCAGTAAAGGAGGTCTCCAGTGACCGCTGGGAGGCATCGCTGATGGATTGGGAGAGCAGGTGCGTGGTGGAGGAAGAGTTGGAGTCTTCGATGTTCGAGTACTCGTCGGGACTGTCGTCGCGTTGAGGGGTATCTGATTCCTGAAGACAAAATCAATAGGAATTAAAATTCTTGAATCTGGAGGCTGATACATGTTTAAAATGGCTGAAGAATTTATAATTTTAGCGTACATTTTTCGTTATCATTCTTCTCTTTTGTTTTCATTTTGGTTTTTGGCGAAGGCAACTTCCCATAACTGACTCTGATCTTATAAAATATAACATTGTTAACAAATCTTACCTCTTCCAAGTCTCTAAGAGTGGTAGGATATAGGTGTCTTCTGGCATCTTCTCTCTCCTTTTCTCTTTCCCTCTTCTCGAGCTCGTCTGCTAACATCATGACCTCCCAGTCACCTCCACTCCCTGGAAAAGATGAGATGATTTGGTTTTAGTCTTACCCATGCAGTTAGCCGTCTCTGATAATATAAGCTAAGGGCCTAAACAAGCTTTCAAAGCGTTTTGTTTTCTGCAACGACTTTCAACGGAATTGACGTTCGTTTTTCGGTAGCTTAAATCAGACCCATACATTTTTGAATTTTCCATCATTGTAATTTCTGATAGAATGTCACGTGACTGCCAAAACTATTGCGAAAGTTAAGTAAAAGCAGTACTTAAGTAATGAGTACGTCGATAATTACCTCTTATTGGTGAAGAACTGCCATGGCTGGAACTGCTAGGTCGTCCTTTAATTCGGGAGTTGTTGTCTACAAACTCTTCAAACATTGGCGTGCGAGGTAAGGACTCCGAGTCGCTGCTTGATGATGTAGAAGCCCTAGAACAGAATATCGAGTAATTAGGACCTTTATCGATGGTTGTGATACTTTTTGAATGTTCATTCAAAAGATCGAGCTGCTATAATATTAACTGTCATAAGATTAGCTACTTTTCAGTAGTAACAGAGTCTGAAGATGACTCTGAAATTAAGTCTAAGATATAAAGATTTGTGATTTACACAGAAAAGATTAAGAATTGACATAGTTAAGAAAAATAGTCACACAAATTTTCTTACGTTTTTTCAAATTCAAATTCAAATTCAAAATCTTTATTGCGAACTAAGTGTACAGAATTTTGAAGATGTTAACAATAGGTTTATAAAAGGTAGATAGGTAGATAGGTGGTGGATAGGTTAGGTTTTGCAATTTACAGATCAATATCAGGTTGCACGTTGATCTAAATATGATTCGCGGCCGTATCAAATATATATTTATAGAATTCATCATAAAAATCATCAATACAACTCTCTAAGTTCATATAATCCTATTGAATGAGTATTTCATGAAATTATGATATTTTAGGATTGTTCTAACATAAGTAGTTGTATTGCTGATTTTAATGATTATATTTCTGTAAAGCATATTTGTTACGGCCGCGAATCATATTTTTTCAAGATACAACCTGACGACACTTGACCTGCAAAGTGCAAAAAACTTAAGAAAATTTCAATTTCGCGGACTACCTTAGCGCCCCCTTAAGTGAAAGAGCATTGTTTGATTCTGCCACAATAAAAGAAGATATTGAAAATTAATCAAATGGTATATAATGCTATTTACGCGTCACTCCAACTGTAGTCACTGCCCATATCCAGCACGATATCATTGCAGTTGTTCGTAGGTTTGTGAGACGTGGTTCGATGGAAGAGCGAGCCCAGGCTGAACTTGCGATGTTGTCGTGGACGACCCTCTGGGAAACAGATGCCTGAAAAAATCAATGAGTGTGATTTTTTTTTAAGAAGAAGTTATGTTTTGTCGTGTAACCTTTGTGTTCTTCAAAATTTTAGCTCAAGTGGTATCAAATGATTGTAGTGGCACTCAAGTATTCAAGGAAATGAATAAAACCAAATTGAAGCCTAGAACGAAGTAAAGAAGGAAAGAAAGAAGAGAATAAAGGTAAGGAGTTTAAGGTCAATTAAGACAGGGATAGTATATCTTAAACACAAAAATATGAATATTATGACCCAAAGCTGTTAAGTCAGAAAAAAAAGACTACACGCCTGGCAGTTTTATAGGCTCAGATACTCACTCCTCTCATTTTTCCCAGTATGATGCATTCCCGTATCCACTGAAAGAGTCTTCTTAATCTTGGATTTGGTGGTATCCAGGTGCGATCCGAAGAAGTGGAAGTGTCTCCGACCGGAGCGGAGGCTGGATTGCTCGGGACTCAGGAGTGAGCGGTCCTCCGACGTAGTGTGCGGTGACAACGGTCTGAAAGAGGGAACGCTTTTGTCGTCTGTAGGTGTACCCTGTTCTACTCCAAATGTAGTCCACGAAAGTGAACTGGAACTACGGGGAATGAAATAGAGCTACGTAGCTATATTGATAGGTATGTTGATTGAAAGAACTGATATTGAACAAAATAATAAAATGAAACTGCTTTTATTGAGAGAAGGGTTACGAATGACAACTTATGAAGTATGTATAAGTAGGTATGCATAAGTATAATCAAAAATAACTCTGAAATACAAGATCCAAAATTACGGCTAGTACAAACTATATTATCTATTTGGGTCAGAACTACATTTCTCTTATAGATTCGTAAATATTCTTACCTCGTTAAGTCTTGCATCTCCATACTCTCTTGATCACTCTGGTCCTCCCAAGACTTCCTCTGCCTCAACTTCGCCGCACGTTTTCTCGAATATGTTCCAGCTTTTCCATCAAGATTCAGATCCAATCTCTTCGATTTGCTCACAGTCCACTGTTCTCTACTAGAAGAAGTTTTATCAACTCTTGAAAGCGTTACGGCTAAGCTTTGCAGTTCTGCGTATGATAACTTTGATAGTTCAATTCCTTCAGTTAATTCTCTAAGATTTTCTTCTGTCAGGTCTTCAGGCGATAGGACTTCTCTTGCGCCTGCATTTTCGCTTTCTGGTGACCTGTCTTTGTCTGCTTCGTCAGCACTTGCTGTTGGTGGGGATGTTGCGAATACGGTGTCCAGTGAATCTCCCCTCTGCAACAAATAAAAATATTCAATATGACATAAATTTCACACTACAAAAATGTATTGCATGTTACACATCCAGTTTTCTTACCATGAATCCTTCTTCTGCAGCTGAAGCATCTTCACTGCCAGAGCTACCATTCTTAGACACGGGTAGACTAGTAGCAGTGACTTCTAATGTTTCGCCCGCCGTCGTAGGATCCTCTTCAGGTTGTTGAGCGGTTGGACTCAGGCCTGCCAGCCCTAGTCTTTCTAACTCTTGTATCCGCTTTTGTAGCTGGCTTATTATTTCATCCCGTTTTCTGACTTCATTTTCTAAACTTTGAAACCTGAAACGTATGAAAGCTACATTTCTAAGGTTCTGTAATAAAATTACAACCACACATGTAGAACGAAACTTATATTCAGATGTGAGTAAAAAATGGGGTTGAAAGAGATAAAAATTGTGTGGCAATGAATTACCGTTCTTGAAATTTGCCTTGGACATCATGTAGGTGCCCTTGAATAACTTGTTTGATACCCAGAAGTACTTCTCCAAAATATTCCTGTTCTTCAATCGAGCCTGTTAATGAATATAAACCTTAGTCAATTATTGATAGAAAGATGCTTGAGTCCTATCAGAGTTCTAAGATGGTAGAAAAAATATTTACCTCGCAATAGTTTTCTTTGGTTAGCAACAGCTGATATTAAAGTAAGCTTAGGTTTCTCTGAAGGCACTTTAATATCTTCAGGTCTTAGTGATTTTAAATCTCTCATTGGGTCGATGTTTTGCTGCAGTTCATACTCGGCTCTTATGTTCAACCCGTAGTCTTGAGGTGCAGTTTCATCTGCTGGTCTTGCAATTTGATTATTGGGACTTTCAGGAGCAGTTACTTCGACTTCAGGCGGGGCTGGCGGAGATATTTGTGGTATCGAATCTACATTAACTTCTGGCATCGTGAAAACGTCATCATTTTGGAAATCGGCTGGCGCACTTCCAGGAGGTGAGGGTAATGTGTGACGATGGAAGGTAACGCTCTTTGCAAACTTTGAATGACGCGCTGCATATCCCTCTAAAGTTGGGGCCCGAATTAATCTTTTCAGTTCATTACTACGCTCAGGACTTTCAGCTGGGGTTACATCTTCTGAGAGTTTCTTTAAAATAGACTTCAGTTCTCTCCTTTCTAGGGTTTCGTTAGATTCGTGACTTCTGCAAGAATCGATAGATTTCCGCTTGAATTTTCTTTTATCCATAGTGCTACTTTCTGAATGACTCCTAGTTAATGTATCACCAAGCAAATCTTCTGATGAACTCGTGCAATCTAAGCTGGAACTGCGAATTTTCACTACTTTTTCTAGTTCTGCTAATTTTTGACGTTCATTCAAAATTTTAAGCTTTTTGACAAATGGTAGTCCGCCATATTCAGGCGATAAATCATCTATTGACCTATACTTTTTCACTTTAGGCAGTAGCAGGCCCGGTGTCATATGTGTCTTAAGTTCAGGTAGTTTTGTGGCGTTATTAACATTTTTCTTTGGAGATAAAGTTAATAAATCTAATGATTTTTCTTGGACGGGTTCTAAAGGGCCTGTTAAGCAAAGCTTAGGTTTATCTTTATCATTATCACTAGCAACTTCAACATTATTATTGTCTATTTTAACAAGCTCCGCCGTGGTAACTATAGGCACACAAATATTTACAACTGCCTCCGCTATACCTTCATCTTTTTTCTCACTACTCACACTTATACTTTCATCTTTCTTTTCTTCTAAACTAGTTTTGCTTTGGCTTTTTGATTCCCCTAATATTGCTGCCTTTTTAAGTTTTGTCCAAGGCTTTTTACTTTTTGGTTCTTCTTTAACTTCAGCCGGTGGCATAGGACTTATTTCTACTGCAGCTTTTTCTATTGTAACTGGTTTAGGTTTTTCTGGAGCTGATGTTTCGGTATCTTTTGGTCCACCTTGTAGCATTTTTAGTTTATCCCGGAATGTTGAGCCAACTGCTTTTGCTGGTGACTTAATTTTGCTAACAACAGAATGTGGTATCGAAATTAGGTTGCTTTCTGTTTTTGGTGTGGGTTCTACTACGGCTGCTGGTTTTTCACTTGTATCTTTATTGAGTGGTTGACATACTGCGGTACCATCGCTCTGGACTTGTAATATTTTATCTCTAAAACTAACTTTGGGTCGAGATGCTCCATCACTTGAACCAGATGAATTTTTCCTAGATGTTTTTGTAGTTGGACTCTGAAGTTTACCTGGGGAGCTGGATTCTGAACCTTTCCTGATAGGACTAAGAGTTTTTATCGTAGGGCTTAATGGGCTTTTGATGGACGTGGGGCTAATTGTGTCTGAACTGGAAGGTTGATTGCTCATAGTTGGTGTTAGTTGGTTTTTATCCCTTTCTTCTTTTGCTTTTAGTAAGAGTAATCTTTGTATGAGAGGAAGACCAGCTCCTATGACTTCGGGTTCAATATCTGGAGCAGAACTGGTTGAAGGTGTTGGTTGTGGTGTTAGAGACAGTACAGATGATGTTGAAAGCCTTTGTTTGGCTACTTTTTCTTCACGATCCTGGAATAAATTAATATTTGTAAAATTCAAAGGTTTAGTAACCTATGTTATAATATTGAATGCAATATTTTACCTGTTTTTCTTTGAGTAATTTTAATCGCGAAAGTAGCGGTAAGCCGGCTCCTATTGGTGATATGCATTTCTCACCATCTTTGCTACCAGATGTGGTCTCACCATTAAAATCCTGAAAATACAGATAAGTTAATATAGCTGCATTAAGAATAATATATGTGTGAATTAGACTACTAAATTACTTCTTGATTCTGTGGATGAGCTGAGTCATCGCTTTCAACTCTTGGCATTCTCCTTAACATCTTTCCTTCAGTAGTGCCAGCCCTCTCAGCACCCGCTAAAGCTTGGAGCTCCAAAGATTCCCCTGATCTACGCCCTACACGAGATCTGCTGCGGATAGCGTTGCGAATGCCCTGGGAAATGTCAACTGATTTTAGACTGATATTGATACCAATGATTGAGGCTGAGCGAAGCAAAATAAAAAGCGTATACCTATATATATATTGTTATATTTAGTTTTTAGGCCCTACAATTTTTAATCCTAATAAAATTCTATCAATGAAAATGAATCAATACACACTTAAAAGGTCTAAATGGTGTGAGATTGAACCGTTACTATCAACCAACAAGGTAACAGTTAATTTTTTAATATTATCACAGTAAATTAAACACGAATGAACTGACACAAAATACAAAATACACAATATAGTCGACCAAATTCATCCACAATCTATTGTTTCACCTCTCTATGGTTGACTGTCACTTGCACCGTGCACGTCTTATAACAACAAAGTATATTTGTCTATGTGACAGTTAGAATATTTCAACCATGATGAAGTGTCAATTTACTGGGAATTGTCGTCAACGGTGATAGCAATTACGATATCATCTATACTAGATCGATTGCTACTATAAGCTTAAAAGCTATGTTTACCTTTACATCGCTCCGTAGTTTATGTACGATCCTTTTAGATGTACTGTCATCCCCAGACACCTTTTCTGGGCTTATCTCGCCTAGAAACGACAGTTGATTAAACATTTTGCTTCGGAAATATCGGAAATTATATTTCTTGTTAGCAAATTGTAAGGCATAAATAAACAAATACTTCGATACATTTTAGGGATTTTATTAGTGTGAGGAATATTTGAATATAGGATGTCAATTATCTGTAAGTGTTTGCCCTTTTTTTCATGTAATTTCATTTCGGCTTCCTCACGCCCGTAATTAGTTTTGGGGAATTCAGAAATGGGGACGTTATTAATAACTTCCTGTTTACCTTTGCCTTTTCGCTAACGTATTTTAAGCGCTCCGGCCTTTTGGCTTCGAGCTCATTGGGCAATAAAATTCTTCTAATATTATTTGATTGGTTCTCACCTTTGGCTTTCTTCGAAACTGTTTTTGGGTCGTGACGGGGCTTCCTCCCTAAATTTTTAATAGGTTCCTTATTTATAAACTTTACTACCAATTCAGTCTTAATATTATTTAAATTTTGAGTAAATTATTTAGGGTTGAGATTTAAATTTAGTTTCCTCCTACTGAGAATTAGTTTATGGGTCAAGTAAAAGGATCCTTATAAATAAATTCATATTTACCTTTTCCTTGGTGGAGTTTATATTTACCCTGCTGTGGCCTTTTGGCTAAGGTCATAGCCGGATACAAACTTTAAAATGTTAGTGTCACTGGTTACCTTTGCATTTCCTCGACATATTTTTAGCTTCTTGTAGGCGCTTTCTTCCTAGGGTCTGCAGAATTTCCTGCGCTTCAGGGTAGTCTTTCATTGCTGCTAGTACATCTTCTCGAGATAATGAGAAGAGTTCGGAGTACCCTACCGATCTAACGTCAGCTGTACGCCTAAAAAGAAGAACAATTTTCAAAAATTGAGAAACTAAAGAAGAGAGAGTGAGCGTTGAAGAAGTAAAATAATTATTTCATAAATTGAATGCAAATTAAGCACCCTGAATACATTTGAAAGGACTGAAAGGTGCAATAGTGCTACTTCAATTCAGATTGAATAAATATTAAACCTCTGGAATGAACATAGTTACATATTCATAAGGCATTGAATTGTCAATTGTTAACGGGCGTGCAATATTTCTAAAGACTGGTGAAATAATTTTGTAAATATTCTATCTCTTTCTTACTATTTGTGCTCTAAAAATATAAAGGTTCTAAAGCCTGGATAATTTGGAAGAGATTTACTTGTTCAGTCCATCTAGGTTTAAAATGCCGATCTCTCCGAAGAAGTCCCCTGCTTTCATGGTGGTGAGCACACGACCTTGTTCCGATATCACTTCCAGTATGCCATCTGCTATTATAAACATTTCACGAGCGACTTCACCTGAATCGAAGCGGAAATAGAAGTAAATTATAAAGTATGTCTTGAAAAAGCTAAGGATTAAATATTTGTACACATTATAATTGCATTTGTGGCGGTTATAGATTTGAAAAGTCGTGGTTGGTTTTTGTCTTTCAAGGCGAATTCTTCTGTTATATTATTATATAGGAGTCAGAGAAAAAATATGTATATTTTAATTTATTTTATTTTCCTGATTACGTACTACCTCAATTTAAATGGGAATGGAGTAATTAATTTGATAATTATGTGACAGGTTCATGTGTTTAAATTTCTTAACCATTTCGTTCCGTGAGTGTAGGTCGACATGGAGAAACAAAATTAACGTGTCATCTAAACAAAAGTTCTTTGTTGTCGCCAAACAGGAATTAGCCACAAACTTGACTTTAATTTAATCTGACTATAACCCAACACAGTCTACATTGACGTAGTATAAATAAGTACAGTATTCTATCTTATAGAAAATGGCTGAAACGATGCTCTTCTAAATCTCAGCGCAGCAATTACGCACACGGACGCGGAAGGTTTATCTACCGAGCGGCCTTAGGTAGTTATTTCAAGGTCACTTCCGAGATATAATAAATTAAAAAATAAAATTTCACAATACTGCAACAGAATAAATCACGATAGAATAAAACTGCAATTAAAATAGGTAAAAATTACAAAGGTCACAGAATACAAAATTAAAATAAAATGTCAAATGCAATTAAAATAGACGAATGAGTAACATAAATTATAAATGTCACAGAATCGAAATCAAAATTATAAACATATAATTCTGCTACTTATTTATTCTGTGACATTGATGACATTTTGACAGCCCAAATTGTTTACACACGAGTGAAACGCACTTTATCCTCTAATTTCCATCGTTCGTTTTCCAAGAAACGAAATACGATGGATTCTTTCAAGGTTTCATTCTGCACGTTTTTACGACTTACCTTTTCTACAAATGGAATCTCCGGGAGTGAATATGTATGCTTTCATTTTCAACACGAGATCGTGAAGGAACTCTGGCTGGCATTCTTGGAATATTGTCACCTGTAACATGGAAGAGTTTGTGTTCTGGGTCATTGACGAGAAATTTACCACTGAAAATATATTTCTTGTATACCTACTTAATTTTAAGTCAAGAATCAGATTATGATGCTTGACTTATAATTAAGTAGGTATGTCATAATAGAGTTTAAAATTAAGTATGAATGTATGTTTCTGTCTGTGTTTAGTACTTTTATATATTTCTTATTAGATTTACGGTATGAAAAGATTGTTTGAACGGTTTTCGTTAAAATCGGATTCGGATTTATAATATTAGTGGAAAATCGGGATGCTGATAGCATGATGAGATGCAGCAATATAATATTTTACATACGGTAAAGAGATCTATACATATAAAGTGACTAAAAATCAAGAGATGAAAATTAGGAACTGAAAAGAGAAGGAGTTGAAGAATATTCTGTGGGCCGGCGTCGGTTTTTTTGTCATAATAGGGGTGGCGAATAAAAAATAAAAAATTGTCCTTTTTGTAGATTGTAAAAAAATATTGGAAACATATTTTTTATCACTTTTCACATTTATTTTTCTACGTTATCAAAAGATTTTGGCGAAACATTGAGTTAAAATGTGCCATGAAGTCACCAGTATGTAGATTTTATACTTACTTGTGACGAAGCGACCCCCACTGAACTTTAATGCGTTTTTTCAAAGTCATTCTTTATTAATATGATGAAGCAAAAAATACGTATCTAATATTATTTTATTATCTGATTGTCACTCAATAGACTTTCTTTTTTGTGACCTATACCATGCCAGATCCCTATTATCCATGCCAGAGTAACATAAATAAATTGTGCCCGTCATCCTAATTTCTGCTTAGTTTGGAGTTCATAATTTGAACAGGTTGTTTATTCAACATTACATAACATCACACCTATAATATCCGAGGGGTTCGGCAGAGGTCTAGGTACTTAAAGTACACCCACATTTCATCAGTTCTGTTTACTTCCCATGTAATAGGGGGCGAGCCTATTGCCATCAACCGGGCACAAATCCAGACTCCGGGCTGCTACTGAGAAATTCCTAATAGAAAAAAACAATAACATTTTGCCGGACCTGGGAATCGAACCCAGGACCTCATGCTCAGCATCAGCGCTTGTGACCACAAGACTAACGACCCAGTCGTTATTAAAATGAAATTAATTTAACTCTTTTAAGTGTTTAGGTATTGTTTGTGGAATGAATATCCTTTTTAACGTCAAATCAAATCAAATCGAATCATTTATTACTTTGCAAACAAGGATAGTTAGTACATAGATGTTTTATTATAAAAGTCCTCCACGTTCTACCGTCACATTAACATGCCAATCGTATTTAATTTACACAAATTTAAAGACGTTAGAATTTTAAGTGACAATTAGGAAATTATAATAATAAAAAATATAAATTAATGTAATTTCGTTCGAATTACCGTTAAAAAATAAAATTCATACAAAAATGTCAAATGTCCACAAGGATAAAAAAAAAATGTCAAATGGAATAATAACATGTCAATCAGTCAGTGATTATCAAGGAAGTCGTCAATTGTGTAATAACTTTTTCAATTAATATTCCGTTTAGTGCCTTTTTTGGGCAGTTTGGGCAGAAAATAATCATATTTTTAATAATAATATTAGGTACTCTATTAATATTACTCAAAAAGGTAATTTAAATAGTCAAGATCTACTCGAACACAATTGGACGTAGTTAAGCGAAAAGGATCCAACCCATACTATGGGCGAAAATGAGTTATTTATACCACTCTTTGTAGTTAAAACTTTAATATCACAAAAACAATTCCAGCGCATCATGTCATTATGACCATACGTTACCAACCCGTATGTATGGCAGGTCATGCGATCACATATCACGATCTGATCTTAAAACTTGCACAAAACTAACTCTGTGTGGGTTGGATCCTTTCCGTTTAACTACGTCCAATTATGACACTCAAGTATTTTTATAGATACAATTTATGACTTAGAAAGTTTTTATAAGAATTCCCATTTCCATAGCAGACTGGAAATAAAGAACCGTTGAGTGTGTTCTGCCCTTTAGGCGACATGAAGCCAACTGGGGGATATAGGTCACCCCTTGTTTCCAGGTAGCTAACGACTTCTCTCTATAATTAGACATTTCTAGGTAGTTAACTATGTTAAGATTCGGTTTTTGTTGCATGTTTATTGAAGTCAATGAAGCCTTTAACAGCTGTGCTGTGGGTCTCCATAGCACAGCATCATGCTGAGTGGAAGCCTTCTTGTCACAGTCATGACGTGCCAGCAGCTGCCGACTATTTCTATTTTGTGCTCGTTATTGTATTTAAATCTATTCTGTTTAATTTTCTTATCTTCTACTCGAGTTTATCATCTTTTTTTTTTATGATGTGTTTCTTTGACAAGTAAACTTATTTTTCTTTCTTTCTTTAAAATTGAGACTAGGTTAATTGAAGTTAGTCACTAATGTCACCAAAAAGAAAGAAAGAAAGAAGATAATTGAGAGGCCCTTAATGGCAAATATGTTGACATTATTGAAAGTCGGTGAAAATGGACTACCATAATACGCAAAAATTTAATGGTCCGCATTATATGTGTATCAATCTATATTTGTATATTTGCAGGGACATCGATGGGAAAACTTTTACCATGGATTCAGTACATAATTCTGAACGCCCCTGTGTTGTAATTTTATGTCAGTTATTAAAAAAAAAATCTGCTGTTTCATAGAAAAGTGCAATACCTACGCGGTCAAAATGTATGGAACAGCTTATTTTATTAGTAACCGAATCAGTTTTTGCGTCGATGTCAATGCCACCCTGTATACAATGTAAAATTTAATTCGTTTGCATCCTCTTAAGGGGTCATTGTACTCATCATTATGGATAACTTTCACTATGGGGCCAACCATGAAATCGCGAAAAAAAATCAGCTGTTCCCTTCGTTATAACGAGCTATGCGAACATAAATGTATAAAACAGCTGATTTTTGTTTGTATTATTTATTTACACATTCGTATTTATGTTATTATGTATGTTGTATGAAATTGCACATTGGCGTAGGGGGTCAATTTGTTTAATTATTCATTTCTCTGGCAAGACAATATAAATGGTAATTATGACAAAACTGGAGAAAATTAAAAAGAACTGTTTTATGAAGGTGGTAAAGGAACGGTCATAAAGATCTTTTAGTTAAATGAAATACAGTGTGGCAAAAAAAAGATGAATATTGTTATTTCAGTTAATTTGAAACTACTCCCTAAAATGCGGCACTGAAGTGGACTCAAAATAAGATTTTGTAGATTTTCAAAGAAACAGGAGTGACTTTCCTAAAATCAAGCATAACCACTATTATTTCAGTACTTACCTTCTTCAACACACTCAAATTAACATGCAACGCGAGTTCGGTCTTCAGTTTATCAGGCAGTAGTCCCAGCGCCGTGTTGATATCCCCTCCCCCCTGTATGCGGCCCCTGGACCAGGAGTAATCGTACCATCGCAGCACCCGCCGCTTCATGCCACCTGGTACCTGTGAAATATATTCCGTCGTTATTTGATAAGGGATTTTTGCAGTGCCTTTTGCTTGACGGATCATTGCAGTAGAGTCCAGTTTAGGGCAAAGAAGGGCAAATCTACGATTGAAATTTTTGGTTTAGGGTGAATGAATTGTTTTGTCGATGTGCATTGAACGTTACGATAGGATGCATATAAATTATTACTGCCCTTTCATTTCTGTTTCTTTTATCGTATAGTGTTGTTTGTTCTTTCAATTTGGAGTGTGACATTTGCACCTGCCAAATTAATCTCTTTAAAAAAATAATTGTAACAGCTTTTAATGCTGAATGGAATGGTTAAAAAACCTTTATTCTTAATTTAGTTTAGTCTGTCATATCTTTATCTGCATTCCATAATGTTAATAAGATGTTACAAGATTTCATATACCTATTACTAAAAACACCAATATATTTGAAGAAAGTTGGCCTGAAAATATATTATCCTTTTTGGTATCTTTTTGCTTAGCTAAGATGGATTCTTATTTGACAGCTATGGCCCTGATTGGCACGAGGCTTTCACGTATATTGCTTGCGTATAGGAGGAATATCTCTTAGGCCCCGTTCATGGCCTCAAACGATGCGACTTGCGACGCGACAACCGCGAGTCATCTGTTTCAGTCTGTCGCTCCGCAAGTCGCATCGCGGTGAGTCGTGGTACGCTCTAAGCAACTTCTTTCATTTGTTTTCTTCGCAGTTGCTGTGTTAAGACGCGTATCGCGTGAGCGTGGACCACGGAGTTAGAGTTTGACCGAAACCGCTGTACTACGCCTTAAGTATGTGCGTGGCGAGAAGGGCAGTGCAGCCCGATTTCGTGAGCAATGGGTAGCTCGCCGTCCGATAGGGACCAGGCCCGGGTCGACGGCGCGTTGTGTTCCACGCGCGCCTCAAAGAGATGTCAGCACCAACTGACGGGGTCCGGAAGGGCCAATGCCTGCCGGGGTTGCGGGTTTGTCTGAAAGGGATATCGCGACCTCGGCACACAGGCATCGGAAGGAACACGGGTGGGTTTTAGTCAGTAAAAGTCTGACACGCCCTCCCGCTCCACCCAGAGCGGGAGAAGTTATTTGATAATTTCCCATCCAAAAAAAAAAAAAAAAAAAAAAAAGCCCGATTTCGTCAAAGCTCACGGCGTCCTATCCCCCACCTTGCCGCGCATCCCTAAAGCGCGGTACAGTGGTCTCGGTAAAACTATAGTAGGTACTATTGCTACTTACCTTATGATGTCTCATATACGTTTTGGCGCCATCTAGAAGGCGTTCGAACTCCAGTCTGTTGGCATTCCTGTTGGTGATGACATTGCCGACTTGTCCCACTATAGTGGCGAATATGAACACGCCAATCAAATAGCTCACTATTGTGAAAATGTACCTGAAGGAAAATTTTCACGTTTATCTTTAGTTGCAAGATATAATTATGTTTCTTAAATAATAATATTTATATTATCATTTGCATTTAAAACGGGCGGTGTTAAACTAAATTGAGGTGTCTAAATACAAATCAAAACCGTGTTGCTACAGAAAAATATTTAAAAAAAGATACGGAAATCAAATAGGTAGGTTCTATTCACCAACAACCAGCTACAATGAAGTTTTAAACTAAAACAACAAACAAAATATAAAAAACAGTGCAAAGTTTTCGAACAGTTGCGATAGTACAAAACACCCCAAAAGCAATAATAACGGACAAAATAAGCGACACGTTTCACAAAATGGCGGAATCAGTGAAGGCTGTTCGAAAACTTTCTAAACCCGTTGTACGACATCGATGAGTGATTTAATAAATAAAAGTAACAAATAAAAGAAATACAGTTTATGATGAAGAAACTAGTCACATTAAGCCCAGGTTCGCACTAAGGCTTTTTATACGCGACGATATTTTTTCGTGCACTGGAAAATCAACGCTCTGCTCAGCGCCGAGAGTTGACAATCCAACAGTGTGTTTTCGGATGCGCTATGTTGGATTCTCAATGCTCGGCTCAATACGGAGAGTTATAAATCCAGTGCGCGATAAAAAAACGTCGCGTGAAAAAGCGCCCGTGCGAACCTGGGGTTATAGTCGTCCGAAGTTTGTCGCTGCGAAGCGAACAGCCTCCAAATTTCTGCCTTCGCCATTTTTATTTTTATTACGCTCCACACTGGCTGTGTTCCTCCAACAAAGTGTTTGAGACAGTGTTTATGTCGAATGAATGAACGGAGAAATTTATATGTACTGTCGTAAAATGCGACGGAATTACAAACCATTTAGTCTTCTAGTGTGTTGTTCGAATGTCTCGCTCGGTTGCCTCCTTATTTCTGAGACTAAGGCATCACTAGGACACCATAGCGACGCAACCATGGTCGCGCTGCCAGCAAAATATACATAGCTTTATTGTAGGTATCTCACCAGGCGTCCAATCGCCATATTACTCACATTTTTTGGTAGTGCGACCATGGTTGCGTCGCCACTGGTGTCCCAGTGAGACAGGGCCCTAAGCGATACTTGTATACTATGTTTGTTCTCATAAAGCCCTAATAAATACAATAAACCTACAATAAATTCGGTGTGTTTTGCAAATTATTCGTGTGCGTAAAATTCAGCGAAATCCTTCTACCGCATAGTGGTGAAGCGGTAAAAATCGTTTCCGTGCAATAAAACGCGTTATTACGTATGCTCAACAGTGCAATATACATTATGTCGCTATAATGTTTTATTTCCGTCCGTATTGCCTTTAAAATATGAGCTATATTCGCATGCAGTAAACACTGTCCACAAAACACATGTCGTAGGAAAACATTGTTAAAGATATCTTATAATCATTTATATTTATATGAAAATGGTGTAATTTATATAAAGTGTTTACGTTTTACGAAAGCCTGTGATTGGTCAGATCATAAAGATGTTTAATAAAAGTGTTTGTTATCATGAAATTATCATAAGTGCCTTGTTATGCGGGACTTATTGAAAGAAATTAGGTAAGCAAAATACGTGCTCGTAAATCTTCAAAACATTTTCGATGTTAAGGAGTAGTAAATATTTTAGCCTTAGATTTATTTGGTTTTGGAAGTTCATAAAGTTAAAATACGACATAATATTGAATAAAGTTTCGAGATGTTAAATACAAAATAATTGTACAGTTTACGAAGCGGAAATAACAATTTTCTTCAGAAGTTTTCTAAATTGGAATTTCCCGTAAAAAGGAAGTAAATCCAGCTTTTACGATATTTTGTATCATCCCAAATTGGTGTCTTTTATCCGTAATGCTACACAGATTGAGGGAAGATACTGTGATATTTTCCAAAGACAAAATTAATTGAAAGATTAATTTAAATCGCGGCTCAGTCGTACTCGCAAAAGGATATTCTCTTTTGAAAGAAAATGAGCTAAAATTATGAAGAAAACGAACTTTATACATTTCGTAAAAAATATGATATCTAACGAACTAACGATTTGAATCGCCTCGGAGGGAACTTGGTTAAACATTCGGTAATTTTAACTTTAATATTTAAGAAAGCTTCTCAATTCCCTGTTTATATACCTACTTAATTTTAGAATTAGGTAAACACAATGACTAAGATTTTTAAATTATTAAGTTTAATATAATAATAACTCATTATGTCTCCCTAGTCATAATCACAAAATGTGAATTACATTAAAAAAATCAATACTAATTAGAACGCACCAGTTACAAAATTAAATTTTCACAAAACAACATTTGACTAAATTCGAAATTCAAATCGGAACGGCCACGAACGAAAGATAACAAAACGGTTGTAATTCGAATATGACGTGAAAACTCTAAGGAAAATTAAACACGCCACAGACTAACGTTGTTTGGCATCTTTGAACCAACAGTATTCCCAACGTCCAACATAAAGGTATTTATAGTACAATAATAATTTCTCACCCAACCTTGGCTCCAACGTGTGAGATATGTTGGATTGTCGGTTCTACGTCAACAGTCGAGAGGTATTGCAGTAATTAAAGCTCACCGCTTTCTAACAAGACAGAAAGCGAAATACCGGGCAGACCGTTTTGTTTCTAGTCTTCCACTTTCGTCTACAGAATTCCATCTTAGACGTTTAGGGCTGAATGCGATCAGCACATCTAAACGCAAGAAGCTCTACAGGACGTATAGCTCCATCTCTTTCCCCCACTGAAGTAAGATTAAAATAATACTGCTTTAGAGGTAGGTGGTGGTAGTAGGCCCCCTGGTCGTCACTTGTTTTTTAACACTGATTCATCATTTTGTTTCAATGACAGATTGTTTGTACTAGCTAGGACGCGAATGTGTCTGTGTAGCTGCGTCGCAGCATGCGCTCGCGGCCTATGTCTGCCTCACCTGCCCTACCCTGCAAAATCTGTATTTATTTATTTAATACTTCAAGCACAGAAATGTACTGAGGCGGACTTAATGCCATAGGCATTTTCTACCAGTCAACCTTTTTGTTTATGTACTGTGCTGTGCTGCATCACCTGCATCTCAGCATACGCTTAGCCTAATGCTTAGACCCATTCTAGTATTATATCAAGGCTGACATTTTTTAAATCAAAATTGCTAGAAATATGAGTAATCCCCAAAAAAACCCGGTGGTGAAATTGGTAGGTTCACAACATTCGAACAATCAGAACATCACTCCATTAGGACAAAAGCACTAAATTTTCATTGGACAAAACAATTTTCCGATACAATGAGTCGTGAAATGGACTAATTCAAACTCGTACCGAATTTTGTATAAGTATTAGTTGCGTCGTTAGGTTCAGACAAACTTTTGAGTCCATTTGTAAAGGTATCTGCATTTTATACTATTTTCTAAGTCATTAAGCATTCAGAAGTTAGCAAATGAAACATCATTCTGACACATATGGGAGTTTGTTGTCAGTTTTATTATAGTTTTAGGTCATTAAACATGATGAAGTACGGCAGAGATTTTGTTGAATTTTATCGGGTAGGTACTCCGTTCAATTTCATGTATCTCACGTTATCTGTATCTTATCACGATGATCCTAAAGCTGCTTAAAAATAGCCAGTTAAAACAAAGCTACACATATTAACATAAATTAGCTTTTACGTATACGTACGGCCAATTTCACCAATGAAACTAAACGCGTTCAACACATCCACTACTTTCAAGAGCTGTCAGTGTCAACATTCCACAAAAATGATGACTCTGATGTTCTGTGTTCTATGTGGAGGACCATTGTGCGCGGGCCATGGTGGCCGTCGCTGGTTATTCCAACCAGCCCACCTCCCTCCAGAAGTTGATTAAATCTCCTGGTCTGTTCAGAACACTGACGGCTCTTCAACGCGGTTTAGATGTGTTGATCATGTTTATGCGATCATTGGTGAAATTCACCTTTAGTCAAACGTTCGAAATTATGTAAGTATAATATTTCATCTTGCGTTAATACCAAAATTAGAAATATTTTTAGTGATATAAAAAATAATGATGTACTTCACTATGTCTCGATTTAAGTGTACTTAACATCACTTGTATTCTCGTAATGTCAAGTACGATCTCTACCTACTTCAGGCCTTATCAATACCATTGAAATACCTCTTAAAATCCCATTTGAAAAGTGTATGAAGCGTAATTCACGGCAGACGGCACAAGACCAATTCAACGCTGATAGCTATATAATATCTATTACGTCTAGCCCATTCAGTTTAGCGCCGGTAAATTTTACCGAGCACTAGCGTCTACCATTAAGAGTTTAATAAATTCTCTTATAGAAAATACGTGGCTTCGTAAGGAGGATGTGGAGGCTTAGGCTTTTTGCACAAGACATCTTTTATAGTAGGTTTAAATGGTTTGCTCATGTTGAGAGGATGAACGAAAAGGGGAATCCCCCTCTTGGCATACAATTTTAAGGCATAATATTGTTTGGCATAACCTTTTCTCATAACTTTTATTAGCATAATAATACTTTGGCATAATGCAAAGGTTAGCATAACTGCTGGGGAGTTTGTTGCGCCACTTCTTCCCAGCTAACGCACTAGGAAGTGGTGCAGGGTGGGCGTTTTGGGGGACTGTCTTATGTAATTTTGACGTTCGAAAAGTGCTGATTCTCAGCCTAGTTTGAATAAATGACTTTTGAATTTGAATTTGTTTTTTTTTTGTCATGGGGTCTTTTTTTTTGGTATAATTTGGAGTTGCATACATTTTTAAGGCATAATATTTATTCGTCTATTAATCATGAGCCATAAATATAAACATTATTAATTATAATTTGGGAATTACTTTATTGGATTAGGTTACGGTGCGGCGGGGGTGGGGCCACCCTTGAGCCGTGAACATGTTTGTTAATATGAGTTATATTAGGGTTTGTTATTTTTATTCCAAAGAATATTATGTGTATATATAATTATGGGTTAATAACATTATGCTTTATAAAATTATGCTTTATTATTATTATGCCAACAGTATTTATGGCTATAAACATCATGGCAAAACATTTATGGCTATAAACATCATGGCAAAACATTTATGCCTAATAATATTATGCATAATGATCATTTTGCAGAATTTCGTTATGCCAATGTAAATTAAGGTATGGCAAAAGTTGTTGTCATATTAATAGTTAGGACGAAACTGTGAACGTCAGCTAAAAGGTTAGTCTGACGAGGGAATCTGAATTTACTTTCTAATTGTTCATTAATTTATGTGAAAATGTGTACCGTTTAAAGTCGAAATCTTGTGCCTGGGAATAAGATAAAATATTTATTTACTTTAATGTTACGCAATACGGTTGAGTCAGTAATGAATGAGTCTGGTCCTGGACCCAGTTTTGTAGCTTTCAGTTGGGGAGTACAATGTCCAGCAGTGGAATGGTATAAACTGATGATAAGTGTGATACCATCGAAATCATCCTCGATAAAACGTAGACAATCGCAGGATCGTTTGCAATGCCAACGTGGTTAAAAACTGAAAGCTCGCTCGTGAGATGGCAGCACTGTTGAGTGTTTCTAAACTGTCAGGACTGTCAATTATTTTGTTTCTGTTGTGAATCACAAGGAACACTCGACAGTAGCGACATCCGAAGTGAGCAAGACGGAGTTTTTATCCCCATTTACAATATCAAAGGTTTTCATATTATTTAACCAAGTACCATATCTTTTTATTTTATTTGAGGCAGGGCATTACCATTTGCTGACGTCACACACTTCTAAAGCAAAAATCATACCAGTAAAAACAGTGATTCCGAGTGCAAAGCGATTAAGAAACAAAATCGAGAAGTCGCGTAAATCTTCGACCCTACCCATGACGCTTAACCTTTCTCAAAAAGGTGTTTTATAGCCAAATCTAAGGGATGCCTAGGGATGTCATAAATCAAATATGGAAGGCAGACACTTGGGGCAGTTTGTCCTGTGGTTATTTATAGAGAGGCTCCTTCGTTTCGACAGATTTATTGATGTCCAGCAGTATTATACCCGGGAATTTTAGGGAACACCATTAGCTTTTTTGACCTTCTGTTTAAGATTTTGGAGATTCCAGAAATGATAGCTTCTTCTTAAGTCTCCTCTACTTTTTTAAGCATTTAAATGTACTTACTAGTGAAAAGTGCATAATTAAATTTCTATCGATAAGATTTCGTTAGTTGTCATTGGCAATTATCGCAAAATACAATTTAAAAAAAATGAACAAACTTCTGTAAAGAAAAACAAATTAACTAATTTTAAGCCACTGTCTAAGTCCTTTGCATAGTAACAAAATGTCAAGAAAAACATTCTGCTTGAGAGTTTTGCTTGAGATAACAATTCAGTTCAAAGTTAGTGCTAAGTAATGTCTTGGTAATTAATCATAGCATCTTTAGACGGCTAAGAACGAAGGAGTATTTTATTTTATGCTTTAGATATTTTTATAGATTAAAATGATACTAATATAATTTCTGTTTTGCAATGCAGATTAAGAAAGTCGTAGCACCTCGTAGCACTTCGTAGACCTTTCGTAGCGCGCCGCTACGAAAGCGTAGCAAGATTTTAGCTCAATCAATTTTCGCGTAATCATCAAAAATCGGGAGAAACCCTTTTGTAAATCGAGTTTCATATCAAATGAGAAGCAAATACTGAGCGGGTATTGTCGATTAGCTCCCTGAAATCTTGAACAGACAGAAATGTCACTCGATTTAGTCGCAGACATGTGATTTAAATCGATTTCGTCTGCCGAGTGGTGTGGAACTCGGTGTATTAGAGAGGCAATGGTACCGAGACATGGTTCTGGAAAAGTAGAAAGTATTTTCGTGTTATAGCAATATTTTTACATGTTGTGGATTTAAGGGTGTTTTGCTTTTAACTAAATGGAAGAGTTGCATTGTGCAAGAAGTACCTTGAGTATATTATGTTCAGGTAGCAAGAGGTTTGGGTTTTGCTACAGAGCTTAGATACACTAAAAATACAGTAAATATAAAAATTCAAGAGAGACATTTCGTATTTTTTTATTCCTCTTTCATCTTGTTTTTCGTTATTAGATATTTGTTGTAAAAAAAAACTGCTCCCGCCTACAAAGTTTTTGACTTTAAAGATGGTTACAGTATGATATGAGTATAGAGTACAACTTAGATGTAGCATTAATTTAAACATTTGCATTCATTTGTTTCAATTTTAGGAATGTATTTGGTTACATGACTTCACAAGTTATTGCGTTTGTCATAAAGATCATTTCACCTAAAGCTACTATAAATATTGGTGATTTTGAAGGCGTACTCAGTTCGGATGGTGATCGGTTTTACGAATTTTGCCGATGACATCTAAGTTGTGTCGTACTGTACCTAATTCAAATAAGTTGTTCCTTTTTTTTAAATAATTTCTAACATCATTTGAAGTCACGTTTCGGAAAGCAAAAACATGTATAAATAAAAAAGAAGGAAATAGACGTTCTATATTCGAATAGTTTCTTTTTCTAATTCGGTTTACCGAAACACCGAATGAAATGTAAACGAATCTTTGCTTACTCCACTGTAAAAATTGGATGAAACTTGTGAAATAAAAATGACACATTGTGCGTAGAGAAAACTGTAAGTATATGGTTGAACCTTATCGACGACAGTTAATGATTATTCTGCCACAAAATACTGTCTTCACTTTCTAAACCAATTTCATGACTACTTTTTCTGTACTATTTTATTTTCAAAAAAATATACTTCCGTAATGTATTTATACTTAAGTAGATTACATAAATGTGTCCTTTCTCCGGCGCACTCAATCAAATTATGAAGGGATATTGACAGGAAATTAGGTTATCTTTTTAAGTGCAAAACATTTACCTACAAATATATTTCAATATACTATGAAACATTTTAACGTAAACTAATATAAATATTTGTAAACAGGAGTTAATATCAAGGTTGTGTAAGTATACATTAAACTGTTACCACATAGTTACGCCCCATTTCTTCCATATTCCACCTTCTTTATTTATTCCCTTCTTTTTCTTTTAAGTACGAAGAAGAAATGAATTATATACCCATAAACCTTCCGGAATAAATTTTCGAAATTTTGGTGAAAGTGGCATCTAAATCCGTTGCGTAGTTTAGAAGAACAACGCGATCAATCGGTCGAACAGACATACTCGAAAAGCGACTTCAATTTATAATATGTATAGATATATGCTTAAATGCCTGTATGTTAATTTCTGTGAAAAAATTAACCGAAAATATAACATTCAAGTCTTCATAAAATAAATGTTTTCTCCATTTTGTTGTCTCATCTGGTAACATCGTCGCCTCAAGTCCGCGAGAAAAATAGACATAATTAGTTCATGTCATAAAAGTAAATTGTGTCTTTTTATCTTATTTTCTTCACTAGGTTCATGCAGCTGTATTTTATGAGTTCTAGAAAAATATACGGTTGGCCTAGGTTGGACGAATCCAGTCTTAAGCTCTGGCGACATTGAGGTAAACCCCGCGAGAGATACGGGACGGAACTGAGTGCTTCGACAATTTTCGATTACAAAGAAAGTCACGCAACTATTTGCGGTTGTTAGCACACAATACAAGTTAGTTGACACATTTGGTGCGAGCGTATTTCGTTCCTTATCCCGCTCGGGCTTTGTCTCACTTTCGCCAGAGCTGTTCAAACTGAGGTGAATCCCGCGTGGGAAGCGGGACGCAACTGAACGCATCAATATTTTTTATGACTAGGAAGTCACGCGACTATTGAACACCACACCCGGTCGATTCTGTAAAAATGTGATATTTTTACAGAATCGATCGGCCGTGAAACTTAGGTGAAGTGAGCTGTCAATATTGTTAATCCCTAGCATCCTGTCGGTCGATTTGTGACAGTGACAGCTCACTTCACCTAAGTTTCGCATTGATATTTACAGAATCGACCGAGGGTTGTTGACACAATCGGTGCGGGCGAATTTCGTCCCGCATTCCACTCGGGATTCGCCTCTGTTTGGTCAGAGCTTGAGTGCGTAATTTGAAGCATTTCATTAGAGGAAATATAATCAGAATTTATGAATTCAAACGACGTTCCTTGGTACAGGTTTATCCGAATATTTTCTTATTCTCGGGAACCTAGATTGGGGAAATATATTCAGCTGGTTATTATTCAAATGTCCCTTTTCTTATATCTTTCCCATCCATCAAATAGATCACACAATTCTTGGAAATATAAAGGACTTATACAGGGTGCGCAATGTGGGAGTGATGTGATGAGAGTGCAGAAATGCGATATACACAGGGTGCTTTTATTGGTAATGGGAGCTTGTCACTCAGTGAATGTTTTGTGTGAAAATAAGATGGCGCTTATCGCGTAGTTGAGTGTTGTTTGAGATTTATTAATGCTTTCCTTTGTGAACGACTTAGCTTTGAAAATATCCAGGGGATAGTTTATTTTTTTAAGTAAGAATATTTGTAGGTATTTTTAGAATGAGTTGGAGTGTTTAATCTATATTATTAGTGTTGTTTTCTTGTTAGAGTTATCCTTCAAAGTTTTCATCAAAACACTATAGTTTATCAAAGATTTTAGCTCGACAAGGACTTATAATCTTATGGCACGTTGTTTGCGACAAAATTTGATAGCACTAAGTGACTTCCATTATAAACTTAAAGCAGTAATGTCCTAAATTGTGTTTATCAAAGTTTCGACATTGTTATTATTTACACTAACAGCAGTACAAGTTACTAAAAGTAAGATGTAATCTTAACTTAGTACAACTTGTAACATTTGTGAAAAAGTTTTGATTAACAAATCTAGGCTTAATTTTCAGACTCAATTTTGAAACGTTGTTTTAGAATGTTGTTGTATAACTTGTAATGTGTGAAAAACGTATGTTTTCTTGTGAAATTAACAAGAGCACGAATTTAAAGTACAAAGGCTAAGCGTATAGTGAGACGCCGGTGACGCAGGACAGCACAGTACAGATTTTGCAGGGTAGGGCAGACGAGGCAGACATAGGCCGCGAGCGCATGCTGCGACGCAGCTACACAGACACATTCGCGTCCTAGCTAGTACAAACAATAGACGGATGTGCTGCATTACCTGCGTCTCAACAAAAAAACAAGTGACGACCTGCACGCGTCGCGCAGAAATCTGTGCCGGCTCTACAACGAGACGCAGAGCAGTACAGCCACATGTCTGCGACACACGTGCCTGCGCCGCAGCTGTCAGTACGTTCATGCATTATAAAATCTGCTCTGCCCTGCGCTGCGTGGACCTGCATCACCTGCGTCTCAGCATACGCTTAGCCTTTAGTTACTGTTTCCCAGAAAAGTATTGGCCGCCACACAACGGTCGCAGTGGCGGCCGTCATGACAATGATGCTCACGGGGTTTGATTTTACGGTCTCTAAGAAAACACATCAACTTACTTTAATATATAAAGATTCAAAGACGTCATTTGCCCTTGACATTGCGGACGCTATATGGCCCACTGCTCTTCTGGGAAACTGTAGCTTAAGCGACTAAAGGCTTAAAATTGGTTCAACACATTATCAAGCCTTGGTTAATGCTCCACGTAAACCGCACATCGTCTTATTTTTCTTTCAAAAAAGGAATTTATTTTATGTTAGTTTTATTATTAATTGGTAGTCTGACACGTCCTCCCGCTCCGCCCAGAGCGGGAGAAGTTATTTGATAATTTCCCACCCTCAAAAAAAAAAAAGGCAGGCACTAAAACGATTCTTCTATCTAAATTAATTATTTAAAAAAAGTAAAAAAACCAAAATTCACTTTGAGTAGCAATGTTTGTGTCCCACTTCTTGAAACATCGTCCCAAGATTGTCCCCAATGAATCTTAAGTGACGAGCAACAAATTCTGTCTCTTCCACGACCTCGGTTTAATTAAGATAACTCTTGTATAATTTCGGGAAACCAAACAACGAAATACGGTCACGATAAATAAAAACATTCGGGATTTTCTAAAATCAAAACGTCAACTCGGAATTTGTGTTCTTGAATCAAATTATAACAACTATTTAATTACAATAGGTACTGGCTGAAATAAAATAAAAAATGTTTACTGTTTATGATCTGACCAATCGCGTGGCGTAATGAGACATACCCTCGATTGGACCTGAACTGCAGCAGGCGGGATTTGAGCCCGCGACGCGGCAGAAATTTGGGGCCTCCTTGCGTGCTACCACACATACAACCTCTGTTAATTCTGTTAGTCTTCAGCGACAAACATTATACAACCGTTGGCACAAAGGCAAGAACCTTGGCTTTGAAACAAGTGATGAGTAGGAACCTCAGAGGAATAACTAACAGAGGAAGCTTTAACACTCTCTGGGACACTGAACTAGACACAATAGAAGTTTTATTGATATGACGTCTATGGGCGTTTGGTGTCCCGGAAACTGTTAAAAATATGAACACGTAAAAATATATAAAACTTCTCTTTTTTTCTTACGAAACTTCCTATGAGTTAGAAAGAGCCCACGCCTAGTTAACCCCTCTTACTTTTTTACCGTAGACACATTAGTTACCAGGAAGACGAGAAAATAGTCTTTATTTAGGCGGTCTCAGCACTGCGAGCCGGTAACTAACGTGCCTACAGTTGTCAATAGAGGGTGCTCTATGCTAGTTATTACACTGGTGTAGGAACTCGAATAAAAAAAAAAACTTGATTCTAAATTCAAAGGATCTCACAGCTAAGGATTATGAGAGCCATACGTCATATTTTGCTATTACTTGCAAATCCATTGGGCACGACAGTCGCTTGTTTCAAAGCCCCGGTTTAACACTACAATGCCACTCGCTCTTTACTGTAGGAAAGACGCGGAAAACCTCTCGGAAAGCAATCTCGGGTAATTGTATTTTTACAAGAGCGGTGTTCTCAACAAAACCGGTACTTTTCCCGAGGTAAAGTGCGTACGTGAAGGGAGGGTTAATAACAGCAGTATCGCCTTTCCTAATTGAATTACAGAACATAATGCCCGGTGTGAGTATTTCTTTTCGGTTATTTATTGTTTTGTACGTACATTTCGTGCACAGATAAGATAACCACAAGTTATTGCTTGGAATGAGAAAAGCAGTTAATTAGAAGACAAAGAAACAAAACAAAAAAATGTTAACGTAGAAGTAAGGTTTTACTATACTAGACGGATAGTTTCTGCTGTAAATAATCATATTACTAAAGTAAAGTGAAAACTTCTTGAATAGTGAACGAAACTGAACCATCAGGCTCGGGTCGGTGACGCTGAATCGGGTATACTCGACTCCAATCGGTCGGTGAAGTTGAATCGCATAATATATTGCGCTCCAGCTGTTATCCACCACGTTTACTGTACATTTTTACTGATATTGTGTGGTAAAAAACACACACCATCTTTTTTTAAACCGATTTATAAACAGACATACACCTATAAAAATTTGTATATTTAATTTTTTTTAATGGTATATTTTTTTTTTGTTTATTTAATTTGTATGTTTTGTGTAAATGTGAATATATTGCAGTTCCAATAACATACATACATGTCGAATTGATAACCTTCCTTTTTTTGAAGTCGGTAAAAGAGGAGGAGTTTCTCAGTTCGGTTTAATTCTTTTTTAGTGGTAAGATTACATACGAATTTATGTAAAATAGCTATCACAATTAAAAACTATAGCCACAACAATAAAAAAATCAGTACACGACTACAATTTATTTGAATAATAAAATCTAGTAGTTTAGTGTTTTATTTGGAAGAAGGGATTTTTTTTGTTTGTTTGAAATTGTTAATATATTGAACGAGAGTAAAATCGTTTTAATTTCTTTTTCTTGTTGTGTTTAAGTCCTAAAAGTTCTAAAAGTTCTCCAGTTTTACTCCTTCAAAGATACTAGTTATCTATTTCGAAACAAAGGCAACTACTTATTATGTTTTATCTAATAGTTGTTATAACAAAAGTCTGTTTATCGAGAAACATTGTGAGTTATTTTAACAAATATAATACATTCCAAGTAAACGATTTTAAGTAAGAAGATTCTTGTAAAATCAAATCTAATGGAATACTGATTTATTCTTGATTGATCCCACTTTATTCATTTCTAGATATTGTTTGAACTTTCAATCGACTTGGACTGTCCTAATCAAATTGAATATTTTATTCGATTCTCCAAATGAAGTCCCGTAATCAAATAAAATGTGAAAGTTTTACCTTCAATAGCTTTTATCCGAAAGTTTCTTGTTCATGGTAAATTTTCATTAATTTCCTTGTTTTTTTAACGTACAAAAATATTAGCTTTCCGGCAAATGAATAACCTTTATAGGTAACAAATAATTGAATTATCTAGCCTGCTTTACAGTCTTTTCACAATTATTTGACCTCTGACAGCAACCCAAGTAGCAACCTTATTGTGACGAAAATAAAGATCACTATGATTTGACAAAATCAGAGGTAACCTGTGGAAGAACTGTAGTTAGGTTACTGTATACATACAGGTTGTATCAGAAAGTTGTGGTCCAATATAAGGGTGTGGCACAGACTATCAAACTGAACAATTTTACCAATGGAATAGATTAATACAGATGGGACACTAAAACATTTAAATAAAAAGCGACTCTTGCTACGACACAATAAAGTGCAATTCAGGTCGCACAGCGCTAATTACCTACAGTTATATTCACCTAGAAGTTGCCTCTCATTCTATCGCGTAACTCTTAGATCTTCTGACTACGTTACACTCACTGAATTGGTCCAACAAGTCGAGGCCGCTGCGTAATTGTAGCTTCATACCTAGACTTCGGAGTGATTCATCTGTATTCATTTGTGTCCATGGGAACAACATCGTAATCTAAAATAATCAGCCGTCCCATACGTTTGGGTCGAGCTGGTATTGAAGTTTTGTATGGGACAGCTGATAACTTTTCGCGATGTCGATCCCATGGAGAAAGTTGTTCAGTTTGATGAGACGTACCTCACCCTTATATTTGACCACACCTTTCCTATACACCCTGTATACAGCCAGTCAATGTACTTGTGTATGCATTTCAGTATAATATTTTTTTACGAATAAGTAGATTCAATCTGCCTAGCCTTATCCCTACTATATTGGGGTCGGCTTCCAGTCTAACCAGATGCAGCTGAATACCAGTATTTTACATGGAGCGACTGCCTATCTGACCTCCACAACCCAGTAACTGGGTAATGCGATACCCCTTGGTAAGACTGGTTGTCAGACTTTCCGGCTTCTGACGACCCGTAACGATTGTCAAAGATCCACGAATGGCATCCGGGACCAACGGCTTAACGTGCTTTCCGAGGGACGGAGGAGTTTCGGTATGTAAAGGTGGTCACCCATCCACAGAGCAACCCCGGCAAGCGTAGCTTAACCGACCCTTGCGGCAGTTATTACTTAGCCACGAGCTCCTTACGAATAAGTAGGAAAACACCACAATGCATTTGAAATGCCGCTGTACTGTTGATTTGATATCAAGTGTTATGAGAAAAACAATTACCTAGCTAAATAACAATAATAAATATCATGTTAGACATGAAAGTGTCCAGACTTATTATTAGCACTAAAGTCTCCTATAAAATGTGGACTAGGCTATTTTTATTTAAGAGTTTCACACGTCGACTAATTCTTAGAATTTTATATTGAAAGACGACAACTGAAATTGATATTTTTATAGGCAATTCGCACGGTACAGTTGCGAACATTCTATGCTTTTATTATCATTACTTTTCAATACATTAAAGTCTGTTCCATAATTTTTAGGCATGTACGCACGAACGAAACATACATGGTGAACACGAACATCGAACACGGAACATTTGGTTCGTACGTGTGAACGTAAATTAGCAAAGCGAACACGAACACCGCCACGATCGTTTTTGACGAACACAGTATTTGATGCTCGTTAGCGGTACGCACATGCGAACAAAATGTTCGATATTTGTGTTCACCATTTTCTTGTTCGTTCGCACGTACACGCCTTTTTAATATCCACGTATCACATAATTTTAAAAATGGAACGTGGAACGTTATTTTTAAGTGACATAAAAAAAGAAGGAGATTCTCAATTAGACTTAGTTACTCAGTTTTTTTATGATTTTGTAACAGGGTTTAGAGAAAATATTAAAGTGTTGTTATTAAATAAATACATATCGGTTCCTTACGTAAGCAACAAATAACTTGTTTATTTTTTACATTTGTAATAAATTATTCATTACTCAATCAATAGTTGAATTCTTATAAATTTATTCTTGGCATTTTTATAAGAATTCATCTCCTATTTCTAATTACTTGCACTAATTCTTGAGAAGTTTTGCCGATTCCGTAAGTACGAAATTCCGGTTTTTAATGATCTAACCCTTACGTAATTATTGTGGGAACCGAAATTGGAATTCTGCTCGGTTTAATGAGACCATTTTTAAAGACCTTTTGTATTACAATAAAGTCCTTACTGGGTCATTAACCCGCTTCATAGGGTTTATATTTGAATTAAATGTTGTAATGACGACTAACGAGTACTCTGACTAATAATTGCTCTAAGTAAAATGAATACAGTAAGTCTCTATTAAAATCGCAGAACAAACAAACAGCCACGCTATTCTGTAAACATCTCATCGTGAAAATTTGGATGAAGTGAGCTGTCAATAGTGTCAATCCCTGTGGAATGACAGCTCACTCCACGCTCACTTCACCTAAGTTTTCACGGTGAGGTGGTTACAGAATAGTACTGCTGATATCACGAAGTTCATCGAAGCATAATTTATTTAAAAGATTGGCATGATAATAATGTTTTTCCACAATACAGGGTCCACAATACAGGGTCCACAATACTGGGTGGCAGGGACGCGGAACCTGTTCCCATGCATTCAGTATATGATTCTGAACCCCTGCGTTGAAATTTTACGCAGATTATTAAAAAAAAAAGTTGTTCCATATATTTTAACGTATGAAGAAACCGAGAAACTTATTTCAATAAAATTGTCTCTTTATAGAACTAATTAATACTGTATTTAAATTAAGGCATTGTTTGTTTAATTTATGTGGTTTTCTAAGTACTTACATGATACTCAGTACCATTTGTAAGCCATTAGACCTAGAGGAACTGGGCTCCTAAAACACAGGCTTTTGGCCTCGTTAAGGAGGTAATGTACAATATTCCTATAATCCTTGTGTACTTAAGTATGTTTTTTAAGTGTACAAATTATAATTTTTTATGACCACGTACGCGACCACGTTTTTTTTATATTGCACGTTTCTATTCAATAAAACAGCAGTTTTTTTTTTGATAACCTACGACAAATTTGTAAGCAAGGGGGTCGATGTCCATGCCACCATGCCATCCTATATATTCATAATTCTCATAACGTAAAAGAAAATGGCGTCCTTCTATCTTTAAAAGATATCATAACATAACATAAAAAAAAGTATAAAAAAACAAGTGGCAGGATAATTGTAATTGTATAAACAAGGGGACGTCTTGGCCTCATTTTTGACGACGAAAAATAAAAAAAAACTTTGTCAACAACAGTCGTGAAGAACCGTTTTTTAGAAACTGTCACCTCCTTGAACCTTCGTAATTTTGGTACTTGTTCGAGTTCTGAAGTTTGGCAGAACTGGAGCGACAGTACCATAAAGGTTTTAGGGAAATTTTGAAATGTCCTTTAAGTTAAGTGAGGTTGTTCAATCTCAATCTCTCGGTTAATTGGGGTGGTCTCGTGTAAAACACTTGATTTTAAGTGTCAAATATTAAACAGCTATAGAGTCAAGAACCGAAAAAAAACAAAGTGTTTCTTGAAATTTGTTGCTATAAATATCTAGTAAAACCCGCCTGAAAATAACAGACAAGAAAATTATTCTCATGACATTTTTTAGGTACTAATGTGTAGTGACAAGAGTACCTACTCCTTATTGATAATAGAACCTTTGTTCTATTGTCGAATTAATCTAAAGCAATAATTGTGGTGGAATTTCACCAATTTATGCGGATATTATTGAAGAAAAATATTATATAAATAATCGTTTTTAACGTAGATATCAAAATGCCTAGTAGAAACAATTTAATAATTTACTGCAATAAAGAAACTGCCGTCTAACTCTCCCCTTACGTTCCAAAGACGAAAATGCAAAATATTTATTCGTTAACTTAATTCTTAGTTGTATATCCTAGCTAGCGGTCGCATCAAGCTAGCTCAATGCGTATTTAAATATCAGTGTTGCCAAGTTTTTCCCCTTTGTACGTAGTTTTCTAAATTACAGTTTTTTAGGGAAGCAACATAACGTGCCGCGATGTGTGTGCCCAACTTTAAAGCTGGATACAGACCAGGCTAACGAGGGCTAAATGGGTTAGAACAACTTTTGCTGGAACTTATTTCCTTTCAATGAAAATACGACATTAAAGTATGCGCTTTTACAATTTCTAACGTGACGAAATTTGTGGACGTTCACGTCCACGTCTGTAAAATGTATGGAAATACGTGCACGTTATAATGTTATCGTGGACGGAAATTTAAAAGCGTCTTCATATATTTCCAGACATACTTTCCTGTGTTATTGTGATTCCGTGGACGTCCGCGATAATCGCATCAAGGTAGAAATTATAAAAGCGCACACTGACTGTAGGAAAGCTCTTTTATTATTTAAAGGCAATTTTTAATGCGAAATTTGACTCTTTCACAGTTTTTGCTAATTAAACTCGCCAGTCAACTGGCAGTGAATGTTTACAAAGTGCAAGTAGATTGTCGACGTCACCTTGCGCAATAAAAGTTGCTATAGTTGTTACATTTTAGCGTGGCAATATCGGTCATTGACCTCTCCCTATTTTCTGTCCATAGGAACACAAACAATAAACAATGCATGGTTTTCCGTTATGAGAACATGTTGAAGATCATGATAGATTCAGGACTTTAAGGGACTTTATTTCAATTTTTGAAATAAAAGATGTTAGAAAATATAGTTGGGTCAATGACCGCTATAGCTATGCGACAACTATAGATTAGATATGACCATGCTTGAGCTATTATAAATTGTTGAACTATGTGAAAGAGTAGCTCGATTCAAAAGTTTAACACTGTAATTTTATTTTCTTGTAAATGTTGACGTTTAAAAGTTCCTTTTAGTGGCCTACTTGAAATAAATGACTTTGACTTTGTACAAAAAATTTCGCAACTCTTTCGCCTTTGTGAGCCTGTTCTATACCCAGCTTTAGAGAAAAACAGTAAAACGTTAATCAAACATGCAGTGTACTTACTCGGCGTTCGTCTCAGGAGTCGGCAGGTCTCCGATGGTGGTGAGGGTGAGGGTCGACCAGTAGAGGGAGCCCAGGTACTTCCTGGTGAGGGTCGCGTAGTCGCCAGGACGGTGGGGGTACACCCAGTCGCCCTGCAAGAGAAATAAATTTTACCAATCCTGCAAAAGTATATCATATTCTATTAATATGTCTGTTTTCAGACATCCTGTATACTGACTTTAACAGTCAGATGGTAATTTTGTTGATGACATTGTGCAAGATATGTGGCGATATAATCATTTATATACACTCGAGAGCAATGAATCCGGGTCACTTAAAGAATCCTAAAAATCTCGGAAACTAAAAATGCTAGGTTAATGCAATAAATTGTATTTAATAGACAATGTAATACTCCTTAAATGAAGGTATTAAAACTTCTTAGTTATTGTAAAGTTATATCATAAAAAAATCAAATTTGAAAAAGGGCCACTTTCGAAGATGGAACTACGAAATTACAGCATTTGGTTTTGCTTTTGTTTGTAATCTGTCATTTATGTGGGTACATAAACCATGTTGATAGTGCTCTATATTCATTATTCAAGCTGAAATTATGTCGCTTACGCCTGAAGAATGCACCAGAATACTTACAATGCTGGAAACCGGCCGGAGTCAGCGCGATACAGCCAGGACTGTCGGTGTGTCGCTGTCAACAGTACAAAGAGTTCTCCGACGTTACGAAGAAACTGGTTCTAACCTACGCAGACCAGGCAGAACCAGGTGTACCACAGCACGAGAAGACCGATACTTGGTGAACACCATGCTTCGAAATCGCTTTCTCACAGGAACTGAACTCACAAATCAGTTTCGACGCCTCGGAGGAAGTAACCCAAGTGCATGGACAGTAAGACGTCGGCTTGCTGAATCTAACTTAAAACCCCTTAGACCTGCAAACGGCCCTAAACTGGAGCGTGGGCATCGTATTTCAAGACTAAGATATGCCCAGAGCCACGTAAATTGGAGTATTGAAGATTGGTCAAAAGTTATGTTCTCCGACGAATCAAAATTTATGCTCTACAAGCACGATGGAAGACACAGAGTGTATCGAAGACCAGGGGAAAGATTCAAGCAAGCATGCATCGAAGAAAAAGTAGCCTACGGTGGTGGGTCTGTACTTGTGTGGGCCGGAATTTCTTCTGAAAGTCGCACAGAGCTGGTGATCATAGAATGGTTTATGGTCAATTTAGGTGAGGATGCTATATTTATGCATGACAATGCCCGACCTCATACAGGTAGGATTGTGAATGACTACCTTCAAGAGATGAACATTACTATGGAGTGGCCTGCGCGCAGCCCGGATATCAACCCGATCGAGCATGCTTGGGACGAGCTAGGCAGATGCGTAAAACAACGAAACCCTCCCCCAATCACGCTTCGTGAGCTCAAAATTGCTCTCACAGAGGAATGGGAGAATATTCCCCAAAATCGTATAAGGAACTTGGTGTACAGCATGCCAAACCGCGTAAACGCAGTAATGGAAGCACGAGGAGGCAATACGAAGTATTAAAATTCAAGAAAATCGTAATAAAGTTCAAAAATTTCATGTTTCCTATTTTTGTTTTAAGGAGAGATCAGCAGTTTTTTTCTTTATGTAATTTTGTGTTAATAAAATGTATGGTGACTCATATTTTTTTTACTTTCATTTAAGGAGTATTACATTGTCTATTAAATACAATTTATTGCATTAACCTATCATTTTTAGTTTCCGAGATTTTTAACATTCGTTAAGTGACCCGGATTCATTGCTCTCGAGTGTATTTAACTTTCACGATACGTGCCGACCTCAACGGCGAGGTCCTCCGCGATCGCGACCCCGAGTAAATAATACTCCCCTCCGACCCTTGCTCGACGATGCGCCAGCCCGCGTTGATACCGAGCCTGTAGCTTTAAATTCCCCTGTTAATAATAATTTTGATAAAGATTTCAAAATTCAAATTCAAATGTCATTTATTGAAACTAGGCTGAGAATCATCACTTTTTGAACGTCAAAATTACATAAGACAGTCCCCCAAAACGCCTACCCTTCACCACTTCCTAGTGCTTTAGCTGGGAAGAAGAAGTGGCGCAACAAACTCCCCAGCAGCCCTGCTGTCTGTTCAGTTAGAAAAAAAAAAATTGGCCATGTGCGTGTCGGACCACGCACTATAAAGGGTTCCGTAGTTGGGATGAATTAATCCCAAGAACAAACTTATCATTGTAGTTAAAAAACATGTCACATACATTCCAACTGCAAATGTAAGTTTGTACGCACAATATTGAGAGATTTACTATGTTATTTAGAGACCATAGACTTCTTATAAGTTTTCCTGTAATTTATGAGTAAAGAACCATGCTCCGTATTAAAAAAAATATATTATGCTCAGTAGTTTCGGAGATTAGGGGGGGGGGGGGGGGAGTGGTCAATTTTCATCAATTTTCTTAAATATCTTTAAAAGTATATTGATCAAAATCATAAAAAAAAAATGAGATCCTCGCAACAATATATCACACGGTTCAGTATGCAAAACGTTTTCTTTTTAGTTTGTTATTTGCCCCCCCAAAGTTACCCCCATATTCAAAATTCATTTATTAACGTTACACGTCCGTGTTCGGGTCACAGAAATACATATGTGTACCAAATTTCAACTTAATCGGTCCATTAGATTCGGAGCAAATTGGCTGTGACAGACGGACAGCCAGACAGACAGACAGACAGACACACGAGTGATCCTATAAGGGTTCCGTTTTTCCTTTTGAGGTTCGGAACCCTAAAAAACGGTACGATGACCATTTGGTTTAAATAGGTTTTTATTTTTATTAGGAATTTCATTTGTCTTTTATATAGCTTATTTTCTTTAAAATTTTGTGAATGTTATGTTATGTACAGTCTGTTATGTCTACAACGTTCTCTACGTTGTAGACATAACAGACTGTAGATCACTGGACCATTTAATATTTTGCTAAGTACCTGGTACTTGTTGATGGGCCTACACTGTTCTCTCATACCTTTTAACACTGTAACCTGGAAACATTGTAAAAACCAAATACTTTTAAAAGAGTAACCGTGGAGTTTCTTGCCGGCTCTTCTCCATAGGAAACGACCAATTGGAACCGTGCACCTAGCTTCTGACGTTTCATAAGTGCCCTTGTAGGTTTATGTGAAATAAAAATATTTTGAATTGAATTGAATTGAAGTTGCAGCACGTTTAACAGCAGCAGTTGACGCACATTTGCTCAGAAAAAGTGGAAAGCAGAAAACAGCAATGTTCATACAAACAGTCACCATGATATTTACTTAGATTAATTGTTAGCTCTGTTCTCAGCCAGCCCTTTGGTCGCTCGTGATTGTTAGCACTTGACTGAATGCAGGATTCAGGACAAGTGTACGAGCGGCTTTATTGGCTTTGTTCCATTTTAATAGTGATAGTAGACCAACTCTTTCCTCTCCAGCAAAATATGCTTTACTTTTATGCAACTGTGCGGTAGCAATCAATCAGTTAGTATGGTCGAGTGGTCCTAGGGCTATGGGCAACCTACTCACTCATCGGGAAGCAAACACAGTCCAATTTCATTAAGAGGTCGTTAGGTATACAAATAAAGAGGAGGCGGAGCGCGCGAGGGAGAGGCAAGATTTGCGCCCTCGCGCCCCTAGTCGCCGCAGGAGACGCCCCGGGCGTCGGGAGTCGCGAGCCGACTTCCGGCCACCGTAGGCGCGGGCTTGCGGACGGTGAGCAATGGGTAGCTCGCCGTCCGATAGGGACCAGGCCCGGGTCGACGGCGCGTTGTGTTCCACGCGCGCCTCAAAGAGATGTCAGCACCAACTGACGGGGTCCGGAAGGGCCAATGCCTGCCGGGGTTGCGAGTTTGTCCGAAAGGGATATCGCGACCCCGGCACACAGGCAACGGAAGGAACACGGGTGGGTTTAATTCAGTAAAAGTCTGACCCGCCCCGCTCCGCCCAGAGCGGGAGAAGTTATTTGATGATTTCCCACCCTCAAAAAAAAAAAGAAAATGTATACAAATAAAAAGAAAGTGTTAGTTCATTTAATTTTCTTTTGGTGTTACATTGCAGAAAGCATTAAAATCAGACAACCCCATGAATATAAATAAGACGTCAGTTACTGAAACATGTCGCGAGATTTTTACAATATAACATGCAAAGGAATCTCGCATCAAAGTCCTGAATAAATTACGGTTTTCGCGGTAAATGTGAATGAGATAATTTTCATTCAAGATTCGTTTATGTTTATTATTTTACATCAGCCTTTGCACGAGACGTAGGATTTTTATAACATAATCAGGTAATAATGTTCCCACTGCTGGGACTCAGGCGTGCTATATGTGATAGGAAGTGGGTTTATAGGTGGCATTTATCACTACGTCTGCTGTGGCTTGGTGATTAGCGCACTAAGGCCGATGCTTCTGCCTACTTTCATGACTTACACCCGATTTCGGATTTTTGATTTAGCATTACTTAAGGCGACGATAACCGACTTTTAATGATTTTATACTGAAGATCATGTCTAAAAAAGTAGTATTAATGATTTGGAAAAAAAAAATGTTTAATTAGAGCATTTTCTTAATAACTTAATATATGAATATTTTAGATTATGTTTATATTACATAATGAAATAATTTTTTAAAGTTATGTCTAATGCGGATAAAAAACTGAGAATCACGCAAAATCTATCAAGCGTATTTTTCTGAAACCTTCACTATTTTAAAGATGATAAATTATTGATCTTTTAGTATACGTGTTTTATAAAAATAACTTTTGTTTTATGTATAATAAATTAATAATGCGTCTTATTTGGGACAGCGCTCCTTGATGCGCGAGTCTTATTTCTGGCTGGACGTACGGCGCGTTGCCTGAGCTCAGTACAGAACACGAAAGCCACTCAAGGTCTAATTTAATGAAATTCTTTTTAAAAATAAATTCAATATTTCGTTGCAAATAGCACAAGAATCATCGATAAGTAATTCTAAAGTAGAGTATTACAAGTTTTCAACTCAATTTCAAAACCTGGTGCTACTCTTATTTTTCAGTCATTATGGTCCAATTTGGTCTGTCAAAACAAAAGAACTATGTAACCAACCGGAAAAACCTTAATTTATCTCTTCCCCGTAATACGAAATGCCGATGCAAAAAACCTGCTAAGGGTTTGCAAATCAGCTTAGCAGGGATCCGACAATGGTGCCCCGTCATTAAAGGGACCGCTATAAACTTAGTTTTCTACTGTGACCAGGCCGCCGTACATTCATTTCGTAGACAAAGTGATAAGTTTAAACTCAATTGTTTAGGAGTGATGGATCCTGAGAATTGTAAGCAAAGTTTCATTACAATGACTTGTCTTTTGATGGAGTGTAATTCCATTGATCAGCATAGGTATATACCTATAGGGTCAGCGGTTGTTGCTGATTGCTCGACTAGTTTAAATGGGTGATATGTTGTTATCGAGTATGTATATATTATAGGGTTTGGTTTCCGCACTTAGTCCGTCAGGTGGATCATTGTGCTCCTCCAGAAGATAATTATATCTCCTGGTCTGTTCAGAACATCGGTGTAGGATCTGAGCGACCCGAGGTTTTCTGTTCTAATCTGGGTGACGCCCGTGCATTTAAAGAACACTCGCGCGACGGTTTCCTCAGCCTCCATGCACGCCACAGAAGACTGTCCGTTATGACTATTGTGTAGTTGAATGGGTGATTGGGTAATACTGATTCGATTGTAAATAGTTCAATATTTAGCTCCCTTCAAAATGGTTGAGCTGAATGGTGCTGATCCATACGTCATGTTCGTGAACGGGCGCCGTCAGTTGGGACTGGTCAACTCTTAGCGGCCATGGCTGATTTTAAATTTTTTAATTGATCTTTGTTTTTATCTTTGTATTACGGACGCTTCTAACGTGCACGTCTTTCTACATTGTTCTCACATGTATAATTTCAACATGAATGATGTAACCAATACTTTGTAACAATTTATTTTATTTAAAAGAGTGTCCGTGGAGTTTCTTGCCCGTTCTTCTCCATAGGTATCTACTACGCTTTGGAATGGGCAACTAGCTTCATATTTTTGACTGACCGATTCCTTGACAATTCAAAAGTGCCTGTAATGGTTTAATTGAAATAAATGATTTTTGTTTGAGTTTTTTGAGAATAAGGGACCTGACTGAAGCCAGAACTACCGAGGTTATCGAGGAAAACGTTAAAACAATACGTAACACACTCAGACATAGGGACCACAATGCTAAAACACAATTTTCTTTTAGGTAATGCTTATGACGTGTCTGTAGTACAGTCCAATTTAAAAAATAGAAATCATAATTTAATTTTGTCCTCATCACAGTATCATCAGTCATTTACCTAATACTATCCATGGTCTCCTGAAAGCCACAGCATTTATAATAGCTTTATAGTTACTTTGTAGACCGGTAAACGCTGGCGGCCATTCTGTTAACTAATTCCCTTAGTCGTCTGTACGTGAAGAGCGGATGTGTCTCCTTCGCCGTACAGGCGCCGTGTGGTGTATTAATTAAATTTTGTGACGAGTGAGTTGGCCAAGGTACATACGAGTATATAGTATACGTGTGAGTCTATGCAGTTTGAAATAAAAAAAGGAAATTACAATACCGGGATCTATGCTGTTATCCAAAAATAAATAATACCAGCCTGTTACTGTCCCACTGCAGGGCAAAGGCCTCTTCTCATACAGAAAAGAAGAAAGAAGAAAGAAAGAAGAAGAGAAGGCACGAGCTTTGCTCACCACGCTTGCTCAAGACGGGTTGGTGATTTCAGACTTATATTAACTATAAGTCCAGGTTTCCTCACGGTGTTTTCTTTCACCGATATCAGTAACGTCCAAGATACACAAACTAAATAACAAAAGATCCAAAATTCATCTGTCATGGTCGATTGCTCAATCTAAATCTGGCGTTAAATTTTCTCAATTATTCTGTGTTATATATTGGACAAATAGTTTATCTCAATAGATATCGTAGATACCTGCTTTGTGATCAGCGTTCCATTGGTACACTATTCAATAGTAATTTACTGAAAACCTGAAAAAAAAATCAGTGGCTCCGTATATTTTGTATTCGGGTAACTCAGCAACATGTAACAACTGATACATTTTCAAAATTTCAGGGTTGGTCCTATGGCGGCATCTACATCGTCACGCAAAATCTAGCGTCGCGCAAGCAGGGTTTACCGCACGAATAACATATATACAACGTCCCAACAACACCCGTCTGGTCGGAGGATCCTCCCTTTTATATGGAGGATAAATAAACTTGACACCCCGTTCCTCATACCTCTATACGAGTAGTCCTATAGCAAAAGTAGATTAAATTGATGAGCATTAAGATCCCTTTTCAGGATTTCTGTTATCTCAATCACTCATTGCACAATCCACCACAAGATGGCCGACACGGATTCCTCATACGTTTTAAAATAACCTACTGTTACCAGCAACGTGGGGACGTTGCCGTCTCATAAGAATTAAATTCAGAACAATAAGTTTATGGCAGTACCATAAACCCAGCTCCGCAGAAACCCATCATTAAAAAGAAATAACTTTTAAAAGCACAGTCTATAAACTTGTATTCTTTGAAGATGAAGGAGTCAAGTTTAATTTTGAACGGAAATTGTGTCATAATGTACCAGAAAATAGTTTCGTTTCATAGTTCAAGCAAGCGCTGTTGAGTCTGAGTTCATACATTTTGTTTGTTCTACTTTCTTATTATTTTCTTTTTTATTGCTTTTGCTGTTAGATGAAGGCAATTCATTTGAGTCGGCATAAACATTGTAAGGCCCTTTGTTCACGACGCGGTTTCTTTACGGTACGTATAAACCGCGCCGTAGAAAAAATGTCTGTCAACAAGATTCCATAGTGATACATATAATACTGACGACACATGGCGAATAAAGCGTAGTTTTTCACGGCAAGAATAGTGTGTGTACAAAGGGCTTTAAAGTTCCAAGCTAACGTATTTTGCTGCGAGGTTTTTGAGGTAGAAGTGTAGATCAGACTGATAGCAGGATAACTATTTAAAAAAATCACCCAGGCAAGTGAGTAGGTACTCCTGCCGGGGTTGCGGGTTTGTCTGAAAGGGATATCGCGACCTCGGCACACAGGCAACGGAAGGAACACGGGTGGGTTTTAGTCAGTAAAAGTACACACGCCCTCCCGCTCCACCCAGAGCGGGAGAAGTTATTTGATAATTTCCCATCATCAAAAAAAAAAAAAAAAAGTGAGTAGGTACTAAATAGCTGTACTAAACGGTACAAAATTTAGGATTTTGATACGTAGTTACCAGTGGTAACCACAGAAAGTTACTTCGGTTCTGATGGAGCGCTACATATTGTCATTACAAGACAAATAAAGTAATGATTCAGGAGTCACTGAGTTCAATGCACATTGCAAACAACTGGATTCTCTGGCACGTTACTAACAAAATGTCCACAGAATTCTCCGCAAAGAACGTAAAATTCTCAGTTCTAGGTATCACAGTTGTAACTAGGGTTCGTTACAGCGTCACGTGTCGTAATGAGATCGGCTACAATTTCATTCCGGCTTGTTTCATGACCTGAGTTTTATTGTTCTGTGGCTTGACTGTAGTTTATGTGTCGTTTGCATTTTTGTACCATTGGTTAAAATGTTTTGGTATTGAGGAGGTCGTGGCTAAGTAATAACAACCGCAAGGGTCGATCGGGCATTCAAAATAGTGTATACTATTGATTAGAAGAATATTTATCATACTCTGCGTTGGTATCAGCTGTCATTTGTGGATCTCTGACAGTCGCTACAGTCGAGAAGCCCGAAAGTCGGCCAACCAGTTAACGTATTACCCAGTAATTGGTTTGTGGTGGTCAGATAGGCAGTCGTTCTATGTAACATGATAGTATTCAGCTGCATCCGGTTAGACTGGAGGCCGACCGCAACATAGTTGGGAAAAGGCTAAGAAGATGATAGTTAAAATGTTTTGATATCTTTAGCGGTTGAATCTGAAGTTTTTATTGTTCTTTTACCCTTTAGAAAATTATGGACGTTTTAATTTGATTCGTATTTGCATAAACATGGCATAAGCAGCTTGTAATGTTCCCACTGCTGGGATACAGGCCTCCTGTCTGTGAGAGGGAGTGAGCTTCACCGTTTTGAGAGCAGTGGTGATGAAATCAGTTACACATATTAAAGCGCCTTTCTAGGTTCAAACCACTTCACTTGGAACCATTTCACTGCAGTATATAAACTGGCATAGATCACGACGCTTTTCCCCAGCGTCGTGGCAGACAGACCATTAGGTCCAGGGTTTCTTTTAAGTACCAATATTTCATGTGAAATAGAATAGTTACCAAAGAAATATTACTTTACTTTCAGACCACGTTCATATTTATATTCAAACACGTGATTGTTGTTTATAACATCACGCTTGTCTTCCTCGAAGTGTTATACAGAGGTGCACCTTTAATATACCCACATTTCGCCAGTTGTTGTTGTTGTTGTTGTTTATTCTAAAATAAACCTCCTGACCACCATTGTTTGTATTTACATAAGGTACGGTTCAACACTCGCGTAACTTTTTGGGAAAGTTTTAATCCTTTTGATATCCTTGATAAATATCGAGTGTGTTGATTTACTTCTAATACTAATGTTTTTAACCGACTTCCAAAAAGGAGGAGGTTATATGTTCGTCGCGTATGTACGTTTTTTTTTTTTTTTGGACCAGCAGTGCTATTCTGTAACCATCTCACCGTGAAAACTTAGGTGAAGTGAGCGTGGAGTGAGCTGTCATTCCACAGGGATTGACACTATTGACAGCTCACTTCACCCAAATTTTCACGGTGAGATGTTTACAGAATAGCATGGCTGGTCCCATATAAATTTTATTAACTTTGTTTGGATAGTTTTTGAGTAAGCTTCAATAATACGTATTTTTCCCACTTAGTATATGTGGTTGATATGATGATAACTTTCTGTCACTGTTATTTACATAGCAGGTAGTGGTATTTGAATTTGTGTGGGATAGGTACCACAACTAAAAAGTGAAAAATAAACCAACTTCCAAAAAAAACTTTGTAGTGTCAAAGTGAAAAATAACTTTAATTTCGAAAGTCTGTGGCAAAAAATGATGTGTTTTTTTGGAAGTCGATTGTTTTTTTTTATAAGTACCTCTGATGCTGAAGTTGTCGGGAGGAAAGTTTTGGGTATGAATGTGAATGGCTACAGTACAGCATTGAAGCTACGTCGACGCGGTCGGTTCATGAATGGCTGACCATCCATTAATGCTGATCGCGTGGTAAACATTGCTTGCGCGATGCAGGATTTGTGTGACGTCAGGACTTTGATCGATGGCATTGTAGATGCCGCCACAAATCTATGACAGGCTCGTGGCTAAATGACAGATCGATCGCAGATTGAAGCTACGTCGACGCGGTCGGATCATGAATGGCTGACCATCCATTACCTACATATCGAGACCCTTCCCTGTCTCGGAACGCACGCTAAGCCGTTGGTCCCGCCTGTCATTCGTAGATATTTGACAGTCTTTACAGATATTTGAGATATTTGATATTTAGACTTTACTTTTTTTTTAGATATTTGTCTAGACTTTTTGGGCTTCTGACTACCCGAGTCAGAAGCCCAAAAAGTGTAAGTAGGGTAAGACCAAAGTGTGACCAAAGTGATTGTGCATCTTTTTTACCAGTGCCTGTAATGTAATGTTGACATAAATACAATGTCGCTCATGGGCATGTGACCGCCCGTTTTTTCTGAATATTCATGAAACATTATCGAATATTAACTTTAAAAGAGGGATCTTTAATATTCATATTATTCATCTCATGTTATTCATTATTATTATTTTTTTGTAGTCATATCTCCTATGTTATTGGCTCGATTTGGATTCTGTTTATTATTTCTAAAAGCTTATGAGTTATTTTATCGAATTAACAATTTTTTTAAAATAAAATTTATTATCTATGAACAAAAAACGGAGGCGAAGACATTTTTTTCTAAAAAAAAAACAGTATTTATTTAAAATACACAAGTGTAACTCCATAAAATCATAGAAAATTGAAAAAAAGTAAAAAATTATAAGAAAACATGAAAATAAAAATTAGAAAAATTAAAGATAGACTCCTCGTTTTAAAGGTAATTTTCGATAATAAAATTTGTCATGAATATTTAGAAAAATACGGGCGGGCACATGCCCATGGGCGACGTTGTATATAAAGATTTATGATTAGCCAGTCTCAGCCGGTCAGTGTTCTATTTTGCTAAGTACCCGGTACTTTAAGGCCTACAGTGTACTGGGGATACCTATTAACATTTTTAAATAATGTTAAAACCAATAATTTTTATTAAAAGACAAAACCGTGGAGTTTCATGCTGGCTCTTCTCCATAGGAACGTGCACCGTTTCACAAGTACCTATGTAGGTTTATGTGAAATAAAATATTTTCTCAAAATGGACGCACTTGAAATATATCGTCATTCATGTACACTTTCCCTACAGCCCGAGATTAATGATGATAGATGACTGTTTGCTGTATACCTTGATTAAATAAATCACTCTGATGGATTTACGTAGGTGAAGACGAACACATTGACAGGCTACCATTTTCATTAAGGCGGTTGAGATGTGGCCTTTCGGAGGCTCGGTCAGTTCCCTATGACCCCCATCAACGGAATTAAAAGACCTTTGAATTGAATATTCAATACCGAACTGAAGAGGACATCGATAGGACTGCTAAAGAAGTATTTTGATATTTGTAAAATGATCTTGTGTTATAAATAGATGTAAAGAGGATTTATCTTATAATATAAAAATGAATCGCAAAATGTGTTGGTAAGCGCATAACTCAACAACGCCTGGACCAATTTGGCCAATTCTTTTTTTTAAATGTTCGTTGAAGTTCAAGGATGGTTTTTACGGCGAGAAAAATTTGAATAATTGCCGGTAGGTAGGGTAGGTAGGGTAGGTAGGGTAGGTAGGGTAGGTAGGGTAGGTAGGGTAGGTAGGGTAGGTAGGGTAGGTAGGGTAGGTAGGGTAGGTAGGGTAGGTAGGGTAGGTAGGGTAGGTAGGGTAGGTAGGGTAGGTAGGGTAGGTAGGGTAGGTAGGGTAGGTAGGGTAGGTAGGGTAGGTAGGGTAGGTAGGGTAGGTAGGGTAGGTAGGGTAGGTAGGGTAGGTAGGGTAGGTAGGGTAGGTAGGGTAGGTAGGGTAGGTAGGGTAGGTAGGGTAGGTAGGGTAGGTAGGGTAGGTAGGGTAGGTAGGGTAGGTAGGGTAGGTAGGGTAGGTAGGGTAGGTAGGGTAGGTAGGGTAGGTAGGGTAGGTAGGGTAGGTAGGGTAGGTAGGGTAGGTAGGGTAGGTAGGGTAGGTAGGGTAGGTAGGGTAGGTAGGGTAGGTAGGGTAGGTAGGGTAGGTAGGGTAGGTAGGGTAGGTAGGGTAGGTAGGGTAGGTAGGGTAGGTAGGGTAGGTAGGGTAGGTAGGGTAGGTAGGGTAGGTAGGGTAGGTAGGGTAGGTAGGGTAGGTAGGGTAGGTAGCGTAGGTAGGTAGGTGTAGGTAGGGTAGGTAGGGTAGGTAGCGTAGGTAGGTAGGTGTAGGTAGGGTAGGTAGGTAGGTGTGCCGTAGATAAGTACTTAGAGCTACCCGTGCGAAGCCGGGGGGGCAGCTAGTCTGTATATATAAAAATGAATCTCTATTTTACTGGTCACGCCTTATCTTGAGAACGGCTGCACCAAATTGGATAATTCTTTTTCTGTTGTATTCGTTATTCTTAGGACAAGGTTCTTAGGATAGGTAGGGTAGGGTAGGTAGATGGGTAGGTGCGCCGTAGATAAGTACTTAGTGCCACCGGTGCGAAGCCGGGGTGGGCAGCTAGTCTTTGATACAAGTTACCTTCTCTAAATGTTGCTTTTTCAATGAATTGTGCCTTATGATTTTGTTATTGTAAAGTAAGTTAAAACTTATGTTCGGCTGCTAAAATCAAGATCAAGATTTGAACAGCAAATCCGCAGTCAGATCTTATGTTCGCTGTTAATCTTCTATCGAGTTGATGTTTTGTTATTCGTTCTGATTTATTGATGTATCTTCGGTAGGTACACTTGACACGAAATTCGACTTTGACTTCGAGTTAGTCATGAATGTCTGGATGACTTTCTTCCTTCCATTTGATACTTGTCCTATTTTATTTGTCACCAAATGAACAGTTAAATCGTACCTATTAGTTCCGTCCATATATTCTTATTACCGTCGAGAGTCAACTTAGAAATGTCTGTGAACATTGTAAGTATCAATTTGTGTGCTAATAACATTCGTACCTAACGTCAACCGTGGTCATTGTAATGATTATAGTTCGTAATATTAGTCACTATTAGTGTTGAGTGGTCCCTGGTGGACCACAGTCCACAACAGGGAGCTACGTGGTATCGAGTGATGGTCGAGGTATGTTATGGCGATTTATTTTGAGTGGTATACTTCGCCAGTATTTTTTAAAGACATAACATTACATAACATCACTCCTATAATCCTTGAAGGGTAGGGGGCGATTCTTTCGTCTTTAACCAGGCATAAATCCAGACTCCGGGCTGCAACTGAGAAATTCCTGATTGAAAAAAACAATTACACATTACCCGACCTGGCTGTCGGACCGCGTACCTTATGCTCAGCAGTAGTGCTTACGCCCACTAGACCAACAAGGCAGTTTTTTAAAAGATAATGCTCTTAAAGAGCCTCCACGAGTATTTAAGTAGTTCACCAGATACCTCCCTAGCTGAATAATCTTCTTATTAGCTATTATTGAATAGCGTGTGCCACAATACGAGACTAGTATAGTAGCGTATCAGACGTAAGGTCGTAACAAAACACATTTAATTGTTTTAGAGATTCATATCAAATTCTTTCCTCAATACCATTAATTTTAACCTGTTCATTTGGGATGAGAGTGTACCTTAACACTCATATTTCAATCATTCTGCTTAGCCTTTTCTCAATTATGTTGGGGTCGGCTTCCAATCTAACCGGATACAGCTGAATACCTGTATTATTCATGGAACGACTGCTCACGACTCAGTAACTGGGTAGGATTGCCCTTGGTAAGACTGGTTGTCAGGCTTTTTGGGCTTCTGACTACCCGTAAAGACTGTCAAATATCTACGAATGACAGGCGGGACCAACGGCTTAGCGTGCGTTCCGAGACAGGGAAGGGTCTCGATATGTAGGTAATGGATGGTCAGCCATTCATGATCCGACCGCGTCGACGTAGCTTCAATCTGCGATCGATCTGTCATTTAGCCACGAGCCTGAGATTTGTGGCGGCATCTACAATGCCATCGATCAAAGACCTGACGTCACACAAATCCTGCATCACGCAAGCAATGTTTACCACGAGATCAGCATTTATTTATAACTTTCCGACATCAATCGTCGGGCAGTTAGTTGCCCACCAGACACGATACCCGTCTGGTTGGAGAATCCTCCCTTCTCTATAGAGAATGAGTGAACTTTACACCCATCCTCTCTTCTCTATAGAGTATTAGTGAACTTTACACCCTGTTCCTCATGCCTCTATGGGTTGAATGAAACAGACACCACAGATTCACATAAAATTCTTTCCTCAGTGGTCCAATACCATTCATTTTAACCTGTGCATTTGGGATGAGAGTGGGCCTTAACACTCAGAGTTCGTATTTAAACCCTAATACGAGTATTATCAATATGTACTCAAAATGTGTCCCTTGAAAGTTGCTTGAGGGTCAAAAATGTATCAATATACATCTTGTGCTCAATATTTTTAATATTCATAAGAGGCAAATGAATTGAAATCGTGAATACGAGATGTCCTACCTTCATCCTTTGGGAATCTAATCAGAAAATATCAGTATAAGCAATCTGGAGAGTGTAATATCTGTAGGTTTTATATTTACATATATAACTAGTTTTTACTTATATACTTATCTCGAAGTTTTCGTTTTCTTTTTAATGTTTTAGCTGGCGTGAATTTTATTCAAAGGTTCCGGCTTACCAAGCGTGAAAGTGACTTTGGTGTTACTTGGCTACATTTTTAGGGTTCCGTACCTCAAACGGAAAAATTGTAACACTTATAGGATCACTCGTGTGTTTGGCTGGCTGTCTGTCTGTCCGTCTGTCACAACCAATTTGCTCCGAATCTAATGAATTTTTAATATGAGTGGTCACTTTTGGGGGGTAAATAAGAAAATTTAAAATAATGTTTTGCAAACTGTATTGTGTGACATATCAAATGAAAGAGCTAATGAATGAGCTTATGAAATGGATCTCGAATATTTTTTTTCATAGTTTTAAATTAAATACTTTTAAAGATATTTAAGAAAATTGATGAAAATTTACCAATCCACCCTTTTCTCCGAAACTACACAGACTACATTTTTTAAAATAATACATGGAATGGTTCTTTACTCATAGATTATAATCTTAAAATAACATGGTAAATCTCTCAATATTGTGCGTACAAACCAACATTTTTAGTTGGAATGTATGGGCGAACATGTTTTTCAACTACACTGTTAAGTTTGTTCTTAGGATAAATTCATTCTAACTACGGAACCCTTCATTGTGCGTAGTCCGACACGCACTTGGCCGGTTTTTTAAACCTATTTTAGAGATTGAGTTGAATTATCTTATTCTTGTATTTTCAAACCGAAAATGAGATATTTTTGTCGACAGAAGGGATTTAATTACTCATTATACAGATAGAATTAAACAACAGGGCTCAGCGTGATAATTATGCAAAGTTAAATGATTACACGACATCGCAACCATATTTTTTTTGGCGTTTAAGCTTTTCTTAACTTTAAGCAACGTTGTTAAATTAAGGAGTTTGTGTCCCTTTGTAGCTAATTATTCCCAGTTCAGAATAAAAATAAAATACTCCTGCTTGATTATATAACTGTCTTAATTCAAAATTCAATTAGCAACTTTTGAACATCAAAAGTTACAAAACTTTTACAGTACAAGAAACTGCCCAGCAATTTGGAGGCATTTGGGAGGCCATATGCCACAGTAGTTCACGTAGTAGGGCACGTCTTTGTGGATGGCACTACCTACAATATGTGAAAAAACCCTGTCCGACCTGAAAGCGGCACATAAAAAATCTTATTATCATTGAAAATAACAAAGCTATTGCTATTTAAAATTCACTTATTTAGTACCTTAATTTAAGTACCAAATCCATACAAATTTTGCAAATTGTCAACAGGGGTCACAAGTTATCACTTGCAAACACCCGCTAAACGATGGCCGTCCGCGACCCATGTAATACCCCGGAAAAATACGCCATTGAAAAAAAAAGTGGCGAATATCTTTTTTCATTTTTCTTGAAAATTACCACATATACAGGGTTATTGGTAAAAAACTAACAACCTCTTAAGGGGTCATTGTACTCATCATTATGAACAACTTTTACTTTGGTTCCAAGCCTTATATCGGGAAAAAAAAATCTGGTGTTCCATACATTTTGACGAGTTGTGAGAACATAAATGTAGGGAACAGCTGTTTTTTTTTCGCGTTTTCATGTTTGGTCCCATATTAAAAGTTGTTCCTATTGATGAGTAGAATGACCCATTAAGAGGTTGTTGGTATTTTACCAATAACCCTGTATAGTCTCTCAGTACGATACTTAAGTACACCCTCACGGATCTGAGACGTTTTTTTACATGTTGTATACAGGCTTGGGAGTAAACACCCACCCGCACTAGGCCTGCGTGGTGGATTACGGCCCACTCGCTCTTACAAAGAGTAGGCCAGTGCCCCTCTAACGTTCCCACTGAACGTTAAATGCTGATTATGCTAAGTAAATACAACTGACCTGAAACCCCTCAGCTTCTGACAGCAGAAAGTAGAAGCATCCGAACCAGTGCGCCAGAATGAGCAGAATATGGATGAGATTGATCACGCGCCAGAAGTTGGGGTACACCGTCCTGGACTCCACTATGTAGTAGAAGTCTACTGCTCTGTAGACCTGGAAGAAAGGTTTATATTAGTTTTAGTAGGTATACAAATATTATGTAGGTCAGCAGTGCTATTCTGTAACCATCTCACCGTGAAAACTTAGGTGAAGTGAGCGTGGAGTGAGCTGTCATTCCACAGGGATTGACACTATTGACAGCTCACTTCACCCAAGTTTTCACGGTGAGATGTTTACAGAATCGCATGGCTGGTCTGTAAGTAGTCAATTAAAACTGATTTTGTGGAAATGGACCATTGATACATACTGGATTTAAAAAAATACCGACCATCGCCACCCGTTAGTGTTTTCAAATTGTTATATACATCCCTTAATAGAAAGTTGATTACTGAGATAATCCGTGTTTTTTTGGGTGAATGGTAGTTATTATTTATGTTGGCTATTTGTTTGAATACATTTCACAAAACATAAAATAATTAAGGTGGTACAAATATTTTCTCGGCTTCATCTAATTTTAATTTGCACATCAATATGGCTCCCGTTTTCATCTCTTCTTTGTTCATAAAAAATACTTCAAATCTAAAGTACCTAAACACACAATTGTTTGTAAGTAACATTCTTATTTACATGTAATATTTGCAAGTTAGTCTAGGAATTAGCATACAAACGGTTTGATATCACGGTCATTCCGTTCATACTGAACTTTTGGAAGACGTATTTAAATAAATAATGTAGTTTGTCCCTTTCACAATTTTATTTGCGTTTTTTTTTGTACTTTATTTTTGTAAATATCTTCTTAATAAGGAGGAGCTCGTGGCTAAGTAATAACAGCTCCACGGGTCGAACCATCAGGTTAAGCTACGCTTGCCTGGGTAGGTCCGTGGATGGGAGCCCATTTTTACATACCGAGACTCCTCCGTGCCTTGGAAAGCTCGTTAAGCCATTGATCCCAGCTGTCATTCGTGGATCTTTGACAATCGTTACGGGTCGTCAGAAGTCCGAAAATCTGATAACCAGTCTTATCAAGGGCAATCGTAATACCCAGTGACTGGGTTGTGGGGTTCAGATAGGCAGTCGCTCCATGTAAAATACTGTTATTCAGCTGCATTGGGTTAGACTCTAACCCCACCTCATCATAGTTGGTAAAAGGCTAGGTAAATTGCTTTTTTTAAATAAGTACATAAAGAAAACATCGTGAAGAAACCGGAAATTATCCCACGGGAACGTACTACCGGGACAAAAAGTATCCTATGTCTTAATCTAGGTTATCATCTACCAGGTGTGCCTAATTTCATCCAAATCCGTTCAGCCGTTTTTGCGTGATTGAGTAACAAACATCCAAACATACAAACTTTCACATTTATAATATTAGTCGGATTTATGTATATATGTTATTTTTTTCCGTTATACGTGTAGGTATATAAAATACTTTATTAAGCATATTCATATTCTTCTCTTCTTGTTCTCACATAATAGTGTCTACATTTCTTTTTCATTTGGCAGGTCTGCTGGAAGAAATTTCTTAAAAAAATAAGCAGTACCTTTGTACTCAAAATTATAATTATGTCGTATCTCTATGTATTTTACTGTGTATAAATAAATAATAAAATAAAATAATTTGCATGTTTGTCTGTGTCTGTTATTAACAATCTGGCAAAATAACCAATCCATCACAAAATAGGTATGCCTAGAGGCGTTTTGTATTATTACTAGTAATATTAATAGAAACGCGATAACATGTGCCCCTCGGCTACAGAAGTCCGCTAAAGGAAGTTATTACCCCTGTAATGAGGACATCGTACAGAATCTATGAGGCATTTATCACGATTGACAAGCCATTATAACCTCAACGAAGAAGAAAATTGATGTAAAGAGCTTCAAGAATATGTTTTTTTTCTCGTAATAACATATCTCAAAGAAACAACAAATGGTACGCTATCAATTTTTATTGTTACGGTGTGCGTGATAAATTTTTAAATACATAATTATTATACCTACCCACGTCGAATGGACCAAATGAGAGTCGTGTGGAAAAAGGAGTCCACTTACACTTTATAATTTCTACGAAAGCTTCCGCTTTTAAGCTCGTCTACACTCGATGAACGGAAAGTTAGGTAATTTTAAATCACGTTCCTTTCTCGTATAGCACATGTTTCATTTTCAAATTGTTATTTCCATTCTTTAAGTTGGCAGTAACTAGTCAGTAGTTCGAATTAATTAATCTACCTAGCCTTTTCCCAACTATGTTAGGGTCGGCTTCCAGTCTAACTGGCTGCAGCTGAATACCAGTAATTTACATGGAGCGACGGCCCATCTGACTTCTACAACCCAGTTACAAGTGAGTAGTTGGAATATTAAGTGTAAATTAACCCAAGGGTGTTTTATTCCGCGACTATACGATATGGGTTAAAAACGATTTATCGTTAGCAGCCAGGAAACTTATCCCTTTTGTGGACTGTATCTAGTCTATACATGCTATAGTATCCTATCTATCTATTTTTCTATCAGTGCGTCCTTGATCGATACCTTTTACTGGTAACATGAGCCTGTATTGTGGGGTTTATTGGCTTTGTTTTCTATTTTATTCTCCTCTCTATCTGTCAATAGACTTCAGTGTCGAATTACGTGTACAAGCGGTGGGGAATTTTATTTTATTTTAGCAGTTATTGGTTTTGACAATACAGCTGTGCATGTAATATGATAAGTTGGACAACTTTTTTAAGATTGATTTAACTCTTCGAGTGAACCCACGGTGGATCCACGTGAGACACAATCGCTTTTTAATTGTTTCTATAATACGATATGTTAAGAAACACAATTTTTGTTTAGTGGCTTACAAATTACCAAAGTAGGTAGTTTTTTATTTATTATTTACTAATTACCTCACAATGTCGTTTTATAAACTATTATGTATTAACCATAATTATTAATCTTAAGTTAGTATTAACATTGTTTAAAAGTGTTTTAACACCTGGACAGACCTGTTGAAGATTTTGTGATGTTTCTGTTTATATTATGTGCTGTTCCTTAAATATTAAACAATGTAAAAAAAAAGAGACTAGAAGCTTCAACTTCAAAAAATGCCTAGCAGCTCAGAGCCTGGATTTGTGCCCGGTTGATAGCAATAAGCTCGCCCCTTATTACATGGGACTTAAAGACAACTTGACGACCGCTGTTTGCTGTAACAGCTTTTCGATCAAACGCAGGCTCGCGAGCACCCCTGCGACGTCTTACCACGCAGTTCAATAAGATTTTCCGGGATATCGAGTTCTTTGCTGCTTCTGCTGGAAAATTTAGAAGTATTGCGCTTAAAATTATAGCAGAATTAGGTACTTAAAAATCCTAGAATCTTAGTGTCTATTTTATATATTATATTATAATATCTTTTTTCTCTTTTTATTATTTTTACTTGTATTAGTCTCAGATTAGTTTTATTTTTGTATTTAATCATACTCTATAAAATCAATGTTATTTATATCGCACGTCGTTCGTGTTTGTTTAACTTTTTTATATTATGTGGAAAATGTTATTGGCTACACATTTATACACCCAGTTTAGTTTAAAGTTCTATACCATAATAGTGTAATGTGTAACTGTTTATTTTCCCAAATAAAATATTAGGTTCCCAGCTATGAAATCAGCGTTTTGTATGGAGAATTTGAAAGAAGATGCTCATACTAACATTTTCTTAATTTATTTAACAACCATGAACACTAATGTTTTAAAACTTTTATGCACTAATGTTTAAAAACTAAGATAACGTAATATGCCACTTAGATTAAGCGACATAAATAGTTTTGGCTAAGTTAAAACAAATAGTGGTCATTTTTGCTAACAAAATGAGGAGTCATTTTTAAGGTATTTTTTATGTTTAGAAAACTATATGTAATAAGGTTTTTTTACTATTGGTAGTTGTCTATGATGGTCATTATTCGATATAATACCAAGCAATTGATGAATATTTTAAATCATAGAAGTGACGAGGTTCTCTTTTTATGAAAAAAAAAAACGCTAATTTCATAGGTGGGAACCCAATAAAATAACTTGCGAAATGTGGGTGTACTATAGGTACACCTCTGCCACTTCGGAGCAACAAGGGATGATATTATGTGATGGTTCTTGATTCAGAAGTTGGTAATAAGTGAAATGCGAAGCAGGAAGTACCATTCATCTTCAGAGAGATTGCAGTAGTGGTACTGTAATATAATATGAACAGACAGGGTCCCTAGAGTGGTCTAGGGACCCTGTCTGTTCCTATTGTTTCGAGTTTAAAACCGTTCTAATAATCGAGATTATCTCGACTTCAAGTCTCAAAGACGTTAAGTCCTCCTGACATAATCTCGAAGTTCCCATTTCCGTTCACGAAGGCAGATAATTTCATATTGTGCCAATCACAGCGACCTTTAAGAAAATGTTAACATATTGTAGTTGGTTAGTTGTGGGTTAGTTATTTCTGTTTATTTATTGTCTTGCCACCATAAGTTTTTTAGTAACCTAAAGCCTCACTCGGGTTTGTTTTTGAGTTGGATTGGTATATTTATTATAGGATTTTAAATTGACATGGTTATTTTGACTATTATAGTTATTTAATCTCTACTAAAGTTCGGATATTTGCCATGGTTTTTAAAATCAAAAAAAATATGTATATATTCCGTTTTAAATAACTTTAGTGGTATATTATTTGTTGCAAAAAGTTTGTGCTCGCGAGTTCTACTGTTCGCAGAACTACTAGTAATAGACAGCGATATTGAACTAAAAGAACATGTTAATCATAATACGGGTAAAACAACGTAACATTAATTATCTATACATTTTAAAAATAAAGTCGCTTTTCGTGTCCGTCTGTCTGACCGCGTTGTTCTTTGAAACTATGCAACTTATTTTGACCATCATTTAGAGATTTTTTTTCGGATGGTTTGTGGTTTCTGTTAGTTTTGAAATGCTCCTTTTTTGTTTTTTATTTATACAGGGTGGCAGGGACATCGACGCGAAGCCGGTTACCATGGATTCAGTACATGATTCTGAGGCACCCTGCGTTGAAATTTTTCGTCGGTTATTAAAAAAAAAAACAGCTATTCCATACATTTTGACCGCGTAGGTATTGCACTTTTCTATGAAACAGCAGATTTTTTTAAAAATAATTGACGAAAAATTTCAACACAGTGGGGTTCAGAATCATGTACCTACTGACCCCATTTCCTTTGTATTATTTTTCTTTCTTTCTTTGTATAATACATTGATATTTAAACTTGCATGTTATAAAGAATCCTCATTGTTTTGTCAAGAGCAGACCCATTCCACAATAAAAAAAGACAGTCGTTTAAACCATGCGAAGCAGGGGTGGGTCGCTAGCTATTAATATAAAGAATGAAGGAAGACGTAATCCCGAAAATTATCATCGAAATTAAAGCTATTTAAATCAGTAAGCGAGGTCGAAATCGTTTTCAAAGCAAATATCGTGTTCTTTTTATAGGCTCGTTTGAAACGAAACGGTTTTCAGCGAGAACTTAATTACGTCTGCTTAATGTTTTAATTCTAAATTAAGATTTTAATACGTTGAGTTTGATGCTCGATTTGACGATCTCTTAAACCAGTTAAATTATACCTGGCATATTTTGTGAAGTAAAATAAATTGAGTAGGATTACACGGTAACGGTAATAGTAAGTAATATTCTTTGATAATATTTTATTTCGAAATTAATTCAATCGTTTCCAATGACTAGTGAAAATAAAATTGGAATGGTATAACGAGATAGTAATAATTATCATAAAACCCAGGAATGATTTAAAGAAATTTATTTTTCCGAAATGTTTTTTTTTTAACTCCGTATTTGTTGAATGTGGCTTATGCCATTAGCAGAGCTTAAAAAGTTATTACGTACACTTAGTGGAAATATGAATATTTTTGTCTGCGTACCATAATAGCTTGTTCGTTTGTACAGTAGGTATGCCTTTTAATTTTCACATTAAAAACCACTTTATTTTATTATTTTTCCATTATCTGATTAAACTGGCATTGTGTATAAGTTTTGTAATGTATTTTATTCATAACTATTATATTATACATTGAGTTTGATTGTTTGTTACGCTTTCACGCAAAAATGGCCGAACGGATTTGGATGAAACTTTACAGATGGGTAGACCATTGAACAAATTTGTTTTTTTTTTATCTATTGGGTGTATCGCCTTTGGCTACTTTTGTACGTGTGTATTTTATGTATTTTGTCTTTATATGTGCGTTTTGTTTGTGGAGACTAAACAATTATTCTTTATTTTTTCTTTCTTTCTATTACCTGGGTTAGGAAATATAAACTTTTTATCCTGATATTCCCACGGGGTCCAGACTTATGCGAGTGGAACCGCGGGGCCCTGCTAGTAAACAGTATAAAACCAAGTCACTTGTCATTTCTAACCGCTTTGTTCTTCTAAACTAAATAATGGATTTTGATGTGGTATATACCATCATTTAGTAAATTTAGCTTGGAATGTTTATGTTGGACATCATATACTCGTAGTGACATTATTTTTGATGTTCTTCAAAAAATTCTTAAAAAACTTCCAATCGTTGTCGGTTTTTGCGAGTCAAAGGGCTCGAAGCGTCCTGCAGTGCATCGCAAGAGTGTGTAGTCACGTACTTCGGACTTCGGTCAACTTCGGCGAGTACTTCGCGAGTAGTGTAGTGGGGGGCTTAAGGAACGTAGCAGGTGGCGCTCTGTTGTTTCTGGTTACCCCCATGGGAAGAAGGCCTGAGTTTTATGTATGTGAATTATAATACAATCATATTAAACGTTAATATGATAAAGAAATCTAGATGTTTGGCGACATGTCACTACATCAGTAGATATTGCATCCGTACAAAGCAGGGGGCATCACTAGTATTGGATAAATAAGTAAATATTTGTTCACTTACCTTGCAAAACCTAGGGAAGCGGATGATAGGGTTGGTGCCGAAGTGCAGCTGCAGTAAGTCTAGGGGTGCCAGCGACACCACGTCCAGGAGAAAATTGCGCGACTTCACGTAATGCTTCGCTAATTTCTTTGAGTCATAAACCTGGGAACAAGTTAAAATACTTTTAAGATTCATATGCAGGTAATTTAAATAGCATAATTATCGTACCTTGGTATACCTTTCATAATTACTACGAACGAAATTACGAACTTAAAAAAGTTCCGTAAACATGGCATAGGGATTTGTTATTTTGGCTTGCAATAACTTTTAAATCTAAAACAAGACAATCAAGCGTATACTAAAAGTGGGTTGTTAAAGTAAGCTGCCTCCATATTTTTTTCTTGTTTAAAATAAGAGATTTGTGTACCTGTGGCGGCATCTACACCGCCACATGCGAACTACGCATCAAAGACCTGACGTCACACAACATCCTGACGTCACTCACATCCTGCATCGCGCAATTAGAGTTTACCGCGCGGTGGACATATATACAAGCTCCCGACTTCAACCTCTGGGCAATTGCCCGCCACAGGTTGAAGTCGGGAGATTTCTTAATTTTGTATGTCATTCACACATGAGCAGTGGTGTCCCAGTGTAACAGCCGCGAATTACGAGTTGTAGGTCGTAGGTTCGAACCCTGACAGGCGCTTTACTTTGTGTATATTATTTCATCACCACTGCTCTCAATACGGTGTAGGAAAACATCGTGAGGAAACCGGCATGTCCTAGAACCAAAAGTTCGAAGACATGTGACATCTACCAACCCGCACTGGGCCCGTGTGGTGGATTATGGCCAACTGTCTCTCACAGAGAGGAGGACTGTGTCCCAGCAGTGAAAACATTATAGGCTGATTATGACAGTTATTGATAGTGACACATTCACAATATTAGCAATTATCGTCATCATGTCGGCCGAAAGACGGGCCATCATCATAACGACCGGTACTGCTTCGGTCCCATCTAGCGGATTTCCGTGCCCTTCAGTGAGTCGTCGGTCCACCTAAGGCCTACTAACGCTGCTCTTTCCAGAACTTTGTACCCCATCAGCCATCCAAAACATCGGCAAAATTAAGTAAATGTTCTAAAGATAAGGTAGATAAGTAGGAACAAAGATAAGAAAGGAGAAGAAAGGTCGCACAGGTCATACCAATGTCATTTTTATAATTCATGTATGGACATCTTATGGGAAACCTGGACTTGGAATCTATACATATTATAAAAAAGTCGCTTTTCGAGGTTGTTCGTTGTTCTTCCAAAATACGCAACGGGTTTTTAATAAGGTTTTCAATATAATTTAGAGAATGTATCTGTAATGTATCCTGTACTATTAAACTAGCAATATTTGTATATATATATTTGTAATCACGTTTTCGAAAACGGCTCTAACGATTTCGATCAAAGTTGCAATATGTTGTTTACGGGGGCGAAAAATCGATGTAGCATCACACCTGGGAAAATTCGTTTTCTTCGTATTTTCACCAGAGCAGAGCTCGGTCGCCCAAAGTTTAGAACAAGAATATGACATGGCATGGCCTTGACATGGCAGCATGGAATTACTACGTACCTTTCGTATACTATTAAATGAGCATTCTCTATTGTCTCCTGAGCAGAGCTCGGGTGTATAGTGTATTAATATTAAACTTAAAGATAATTAAGAAATCTCGATGTTTTGACAAGTTCTAAAAACCTTGCGAAGCAGGGGCGAGTCGCAAGTTCAAATCTAAAATCGTCAACCCGAGACAGGAAGATGAGATAGAGAAGGCATGAGCATTGATCACCACACTTGCTCAGGAAGCGTGTGGTAAATGCTCATGCCTTCTCTACAACCTAAGTTTTTGTTTACACTAAACCTCGTAAGGGGTCATTGAACTCATTGTTATGAACAACTTTCACTATGAGAACAATGCTGAAATCGCGAAACAAAAATCAGCTGTTCCCTACATTTATGTACGTCTATCTCGTCGAAATGTAGGGAACAGCTGATTTTTTTTCGCGATTTCAGCGTCGGTCACACAGTGAAAGTTATTCATAATGATGAGTACACTGAACCCTTAAGAGGTTTAGGGTAAAGAAAAACTAAGGTTGTATACGAAAAGAAGCTCTGCAGTGGGATAATAATAAGCTGGTATTTATGAAAGATAAGGTAGTTACCATCAGTCCTTGCTCCAAGTAACCAGTCCTCAGCTGCACGACGAGGTCCAGAGCGAAAACCACGTCGCTGATGCCGTCGCACGTCAACCAGAAGTAGTGGCACATTATCTGAGGAAATACAACACTTTAGCACTTGAGAAACAGTTTTTTAGGAAGAAAGAAAGAAAATACGTTTATTTGCGGTAAACAGGACGCAAAGAAAATAACAATTTTGGGGAAAAAATGCGTCACATCACACACTTCGTATTATTTTTCTAAATTGATCAATATGTAACGTCTGAACCAGCCTTCCTGGGTTTGTGGTTTTCACGCGGACGCTGTTTCGGGCTGGAGCTATTTGGAATTTTATTATTTTGGTTTGGAATAATTTGGGGTAGCGTTTTAATAGAACCCCGGGCCTTTTGTTTTTTTTTGGAATGGAGTAAGTTTACGAGTCTTGAATTTAAAACTGCCTCGTTGGTCTAGTGGTCGCAATCGCTACTGCTGAGCATGAGGTCCTGGGTTCGATTCCCGGGTCGGGCAGTGTTATTGCGTTTTTCCATGTGGAATTTTTCAGTAGCAGTCCGGAGTCTGGATTTGTGCCCGGTTGATGGTAATAGGCTCGCCCCCTATTACATGGGACTTAAAAATAACTGGTGAAATGTTGGGTGTATTAAAGGTACACCTCTGCTTAACCCTTTGCGGATTACAGGCGTGATGTTATGTTATGAATATAAAACAGTTTCAAACGGTGATTATATATTCGTAATCATTCTTTTTGTGTCCAAATCGATAATTTTCTGTCCTTGTTGTTTTATGTTGGGGCTTGCGGCTAAGTAATAAAAGCCGCACGGGTCAATCGATCAGGTTAAGCTACGCTTGCCACGGTTGGTCCGTGGATGCGTGACCATCTTTACATACCAAGACCCCTCCGTGCCTCGGAAAGCACGTCAAGCCGTTGGTCCCGGCTGTCATTCGTGGATCTTTCACAGTCGTTACGAGTCGTCAGAAGCCCGAAAGTCTAACAACCAGTCATACCAAGGGGTATCGTATTACCTAATTACGGGTTGTAGGTAGAGGGTGAGATATGTAGGCACTCAATGTAAAATACTGGTATTCAGCTGCATCGGGTTAGACTGGAAGCCGACCCTAACATAGTTAGGAAAAGGCGAGCCAGATGATGATTTATTTCTTTATATATATATTTATATTTGTTTCTATATATATTTATATATTTTTTTGTATTGTTTATAAGCAAACATTAACCAAAACTATCTCGACGTTATTTTAAAACTAGCTGCGCCCCGCAGTTTTACCCGCATAAGTCTTAATCCCGTGGGAATATCGGGATAGATACGAATATCCTGTGGCCTAACCCAGGTCACCCATATCTACCCATGTCCCAAATTTCATCTAAATCCGTTCAGCCGTTTTAGCCTGAAAGCGTAACAAACAAACAAACTCACTTTCGTATTTATAATATTTGTTAGGATGTTCACAAAAATAACCTGCCGTGAACTTTTCAACACGCTAAGTATCTAAAATTAAAAGTAAATAAACTGAGATTACAAAACATTTTACTGCTCCATATAAATAAATCAAAAGCAAGTTTAGCAGACACTGAAACCTATTTTTAGACCATAATAATAAAAATATTATCATAATTCTCTGGATTTGTGCCCAGTTGATGGCAATAGGCTCGCCCCCTATTACATGGGACTTCAATAAACATAACTGGCGAAATGAGGGTGTACTTTATAGGTACAGCTCTGCCCAACCGTTTGGGGAAGCAAATTGTATGTTATATCTGTTGGCAAAGCAAGCTTGCTTCGATACAGCAAAAGAAGAAATACCTCTTGTACTCGTATACCGTCTAAATTGTGTGAAAGCTTTGTTTTATAAATAAAATCGGGCAGACTAACTACTCTTTTATTCATACGTACCCATTACAATCGAAAAAATAAAGACGAATCTGTAAAACCAGCAACAAACTTGGAAGTAAACAAATATATATATTTATATAGAATTCTATTATATACCTACAATCGAACAGAAATCAGTACAATTTTTCCATTAAAAAAATGTTGGGACCTATGTAGGTGAAATTCGGACAAGTACAGGTTGTGGCAAAAGTAATGTCATAATGTGATTTAGCTGCCATTTTGTTGAAAATGAAAAAAATTGGGCCCCGTTTTCACGGAAAGATTATATAAATGAGGAAAATTGATGACATTTACATAAATTATCACGTACTCTTAATATAGAAGCGCTATTGACGGTCTATTATGGTTTAGTTGAATCCATCATTAGATATGGTGTTATCTTCTGGGGTAACTCAACCGATATAATGATCATCTTTAAAAGACAAAAGTGCTGCGTAAGATCTATGTTTAATCTCAAAACTACCGATAGCAGTAAAAATGATTTCACTAAATATCATATATTAACGTTACCTTCACTTTATATATCTGATTTATTTTTTTATTTTTTTGTTCGTAAAAACAAATCCACATTATTTTGTTTCCTCGTATGGCAGACAGATTTCCAAGAAATAGACGTGATGATAGGAAACTATGTGTACATACATAAAAAACTGCACTTTTGCACAAAAGTGTTTTTTACATGGCACCAATTATCTACAACAAATTGCCCAAAAGTTGGAAAGAGCAAAATATACCTAAACTTAAACAAACAATGAAATTGTTTTTGGCACAAAAAGCATATTATTATAGTATTATAGAATTTTTAAACGACTCATGGTGATAAATAAATAAATATAACTAACAGTGTAGTAATTATGGTCATGTCGTAGTGGAGAACATAAATATGCCTATATTATAAATAATTGAATGCCTATTAAAAGTGATGTTAATGTCATTGTGATAATTATAATTTTTAATATTGGATAAGGAAAATAAATAATAAATACTTGGATAATGTAATGATTGAATATAAGAAATTTGTTTAACAGTGACTGATATTTAATGTATAAGTGTAAAAGTAAAAAATAATTGATTCAATAATAATAATTGTACCTAAGATATTTGCACGCCATGAGAAATGCCAAACATGTTGTGAGCCACTCTTATTTAAGATCTTGCATGCATGTATTATTTTAATTCTATATGTATACACATGTTCGAGCAAATAAAATTTCTTTCTTTCTTTCATTAAGTCAAAAAAAAAATATCGATCTAATGACCACCTTCTGTGTTGATGCGTACATTTGTGCTTGCTTTACGGCATGCAAAGTAATGTCATAATGATATGACATTACTTTTGCCCCACCTTGTACAAATGTGACTTTTTCAATTCATTGTGTACTTTCTGAGTTTATCTTGGACATTATTGACATCGGTGAAGGAAAACATTATGAGGAAACTTGGACTTATAGTTACTATAAGACTGAAATCACTAATCGGTCTTGAGCAAGCGTGGTGATCAATGCTAGTGCCTTCTTGTATGAGAAGAAGCCTTTGTGCTGCAGTAACTGTAATAAGCTGGTATTATTACAACAGTGTTAATCGACTTTCGTTGCTAACCGTACCTATACTAGTAGTAGTAGTAGTACTGCGACCGTAATGGAACAGTGTTGCTATTTTCTCATTCCAGATTATTCCATTAGATAATAAAACACGATAACATTGCCTTGGAAACGGACGCTACACAATAAAACACATACTGTAAATACTAGACTAGCACAAGCTAGCACAGGATCCCCTCGTGCGTGCTCGTGCGCTGCTCGATTTGGTGACGAGTTTATTGCTGATTAAAATTTCAAAATGATACCTAACTACCTAGGGAAACACACCCACTTACTTTAAGAGCGTTAATTCTGAAAGTGGGCAACGTCGCAAATAGATGTCAAATATTTCGCTAGTCATATATTTTGTTAATTGCAATTATAACATTGAATTTGATGTTGTACCCGTTTTAGGTGTAGAAAAGCCATTTGGAAAGTTTCCAATACTTTTTTTACTTCTTAAACGAAATATTCGTTGTTAATATATTAATTATTGCATTTCATAATCAATATTTTAGATCTCTGGTTAGCCACATTTCCTATTTTCATATAAGTAATATTGCCAAATTAATCAAGACAGGTAAATTTTTGACAGCTATTTGCGACGTTGCTAACTTTTAAACGCTCTTAATAAATTACTTTTCAGTGACGACATTCGCGCTATGTGAGCTAATGTTTATGACGAACTGGCCGAAAATAAAAAGCATCATTCTATTCTACAAAAAGTATATATTAAAAACAAAAGAACAGTATGCACGAAATTAAAAATTTTCTGTGAAGGCATTCGAAATTAAATTAAATAGGTAGGTACGTGGAATTGGAATTCTCTTACTTTGATATAAAGACTTCTTTTATGTTTTATTCCTAAAGTTTTGCAATTTTTCACTTTTACGATCTCTGGTTTGTTATTAACAGAAATATTATTTGGTACCAATGGAACTCTGGCAATTCAGGAATATTTTTATTCTAAGACGAATAAAAATACTAACTTTTTCTAGAAAATATTTGTTCTACATTAATTGTTATTTCGTCTGAATTATTGAAAGATAACACTGACATTGCTGTACAACCGACAACAAGCAGAGACACAATGAACATGACGTGACCAAAGGACACCGGTGTTCCGTTGATGGCAATCGGCTCGCCCCTGTTACATGGGACTTAAACATAACTGGCGAAATGTGAGTATACTATAGGTACACCTCTTCGGGAAGTACAGGCCTGATGTTATGTTTGTCATGTCCAGAGAAATATTCGATTAAAAACAGAATTTCCTAATAAAACAGCAGTGAGTTTTCGAAAACTGAACACAAACACCCTGTAAATACAATCTATGGCCGTTTTATGACTCGATTGGGGGATTAAAGCGTTTGGGGGAAAACTGTCCACGACTCGTCGCGACCTTTGTTTATGTAGCAAGTCTCTAGAGATGAAAGGGATAGACCGCTGAAAATAAAAGGGTTAGAAAAACTGGTATTATTTTTGTTCTGCCCTATGAGTTTTTGTTAAGGTTGTGTGAGTATTAACAAAATCGTCTTTTTAGGGTTCCGTACTACAAAAGGAAAAAAACGGTACCCTTCTAGGATCACTTCGTTGTCCATCTGTCTGTCTGTCTGTCTGTCAGTCTGTCAAGACCCATTTTCTCAGGAACGCATAGTATCAAGTTGAAATTAATATCTAATACGTAGATGTAACTAAAAAATATCAAGTTTTTATAGTCAACGCAATAAAAAAATACCATTTTTGTGACATATTTTATGTGACCTAGAATCATGAAATTCTCATGAAGGTCTTACAGCACAAGAAAAGCAAAAATGTCTGAAAATAGTTTATTTGTAGTTTTATCACATTAAAAAAAATGTACTGCCATTACGATCTTACATTTACAGTTGGAGAATTGACCGTGACATATATCGATATAAGGGAGAACATGTTTGCAATTACAAAGTTAAGTTTTGTTTTTGGGATAAATTCATCCCAACTCGGAACCCTTTTTTGTGCGTGGTCCGACACGCACTTGGCCGGTTTTTTTAAATTAATGTTAGACTCGTTTGTTGCCGCAGGAGACGCCATGGGCGTCGGGAATCGCAGGCCTATTCCCGGCCACCGTAGGCGGATGGTGAGCAATGGGTAGCTCGCCGTCCGATAAGGACCAGGCCCGGGTCGACGGCGCGTTGTGTTCCACGCGCGCCTCAAAGAGATGTCAGCACAACGGAAGGCGTCCGCTAGGACCGATGCCTGCCGGGGTCGCGGGAAAGTCCGAAAGGGATACCGTGGCCCCTGGCAATGTACAGGCAACTGAAGGAACACGGGTGGGTTTTAGTCAGTAAGAGTCTGACACGCCCTACCGCTCCGCCAAGAGAAAAAAAAAAAAAAGGATCGTTTGTTTTGGATTTCTTTCTGACATGCGAGTGAATTTGAATAAAGTGCTTCACTAGACTATGTACATAACAGTAGTAGATTTTTTTTTGTATTTTATAAACTTCCAAAAAATATTAAATTCTTGAATAATGACTTTTTTATGGCGAATGTTATGAGTTCGTTCCAGTTTTACGTCAAATATAAGCTCTTATAACTTAAAAAAAAATAGATTTCATAAATCAAAAATCTGTAGTCTCAGGTTCATTTTACGGATTTCAACGACAATTTCCTAAGAAGTGTAGGGTGCTGAACCCCTCGCGCCCCCCGGTCGCGGAGATACAATGGCTTTTTAATTGTTTCTTTAACTACGGGATTGGACGGGAAGAAGTTCTGTAATAATAAAGAATTCATAAACCTAGTAGACCTTCGACAGTCCGCAACAAAGGAATAATAATAAAAAATCTATAATAAGTAAAATTTCGATATATTTTGCAGCTTTCGTTGTTGACTGTAGCTACCAATGTACTAATTTTTCAGTATCATAATCATGTACATTGTCATTAGGTACCTACTTAGATTCAGATATCACTGAATAACTGTAAACGACTACTTTACAGAGGCAGTCTAAACTTGAACGTAATTTTAAAATCGCAAACAAACAATGTACTGGTGGTGTCTTCCTATAATGTATAAAATACAGAGAAAGTAAGTATCCACGTTACAATTCATACCAATACATATTATAAAACAAAGTCGCTTTTCGCGTTTGTCTGTATGTCCACGTTGTTCTTCAAAACAACGCAACAGATTTAGATGAGATTTTCACCATCGTTTATAGAATTTATTCCGTAAGGTGTATGTGTATAATACGTTACTAATAAAGTTACGTTTACCTAAGAAATCTCGATGTTTTGTTAAGTCGTAAAAACCGTGGGCCGCTAGTAAGTGATAAAAGATTTTATTTCTGTAAGTAGGTTTGTACTTACACTTTTCTTCACTTCTGACTACTCTGAGATGAAAGGCCGAAACAAACTCTGAGGTCACAGTCTCTTTTAAAGTCCAGATAATATGCTGTCACAACAGATTGACTGTTTCAATTTGTACTCTGAGTGAATTCACGCGGGCCACATTTTGAAAGCTAGTAATAATATAATTTAAGTCTAATCTCTGTAAGCTATTATAACGATAACTACACTATTTTATTAGGTAAGCCTGTGATGATAGTTGTATGTGTTTATAAATAAATAAATAAATATAATCTTGGTCAGATCATGTGAAGACCATTACCTACCATATTTTTTATTAATATTTCTGATGAAGCGAATTTCCAGCGATGCATACATATGAGTTTTCCAATTAGGGACGACAAACATAATCAATGCACGCTTTCCCAATTTAGCTGGTATGACAATGATGAATGATCGGCCATTTTTATTTAAAAATACTCATTCATCTTATAGGAAAGTAATTGGGGTATATTATTATTTTTTCAAGTGTACTATTTTTTTAATTAATATGGAGTAAGTCAATCTGTCTAGCCTTTTCCCAACTATGTTGGGGTCGGCTTCCAATATAACTGGATGCAGCTGAACCAGTTTTTACATGGAGCGACTGCCTATCTGAGCTCCACAACCCAGTAACTGGGTAATACGATACCCCTTGGTAAGACTGGTTGTCAGACTTTCGGGCTTCTGACGACCCGTGATGACTGTCAAAGATCGATGAATGACAACCGGCACCAACGGCTTACCGTGCTTTCCGAGTCACGGAGGAGTCTCGGTATGTAAAGATGATCACCGATCCACGGGCCAACCCCGGCAAGCGTAGCTTAAACTGATGGATCGACACGTGCGGCTGTTATTATTTAGCCACGAGCTCCTCTTAATATGGAGTAAGTACCAGAGTTAATTATTGTTGGATTGGTTTGGTGACGAACCAAATGTTATTACATATGCACATGTTATGTTAACTTTATGGATACCTACGGCCATGGAAATTTCATTTTGGAGTTACATCTTTGCTAAAATATGGCCAAAATCCTATTGTTGACTACAGAAGAGATTTTGCTCAAGAGGATTGTACTTACTTATTAAATCCCCTCTAAAAGGGATGGCGACAAAAAAAAAAAAATTGTCCGTCAGATGATTATTTAAAAAATATTGGACGCGTATTTTTTCTTTTTATATGTAATCAAAAGATAATAAGTACATTGAGTTAAAATGTGGCATGACGTCACTCTCCGGTAGATTTTATACTGGCTTATGACGTAGCGAGCTCCCACGCCCCAACTTTAAAGCTTTGTACAGACTAGCGCGACGCTACAGCGCGACGCGACACTGGTTATTGTTATACCGTCAAGTTTTCTTAGAAATTGTATTGTTCGAGTCGCGTCGCGCCGTCGCGTCGCGCTGGTCTGTACGAGCCTTAATGCGTTAAATCTAAACCATTTAAAAAAAAAATGGTACAAGCAAAAAATACGTGCCTAATATTTTTTTATTATCTAACTGATTGACTAAATAGTTTTTTATTTTCCCCAGTCAGCATCCCTATGACTGAACACATTACACATATACATTTTGACAAGATGGAGACCGAAGATTTGTTTCTTTAATTCAGTTAGAAATAACGCTCTCGGTCCAAGAAGCCTTCTTGTAATTTCAAAACCTTGTCCAGAAAATACAGACACATCTTCATTATATTCGTACGATATTAAACCACTATACAGTTCATGGTTTTATTGATTTCTCAAAGGTTATAAGGTGTCACGTATAATATAGCCGTAACATTTGCATGAATGTGTGATTCTCGCTCCCATAGTCTAATAGAATTCAGTTTCGCTTGGACACTGCAGTTTACACAACACATAGTTTATAAGAGATTTAAAGTCTGACGTTGATGTAATCTTGTAAGTACTTGTACTGTCGTACTGTAGGGCAAAGGGATCTTAGACATGGAAGAAACGAGCATTGTCAACACTGCCTCTTAGCGTTTTAGAGGTATGAGGAACATGAACAGGGAGGATCCTCCGACCAGACAGGTGTCGTGTCTGGCGGGCAACTGCCCAGAGATTGAATTCAGGAGCTTGTATATATGTCCACCGCGCGGTAAACTCTAATTGCGCGATGCAGGATTTGAGTGACGTCAGGATGTTGTGTGACGTCAGGTCTTTGATGCGTAGTTTGCATGTGGCGATGTAGATGCCGCCACAGCGTGAATTGAGTACCCTATTACCCAATTGTTAAGGCGAAAGCGCCAGGATAACCTGCGAAATTCATATTCTCTAACGTTTTTTGTACTTTGCTGGGTAGTATTAGGCTGTATATTGATAAAAATAATTATAATTAACGACCGTAACAAATATGTGTTAACAGAATTAAAATAATTAATGTCGTCGATACAATTTTATTAGTTCACATTACCCTATTGAATGATTATTTCATGAAATCATGACATTTTAGGCTAATTTTAAATAAGGGAGTTGTACTGATGGTTATGACCGCTGTATCAAATAATAATAAAAATGTAGTGGTACGGGACGTGTCGTATACATCTGTTATTCCAAACGGGTTTTGTTGACGGAAGAATAGACAAAATAACTGATAGAGATTTGTGAATCTGTCATTTTGTCTATTCTTCCGTCGACAAAACGGCACAGTGCTGCACACTGGTGGAATGGCACCTTTACACTTACCCAAGTCTACATTTCGAATCATAAATACATTTAAAAACAGAACACTGACGTTTCGAAGACACAACTAGAAACTAAACTGAACAATAGATTCCTTCTTCGAATGCATTTTTATCCTCAATTTAAAAGTAAAATCGTCGTCGAATAGTCAATGGTACGCAATTACTTACAGTACTTACAGTCTTACGATACAGTAAAATTCCCTATGATTGTGTCGTTAGAAATACTCGTAAGTACAGTATTATTCAGTATTCCTTCATAGATTTTGTATGATAGCAGTTTAGATATCAATTTTGTAGTATATTCCAGCGAAAACTTCAAAGGTTTCCAAATTGGCAATGGCACCTGCATAGAGCAGGTTTTGGAAATATAAATGGAGTCATTTATATTTTCTAAGTGATAAAACCTCAATCTATTATTTTTCTAGGGTACTTACCTATAATATTATATTGGCATATTATTTTATTGTTTTTTTTTAATTATATTATTATATTTTATTTTATTTTTATTATTGGTATTTATTTTTGCTAAAATACACTGACGAGACATATAAAAAACCCACTTGCAAAGTGGGCACGCAGGTTTGCACGCTGTACAGAATCGGTTAAGATAACGCTTTTCAAGGCCTTCTGCCAGTCGTTTTACACGTGCAGCCTGTGGACCAAGTATACCCAGCGGGCATACAGCGACCTGCGCGTACAGTACAATAACGCATTCAGGGTGCTTTTGGGGTTGCCGTGGCGTTGTAGCGCGTCAGGGATGTTCGCGGAAGCGTGCGTCGACGGGTTCGCTGCGATCATGCGGAAGCGATGTGCTTCCATGATGGCACGCTTGCGCTCCTCCTCCAATGGCATCCTGAATGTGTTTGCGGACAGGTGGGACTCTCCCCTCTTACGAAGGTGGGTAAGTGTGCATACACACTTATCCAAATAAGCGGTGCGGTGCACCATTGAACGAACAGTTCAATGGTGCACTGCTTGTTTATTATTGTAAATTTTAATTTAATACTAACATTAGGCTAAGTTATACTACTACTAACAATATATGGATGTATGTAATTCCGAAATAAAATATTTGAATTTGAATTTGAAAAAGTGCCAAAACATCGAAATATGTCCTGAAGTAAAAAAATGTTCTAAACAGTTTTATATGTGTTTTTATATACTATTAAATACACTTGAATATTGCTTCTTACTTCAAGAAACATTCACATTCACAACAACAAATTTCGGGAATATTTTTTGATAAGTTAGTGGCTTTTTATATTGCTCGTCAGTGTATTACCAACAGTCAAACTTGAGATTATAGCGAGTTTTTATGGATCGTCTACTGTCACACCTAGGTTTAGAGCTCCTCCATTGTGCACCTACATGGCAATAATAGGCTGCCAGCATTCTATTTAAAACATAATAAGGTAAACGCAGCTATCAACGACCCATCGAAAATCTGTAGTTATTACCGACCTATAAAAGTAATTCGAAATCTTTACGTTTCCAGAACTATTCTAGCTATAGGTAGGCAAAGTTAAACACGCGTTTATTCCTTGAGCATCGTATACTTTTACGTTAGTGTGAGTAGCTGTGCAAAAAAGAGATAAAATACGTCAGTTACTGCGGGGCAGCGTGGATGCAGGAACTGTCGTACTGTTCCCTTGTTCCTTTAAGTAAGTACGTGACTTTTCTATTTAAGACATTTATACAAACAAATGACATCTATAATTTATCTTATACTAGCTGCACCCCGCGGTTTCACCCGCATAAGTCTCGATTCCGTGGGAATATCGAGATAAATAGTAACCTATGTGTTATTCCCGGTTATAAACTATTATGTGTGCTAAATTTCATCCAAATCCGTTCAGCTGTTTGAGCGTGAAGAAGAGACAAACATACACACACACACACAAAGTTTCGCCTTTATAATCACACTAAGATTATAAAGGCGAAAGTTTGTGAGTGTGTGAGGGTGTGTGTGTGTGTATGTTTGTCTCTTCTTGCATGAGTATTAGTTTACATACAATTTTCATATTCAAAGCAATATGTAACTTCACAAAATACCATCAAAGATTTGAAAGATCACCAACTGTAAATTCAAAATTTCCAAAGCTTGCTACATGCAAAGCGGCACCGAAAGGCACAAGAATTGTATGTCATCTTGATCGCCGTGTATGGTGCAATAGCTCATGTGAATACCAGCCTATCAGTTCTATTCAGTTTTGAAAAAAAGCACTTTAAGTGTTTCATTCCATACAAAAAAAATTAAAATATTTTTTTTCTCACGCATGGAGCTACTCATACCCTTCATACTATATTAGTAAAACATAGGGAGGTATACTAAACACAAAACATATTTTTATTTATTAATTTCTGACATTAAGTTTCTATGAGTATGGAGCTTGATTTTCAGACCACTGTGCGCCGCCCCGGTCGACTCATCGACCAGAGTACCGTCGCAAGCGCTACGTCCCGCAATTTTAAATCTATAATATCTTCGAAAATATTAATTTAAATCGAGTGCTGTAAAGGACAATATAGATCTATATTAAATCAACAATATATTTAAGCTATTTAATTGGATAAGGATTAATGTTGTATTGGTTAAAATCGCTAAGAAAAGAAGCCATTATTTGTCGTAAAAAGTAAATGACAAAAAAATGTTATTGTGAGATATCCATAAGAGATAGACATATACCATCGCGGAGTTTTTTGTAGACCTTTTCAATATGTACAATTAATTAGTACATTGTTTTGATAAATCTCGTAAGGTTCAGCGTGCGTTTGCAATGTAAGCGAAAAAAAAAAGATTATTTAACGACATCACTTCAGAAACCTCAAAAATAACAGTATTTCTCCACTAATTAATAGATGTTATTATACATATAAACCTTCCTCTTGAATCACTCTATCTATTTAAAAAAACCGCATCAAAATCGGTTGCGTAGTTTTAAAGATTTAAGCGTACAAAGGGACATAGGGACATAGGGACATAGGGACATACAGACAAAAAACACGACTTTGCTTTATACTATGTAGTGATTACTAAATGTATTCATTTAAGTATCAACTCTTGATTTCTTACGACATTTTATTAATAAAAAGTAATTTGAAACGATAAAACTTTAAATTAAAATGGGATGGTGTTAGCTTCATCAGTTTTAGTCGTGGCAGCTATCAACGACCCATAAGTCGGCAATGGCAGCAACGTAACTTTTCGTTTTATTTTTCTTTTATGTTACTAAATCACACTAACACAAGTATTTTTATGGACCAGTTTAAATCTAAGCTATCAGTCTTTATAAAAATCTATTAGCGACTAAACTTTTTTGTCTAGTTTTTACCTTTTAGTGTTGTCAATTTAACCAAAGTTATGATATTTTTCGAGGATCGATATTGAATAGTTACAGTAATAAATCATTGTTTTTGTGTTTAAAACAGTGTGCATTTGTTCATATTTTTTTGACATTAATCAATTATAATCTATTTTATAGTCCGAAGGTCAATTGAATTAAAATAACCATATTTTTATGAGTCGGTAATACAATTTATGTTTATACTTACATACTTTATTACCGACCCATGAGGGTCGGCAATAGCAACTATAAGAAGCTATTACCGATCGTATATAGATTATTTAGTTTGTCACCTACTTTTATGACATAATAGGTACCTATTAATAAATGCTACTTCTTGGCTAAAGCAACATAAAAAGTATTATGTTGATTAATTTAAAAGTTTATAATGTTTTAGGTCATAGGTATTACTAAGATGGGCACGCCACAATTGTGGCGATAAGTCCCCTCTTTGAGGAGTGGCTAGAGAGGCGCCACGGCGTCCTCACCTTCCGCCTGACACAGGTCCTCACCGGACATGGTTGTTTCGGGAGGTTCCTGTTCAGGATAAAGCGGGAGGAAACGCCCGGGTGTCACCACTGTGTGGATCGCCCGGAGGACACGGTGGAGCATACGGTGGAGGTCTGCCCAGCTTGGGCGGAGCACCGCCGTGTCCTCACGGAGGCGATCGGCGGCGGCGATCTCTCGCGTCCGGCCCTGGTTCAGGCCATGGTCCGGAGCGAGAGTGCATGGGAGGCCGTCACCTCCTTCTGCGAAGCAGTAATGCTCGCGAAGGAGGAGGCGGAGCGCGCGAGGGAGAGGCAAGAGTTGCGCCCTCGCGCCCCTAGTCGCCGCAGGAGACGCCCCGGGCGTCGGGAGTCGCGAGCCGACTTCCGGCCACCGTAGGCGCGGGCTTGCGGACGGTGAGCAATGGGTAGCTCGCCGTCCGATAAGGACCAGGCCCGGGTCGACGGCGCGTTGTGTTCCACGCGCGCCTCAAAGAGATGTCAGCACCAACTGACGGGGTCCTGAAGGGCCAATGCCTGCCGGGGTTGCGTGTTTGTCCGAAAGGGATATCGCGACCCCAGCACACAGGCAACGGAAGGAACACGGGTGGGTTTTAGTCAGTAAAAGTCTGACACGCCCTCCCGCTCCGCCCAGAGCGGGAGAAGTTATTTGATAATTTCCCATCCTCAAAAAAAAAAAAAAAGGTATTACTAAGAAGTACTAATTTGTTTTATTAAAAATAACGATAGTAAAAAAATACGAATAAGTATTTGCATTTTTATGTTGTTTTATTTTGTTAAGATCGGTAATCATCATCATAATCACTAGCTTATATACATTCCATTGCTAGAAAAAGGCCTCCTCTCATACACGATCGGGAATAGCTGCATAAAAATCGTTAATAGCTTCACAGCCGTTTTTATGGGTCGGTAATTGCAACAATCGACTAAGTCACATTGTAAATTATTTTTTACAAGATAATCCTTTATTTAAATGTATTTGATTCAGTAAATACATTTTTTATACATAACACTAGCATATAAAATTAAACTATTAATCTTTAGAGGAACCAGTATACTAAAAAAATATGGTTGATTTTAAAATTGCCTTAGGGGGGTCGTTAATACCTGCGTTTACCTTAACCTTCGTTTTTCCGCGCCTGTGCTTCAATTTTAATTACCATTACCACGACCAGTGATAATAACCCCCAAGTATTAAATATTTCGTTGCACTGCTATCTCTCTACCACAGTGGCACGGAAAGACAATTTTGGACTCAACAATTTCAAGCTATTACCCGAACATTTCCAAGCAATTTTACAACTTAATTTCCAGGTTTAAGGTCTAGATTCCGCTGTAATTGAGATGTACGTTCGACCTGAATAATGTAACGACCAATAGAAGACGTGAAGTAACATCGACTACTGTATTTTCATGACACGGTATCACTGTTGTTAAGGATTCGAACTGTTTAATTATTTATCGTGTTTCTGATACTTTTATTGGGGACGTGTGGGTAGGAATAGGTCAGTTTGATTCATAAATCATATCATTACGAATGGATTATTAGGTTTGATATTTGCTTTGATTTTGTTGTCTTCAAGTGTTAACAACTTACAGTTAATTCATTGACTTTGTAATAAAATCAAAACTAGGTGAATTGGGATGTTTTTTGGTGGTGGAGGAATGAGGTGAGGGTCCTGTAGCCAGATGGATGATATTGTTTGGAGGCAACTCCCGACGGTTAGTTTTAGAGATCTGACATTACAGCATTAGTTTGTCTTTGTATTAACCAGTTTTGAAACAATAAAACTTGCTATTGTGAAAAATTATTATTTAAAACTCGTAAATCGTGCTATTTACCTGTAACTCCGGAAAACTCTGCCTAACAATCAGCGTCCAAAGATTGTACAGCACAAAGACGGTGATAAGCCACAGCCAATAGAAGAAGAAGTTCTCGTCGGGGTTGACAACGGTGCGCGGCGCTCGAATCTTGCGCCGCCTTTGTCTGTTCAATGCTCTGTGCTCACCTGTCGCTCCCTCTGATCCGGTGTCTTCTACCTATGGGAAAGTTGTAGCTGTAATTGTATTAAACTATTCTCTTTTTCTTCTCCTAACTGACTAGTTACTATTTAAATGTACTGCAAATAATTATAATTTATACGAATAGTATCAAATTCATAATATCATCGAAGTAAATCATACAAAAAAGTTGCAAGAGATTTGTACGCTTTGCAAGTTAAGAAAGATTTTTTGTTTTGTTGAATGGTTTTGATGTCTTTTATCACATAAATACTGTATCAAATTGTTAAGGCTGTAAATATTTAAGCGAAAACAACTATTTAAGAAGAAGAAGCATTTGGCAATAAGTTTTATCTATATCCAATAATGAAATCTGCACCTGTGGTGATTCAGACACACTTCAGTACTCCATGTTTTAACATGGATCACAGGGTTTACATTTCCAAGAATTGATAAATATATCCACGGTATGGATATTAAACGAGTAAAATCGTTTACTCTGAAAATATATATTTTCTCAATCCTCGGAAATATAAAGCCTGCTCCATATTAAAACATGGAGTTCTGAAGTGCCATCAATCAATTTAAATCTCATATAAAAATATTATGTTAATGTTAATATCATTTGTAGCTCTCATAAAATATCGGATACAGTTACTACGACCATTATACGATACATCAAATCCAATAACCGAATTTATGTTTAGGAATTAAGGTTTCTTCATGTATCACTTCGATATAACTCGTTTAGGGATTGATTTTATGGTTTTTGATTGAATGATTAACTATTTTCTTTATATACATTTTTCTGAAAAGAGTTCAAATATTCTGTAATACAACTAACTTAACTTTAGTGAGACATATTAACATTTTTGTTTACGGTTTGACTCACGTATTTAGTTTTGACTCGGGCCTTTGTCGCGATGCTCTAACTAATTGAGCAAACCCGAAATAAATACATACATGAATAAAACCGCAAACATTAATATAACTATCCAACCAATTTGACCCATGAACAAATATTGCTATTTACTAAATCCGTAAAATATTTCGGATATTATGTAGGTAACGAGTTTTATAACTTTCTGATAAAAGGATCCTAATCGCAAGTGTCACTACAATTTGCCCAGCTCAAAAAGTTTAGGGTCACGCACGGTTTTATTAAGTTAATATAGTTTTAAAGTAATTCGAGCTGGCACCAATATCGTAGTAAGTATAGTGACCCTAATCTGAAGTGAGGCTTCAAAATTCAATATTGTTTGTTCAAATGCATGACCGGTAGGCAGGTTAAGTTACACGATATGGATAGGTATTACATGGTTACATGTTTAGGGTGAACCTTGAACCCTCTTAGATGCTGAATTATCACGTGCCAAATCTACAGCTAAATATATCTATGAGTCTACCAAATCATTCGAGACTAAAAATTCTAATCAAACCTATCTATGAAAGCTAAGCGGTCGGTATATCCGACCCTCATGGAAATCGTGTTATGGGTTTTGATTTTATATAGAAAACTTAAAGTATATCATTGGGTTGACTGTTCTTTGTTGTCTTTATTTAAGTATAATATTGATGGGTGACGTCTATTTACGCCAAAGTTATCAAAATACGGCACTGTTTTTTGCACGTTTTTAGTGATATTAATTAATTTTTTTAACAATCACCTTCAAAGTTTATCCTCAATTAGATTTTTTCACTGATTGGTGAAACTCTTCAGCTAGCCAGACGTTATTTTTCGTGACTACTACTTAAATTTTTCTATTAAACTTATCCAAAACCCATAACACGATTTCTTATAGCCGACCCTCAATGATTTCCTGTATTTAATGTTGTGTCCTAGACGCCGCGTAGTTGGTTTAGTGTAAACTGATAATTTCATAGCTATTCTGTGACAGCCCTTCCTCGATTTCTGATAGCCCATTCAATTAAATCTAATGTCAAGTGATTTGATTGGCTGTTCTTATTTCCGCCAATCAATCACAACAGATAACAAGAGATTTGATATTAGATTAACTCTTCAGATACTTGATCGGGTTTTGAGAAATTGGATTGGGTGTCTATTTTAAAACGCAATTTATAACTTGACCAGTCTGAATTTACAGTTTCTTGCTTAAACAGCTTACAGACTACAGACTTAGTCTTATGTAAACCAAAGGAATACTCACAGTTTCTTGCGTTAGTGGTGTCTGCCTAGTGGAAAATCTCTTTAGAAAGGAATCTTCTCTCTTCAACGGAGGTTTCTTCTGTATCGCTGAGCTGAGCTGCACCGTCGTTCGCAGCTTCATCCATCTTTGGTTCGATTTTGTTCTGCAGTCATACAGAATCGTCAGTATCGAGCAATTTCGCCAAAACAAAATTAGGGAGTTTAGTAAGCAAAAGTAGCCATGCTCTCAGATAGTTCAAGTATTAGACAGACAAGAAATTACAGATTACTCAGTTTGTTAAGCACAGATTTCTGGAAGATTCTGTTCATTTAAATTCAAGAAAAGTGTTAGTCATATTGGAATATATCTCTATTCTTACATTGTTATGTGCGGTGATGCACTAAAACTTTGTGAACAGAAAAATCTCAAACACGTGCAAACAAATACCTCTATTTTGACATGCGGCATGGCAACTCACACTATAGAAACAAAAAGTCCAACTCGAATACGATAGTTTGTAGAGTGAAATATCAGTGAATCGAATCTATCTTTTCTAAAACTAGTAACTAGGCATCTAAAGTTAGGAGTTCGAAACTATTCTTCTATTGAAACATTAAAAATGCAATTAAACAATGAAATAACATTGAACACGTTTTTATTGTCTCAAGTGACAGTAGGAAAGTAGAATCATTTGGTGAGCTAGTAAGACACAATATCCACAAGAAAAACACACATAATCCAGTGAGTAAAGTACCATTCCCGAAGTTCCTATACACTGACGAAGGTAGCACATTAGTGGGAAATTATAAACAAACAATGAAATATAATAACAATCGACAACGATGCGGCTTTACCGGTGGTCCGATAGTGTTCGAACCTCTTTATTTTCCTGAGTGCCTGGTAGTATGCCATGACAGCTTGGACGTGTCTCCATTTATGGCCGCGTTTGTCTGTGTCTGACTCCAACCTCTCAGTGTCCTGCATGGACTTGCGAGAGCTTGACGAACTCGATGCAATGATCGGTCGCCTATAAAGGGATGTATCGTGTTATACGGAGACAGTGGTGTAGTGTGTGCAATGTCGGTGGAAGCCTTCCTGGGACCTTGTGTTGCGCGCTTTGGTGAGCCTCGAACCCTCTTAGATGCTGAATTATCACGTGCCAAATCTAGAGCTAAATATATCTATGAGTCTACTAAATCATTCGATACTAAAAATACTAATCAAAACTATCTATAAAAGCTAAGCGGACATCGAGATAAGAAGTCAAAATTAACAGAGGTAGTTCATCATACCACCAAAGCGGACAACACATGTCGCAGTAAACGATACATTGTCAACGAGACTTCACAAAATATCACATGCATAATGCCTACAATCTCGTTAACGGACAGAACAATGTAATAAAGTGTTTATACAATATTTTAGCATTACGTGTAGTCTACACGCCCAGCTGTGCAAGGTCGTGAACTAACTTCAACAGTAATAACTATTGCATTATGCACAAATTATCGTGGTAGGCGTAGGGCACCAATTACGTATCAGTCGTTCGTATAGTCGACGATTTAATGTGTCAAACAAGTGACGTGTGGAATGGCTTTCGCAAGGCGATCAGAAATTATATTTCATCTATTTTATTATCAACGTTCAACAAGTTTTAAAGCAAGAGAGGATTTTTAGAGTTTATACATTTATAAATAGTATTTCCAATAGCCATTGCAAACGTCACTTGAAAGACTCAGCTCATCTATCGGGCATACGTAATCAGCATTGATATTGGATCGTGCTCGTTGCTAGGGTCGCAGCTAAGCGTATCCAAAGCGTAATGTGCCATTACATCGGGCCACTTACATATCGTCAGGCTTCGCATTTGGAGTGAATGGCGATAACTTGCTCAACAGCCTGAACAGGTTTAGAAGGTTGCTTATCATCAAATTGTATTACATTTTATATTTTTATTACAGTTACATGGAATTAAAGCTGCAGTTTGATTGTAGACCATTTTGAAGTTGATGATACATTTTTTGTAGATGCATGGTTGATGAAAATTGATTGATGAAAAAGAACTTATTTTCGTACAGAAACTACAGACTATTCTACTAAAATTTGATCTGTAATTTCTGCACTTCAATAAGTTCCTTTCTGCTATGACAGTTAAATCAAAATATTATTAATATTATTAGTAGGTAATATAATGTTATTTATTTTTAAATGTAAATAATATTATCTGCAAGAATTTCATATACATATAAATACATAAGTGTTTTACCTTATCTGTTTAAATATGTATATATGATACTTACAAAGGAGATCATTGATTTTGGGCTGAATTATGAAAATGCCAACAATTATATTCCGTTAGAACATGTTATTCTCTTCACTTTTCACTATGAGACCAAATCTGTAGGGCCATTCCCTGCGAGATACGAGTTTGTAAAATACTGTTTTCAGTATGTTTTAGTTATAGTTAAAAGAATAACAGTAATCTTATTATAGTAATAGATTTTTATGCCAGTATACATTACAGTTATCATCTTTTCCTGTGAAACTAAGGCTCTAGGGTTATTCTCCACATAACTACAGCGATATGCGAAATAAAGTTTCTTTTTTTCGACAGTACTAGGATTAGCCGATTGAAACAGGTATCACTATAATATTAACTTGTTCTTACGGAATATAACAATTTTTTTGTTTGTTTTTCATATTTAGCCCAAAAATTTATGGACGGTGAATGATCTCCTTTTACCGGGATGATCATGCGATAATGAATGAAAAATAAATGTAGGTATGACCTACATTATACATTTATTATGAAATTCTTAATTAATTATCTGTAAAAATAACGATGGTACCTATATTTATTTTCGGTTTTATACTTATAAAATAAAGTCGCTTTTCGTGTGTCTCTGTGTGACCGCGTTGTTCTTGATGAGATTTTTACCATCATTTAGAGAATTTATTCCAAAAGGTTTGTGTGCTTATAAAACATTAAAATAAAAAATAAAAAATGGCGGTGTTTGGTCAAGTTGCAAAAACCGTGGCGTCAGTCGGGTCGCTAGTATTTTTATAAATAAATGTGTTTATATAATATATTGTGTACAAATTAATTTGCATGGGCCACTGTATAAAGTGTGTGTGCTCAAAATTATGACGGTGTTGGTCGTATTCATAAATATCTACATAATTTGATCGTACATCACTCTTTATGGCGTTCTATGGAGACATCTGACATAAAAATGGCGGGATCTGCTTAATCTTGGCAATTTGGGGCAATATAGTCATAATTACCACCCGTTGGTATGCTGGGCTAATGGTGTCGGCAGGATGTTATTAGCTCAACAATATGTTGCCGGCTATAGTGCCCTGGTACAATTTCGTTAATCGAGGTAAAGAAAAAAATATCACTGACATTGAAAGTATTTCAAAAGTCAAACGAATAAGTTTATAGTTTATTAGCAAATGAACATAATATAACATAACGCCTGTATTTCCCCGAAGGGCTAGGCAGAGGTGTATAACCACAATAGTACAACCACATTTCGCCAATAGGGATGAGGGCTGGGTAAAAAAAAAAAACTAATTCCTCCGTCGGTCAGATAATAAAAAAATATAGTATAAAATCTACATACTCTTGACGTCATGGCACATTTTACATCAATGTATCGCCGTAATCTTTAAATGACGTAAAAAAAGAAAAAATACGTATCCATTATTTTTTTATAATCTCAAAAACGGACTAAAAAAAATGTTTTCTCATCATCCCTATTATGTTTAAGTCCTATGTAATAGGGCGCCCCCTAGTTCATTTGCTGGCAATAGGCTAGATCGTTCGAAGTAGGTTTTCCTATACTAACCGTCCTAAAAGGAGCGGGCGAGAAGTCTGTTTTTTATCCTGCAGTCGCTCCATGTAAAATACTGATATTCAGCTAAAAGATTTTAAAAAGACAGCGAAGAAAAGGCTAGGCAGATTGATTGATTTTTATTAGTTTCTGATAGCTCTTTAATTAACCTTACCCCCATTAAGTTATTGCCAGTAAAACCAGTTTTAGTTAAATTGAATTTTCGGTCGAAATGAATTTAATTGAACCGGTTAATTGGATTAACCCAAGCAATTAATTACTTTCGGGTCTAAGAAAGTTTGTTAGTGTTGAATTAGTAAGAGGGTCGGTGATGCGCCTCTATTATCGGCCATTTACAGTAAATAAAGAGCACCTAATTCCATTTTACGTTACTTAAAGGGTTGAGATCGTCTAATTTAAAATTGCATGCCCCTCCACTGCTTGTAACATACACATTCCAAATGTTTGTATATAAATTTTAGTGGAGGGATTTGCAAACGGGTGCTGGACTTTGATATTTATCTTGGACATTTTTGGTTTTAGATCGTAGCAGGTAGCTGGCGTTCTGTTGTTGCTGCCTACTACCTTGGGAAGGAAGCGTGAGATTTTGTATGTATCCATCGCTGGTTTTAAAACTTTTGCAAAAAAAAAATAGGTAATAAAAATATGAGTCATTTTGATCAAGGTATTTGTTTCCTAAACCCATAGAAGAAATTACTTGAAATAGCTCCTGGGGAACGGGCTAAAAATATCTAGATATAAACAGATATCGATTGAAAACTTCACAAAATAAATTAAGACCAATACCGATTTTATGACATCAATATAACCTATATCCCAGCATGGCTTACCGCTTAACTACGGCAGCGACGAGTATAATCGAGTTAAGCATCGAGTCGCTTATCGATTTGTTGTATTCTCGTGTATATCGGCCGCTTAGTGACATTGAAGTATTCGAGATATCGATGCCGGACCAGTGGTTACTCAGTGGCATCTGGGAGGTAATAATAGATTTGATGGCTGATCTTTTAGTGGACAAAAGTCGGCTATGCACCAGTTCCTGATCTTTACAGAACGCTACTTTTTTAAATAATGGATACGAGGCTTTTGGCTAATTAGTAAAGTGGTATTGTGTTTTGTTTTTTTGTTGTAATGTGCGTTTAGTTTGTGCAGAATAAACACTTCTTCTTTTTTTTCTTTTTAGTCTAAGATAGTTATTAAAAGATCTGCAAGCTACATAAGTACACAAGATTCTGATTGCGAAAATATGCCATAATATAAATCGATATTTTGGAAGAAAATTCATTTGGGTTATGCTACTTACCTTTTTGAGACTGGTCCTAAAAATCTAAATAGAGTATCTACCTTTTTTTTTTTTTTTTTGAGGTTGGGAAATTATCAAATAACTTGATAGGCTTGGAGGGCGTGTCAGACTTTTACTGACTAAAACCCACCCGTGTTCCTTCCGTTGCCTGTGTGCCGGGGTCGCGATATCCCTTTCGGACAAACTCGCAACCCCGGCAGTAGAGTATCTAAAGGAAAAGGAAAATAGGAAAATCAATAAGCAAGTGCTAACTAACAGTTAGTTAGCACTTGCTTATTGATTTTCCTGGAACTTAGTGATAAGGTACTACAACTCTGCAAATACTTTTTTTTACACCCCTTTAGGTTACCAATTAACGGTCGACAGTTACTGTCGACCGTTAATTGGTAACCTATCGATCAAATCTGCACTCAAACGTTATCCAATAGCCTGCTATATTTAGTCAAGCATTAGTAAGTCAACGTGAGCGAGTCGACTGATATCGATGTGACGCCGAGACTTCGTTGTGTGAATATAACAAATGAAGACTTCATAGGTCTTAATTAGTAGCTAAGGAATCGCGATTGCTGTGAATTGGTGCAAATTAACAGCTCCTAGGTTTCATACAGTTCTGGTACCTTCATGCAATTCTAGCTTTTCCTGAAACTGATGCCTTTTCAAATAAGAGTCACACAAAATACAATTCAGTGTACTTTGCTCATAATGTGACCATTTTGTATTGTAGTTGTAAAGACATTTCCTTCATAAATATATTTTTAAATTAGTGTCTCCCATTCAGCAAGGTGACAGTCTCACCACCGTTCATTGTAAATATTTACTTCTAACTTCTGCAAACGAAACTTCTACACTTTTATGAGTTCCTAGTAACTCCTTGAAGTGTATTGAACTTGGATAACTTTTTACTAAATGAGCATTGCAGTGTGGTTGAGGCAGTGACAGACTCAATATTTAACTGAACTTCTTTCTACAAAGCGAACCTCCTCCACTTCTATGAGATCCTAGTACCAAGGTACTTTAATAGTAATTGAACTTCTTCCCGAAGCTAAGTTAAAGATGAACTTGAGTTTATTATAAGATTTTCAGTAAAGTCTGTATTTACTTTTTTCAGCAAAAAATTTGATCATATTAATTTGATTTAAGAAAATGTACCATAACATGGTTATAGATATGTATATCAAAGAAACACATATTTAAGTAGTTTGAAAACAAAATCCCGGGAACGCGATGACCACCACATCTGTTTAACGCCCCGTTTAGCGTCAACCAATGAACCAAAAATACATAGTAATATTTTTTCGATTTGTTTTTTTGTTGTTCGTGTGTTTTGTTACAATGATCACAGATATAATCTGACCCTTTTTCGACCACTAGGAATAGAACAAAAGAAACAAAGTTGAGAAAGTATTTTTGTAAGTTGATGAGATTTCTGTAGCGGCCGAGTGCTGCAAGCAGAAAAAGTCCTTACGGTGTATATGTGAAATTCTTTGATAGTACCTACGTAAAAATGTATCTACAGTAAAACTTCATTGTAAGTAGGTAAGTGTTAAATGTAGCGAACTTTATACCTTCCACGACCCTGAGTAACACTTTAAATGCAATATTGCTCCATTTAATAGTTCCACTATAGACGTGCTATAACAGGGTTAGCACGCGATTTAACGCAACTACATTTCAGTTAGAAACTTATCTGAATCGAAACGAATGGAACGTTTCGCTTTGAAAGCGAAATTAAATCTGAATAAATGTTTGAATGCATCATTTACTTTATACGTGTGATATACTCGTATTTCTTATGGTCTGTGCATTGCGTGAGCATGTATGTAGTTTTGAGACAATAGATCGCTATTGTCTCAAAACTACATACATGAGAGAGTACACATACAGAGTATCCACTCTTAAAAAATGTTGGAACAAATAATGTAATTTCAAAGTCGGCATAGTAAAATGAGATAATTGAAAAAATCTGTAAAATCGATGGAAATTTGGAGAACCTACACTTAGGTGGTTATTCCCGTTCCTGTCGCGCGGTTTGAACAATGCGTACGTAAGTAAAATAATCATGACGTTACTTCTATGATAGTACCGTTTTTTCTAGCAGTTATTTTAAAACGTTTATTACTTGGCAATTTCTTAAACGTTTACACTTTTTATAATATTGTTTTCTCAAACATGCTTGGAAATTCGAGCATTATTTTGACAACCTTCTTCGAGATAAATCGAAATTGCTGTACTGGCTGAATACATGCGAGCGCCCGGCCGGCAATGTTTGTATGAAAATCCATATCTGTCGTGTTTAGCGGCCGAATAAATTACTATAAAAACTCATATCTGTCGTGTTATTTAAAAATGGAACGAACTTTTTACTTCAACACATGGCAACCATAGAGGTAACTTATCAAAGATTTTATTTAAATTTCGATTTGGTTTGCAAATAGAGCTATTCAAAGTAATGAAGAAACAAATGAATAAATTGGCGCTTGAAAATTTTTCGTTGTTCGTCATTGATTCTGTAATTTATAATAATTTACTCAGTTAGTATTTCCGCGCATTATTTGAGAAAAGTACTATGCAAACCTTGGCCGCAACCAGGCATTGATAGACTCACGTATGTGTGCCTCGGCCCACATTTTCGCAATCGTCCGTCAGTGCCCTTGTTGCAGGCCGCGATAGTAATGTACCTACTAATGACACTACTTAAGAGCGTTTATTCTGAAAGTTGCCAACGTCGTAAATAGCTGTCAAATATTTACCTGTTTTGATTAATTTGGAAATAATACTGTATGTAAATAAGAAACGTGGCTAACTAAGTTACTAGAATATTGATTATGTTGTGCAATTGTAACATTGAATTTGATGTTGTACCCGTTTTAGGCGTAAAAAAAGCGTTTGGAAACTTTCCAAATGCTTTTTTTACGCCTAAAACTAAATATTCGGTGTTACAATATTAATTATTGCATATCATAATCAATATTCTAGAAACTTAGTTAGCCACATTTCTTATTTACATACAGTATTATTTCCAAATTAATCAAAACAGGTAAATATTTGACAGCTATTTACGACGTTGCCAACTTTTAGAATAAACGCTCTTAATTGAAAAAAAAGTTATTAAGTTTCAAATAAATAAATAAACTATTATAACAGATAATCGGATGCTGCCATGCTATTCTGTAAACATCTAACCGTGAAAACTTGGGTGAAGTGAGCTGTCAATAGTGTCAATCCCTGTGGAATGACAGCTCACTCCACGCTTACTTCACCTAAGTTTTCACGGTGAGATGGTTACAGAATAGCAATGCTGTTGTTGCGGTGAAGTTGAGGTGTTGGCTGTTAGGGAATGCACTTTTATATCGAAAAAATCGGGATTAACAAATTTAGAGTTAATATTAATAATTTAGAGTAAATTTACTTACGTTCAGGTGTTGGCTAATACGGAATGCACTTTTGTATCTATCGCTAAAATCTAGCGATTCCGGAATTGATAAATTTAGTACTTCTTGACTATAGAAATGCTAGCTAATGTTGTAAAGTAGGTTGTCAGCAGCAAACAACTTGGCGCCTTGAGTTTCGTTTAAAATGGTTACAGTCGGTATAACCATTTTTATGTTAACACCGCAAAAGTAAACTTCATAAGAGGGCTGATCAGTCGTTTCGATACCATGTATCCGATTAGTAGTGCATCCCAGATTTCATGGAATTCCGGGACTTAAATTAAGAAAAAAATTAATTAATAAGCCAACTTCCATAATTTCTTAGTCAAAAATTAACTTTTAGATAAATATGCATCCGAATATCCGATTTCTAATTATAACCAAAGGTCGACTGGTAGATAATGCCACATTGCATTAAGTTATACCCTTTCTGTAAGTAAGTGTATCAAATAACATCAAAATATAATTATAGAAATGATTACTTGTCTGTAAATGTATATTAGGCATGATGTATATTCTGCCCTGTTAAGCCGAAAGGCGGTATCTCTGAGATACGCCCTTTTAGTTTTTTTTATACCATTCAATAGCTATAATTATTTCGAATCTAATGGTATAAGCCATATACCGCTATCTAACTTAAAACATTTAAAAAAACCACTCAGAAGTTCTTTATATCCTTATGTTTCCTTAAATTACAATTTACAAAAAGTTAATTTTCTCAAAATTTACTCCGATTGAGATACCGCCTTTCGGCTTAGCGGGGCAGTATTATAGTTGTAAGTCTATAATACGTATGAAGTAAATCGTAAATATACATAGTAAATAATATAGTTTACATAAATTATGTGTGTTTGTTTACATTTTGTGTGCCTATCATGTCTTTTTGTGATTTGTGTTTTAAATATGCTTTAAAAATAGATGCTTTCCTAATTTTCTCCAGAAATTGTTTTTTATTAATAAAACTCCTTAAAGACAAACTGGAAATGTTGGAACAACTGGTTTGAAAGATGAAGGAGTAGATACAGCCCGAAGCAAACTTAATGGCGGCTATGAAGATGAGGCGAGTCGCTGCGCAGTTAAAAATTCATGTGTAAGCGGGGGTGAAGGGTGAGGTACTGCGCAGCGGGTAGCGGACTTCAGAGCCGCCATAAAGTGTGAAGCTCACTGTAATACGAACATATGGGAAAAATAAGAATGCATCAATTTATTAAAAGATAAAGGCCCGATTCCACCACATATCACTAAATATGCGTTTAGCGCTAAACGTATTTAAAACATCGTTCGGTTTCTAACAATCATTTGAAGAAGACAGAGACAGGACGATGATTTAACTTCGTTTTTAAATGTGATAGTGATTTTTTATAATAATGGGTTGGATTTAGTAACCTGCATCCGTCAAGGGGGTAATTCGACGTATCATACTAAACGATAATATATATTAAACGATATGAAGAAAAAAACTTGTGAAAAAAACTAAATGAATCGAAATAGTCAAATTTTTTTTTTTTTTTTTTTTTTTTCTCGAATTGAATATCTTGTTTCATGGTAAAACTTGTTTAGTGTGAGGGGTAGAATTGACGGATGCAGGTGTCTAAATCGCCACCCTATACAACCTTAGTTTTCGTTTACACTAAACCTCTTAAAGGGCCATTGGACTCATCATTATGAACAACTTTCACTATGGGGCCAACCCTGAAATCGCGAAAAAAAAATCAGCTGTTCCATACATTTATGTTCGCTTAACTCATTATAATGAAGGGAACAGCTGATTTTTTTTTCACGATTTCAGGGTTGGCCCCATAGTGAAAGTTGTTCATAATGATGAGTACAATGACCCCTTAAGAGGATGCAACACGAACTAAATATCACATTGTATATAATTAGTTTAAAATATGGTTGCTCCTGTTACACATTTTCAGTAGAATGGATTTTTTGTCATTTTGGAAATTATACACATATTCCAAAATAATTTAAAACACAATACCAACAGGCATTACCAACCGCCAGGGTAATTTTTGGGTAATAGCTTAGATTTAGCATATTTCCTCCCCTATACTGCTATTTTGTAAAACCCTCACCATGAAAACTAAGGTGAAGTGTCAATCCAATAGGGATTGACCACAGGGATTAACACTATTGACACTATTCAAAATTCAAAAGTCATTTATTCAAACTAGGCTGAGAATCAGCACTTTTCGAACGTCAAAATTACATAAGACAGTCCCCCAAAACGCCCACCCTTCACACTTCATTGTTAGATTGAAGTGAGTTCAATCGCACTGCACCTTAGTTTCGACGGAGGAATTTTAACAGAATAGATCAGCATCCTAATAGGGATTTTACAAAAAAATATTTTTGTCCGTCACGTAGATTATTAAAAAATATTGGACACGTATTTTTGAATTTTTTACTTAATCAAAAGATTACGGCAATACATTGAGTTAAAATGTAGCATGACGTCACTCCGCGGTATATTTATACTGACTTGTGACGTAGCGAGCCCCCACTCCCCAACTTTAAGGGGGATGCGCTAAGATAGCCCGCGAGATTCAAATTTTCTTTCGTTTTTTGCATTTTACAGGGTCAGTGTCAGGTTTTATGTTTATCAAAATATAATTCGCGACCGTAACAAATATGGCTTTACATATTATAATCATTACAATCAGCAATACAACTCCATAAGTTAGCATAATTGTCAAATGTCATGATTTCATGAAATAGTCATTCAATGGGATTACATGAACTTAGAGAGTTGTATTGATCATTTTTATGATTATAATTCTATAAATAAACATTTGATACGGCCGTGAATCATATTTAGATCAACATAGAACATGACCTGCAAATTGCAAAAATCGTAAGAAAATTTGAATTTCGCGTGCTATCTTGACGCTTTAGCCTTAATGCGTTTTATCTAAACCATTTTTTATTTATATGATAAAGCAAAAAAGACGTGTCTAATATTTTTTTATTATATGACTGACGGACTAAATTGTTTTTTTTCCGCTGTCAACATCCCTATTACGTAACACATTTTCAATAACAATCTGATTAATTTAGAAAAATATTGTTAATCCATTGCTTCATTTGTTCAAAAATTTTGTCTGCTCGACAACGTAAATATCGCAATGAATGTTGTTGAACTGTCAAAATGAAAGCCATTGCTACTGTAAGTGTGTTACTCTATTACCTCGTAACTGATATACATTCGTGAAAACGATCTGGTCTAAAATTATAGAAATCCTTAAACAATTTTATTGTTGAACGATGATCAAAATGCTGAACCTGATGAATGAATGGTTAACATAAAAATAAATTATCAACTTAATCTACTCAAAAGGGGGGAGGGGGGTCCTTGCAATATTTATTATTGCTTTTTTGTCATTCCAAATATGGATACAGAGCAATTTAAATTATTTGAATGTTTATAAGTGCCTTAATTTTATTTGTAGCTCAATATTGGTCTACTACGATAATACGAATACTTAAGGTCTATTTATAACCTTGTTTCCAATTCATGTTATTTCCACTTAAACAACCATCAACTTTTTTTAAGTGTAAATAAAGTTCATATTAGACTGACTAGTACTGTTGAAAAAGTCATCAAAAATATGAAGTTGTAGCGCAAACTGAACCTTATGTGTAGGCGTTACGGTTGTTTTTCCTAAAACTTGTGTTTGTTTACATGTTTGGCAAATAAATTGCGAACGCAGATTACATGGTTATGTTTCTGGTCAATCCTAAGTTTTGATATCAAGATTTATAAAGTCATCATTCTCTTGCCCGTATCCTACTTTATTTGGGGTCGGCAGAACATGTATTGTTTCCTTCCATATTTCTCTATTAGTCGTCATCTAGGTCTAAATGAATAAAATCTCAGAATAGCTTGTTTCACTCCCTACTATCTCCTTATAAGTCCTGGGGCCTACTACCAGCTACCACTTAGAGAGCCAACTGAATTTTAAATGAAGACCAAATGTATGTCCCTGTGTTTAACAAATAAACAATCACGTCAATCAGTCATTTTTTCATTCATTCATTCGTTCATTCATTCATTCGTTAGTCCATTCATTCATTCATTCATTCATTCACCTCTTCATCATCATCTCCCTAGCCTTCTACCAACTATTTTGTTGTTGTTGGAGTCGGCTTCCAGTCTAACCGGATGCAGCTGAATAGCAGTGCCACTTGGTGGTAGGGTACTTCAGTGGGGGAAAGAGATGGAGCTATACGTCCTGTAGAGCTTCATCTCTTTCCTACACTGAAGTAATATTAAAATAATACTGCTATAAGAGCTGGCGGTAGGGCCCTCACTGACTTATTTAGCAGAAAATTCCATATAAATTCTGTTACGAGACGGTGAAATATTTATAGATATTTCGTATTATCGTAGTAAATCTTATTAACTTATGTTTATCCATAATCTTATTTAAATTTCGAATTCATTTCAACGAACCTCTGTCCAGGGCTTTTGCTTTCGCTGCTGGCATTGTTACTGGAATCGTCATCTTCTTCTCTAGATGTGGCAGCAGATAGAACTCGAGATGAGCCAGCGTTGACCTCACTCCCATCATTATCTTCACCTTCTGATGTTCTGTTTGTGCCTTCTTCTGCCTGCCGAATAAAAAAAAACATAAATGATTTTTGGTCTGTGTAAGAAGGCTTTAAAGGCGTGATATTTTTTAGTCTGTGGAATATTTTGACATGCGCTCATGCTGTATTGTTTTGATTTTGTATCTGTGTTTTCTCGGTATTTTACTGTGTTTTCATAATGTCAAACGTTTTCTAGTTATTTTGTGTTATGACGCGAAATTACCTTTGTTAACTGTTAACGCCCGCTGGCACCACAAATCACTCAAACCATTTAGAGCTAAGCGAATTTGAAACATTGTTGTATTTCTGTCAGTTGTTTGAAGCCCCCAATACACGTTGGGCGTGCCCGGTGGCCGAGGGCGCTCGGCTAACGGGCAAATACACGCAAATCACGCAAAAAGCTCCAGTATACGTTGGCCGAGGGACGAGCTCGCCCTACGTGTACCAAGCCAGAAATGACCGGGTACCCAAACATAAAAGATAAAAATATAAAACCATTTCAGACAAATGTTATCAGGAGCTTTACGGAAATAAGTAAAATCGAATAATTTCCTCCCGACGTTATTCGGCATTCGTACTTTTACCTACATCCAAGAGAAAATAATGGATTTAAAAGAACATGTCAAATCCAGGACCTTTTAAATGAGGATCGAAAATATAAATTAAGTTTAAAGATGGAAGCCAAAATATGAATTTGCTTAAGTAACTTTTTTATTAAATTGGACCCTTGTTGTCTTTGCATTTTGTTATTTTCTTGCCTGCTAGGATGATAATGTTATTCATAGTTGTGAAATTAAGATGGATCAAGATTGACATCGGTGGTCAGACACATTTACAATCATGGACCTACTTTTACCTAAAATCATGTAAACAATTAGGATATGTATAATCCCTGTTAAGCCCCATTATACTAAATACCTTTCACTTCAGATTCAAAAGTGATTTCCTCCTAAGCTATTGATATAAGTATTACTATATTTTATGGTGTTACAAACATGTTATTATCGAAACCATACTATTTTGAAATATGTCGTTTTTCAAAGTTCCGATTTTTATTTCACGAGAAAAATGTTTTTGATTTTTGCGTAATTGTAAGGTATTTGCTCGTGACTGTACCTACACTGCGCGCAAGATAAGTATGCGCGCGGCTGAAATCGAAACTAATCGTATGTCGCCGTCTTGTCTTTTATGTAAGGTCAAATTAAATATAGAACTATTTAATTAATTAATATAAGATTATAATATTAATATAGATTAAATATTACAGTATAGAATTAAACACGCCAGCGCCACCAGTCGCGCGCATACTTGTCTTGCGCGCACTCTACAGCGAATTGTTTGGCAGTTACCTATCCATACCCAAAACTCTGTGGTAGTAATTAATGGTAATTGATAGTGAAATAACGTTGATTTATCACCCACTGTATCGTGGTTACATGTTCATTAAAGACACAGGATGGGTACCTACCGATAATATAATTGACTTCATTTACATTTGTAATGTAATTGAACTGACAGTGATAAAATTGTTTTTTTTTTTTACAAATTACAGTTCATTTTTCCGTGTTGCAAGCCATTTCAAAACTCACCCTGTGTTTTATGGAAATAGGGATTTATTTTGACTAGTGCTACTTAACAAAATATTATCTTTTCAATCAATACACTAAACTCAAAATTGTTATTCAACTCAAACTAATACTCCCGAATAAGTCAGACCACAGACTAACAATCCATAGATAATATTGATTGACTGTCTGTCGAGACGGTCGGTCAAGGTTGAGGTAGTTTAGGAGCTCGCGATCATTTTTGCGACTTATCCGAACTCGTGAATTATTGTCCCCGAAAAAGGTCAACAACCTTGGAATTAGGTTTTTATTCTTATGCAACTTATTTACAGTCGTCCTTTCTCAAGGAGAAACCCTAAAAGGTTCGTAATTTTGACCTCTAGGCACGACACTTGAAGAAGGTGGACATTAAGAAGGTTCTAGTAAGATGTCTTTAGGTTAAGGTTACTTTTTTACGAAGTGTGTACCTACTTGTCCCATTTGGAAGATCAAATAAGATTCAATTTTAGATTTTTGTATTCAAATAAAAAAACATGTTTGCAAAAAGTGTTTATTTGATTTATCTTTTAGGAATCCAGTTAGTTATTCGATCCGAATGCAATACATTTTATTGAAAGTAATATACTTTGATAAACGTACAATTTTTTTTGCAATAGGTATATTGCTTCGAAGGTGACAAAACGTCGACGCATTTAATTTCTATATTTCATACTATTTACACGAAATATTTCTCTAAATAAACAGCCTCTATTTATCATTAATTATTTTGTATAACTTTCACAGTTCCACACGGTATTCAAATCTTAAGATGACTGCCGACTCAAAACTTACAACTAACAAGTCTCCTTAACTCAAAACTTTACCTAGTAGTTTTTATTTCTGACTCCGACTTAATTTCTCTATCTGATAAGTCTCAGAGGTGTAAAGAGAGTCAACGTTAAAACTAACTCAACTGTCTTGAAACTTTGCTAAACTTTATCAGATTTCGTCAGCCTACTTTACACTGACTTTACTTTACTTTATACTTACTTTAAAGACGAGTAAGATTTGTAATTATTCACGATGTCAGGCACGAAGTAACGAGAAAACGATGGTGATTTATTTTCGGAAGAACAGCCTACGTGTTTGGTTGTCGGTGAGATTTTTTTCCAAGAATTATGTGTCTAATTTGGGGGCAATCGTTTTGAGCGAGATGAAGATTGGAATATCTACCCAACAGAAGTCTGCGAGTGGTTTAAAATTAAGAGCATTTATATAGAAGTGGGCAACGTCGCAAATTGCTGTCAAATATTTCGCTATTTTGATTAATTTGGCAATATTACTGTATGGAAATAAGAAATATCGCTAACTAGTGAACTAAAATATTGATGATGAAGTGCGATAATTAATATCGTAACATTTAGTTTTAGATGTAAAAAAAGTATTTGGATACTTTCCAAATGCCTTTTTTACTCCTATAGTTACAACATCAAATTCAGTGTTATAATTGCAATTCATTATTAAAATTCTAGTTCACAAATTAGCCATATTTCCATACAGTAATATTGCCAAATTAATCAAAACAGGTAAATATTTGACAGATATTTGCAACGTTGGCAACTTTTTGAATTAACGGTCTTAATTACGAAATTGTAAATAAAAAAAACATGAGACTTATTTTTTTACCATGTTTCATAGAAGAGGAGATAGAATAAAAATAGGTGCTTAAATCTAACACAGTTAAAATCAGCTGTGTATAGAGCATGTATCTGAGAGGTGTGATGGTGTGGTGCAAACCATCAAACTGAAAAATGTTCTCCATAGGATTGGCCTTATGGAGATTTTTTTTCAGTTTGATGGTTACCCGAATGTATGGGACGGCACATCTTTTTTTGCGATAACGATATTGGCATCGTAATCGCAAAAAAAGGTCTGCCGTCCCATACATTTGGGTCGAGTAGGTATTAAAGTTTTGTATGAGACAGTTGATAATTTTTTCGCGATTTAGATGTTTCTTTCACGGAAAAAGTTGTTTAGTTTGATGGTTTGTAATATAAACACACCTTTCTGAAACATGTTGTATACACACACACGGTAAAAGACATAATAGTAGGTACAAACAAACTACATATATCTAAGTTAACCTGCAGGTAATTGTCATTAATTTTGTGTGCAGTATTCTACCTGGACTTGGCCTTTAGGTATTAAATGAACACGTGAAGAGAATAAAGAGAAATTGTAGAACTCCTTGTACAATCAACTGCATATTAGTGGTAACAATTTGAAATTAACAGCGCCTTTATGTCGTAGCAAAATAAGGGCGGTTTTCATAGTGCAAGTGTTACTGATGTGTCGCGCACTGTACTTGAATGTAATATTATTTTAAGTGACAATTTGACTAAATTAGCTCTTAAAATTTGCAGAAAACAATAAAACGAAAACCGAAAACACTTAAAATCTATTTACAACAAACAAAGTTTTCAAGAGCCTCTTAAGTAATTACAAAATGATTCCAAAACTTCCTAGGAGCGCTTAAATTATATCAATTAAAGCAGTTAGTCTCGAGCTGGATGACAACTTCGTTTGGCTGCCTGCCTATTGAAGCGAAGCGAGGGAGCAGTGTAGCTGAAAGTCACTGTGCCTTGAAGCAGAGGCGCGAAGGTACAGAGCAAGCAACAAGATGCAAACATTCCACGGTTAAAATGTGTAGAAATAATCTCTGCTCCACTGAAGCTAGGTATGTCCACTGATGCAAAGTCGGAACGTAAATCTTGCTCTCATTAGTTTTCCTAGTTCCACTATGCTCCGCTCCAATGGACAGACAGCCTGAATTCAAACTCACCTGGATCCGTATAAGTGGTATAGTCTCCTCTTTGTACATAATATTTGTGTTTAAAAGTTAAAATCACTTGTTTTCTTTATTAAATTGTATATGTATAAAGTACTCAATGTTGTCTATTTTACAGGAATTTACATAATTGTGTTATGTTCTAACGAACTATGTGATTTTGTGTTATGATAAAGTTATGTAGTTGAAGCTCTAGGTTTGCTGTCTATAATATGTCTATTGTTGGTAGATCCAAGGGCTCAATAGTATTGGGCAAAATGTGACCAACAGAAAATTTCAAGTAGTTGCCGAAAATCGATGAGTGAGAAATTACAGTATTGAGCTCCTGTTCTACAATGAGAGTAATGGTGATGAATGTGGTGGTAATGTAAGTGTACCTAATTTAAATACTACTATTATTATGAACAACTATTCGCAATAGTTTGTCTACATAGCGCTGTGATTGGTGATAAAACTGCACACACACACACGCGCACACACAACACAATAATACTATGCGTGGTGATTATCAAATTATTTTGACTCAAGACTTTCATAATTTTAAATTCGATCATAAAACAGATTTGTACCTACAGCTAAATTACACTTGCAATAACACCCATACCAAAGGGCACTAAAATATTACTGCTAACAAGAATTGATCCCCGAGGCGAGTCTATGCAAATGTACAAATTGAATTTGAATAAGACATTAATTTTGGCTCCGTACCTACTTATGAGCCGAAATATATGAATACTATATAGTATTGTGAGATAGTCGAAATAGTAATAATGTTTGATCAAGTAATTGAAAAACAATTGAACGTCTAACAATTGGAGAAAAGACCTTATGAAACTGAGGGCAGTTGGAGGGCAAAATAAGTTAATAAACAGTGTAGGTAGTAGGGGTCAGAATTAGAGTGTCAATGTTAGACTTTGATAAGATATAATTATGCTGCTATAGAATATTGAGTAAGTAGAGAAAAAATATGAAAAATAAAAGATGTACTGTTTTGCATTTACGATATTCATTACGCTGCAGTCAATCGATCAAAAGAATAAATATGATTGATATTAGATTTTCTGATCTGAAGAAGCATTACTAGTACATAATTACTTTGTTTGTTTTGGCAGTCTTACGCAAGTAAATGAAATAAATTTTATTTCGTCTTGATGTGTAGGTAGAGTAGTTCAAAAGAAATCAGAATTGTAAGATTTCTCGATTAAATTCGTTGCGTTTACCAGAAAATTTATTTTGCCAACCTTTGAACGGTTTCTCTGTGGATTTTCCAGTTTCATGAGTTTCATTTTTTTCAGTTTTCCAGTTTCATCTTGATCAATTTATTTAAACTTATTTGATTATCAATTGTGTTCTATGTTTTTCAATGAATTTTGTGATTAATATTATAAATAAAACACCAATTATTCTTAAATTTCACAAAGCTGAGTTTGAGCAAAAATTTCAAATTCTTACTTACCTAAGTTCTATATACAATACAAGACGATACTTTAAAATTTGAAAAAAGTGCTTTTAGGAGATAAAGATAATGAAAACATGCAGTGCAAATGAAAGTGCCGAAAGATATGGTGGCGAATGTTGATATTACACCAAAAGTATTGACGACGGCGTAGTCAATACAGATATAAATGATGAAACTTATAAATGAAATATATAAGAAAATAACTGAGATCCAGTTATATATGATCAAACTTCTGAGGTTTACGCGATTAATCTTGAGGACTTTATGTGCGCTCTGGATCTTTAAGACCAACAAAATATTGTTTTTACTCTCGATGATATTAATACAGCTGTTCAGTATGTAGTTGGCTGAGTGGAAGAAGGTATCACAAAAGTTGCTCAAATAAAGTGATTTGAAGTGCCAAAAAGGTTGAAACTAAAATAAAATGTAAATACACATAATAGAATAAGGTGCAGATAAATTCAAAAGTGCTACGAATATAAAAATAGAGATTAAATACTAAAAATACTAATTAAACTAACTACATACGATGGTAAAATTTGAATAGTCATAAAAATATGGTTGAGTAGAAAACTTTAAAAATATTTTTATATATTTCACATGCCTGTGATATTTATTCAAAATACCTAACATCATTTTTCCACATAAAAACTTTTATTTAAAAAATCAAAATCGAGATAATAATGTTTTTTTTTTAATTTGCACAAAGCTTTATAGTAAGTATATTTAAAAATATAAGCTTCCCCATAGCTCCTTTTTTCATATCTATTACAGTCTAACAAAGCCCTTGACCCAATTTTAACATCATCTGTCCATCCCTTGTCCAAAAACCGAGCAATATACAATGTGTCCGGGCAATATAGGCGAACACAGTGTGTCTGGGCAATGTTTTGTTCAGAAAGGAACCGGATGAAAAACGTAATCCGATTGGATATGTTTGAAGTGGGACGTTGACGGCTGACGGCTGCGTTCCATGGCAGTAGTGTTGCCATGCGAGAAATATTTTATTTAGTTAGAAAAAGTATCGATATTTTTTTCGTAGTAAGTTTATATTTAAATAATGTTTCTAAATCAACAGGACGATCGTTTTACGTGTTTTTTTTATTAATACATAAGTAAAAAACTGCATTTTTTTCAAAATCTGATTTGCTTAAATAGGTAAAATGCATTAAATTTTCATGATAGTTTAGTGGCTGCGGTTTCGTGTTGCTTGTGCCTGTTTTTTTAATGACAGACCGAGGCGGTGGTTTTGACAGATTACTGTCAGTTGACATAACTGTACTATCTGTTATGTCAGATCAGTAGAGATGTATAAACTTTTTTTCAAAATGTTTATTCATTATTTATCAACTGCCTCGTTACTACAGTGATCGCAAGCGCTGTTGCTGGGCATAAGGTCCTAGTTTACGGCCGGTTGATGGCAATAGGGTCGCCTCCTAATATCTGGCGAAATGTGGGTGTACTATAAATACACCACCGCCTAACCTTTCGGAGAATACAGGTATTATATGATATGATATGAATGATATCACATATCATCATCATATTATCATCATTATCATGATATGTATGTGTCAAAAAAAACAATTGTACAATTTGTAGTTTTCATATAAAAAGCACTGGCAACCCTAGGGGTCAGCAAACAAACCGGTTATATGCAATCCCAGAGCTGACAGATTTCATACCATTTTACGTTCGAAGCCAAACGTTGGGAATATGGAAGAGTATTGACATGTGTCAATCTGTTATGAAACTTGATTGCAACTGTACAAATTGTTTGATAGAGTGATGGGATTTGGATTTATTTCCGATCTTTTTTAATAGACGACAATTGCGATACTGTGTGTTCTGTTTCGTATTGTGGACGCTAGTCACCAACTTTTTTGAAAGGAGTGTCCATGAAGTTTCATGCCCGTTCTTCTTCATAGGATTCTACTACGTTTTGGAATGGGCAACTAGCTTCATATTTCTGACTGACAGATCCAATTGAAAAGTGCCTGTAATTGGTTTAACTGAAATACATAAATGACACGGCACGCATAGTGACGAGGTTCCTCTTTATAGAGGTCTGACCACCGGCACCTTGGACCCTGTTCTTGATGGGCTACAGCTACTTATTTAACATTTTTAAATGTTATTTATAAAAATGTAAACTATATGCAATTATTGACTGAATTAATGACATAAAGGAAATAATAATTCCTAAAAACCTTGAGAAAATATCCAAATACTAATTATAGGAAAGACAATGTGACAAAGTAAGTAAGTACCTACTCCTCACAACATCTTCAAGCTAAATGTTTCATCTTCAAAAAAAAAAAAAACTTGGTTGATCAAAAAAAAATTTTTACACAAGTAAAACGCGACCATTATTAATCTGTTGACACTTTTCAAGCCTCCTTCATTATTTCGAGTTCCTGACAGCCAATCCGGATAAGCCTGTGACGTCATCTTGTAATTAGTTTGTTCAAGTGGCTGTTGTAAGGAAGTGTTGATCCGCATAAAAAGAATCCTAGGATTGAATTGAATTTTTATGGTTTTTTATTATCTACATTATATTTATAACTTAGCGATATATATTTTATTGAGTAATAATAATATAAATATCACGAAATGTTGTAGGTCGTAGGTTCGAACCCTGTCAGGCGCTTTACTTTGTTTAAATTATTTCATCACCACTGCTCCCAAAACGGTGAAGGAAAACATCGTGAGGAAACGTGTGAAATTTGAAAATTTATGTGCAGAACTAAAAATTCGGAGACATGTGACATCTACTAGTACACACTGCACGCTGGTACATACTATGCCGGCAGCATGGCCGCCGGCACTGCCGCCGTCCCTGCCGCCGGGCAAGACGCGACGCACCCGGCCCTGCCGCACGAAGTCGCACCAAGAATCGCAAAGGAAATGAAAGCGCAAAAGCCGGGGGTACGTGCCGCGCGGAAAAAGCCGGCGGCAATGACGCCGGCATAGTGTGTAGGAGCCATGCCAACCAGCATTGGGCCCGCGTAGTACATTACAGCCCACTGCTTCAGTATATTGAAGTAACCAATATTTTGTAACAATATTGATTACTTCCTTCATGTTCAACAAAACATAAGAACCTATTACGCCTTGAAATGGGCAACTAGCTTCATTTTTCTGACTGACCGACCCCTTGACACTTCAAAACTGCCTGTAATAGATTGAATTGAAATAATTGCTTTGAGTTTTAAGTCTTTGCCAAAACATTCAAAAACAATTTCACCCAATACGTAGTTTAACAAGCATCTGGCTTTAAACAGTAGTTCTTTTAGTGGACTAATTGTCAGCAGCTTGCTAACAAGCGCAACCGCTTCGTTAAAATAAAGCATCTGAATAGAAATAGTGAACTGTACGATGGAACAATGGAGATATTGTATGCCTCGGTGACGCGCTGACGGTTACCGGTGACGGCTAGCGCGCGATAGTGTTTTGTTTTTCTATTAAAAGAGGTAAAAAAAAAAAAAAAACACTGTGGTTACCATGACGCGATACGTCATGGTATCCACAGTGTGGTCTTTTTTTTACCATGTGTGGTTACATGACGTGTCGCGTCATGGTAACCACAGTGTGGTCTTTTTTTTTATTCCAGTAGATAAATAAAATAGAAAACCAAAGATTCCACAGAATAAGAAAGTGGCCGGCCATATTCGCTGTAGAACCGATGACTGTTGGGGTAGACGTGTTCTTCAGTGGAGACCGTGAAACGGCAAACGCAAAAGTTAGGATGCTCACAGGCTATGATGAGGGCAGTCGAGAATCGAAATTAATGGCGTGCGATTGGAGAGGCCTTCATCCAGCAGTGACTGTGCTGATGATGTTAATGAGGTAAGTGTAAAATGGAACGTCCAGAAGATCAAGAATTCATTAAAAATGCAGTAGTGGAATTAGCTGATCAGAATTTCGTTCCAAAGTTGAAACTACAAAATCTAGCCGGCATCAAACCGTGCAAATTTTATTATCTTTTATTTTTTTGAAGTACGAACCTAGTCTATAAAAAAAACAAGCAAATACCGCTGTAGTCGAAAGCTAACTTGGTCCTCTTCGACAAGTGCTGACGAGGCAAGCACCGCTCATTATGACCCAGATCTGTACCACAAAACAAATAAGTACAGAAGGTCGGCTACATGCAATGAGCGAAAACGCAAACACACATAGACGCGTACGTACGGCCGGCAATCTCAAACAAATTACAGTCGCGAGTGCGCTTGCACTCGCTGTACGTGGAGCGTGTCTATGAGTGCGTGCGTTTTTGCTCGTTGTATGGAGCCAACCTTCTGTAGCTATCTATTTTGTGTCTGTACTGCAATTCAGTGAGGCTTCATTTTATCGTTCATAAAGCTATCAAGACCGCGATTTAGTAGCTGATAATATTTCTGCTTTTATTTATGTAGTACTAAAAGTTTATAGCCGTGTTGAAATAAAATCAAGTTGAAATAGGTAATTGTTTGTAGTTCGTGTACTAGTTACGTCGACAAGTAGAATAACATTGTTCAGGACAAAAAAATCTACTTGAACGAGACTACGAGCCTCCTACATAATATGTATGAAAAAATATAAATCAATTGTAATCTTTTCTTTTTACAACTGTTTGCAGAATAAGTTTTGATTTTAGATCCTCAGAAAACCTACTATGTATTAACACTTAAGGCGACCCAGGTTCACCTCTAAGCCCGCTTTATTGAATAGACAATTCCACAAGAATTGTTTCGATTCGCCAACGAATTGATAATCGCAGTTTGCGGCTATGTAAGCACGTTTGGGTTAATTTATTCTATTTCTAATTCTATTTGTAACACTTTTTGATTTCAAAAGCCTTTTCTACTTCTCATCAATATTTTTCATTTGATCTGTTACCAATATTGGCTTCACATTCATCATGTTTGCCATTGTTACGTCTTTTCTCATGTGTATTCAAAAATTTCAAATGTTTGATTGTCAATTTTGGAACAAAATGTTTGTGCCAAGCTCAAGCGACAAATATTTGTGACAAATCGCACTTCCGTAGTGGAATTGAATTTGTGATTCGAATTTAGAATTCAAAATTGGACAGACTATTATTGCTTTGTCGGCAGCTGTTCCTGGCGGTTGTATACTTGAAGTGTCAATTTAAGTTAAGAATATCTTGTAAATGGCTGAATTCGTTTGTTATAGCTCGGATAGGCCGTTTAGTTTAAGCCTCATTTACCCGATGCAAGTTTCTTGTTTGTGGCATACCATGAAATTTAAACAAAAAATGACTTGTATCGTCTAAACACTGTTAAGATTTAGACTGTGAAACTTTTATAGTTGCTTCAACTTATGCAATTAAATCGCACCATGTAAATCAGGCTTTAGACTTTTCTAAACGTGTTTCAGAACACAGAAATATTGGTTTAGTAAAAATGTTATGATTTATTAAGATATCTCCAGTTAGGGGTGGCATGCAGTCTTTGATTTAATTTACGACACTCCCAAAAAACAATGTTATTCCATACTCTTTGAGATCCCATAACTTGAATACTATAACTATACTAACGCTATTTCTCGCTATATTTCTGTCCGAAACATGGCGTCTGCGTAATCGAATTTTTCTGTCTCGTGCGTGACGACTGTCCGTTGAATAGATCCCAATTATCCATAAGAGGGACGCAACCGAATAAAAATGTCAGATGTGGATCGAGTGTGGGAGTTTGAAAATAGGCTGTGTTCATATCTGCTAGCATTTATGAAAGCCGCGTATAAAGGTTTTTACATATTATTGTGATTTAAATAAATAAATTTATGTTGAACTAGTTGTTTAAATTTAACATAGATTAAAACATGTTTAATAATTATTTTCAATTCTAGGTATATAGATAATTGCTTATTTAATAAGCACCTTACACATTTGCATGTTAAAATATGGCGAAATGTGTCATCGCCCAAGAATATTTATTTACCTAACACCATTGTATTACCGAGCTCTGCTCGAGTGAAAATAGAGAATGCTCACTTAATAGTATAGAAAAGAAAGAAAGAAAAGAAAGAAAATACGTTTATTTGCGGTACACATGACGCAAAGAAAGAACAAAACACAAAAATAAACAATTTGGGGGAAAATAGGTGTCACATCCACGCAAAACGGCCATCGCTCAGCTTAATGCTGCGACCCTATGCGAGACAGAGCCCCAACGCTGGTTTTCAGCGACAGCCGGCGTTGACGTGATGACGTCAACCGGTGCAGCATATAGTGAAATAACAAAATAAGACAAATATAAAATGAATAAATACAATACTTAGTCCTAAATGTTTATATAAAAAATAATATTTAAAATGGTAACATTTTAATAGGATAGTTCAGAGGTACTAATTCTATGCTGCCATGTCATTATTCCAAGGTAGCCATCTTGTTCTAAACTTTGGGCGACCGAGCTCTGCTCGGGTGAAAATACGGAGTAAACGAATTTTCCCAGATATGAGACCTACCTAGATCGATTTTTCACCCCCGTAAACCCCTTAATGCAACTTTAATCGAAATCGTTGGAGCCCTTTTCGGTAACGTGATTACAAATAAGTACAAATATTGCTTATTTTAATAATATATACGATAAATGACTTTGAAATGCTGACCATGGAAATAGATTACCTTGAACAGATAAAAGGCAATTAGGGCAGTCAATTTCTCATCTTGCTATTTATCTGCCAGACCTGATCGGCGCATGATTGGAAATTCGATCATCTGTTCTGCGAGCAATGTGACCTGCCCACTGCCACTTAAGTTTGGCAATTATTCGGGCTATGTCGGTTACATTGGTTCTCTTGCGGACCTCTTCATTTCTATATTCAACAGCAGTGATAGCCTAGTGGTGTGCCCGTCTGACCGCTAAGTCATAGGTCTCGAGTTCGAATCCAAAACACGCACCTCTGACTTTTCGAATTCATTTGCGTATTGTATAATTATCACTTGCTTCAAAAACGGTAAAGGGAAAAGATCGTAAGGGAACCAGCATACATTTATTTTTATTTTTTTTGAGGGTGGGAAATTATCAAATAACTTCTCCCGCTATGGGCGGAGCGGGAGGGCGTTTCAGACTTTTACTGACTAAAACCCACCCGCGTTCCTTCCGTTGCCTGTGTGCCGGGGTCGTGATATCCCTTTCGGACAAACTCGCAACCCCGGCAAATCGGCATACCTGAGAGATATTTCTCGATGGCATGTGAAGCCAAGTCAGAAGCCCATGGGCGACACAAAAGCTTTGACACCAGGTTAGTCACTAACCACACGAACAAGAAAAAGAAAAGACGAACAAATCGTAATAACAAAATCGTTTTAGTAAATCGTTTTAGTTTAGATGATGCTAGCCTATCAAAGTGTGGAGCAGTTCTGATTGGTTGAACTTTTAATAGATGCGCAATCAGTTCTGATTTCGCACTCGTAATTGTGTACACACCCCAATACGCATGTGTAATTTGAGTAATTGTTTATGCAACGGTTGGGGACGTATTCGGGAATCAAAACGCGAGAGGAAAACAAAAGTGTTGCGCTACGCAATGACATGTTACCCTATATTGTAGGTAATGCTTTAACAAGGTATTCCTTTTTAAGTTATTAGCCACGGCTTCGCAGGGGTGCAATTTACATGTGAAGACGGTATTCTGTTCACGAAACCTTGTGCACAAGTTCTGAGCAAAATGTAATAAAAAGTTCTTTTTGTACATAATTATGAATACATGATAATATAGTCTATGTAGATCTGGAATAATGTTTTGAGGTATGAGGAACAGGGTGTAAAGTTCACTCAACCTCTATAGAAAAAGGAGGATCCTCAGACCTGACGGGTCTCGTGTCTGGCGGGCAACTGGCCAAGGGTTGATGTCGGATAGTTTTAAATATGTCGTTCGCGCGGTAAACTCTAATTGCGCGATGCAGGATTTGTGTGACGTCCAGGTCTTTGATGCGTAGTTCGCAAGTGGCGATGTAGATGCCGCCACAAATTTACCTTTTAAACGGTGTAAGAGTTTTTCAAAGAGACCTGTGGTGCCAGAGATTATCCACATATACACAAACTTCTCTCTCTCCGGTTACCATAATAAAAACAGCACCATTTTGAACATTTTGACCGCGTAGGTTTGCAATTTTCTATGAAACAGCAGATTTTTTTTTAATAACCGACTAAAAATGTCAATGCAGGGGGGCTCAAAATCATGTACTGAATCCATGGTAACCGGCTTCGCGTCGATGATCCTGTCACCCTGTATACTTTGTGACAACAAAAGGGTGTATACTGAAATGTCGGTTGTTAGAAATTTATAGAGAAATAAGTCATGCTGTGTCGACCCTAAATTAATTGGTATAAAAGCAGGAAGGTACTGGTGTAAAAAGGGAATAGAGTGGCTAAAGTGTAGTAATTGTTGATTTCCTTTTGGTTATCTAAGCCATTCAAAGAAAACTGCTCCTAATCTCGGGGCAGTGTAACAACTTGGGTTGCCAACTTTTTTAATATCTAATATTGTATTTTCCTAGTCATTGCTTTTAAAAATAAAGTCGATAGCGAAAAAAAAATTACTAAATAGGTATGTTTCAAAAACATTTTTATTCTTTAAATGCATAGTTTTTGTTACTTACAGGTTTTTTTATGTCTCATAACTATTTTTAGACTCTAATTTAAGGTAAAAACACGATTAATTCAGCTTTTATCAGATTAATACCGGCCCTATTGCGATCATCTCGCCATTTTGTATTGAAATATAAATATAGTAGTTTCGCCTACAATATTTTTTTCTTTAGAAATATATTACGTAGGCCTCTAATATAGCAGGATACTATATTATATGTATAGTGGGGTTGGTAACCCTAGTAACAACTGACAAAATATGTTATAATTTTTAACGGAAATCGATTGAGATTTCAATACTTTACGTTAAAGCTTCCAAATATGAATGCTACTCGTACATAGGTACCTATGAGGATCAGTCAATTGACAGATATCAGTGAGCTCATAATTCCTATCAGCAGTCGGATGACTCATGTCGAACTCGACCAGACTGACATGTAAACACGGGTTAATCCGCACCCAATAGAATTGGTTTTTAAGCAATACGAGTTTGATATTAAAATGATTTTTATGATTTTTGCAAGACTCCGACTTTTTGAGAATATTTTTAAATTATTTGTGGCGTTTTACAGAAGTTCTACAAAACACCACTTGCTACGCTTCTTACATACTTCTGCAGCCTAATTGCGTAACATGATCAATAATCTGAATCATTTTGAAGCATATTCGGTTTCGGTTTAAAGAATTTTATTCTCATAAAGAACACAAGACAGTTCACTTAATATATGAGATATACAAATAAATCATGCAGTTATAAGGTGTCAAAGACTCCGTGAGTCGATAAGAGGAAAACAAAAATAATATCTTAAAAACTAGGCTTCTAAAAATTCCATCCAATAGGTTAATTTAGTTATTTATCATGCAGGCATTTTTTAAATATGTGTTTTATTGTTTCTAATATTGCTAATCCATTGCTTCATATTATGTTCGAAAAATTAAGTAAATAACGCAATGAATGTTGTTGAACTGTCAAAATGAAACAGATTGTGATTGATCGTGTATTACGCGATTAGTAAGCTGGTCATACACGCACGCCCGCCGGTTACGAGTATTACACACCTGGCCTTTCTGGAAATTATCTGTGTTATATATTTTTTCAATTATTTATTGTATATTTTACGAGTAATTATTGAGACTTATCTGATTGATTTGATTAGGTACTTAATTTCAAATATTTGTCCCCCGTCTGTATGTTTTAAATATTGAGACTTGTCTGATTGATTTGATTAGGTGCTTAATTTCAAACATTTGTCCCCCGTCTGGTATAACATAGCGAACACTTTATTATCTTTATACCATTATTATTGTACAATAAATATTAATACCTATGTTAAATAAATCAATGACTTATGAATTATGACTTAACAAAAAGGAATTTCCCATCGGCAAAAATAACGAACTTCCATAACTTTCAGGGAATCTTTAACCCCTTTAGGGGGTGAATTTCCAAAAATCCTACCTTAGAGCACACTTTCGTGATATATGAAGCTCTTGTGCAAAATTTTATGCTTCTAGACACAGAGATTTGGGTAAAAATAAAACTATTTTGTCCGTCAGTCAGATAATAAAAAAATATGAAACACATATTTTTTGCTTTATCATATTAATAAAAAAATGGTTTAGATAAAACGCATTAAAGTTGGAGAATGGGGGCTCGCTACGTCACAAGTCAGTATAAAATCTACAGGGGAGTCACGTCATGCCACATTTTAACTCAATGTATTGCCGTAATCTTTTGATTACCAACGTAAAAAAAATAAAAAATACAACACCAATATTTTTTAATAATATATACCTGACGGAAAAAAATATACTTGCTAACTAACTTCCCTATTAATGAATTTTAAGATTTTTATTAAGTCGATAAAATATTTTATTTTATATTTAAGCGGAACCATTTTACAAATCACACTTAATCAACGGAATAGACTAACTTATTTTTTTTTATGCTGTTTTTACCTCAGCCAGTAAGGACGGTAACACACTGTGGTACAACGGCAACATTACCTACAAATCGATTTTGCCATAGCCGTCTACGTGGCATAAAAGATTTACCCTTCCCCTGATATTTACTGAAGTTTTCACTTTCCGTGTCTTTTACAGGAAAAGATAAAATGGCTTATTTATAGAGGGGAAAGATAAGTACCTACGGGAACTTTCAAAGTTACATGAAAATGAGATTTTCAAAGTGTGGGTAACTATGGAGTTTCTTGCCCATTCTTCTCCACACTAAACTATTTAAGAGTTAATTCTATTCTCTTGTAAATGTTGACTTTCAAAAGGCCTACTTGAACTAAACGATTCGACTCAAAAGCGCTAAAAAGATCGTATAGAAGAATGTGTTAAATTCGTCCATCATTCTGCAATCGAAATTCAAAATTGACAGTTAAAAGCGTCGTTCAGCTGTCAATTTTGAATTTCGAAGATCGTTACTCTATTGTTTTTAAACACATTTTACACGAAGAAAGTTTAGACTGAACGTTGGTTTACTTAGATAATTGAAACTTAACCGATGTAAGTTGGTTTCCTTTTAGTTTGTTTAACCCAAAAAGTTTGTTTGTTTATAAGCCGCTTTATTAGCTACATTGATGGGCGTGTTACGTCAGTTCCGGATGTTTTTACTTCCCTGTTGTGTCCAAAAGACGGTGGTAAAATATTCATGGATCTTAGGGACTACGTGAAATGGTGTATTTATACAATGTTTGCATTATTTTTTCGTTTGCTTATGCATTAGTATGATTACCCTTGTAAACGTCCTTCCTTTCTAGGGCCTTCAAGTGATCGTTAGACGGTGTTGGAATATTAAAAAAATCCAAGTGTTAACAGATTAAAAGAATTACTCGATTATCACAATCGATCTTTCACTTAATCGATCATTCATTTATGACGGTCATTCAAATGTTTTCTACATTATAATAAATCGGACCGTCAAACAGTACACACGTCTTTTCTTTCCTCCTGCGACCTATTTCTCACAGTCAAAGCTATGAACTCGTCAAAAAAAAATAGCGTCCAACTGTTAGGCGCTAAATGCACGCGCACTAGAAAAACACAATGACGTGACGCGAGTGTAAGACATAGTTATCACGCGCACCAGCATAAAAAAGTTGGCCTGTTTGTTTTAGTTCTTTTGCAGCGTGACACTCTATCTGTACATGTAAATAATGAAAGGCAAAACGATAGAAAAGTTGGAATGAGTGGGTAATAGTTACGCCCTATGCGATCGTAAAATATGAATAAAGAATATCGTGTCCACCCAGATAGGTAGATAACAAACAATGAAGCAGTTTTAAATAACTTGTCTGCTCGATTATCAGGAGTTGGTGAAACATGCTGTTAATACAGGTCCAAATAAAAATTTGCTAGCGAAACTCCGCAGATGAGATTAGTACTTATCGATATCTTTCTCCAATCTTTTAAGTGAGGCGCCACTGTCGCGTGCACTCCGCACTCTCAACCTCATATCTAATAACACGGACATATTATTGTATTCCGGAAGGATAATGTGTATTAATATTTAAGTGGCGTAAAACAAAGAAATCTCGATGTTTTGTCAAGTCGACAAACCGTGCTAAGCAGGAGCGGGTCGCTAGTTAAAAGTATATAATATTTACTAACCGAAGGTGCAATGGAATAAATCATCAGGTTTTTTAAATAAAAACCCACCTCCAATATTAAAAACCGGAAAGCCACTGCTATATTTTCCGTTCCAACCAATCAGCGATCTCTACCGTGTATACCTGTGTATACCAATAGTCTTTGTACAGGTGAATATCTATTTCCGTGAGCATTCGGTGACGCTCGGATAGACTCGTGTCTGTAACCCTTTTACGTGTGTATGGAGTTGTCAGTGAATCCGGTTTGTTTTGTTCACTATAAAACCCGGAGGTTACTTGTTTCAGTTGCTTTTTGTTTTTCGCTATTTGTATTTTGTGGTTGACTATTTTCTGATGTTATTTATAATTACTTTGCTCCTAAAAGCTACGGTTTCCTAGAAAAGCGGTGGCCGCCATATAACGACCGCAGTGGGTGTCCTGAAAATGATGGCAACGGAGTTTGACTTTACGGTGTCAAAAAACACTCTCTCGGTAAACATACTAGCTTACTTTCATAAATAACGTCTCAGTGACGTCATTCGCCGGTAAATTGCGGACGCAATGTGGCGGCCACAGCTCTTCCAGGAAACCATAGCTTTATCGACATTCATGATGAAGAGGGGCTTGTAGCTAAGTTATTACAGCCTCACGGGTCGATCGATCAGGTTAAGCTGCGCTTGCCACAGTTGATCCGTGGATGGGTGACCATCGTTACATACCAAGACCCCTCCGTGTCTCGGAAAGCACGTTAAGCCGTTGGTCCCGGCTGTAATTCGAAGATCTTTGACAGTCGTCAGAAGCCCGAAAATCTGACAATCAGTCTTACCAAAGTATAGGTCTTGGTATCTTACCTAGTAACCGGGTTGTGGAGGTCAGATAGGCAGTCGCTTCATGTAAAATACTGGTATTTAGCTGCATCCAGTTAGACTGGAAGCCGACCCCAATATAGTTGGGAAAAGGCTAGGCAGGTTGATTGATTGATGCCATTACGGTACACAATCTGTCACAACACGTCATAGATACTTGTAGTCGTGACATTAAGACAGACAACGAAAGCTTTTTAATAAAGCTGGGAACAAATTATCGGACGCGTCCGTAAGCCGCGGCTGACAGTCGCGACCAACAGACGTCCGAATGCTCAAGGGCACGTCCGCGACTTACAACCGATAGTTTGCCCAGTGTAGTGCTAAATGTACTATCCAGATACAAATAAGCCGCGACTCTCAGCCGCGGCTTACGGACGCGTCCGATAATTTGTTCCCAGCTGGACTAATCATTTGTATAGAATATTCTACAGAAAGAACCTTCACCAAAATATATAAAAAATATGGGCCAGTATCATGGATTTTTCATTAATCTAAAGTAGCTAAGATGAAACGAACGAACCCAAAGGGAATTAAATTCCTATCAACATTAATTTATTCCACAAAAACAAAAATCCCCCGCCTAAGGCAGGTCGAAATTCTTTTTCCTTGTAATGACACCTGTTTACAATTTAATAGCCCACCATTTTTAATTCTATAAACATAAATTCAACTGCAATGCTGCCAGCCTTTTGGGCATTTTTCCTGTTGACAGCGATGCGGACAAATTTTTTGATGCCCCTTTATATATCTACATGTACATATTATTGTAATTATTTTAAGTCTGTTAGCGTATATATTATGTAAAATATTATCTTGTCTATTACAAGTGACTTCAAAGTCTGTAATACTGTTGTTGCTTGAGGCTTTGTTTACGAAGGGATGAAAGGAAACGATTTGCTTAAGCCAGTTGCTTGAAGTGGCAGGTTAAGACAGGTGAAATATTTGTCTTGAATTAGTTTTGTTTTATTGACTTACTAGCTAAGTGCCGCATGGGATTTCCCACCAGCAAAAATGTTGATCTTTTATCCTCCCATTTAGGGGGATGTGCTAATGCACATCCCCCGTGATATTCGTATTTTCTTACGCTAGTTACAATTTGCAGCTCTTAATTTTTTAAGCTTAAGCTATTCATTTATTATATATAAAATAAAAGGTATTTTAATAAAACACCTATACTTAAAGATCAATAGTTAATTAAATTAACTTTAAAATGGTGAAGGTTCTTATACCTCTAAAGATTTATTAAAATACCAACAATACTGATTGACAAATCACACAAACCAACGTAGTGAAGTACCATAATTGTCCCTTCAATATCAACAGAACTAGTAATTCATCAAGTCGTTAGCTGCTATGTATGCTGAGCCAATACCAGGGCTAATGACTACGGAACTCATATGTCCATTATAACTAGCGATAAGGGGTTACAAATGACCATTTGTTGTTACCCTGAAGTGTTAGATTAGGAATTTAGGAGTGAATATGTTCTACGTATTATGACATAGCCTGTTGATGGCCATGATCAGGCTTTAATATTAACCTTGCACTGTATTTACAAACCGTATATTAATAAAAATAAATCAAGTATTTATTTATTTATTTAACGGTTTATGTACACACATATAAACAGACAAGAAGAAAGGAACAGAAAAATACGTACAAAGGTGATGCTTAGTTCTAAAGAAATCTCTTCCAGCATACCTGCGATAGGAAAGTAGTTAAAGAGATGTAGACAACGTGTGTAAGAGTAGAAGAGAAAATAATTTACATAAAATAAAAACACCTAATTATTCACTAATTTAACTATAAACATACATTATGAGAATAAACTTACATACATACTTCTAAAATAAATATCACTAAAATATGTATACTTAATTGTAATATACTTAGTATAGAATAATAAATACAAAAAAAAATGCAACTATGACGAAGTGGAAAGACGTGATCTTTCACTCTTCTTTTAAAAACTGCAACAGTTTCTTTTCAGTATCTTTAATTCAGACCTAAATTAGGTTTTTGGTTAGGTTAGTAACAGATTGTACTTATAGCTATACTTATTACTTACTTATAGCTGGCTAGCTTGATTGTACTTGAATGAATTAGTTTAATTTAGCACAAAACTATTGCTATTTTTACCCAGTGCATTTGGATAGGGCAGTCCGGTCTGCAAGCAATCATTTTCAGGGCCACTTTCTCTTCCCAGCTTGAGCACTAGAAAGTGGTGAAGGGTGGGCGTTTTTGTGGAACTGTCTTATGTAGTTTTGACGTTCGAAAAGTGCTGATTCTCAGCCTGGTTTGAATAAATTACTTTTGAAGGACACTGTTACGAGAGTTACGCAAGCGTTGTATTAAGGAAGCCGCTTTCTTACGCATTATGGCGTGAAAGCCATCCCTGCCAGCTACAACAAACATTCCAGACGCACTACAACGCCGCGGCAACCGCAACAGCACCCTGAAAGTGTGTATTGTACGCGCAGGACGTTGTAGGCTCGGCTCGTATATGACACCCACAGGCCGCTCGACTAGAAGGACTTGCAGAACGCCTTAAATAAACTGACTTTGACGTCTGACAACCTACGGGCGAGCATATTGCTCCTCACCGCCCCTGCGCTCGCGCTCTATGTCGCCATCATCCCGTAGGTCACTAGTGAAAACATGACCTAGTACTAAAAGCTATTCATTGCAGAACATTTAAGTTTAAGTTCCATTTTATATTCTTTTATTATCATTTCAGATTTTCATTTTTCGAAAATTGTAAAAAATGATAGGTACGACGTTTACTATCAGCTCTTTACGAGTGAGCGCCCAAAGGAGACTCGTTAATTTTGTGTTGCTATTACAGCCCTAGACTACGAAATGACAAAAAAACACATAATTATCATTGCACTTCGAAACTGTCGTCACCCCGTATGTATAAACAACTGTATAAGTAGGTATATATATAACATCACGCCGGTTAGCTTGCGTGTTCTGTGTTGAGCTCACGCAACCCATCGTACGTCCAGCCAGTAATAGGACTCGCCCATCAAGGAGCGCTGTCCCAAATTGAACGCATTATTAATTTATTATACATAAATTAAAATGTAATGTATAAAAACACGTACATATACTAAAAGATAAATAATTGAATTATCTTTAAAATGGTTGAAGGTTTTAGAAAAATACGCTTGATAGTTTTTGCGTGATTCTCAGTTTTTTATACGCGTTAGACATAACTTTACAAATTAGTTACACTATGTAATATAAACATAATCTAAAATATTCACAGATGCATTATTAAATAATGCTCTAATTTAAAATATATTTTTTCCAAATCATTACACAACTACTTGTTTAGACGTGATCTTCAGTATAAAATCATTAAAAGTCGATTATCGCCTTAATTAGCCTTGTGTAAGGGTAATTTTGATTGGCGAACTATAGACCTAACAGTGATATTGACCTCACAACAACATACGTACCTGCTAGTTAATATTTCATAACATTTATGTAACTCTTAGTTTACATCAGTAATAATGAAAACGATAACAGTTCATGGAGCAAGAGCTACTAAAATCACATCTAGCGGTATTATTGCTTCAGATTGCTTCTCATAAATTGCACTAGTACTGCAAAGCGATTGTTTTCGAGCAAACATTTGCTCGAAAACGAACCCTCTCCTCTAAAGCGTTCTTTTACAATTCAATCGAAGTGAATTTTAGTAGCAATACGTTTTACTAACTTAGGAGCTCTTGGCTAAATAATAACAGCCGCACGGATCGATTGAACAGGTTAAGCTACTCTTCCCGCGTTCAGTCCGTAGAAGGGTGACCATCTTAACGTACCGCGGCCCTTCCATGCCTCGGAAAGCACGTGAAGCCGTTGGTCCCGGCTGTCATTCTTGGATCTTTGACAGTCGTTACGGGTCGTCAGAAGCCCGAAAGTCTGTCACTCTTACCAAGGGGTATCTTATTTGGGTTCCATTATGTCCTGCCTAATAGGCATACAATAATTATATCAACATGCAGTATAAAACAATTCTTAGGGGTATGAGGAACTGCCGGGGTTGCGGGTTTGTCTGAAAGGGATATCGCGACCTCGGCACACAGGCATCGGAAGGAACACGGGTGGGTTTTAGTCAGTAAAAGTCTGACACGCCCTCCCGCTCCACCCAGAGCGGGAGAAGTTATTTGATAATTTCCCATCCAAAAAAAAAAAAAAAAAAAAAAAGGGGTATGAGGAACAGGGTGTAAAGTTCACTCATTCACCGTAGAAAAGGGAGAAGAGAAAGGGAGAGAGTTATCTTGTCGAACTTGTAAATATTATTTATTACTGGAATTAGTATAGATAACTAAATTCAAGCTATCGATTTTACCTAATCCATTTTCAGACAAATTCAAAAGAATTAACACTCCTCCGTAGGACACGTTAAAGATAGAACTTTCTCGAAGAAAGTTTGAAGAAAACTGCGTTGTGAAGTAATAAATCATTTAATAGTTTAAACCTGTCGAACATTTTGAGATCGTTCTGTCAGTTTATCTTTAAAAGAAACTTTGTTTTGGAAACATTTGATTAGTGAATGAAATTTTAACTTTATAATTAACCATTTGGGTCATTAATACATTTATTAATGATCCAAATGATGGGACTCTAGACCATCTTCAATAACTCTTGTAGATACTCTTGAAATTATGACGAAATAACCAAAAAGTTTTAAGTAGAGACTCAAAATCACAGCGTTCAGATTCTGGGTTCATATTTAGATTTAAAATTATGTCGTTGAGCTGATATAGATACTGCAATCTTTATTAGCTAAACAGAAACATAATTTTCATAAAACGTTGCCGAAAACATCAACAATCCAACATGTTTAAATATCGATCTCGATGTATTGCATTCTGATGACAACCAACATTCGTCCGGTATGAAAATTGCTCAACCATACCTCCCAACCAATGCGGTAGAGCTGTACGGTACGAGCAATTTGGTGGTTTTTGGCAAAGGCCTTTGTGCAACAGAGGCCTTTGGTGAGCCGGTGACAGACTACCTGCTGAAGGACATTGGATAAGGTTTTATTAAATTCCAAATCCAAATCCAAACATCTAAACGTGGGACTACTCATAAATAATATACAATTACAAATGGCTTGTTGGAGAAGTTGTTGGAGGTTACGGTTATTTAGTACATCTCTCTAAGTTAGATTTGTTCCATATGAACTTTTCCATAAGAATTTTTTTCTGATGTATTAATGAAACTAATGATTATAATTCAGTAAATACATATCTGTTATAATCGCGCATCACTGCAAATTGCAAAATCCATAATAATCATAATCATTTCTTAAGAAAATCCGTCGTCCGTATTTTTTATCTGTAAGAAAATTTGAATTTCGCGGACTACAACTGATTCACCTTAAGTAATTTTGACGTTCGGCAAGTGCTGATCCTCAGCCTAGTTGGGATAAATGACTTTTGATTTTGTTTTTGGAGTATATTGTCTTCTACATTCTATATCTATGCTTATAAATTGAGGTTGCTTTTTGTGTCTGTGTGACCGCGTTATTCTTCTAAAGTAACTGATTTTGATGCGGTTTTCACGATCATTTAGAAGAAAAAACCCGAAAGGTTACTGTGTATAGTACATTAATATTAAACTTACCCATAATAAAGAAATATGTATGTTTTGTCAGCGAGCTTAGCATAACTACAATAGAAACGGGTTTTGTCGACGGAAGAATAGACAAAATGACATATAAACAATCACAATCTGTCATTTTGTCTATTCTTCCGTCGACAAAATCCGTAGAAAACCCGTTTCTATGATTGTCATGCTACACGTGCTGGTCGTAAAACCCGCGTCAATCAGGGGCGGGTCGCTAGTCTATCTAATTATAAAAACGTGTCGTGCAAATTATCTCTTGAAGTACAAGTAACACGGTTTAATGTAGTAATCAAAGTCAAAACCTTCAAAATCGTGTTACCCGCATCAAGTTTATGACTTGAAGTAAGCACCTGTTCTCTTGAATGTGGAAATAAACACGAATAGAACTTTAAATTGCTTTATGGTCATTGGTTATAACACTTAGAGCTTTCATGGCTGCTGAACAATTAGGTTTTGTTTTAAATACTAGCTTTTGCCTGCGGCTTCGTCCACTTGGTAGTTTGTAATTATCTTACAGGTACTCATAATCGTGATAAAAAAATATTTTATACCATTCCCCCTCTAAAAAGCGTATTTTATTCACTGTTTTCAGTGAATAAAAAGCACTTTTAATCACTGTTTTGGTGTTTGAATTTAGAACACATCTATATAATGCGACCTCCATCTCAATGCTATACAACCTCCTTGCGAAAACATACTCGCTACACATGAAATAAATATCGCTTCACAAGTTGATTATTATTAATAATAATAAGAAAATTATTTTTAATTTTTAGTAATTGTTCCAATTTTAATGTGCAAGTAAATTAAAGCCCCGTGCAGACTGGCGCGACGCGACAGCGCGACGACACCGGTCATTGTTATACCGTGAAAATCTTTGAAATTGTTTTGTGAGAATCGCGTCGCGCTGTCACGTCGCACCAGTCTGCACGAAGCTTAATTCAACCTTCCTTTTTCTTTCATTAAATGTCTATTTCCGCTTAAATCTTTCTTTTTCTCGTAGTCATGGTATAAAGTATAGTATGCAACTCTTGAATAAAACGGATTTATATCGAAGGCCATGAATTACTCGCGTCACTCAGGATTCTAACACTTGAATCACTCGCTACGCTCGTGATTCAATCGTCATGAATCACTCCCTACGGTCGTGATTCAGTCGTTAGAATCCTTCACTTGCTCGTGATTCATCTATGGCCCTCGCTTTAAATCCGTCTTTTATTCACTAATTGCATAATATACTATTATATGTTAATCTAACGTCAAAGTCCACCTGTGTGAGACATTTCATCCAAATTCGTTCAGCTGTTTAATCGTGATTGAGTAACAAGCATATATAAGTTTTCACATATATATTACTAGGCTATCAGGATTGGCGTAAGTTCAAGAAATGTTAGGAATCATCAGTCACTGTTTCAAGTAAGACGTGGTGGACATGGAACTGCTCTAAGCCAGCCTGTCTAGACACTTATTAAATCTCATCACGTCACATGTGACTCTATCAGTGTGCTGAATTCCTGGTACAAATTAATGGTTCAATAGTGTTTTTGATAGCGTTACCAAACGTCCTAAGAGTACTACCAATTTCCGTATAGTAGGCATATTATTATTCCCGCAAGTTTATTTTAATCTCGATAATAAGATTTGTATTGTTCTAAATAACCTCCTAAGTGAGGGTTACAATTTCTATATAAAGCGCGTCAATGGCTAAACGGTATAATACATACTTGAAGTAGGTATTTAGTAATCAATCAGTAGCTATTGAAATGTGGCTAACAATAACGATTGTGTACGCAAACCCGGCTTGAACACACAAGTGACCACAAACAACTAGTAAACGTAAACAATGAAGGATTTCTGCTTTCCTAGGAATCCTTTGATAGCCTAGTGACTTTAATTTATGATCTCGTATATATTATGGATATATAGTACTTGGGCGATCGAGCTCTGCTCGGGTGAAAATATGAGGAGAAAACGAATTTTCCCAGATATGAGACCTAACTAGATTGATTTGTCGTCCCCGTAAACCCCTATATTACAACTTTCATCGAAATCGTTAGAACCGTTTTCGAGAACGTGATTACAAATATGTACTTATATATATATATATATACAAATATTGCTCGTTTAATGGCATAGGATACATAATGAAAGAAGGAAGAAAAAGATGAGGGTAAATCCAAATTCTTATAAAAAAACAAAGGGAAGGCTTTGTTTTTTTATAATAATTTGGATGTAGCCTTATCTTTTTCCTGTTTATAAATAATCTTAAGTCCCTGATGAGATTATTAACAGGTGTTAAGTATCTACTGCGGCGTCATCCAAAATTATTCGTCTGATAAAATGTGTCTTTGGCTGAACTTGGTCCTATGGGATGTAAAATATGGGTAATTTCATAATCTAATTAGTAAAGGTAAGTAGCGCTTAGGAAAATATTTATAATATATTTTTCCATACCTATAATAGCACCCAAAAGACCTGAGAGGTAACTGCATAACATACTAACAATTGCAATGTCTTTCATTTTGACATTTCGATAACATTCATTGCGTTGTTTAAGTTGTTGAGCAGACGAATTTTTCAAACATACGAAGCAATGGATCAGGAATTTCCTTTAGAATCCTTCGTATTGCGAATGAAAGTCATTATCTGCCTACCCTTTTACCAACTATGTTGTAGTCGGCTTGCAGTCTAACCGGATGCAGCCGAATACCAATATTTTACATAGAGCGACTGCCTATCTGACCTCCACAACTCAGTAACTGGGTAATACGATACCCCTTGATAAGACTGGTTGCCAGACTTTCGGGTTTCTGATCGACGACTGTCAAAGATCCATGAACGACAGCCGGGACTAACGGCTTAACGTACTTTCTGAGGCACGGAGGAGTCGTGGTATGTAAAGATGGTCCCATGGATGGACCAACCCCAGCAAGCATAGCTTAACCTGATGGATCGACTCGTGCGGCTGTTGTTACTTAGCCACGATCTCCTCAGATTGTGCAAGTGTTTTACGCATTTTTTTTTGTAAATTACTTTTTCCACACTTGAACAAAGCACACAATTAGACCTCTGGGGTCTATCTTAGCAAACCATGGCCTGACAAGTTGGGGTGCTGTATTGTATATTATTATATATTTATATACATACCTATACCCAGGAAACACCAGCCTTAACTGTAATCAGATCCAAAAACACTTCTGGAGTGTTCACAAAATAACGCTGTAGGGAAAATCTTCAGAATACCTATTACTTTCATTGGAGTAATCTAAACTTTCTTCATCTCAATATTGCTATCAAAGCGGCTTAGGCTTTATTGCGAATATTGATAGATTTCTTCGAGAGGGTCGAGATAAAGAAACTATATTGGCTATGGAGAAGTGTCTTAGGTTAGTAGCCGTGGGCTCCAGATCATGGTGGAAAAAGATTTAAAATGTGAGACAGATTTAAGTTTAGTGTTCATTTATCGGACTCATTTAAACTAAACTATCTCGTCCCGTCTTCGAAAAGCTAGACAAGGGGGGGTACAAGGTGAGGAATATTGTTCAAGATTTAAGATAAATGGTAATATAATTTTCATTACGAATACACTATAAAGAGTTTTACTAGATGGGACTTCTTTATTTTTTTTCTTCGAGAATTTATTTATCCCTCTCAGGTAGACTATCTCTACTACTATTTATCCCCACTGCTGCTTGGGCATACATACCATCATCCATACTCGCACCACACTCACTCGAGCAACCTCTCACATATACTGACACACACTCTTGTATTTCCACTAACTCTTTTTGTATTTTTTATTTTATTTCATGTTCTTAATCCAACGTTGTGATTTGATCCTGGTAATCTGTAATACTGGTTTTTATTTAAACCTACTTCAGGCACCAGTCTCTCACAAAGTTAGCTCCTTGTTCGTGCACGATTGTCAAATACTAGCATTAAGTACATAACTTGTGCAGAGAACATAAACGTCTTATATTATTACTGTTTTGTTTTCTTCATATGGGTGTTTGACGTTGATGGATGGACGCTGACTTTTCGATTTATGTTTATAGTGGTATGAGAACCAGGGTGTAAAGTTCACTCATCCTCTAAAGAAAAGGGAGAATCTTCCGACCAGACGGGTGTCTTGTCTGGTGGGCAACGACCCGACGATTCATGTCGGGATATAATTATGCTGATCGCGCGGTAAACTTTGCTTGCGCAATACAGGATTTTGTGTGACGTCAGTAGTCGTGATGCGTAGTTCACATGTAGCAATGTAGATGCCGCCACATGTTCAAGAAATAAATTGTTTTTTTAGCAAACATTACTCATCACGTGGAATTATTACGTTGTAGGTTATAAATATTTACACACACAACAATAGATCAAAAGTATTGTGGTTGAATAAGGTTTAATCAGGTTAAATCTATACAATATACGTATTCCCATCCCAACGGACTACCTAAATCAGACCACTGTCTGACACAGACAGATTCCCAAAGGCACGTACCACAGTGCTAAATATTTCACCTCAGACAATTACCCTGCTCTTAATACAGCTCTAATTACACGAACACTTTAGCCGAATGTCCAAAAGTGTGGCTATATGGCTAAAAGGCTATTTCGATCTGGAGGAATCCAATAATTGCGCCCTAATCACACACTGTGGGTGGTACAGCTGAATAATGAATGGAGTGTGGACAATGGGGCTGGGTCGTGTGAACAGAATAAACGAATATGGACAAAGGAATGTAGGAATTTTTTGGGGTGTAGAATGTTGATATATGGAAATTCCATTGTTAGAGAATGCTGATCAAAGGGACTATAATAAATTAATCTATTAAAGATTATTATTCAATGGGAATACCTGTCATAAGTTATGTCGATGATCATGATTCAAGTCACATCATATTTTGATTGCTGAATCTTCACTTATCCATACTATATATACAGATCCATACTAATATTATAAATACGAAAGTAGCTCTGTAAATTTTTCACCCCTTATCGGATTTTGATGAAATTTGGTACACAGGCTGACCACGGCCTAGACTTGGGCATAGGAGATTTTTTATTCTAGAAGTGGTATGTACGTTCTTTTGGTATAATTTCTGCCTTCCACGCGGGCGAAGCCGCGGGAAAATATAAACCAAAATTTTAAGTAATAAACCAAATTTTTAAATAATAACACGATTAGTTACTCGTAATTTATTTTAGTAACTACACTTAACGACCGCGACTTAGGAGTTGTAGGTCGTAGGTTCGAACCCAGACGAAGGTGAAGGAAAACATCGCGAGGAAACCGGTATGTCCTAGATCCAAAAATTCGAAACATATGACAACTATCAACACGCACTGGGCCGGCGTGGTGGATTACGGTCCAGTCCCTCTCACCGAGAGGAGGCCTGTGTCCCAGCAGTGGGAAGATTATAGGCTGATTGAGAATATAACGAAGCTGCTTTAGGATCCTGATACCAATCTACCCTTTATCTTGGATACCAGATTTAATGGTTTAAAATGATTATAATAATATTTATAGTAAACTCATATAAGACTGATTTTTTTTCAAAAGATAAATTTTAGAATTCGCTTGTATGACACGATTTTTTATTATACTTACTTATTAACTATTTGATAATTTAGTCATAGTTATAAAAATATATGTAACGAAGCTGCTTTAGGATTCTGATGTCAATCTAGCCTTTATCTTAGATACCAGATTAAATGGTTCAAGATGATTGTAATAATAGTCAATTCTTCTAAGACCCCTTCCTAAACCCACTTCCATCACTCATTTGACGGCCAGTTGAATTTCTGACTGACAGCAAACTACCCTACGCGTGAACAATCCAGTTCTATCTCTTACAAACCTCAAGCGAGGGAGAGAGACTAAGGACGCATTAAAGCGTAAATGTGAGTATAAATCTCGGCGCGGAGATACAAAACAGACACATTTCTCTTACATTAAGAGCCGAATAAAGCTCTCTTATCACTGAAGACGAGAAATACGTTGAGATAATGAAAGTCATTGAAATAATTACGATGATATATACTTTTTATTACCTATCGTATTGTTATAAGATTTGGTTTTGTTAGAGGATACTTAATGCTTCTAAATAGAAAATGATTTTAGAAAGGGACGTAAGTTTGAGATGGATCTGTTACTACCTAAAATAAAGTAGCTAGGTACTTTAGTAGTATTTTATTTTCACTTTTAAATAAAACTAGATTTTTCATTATTTTTGTTGCGACTAAAACCTTCATCGAAGTTGCATTTTAAGCCTTACAGAAAAAGATAAAATACAATTTTAATTTTGGCGCCCAACATGGGACTTAACGTCCGCGCTGGGCGCCAACATAGTTGAAATAAACCGCTGATACTTATCTGTTATCTAATCATACACATAAAAAAAAAAAAAACAGTTTTAAGTGCTGCAGCTGTGGTGGAAATGTCAAAGAACTTGGTCATACCGTTGCAAAAATCGTTTTATTAAATATTCATCATCTAGAAGAAAATATTGTCCGTTGAAAAAAGGGTTGGAAGTCAAAATGAATTAAAGCGCCTCGAAAAATAATAACTTTGTAATTACTTTTAATTTGAAGGACACGGCTATGGAAAAAGCGATAAACCCTCGTAGTCTTTTAAGCATACAAAAATAAGAATAACCTCTACCGTTACGACCTTAAAAAGGCTATCTTATAACATATTTCTGAGTAAAAATACTTAGGTATGTGTCTAAAGGATTAAGGTAACCGTCCAAATGAAGAATTTACGCCCCTACCTTTAGGTATATTTTTTGTTTTGTCATGCGTGTCTCGCTCTTATTTAGAAGATTTTTATCATGGAAATGAAAAAAAGACGAGATTCATGTAAAATAACTCATACTTAAGCAGGGTTTTGTGTAAGGTAAACCTTAACAATTTATCATATTATTTTTAGATTCTTACTAGTCTTAACAAGAGGTATCGTGCTAAACTGTAACTGGGTTGTGAAGGTCGGATAGGCAGACGCTTCATGTATTCAGTTGCATCTGGCTAGACTGGAAGTCGACCCCAACATATTTGAGAAAAAGGCTAGGCAGATTGATTCGATTTTTAGATTCGTGAATTTTAGTAGTAAGTAAAAAGGATTTAGGCGGCCAAATATATATTTATTTATATATACTTTATTGTACACCAGAAAATACAAAGCAAAAAATAAATTTAATACTACAAAACATACAATGGGCGGCCTTATCGCTTTCTGCGATCTCTTATACAGTAGTAGGCAACCTACTTTAGTGACTACTTTACGAATTAAAGGTAGACATTTAATCAGTTTAGACCAAACTAAGTCTGTTAATATCGGCGTTTCTATGGCAGGTGTTAGTACTTTGTAAAATCTGAGCATCCACGCTAGATGAAGCAACATACACTTTGGGAGCCATATTTAAAACGCGATTATTGCTTTTGTCTACTCGATCAATAACATTAGAAACGGCTTTATTACCCAGACAGTTTGACCCTTAAGTAATTTGTTAGGAAAAAACCGGCCAAGTGCGTGTCGGACCACGCACAATGAAGGGTTCCGTAGTTGGGATAAATTTATCCCAATAACAAACTTAACATAGTAGTTGAAAAACTGCAAATTTAAGTTGGTCGATTAGTACTCGTTAACTTGTAAAGCCTACTTAGCTGTGATAGTTTTCCTTTTAATTTCGTTATATATACTATTACCGCGAATTTTTTCAGATTTCCAAAACCAACCATTTAGCTGGCAGGGGACTTAACTCTAATAAAAAAAATCAGTTAAAAGCTTAATATTTTGAGTCCAAAAATGGTTTTCACAAACTCACAATGTTTTTTTTCGGCATTTACCACTTTGTCGGCATGATTAATATGTACACCCATGCCAAATTACAGCTTTCTAGTACGAACCGTCTCTGAGCTACGCCGCGGACAAACAGACGGACATGGCGAAACTATAAGGGTTCCTTGTTTACTACGGAACCCTAAAAACTACCTATTTGTCTTCGAAATTTTAGGCATTTAGGTTAATATGACCTTTTTTTCTTGGCCTTAATAACCATAAGTCTACGCCCGCTGCCTTTGTTGCCCTAACACTATCAAACTCGTTCTTTCTTTACTTTTTCCACAAACTTCATAATATCTTTTTAATTGAATCCACATTGTTAAAAATATTTGTGCCACTTTACTTTCTTCCCGCTCTTTGAGAAATGAGCAATTAATGCTCTTCTTTGGCTGTTGGAGACGGTAGTTTCGGACGAATACTGAGCTACTTAACTACTAATGAACAGAACAAGAATTATTTTCAGTATTTTCAAGGAACGTACAAAATCAATCTGCCTAGCCTTTTCCCAACTATGTTGGGGTCGGCTTCCAGTCTAACCGGATACAGCTGAATACCAGTATTTTACATGTAGCGACTGCCTATCTGACCTCCACAACCCAGTAACTGGGTAATACGATACCCCTTGGTAAGACTGGTTGTCAGACTTTCGGGCTTCTGCTGCGGGCAACGGCTTAACGTGCTTTCCGAGGCACGAAGGAGTCTCGGTATGTAAAGATGGTCACCCATCCACGGACCAACCCTGGCAGGCGTAGCTAAACCTGATGGAACGATCCGTGCGGCTGTTATTACAGCCACGAGCTCTTCCTCTCGTTCAAGAAACGTACATAGGTCAATAAATAGTTCGCGTAGTCTGAAACGGCCCGAGGTGGCTAGGAAAGACTGGATGCGAAGTAATTTAAAAGAAAAAACTGCATTCATAAGTTGGCACTGACATTGTCGGAAAAATAAGTAACGTGCAAGTAAAAATTAACCGTAAGGTGCTTAAAAACATTTTTATTTCTTGTCTGTACTTAATGTTAATAAATAGAAAAAATAATAAAAAATGTAACCTCAACCATAGGTCTTCATAGAAAATGGCCGAAACGACGCGCTTCAAAATCTCAGTGTATCTCAGTACACAACAGTATAGAGTGCGCGGCGGTTACGCACAGATGCGGAAGGCTTATCTACCGAGCGGTCCTACGTAAAAATTTCAAGGTCACTGCCAACACATAATACTGTTACTCTTACTGTGTCTGAACTATCAAAATCATTGATCCCTCCAATGAGAAATATGACAGAAACAGCAAAACAACGTCAGAACAGCTGATAACATTCCCTTGCAACTTCGAAGTGTCATCCAGAAAGATTAATGTTACCAAGTGGAGGGCTAATACCCTGTCACTATATGCTTAGAACGACATCCATTTTGTCCCCTGGCCACCTATTCAATGAAACGTGCCGGTTCACGCAAGATGTCTTCCTTTATCAATTTGATGAAGTGGGTATGTTTTTTTGCAAGGTAAGCAAAATTTTCGGGAAACACTGAAATAATTCTACTGGAAGTTTGTGATGACCTCATAGATGTTATATTGGGAACTGTCTTTATTAAAAAAGTAATGAGATCAAAACTGTACATTGAATATTTAAAAAAAAAGTAGGTAATTGCTACGTGGTGTGGGAAAATAAATAGTTTTTCGAATTTTTGTCTGGATGTATGTTCAGGATTGGCGCAAAAACGGCTGAACGGATTTGGATGAAATTTTACAAACATAGTTTATAACCTTAACACATAAGGTACTTGTAATCCTGGTATAGTACATTCCCGTGGGGTATTTTCCGAGATAAACGCGGGCCAAGCCGCGGGCAAAAGCTAGTGAATAATATATTCTGATTTGAATAATAACAATCATACAAATGTCTAGAAATACAAAGTCAAAGATGTTAACATTTAAATATTTGACTAAACTAATTAATCTGTGACTTTTGGTGAAAATGATCTCTAAAATTGCCTTCAAGGAGAATCGAAGAGTTCCAAAAACTAATTAAACTCATCTGCTAATCGATTTCTTGCTATAAAACATTATGTCGAAGGCATAAACAATTTATGTCACTTACAAGCTTCTTAATGACGCACAACAACTCCGCAAAGGAACTTCGTTGTTATGCCAAAGGATTTCCTAAACTGTAAGCGATAAAACAATTTTGTTGGTGATTAGCGAAACCAATTTAGTAAGTTAATGAATAATTAAGTCTTACTTGTCTAACATTTAATTAAACAATTAAATATATCATTAATAACATTTAATTTAACAATTATCCGATTTAAATATTTTTAGATTGTTTGACACAGTTATGGTGGTACTTCTGTTTTAATTAACAGTTAGGTATTCATTAGAATTTCTGTTAATTGGGCTTTTTTTCGGAGACGAGAACGGACTTGTTAAACCCAATTTCTTAGTCGTTAATAAATGCTTGTTATCTATGTTGTTTTGTTGTGAAGTCTGTATTTATTTGGAATTACTTACGTAATAAGAGTAAGTAGTTCGTTTCTAAGAGACGATACTAAGTATCGAGCTATTGGTAAGTACTGAGTAGTTATATAAAAATACTGTGCATATTTAAATTTAGACTTAAGTCATTGCTTTTACAAAAAGTTATTATAGTATTAACGAGTTTATGAAGGATAAGAAGCTAAAATGAAGAACAAATCTTATATAGACACGTCTACATATGTATAAAATGATTTTTATTAATGTTACATATTTCAAATGTCATAATTAATATAAATTAAATTAAATATGTTACAAACAGATTATCTATTAGTAATAATAATTAATGTTGTGATATTGATATTTAAGTTAAATGTTATAATACTTGCTGCGCCCTAACAGGGTGACATGTACCCATAAGTTTTAGCCTAGCTTGTAAATGAGTGTAAATTATGCAACAATAAATAAATAAATAAATATTTGGTTGACTTCAGCGAAATCATTTTAATTATATGTAAACTGCGTTAGAAAAAATTCAACAAGAATCAACTAAAAAAAAAAAACATTTTATTTTACTCGTAGAGAGTCAGACCTTTGCTAGAGCTAACTTCTAGAGACTTTTTACGTATGAGACTAGTATCAGGCAGGCGAGGTTATACCCTGCTATAAATTAGAACATTCTCGCTATCATGGAGCCCTATTACCTACATATCTTCATGTGTATGTACGATTGTACGTACATTCACTTGTAAAGCTCACACGTACGTCCCTTACGTGTGCTACAAAGTGTAAGTACGTACTACCTCATATTAATGTACCGGGTAAAGCGCTGTTTATAAGAAAAGCGGAGCGAGTTAAGGGTATAGCACGATATTTTATGTTGATAGAAAATGCGTTTTAATTGTTGTTGGAACTCGTTTCTACCACAACCTTTTTATATTTGTAGAGGATAAGGCTTTTTCCTTTAAAAATACACTCATCATAGTCTTCATCTATGCATATTATAATGTAAAGTCACTTTTTGTGTCTGTCTGTGTGAACGCATTGTTCTTCAACGCAGTGGATTTTGTTGCATGTTTCTCTATCATTATAGAATTTATTCCGAAAGTTGTATATGTAGAACGGAGGATGGTTGTAGGTACACGACACAACTATTAGGAATGCGCGACAGTTTCTAAACGTCTTCACTGTTTGATCGTCACCCATGAAGTCTGCCCAGCTCCGGCCGGCGGCCGGTCCGAGGGTTATGTTGTAGACTGTATCGCCTGAACGCCCCTAGGCGGCGCTGGCGTTCCGATCAGTCAACTCAGTAACGTATTTCCGACATTTATAATACATTAACATTAAAATTACGTAAGTAACCGCAATGTTTTGTCAAGATATAAAAACCGTGCGAAGCAGGGGCGGGTTGCTAGAATTACACAAAGTAAATTTTAGTTGGAACCCTCTATGTAGAAACAAGAAAGATAAAGCGACAACCACAGGATCACTACCTTGTATAAGAGGACATTGTGAAGGAAAATCTTGAAAAAACTTCACAAAGATCAGTTTAAAATGCCGTTAAACGACCGTTTTCGCGTTGATGTCCCTGCCAGGGACATCGACGCAAAAACTGTTACCATGGATTCAGTATATGACTGAAATTTCGACGCATTTCAGGCGGGGTTGAAATTTTTTGTAGGGTATTTTATAAAAAAACAGCTGTTCCATACATTTTGACCGCGTAGGTACAATCACTTTTCAATGAAAAAGCTGAGAAAAAAAAATCCGACGAAAACTTTCAACACAACGGTTCTGAATCATGTACTGAATCCATGGTAACAGTTTTTGCGTCGATTTCCCACGTCCCCGCTTACAGTATGACTCGACGCTACACAACTCCCTTGTAACATCAGCGATATTTGGTAGCAGCAATAAATTATACACGGGCACCCATTCTGTCGTACTTACAACGTATAAAAGTAACATTTGTAGCAATGTGTTATGAGCTAACTTAGTTTATTAGGGAATTTTCTGTATCTCCCTCGGTAATAACGAATGGAGTTAGGAAATAAGTACATATAACTTTTGATTTGTCTTCTTAAAAAAACGTAGCAGTGCCCCTGCCCACAGATAAGAAGGAAAGAAGATTTATACACCTTTAAAACTTAGGTGGTGAGCTTGAAGTGACCTGTCATACCAGCTTATGTTAGGGATTGACAGCTTACTTCACACTCACTGCACCTAAGTTTTCACGATAATAGTTTTACAGAATAGGTACATTGACCATTTTTTTTCCCCCGTTTCATAAATTTCCCAGCGATTCCCTCTCAAACTCAAACTCTTTATTGCAGTTATGTGTACATTTAGGTGTTTTTTTTTGTGTTTTTTTTGTCGTTTGTTCGGTGTCCCAGCCGGGACAAAATTTTCTGCTCAGTTTGGTTGGTGGTAGGGCTTGTTCTAAGGCCGCCTGGCTAGCTACCATCTTATCTAAGTCTGTCGCCATAGCAACCATGTTAACAGCATTGTTATGTTTCGGCAGTTAGACGTAAGATAAGCCAGTTAGAAAAGAAAAGAAAGAAAGAAAAAGTATTTATTGAGACTCTCACAGGAAATCACACATTAAACTAAAAACACACTAAACATAAATAAAAAACAAAGTTCCTCAAGTTCCTCTGTGGTTGAGGATTCTGACTGAAGCTCGCTTTTACCTTCGGCCTGATCATCATTTACCATCAGGTGAGATGCAGACCAAGAGCTTCCCCGTTGTGGATAAAAAACAAAAAAAGTACTGTACTTAGAGTAATAACAGTACACGTAGTTATGGGATATTAAGAGCAAGACCAATATTCGTGGATTATAGTGATCTTTGGAAGCGCATAAATTAACCTAATTAATACCCTGTAGTCTCATTCTGAGCAAAGTCAAAGCAGCTCATATACCTATACTATACAAATAAGTAACAGTATTATGTCTGCATAGAAAACAGCCGAAAAGACGCGCTTTGAAATCTCAGTGTATATCACGCAACAGTCTCGAGTGCGCGGCAGTTACACATGGATGTGCAAGGTTTATCTACCGAACGGCCGTAGGTTCATTAGGTTTAATTATTTCAAGGTCACTGTCGAGACATAATACTGTTACTTTATTATACTGTGTCTACACTGGTATTAATTAGCTTGTAACAAGAGCTGACTTGGAAGTCGATACCTATAGAATAGAATAGAAGAATAGAATAGTCTTAATACACAAAGTAATAGTAGATAAACACACAAATAAGTAGAACTTATCTATTGATGAGTGAAATGATTCGTCAAGTACTAGGAACACAGCAAAAATATTTTACTCTCAAGCCAAGATAAGGTCATAGATAAGATCCTACTAATGTCTATGATAACTACTGTCTTTGATATATTAACTACTTTTTTTTTTAATCTGTGAAAGCTTGTAATTGGCCATCATTCAATCATTGTTTTAGTTAGTTTAAGTTTATAGCTGTAAGCATTCCAAAAGTGTAAAATAAAATAAAATAAAATAATATAAAGTAATAGTGTACTCATTGTTGAAGAGCCTAATTATAAATAAATATGAGGAGATCAGTGATGGCCCAGTGGTAACGGCCGTGGCTTACTAGTTGTAGGTCGTAGGTTCGAACCGTAGGCGTTTCACTTTGTGTAAATGATTTCACACTGCTTTCAAAACGGTTGAGGAAAACATCGTGAGGAAACCGGCATGTCCTAGAACCGTAAATTCAAAGACATGTGACATCTACCAACACGCACTGGGTCCGCGTGGTGGATTACGGCTCACTCCTTCTCACCGAGAAGAGACCTGTGTCCCAACAGTGGGAATATTACATAATTATAGTCTGATTATTTAAATAAATGTGAAAGTTTGAAAAAACGGCTGTGAAGAATTTGGCACACAGTCAGTTTATAACCTGCATTAACACAGAATACTTTAAATCGCGGTATTACGTTCCCGTGGGATATTATCTGACATCCACGCGGGCGAAGTCGTGGGCTAATACATAAATATAAAAAAATATCTCTCAGAACAAATCAAGCGTGAAATGAAATATCCCTTAGTAACGCCTTCTAATTAATCTTATGATTTGTTTTTCCTTGTAATAATTCGTTTTCATTGGTAACTTACTTAATATTGGATGTAACTTTTATTATTGGGTTTATTGAGGCAATATTTACTTTAGATATTGCGATAGTATTACCGAGTTTTTCGAGTAAATAGGGCAAAGTCATGTTTGTCTGTGGGTGGTAAGAGGGACTGAAAGAATAATGTCAAGTAGGGGAAGCCGGGGCATTGCGGGCTCCCGGGGTAAGACGGACACCCCCTCTCATTCGCAGAATAATAAATTAAGACGGTCGGAACTAGTCGGATTGCGTTCCAGTCGACCTGGCGCTTGCAAGACAAGTGACTTTTTGTGCATAAGTGCACGTCTCTCGTACCACACACAGAAAGAAAAAAACATTTTTATATCTATGTTGTAACTAATTCGTGATTGTATTAAATTATATGACTAAATAACTAGTTAGAGATGTGAAGTAATTACCAAATATGCTTTCCATTGTGTTAACATTTATTTTAAACGACCTCGGGGGGTGTTTTGGGTTAAACAAGCATCATTATGATTTGCCACTACTAAAGGAAGTTAGAACGTGCTAAATGGAGCTAGGAGGAGTTGAAAACAGCCGTAAGCGTCCATAAATATAATCATCACGAAAAAATCAAGCAAAAGTCCAAAACGAACCACCAGAAGAATCTGGAAGAGGTTTAGACAGAAAACAGTTTATGAATAGAAAGGAAAGAAGAAAAAGATGAAAAGAAATTAAGAAGAAAAATGAATCTGAAAAAACAGTGGAATCTAGAGATAGTTGCGTCACTTGCCGTGCATGTTACAGGTAGGCCTGCTGGTCCTGTACCGGCGAAGAGGTTGGTGACGAGTACCTTGATATTTGCTCCCTTTGGGCTCGGTTTGAGACTTACATAAGTATTTTAAAGACTGGGTATGCCTATTATGCCCCGCATATGACCATTTTGGTCCGGACACGGGGTAAAACAGTTTTCCATTTTTTTAAGTACGATTATCTCCAAATACTAATAGACTAAGACATTAATTTTAAAGAATATTAACGAGACTAATAAAAAGTTTTTTTTTTCTAATGGTTTATTCAAGATTTCCTTTGATATAAATGTATATAAAAGTGGAGTTGTTAGTAATTCTATGATTATTTTTTTCGTATATCGGAATATCTAGACTGTATTGAGAATAGCTCATGCCGGTGATAAAAGTAATAATAGTCTAATACCTACTTTTATCACGGCCAGCAGAATGAAACGCCGAAGTTCAGAAAATCATCATACTAAAAATGATAAAAAAAAACAACCTTGGGAAGTTTAAACAGGCCAATAAAAGATTAGTAACGACCAGTTTTCTCCGTAACGAGCTCAAAAATAGCAATAACAATTAAAACAGACGTAAAATAAAATCCCGCCTTTCAACTTTTAATTAAAGAGATCCTGTCGAATGGTGCAATAAAAAGGAACAACTCCTCAATGTTTGATTGATGGTTTGAAGACGGCACCAGGAAAATGACGTAGTGGAAAATATTCAAACTGAGTCAACTTTATCAATCTTATGAGGGATACGTACTGATTTATTGATTCCGTACGTGCTACTGATTTAGATACGTTAAAATGGATCGGTGAGAAGAGAAAGTTATGTTCAACTTTTGGAAGAGCAAAGAAGTATGGAAAAATTTCTTTTTGCAAGTTCAAAAAACGGGTTTAGGTACCAGAGCATCATGGTGTGTTGTGTTGAAGTATTTTAGCCTCCGGGTGAGATATTGGATTCGAAACCTAAATTTAAACTAGTTATGGCTTCGGTTATTTGTGTAAGTATAAGACAAATTGTAACACGTCTAGAAAGAAATATCGGCTTGGATTCTTATTCTTAGGTAAGGATCACTCAACCGATGTCTGATGTTACTCTTAGACTAGATACAATTACGTCGAGTCTGTTGATTCGAGTACCACTTATGTAGTTATGCTGTGCCAGTCGCTATTTATTTATTTACTTTTAGGAAAGCTTACGGTCTCAAATCAATGTAAGTAAAATACAATAAACGCTGACTATTGGTATTAACAATCTATCTTTTTTACCTACACAGATGAGTTTTAGGGTTCCGTACCCAAAGGCTGCCAACGGGATCCTATTACTAAGGTTCCGCTATCCGTTCGTCCGTCTCATGGCTGTATCTTTTGAATCATAATAGGTAGACACTTGAAATTTTCACAGAGTATGAACTACTATAGCCGCTATCAAAAATAAAAAAAGTTAACAATTAAAGGGGGTCCCACCCCATACAAGGAATGTGTTTTTTCTCTGAAGTATTAAAAATAAAATGTAGTGTTAAATATTGTATGGTGATACGGAACCCTTCGTGTCTGAGTTTGACTTGCACTTGACCGCCTTTTTGTAATAAAAGTCTTCTAAACATGAAAGACTATACAAGATTTATATAAATACAAAATGACGCAGACCTTGAAACCTTAGAAAAAAAGCAACCACATGGAAACAACAACATTGTTAAAGGAGTGAATATCGCGTTTCTTTTTGTACATCACAAAGTGACACCGATCAAAGGTTATATAATATAAAAGCAGGCACTGACTTGGCCGAGTTCTTCCGCGCATTAAGCAATCGATACTCGTTTCCGCACCATAGATTCTAGAGATACGTTGTTTATGAAAATGGTTAGTACCTAACATGAGGCGAGACTACCTCTTTTCTCTGCGTAGTATATATAAGGTCTCCTCAAACTTTTATAATTATAAATTGTTCAAAAAAAGTCATTTGTTTGCATTAAAGGGAGGTTTTGACACTGTCTATACATATTTATGGACATAAATAAATAATTTACTTACTAAAACTTATTCAATAAACCGATAATAATGGCAGACAAAGAAATGGAGTAATAAGTTTATTTTATGAAAGCATTTCTAAATACTTTATGATAAATACAAAAAGTATCCCGCAAGGGAATATATTCGGACCCTTCCTTTTTCTAACTTAAATAGTTTTGTTGCAATATTTAACAGCTTTTTATTCCAGGTGGATTTCAAAAAAGTAAAATAACAAATGGGACAGGCGAAAAGTTTCAAGAACCAAAAAGGAACCAATATGGGTTTATACTTGTTTATACTTTGTACTGGTTTATAACTTTAAAAGTTATAAAAGAACAAACCAGTTTGAAGCGAACTAAAATATTGATACAGATAGCATACAAGTGGAAAAGTGGAAGATCTAAAAATAAAAATAGATACCTACAATTTTCTCCGATACGGAGCGAGTATCGAGACATGTTGGCTGGATACATCGGGCCTCAAGTGTTCACTGCGATGATTGGTACTTTACTATTGTTGTCGGAGTCGAGATTCCTATTCATGGCAACTTTCGATATTTAATTATGATAATACGTGAGGATTTTTTAGGCAAAAAACTGATCCAATACTGATAAAATTAATAATAATAATACCAGCCTGTTACTGTCGCACTGCAGGGCAAAGGCCCCTTCTCATACAGAGAAGTAAAGAGCATTGATCACCACGCTTGCTCAAGATGGGTTGGTGATTTCAGACTTATATTAACTATAAGTACATGTTTCCTCACGATGTTTTCCTTCACTGATGTCGGTAATGTCCAAGATAAACTCAGAAAGTACATATGAATTGAAAAAGCCACGTTGATAGTTGCCGGATTTGAAACCACAACCTCGTGCATGAGAGGCGAGGCCTTAGCCACTGGGCCATCACAAAAATCAGAAAAGAAAGAAGAAAAAAGTACGAAGCAATAAACGTCTCGATGTGATAATGTTGAAAACTGTGGTTAACTGGCAAAATGTAGGTCCACTTATACGTCTTAATACGTCTCTACCTACCCCTTCGGCAAATCCAGGCGTGACGTTATATTATATTATTCGTATTGTTCTTGTTTTTTTAAATGAATAAGATTATTTTTAGAAGCCATTAAAATAACAGGTCTTGTTTTTTGTTTTGTTTTCATTTCATCAAAGAAATAATAATAGTCGAAACACAAAACTTTCTATTATTTCTCATACCTGAAAATTTAGAACTTTTCCACGACTACAAAATGGTTGAATAGGTCTTTAAACTGAGTCTGTAAAGTCGTTTAAAATGTTTCGCCCACACTGATACCACAGTATACAAAAATACAGAAGACTGATGTCTTGCGTATGAACTTCTCTCGAAAAATATTATGTTACAACAACGTGTCTGAGCACTGAGCGACGAGTGACCTAATCCAATACCAGGGCACGTGTCTTATTAACTAGACAATGCTATTACAAATTAAATAAAAAGAATAAGTAAGTTTATTTGCCAACGATTGAGCATAATAAAGACATCTAACATAATTGGTTTCTTCGGTCAATATTTCAGTCTGGAATTAATGAATGAAAAGTCTGATGGCTGTTTTATGAGATAGTCTAATACAGGGCTTCCCTAACTGTGCATCTCGACGCCCTGGGTCGTCGCGAGGCGATTGTCCTGTGGCTCCAGCCGCTCCAATAGGACAAAGACAAGCTACTTGAACTTTTAATTTTTGAGCTCAGTTTCTCATGAACATCATGCCATCATTACTGCAGCATTAGATAGGTACTTTTTGGCTAGAAGGAGGGGGGGGGTAGCGTCGCAAAAAAATTGTGATCTCGCAAGGGCGTCGCAGTAAAAATAAGTTTGGGAAGCTCTGGTCTAATATATAGATTCTCCTTCACTCTCAAAGGTTGTCAGCAAATTATCACATTTAGCAACAAGACCGCCCTTTGTACGTCACCGTTGTTAGAAACTTTCTTTAGACAACACCTATTGTTTAATAAAACAATTCTATTTTTATTTTTTTTGGTAATTGTGGTAGGTTAAAATTGTCCTTCTGCATTTATGTATACTGTGGCGTTACTTTCAAAGGAACACAGCTTGCCTCCATGACATAAACAAAACTTTTCGTTGTATCAGTAAAGTAATGTTGTTTTACAAAATATGATTCATGCTCCCGTCTTGTTTTTGATTAATGTCTTGTATGAGCTAATAATCGTTCAGAGGCTTATAATGCTTATTATTTTTGTGTAATATTTAATTAATCGAAAGAAAAGAAAGAATTTATAGAGTCAATATTAATAAAAATTAGGGCGGAGCTATTTTCCATATAAACATTGATACAAGGTCTCATCAACTGAATATATGATTCGACATAAGTTTGGGAAATATAATAAAAACAAGCAAAAGCAATAAGCAAAGTCCTAATAAATTCTATTCAAATTCTCATGACATCCTGTAAATATTATGACTACCATAAAAAACCTAACAGAAGTTAATAAAACTCCTACCAAACTTATATTAATCCTTATGATTAATATAATATCAAAAAAGAGCAAACTTTGGAAGTCTTGGTAGCTAGCACAATATGGTTGCAATAAATAACACGTACCCTCGTGTCAAGATCATTTTCAATATTACGGTATTGAAAAACTCTGAGATTTAAAACGGCGTAACGTAGCTCACTTCTTGCGGGAGTTAGGACCTTAAAGAATTTAGGGTGAGAAGGATAGGACATTTTCCCGAGTTTCCGGGTGGAACGACGGTCGTTTATAGGAAGCTGTCTTGGATCAAGTTGGAGTAAAGGATATTGGGGACTTGGAGTGTTTTGCCTTTTAGTACTTTTGGCCTCTTTTACGGCTTACAGTATTTTTATCTCACGAAGCGACGCGCGCTTTACTTGTGGTAACCAAGTGTACCACGCTGTGAGTGTGTGCATAAAGACGAGTAGCGTCAGAACGTTATAATTATTACGTAACCACTACTTATTATCCAATAGAACTATTTGTTTGGCGTTTTGATAAAACGTCAAACAAATAGTTTTTATGACAGCTGCGCGCACAGACTGCGTTAAGACCGCGGCGCGTGAGTCGCCGACGGTATGAAATGTTACCATTTTAAATATTATATTTTATATAAACATTTAGGACTAAGTATTGTATTTATTCATTTTATTTTTGTCTTATTTTGTTATTTCACTATATGCTGCACCGGTTGACGTCATCACGTCAACGCCGGCTGTCGCTGAAAACCAGCGTTGGGGCTCTGTCTCGCATAGGGTCGCAGCATTATGCTGAGCGATGGCCGGTTTGCGTGGATGTGATGCATATTTTCCCCCAAATTGTTAATTTTCGCGTTTTTTTCTTTCTTTGCGTCATGTGTACCGCAAATAAACGTATTTTCTTTCTTTCTTCTCATAATTCACACGTGCATACACACACATACTTCCGTCTTCGTCATTGTCTCGGACGGTAACGAGAGCTCTTGCTCTTACACACAAATTCACAGCGTGTTTGTACAATTAGTAGTCACAAGTAAAGCGCGCGTCGCTCGTGATTAAAAATACTGTATTAGATATGGCTTTCTTTTTGGAAGTAAAAACTCAAATCTCTAATACGCGACTCCTCTGTTTGTAGTTTCATTAAAATCTGGTGTTTCCATACAAATATTTCTTATGTGGTATATCTCTGAAAGACTTCTTAGCTATAGAGAAATAAGTGATACCAGGCCATGAATAGGGTTTACCTACTTGTTTTAGGATTTTCATTTGTAGAATACGTGCTCAATATACCCAAATTACCAAAGCAAATCCTACTACTACGTGATACGAATTAGTTGACGATACAATTAGATATTCTTTAACAAAACTCCTCCTAAATTACGGCAATATGGCAGCGCAATAGGTGCTAGAAATCAATCAAACACGCTGCACGCTAAAATGAGTGACGTTGAACGTTACCGCATTGTCAGCGAGGCGTTTATAGTGAGCGGTTACTGCGGTGACGGCGTGTGGAAGCCATGTTGATTAAGTGCTGGGCTTATGTGTGTCCGAATGTAGGAAGTCTACCAAATATTTTGAGAACATGCTGGAAAATGCTTCAAGAATGTTCTGGAAAATTCCCGTAAAGAAAATTATGCCGATGACTATATTAAAAAAAATATGTCCCCGTCACTTACGAAATAAGACTTTTAAATACATTTTATTAGAATAAAAAAATCCAATGTCTCGACGCCTACCAGACAGCATAGCAGCTCAAAATAGAGAGGAGTGGAAAGGATAAAGGAAGGCCTTTGGCCTGCTGTGAGACAACATAGGCCAAAACGATTACTATGACTGTTAACCTGTAGTATTAGTAGAGGATATAGGTCTCTCTCAGAATTCACGAGTGGTTCAGGTGACGGAAATCAGTCCTGAAAAAGACGTCCTGAAGAAGCCGAACACTTTTCCGCAAGGTCCTACTGAACTTTAAGTTAAAACGAAGTAATCTGAGAACATAGTGAACGTACTATAATAATCGACCTTTAAATCTAATCCCGGAACTAATTACCAGCTACACTTGCTCGACATGCAGATTGATACGTTGGCACTAAACCTGGAATTCTAAATAATTGACATTGGCAAACTTTAGGAACAGCTTATCTCGTGCAATTGAACTTGATAGTTAAAGTCTTGTCTTGACTAAGTATTTGCTTGCTTTATGAAACTACAGACAGTAAATACAGAAGTTAAGTCACGGAAATGAATAGTTTATCTAATTGAATACCCATTAATTGCCTGTAAATTCAAATCGCAACCGTCATTCATTGATAGTTGTATGAAATGGCTTTTACACGGTTTTACTTAGTGTGTACTATTTGATAAACAATAATTTTTTCCTGGCTGTGCATCTGACATTTAGTTTAACTCGCCCCGTGTATCTATTTATCATTTTCATCATCAAGGAATAGAGCCTTTGATTTGGTTTGCACACCTGAAAGTTTTTGCGCAAACTTTACAAGGTTTTATAGATTATTTTCTTTAAAAAGTCGGTTACCGTTAATTCCAAAAATAGTGTGAATTGTCCTTAAGCTCAATACAACTTCTCAGTTTTTGGAACACTGTCTCTTCCACCAACATTAAGAAAAAAAAAAAAAAAAAATTCATTTCACATAAACATGATCACTTATGAAATGTCCGAAGCTGCGCACGGTTCTAATGTGTCGTTTCCTATGGAGGAGAGCTGAGAAGAAACTCCACGGTTACTTTTTAAATATAATTAGCTTTTACAATATCTTCAAATTACTGTGTGAATGTGGAGACAGTGTAGGCAGGTTCGACGAATCAATCAGACGCCTGCATTACTATTCTACAAATCAAATAAATGAGCCATCTCGCCGTGAGCTATCTAATCAAACCGATATACCTAAATACAGTCACAGTTCCAGAGCGGCCTATATTAGTCACATTGGCCGTAACTCCTTGACCGTGAGAGCCGTATTATATAATCAATACCAAGGATTGACCCAGCTATATTTATATTGGTCGCATCCATTGCTGCAAAATAATTGACAGTGAGTGTGGTGTTTTGCATTGATTAAACTATTAGATGACTGACAGTGAGAGACAAAAGAATTACACATATATTTTGAAAATAGAGACAGGCAAAAATGTTCTGACTGTAAAGACCAATCTCAGGGGAGACCAACCTTCGGTGTGGGAGATATGCGATGCACAAGTGACGTGTGCGCAGGTGCACTCTCTCTTCTCTCACTCTCATAGTCCGATGGGACGGCAATCCGACTCGACCGGAGAGAGATCAGGCTCAACGTGCTTTCTGAGGCACGTGGGTATCATACCGCCAACTTCCAAACTCCGGGCTGTTACTAAGAAAATTCTAATGCAAATAAAACTTTGCTCAATCTAGGAATCGGACCCAGGACCCGGACCAGGCACAGCAGTCGCGCTTGCGACCACGAGACCAACAGGACAGGCAAAAATGTAGCATCCAAAGAAGTAACAGCCAAGTTTCAGAGCAGCTGGAAGTGCCGGTGAACCTGGTAATCTATCAAGCCACAAAACGTAGCTAATAGATATCAGCTATTATTTGCAAAATGATGAGAAAGAGTCACGCAAGATTCTCAACATTCAGGGACTGAGTTGAAAAGGATTGTTGAAGACTGGCATCTGTTCATAGACATTTTAACTGTAAGTTGACGTCATACCACTATTAACCAACTGCTATATACATTATAATTTATTATCTAACTACACAGTTCTTTTCATCGTTGACTGAATTCTTTTTCACCTATTTTTGCAACAATTTCATGAGATTAGAGTCCAGGTGATTGACCTATGTTTTTTCTAAAAACGCCTATACACAATTATCCGTTTATTATAATGGCAATATATCTTATACTATTAAAAGAGCAATATTTGTATTTATATATATTTCTAATCACGTTCTCGAAAACAGCTCTAACGATTTCGATGAAAGTTGCAATATATGTTACGGGGGCGAAAAATCGATCTAGCTAGGTCTCATATCTGAGAAAATTGGATTTCTCCATATTTTCACCCGAGCAGAGCTCGGTCTCCCAAAGTTTAGAACAAGATAGCTACCTTAGACTATTTTATATTTGACAATAATTGACAGACATGGCAGCATGGAATTAGTAAGGGAGCTACTATCACAGTAACATGGAATTAGTATGAACTATCCTACATATACTATTAAATGAGCATTAGTAAGTACTTAATATCATGGCAGCATGAAATTAGTATGTACCTACTATCATGGCAGCATGGAACTAGTAAGTACCTACTATCATGGCAGCATGGAATTAGTAAGTACCTACTATCATGGCAGAATGGAATTAGTATGAACTCTCCTGTACAATTAAATGAGCATTTTCTATTTTTACAAGTGCAGAGCTCGGTCCTCCAGGTACTGACAATACAATGGCTTTTGTAAAATATTACCTGTGATGACAAATGGTATGTAATATACGATAGTACGACTGTAAATACGAATGTGATGTCGCGTACGACTGAAGCGGTCTGTACTAATCCAATTGTACACTTCTTAAGGTTTCAAGACAATGTTGGATGATCATTCAACACGTATTTACGTTTTATTCATACCTTCTGATATTGTTAATTGTGATTTTAAGTAAAAGCCATGAGTATTGTGCAAAGAAGTAATAGAGTGATACTGAAACTGGGGTTATAATTAATATACGTCTGAAATCGCGAATCCGCCTTCAGCAAGCATGGTGATCAATGTGAACTTTTTCATTAGACTATTTTTAATAGCAAATAAGAAATTATACAGATAGGTAGTACATATTTCTTCTCATTTTCTCTTTAGTATTAAAGTGAGACAAACGTATTGAGCAAAAGCGCTTCCAATGAGGTTTCATGATTTAGCTTTTTATTCTCGTAATTTGAAACTTCTTGGTAGAATTCTAATTTATTAATAATACCAGCCTGTTACTGTCCCACTGCGGGGCAAAGGCCTCTTCTCATACAGAGAAGGCACGAGCATTGATCACCACGCTTGCTCAAGACGGGTTGGTGATTTCAAACTTATATTAACTATAAGTCCAGGTTTCCTCACGGTGTTTTCCATCACCGATGTCAGTAATGTCCAAGATAAACTCAAAAAGTACATATGAATTGAAAAAGTCACATTGGTACTTGCCCGGATTTGAACCCACAACCTCGTGCATGAGAGGCGAGGCCTTAACCACTGGGTCGTCACGTCAATATATTGTTTTAAGGAAAAAAAAAAAAAAGGAAATGTTACGCACGGCGCTTATTACAACGGAAAATGCGGTAAAACGGGTACTTAAGTGAGAATACCTATTTTACCGCACATTCCGTTGTATGGTGGGAATTTTTGTACTTTCGAATAATGTATACAGGCTTTGTAAATGCATTTTATGAGCAGATGTGTTGAAAAAATATTTACGTTTTAGTGATGTGCATTACTTACCTGCGTACCAAATTCTTCAACCTGCATATTAACAAATTCTTCAATGTCACATCTTTAGATGTCTGTACATACGTAGCAACCGAAAAATGGAACTGTTACAAAGGTGAACCAATTGGAATTGTGTAAATACTATACTAAGGAATCAGCACCACCTACTACTGCTTATGCTACCCTAGTACAGAGAATTCCCAGACGTATTGGTTTAATCCAATTCCTCTCCAATTGTTAAGCAAATGCACAGCTCAGACAAAAGCTCAACCGAAATCAGGTTTTAATTAACGAAAGGCTTCTCGCCGAATGCAATTTATTTAGAACTAAGCCTTAGTGAACAGATGCATAAATCCGAACTGACAGTATTGCACAAATGAAGGAAATTGAGATATGACTGGCAGTTTGGATTGATACAGTTCTGTGATTGTAAATCAATGTGATTGATTTTGGCTTTGAAGTTTAGATTAGAGTGGTTTCTTTTTCGATAAGACTTTACTTTTAAATTGTATATCTTTTTTTTTGTGATATTGTTTTCTTTTCTTAAGTTTGTTGATGCCTTATTATTTGTCTGTCTAATCGAAACTTTCTTTATTAATATGTTCTAATACTAATATTTTGTTTTTTAACTTACTTTAGGAGTTTTAATATGTATTGAGCTCTAGTGTGTAATGATAAATAGGATATTTTGCCTTTGCTATAGAAACGAAACGGTATTCAATATTCAGTCTATCTAGCCTTTTCGCAACTATGTTGAGGTCGAGCGACTGCCTATCTGACCCACACAAGCAGTAACTGGGTAATACGATACCCCTTGGTAAGACTGGTTGTCAGACTTTCGGGCTTAGGACGACCCGTAACGACTATCAATGCTCCACAAATGACAGCCGGGACCAACGGCTTAGCGTGCTTTCCGAAGCACGGAGGAGTCTCGGTATGTAAAGATGGTCACCCATCGATCTGTGCGGCTGTTATAACTTAGCCACGCGCTCCTTAGTAAATAAATAATTAATTAACGTACTATCTTATATTCGTTATTAAGTATAACTTGTAAGATGTACTGCAGAAACTTTCAACCTCATTAGACTTTAGTTAAACTTGTGCAAACTTTAACTTCGATGTTTTTCTCTCATTTTTCATAGAGATAACTTTCTCCGTAAAATCAGTTAGAGAAATTAATTGTTAGTCAAATTGACTACCTACTTAATTTGTCCGTATATTCAAATCACAACCGTAATTCTATAACACGGCAAATTAACGTAGGGTAAGCCCCTGAGTGTACCTACTATGTATATTCGGACGAATACTTCGAGGCCTAAGGGTCCTTTTGTATTTATTTGTATAGTTAGTTAATTAGTCATTTAATTGATTACTTAGTGTAAATAGTTAGTTGTGTTAAATTTTGTAAAGGCGTGTCCAAAAATAAAGCGGCAACAGTGCTCGGCTACCGCGCTGTGTTTGGACGAATGCCGCGCGCGAATGGTTCTGTCTACCTGCCGAGCACAAAATTTTAAGAAACATTCGTCTCTAATTGTGTCTGGACGTATTTCTGCGGACGTATAGCTAGGCAAGCTAGGCAGCTAGGCTGCCAGGTAGCTGCAGGTGGTTGCTGGTAGGTGGCTAGGGTGGCTAGGTATGGCTAGGTCGATTGATATTGCTAACTGAAGTGAGCGACGTGTCTCGGATGTGGCGCGCAGTACTGCCGCGCAAACATTCGTCGGTTTGGTACTAACTACAGCCCGGCAGAAATTGTCCTGCTAACGCCTCGTATTGCTGCCGCGTCTTGTCGCTCAATTTTTGGACACACCTTTACGCAAACATTCGTAGGTTTAGTCCTAAATAGCGCGCGGCAGAAATGTGTCCTGCAAAGGCCGCGTGTTGCTGCCGCGCTCTTGCCGCTCAATGTTTGGACACACCTTTACGCAAACATTCGTCGGTTTGGTCCTAACTAGAGCCCGGCAGAAATGTGTCCTGCAAAGGCCGCGTGTTGCTGCCGCGCTCTTGCCGCTCAATGTTTGGACACACCTTTACGCAAACATACGTCGGTTTGGTCCTAACTAGAGCCCGGCAGAAATGTGTCCTGCAAAGGCCGCGTGTTGCTGCCGCGCTCTTGCCGCTCAATGTTTGGACACACCTTTACGCAAACATTCGTCGGTTTGGTCCTAACTAGAGCCCGGCAGAAATGTGTCCTGCAAAGGTCGCGTGTTGCTGCCGCGCTCTTGCCGCTCAATGTTTGGACACACCTTTACGCAAACATACGTCGGTTTGGTCCTAACTAGAGCCCGGCAGAAATGTGTCCTGCAAAGGCCGCGTGTTGCTGCCGCGCTCTTGCCGCTCAATGTTTGGACACACCTTTACGCAAACATACGTCGGTTTGGTCCTAACTAGAGCCCGGCAGAAATATGTCCTGCAACGGCCGCGCTCTTGCCGCTCAATGTTTGTACACACCTTTAAAGTAATTTTATCTTTAATAAAAACTATATAAATAATAATAATACAGTAATCAAATACTATTAATATAGTTAATACAACACGAATTCTGAACAACAAAACATATCAAAAGTTAAAAATAATAGTACCTAGATAAATACTTTATTTCAGACTGAAAGTCGGAAGCCGAAGTTGCCAAGTGTCGGCAAATCGGGCACCGCTTGACATCTGTTTGGCGGATATATTTCCTGGCAAACGACTTATTTGTGAGATACAGCGGTTGGTATAGTTACATATTTCGTTGCATTCCAGATTATTGCGTTCATGATGATAGTTTCTTAAAGTTATTATCTTAGCTGTTAAACATTATGTTAGCTGTTTTAATTGGATACCGAAATATCAAAAACCAAACAGATCACTTTACGTGATATTTTCGGTTCACCCGCATAAGTCTCGATCCTGTGGGAATATCGGGATCAAAAGTATTCTATGCCCTAATCCAGGTCAAACAAACACACTTTCGCATTAATAACAATCGCAACAATAATATTAGTTAGGATTGTTCGTCGAATCGCTGAGCTCCTTAAGTTCTGAGTTGAGCTGCACGATTACTGACAAATGCGTGCTTGTGACTGGACAGGTCCACTCAATCTTTGTGGTTCTTTCCTCAAAAGACCATTTCAGATACCAATCTACATGGTCTTCACATGATCTGATCAAGATTATACAAAACAAAGTGTTTGTACAAAACTACTTATAGAAATAAAAACATATTGAGTATCACTCCAATCACTAGTTGTTAAATTTTACTTGTATAATTAATAAAACATTTTTCATTTTTCATTTTCATTTTTCATTCATTTCATCACATTTATCATCTAATTAAAATCCTGAAAACGAACATGAAATATACCATATATATATTCACTCCTTTTTCAACCAACCTATCTAAAATTCTATACCCGCGAGTAATACAACCTCTGACCGTACAATAAACCTCTGGGCAGACTTAATCCCCTCGTTATTCGGACATTATCCAGCTGCCATCACACCGACATCAGCTGGCCAATGAAATAACAATGATAATTTTAGTATCAGCTGTGAAAGCATACGAGGAATCTTAACGCAGTGAATTTATGTAGGGACGTTTTTTTATAGGGGGCTAGATATTTAGGGGCTCGTGGCTGAATAATAACAGCCGCACGCGTTCATCGAAGGTACTAGGCTACGCTTGCCGCGGTCGGTTCGTGGATGGGTGACCATCCGTTAAATATCGAGACCAGAAGGCCTCGGAAAGCACGTTAAGCCGTTGTTCCCGGCCGTCATTCTGCATTCATCTTTGACAGTCGTTACGGGTACTCATAAGCCCAAATGTCTGACAACCAGTTTTACCAAGGGGTATTGTATATCCCAGTAACTGGATTGTGGAGGTCAGATAGACAGTCGCTCCATGTAAACTGGTATTCAATAATCCTGTTAGACTAGAAGCCGACCACAACATAGATGAGAACAGGCAAGATAAAAATAAATAAATAAATAAAAATTTGTTTATTTCTTAACCAAATCAAGACAACGAGTTGATGATTGGAGCCTCCTTTTATTTATTTTATTTGTCAACGGCATGTGAAGCCAAGTCAGAGCCCCATGGGCGTCTTTAAAACTCTGACACCAGGTTAGTCACTAACCACACGAATAGAAGAAGACAATAATAACTTTTTTTATATTCAAAACACTTTATCTTTTAAAAGTTTTTATTTATCGGACTTGCTGGCGCCGGCCTCTTTTTACTAACGGACCTCTTGGGACTAACCCGATAGATATAATTTTGAGACTAGGACAGCAGTCATATAAAGGAGTTTTTGGGACATGGGTATTTTTCTTTACTAAGTGCTGAGTCGTCGAAAAGCTAAAACTTTTATTACTATTTTCAAGCATTTATGTACGTGCTACTACCTGTACCCTAATTACGTAATACACGATCAATCAGAATCTGAATCGTTTTGAAACAGATTGCTAATCCATTGCTTCGTGGGTTCGAAAAAAAAATCTGCTCAACAACGTAAATAACACAATGATTGTTGTTGACCTGTCAAATTGAAACAGATTAGTCGGAATTGTCAACGAAAATGTGTTGAGTAATTAGATAGCTGAATTTTAATCAGCAAGAGCTACAACGATTTGAGCCACTGAAAAAAGAAAAAAAAAAACTTGTCGATATCTCGCAAACACACTGTTTCATTGTAAAGGTTCCATTCCGTACCCGACCGCAGAAGAAAACGGCAAGCGACGTGTTGCCGCGACACGACTGGTTTCTATGAATTTCTATGAAATACCTTCCGTAGCTAGCGACACGTCGTTGGCAGCTGCGGTTGAGCGACAGGCGACATGTGTAGCCCGACCGCAGACCAATAGTGCCGCCAACAATCGAGCGATAACACGTTTTTCTATCTTCTATCTACCGATTGGAATACGGGCTGCTGCCTCCAGCGGTCGGGTTCGGAATCATGACTGCAGCGACATGACGCCGCGACGTGTTGCCGGGACATGCTGCCGCGACACGTCGCGCGTTTTCTGCAGTTGCCGTCTGCGGTCAGGTATGAAATGGTACCTTTACACATAAGTTTTGAGTCTTTACTTCATTTAATAAAACTTTGGCCCTGAAATTCGGCGCGTCACACCAGTCAGCTGTTGCACGCCTCCACGCACGGCTGCGCTTACGCGTCTTTTCAAATTCAGATTCAAATTCAAAACCTTTCTTTTTCTTAATATACATACTTACATGTTATACAGTCCACTAGCGTTTCATTTAACTTCACCACGACCTATCGTCGCGATCAAATACTTTAAATGGAATTTGCTTATTTTACATGTAGAAACATGCATACGAATATGATATTTAAGTAAATAAGCGTTTTTGAGATGGGACTTCAGAGAGAAATCCTAAACATCCATATATCTACATTATATTATCCATACTGGAAGTACTTAACATAATAAATGTGAAACTGTGTCTTTCTGTTTTAGTCTAGTCTTTTCACGCCTTAACTGCTGAACGAATGTCCCTGTTTGGCACACGGGTAGACCATGACCCGGGACGTAGGACACTTTTTATCCCAGTAGTACGTTCCCATTGGGATAATTTCAGACCTACACGCGGGCGAAGCAGCGGGCAAAACCTAGTTAGTTAGTAGCAAATGGTGAGCTCGTGTAACAGAGCTCAATTTCGGAGTAAACTAAACCCCGATAAATTTTCGAAATAAAAATCCCGTGTCATCCAGAAGAAAATGAATGGCTCTTGCCACATCATTTTTGACAACTCTTCTTTTTCACGTCCCAAAATGTATCACCTAAATATCAGTACCTACACCTAACGAATACAAACCAACCTACCTGTCCGTAGGTGTGTCCGTGGCATCACAGCGGGCACTATCAGAAAGGCTCTTATCTCAGCATAATGCTGCAATATTACAAAAAGTTATACCATAGATCAGCGCTACGGTATAATTTTTTAGGTATAATATACGTACCAGAAACGTGTTTTGTTTCGGCTTTTTTGCTCGATCTTAATACGGTACACCCTTCGTGTGCCAGTCTGACTTGCACTTGGCCGTTTTTTTTTACTGTTTGTATTTCTTGACCCAAATAAAATATTTTTCTTTATTTCATTCCTATATCTCATGGCGATGACCTTTCGTTTTAAAAAAGTAACAAAAAGTGATTTGCACAGACCCTATTTGTAACACCCTAACGCATCGTTGGGTACATTCCTAATCAACATACAACCTATACCGACATACCTATTTTGTCTGATCTAACATTAAAACCGATCCACGTTTGATATTATCCAAAATCCTGTGATTACTGGCATTCATACAATTCGAATTACCAGAACGCACGTGATTGGTTGTTTACATTTTGTAAATAGAATATTATGTGTGCACACAGTTATACGAATTTCGCTTCAAAGGACAGATCGTTAACGTATCAATGATTTGGTAGGTAGGTACATTAAAAAAATCACAAAATTCAATCGTAATATTTCATGCAACGAAAACAAAATTTGGGGCCGAAACGCTCGGGTCATAAGGCCCAAATGAGCGTATCCTTTTTACCCGACTACGGCGAAGCAAAAAGGAGGGTTATGATTTTGACCGGTATGTATGCTCATCTGTTACCTCATAACTTCTAAAATACTGATCATAATTTGATAAATGAGGTATCGTTGGAAGCGTCTTGATCGTCCGCTGGTTATAGGCCATGTGACGTTACATTAAATGCCATTAAAAATGGATTAATGATATGATAGTAATAATATGTAATTAAATAGATCTTTCCATTTATTTATTTTTTATTTATTCAGTTAATTGACTGTTCACTCAATAGTTCATTAAATAAATGTAGCACCTCTATCTACCAGTACAACATATGATAACAGGAGGTAATATAACTAAGTATATTATGAGTTTATGTGATGTCAGGACCAATTGCTGCGGCCACAAAGTATTTTTTTTTTTAAGTAATGACAATCTGTTCCGTTTTTCGAGAGGCTACCTTAAGTTGGTTGTTTTAAAAAAGGTAAAGAAAGGAAATAAATTTATTTGCCACAGGTTAAGGCACATACTATTCACACAAAAACAAAAAACACAAAACTCTTAAGGGGTATGCGCTAAGGTAGCCCGCGAGATTCAAATTAACTGTCGTTTTTTGCATTTTGCAGGTCAGTGTCAGGTTTTATGTTTATTAAAATATGATTCGCGACCGTAACAAATATGGCTTTACATAATTATAATCATTACAATCAGCAATACTACTCCATAAGTTAGCATAATTGTCAAATGTCATGATTTCATGAAATAGTAATTCAATGGGATTACATGAACTTAGAGAGTTGTATTGATCATTTTTATGATTATAATTCTATAAAGAAACATTTGATATGGCCGCGAGTCATATTTAGTAGATCGTCGTAGATCAACATACTCGTAGAACATGATACTGACCTGCAAATTGCAAAAATCGTAAGTAAATTTGAATTTCGTGGGCTACCTTGACGCTTTCGCTTTAAAATAGTATTGTGTGCCTTACGGCTGCGCCAAATATGCAGCTTAAAATATGCCAGACAACTAGTGCCTGACGCTGGTTATCAACTGGACCTTGGTAATGTTTCCATTCGTGAGTATTTTACCATTTATTTAATGCTCTAGTCTTAAAAAGGATTGTATAGACGCGAATGTAAAACCATAAGCTTGTATAAAGGCTCGTTCAGACCAGCGCGACGCGACGGCGCCACGCGACTCGAACAATATAGTTTCTAAGAAAACTTCACGGTGTAACAATAACAGTTGTCGCGTCGCGCTGTCGCGTCGCGCTAGTCTGCACAAAGCTTAATGAGGTCATAATGTATTTCAATAAAATTATTATTTTTGCGTTTACCTGCCATGAATTAGGAAAAAGTAATAACATATCTCAAGTTGGAAATCTATTTTCTGACTGCCAAAGGGTAGTTGAGATAAGATTACTTATTATCAAACTTTAGTAGGCACTTTTGAAAGTATATTTGCTTTTATCGAAAACTATTGGTCCTCCGAGTCCATTTTACGATCGGACGTTCAAGAGCAAGAATTTATCAAGTACTAGGACATCATAAAAGGATAAGCGTGTTCAGTTCGACAAAGTCTCTCATATAATGTTGTGTGCGTACTGAAAGTTTTTTCCGTTGAAAAATGGGTATAGTCCTAACTTTTTATTAATATTTCAAATGCGAAAGTCAGTTTGTTTGTTGGTTACGCTTTCACACTAAAACGGCTGATTGGCTTTTGATGTAATTTGGCACATGAGGAGACCATGACCTAGGTTAGGACATAGAATACTTTTTATCCCGGTAGTACGTTTCGATAATTTACGACCTACACGCGGGCAAAGCTGCGGGCAAAAACTAGTTCTGATATATGTATAGCTATGAGAAATATTATCTACTACTGCAGTGCTATTCTGTAACCATCTCACCGTGAAAAATTAGGTGAAGTGAGCGTGGAGTGAGCTGTCATTCCACAGGGATTGACACTATTGACAGCTCACGTCACCCAAGTTTTCACGGTGAGATGTTTACAGAATAGCATGGCTGGTATGAAAAGCTGGATTGGACAGTTATTAGAGTAACAAACGTAATAATGGCCTGACTATATGTTGTGATCAACACATTATGTAAGTATTTGTGATGATATTCTGTGCTGTCATTTTACCATGGAAGAATCTATAAGTGTCAAGGACCGCCGGTACCGAAAAGGTGCCACTATGCGTGTCAATTTCGGTGCCGGGGCTTGACGGTTGTGGGCGCTGGTACCGAGTCGGCCGCTGGTCCTTTGGCGGTCCCTACACCTACAATAAGTTTGCGTAATATGATTGAATCAGCCCTTCCCCTCAAATGATCCAGTACACGCAATAACATTGACGGCCCCTAAGCTTCAATGTTTTCGCGTGAACAAGACCTGCGCAAAACTTATCCTACACGGTGTACTTAATAAAAATTAAAGCCGCTCAAACTTTTGTTCAATCATTGCGTAATCTTGAATTATTAACCCTAAACTGTCAAAAACATTGTGCAAATCGTGATATTGTGCAATATAATTGATCGTTTAGGCCCCGGTCCGGCCTAAGTCATGGGGACACGAGAAAAAGACGACAAAGCCGAACCAGCCTTATAATAATGTGTCAGAAATTCGTGCCTGATATGAATTGTAGTTTTCGTACAAAAAGGAACAAAAGATTCAAAGTTTCAAGAAGTCACTAGCTCAAGTCGCTCAAACCCAACGTCTCATTTCAAATTCAAAAACCTCACTGTACCTACTATATTTGCACGCCAGAAATTTCGCGAACCTCACGAAATGAACGAAAATGTGTTATTATGTTGAATATATTAGCATCTTATTTAACAAGCGTCTTCTAAGTGAATACAACAGATTTTGACGTACCTACAACTATCCTTATAGGATGGTTGATAATAAAGACAAAATTTGGTATTAGAAATACGTACGTTTGGTAGCAGAAATACGTACTTAGCTAACAATGCAAATGATGAAAATTTTATTTATGATAATAATATTTACACAATTAAAAACTTCCAGAATTAAAATATAATTGTACGTTATAATATGTACAATTATATAAAAATGGAGGGAAAATAGTAATATGGCATCAATAAATTTGTCCGCATCGCTGTCAACAGAAAAAGTGCCCAAAAGGCTGGCAGCATTACCACGTTGGATGGCGATGCTGATTTTTTTACCTAAAAATAGGCCAGTCCTCTGGTCACGTGAAGAGTCTACCAGCCGCTTGACGATGTCTCAAAAAAACTAAGTGGGCACTCGGACGTCATTTTTTTTTTTTTGTATGTGAAATTATAAAATAACTTCTCCCGCTCTGGGCGGAGTGGGAGGGCGTGTCAGACTCGTACTGACAAAAACCCACCCGTACGTTGTCAGGAGCCACGGTATCCCTTTCGGACTTTCCCGCGACCCCGGCACTTTCCCGAAACCGCGGCCCACACTGCCGGTATTTCAACCGGCTCCAACACCAAACGGCTCTAGCATATAAGTCACAATAAGATTGGAGTATTGGCGCCGTTTGAGGTTTTCCGCACCTGCAGCAGCCGCCCCAGCACAACCCGCCGTGCTAGGAAGATGGGATGGCTGATGATGAACATTGATATTACTGGTTTTCAATCCTGAAGGATTTAAAAAATGGTGTGAATAAGGCAGTTGAGGTCACTACACTACATTTTTTTTAAATTTCTGCTATGAGGTAGGAAGTGTTATGAACCGTATGATAGATCGCAGACGAAATATATATTGAAGGCCAGCCACCACAAACATTGCTTGAAGAAAAGAGAAGTTTAAACGTCTTAAATGTTAGGTTAAACAGTCGCTAATTATTACTTAACTTTAAGCAACGTTTACAAATATAGCCCTTATTGTGTAAATCTTAAGTATCTTATTGCTTGAGTATCTCTCAGTCATCGGTCAGACGAATTGTAACATCGATTGTATATGTTTTATCTCAAATAGATAAGGGAATGTCTATCCATCAAATCGAACTTCGAGGGCAAGACTTGGTGTTAACAAGTTAAGAGCATTCCACCCTACGGGTATAACGTTAATCTGTCACTCCCATCTGAGACGGTTTTATGAAATTCGGAATCCCTTACATATTATTTTGGCTGTAGATTATTATCTAGATATTTTTGCTTACTAGTTGTACACGGTTTCACAAAACTTCGCCACTTCCACGGCGTTATCGGTGGTTGTGAGAGTCGCATAGTAAAATACAAGAATGACTAGGCATTCTTAGTATACCTAAACAGCTTAAGTCTAGAATTCCCCTATAAATAGCTTACAAGTTTGTGTTGTACGTACAAACCAGTACACAGTGTATATTATTGTACATACAAACATCGAAAGTTGAAACAAATATAGAGCAAGTCTGGACTAAGTCGAGCTAGCTTGAACAAGCTAATTTTAAAGCCGATCGATTAGATTGAACCTTTGTTCGGATCACTTTCTATACAGGGTGGTAGGGGACATCGACACGTTACCTGTTACCATGGTTTCAGTACATGATTCTGCACCACGCTGCGCACGCTGATAGCACGTTGCTAATTTATCGTCAGTTATTTAAAAAAAAATGCTGTTTGCCATTAATTTTGACCGCGTAGGTATTGCACTTTTCTGTGAAACACGTAAAAATTTCTACGCTTGGGGGTCTAAAATCATGTGCTGAATTCATAGTTATGATGCAACAGAACAACTTGTGGAAATTTAACATCTCGGGAAAACACTACTCACACACACGGCACTTTTTCTTAAAATGTATAATTTTATTATTTATTTACTTTAAATATTTTTTTAAATACCTTTGTTATGTATTCGTCTTGGAACAACCTACCCCCTCACTAGGAGTCGGGCGTTGGTAGCTGCGCTACAGTTTTAGCTTTTGCAGCTATCATCGTTTAACATTTTTGTCTTGTATGTATTTGTTTTTTTGTTCCCAATAAACGATTTAATTTATTTTTTAATAGTTACAGTTTGCGCGTCAAAATCCCTTCTTCTTCTTTTCGTGTGGTTAGTGAGTAACCATGAATATCCCTGCCACCCTGTATACTCTACGAATGAAAGTATATGAGAAATCACGCTTTAAACAAACAACTCATAAGTAACGGATCACGTTCAGTAAGTTCTACGAGTAGTAACCGAGCAGTCAATATTAAACTAAGAACAATGAATAGGGCGAGGAGACATTTTCGGAAGATATTGCCTCGTAAAGAAGGTCGCCCCTGATCTGATGCAACAAACATGATTTTTATTAGCAATCGTTACTAGCAAGGGGACGTAGGGGTGTCCATATAGAAAAAAGTAAAGTCAAAGTCAAATCACTTATTTCAAAAACGCAATTAAAAGACACTTTTGAACGTCAAAATGTAAAAAAAAATAGAATTGATTCTAGTGAGCAAGTAAACAAGTAGAGTTAATTTTAGAAATAATTCATCCCAAAATTTTAAGAAAATACTTAAATTGTTATTATCATTGTTTCATGTAGGTAATTCAATTATAACAACAGTTAATTAGATTTTACTTGTAACTTACTTATTTCCGAGCTCCGTTTTCTTTCTCTACAATTATTAATACGCTGTTTGAATATTCGTCGGTCACAAGCCACGATCTCATTAAATGCGTTTGCCGACCGCGGCTGTCACTGGGCGTCACCAAGAAATTAGGATTATTCGAACCAAACGAGACGTCAAGATGACAGCAATCGTTTGTCCATCGCGACCGAACTCGGCGGTTCAGTATTATAAGTTAGACAAAACAAAAGCCGGGCGAACGGCGCCGGTGCGACGGCAGTGTGTGATTGTACAAGATTAAACGTGTTTTGTATTGCCGGCACACCGGTCTGTCACAATCTCGGGCCGAGTTCTAGGGGTGGGTCGTTACGCGATTTTCTCGAAACGTAACCCTAACTAGTGACTTCGAAGGCGTCACCTGTTTTGAAAACACGTGATTTTAGTAACTAGTTATTTTTTCAAATTATATTCGGTGATTCAACATGGTGATTCTATCGAAGTTTTACAGTTATTTGCGAAACGAAAATATAAATTATTATCTACGTAATACGTTACATATCACAAGCTTTAAGTGTTTGGAACGAATAATTTTTTGTAGCTACATATGCAGTTACATCATTAACGTAATACGAACACAAATAAACTTCCCTTCATACTTTATTCAGGCTTCAGGACTGAGTGCATCGAAAATGTTACTACTTACAAAATAACCGGTTTACAGTTTGACTCGAAACTAAGTATTCGGTTACAAGCCCCATAGGCAGTTATTGTAACTACTGACGTGAAATAACGCCCACACCTACCGAGTTCTAGTGGTGGGGCGCTTGGGTGACTGACGTGTGTTGTTGCGTATCGCTAGTTGGTGACGTCCCGGTGACGGCTGCGGTGGACAAACACCCTTACGGTAAGTGAATTCCCACTAAAACACAATGCTTTCATTTTCGTCTAGCAATACAGTTTATAATTCAAAATTCAAAGAAATTATTTCACATGCAATAAAATCATAGAAATCTTCGAAAGTTCAAATCTAACAGTTATGTTGACACACAAAAATCTAGGAACAAATTAATTAAACTTAGAAGACAATCCAAGCCCATTAACTCCGAGTACCAGGAACATAGGAGTTACGAGTATACTACGGAAACATTTATATCTGATATCACAAAGCGAACGGTCGACAACAGCTGCGAGCTTACGCTTGAGTTTCTCACAATAAATTTCATGCGAGGAATTACTTATATGCAAAGGTTTTGACAGTCTGAACTTTATGTGCAGTATTCTGGGAGGGGGATTTCTTATGGTGATAGCTGAATATAGTGCTGGTCAACATCACAAAATTATGATGTGGAGGTGACGTCAAAAGATAATGATCGGTCCATGGAAAAACATTTCCATGAGCTGCCATTACGAAGTTAGTATAATCCAAAAAACATAATGACACGTTCGTTCAAACATCTACACTAATATTATAAAGAGAAACGATTAGATTTTTATATGTTTGTTAGTTTGTTTGTAATTAATAAACTCATAACCTACTGGACCGATTTAAAAAATTCTTTCACCACTAGAATGCTATATTATAATTGAGTAACACCCTAACTAATAATTATAAATACGAAAATGAGTTTGTTTGTTTTTTACGCCTTCACTCTAAAACGGCTCAACGGATTTGGATGAAATTTTGCACATGGGTAGATCATGAACTAGGTTAGGCTAAAGGATATTTTTTATCCCGATATTGTTACGGGATCTAGACTTAAGTCACGCGGGCGAAACCGCTGGCGGAAATTAGTATTATTAAACTTTGTTCTGTCACACGCAAAACTGAAATTTAAATGGTTTTGATTTCTTCAGAAATAAATAATACCCTTATGCACGTCGTGATAATCTTTGATGACTTCTTGAGCCGAAAGGCGACGACGCTGCGACATACCTATAGGTAAAATTAAATTTGTAACAGGCGTTACAGGGTCTCCCTTACAAACTGTACCCAAAAACATTTTACGAAAAATTGTCGAGGGCGTTGTGGTTTCAGCAGCTATATGAAGCCAATCTTTTTTGTAACTTTACTATGTAGACAAGCAGGAAGCCCAACTGAATTCAACTGATGTTAAGTGGTCACTGCCGCTTATGAACATGGGGGGCTTGTGGCTAAGTAATAACAGCCACACGGGTCGATCGTTCAGGTAAAGCTACGCTTGCCGCGGTTGGTTCGTGAATAGGTTACCATCTTTACCTACCAAGACCCCGCCGTACATCGGAAAGCACGATATACCGTTGGTCCCGGCTGTCATTCGCGGATCATTGACAGTCATTACGGGTCATCAGGAGCCCGAAAGTCTGACTACCAGTCTTACCAAGGGGTATCGTATTACCCTGTAGCTGTAACTGGGTTGTGGAGGTCAGATAGGCAGTCGCTCCATGTATTCAGCTGCATCCGTTTAGACTCGCAGCCGACCCCAATATAGTTGAGAAAAGGCTAGGCGCCGCTTATGAACATACCAGAAACATCGCGAAGCGCTCCCAAAGACAAAGTTAAAATGTCCCACGTACCCGTACGTGAGGGGTAGGTACCCCTCAAATAGGGAACACAGTGACGCTGTTTAGCGGCAGAAATACGTTGGACGTGACAAGCTGACTAAATAGTATATTTAGTTGGTTATATGCAGTTAGAAGTTTTCTTTAGTCGGTAGAAGTGAGCAAGCATGAATATTATGTAACCAACTGTAAACACGGGGTAGTAGGGGAGAACGCATTGTATCTGCTAATTGCTGTTCACCAACATAATTAGTATTACCTAATACTACCGAGTTGTTTACGATATATATTGCCTACTCTCCGTTTATAGGGAACCTTGCCTTTCCCTGTGGCCACGAGTAGCGACACGCGCCTTGCGACAGCAACTGCGGCAAAATCAAAAGAAGTTGTTTAGAGCAAGCAACGAGTCACCACGACGCGACTTGCGGAGCGACAGACTAAAAGGACCTTCGTACACAAGGTTACGCAAATCTTCGGTACCCGACGATATTGGTCTCAAAAATTCAAAATATCGTATTTCACATAAACCTACATGGGCACTTATGAAACATCAGAAGCTAGGTGCACGGTTCCAATTGGTCGTTTCTTACACGACTACCGCAATACAAATTCATGTGGTGGCAACGCGTGCCTTTGTACGAATCTCTAGGATTTTTTATTGCGCTAGTCGATTAGAGACCAAAGTCGTCGGGTATCGAAGATTTGCTTAGCCTTGTGTACGAAGGGCCAAACAGTGTCGCTTGGCGAAAGTCGTGTCGCAAGTTGCATCGCCCCAGGCCGTGAACCCGCCTTAAACCAACGCGAGCTTCAGAAACTCAGATAGTAGTTCAGAGTATGTATAATTGTATAATTTTATTCGCAATATAAATTGCGTTTGTAAATGCACCTAAAACACAGCATAAACATATGGTAGGTTAGGTACTAAAGAGCTCGTCGTTTCTCAAAAAAATGGCGTCGGTGTCGTATCACGTAGGACTAATATTAACTTCCATTTCATCTTTTATGTAAGGTCAAGAGGGTTATTTAATAAATTACGAGTATTACCTTTATTAAATCAAGAGGAGACCTTCTTATAGTGTTTTATTTTATATCCCACGCTTATAAATATTTTTTTAAGATAGCTTACCACTACCTAGACTCTTGATATCTTTATCTAAGTTTCATTGATAAGAACGGGTACGGGTACGGGTACGGGTTTTCATTCAAACCAATCATTCATATTTAAAGCTAAGAAAATACGATGTTGTCATACTTTCTTTTTATGAACAAAAGTAGTCTGAATTAAATGTTTTTTTATTTTTTTATATTTCACCTGAGGGTTTTTTACATAAATAATAGTGACTTAAAAAAACAAGCCAGTTGATTCTTTGATATGGTCTCATTCATATTCACTCTCAGATTTACTCACATTCTCAGATAAAAACCCCTTTATAATAAAAAACCCACGTTTCACAAAACAAGGTACCATCAATGGGTAATCGAAATATCTGTACCTAAAAGGTTTTCATATGTAATGCACTTGTCAAGCAAGGATAGTGTTTCTGGGGAAAAGGGGAGATAAATGGGGCGACCACAGATTATTGACAAATGGAGTGCTCCACCGCCAGAACAGACCTGAAATAAACTATTACATGTCAGTTGTTCATGTGAAACCAATATTAAGCAGTTCATGAAACGATTGAATAGTGTCGGCAAGTGCAAATAATACAAGCATGCAATGGACAATCTAGTCGATGTTAATCGAAATTGCAACGTATATGCACAAAAAATATACCTTTAACGCCACACGGAAGAGTTCAAAAGTTAATTAAACGTGGAAAGCGAAACAAATTCTTTCTCTACGAGAAAATAGTATACACTCTTCTCTAGGAGAGACTTATTTGTTTCACTGTTCGACGAGGCGGGTACCTGTAACTGTGCGTTTGCACTGGCGAAACATTTACAACAAAACATGTTGAAATCTCTAGTTCCTGTCAAACATTGTGTGCAACATTGACAGAAAATAGAGATTTCAACATGTTTTGTTGTGAATGTTTCGTCAGTGCAAACGCATAGTTAGCTATTCATTTACTCTTTACTCTGTGGTTCTGTGATGTGGTAAGCCTGACGGACATCGAGCTTATGTCCACGGGATTTGTAGGTAGGTGTGAGCATTCTGTAGAACCAGGATCGTTTTGCGAAATTGATGAGCTTTTAGTAGGGAGATTATACAGATTAGTAGATTTGTTTGACTGTCAATACTTCCTTTTTTGTTTGAGAAGGAATTCATAATACCTATACAGCATGTAAAAAAACCTTATCAGATCCGTGAGGATGTTGTTAGGTATCGTACTGAGAGTCTATTTATGTGGTAATTTTCAGGAAAAAAGAATTATATTCAATGGGGTTATTCCATGGGGTGCGGGCGGCCATCATTTAGCAGGTGTCTACAAGTCATAACTTATGATACCTGCAGTGCTATTCTGTAACCATCATCCATTGACAGCTCACTTCACCCAAGTTTTCACGGTGAGATGTTAACAGAATAGCCTGGCTGTTCAAAATTTGTAATTTTTTATGGGTTTGGGGTAATTTTGGTACAAAAATGTGAATTTTAAATAGTAATATTATTTTAAATAATAATAAGATTTTTTATTACTTTTTGGTAATGTTATTGCAGTACCTATGTGCCCCTTTTGGATTGGATACATATTTGTATGTATTAACAACTTACACTAACGTGTTTTTGAGTTAAACATTAGATAATAAAAATTGTAATTTCCAGAAGTTTTAAAAACTTAGCTTATTTCGAAAAAAAATAAAAATTCGTCGAGTGATATTTACGATTCATTCGTGAGTAAGTGTAGTCCGAACTTTTCAAGCGTATAGATTCTAATAAATTTTCAATACAAAGGTCTGGTTTACATCTAATAGCATCAAAGATATATGAACAATTAACTGAAATTAGTTCCAAAACTTGAGTTATTTATTGCTTTCAATGTTCTCGAGTAAGAAACTTGAAACTAAGCCGTTATTAGGCGTACACGCAGCAATTACCCGCCGCGTGATTTATTTTATCACTGAAGAGTTTTCATTATTACTTTGTCTATTATTTTATCTTTGTTTATTTTGTAAATTCTTGTATGTTTTAGTAACATTCTTCTATGTCAAGTTCAGTATGTTTCCTCGCTAAACAATCTTAGAAAGTTCTTATTTTATATCCCTAACGGGGAAGCTTTTGGCCTACATCTCACCTGATGGTAAATGATGATCAGGCTGAAGGTGGAAGCGAGCTTCACCCGGAATCCTCAACCACAGAGGAACTGGCTATCTTACCTCTAGCTGTTGAAACAAAACAATGTTGTTAACATTGTTGTTATGGCGACAGACTTAGATAAGATGGTGGTAGCTAGCCTGGCGGACTTAGAACGAGCCCTACCACCAAACGAACCGAGGAGAAAATTTTGCCCCCACTGGGAATCGGACTCGGGACCTGTGGGCCTGAGACAGTACATACAGGGTCTGTGGTCTAATTTTCGAAACAGAGCATTAGATATAATGCCCGGTTTAAAAAACCAACACAGAAACCAGCTAACAAATTGTCAACCGCTCGTAACCGACTGATTGGTTGAAGGATTTATGAACAGCCAATGGCATCACTTGACTTGCGTTTACTTTTGAAGCGTCGATCATTTTCGTTCCAAAAACCTGGCATACGTAAATTGACGAACTCTACGTGGTAATCTTTCGCCGGTAAGCTACTATGGGTGAATTTCACCAATAAAACTGAACGCGATCAGCACATCTAAACCGCGTAAAGAGTTGTCAGTGTCATCATTGTTGTGGAATATTGACACTGACAGCTCTTAAACGGCTTACATTATGGCATATTTAAATGCGATCGTCGCGCGAATTGCCGATCGTTCGAAGTTTTTGTTCGGTGAACCTGAACGCGTGGTCGCACCGACAGAAGTCATTTTCCAGTTTTCCGAACAAAAAAGGACATAAATGCAAGCGACCAATCGAGTATTCGCGTCATGCGGCCTCAGATGTGCTGATCGCGAACAGTTTCATTTATGAAACGTCCTAAAAGTTATATTGATAAATAATGTGTTCTTACCCTTTAAAAAGCGTAATGCGCGATTTAAACCCGCGTTAGATAAATTACTAGAAACATTTTTAACGATTAACATTTATTTTTGCTCCGAATAAGCGTAGTTTTCTCATTAGAGAATACTTTTAAGATCATCAATCAGTCTCAATGAAAAAAAAGTGTAATAAAATATAATCACAATTCACTTATTTGAATAACAAAAACTTTTTTGGTAGTTTCAAAGCCAGTTTATTCAAAAACCTATCAGGTATGAAATACTTTTAAAATAATTTTTCCTAATTTTAATATTCGTTTTTCAAATTATTTATTACTAGCGATCCGCCCCTGCTCCGCAAGGTTTTTATGACTTGACAAAACATCAAGATTTCTTAATTATCTATAAGTTTAATATTAATGTTTATACACATAAACCTTTCCGAATATATTCTCTAAATTGTGTTGAAAACCTCATCAAAATCCGTTGCGTATTTTAGAAAAACAACGCGGACATACACACAGACGCAAAAAGAGACTTTGTTTTCTAATATGTATAGAGGACCACTTCTGAGGACCTAAAAAACGCCATTGTTGGCGCGACTAGCTCGGCCACCTACAGGGCCCAACCCATCTAACATAATACAATATTTTTACCTTTGACATCGAATCGAAAAGAAGAAGAATACAGAAGATTTATCCACTGTCCTATCGCAGGTATGCTGGAAGAGATTTCTGTAGAAATAATCATCACCTTTGTACGTATTTTTCTGTTCCTCTCTTCTTGTCTGTTTTTTGTGTGTACAATAACCAAAATCAGCCTATGATGTTCCCACTGCTGGGACACATGCCTCCTCTCTGTGAGAGGGAGTGGGCCGTAATCCAACACGCGGGCCTAGTGCGGGTTGGTAGATGTCACAAATGTCTTCGAATTTTTGGTTCTAGGACATGCCGGTTTCCTCACGATATTTTCCTTGACCGTAATGAGAGCAGTGGTGATGAAATAATTTACATAAAGTAAAGCGCCTGTCAGGGTTCGAACCTTCAACTTACAACTCGTAAGTCGCGGCCGTTACCAATGGGCCACCACTGCTCTTGTATGTACCTACATATATGGTTAAATAAATGAGAAGGAAAAATTAAATTATTTTAGGTTATTTTTGTTATCAATATTATCATAGGTTTCAATATATCATATTCAATATTTTTGTAAGTGTCTTTTACAAAAAAAAAGTCTCGTTCACTTTTTTCTTTTTTTTTGTCCAAAATACACATATTCCATTTATTTAGCAGAAGATTTTTACAGTGAAAACATAGAATACATTTCTATATTTTTCTAGCATTTTCATCGCTTTTATTTGCTTAAATACATCATGTGAAACATAAAAAAGCAACATATTTTTCCAGTAATTAGAAATAATAGTATATTATTTGTTGAACGGGTTTTTGTATGTTATCAATAAATATAATGACGTATTTTCGTTTAATTATTATTGCTGTACAAATAACAAAAGAATACCATGAAAAGCTTATCGCAGATAGCTTTATTTTCATAAACATAATATTTCCTTATGACATTATGCTGAGCTGAGGCCCTTTTGGCATTATAATCATTGTTTTCTTTCTATATAGTTAAGGTGTATTTTAGGACCGAAGCCTCCCGGGATTGCGGGAAAGTCCGAAAGGGATACCGTGGCCCCTGGCAACGTACAGGCATCTGAAGGAACACGAGTGGGTTTTAGTCAGTAAGAGTCTGACACGCCCTCCCGCTCCGCCCAGAGCGGGAGAAGTTATTTCAAAATTTCCCACCCAAAAATAGAGGTGTATTTTTCTGCTGTTATGCCAATAAACGGACTTTTCTTTCTATAAAACGGTGATGGAAAGAAGAATAATTTCTTTGTTTATTTCGAAGGAAACCTTAAAAAGGGTCGCAGCATTAAGCTGAGCGCGATGGCCGTTTTGCGTGGATGTGACGCATATTTTCCCCCAAATTGTTTATTTTTGTGTTTTGTTCGTTCTTTGCGTCATGTGTACCGCAAATAAACGTGTTTTCTTTCTTTTTCTTTCAAAAAACCTTATAAATTATTTCATCTAAGATAATAAAATCAAATAACGTGATCTGTTTTAATCCCGTATAACACCTGTGAGAGCACACATTAATACAACCTGTGCTGCCCTCTCGCGGCATGAATAAATTACAATTTTAATATCCACGACGTGATTACAGAAAATCCTGGCTTTTTAGTCATAAGACCCAATTAGTAGAATAATCCCATACAAGTTTTAATACACACGTGAATAAAAAGAACAGTCTGTAGGTACATTCCATGTACAGGAAGTCCTTTTGAAGAGTACAGGATATAATTTAACGAGTTCTATAGAATTTTCCCAATAATACGGTTTCCATTGCTAACAAAGGAAGAATTGAGCAAATTTCACATTATTATTGTATTTTAATCCATTATTGGAAATTATAGAGCTTCGGATTTGAAAGCCATTTATCATGGTTTTCCCGAAATGTGAATAAATTTCAATTTGGGTGACATTAATTAATTCTGTAGGTATTTTAATGCCCTTTAAGCATAAATAAAAGGGACTTCCGTGTTCTTTGGATTTAATCCCGCTGTGGTATTAATTCGTTATTAAAATGGATCACTACCTATATGATAAAAGCCGCACGGTTTGGTCTAGCTTCGTGGATGGGTGACCAATCACCATCCATTACTTATCGAGGCCCCTCCGTGTCTTGGAAAGCATGTTAAGCCGTTGGTCTCGGCTGGCATCTGAATATCTTTGACAGTCGTGACGGTAAGTCAGAAGCCCAAATGTCTGTAGTCTGTCAGTAGTTTCCCAACTATGTTGGGATCGGCTTCCAGTCCAACCGGATGCAGCTGAATACCAGTATTTTACATGGAGCGACTGCCTATCTGACCTCCAGAACCCAGTAACTGAGTAATAAGATACCCCTTGGTAAGACAGGTTGTCAGACTTTCGGGCTTCTGACGACCCGTAACGACTGTCAAAGATACACGAATGACTGCCGGGACCAGCGGCTTAACATGTTTTCCGAAGTACGGAGGAGTCTCGGTATGTAAAGATGGTCCACAGCTAAAGCTGATGAATCGACCTATGCGGCTGTTATTACTTAGCCACGAGCTCCTCTAACTCCATGGTAACCAGTATTGTATGTAAATCGACCTGATTATGTCTTTAAGTATAGAATTAGTATTCACATGTCACTCTCCCCTCCTCCACTCATATGTAACTCTTAGGTAAAGAGTTTATTGAATGTGGTACAATTGAATACTAAAATGGCACAAAGTATAGCTATTTAGACAGTGGAATAGCTTTTTCAAAGTGTCTTAATCCTATCTACCTACATTAAGACACTTTGAAAAAGCTATTCTATTACTATACAGTTTTCCGAAGTTTTCAGATCTCCGAAAGCTTCGTAAAACTGTACTACCATCAGCTTTACCTTAGTTTTCAGATTTTCATAAAGTCCTTAGAAGTAATCATTATGATTGTCTCTAAACTATCTTAATGATACTGATAATATCTCGAGTTTTTAGGTTCTTCACGACTTCAAGAACCTAAAATAAGTAAATAATAACCTCAAAACAACATCAACTCTTACGTAGTCCTTCATTCTAAAGGTAAATTTTTATCTTCATACAAAGTTCGTTAATACTCGTAACACTCCAAATTCAAAAAAACATCAGTTCCATTAATTCAGAATTCCCAAAAAGATTAAGTTCTTTCATAGATTTGTCAAAACATTTTAAATTCTAACACACCAGCTATCTAATTACGTAACATATTTTCGTAAACGATTACGACTAATCAGTTTCATTTTGACAGTTCAACAATATTCATTGCGCTATTTACGTTGTTGAGCAGATTTTTTTTAGATATTATGTAGCAATGGATTAGCAATCTGTTTCAAAACGATTCAGATTCTGATTGATCGTGTATTACGCAATTAGGGTACAGTTCCATAGATTCGTAAACCCCAAAAAGGTTGAAGTACTCTCATAATATTAGTCACATGTTTTCAATTTTACCGGGTCGAGCTAAACCCGTCCACGAAACCATTTAGATTACGTGTTTCTGAAAGGTTAATGCGATTAACCTGGACGTCCAATAGCCTTGATCACTAATAGATATATCTTTTAGAATACCTTTTTGGGTCACAGACGCTTCTTTTCATGTTTTTGTACCAAGTTTATGCAAATTGAGGATGTAAGAGGTTAATGAAGGGTTTTCTGTATTTTCTGCGTATATTGCTCGGATTTCGGTGGGAATGCAGATAGATTTAAGTTGCTCAAGAATGTAGAAAATAGATAAAATTCACTGTGTTTTCATAGAAGTAAAATAAAAAAGACTGAGTTACTGTTAAACATTAAAAACATAATTATTTATACTTACGGCACTTTCCATATAAATGTTATATGACACTATATTCCGTAGAAAAATCCTATGCCTACATGGTTTGATAAATATTTATACTAATAACACTGCAACAATAACTTTTTCTATAAACCAAGATCGTTATTTTCGCTTCACTGAACCAAATAACTTTGTAGATAAAACGCTACATAAAAGAGATCGAGCTAAATTATATAAACAACAAAACAAGCAAAGCTAACTACGTCGGAATCATGTAAAAACCTGTAAACATGCCACTATGTATACACTTTCATTGCATCCTGTGCATCGCTTATAATCTCAAAATCTTACCACAGACGGCAAACGTACTACATTATTTTTTTTAGTTGCCATCAAGGCAGCATTTATTTTTTATATTGGCAATTTTACATCACTGTCACATTATTAAAAAAGAACACGCGCGTAAATTAAGACGTTCTATTTTTGAATTATATTTTTTTGTTGACACTAGGGTTGGCACTGATTTCTTTTTTGGCTGTAATTGTTTTGTTTGTCGGAGTTTTATGTTGTTCGCGTTGTTTTCGTGTTGTTTTTGTGGGAGCGTGCGCGGTCGTGACGGAACAACCGCCCGTGTCGTCGCCGACGTTAGACTGAATTGCGACTACCTATAAACTGTACAGACGAGCGCTGAAGTGATTTATCTTTTGATGTTTTAATTAGCAACTGAGGTTTGTCAAGTTACGAATGTAGGCATTTGAACTTTTTGGCTTTGAGTTCAATGGGTTTCATTATCTTTACGGTGGTTTCTTTTGTGTACTCAGCACACTTCAAGATGAAAGTGAAAAATAAGTCATTTATAACGATTTATGCCAAGACATTTTTCTGTAAAGAGAAATAAATTATCAAAATAGCAGCAGTGAAAACTTCTATACGTATAGGACGGATGAGTTGTGGTGTAGGAACAGCGAATAAAACACAAAAGAAAACGACAGTTACTTTTATTTGTTACAATCGTAACCTTTTCTACGTCAATAGTTTTACGTAAATACGACCTTTTTCGTTCCCAGTGTATTGAGGTCTATAGAGTATATTAATATTTAATGCTTTTAATACTGAATGTGGGTAATAGTCCCTTAACCCAATAGGCGAACTTTTAGGGTTCCTGTGGCCGGGTTGTCTTTCGATAAAAGCGGGCTTCATGGAATGTAATTGACAATATTATATTAAGTTGTCGCCTCCCTAATGTTAATACGAAATGCCCCGAGAAGTTCCGAAATTACACGAAGTCCCGACGATTCTTGGTGTTATGACTATTGTTATAGATATGTGGGAGGTTTTGTCGAAGGTCATAGTGACACTTAATAAGGTGCTTAGCAAGGAGAATTTGAACGCGTAGAATTTAATACTCAATACTCTGAGTATAGTATTGAGTAGGTATTAAATTCTTTGGGTATTAATTTATATCTTAGGTACTTACCTACCTACCTATTACCTATCTAACTATAATGTTAATTCCTTCAAATGCTTGCAAACTTTTGTTAGTCATACGCACCCATTTTAGTAGGTGCTTACATTTAATTTATGTCCATTGATTATCATCAAGGACATTATAATTATTAGACATCTTTTATATTTCATTGCAAACGAAATTTACAATATTATGCAAAATCGAAGCATATCTACATTTTTGACAGTTTTAAAGAACCTAATTCCTAAGTCACTTCTTGAAAATTGCTATGCGTACAATAGAGATTTCTGAAGCAATCAGTACAATTTTCAACAGCCCTGAAAAAGATATAAAACAAACTGAGTGCCAGCAATCAATAGAACACTCTTTTATTTCCCGTGAGCGCCGTAAAAGGCTGTAGAATGGCCGGAAATCCTCTTGTGTGTTGTATTAACAACCTGAGAATATTGCGCAGTGTCAGTTCAGTATTATGACGTTATTTGGAAGGTTACCTTCAATGGAACACATTCACGTGTTAATTTGATAATAATGTTCATGTATAAATAATTGTAGGTACAAAATTAATAAATTGTAAGATTCATTAAATGACGCCGGTAACCAAGTGCCAAACCTAACATATAATTTTTATGTCAGTAGTTTACCTTCAAATGCTTCTTAGGGCGAATTTCACGAATTAAATTGAACGCGATCAGCACATCTAAATCGCGTTCAAGAGCTGTCAGTGTCAATATTCCACAACAATGATGACACTGACAGCTGTCAGCTTTATAAGAGGCGAAACAAGCAGTGATCATAATTGGTAAATAAATTAAATTACGCTGGCAGCACTGACTAATCATTTTCATGTAAGTAGTTGTTCTACTTTCAAATGCTGTTTCTTTTCTTTGAAAAGGAAAGGCACGAGCATTGGCTACTACGCTTGCATATCTCGTGTTAGTCATTTCAGGCTTATAGGTAAGCATAATCAGCCTATAATGTTCACACTGGTGGGACATAGGCCTTTATTCGAGAGGGAGTGGGCTGTAATTTACCACGCGGGCCCTGTACGGGTTGGTAGTATGTCACATGTCTTAGAATTTTTGTTCTAGGACATGCCGGTTTCCTCACGGTGAAGGAAAACATCGTAAAGAAACCGACTTATATATATTTTCTGTATATCCAGCACCCCAGTTGTTTAACATACTTTCCATCACAATCCGAAGGATTTTTTAAGGAAATTCATAATCCAATGCTTCTTATCTTCGAAACATTTGTCCGCTCGACAAAGTGAAGCACGCAATGAATGCTATTGAACTTTCAAAACGACCGGCATTGACATTATAAGGGTGTAACGCAATTACCCCGCTGAATTTATTTATGTTCATCATATTATGTCGGAGATTCCAAGATCCATGGTTTTGAACATTAAAAAAATTGCAACAAAACAACTAACGCTATGATAATAAAATTCTAACCCTATAAATACGAAAGTGAGTTTATTTGTTTGTTACGCTTTCACGCTAAAACGACTGTACGTATTTGGATGAAATTTGGCACATGTGGTAGAACGTGCTGGATTGGGATATAGGATACTTTTTATTCCGACATTTTTTATTAGACTTATACGGGTGAAACCAGGGGGAGCAGCTCGTAATTTATAAATTCCGATTGCCTTATTTATATAACTTAATATTATTGACACAATTCCATTTGTAAATAAATTATTTCTATCTAAATTCCTCTGGGGCGGTAACTTTAAGTTATCAGAATTTCCTACGGCTTAATGTTTCTACCTCAGGTTTGTTTTGTTTATTATATAACTAAGTTTGTTACCAATCAGTGATATTTTGGTTGGGCACGTAACGTGTCTTGACTTCCAGAATTCCTTTAATTTTATTATGATTAGTAGAGTTTTTTGTTCGGAATGCGCTCCCTCTGAACAACAGGAAGACAACCATTCGGTTATCTTTCAAAGAGAAGGGACGTGCACATATTCGTAAGAAGTTGTCAGAAACGTTCCAGCGCTTGTTTGCTGGATTCGTTTTCTTCTTTAGCTATGAATATTTCTCCTGACAAAGTTTATTCTGTTTAAATGTATCTATATCTTATCTATTCCTTATATTGCACGCCATGTTTTGTCTCAGCATCACCCTTTTTTTTTTTTTTTTTGAGGGTGGGAAATTATCAAATTACTTCTCCCGCTCTGGGCGGAGCGGGAGGGCGTGTCAGAGTTTTACTGACTAAAACCCACCCGTGTTCCTTCCGTTGCCTGTGTGCCGGGGTCGCGATATCCCTTTCGGACAAACCCCCCGGCAGGCATTGGCCCTTCCAGACCCCGTCAGTTGGTGCTGACATCTCTTTGAGGCATCACCCTAAGGTTGACTGGTAAAAAATGTCTCAGGCAGTATTTTTTTTATTTGTGCATAAAGTTTTAATAAATAATAAATAAATAAAAGCAAGATATCAAACGTGTACGAATAAAAGGAGGTAAGGCGGCGTTCTGCAGTTTGTATACGCCATTGAGAAAATGGCGCGAATTTAAGTATGTAGCTATATGTATAAAATTTTCTTTACTTCCTTGGTTGAAGATACACACAATCATTTTATAAGTCTTCCAATTAAGTAAGACTACTAAAATAGCAGAGACAGAGAATAGAGCATTGGTGTCGGCCGTGACCTACGAGTTATACGCGTTATACGGCGTAGGTTCGAACCTGGTGCTTTACTTTGTGTAAATTATTTCATCACCGCTAATCTCAAAACGGTGAAGAAGTGAAGAAAAACATCGTGAGGAAACCGGCATTTTCTAGAACAAAAAAAACGAAGACAAGTGATATCTACCAACCCACACTGGGCCCGCGTGATGGATTACGGCCCACTTCCTCTCACACAGAGGAGGCCTGTGTCCCAGCCGTAGGAACATTATAAGCTGAATACGCTTATCATTTCAAAGATATGCGGGTGCCACCGAAGTTCATATAATCGATCTTGAAAAAAATGGCGAGCAGAATTATACCAGGAATGAACAATATTATAATATAATCACTGGGATTTTTGTCCGTCGTCAGCAGCATGTACCAAGAATAAGCTATTTTAGTCTCGATATGGTTTGAAGTTACCTACATTGCTTACTTACCAATGTCAGTGAGATAAATTCTCAATTTATAACCTGTAATTGGAATTTCTATTCCTGTAATAGTTCGGTCGTTATTTGTTACAAAGAGATTTTATCGACTTCTATGCGTAGTAAGGATTCATGGATACCTTTGCCTCCGCAAGACATTCAAAAGAAAAAAAATATTGATGGTTAGAATAATAATGTGAATTGATTGACCCAGTATCAAAGTACCTACTTAGCTTTTTGAGATAGTGGTATCGAGTTCAATGGCCTCAGAAAAAACAGTGTTTTGTTGCCTGGGGAGAGTGATCCCAAACTGAAATCGCATAACTTATTCGAAGTACCTAATACCTATCAACTGTGACGGGGATAATTTTTGTTTGTAACTGGGGGCCTTGTTATGGTGACATAGTCAACCAATTATAATTATAATTCATTGACTTGAATGAGCCCTGGCGGCTGAGTGTATGTCATGCTCACTCAAATGTCTCGCTGGTGGTGGCGTGTGTGTTGGATCATTAATTTTCTTGCCCTTTCTTCTCCATAGGAACCTACTACGCTTTGGAATGGGCAACTAGCTTCATCTTTCTGACTGACCGACCCCTTGACAATTCAAAAGTGCCTGTAATTGGTTAATTTTTAAAATAAATGCTTTGAGTTTGAGTTTGAAAAGAGATCTCTGAGTTTGTCTCGACATTTCATCTTAGGCATCAGGAAGCCAGAAAAAGTCGGCTGACCAAAAAGTTGTAAAAGCTTTTTTTTGTTGATGATCAACTGAGTGTATCGCAGTCCACTGCTGGACATAGACCTCTCCCAAGCTGTACCACAACACCTTGCTTTCCACCTTCCGCATCCAATTTGTCCCAGCCACTTTCATAAGGTTATCGGTTCATCTAACTGCGCCACGTTATGGCGAGTTTGACGTTATGTCAACAAAAAACAACTTGTACAAAAACTTTTACAAATTGAGCGTCGTTAAAAATATTCCCATTTTTTACAGTCACACTTTTCCGTTCACCTGTACCTACCTACCGCATATTGACAACGAAACATATAGTACAGTACGACACAACTTAGATGTAGCATACATTTGAGAATTTTCATTAATTCATTTCAATTTTACGAATGTATTTGGTTATAGGACTTTACAAGTTATTGCGTTTTCGTAAAGATCATTTTTATCTAACGATTACTTTTGAAGGCGCATTCAGGTCGGATAGTGATCGGTTTTACGAATTTTGCCGATGCTACATCAAAGTTGTTTCGTACTGTAAACTCGTTAACAAAATTAATTGGCTGATCAAATTGCTGATTGACTTCACGTGTCGGTTAACAAAGGATGATGTGTTGATCTTTACTTATTGACTTGGTAAATTGATTTTTGATACCTAGGTAGGAAGGGTTGATGTAGGGTGTCAGGTTAACGTATGATTTTAGCAGGAATTTTGTTTAGTTATACAGGGTCAAATTAAATTAACTAGCGAAACTCTTCAGACGTGATGTCTTAAAACGACAAGGTATATTGGTCTATATGACAGTTAAATACTTTCAACCTTAGTGAAGCAGGCCTGTGTCCCAGCAGTGGGAAAATTTCAGGCTGATTATACTTATTCGTAAGCGTCAGGGGTAGGTACCTAATAAAGCAGACTTCTTAACGTGAGCCTTTTTTTCAAAGGCTTTGTTTTCAAGGCTCTGTCACAAAAGAAAGCTCACACAAATACCCTAAAAATCTCAAAAGCCGCCTCGATTCTCGGGTTTATTAAAAAGCCTACAATTTTTCTCGTCCCCTGTGCTGTAAGCCTCCAATATCGGCGTGATTTCCCCTCCAAGTACTATACATTTATAACGCGTACATATACATTATAGTTTCTATACATATTATATTTGATACGGATCGTCATCTTATCGCGTGACACGTAAACTGCGTTTGAGGAACGGAATCTGCCGATTGATTCTGTAAAAATATCACCGTGAAACATAGGTGAAGTGAGCGTGAATTGAGCTGTCAATAGTGTTAATCCCTAGCATCCTGCCGGTCGATTTGTGACAGTGACAGCTCACTTTAAGCACACTTCACGTAAGTTTTCACGGTGAGATTTTTACAGAATCGACCGGCTGTTCGTAAACTATGCCACGGGATTTGTCACTGTTTTTTAACTGTTACCTGTATTGACCTACTGCCAGGACATAAATATACTTGTACAGTTTCATCCAGTGATGGCTATAGGCTCGTAACTCGTTCGTATGTTGTATGTTCTGCTGATATTATAAATTAAAGTGAAGGGTAGGCGTTTTGGGGGACCGTCTTATGTAATTTTGACGTTCGAAAAGTGCTGATTCTCAGCCTTGTTTGAATAAATGACTTTTGAATTTAAAGTCGCTTTTCGTGTCTGTTTGTGTGACCGCGTTGTTCTTCAAAACTACGCAAAAGATTTTGAACTAAGCCATAAGATGATAATAGTGATTCCAATTCAGCACCTTTCGGCAACCACAACAAACAACAATATATTCTCGCCTTGCAAAGTAATATTGGGTAAGCATTATATTTTCTAAGAACGTCTGTTTTTATACCTACAACTTATAATCATTATTTATCTAAATAAATATACTAAAATATATGATTCGTTTTTAGGTTTGAAATACGTCAACAATACTGTCACTACGAATGATAGAGCACAAAAAAGGAATGGAGTCGCATTTGAATTGTGAAATAAGGTGAGTTTTACCCGACTACAGCAAAGCCAAAGAAGGGTTATGATTATAACAGGCTATGTATGTATATTCACCTGTTTCCTCATAACTTCTAAATTACTCGCGGTATTTGAACAAACGAGGTATGGTTGGAAGCGTCATGTTTTTCCGCTAATACCGGCAAACATGTTATTTATTACACATAAATATATTGCATAGAATAACTATGTACTATACAAGGTGTTTTTTTTATATCCCATAATTCATGGGTATGAATGAGACCATATTAAAGAACAACTCAACTGGCATGTCTATTTTATTATTATTCTTTTTTTTCATTTTTCATTCCAAGTTATTTGACAAAGTCACGATCATATATGTAAAAACCCATAGGTAAAATATACAAAATATAAAAAAAAATTAAGTAAGACTACTTTTTTTCATAAAAAGAAAGCGAAACGTCGCATTTTCTTAGCTTTAAGCTTGAAGTTCTCTTAAAAAAATATAAATATAGAAACATAATTTACATGCTAGTTTATTCTTTGACATGGTCTCATTAATACCCTAGAGTTATAGGATATCAAAATGAACATTTGTATAGTTCAACTGGAATGCTTACAAGCACCTAAGAGGCCTCGCACACGGCGTCTTTTTGTAGCGATGCAGTAGTGATGCATTCACGCATGTGTATCGATACAGCCGCGATGCTGACGCTGGCTGTGTTCCACCCTTCGTTCCCCCGATGTCATCAGAAACGATCGCGCGTTAACGTCGATTTAGCCGCACGTTTGCATCGTTTCTGTCGCACGTTGCAAACGCGACGAACGCGCGACAGCATCGCTACCAAAAGTCGCCGTGGGCGAGTGGTCTAAACGACTTTTCACTTCAGCGTCTTTATGTTTTTTGTGTTGTTGTCTTTTTACTTCAGTGTAGTGTAATCCTACTTGAAAAGTATGGATCGATGGAAAGATAATAGTATTACGATATTGACGGAAAAAAAAATTGACAAGAAGCGAGGTCTCACAGTACAAGTAAAGGAGACATTCAGAAAATTGTTAATTTGTGGGATTATCACTAGTGTCCGACCGAAAATGTATTTTCAGCCGAAAACGAAAAAGAAGCTTCGGCTTTAGTCATAATTTCGGCCGAAAGCGAAGTCGAAAACGAAAATGATTTAGACATTAAAATACACAAATATTTCCGCTGTACACTGAATCTTGGTAGTTTTTTTTTACATCTAGGTAGAGAAAACGTATCGACCTGCTGTGTGGCCATTTTAAAATTCAATATTATTATTAGTAAATGAAATGGTAAAAGTAAACGAGTCAGTCTGCCTATCCTTTTCCCAAGTATGTTGGGGTGTAGATAAATACCAGTATTTTACGTGGACATCTCACAGTGCTACGGCGGTGCTACGCTCTACTACGCCGTAGCTACATGCGTAGGCATTGCTACGAATACAAAAGATGTGTAAATTGTATTGAAAACAAGACTGTCACGACCCTGCTTCACACGGTTTTCACGACTTGACAAAACATCGAGATTTCTTTATTATATGTAAGTCTAATAATTGTTAATGTTATACAAATAAACCTTCCGGAATTATCATTATGATGGTGAAAACGGCATCCAAATCCGTAGCGCAGTTTAGAAGAACAAAGCACTCACACAGAGCGACACGAAAAACGACTGTAATGTATAATATGTATGGATAATGAAATGTGTAACTGTTAAGGAAAAGTATTCATATTTTGTGGATCACATTACATTTTCATTGGCGGTCTTCTGCTTGAGGCTTCAGGAATTTCATACATATTATCTTGAAAAAGCAATTTCCGTTCCTTTTTATTTGTTTAAACTTGAATCATTATTTGTTAAAGCTTCCTTATAAAGCTTTACCTACTTTATTAACTAACCAAGGGATAGAACCTCTTAAATTGAATTAAGCTTAAGAATATCTTTTAGATCGACTCTTTTCTAATTTATATTTTTGAACAAAATTATGCATTTGAAAAAAAAAGAATGCTTCAAATAAAAAAATAGGTTATCAGTTTTAACGTATCCTAATTATAGCCAATTGTCTGTCTCGTTGGCCTAGTTGTCGTAAATGATACTGCTGAGCATGAGATCCTGGGTTCGATTCCAGAGTTGAGCAAAGTGTTATTGGATTTTCCATCTGGAATTTCTCAGTAGCAGCCCGGAGTCTGATATGTGCCCGGTTGATGGCAATAGGCTCGCCCCCTATTACATGGCACTTAAACATAACTGGCGACATGTGGGTGTACTTCGAAAAAAAGAAAGAAAAATTGTTTATTCTGCACAAACAAAACGCACATGTAAAGACAAAAGACATAAAATACATACCTACAAAAGTAGCCAAAGGCCTCGTATTAAAAAAATAACAAAGTTGTTCATTGGTTGATTTCAAGGGCACGGATCAAATACCATATTGCGTAATAATATTACTCTTGCGATTTTGGCAAAGGACAACAAAAACAAAATGCTGATTGCAGAGTTAATTACTTTTGTAACAAATAATAAGAAAAATTATGCTGTGCGTCGCATCTAACAGGTCATTGCTCAGCGAAATGCTGTGAATTTGGACGAACCTAACGTCAACAGCGCTGTTTTTCAGCAATTACCAATGGAATAACATATTGACGTCGTTCTGCGTGACCTATTAAATCGGGTTAGGATATTTTAACTGAGATATGTGTGATTATACAAATCTTTACATATAAAAACCTTAGTCCTGAATGACACAGCCTAAATCGCTGATCGTAGAGACCTAAAACTTGGAGGGTATGTTCTTTGTATGACGTAGGTATCCGAAATTCTACCCCTAAGGGGGTGAAAAAGGGGGGCAAAGTTTGTATGGGACAACGTGATTCCTTGAGTTAATTAACTTGAAACTTGGCACAAAAAGCTTGCATGAATTCAAGATAGTATTTCAATCATTAGACGTAGTGCACAATTTCTGAGCAGTAACGTAACAAAAAGTTCTAGGCTTGCATGAATTCACGATAATATTCAACCATTGTATTATGCTACTAATAGGATTTGGATGAAGCAGACAGATAATTTATATCCTGGATTAACACATAGGATACTTTTATGTCCCGGTACTACCGGGACATAAAAGTAGGGCTCGGATAACGGTATATTTTTCGAAACGTTATCGTCTTAAAAACCTAAAGAACGAATTGTTTCGGTTACGTTCGAACGGAACGTTATTAAAACGTTTTTGAAGAAGAACAAAATTTAATTCGTTCTCGGTTAATTAAACGTTTTTAACCGTTTTTAATCATTATTGGGTTGATCGATAGGAAATTCGCAACACAACCCTAATCAATACGTAAGCAGCAAATGCATTGGAATAAATGAAGTTATAAAATGAAGATAAGGTACAATTTAACTAAACAAGTTCATCCTTGTCGGCGCAAGTACCGTGCGCGTTTACGTCCTGCGAAATAAACCGGTTTTTGAAAATGTTCTCATTTCGTTTTCCTTCCGAACAAAATGTTGTACAAAGAAGAACGAGAACTATTAGAGACGTTTTAAAAACGTTATTTTGTATAACGTTTCCGAGCCCTGTAAACGGGATAATTTCCGAAATCCACGCGAGCGAAGCCGCGGGCAAAAGCTATAGATATCTGTATACTCAGATACACCTCAGCCTAACCCGTTGGGGAATACGGGCGTGGTGTTACGTTGTGTGTAATTATAGCCCTCTACAAGTTAGATTAATGTAGTCAACCATATTTATTAGATTTCCGGCGTATTTGGCACAGGCAAAGTTCTCGAAAGCTCGAGAATAGTTTGACTACCAACACTCAATCGGCAACTTTGCCTGTGTATACGAATAAGTTTGCAAAGAATAATTAATTAATGAGGTTAAGTTTGAAGTTGGGTTTATTTATGAATTGATGGATATGGATTATTTTGATTGTGGTTATCGGTAATGTCAGAAGGCCTGCATCATACTTGATGGTAAGTGATGATCAAGCCGAAGGTGAAAGCGAGCTTCACCTGGAATCCTCAACCATAGAGAAACTGGCTGTTTTGCCTCTAACTGCCGAAACACAACAATGCTGTTAACATTTTTGTTTTGGTGACAGACTTAGATAAGATGGTGGTAGCTAGCCAGGCGGACTTAGAACAAGCCATTTTTTTTTTTTTGGTTGGCAAATGAACAAATATCTTCTCCCGCTCTGGGTGGAGCGGGAGGGCCTGTGTGCCGGGGCCACGATATCCCTTTCGGACAACTCGCAACCCCGGCAGGCATATGGTCCTAACGGACCCCGTCAGTTGGTGTTGACATCTCTTTGAGGCGCGCGTGGAGCACAACGCGCCAGAGACCCGGGCCTGGTCCTTAGCGGACGGCGAGCTACCCATCGCTCACCGTCCGCAAGCCCGCGCCTACGGTGGCCGGAAATTGGCTTGCGACTCCCGACTCCCGGGGCATCTCCTGCGGCGACTAGGGGCGCGAGGGCGCGTACCTTGCTAGAACAAGCCCTAACCCCAACCAAAAACCAAAACAAAAAAGCTCTTTGTGAAAAGGTTCTTCAGACGTACAATTACAACAGCTATTTCTCCGTCCGTTTGTGCCATTCCAACTTCGGCTCTAAATTTGGTGACGTATCTACAAAATAGTGTACCTACATATGTGTTTATATATTTCTTGCAGTTTTGGGCATGTCCAAACCAATGGTAGAATCAAAAATACAAAGACATGTGACATCTACCAACCCGCACTGGGCCCGCGTGGTGGATTACGGCCCACTCCCTCTCAAAGAGGAGACCTGTGTCCCAGCAGTGGGATAATTATAGGTTGATTAATAGTGATTATGCTAAATATGTTTTATTGATTCACGAGAAATATCTATGTTGAAATATTTGCTTGTTACTCCATGTAAAATTCGTTTCTTTTTCGTAAATTTTCTTTTAGCTCACTATTCTGGAAATCACGAACGCTATATAGTCTTGCGTATGTTTTCTTAAATAAAACTAATCTTGAAGCAAACGATATTTTTATTACGTAAGTATAACAATCCACATCTAACATTGTAATTAAATGAGAATACTCGAATTAAGCATAAAAGGGCCCTATTAATGTTCTCAAAGGATCTGTTAGGCATAACTTAAAGTTACGATCGATTAACTGCTAATCGATTCGTAATTGGAAATGGAAATTGGCCATAAATTGCTTTAGATTGAAATTGTAATAGTATCTATATATAACAATATATATAACAATATTAATAACTTAAGCGTTGAATTTAGTTAGTCCTAAAATAACTCGATCAACTCAGCAGTCCAGTGCTGGACATAGGCCTCTCCCAGGCTGCGCCACAACACCTTTTCCTCCGCCCTACGCATCCAGTCTGTTCCAGCCACCTTCTTAAGGTCATCGCGTCGGTCCATTTAGCTGGGGTCTCCACAGTATAAATATGGACAGTACAGAAACTACGTAGTAAACGATCGAAACGGCACCCTCAAACTGACGCGCTCATTGTCGAGACCCCAAACGATTGTGCGCGGTGCTGTCAGTTGCGGGTGCCGTGCCGAGACAAGTGGCCGCCTCAATATAAAAAAATATTGAGGGTAGGTTATTATTTCAACAAATAGAACTAGTTTCCATATGGTCCAAATTTATACTGTGGCGTCTCACACTACGCTTTCCGATACGTGGTCTCCACTCCAGGACTCATCTGCTCCACCGGCTATCGGTTCTTCGACAAACATGGCCAGCACACTGCCACTTCAGTTTACAGAGTGAGTATACTGAAGTGCAACCTATGTCGGTAACTCTGGTTCTAATATACCTTATCATCAGCCTCGCCTTTTCCTAACTCCTAACACAGTCGGCTTCCAGTCTACCCGGATCTGACCTCCACAACCCAGTTACTGGGTAATAAGGCAAGGTAAGATCAGGTCGATAACCAGTATCAGACATTCGGGCTTCTGACTACCCGTAACGACTGTCAAAGATCTACGAACGACAGCCGGACCAACGGCATAACGGAAAGAGGGGTCTCGATATGTAAAGATGGTCACCCATCCAGGGACCAACCGCGGCAAGCGTAGCTTAACCTGAAAGATCGACCCGTATGGCTGGTATTACTTCGCCACAAGTTCTAATATACCAATTTTCCAATAATATAAAGTAAATCATTTTCAGTAAGAACTACAAAGTGGTAATATGTTAATATCGCAATGCCCATAAAATAAGTAATGTCCAAGTTTCAAGACGATCCTATCAAAACTTTAGAACCAATAAGATTTAAATCGATTCGTAAAATATACACTTCGAATTTCTTAGAATGAGTTTCCAAAACTTGGTGTAAATGTATTTGAGTTAGTTAAATTATGTGAAGATCGAAACTTTTTTTTTTCAAATGTAGCTTGAGTTTTGAGTCACTACCAAAGTTGACGTCCAACTTTACTTGAATAGTTAAGTTATGTCTTGATAAGTTGGATTTAAAAAAAACTTTTTTACAAAAGAAAACAACCGACTTCCAAAAAACACTATAAAGTGAAAAATAACTTTAATTTCGGAAGTCAGTGTCTGGCATTTTCGTTATTTGCACCTTTCAAACAAAAAAAGAATTTTTCTAATCCAATAAATGACTATGATGAAAATTTTTAGAAGTCGGCTAAAAATGAAGTGTTTTAATATTAACAAAGTGACTTTGGTTCTTACTAGATTTTGAACCCGTGGTCAACATAATGTTTTCTTAATATTTCATTTTTAAAATTGTAACTGCAATCATAATTATTATTTTTAATTACATAAATTAAAAAATCAAAATATATCGATGAACATACCGTCATATTGAAGACCGACTTAAAAAAAAACTTTTATCGGATGGTAGAAAAAGCTTGCGCAGTAGTTTCATATAAATTTTATTTACTTTGAGTAGTTTATGAATAAGTTTCGATAATACGTATTTAGATCTACTTTGTGTATCTTGATAATGTTAAAATACTCCCTGTCTCTGTTGTTTACATAGTAAGTTCGATTTCCGAATTTAAAGTTATTTTTCATTTCGTAGTTTTGATTTTCGAAGTCGGTTATATTTTTCTTTTTCGTAAAAAAGTTTTTTATATCTCTTTTTACTTATGGTACCTACCCTACACCAATTCGTAAAAAGTTTTTTTGACTTAGATAATGTTTCCGGCTCTATCTTACACTTGTAATTTGACAGCTGTGTGACAGTGAGACAGGAATAATGCTGCTAAGCCAAAGCACCTGCTAACTGACGTTTATCGGACTAATTGTTCTCTTACTTGGATACTCGTATACGAAAACAGGTACTTAGAACCTAAAAATAAATCACATTTTAAAACTGTCAAAATCACATTCGTTCTGTCACAAGATTCTCGACCGCCATCATTACAACACCCTTTGAATAGAAGTTACCTAATCAAGATATTACTTAAATTACTTAATGATCCCTTGAAAGGGTGCGGAACGGCCAGTGAAGTAATTTTATGCATAACGTCAGGCTGGGAGTGATAAATCTCTGTTTAAACCCCTTTTTTTGTCGTTTAATTTTAGCTGAGTTAGGTCAGGGATGGGCAATACGTGGGTGTATTTTAGAGTTTGCATGAGTTATTTTGGGGTTAAATTAAACTTAGCTTAATAAGTGGCTTTTAGCCAATTAAGTGAGATGTGGCTTCCGGTCTAACCAGATGAGGCTGCAATTCAGTATTTTAAACATAACGACTGCGATCTGTGGATGGCTAAATAATAACAGCCACACGAGTCGATTTTCAAGGTTAAGCAACGGTTGCTGAGGTCATCCCGTGGATGGGTGACCATCCATAATAGACCAAGAACCAACCAAAATTCGGAAAAAAAAATTAAGCAGCTGGTCTCGGCTATCATAGAGCTTTGGTAGTCGTTACGAGTAGTTCGAAGCCCGAAACTCCAACAATCTCTGGGGTATCGAGTTACCCTGTTACTGGGTTCTGTAGGTCAGATAGGCAGTCGCTCCATGCTAAATACTGGTATTCACTTACACCTAAACACAGTTGGGAATAGGCTAGACAGATGATGATGATGACTGCGAATACTGCGATTACATTAAATCAACTAATGAGTAAGGTTAATCTACCTGTAGGAACAAAAAAACAATCTGCCTACGAAGGTCAGATAGACCTACAGAACCCAGTAATCAGGGTAATACGATACCTCTTCATAAGACTGGTTGTCAGACTATCGGGCTTCTGACGACCCGTAACGACTGTCAAAGATCCACGAATGACAGCCGGGGCCAATGACTTAACACGCTCTCCGAGGCAGTGTCGGTATGTAAAGAAGGTCACGCATCTACTCACCAGCCCCGGCAAGCGTAGCTTAACCTGATGGATCAACCCGTGCGGCTCTTATTACTTAGCCACGAGCTCCTCAAAGCAAAAATAAATAATATTCTATTCAATTCTATCCTATCAAAATCTACATAAAATAATGAAATATGAATGTATTTTTTACCATAAAATCCAAATATTTTCCACTAAATAAATACTACACACTTTCAACGTGTTTATTTAGAAAGACAACCAAATAAAAATAAACGCTTGAAAAACTTTGAAGAGCACACAGAAATAGGTTTCAATTTGAATAAAAGGGTTCCATCATGGTGACAAGATTTAAATAAAGAAAAACCTAGCTAGGTCATAGGTTTTACGAGGGTCAATACTTACTTCGGTAAGGCACCATTTCCATGGGCGAGAAAATCGGGGCGATAGTCTCGCCGTGCCATCAAATTCAATAAAAACTCTCTTTGAATCAATCACCACACGGTGATTTGAAGGCACAGCTTGACTATCGCCGCGATTCTCTCATCCGTGGAGATGGCGCCTAAAATAAGACCTGAATCCTATTTTAGAAATAAGTCTTAGAAAATAAAAGTTACAGTAACTTGCTGAGGGTAAATGGTTTTCGCCACTTCAAATACGCAGCTAAGTATTTTACGTGATTGATTTGTGTTATTCCCACCATTTCTTTTTTTCAAAGTGTTATTTTCATTTTGAGGTTTCTAATTTCTCGTCAATCAGCATTTCGAGGTCTAGAGCTGGTTATAGGCCTTTACCAAATTTCACGACAACACTTAGTTTTCTGCCTTCTGCAAGCAGTTGTCCTGGTGGCCTTTTAAAAGGCGGACTATATCTATTTAGTTCATCTAGCCAGAGAGAGACTCACGTTGCTTTTAGCAATTAGCATGCTCTACTCAAGGATTTTTTCCTTATAACAATAATTTGCCAATGTCGCAAGAGTTATTACGCAATATTGTCATTGATCCGTGGCATTGTAATCAACCAATGAGCAAATACGTTTTTTTTATTTTTATCTATTGGCTGAATACGAGGCCTTTGGCTACTTTTGTACGTGAGTATTTTATGTCTCTATATGTGCGTTTTATTTGTGCAGAATAAATAATTTTTCTTTTTATTTTATTTTTTATTTAATATTCAATCACTTAGTTTACAGACTGGGGTATGAGGAACAGGGTGTAAAGTTATCTCACCATCTAAAGAAAAGTGAGGATCCTCCAACTATCGGGTGTCGTGTCTGGTGGGCAACTGCCCGACGATTGATATCGGGAAGTTATATACAATGTGAAATTTTATTCGTTTGCATCCTCTTAAGGGGTCATTGTACTCATCATTATGAACAACTTTCACTATAGGGCCAACTCTGAAATCGCGAAAAAAAAATCAGCTGTTCCATACATTTATGTTCGCATAGCTCATAACGAGCTATGCGAACATAAATGTATGGAACAGCTGATTTTTTTTTGGCTGGCTTTCTTGAAAGGATGCAAACGAATTAAATTTCACATTGTATATGCTGATCGCGTGGTAAACTATGCTTGCGCGATGCAGGATTTCGGATGACGTCAGTGTGATGTGTAGTTTGCATGTGGTGATGTAGATACCGTCACAAGTTTATCGATCATAGCGAATATTCCTTTAGAAAACTGACTCGATTTTAACAAGCATTTTATCCATAATTTCAGGGCAACTGTGCCAGTCATCATACTCGTAGTGACGTAACGGACAATCAAAGTACGCGCGATCCTCATGAAAGGTAATAGACCTGCCAGCTGTTTCTTCTCAGGGTCAACATCAGTTGCATATCGTTTAGTATTTATTATTCAGGGAAGTGGATTTTCTCACAATCGTTCTGCATCTTCGCTGTTATTACATAATTAAGTACTATTAATAAGTGAGCAGTGCTGCTAAGTCATAGGTCTCGAGTTCGAACCCAAGGCACGCACCTCTGACTTTTCGGATTCATGTGCGTATTGTATAATTATCACTTGCTTCAAAAGCGGTGAATGGAAACATCGTGAAGTAACTTGAGAGATATTTCTCGACGGCATCTGAAGCCAAGTCAGAGACCCATGGGCTGCTTTAAAACTCTGTCACCAGGTTAGTCACTAACCACACGAATAAGGAATTAACAGGTTACTCACTGTAAATCTATTACGTAGCAACCAGAGAAACATATTTAAACTTAAAATAGTAGTGTACTACCACTTAAATACTTTACTATATTTACATCGTTACCTAAAATTAAGACAAGTTTAAACGGACGTTTACTTAAACAACGTTTATAAGAGCTTATGCCCGTTATCACTAAAACTAGGCAACACAAATGCAATGCGTTAACATTAAGCCGGTACTTAGCGCAAAAACATATCATCAACCAGACAGTGACAAAACTGTAGATTTCGAAGCTTACGAGTTGCTTACTGTGAAACGATTGGTGAAACGGGAGTGGTTGCTTACGAAATTGCTCATATTTGTCATTTAGTGAGGACTAACGTTACTGGACGTTGTTTTGCTTGACGTAAGTGAAAACGGGCATAAATATGTAATTTATGAGACAGTTAAAAACTAAAAAGAGTCCTATGAAAAACAATAATTATATCTTAAATTAGACACAAAACCAGCAAAGCAGTTGAAGCGATTAATAAATAAAAATAACGTTATAACAACCCCCTTCAAATAAACATCCCAGTTCTAATTACTACCACATCTTTCACTTTATCTCTCTCGTAAATCTGCAAGCCTGGTACACACAGGGGCACAGAAAAGGACATGTTCAATTCTGTTCACGTACGATACTCGGATGAACATGGCGGGGCAAGCGAGCTGTATTGCATTCTTTCGACTGCCGAATTTATTATGTTTGTACCTATAGAAAGCGAATGTGGCTTTTGGCAGGGAAAGGAGAAACTTCTTTCTTATCGTGGATGTAAAAAGAAATATATATTCTGGCAAGTGGTTCAGCAGATACATCATTACATGCTAAATCGTCAATATGACGGCTGTGAGCAGACGCTTTACGAAGCCGAAAGTCACTTATGTACTCCGCGTCATTATGATTATTCAAGTGAAAACTTCTTTAGGCGCGTTGAGTGCTTTTTGAAACTTAAGGTACTGGCGCGTAGTACTGGTTTATAGAATATAGATGGCGCTAATACTAGTTTTTTTATGATGATGATGAATATTGTTTATTTTATGCCATAGATATAACAGAGCTCCCTCCTCAAATGGGCCTCCTTTTCCGTCTGTGGAACCTGAACACTGTCGGTGTGTATGTGTGTATGTACAATCAATCTGCCTAGCCTCTTCCCAACTATATTGGGGTCGGCTTCCAGCCTAACCAGATGCAGCTGAATACCAGTATTTTACAAGGAGCGACTGCCTATCTGACCTCCACAACCCAGTAACTGGGTAATACGATACCCCTTGGTAAGACTGGTTGTCAGACTTTCGGGCTTCTGACGACCCGTAACGACTGTCAAAGATCCACGAATGACAGCATTTACATGGTAGTATGTGTGTATGTAACATTGGTAGAAAATGTTCACAAGCGTAACTGCCGGAGGTAGGTTTGTGGGTTTAATACCTAGGTTGTTACTTGGTTGCTCCATGAAGAATGTGTCAGTAGCAACCTAGGTTTGTAACTGGTTACTGATAAATTACTCGCCCCGTTTTATATGGGACTTACAACTAATTGGTGGAATGTATTTTGTGCATGTACCCCTTCTGTGATACAAGGTGATATTTTAAATCCACAATAACAAAATCCAAAGAAACAATTTTCAAGGGGAATCTTCTTCTTTTCGTTTGGTTAGTGACTAACCTGGTGTCAGAGTTTTAAAGCCACCCATGGGCCTCTGACTTGGCTTCACATGCCGTCGAGAAATAATGAAGAATGTTTTCATTTACCGTTTTTTAAGCAAGTGATAATTATACAATACGCACATGAATCCGAAAAGTCAGAGGTGCGGGCCTCAGGTTCGAACTCGGGACTTATGACTTGGCAGTCTGACGGTCACACCACTAGGCTATAATATATTTAACGGGATATTTTATGTCTCGTATCATCTCATTTTATTTTCATTAAACATGTTTACCTTCCACTATTATCTTGTTCTCGATTTAAGAGTTCAGCATCTCGACACAACCCTATACGACACTTGGGAAGTTATAAAATTATTTACGAGAAACATTCCGAGGAGCGACTCAATATTTACGACTTATTCATCACACTAAAGCATAAACAAAATGGCTGACGACATTACCGATTATTGGATTTAATACTCGGATCGTAATTTTACTCGATTAAATAAATAATAATAGGTGCTTAAATGGGTTTAAGGAATAACAGTTGTTCTACTTTTATGAAGCTGTTTTATATTGTTTTTTATTGGAAATAATTCGCAACCCATACAAATCTGATATAGCCCGCGACTTCGTTCGGTTGGAAGTTATAAGATACACAACCAGTGCATTGCGTCGCATCGCCCGCCCGTGCTATTATTTCGTTTTCGCTTAGCATTCTTTCTGACATTTTATCCTTTTGCTCGTATCCTGAGGGTCGCAGCTTAATGTTAAACAGTCCACCTTCCTCAAGAATTAGCCCAACAAATGCAAAAAAATACACAGTACTCTTTTTTTATTGAGTTATACAAGCAATATCCTCTATAATGCAGAGTCTACACGGCCCCGACTGTGAGGCTAATGACGACCGCGCTCACCCGTCGCGAACAGAATCGCGCGTGTACAGCACTCCTTACTATTAGCACGGGGCTGTTACAGCAGCGGGGATAGATTTTATTTATTTATTATTACTAGCTGCACCCCGCGGTTTCACCTGCATAAGTCTCGATTCTTTGAGAATATCAGGACAAAAGGTATCCTATGTCCTTCTCCAGGTCATGATCTACCTATGTCCCAAAATCCGTTCAGCCGTTTTAGCGTCAAAGCTTAACAAACAAACAAACTCACTTTCGCATTTAAAATATTAAAGTTAGGATTTTATTAATAATTAATTAAAATATATTAATGCTTCTACTGCAACTTTTTTTTTCTGCTGGTCTATCGCAACACTTCATACTCATAGCTACAGATATACTGTTAACATTAGCATGTCGGTGACGCGATACGTAATGATTAATTTTAGTTTGTTTGTATTTTGTGTTTCACGAAGTATGTCCAAAGAAACGATTTTGTAGAGTGGAGGGCACTAGACCACTCGGACGCTGACCCATGAGATGGATTGTCCAAATCAAATCCGCAGTGGGCGAACCCGAGTATGAGTGCACTAAAAACATCAAAAATCGGGGTAGATGGCGAGAAATCGTGAGGCGAATCACATCAGCCCCTGGACAAGAAACTACATGAAGACCACGACCGCTCTGTCAAGAGTGCTACGAAGAAGAAGAAAACCATACTGCAGCAGGAAAACGCACCTCAACCTGTTTTATTTTTGTTAACAAGCACCATTCCGTAAATTCCCGTCAAACTATCGCCCTCACGAACTTCATGGCCATACATTGTGCAGTCTTAGAGTCTGCTAATAATTATCTCTAAGGAGCCATACAGATAGTAAAGTGCAGTTGTTTCGTTACAAACATGTGGCTGACTGGTTATGTTCTGTTTAGTACTGTCTTGCTTGTTTCGTTGAGGTTACTTGTCTGTGCTCAAGAATGTTTAAGTTAGAGATGTTTTTACTAATGTTGTGTTAAGGTCTGTGTTATATTTGTTTGTTTGTAATTGAAGTCTGACTTTTATATATCAACAAGTGTTCTGCCGTAAGGTAAATAGTAGTTTGAGTCATAAAGGGCGTATAAGGCATCGTAAATATAGGTGAGGCACTTATTAAAACCCAAGGTTTTATCACCATTGGAAAAAAATCTGAATCGTCTCGTGAATAAATCAATGGAAAAATATTTTAAAAAAAAACGGCTCTTGGTGTTTCCGGCTAGCAAGAACTTCCTTCTATCTGGAATATCTTAGCAGCAGCCGGAGTCTTGATTTGTGGCAGGTTGGTGGCAATAGGTTCGCCCCCCCTATTATGTATATGGGACTTAAACATAACTGGCTAAATGTGGGTATATTATAGATGCATCTCTGCCTAACCTTTTGGAGAATTTAAGGGTGTAGTTATGATAATTGTATGTGAACCTAGAGTGTAAACTGTCCGCCACATTGGTCTAGTGGTCGCAAGCGCTACTGCTGAACATGAGGTCCTGGGTTCGATTCCCGGGTCGAGCAAAGTGTTATTGGGTTTTTCTATCTGGAATTTCTCAGTAGCTGCCCGGAGCCTGGATTTGTGCCCGGTTGATGGCAGTAGGGTCACCCCCAATTACATGGGACTTAAACATAACTTAGGAAATGTGGGTGTACCTGCTACAAGTACAGCTCTGCCCAACCGTTCGATGGCGTGATGTTATGTTATTAAAATTAAAATTAAAAAATGTTGTTTTCACAGACAAAATTGATTGGAACAACCTCTTAATTGAAAATAATTAACTTAGATTATTTTCGTAAGATCATATCATAATGGCATGTGATACAAGTGAAGTAAAAGTAATCCCAAGTAAAGTTACAGTAATGTTCTAGTATAATTATATTTTTATTTTGACAACAGGGTCCAACGGTTTAACGTGCTTTCCGAGGCACGGAGGGGTCTCGATGTAATAGAGCACCCCATCCACGGACCAGCCTCGGCAAGCGTAGCTTAACCTTCGGTCGACCGGTGAGGCTGTAGCCATATGTAAAATCCAACTTTTCAGTCCCTACCTCAAATCTTAAAATAAAAATGCTCTTAAAATAGGTACCGTCTATAATTGCAGTGCCTAAGGCTGGCGTCAGCATTAATTATAGAGCAGAACCAACTAGTGACCGGAATCAAATATTCACCGGAGCCTTGGCATTTTGTTTGTCACCTGCCTGGATGTTCGTCCGCCTGAATGTTTGTTGAATAAGTAATTAGGTCGGCAATTATAATTTGAAATTGTGATTTATTTGTAAATACTGTGTCCTGTTTGTTGTTGACTAATACTTTATTAAATGAGGCGGCCATTAAGCCTGGACTCCACCAAAGCGAAGATGTGCGGAGATGTCCGAAGCGGAGACAAGAAGAGATGTTTTTCAGCTAGGGTGTATTCACCGATGCTGTGTGGAGATGCGTACTGGCTAGACTGGAGCGGAGATGTGTGCTGTCTAGAACGGAACTGTTACGGCGCACAAATCTCTTCTCGTCTCTGCTGTGTGCCGTCGCTAGCTTGCGAGGCACAGCTCACATTTCGGCTTTGTACCGCCGCCCAGCTCTCGGCGAGGCATAGCTCTGATCTCCGCGTCGATCGCGCCATACAAATACATCTCCACTCAGTGGTCTCCACTGAAGCTGAGTGGAAACGAGATGTGTGAATAATGAAATTCTATTAGTTGTTTAAAACACATCTTCCTCTCCTCTCGTCTCCTCTCCGGTTTGGTGGAGTCCTGACCTTACGGATTTGAAATGTTTTGGTGTAACTGTGAACCCTAAATCATAACTACGATATAAACGGGATAAGGTTATAGAGTAAAAAGGTTACAGTTTACCAAAGACAACAAAGATATTATAATGAAATAGCAAATTGAAATGGAGCCGTAAAGTTATTAAATTATCAAATTTTGCCAGTTATGTTTAAGTCCCATGTTATAGAGGGCGAGCCTATTGCCATCAACCGGGCACACATCCAGACTTCGGGCTGCTACTTATACATTCCCGAAAGAAAAATCCAATAACACTTTGCCAGTCCTGGGAATCGACCTTAGAAGTTCAACAGTAGCGCTTGCGCTTACTTTACACACACACTTACACAAATTTACACCCACACACACACATTTACACACTCACACACACACTTACATACACATACACTTACGCACACATACACGCACTTACACACAGATTTACACTTACTAAGTTATGACTACTGTTACGGTCGATTGAACTGCAGGTGTTATTATATTTTTGAGAATTCCTGTAACTCCTGTCTACAAATATAAATTTGATCCATAAATCTTACATTCTTACAAATGTTACTATTTCATCAAACCTTATCATTCACGCTGCGCCTTTTACGAAATCTGATTTAAACAGAAATCCAAGTTTTTCCTCCTTATAGCAATATTTTATGGTGTTATGTGTAGAGGAAATAGCAAAGATATTATGTTCTTTTCGGTAAAAATAAGGTCACGGGAAGATCAAGGGTGTAAAGTTCTCTTTTTAACGAGATCTTCTCTTCCTTTGAGTAAAGTGAGTATTTTTAGGTAAGATTGTGTCTTTTTGTTACCTTTGCCGTTTGTCAGTATGTGCTATTACAGTATAACATAATTATTATGTTTACCGATGGCTGTTTTGTATGGATGTGACGCACATTTTCTTAACATTGGTTTTGTGTTTCAAAAATAAATAATAAAGGGCTGACTTTTCAGTCTTCAGATAACTTTTATCTTAGGAATAAAAATTGCGGTATAGAGGTGTGAGGAACTGGGTGTAAAGTTCACTCATCCTCTATAGAAAAGGAAGGATCCTACGACCAGACGGGCGTTGTGTCTGGTGGGCTACTGCCCGACGATATATGTCGGGACGTTGTATACAATGTGAAATTTAAACAATTTAAATCGCGAAAAAACCATCAGCTCTTCCCTACATTATAACGAGCTATGCGAACATAAATGTATAAAACAGCAGATTTTTTTTCGCGATTTCAGGGTTGGCCCCATAGTGAAAGTTGTTCATAATGATGAGTACAATGACCCCTTAAGAGGATGCAAACGAATTAAATTTCATATTGTATATGCTAGCGGTAAACTTCGCTTGCGTGATCCAGGATTTTGCGTGACATCATTATGATGCTTATTTCTCATGTGGTGATGTAGATCCACAGCGGTTTGACAGCTTTTGTATATAAAATAATATGAACTGTGATATCTTTCTTTATACAAAAGTTATTTGGCTGTTGAAAATTAAGACCTTACAGCAGATTTTTCAGCCGTCTGATAATTTTTACAATATTCCTAATCCAGATAAAAATTATCTGAGCAATTATTTGCCCTTATTATTTCTAAACTCACAGATCCTGCCAGTGTTCCTATATTAACAATATTTTCTTCGAACATAAAAACTCAATAAAAATAAAAGATTTGTTTAAAAACAGTTACCCAATACCAAATAAGCTCAAAAATATCACGATGACAGATGCCACGTTACCTAAATCACTGCTAACTCAGTAGAAAGCGGGCTGACATAGAAAATTTACGACCTGTCCCAATTGAGATCTCTCACACGGCAAGGTTCTTCAAATCGTACATAATTGAGGCGCTTAGTTCAGTTGTGATTGTCTGAGAGAACTCACAGATGGCGCTGAGAACACTAACAACTAACTTTAAGGAGGGTAAAGTAAATACGCGAGAATATCCCCCGTTTCCACTAAGTTGTGATGATTTTTTATTGTTCGTCAATTGTATTTTTTTAACTGTGCAACTACGTAGGAAAAATAATTATAAGAGATGTAAAAATTATAATCAGAAGACAAGAGTGTTAGGATAAATTTAATTAAGTATGAATTACAAAGCTGTAGTTGAAAAAAAAAAAAAAATATTTTACTGCACTTGTTGATTCATATATTGACTCAGAGCCGTCATTTAAAAATAAATTAAACCAGCCAAGTGCGTGTCGGACCACGCATAATATACTATGTATGTAGTCTGTGTGCATAATGAAGGCTTCAGTAGATGGGATGAATGTATCAACAACAAACTTAAAAGTGTAGTAAATGTAAGTTGGTTGATTATTACTCGTTGCTAAGCCGCGGACAGACAGACGGACATGGCGAAAATATAAGGGTTCCTTGTTTACTACGTAACCCTAAAAGCCATTAAATTATAATATTATATTGACAAATAAAATATATTGTACCGTTGCCAGTGAAATATATAACACATCAACCTTTAAATTTTGTGGACATTTGTGCTGGTCAAAGATAATAATAGATTATTTTATAAGGTCGTCTTATGAGCGCGACATTATTATGTACCTCTGACCCAGGGTATTGTTTTTAAGGGAGTCCAATCAGCCAGTAAGTCTCCAAGTAAAAATAAATCCTTAGTCATTTACTACAAATATAGTGAACATAAAATACGTCTACCAATTGTCGCAAATAGGCCCAGTATCTGCTAAGACGCAGCAAATTGCTTGTAAGTGATATGTGGGCTCCACCATTAGTATTTTCTTGTCTAAGACCTAGGCATTATTGGTAATTGGGAGTGATTACGAAAAACCGAACTTGCTAGACTTGTTTCATTTGGCTGATATTAACACAGAAATTATTTTATAGTTAGATCTAATCTCGATTTCATAGCATAAAGCTCTGAACAGACTAGAGTAAATCCCGCGCGGCATGTGGGAGGTCGCGTGTGTCAACTCCATACCTTATTTGGAGTTGTTCACGCTGGCGCTTATAGTCGCATGACTTTCTAATCATAGAAACAAATGACGCGCGCAGTCGCGTCCTGCATAAGGTTAGCCTCAGTGTGGTCAGAGTTTATTAATTAGTTTACAAAAACCATAAAAGTGTATTGTGATGACCCGGCTTTGAACCCACAACTTACAGCTTCAGTAACGTTTCGCTAAGCCAATAGCCTACTAGTTATAATATTACTCTGGACATGATAGTCTTTTTCATGATAAGATAAAGAGATAAAGATAATTTTATTTTGTAAATATGGGTAACAGCAAATGATGACAAAAAATATAAGAGTTCAGCCATATATTACCACGTAGGCATGCAAATTTTTTTAAACATTCAACTTAATACTAAATAATTCTATACAATTCTCAAATATTACACAATTAACTAAGTACAAAAAATAATATACAAACACTAGTTTAAAAATTATTTCTCAATTAGGAACTCCATAATATTATAATGTGCTTTCGCCACTAAAAAGCTTCGGAATCTCTTTTAATGAAAGCGGAAGCTCTTTCCATATCTTTGGCAATTTGTTATAAATGACTGGAGCCACTGAACGCACTGGACACTTTTGCGCATAAGTGCTGTCTTGGCTGACTCCAGACATAGCACACTATTATCGAGTCTATTGCGGGCTTCTACATCTGATAGACGTCTAAAACGACTCCGATTTGTCTTTACAAATACAGCTACTTATACTAATATATATTAATATATTGATAGCAATTTGAAGTCATATAATGACACTGAAATTAATAACAATAACAAATAAACATTTGTAAGGCATAAAAAAGTAGAAAAAATAAAAACCTAGTAAGTAAATCGCCAAGATCATTATTACTATCATCAGTACTCATTCCAAATCAGGTTGAGCCTCATAATAGGCATAAAATCACCAGACCGAAGAAGAGACTTAAATGAATACCGACTTCAGTTCTAAAATAAGGCCTAGTACCTACACATAAAGATGTCAATACGGGTTCCTTGATCCCTGTAATGTGTCAGCCGCCTTGAAATTGATGGTACTATAAAGTCCAGGGTACAGATCCGTTATACGCAGATATATCTATTGAAGTATAGACGGTATCTTTTTTGTAGGATGCTGGGACTCACGGCTTGGATGGACGGACAATGTCTGGTAACATTTTTTGCGAGATTTTTTTATTGGAAAATGTGAGGTAGATTATAGACTCGATTCAGAAGAAAATGTAGATACTTGTAATGTGGCACTGAATTGAGTAAAGCATATCTAATTTAAGTTATATTGTAAAGAATATAGAATAAAACATTGGATACTTTTTATCCCAGTAGTACATTCCCGTGGGATAATTTCCGACATACACACAGGCGAAGCCGCTGGCAAAAGCTAGTATTATATATATTATATACATATATACGGGGTGGCAGGATCATCGACGCGAAAACTGATACCCTGGATTCAGTACATGATACCGAACCCACCTGCGTCGGTTATCAAAAAAAAATCTGCTGTGTCATAGAAAAGTGCAATACTTACGCGGTCAAAATGTATGGAACAGCTGATTTCTTTTTTAATAACCGACTAAAATTTCAACGCAGGGACGCGGACGTTCAGAAACATGTACTGAATCCATGGTTACAGTTTTCGCGTTGATTTCCCTGCCAACCTGTATATATATAATAAACGAGCTGCGCCCCGCGGCTTCACATGCATAAGTCTCAATCCCATGAGAAAATCGGGATACAAATAAAGAAATGAAAGAAAGAAAAATGCGTTTATTGGCATTACAGCAGAAAAATACACCTTATAACTAAAAAAACAGAAAACAATGATTATAATGCCAAAACGGCCTCAGCTCAGCATAATGTCAGATCACAACACAAAGTTTACCACCTGACGCTGATTTTCAGCTGCAACCGACGAGTGCCATCATACCCTAGAATAATAAAGGCAGGGTAGTGTGTGTCCGTTTAAATAAATTATCAGAATAAATTAAAGGTAAGTAGTGAAAGATAGGATAAACATGAAAAGATCACAAAATCTAATAAAATGTTGTGACATACATGAGTGTGTGTTGTGTGCGAGTGAGAAACTAAAATAAATAAATGCCCTATATCTATGTCACAATAGCTATATTAATAAAATAAAATAAAAATCTATCCTCTATAAATAGAAAGTAGGTAGGTACTTTCAATGCAAAAAATCGTATGAGTCCATATCCTATGTCCTATCCAAGGTCATTTTCTAACCATGTGACAAATTTCATCAAAATCCGTTTAGCGGTTTTAGCGTGAAAGCGTAACAAACAAACTCACTTTTGCATTTATAATATTAGATAGGATTAGGATTCTTCAATATTTCATTCAACAATGTACCTTGTTGTGTGTCATTGTAGGTACTGACAGTCTGAATAATACTTTTATTTTATTTATTTATAAGTCACAAGTCCCAATATACAAATCAAAAATACACGGGGTGCGGGAACGAGTCTGATGCCGAAAATATAGTGTTTAGAATTTTTGTCCGTTTGTCTGTATGTATGTTCCGGATTGGCGCAAAAACGTCTGAATGGATTTGGATAAAATTTGGCACACAGATAGTTTATAACCTGCCATGCTATTCTGTAAACATCTCACCGTGAAAACTTGGGTGAAGTGAGCTGTCAATAGTATCAATCTCTGTGGAATGACAGCTCACTCCACGCTCACCTCACCTAAGTTTCCACGGTGAGATGGTTACAGAATAGCACTGCTGGATTAACACATTGGGAAGTGTCCAACATCCACGCGGTCGAAGCCGCGGGCAAAAGCTAGTTATTAATATTGTCTACTAGTTTTGCTGTCTTACTTCAGTGGCCGTATGTTCGACGATCGTTAACTCAAAACCCGGCGCTGCCTTTTTTGGTGTCTCCGTCTTCACATTGAGTGGAGATTATGTGGGTGCTTCCAAAATTACTTCTTTCCTTATAAAACGTACAGTAAACGCCATTTTGATATCCTTTGAGATTGCCTGAATAAGTTTTCTATTTTGCTTCTTCTGTCTATGGTCTCTTCTTAGTTGTTTTTATATTGTTTGACCCCATGAGGTCACGTTGATTGCAGTATCTGTGGCATTCTGTAGGTCATCCGAGGTGCTTGTGAGCACCATGTATCTATCACATTAATTTATCTGCCATTTTTCATTGTTTTTACCTATCGTGGTATAGTAATCTTATTCTAGATGCATCGTCTTCACATATAATTATACTCGTATAATTAAGGTATACAAAATATTGTAGAAACATTTTAAAAGAGTAACGGTGGAGTTTCTTGCCCATTCTTCTCCATACGAAAAGTACCTTTTGGAAGGGTCGACTAGAATCAATTCTATTTTGTGTAAAATTGACGTTTAAAGTGCCGTTTTTGTGCCTAATGGAAATAAATTGTTTGACTTTGACTTTGAATTTGTGCAGGTGGACAGGACATTGTCGCGATAACACGATGCTCTTTCTCGCACACCACTCGACGCTAAGCTAATAAAAAAAAACGATAACAGTATTTCTTTGTTTTATTTGAGCATTAGGTTTTAATTATTTAGCTCTAATTACATTTAATGAGTCCTGAGCTCCCCCCTACAGCAATTACTTCTAAAACCACTATATTGAAAACCAATAAATTGCTTACAGAGCACATTTTTTACGCCAAATGGCCCTTTTCGTTAATTGACAGCGAGAGTCATTAACCTATCGTCGACGAGGGATTAGGTTACTTATCTAATTTGATCGAACCTTTTTGTGAATACCTTTGTGGTCGAACTGTTATCTTATGTTAGATAGGCGGTCAAGTCGAAGATGTGATATGTAATTACTTTGAGATAATATTGGAATTAAGAGGATAGATTGAATAGAAAATGTTTTTGAAAAAAAATGTTTAGAGAATGGTCGTTCGTTTATTCGGAATTCCGTGAGTTTAGGGTAAGGTCATCTTCTCAAGTACTAGGGAGGCATGATGGGATGGCATATGAATTGTTTCTTTTCATGTCACGTCTCTCTCTTTTTGACGGTCGATAATCGCGAACATGCAGTGAGAGGTGATCAAAATACTCATAGGTAACTTTTTTTAACGAGAAGAGTACATTAACGGGTCAACCTTTGATCTAACAGGTTTAATTTTACAGTTTTATGAATCGTAAAATATTGATAGCAGATTGTGCACAAAACAAAGAGAAACACCACGAAATCTAAACATGTCACATCCATCAAATAACAACAATAGAAAATCTCCCATAACACCGAATCCCAACTATTGTTACCAGGAGAGCATACATACTAAGTAGTAATCGAGCTCGAAATACCAATCCATCCAGAATATATCCGTATAAAGTACGCTGTCGTTCGAAATTCGAATGGTGGGACCGTGGAACGGGGTTACATTTCTATTTCGGGAGAGGCAAAGGTCGTTGGTTGTGAGCCGAAGGTACGGAACGTTTTATAGAGGTCTATAGAAGGCTGTATGTTGAGGTAATGAGAAGAAGGGCTGAAGTGATTTGATTTCTGGCGATACTGAGAAATGAGATTAGTGTAGTTTCACAGCTTGTTACATAAAATCACGCCTTGTTCCCATAACGGTAGATTGTTAACTAAATTAAATAATATAAAGGCATGTTATGTAACGAAAAAGTAAACTTGAAATTAAGGAAGCACTTATTGGCCAAATAACGGAAGTAGACGTACCAAAAATAAGTTAGCTTCTTTTTTAAAGTTTTATTATAAAAAATAAAGATAAAAAAGAATGAAAAAATGAAAGAAAGAAAGTTTCTACGATAAGCGCGGTAAACATACCTTCATAAATTGTGTTCTGAATTGTAAGAAAATTCTCTAGACATAACCAGTACGCACGATTTACACAAAATTATATCATGTATTTCTGTAAAAAAATCAAAAACGAAAAGTAAAAATGTCGAAATTAATAAACCTCGTTTGAAAAAAATAGCGTGAATACTCTCGCTGCCTCCTATTTAATTAATTTATTGTAAATATCAAATGCCTGCTGGCCATAAACACGCCAAGAGCGGGCTGTTAAAGTAAAATATTCAATTTTCAAATTATTCTTTTTTTTCTTTTTGGCGCTAAAGAGGCGTTAGATGACAGTATTATGAACACTTCTATCATATTAATGCCTCCTGGTTTTCCGAAAAATATAATTCCAATTCGGAAATAAAGAGACCGTATTTTTATACAGAGTCGGTAATGAAACTGATATATTATGCTGATTTTTAAGACACAAAATATTAAGATCGGCACATACTTTTAGCACTTTCAAGTACTTCAAAAAATATAAAACAACAGAAAATTACACTCATTGCAGAGAAACAGAGTTCCTTTTGGATCCTTTCATAATAGAATTGCTGCAGTTTGGGTCGAGTCCAGACAACTTTATTCTCACAGCAAGACACATAAATATGACACAATTGGACACTATTTAGTTGTTCATTACTGTGAAAAAAGTTCTTTGTACTGGTGATATTTTCAGGTCTTTGCAGAAAAGTAGCTCTAAAATGCTTACCATGTAATAGAAACAGTAGAAGGAGCGTTGGCAGACCAATAAAAATATTTTAAAACTATACTCCATAGGTTTATGTAGTTAAATAAAGGTAAACAAATCGTAAAACAAAGGTTTCTATAGATGACACTTTTTTATTTAAAAACCCGATAAAACCAAAATTTATTTTAGATTTTTACAATAGTTTCCTCTTTTATTAATGTATGTTAAACTTTATCATTTATTCTGAAACTACTCTTCGTAGCTGTAACTGCTTGAGCACAATTTTTAGTTAAATTTATAATAATAGTATAATATTTTGTAATCTGTCTATTGTAAGGAGCCGAAACTCTAAGCGTCAACGAATTATAACGTTGCTAAATTGAAGAGTACAACTGTGACGTAGCATGACAAGTGAAGTGACAGGTACTACGTTGAGTCGGTTACTTGACAGCTGTCTCGTCACGTGGTTTTTTTGTTTACCTTTACTTAACTATGGAGTATAAATGTCTTCAGGTGTTTTCTAGCCGATTATTCGGAGAAGAAAGACCGACACAATCTCAGAGGTTACAGTCTCTTTTAAAGGCCAGACATTGTTGTGTATAAAGTTATGATGTGTGAACGCAGCCATGCCTGTGATTGGTTGTTATGTGACACAACTGTCAGGATGACATAAGCCCCACCTTGTTGTCACTTTGGGTTGTCCAATAAAGCGTCAGTACGTAAACCACTTCCTTGCGTATTACTGCCTTCCTCCTACAAACCTAACAGACATAATTTTGGTCGGTCCATATGAGGACCATGTAAATGAAAGACCATCACAGAACATTCATATTGATCATTGAATATTGTGACTAATTGTAATTTATGATTATTATATGATGATAGATAGCATTGACTGTAGAAATTGTTTTATTGTTCTTATTTCGCATGCAACCATATTTGTACGCCTCTTGGCATAACATATATAACGACCTATATCTTTAATTTAAGAACTGTATTCACTACCTATGTTACACAAATATAGAAATGATTATTATGATTATGATTATGATTACAGATACTCATGTGGCTGTGATGGTCTTTTGAGGAAAGAACCACACAGATTTGAGTGGACCAGTCTAAGTAGTGCACGCATTTGTCAGTAATCGTGTTGCTCAACTCAGAACTTAAGGAGCTCATCTGCTTGAAGAATAATTCTAAAGAAAGGACATTTGGATACCACATTAAGTACTCAAACTGCCAGACAAACGTTACTTATTAAATGAAAAAAGAAAATGACCCACATGATGGCGATGCATGCCTCAGGCATTAAGTCCGCATTTGTACAGTTCTTTTTTACTTATAAAGTTTTAATAAATAAATAAATGATAGTCCTCACATTCACAATAATTTAAATAAGAATAATAATACAAACAAACAAAGTAAACACAAACACAAACGTAAATAAAGTAAATATTAATAATGTCATTAAAAAATAAACACTCAGAAAATAAGGAAATACTCGTAGAAAGTGCCACTCCCTCCATTAAATTCCTATCTTATTAATAATCTAATTCTGCTAATGGCACGCTAATAAAATGGCATCCATGATCATGGCACAACAATGGGACACCTGTTCATTGTTTATGGTGTGTTCATGACTGGTTTATGTTTTCTTTTTGTGAGTTCCTACATATTTATGTACAAATGGAACGCAGATGAATGCATGAGTGTGTGAGAGAGCTGAATGCTAAGGTGTAAGTGAGACAGATGACGTATGCCAAAGACGTATGGTTGGAATGACGTGGAAGATTAAAAAGGTAGGACAGTGGCTCTCTTGGCTATAGAGTAGTATATTATTTGCAGTGGCTTTTGAACGACGGACCGAAAGACGTAAAGACCGGAATTTTTACATAATAATGTGACGTTATTTCATGTTCTGGGTTCATGGGTTTACAATTAATTAACCAGTTTTGTGACATTTCAAGCTCTTTTCCTCTGAACTCAGCTCGATTCTTATATTTACGTAGGAGACAGAATGTTTTCTGTGAGTGAATGATTTGAGATGCAGTTGAAGACTTTTTGGAAGGAAGCCTCTGCTTAGGATTAGGAAAAAAATCTACAAAAAAAAGTTCATCCAAGTGACAGGTATCCTAGCTTGTGTATAAAATTGGGTTTTTAGAATATCTTTTATGGGCAGAAAAGACACCGTAGATCTTATCGTTAAAACAAACCATCTCGAGGAAAAAACCAAAAGGTCGATCTATAATTACCAACACGAAGTCAGCAACCGTGACTATCAGTAGGTACTGTAGAAGTTTTAACCTGGATGGCTTTCTCATCCGACCTCCACGATTTGTTTTGTTATTTGCATACATACATACATATCATTACGCCTGTATTCCATGAACGGTTAGGCAGAGGTGCGTCTAAAGCTCACCCACATTTGGCCAGTTATGTTGAAATCCCAGGTCAAAGAGGGCGAGCCTATCGCCATCAAGCGGGCAGGAATGCAGACTCCGGGCTGCTACTGAAAAATTCCAGATGGAAATATCTAATAATACTTTGCCCGACCTGGGACCTCGAACCTCGAACCTCACCACTAGACTAACGAGACATAAAATAGCGTCCTTCTGTATAGGAAAAGAATGGATAGTCGGCTCTGAGAACTGACAGCACCCGTCTGGATGTAAAAAGGAATTTATTCAGAAACGCTCGGGTCATGGGACCTGAGTGCGCGTCTCCTTTGTATGGAAATTTCTCGCCATTAGGTCGACATTTCACGTGACCAGAGGGCTGGCTCGTTCTTTGATCAAAGAATTAGCATTGCCATTCAATGTGGCAATGCTGCCAGTCTTTAGGGTACGTTTCTGGATGACAGCGATGCGGATGAGTAAGTGACCTCTTGTTTTTGTATTTATTTGTAAAGTAAGTTATTTAATTTAGTACATAGTGTAAATCATTATCCTATTTTCATAAATACTTGATTCATTCGAGTAACTTATTCAAACGTCAATCCATTAAAGTACTTATCCAGTACGGGTTAATATACTATTCATAAATAAGCCATATTCCCAAAACCGAAACTACTTTAAGACTATATGATAACAATAACTACCAAACAAATATTCCCAAATTATTCTAAACCAATATTCCCTTACCAAACAATTACTAAGTAAAGTTAGCTTATTCACGTTCCAATTCCTAAGACTACAGACTATCAAACTACGACCCTACAACTACGAGTATCATAGTATTTGCTGTATCTTGTGAACAAACAAACTATAATTTGAAGATTCAATTAGATAAACTTTCTGAAGCTATGTGCCGGCAGATGGCGTGAATGTGCGTGTGTTCAGAAGTCAATTTTTAGACTTTTCTAGAACACTGGTAAGAGATACGCACAGTGAAAGAATTCGCAACACGTATAGTGCGTAGGTATGGGTGGAATATCAACCATATATATACCTATGGTGGAGTATCACCGTACGTCATCATCATTAACTATCCATGTGTTATGCTTTCGGAAAACTTTATCGTTAAAACTTAAGCTTTGGGGGTAGAGGAACAGGGTGTAAAGTTCACTCATCCACCATAGAAAAGGGAGGATCCTCCGACCAGACGGGTGTCATGTCTGGCGGGCAAATGCCCAGAAGTTGAAGTCGGGAGCTTGTATATATGTTCACCGCGCGGTAAACTCTAATTGCGCGATGCAGGATTTGAGTGACGTCAGAATGTTCTGTGACGTCAGGTCTTTGATGCGTAGTCCGCATGTGGTGATGTAGATGCCGCCACAATGCTAAAGAATCTTTTTATATTTTTTTTACCGCAACTGGGATACTCTTAGCCTGCATCTCACCTGATGGTAAGTAATGATCAGGCCGAAGGTGGAAGCGAGCTTCCCCCGGCATCCTCAATCACAGAGGAACTGGCTATCTTACCTCTAACTGCCGAAACACAACAATATGCTGTTAACATTGTTGTTAGTGGCGACAGACTTAGATAAGATGGTGGTAGCTACCCAGGCGGTCTTAGAACAAGCCCTGTCACCAACCAAACCGAGTAGATTTTACCCCCACTGGGAATTGAACCCGGGACCTCTGAGTCTGGGACAGGTAGTTTAACCACTAGACCACAGAAATGGTTTAATCTGTAGGTATGTCATCTTTTCTCTACCGATGAGTTCCATAACATAAAATTACCTACCTTGTCAAAGTCAAATAATTTATTTCAATTAAGCACATAAAGGCTCCTACAAACAGGCGCGACACGCGACGCGACTCAAAGACACCGCTCGGCGCGCGACGTGCGGTGTCTTTGTGTCGCGTCGCGTGTCGCGCCTGTTTGTAGAAGCCTTTAAAGGCACTTTTGAACGTCAATATTTACAAAAAATATAATTGATTCTAGTCGACCCTTCCAAAAGGTAATTTTCGTATGGAGAAGAATGGGCATGAAACTCCAGGATAGCTTGTAAAGATGAGCAGCACCATCAAAATTCAAAATTCAAAATTCAAAAGTCATTTATTCAAACTAGGCTGATAATCAGCACTTTTCGAACGTCAAAATTACATAAGACAGTCCCCCAAAACGCCCACCCTTCACCACTTCCTAGTGCGTTAGCTGGGAAGAAGAAGTGGCGCAACAAACTCCCCAGCAGCACAGCTGTCTGTTCAGTTAGAAAGAAAAAAAATGACTCTATATAATAGTATTCAACATACTTAATTAACCTAATTTAAATTATTATCCATATGTTAGCTAGCACACGCCAATATACCAAACAAAATCATCGAGAACTATACTCGGGCAGAAATAAAAACTAAACGTAAACAAAACTTAACGTCTTAATAAAAGCCTCCAGGCATAAAGGGCGTGCCCGCTTACATAAAGCTGTAACTGGAAGTTAGAAATGATAAACTAGGACCATCGAGGTAAAATAAGTTAAAATTATAAGTTAATTACTAATAACAATAAATAATATGATCTATTGTCGAGGTCACTAGTTACATATTGCAATACAACTCATTAAAAAAAAACATTGTAATGAGTAGATTATGTCAACAATAAATTAAAATTAAATTAAAATAAACAATTATATGAACTCATATAACCTGTCAGTAGGTAAGCTAATTCTGGTGAAAGAACATAAAAATTGTCTTGAGTTAATCACAGCGACCAACTATTCTTATCAGTTAAGTAGTCGTTGATAGAATAGTATGCCTTTGAACAAAGGTTGGATTTTACTTTCGTTTTAAACGCATTAAAAGGCAAATCTAGCAAAGAAGAGGGTAACTTGTTATAAAAGGTTATACCAAGCCCAACAAATGAGTTATGAACCTTATGAAGCCGGTGAAAAGGAACTCTTAGTTTTTCCTTATTTCTAGTGTTAACATTGTGAAAATCACTGTTCTTACTGTATAAATGTATATTTTGCCTAATATATAAGATGTTGGCGAAAATGAATTGAGATGCCACTGTGAGGATACCAATATCTTTGAAAAAATCTCTCAGAGAAACTCTGGGGCCTAGCTGGTAAATAGCTCGAACAGCTCGTTTTTGAAGGATCTTACTGTCTACCAATGAACTTATAATCGTATAAAACATAATATAATAATATGCTTCCAAAGACATTAATGGACTAGCTCAAACAAAGAAAAATACAGGCCAGGGTAAAAAATGGAGAGCCCTTTAATAATTTGAAGTATCTATTGGTATAGAAAATTGCTATGTTGCCTATTAGGATAGCAAACGATACGGCGTTCTTCTCTAATTTCAACTTTTTATTAGTGGCTTTTGTGGACAAGATAGTTGTAGTGGCAACCATGTCATTTAGTTTAAATAGTTTTTTATTTTAGATAATTTGTTTATCCTATAAATAGATTCTTTTATAATTTGTGAATGTGAAAACGTTGTAGGGTTAACAGACTATAGATTTGTAGACCATTTTCTATTTTGTTAAGTACATGGTACTTGTTGACAGGTCTACACTGTCCTCTCATACCTATTTACACAGTAATTTTAAAACATTGTAAAAGCCATTTATTTTTAGTTCTAGATCAACGGGAAGTACCCAGTAAGTTTTGATTTATTTGCGAGTATTAAAATATGTCGCTTGAATGGCTGTATTTTTTTATTGCGTTGACATAGCAAGCTTGATTTTTTAGAGGTCCAAGGGACCACAGACTTACGTTTTTTTTATATTAATTTCAGCTTGATACCTGCACGCGTTCCTGAAAAAACGGGTCTTGACAGACTGACAGAGAGACAGACATACAACGACGTGAAGTATAAGGGTTCCAGTTTTTCGTGAGGTACGGGACTACTTAAAAATTGACCTTAATTCTAACTAATTTATTGAAAAGTTTATTGACGGAGGCAACTATCCATTATGAATCCCTTCGTGTACCTAAACATTTTTAAAACTAATTCCCTAAAAGCATAATTTATTAGGTAAAGGTACAGTTGATCTGAAAAAATATTGAAACAACTTATGCGTATAATCATGTTAGATTTCAGCGATCCATCAGTTATCTTGTCTGGGTCTAGTCTAGACATTGAGTCTAGTCTAAGTCTAGCTTAGACAAATTCCGGACATCTGTAGTGTGTCAGCGAAAACCCTAGGCGCACCTGTCGGGTATGTAAATATAGAAACGAGAAAGGGCACATGATATTGTATTTCTTCTCAGTAGCAGCCCGGAGTCTGGTTTTGTGCCCCGTTGATGGCAATAGGCTCGGCCCCTATAACATGGGACTTAAACGTAACTGGCGAAAATGTGGGTGTACTATAGGTACACCTCTGCCTAACCCGTCGGGGATTACAGGCGTGATGTTATGCCTGCCGGGGTTGCGGGTTTGTCTGAAAGGGATATCGCGACCCCGGCTCACAGGCAACGGAAGGAACACGGGTGGGTTTTAGTCAGTAAAAGTCTGACACGCCCTCCCGCTCCACCCAGAGCGGGAGAAGTTATTTGATAATTCCCCACCCTCAAAAAAAAAAAAAAAGGCGTGATGTTATGTGTTTACACATTGTATTTTATTCAAACTCAAAGCATTTATTTCAATTAAACCATTTACAGGCACTTTTGAATTGTCAAGGAATCGGTCAGTCAAAAATATGAAGCTAGTTGCCCATTCCAAAGCGTAGTAGGTACCTATGGAGAAGAACGGGCAAGAAACAACACGGACACTCTTTTAAATAAAATAATTTGTTACAAAGTATTGGTTAAATCATTCATGTTGAAATTATACGAGTACATGTGAGAACAATGTAGAAAGACGTGCACGTTAGAAGCGTCCGTAATAAAAAGATAAAACAAAGAACAATTCAAAAATTAAAATCAGCCATGGCCGCTAAGAGTCCCAACTGACGGCACCCGTTCACGAACATGACGCATGGATCAGCACCATTCAGCTCAACCGTTTTGAAGGGAGCTATTCACACTACAATTCGCACTGGGCTCGAGAGGTAGTGGGCTGTACACTTCCTCTCGAAGAGTGCCAATTACGGAGGACGTATTTATAGTGCACAAGCGTGTGTGCAAACACAGGGGCTTTCTGTTCCTTCATTCTCATCGGCTGATGGGACCGCAGTCCGACTTTAAGTTCTTTCCAAGGCAAAACTTCTAAACTTCCCGGAAGAGCAATTAAAAAAAAAAACAAAGAAGACTAAACTCGTTTTCGGGAACTAATTATAACGGCATTTTAATAAAATAAAAACTTTCTCTTTTGTCTTGGGAAGTATATTGTACCGTGGAGTTGTCGAAATACCTTTCTATTCATTGCCTTTCTACTTTCAACGTCGTCAAAATGCAGGACTTTCTTGCAAAATTGGCACTACTCAACATACATCCACATTTCGCCAATTATGTTTAAGTCCCATGTAATACGGGGCGAGCTTATTGTCATCAACCGGATCCTCATGAGCAGTGGTGGCCCAGTGAGAGCCTGCAGTGGTGGCCCAGTGGGAGAGCAGCCCCGACAACCACTTTACTTTGTGTAATTTATATCACCACCTCTGCTCTCCAGACGGTGAACGAAAACATCGTGAGGAAACCGGCATGTCCTAGATCCAAGACATCATTCCACAAGACAACATTCGAAGACATGTGACATCCATCAACCGACACTGGGCCCGCGAGGGGCATTATGGTCCACTCCCTCTCGCAGAGAGGAGGCCTGTGCCCAGCAGTGGGAATGTTGTAGGTTGATGATTCTGCTATGGGTACATACAAACTCCGGGCTGTTACTGAGAAATTCACTTGCATTACACGTCTGGTATTACCGGTATCCGTGTTTTCTCTAAACGGGTACGTTAGTGTAAACAATTTTGATCTCAACAAACGACAAAACTTTTCCACTAATTAAACAAAACTGCGACTAATCCTTGAAAATACAAGAGCTTCGAAACACAAACACTAACAATATTTTAACAGATAACGTTACGATATTGCTTTGGAACAAAAATCATAAATTCCCGAATAAGTGTTATTGAGATAGGAACTACAGTGAAGTCATTTGCCTTCTTAGGTTCAGCGCAGACAAAGCAGAACAATAGTAGAGCAGTTTTTTATTGATAATTCGATAATATATAGTTCAAATTAGCGTGTATCAAGATACAGGTTCCCAGTACGGACAAGTCGGAACAATTATTTTTGTATGCGCTTGCACATAATTCGCACACCTAGATAAAGAGTAGCACAACTCAAAATATCTCTTTTTTTCAGGAACAGCAAAAAACGGATTATTGCTGTCAATTAATCCGTTTTTTGCTGTTCCTGAAAAAAAGAGGTATTTTGAGTTGTGCTACTCTTTATCTAGGTGTGCGATATAGAAACGGATTGAAATTAGCCGGTATGGATAACACTTTTTTATACCAGGCACTCGTGTATTGATCTGTACCTATGAGTCGGTATTCATAGGTACAGATCAATACACGAGAGCCCGGTATAAAAAAGTGACACAAGACACAAGTTTTCTGGTCCTGATTTGTCTGTACAGGTCGGTACCTATACCGACAAATCAGGACCAGAAAACTTGTGTCTATGCAAGCACCCTAAGAGATGATTGCTTGTGGCGTGCATTATTTCTGCTCAAAGACTGCAAAGAACATGCTGCTCTGTGTGCGCTGGCTCTTAGGCTAATGACCCCTGCTTCTGTTTGTTTTGGTGCGAACTTCATATGTTTGTTTATTTTTGTTCGAGTAAATAATGGGGATATAACTTGCAACGTTTAGATAGTTGTAAAGATTGCAGCTGGTACCTCTGAATGATTCAGGGCTTTTCCCGTAAAAAACTATTCGTGTGGTTTTATTGCAATCTGCTTGGAGTATTTTTGGGTTGAGCAAGCTACAAGTATTTGCCGGATGAGTCATATAAGTTTGTATCTTTAGGTGTATTCATTTAGAAAATTTGTTTCCAGTGCCGCTGCAATCGCTGGTAACGCTGGTCGGCGCAGGCAGTATTAATACTTTTTGCCAAACTATTGGGGGTCACTTAACAATAGATAATTAATTGTGTTTCATAAGTCAATGAGGTCATGTTATGAAACAAGGTTTTTATTTTGACATGGTTTAAACCATCGAGACACTTTTTGAAATAAGAACGTCATTGTTATTGAAATAGTTATACAAAACTGACAACTTTGTCCGGTACTAAGATTATGTCAGTTTAACTTTACCGTTGTCACTACACAGTTCGGAATTCAAAAATAGCTCATCGCTAGAATCTGGGTTTGAAGATAAACCTAGTTTTATAATAAGACCGATGCACTCCGACACAACAACTCCATGCTCAGTGAGTGAGACAATTAACTACAATTTTTTATTTTTATTAAAACTACTTTTTGCACGACTGGCTTGCATGTACCAATTGCATTTTAAACTCGCCCAAAGAGCAACAAAAGCCTGCCCCACAATGTTCAGAACACTGAACTGTTTTACAATTCTGAACTATCGAGCAGCTCTGACCTGAGTGATGTATTCAGTCGCGGCCATGTTAACAACTGGCTTGGCTATATCTAGTAAGTGCTAGTGAAAGCTAGGTTAGAACCGCCATAGTATCAACCTAGTAGGCTACTATGATGCGTTGTAAAAGGTTTTAGAATGCTTCAACGAGATTATCTTTAAGGGCACAATGTAGAGCCTGGACTACAAATGCTATGTACTGTTACAAAAACATGCTAATTTCTTTTTTGTATACACATTTGATATTTTACATACAAAGAGCATGTTTTATAAAAATAAGCATACTACTTACTAATAGTAAGAAGCTAGCTTTTTAATAGCATATGTATTTCAGTCTGTATTATTACTGCCTCGTTGGTCTAGCGATCGCAAGTGCTACTGCTGAGACCGAGGTCATGGGTTTGATTCCTGGGTCGGACAAAAAAAAAAAAAATTCAAAAGTCATTTATTCAAACTAGGCTGAGAATCAGCCCTTTTCGAACGTCAAAACTACATAAGACAGTCCCTCGAAAACGCCCACCCTTCACCACTTCCTAGTGCTTAAGTTGGGAAGAAGAAGTGGCGCAACAAACTCCCCAGCGAAGTGATATTGGGTTTTTATCAGGAATTTCTCAGTAGTAGCCTGGACTCTGGATTTGTCCCCGGTTGATGTCAATAGGTTCGTCCCCAATTACGTGGTACTTAGACATAACTGGCAAAATGTGGGTACCTATAAATGATAAATGATGATAAATGATTTTTATTTCTGTAAGTAGGTTGTACAAAACACTTTTACACGTCAATCATATTATTTTTAAACTGGATGAGGTCGGCGTTTCCTATCTGATCACTCCGAGAAGAAAGGCCGAAACAAACTCAGAGGTCATATACTATAGGTACACCTCTGCCCAACCCTTCCGGAAACATGGCGTAATGTTATGTCATTATGAAGAAAATATTTTTCTTTAGCTTGTTCATCATCATTATGATTTCAGCCAAAAGACGTCCACTGCTGAACATAGGCATCGCCACTTCGACCGATTCTGTGCTTCCCGCATCCAGCGGATTCCTGCGGCCTTCACAAGGTCATCGGTCCATCGTGTGGGAGGCCTTCCAACGCTACGTCTTCCGGTACGCGGTCGCCACTCCAGAACCTTTCGGCCCCATCGGCCATCTGTTCTACGAGTAACGTGCTTAGATTTCCCGTAAAGACTGTCAAAGATCCACGAATGACAGCTGGGAACAACGGCTTGACGTAGTGCTTTCCGAGGCACGGCGGAGACCCAGTATGAAAAAAAAATTCTGATGTTTCCTTCATTATAACGACCTATACGAACATAAATGTATGGAACAGCTCATTTTTTTTCGCGATTTCAGGGTTGGCCCCATAGTGAAAGTTGTTCATAATGATGAGTACAATGACCCCTTAAGAGAATGCAAACGAATTAAATTTCACATTGTATACCCCAAAACGCCATGAAACGCCGATCTCTTTCTGATTGCAAAAAACACATTGTTGCAATTACATAGTATTATTAAAATCACCAACTTGGAATTGTAAATCTTATTGCTCGATGTCATAGCGACACCTTTTCATATTAAATGCTACATACATCAAACCAACACTCAAACTAAAACCATCTAATTCAAATAAAGCTCCAAACTACTCGAACATAGTAACTGTAACCAGTCGTCACTCGTTACAGTTGCTAACAAAGCCTCGTAGAAGTTAATTGGTCACAAACTCTCCATAAACTGCAAACGATGCTGGGAGCCAATGTTGGAGTTTTAACCCACGTTTGAATTGGTAAAGTTTTTAGATTTCATGAAATGTAATTTATTGGGATAGCGTGTGTCAAATTGTTTGTTCTAATATTTTTATTCTGTATCTTTGTATTGCTTCGCACGGTTTTTACGATTTAATAAAACATCGAGATTTCTTTAGTTGAATAAAAATGTATTCGTTCTTAACAATATCCGTAACGAAGTTTAAAAGAACAACGCTGTTACACTAAATAAAAGCGACTTTAATGTATAATATAACCAAATATATAATATAATATTTTATGTGTTAGGGTCAAATTAAGTTACCTAGCGAAACTCTGCGATATCTCAACACGATAAAATAAAAATAAAAAAGATTTGATGGTTTTTTTTTGAGTCAACGAGCGCTGGTAGTGTTGTTACTTGAAGTATGAGTTGCGAAAATCTGCTTTTAATCACGATAAAACAAAAAAAAACAGCTCTCGTCTGAAAAAAAACTGACAATTCAAGTCAGTTCACAAACAACACTCGATGACCCCACAATATAAATCATCAAATTAATTTACTTTTTGTTGGTTCTGCGGAGTTTCGCTAGTTAGTTTAATTTGACCCTGTAAATAATTCCGTTTTCAAAGAGTTACAATAAAACCAGTAGAATGTACCTAACTACATAAAATGTCTTCAAATATTTCGTAGCTTTACAGCTACGGCGTAGCAACATGTTGCTACGGCGACTCATAAGTCGTAGCCGAGTTGCTACGAATATAACCAGAAGATAATAAACAATTCCTCGTAAATAATGTTGTTATTTTAACAAAATAATTGGCTTGAAATGCTTTCAGAGTAAAGAGATAGGTATTTGGATGCTTAAATTTCTCACTAAGGTAATAAATATTTAATAATTCAACTTATTACAGACATAATTATTATTTATTAAGTAAAATAAATTCATTATCTTCTCATCTTTAAAAATAATATCAAAGTCGTTTTTAGCGTTTGTATGTATGTCCGCGTTGTTCTTCAAAATCACGCAACCGATTTTGACGAGGTTTCCACAGTCGTTCAGAGAATTTATTCCGGAACGTTTATATATTTAGGTACCTAAGAAATCTCAATGTTTTGTCAAGTTGTAAAAACCGTGTGAAGCAGGAGCGGGTCACTAGTAGTTTAATAATAAAAACCGGCTAAGTGCGTGTCGGACCACACACAATGAAGGGTTCCGTAGTTGGGATGAATTTATCCCAAGAACAAACTTAACATTGTAGTTGAAAAACATGTTCTCCCATAAGGAATGTATGGGAGATCTGTTTTTCAAACTGCAAATTTAAGTTGGTCGATTATTACTCGTAAACCTGTACAACCTACTTAGCTGTGATAGTTTTCCTTTTAAAGTCGTTATATATATCTACTACTGCTGTGAATTTTTTCAGATTTTCAAAATCAACCATTTAGCTGGCAGGGGGGGGGGACACTTGATCCTAACAAAAAAATTCAGTTAAAAGCTTAATATTTTGCAATCGGATCCCTGAATCCAAAAAAATACAATATTTTTGAATGACCTTTCTAATACCTATTTTACTTGATTTTATTTTACCACTTTGTTGGCATGATTAATATGTATACCCATACCAAATTTAAAGTGTGTTAGCCAATAGTCATCAAAATGTCTTTATTTATTTTTTTGTATATTGGCACCTTATAGCTATATTCATGTATTTAGTTATTATTTAATCGTGTTTTTGTATTTTTGTGTGCACCAAATAAACGATTTATCAATCTATCTATCTATAAAATTACAGCTTTCTAGTACTAACCGTCTCTGACCTAAGCCGCGGACTGACAGACGGACATGGCGAAACTATAAGGGTTCCTTGTTTACTACGGAACCCTAAAAACCTAAATCAAACATAACATCACGCCGAAGGGTTGGCCAGAGTTGTACTTATAGTATACCCACATTTCGCCAGTTATGTTTAAGTCCCATGTAATAGGGGGCGAGCCTATTGCCATCAACCGGGCACAAATCCAGACTCCGGGCTGCCACTGAGAAATTCCAGATAGAAAAACCCCAATGACACTTTGCCTGACCTGGGAATCGAACCCAGGACCTCATGCTCAGCAGTAGCGCTTACGACCTCTAAACCAACGAGGCAGTTAAACGTGGTTATCGAGGAACGATTACAGCTAAATAAATCATGTCATTCAATAAACGAAATAACTGTGCTTGAAATACGGATTTGTAATCGTTTTTAGTGCTAAGAAAACAAAATAATGGCCTCTTTGTACATGGCACGTAATTTTTGTAAGAATATTTTGATTTAAAAGAGTGTCCGTGGAGTTTCTTGCCCGTTCTTTTCCACAGGAACCTACTACGCTTTGGAATGGGCAACTAGCTTCATTTTTCTGACTGACCGAACCCTTGACAATTCAAAAGTGCCTGTAATTGGTTTATTTGAAATAAATGCTTTGAGTTTTGAGTTTGAGTTTGCACGGTGTCTTTACGGTACGGCGTATAAACCTCGCCGTAGAAAAACGTGTTCATCAACAAGCTTCCATAGTGATCCATATAACACTGACGACTGTGCCTAGACACGGCGTATAAACCTCGTCCTAGAAAAATGTGTCTATTAACAAGCTTTAATAGTGATCAACACTGACGACTGTGCCTGCACACGGCGTAAACCGTGTCGTAGAAATACGTGTCTGTCAACAAGCTTTAATAGTGATCTACACTGCACTGACGGCCGTGCCTACACACGGCGAATAAATCGTCGTTTATCACGACAAGAAAAACTTGTGGTCCTACCCCACTTAGTATCAGACCCACCATCCACGTTGGACATTAGCCAGACAACCAACACATATCTAAATAAACAAATCACCAACGAAATTGCTTCATCCAAATCTAAACTGTATTCGTATCAAATCTAAACTTCAAAAAGAAAAACACTGTAATCATCGCCTAAGTTTTAACCTAATTCTAAAGTCTAATTACTTAGTTTCATCTAAAACAATGCCTGACATTCTGAGTGATGTCTCGCGAACTCAGACTATTTGATGGGTAAACTTTGAGCAGCAATTAAAATTGTGGACAGCGCCATCTGTTATCGTGACCTGGAGTTAATGCAAGTAATTAATGGTCTGTGAAAGTTGCTGGTTCTGTTAGTCTGGTTCAATTTATCTTAGGACGATAATAAGTAACTTAAAATTAAAAAAAAAAGAATAGAGACTAAGTTTAACTAAGAGACATTTTGGCGTCCCTTTGAAATTAAAGATTGCATCAAATATCACTACAATTTACTGATTAATTGTCACTTTTAAATAATTGGTTTTTATTAATAAGACTGCTAATTGAGAAAAAGCCATAAAAAGACACTAAACTTCATCGCTTCAATAAACAAAATGTATTTTTTATGAGTTCCAGGTGACTTTACTGTTAAATCAATTATACATTTGACAGTCATTCGACAAATTACAATGACAATTATTTTATTTTAGGTTGTAGTTTGTATGCAAACGAAGAAATGGGCCACAGTTTGTCTCCCATAATTAAACTCCCTCACTTGCACGTAAAGTTCTAAAAACCTCAAAAATAAAATAACAAAACATCACGCCTGTAGTTCTTGAGAGTTAGGCAGAGGTGCACCCACATTTCGCTTAATTATGTGTAAGTCCCATTAAATAGAGGGCGAACCTATTGCCATTAACCGGGAAAGAATTCAGACTGCGAGCTGCTACTAAGAAATTCCTCAGAAATTACAATATAATAACACAATATTAAATAAGGAATTTGAATAACCCTCAATATGCTCCCTTAACGATGCTCAATTCAATATTTCGGCCCCTCAAAGTGAACGAAGGTAAGAAGTTATTCGAATTTATTTTCAAATGAAATAATGTAAATGAGATTTTGTTCCATCACTTTTATTCACACCTCTTAATGTATTTTCCGTTCCTTTTTCGTTATAAAAAGATCTGTAATGGACTTCTTTTTAATATAAAAAAATACTGCAATGTTAATAAAATAGGTTTTTATATTGCGAAATTATACTGGCATTAATTATCAAATACCAGTTATTTTGAGGTTTTAATTGTAATTTGGACTACAAGATTTGTTAATTCTAAAAATGTTAATTATTCCGAAATTTTTCTGATATGAGGTCCTAATTCATTTTCCGGGTGGACATAAGTTTTGTAAAATATTCTCTGTAAGAGCTCGTAATTTAAAAATTGTGTGGCAGTAATTTCGAGTACCAGTGTGACTTTTTCAATTCATAATCATGCAGTTTCTGAGTTAACTCGGACATTACTAACATCGGTGAAGGAAAACATCGTGAGCAAACCTGGACTATCAAGTTAAAATAAGTCTTAAATCGCCAAACGATCTTGACCAAGCGCGTTAGCGTGGAGATCAATGCTCGTGCCTTCTCTGTATGAGAATAGGACTTTGCCCTCCCATGGGACAATAAAGGGCAGGTATTATTTTTATATTTTCGTCTATTGTTTCGTGAAAATGAAGATTAACATAATAACCATATTAAAAGGTAAATTTCGGTCTTACCACCAAGTAAAAAATGGTGCATTTAATGTTAATGTTACCCTGTGACAGACAAATAGGTCCAGTTTTTCAACAATATGGCAAAGAAACAATCTATGTAGCCTATATATATAACCTAACCTAACTTATAAAACTAATTTCAAACATATTCTAAACCAATTTAACTTACCATAATATTGTTAAATTAATGAAATAGTTGTACTTGTTGAAAGTCAACACAAAACCACGTCATTAATCACTCTTGGTGTTAACGCGCGCGTTTACGTTAAGCACTTCATGAAGGTGATGTAATTAAACTTGCGTTATGTTGTTATTGTAGTTAGCGAGTCATCATCGGAGATTAAATTAGGGGTTAAAGTTGTTAAATAGTTTTTGTTAAGTAAGAGGGATATTTTTTTTAATTAAAAGGTAAATAAATGACTTCTTTTAAGTAAATTTTGACTTATGCTCAATTTATTAAAAAGACTTAGACCTCATATCTTTTTTTCATGCGAATAAATACTATCATAGGAAAACAAATGCGTTGGCATATTCCACAAACACGCCTTAGACTTACAAAAGTTTAAATACAAAGAAGACCCTGTAATATTCACACCTATGAAATAAATAAAGAAGAACCCCTTTTTAAATTGAATTTACAATAAAAATTCTCATAGATCACAAACGATCTTACAAAGAATATTTCAGTCCATGTTCCAAAAGTGTTAATCCCTTAATGCGATCATCCGGCCCATGCCGCTCCGGACCGGTTCGGGCCAGATCGAACCGGATATATCCGTCGTGCGTAAAAGCACTTCACTTCAGAATTGCAGTGTGACAAATGTAGTAGACTGTAGGTATTTATTTTCACTTTTATAGGGAACTAGCTTTTGCCAGTTGCTTCGCCCTTGTGGAGACCGTAGGCATTTATATAAACCTCCATGAAAAAATACGCATACAGGTTAACATGAACATTTTTGAGATAAAGGGTGTCCAACGTCATGACGTAAATGATTTAGAAAATTGCAAATTGACTTCTTGTTGTATCTTTGTTTGATGGTTTAGAACACTTGGTTACGTCGACAACATTGTTAAAATGTTCACTACTCAATTAAATAGCATTCTTCTTTTCGTGTGGTTAATGTCTAACCTGATGTCAGAGTTTTAAAGCCGCCCATGGGCCTCTGACTTGGTTTCACATGTTGTCGAGAAATATCTCTCACGCATGCCGGTTTCCTCACGATGTTTTCCTTCACCGTTTTTGAAGCAAGTGATAACTATACAATACGGACATGAATCCGAAATGTCAGAAGTGCGTGCCTTGGGTTTGAACTCGAGACCTTTCACTTGACAGTCTGACGGTCACACTACTTGGCTATCACTGCTCGTAAATAGAATTGATGGCCATTCAATTTGAAACTTTAGAGAAAACTTATATTTATTAACCAAAATTGGGTAATATTCAGAAAAATACAAAGCTCGGTTTGCCTTGAATCCCATGGATTTTCTCCTAGGCTGCTGGGTTGGGTTATTCAATTGTTGCAAAGTCAAAGTCAAATCATTTATTTCAAATAGGCCCTTGTAAGGAACTTGTTGAACGTCGAAAATTCAAAAAAAAATACAACTGATTCTGTCGGGCTCAATTGTTGCAAAGAGATATACTATCAGGTTCAGGAAGGAATACGCTGAATTAAAGCTGATTTTGGCATTACAAACAGTCACTTCAATTTTATTTATTGGTATTATATTGAATAATGTATAATATATGTATAGACAAGCTGCTTCTCATACGGGCGACTGTACATCGCCTGCCAGTCCTGACTCTGTATATTTTGGCTGTTGAGAAAAAAACTACTCGTAGAAACGTACACACGTAGTATACAGGGAAGTTTTATAAAAATGTTATTGTAGTATATTGTGATGTAAACGAAGTCAGGGGCAGAAGCTGGTCTATAATACATATATAATATGTATAGATTCAAAGCGCGAATGTAAACACCAAATGCATTCGATATTAATTAACGAATACCTATTTAATTAATTCGCAATTTGAGCCGATAATTAAGTGACTTTAAAACATAATTGACACGTTGCAAATCCGTGACAGTTTGTCACGCCACTAATTAATATGAGTATAACATCCACTGTTATTATTCAGGCAAATTGGTACCTACAGTCAGTCTATTCAGGAAAACAAACAAAACAGCCTTATCACCCTGAAGGGTTAGACAGAACTACGAAAACTTTTTTTTTAAGGCTAAGTTCGGCCAATATTTTCGGCAACTCTCATCTAGCTGCTACCAGCCACCCTGCGAAGATCGTCGTCCCACCTAGCCTGGACGGCCTACCAAGGCTTAGGCTTACACCGTATACCTACTTTATTAAAACGACAAATGCACAAATGTTTACATTACATTAATAGGCACGTTGTAACAATTAACATTATTTTACCACGCTGTTTTTGAGTTTATTAAGTCCATATTACCGACAATTAATTAAAATGATGGGAGTGCTATAAAGTTGTGTGGTGAACGAGCTCACATTTCGCGTCGTAATAGTCGTAAAGGCAATGATGTTTACTTTGGCCACAGTATGTCAGTAAAATATATTAGGCCGGAAAACTTCCAACAAAACAAAAAAAGTTCTGGTTAATTTTATGTATTAAGTTGTTGTTACTACGGAAGCTATTATAGCCACTATGATGATCACCTACATGTATAAATAAATTTGTGCGGCAAACAAATTGTATTTATTGATACTAAGTAATACTTTTCCAAAAACATATCCGAGAGTAGGACCCAAACTTATACCAAATGATCCCGGCCTTTTAAATAACCTACCTAAGTAGGTATTATTAATGTAAAACCAATTTGCTTGCCCTAAACAAGCAAAATATGGACTGTGCAAATACCACAAAATTTGGTAAATCCTGTATTAGTAGCAAATAAATTATTCTTGTTTTATCGCTACCCAAGTGGATTTGTACCATGCTACATAACAAGCAAGCATTTTAAGTCAAGTCTTTATTTCTCGTATTCTAATTAATAAAGGTCTTTATTCAATCAAGTTTATTCTGTACCGGGTCACTAGCATTACATAAAAATATCCAAACGGAACGACACCCAAAAGAAAATTCCTTCAACATGATTTATGTGGAATTCAAAACAGCGCCATCTGTGTTTGTGACACTGTACTTCAACATCTGACTCTTTCTGGGCTAGTTTTCGTTTGTATCTGTTACTTTTCAATAGAAGGCGCGTGCAGTATGTTATCACTTTTAATGAATTGTTAGTAACGCAGCAACGTAACGCGATTTTTTCGATTTATAATTACAACCATTGGAAGACTGGTCTTCTGGTAAAATTATGAAACTTCGTGATGTTTTTGTTTTCATGCAAACTTTTAATAAGATCACGTAGTAAAACTTTTTTTAAACATTTCTTATTTACTATTGAGCTTTTGATAGAGATAAAAATGTAGGAGTTTCATCTTTGCAGTCATTGTAGGTTCAACCATGTCAAATTGGGAATATGAGGTTAATTGTTGATTTTAAAATGTTTTACAGTATTTAACACAATTAACTATTTACACTAGGTACTAAATACAATGACTAACTAACTATACAAATAAATACAAAAAACAAAAGGACAATTGGACGTAGTTACGCAGAAAGGATCTAACCCACACTATGGGCGAAAATGAGTTATGTATACCAAAACACTCTTTGTAGTCAAAACTTTAATATTACAAAAACAATCCCAACGCATCATGTCATTATGAACATACGTTACCAACCCGTATGTATGGCAGGTCATACAATCACATAACACGATCTGATCTTAAAACTTGAATATCTCAAAACTAACTCTGTGTGGGTTGGATACTTTCTGTTTAACTACGTCCAATTAGGCGTCGAAGTACTCGTCCGCATCGCTGTCATCGGGAAATGTGCCCAGAAGACTGGCAGCATTGCCGTTGAATGGCAATGCAATTCCAAAATGATTTTTTAGATTGTAGGTATGTAGCGATTGAATTACGTTGAACTCGTAACCGGTGTGCGCATATAACCTGCCATGCTATTCTGTAAACATCTCACCGTGAAAACTTGGGTGAAGTGAGCTGTCAATAGTGTCAATCCCTGTGGAATGACAGCTCACTCCACGCTCACTTCACCTAAGTTTTCACAGTGAGATGGTTACAGAATAGCACTGCTGCAGTGCTATTCTGTAACCATCTCACCGTGAAAACTTAGGTGAAGTGAGCTGTCATTCCACAGGGATTGACACTATTGACAGCTCGCTTCACCCAAGTTTTCACGGTGAGATGTTTACAGAATAGCATGGCAGATATATGAACGTAAATGAAGCAAAAAGAGTGTAGCGGCGTTCTGTAGCTTCTACCTACCTCCATGGGTTGAAGGCGAAAGTTTATGTATTTACGCATGTCTTTTTTACATTAGCCTTGTTAGGTTGACATTAACTATGTATCAATCAACAATCATTTAATTAAAACAGTTTTTGACATATTTAATGTAAATTGCAGGACCGTAATAATTATGTCTAATAATGAATGTAGTATGAGGTTAATTAAAATTTGAAATTTTTACCTAAATAATCTTATTTAACTAGAAATTGAAGTGGAAAATGGAGTTATCCAGAAATTACCTACAGTCGTGACAAAGACTAAATCTGCCATGCTATTCTGTAAACATCTCACCGTGAAAACTTGGGTGAAGTGAGCTGTCAATAGTGTCAATACCTGTGGAATGACAGCTCACTCCACGCTCACTTCACCTAAGTTTTCAGGGTGAGATGGTTACAGAATAGCACTGCAGGTACTATAGCTATATATGCTAGAGGTATGTCATCTTTCAATTATGTCTATCAATGAATATAAAATGAGGTTACTAAAACAACCAATGAAATGGATAATAACGACCAATAATTAAGAATGTAATTGTATTATTATTTATTATTTTTAAAATAGTCAATAATATTGATATACTTATAAATATTTTAGACCCCATGTGTATGACAGTGATAGAATAATGCTTATTATAAGAACTGACTTTTCACCTGTGACAAACAATAATTATTTAAATTCAAATATCGAGTAAAAGAGCATTACCTTTCCTCTCTACTGTGAGTATTTATATACCTGTAATATGTATGTTTATATATTTAAGTTTTATGTATTTATTTAAGTATATGTTAATTTATTGCTTTATACGTGTAGGTATATTTTGATATTTTTAGTATAAGACTTTGCAAATTTATATTTTTCTCTTTTTGTTCTCACACACTATTGTCTACATTTCTTTCTCATTTCTCCTTTCGCAGGTCTGCTGGAAGAAATTTCTTAAGAAATAAGCAGTACCTTTGTACTCAAATTATAATTATGTCGTAACTCTATGTATTTTACTGTGTGTACATAAATAATAAAATAAATAAATAAATAAATGAATATTACCTCTGCCATACCTTGGAGAGTAGTAATGGCCCAGTGATAACAGCCGCAACTTACGAGTTGTAGGTCGTAGGTTCGAACCCTGCCAGGCGCTTTACTTAGTGTAAATTATTTCGTCACCACTGCTCTCAAAACGGTGAAGAAATCATCGCGAGGAAACCGGCATGTCTTAGCACCAACAATTCGAAGACATGTGAAATCAACCATCGCGCACTGGGCCCACGTGGTGGATTACGGCCCACTCTCTCTCGCAAAGAGGAGGCTTGTGTTGCAGTAGTGGGGACATTATAGGCTCATTATAGGCTCTATATTTAAAAGAGTGTCCTTGGAGTTTCTTGCCCGTTCTTCTCCATGAAGATCTACGTTTTGGAACTGGGCAACTAGCTTCAACTTTCTGACTAACTGACCGACTATTTGACTATTCAAAAGTAAATAAATGTTTTGAGTTTGAGTTTGAGTTCTGTTTATGCTGCCATACCTTCTAGGTTTGTTAACCTTCGATTTTTTAGAAGAGCGGTGGCTGCCACATAGCAGCCGCAGTGACGACTGACTTAAAAATGATGACACCGGTGTCAAAAAACGCTCTCTAGGAAAATATCAACTTACTTTCATAAATAACGTTGCCGTGACGTCATTTGACGGTAAATTGCGGACGCTATGTGGCGGCCGGTCTTCTGGGAAACCGAAGCTTTAGTAACCAGCAGTAGTAGTGTAATGACGTCAGAATCGATCATTGCCAAATACTTTTCACAAAAAATTAAATAAGAAACTTGAAAATGAAAATATCCGCGCAGATAAAGAAGTGAGACATGATGGGTATCTGTTTTCTCATATCTTTGGCAGTCTTCCAAAATGGACTGAAATATGACTACAGTTTTATCTATAATGTTAGCTATATACTTACCTAAAATGTAACATAATTAAGTTTTCTGTAAACAATGTCAAATGAAGCAAGTCTCTTGGTTCATTTCATATTGTTTACAGAATATTATGAATAATTATTTTGTTCATGATGTTGTCAACTTATTATTATTAAAGCACACTGAAAAAATGTATCATAAAAAATAATTAAGGAATTTTTCAGTTAATTGGCGAAATGTTTGTGTACTATGTTTAAACTTCTGGGATTAAGGCGAATTTCTTCGGTGTGATTTTATGTTTTGTTTTAGTATTTTTATTTTGAAGTTTCTTGTTTCTTCTGTTTGTTGGCGTAATAATTATTAGGAATTATTTTGTTCTAGAATTAATTTCAAATTATATGAGCAAATAGCTTTAGGTGGAAATCTTCTACAAAATAGTGTCTTGGTTGTGTTTTCTAAGACGCGGAAGTAAGGACCAGATTTTTAAAATGATCTTTCTAGCATGGGTTTTTTAAGTCTTGTTTGTGTTTTCTAAGACGCGAAAGTAAGGACCAGATTTTTAAAATGATCTTTCGAACATGGGTTATTTAGAAAGAAAAAAAGAAGAAAGAAAATACGTTTATTTGCGGTACACATGACGCAAAGAAAGAATAAAACACAAAAATAACAATTTGGGGGAAAATATGCGTCACATCCACGCAAAACACAAAAACGCAAAATTTAAGTCTTGGTTGTGTTTTCTAAGACGCGGAAGTAAGGACCAGATCTTTAAAATGATCTTTCTAAGATGGGTTATTTAAGTCTTATTCTATCAGTAGGAAAACTCTTATTATTATTAAAATTGCTATTTACAACATTAACGGTAATCCAACAAAGTAGTCATGATTTCAAAACCACTATCAATTATTTGCTACGCCACCGTAGCAGTACTGGCTACGCTGTAGCAGGCGTAGTAGCTCTGGCTACGCCGTAGCTCTTCATTCAAGCTTTAACATATTTTCTAAAATAAGTCAATTCCATGGAAAAGGTGACTGGGCAAGGTTCAGTAAGCGATTACAAGTTTAATATTGTTATGTTTATACTGAGTTTGACTCCAGGCATTGTTTGTATAGGACGCCATTTTATAAGTGCGCGACTCGTTTTGTACTATGACTCAGTGACTGTGGTCAATAGAATTTGGATTTATTATTTAGCTTTGAAGTAAGCGGTTTTATAAATCCTTGGGTTCAAATCGTATGTATATTTTGCTTAACTAAGGACAAGGTTAAATACTAAACAATTGTTAGAAAATAATTTTATTTTTCAATAATTATTCCTACATGTTTCCTTCTGTTTGACACGTTGTGCACAATTTTTGGGCAGTAAGCTCACAAAAAGTACTAGGCTTCCATGAATTCACATCCTACTAATAGGCTTCGGATGAAGTTTGGCACACATATAGTTTATAACCGGGATTAATAGGTTACTTTTTATCCCGGTAATAGGGATGTTGACAAACATTTTTTGTCCGTGGAATAGATTATTAAAAATTATTTGACACGTATTCTTTATTTTTTTAAGTAATCAAAAGATTACGGCAATACATTGAGTTAAAATGTGGAATGACGTCACTCTCCGTTTTTATACTGAATTGTGACGTAGCTTTAATGCATTTTATCGAAATATTTATTTTATTAATATGATAAAGCAAAAAATACGTTAGTTTAACTATCTGACTGACGGGCTGAATAGTTTTTATTTCCCCAGGCAACATACCTATACGTTCCTGTGAGATAATTTCCGACGTACACGCGGGCGAAGCCACGGGAAAAACCTAGTATTAATTGTATCTCCAGGTTTCCCCAAGATGTTTTTATGATAAAACAAAAAACATTGTAAGGAAACCAGCCGGTCGATTCTGTAAAAATATCACCGTGAAACTTAGGTGAAGTGAGCGTCAAGTGAGCTGTCAATATTATTAATCCCTAGCATCCTGACCGTGGATTTGTGACAGTGACAGCTCACTTCACCGAAGTTTCACGTGGATATTTTTACAGAATCGACCGACTGGACTTAAACTATTTATTTATTATTTACTACAGTGTTTTTCATTAATTTTGTTGCAGCCTATCTGCAACAAACAAGGCAAATTAAAACCTATTTAATTTAATACTTCCGTCATAGAAAGAATGCTTCCCTAACTTTGAACAAAGAGAATTCCCTAGAATACTGTTGTATTTAATAAAATTGTATATTTGTAAGCTTACTATACCGTAATTTTTAATTTTAAAAGACTACTGCGGAGAGCGTTTATTTAATTATGAAAAGGTGGCTGTGTACGGCGGGTACTTTTTGTAATAGCCTTCCTTACTTACTTTTATGTTTAAAGGCATTTATATTGTAGCGGGTTGATAGTTTTTCAGAGTAAAATATGTGAAAAAATCAGCTTATAATGTTCCCGCTGCTGGGACACAGGCCTCCTCGGTGAGAGGGAGTGGGCCGTAATCCACTCCAGTCCAGTGCGGGTTGGTAGAGGTCACATGTCTTCAAATTTTTGGTTATAGGACATGCCTGCATGCATGTTTCCTCACGATGTTTTGATTTTGTTTGTTTTGTTGTTTTTTTGTTTTGTTTTTTTTTTTTTTTTGTTTTGTGTTTTCTTTTTTTCTTTTTTGTTTTGTTTTTTGTTTTCCTTCACCGAGCGAGTAGTGGTGATGAAAGAATTAACACAAAGTAAAGCGCCTGTCTGAAGCCTACAACTCGTAAGTCGCGGCCGTTATCAAGCGCCACCACTATGTTTTATAAAAAAAACTAGTGTTTTACAGTGCTCCAGGAATCTTTTCGCGGTAGAATGAAATTGACAGAGGGCTTGTATAAAAAAATACCATAAGGCGGCGTTCGTACCGATTTTGGCTACGCGTCAAAAGATACAGCTATTATGTCCCTTGATGCAAAAAAACAGAGGTTGCAGGGTAAAATTAATTTAGCAGTAATGTTTTATTTTACAAAAATGGTGACTAGTTACATGTACTGTCCTACTTTATAATTACTACTAATATTGTTTGTTACTCAATCACGCAAAAACGGCAGAATGGATTTGTATGAAATTTGGAACACAAATAGTTTATAATTTGGATACTTTTTATCGCAATAATACGTTCCCATGGGATAATTTTCGACGTTCACGCGGGCGAAGTTACGGGCAAAACCTACTACATATATGTATATCCTACGTAATATTATAAATGTGAAAGTTTGTATATTTGGATGTTTGTTACTCAATCACGCAAAAACGTCTGAACGAATTTAGATGAAAATTGGCACACAAATAGTTTATAGCCTGAACTAACACATAGAATACTTTTTATCCCGGTAGTACATTCCTGTGGCACGATTTTCGACCTCCATGCGGGCGAAGCCGCGGGTGATAGCTAGTAATATTATAAATGTGATAGTTTATTTGTTTGGATGTTTGTTACACAGTTCGTTTATAACCTGGTCTAACACATAGGATACTTTTTATCTCGCTAATACGTTTCCTTGTGATAATTTCCGAGTAAACAATATAAAGTAATTTCATTTTTTTTTCAGTGGAAATTAGTAATACTGGCACCGCCAAACCCACACGCTCATCCTCCCTGATACACACATCAACACCAACCACACACCTCGCACACCTCACGCACCCCGCACAAATCACATACCACACACTCTGCACAACCAACACACCCACATTAATGTTTAGGGGTATGAGGAACAGGGTGTAAAGTTCACTCATCCCCCATAGAAAAGGGAGGATCCTCCGACCAGACAGGTGTCATGTCTGGCGGGCAATTGCCCAGAGGTTGAAGTCGTGAGCTTGTATATATGTCCACCGCGCGGTAAACTCTAATTGCGCGATGCAGGATTTGAGTGACGTCAGGATGTTATGTGACGTCAAGTCTTTGATGCGTAGTTCGCATGTGGCGGTGTAGATGCCGCCACAAATGTATAAATTTTCTTAAATTCACGAGCGTGTGTTTGAATTTATATTAATGACACTTTATGTAAATGGTAATAAAGCACGCATAGCGCGCTCGAGTAAAATATGTATACTAAACCAGCTACAACTGAAATCTGTAACTCTATAAACTAAAAATCAAATTAATAATTTTGTTAATTAGTACAAACAGCCAAAGCTTAAGGAAGTGCGGAGTCACCTAACACAGGCGTCATCATGCTTAAAAGGAGACTCCAATAAAAAACTAATGTATACTATTTGGTACTCAAATAAAACATTTTGTATTTTTTTTTGTAACCCAAAGTCTTCTTGTAAAAGAGAAACTTCAAATATGCCACTCCTAAACTGTATCGACAAAACTTTTGGTTGCCTCAAAATGAAAACAATTCTGCTGTAAGTCTAACTTCGCAGCCCACACGGTGTAAACTTGTAAACATTGTAAGCTACCCAATAATGATGAATTTCTTGGGTTACTAGCTTGTTTACCAATCTTCGATTACCAGAGCTTAAGTGGCAATAGGAGGTAAGTTTTGTTTAGAGGAATGGCTGTTTTGATAAGTCAATGGAGCTTAGATAATAATTAAGTACTTCGATGGTTACTTATACTTACAAAAACTTTATTGAATGTGGCAGTTATTGGCAAACTAAGAAAAATACAAAATGGTGGAATACATAATTTTGCAGTTGTTTCCCGGTAAACGTTAACTAAAGACACAATTCTAATCTTCGTCACAATCTAATACATTATTGACAGGTAAGTTTGTTTGTCGCTAAGATGAGTTTGCGACTCGATTTTGAACGTTTTTAATAATACCAGCAATGCTATTCTGTAACCATCTCACCGTGAAAACTTAGGTGAAGTGAGCGTGGAGTGAGCTGTCATTCCACAGGGATTGACACTATTGACAGCTCACTTCACCCAAGTTTTCACGGTGAGATGTTTACAGAATCGCATGGCAGTTTTTAATTACGATAATTGGCCTACAGGAGCAACCTCTTCGCTACTAACGTAATCTACTAAGTTTCCGTGATACAAGGAAATGTGCATATTCTTGAACTAGTTCATACATGGTTTATATTAAAGTGGCAGGAGTAACGAATGCAAATAGTTTGTAATGGGATACTAGAACTTGCAAATATTTTCATATGTTCTTGAAAAGTTTCTTGTTGTTAATTGGCTTCGTGCCTAATGAATAATCTAAGAGTTAGTGCTTGTATTAATCTTACTAAATTAATGGATATGCAAGCTCTACATTGGACGAGCAAGGTTGCAGCATCTTAACGTATATTATAAATGTGAAAGCTTGTATGTTTGGATGTTTATTACTCAATCACGCAAAAACGGCTGAACGGATTTAGATGAAATTTGGCACGCAGGTAGTTTAATAACCTAAATTAATACATAGGATACTTTTTATCCCGGTAAAGGCTTCGTTCCTAATGAATAACTTAGACTTAGTGCTTGTATTAATCTTACTAAATTAATTGATATGCAAGCTCTACTTTTGACAAGCAAGGTTGCAGCATTCCTTTATAATGTGAAAGTTTGTATGTTTGGATGTTTATTACTCAATCACGCAAAAACGGCTGAACGGATCTATACAAATAAATAAAATTTAAGTGTCTGTTTGTCATTTCAATATAACAGATTTTTACTTTATATATTACAGAAGTATATACGGCACATATAATAATAATTAAAAAAAAAGATCTATCTGTTTGTTCCGGCTAATCTCCGAAACAGCTGAACAGATTTTGACGGGACTTTCACTGGTAGCTGAGGTGGTAAGGAGTAACTTAGGCCACTTTAATTTTAGAAGAATTAGGGTCTCCTCGAGCGAAGCCGCGAGCAGCAGATAGTTTACTTTAAAATTATACGATATCTAGGAAAACAATGTGTATTGTCATTTTCAGATAAATAATAGGGCCTCTTGGTTCTTGTAAACAATACCGAGAGACCTGTACACGTAATGCTTATATAAACGTCCTAATCATATTGAGTTATTGCTAACATTAGACCCTGCTTCGGGTCTATCTAGTTAGTTAGATTCGACCCAAGAATAAATAATGCCTAAATAGTTGGGTTTTCCTACTTCTTCTTCGTTATACAACTAACTAATTACACTTTCATTGTTACTAACTTTGCTATATTTTCATGAGGTTTCGAAAGTCATGAAGGTTTTTTCATTTCAATTTATATTTCAACTAGCCTTCGTCCGCGGCTTCGCCCACGTGGAGGTCGGAAATTATCCCACGGGAACGTACTACCGGGATAATAAGTATCCTATATGGTAATTCAGGCTATAAAATATCTGTGTGCCAAATTTCATCTAAATCCGTTCAGCCGTTTTTGCGTGATTGAGTAACAAACATCCAAATACACAAACTTTCACATTTATAATATTAGTAGGATAGGATTAATGAATATGAGCTAATTATGTTGATTGATTGAATATGAATTTAAATTATTTCATTTGTGTTGATGTTGTATTCATTCATGGAATTTATTTGTGTGATTTAAAAATTTCTAATATGGGTTATGTTTAATTTAATTTTTTTAATATCATTTTACTTTATCTAGTCATCTGACATTCATTTCCCAACTTGTTATCATAAGCCCTTAGTTTTAAAGTTCTCGAGTACTAAAATATTCTTGAATTGACTGACTCATTTGTTTCAAGGAAAATAAAATATTAAATACGTGGGCGAAGCAGCTGGCACGGCTAGTTGGTATTAAGTACTAAGTAGGCGTCGCAAAATAACAAAACTCTTGGAACTTTAGCAATAGGTACTATAATTGTATCTAATCATTTATGGATGCTTGGTAGGTTTAGGACTGATTTTACTTGAGTCAGATATTTCATAATTACTGAATAGATTAACGCCTGACAGGTTTTACATAGAAATACTGTCAAAAATTTAAAATTTATTTGCGGGATATGACTATAGTTTTAAGATAGTCGGATAAAGGAGAATGACCAAAAATGTATGGAGTTTGGTCCAAATGTCCACCGCTAACGAAACCTATTTAAAAAATAATCTACTAAATACTTAGTCATTATAACCAGACCGCAACCAAAAATATGCAATCTGTAAAAGAAAACGCAAGAATGCAAAACAATAGTTTTATTCGTGTCTTACAGATTAAGATAAAACTCACATGATTAAAAATGAACATTATATATCTCAACCATCATCAACAATAATATTGTCTAGATTCGCAGCTGGAAGCCTAATTGTGGGTTGGTGTCTCGCCCATCCAAAGTACCACACAATTACCATCACATTGCGCGGTGTTATCGATGAATCATCATTAGCGGCGCATAAAGAGCAGCTACTTGTGCACAATTAAAATGGATTTAAATAAATAGTCAAGTAAAACAATATTAAAATATTAATATTTTTCATATAGTTTAACTTTTTACTGACAGCTTATTTTTTTTTTGTGTCATTCTGAAAGTTACTCTCTATTTAGTGGACTATAAGTCAACATAGGTCTCGTTAGTGGTGGATATTTGGACCACTTTTGTTCATTCTCCTTTAAGAGTTTCGTCGAATATGCTCATAATATTTAGAAATAATAGCGATGTCTTCCACATACAGAAATAAATTCATTAAAAATTGTATGCGTAATCATTGGGACAAGAATTTTGCTGAAAAAAAAAATATGGAAAAAAGGTCGAACGATGTAACGCAACATAATTACTTTCTTTTTGTTTCTTGCCCAATTAACTTGATGCCTTAAGAATTTGCTCCTAATTATAAAACTTTGCGAAGCTAATTCAACAATGAACCCCTAATACCAGGAGTTCATGAAATTATAAAAGTATTTAAGCAAGAAAAAAATATCTTCATTAAAATAACGTTGCGTTTCGAACTCCTCACGATTCTGAGAGCCTAGTCAAACAAGGCGATGCACTGAATCCCTCGCTCTGCGTTTATTGAAGAAAAGCAATTACTGAGTTCCTCTGGAACCTTCGATGTATCTTTTAAACCTGTTAAAAACATTTGCTTTTGTTCATTATGTTTCTGTAATAATATTTGTTGGGTAAGAAAAGCAAACGAGTTTCTTAGCAAAATAATGGAAGCGCTTTGTTAAGTTAAAATGTAGTTGAAATTCTCTTGTATTAATTTGAGATGATATTTTAGGTGCTACCTTATGATTTTGTAAGAGCTGCAGTTAGTAAAATCACTTGTGTATTTTAAGTATGCATTGTAGAGTTTATACAAAGCCATAAGTGCCTCTGATTATTGAAATAATATTGGTCTTTCGGTACGAATGCTTTTAACAAACAAACATAATATTACACGGTCACCTCAGACTCTGTATTCTTTGAAGGCTTTAGGTAGAAGTGCACTAATACCCATATTCCACCTTCTATTTTTAAGTCGCATGTAATAAGCTAGTGGGATGAAAATAATAATTTAAAAAAAACATTAACTACAGCATTATACTGAGCGGAACCCTTCTTGTCACAGTCACGACGTGCAACTGCCGATTATTTCTGTTCCGTGCTTGTTATTATAGTTACTAGCATATTTTGTTTAACTCGAATGATTATCTTTTTTTATGCACGTATTTCTGTGATGCTGAGGCCGCACCTACGTCTATCGTGACAAAACAATGCGTGCCGAAGTTTCGTATGTTTTGCTCGCTAAAAAGTTATCGCGCTAATGCGGTGGTCATATTAGCGGCTTGATAATTTAAACGAATTATCATGCAGTAATCCAAGATGGCTCTCCATTATTTTGACAGAGCGTCTACGCAGTCCGGAAACAACAGTCAAAATGAACAACGCTAGTCCGATCACGTGACATGCTAATGACCGCTGATAAGTGCTACGCAGCTCGAATTATCGCGACAATTGCTGACAGTGGTTGGTCAAATCTACGTGTATCGTATCACTGTGCGAAGCTTCGTCACGATAAACGCAGGTGCGGCCCCAGCATGATAATAAAACATTGTATTTTCACTGGAAAATATACCTTTACCAATCAAATAAGAGAAACAAAATATATCCGAATGAGCCACTTAAAAGACCCGAAATCACTTGTACATACATAAAACAGCTGTTAGATCCGACAAGCCATAAGATCTTAATGCGGCCGTCAGATGGCGACATCGTCGAGTAATTAAAAGAGAAGTGGGTACTAATCTTTATAGTCAGCTGCTATGAAACGTCATCAAAATGGCGGAATGAGCGGGAAAACTGCTGTTATATTGGTTTTACTACTGCGACCGTTATTTTGGGATTAGGCATGGGGAGTGGGCTGAAAGTAGTTGCCCTGGAAAGGTTGGTATGCTTATCAGAGCACAATCATACTTTTCTTGCTTAAACTTGAACTCTTGATGACTCCGAGATTTTGGCTTCGAAACGTAGCAAGTAACAGTGTAAATTTTTAATTTCCATAACTGGATATGTATTTTTAGGTAAATTTAGAAAAAATTAGGGAGGATTTGAGTAAGCGGCCAGAAATGCCTGTAATTTATTCAACTACAGATCAGAGTGCTATTTTTAAACAGAAGCAACGACCATTTTGTTTCTTTACTTAAGCTAGGGCTTCCTAAGACTGTGGTGGGTGCCACATAGCATCCATAATTCACCGTCAAATGACGTCACTGAACCGTTATTTATGAAAGAGTTGTGTGATTTCCTGCAGAGCGTTTTTGACACCGTAAAGTCAAACCCCGGTGTCTTAATTTTTATGACGGCTGACACTGCAGCCGTTATGTGGCCGCTACAGCTCGTCTAGGAAACCGTAGCTTAACCGTTTTTTACGTTGTTTTCACTGTAAGTAAGTCATGTCATTAAATTATCACGGCAGAGGTTGTTTACCTAATTGCTCCGAATAATCTTAGATGGGTCTGCTATAATTCGGTTTATGTATGTACATGTCGAAAATACGTTATTCAGTTGATTAATCGGGATGCCAGCACCGCCCAGCGGCGTTCGACAGAGTCTATAACATAACGCTCGGACCGGCCGGAGCTAAGCAACAGAGTTCGTCGGTGGCTGTCAAGCAGTTTAGAAACTGTCGTGAATTCCGAATAGTTGTATTGTGTACCTACAGTGTGTGAATTGCTAGTGTGATTAATTTGATAGTAAAAAGTGATCTGAACTGCAAATGGTTTTTCAATTGCGCAATGACTATCTATAATTTTAACTTTCAGGGCTACTTCCATTTTTGATATACTGTTTGCTTGTTTGTAATGCATGATGTGTTCTCCTATAATTGAGGGAGCACATATATTGTTGTTCTTATCTTTATATTATAGCATGTAAGGTGTATTCTTTGTTGGAGATCCTAATAAAATAAAATTAAAATAAAAATGACCAACACTGCCTAGAGTTCGCCCACAGTAGTTAAAATATGATATATATATAATGACGAAACAGGTACACATACCCTCTCCGTCATACATATGTACTGAAACTATTTAATATTAATACGTAAATACGACTAGCTAAGTGTTTGCAATGGGATCAGCCTTGTTTGAATAACAGGGACACGACTTTGTATCCCGGATTTCGGGATCATGGATGAACGGAATTCGAAATGTAACCTCACTATAACGGTATAAAATATAGAGCAGTGCTATTTATTTGGTCCTAGTGAAACAGGACCTTGTTTTGGATGATTATATTGTAATATGATTGTAGTGTAAGAAATTAATTAGAGCAGTGGCAGCCTAGTAGGAACGGCCGCTACTTACGATTTGTAGGTCATAGGTTTGAACCCTGACAGGCGCTTTACTTTATGTAAATAATTTCATCACCACTACTCTCAAAACGGTGACGGAAAACATCGTGAGGAAACCGGCATGTCCTAAAACCAAAAATTCGAAGACATGTGACATCTACCAACCCGCACTGGGCCCGCGTGCTGGATTACGACCCCCTCCCGCTCACAGAGAGGGGGCCTGTGTCCCAGCAGTGGGAACATTATCGGCTGATTATGGTTATGCTAAGGAATTAAGGATCTAAATGAAACCAGAACAGTATAGAATACTACCAGTACGCCATTATGTTTACTGTTTTACTTAGGTACTTATTTTGAAATTGACTGTTAATAGTTGTAGTTACCTGTTGTAGTTAATCACGTGATGAATGGGCTCAATCGGGACTTTATAATAAAAGATTAGTGGACTGTATTAAAATAGGTGTAATACCATAATTCACATGTACAACGTTTATGGAAGACAGTGTAAAAGGAATGCCCGTAGTGGAGCGCGCCTGTGAGCTGAGTGGTGTGGCGGGCGCGCAGCGAGCGTTAGTAGCGGTACGCCGAGACCACGCGCTTTCCCCGCAGTGAATCACGCGCATATATGATGCGCCGACACGTGAAGAGATCGGAAAATACGTAAAATGTATAAACATTTTTCGATCTCTTCACGTAAACCTATAGCAGTTAAACCCTACCGATTACATCGATATTGTAGCTTTACATACATATAAAACACCAATACGTGTGCTAACTTGGCACGACACAGTGTGACCTTTGAATTCATTCCAAACGCTTCAGAGCGCGTTCCATTGTCTTTACAACTCTTTGCTCAAGCACAGGTTTGTGTACAGAATAATACAGAAGGTCGAACGCACTCATAGACGCGCTTCACGTACACAGCGAGTGCAAGAGCACTCGCGACTTGCATTTGACTGAAATTAACTGAGATCACACCGTATGTACAGTGGAACGAGCTATTTGGTATAAAGGAAAAAAAAGCATCTTTCTACTACGCTGCCAATAATTATTAATTTTATTGTGCGCTTAATAACTTTTAAGCTATTGCCATGCTTTAGCTCTCTAAAGCATGCCAATAGCTTAAAATTTATTACAGACTTGTTGTTGTAGACTTGATTACTCAGGACACTCATCTTGGTTTAAACAGGTTTTTATTTTTATTATTTAATTTATCTTTTATATAGATTAAATTCTATTTTCTAAATGTGAGAACGTTGTAGGCATTGTAGGTGCTTCGATTTTTTGAAATTAATGTTATTAGCTATGGGTGGCGCTATAATTTGAAAATATCGTAAAAGCCAATCATTTTTAAAAGAGTAATCGAGGAATTTCTTGCCAGGTCTTTTTTACAGGAAATGACGATAAGAGCCCATGTAGGTTTCTGTTTTTTTTTTTTTTTTTTTTTTTTTTTTTTAGTTTCTGTTACTACCGAGGTTAAGACTAATAGAGAAGTATGGAAGAAAAAAAATATTAAATGAAGTTGCGCTAATTCCAAATAAATTGTAATGGTGGCAAAAGAATGATGATGATGATACCAAATAGCTAGTTCGACTGTACGTTGTGTCTGTTTGCATGCGCCTGATTTCGCATATTGTATGGAGTTGACCCTCTGAACCTATTATTCTTTGAATATGTTTACATACTACAAAAGTACGTAACAGGCCTCTTAACGTGTCTCATCAAGGGCTGTTTCTTAAGAATGTTGCTTTAGGAATTTCTAATTTGAGGAGGAAGAATGTCGAATTACATGCTTGTATTAATCTTGTTTACTCTCGTATTATATTTTGCCCAGGAGTGGAACAGCGCAGCCTAAAAAAACCGGCCAAGTGCGTAACGGACCACGCACAATGAAGGGTTCCGTAGTTAGGATGAATCTATCACAAGAACAAACATAACATTGTAGTTGAAAAACATGTTCTCCCATACGGAATGTATGGGAGATCATGTTTTTCAAACTACAAATTTAAATTGGTTGATTATTACTCGTTAACCTGGACAGTCTACTTAGCTCTGATAGTTTCTCTTTTAATTTCGTTATAAATACTACTACTGTGAATTATTTCACAAATCCAAGTACAACCATTTAGCTGGCAGGAGGCGACACTTGACTCTTCACAAATCCAAGCATAAACATTAAGCTGGCAGGGGGGCGAAACTTGACTCTAGCAAAAATTTTCAGTTAAAAGCTTAATTACACAGTGGGTCACAAAAACACAGTGGGTCGGGCCACTGTGTCGCGTCCGATCGCCCGCCCGCGCTAATGATTCGTTTTCACTTAGCGTTCTTTTTCTTTTTGCTCAGTTCCTGAGGGTCGTACCGTGATGTTACATAGCTTATAACCTTCCTCAAGAAATGGGTTATCCGATGCAAAAAGATTTTTTCAAATCCGACTTATGGTTCTGTTATTCCTCCCCTATTACAACAAATTTTTTACCTCTTTATAATTTTAATAGAGAGTTTATATAGACCATTAAAAACTCCGCGCTTTTAAATAGTTAACATCTTTTGTGTAAAAAATGAAGTGAAAAAGCCTTTTTTTCTCTTTGCCACAGTATAATTAAATTACCGTCATCGCCGGCAGAACACCGGCAGTTTGTCTAGCGAGCCTAATGAATTTTAGACAGGCTCTGCTATTCTATATCCGTTCCGTCGGCGATTCGTTTGATGGAATCAAGTTTAATCGATATTGAATCCTTTTGTTGTCAAAACTGGCTGAAAGAAGGAAGATATTTTGCGAGAATTTTGACGAAAATGTCTGTAGCGTTGTAACTAGTAATATTATTTTATTAGCACTTTAGAGGTTAATTATAATTATAAGGTTTATTTATAACATTGTTTCCAATTATTTCCATTTAAACAAACATCAAGTTTATATAAGTGTAAATAAAGTTGATTTTAGACTGACTAGTACTGTTAAAACAGTCATAAAAAATATGAAGTTGTAGCGCAAACTGAACCTTATCTGTAGGCATTACGGTTGTTTTTCCTACAACTCGTGTTTGTTTACATGTTTGGCAAATAAATTGTGAGCACAGATTAGGTTTAAGCACTTTAAATTATGATTTAGAAGTAAATTTTGACTTGACTGAAAGAAATACATTCGGGGGAAAAATAATACGATACTTTAGTAAAGTATTTTCACTGCGGGCAAATCATCTCCCTAGCCTTTTCCCAACTATGTTGGGGTCAGCTTCCACTCTAACCGGATACAGCTGAATACTAGTATTTTACATGGAGCGACTGCCCATCGGACCTCCACAACCAAGTAACTGGGTAACACGATACCATTTGGTAAAACTGGTTTGCAGACTTTCGGGCTTCTGACGTCTTACGACTGTCAAAGATCTACAAATGTGTTGTTTTCTTGTTACAAAAGTAGTTATTTGTTTACTCTGCAATCGGCATTTTGTTTTTGTTTTGATTTTTTTGAGTGTCGCAACACAGTCTAATTGCATAATGTAAGTTGTTTTTGGTGTCTGGCCCTGACATCAATTGTATTACTTGAATATGAGGCTATTGGCAAATTTGTAAATGTATATTTTATGTATGTTAATGTGCGTTTTGTTTGTTTAAATGTATAATAAACGATTTTACTTTTTTTTACTATTTTAAATGACAGCCGGGACCAACGGCTTAACGTGCTTTCCGAAGCACCGCGGGGTCTCGATATGAAATGAATGGTCACCCATCCACAGACCGACCTCAGCACGCGTTGTAAGCAACGCGATTAAGATCTTGAGATCGAGAGCAAGCCATGCGGCTGTTATTATTTAGCCATAAGCCCTGCTCTCCCATTGCGTGCGAATAAAAACAGCGATAGGTAAAACCCATTTTGGTCGAAAAAAATTACGTTAATGTAAACATTGAGAAAAGTCATTGTCACTCAAAAACCGGCCCAGTGGGTGTCGGACCACGCACAATGAAGGGTTCCATAGTTGCGATGAATTTATCTCAAAAACAAACTTAACATTGTAGTTGAAAAATGTGTTCTCCCATACGTCACGTTCAATTCTCCAAATGCAAATGTAAGTTTGTAATCGCTTTTTTTTGTTTGATTAAACTATAAATTAACTGTTTTCGGACTTTTTCCCTTACATGTGCTGTGAGACCTTGCTTTCTTGCAAATTTCATGATTCTAGGTCAACGGGAAGTACCCTGTAGGTTTTGATTTATTTGCGAGTATCAAAACATGTATATTCGCATAAATGACCGTATTTTTTTATTGCGTTGACTTATTAGTTTGATTTTTTTAAAGCTCCAGGGGACCATAGATCTACATACGTATTTGATATTAATTTCAATCTCTATCTCCACGCGTTCCTGAGAAAAAGAGTCTTGACAGACTGACGGACGGCTATCGAAGTGATCCTATAAGGGTTCCGTTTTTTCCTTTTGAGGTACGGAACCCTAAAAATACCAGCCTCACGTAAAAAAAACTTCAACAAAAAACTCTTTCCCAATTTTTCTCAAACCTCAAAGCAAAATAGCGTCGGTTCAACTTCAAACCCAGACAGTAGAAGCGAAAGGCCGTAATTACCATGACAATTTGCAACGTTCTCTTCCGCGAAATTAATGGCCACCGCTGGCAGCCGTCACTCATTAAATTGATGAGCGATGACGCGGGCCGGGGTGGGCCATGAAAATGGCGGGGGAAAATGCTGGATGGGATTTTTTTTACTTTTTCTCCCTTTTACTTAAAGAAAGAAAGAAAGAAAATACGTTTATTTGCGGTACACATGACGCGAAGAAAGAACAAAACACAAAAATAAACAATTTGGGGGAAAATATGCGTCACACTTACATTAAAAAGATACGTTATGTAACAGCGATGCTAGGGGAACAATATGCCCTGAAACTCTAGTGCAAGCACGATTTTGAACGCATTTGGAGCGGAAGTTTCACTTCCATACGAAGTTATTACTGTCAGTAAAAGGAAAAATGCTTTATTTTGACCACTTTCTGCATTACTATACCATCCAAAACTAGGATTATTTATGAATCTGATCTGATTATGCTACAAGTGTACAACCAATCATAAAACGCTATCAAATATCAGAGCTGTTCCACGTTTTGGTACACCATATTTTATTCCGCTTTTCTTTCAGAATCCGCTGTTTTCCTCACCTGTAGTTTTGTTCTGGACTGGTTGCGGACTCATTGCGTCTAATGGCGTGTAGCGATGCGGACTGAACACAGATTTGGAGGCCCCAATCGTTATGCAATGCCAGGAACACCGGTTTTTATTAATTATTTAACGATGTATGTGTTTAGGTACTTTTTGATTGAACTATGTGCAATGTTTTGGAAGTTTGGAAAATACTTCATTGGTAGAGGTGCAATTGTTTGACTTTACTTATTTTTACCCGACTACAGCAAAGCCAGAAGAGAGTTATGATTTTGACAGGCTATGTAAGTATATTTGAATGTGATAATAAACGATTTTTACTTTTTAATTACTAATAAATCATACAAATCACGTGTGACTCGGTTATACGAAAACCGAAACAGATGTTATTTTGTTACTAAATATTATGTCTTATTTATACCTTTTTAGTTAGCGTTTTTGTTGTATTTGGGTTTTAGTAAAATTTTTTTTTTTGTTACATAAAACCTCATTTATTGATGTGCAACATCTTTCCTATTGCTTTCTTGCAATCAATATCTAAATTTAAATCTAATAAAAACTAAATAATGAAATCTTGGGAGTGATTTCACGAAAAGGGACGGAAGTGTGTCACAGGAAGCCGGGAAAGCGCGCGCTATTTGATTTGACCAAAGAGCGCGCGGTGCTAGAGTTTGCTGTCAGAAACGACCTTGACGAAACCCCGCATTTAATGTTGCTTATTACCAAGGTGAGATGTCAGATGTTACGCATCATATGCAACTCATGCATGTATGTGTATGTTTTTTAATCAAATACCCAAGATCAATTTTTTACATTACGTAAAAAATTACGTACATATTGCAATTTGTATGTAATTAAATGTCAACTACACACACACATACATAAACTCATTCATTATTCCCAAGGGCAGAAATTACAGAACGTCACCTACTACAATCCTTACATACTTCTTTTGTCTCGTTTACGTTCATACATCTGGTCATACACGCACGCCGGTTGCGAGTACTACGCACCTGCCATGGTATTCTGTAAACATCTCACCGTGAAAACTTGGGTGAAGTGAGCTATCAATAGTGTCAATCCCTGTGGAATGACAGCTCACTCCACGCTCACTTCACCTAAGTTTTCACGGTGAGATGGTTACAGAATAGCACTGCTGATCTTTCTGAAGAACATCACCAATATTTACCAAAAAAATATTGTAAATCCAATGTTCTTTTTTAATAGAACTTCGTTTAACTTTAATGTATATGTCTTTCCCTTCATAAAATAACGTTTCAAATTATGACCAGGAAGGGCTGGAAAATGGACAAAAATACCTATAATATTTCACAACTAATATTATAGATTAAATGTAGTTGCCGTTCGATGATTGCGTCGTAAACCCAAAAATGTGAATGTGACAATAAAACCAAGTTTTATTGAGTTCGTTCATGTCATAGACGATAGCGAGTACATTTTTTGTGCCCGAATTGTACAACTTCAAAATTTAAAAGTCATTTATTCAAACTATGCTGAAAATCAGCACTTTTCGAAAGTCAAAATAAGATAAGACAGTCCCCCATTAACGCCCACCCTTCACCACTTCCTAGTGCTATAGCTGGGAAGAAGAAGTGGCGCAACAAACTCCATAGCAGCACAGCTGTCTATTCAGTTGGAAAAATTTGATTTTGTTTAATATAGTACTTATGCAAAAATTATTTACATTCCCACAAATTGCAATACAACTCATTAAAAAGACAGACATTTTAAAGAGTACTAACTTTTGCCAGCGCCTACGCCCGCGTGGATGTCAGAAATTATCCTTCTTATCTTCTATTAACTACTTCGCACACATATTTTTATGGGTTCTTCAAAAACTGAGCGTTTAAACCACCTCGCACACTATGCGACATGTGGCGTGCGACGGTGACAGCTTGAGGACAAGACGCTGACCTTTCACATGAGACTGTCATCGGGTGTGCGTGTGCACCGTGCCTCTAGACTCTTATCGCTGCGAGAGCCTGGCGACTTTGCAACTCGACGCAAAGTGAGCGAAGCTATATGAAAATTGCCGGCCACAGTGTGACGTTGCGTCTGGTCGCAGTCGCAAGTCGCATAGTGTGCAAGGTGGTTCAAACTCTCAGTTTCCGACGAACCTTTAGAGATATTAAGGAACAGGGTGTAAAGTTCACTCATGTTCTATAGGAAAGGGAGGATCCTCCGAACAGACGGGTGTCGTGTGTGGCGAGCAACTGCCCAACGATTGATGTCGCGGTAAACTCTAATTGCGCGATGTAGGATTTGGGTGACGTCAGGATTTTGTGAGACTTCAGGTCTTTGGTGCGTAGTTCGCATGTATAAATAAAAATAATTGAAGCTTAAAAATAATGTAATCGCTTATTGCTTACAACTTGAGCCACAACAATTCCAGCGCCATGTCACCAGAAGTTAGAAGATTATCAAGTTACGCTTTTACGGCGTTCTTTGCAGAATCCTCTCGACACCCGAGATATCGAGGGATACCCCGAAATACCATTATAACATCGTCAACTTATATAATAGCTTTTATGTGATTCGATGGGAAAGAAGTCAAAATATTGACGAAAACACAAACTTTAGGATTGTTGATCATCTTTGTGAAATAACTAAACTTTGACACGCGGGTTTGTGGTTAGAACAGTGAAATGATACAACCGTGTTCCTTTGACAAAATAATTGTTAATTATTATGAGAGATTATAACTTCGAAGTCCCATTTTGGGTTAAGAAACAAGAAATGAAATGAAATGAAATTGTTTATTCTGTAAATAGGATATCGGAATCACTTTAACACGTCATATAAAAAATATTAAAAATAAACTAGATGAGGTCGGTATTTCCTATCTGACTACTCTGAGAAGAAAGGCCGAAACAAACTCAGAGGTCGTAGTCTCTTTTAAAGTCCAGACATAATCTCGGTCAAGTCATATGAGGACCATGTAGATTAGTGTCTGAAATGGTCTTTTGAGGAAAGAACCACACAAATTTGAGTGGACCTGTCCAGTCAGTGCAAGCATTTGTCAGTAATCGTGGAGCTCAACTCAAAACTGAAGGAGCTCAACTCGCCGATCAATACCAAAGAAAGGATATTTGGGTTAGAATAGAATAGATAAGAAAACTTACTCTTTATTATGTAGGTACACCATACGAATTACAGATATAAATCTAGAAGTTTTACATAGGATGACACAATGGGCGGTCTTATCGCTAAAAACGATCTACTGAGTAAACTACAATAATTAAGTTCACTTTATGAGGCTAGCGATTCACCTTTCAAAGCTTTTAAGGGATATTTTTATAACTGCTAACAACTTAAACATAACACACAATAAGCATGGGTACATGATGACAGTTACGCAAATTATTTAGCTAGTTATAATTTACTGATTGCATGGACCGATGACCTTGTGAAGGGCGCAGGAATCCGCTGGTTGCGGAAAGCACAGAATCGGTCGAAGTGGCGGTGTTTGGGGGATGTATGTATGTTATGTTCAGCTGTTGTTCCTATGTTCAGCTGTGGACGTTTTTTGGCTGAAATGATGAAGTACCTATAAATATTCTATATTAAAGGCATGTGTGATAGCCTAGCTTTGAAAGAACTTCTACAGTAGCCAAATGTGGGTTTAATCGGGAGTACAATATTAAGAACTCACAAGATAAACTCGCTTATAATAAAATCAGCGAGCTGCCTACTACAAGCTCAATCAATCTGCCTGCCTTTTCCCAACTATGTTGGGGTCGGCTTCCAGGCTAACCGGATGCAGCTGAATACCAATATTTTACATGAAGCGACTGCCTATCTGACCTTCACAACCCAGTAACTAGGTAATAAGATACTCCTTGATAAGACTGGTTGTCAGACTTTCGGGCTTCTGACAACTTGTAACGACTGTTAAAGATCCACGTAAAACAGCCGGGACCAAAGGCTTAACGTGCTTTCCGAGACACGGAGGCGTCTCGGTATGTAAAGATGGTCACCCATGCATGGACCAACCCCGGCAAGCTTAGCTTAACCTAATAAATCGACCCGTGCGGCTATTATTACTTAGCCACGAGCACTACAAGCTCATATAAAATATATAATTAACCTATAACTTGCCAAGACAAATTAGTCAAGTCATTAACTTAAGTGACAGTTAAGAGGCAGAATGGCTGAGTGTCAATTAACTAAGACTTAGGAGACCAGGAGAGCAGAAGCATCGTGGAGGTCTCATCAATATGCATGGTCACACAACCTCACTGGACGGTTAAGAAATTAAATCGTTTGCGGCGAAAATGTTTTAGGGCAATTGCTTTTAATAACAAAGACGGATTTTGGAATTTATTTTATTCGCTGAATATTATATGACGATGAAACTCTTTGATTTTTCAAGGATGTCATTTTAACTAATTCTACGGAGAAATTATAGGAGTATAATAATACCGACGATGTATTAAGCGGTTTGTACTATGTAAAAATCTCTTGACAAAGGGAAGTTTTGCAATTTATCGGGCAAAATTCTAAGTTTGAGCTGCCACTGTTTTCGTAATTTGTGCATTTTTTTTGTAACTTAGAACTCCAGATTTTTCTGTAATGGTGAATCCACACCGAAGTTACTTTATATATAGCAACATTTTGCAACATGATAACATAAAGTAACTTTCCAACAACGGATAACAAAACTTTCTAAAGGGTGGCAGTGACATCGACGCGAAGCCGTTTATTAAACAAAAAACTGTTATTTCATAAAAAAAGTGCAATACCTACGCGGTCAAAATGTATGGAGCAGCTGTTTTTTTTTTTAATACCCGACGAAAAATTTCAACACAGGGGAGTTCAGAATCATGTACTGAATCCATGGTAACCGGCTTCGCGTCGATGTCCCTGACACCCTGTATAGTATTATGAACTTTTTTTATCCGTTATTAGGCCCACCAATATTCGCAAACGTTGCTCCACAGAAAGTAACTTCGGTGTGGATGCACCATTACAATTAGGTGCAATTTGAAATAACTGAGTACTAGGAGCTCATAATATCCCGACAGAAGTTAACTCCATCTTCGTATAAGTTGATAAATCTCAGAACAAGAAAATTGAAAACGTTTTCAAGGCAAATTTATCTCAGCTTGTTACATAAATATGATTTTTAATATGCACAGACAGAAGAAGCAGCTGCAACTGAGTAATTTTTTCGTCTGGCACCGATCCAGAGGCGATATTTTTGTTGTTTTCATTTTTTAACAATCAGAAATTGTCTTACTTGCTGAGGCACGAAGTTTAGTCTCTCTGCAGCAATTTTTGCTAAATATTTGATAAGGAAAAGGCTCGTGGCTAAGTTATTACAGCCGCACGAGTCAATCGGTCCGGTAAAGCTACGCATGCCGCGATCGGTCCGTGGATGGGTGACCATCTTTACATAAAGAGACCTCTCCGTGTCTCAGAAAGCAACTTAAACCTTGGTATACTGGGTTTGACAAGCGGTTAGGTGATCGGCCACCGAGATCTTTTCCTTTCAACCTTGCCCATCACCACCAACTTTTCAAGTTTATCTGATTCCCAACGTGCAATATTATCAAAGGAGAACCCTTTGGTAACAGACCGTCAACAGTGGATGAGATGGATCGACCCGTGCGGCTGTTATAACTTAGCCACGAGCTCTTCCGAAAAAATAATGCAAACGTAAATTATGCTTTAATTCAATGAAACAAGGCTATATATATCCACGAAAATTAATGGCTACTAAGTATAATTTATTAAAATTACACACAGAATTCTCAATAAATTGGTCCCGTCATCACGATGTCCTATAAATCCAAATACCTTACATAACGGTACTGAAACTGAAATTAGGGTTGATCAACCAGTCCAATCCTTAGTGCAGTGAGAGGGGTCGTGAATTTGATCCCCATGGATCAGTTGCACTAGTGTCCTGAACTCACTCCTGGCTCAAGCATATTTTTAGATTTATTGGAGAGCACAAGTATTATGTACTCGTAATACCTACAACTGAAGTGGAAGTGTGCTCGCCATGTTTGTCGAAGGACCGATGGCCGATGGAGCAGACGAGTCCTGTGGTAGAGACCGCGTAAGTATCGGCAAGCGTAATGTGGGACGCCCCGCAGCTAGATGTACCGACTGCCCCGGTAAAGTCCCCCTGGCACCGAAAAGGCGACACTATGCGTGTCAAGTGTCGCTTTTTCGGTGCCAGCGGGGCTTGACGTTTGTGGCGCGCTGGAACTGATTCCCGCTGGGACTTTACCGGAGACCCTTTTTAAGAAGGTGGCTGGGAAAGACTGGATGCCGAAGGCGGAGGACAGGGTGTTGTGGCGCAGCTTGGGAGAGGCCTATGTCCAGCAGTGGACCGAGTTGAATATCCACACAAACTGCCTGGGCCCTATAGCAAAAAAATTACAAGTTACAATTTACAAATTTTAAATCTTACAAGTATCTGTACCACAAAACTCTAAGCCACAGTTATAACGAAAACATCTTACAAATATGTAAATGTAGTGACAAGTCTACAATTTACATATTTGTCATTTCTGTGTTACAAAATTTTTTCTACAAATTAACATTTTTTTAGAATTGTAGACTTGTAATATTTTGTGGTATGTCTTGATTGTCAACATTCTATGAATGGATATTAACTTTTATGTTCGGAACGTAGTTGTACGTGCAACAAAGGTATATCGTGAAATTATGACAAATTGATTCACCCGAAATGCACTGTAGTGGTTTACCGAACGTTTCCGGCTAAATAAATCAAGTTCTAGGCTCGAAGAGGAAATGGCTAAACTAGGGCATCTGTTGGAGTGGTCTATAACCAACTTCCGGTGGTATGCGGGTAAATGCGATGTTATCAAGGAGGATCGATTCTCAAAGAATATTTCTCAGGATTATGTTCAGTTAGTAGGTACTTAACATATCCGCACTTGACTGGCACTTGAGTATAAGTTCGTTGGTCGTATTGTTAGTTGCTTAGCAAAACTTGAATCGTCTCATTACAAAAGGCCTTCTAACTTTACTCAACGGCAACGTTTACAACTTCGAGTTGGTTTTTGTATTTTGAACTTTATTCCAACGATGTTGTAGTTCTTAAACCGTGGAGTTTCTTGCCGGCTCTTCTCCATAGGAAACGACCAATTGGAACCGTGAACCTAGCTTCTGACGTTTCATAAGTGCCCTTGTAGGTTTATGTGAAATAAAAATATTTTGAATTGAATATAAAAACGAATTTTAAAGTTGAGTTTAAGTTATCAACTTTGTATTAAAAACAACAATATGAGTCAGAATAAAGTTCAAAATACAATATTGCTGAAAGGTTTTTATAAATAAGACGGTGTAAGTACAAAAAAAAGTCCTGTAAACTTAAACGCCTTACCAGGAGCACAGCTTTAACGAGAGGAGTTTTTTATTCAACTCCTTTTAAACGAAGTCAGCTTTTGTGAAGCCTTTGTATATGCAAATCCGTGCTCACTATAATAATAATCCTAGGTATTATGAAACATCTGTCTTAAAATTCATCTCTCAGATCTCGCTCGAGTTCAACGTAGCTAGTATTAAAATATTCCAGGAATTTTCAAGTGGTTGGACACGTGATCTAGTGATAATAAATCTAGGTCGAAAGCGATTCCTGCTAGTTTATTATGACTAAATTCTACAATATTATTGGCTGCCTGTCCATTAATGCGGAGTGAGGCAGCGGAGCGGAGCGAGGGAGCAATACGGAGCGAAGTTTCGGACGGTGTCTGTCCATTGATGTGGAGCGAGGTAGTGCGAAGAACGAGTTCACGCGACGAGTAATTTGAGCGGGCTGCAATACCTCGCAGCCGGGTTTTTCCGCTACCCCGCTCCGCTTCCTCGCTCCGCTTCCTGGTTTTGTATGAATTTTTAAACTAGTTCGCAAATTCCTGTCGACTGAAGCGGATGCGGAGATTTTATGCAATTCCATTAGTTAATATTGGCACAGCTCCGCTCCGCTCCTCTCCTCTCCGCTACAGTGGACAGTCAGCCTAAACATTTGTATAGATACCCAGTAGGCACGTGTTTTTGATGTGAAACATCTAATGCGAGGGATCAGACCGGCTGTTGGCGTGGCGATGCAGCCAACACACAAACGAAATTTAAATAAAGATTTTTTTCTTTAAATTTTGTTTTTGGTTATGCCATATTTATTTCATTTTATAATCCGTCCTTTCATGTAAATTTTCCATACAAAATAGTTTCTATGGTTGACATCTGCCAGGCGTCCCGCGACGGCTCAATTTTTAACTTTATTCTTTAGTAATCAATATTTTTCTGAACTAAAACATGACCATAAATCCTGGCCAAACTTAAGTGAATCCCGCGCGGGATACGGGACAAAATACACTCGCGCCATTTGTGTTAATTAACTTGTATGAAGGTGTTCAACGAATTTTTCATTTCATAATTTAAAATATTTTATTTCACATAAACCTACATGGACACTTATGAATCGTCAGAAGCCTTCCTATGGAGAAGAGCAGGCAAGAAACCACGGTATCTATAATATTTTCAAATAACAGTGTTAATAGCCATGGGAAGACAGTGTAGACCTTTCAACAAGTACCAGGTACTTAACAAAATAGAAAATGGTCAACAAATCTACAGTCCACTAAAGCTACAGCGTTCTCACATTAGAAAATAAACTTTATAAGAGATAAATAAATTAATAAAAACAAAATACTGTTTTAAACGAAATGAATAAAAACATGAAACTGGCATGAATAGTCGCATGCGATGCGCATCCCGTATTCCGCGCGGGAATTGCCTCAGTATGGCCATTGCTTAACTCGATCTTGTTTCAAACAAGCACGTAATGCGTGCATTACGTACATCCAATGCTGAAATTGTTTTCATTGTGTGTCAGTTACGATGGCAGACATCTACTTCTTTTTCTAAATGCCCTCACCCTATGTTACTTGGTGTTAACGCTATATTCTTATGTTTTTTTTTCCTTCATATCATCCCTCACAGTTGCAATGGCAGACAATTAAAATAATATTCATCAATAAAAAATATATTATGAAAATGCAACAATATAAAAGGTATAAAACGGAACGCAACGAAACGATTTCAATATATCACAAGATAATCCGATACATACGAGTACGTCAATTGACATCATTTTCATTTCGGAGAGAAACGTGGAATCGTGGGATTTATCGAACTATAAAATATCTGAACAACCAGTATAATCATATTGCATATACAGGTGAACTTTATTCGTTAAGGATCTGGGGGCCTACCACCTCCTCTTAAGCAGTATTATTTTAATAATAATAATATTTATAATATTTAATATTTATATATTATTATTTTATAAAAAATAATACTTTTTACCGATGTTACCAAATTTTCTATATTAGCGCTTAATACTTAGTAAGTTAGCATAATTGTCCGATTTATTGTTTTATGCATGTGGTGTTTACCTATAAGTAACTGATGCACTGTTATTTTACTTTTTAAATGTATTACATATGTGTTTGTATCAGTGTAATCAATTGTTGGTGACCTAATAAAATAAAATAATCTTACTTCAGTGGCGGAAAGAGATGATTCCCACACTAAAAGTAATATCGAGTATATCAAGTACGAGTCGGAGTCGCACATGGAGAGTTCCGTACCGTACCGATAAAGCCCCGACATCTCTCATGAGAGACACTAGCATCCCAAATCGTCAAGCCCCGTTGACTCTCATGAGAGTCACCTGACTCACATGTCAGTCAACGGGGTTTGACGATATGGGCGCGTGTGTCAGGCGGCTCATTTTATGGCCTTTTTTTTGAGGGTGGGAAATTATCAAATAACTTCTCCCGCTCTGGGCGGAGCGGGAGGGCGTGTCAGACTTTTACTGACTAAAGCCCACCCGTGTTCCTTCCGTTGCCTGTGTGCCGGGGTCGCGATATCCCTTTCGGACAAACCCGCAACCCCGGCAGGTCATTTTATGGCCTGACGGATATACTCGTCAACTAATCAACTACATCATTTAAAAAATGATACGCAACATATTTTTTTTTTATGTCAAAAGTGACGTGAATGGCGCGTCAATGTCAAACCGCAGGGCTTGACAGTTAAAACGTTACAAAATGGGCGGGGCTTCGGTGGTACGGAACCCTTCGTGTGCGGGTCCAGTGAGTTAAGATCGAGCAAAAAACGGCGTTTAACGGCTTTTTATGGCGTTTTTTTAATTATTATCTTTATTTAATTTTTATTATTTGGTGCTGCAATAGAAATACACAATCTGTGAATATTTCAACTGTCTATCTATTACGGTTCATGAGTTACAGCCCGCTGACAGACGGACGGATAGCGGAGGCTTAGTAATAGGGTTCCGTTTGGCGTCCTTTGGGTACGGAACCTTAAAATGTAATATTGTTTTTACAAAGGAGAAATATTTAGGGACTCCAACAAACTGGGGCTGTTTTTCTTCAGACGCCATTCCTATGATTGAAAATAAGAAAAACAATATAAATGTCATTTATGGACTTATATAACATGGCACCTTGTAGGTACTGAATTCAGGTCCATGTCAAAAGTAACAAGAGATTTAGCCGTTTAAGAAACTTATCACAATAACTTGGCGTTTTAAGGTTTCCGTACCAGGGGGTCTACTCCCTAAGCGAAATCCGTAGTTTCGGCCGAAGTTACGGAAGGTCCACTCTCCGTCTACGTTCCGTCTCCGTTTCTTCCGACCGTCAGGGGGTCTCTTGATGGGTGCCAAACAGAACCCTATTACTAAGCCTCCGCTGTCCGTCTGTCTGTCAACGGGCTGTATCTCATGAACCGTAATAAGTAGACAGTTTAAATTTTCAGATGTAGAGAATATCACGCCGCACCGGGCGACCGCGGGCGGGAGCTGCGGTCGCGGAGGGGGCGCTCGAGCACCGGCCGGCTCACCACTGCGTCTTCGACCGCCACACAACGTATTCGCATATCATTCTCACCAAATTTCATTCAGATTGTTAACCGTTTGTTCTTCTTTTTAAAACTTATTATTATACAGTCCACTATTATCAAGTTACCGGTGTTTTAGTCCTCGTACCATCATAGTCATAGTCATAGTCATAGTCATTTATTCATGAACAATTATTTGTATCTGAATTTACACATTTTAAATAATAATAATAATCATAAGTACAGTTGCAAAAATTAAAAATAAAATTATAAATTCATTAAACAAGGTAAATAAAAATTAAAAATTAAAAAAAGAATCAATAATTCAAAAAACGCTAAATTGAGTGCAAAAAAGATATCATTAATAATAAAATAGATTCAAAATAATTAATTACACGTCATAGAATTTAAAATAATTAAAACACATACAATGACAATAAATACAAATTACATTAAAGATGTCATGAAATAATAAATTAATAACAAAAGAATAAATTACACGTCTTAGAATTAAAAATAAATAACACAAAATTCATGTCTTTATACCTATAAAAATTACCATTACGATGTCAAGATCAATAATAAAAAATAAAAAATAAAACTAACAACAATAAAATACAATCAGCATGTCAAAAAAAAATAAAAACGGCAAACAATACATATATACAGACATGACAATATTATAAATCTTCTACGGCATATAGACACTTACTCAATAGGAAATTTTTTAATTTTAATTTGAAAGAGCCATTATAAACTAATCTTTTTATGTCTAAAGGCAACTTATTAAATAATTTAACAGATTGATAACGTGGACTATGCTGAACAATTTTGAGGTTATGATTGGTCATATTATTTTTTAAATCCAGTCTACGGGTGGCTTCCCTTATCAGCCGCTCTTCCCCTGTTTCGTATTCATGCATGTTTTTAGCCATATTAACTAGAAGTACATGCACATATATACCAGGTACTGTAAGTATGCCTAAGTTTACAAAATGTTGACGGCAACTTTCTCTTTGAGAGATGCGGATCATAGTACGAATAGCGCGTTTTTGTAGTATGAAAGCCCTTTTGCAGTTATAATCATAGCTGTTTCCCCAAAGAAGTATACTATATCTAATTCTGGACTCCACTAATGCAAAATATACCATTTTCAGCTGTTCTATACTAATTTCATTCCTCAGGGCTCTCAGAGCATAACACACAGAAGATACTGATGCATCAATTGCCTTCAACTCTGATTTCCAATTTAAGAGTTGGTCTATATGAATACCTAAAAATTTTACTTCTTTAGCGACTTCAATTTCGTCTTCATTCAAGCTTACGTTTAAAATATCGTTGTTCCGTGATGTTGTTTTAAATAGCATTACTTGAGTTTTGTTACTATTAATTAATAATTTATTTGCTGTGAACCACTTATGAAACGCTTCCAATGTAGCATTTACTATACTAGTTAATTCCACCATGTCATTAGCAGCCACTATTGCATTTGTGTCATCCGCGAAAATCACAATTCCAATGTCCGGTAAAATAAAATTTAAATAATTGATTAAGTCGTTTATGAATAATAAAAATAAAATAGGTCCTAAAATAGATCCCTGTGGAACGCCCGTTGATATGCTAACAATTTTAGATTTAATGCTTTTTTTGTGAGTTTTTTGTGTCTTGCCTATCTCAACAAACATCTTCCTGTTTTTTAAATAGGATGAAAAAAGTTGGAGACTTTTACCTCTTACTCCGTAATGACTCATTTTAGTAAGAAGCAACTCATGGTCAATGGTGTCAAAAGCAGAGCTCAAATCCAGGAAAATCCCTGCAACTCTCATTTTTTTATTAATCTTAGTTATTACGTCATCCAGTAAAGTATATATGGCGTCAGAATTGCCAACACCCTTTTGATACCCAAACTGTCTCTTGTTTAATACATTATTTATTTGCAAGTGAACTAAGAGTCGTTTTTTAAGGATCTTTTCAAATATTTTAGACAGTACTGGTAATAGAGAGATAGGTCTATAATTCTTAGGATCTGTCCTACTGCCCTTCTTATAGATTGGTATTACTTTAGCAATTTTTAATTGTTCCGGGAAAATAGCTTCGTCTATACATTTGTTAAAGAAATCGGATAGAGGTTTAGCCAGTATTGTAATATGGTCCTTGATAAGACAAATCGGAATTTCGTCATTACCACAAGACTGTTTGCTCTCCATGCTCTTAACAAGATTAAATACCTCATTTGGAGTAGTAGGAGTAATGCACATTGTACTACTTACATCTTGTGTATACTGTTTTAGAAAAGCCGCAGCAACGTCTCCGTCCTTAACAGTTGAAGCACTTTTATAATTAAATTGTTCGACTAATATGTTACAAATCTCCTCGGGATCCCCTATAATCCTTTCATCGACCTTGAGTTTTAGTTCCGGCTGAAAGACTTTCTCCCTATTAGTGCATTTATTTACCACCTTCCAAATTTCTTTACTTATGTTTTTAGATCTATTTATCTGTGTCATTATTGCTTGCTTTTTAGCATTGAAAACAATTTTTCTATATAGCCTTACATACATGATCTTATATTTTAGAATACTGGGCTCAAGGTCATTACCATTACGTGCAAATAAAAAACGTTTCATTTTGCTAGATGTGCGTATTCCTTTAGTGATCCACTTTAGTTGGGATTTATTTGTTAGGTTAATTTTACACTCTCTCTTCCTGTAGCTATTACGAAACACTTCATTGATATTTTGGAGAAAAGAATTTATTCCCATACTAGACCAAGATTCGTTTGAAATACCCAGAGCGAATTTTAGGGCATTTTTGCTGTTAAAAACTCTTTTATTTATAACAATAAAGGGATTATCATTAGAAGTGACTCGACTTTTTAAATGAAAGTCAGCGAAAATACCTGCATGCCCGTCCGCCAAACCATTATGGTCTAACTCACAACCTACAACACATGAATCAGGCAGATTAGTTAATATATTGTCGATACATGACTTGCTATTATTACGGATAAAAGTAGCGGTAGAGATCAGATGCCTAAAATTATAACACTTCAGCAAACTAAGAAATTCCGCTTGCTTTTTATTGTCAACGAGCAGATCAATATTAAAATCACCGCAAATTATGCATTTCCTATTGAATAAGTAATCCAACAACTTTTCTAATCTTTCCAAGAATTGTTCAAAATTCTTGTCAACAGGATTTCGATAGCAACAACAGATATATAGACTAGTATTAATATCTTTAGCACCACATATTTCAAAACATTCCATTTTATACAATTTATTTACGGACTCACAAATTTCCATCTGTCCATCTACATGTCCTAATATTAAACTTCCCCCTCTTAATTTTTTTTGTCTAGTATTGTAAGACACAAGTTTATAGCCATTTAGATTAAAAAGATTTACAGAGCTTTCATTCAAAAAATGTTCAGTTATACAAATGTAGTCTAGTTTTTTATCATGAGTGTAAACTTCTAGTTCATTTCTCTTATTCATTACACCACACAAGTTTTGCTGATAAATATGAAGAGAGACATATTCACCATGATCAGTCACATCCTGGTCACACGAAATTGATGGATTAGGAACGAAAAAACATATTATTTTCATCAACACTATTTGTCTGTGTTCCGATGCTAACTGTTACCGGTTTAAAATGCTCTGATGGAGTCTCATTCTGTGTCTGTGAATATGCATTTATATAAGATTTTTGTTCATAAGTTTTAACTCTAATATAATTCGAATAATCAATCTTGTACTTTAAATGGAGTATTTCCCTGTGTATTAGTCTACTCGTTTGCATTTTATTAGCATATTTTAAACTTATTCTAGTATCTGTGTGATCGCAATCCAAGGAAAAAAATGTGACATTTTTTAAATTATTACATATTAGTTTCAATGAATTATTTAACATATTTACATTCAGATATCTATTGTTATACAGTTTACCTACTAAGATGTTCGCATTTTTTACAAGGTCCAAAGTGTAATACAAGATAGACTGAAACAACAAAGGATTTGAATCATTAGATCCCCCTAGAATTAATATAAAGTCTGAGTTGGTAAAATCCCTACATGATTCCACACAAGAACTTAGAACTTCAGCCATGGGGGCTCCTGGTTTCACTATAGATGTAACTTGAAAAGAATTGCCTAAAAGCTCTTGTAGCATACTCCGCATGTCAAGTCCTGATTGGTCCGCAAAAATTTTCACCTGATGTTTTCTATTGGTTAATTTACTGGTTGTATTGGTTTTTTTGTTATCGTTTGAATTTGACGGTTTCCTCATATGTTCCAATATATTTACAGTCAGATTTCCAACTGTTTCTGCGTCAACTATTGTCCCCATGTCGATGTTAATCCTATCTACTAATTGCCGATATGATGGTTGATGGTTTATTATTGTGTTCTGTAAATCACGTCCCGGCGTTAGGGGCTGCTCGAAAAAGTAGCTTAAATTGTTGCTATCATTACGTTTTCGACCCACAGTGTCTAAATCTATTTCTTTAGAAGATGTTCTTGTTAAGCCTTTAATTATACCATACGACCTATATCGTTTTCGGTACTGTGGAGAATAAAATTTAAGTGGCGAAGCCATTTCTGACGCGCCCACAGATTTGAACATATCAATTTTATGCTTAGCTACTGACAACTCTTTTTTCAAGGCGCTATTCTCAATATTTAAAGTTTCTATCTCAGTGTTTGCGATTTGCAGTTCCAGATTTAATTTTTCGAGTTTATCTTTAAATTCTGCTGTCACCTCTTCTCGATTATTATTAATGTTGTTTGGCAAACTTTGATGAGAAATGTCTATTTCATACTCACTACTAGGTAAATCCAAACTTCGCCGACGATATCTGTTCTGAGTGTTAACATTTTGCATGTCATCCATACTTTAATGAATATGTTGCTATTATCATAAACAGTTTTTTTAAACATACAAAAAGTCTCCCGCGAAGCCAGACTCGAACTCACGACGTCGATTACATGCCACCGATGTCGATGTGTTTAGCACCACGCCAACTTGACACTTAAGTATCAGTGTGAATATTTGTTTCCTTATCTAGCAGAAACTGTTTGACCGACTTTTTAATTATTATTGGTAAAACTAGATGGCGTTAGTTGTCACAACTTTGTAGCTGAGTAATATTTGAATAAAAAACGGAATTTTTAGATTTCGTTTCGAGTATTCTTCAGTTAAAACTCGTTTATGTAACCAATTCTTGCAGTTAGATATCTTGTATAGTCTGAGAAATGCACTGTCCACTAAATTTACACATGGATTTATAATTATTAATGTTAAATTAAGCACTTTTCCGTAACAAACGAACAAATGTTTAGAATTATGTTATCTTCTAGATTTTTTACCGTATAACACTATCACTCGTCTTTTGTCCCATACAGATGAGATTATTATTATTCACTAGTAAAATAAAGTCCTCTTTCTATTTTTAATTAGTACTCAAACACGGAGTTAATGTATACGTCATGGCAGCGCCATCTACCCGAACGATGAGCGAATAACAAGGTCAAACATCTGGAGGATATACCCATTCCTTTCTACAGATATTGTGTATTTCTATTGCCTCTATAACAACAAATAATAAAATAAATTTAAAAATTAAAGCGGGATAAAGGAAACGTGTTTTTTTCAGGGTTTATTTAGCTAAATATTGTACGGGGATACAGAACCCTTCGTGTGCGAGCCCGACTCACACTTGGCCGGTTTTTTCTTGATATTTTTGGGTTTTATAATTTCTTCTCATTTTTGCTTATTCCAACTGAGTACTAATCAACATAAATATATTGTCATTATCACCACTATTGGTAAATGGATCGGGGATCGTTGGTGATCGTGATTAAAAAATATTGTTATGTTTTTCATGGATTGAAACAATGTAGAAGAAAGTAACTTGAGAACAAGTTTTCGTCCGCACGCCACGCCATATCTTTGTTGCGGCCGGCGCCAACAACTATTAATATGCAAAACTTTGTAGTTACTAAAGCCACGATCAAGAATTTCACAGTCAATTCTAGCATAATATTATAATAAAATGATGTCACCATAAAGAATAAAGTGATTCACTCAGCATTTTCTCCACAGCTTTATGAACTTAACTGTCAGTTTACAACGTTTAATAAAATTGTACATCCAAAATTCGTGTAACTTAAAAATAAAACCGCTTCCGTCTATAACTTGCGACAAAGGACGATTTTACGATAGTCGCACACACCAACTGTTTTTACGAGTTGAATCCTTGCGAATATGTGAACTGTAGTGTGTCACCAGTTAGGTTACATACGAAGTCCCACTCCACACAATATCTCGTACAAAAGGGGAGATTTTAAAACAACTGTCTTTCAAGACACAGGATTTTCCTAGTTTGAAGGGCACGGGTCTTACTCATTTGTAGTTATCCCAATGAAAATAAAACAACAGTGCTGTTACCTAGGCTAAGTTTTTGGTAAATAAATGATGATTTACCTACTTAATTAATTAATACTTTAAGGCCTACGGTGACACTTTTAGGTTTCCATACTTAAAAAAAAAAAAAACGGAACCTTATTATCACTTCGTTGTCCGTCCGTCAGTCTGTCGAGACCCATTTTCTCAGGAACGCGTGGAGGTATCGAGTCAAATATGTAGATCTATGGTGCAAGTTTCTAAGTCAAAGCGATAAAAAAATACGGATATTCATGTGATATATTTTGATACTTGCAAATAAATTAAAAGCTGCAAGATACTTGCCGTTGACCTAGAATCATGAAATTTGGCAGAAAGCAAGGTCTCACAGCACAAATAAAGAAAATTGTCCGAAAATCGTTAATTCGTTTAAGACATTAAAAAAAAATTGCGATTACCAACTTCCATTTGCAGTTGGAGAATTGACCGTGTCGTATATGATAGAATGTTTATCAACTACAAAGTTAAGTTTGCTTTTGGGATAAATTCATCACAACTACGGAACCCTTCGTTGTGCGTGGTCCGACACGCACTTGGCCGGTATTTATTTAATCATCAGAAGGTTATATGTTGATAAGACTTTTTTCAATATCAGATAGGTAATTGGCATCTTGGTTACTGGGTGGCAGCTTTGGCCCACCTGACTCTAACAAAAAATTTCAGTTAAAAGCTTAATATTTCGCAAACGGATACCTGAATCCAAAAATGGTTTTCACAAACTCACTATACACTACAATATTTTTGAACGACTTTTCTAACGATACCCCACAACATGGGGTAGATGAGAAAAAAAAACATCCCCACTTTACGTGTAGGGGAGGTACCCTAAAAATATTTTGTTTCTTGATTTTATTTTACCACTTTGTCGGCATGATTAATATGTATACATATGCAAAATTAGAGTTTTCTAGTACTAACCGTCTCTGAGCTAAGCCGCGGACAGACCGACGGACAGACAGACAGACAGACATGGCGAAACTATAAGGGTTCCTTGTTTACTACGGAATCCTAAAAATGTAAGTGACTTAAAATATGACCGCCCCAAAACTCCCTTAATTATTTGCACCCACAATACAAGAGAAATAAAATGAGTCGTGGCGTAATTGGGGTTACGTTAAAATTTGTCCGGTGTAGGTGGTTGATATTATAGAAGTAAGAGAACTGGGTGAAAAGTTCACTCATCCTCTATAGAAAAGGGAGGATCCTCCGACCAGACTGGTGTCGTGTATGGCGAGCAACTGCCCCACGATTGATTTCGGGGATGTTATGTATGTGCTGATCGCGCGGTAAACCCTGCTTGCGCGATACAGAATTTTGTGTGACGTCACGTCTTTGATGCATAGTTCGCATGTGGTGATGTAGATGCCGCCACTACATGTATTTAGATTCTAATTTATTCATTTTAAAATGCGTAAAATAATAATCATTAGAAGATGAACCTTCTTATTATCTCCTTACCCTGTTCAATGTAAAGCAGGTATGTCTCAACACACATGAATTTTCTACGAGATAAACGTAATAAACTCTATTCGGTTAGTAGCTTTGCTTTTATCTTTTGAAGGAAATCCTATCTACAGACCTTGTAAGACAAACAATATTTTAAACAAACTAAGTGACGATGATAAGGTTGTAACTCTGGTCTAGTTTGCAAAGAAAATAATCGTATTCGACAACCGCTTCCACCTGCTCAACACACTTTCAATCACAATCTGAATGATTTCGAAGGAAATTGCTAAGACATTGCTTCATATGTACGAAAAATTTGTCTGCTCAACAACGTAAATAAAACAATGTATGTTGATGAACTGTCAAAATGAAATCCATTGCTACTGTTAGTATGTTACGCCATAACCCCGCTGGATGCGACAACAGATTATAGCAAGAATAATCTGATTTTACGTCATTAAAAATGTTTGCTGTCCCTCATCCGATCCGATCAAATAGTTCTCCCTATACGAGTACCATCCACTACTACGTACTGCGATCACCAACACTTTCGCCAAACCATTAATTTAATTTTGTTAAGACATTGGATGCCGCCTGTATATATAGGGAACTTGGCGCTACAAGTTTCCATTCCCAGTTCCAAGACTCAGAGGCAGACCTAAAACAAGGTGGAAAGCTGCAGTGCTAAAGGACATGAAAGGGTATCAGGTATCCGAAGACGATGTCGAGGATAGAGCGAAGTGGAAGAGAAAGACCAGGAAGGCTGACCTCACCACCATGTGGTATACATAGCCAGGAAGAGGAAGTTAGCCTCGGAAAGTAAGTTAAGTCGTTGGTCCCGGCTGTCATTCGTGGATCTTTGACAGTCGTTACGGGTCGTTAGAAGCCCGAAAGTCTGACAGCCAGTCTTACCAAGGGGTATCGTACTACCGAGCTACTGGGTTGTAGAGGTCAGATAGGCAGTCGCCCCATGTAAAATACGGTATTCAGCTGCATCCGGTTGGACTGGAAGCCGACCCCAACATAGTTGGGAAAAGGCAAGGCAGATTGATTTTTGATTGAAAGATACATGCTCAAAATTTGGTATTTTATCTGCATAACATTTATTTATCTATCTACTTACATCTACCATTACAGGGAACATTTAATTCCATAATAAATCAACCAATGCCTTTGATGAATTTAAGCAGGTTCGTTCATTAAAATAAGTATGAACCAACAAATAACAAATCTTTGAGAACCCCATTAACTGTAGCCACACAATTTTGACGAAGTAACCGAACGATCCAGTTACCCAATTTAAAGTTTAATGTCGTAACCGAAGCCAAAATTGAAGTCAACGTTAAGTTTACTTTGAACTCAGATTAACATTATTAACGGTAAGATTATTAAAACTTAAATTCAAACCATGCATTTAGTTTCAGTGTTATTTACGTCGAAAATATGGTATTTATTATGATTTTCGCATCATAAAATAACTGAACTTATTAATAAACTTAAATTAAGATAAGACACAATTAAAAGGTAACCCGTTGCAGTTCAGTATCAGATAGTATGTTGATGCAAAATGTGGGTCGTGACATTAACAATACGTATTTACAGAATAATAATTATTCAAATCGCCGATACAACTCTTCAACTCTTTTGTGAGTCCAAATATAACTTAGAGACCTTTTTATAATTTGAATGATAATTTATAATTATTGTTTCATGTGCGTATTGTATAATTATCACTTGCTTAAAAAACGGTGAAGGAAAACATCGTAAGGAAACCGGCATGCCTGAAAGATATTCCATGTGAGGCCAAGTCAGAGGCGGGCTTAAAACTTTTGACATTAGGTTAGTCACACACGAAAAGAAGAAGATTATTATTATTTTCAAAATACATACAAATAAATATTTAAGTTGTTGGCCCGAATCATCATTTTGACCAGTATACAATCTAATACTGAGCTGCAAATTGCAAAAGGCTTTCGCAGGCTACCTTGACGGATCCCCCTCAATTTCTGGCCAATGTGAAACGAATCCCACGCAGCATGCGGAACGAAATTTGCTCGCGCCGATTGGGTCAACTAACTTGTATGGAGGTGTTCAAACTGGCTGACTTCAGTAGTGCACGTGACGCGTGGGATTCGCCTCAGTATGGCTAGCTTTGAATTTAGAATTTTAGAGTAAACCTTACCAACAGCATTATCTTCACCGGCTGGCTCTTCAGATGAATCTGCTCGGTTCCTCAGGTCATGGAGGCGAGAGAGTACACGGTGGGATGCACATATTCCTTCGCCTGCATGGCCTGAGGAGCAGAGCACCACTGCTCCGGGATCCTCAGCTCTATTGTGTTCGTGGTGAGATGGGTTTTATATGGACACATTTTAAAATAATTATGTATGGTACATCTAATTCTGTTCGTGTAAAAATAATTGCTGGAAAACGACTTTTAGTTTTTGTGAGCCAATTCGATGTTTACATTGTGTGTTTTTCGTAAAAATAAAGTCTAAGAAGGAACTTTGATATTCAATATGGTAACCAGATGGTTCCAAAAAAATGATGAATAACGGGAAGAGCAAGTGACTCTCGGCTTCGTTAAGGATATTTACACCCGTTAAATTGTAAGCTTACCTACTACAGAATTTAAAGCACAATGTTTAAAATTTCGATTTAGGCTATAAAGTATCTACCAGGATAACATGAATCATAGGCAATATAAAAGTGAGACATGGTCATTAGAACAATCTTACATCAAATCGTAGTCAAGTGGCACGGTGCCAACGCTAGCAACGTAGCTTATATTAATATATGGCTATCCTAACTCATTACATTTTGGCTACCAATATGACCTCATCTATTTTATGATTGCCTGGTTAATAAAGGATCGAATGAGAAAATGATAAATAGGTTTTCTACAATGAGATTGGAATGTTCATTGATAATTTTACTACAGTAATAATTATAATTCACGGGAAGCTATACATTTTGTAAATAAAGAACTTCTACTAAGTTACGTAGTGACAATTTAATCAACAACAAATGATGCCGAATTCAATCAGCTCTAAGTAACATACATGTAATACAAAACTAACCAGCAATTTCACTTGGTCGGGTTATATTTTAGCGATATAAAGCTATCGTCTAATGTTTTGTGGTACTGAACGCGTCTGAGTTCCAGTTACACGTATGTTACTTTGAGTTGATTGAATTTGGGGTTATTTGTTTCGCTACGTAACTTAGTAGAAGTTCTTTGTTCACAAAATTTATAGCTTCTTGTGACGGGGACTTTAAATAGGTATTTATTAAAGAGAATAAAAATAAAGACTGGATAAACTTCTGAAACGAACTATTAACTAACATACTATCAAAATTAAAATATAACCTAACTAAAACTATAAACAAACTAAAATATGACGTCGCAAAATTCCTCCACATCTCTGTCGAGTGGTAATGTACGCAAGAGACTGGCGGCATTGCCACGTTGTGTGGCAATGCTTAGCCTCTGGCCAAGGTAAAAGCCAGCCCTTTTAATAAATTGGTTTAGATACTGAAAATTGTATTACCAGATCATACTCGTACAATCAAATTTTTTTGTAATTACATACACCTCTTAAACACTAGCGCGTACTAGCGCTAGTGTTTGATAATAATATTTGGTCAATTTTGGTCATAATTACTAGCAACGTCAAAACCACCAATAATAATGTCAAAATCACCATTAATAATAATGTCAAAATCTCAACTATGTATAATGTCAAAATCTCAACTATAATGTCAAAATCTCAACTATAATGTCAAAATCTCAACTATAATGTCAAAATCATCATCAATAATGTTAAAATCACTAATAAGACAATAGCCAAATATGCAATAATTAACAAAACATTACTTCAAGGCACGATTCGAAGGTAATACCTGATACAACAAGATACAAAATAAAATTGATAAATACTAACTGTAATTTTTACGAGAAAAGATGGTAAAGCTTTGCCTTTGTTTGTTTGTTTTGCTCGACTTGGCGGGGGCAGTGCCGTGCCCCCAGATCTAGTTAGTATAGTACCTACAAGAAAAATATTTCTTTAAGAACATCTAATAACAAGAAAATGAGGAATGACGATGTAAAAAAAGTTTATTTATTCATCAAAAACCTTCAAGCTCTTACTTAATACTAAACCCTCTTTCCCCAAACAGGGGATAAGCTTGATATTTTTTTACAGCATAAACTCGTTGCCTTAGTCATAAATCTTGGGCAAAACACCGCATTCCGAAACAAGTAGGTGTCTTATCCTTTGCACTTACAAAGTCTCCGATATACGGCCTCATGTAAGTCCCAGAAGAAATGGCGTAATAACACCCCCTCTTTACCACCCTTTTGCCCCCTTTTAAGGGCGTCTTCCGCATAATTCGCTAATCAACCTTAAGCTAAGGATTCAGGGTTATCCCTCTTGTACAATCTCATTTACTTTACTTTTAAAGACGTGATTTAGGAGTTGCGCGAGCGATTATTTATGGATGCGCTTGTGGAAGCCCTGTGATACTGTTTGATGACATGTGATTGTTTAATTTCGTAAATTTGTCGTGTTTATTTTCAAAATAATAATTTTTGTAATAGGTTAAATCCATATTAAACCTATTACAAAAAATATTATTTTTGTAATATTATTATTAAGTTTAAATAGCCAAAATAATATTATGCATCCATTTGCATAATATTATTTTGGCTATTTAAATTTATCGGATTATGGTAAGCACAATAGACCTAATCTATAGGTACATATTATAAATTCAAGTCGCTTTTCGTGTTTATCTGTATGTCCGCGTTGTTCTTCTAAACCACGCAACAGATTTTGATGAGGTTCGCCACCATCGTGCATCGTTTAGAGAATTTATTCCGGAAGGTTTATGTGTTTAATACGTTAGTGTTAAAGTTACATTAAACTAAGAAATCTCGATGTTTCGTCAAGTCGTAAAAACCGTGCGAAGCAGGAGCAGGTCGCTAGTTATCAATAAATTAATCAAAATTCAAAAATCAAAAGTAATTTATTCAAACTAGGCTGAGAATCAGCACTTTTCGAACGTCAAAATTACATAAGACAGTCCCCCAAAACGCCTACCCTTCACCACTTCCTAGTGCGTTAGCTGGGAAGAAGTGGCGCAATAAACTCCCCAGCTGCACAGCTATCTGTTCAGTTAGAAAAAAAAAAAAAAAAAAAAGCGAAAAGAAAAAAAAAAACAGCCCGTGAACCTACCACAGTGATAATTTGAGCATTTTATGTTAATAATGCAATGATTAAAATTGGTTAAAGCCATTTTCCATCAGGAATTTCTCAGTAGCAGCCCGGAGTCTGTATTCGAGCCCGGTTGATGGCAATAGGCTCGTCCCCTATTACATGGGACTTAAACATAACTGGCACATGTGGGTGTTGTATAAGGTAAACTCTGTCTAGCCCTTCAGAGACTACAGGTGTGATGGTATGTTAAAATTGCTTTTAGCACTTAAAAATAATATTCTGCAAACTAATAGTTCAGGCTGAATTCTGAAATATAAATCAACGCTACTTCAAATATTTGCAGACTTAATATTCAAGATCGTAATTGAGTTAGTTCATTTAATCGTTCGGAAACGAGGTTCTCATTCATTTCTTGTGCGGAATGGCTACTAATTTTTAAACGACTGACTATTAAAAATTGTGGTGATTTATATAAAAGTTTGAATTTTAAGCGACTCTTTCGTTGGTCCGGTGGCCCAAATGCTTCAGCTGAGCATAATATCGAGAGCTTCATCCCTTCTTCATCGTCCGCCCGTATTTTACTGAATATTTGAAAAATTATCGAAAATTAACTGTTAAAAGAGACCGTCTTTTAACAGTTAATTTTTCAAATATTCAGAAAAATACGGGCGGACACATACCCATGGGCGACATTGTATTTGTATAGATATAGGAAACGGTTGGTAACAAAGTATAGAAAGCAGGAAAATCTCTACGCTTAGTAAATGTATAGAGATCGGAACATCTATCACAGTGAGTAATTGTCTAAAGTTGAAAGGTCGTCGTACTGTAACGCGATATCGTGTAGCCGTGACTGTAGTAACTGATAGTAATCCGGTACCTATACAGATAGTAGGTACGCCGACGAGTAACGTAGAAGAAAAATGTATTTATTTATTTATTTAAACTTCTCGCACACAAAAGTTACAAAAGCGGACTTAATGCCTTAGGCATTCTCTACCAGTCAACCCAAGGGTGGTAAAGAGATAATCTAAAATCTATACTTATAATAAATCTGTAGAGAGGTCAATTCTGTACATGATATATATTTTCAAAATAACTATCAGGGGGTAATTAGTGATCGATACTGATGCCAAAAATGCAATCAGTAAATTTTTTGTCTGTCTGTCTGTCTGTCTGTCTGTCTGTATGTTCCTTATAGAAACAAAAACTACTCGACGGATTTTAACAAAACTTGGTACAATTATTCTTCATACTCCTGGGGAGGTTATAGTATACTTTTCATCACGCTACAATCAATAGGAGCAGAGCAGTGAAGGGAAATGTTGGGAAAACGGGAGAAGTTGCTCCATTTTTTAACCTTCCGTCGCGTGTGAAGCCTTAATGGTTAAAGCTACATAGAAATCATTTATGACGGAAATGTTCTACATAAAATTATCTAAAAAATATCCCACAACAGCATATGTCTATCTTTTATGGTTGACTCACAATAACACGTGTAACTCCCGATAGCTTAGCAGTTCGGAGCTTTCTGATTATATTTGTTTACTCTTACGTTTATAATACTTTCACTCATCCCTAATTAAAATAAGTTAATATTATTACCTATTCAATAAAAAAAGAATCATAGTAATCGGTATAGAAACACCAAACTTATACATGAAATACGCTAATAAGCCATCGCGCCGTCGCGCGTGAATACTGAATCATGCCATAAGGATTATTTTTGTGTAACGGTTGCCGCGCTCGACGCGGGTCGTGGCGGTAGGGTATAAAAAGGCGGGAGGTCCGTTCGAGCGCGAGCTTCATTCAATATTTGGCTGTTGATGCGTTCAGAGCGTTCGACCTTATTGACAGACAATAATTGATATTAACAAACCGTGCTTATCAGCGCGACTTTTAGTCTTTAAATAGTTTATTTGAATTTCTTTTGTTGTTATTTTATAAAATAGGTATTAGTTGTTTTGGTAGTGTTTAAATATTCGTTCAAATTACAAATTATTAATAGTTTGCATTTTATTTCTTTTTAGGTGAAGTAGTAGTAGAAGTAGAAGTAGTACGCATAGATTTTTAGATACCGATAGGTAAGTTTTGGCTAATTTATGTTCAATTTTATTTTTGTACAAGGAGTTACACGCTGACGGAGTCGCGGGCACAGCTATTAATAATAATATTCTGCGGTTCCTTATTGCGATATTTTTCAACAGTATTGTGGATTGACATATTATATTTCCCTACTAAAATACGAAAGTTAATCTGTCTGTTACATCAAAACCACTGAACCGTGAGGAAGGACATATTATTATGGTACTTTTTTACGAAAAACGACGGAAACGCGGACGAAGTCGCGGGCAAAAGCTAGTTAATAATAAAAAGAAACATAATTAATTGTAAATAAAATAGATACACAAGAATATAAATAGGTTATAAACTTATAATACACATACATACTTATATACCAACATTATATATAATATATATGTGAAATCCTCGGGCCGTGGGGTCCGAGTGCTCACGGCCTCTTTAAAGAAATCTCCAAACGGCTATTTGACACTTCGCGTGACCCAAGGGCTGGTTTTTACCTTGGGCAGAGGCTAAGCTAAGCATTGCCATACAATGTGGCAATGCGGCCAGCCTCTTGGGTACATTACCAGTCAACAGCGATGCGGATGAATTTTTCGATGCTATATTTTAGTTTATGTTTTTTTTATTGTTTTTTATAGTTTTAGTTAAGTTAGTATATAATTTTGATACTTTTATAAATTAATTAGTTATAAGTTGTTTGTACCCATTTGTAAATAGTTTAATATTGATGTATAGACACGAAATATATATATACAAATTTAAGGAAAAGAGGTAATTGAGATGTCTCTACACTATTTGTTTTGAAAGTAACTCTGCAATTTCCCCTTAAGGGGACTACATGACCTAAACGTGCCTAAACGCAAGTTTTATAATGCATAAAAGAATATGATCCACTGCAGTAAACAAAATCAGAAAAATATATGATATTCTTCAGGATATATGCTAGTATGATAGTGTGTTGAAAACATAATACAACTAATTTGATACGATAGAAAAAAATCATGAAGATACCTCTAAAATTTTCTTTTAACGATTAAAAATCATATTAATTTACATGTAATCATTCTGATTTTTTGTCAGATTATTCTACAAGCTACATATTAGCATAATAGTGTTTTAATTTTCCAGTCCAATCAATAGATTTTTTGTAAATCGCTAACTGCTTCATATTTTGCAATAAATTACCTGCGTCGTGTCATCGCGCTTCTCTTTCATTTCTATGCAGTCCGACAGTGACCGCGCTTTAGCTGTTGTAAGCCTCTTAAATGCATACTGACTGGTGGCCGTCCTGATATCAAGAGGAAGCGAATTCTAGAGAAGAATGGACTGAATATGAAAGGAAGAATGAACAAAGTCAGAAGTATGAGAAGGATAGAGTAGGAGAAAATTGTTGGAAGAACGCAGATTCTTAGAGATAAATGATTGGTTATCAATGAAAAACCAATTTTGTTGTGAATATAAATTGTAAAATAAGTATAAAGTAACAGAGAGATGAGGAGTTAAGAAAAAAATTAAAGTTATAAAACTAAAAAAAAAACAAGTACGCCAAAAAAGTCATCTAAACAGGTCTAAACAAGACATCATAGACAGACAAATTAAAAAATCTGGAGTCACACGTGTAAAGAGCATAAATCTAACAGATTCCGGATTTATAATTTGTCTGTCTATGATTTCTTGTTTATATCTTTTTGTTGTAGTTGGGTTTCAGTTTTATTTACATTATTTTGGGTTTTTTTTTTTTGTTACTTACTAGGCCCTTTTATAATGATACCCAAAATGTCCATTTAATAAAAATAAAACTTGTTCATGACTTTATGGCCATATTTAATGTGACGGCACATAGCCTATAATCACCATACAATCAAGGCGCTTCCAACGATACCTCATTTGCCAAAATATGCTAAGGAGTTTAGAAGTTATGAGGGGACAGATGAACATACATACATACATACAAACCGGTCAAAATCATAACCTTCCTTTTTACTTCGCCGTAGTCGGGAAAATACAGTATTAAGCTTCGTGCAGACTAGCGCGACGCGATGCCGGTTATTGTTATACCGTGAAGTTTTCTTAGAAATTGTATTGTTCGAGTCGCATTGCACCGTCGCATCGCGCTGGTCTGTACGAGCCTCTATGAAGCACTGGATTCGAGTAGTTATAAAAATGCGTGATTAAATAAAGAATAACGCCATTTTGGCTGGGTCAAACAAAATATTTTGTCAAAATGCAAACACGAAACTTGTGAACTTTATCTCAAAATACTTGAAAATCAATCAAAACACTCTCCAGCCCCAACACACACTTAAAATTCCAGTGAAAAAAACCGCAATTATAAATCAATTAATTCCAAAAACATGGAAGAAGCAACGAAATTTTGTTTTTGTAATCCCCTCAGCTCCTAACAACATGTATGGGAATATTAATCAAGGAAGACGATGTGAATGAAATTACAATGACAGGGCGAATTGCCGTCTTTTATAGTTTCCCTTTTTCGAGGGGAGGTTTCTATAGAAATATGTTTCTTTTTATCATTATTATGTTAATAGCGACGACATTTTTCAAGCGGTTTTTTTATACTAGGGGTGGCTTTTCATGTAAAGCCAGGATTGAGCATTAGGGATAGACGAGTCACAGAATAATCAATTAATCATGAGATCAAGAAGAATGAGGAAGGATTTTGTGCAGGAGTAGGCAATAATAATAGGCTGAATAGTAGGCTGATATAATAATCAATCTGCCAGCAGCCCTTTTCCAACTATGTTGGGGTCGGCTTCAAGTCTAACCGGTTGCGGCTCAATACCAAACAAGAAAGCAAAGAGACGAAATAGACAAGTAAGTACATGTAGTAACTTTACTTATTATTATAATTGACTCCCTCGTTGGTCAAGTGGTCGCAAGCAATCAATCTGCCTAGCCTGTTCCCAACTATGTTGGGGTCGGCTTGTATTTTACACGGAGCGACTGCCTCTCTGACCTGCTCAACCCAGTAACAGGGTAATACGGTACCCCTTGGTAAGACTGGCTGTCAGACTTTTGGGGTTTTGACGACCCGTTACGACTGTCAAAGACAGCCGGGACCAGCGGCTTAACGTCCTTTCCGAGACACGGAGTCTCGGTAAGTAAAGATGGTCACCCATCTATGGACCAACCCCGGCAATCGTAACTTAACCTGATAGATCGACCCGTGCGGCTGTTATTATTTAGCCACGAGCATCTACAAGCTCCTGGAGGCTGATATTATAACACTGATCAAAGGTAACATAGCATTGCCCATGTATTTCACTGCACTTCATTTTGCTAGTTAAGATAAAGTTCCATGTAGTAGGAGGATAGCTTATTGATACTTATTGATAGAAAAAATCTCTTAACCGTTAAAGGCCTGATAAACAACTAATTAACGTGCTAATTGACGTGCTTGAGGGTCACCCAGGGCTTTACCGGTTAATTATGTACTTACACATAAAATACAATAGTCGACGTGTATCAATTACCTACTTACACATACATAAAAGTACAGAATAGATCTAAATGTATTTTTTTGTTAGCTTATTGCCGCGAACCGGTTATAAGTGCAAACTCTAAGCCGCTATTAAAAAAATCCTGATTGGAAACCCCGTCACTCTTGCCTGACCTAGGATCAAGATTTAAAAAAAGAACTGGGTAAATCCTTCAGATCACAGTTTCCCCATTTTGTCAGAACATTTTGATTTTGTTAAAAGATTTCATCCATATGAGAGGTTTATACTGTCTATTAAATTAAATCAGCTTTACTGCATTAAAGTTGAGAGCTTTCGGCAATGCAATCAATGGGGAGTGCAAAATCTTGTTCAGTACGTCCTGCTGTTTTTGCATCGCAAGGCAATATTATATAAGGTACTTTCGTATACAAAACTTTAGTGTGAACATTACTTTGGAACATTTCATAAATAATCTGAGAATTTTGGGGTTTATTCACTTTCTTTAATTTCATGTGCCAATACTGTAAAAAACAAAAACTCGTGTATAATTATTATCACATGAAATCACCAAAGATAAATATGTCTAGATAGAGAGACAATGCTGTGAACTCGCCGATAAAAATAGCGCCCAACTGTTGGATGCTAAATGCGCACACAGACGAGAAAAGTACAATGACAGCACAATGACGTGGCGTGAGTGTAAGACTTATCACGCACACCAGCATACAAAGATAGCTTGTTTGTTTTAGTTCTTTTGCAGCGCGACTAGACATATAAATAATCAAAGGAAATTACGTATTAAATATGATTAAAGATTATTCCATTTTCTTGATACGCCCAAGTAATTTAATGCCAAAATTAAGTGGCACTACAAACTTAAAATATTAAAGAAACACAATGTTAGTTCGCGTAAACTGGGAATCAAATCAAGCAAACACTGTTATCGTAAAACCAAGTAACAGAAATTCCTTAAAGTATGTAAGTTAAAACTATTTTGTTTTTCTTATTTCAGCCGTGCTATTCTGCAAACATCTCACCGTGATAACTTGGGTTGGCTTGATGTAAGCTGTCATTGCACCTAAAGCTAGGGATTGACACTATGGACAGCTCACTTCATGCTCACTTCACCTCACTCTTCACGGTGAGATATTTACAGAATCGATAAGCTGGTGTATAGTTAGTTAGTTAAGTAGAACAAATACTATTAATGTTTCAAATAGACATTATATGGTTCAACAAAGATTGAAAAAAAAATGTGAACAACCATGAAACTGCTGCTTGTCAGTGTCAAAGTCTGTCAAATCCAACTGTCAGCGACAAAACACAATAAGATAAAATACTGAAAAAAGAAAAGAAATTGAAGAAACGAGAGGATGTGTCGTGACAGAAAAAAAAAGTGTCGTGACGGTTAAAATGTTACACTTTTTGATGTGTAACATCTTATCTCTCGCTTTCCTGCAATCAAATCTGTGGGAGTGATTTTGTGAAAAGCAACGGAAGTTTGTAACAGGAAGCCGGCGAAGCGCGTGCTATTCAATTTGATCAATGAGCGCACGTGGTGCTAGAGTAAGTGGCCGTTAGAAACGACTTTGACGAGTCCCGCCTCTTTATAACAAGGAAGAGAATTAAAATACTAGTGCCTTTAGATAACAAGGTCAATTCTCTTTATAACACTTGTTCTGTTGCTTATTATCTTAATGTTGCTTATTACCGAGGTGAGATGTCAGATGTTACGCATCATTATGCGACTACTGTAAGGCTCGCTCATTTTTTGATGTGTAACATCTTTCCACTCGCTTTCGTGCAATCTGTGGGAGTGATTTTGTGAAAAGGGACGGAAGTGTGTAACAGGAAGCCGGGGAAGCGCGCGCTATTTGATTTGACCAATGAGCGCGCGCGTGCTAGAGTTCCCCGTCAGATGGTATAAACCCATTTTCTGAGAGGTTAGTACTGTCAGCCAAGATGTCAGATGTTACATATCATATGCGACTACTATAAGGCTCGTTAGTTTTTTTTCTAGCTCTCTTTCGCCAAGTATGCAGAGTATAACGTGAGATAGAAAAGAAACTTCTTTCCAAAACTATTTTGGTGTCTATACAAACAAATCAAAGCAATCCAGCCAATACTTGAAACCCTATTTCAAAACACTGGAACCTAAAATCCCTTTAGGCTTAGAGTTAATGCTGAGTTTAATATCCCGTCAAAATCCGTTTAGTGGTTGCCCTCAGACGAACGGAACAAACAACATGCATTAGTGGTACCACACTAAGCCTACAACCTACAGCCTACTAACATACAGACTAATATTGATAAGCTTAATGAATTGGGCAGAGGGAACTATGATTTAATTTTTGGACGTTTTGAAATCTGCATACCTATTACGTGAAGCGAAAACTTTGTACCCCTTCTTACGAAAATTACGCGGACGGAGAAGTATGAAATTGGGCACATTTAAAGTTTAGAGAAGGAGTGCAGAAATCTAATATTTTTATATAACATGCATTAGAAATAAATTAAATTAATAAAAAAAACATTACACATACTACCATGCGCTTCACATACACACTCTTTTTTGACATGGCAGCTTAGAATAATAACATGGCAGCATGGAATTAGTATGAACTATCCTATCAAACTTAATAATTGCAGTGAAATTATGGTCGGATTTCGAAATTTGGCGTATTGGTAGAACATGACTTGGGTTAGGACATAGGATTCGGTTTATCTCGATATTCCCACGGGATCGAGATTTATGCGGATGAAACCGAGGCGCAGCTAGTATGAAAATAATCTAAAAACCCGGAAAAAATAATCCAGCATATTTCATCGAACAGAGCCAAAATATTATCTACTTACTTACATCAACCAACTCAACCTATAGCAGTCCACTGCTGGGCATAGGTCTCTCCCAGGCTGCGCCACAACACCCTGTCCTCGGCCTTCCGCATTGAGTTTGTCCCAGACACCTTTTTGAGGTCGTCGGTCCAGAGTTGAAGAGCTCCCACACTACGCTTGCCGGCGGCATCTACAAACGCCACAAGCGAACTATGCATCATACTGACGCCACGCAATCAAAATCCTGCATCACGCAAGCAGTGTTTACCGCGCGACGAGTATATAAACAACTTCCCGACATCAATCGTCGGCCTCTGGTTGGAGGCTTTTAAGTGTAGAAGCTTAAGACAGCCACAGGATTGACCGGTTAAGTAGTCTTGACCTCAGAGGTCAGATATGAGATGCCCTAACTAAAAAAAAAAAAACAATCGTCGGTCCCCTGGCCGGAGGCTTTAAGTGTAGTAGCTTAAGGCAGCCACAGGATTGACCGGTTAAGTAATCATGACCTCAGAGGTCAGCTACGGGATGCCCTAAATAAAAATAAAGAAGCAATCGTCGGGCAGTTGCCCACCAAACACGACACCCGTCTGGTCGGGGGATCCTCCCTTTTCTATACAGGATGAGTGAACTTTACACCCTGTTCCTCTTACCTTCTATAGAGGTATCATAATACATAATACCTGGAAAAGACTTTAAACCCAAACTAATTATAATGTAACAATAGATTTTCATTATAGATAAACAAAGAACCCCGCTGCCACAATAAGTATCAAATTAACAAACCTAATAAAATTTGACCATATTTTCTCTCGACAGTTTAAACACATAAATAATTCAAAATTTAATTAACTAGTGAGTGTACAAAGTTATTCCCAAAACGTTTTAAATTCAAAGCACACAGACTAATTAAACATGGCCAAAAAACAGCAGCGGTGGGTAATAAATTTTTCAGTGGATAAGTTTTGTCTAACTGAAGTATTTATGCTGTGCCTTGTAGGATTGCCAGCTTTCTGGTTGTCCTAGAAGAACAAACAAAATCGAAATAATCTAGGTAAGATTGTTTTGATTTTGTGATTGAATAATATTTTTTTTAAATTTATTTCATAATAATACGTGGTTATACTTCGTTAGTGAAATACTAGTGAGTTATAATTCAAAGTAATTACTCCTACAATACTTTCTCAATTTGTCAAAGGTTTTTAAGATTTTATACTAAAATCCGCTCTCAAAAACTCATTATGACAATAATGTTTCAACTCCTAACAACGTTTGATTTTTAACTTCAACAGTTAAAGTGGCTGTAAGGAGGGGCTTGTGGCTAAGTAATAATAGCAGCACGGGTCGATCGATCAGGTTAAGCTACGCTTGTCGCGGTTGGCCCGTGGATGGGTGGCCGTCTTTACATACCAAAACCCGTCCATGGCTCGGAAAGCACGTTAAGCCGTTGGTCCCAGCTGAAATTTGTAGATCTTTGACAGTTGTTACGGGTCGTCAGAAGCCAGTCGACAGTCTTACCAAGGGGTATCGTGTTACCCAGTAACTAGGTTAGTTATAAGCAGTCGGTCCATGTAAAATACTGGTATTCAGTTGCATCCGGTTAGACTGGAAGCCGACCCCGACATAGTTGGGAAAAGGCTAGGTAGATGATATAAGAAAACTTGCTTCCGTCTTAATTTTCCACATTGCAATGCATTTTACTGTTTCATAAATTATTTCTTTTACAGTGCCAAAACGCCTTCATAATAAAAACATTAATCACTGAATAAAACTTTTTTAATCAACTAAAATTCAAGACGCACGTTATGCCAACACATTCACGGCTCTCATCGCAAGCTCACACAATGGCGTGACGTACTTGCGTTTCCTGCAATTTGTCACTTCCGCCCCGCCTCTGCTAGACTCTTTCTAATTGGATGGATTTAAATTAAATTTCACTGTGTGCCAGTGTCTTTTTTGAAAATGACGTTAGAGTTATAATGAGAAAGGTTTTATTCAAAGGGGCAATTCCCGCAATTTTTAAGAATGTTCGCATTTTAATTTCATTCACAATCTGTCAAATATACAACCAATTTACCAACATTTTTGGCAAGTTTGACTAATTGCGACTTGAATGCGAACGTTTTTTAAGTACGAGAATTGGCCTTCAGCCGGTCGATTCTGTAAAAATATCACCGTGAAACTTAGGTGAAGTGAGCGTGAAGTGAGCTGTCAATAGTGTTAATCCCTAGCATCCTGCCGGTCGATTTGTGACAGTGACAGCTCACTTCACCTAAGTTTCACGTTGATAGTTTTACAGAATCGACCGACAGGTTTTGGTTTATGGCTAGCTATATTTAAGAATGTATACCTATCACGAATGCTTTGTAAACTTGAAGTTATACTCCATTTGAAATAGCATTAGACATTTAACTAAACCTTTTTTACAGTCCGTTCAACCGATATTGACTTCTATTGGAACTACCCTGTATTGGTTTTGATTCATTTGCGAGTATCAAAATATGTCACATAAATGGCCGTATTTTTTTATTGCGTTGACTTAGATCCTTGTTTTTATTAGAGATCCAAGGCACCATTGATCTACGTATTTGATATTAATTTCAACTTGATATCTCCACGCGTTCCTGAGAAAATGGGTCTTGACAGACTGACAGACAGACAGACGGACAACCAAGTGATCCTATATGGGTTCCGTTTTTTTCCTTTTGAGGTACGGAATCCTAAAAATAAATGAAATTATCAAATTATATTACGAAACTGTTTTTATTATAATAACCCCTTTATAATTAATATTGATCACGTTATAAAACTTGGAATCGCACTCTTTCCTGAAAATGTAATAAATCTGAATACAATGTACCTACCTAACACAGTAACGTACATCTGGTTTTCTGGCACCGGTAAGTCTGCGTAAAATTAAACGTTCCGTGTCGTGAGACGAGGCGCGACGAGCTTCATAACTGGGACACGTGTAAGTATATATGAATGCTGCTTTGGCAGCTATTATTATATGTTTGTAGGTATATAGGGCTAAGAAAATAGAATACAAAAAATGCTGGACCAGTGGGTCCCAAAGTAGTGTTGTGTCAGAACAAAATTGAGCCCAATATTAGCCAAGAAAGCCCGAAATTTTTTCGTCTTACACTAGAGAATATCACTTACAGTAGGTCAAAAGTCATAGGTTTCACGAAAAACTTTCATTAAACCATGAAATAAATTCTCACTGATTCTGAACTAACTAAGTTCTTTTTATCAGTTGTTAACGTAAAAAACATATTTAATTTCACGCAACAAATCTCAGCTGGTTACCTAACGTTTAATTAGCGTGAAATGAAACGTACCGCCTATGAGACACTAGGCGTTTCGCATCTCTGATTTGTGATGTGTGACATTATGTCTTGTACCTACGTGCGCCTCGTGTGACGACTGCCTCTTAAAGCTGGTGGAGACAGACTGATGTAGAAATTGATATTTTTAATATGAAATAATATGTTGAATGTTCCAATTTTATAATGCCTTCGATTGAAGTGCATTAAAATGACTGATGGTGCAGAAAAGAACAAACAACAGTCAAATGACACGTTTTGTTGCGTCACATCGCAATTCACCTAGGCTATTTAAATAAATGCATCTTGAACAATAGATTCAATAAATCTATTCAATCTAATAATATTCTCCAACAGCTTCTAAGTACTTACATAGCTCTGTCATTGAATATCTTTGGAACTCTCTCGAAGTATCTATCGTGGGCCAGCTATGCGGATATTCACGAAGTTTGCCGAACGAATATTCCAATTTCAGACTAAAGTGTATGGTGAAAGTATTTTGAGAGAAATTAATTTTTGAATGGTTTATTTTTCTTATGATAACACAGGTAAAGTTGGTAGATATAGTTGATTAGTTTTTTTTTCATATTTTTGTGACACTGGAGCCCAGCTCTAAATTATTATCATAAACTAAATATTTGAGGAACAAAGACTACACTAAAGACTAATGAAAGACCCCCCCTTTCAAAGTTTATTTTCGTTTTTTTTTTATGATTATTCAGAATAATACGGGCGGGTACATGCCCATGAGCAACATTGTATTGGGGTTGACTTCCAGTCTAACCAGATGCAGCTGACTAGCAGTTCATCAAGCGGTTTTTTAAGTTAGGGGTGGCTTTTCATGTAAAAAAAAATAAAAAATATTGTTTTATTTCAGGCAATATACCCATATACAAAAAACAATAAATAAGTAGGAAAGCCAGGATTGAGTAAAAGGGATAGAAGATTCGCAGAATAATCAATAAATCATGGGATCGAGAATGATGGGAGGCTTTTGTCCAGGAGTAGGCTGAGTAGGCTATAATAATCAATCTGCCTAGCCTTTTCCCAAATATGTTGAGGTCGAATACCAGTTACATGGAGCGACTGCCTATCTCACCTCCACAACCCAGTAACTAGGTAATACGAAACCCCTTGGTAAGAATGGTTGGCACACTTTCGGGCTTCTGACGACCCGTAACGACTGTCAAGGATCCACGAATGACAGCCGGGACCAACGGCTTAACGTGCTTTCCGAGGCACGGAGGAGTCTCGGTCTAGCTTAGCTCGGTCTATAGGTGGTCTACCCCGGCAAGCGTAGCTTAACCTGATGGATCGACCCGTGCGGCTGTTATTACTTAGCCACGAGCTCACACGTGAGGCACGAGCCTCGAGCTATGTTAATCATGAGTATTATATTCGTATTCTTTATTGCCTTGCACTGCTAGATTTATTTAAATTATTACGCCTTGAACCATTAATTTGTCTAGGCATATGTAGGTGTATAAAATAAACATATATAAGATAAAGCATAAGCCATCAACCGCAATAGTTTCCAGCAGCATGTTAAACGTAGCAGCAACTAACAGCGAGCGGTTGCCAATGCTCGTTTCCGCCAACGCCTCTCATCCGGCGCCACAAACTAAATGTTACAGTAGGACAACTTTGCGCGGCCCGTGAAAGTAGAGTGGAGTTGGGAAAGTTAATCTGTGTGATAAAAAAATGGGACTTGGTCAACGATTTGTGGAAATGTTTGCTGTGAAAGCGACAACTTTTGCTCGGCTTTGTAAGTCATTTTAGTTCCCAGATAGCGCGACTTTTACTCTTGTGTTAATGTTAAAACATTTTTAATATAAATAATGACTTTGTTTTAATTTTCTTTGTTCTGTGTTACCATCGTGAAATGTGGCACATGAATAAATTCTGATGTGAAGATTAAAATGAAGAAACAAAACAATAAATTCTATAAATGTACTCGATAGATCGATTGACAATTATGTTTATTACTTCAGATATTTTTCATATTTAAGTGAACTATGTACTTATGTTCTTTTTTAGAAATAAATTTCTATGAACCGAAATTATTAGATCAATAATAACATATTTTCATAACTTAACATTTCAAGTGAACACTTCACCCACCCAAAAATATTCATTTCACAAACAGCCAAGCTCATCTCTTGAACACAGAAATTGTAAATTTAAATTAATCCACTCCACACGGTTAGACAGACTGTGACGGATATAGATAGATGTAGGCAGTGCCTGTGGACGGAACCATCTCGCTAGCCACTAAATTGGAAGATGGACTAATGAACTCCATTTTAGAGGCCGGCTCGAGAATAGATATTTAGTAAATATATTTGTTAAGGGAACAGATTTAATGGCGTGGACCATAGGAATATCTCTATTATTATATTTTATTTGTTATTATTATTTAATAAAATTTGTTGAAAAATAACTAGCCTTTGTTTAGCCTGTGTTAATTTAATAATAGGATAATTCTAATACATTTTGTGATAAAACCAGACCGCGTTTATTGTTTTACAACATATTTGTATACTTATTAAAAGTTTTGTTTGTTCTATTGCTGAACAAAAAAATACTCGCTATGCTAAGGATATAATTATCTACTAAGGACGATGTAAATATTAACGGGTTTTTGACCTGGAGAGAGCCTGGATATCGCGAGTATTGCGACACCATTTGGAATAGGATTTTTCCCAACTAACTACTACAACCACTTTACTTTTTCTATTAGAAGCTTTGTTAAAAATGGATTTATGACACATAAATCGCGCATACCTATCGTTTCTCGATTTTTTTTAGTTGTGATTACCTACTTGACCTACTGAATATTTTTTATACTGTGACCTTTACAGATGTAGAAATGGCGTCTGTACAGCGGAAGGATTCTGCTAGCCACTAGATTATTGCACAAGATACCGAGTTAGGAATTAGCCCCGTCCGCACTAACAGATAACAACAGACTGCTCAGAGATTTCATTCTATAAGTATTATTGTGGTACTTAAGAACAGTTTAACAGAACGCATGCTTGGTGAAACCTTAAGACGACATGAATATTGTTTATAGAATGGCCAAATTATTCAAGTACCTAAGTTATGAGAATTTCCTTTTAGAAATGGTATGTAATTGTACAGGAATAACAGAATATACACTACCGTACTAGTCCATGGAACTTAACCGCAATTATTCTGTATCAGATTTTTAAGTCTCGTTATTGTAAATGTATATTTTAGACACGTTATTTTATTTTCAATTATACAATGCCGCCCATGCGCATGCGACCGCCCGTATTTTTCTGAATATTCATTTTAAATTATCGAAAATTTATTATAAAAGGGAAAAATAATAAACAGAATCCAAATCGAGACAATAAAATTGGAGATATGGCAAAAAAAGTAAAGCAAAGTCACAAACACTACTCAAAAAATCAAAATTGTTTAACATGAAAAATATTAAAGATAGACCTTTTAAAGTTAATTTTTGATAATTTTTCATGAATATTCAGAAAAATTCGGGCGGTCACATGCCCATGCGGCCTTGTACAAGTACCTTAGATTTATTAGAATTTAAAATTTATTTCAAAATCTGTAAAATTAGATACTGTGGTTAGTTATATCCAAATGGCAGAATGTATCTGGAACGATACATTATGTCTTAACAACTTACCTGTATACCTACATTCTATGCAAATAAACATTTCCCATTCTACTCTAAATTAATGTCAATGCTGACGAGTGACACAAAATAAACAACCAACTCTAAATCCCTGTCCCACCATAACATTTTCGACTATAAACTTATTCATCAAAAAGCCTCAAGATTTCGTTCCGACGACGTCTGAAAACCGAACAATTTGGGAACAGTGATTACAATGTTCAAATACCGTATCTATTAACCCTTTGAACGGTCTCCCTAATATTCGGCCCACAAAATAAATGGACTGTTCTATAATGTTAGGTTGGGAACAGACGGTAATGATTCCGTATTGACGATTAGCGTCTTTTGATTTTATCGGTGAACTGCGTCATTGACGCTTAAAAATTATGTGTCGGTACAGGAGACAGGGAGCAGTGGTGGCCCAATGGTAACGGCCCCAAGTTACATTTCCTAGGTCGTGGGTATGAACCCAGGCACTTTACTTTGTGAAAACATCGTGAGGAAACCGCTATGTCCTAGAATTAAATATTCGAACACAAGTAATATCCACATTTTGCTTAGCCTTCTCCTAGTCTCGTTGCCGAAGGTTCTGGAATGGCAACCGCGTACCAGAAGATGTAGCGTAAGAAGGCCTCCCACAAAGTTGACCGACGAATTCGTGAAGGCCGCAGGATTCCGCTGGACGCAAGAAGCACAAAACCGGTCGAAGTTGCGATGCTTAGGGGATGCTTATGCCCAGCAGTGGACATCTTGCGGCTGAAATAATGAGTGGTCACGTCATAATGATTCGTGGCGATGATGTTTAACTATGGCGATAAAACAATGGTTTCAACGTGTAAAACTATTGTTTAGTCTTAAGTTGATTTATTGCCGATAAAGTAGGACTGATTATAAGCCAATTTTCCACATAAATCTGTGATTGATAAGTAATTAGATTAGGTGACTACAAAGATGACGACTAATGGAGAAGTATTGAAAAAAAGACATTTTGCGCTGACCACAAATAAAATGGGATATGGGTAGGAGAATGATGATTAGGAAGAAGTCAGATTAGTTAGACACAAAAAAAATTGTTATGTCATAAGCATCAGAATCATAGAACGACGCCTGAACTATCGCTAAAAAGTTGCCTGTCGAGTAACCGTCTGCAATCCACCTTTTACCCCAAAATAATGTTGTAATTCGTGTAATTTATACAGTACTTGTAGAGGCGAGTGGACTGTAATTATACAATTACTCGATTCATTAAACCGTTGTCTGTTTGCCTACGGGTTTATTTTTAAATTCGGGAGTTGTGAGAGCCGGCTGTTGATGTAAAGTAATTTTGTAAAAAACTTTTTGTAGGGCGATTCCAGTACCCAGTTATTTTGTTGTTAATTCGCCCAGTTTTTACTGATGACTTAATTGGTGATCAACATAGTTTGTTACGAGTATTTAGCAATATTCTGGAGTTAAAAATATTTGGTATTGTTATTTGTTCTACAAATATTTTTCGATATTCCTCTTAACATACACACGGTAAAAATGTTACTTGATATTTCAAAATCTAATTGCATCTGTGTCATTAATTAAATGATTAGGAAAAGCAAGGCCCTGCTTTCGACTAAAGATTAACTAAAGCCCTAAAAATCTATTTAAACCTGTTTTCGACAGTTTGATTGATGGGAAACTTTACCGAGCTTTGTACAATTTTAATAACCCTGTTATCTTCTCCACAAAATCAAAATGATATGACAGTAATATACCCAAAACGATACCGACTATACTAGCAAAACAATAGCGTTTCACGGACTACGCTACAACTACGCAGCACTAACCAATATTAATGTGAAGGCGCAGCTCTACGCGTTCCAAATATAAACGCAATTCCAAGGGGTGTACCAATAACATCGATGTTTATTTGTATCGAATCCGATTTGATCTTGTTCGATTCCTGCGATCCGATTATTGAGTGGTAGCCAAGAAATTTATTTTAGTAATTGCTATGGGCTCTAGTTGATTGGGTATAATTGCTAATATTGAAATTGATTGGTATAAGTAAGAGTGAAGTGTGTAGAAAATATAAATGTTATGTGTGGGTAGGTCGCAAGCCGACACAGAAGTGTAATCGACTGCGAATAGATCGTAATTAAAAGCTACGTGAGGCCGAAAATAATCGGTTTTTTCCAAAACATACAGGGTGAATCATATAAGAGATTTATTTTTAAATTCACGTGTATTATGGTTAACGCTGGAAAATAAAATTGTTTTTTTTTTAAATACTTTATTTGCCAAAATGTAGGTGTACAAAGTCGTATGATGTTATTATATATGTGGCCCATTTACATTCTACCATTACATGTGGTGTGCAAATATTTAATTTAAATTAAAAATACATTAAATTATTAAAAATGTCACAATATTCCTTCACTAAAAACGTTACAAAATGTCTGATTAAATAAATTAATTGCAAATATTCAATTTCACAATACATTACCCAATTTAAAAAAATGTCACATTACATGTTTTGAAGAAAAACCTGCCATAATTATTGCATTACTTGCATTTATTAAAGCGCCAACCAATATTTTTGGGGCGTAATGTATCCTACAAATATGTAAAGGTTAAATAATAAAATGTGGTTGCATTTTTTATGCCCAATGAGCTATTCCCTTTATTGCTTTTCTTTTTTTTTTCCTTTATATTTGTACATAATATTATACAGTCGCGTTAGATTGTATATTTTATTTAAGATTTGTCAAGTCTACACAAATTATTTACATACAAAAAACTTTAATTTTCATACACCGGGTGACCACTGAAAATCACCGCTGTGCCGTGGGTCTCCATAGCACAGCATCATGCTGAGTGGAAGCCTTCTTGTCACAGTCATGACGTGCCAGCAGCTGCCGACTATTTCTGTTTTGTGCTCGTTATTGTATTTAAATCTATTCTGTTTCATTTTCTTGTTTTTTACTCGAGTTTATCATCTTTTTTTTTTATGCACGTGTTTCTGTGACAAATAAACTTATTTTTCTTTCTTACATTTTAGAACATGTGTTCGCCACTGTTCAAAATGTAATAAGATTAGGTTTTAATATGAAATGGGTTAATAATATATTAATATTACAGTTTTAATTCCTCATCATGTTTCGTACCTTACCTGAGACGATTAAATTTGAGTAATTAATGAAAATTAAAGTGCTGTGCTTTCATTTAACAATATTAAATTAAATCCAGCAATTTTGTAGTGAATTATAAAGCACACAGCGATAACAAACAATGGGTTTTCTTCTATTTTGTAAAATTTTAAAGGAAGTCCAATCTATTTTGCAATGTGTTTATAAGACTCAAAGGATAATGCAGCTTTAGAGAATCCACATTGTTCATGTTTAAATATTCTATGCTGCTTTGTTTTAGAAAAGCTTCGGTGTATGAAGCTGAGTTTAATGAAGTCACTAGCAGTAAAACATAGCTAATATAGTCATAGCTAATATATACAGGGTCAAATTAAATTAGCTAGCGAAACTCCGCAGACGTAATGGGTATCGATATCTAAACATGATCAATCCAGAAAGAAATTAATCATTGGGGTCATCAACCGCAGGTGGTATAGTCTCTTGAAATAATGTTTTTTTTTTTTTTGTAAACTACACAGACGTGTTGGGTGTCGATATATATCTAAACACAAATAAACAAAAAAAACAAACTCAACGCATACTTCAAATAACAAAACTGATTTTTTTACCCCAATTTTTTTTTTCTTATTTATTTATCGATACCCATCACGCCAGCGCAGTTTCCCTAGGTAATTTAATTTGACCCTGTATAAATAGGTCACTTTTCTATATTAACTTCTTTGACTTGACTTGGCTTCACATGCCGTAGAGAAATATTTCTCAGGCATGCCGGTTTCCTCACGATGTTTTCCTTCACCGTTTTTAAAGCCAGTGATAATTTTATACAATACGCACATGAATCCGAAATGTCAGAGGTGCTTTGGTTCGGTTCTATATCAACTCAGATACCATACGACGTGTATGGTATCCGAGTAAATATATTCTATTCATAATAAAAATATTTTAAGAGACACAGATGTCAAAAAATTGACAGACAGACCGCAAAATGCAGTTCAACCTCACAGTTATAGATAAAGGATCGACATCGACATCGACGCGCAAACAGAGAACCGTGAATTCAGCACATTATCCCCTAGCGTAGAAATATTTCAAGGGTTATCAAAAAAAAACTGCTTTTTCATAGAAAAGTGCAATACCTACGTGGTCAAAATGTATGTATGGATTGACTGTTTGCGCATCAGTCATCCAAAACTGTCGCCAGAGCTGAATCTCCGGTGTGTCGTACATTGAACATGCTGAACGCCCTTCTGACTGCCAACCCTGAATGCGATGTGTTTGCGGATGAATGGAATAAAATTATGCGTATATGTCTGTACCCTAATTACGTAGTACACGATCAATCAGAATCTGAATCGTTTTGAAACAGATTGCTAATCCATTGCTTCGTACGTTCGAAAAAAAAATCTGCTCAACAACGTAAATAACACAATGAATGTTGTTGACCTGTCAAATTGAAACAGATTAGTCGGAATTGTCAACGAAAATGTGTTGCGTAATTAGTTATCTGGTGTTCTGTGAGAGAAAGTATGCAAGGGAGTCCACTGTTCCATGTTAGTTTAATTAAATTATATGCAACAAAATTATCAACATTAATATTTTTATATTTCTATGTTAATTAATGTAATTGGTGCTGTACTGTTTTAATTAACTATAAATGAATAAAGGGAACAGCTTTTTTTTAATAATCTACGAAATATTTTAAAGCAAGGGGGTTCAGAATCACATAATGAATCCATGGTAACAGGTTGCGAGTCGATACCCATGCCTCATTTTTTCACATTTTTTTTTCGCGGTTTCAATTCATTTCAATTCAAATTTATTCAGGAACAATTCACATTGTGTTTGAAATCATAAATTTAAAAAAAAAACACCTTCATTAGAACTATAGAATACATTCATGCACAATAAACGATGTCAATGTGTGTGTATTTCGATGTTGGTTCCATTGAGAAACTAGTTCAGTTGGATGGTCTGTAGGTACCACACCTATCTGATACACGCAGTATAACCAATTAACCACAAGCATATTATATGCCCTCAAACCTCTTAAAAGACAACAATGACTTAATAACCTCCTATAACAAAATACAAGCCAACTTAAATTAAAGAGCACCAACAAAGTTATTTGAACGAAATAATCTACGGGCCATCAGATAAAACGTATTCAAAGCATTGCTTATCCTCGGGCCATACCCGTGGGGTATACAACTCAATAACTTGGGGAGCTAGGGGGTCAATAATACCCCCAAGGATTAAGCTAACTGGACCGGCGGCGATAGGGGTGTTAAGTCTGCGTACATTCAATACAGCGAGCGTTTAACCCTTTCCTAGTCAAAGGTTTATTTTCGGGGTGTTTGTTTCGTATAGCATTTTTGTTGGCTATAGAGTTTGTGACAAGCCTATTATTTACGGAAGGAAAAGTGAATAGGAATTTTATTTTTACGTATTTTGTATCAGGAAACTTATCTATAAAAATAAATAAATAAATAAAGGAAATTGTTGTAAAATGTTTTTTTTTTATCGTTTTTAATTTGATGCATTAGTGCTTCTTTGGTTTAGACAGAAAAATGTTGGTAAACAGCTATCTATGCTTTCTGATATTCAACGACGATCTTCGTACGTTGCGTAAACCTAAGTAGGTACTTGGGCGACCAAGCTCTGCTCGGCCGAAAAAAGAGAAAACTAAATTTTCCCTGGTTTGAAACCTAGCTAGATCGATTTTTCGCCGCCGTAAACCCCTATATTGCAACTTTCATCGAAATCGTTAGAGCCGTTTTTGAGAACGTCATTACAAATATATATACAAGTATTGCTCATTTAATAGTAGTGCCTGGGCGACCGAGCTCTGCTCAGGTGAAAATAGAGAATGCTCATTTTATAGTATAGGAAAGTTCATACTAATTCCATGCTGCCATGACATTATTCTAAGGTCAATCTTGTTCTAAACTTTGGGCAACCGAGCCCTGCACGGGTGAAAATACGGAGAAAATATGTGTGCCAAATTTTATCCAAATCCGTTCAGCCGTTTTTGCATGATTGAGTAACAAACATCCAAACATACAAACTTTCACATTTATAATATTATAGTAGGATAGTAGGATTATACAGTGTGGTAGGGACATCGACTCGAAAACTGTTGCCATGGATTCAGTACATAATTTTGAACCCGCCCTAAAATTTTACGTTGGTTATTAAAACAAAAATCTGCTGTTCTATACATTTTGACTGCGTAGGTATTGCCCTTTTCTATGAAACAGCAGATTTTTTTTTTAAACCTGACGAAGAATATCGACTCAGGGGGGTTCAAAATCATGTACTGAATCCATGGTAGCAGTTTTCACGTCGATGTCCCTGCCACCCTGTATAGTTAAGACTAATAAATATAAAAAATAAATATTCTGACACATTCAAGTGAACTCAGTTTGGTTTCGGTTAAGGCCAGTCGTATTGTGACGTGTTCTAACTAAGATCCCTTCTAATCTGATTATGGTTGTCATCGAAAATGAAGCACGTTTTAAAAAGCCTGTCGAATCTCATTTGTCTCAATTTTGTTAAGCACCGAGTATTATAATAAAACAAGAAAGCAACAAAATACCGTCTGTCAAATTGGATTGGTTTTAAAACTTTAAGCTTGATGTTAAGCCTGTTGGCTTAGACACAATCTTTTATTTTTAAAACGAAATCGTCAGCAATTGTCTTTACAAATTCAGGTGATTCTTAGAAAAGGAACAAAATATGTTTATTTAGCACATGCTATAAGAACACACAATAATAAAATGTAATATAAAACAAATAAAAACCATAATTCAATTGGGGGACCCTCGTCAGGAACGCAGTTCCGCACGCAATTTTCGCACGCACACATACTCGTATATAATAAAAAGAGACAAACAGAGAGAGAAAGTCGCATAGAGCACGCATAACGCTTTTTCCTTATGTGACGATTTCTACCAGTCAAATCCTATTGCAAGCCGCGTTATGGTTGATCCGCAGAGGTAATCCGTGAAATTTGTTCCATAAGAACAAAGTTCAAAAGTCTCGGACAGAGACAAAAAATATCGTTATTATAAACTAGTTGCGCCCCGCGGTTTCACCCGCATAAGTCTTGATGCCGTGGGAATATCGGGTTAAAAAGTATTCTTTGTCCTAACACAGGTCTACCCATTTGCCAAATTTCATCCAAATCCGTTGAGCCGTTTTAACGTGAAAGCGTAACTAACAAACAAACTCACTTTTACATTTATAATATTAGTTAGGATTAGTTTGGATTTCAGTAATAATTATGTTATAATCCCAATGAGGTATATTCTATTTTTTATTCTAACATTTTCTGCCCTACTTATCCTTTACCGTTTTTTTTTTAGGTTGGGAAATTACTTATCTTTATACTATACCTACTAACAAGTTAAGCAGTAAAGAGATGAAGAAGCTTCAGAAGTGTCAAACTAGTTTATAAGTTAAACTTCAGCATGTTTTCTGGTTGTTGGATGAATATCCTCATTCTAAGGTGTCTAAACAAGTATGAAATACGGCTTTAATAAGTTTCTATCTGTTTCTTGTCATAGTTACAAGTAGGTGAGACTACTATGATTATTCCTTTACATTTGTATTTATTGATGAGGAAAGTAATTATTTATAAAAAATATTCAGTATGACTTCTAATTAAAAAGTTTAATAATTTTAATATAAATAAGAATTTTAATAAAAAATATTTTCTTGATTATTATAGATATATCTAATATTGTAATATTTTAATTATTATTTTATGTAAGAAAACTTTAACAGATCGAGAAAAATGCTCTCATTTAAATGTGGATTTGATCATAAATATCATAATCAGCACGAATTCCATTTTATTTTTAATCACTGTAATTTTTGTGTAGAAATTACACTTATTTTTCCTTTTTTCTTATTTAAATTAGTAAATTTTTATTTTTGAAGTAAATTGTTTTTTTTAATGTTTTTATTTTATTAATTAGACTATATTCAGTCCTGGGTTCGATTCCTAGGTTGGCAAAGTGTTATTGGGTTTTTTTTCTATTAGGAAATTCCCGGTAGTAGCTAGGAATTATTGTACCTGACGCTTACAACAGCTAAAGCGTGGTCACTGTCGAACTACATAGAAAAGAAAGAGAAGCGCGATGACACAACGCAGGTAATTAATTGCAAAATATGAGGCAATTATCTATTTACAAAAAATCTATTGATTGGACTAAAAAAATAAAATACTATTACGGTCATAAATGTTCCTTGAAGAATAATCTGACAAAAAATCTGAATGATTGCGTGTAATAATATATTGTATATATAATAATAATAATTTCTTTTTTTAAATTTTTTCCGAGAAATGTCAAAAGACGTAAAAATAATAATATAATATATATTTATATTAATATGACTTTTAAATCGTTAAAAAAACTGTTTTGAGGTATCTTCGTGATTTTTTTCTATCGTATCAAATTAGTTGTATTATGTTTTCGACACACTCTCTTATCCTGAAGAATATCATATATTTTTCTGATTTACTTTAATGTAGTGGATTATAAACGTGCCTAAATGCAAACTCAAATGATATACAATACACGGGACTAAAACATAACTGGTGATGTATGGGTTTGATAAACTCTACCTATTTGAGAGAATACAGATAATCGTCGGTTGGTGCCGCATTTCATTGAAACTCCTAACGGGCCTCCGCGAGTTGGCTTCGGCCCCTCGTACGCCTTCTAAAGGTCCGGGACTCCAGGATCCCGAGAAATATCAAAGACATAATAATATAATAATAAAATTGTTTATTTATCCAAATAATACACACAGACATAGTTTAAAAGAAAGTGGCAGAAATACAATGAGAATAATAATATAGCTTTGAGCACAAAAGATTTAAGTCTACAAGAAATAGTTTATGTATACAAAAATAATATGAACCCTGTCTCTTAAACTAGGAGGCATGTATCTTAAGAGACAAAATGTCGTGATGTAATGTAGGTAATCTTATGTTAATTATCGATGGCTATTATCTCAAGTTTAGATTAGTCTTTACCCACCAAATGTCAACCATTACTTGAAACTTTTAATAAAACATGAAACATAATCCCAAAATAAATTCAATCTCACGAAATAGTTCATCAAGTTGAGAGCAGACGAGCGGTGCGTGAAACTTTGTAGGCTGAGTTTTAATTGCGGGCACAATGAGGCATTTCGCTGACATTAATGTTACGTAAGGGCGGGATTACACCGGTGTATTTCTGCGGCAGTTTTAAATTGTTGATGATGCAATTGTATGTGGTTTTATGTGAACTTTATTTTCTATGTCAGACTTTCGGCAATATTATTATAAGCCTTTTAGTATTCTAATAGAGTTCTAACAAGCTTATAATAATATTACTCCTTACCAGGTCCACACTATCGCGAGTGCGCCTCGTGGAGTCCCTTGCACGAGCCGCGGCAAGCGGAGGCTACACGAGTGCTAAAGAAATTTTAAGATGTGTCGTCGTGAATTTTTTCTATAGTATAAACTTAGCACTATCTTACTAGCATATATCCTGAAGAATATCTTTTTTTTTCTGATTTTGTTTACTGCAGTAGATCTAAAATTTTTAGGCATAATAAAACTTGCGTTAAGGCACGTTTAGGTCCTGTAGTTCTCTTAAACATAACTGGCGAAAAGTGGGTACACCTCTGTCCGACCCTTCTGGGAATCAAAGCGTGATGTTACGTTATTCTATTATATAAAGATAAGGCGTATCTTCAAGCATAGAAGGAACGAGCATGGATCACATTGTCTCTGTTTTCACACACTGTCGCTTTCTTACTAATCCATGAGTTCTCAATTAAAGTCAGTTGTGTTTAAGGAGAGAGCGGCATGGTAGCCCGCGAAATTCAAATTTTCTTAAATTTTTTGCAATTTGCTGGTCAGTATCAGATTGTATGTTGATCTAAATATGATCTAATGTTTATTTATAGAATTCACGGTGGGGTTTTGTCGGGAAAAAATGAATTTCGCGGGCTCTCCTTGGCGCTTCCTCCTTAATGTTATTATTTAGAAAGTTCATTTTTATAAAGGAGTATGTAAGGATCGTGGTAGGTGATGTTCTACAGTTTCTGCCTATCTTCATGGCATGAAGGCGTGAGTATATGTATGTACCATCGAAGAAGTTCATATCTAACCACCATAAAGACTATTCTTGCTTGCAGCGCTCGGCGGCTGTAAGCAAGAATAGTCTTTACGGTGGTTAGATATGAACTTCTTCGATGGTACATATGTGTACATTATAATAATCACATTTTTTCTTGTTTGGATTTGAAGCCATGATTTTGATGGCAGTATAAAACTTTTTATGTCCGGACGGGGTAAATGCGAAACCTTATTTTTCTCCTTGCCATTGTTCCATGTAAGCCCACCTACGCATGGACGTAAAAATGTCGCGGCGGGATTTTATCGCGCACTGGATTTTCAACTTTCTGATGTCAAGCCGAGCGTTGAGAATCCAACGCGCTGGGACGCACTCGCGTCGCGGCGGGATTTTATCGCGCACTGGATTTGCAACTCTCTGGTGTTAAGCCGAGCGTTGAGAATCCAACGCGCTGGGACGTACTCGCGTCCCAGCGTGTTGAAAAAACACAACGTTGAGTTTTTATCTTTCGGCGCTTATAATAAAATAAAATAATAAAGTACTTATTCCCAAGTAACATGGACTCATATCGTTAGTAGCAATCACACTAAGCAGAGCGTTGAAAATACAGTGCACGAAAAAAAATCGCCGTTGGAAAAAATCGCCTGTGCGTACCCGGGCTTACTTTAGTTCGGCGTAAAATAATTATGTTGGTTATTTTCCCACTAAAAGACAAAAGTGAGCAGTGGAATAATGAACGGCAGATAAAAAAAAATATATACCAAAATTGAATTTTAAACTGAACCCCACATTTTCCTTGACAGTTTCAATTTAAGCTCTCAATATCTGTGTGTCAGTGTTGAGTATGTCTAGCTCCGTCTTCGCCCTCTGTAGTCAATAGCAGAGTGTAAACAAAAGTACGTAATATCCGTAAACCCCAGCTCACACGTTCTAGTCATGTTTATTGCTCACACACACATACCTAAATAAATACAACCTTAGTACTCAATTTGAGTAGGCAATAGTCGAATTTTAAACTGAGTGCATAGTTATTCCGCGTTCGCAATTTAGTTTTGTACAAACATGTAAAGAATAAATGTGTTTTTATTAAAAAGAACTTTAATCCCGATAAGTTCAATTTGCGTTCCAACTTCCATTTTTGTTTTCATTATCTGAAATCACCTTAATTTACACCAGTATAATGTTGATATTTGTTTAATAGGAAATAATACAATAAGGAAATATGGATTTGAATATGGAATAGAACCTCCGCTATTGACGAGTCTATAATATTTCCAGCGCATCTAGCGGACTCTCAACACTGCTACTAATCTCACTTACAAATAATTTCATATTTCATGATCAATTCTCGTACTATAGAATAAACTATGATCGACACGAACCAAGAGAAATATTATATATTATTTTATTTTGATTATTCATATGAGAACAATCAAAATGTCAGTAAGTATTGACGTTCACTATAACTAGTCCCTTGCCGTCATGTTGGCATCATTGCTTGTCAAGCCATTTTGAACTCTCTCTGTCTCTATAAGTATTGAAACTAAGCTTGACAAGCAATGGTGCCAACATGACTGCAAGGGAAAAGTTATAGTGAACGGTCTGTAGGTACGTATTCTTTCGCAAAAATATACCACCAGATTAAATAGCATAATAATCTATCGTTCTCGTTCACTTTTTTATTTCTTTAAATTATTGTGAATGGAGAAATCGGTACTAGGATTCCTGCAGCAGCTGGAGAGGATAAAAACGCATAACATTTGCATATACTCCAATATTCTTAAAAGCTACCGTGCTGCTTTTACGGAAATGTTGGGTAACCTGATCGCTGTTTGAACGACAACCCGGGGAGGTTTATCGTTCAAACAGCGAGAAGTTTGGTCAGTAAGGAACAAAGACAAAAGAGTATTGTGAATGTAGGTGAAGGAAAGTTACAGCGGCTTGTATGTTGTTACTGAGTGGAATAATTTAAGCGATGAAAGTTTTACAACTAGGGGCATTGGACCGGCGAGCTCGAGGTCAAGAGTTTGAACCACGCTTGCGATACTATTAAACATTTAAAAACAATTTAGCGTTATTTAAAAATAAAACATGTAAATACATGATAACAATGTAACCACATGAATGTATAAAACATTTCAGTTTGAGTTTTTTATAAAACTGTATTGAAATGTAAATTGTTAGAATTATTAATGAAGCTATTACTGAAACCTCAAATGAACTAAGCCTAGCCTGCTTTGCTGCCCTGGTCAGATATTGTCGCGAATTGGTGAATCAACGAGTGTAATCGACTAGAATTGGTCAACATTTTGAAGATCAGCATAATCAGCTTATAATGTTCCCACTGCTGGGACACAGTACACACCTCTTGGTCAGAGAAATTGGGCCGCTATCCACCACGCGGGAAAGGGTGGATTGGTAGTATCACATGACTTCGAATTTTTGGACATACCGGTTTCCTCACGATCTTCTCCTCCACCATTTTGAGAGCAGTGGTGATGAAATAATTTACAAGAAGTAAAGTGCCTGTCTGGGTTCGAACCTACAACCTACAACTCGTAAGTCGTGGCCGTTACTACTGGGCCACCACTGCCCCTAACAGTTGAAGATCAGACGTTAATTTTCCTTACATGACAAGTAATATAATATGGGTATTATTGAAAAAAAAATACAAACAAAAAATTACGAAAGTTATTTTTTCAAATTTTCTTACAATAGTTAAGTCAAAAATATTGTGGTTTCGAAAAGAACCCATTAATCATAAGCATAGTCCACACTAGCCTTAAGAACAAAGTCTGAGTGGATCTCTAGTGTCAATACGTCACCCGCCCTATGTCTTAACCACGACTGAGCGCGCTGTTGGATTTTAAACTTAACGCGGTGAGCCGAGCGATGCAAATTCAAGAGCACGCTTTTATTTACACATTCATATAAGTGTCGAGTGTTCTTAAAACTGCCTCGTTGGTATAGTTGTCGCTGGCGCTACTGCTGAGCATAAGATCCTAAGGTTCTATTCCCGGGGCGGACAAAGCGTTACTGGGTTTTTCTATCTGGAATTTCTCAGTAGCAGCCCGGAGTGGATTATGCCCGGTTGATGGCAATAGGCTCGCCCCCTATTACATGGGACTTAAACATAACTGGCGAAATGTGGGTGTACTATAGGTACAGCTCTTCGGGGAATGCAGGCATCATTTGGTTTAAATAGGTTTTTATTTTTATTATTTCATTTCTTATCTTATATATAGATTATTTTCATTTAAATTTTGTGAATGAGAGAACGTTGTAGACATAACCGACTGTAGATCTGTGGACCATTTTATATTTTGCTAAGTACCTGGTACTTGTTGATGAGCCTACACTGTCCTCTCATACCTTTTAACACTGTAATTTGGAAACATTGTAAAAACCATTTACTTTTTAAAGAGTAACCGTGGAGTTTCTTGCCGGCTCTTCTCCGTAGGAAACGACCAATTGGAACCGTGCAACTAGCTTCTGACGTTTCATAAGTGCCCTTGTAGGTTTATGTGAAATAAAATATTTTGAATTTTGAATTTTGATGGTATTTCATAAGTGACGCCTAATGTTAGTCAAAACGGGCGTAAGAGGCTTTGTTCGAATGTGTTTGACTTTCCCTAGTAATTCCACTTTGGGTCGTGACACACTTGTATGTACTACTTAGTGGCTCGTAATGCTGTGTTGAATTTAGTGGAGATATATTAAGCGATTAACAAGCTGGATGTGGTTGAGATTAAGAATTATGTTGTTAATGATGGCGGGATGTGAAGATTAGGTGTAAATATTAATGGTATGGTTTTATTTTATTTATTAGGGAAAACAAACAGTGACGCATTATATTTTGTAGGAAGAAATACAAAAAAGATACGTCCAAATGTACTAATAACATTTACCACGGAATGCACAACATAAAAATAATCTTTTAAATAATCAATGCTATTTAAGACCGTTCATTCTAAAAGTTGACAACGTCGCAAATAGCTGTCAAATTAAACAATTTTGATTTGTTTTTTTTTTATTTTTATTTGTATGTGGTATGGCCAATATGAAATATCGCTAACTAGTGAACTACAATATTAAGCAATTATAACACCGAATTTGATGTTGTAACCGTTTCAGGTACAAAAAAGGCTCAATAAAGGCATTTGGCAAGTTTCAATTTTTTTTTTTCTACATCTATAACTAACTTCGGTGTTACGATATTTGTAATTATTAGTTAATAAATAATTGATATTTTAGCTAACTAATTAGCCATATTTCATATTTCCATACAGTAATATTGACAAAAATAAAGCGAAATATTTGACTTCAATCTATTTGCGACGTTGCCCACTTTCAGAACACACGCTCTTAACCTAAAACCTACAATAATTTTAGTTAAAGGAATTTTTTTTTTAAACTGCTCTTTATTTATTTATTTATATATACTTAATTGTACACCAGAAAATACATAGCAAATAATAAATTTAACACTACAAAACATACAATGGGCGGCCTTATCGCTTTCTGCGGTCTCTGCCGCGGCAGCGGCCGGCGAGTGACAAAGTCCGTTTAGGCACAAGAGAATGTAATGTTTTGGGAATGTGGTGTTTTACAGCGAACTAACAAAATAACAAGTCACAGTGACTAAGTGACAGTGACAATGACATTACAATTGACATTACTTACGGCACTTTAGCCAGGCCGAAGCAGCGCCACTATTATGCCGGCAGCGGCACTTTATCCGATAGGGTCGAAAGTGCCGCTAGCGCACTCTATATACTGCCTATATTCAATCAACCTATAATATTCCCACTGCTGGGGCCCAGGCCTCTTCGGCACAGGGCCCAGTTAAGTTAATTCTAACAGTTCTAAATTCAAACGTACACTCCATTAATAATCCCGGACACTAAAAAGCTTCAATCCACATCAGGCCCTCAGTCTGCCAAGTTAAGTTAGTAATTAAACATTTCGCTAATTACTAAGTTAGTGAACTAAGTTCATTATATGCGTTGTCACGGACAGCCTGTCCAACGGCTAAGCTTCAAACATCAAATGGAATTGACACTAGATGGCGCCACTGTGATGTTACCTAATTATATTAAGGGGGGTACGATAAGGTAACCCGCGGGGCCTGAGGGGTAATAATATGTCGATCTTTGACAGTCGTTACAGGTAGTCAGAAGACCGAAAATCTGACAGCCAGTTTTACCATAGGGGGTATTGTATAAATTACCCAGTAACTGGGTTGTGGAGATCAGACAGGCAGTTGCTCCATGTAAAATGCTGCTGTTCAGTTGCATCTGGGTAGACTGGAAGGCGACCCCAAAATAGTTAGGGAAAGGGAAGGCAGATGATAATGCGCTAAGGCACCCCGCGAAATTATTAATATTTTTTTTTTTAGCTTTCTACCTAATTTTTGCTGTGCCCTGACAGGGTCTACAACGGCTCTTAGCTCTAAGCCTTTTGTTAACATCTTGTTTTACCTTGTGGAACGCAAATAAATGAATATGAATATGAATATGAAATTCAAATCTTACGTTTTCTTCAATTTACAAGTCAGTGTCAAGTTTTATTTTGATCAAAATATGATTCACGACCGAAACAATCATATAAAGATCGAATACCGAAGATCATATATTAAAATTTTAATGAAACATAAACTGAGAAAAATAAATTATATTATTATTATGTATTTACGGAATTATAATCGTTAAAATCATCAATACAACTCTCTAAGTTAGAATCGGCCTCAAATGTCATGATTTAAATAAAAATACCTACTTTATGTATCAATTTGAACTTAGACAGTTGTATTGATGAATTTAATGATTATAACTTTGTAAATACCTACAAGCAGAAACTTCCAAATTCATGTCTCAGTCTCGTCTCAGCAACAATCAATCTCAAGAATGTGTATGGATTGATTGTATTTTTGTCAGATTGACCTCGCGTCCCATTAAAAAGCGATCGCCGCGTGCTATGTCATTTTTTGTTCGGAAAACCGGAAGGCGTCCTCTGTCGGCGCCACAACACAATTAGATTCACCGAACAAAAAGTGGCATATGTACGCGACGATCGCGTATTCGCGCAATGACCGCCGCCGTAAGGTATGATTCCGAACAACGCTGCATGCGGCTATGCTGCCGCGTCACTACTGTTGTGTGACGCGTCACCAACAGCAGCAGCAGCTCACCAGTAGCAGCAGTAGTAGTAGTTAGTGCAGCCTTGTTCGGAATTATACCTTTAGATTGAGATAAGTAAAGAAATGTTCTTAAAAATACGGGAATCACCCGTCTGGTGTAGCTTATGTAATACCTAATACCGATTAAAAAATCGGACTGTTCAAACATACCTGCGTACCCAGTTTAATCTTGTTACATTAACGTCAGTACTGGTTGCTATCAAAAGCTTTCCCGGAATCCCAGCACAAAGGAAAACTGAATTAAAAACAAAATGGCACTGAAAAGAGACCGGAGTTTTGGATTAGGTACCTATTTTTAAAAGTTTTTAATGTATGAGTATAATTAATTCACATTATTTCGCTTTAATTATTCATTTTGTGGAGTGCTCAGTTTCTGAATAATAAATTCTAGATCTTTTTAGATATAAAGTGGTCACTATTCTGAATGACAGTTTCAGTTGATGTAGAGATTGTTAAAATGAGGTGGTTATAAAGGGCATGCATTCCAACGCATGTCAGTATAGTTTAGGGTTTTCAATTGAATGAGCCTTCCGTATTCGATTATGCAGTGAACACAGAACTGAGAAGTACGCGAGAGACAAAGCGAATATGCGGCCTGAAGTTGTCTCTTTCTACAATTCTGATTTTGAATATGACAATTGTAATTTTTTTCTTTTACGGGCTTGCAGAAAAGAGACAGGTATTGATCTTACAGTCGCTTTGTATCTTTTTAGAAGTGGTCACTATTGTGAGGCTAACGCTTAGTCCATTGTTTTCTCATATATGCGGCTATAATATGTAGCCAAATGAGTGTACTTTGACTGAATTGGCAAACTTTGCAAAACACTTGACAAATCTTTCGATTTTTCTGAAAATTTCTATCACGATAATAAACAAAAAAAATTAAGACAGTTAAATTAAAATAGACAATTAAATTTCGGGGCAAACTGAAGCGAATCCCGCGTGGAATTTGGGCGAAATTCGCTCGCGTCGATTGTGTCAAATATCTTGTATGGAGGTGTTCCAACTGGCGCGAACAGTCGTGTGGCTTCATTAAACCAACGACGTGCGCAGTCAGGTCCCGAATCCCGCGCGGGATTCACTTCAATGGAACCAGAGCTCGAAATTGCCAATCTCTCCCTACATTTAAACTATTCCAAATAACCCCTCATTATACTTTCTTCATCTCCATAAATTCAAAGAAGTCAAAAGGACGGCCGAAACGCCTAATAATTAGATGCCTTGACCTATTTAAAAACGTGCACAGCGTTCAAACGGTATCTAATGAACCCGCAGCCAATCCAATCGCTATGCTAATGTCCACGCTGCCACACGGACCTGGCAAACAAATATGGTGGCCGAGTGACTTGTTACCGCACTCATGCATTTTGTAAGCACTTTTTATGCTAGTGCTGTGGGGGTGTCGATAGTTTGAATATCGATGTAAAAAGTATAAAGCTTCTTTGTAAGGATACAGCCGAGCGGAGTTGGTAACTTTTGGGTATGGAGCCTTCACGACTATATGTTCGGTGCACCCTGGGTAGTGCATTGCTTTATTGGACCTTTTTTTTACAATAGAATGATTATTCTCGTTCCAGTAGCTGGAGTCTGACTCATGAAAGTGAGAAGAAGGTTGAAAAATTAAACTGACTAAGAAGATATTTCTGTAAGTAGGTAAGTTGTGATAATTTAATTTATTGAATTTATCGTTTCGATTTACCTACAATCTAGATCCAGTAACTGTAGATGTAGGTGAATACAATGTTTGGTTATGCAACTGATTCAATTGGAACAGGTAGATTCTATCTAAATACACTTATTTTGGCAGCAGCAAGCAGTATAAAAACTACATAGCTGTACAATTATATCGATAAAAGTATCGATTACTGAGCAATAAACACACAACACTATTCTGTAAGTACCCTGTGTACGCGGTCTTCTGAGCCATACCGATAAAAATGTTGACACAAATGTTACAAATTTGAAATGTGACTCACATAGGAAACCTAAGCTTATTAAAATTTATTTGTATATCATGTGCAAGAAAATGTTAGTTTATGACGATACTGTGCACTTTTCAAAGGTGAGAACTTTCGAGTGCGACCAGTGAAGGCGTAGTATATTGTAAATATTGGAGCAGCTGATTTCTGGGCCCATAGTAACACAAAGATCAGTACAATTACCACCTTTTCAGGTTTTCAGTTATTTCAATTACACCATGAATAATGGACAATGTTACCTAAATATTTTATTTTTATTTTAACCCTCACGAACCTTGATTTTAATGTTTTTGACTTACTTTGCACAAATAATTCAATTAATTAGTTTCTAATAAAATTAAAATAACATTAAGATTAAAATATACAACTAACACTAAAATATATAAATTATAAACAATAAAGGGAGAGCTCGGGGAGAGGGAGAGCTTGAGGGCATCAAAAAATTCGTCGGCGTCGCTGTCAGTGGGAAAAGTGCCCAAAAGGCTGGCAGCATTGCCACGTTGGATGGCAATGCTGATTCTTTGACCTAAAAATTGGCCAGCCCTCTGGTCATGTGAGGAGTCGACCAACCGCTTGGCGATGTCCCGAAATACTCGATGAGCACTCGGACCCCACGGCCCCGGTGTTTCAACCCCAAACGGCTCAAAAATATAGCTACCAATAAGGTTGTTATATTTGCGCCGTTTGAGGTTTTCTGCACCTGCAGCAGCCGCCCCGGCACAGCCCGCCGTGCTAGGAAGATGGGATGGCGCGAGGGTATCGACACAGGTTGCGTCCCACACCAAAGGCCTACCCAACTTCCAAGGCATTATGGTCATTCTGTCTGGCCTCTTCCCATCGTCACGTGCCAAGCCATTGGGTTCTAAAACAGCTGGCACCCCGGCGGTGACAAGAGCCCGACGGATGATGTCATTAATGCTTGCGTGCCGTGCCAAACGACCAGCGCTCTTGCTGCAGGAAAGGCCATGGTGTCCGATGCGGTCGACTGCTTCACCGCACTGACAACGATGCGGAGCCCCGCAAGGAGCGCCCAATCGCAAACTTGTAGCGAGCCGGAAAGTGGTGTCACCCAGCATAGTGCCTATGTTGGGTGAAGGTAGTGCCTGAAGCCAGAGGCCCGATTCCCATTCTCCCACAGCCAATAGGCGGGCACGCTCAGCAGTGTTGGTGGACGTATCAATGAGGTTATTCCGTGAAAAAAAAAAAAAAAAAAAAATTTGTTAAGTTAGGATATTGTATTTTTATTTTATGAATGAATTAGGTATAAGTTGTTATTTATTTATCTACATTCTGAATAAATTTAATATTTATTCAATAATTTTCCTAACTTAGAAAATAACAAATTGGGGACAGGGAAAAAAAGATTACAAGTTACTAGAAAGACATCTGAAAACATTTCTAAGAACTAAAACCTCCCTGAATTCGTGTCGAAGCGCCGTTGAACATCTATTGTGTTCTCTGAATTGATCGTTTATTCCCAAAAACTCAGACTAAGCTATCATTCATTGGGAAAATGTCTCCTCAGGGAATAGCAATTTAAAAACCTGTTTAAAATCTTTTCTCATTTTCGATTGGCACAGAAAACCTGAGTTCTGAGAGATATTCTGATAACATGATTGGAACATTGCTAGATTTATTGAAGAAAGACAAATTATTTAAACCTTTTGAGGAAAATAATTATTTAACATAACATCAACATAACATCAGGCTTGTATTTCCCGAAGGTTTAGGCAGAGCTGTACCTATAGTATACCCACATTTCGCCAGTTATGTTTAAGTCCCATGTAATAGGGGGCGAGCCTATTGCCATCAACAGGGCACAAATCAAGACTCCGGGCTGCGACTGAGAAATTCTAAATGTAAAACCGAATAATGCTTTGACCGACCTGGGAATCGAACCCGGGACCTCATGCTCAGCAGTATAGCTTGTGACCACTAGACCAACGACGCAGAAAATAATAATTTAATTGAATTAATTGCCGGCGTGCATCTATGACTAGATTTATGAACATAAACGAAGCAAACGGAGTATGTAAGGATCTTAGTGTGGATTACGATAAGGAAGTGGTCTTATGTAGTTTCTGTCTACCCCCCATGGGAAGAAGGTTCACGTGCATGTGTGTGTGTGTAATTGCTATTTAGAATATAGCTTCTTTTTACCTATTGTGGTAACGCATTTCTTTTTTAGGTGCATCGTCTTCACATATAATTATGTAACTAATGTACCTACATATACAAAATATTGTAACACTTTTTAAAAGAGTAACGGTGGAGTTTCTTGCCCATTCTTCTCCATACGAAAAGTACCTTTTGGAAGGGGCGCCTAGAATCAATTCAATTTTTTGTAAACTTTGACGTTCAGAAGTCCCCTTACAAGGGCCTATTTGAAATAAATGATTTGACTTTGACTTAAAACACATATAATTTAGCCTTTTTAGTAACCTACAAACTGCGCCCTGCGGTTTGACCCGCATCAGTCTCGATCTCGTGGGAATATCGAGATAAAAAGTATCCTATGCTCTAATCCAGGTCATGGTTTACCCATATGCCAAATTTCATCCAAATCTGTCCAGCCGTTTTAGCGTGAAAGCGTAACAAACAAACTACCTTTCGCATTTATAAGATAGTTAGGATTCAACTCTCTACGTGCTATAGTACGAATATCTGCGGGATTTGAAACCTAATTGAAACAACATCAGTGGCATTGAATGAGAGACAAGAAGAGTAGTGAGTTGATTCGAAGTCCTTTAACCAACACGTAGTGAATTTTATCAACTTTTTAATTTTTATACGAAGTTACAAAGTTGTGCTTTGTCACTAAAGCACGCTTTCAATGTGAAAAAAGTTCAATGAATACAAAACTTTATAATTTTAAGGTTCCGTGACTCAAAAGCAAAACGGAACAGTTATAGGATCACTTCGCTGTCCTTCCTTACAGTTTTTTTGTATGTAAGTGAGCACGCCCTTTATGCCTGGAAGCTTTTATTCCAGTATTAAGTTCTGTTTATGTTTTGAGTTTTTATTTTTGCTGCTTGAGTATATATTTCACACGCGTTGGAGTCAACTTTGTATTTTTTATAAAACATACCCTATGCGTACGTATAACGTTACAAATGAATCTGTAACGCTATTACAAGTGGATACAAGCATAATGTTACTGATACCTATAACGTAACTTAAAATAATGTTCTACAAAAATGATTATACTGAAACGTATTTTTTGTAACGTTATTGATATTTAGGTTTTAGTATCGTTACAAACTGTAACGTAATAAGAAATTCATTTTGTTTCTAAGTCCCTGTTCTATAGTCGATTACAAACTCACAAACTTTACCTGTTTATTATATTAGTGTAGATTTACCTTTTTAACTATTCAATATTTTTTAACCTTCGTCAAACGGATAAAGCGACCGAACTCGACATGTACTCGGTTTTACCATTTACTTACTTGCTTTTACAGTCAACAAATATTTATAGTGACAAGGATTTCACTTAAAGGTCAGAATGAATATTAATTTTGTATATTCCAGATTTATTTTTGGGATTATTTAAAATCGTTCTCCAAATTCTTTATCTATGCATATTATATATTAAAGTCGATTTTCGTGTTAGTCTGTTTGACTGCGCTGTTCTTCTAAACCACGCAACAGATTTTGATGCAGTTTACACCATCGTTTAGAGGATTTCTTCCGGAAGGTTTACATGTTAATACTTACATATTATAACAAAAAATCTCGAATTTGTGTTATGTCTTAAAAACCGTGAGAGTAAGTAGAAGCGGGTTGCTAGTATTCTACGTATACAATGTCGCCCACGAGCAAGGTCACGCCCGTATTTTTCTGAATATTCATGAAAAATATTAGAAAATTAACTTTAAAAGGAGGGTCTATCTTTAATATTTTTCATGTTATTAAATTTTTTATTTTTGAATAGCGTTTGCTGTATCTCCCTATGTTATTGGCTCGATTTGAATTTTGTTTATTATTTCTAAAAGCTTATGAGTTATTTTATCGGATTAACTAAGATTTTTTGGTAAAATTTGTCGACTATAAAAAAAAACACGGAGTTGAAGACATTTTTTTCTATTATTTATTTAAAAAACACAAGTGTGAGTCCATAAAATCATAGGGGGATATTAAAAAAAAACAAAAGTAAAAAAAAAAGATATTCCTTTTAAAGTTTAAATTGTCATGAATATTCAGAAAAATACGGGCGGGCACATGCCCATGGGCGACATAGTATAGAATAGAGAGAGATAGATAGATAGGCCGAGTTTAATTTCATTAACGTGTTATTGGACAATCTTAGATAACCAGCTGTGGATTACTATTAGCTGATTATGAAAATACCCAAAATAAATGAGTTACCTGATTATTATTATTATTTACACACAGTAAGTAGTAGTAGTTTCACAGGTAATTTTTACCCGAGTTCGTGTAGGTCAAGATAACAAGTTTTGCAGCATTTCTCGTCAGCCATTTCTAAATGCAAGCTCAAGAGATTTCGTGATAGCATCAGTTTTCAAATTAAACGAACCAGATGCCAAATAAAAGGACTAAAAAAGTACCAGTTAGTGGCTGAAGCTTACTCTCCGCTTTGAACTCGCACGAAATGAGTCCAGGAGCAATTTAGCGTCATTTCATAAAATGCACTCGGTTTCCCTTCAAAAAGCCGTCAGATTGCTTTGTTTCGAGTCAACGCTCGTTGATATAACCTATAGCTAGACTGGCGTTCCTAGATTTTCACCACTACTTGTTTTTTTTTTTATGTATTTTTGCAGTTTGTCGTCAGCCAGTTTTGTATTTAAAAAATATTTATGTTTTTTTTTCTTTCGTAAAGGGGGCTAACAATGATATTTGAGGTCAGTAAGTTCCATATGAGCTCAAAACAACGCAAGCATATTATAAAATAAGAAAAGTAGCTTCATAGACGTGTCGCGTAAAATGAAACTACGAGTTATGAACTATATTTGCTACGTTCTCGTAGCAGACGTAGCATATTGCTACGGCGTAGCAAGGGTCGTAGCCCTGTGCTAGCTTGCATTAAGTTAATAATTTTATTAGCAGCTCGTTTTAATCCTGTTTACAACATCGCCTTAAATAAAAATAACCCTTTTTCACCTGGGATCCTAACTTTCTATTTAACGTCACCTGGGATGTAATCTGAAAGTGGTTTTGTTTACAAAGTGATGTGTGGAACAATTTATCTTTCCACTTTCAAAAGATTTATCACCAGTGATATCATGATCGTAGGAAAAAGTGCTACGGAACGATACACCGGTGTGATACCTATTTGTTTTTGCTCGCAAAGCAGAACATATTGCTTTTTTTTTTGTAGTCTTTAATTTTGAAATGGTTTAAGGAATTTTAGAGGTCAATATTTTTTTTTAGGAATTAGCAGCAGCAGGGTGATTAAATTTAAGAGCCTAATTAACACCAAAGTATTATTGGATAAAAACCACAATGTTAGTTTAGGACCACAACACAAAAATCACTGCAAGAGAAATAAAATTAGAATAGAAATAAGAAGTAAAAAGTTAAGCAGGTTACTAGGTCTCGAGTTCGAACCCAAGCCACTCACCTCTGACTTTTCGGATTCATGTGCGTATTGTATAATTTTATTATCACTTGCTTCAAAAACGGTGAAGGAAAATATCGTGAGGAAACGACATGCTTGGGAGATATTTCTCAACGGCATGTGAAACCAAGTCAGAGGCCCATGAGCGGCTTTAAAACACCAGGTTAGTCACTTACCACACGAAAAGAAGAAGACTACAATAGAGAGAATAAAGAGGTGTTATCTATTTTTTATTTTTTGTTACAGTGTTTCAAGACTTTTCTATGACAAACATAACATTGACATAGACATAAAAAGCAGAGGGCCTGCTCGGACGTGCGACGTCAACATCACGTAAATTCGAAAGATTTTTTAATGGAAAATACAAATCTCAAGATTTTCGGTTTTATTTTTCGTGACAAGCATTAATATCTCCGTATCTATGAAAACAGTCTTAAAAGTAAATTAATATTATGTGCGAAGCAAGTATATAAATAAATATTTTTTTCTTTCGATTTTGCATTACGTTTACTCCGCGCGTTCGTGCTAGGCACAGTTTTGAAAACAGCTGTTAGTTCTTTAAACCTTGGTATTCCAAAAACACTAATTCCTTCTTACAAAGCATTTCAACTCAAAAGTAACAAACATTCATCAACTTTTGTCAACTCCAGACAAAACACAAACAAAACAGAACACACAAATAAAACAGAATAATTACAAACATTATTAAGTTACTCTTAGCAAAAGCCACGTTAAGTGCTACACAGGAAATTTGAGTCCCAGCGATCTATCAAACTCTTGTGCCTAAGTGCTTCGCTGAAAGATTACTGAAAGCCTGAAAGCCTACCATTCAATACGATGAGATTTCTTTGCTTTTTCAGTCAAATATTTTTTGCTTTTTCAGTCAAATATTCTTTGCTTTTTCATTCAAATATTCTTTGGTAAGATAATGAGTTAGTTACAATATTTTGATTTAAGAGTGTCCGTGGAGTTTCTTATCCGTTCTTTTCCATAGAAGCTTACTACGCTTTGGAATGGGCAACTACCTTCATCTTTTCGTCTGATCGACCCCTTAAAAATTCAAAAGTGCCTATAATTGGTTTGTTGGAAATAAATGCTTTGAGTTTGAGTTTGAGGTGATCTTGGGCCGTTTTTGTGGTATTCCTAACCAGAGTTTATCTGTTCTATTGTGATTTTAGTTTGATATCTTGAGTCGTTCTGTTTTTGAAAATTCAGTTGAAGAAGACGAGGCCCAATCAATAACTACTTCTTTAATTAATATACCTGAGGATCTCAGAAACGGAGCATAAGAGACCAGTATCTGTGATTCTGTCATATTAAACAACTTTACTATTGTTATAACTTTTCAAACAATTGCAAAATTCTATTACATTTGTTTAGGTTGTGCGTATTTTAAGACGCATTAACGTTCAGACAGTTCAAAAGACATTGCGTTACATCATAATTTATGTATGTACGTTATATCAGGATAAGTGCCAGGGCGGTCTTACCACAGCTCTAAAATTTATTACATGACAAAAGTAAACCGACTTTGAATCATCATCATTTACGTACAATTTAAACCACTATTTATATTATATATTTTTATTTTATATACTTGTCGTGGATTGATGGCGCCACGGTGCAACAGGCAGCGCCATCTATTATTTAGTTTTGTAGTTTACAATAATATCGTTACCGGAAACGCAAGCGCGCCCTACCGCTTGGACACGATCGTCGGTAGAGGGGATGCTGCGGAGACTGGTGAGGGGACGGACTGTTGCGAGAGTCGAGCTCCGGCAGTCTTGGCAGACGCTACGTACCAACGCACGTGTTTGTTTCTTGTTTGTGTAATAAAGTTATTCGAATTAAATTAACTTTCGTTCGAGTACCCACGATAGTGCCCACATCTTATAAAAACTATGTCGGATTGTGAAGAAGACCCGATGCTTCGCATCTCGGCCACTAATGATGCGACATACTTATAAATTTTTCTATTTTTTTTATCGCATTATTATGCTGAGATAGGAGCCTTTTTGGCCTCACACGGGTCGTTTTTATTTTTGTTATCGTTTATTCTAAAAATATGTTAATTTTGTTAGTCGTAAATGCTTTTTATTTTTTTATTGTGTTTCTATTTCCTGTACATGTCCGTAATAAAATATTTTTCATTCTTTCTATTAATAGTCATTCCAATCTCACCTCTCTTCAAACAACCGACTTCAAATAGTAGCTCAAATCTGTTACAGTATTACACAATACGTAAGGAAATCCAATATCGCACGATGTAGTTCACTCAAGAACAAGACAGGCAAAACTCAGGCCCGTGTTCCAAGTTACTAGTCGACTCACTTAGCAACTTGACTGCGACTTTAGTAAGTTTTTGACTATCAATATTGACAAAGTAGAATATGAAATAGTGGAGGAGTTGATAGTTTTTAAGTGGTGCAAGATTTTGAGAATAAAATTTAACTTTCGTAGGGTTAAGTCTCCTGTTAAACTCGGTGATTCATAAATCATAATCAGCCTATAATGTTTCCACTGCTGGGACACAGGCCTCTTCTCTACAAGAAGGAGTGGGCTGTAATCTACCACGCGAGCCCAGTTGGACTTTTGTTCTAGGACATGTCGGTTTCCTCATAATGTTTTCCTTCACCGTTTTGAGAACAGTGGTGATTATTTATGCAAAGTAAAGCGCCTTGCTGGTTTTGAACCCACGATCTACAACTCCTAAGTCGGGACCGTTACCACTGGGCCACCACTGATGATATAAAACGCCTAACTGTAATAGATTTATTTCAGTTCCTTAGTTTCAAATTTCTTTATTAGAGATTAAATACATGAACACATCTTGAACATCAATAAAAACCACAAATGAAATACATCAAAGCCTACCGCATAATGTTAAGTGTTTGGTAATAATAATACTAACCATTAATGTCCCAGGGCAAAGGCTGTGTTCTTGGTTGGTTATGCGAAAATATGGCTAAACTATGTAAATCAAGATATAGATTTCCGTCTTGTAGTACCTTAATTATTACCAAAAATTTCAGGAATCAAAATCGTAACCTAAAAAAAAAAAAACACCGTCTGTCGTAGTCGGGTAAAAATACGGATACAACCTTTCTCATCAAAATATAACACTTTTTCGTCACCCTATTAGAGATGTAGTGCCATTCGCACGCTTTCAGGCGAAATGGAAATGAAATTAGAGAAGAAATATCTCGCTTTTCCTCGGAAAAACTAGTGACGTTTTAAATTAAATATTCATGGAAGCCTTCCGCCATATTGAGATGCTACATAGTGGACGATTTCTTCTGATTTATAAAATGGTACTGATTTTATTCAGCTGTGTTATAAAAATATGGTCTGTAAATAAATGTTGGTGAATTTGAAATTGCTTATGAATTATTTTCCGTTTGTAATACGTTTTGTTTGGAATAGAATTTATTCCGTAGATTTAATCATGTAGCAAGAAGTTTGTAAGGTAACGTAAACAGTAGGTATTATTGTAAGAAAAGATTTTTTTAAGTATAGCGTATTTTTTTTCCTAGATTACTCGGCACATATTATTAAACATTCAGTAAAAATATATTTTTAAAGCTTTCTTCAAATATTCGTAATTACTCATTAAGTAGTTTATAAAACGGTTTAAAATCTTAACTATTCACTAACCTGTGGTGTAAAGTTGGTCGGTTGCAGAGGATTGCAAATAGGTGGCGCCGCTGTGCTGCCATAATGTTGCTGATACGAGGACGTCAGGATCTTCTTATGCGCAGACGCATGGGCGCGGTATGCGCTCACACTCAATTTCATTATTCACGTTTCATACAAACAATTTTAAACTCTCACACTTTGATTTTTGTGTTAATTTTCAATTGTATTTTCTAATAAGATTATTTTTAATTAATAATTTTTGTTTCGTTAATTCTAAGCACTTGTTTTGATACTATTTTAATTAGAACACAGTCACTTGCACGTTCTATTGTAAAACGAATTTATTTCTTTATTATGAAAATCTACACACAACCGAAGTTTTGTATTGGCCCATGTTCCCATCTGAAATAAGAGAAAACAATGTTTTAGTTGTAGTAGTATGTAGATAGAAACTGTACTAATTTTATTTTGCATTTCTTAAATATAGCACATTATAATATTCTTTTCACAAAAGTCGATATCAACCAGCTACCTATTTACGTAACACATTTTCGGAAAGGATTAAAACTAATCTGTTTCATTTTGACAGTTCAACTACATTCATTGCGTTATTCTATTCACGTTGTTGAGTAGATTTTTTTTTCGAACTTATGAAGCAAGCGATTCAGATTATGATTGATCGTGTATTATGCAATTAAGATTCAGACTATTTTTTGTTTATGCAACACCATTTGAGTAGTCAAGAAAACCACGCTTACAAACTGGTTGTTGAATAAATTTCATTTAATTTGTACAAAGTACATCAGTCAATCTGCCTAGCCTTTTCAGCATCCAGTCTAACCGGATGCATCTGACCACCAGTATTTTACATTGAGCGACTACCAATCTACCTCGACAACCTAATTACTGGGTAACACGATACCCCATGTTAAGAGTGTTCATCGAAAAAGTTGGCAACGTCGCAAATAGCTGTCAAATATTTACCTGTTTTAATTAATTTGGCAATATTACTGTATGGAAATAAGAAATATGGCTAACTAGTAAACTAGAATAATAATAACGAATTGCAAATATAACACTGAATTTGATGTTGTAACCGTTTTAGGTGTAAAATAGGCATTTGGAAAGTTTCTAAATACTTTTTTTACATCTAAAACCAAATATTCGTTGTTACAATATTAATTATTGCATTTCATAATTAATATTTTAGTTCACTAGTTAGCCATATTTCTTATTTCTATTACCGTATAGAAATAAGAAATATGCCATTGCCAAATTAATCAAAACAGCGAAATATTTGACAGCTATTTGCGACGTTGCCCACTTTCTGTATAAACACTCTTAAGACTGGTTGTCAGACTTTTGGGCTTCTGACTACGACTGTCAAAGATCTACGAATGAAAGCCGGACTCTTAATGTAACGGATGGTCCCATCTGCGAATCGACCGCGGCAAGTGTAGCTTTACCTTCGATCGACCGGTGCGGCTGTTAATAAATAACCATGAGCCTCTCAGTACAACCTACATATTATACGTATTATTCCCGAATTTGTCGAAACTAAGAAGATAAAGAGAAAAGATTTGATTTTTTGTATCTTTATTTGTAATGAATAAACTCAAAAACTACTAAACCGATTTAAAAAATAAATTCTCCAATAGAATGCTATATTATCACTGAGTGACATAGGCTATAGTTTATAAAGATATCACGCGGGCGAAGCCACTGACGGGAGCTAGTCTAAAATATAAGCGAATCTGGCGAAGGCTACTCGTAACAGTTTTATTTTTAAATTTCCATCCCGAAAAACCGAAATTTTCAATTCGATTTTACTGCCAATCATCCTAACATAATCCCTTGCCTGCTATAAAACGCAAGACGTCGGGTCAACGATTGGCCACCATGAAACAGAATTTTTATTATTTTTAGGACTGAAATCCCCAGCAATAAAAAGTTTTATTGCTGTCGTTCTCCCATCCAGGAGTCATCGCTATAATGTTCGACATTTGGGTCTCACTTAACCCTAATACCGGGAGCTCAATTACAGCTAATCACCGAGTTTACTGTCAAGGTTCTGTAGGAAGATGAGCGAGAAATTATTTTCATGAAATGTCTTGTCTAACCGACTTAAAAAAAGGAGGAGGTTATATGTTCATCTCTATGTATTTTTTATAAAAAAAAAATTGTGTTCATCGGTGTTGTCGTCAATTGTGGACCGATTTTGATGATGTTATAATACTTGCTTTCACTGTTGTTTACATAGCAAGTAGTGTATACCTACGTATGTATAATAGTACGTACTGGTGTGGGGTAGGTAACATACCTAAAAAGTGAAAAAAAATAATAATAAACAAGCGACTTCAAAGAAAAAAACAATACTTACGTGTTTTGTCACACTGAATTGTGTATACTTTTTTCATTTTAAGTTTGTAGAGGTATGAGGAACAGGGTGTAAAGTTCACTCATCCTCCATAGAAAAGGGAGGATCCTCCGACCAGACGCGTGTCGTTGGGCAGTTGCTCACCAGACGGTGAGCAACTGCCCAACGATTGATGTCGGAAAGTAATATGCATTTAATGCTGATCGCATGGAAAGTCCTGCTTGCGCGATGCATGATTTATGTGACGTCAGGAGGCCAATTCTCGCGTTTTCACTCGTTCAAGTCGCATTCGTATTGCCGCTCGACTTCGTATGTCGCTTATAAAATAGTGACATTATCCAGATTCCGGCCAAGTGCGTGTCGGGCCACGCACAACGAAGGGTTCTGTAGTTGGGATGAATTTATCCCAAGAACAAACTTAACATTGTAGTTGAAAAACATTTTTGGTATGGGAATACATTCCAACTGCAAATGTAAGCTTGTATGCACAATATTGAGTGATTTACCATGTTTTTTTAAGACCATAGACTTATAGGTTTTCCTGTAATCTATGAGTAAAGAACCATTCTCTGTATATTTTTCATAATTTTAGGCCTTGTAGTTTCGGAGATAAGGGGGGGCATATTATGGGCAATATTCATCTAGGTATATTCTTATTTTTTTAAAGTTTATATAAATGAGATCTTCACAACAAGCCCTTTCATTTGATCTGTCACACGAATAGTTTACAAAACTTTATTTTTTTTCCAATTTGCCCCCGAAAAGTTACCCCCATATTCAAATTTCATTTATTTACGTTAGACGTCCGTGTTTGGGTCACAAAAATTCATATGTGTACCAAATTTCAATTTAATTGGTATATTAGATTAGGAGCAAATCGGCTGTGTCAGACGGACAGACAGACACACGAGTGATCCTATAATAGTTCCGTTTTTCCTTTTGAGGTACGGAACCCTAAAAATGTTGTCATTATACGTCGCGTGAAGTGATCCATTCCACAAAATGATGCTACGTTTTAAACGATACCGTAAATGTACTTCTTATAGTTTATTAAAAAATACTTTTAAGCGTATATCTATAAGGTTTTGAGCAACATTTTATACGTATGTATTTCATAAACATTTATGAATACCATCATCATTATTGATTTTGGTACTACATTTTTATTTTATTATTAACATTAAAATAAGTTCTCCTACAACGGAATGCATGGCTGATGCTTAATGTGTCATGTCATTTGTCACGTCAATTATTAAGGTCATAATTTCTGTTTATTTACATTGATTATCTCTTTATCTCTACATAAATTAAGTAATTAAATAAAAACAGGATGCCTGCCAATGATATTATAAGTGAACTGATGACTACCACAATAAGATCAAGACTTATCAAGATGGAGAAAAAGAAGAAGAAGAGGACGTATGGTTGTCGTAACAAGTGTGGTACTGCAACAACTAGACTGTCCTGCTGCTACATCGACGCTGCTGTACCTACGTGTCCCGATTATAATACTTTATAAAGGCCCAAAAGATAGTTGGGAAAACCTAGCGAAAACAAATTTCACGTCGTCACAACACGAATTCAAATTTATTTGTGGTCAAAGTACCGCACAAACATCTTTCGAAATTGATGAATAATTTGGTCGAGAAGGGACATGGTCCAGCGTTTCCTAAGCTCACGGACAGCGTGCGATACAGGACGCCGACTATTCGTGTAAAGTTGTGATAATTATAATGTATTGTTTACGTATAGTATTTATTTTAGATATATAAGTTTGTATTGAAAAAAAATATATAAAAACATTAGAAATCTATATTGTTTGAAATACTTTTGAAATACTGCATCATGTTGGTGGTACAATGATAATAGGTGCGTAGGTATATCATTTAATTCTAGTGACAAAATAACCTTTACATAAATACCTTACAGACTCTGAAAATTCAGTATACACCCAATTATAACAGAAAAGAATGACCAAAACTAAATTTCCATGTGTGGTGTGATAATAATATGCATTTGTTGTAAATGCATATTATTATCACACCACACATGGAAATTTAGTTTTGGTCATTCTTTTCTGTAACATCTCCAGCCGGCCAAAATTCTGGGCAGCACGTGAACCTAGAGGATGTCAGAATTAAAATCTCGTTCGACTGCATCGTCCTTCCTTCGGCACTGATTAGACCTTAGCTCGTTTTCTATCGATGTCTGTAGATCCAACCGGGAAATGTACAGGAGCAAGGTGGGGCACTGCGGCTCGAAAATCCTCGCTTCCAGGAGCAGTACCGCGTTTGTTGTGGCTGCGTCACGATCAAACCTACTTGCCCTCAACCAGAGTAAAACCCTCCGAGTCCATTTGACTGGTTAAGGAGTCGACAATCTTGAAAAATTATTTCAAAGTGAAACAAATGTTTCGAGCACCATTTTATACGTATCTCATAAACATTTATCAAAAAAATATTCATTATTGATTGCGTAACTCAATTTTTATTTAATTACTGGCTTCTGTCTTTGTCCGCGTAAAATTGGCACAAGCTGTGCTTCCCCTTACTTCCTTTTCGCTTAGCCTTCTTTCTGACTTTTTCTTTTTGCTTGGCTCCTAAGGATCGAAGCGTGATGTTAATGATGTTCTTCCTTAAGTATTAGACTATCAAATGCAAAAAGCATATTCTTAAATCAGACGGGTAGTTTCAGAGATTAGCGCCTTCAAACAAAAAAAGAAACAAACTCTTCAGCTTTATTAATAGTATAGAAAGATATAGATGAATATTTAAATAAACTCTCCTTTGTATTTGGTACAACGGAATGCATGGCTGATGCTGATTTGTCAATGTCAACGATTTTAGTCACGTCATAATAGAGTAATCAAATAAAACAGAATTTCTGCTATAATGATTAAACTGAGTAAACTGATGAATACCGAAATAACATCAAGGTTTATCAAGATGGAGAAGAGGAAACGTGATTGTCGTAAAGACCGGACTGAATCACGGGCTCTCAGAATGCTCTCATAATGGCTCCTGCGTCCTACCGTTCCAACGACGCAGCTGTATCAACGTGTTACGGCTACAATTAATCAACAAAGTGTGAAAATATTGTTAATCCTTGCAAAAACCAATTTCCTCCCTGAGGGTCAAGCGGAAGAGTCTCGTCACAACACGAATTTAATTCTTTTTGGGGTGAAAGTCCTGGACAACGTCTGTCGAGATTCATGAAGACTTTGAGCAAGAGGTGTAATGATCCGGCGATTCCTAAGCTGGCTACTAAACAGCGCGCCACATATATTATGACGCCGACTAATCGTGTAAACTAGTGATTTTATATTATTTAAGTGTAGTATTTTTGATAGTTTGAGTTTCATATTGAAAAACAATTATACATGTTTGAAATCTTTATTGTTTGAAATGCTTTTGAAATTCTACATCATGTTTTTGAACCTGTGGTAATAAAATCATAATAGCTATATTATAATTCGAGTGTCACTTTTGTCACCCTTTACATAAATATATCACAGACTAATTAGACTTGGGTTTATACCACAACAACATAATTATTATCACACAATACTTAGGTTTGGTCATAGTTCCCTGTAACATCTTCATGCAACACCTGCCTGGCAAAATTATGGGCTATGGACGATAGCCTTTTGCAGCGCGGGAACCTCGAGGATGAAGGACTTAAACTTGTAGTACAGCTCGACTTCATCCACGACAGCTTCAGCAAATCCCTTGCTGCTGCACTGATAAGACCTTGGCTCCTTCTCTCTCAATGTTTGTGGGTAACACCGGGAAATATGCATGAGGATGGTGAGCACTGTAACTCAAAAATCCTCGGTTGCAGGAGTGGTGGTACGGTATTTATTGTGGCTGCCCCGCGATCGCCTTCTCTTGCCGTCAAACAGAGTAAAGCCGTCTTCGTCCATTTGACTGGTTTTAGAAGCCTGCCGCTTCTATATCTCAGATGTGTGTCTTATTAATCGACGCCGCACAAGATCCACTGCTTGACAACTTTGACGAAGGCGTCAAGTTTTCTTCGTGTGTTTTTCCTTGGTGTGGCGATCGCAGCGTTTCTGAGATGTTTATGAACTCGTGTAACACATTTTGTAAAAAAAACATTTATTATTTTCTTCCGCATTGACTAATCATGAATGACACAACAACTGTTTGACGTTGGTACGAAGGTCGACATGACGTCATGAACATATCGACTGGTCCCGACCACTCTTTGCATGTCGCATGTAAATTATGGCATGTCGCGTGCTTTCCTGCGAGAAATCGTCGAATCGACATGGCGAGAATAGCTCTACTCCATTTTCACGAGCGAAAACATGATTTTCACGAGGGAAAAGTTCGAATCGAGCGACAATAACGAATGTGAGATGCGCGAGAATTGCCTTCCAGGTCTTTGATGCGTAGTTCGCATGTGGCGTTACCGTTGTAGATGCCAAATAAAAACAAGTTTATAGGTAATTTTTGATCAATAAGTTTTATCCTAAGATCGCGTCCTAACCAAATGTCATAAAATTTTCTCGCACGGTTATCGCTTTCGACACTGGCTCCGAGATTTATCCACCTCGTAATAACTTTAAAGGCATTAAAACTATTGAGTGATAACGGTTAAAGTACCGAAAAGCGAACGAGAGGGCGTGAGTTTGACCCCCACCCGTTGTTCTACTAATGACGTGAACCTAATCCTAGCTCAAAGTAAGCTACTTGCAAGGGTTAACAAGGAAACCAGTAAAGTGCAACCTAGGTCATTCCATTCCAGAGAAAAAAATATCATTCCGATAATCCATCAAGAAACAACAGCAATTGGGCCGGCGCCTAATGGCAGCACGTTACGGCTAGCGATTTTTATGCGAGGAATAGCAAACCATGACAACAAAATTGAAATTTCAATGGCAACGATGTCGCGATATACTAAGGCAAACCGCGAAGTCCAAGCATCATCATTGAAATTTCTATTTTATTAAATCATAAATCAATCATTTATTACTTTGCTTTGTTTGCTCAGAATCTTTTACTACTTTATAGATAATTTTTTATCCCAAAAATAATTGAAAGTACAGAAATTACATGTTACACTACCGCTGTACAGTCAAAACAAACCAAAATGGACGAAGTACCTACTACGCTAGACCTTTAAAGCTCGTACAGACCAGCGCGACGCGACGCCTCGCCGCGACACGAACAATACAATTTCTAAGAAAACTTGACGGTATAACAATAACCTGTGTCGCGTCGCGCTGGTCTGCACGAAGCTTTATGCGTGTGCGACTGTGTCCGTGCGTAGGTAGATTTGTAATGTGACCACAATTTTCTCTAAGCAATGTTGTATAAATAATAGTCAAAATTCAGTATATTTATTATGATTTAACACCCCAATTAGAATGTACATAACATTCTAATTGGGGTGTTTGTTGGTGTGCGTTAATTCCGGGACATGTTGTAGATAGGTAATTAACAATAAGTGCCTACAGTTGCCATTTAAAAGCTTTCACTAATTACAAACCTTTCTACCGAAAGTTAAAAAAGACAAGAAACAAAAATAAAATCTTCCTAATTTGGAAACTCTTCTTTAAAATTACAAAACAAATTCTATTTTATAAACGAAACAAAACAAATTCTACTTTAATACAAAACGAATTCTCTGTCTCAAAGATCTTAGTACGCCTACGCTTATATGTGTGCGTGCGCCTGTTTTCACTCATCATTGGACCCGACCTTCTGTACCTATCCTATCTATTCAATGGTACAGTGATTGTACGAAGCATCTCAACTCAACTCCGCGATCCTATTTTATTTTTACTTGGTTACTCCAGTCTTCCATGTTTTCTCTCATCGCGTTTGTTGATGGCCGTCTGAAAGATTTCTTTGAAAAATGAGACCGTAGCCTTTATAATTTTGTTGGACCTCGTAGGAAAATATTCTAGATTTTTTTAGTCTGATTACTTGGGTGAAGATCGCGGGATTTTGCTAGATGCGAGTAACGCAAAAGCTTCATCACCCCTGATGACGCTTCTAGTACACGAGATCAAATCAAATGTCATATCATCATAATCAGCCTATAATGTTCCCACTGCTGGGACACACGCTTCCTCTCGGTGAGAGGGAATGGACTACAATCCACCACCCAGGCCCAGTGCGGGTTGGTAGATGTCACATGTCTTAGATTTTTTTTGTTCTAGGACATGTTGGTTTCCTCACGATGTTTTCGTCCACCGTTTTGGAGCAGTGGTGGTGAAATTGTTTACACAAAGTAAAGCGCCTGCTCGGGTTTCAAACGCACGACCACTTAATCAAATGTAGCATCACCAATAGAATAGCAAAGGATTTCAGTGCTACGTTGGTTTAGTGGTCATGACTGCTGAGCATGTGGTCCTGGGATCTATACCAAGGTTGGACAAAGTAATTTATATCTATTGGCTATTTCCACTAGAAATTCCTCAGTACCAGACCAGAGTCTGGATTTGTATCCGGTTGATTTTAATTGCCTCGCGTGGGACTATACCCGAACCCTTCAAGGAATATATCGCACCTTTGGTAGAACAAGGGCATAATTGTCATAAATTGCCAAACGAATGTCTTTGTCCCTCCAGTTCAAAGGGCCTTTTTAAAGCATTTCTGCATATTTAAGTCATTTTGGAAATTTATGACAATTATGCCCTTGTTCTACCAAAGGTGCGATATGAGGATGTATTATGATCATACAATTTGCACGTAGAACAAACGTACCTATGTATGTACACGCTGCAGGAAACAGTAATAAAATAGCTGACGATCAGACGAAACGAACAAGAAGACGAACGATGAATCGCTCATCTCGCGGTACCACCGAACCTTGAAGGCCACTGACAACACTGCATAAAATTTAATGCCCGAAATTATGAGGGCGTTAAACGCTTATCGCGGAAATAAATTAATTCAGAATTTAATTAAGAGCTTAAATCTTGGGCCCGATGTTAATTGTGTACTAAGTCTTATACGGTTGATAATTTATGTGTATTAGGGATCAACAGTAGGTAATCTTCTAATGGGATCGTTGTGAAAATTTCTTAATAATGCGTGTGTTTTAATTATTGCCCGACTCATAATTCGAAGCATTAGAGCGTGCTTTACGAACGAAAACTTTGTTTTGCCTCCTTTCTGCAGCTGTTTTTATTGTTACACTCTTGCTAGTAGAACCTACTTAATTTATATACCATTGTATAGATAATTTAATGTAGAGTATTTCTGTATATTTCAAATTCATTTTAATAAAAGAAAAATCCCGTAAATCAATGACGAAACTTGAAAACTTTGTAAAAAGAAAACGAAAAAATCAATTAATTGATTCAATTTATAGATTCTTTTCAGCCGTAGGAGGAACTCTACTGAAAATACTTGCCCTACTTTTATTCAAAGTAGTTTAATTATAATGAATAAAAAAACCAACTAATATAATATCTTTAACTATAATATATCTCCAACTTCGACTCTCTTCCGTTGCCTAGCAACCAACAAAACAAACCTAAATGTATTTAACAGTACGTAAAGATTGCGATGTGAGAAATTTTACCCATATTGATGTGTAAAATTTTTGAATGAGCGGTATGAGGCGTGCGCTTTTAGATTTTTCAAATATTGTTGAATTTTGGGTGAAAAGTAAAAATTATATTTGAAAATGGGTGTTGATTTCTTAGTTTTCGGAATCATTTACGGTACTAACATTTGGACAATAATAACTTCTTTCATTTTCGTGTGGTTAGTGACTAACCTGGTGTCAGATTTTTTATGCCGCCTCTGACTTGGCTTCACATGCCGTCGAGGAAAATATCTCAGGCATGCGCGCTTCCTCACGATATTTCTCTTACCGTTTTTGACACAAGTGATAATTATACAATACGCACATGAATCCGAAAAGTCAGAGGTGCGTGCCTTGGGTTCGACCTCAAGACCTATGACTTCGCAGTCCGACGGTCACACCACTATTAGGCTAACACAACACAACAACAATAGCTTATGTTGGTTTTACAACTTGACGATAAAATTGTGAAGAACAAAAATTAAGATCGATTTTTTTTTTTAAATACTCAAACATTCTTCTCGTTTATGAAACACTTTTAGACTTTACTTTTAAACGTAGTGTTATTTACTAAGAACTGCTATTAAAATCATTCTTATATATTTTCCTAGGTACAAAGTGGCCCACAAAAATCTTCTAAGACATTAGCACAAACACCTGAAGCAACCCTTAAGGGCAACATAAGTTAATATTTATTATTAAGCGGGCCTTCCTTTTAAATTGCAAAAGGTTAAGAAAAACACCTTGAAAAACCCGAGATTTTTCTTAAACATAACCTTTAATGTGCTTAAAGCCGCTATGGGTTAAATGCTGTTACTCAAAATTTCATTATAATATAATGACATAAGAATCTCTTGAAGTGCGATTCTTAAATTATGTTCGTGGGAAAGGCCATTGTTTATTGGGCATGAATTAGGGGTTAATTCTTAAGTCAATGTAATATTCGTGCGAAGTTTCAACACCATTCTACCATGGGAATGGTATCAATTTATAGAACGCCTAGTGCAACCAAGCACACCTCTTTTGTTTTTCATGCAGCAATACCCAATCCAAGGCGATGTCGTTACGATGCTAAAAATCTGCGTTGCAGTATGGAGGTTCATAGAAATAATCCCGAATAGCTCGAGTTGAGGCGATGCTGATCACATTCACTGCCTTTACGTGTGCATTGACCTTAAATATGTCAAAAAAGTATAGTTGTCAACCGCTAACGCTTTCTGTTCCCTTTTAGAGTTATTATTATTATTATTATTCATTTATTAAACAAGTTACAATGACTCATAGATACAATACATTACACATACAACAAACAATACTTACATTAACAATACAATACACAAAGCCCAATATGGTTGATTTTTATTATATTTACTTACAACTATGTTAGTGATACAATTACACAAATACAAACAACAAAATAAATAACTTCTACAGCATTCCAGCTGAGATACGGGAGCAACGACTCACTATACAGCAGTCCAGCCTGTCAGCAATAACTCCCAGGATGCTGTTGGAACTGGCTCGCACCCTGCGCACCAAGGACGCACATCTTTTACGCATTAATGCATAAAAGCAATCAACACGCAAATCCGCAAACATCCCTGATGCGCTACAGAAGCGAGGCAACCCCATCAACACCCTGAAAGCATTATTGTACTGCACGCGAAGGGCACTGTACGACCTTTGCGTAAAATGTACCCACAGGCCACAGGTGTAAAACGAGGAACAGAAGGCTCTAAAAAGTGTTTTTTTAACCTCCGTAGAAGCACGCTTAAACCTGTGGGCAATCATATTCGCTCTGACCGACAGCGCCCTCCGCTCTCTCTCAATATCGTCATCATCCTTAAGGCTAGTGGTCAAAACATGTCCAAGGTACTTGAAAGAGTGCACTCTCGATAACGGTACACGGTTATGAGGAATAGGGTGAAAAGTTCACTCATCCTCTATTGAAAAGGGAGGATCCTCCGACCAGACGGGTGTCGTGTCTGGCGGGCAACTGCCCGAAAGTTGATGTCGGATTGTCATAAGCTTCATGCAGACTAGCGCGAAGCGACTTCGGTTATTGTTATACCGTGAAGTTTTCTTAGAAATTGTATTGTTCGAGTCGCGTCGCACCGTCGCGTGGCGCTGGTCTACGCGAGCCTTTACATATGTCGTTCGGTCGGTAAACTCTAATTGTGCGATGCAGGATTTGTGTGACGTCATGTCTTTGATGCGTAATTCGTATGTGGCGGTGTAACAGCTGCACCCTCAAATCACACTTAGTTTTGAACTTTCACAAATTGTAAATCGTCCTACCTAAATAAAATGTATCCTATCTGATATAGGACCTAAAGAATAGAAGCTATCTTATCAGCCATAAATAAGCACTCAGTAATAACTTAGGACAATCTTTATAGGCAATATGTTAAGCACTGACAGCAAACTACCTACTACTGGCTATAAAATTTTCGGTCCCTATTTTGTTTAACAAGAAAAGTACCTACGCTCCAGGATTTTATAAGATCTAGAACGAATGAGCGAATGATAGATAATAATTTGATGTAAATAATATAATTATGATAATAATTTGATGTAAATAATATAATTATGATAATAATTTGATGTAAATAATATAATTATGATAATAATTTGATGTAAATAATATAATTATGATAATAATTATTTTGATGTGTATAATTCTATAAAATAATAATAATTTGACGTAAATATTTGCATGCTTAATGGAAAAATATGCCTGATCTTTGTACTTTACTAACACCTATTGATGTATCATCTACCCATATTTGCAAAAATAAAAATTATCTATTCTATTCTATTCTAGATCTTATTTTTATTTCTTTTACAAAATTTGTAATACCATTAACTATTTACACTAGTTACTAAATTGAATGACTAACTAACTAACTTTACAAAAGGCGAAAAACAAAAACAAAAGGCGTCGAAGTATTCGCCTGCATTGCTGTCATCCGGAAAAGTGCCCAGAAGATTGGCAGCATTGCCACGTTGACTAGCAATGCTAATACTTTGACCAAAGAATGAGCCAGCCGCGTGAAGTGTCAACCAGTCGGTGAGAAATTTCCTTAAAAATCAGCCGATCGATTCTGTAAAAATATCACCGTGAAACTTAGGTGACGTGAGCGTGAAGTGAGCTGTCAATAGTGTTAATCCCTAGCATCCTGCCGGTCGATTTGTGACAGTGACAGCTCACTTCACGCTCACTTCACCTAAGTTTCACGTTGATCTTTTTACAGAATCGACCGACAGACGTGCACTCGGGCCCCATGATCGGAGCGTTTCGGATTTGTACTTTAAAACAATTTTCCAAAACAATAGCCCAATGGATTTTTAAATAATAAAAATATTCGATCAACGTGACCGTAGAGTGCAAACACTAGTATGTGAATGGCGAAAAGAAACATGTAGATAATAGAACGTCTGTAGTTCGGGTCTCCCCGGAATTCGTCGTGGAGAATGCTTCACGGCTACATATTCCAGTTGGCTTAAATCTTTGACACTAGGTATTCCACCACATTAATTGAGTTAACCTGTCCTGATAGATGATTAAATTATGGAGGTAGATTTTGTCAATGCTTTTTATTTATGTAGTGATTTCAAATTACTTTTTAATTGACCATAAAAATATACATAATATAGTTGGGTTACTCCTAAGTGATTCTAAATGCGTCTGGGCTCAATTGTCAATTGAGACTGCTCTTAAAACCTGTATTTAAAATCTTGAGTCGTATGTATTCTTCGTTTCGTGTGGTTAGTGACTAACCTGGTGTCAGAGTTTTAAAGCCGCCCATGGGCCTCTGACCTGGCTTCACATGCCTTCGAAAAATATCTCTCAGGCATTCTCACAGGTTTCCTCACGATGTTTTCCTTCAACGTATTTGAAGCAAGTGATAATTTTACAATACGCACATGAATCCGAAAACTCAGAGGTGCGTGCCTTGGGTTTGAACTGGAGACCTATGACTCGGCAGTCTGATTTTCATACCACTAGGCTATCACTGCCCCGCTGCACTGCTATCGTATGAATTAAAACGTCTTAAATTGTATTCACCTATAATTCTTTTTGCATTAATTATTTTGATTAAATAAAGGTATTATAAATACAAATTGATGGAACGATGTTTTAAACTTTAAACCCTTTTAAAGCAGAAACGAAATTTGTACAGCGCCTGTATTTGTAATTGATAGAATCGATCTTAAAGTTAATCTAGTTAATTAAAAGTTTAATTTGTGCCCTAAAAAGTGTTAAGCCGTCCTTCTGCATAAAAACCTCCACTTTGTTATGTTTTTTTTTTCTAGCCGTTGCTGCCCCACTACTGGGCAAAGGTCTCCTCCAAAATTATTTTACTTTCTCTTTTTCTTGTTACGTGTGTATTTTTATCTCGAAAGTGGAAACTTTCGAGATAAAAATACACACATAGCTTTTACGAAGCGAAGGGCCCGCGTAGGCAACATTAGTAAGATCAATAATGTCACGTTACTGTTGACTGGGGATCTCACCCGTCAAGACCTGTCGCCTTCTCGGCGCCTGGTAGGGGGTTGCCAAGAACATCACATGAATGAAAAAAAATGTCTATGGTTTTATCTTAAAATTAGAATTCTACCTAGTGTGAACCTCACCTCAGGACAATAGAAAAAAAAATCCCAGATAGCCTGCATGATTCAATAAAATTATTCAACCCTGTACAGAACACTATGACATCAATTTTGGCCCATCTTATAACCTATGGAGAAACCTAAATAGCTTATGTATATTAAACTTTTACCGTACCTTTTTAAATGCTCCCCTTATTAAAGAACACATATAACTTAGCATTGCGCCTGTAATCCCACCAGTTATGTAAAGCCCCATGTAATAGGGGGCGAGCCTACTGCCATCAACCGGGCACAAATAAAACTTGTCTCTATTAATCCTTTTCATTATAAATGGCAATAAAATAAGAGGTTAATATACTAATACCAATGTAAACTTAGATACCTACTGGTTAGTATACAAAATCATTCTCATTTTTAGGGTTCCGTACCTCAAAAGGAAAAAACGGAACCCTTATAGGATCACTTCGTTGTCCGTCCGTCAGTCTGTCAAGACTCATTTTCTCAGAGACGTGTATCAAGTTGAAATTAATATAATATACGTAGATCTATGTTCTCTTGGAGCTAAAAAAAAAAGCAAGTTTGTAAGTCAACGCAATGAAAAAATACGGCCATTTATGTGACATATTTTGATACTCGCAAATAAATCAAAACCTACAGGATACTTCCCGTTGACCGAGAATCATGAAATTTGGCAGGAAGGCAGTCTTGCAGCACAAGTAAAGTAAAAAGTCAGAAAATTGATAATTAATGATTTCATCACATAAAAAAAAAATGTGCGATTACAAGCTTACATTTGCAGTTGGAGAATTAATCGGAACGTATATCGATGTATGGGAGAACATGTTTCTCAACTACTAAGTTAAGTTTGTTCTTAGGACAAATTCATCCCAACTACGGAATCCTTCATTGTGCGTGGTCCGACACGCCCTTGGCCGGTTTTTCCTCTCTGTTATTCTCAAAACTAATGTGTCGTCGCCAAAACAAAACACATTAAAGTAATGACGGGACACGGTTGTGATCAATACCGTCTTCCTCGTTGAGTTGGGATCGTTCGTCCGCCGTCTGAAGCTCCTGTCGACGAGTTGGCGCCAGCTAGTGATGTTACCTACGGCGGTGGCGGTGTATCGATGTTTGGAAGTTGTATTTTGTTGCCTCTGTGGCTTTTTCGCGGGCGATCGGCTACAGTAGAGAAGTATCAATGAAATTGACTAAATAAGTGAATACCTAACGTATTCACGTACGTTCCCCAATCAACACCTAGCAGACCCAAGCACCTAGCTTCTGACGTTTCATAAGTGCCCTTGTAGGTTTATGTGAAATAAAAATATTTTGAATTTTGAATTTTGAAAAGCCTTTGAAAGTACACCAACGAAAATGGGCTTTAGTGACATCTGAAAGGAAAGGTCGAGAAGAAAATCGTTTTTATAATCTCCATGCCTGACTAGCGATCACTGATTGGTGTTTTGCAGCATTTCTTAATAGTGGGCCAATAAGATATCATATATTTTTAGAAGATAATTTAGTTTTTATGATGAAAATAAAGTCGCATTATAAAACATCACGTAGTTTTTATTTAAAAATAAATGTTTTATGATCTCAAATAGCTACCTCTACAAGGAAGCGATTTGCATTTGGTTTAGCACGTGTACGGTATACGCGCCATGGCAAAAACAAAAATAAGTGATGTAAATATCGATAACAAAGTTACACAACACTTAGTCTCATCACTACACAGGCTAAACTGAACTGAAGTCCTTCAGATTTTTTTAATATTCATTTATGTATTTAAGAAGCTTACACTAGAGTTCAGGAGGGTTCTCTTACATCCCGAAAGTAGGTCGAGGTTGGAATCAAGGGGTCATTATTACAAAACCAATGCCCTAATGTTTCTTCCGACGAGTAATTGCTTTGTTATTTTTATCTGTTTTTGTTTAGAAAGTAGTTCGCTAATGGGCTCTGTAGCAACCTTTTTTGAAAAACAATTTCATGTAAACAAATGATTCGATTCTAATAAATATCTTATTAACATTACATCACGCTTGTATTTCCAGGAAGATTATGCAGAGGTATGATATTTATACAATGGTTCATCCACATTTCGCCAGTTATGTTAAAGTTTTTAAGTCTATTCCATTAAGTTTTACAGTGCCGTCCGAGTCCAATTTAATAATGCGTTCAGGGTGCTGATAGGGCTGCGGCGATTCTGTAGTGCATCAGGGATGTTTGCTGAACATCGCGTAGACTGGTTCTACGATACGATGCGTAAAAGGTGCGCATCCCTGGTGCGTAGAGTACGTGGCAGCGCCAACAGCATCCTTAGCATGATCGCTAATCGGTTGGACTGTAGATACATCAGTCATTGCTGCGTAATTTTTCATGGAATGGCGCAGTAGAGATTGTTGAGTTCACTTAATTTTATATGTTTTGTTGTGGATAGTTTTAAATATTACTAACACTAGTCTATGAGAACATTGTTACTAACAAAATGGACACCATAGTCTGAAATAAAGTATTTATTATTATTAAATATTATTTTTAGGGTTCCGTACCTTAAAAGGAAAAAACGGAACCCGGATTGGATCACTTCGATGTCCGTGGGTCTGTCAGTCAGTCTGTCAAGAGCCTTTTTCTCAGGAACGCGTGGAGGTATCAAGTTGAAATTAATTCCGGGTCTACCGGGTCACTTGGAGCTCTTACTTCGGTTCTTTTATTTCATGAACCTAATTGAAATAATTATATACAACATGTAAAGAAACCATGTATCGTACTGAGAGTCTAATTATGTGGTAATTTGAAGGAAAAAAGAATGGAATTCTACCGAGTTACATTACAAGGGGCGCAGGCGGCCGTCGTTTAGCGGGTGTCTAAAATTCGTAACTTAAAAATTTCTTGAACTTGGAAATTTTCATGGATTGGGGGATTTTGGTACTAAAAATGTGAATTTTAAATAGCAATAACTTTTTTAATAATAAAAATGAAAATACTTTTTGGTAATGTTAATGCAGTACCTATGTGCCCGTTTCAGATTGTACAGGATTTTCGATATGTGCGTGTGTTTATGTTGCAAAATACTCCCACTAAAGTAACTGAATAAAAACCTATAATTCTAACATTAACGCTTAAAGCACATAGCTAGTATCTTGGTACAGGTAAAACCTCTCATCGTGCTACATATATAGTATATCTACGAGAATATACATACTTGAGGTACACTCGGCTCGAGATGTGCACAAACCGCTGTTCGTTCCATTAAAGTAAAAGTATACCGCAGCGTATACAGGTATACGGGTATCGATGCTGTAGGTACGTGAGTTCTAAGATTTCAAAATACAGTGGTGTAATGGTATAGAAATGTAGAAGGTCTGAATGTGAATTTTAAAGCTCGGTGTGCCCTAAGAAATTTAACAAAAAATCTAATCCAATCGCACTTTAAAAAAAAAATGATTTCAAACTGAATTACAGAACTAGGTCAAAATTCAATTGAAACTGTCAGTCCATGACCTGGAGAAGATCTTAAGATAACTTTTATCCCAAAATTCCCACGGGATCGAGACTCATGCGAGCGAAACCACGGGGTGCAGCTAGTATATATTTATATTATAAATACGAAAGTGAGTTTGTTTGTTACACGTTTACACTAAAACGGCTGAACAGATATGGATGAAATTTGGTTTATGGGTAGACCATGAATTGGGTTATGATATAAAAAAAATATCCTGATATTCCCCCGGGATCGAGACTTACGCGGGTGAAACCGCGATCACAGCTAATAAAAAATAAAAGCTTTCCTAGTAAGTCAAATTCTCCGTTTTTAGACTATAGAAATTAGGCAGTAGTGGTTTCCTTTTCAGCAGCTTTTATACCAACATTTTCAGTAAGTAACCAAAGTACTACTGTTACATATTATTATTTATATTCATAAAAGCCATTCGCAATGTTGATAGAACTCAGTTCGGCCGTACCTAGCGCGCCATGGACGTATTCAAAATAGGAACGTGAGCTGGCGTACTTACTCAAATTTGATATTTTTGAACTAAAATATCGAGCTCGCCCCCTATTATATGGGACTTAAACATAACTGGCAGAATGTGGGTGAACTATAGGTACACCTCTGTCTAACCCTACGCGGAAATACAGGCGTGATGCTATGTTAAAATATCGAATGTACCGTATTTAGTGACGGCAGTGGACTTTATAATTGAAGTAACTTGTGAAAATCGCGCTTTTTACAAATAAATTCAGTAAAATTATTGTTTTGAAACCTATCTAGAACTTGGAAGGAGCATTGGCAGACCAATAGCCAGGGGGGTGGATGACCTGCAGAAGACCACAGGGAAGACCTGGATGAGACTCGCACATACCAGGGAAGCATGGCGCAAAAGAGATGAGGTTTATACTCAGCAGTGGGTGGAACAAGGCTGCTAATGATGATATTGATAACTGGAACCTCGGTAGTCTTCTTCTAGGTATATGAAAATAAAATAAGTCTTGCTGTGACACAAAGATTATCCAGTCAGATAAGCTGGTGGCGGGACTGATAGTAATAATATAGCCTTTTATTCAGATCCATATTACAATAAAAACGTATGACAAAATACTTAGAAAACTTCAATTTAATGTAAACCTTAATCTAGTCTCTTATTTGAATTTTAGGAAGAAGAGAAGATAATTGGAAAAGAGGCAGACCACAAAAAAGATGGGATGACGACATAAAACAAGTGGCAGACCTCACATGCAACAGAGTGGCTCAAGAAAGACATGAGTGGATAAGTTGGAGGATGCCTTTGGCGGGACTGATAGTACACACTACTAAATAAGGCAAATTAATCACCCTTAAACCTAAGAACAGCAAGTATAATCGGCCTATAATTTTCCCACTGCTGGGACACAGACGTAGAGGACGTCTGTGGGAGGAGGCCGTAAATATGTTATCCACCAGCCCAGTGCGAGTTGGCGGATGTCACATGTTTTTGAACCGATATTCACACGAATGTTGTTCGTGTGAATATCGGTAAGTACATAATAAAACAAGGAAGTGCCTATAGCTTCTCCAAGCTTTTCCTCGCTCCATTCCACTGTACCTTACCACGTAAGTAACATAAAATATTTTTACATAACACATCTTCTCTAACAGCGTCTTGAAATAAACAGCAATACTTTTACAACACATCGTAATATATAATATTATCCTACTCTTACCCCTTGTCCTAATATAAACGATCGGCGCGTGAATACGCGATCATCGCGTGAATACTTATGAATTATTCACGCGACGATCGCGTATTCACTTATTTATTAGGAAACCACGCGTTTAGGTCCGCCGAACAAAATGTGTTCGCGCGACGATCGTTTTGACGCGGGCTACGGTCGCGTTCATTATGTTCGGTGATCTTGAACACGTGGTCGCGCCGACAGAGGGCGCCTTACGATTTTCCGAACAAAGAATTGTCATATGCAAGCGAAGATCGTGTATTCGCGCGAACGATCATTTTGGTAAGAACGCGGGGCTAGCGTGACACGACCATTTCATATTAGGACACGGCCTTACAGTTACATGACAACGTTGCAAGCTTATGTGTCGTTTGTACGACATCACGATGACAGAATACTAATCGTGAAGAGGGTGCAATGCTGGGTTTTGATTGTGGGTTATAGACTGTGAAATAAGAATTATAGAACAGTATAGTTACAATTTTGGGAGCAGTAGTGGTATCGGCACCGACTTACGAGTTTGTAGGTCGTAAGTTCGAACCCGGGCAGACACGTTACTTGTATTTCATTTCATCACCACTGGTCCCAAAACGGTGACGGAAAACATCGTGAGGAAACCGGCATGTTCTAGAACCCAAAAATCCGAATACATGTGACATCCACCAACCCGCACTGGGCCCGCGTAGTGGATTATGGCCCATTCCCTCCAACAGGGAGGAGGCCTGTGTTCCAGCAATTAGAACATTATAAGCTGATTATAAGATAATGTTTGTAAAAAATAGTATCATGTATTATTATTAGTATTACCTGAGCGACCGAGCTCTGGTCTAGTTAAAATAGAGAATGCTCATTTAATAGTATAGAAAAGTTTATACTAAATCCATGAATAGTATATACTAATTCCATGCTGCCATGATAGTAGGTACTTACTAATGCCATGCTGCCATGTCATTATTCTAAGGTAGCCATCTTGTTCTAAACTTTGGGCGACGGAGCTCTGCTAGGGTGAAAATACGGAGAAAATTAATTTTCCCAGATATGAGACCTAGCTAGATCGATTTTTGGCCCCCGTTAACTTCTATAATGCAACTTTCATCGAAATCGATAGAATCGTTCCATTTTCCAGAACGTGATTACAAATATTGCTCATTTAATTAAATTAAAATGTAAGTATTTATAGGATTTATTACTATCAGCCATTTGTGTCCCACTGCAGGGCAAAGGCCTTCCCTTTCCAGTTATCCCTATCTACTGCTGTTTATTAATTGCTCGTCAATTTTGTTGGGTCACAAGAAACTTAGTCAACTTTTTCCCACAAACGAAATAATTTTGAAAGATTTTTTTAGATTTTTCTCGTTTATAAATATGATGGCAAAGTATACAGGGTGGCAATATAGTCACCTCCATCCGTCAAGGGGGTGATTCTATCCGTCATACTAAACAACTTTCGCTGTTGAACTCATATTCGACTCGGGGAAAATAGTAGCAAATTCCTATACAATTTTAGACAATTTCGATGCATGGAACATATTTCTTTTTTTAGAAACCTGGTATATGAGGGTCGTAGCGAAAGTTGTTTGCCAAGTAGAATCACCCCCTTGACGGGTGCTGGTGGCTAAAATCACCACTCTGTATTATGTCTATTTTTGCCACGTTGGTTCGTTGAACTTACATCAAAATAAATGTGTATCTACACTACCAGCGTGGGATGAGACCCTCTAGGTCGATCCGGACGTACATCTTGAAAGGGACAAACAGACTGGATGTGGCAGACGGTAATCCATCTGAAGGATTGACGGTGATACTAAGGTCACTTTTAAACCTTATTAAAGTCAACAGAAATCGCTCTAGCTGCAGTAAGAGGGGTAGGAAAACAGCTGAAAGAATCCCCCTTCCAAAAACAAAAACCCTCTTTTATTCCAGGTTTTCGTCGTAGTTACCTATACCAGTGTTCAATGCTATAAGCAAAACCTTCACTGTACCGAACAACTACTCTGAAGCCAAAACTAAATTAAAAGAATGGTTGCTTGGAAGAGGCCCATGTACAGCTATGAACTTGCAAAAGACCTGACCGGCCTACTGTGCGGAAACTGTGGTCACCACGTCTGCTACGTGCTGCCAATGACCTTTTTAACCTTAGCGTGTGCAAGTGCTCTGGGGGCCTAAGCTTTCACTTTAGCAATTCTGCTAAAAGAGATTCATTTCCTCCAATATGGCAATATTTACATCAAATATTATTCAGATATGAATGATGACACATATTAACTGAATAATATCTCAATTCAATTTATATCTGAATCATATTTGATGTAAATATTGCCATATTGGAGGAAATGAATCGCTTTTAGCAGAATTGCTAAGTCGCAGAACAGACTGTGACCCTTACCTGTAAACTAGCCGTAGTACTTCTTTGTGTAGAATTATATTTATGAACTTTCATAACTTAATAATTTCTTTTATCTTTATACACTATCCTACCAGTTGACGGCCTACGCATAGGTGCAAAGCCAAGCCGTTACAAGGCTCTAATACCAAATACCTACACAGTAAGCTTTTATAAACTGCTCATGTTGATAAGCCCCCTACGATACACACAAGCAGTAAGTAATAAGATAGACGTGGTGTTTTTAAGAACACGAGAACATCATCTACCTAGCCTTTTCCCTATTATGTTGGGGTCGGCTTCCAGTCTAACCGGATGCAGCTGAATACCAGTATTTTACATGGACCCATCGACGAACCAACCCCGGTAAACGTAGCTTAACCTGATCGATCGACCCGTGCGGCTGTTATTACTTAGCTACAAGCCCCTACTTAAAAACATGAGAACATTTATAAGAAATCTGCAAGCTGTTTGAACTTCACAAGACGCGTAGGAAGCAAAGCGGCTTATGTGTTTATTTTCCATTTTATAACAACACAATGAAAAATTATTTATTTTTAGCTTCTTTGCAACATAACAATGTTTGTGATAATAATATTCCAAGAGAAAAAAGTTGTTTTTAAGTTGACTGAAAAAACATATAAATTCATGAGTAGCAACACGTACCTGCTTCGCACGGTTTTGAAGACTTGACAAAACATCGTGATTTTTTTATTATATGTAAGTTTTATATTTATTTATTGTACACACAGCTTCAACAACAAGACAGACAGACGGTCGTGCAAAAGACCATTTGATCATTTCACCCCTGTATCTACATTTTTAATGAGTATATCGACAAGCAATGATACACAAAGTAAGTTTGTATTTGTCTAGTTAGCTCGGAGGTTCGAATCCCAGAAACGTAGTTTTATTTTTGGTATTACACACTTAGGGTGAATTTCACCAATAAAACTGAACGCGATTAGCACATAAACCACGTTTAAGAGCTGTCATTGTCATTATTTTCTTTGGAATATTGACACTGACAGCTCTTGAACTTGGTTTAGATGTGCTGATCGTGTTCAGTTTAATTGGTGAAATTCACACTTAATGTTTTTCAAATATTATCTTCCTAGTTTTTTTGGCAATATCCATTACAAAAAAACACTACTAGTAAATATAGATAATAACCTTTTACCCAATAGTATTTTATTAGGGATCCGTACCCGAAGGGTGCCGAAAAGTAAAAACAATGGTGCATTGTCTTGTATGGGCGAATTTCATCATTGAAACCAACAGTGAAATTCTTCTTCATCTCGCTTCTTTCAACCGTCACACATAAAAAAACATACGTAATGCACACAATGAGTGGTCAACCCCTCCACGACTTTGCCAGCCAATTTTTCTACCGCAGCATGAAATATCCTGGCATAGCCCGTGCCAACATGACAAAATATGCCGCCAAAATTCGGTTATTCCACACCGCAAAATAAAAATGCCAGTCGGTCTGCGTGAAATTCAAAATAGCGAAAAAGATGAATCGGACACTCGCAAAAAAATGCGTTCAATACACACAATATTTTCCTTCTTTAAAGACTGTTATAAATGACCAGAAGGCCAGACGACCAATAAATTCTCGTACTTGAAAAACGTTCACATTCAAGTCGCAATATGTCAAACTTGTCAAAAAGTAGTGAATTTCAAAATCAATTTTATTTAGGGCTGATTTTTCAATAGTCGGTTAACTTTTATCTGTACTTCTACGTAAATACTACGTAACTGCTACGTAACTCCTACGTCACTGCTACGTAACTGCTACGTAACTACTACGTAATTACTAAGTAACTACTACATAACTACAAGGTAATTTTTTTCTAGTAAGTAGTAGTTTTGCCTTTGTATCGGCACTATCTATAAACCACCTATATCTGGTGGATTGACATATTTTATAAACGAACTATTAAACCTTCCTCAGATAAAAGTAATGTCAATCAATCTGTCTAGCCTTTTCCCAACTATGTTAGGGTCGACTTCCAGTATAACCGGATGTAGCTGAATACCAGTATTTTAAATGGAGCGACTGCCTATCTGACCTCCACAACCCAGTTATTGGGAACTTTTATCTGAGAGGTCTTAACTAAGGGGTTAGTTAAGACCTCTCAGATAAAAGTTATAAGGCAATTGAAAAATCGGCCCTCAATTAAAAATAATTGCAAATTTTTCCTAATAATATTCTTTGAAAAAAGTCTGAGCTGCGCTAATCAGAGATGGGCACACGTTCTTGAGCGATGAAAAGATAAAACACGACCGGTGATCGCTATCGATACTCCAACGTACAATGTCCACGAGGAATTTTATTTTCAATTTTATATAACTCGGAAAGGTACCGTGGAGACCTTCCTACATGGGTCGATCGAAGGTTAAACTACACTTGCCGCAGTCGGTTCGACATCGACCATTCATATCGAGACCCCTTTATGCCTCCGAAAACACTTTCTAATAAAATAATACTGTGTATTTAGTTTGAATACTCTGTCACACCACAATATCTACCCCAACATATTTCAGCTTAAACAAAATCGTACTACCAACATCCCAAAATTAATTCAACCTTAAACCACGAGGGAATCCTCTATGCCTTCTCAGAATCCTTTCATCATCATTTATCCCTTTTGCAAGTGGTTTGTTCGGCGCCAAGATAGAACCGTACCTACTTGGAAAGAGTAGTTTTAAAAGTAAATACATCGCCCAGACTTTGTGGTGAACTTCATTACTTACTTTGACTAGAAAGAAACTACACTCAGTCTTAAAAAGATGTAAACGTCGACAAAAATGAGGGTTTTCTGAAATGACGTTCACTAGGGAGCAGCGCTGAGACAAAACTCTGATTTCAGCGCTGCTACCTGTCAAAAGTGTCAAAACGGCTGTATTTTCTTTAAAGCACGTGCAGATCGGCGGCGGCGCGACGCGACAAGAACAATACAATTTCTAAGAAAACTTCACGGTATAACAATAACCGGTGTCGCGTCGCGCTGTCGCGTCGCGCTTGTCTGAATGAAACTTTAGTCGTGACTGAATGATGAACGAATTAATGAAACGCATGATGAACGTCATCCTGTATTTGTCGGAAATACGTTACTTCGTGGACTAATCGGGGCGCCAGCGCTGCCCAGCGGCGCTCGACAGAGTCTACAACATAACGCTCGGACCGGCCGAAGCTAAACAGGAGTTCATGTTCATGGATGGCGGTCAAGCAGTGAAGACTAGAAACTGTCGTGCGTTTTGAATAGTTGTGTCGTGTACTTACAGTGTATGAAATGCTAGTGTGATTAATGTGATCGTAAATTATAATTTGATCTGAACTGTAGACGGTTTTTCTATTGTGTAATAACCAACACTACCCACAGTAAGCCCGCAGTAGTTAAAATATGCCTGATAATATCGAAAGACACACATACATACCCTCCTCCGTCATATTTTATATTTATTGAAGACCGCTTGTAAAAGTCGTGCCAAGTGGTGGCATGAATTTTTATGAAAACCCTCACTTATTTTGATTTTCTAAAATGTATGCTACTTAATACTGTATTAATGTGAAGCTACAATTAAAAAACCAATGTGTAATAGGTTTTGTGGCTACAGATTGATACAGTAATAGAACATAGATTGTGGGCAAGTAAATTAATGAATTCTTGCCGATGTATACATATTGTTGAGGCTGATTGTACCAACGCGGTATTTTTTTTTTAATCTATGCAATATAATATGTTTTAACTTTGATGTGGAAGTTAGTACAGTCGGGCTGTTCTGTAAAGTTCAATAGGGATGATGACTATAAATTTTCTTTGTCCGATAGGTAGGTTATAAAAAAAATTTGGGCACATTTTTTTTTTGACCTATTCAAAAGATCGTCTATATATTGAATTAAAATGTGGCAAGAAGTCAAACTTGCCAGATTTTATACTGATTTCTGACGTAGCGAGCCCACACTCTCCAACTTTAATGCTTTGTATCTAAATATTTTTTTATTAATGATAAAGCAAAAAATACGTGTCTAATATTTTTTTATTATCTGACTGACGGACTAACTAGAATTTTATAGCGCGACCCCTATTAGAGTCGACTCCCCGCACTTATAGAGTTCGTCGCGTTACGTGACTAGCTACGGTCAGCACAACACTATCGATGTCGCCCGCGGCCCGCGCCGACAGGCCATTCAGTTGCTAACACCCAATAACCGTGCACGTGCTCGGCGATCGTACTCTTGCGCCTCGCGAGCCGTCCATTTAGTTTCAACTCAAGTAGTAGTTTTTCACAGTTAACACGCACAATCGTTGGAGTTTTCTTTGTCCAAAGTACTATAATTTCTTTATTTTACCCAGGCTTTATCCCTATTCGAAGTGCAGTTTGATCGACTCTAATCGATCAATTATAAAGCAAACTCACTTGTTTTCATCGAAGTTTCACAGTAATCTTTATAGTATGACCTATATCGAAAAAACTCTAATAATTCCCTTTATTTTTACCAATAATAAAAAAAAGTATGTTGGTAAGTAGGTACAGAAATAAAAGTGGAAAATAATGTCGAGACATTAACCTCTCACATGCAGATTATGAACCTATAGTTATGGAAATAAGATATCAAAAGATATGTACCATTGGTATGCTGCGCGTTTAATTTTCGGCCAAACAGGCGTATCTCGAACTTTCTTGAGAATGATGGATTTTATCGAATTAAAATTGACTTTTTAGATTTTTTTAAATAATATTTTCTAAAAACAAAAAAAATAAACCTAATGAAACGAAACTAATAACAGTCCAGACAAGATCTAAATTGGTAACAATTTTCTTAACATAAACTTTATAGCAAATTATTGTTAGTAGTACGTAGTAGTTACAGATAAATTGCAAAATAAAAATCGAAATATTTTATCAGATTTACCTACTATAGATATAAAGATAAATAAATAACTTGATTTTCCTTCATAAAAACTCAAAGAAAACCGTAACCAATAGCAGCAATTTTCTTGGCAATCTATTGAGTATCGGTAGGCGCGTAATAAATAATATTATTTCCGACAAACACCCGAGGCGTACGCACCCGGAATACGACATAATACGAACTGGGGCTAAACGTTACTACAAGTTTGTTAGGCGATTTCTTTTTAGATCTTCATCAGTAGGTACTGAAAAGATAAATTCTTTACTAGTAAGTAGTCTAGTGGTAGTGGAGCAGTAGTGGCTCATTGGTAACGGCCCCGACTTACGATTTGCAGGTCGTGGGTTCGAACCCAGGCAGTCGCTTTAAATTTTGTAAATAATTTCATCACCAAAACAGTGAAGGAAACCAGCATGTCCTAGAACCAAAATTTCGAAGAAATGTGACATCTACCTACCCCCACTGGGCCCGCGTGGTAGATTACAGCCCACTCCCTCTCGAAGAGAGGAGGCCTCTGCCCCAGCAGTGGTAAAATTATAGGCTGATTCTACTAAGTACTCTAAATAAAGAAAAGAAATGGTGGTGGTGATCAACAAAAAATACGATGTCGATGATATACATATATATGGCTTAAAAGCCTACAAAACGAACTCCAATATTGCTTATTGAATTTCAAAAGTTCCATATTGCGCCAGTTAAACTTTTTTCCACTAAACTGGTACCAACTTTAACTGTAGGTAAGTAGTCTGACGTGCATAAAATCATGATTTTTATCGCTGCACTACTTAGGACCACATTTGGTACAAACTTGGTGAGTTGCAAGTTGACAACTTTGAAGCTATCCATTTTATGGGACAAACATTGTACCTTTCTTGTATGTATGTGAATTTTAGGACTTTGGAAGGAGGACTACTTTAGTAGTCCTCCTTCCAAAGTCCTAAAATTAAAGGATAAAAGGAAAGGAAAAGTAAAGGATTTTAAGCATAATAAATAAGTGTAGATATATTATCCTTGTAACTTTGTCGTATGTTTTTGATCCTACAAACCTACCATCTTATATCCTGGATGAACACATAGACTACTTTTTATCCCAGTAGTACATTCCCGTGGGATAATTTCCGACCACCACGCGGGCAAAAGCTACTAGGCAACAATATCGCTTTTTAAAAACAATAATGAAATTAAACAGAAAGAATATAAGGGCTGTTGGAAATGTTATGCAATAAAGTGATTTAGTTGAGTACATTGTATCTTTGGAAATACGAAGGAGCAAGGAAACTGGCTCTTGTAAAACGAAAATTCTGATTATGTTAGGCAACAGCTAAACAGCTAACGAAGTGGCTATGAAATCGGGCTCCATCACTCCTAAACGCATGTAAACAACTGTTTTATAAACAACGTTTAAGGGGACTACAGGACCTAAACGTGCCTAAACGCAAGTTTTATAATGCGTAAAAGAATATGATCCACTGCAGTAAACAAAATCAGAAAAATATATGATATTCTTCAGGATATTTATGCTAGTATGATAGTGTGTTGAAAACATAATACAACTAATTTGATACGATAGAAAAAAATCATGAAGATACCTCTAAAAATTTCTTTTAACGATTCAAAATCATATTAATTTACATGCAATCATTCTGATTTCTTGTCAGATTATTCTACAAGCTACATATTAGCATAATAGTGTTTTAATTTTCCAGTCCAATCAATAGATTTTTTGTAAATCGCTAACTGCTTCATATTTTGCAATAAATTACCTGCGTCGTGTCATCGCGCTTCTCTTTCATTTCTATGCAGTCCGACAGTGACCGCGCTTTAGCTGTTGTAAGCCTCTTAAAGTAGGCAAAAATGCGGAAGGAATGTACCTTGAATGTCTTTTTAGCCTCGCACAGGTTGTTATCACTTTCTATTTATAATTTAGTTTTTGTTTATTTGAATAATATGTTATTTTTGTTAGTTTTAAATGCTCCTTTTTTACTGTTTGTATTTCTTGTGCGTATTCCAAATAAAACATTTTTCTTTCTCTCTTAATTTAAGTGAAATTTATTCATGTTAATTTCTACTGTTGATATTAATAGTAACTCGTTATTGCCACTTTGACAATATTATTGTAACAATAAAAGCTTTAATAATTATTTAAAATGATTAATTAGCGAGTCACACATGGTGTTATATGTAACGTTTAGTTGTCAGAGTCACGTTTCCCTTGTGAGTTATGGCACTCTACGGAAAAACTCTGCAAATAAAAGAGGATTTTATTCAGCGGACATTTTGGCTCACGCTTTAAATGAGTTTTAATGGGCAGTGATAGCCTAGTGGTGGTTAGACTGCCAAGACATAGGTCTTGAGTTCAAACCAGTTCTAATAGAGGCATTGTTTGCCTAAAAGGAGGCTCCAAATACGATGCAAATGTAATTTTCTATTAACACAATAAATTATTTGTATTTGTATAAACCCAAGGCACACACCTCTGACTTTTCGGATTCATGTGTGTATTTCTTAATTATCACTTATTTCAAAAACGGTAAAGGAAAACATCGTGAGGAAACCGGCATGTGAAGCCAAGTTAGAGGCCCATGGGCGGCTTTAAAACTCTGACACTAAGTTATTCACTAACCACACGAAAAGAAGAAGAAGTTACGCGGTCGCCACTCCAGAATCTTCCGGCCTCATCAATGTGAGCAATGTGCCTGCCCACTACCACTTAAGTTTGGCAATTCTTCGGGCTATGTCGGTTACCTTAGTTCTCCTGCGGATCTCTTCATTATTAATTCGATCATGTAGGGAAACTCCAAGTATAGCCCTCTCCATTGCCTTTTGAGTGAGTTTTAGCCTTCTAATAAGGCCCAATGTCAGCGACCAGTTTTAGTGCCATAGGTCATCACTGGCAACACGCACTAGTCAATAAGAGTTTGATCTTGAGACCCTGCGGTATGTAGGATGAAAAGATAAGCTTATAATGCATGCAAATACCTATTCCTGAACTTGTTCTTCCCAATGACGGAGAAAGAAGAAATAATAAAAGCGAGCCCAAAAAAATAACCATTCCCACATTTGAAAATGGAGCCAAACCGCAGCCATTTTTTAATGTACTACCGAAAAGAAAAAGGCGCTGGTTCTTGGTAGTGAAACAAAAGTATATATAAGTCAATCAAAATAAAAAGCAATAGGTAGCAAAAATATAGACAAAAGGTAAAATATTCTATAGGACTTAGTGCAGTCTCGCACATTCTCACATAAAAAAAAAATGCCTGCGGTATGGCTCCATTTTCAAATGTGGGAATGGTTCTAACGATACTCCTCCCCAACACGCAAATCTGTTGAGACATTTAAAAGTTATGGTGGAATACAGAACCTCACATACATGCATAAACCCGAAAACATTACACTCCTTTTTTGGGCAGTCGTGTAGCGCCTAGTGGACCTTAAATTTGTGAACTTTTGTACCACAGTAGGCTGTAGACTTACACCACTGTCAAAGCTCCAGGGGAAAAGTTGTTTAACATTAATTGAATTGAATTGATAATGAGAGCCTGATAAACAGTTTCCTCAAAGTATTTATTTCAAAGAAAACAATTTAGATACTTAATAATGACAGAGTTGTTTAAATTGAGCTCTCACAAATACCTTTGGACCATTAGAGGTTGTTTTAAGACGGCTTTTATTTCTATTAACAAGAATTCAATTAATAAAAGCGGTTTCTTTTCCGTGGAAGAGATTGTTTGTTGTTTTTTAGGGTTACTCGAAGGGTGCCAAACGGAACCCTAATACTAAGCCTCTGCTGTTCGTCCATCCCTCTGTCAGCGGGCTGTATCTCATAAACCGTAATTGGTAGACAGTTGAAGTTTTGCAGAGTGAAGTTAATTAACTCAGGCGTGACTTTACGGAAATCCATTATAAAATACAATAGACGACGTATATTTAGCAGTCTAATCCGCTTAACTGTTCTTAAAGAGTCATAAAAAGCCTTGTAAGAAATCGACACGTGTTTCACCTCTTAACGAAGCATCCTCAGGATGACGATTGACTTGTTGCGAACCCGGACACGACGTGTTGCCGATCCTGTCAGTATTAATTATTATGTCTTACGTTACGTTTAAGTTCAAATCGCTTTTGACTTAGCAGTTGATCAACTAAAATGGAAACGTGTGAACCGGGTATTACCATAAGCACATAGATTTTAAAGCATAATGCAGGATTCCTGTTGTTTAGGAGATAGGATTGCCACTACGAGTGATGTGTTATGCAATATACCGCAGAACGCATAGCGAATGTCAGCTAAATATACGAATTATTTAATGCGAATCATCCTAATAATGCAAACCACATCATTAAATATTACGGTTTCATCATCTCATATCAGCCGGTATTAAAAAATATTAGCATAATTATAGCATAATCAGCCTATAATGTTGCCACTGCTGGGACACAGGCCTCCTCTCTGGGAGAGGGAGGGGACCGTAATTCGCAACGCGGGCCCAGTGCGGGTTGGTAGATGTTAAATGTCTTCGAATTTTTGGTTCTAGGACACGCCGGTTTCCTCACGATGTTTTCCTCCACTGTTTTGAGGGCAGTGGTGATGAAATAATTTACATAAAGTAAAGTGCCTGTCTGGGTTCGAACTTACGACCTACAATTCATAAGTCACAGCCGTTACCACTGGACCACCACTGCTCTCGTGGGGCCACCACTGCTCTCACTGGGCCACCACTGCTCTTGCGGGGCCACCACTGCTCTCACTGGGCCACCATTGGTCTCGCGAGGCCACCACTGCTCTCAAAACTGTTAGGTATAACCAAATCACAAAAAAACCGATCCAATTTCCAAATCATCGCGTACTAATAAGCAATAGGTAAGTACAAGATTCCCTTTCATATATATTCCTCAAACGTAACAATTCTTTCAACATTTGGTGCCGAATTTTACTTTTCCTTTTAACAAAGTTTCAGAACTTACGCCTCAGTTGTTACTTAGTACTTTAAGAATATTGTCGAGCTTTCTTGGAAGTGAAACGACCGTGGTATGGTTACCGAATTAGATCTTGAGCAGAACCTTGCCTGGCGTTTGGTCCTATTTCTTTAACACCAACTAAGCTTAATTAAAAACAAATGTCATTGCATTTCATGGGTTATTAATTTACTTATAGTCTAAAATTATGATTGATTAAAAAAAAAAACTCGTCGATAAGTGCATCGTTTCGTCATTAACCTCGCAAATAACCCAAAATATAATCAAAAGTATTGGTTACCACGTCCCTTACATTGTCCCATTTTTTTTTCATGCAGCGGTAAATTATTATTCGTCAAAAGCAGATATGTACCACAAATTTACAAGGGGAATAATGTAGCTTTCTGCTGTGGTTCCGGAGATTACCCTTCATATGTACACAAACTCACTACTGTGAGTTTTATTATGTCGTGTATGTTTTTAGTAAGTATAGAACTGTAGATTAAGTTAAGATCAATCACAATAATAAAAAAGTGTAAGCGGTCGCGACCCCCGTCCACATATGATTTAAAACAAAAACATATTTTTCGCAGCCGCCATCTTGGATTTACATTTTGACCGCACTATCGGCTTTAGCACCCTCATAAACCATGAAAACGATACCCATGACGAAAAATTTGGAACTTTTCGCAGCCGCCATCTTGGTATTACATTTTGACGAAATTCTCTCTCTTCGACATGCAGTGTACTAGCGCGGATGTGCACAATTTAATTCCATGACACTGTAATCACTGCCGGCGTTCTCTCTCTCTCTCTCTCTTTCTCTGTGAATTCGAAGAAGACAGTCGCAAGTATTAATACTTTAGCGTGACGATTTCTGAAACTTTACCAAGCGGCGTTAAAGAACTTCGTTCCAAAAATAAAAGCTAGTAATAATTCAACTTGCATTAACTAATCCTACGATAATAACCACTTAACATAAAATGACATGTTTGCAACGTACATAATATTCCTGTAACCGCAGCATGAAACATTGGCACTATTACCATTCAATTTCCAACGCGCCAACACATGAAAATGACATCGTTTCGTCGAATAAACATAACAAAATCGTCTACCGTCGCATTTACACTTTCATCAATCCTATATAAGCTTTGAAACTTTAAACATAGGGCGTTAATTCCAATGAGAGAAATTCAGTTATCAGTTTACGAAACGCAAAGTTAAGTTTGCGCTATGTAGATGGTAATTCGTTTTGCCACATTTCAAGTACACTTGAATTAAGTGGTTGACGTAAGTAGAAATCTATTCTTGTTTGCGGTAAATACATTTAAGACATTAGTAATTACACGTTTTAGAGGTGACATGGAAACAATATGTTAATTAGTGCGTATTGAAAACTTGAAACATTGAATTTGATGTTGTACCCGTTTTAGGCGTAAAAAAAGCATTTGGAAAGCTTCCAAATGCTTTTTTTACGCCTAAAACGAAATATTCGGTGTTACAATATTAATTATTGCATATCATAATCAATATTCTAGTAACTTAGTTAGCCACATTTCTTATTTCCATACAGTATTATTTCCAAATTAATCAAAACAGGTAAATATTTGACAGCTATTTACGACGTTGCCAACTTTCAGAATAAACGCTCTTAACGTCAAAACAGTTTTGAGACAATGTCAAAGAGCATCACGCAGTGCCTCTTCTTCTTTTCGAGTGACTGACTGGTGTTAGAGTTTTAAAGCCGCCAATGAGCCACTGACTTGGCTTCACATGCCGACGAGAATTATTTCACAGGCATGCCGGTTTCCTCACGATGTTTTCCTTCACCGTTTTTGAAGCAAGTGATATAATTATACACTACACACATGAATCCGAAAAGTCAGAGGTGCCTTGAGTTTGAATTCTAGACCTATGACTCGGCAGTTTGACGGTCACGGCTATCTTATCAAACAGTGCCTGCTTATTTGCCTTAAATATCCTCAGCAAAAACACCATTAATATTTGAATACCTTGGAGAAATCACAACAAATCCGTTATAAAATGCATCAATATGCATCGAGTTTTATCGATACAAATAAACGATCGGAGTCGAGTCGGCTCGCGACTTCCACTCGGCACCGGCTGTATTTTAACGAGATTAACAATGGAGTAGCTTTTTAACCTGCATACTGATAAAATCGAGAATGGTCTATAAATCGAATGAGTTTTGATTCATCTTTTTAAATGGGACGCATATTAAGTGGTTAATTATTTTGGTATTTCGGATTATACGTGGTGTTTATCTGATTTATGAATTCCTGTGTGATCCATAAAATTGTATATTAATTTGCATTAATATTCTGAAACAGTCACGCATACAACTAAAATGGAACTTTAGTATAGATTTATTTGATCTTTTTCTTTCCATGTACAATACAGTTACGTAATTGTTGTAACATAATCGCTTGATTCTATTTTTATTCGTAAATCATGTCTTTTTTTAAAGATTGTTTCAATAAAATCAAGATTATTCGGCTTTTATGTCTAAAATAAGTATTCACAGTAAGAAAATATAGTTTATTATCCAGCCATAAGATTTTATTTCTCTAGATCAATCATTATTAGTTTTTTTAGACTTACGCCATTTAGTTCCGTGCTCGAACACGATCAAAGAGCGCACGCGATATTCAACTTTATTACTGATGTGTTAGCGTTTAACACATAGTCGAGTAGCGGGGTGCATGGGGGCGGAGCTTGCGTGGAAATAGTCTTTAGAGTGCCTGGTCTTACAATATTGAGAAAATTTCTTTGACACACACAAAACCTACCACCACATTCACAGGGCGTTGATTAGTACGATATTTGACTGTATAATTTTGAAATGACATGTCATGGCAGTTTCATATTGTATACATTTTTTAAACGTATGAACAGTGAGATGTTGACGTGTGATCCGAATATTTTACCATAAAATATCGTACAGTACAGCGTCGTGGCAACGATCACTTGAGAGCGTTCATTCTAAAAGTTGGCAATGTCGCAAATAACTGTCAAATAGTTAACTGTTTTGATAAATTTGGCAAAATTAGATACTGTATGAAAATATGAAATATCGCTAACTAATGAATATTAATAATGAATTGCTATTATAACACTGAATTTGATGTTGTAACCGTTTTAGGTGTAAAAAAGGTATTTGGAAAGTTTCCAAATACTTTTTTTACATCTAAAACTAAACATTCGGTGTTGTGATATTAATTATTGCATTTTATAATCAATATTTTAGTTCACTAGTTAGCCATATTTCATATTTCCATACAGTAATATTGCCAAATTAATAAAAAACAGACAAATATTTGACAGCTATTTGCGACGTTGTCAACTTTTAGAATAAACGCTCATAAGCTTTAGTCTCCTAGGAATGCGGTGAATGTTCAAACATTAACGGCTGTCCAAATCTGTTTTTTGACACTTTAATGTCAAATACTGGTGAAAAATTACAGTTTTTCATGACAGCCTATATAATAAGATAAAACCGCTTTTCTAGGAAACTAAAAGATTAGAGACATAAAAAAAAGTAAATTGGTATTCAATCAAACGATAAATTGGACGTAGAACCCGAGCATAATTATGCGACCTACCACTCCCTCATAATGCATTAGAGCATGGTAAGAGCCATGCAATACCAAAAATTATTGATGCCAGAGATAAGTAGCGAGGTCAATTGGTAAAAACTCAGCATCTGTCTACCCATTTCATTTCTGGATCGTTTCACTGGAATTGGGTCAGGGACGCACCTGTCATCAATTGCGGAACTCCTATATATGCATAAGTTATCGAGTTGTTATAAGGTTGAGCTATAGAGTAAGAGATAAGTATGTGTGATGAGAAAGTAAATGCAATAAGTTATTTGCCAAACTGTCGCTGTTGTAAGCCAGGGGGTCTAAAACACACGGTGGAGCATACGGTGGAGGTCTGCCCAGCTTGGGCGGAGCACCGCCGTGTCCTCACGGAGGCGATCGGCGGCGGCGATCTCTCGCGTCCGGCCCTGGTTCAGGCCATGGTCCGGAGCGAGAGTGCATGGGAGGCCGTCACCTCCTTCTGCGAAGCAGTAATGCTCGCGAAGGAGGAGGCAGAGCGCGCGAGGGAGAGGCAAAATGCGCCCCCTCGCGCCCCTAGTCGCCGCAGGAGACGCCCCGGGCGTCGGGAGTCGCGAGCCGACTTCCGGCCACCGTAGGCGCGGGCTTGCGGACGGTGAGCAATGGGTAGCTCGCCGTCCGATAGGGACCAGGCCCGGGTCGACGGCGCGTTGTGTTCCACGCGCGCCTCAAAGAGATGTCAGCACCAACTGACGGGGTCCGGAAGGGCCAATGCCTGCCGGGGTCGCGGGTTTGTCTGAAAGGGATATCGCGACCTCGGCACACAGGCAACGGAAGGAACACGGGTGGGTTTTAGTCAGTAAAAGTCTGACACGCCCTCCCGCTCCACCCAGAGCGGGAGAAGTTATTTGATAATTTCCCATCCTCAAAAAAAAAAAAAGGGGGTCTAAAACAGCCACTCAGAATTCCCAGCAATTCCTCGATGGTGACACATATTTTAGCTGAATCAATTCAATTCATATCAGAATCTTAATTGGTGTTATTTTTAATAATGTTATTTGTTATCATTGCCACATGAAAAAAATTAAGACCGTAATTTTACCGGATAATTTTTCTTTACAGTTTTTATTAATCAAATGAGATTTTTATTTTTTATTTCTACAATTTAAATGTAATTTCATTTTAATATAAAACTGTCAAACAGATGAATTGCGTATTATGAATTGAACGCAGATAATAGTATGAATTTTCAGTTTGTGACATTTTGTGTGATTCATAATATTATCATAATATTATGTTTCTGCAAAAGCGGCCGTTTTATGCCCCCTGGTATGGCTTGTCCACTCTGAAATGACGCGCCCCACTACCGCATTTACGGATACGGTAATGCGGATTTCTATGGGTAAAGCCGTAGTGGGGCGCGTCATTTTACAGTGGACAAGTTATATTAGGCGATTTTTTACGGCGCACTGGATTTTGAACTCTCGGTTTTGAGCTTTTTAATTTGATTTTTAATGGTCGGCGCTAAACAGTGCGTTGAAATCCTAGTGCGCGAATAAAAATCGACGCGATAAAAAATCGCCCGTCGTCGATACGTGGGGTAACTCTATTGAAAACTATCCTTTTGCGCGTTTGTTTCCCTGTATTAATCATGACAGCAGTGATACCCTTTCTGCGTTATCTTCTGTTATCAAAATTTAAAAAACATAACTTATTCTATTCTCCAAAGAAATATTGCTCAAATGGTTCTCCTAAATTGAAAATATTTGTAAAATATTTTAAATAAAAAAAAAGGTTTATATTCTGATTGCTCTTCTAAGTTATAGGCATCCATTATACCTAAAACTAACTTTATTTCTTCATTAAATTCTTTATAATTACGTAAGATTAGATAGCTATTTCATCTCAAATCGCGACCTTTGCAGCCGCACGACTAATCCGCTTACAAACTCAGAGACCCGACCTTAAGCTCAATATTATGCTCGGACTAAGCTTGCCGACATGAGACTGTACTTAAATTATGTCATTGTTATTTTTTTATGACAAGATTATCTTACTAAACTTAATCAATCAATCTGCCTAGCCTCTTCCTAACTATATATGTTGGGGTCGGCTTCCAGTCTAACCGGATGCAGCTGAATACCCGTATTTTACATGGAGCGAATACCTATCTGACCTCCACAACTAAGTAACGGAGTAATATGGAGTCATATTACCCAGTTACTATACTTGTTGTCAGACTGTCGGGCTTCTGACGATCCATAACGACTGTCAAAGATCCACGAATGACAGCCGGGACCAACAGCTTAACGTGCTTTCCGAAGCACGGAGGAGTCTCGGTATGTAAAGATGGTCGCCCATCCACGGACCAAACCCGGCAAGCGTAGCTTAACCTGAAAGATCGATCCGTGCGGCTGTTATTACTTAGCCACGAGCTCTTAAGATCTTAGGTTTAATTATTTAAAGTTAGTTTAACGTATATAAAGTTCACACAAAGCTTTGGGTAAGTAAAATCAGGTAAATTAATTGCTTACAAAATTAACTATCAACTTAAATTGTCCGTATATTCAAATCACAGCTGTCATTCTGTGACAGTTGTTTAAAATGACATATCAAGGCAAATTAATGTAATGTGTCAATTTGATAAATAGTTTATTTACCGGGCTGTACCTTGTACAATCTGTACCCACACTACATTCTCTTTTCAAATTAGTTTCTACTAATAATGTTTATTCTCCAAAGAAAAGTACCCAGCTGAAATAGTCTTCCAAAATTAAAAATATTCCACAAAGCTCGAAAATGGTCGACGTCTGATTGCATCTTTATTTTATATCCATCCTTTAGACTTACGTAAAACTAGCTTCATTTTATTCTATTGAATTCTTAAAAATACAGAAGATTTAGTAAGAAAGCTGTTGTTTTAAATAGCTATTCCGACTCAAATCGCTCGCTTTAGAGGCCGTACGACTAATCCGCTTACAATCTCAGAGACCCGACTTTAAGCTCAAAATTATGCTTGGATGAAGCTTGGCGACACTAGATTGTACTTAAATTATGTTATTTTTTCAATGAGAAAATTATCTTTGACGTTTATAAAGTTCACACTTACGTATGGTAAACTGTTGCAAACAAAGTCTAAAGCTTTTGAGTCATTTTAAAGTTAGATAAATCAATTTGTTCACCCAGTTGACTACAAACTTAAATTGGCCGTACCACAACTGTCATTTTTTGACAGTTGGCGATAATACAGCAAATTGAAATGAAATGAAATTGTTTATTCTGGGTAAATAGGATATTGGAATCACTTTTACACATAATATTTTTTTTAAACTAGACGAGCAGAGGTAACGGCCGCGGCTTAGTTGTAGGTCGTAGGTTCGAACCCAGACAGGCGCTTTGCTTTGTGTAAAATATTTCATCATCACTGCTCTCAAAACGGTGAAGGAAAACATCGTGAGGATAACGGCATGTCCTAAAACCAAAAATTCGAAGATATGAGACATCTACCAAACCGCACTGGGCCCGAGTGGTGGCCGGCCCACTCCCTCTCACAGAGAGGAGGCCAGTGTCCCAGCAGTGGGACAATTATAGGCTAATTATGTGTAGACATGGTCGGCGTTTCCTATCTGAGAAGAAAGGCGAAGTCAGAGTTTGCAGTCTCTTTTAAAGTCCACAAATAAATCTCGGTCAGCTCATGTGAAGACAATGTAGACTAGTGTCTGAAATGGTCTTTTGAGGAGAGAACCACACAGATATTATGAGTGGACCTGTCCAGTCAGTACAAGCATTTGTCAGTAATCGTGCAGCTCAACTCAGAACTTATTGGCATAAGGTTTCAATTTACAAAACAATTAATTTAACTGAATGTTCGTAAACTTCACATTTACGAGTACACACATGCCACAAACGGAGTCTAAGGCTTTTGGGATAATGCATTGACAATTTATACATCCAGTATATTGATTTGGACATCATAATATCTTCGGAAAAATATGACCAGCGCTTTGTGCCACGTCACACTGTTTTCTTATTGCAAAACCTACCTACATACCCTTCAATATAATATTCAAATCAACTAAACCGTACTTAATTAATCTATCTCACGACGAAATTAATTAGAAATGTCTCAACTGAATTTAAATTCAGGCATTAATTACAATAATTTTGATAAGTCAAACATTCGGGGGGCTTCGGAAATACTCGTGCCATATTCGGAATTAGTGATCCTGAACTCATAGTTCTCATTAATCATTGCTATATAGACGTATTAGATGTCATATGGTGCAAGAGGGAAAGAGATAGCTGGTATAGTAGAATGTCGTTGGATGTAAGAGGGAGGGAGATAGCGATGGTATGTTATTACAGAAGATTTATGGTAGTGACTTAGCATTTTTGTAGTAAGATATTTTTTTGAATGGTGCAGCTTTTTTATTGATGGATAAAGGGCATAAAAACTATAGAGGGGAATATGTAGTGATCGTTTACTTGTCTAAAAATAAAAAAAATTGCACAGTATTTTTTTTTAATTCCTTTGCCGCTTTGGCGTCTTAGGGCCGATGCACACGATGCGTTGCTGCGGCGGCGCGGCGCCGGAAAGGTGTCGCTGCGGCGTCCTACATACACACAAAAATCCATGGTATGCCACATGGTGCGTTCCGGCGTCGTACCAGATTTGCAACCCGCGAGACGAGGCGGGGAGGGTTGTACGTATTGTGGGGTCACAATACGTACAACCCTCCTCGTCCTCGGTGCCGGAACGGCATCGCTCAGTTTCACCGTGTGCTTGCCAATACGGCGAAATCTTTGCGGTGAGGCGCCGCTGCGGCGTAACAACGTTATGGCACCGCAACACCCGTGTGACCGCCAATGCGATGAAATCTTTGCGGTGCGGCGCCGCAACGCATCGTGCGAACAGGCTCTTAATGGATTCATTATTTTTAAACACACCTTTCATAAATAAACCTTTTGATTTTCCGCCACCTCTCTAGAATTAAACCAGCATTCATTCAGTTAAGTCTAATGACTATATTTTGGCTGAGACGTGAGATAAATGCATGAGTATCAGATATAAATTGTAATAACTTTAATTTCAAATAGTTTTATGGATTGTAAAATACAATTGACGTTTAGTAACCTATTCCGCTTAACTATTCCTAAAGAGTCATAAAAAACCCTTTATTAAATCGACACGTACTTCACCTCTCAATGAGGCATCCTCAGAATGAAGATTGACTTGTCTCGAACCCGAACACGGCGTGCTGCCACGCCGAGCGCCGGACGCAGAGCGTGGCAACACGCCGTAAAGTTCGCGCGTGCTCACGCGTTTGTGTTTCTGCTATGTATCTAACAATATCTTTGCTGTGCCCTGACGGGTCTACAACGGCTCTACGCTCTAAGACTTTTGTTAACATCTTGTGGAATGCAAATAAATGAATATTGTATGAATATACAATAGGTAGTGAATGAACTCAAAAAATCGAGAGACTCATCAATCTTACCCATATTCGCAGTGCAGCTGCCAAAACGATTTGCTCGTGAATATTCAAGAGGGCCACAGTTTGGCCCTTGGGGCCTGAATCAATACAAACCATTCACCTCAAATGTGGAGCCTTGAGGAAATATTTACTGTTCCTTTATTGGTGATTTTTTATGATTCTTCCAGCTGCTAAAATAGATTGGAGGAATGGAGATTTCTTTTTAAAGGCTTCGGTTTTAAGTTTACTTTAGAGAACATTTAGGGTGAGTACATACCTAAGGGCTATTTATAACCTTGTTTCCAATTGATGTTATTTTCACTCAAACAAACATCAACTTTATGCGTGTGTAAATAAAGTTTATATTAGACCGACTAGTACTTTTGCAAAAATCATAAAACATATGAATTTATTGAACAAACTGAACCTTATGTGTAGGTATTACGGTTGTTTTTCCTAAAACTCGTGTTTGTTTACATGTTTGGCAAATAAATTGCGAACGCAGATTACATCTTTCATTCATTAGTTTAGTGTCTTAAGCCGTCGATGACCTAAGGGATAACCACTAGCAAAGCCTTATGTTAATGGACAACAATATAATTTCCATGAAAAAGATGTTTATTTTTGCTTTCTACAACAATAGTCAGTCCTGTGGACTGCTGACAGAAATGAAAACTTAAAACTGGTATTAGCGCCATCTATATTCTAGAGTACAGTACTACGGCGCGCGGTGACGCGTATCCACAAGTTTACCCCCTACCAAAAATCGCTAAACGCGCCTAAAGAAGGTATTTTACAGTTTGAATTAAAAATTATCGCCATTCGAACCAAGATCAAGTAAAGCAAATTGCATTCTCCTTTAAACCTTGCGAAAACATATTTTGGCAACACTTTCTTTGACCGATACGTAGACCGAGTTAGAGAAAGGTCACACATACCCTCGGTAAAGTCTGTAATCTATTCTTTCCATAAAAAATATATATAGCTTTTTAGAGTTAAATCGGTCCCTAAAAATGGAAAAGCAGAAAATCGTTTTACATGAAAGAAAATAAAGTAACTAAGTTCTTATTTTTATTTCAGTAAAACGTTTAGGTACAGCATAACGCTTTGAGAAAACAGTTTATCGTTTGTTTATAGCCTTATTTTTTATGTTTATTACGGTGTTTATTGTGAAACAGGATGAATAGCCCGTGCTTATGTCAAGGGCAAAGATTTTCATAGCAGCATTTTATTTTTTAGGAATGCTTTCGTAGCAGTTGATTTAAAAAATAAAGCTCGCTTTTTCGCGATCTGTGATAGTCTTTTTTGTACTTAATACTCGTAGTCGACCCTTTTATAAGTTCACACTTTTCATCCTATATTTTTTATATTTATTTGATTCGCTTGTGTTTGGGTTGAGATTTTATTTTTAACTTTTTGAATTTTTTAGACAGTTCCTGCGATTTGGTACAGTTACTGTCTTTATTCGATATTTTATTCATGGTATAATAATATACTTCGCCAGGTATAGAATTCCGAGACTCAGCGGTCACGTGGGTAACAAGTCTACGTCATCACATCTGTGTTACCAGAAGTTTGTAATAATAACTCCCCAACCACCTTTATTACCTGTATGAATCCGATAAAACAATGAGATTTCAATTAACAATTACGTTGATTTATGATTAAATTGAATTGTTTCGTTTGATTAGACACACGAAACGATAATTTAAATGCTTTGTACATATTTTTTAACAGAATGGTAGCCTAAAGTCTTTCCTTAATCGTATTTTGTTGCAATAAATGGGCAACTGGATAGTGACGTAAGCATGTGTTAGTCCCGAAATGCCAGACCTTGTTTTATTAGACCATGATTTTATTATTCACGATGGGATGACGTTTTTATATAATAAATAAAGTGATAAATATTAGGGTACAGTCAGGATGCGAAGGAATATAAAAATAAATGTAACTAATTATTAGATTATAATTGTATGTATAGATTAAAAAACAATCCATTTTATTTTTAAATTGACCCTGCGTGTAACTTAACTACGGGCGAATTTCACCAATGAAACAACGCGATCATCACATCTTAACTGGGTTCAAAATCTGTCAGTGTCATCATTGTTCTGGAATTAAATGTATTGACACTGACAGGTCTTGAACGCGCCTTAGATGTCCTGATCGTGTTCAGTTTTGTTTGTGAATTTCACTTTCAGTAAGTTTACTAACTTAGAATGTCGTGAATTTGTTCGTGATTTGTTAGGCAGACAAGAGGATGCTGACGACGAAAAATAAAGTCGTCTTTATAAAAAAGATGGCGTACCTATCTTTAAAAATAAAAAGATGGTGTATCTTTTTTTTTTGGGTTCCATACCCAAAGGTTGCCAAACGGAACCCTTTTACTAAGCGTCCACTGTCCGTCCGTCTGTCTGTCAGCGGGCTGTATCTCATAACCCGTAATAGGTAGACAGTTGAAATATTCATAGTTTGTGTATTTCTATTCCCGCTATAACAACAAATAATAAAAACTAAATAAAGTTATTAATTAATAGGGATACAAGAAACTTGTATTTTTCGGCGTTTTTTGCTCGATCTTAAGAGGGCGCCTAAAGGTCCACTAGCGCCACTCTTTAAAAAAAATATTATCTCGTGACTGAGAAGGAATTATGAATAACGGCTAATAAGGACCCTCGGTAAGTGTGTCTAGAATTTTCTAATACCTTTTATAAAGCTTTATATTGAGACACGAAGCAACAAAATACGATCTAAAGAAAAGCGGCCACATTCCTCTAGATCGTATTTTGTTGCTCCGTGTCTCAATATGAAACTTTATAAAAGGTATTAGAAAATTCTAGACACACTTACCGAGGGTCCTTACTAGGCGTTATTCATAATTCCTTCTCAGTCACGAGATAATATTTTTTTTAAAGAGTGGCGCTAGTGGACCTTTAGGCGCCCTCTTAATACAGTGCGAGTTGTTCAAGGGTGGGCCTTCGTGTGCGAATCCAAGTCGCACTTTGCCGGCCTTTTCTCCCAACTTTGCCACCATTCCGCTAACGTGCGCAACCTCGCCCTCCTCCCCACGGTGATGGTCGGTCACATCATTAGGTACTCTTGCTGCGATAACGTTAATTTACCCCATGAACCCGTGTAATGAAGTGCTGTTTAGAAGTTGATGAGTGTTGCAATTTTTATGAAGAATTTTACATAGGTAGGTACTAAATATATAATGTCAGAGGAACAATTTGGAGGGTCGTGTAGTGATAAATGCTTTTATTTCGATAAGTAGGTTTGTACAAACACTTTTACATATCAATCATATTTTAAAAACTGCATGTGGACGGCGATTCCTATTCGAATACTCTGAGAAGAAAGCCCGAAATAAACTCAGAGGTCACAGTTTCTTTTAAAGTCCAGATCTTCTTGGTTGAAATCATGTGAGTGAGGACCATATGTAGACGGGTATCTGAAATGGTATTTTGAGGAAGGAACCACACAGACGTATGTTGTGGTCATGATTAATATTATGACGTTTTTGAAGCATATCTGTAGAGCAAATCGAAATGTACTTACTGGTTATCTTAAGAATTGCTATCTAAGTACACTCTCTATTCCAAGCCAATTTGTGAATTTTGCATCATTGTTTCATTCGATTCTGTTCTTGTGTAGAATTGACAAATATCACTTCAAGGCCTTTTCAACATCCTCAATCTCCAAGACCCGTGCCGACCTATCTAACTTTACGCCATTTTATTTTTTCTAAGGGGAAGTTGGCTCCCTATAATTAGAGAAAAAGGGCCTTGATAGACAGGCAAGCGGACAATAAAGTGATCTTGTAAGGATTTCATCTTTCCTTTTCTTTTCGATTTTTCTTTTATCTGCGCATTGCGAAACCGCGGAATCCTTAATACCGTATAATAAGTAATTGAAAGAAAGAAAATACGTTTATTTGCGGTACACATGACGCAAGGTAAGAACAAAACACGAAAATAAACAATTTGGAGGAAAATATGCGTCACATCCACGCAAAACGGCCATCGCTCAGCATAATGCTACGACCCTATGCGAGACAGAGCTGGTTTTCAGCGACAGTCAGCGTTGACGTGATGACGTCAACCGGTGCAGCATATAGTGAAATAACAACATAAGACAAAAATAAAATGAATAAATACAATAGGTACCTAAATGTTTATACAATACTTAGACATAAATGAGATCAATGGTAAGTGCAGAATAATTGTATTTATCAGCGAGATTGTATTGGATTTTATTACTATTAAAATAAATGAAATTAGAATGAAGAAAATAGATGAAATTGGATTGGACTGATATAAATAGGATAAATTTGTTATCAAAGGAACTATACCTACTTGACAAGCCGTAGTGTGCTAGTTGAATAACTAGGTTTAACCGTAAATTACAGAAACACGGTAGCGTTCCTAAGCATAAGGGATGAATGCAGTAGCGAAAAACAGACTTTAATACAGCCCCACTGATGGAAGAGGGAATTCCAAGCAGCCCACGCCCACGCCCAACCTCTAGGAGAACCCAAGCCAAAGCCTGCATGCCATGACCCCTGAGGTACAGTGAACCAACACCAAAGCACATGGTTAAGAATGAAGGGAAGTTTGTTCATGTATGAGTAACTTTTTGTATTGGAATTTAAAGGATTGTATTTTTTGATAATTGATATTATCATCATAATCTGCCTATAATGTTCCCACTTTTGGGACACAGGCCTCCTCTCTTGGGAGTGGGCTGTAATCTACCACGCGGGCCCTGTGCAGGTTGGTAGATGTCACATGTTTACGAATTTTTGGTTCTAGAACGTTCGTTTCCTCACGATGTTTTCCTTCACCGTTTTTGAGAGCAGTGGTGATGAAATTATACAGGGTGTAAAAAGACACATCACAAAGCCGTAAACTACGCATACTGTACGTATAGCTAAGTAGCTTTGCGCAAAAATTATTGCTGGGAACCGTATTTTTTTTTTTTTTATAAAAAAAAACAAGTTTTTATTGCGCGCAATGTAACGCGAACCCACGCTTGAATGAACGGATTCAGTGCTAGTTAAGCTCCGCCCCTACGCTACGTAGGTAGGTACTTGTTGTTCATTGCGTTTTTGTAACTTCAAATGCGTAATCTGTTAAGATAAATCTAAAATTCAGGTAATATTGTTTGTTTGGAAAAAAGTTTCGTATTATCGCATAGAATTCATTTTCGTGAAAAAGTAAAAAAAAAAAATGCGACTTTGACCTTCAATATCTCCAGAACCAGTGAACCAGTGGATTCCCAGGTATGGTCTAGTGGAAAAAAATTATGCAAATAATGGGGAGAATATGTGGCTTTCGGCTTCGGAAAGTGTCTTTTTACACCCGATATACAAAAAGTAAAGCGCCTGCTTCGGTTCGAACCCACGACCTACAACTTGTAAGTCCGTGCCGTTACTACCGAGTCACCACTGTGCACTGCTCTAATTGATATTATTATGTTAATAAAAATTGCGCATTTTACACTAAAGAAATTAACAACAAGACAGGTCGGAAATTATATTAAAACTTCTTACAGGATCAGTTTTTGCACAGATATTTAAAGAATGACACCGAAATAATAAGGTTGTGGGCTTTGGCTAAGTTGGCCATCTTTACATCAAGGACCCCTCAGTGCCTCGGAACGCACGTTAAGCCGTTGGCCCCGGCTGTCATTCGTAGATCTTTGACAGTCGTTACGGGTCGTCAGAAGCCCGAAAGTCTGGCAACCAGTTTTACCAAGGGGTATCGTATTACCCAGTAACTCAGGTCAGACCTAGCACCTAGCTTCTAACGTTTCATAAGTGCCCATGTATATTTATGTAAAATAAAATATTTTAATTTTGAGACAGATAGTCGCTCCATGTAAAATACTGGTATTCAGCTGCATCCGGTTAGACTGGAAGCTGACCCCAACATAGTTGGGAAAAGGCTAGGTAGATGATGATGTTGATAGCCGAAATAATAAGGCTGAAATAAATTAAGTGTGAAATTCAAAATTACCTTCTTATTTTTACTCCTATGTATAAAATCTGGCACAATTTCGCTAAACAGGCTTGTAATAAAACGTTAATGTAAACCCGAGGCCTGTCGTAATAGCTAGTTGTAATGTAAGGATTTAGGTTACGTCGCCACTTGACCAGCACGTATTTTGGTTCACAGGTACTGTTAAACGTTTGTTGAATAGTAATTGCTGACAATGTGCCCTGATTTTGTGAAGATTTTAGAATATTTTGAAATGGTTATTAGCTCTCAGTGTTTTTTAGATTTAATTTAATTAATGCAAAATGATTCGCTGGGTCTCCGATGGACACCGCTAAATTATAGATACTTAATGCACCTTCTCCTTAGAGGCGAAGGTTATGGGTGGCCAAATTGTTGCCAATTTTAAAGATATATAATTTGCGCCTGCAATTTTAATGGGCGTTTTTATAATTTCTAACGTGACGATATTATCGTGGTCGTCCACGGCATCACGATAACATAGGGAAGTAAAATGTATGGAAATATAAATATGAAGGCGCTTTTTTTCCTTCCACGATAACGTTATAACGTGCACGTATTTCCATTTTACTTCGCCTTTCGTAAATCTCCACGATAATATTATCGTCAAGTTAGAAATTATTAAAATGCACATTGGCACTCTTGTAATGCGAAACAAAACAAAGCTGGGAAAACTCCGTACGGTTTAGAATAATTTAAAAAAAGAACGCGACTGCCCTGTCAAAAAGCGAATGACACTGGCTAATTTCTTTTTTCAAAAATATTCTAGCCAGTGTCGCTCGGGATGGCAGGATTCTAAAGATAAACCATACATCCAAATCTGTTCAGGCATTTAAAAGTTATGGTTGAATAAAGAAACTCACATATGTAAGTACATAATGAATCCTGAAAACATTACACTTCTTTTTTAGACAGTCGTCTAAAAATATTCTTTTGCAATGATTTTTTATTGTTCTTCGTGGGCCAACTTATGTACTATGAAAATAGTCCATTCTGAATCTACAGTACCTAAATAATTGTTCATCCTTCAAAATAACCAATTAACTATTCTAATAGTAGGTACACTAGTTCATTGAACGTAAGAGTGCAAGCAACACAACTCACTGAATAGAAGAACTATCAAGGCTAACGATCGCACAACGTTCATTCATTCATTCATTCACCGCTCACTATCAGTTCGTTCCGGTCCACTGCTCTTAGTAAAGATGTTACGGCGTCTTAAACATATATGTAGAGAAGTACTTAAAGGCCATGTGTTATAAGGGGTATTTCAAAGGGTTATCTCATCTAAAATCACGATGAAAACTGTCGCTAGGTTAATTTCTGCAAATTTATGACTGACATGGTAACGTTTAAGATTTCACGAAACAGCCTCTAATGTACTTGGTTTGAACCATCAAGAAAATTGTTTATCTATCTGGTCTGACCTCTAAACATAACAACAATTGTACAAAAACCACTCAAACAAAAGAGTCAAATAATCCTTTCACTCTAGGTACCTATCCGAAATAAATATTTCCTTTCAAATCAGTAGGAACCTACATCTGTAATCCCACAACGAAATAAAACTGACAAAAAACTGCGACACATTCCCTCGAGCTCAATACTCGTACATCACTAAAGACGAGTATCAAATCGTTTTCTATCTATCTCAAAACAAACAATCAGAAAAAGTAAGAAAACACGCTTGACACAACTGTATCGCCCCATTTGGTCTCCTTCAATCCTTTCTGACGTTCGATACTGCCAACTAGTGATGTCAAGTGTCCGCGGGACGTCCCAATTTCCCGGGATTTATGTTCCGTCGTCCGGCCACCTGGAGCGGTAAAATGTTGCTTCTACGTGTGAGCCATTATCGAAGCATGCATGGTAGCCGATTTGTAAAGTGTCAGGTCACTTAATAGAGAATGTGGTCTTTTATGTTGTGCTCAAAAATACGGGTTTAAAGGCTGAAGTGAGTATTTTAATGGTTATTTTCACATCTATTGGCTGTTATAATATGATTTTTAAACGGCAAGACAAGTGCAGAGTATCTTCGTTCGATTTTGTTTACAAGAAAATGCCTAATGTGCATGTCATGTCTTGTAGTTGTGAGAGAGAATATTAGTAAGTACCTACTGACCAATATTTCAGAAGGATCTTTACTTTTAATTAGCGTCATAACGTCCGTAAGTCGGAAAAAATACCACTGTTTAGTGGGTGGATGACCCATAGAATCGCAGGGAAGACTTGGATGAGACTTGCACATACCAGGGAAGCATGCTAGCATTCACACAAAACTCACATCCCACTTCGAATCCCGGTACTTTTTACGGACCCGAGGCAGTACAGCCCTAGTCAACAATCTCCTTCGCATGCATGACCCGTTTTTATTCGTGTTACTTGGCACAACGCCTCCGCACCACTCAACGAACAAATTAATGATTCTAAACATTTCTCTTGATCCGTTTCGGAAATAATATAACGAGGCAATGACACGGAAAATTTGGCACAAGCTGTCGGGAGAGCACGTATGATGTAATGGAAATAGTATTTTAAAATATATATTTTTGGTAAAGGTGGGCGGGGGGAAGACGAAAAACGGGGCAAAAAATCTATAGCCTAGGGGTCATCAATAACGTCTCATATTCATTTGAATGATTTTAGAAACTATTCCGATCTTTCCCCATCACCTGTTTCTGTCTCGTGATAAAAACATTTTATTGATTTTTTTTGTGCGTTGGAGCAGATTTAGCAGGATATTATCAATATGATAGAAAAATATACTCTTCGGTCTTTACTCTCTACAAATATAATTTTAGGATGATAAGCTAATATGTACTGTTATACAAGACTTCAAATACAACACTGCTCATCTCATCAAAAATCTGTTCGATCATACCCCCACTTACCTTAGGTACTTTTTTGCAACCTTCACGTTTTACGTGGGTAATAGTAATAGGTAGGTACAAAAAATATTTATGTTATTGTGGTCATGTATGAATTTTGTAACAGAAACATGTACGTAAAAACGTCGAATAATATAGAAAAACCGATACTAATTAAATAAGACCTTTTTAGAAAATCAACTGAACTTAAAGCATTTATGTCAAATAAACCAATTACATGCACTTTTGACTTGTCAAGGGGTCGGTCAGTCAGAAAGATGAAGCTAGTTGCCCATTCGTAAGTTTTGTAAGTTCCTATGGACAAGAAACTCCACGGACTCTTCAATTAAAATATAAACAAACCTAATTGCTATTATTATAAACGAATGATATACAAAAACCAATATTAAAATACACGTCTTATGAAGTTATCCGTTTTTATGAAATTAAAATATCGGTAAATAACGATAACCGCATTTTCTCTAGCGACACGGAAAAAGGTACGATTTTGTTACCGTATTTAAGGAAAATAGTGTCATATTCGTAGCTCGTATCGTAAACACATTTTACGGTGATGTGACCATGGGTTAGGTAGCTGTAAATAATCCACTTTCCTTCATAAATATTTACATCGAACGCGTAAAGATGAACTTTTACTTAGCTTTTCCCTTTTATTTTACAAGGAATCTGTACTGACATTATAAAGAGGAACAATTTGTAAGTTTGTATGTAGGGGGTAATCTTCGAAACTATTGATCCAATTCCGAAAAAAGTATCAATTCTATTGGTAAGTACTTAATATTACAAAAGAGGTAAAAGGACAATGACAAGAATAGGCTCGAATCATGTAGCGTCCGACAGACTTTCTGTAATAATGATAATTCATAACAGAAAATAGTAACAATTATACAATTTATATAAAATCTGTAGAAGCACACCGCTAAAAACTCATTTTAAAAAGTCATTCAACTAATTGTCAATTTAACAACACATTTCATAGCTACAATTTCAAGAAGAAATGTTGCCAATACCAAAATAATATCGATACGAAATTGCATATGCAAATCGATTACAATAATATAAAATATGAATAAAGATAAAGTCCTGCCCCTTTTGTGACGTTTTAACTGTCAAGTTAGCGTCAATGTACAGGCAAGTAAAGGAACACGGGTGGGTTTTAGTCAGTAAGAGTCTGACACGCCCTTCCGCTCCGCCTAGAGCGGGAGAAGTCATTTGATGAAAAAAACGTCATTTATCATTTTAGTTTTTTTTAAATTATTTATCCTTGAATGTCGCATGATAACAAACACATGCAAACGCACATAAGGTGGATAAGTATGAGATCTAGCCCGCGTGACTCCGTCGTCGATTCGGTGGGGTTTAACGGTTTTGGCAAACTGTCTCCGGTTCGGAGACAAAGAGCCTGTGTGTTCTTTTAATAATAAATACCGTTTAGTTATATTTATGAATAATATTATAAAGTGATGTAATAATTTTATTAAAAATAATCCGATGATCGATACTGTTTAGAATAGTTTATTCCTAATACCTTATAATGTTATTATAGTAGTGGCAACACTTGATGTAAAACAACTTGTGTTTTGTCTGTGGTCCTTGTCATTGTCAAAAAGTTTGATTTCACTTCATCGGCGTGTTATCACGAGCGACGTTTTTTGTGTTTTTTTTTTCATATATTCTAATCTAAGTGTTTTATGTACATATATTTTTAATATAAATACGACGATAATCTGCTAAAAGTCATTCATTTAATTAATCACTTAATAGTTTATTTCATGTTATCGTTAAAATCAGAAGTATTAAGTGGTCAACTTTAAAGCACTATAACTTTTTTTGGTGTACTTCCAATATAAATCTAATTATATTATCAAATTCTATAATTATTTTCCCTTTTTATGAAATATAGTTCATCTCTGTCGGTTCTGGCCGAGTCTTGTAGGAAACTTTGGCATTCTCCTTTGTGTATTTGTACCTATGTAGGGGTAATGTTCAGAACTACTAACCTTATGACCTTCGAAAAACTCAGGCATAAACGTGGTGAACGCAAAACAAGCATAAAAAAGTCTGCCTTCAGCCATGAGAAAAAAAATCCGTTAGATTATAAACTGTCGAAGAGTTAGGTAACTGTGACCAACCACGCACGAGTCGAGCGAGTGAAGCGAGCAGTGCTACGCCAGTGGCCGGCGAGCGCTATTTTCAAGTTGCTCGAAGCTAGGCAGGCTATTGAGTATTAGCGCAAGATACGTTACGTCGCAAGCAAGTTACATACCAGTTCACAATTTTTCGACAGTTTTAATCTAATGGAAATAATACCGATAGGTTATAAACTAACGAAGTTCATAATTATACAATGAAGGATACATAATAGCAGCCTATTATTGTCCCACTATGCCTATGTCCAGCAGTGGACGTTTTTAAACTGAAATGATGATGATGCTGATTGTCCCACTGCAGGGAAAAGGCCTCTTCTCATACCGAGAAGGCACGCTATAACGGCTGAAAGGATTTGGATAAAATTTGGCACGTGAGTAGACCATGACCTGGATAAGGACACAGAATACTTTTTATTCCGATATTCTCACGGGATCGAGACTTATGCGGGTAAAACTACGGGGCGCAGCTAGTTAACTATAAGTTCAGGTTTCCTCACGATGTTTTCCTTTACCGATGTCAGCAATGTCCAAGATAAACTCAGAAAGTACATACGGATATAAGGACCATAATAGGGATAAGTAATAAGCCTTTAACTTCAATAGTATCATCAAAACTAATAAGTGACGAACTCAGACAAAGGAAAAGAAGAAATAAAGCTTATCTATGCCAACGACATGTTATCAATGTATGGCTTTGCATATACCTTATTATACGTTTGCTTCTCGTAAGACTCACAGTCTTTTTTCTTTGTCGGTGTGTAATCTACTTAAGTTTTCTCCAAGAAAGTCGTGTAATGATGAAATCTATCCCTTTGTGCAACGTTAAGTTTATAGAATAGAATAGAAAAGTTTTCGTTCGGACAAATATCCTTTTAGTGTTAGTACCTAATATACAAAAAATAACTTATTGCCTAGTGTTAGTAAAAATCAACCTCCGCACAAACTGCTGTACAATCGGAGAGCCGAAGCTCTCGGCTGCAGTTTTCAGGATGCTGTTCCGACTGCCCCTCACTCTCCTCAGTAGGGACGCAGTGTTTTTGCGTATAAGAAGTTATTTACCTCTTCCTCTTTTATGAATTTTCTAGCAGGCTAGATAAAAGGTAGCCATGTAGAATAGACAACGTTTATGGGTACTTACTTTGTGTGTGGTAACATTGTAGTTGATTATCTTGTACACTGACTGAGGCTACTGGAGGATGTTATATCTGTTCCGGTCGGCACATTGGATTCGGCAGCAATTACTACACATAAGTATTCGGCTTTCATTCGTCTCGTACATCGTCCGAATCCGTTCGGCCTCGCTAAATCATGTTCGGGTCAGCTCGGCACAATTTGAGCTAAGCTCAGCGGCTTTTTCCCCAAAATAATGTCTACATAACTATATCTGATTTTGTCGCCGAGCTATGCCGACTCATGCCCGAAAGAGTGTAACACCCCTAGAAAAATAGCTGTTAAAACAGTTCGAAGCTGACTGACAGATAACATATTCTGGCTTACACTGTGAACATAAAACATTTTCTCTGACAAAACCCCACTGTGACCAATTGGTAACGGTCGGCTCATGCGACTTAAATAACTATTTTTACTGCTAAATAATGGCTAATATCGTCTGTGGGCTGTTTCAATGTAAGTATGGCCTGTCGGAAATTCTCGTAAATTAGACCAAAAATAATCAAAAAATTACAAGTAACACTGAATAATTCTGGAAAATTTCGAATGTGACGTAAAGCGCGCGTCTATGCCAAACCGTGGGCGAGACCGGTTAAGTAATGATTAAAACAAAAATTTAAAAAAAAAACAATTGCCAAAAAATATTTAATAAAATTGAAATATAACTAGTATCCCGTTTTTGGTTTTGAATTTTCATTTTTGCCACTGCCTTCCTTATTTAAAGCTTCCTCTACTAAATTGACAAATCTATCGATGAACAAATAAAAAAAGGACCTCCTCCTTTGTGAAAATCGGTTAAAAACCCAACTTACGAGCTGGGCGAAGTTTTTATGTGAATGAAGTTCCAAGCTACGGCCAGTGATAACTTAGAAGGCTTTACCTTTTCAATTAGGTTACTTCTTTGAAGGCCGGCTTAGTGATCACGATCCTTTTCGGTAAAGAAAGCAGCAATGTACAGGTAGGTAGGTGTATATTTCGTAAACTTTACAATAAAATTCTTCAGTTTACATTGATTCTTATGTTCTAAAATGAAGTCGTGCAAATGTGGCCCTGGGTAGAACAAATACAACATGTAAAAAACCCAGTCCGATCCATGAGGATCTTGTTAGGTATCGTAACCACATAAATACTCTCAGTAGAGAGTATTTATGTGGTAATTATAAGGAACCAAGAAAAAAAAATCGCCACATATTTTGTCAATGGGATTGGTACATGGGGCGCGGGCGGCCGTCGATTAGCGGGTGTCTACAAGTCATAATCAATTTTTTTGAAATTTTGCAAATTTTTAATAGATTTGGGGTCATTTTGGTGCTAAAAATGTGAATTTTAATCGCCAAAGGACCAACGGCCGAATCGGTGCCAGCGCCCACAAACTGTTGGCACCCGTTGGCACCGAAACACTGAAATTGACACGCATTGTGGCAGCGATTCGGTGCCGCTGGTCCTTTAGCTTTAGCTGGTCCTATAGCAATAACTTTTTAATTTTAAATAATAATAAGATTTTTATTACTTTTTGGTATTGTTATTGCAGTACCTATGTGCCCTTTTCGGATCGGACGAGGATTTTTTACATATGAAAATTACCTTCTATCTCTGCGTGTTAGTTTGGGCAAATGAAATAAAAACCATAATTTATCAACATGAATACACTCGTCTTTCAATTTACATTCAATAAAATGGTAGCCCCAGTTGTAACATGTCTCTAAAGATTAATAGCTTCTCCTCATTTCTCGGGCGGCGGCCTACGTAAGGTCCGGTAAAAGTCGAGACTTCAACAAGGACCCTTCTAACAGATTACAACAAGTTTTGGTGACATGATATCTTTCTTTTTGTAAGAGGACATACCTACTTAGTCGAATATCGACTTAATTCGATATTTCGATAGGGAACTAAAATTGTAATAAAATTAAAAAAACCTTTTTTAATTTTATTACAATTTTAGTTCCCTATTGAAATATCGAATTAATACCAATTAATACCCAAAGGTTTAGGCAGAGGTAGGTTATTTATTTTGTAATCCCTTAGTGGGATTTATATAGTATGTCCGTAGGTTTGTGTGTCCGTGGCACCACACACAGCGGGCTCTAGAAGGATACCAGCGCAGCGGTGTCTATTTTTTAAATATCGCAGCATTATGCTGAGATATGGCCTTTTTGGCCTCGCACGGGTCGTTCGGTACAATTTTTTTTGTTTCGTTGATTAATAAAATTATATATGTTATGTTTTTTAGTTGTAAATGTTGCTTTTTTATTTTATTTTATATTAGGAACTGTTTTTATTTCCTGTACGTGTCCCTAATAAAATGTGTTTCTCTTTCTTTCTTTCTTTCTACACCTAGACTACATTTCGCCAGTTATGTTTAAGTCCCATGTAATAGGGGGCGATTGCCAAAACCGAGCCCAAATCAAAACTATGGGCTGCTACTGAGAAATTCCAGATAGAAAAACCCTTGAAAAAAAATTGTTTGTAGCATTATTTTGTTACAGAAAAAGTGTTAGAATATGATTCAATTTTTAAATTTCAGTATTGTGTTTATAAAGTATCAGTATTGTGATTATAAACTCGTTTTGAGGTTTATAATTCGAATATTACGATATGAGAGTAGATAAATATATTAATAAAACTTCTACTTCTAACTTCTCAACTAACAAAATCTAACAGCAAGTTTGCTTACGTAAATGGTAAAAAGTAATGAATCAAAACGTTTTATCATGGCTGACCCATTGCGGGCTGGACTAAAGCTTTGGCCCCTCGCCAGGCGACGTATGCGAATTAATATACCGCCCGCCATTGTGACCAGGATAATGTAATATGAGTGAAAAATTAATGTTGCCGCGTAAGCTCAGTTTTTTTTTTTGAAGAATGGTACGTTTTTTTGTCTTGTTTAGTGTGGCGTGTGTTATTTGTAGTGAGGATTTTGGCGATGTTTTGTAAAGACTGTCTCGTTGGTCAAGCGCAACTGCTGAGGCTGCTATACTGGGTTGGAGTCCCAAGTCAAGCAAAGTTGTTTGGTTTTTCCATCTGGAATTTTTGAGTAGCAGCCCGGAGTCTGGATTTGTGCCCGGTTGATGGCAATAGATTCGCCACCTGTTAAATGGGACTCTGATAACTGGCGAAATTTGGGTGTACTATAGGTACAGCTCTGCCCAGGCCTTCGGGGTATACAGGCGTGATGTTGTGTGATGTAATGTTATGTTTTGTAAAGACACGCGGGTTTTGTTTTGAAAATTTAAACTGAACTTGAACTTTTAAGACTCTACTTTAACATTACTTAAGATTTTCAACTCAAAACAAAATTTAAAAAAGAACGGCCAAGTGCGAGTCTAACTCGCACACAAAAGGTTCTGTACCACCGTACAATATTTGGCACTACATTATTTCTAAATATATTATTAAAGAAATCATGAAAAAAAAATAAGAGTTTAATTTTTAAATTTATTTAATTTTTATGACTGTGAAAATTTCAAGTGTTTACTTATTACAGTTCTAAAGATACAGCCTTGTGACAGACAGACCGATGGACGGATAGCGGAATATTAGTAATAGACTCCGGCACCACTTGGGTACGGAACCCTAAAAATGCTGTATTATAATTATAATAATATTACAAGTATGTCAGCCAGAATAGAGGAATTTCTAAAAAAAGACTGGAAAATCTTCCGAAAAACTACTGACATTCCCAAAACTTAAAACGAAAATAATCTGTATGAAGTACCCGACGGTCGCTGTGCGCTGAGTAAACCTTTCCAGATGATGGCTAAGAAAACTCATCTGTTAAGTGAACGTACAGTTTACGTTTAAAAAGTTGAAGTAAATGCAACGAGCACTAGCTTATTTCCTATCGAACTAGTTTGGCACTACTGTAGCTCAAATTTTGGCATTCAGAAATGAAAAAGTGTCAAAGTTCGCTAGTTCCTCGTATATTTACTGCGAAATTGGTACTATTTGCTGGAATAAAAGATACGTTCTCTCCTCTGTTGTATCTACGACAGCTACATCCAGAATCTATTAGAAATATCATAGACTAAACAGAAGTTAGTCTGTGATATGTCTATGCGCAGAAGCGCACGACAGTATTTTACATACAGTTAAGGGGACCACAGGACCTAAACGTGCCTAAACGCAAGTTTTATAATGCGTAAAAGTATATGATCCACTGCAGTAAACAAAATCAGAAAAATATATGATATTCTTCAGGATATATGCTAGTAAGATACTGTGTTGAAAACATAAAACAGCTAATTTGATACGATAGAAAAAAATCATGAAGACACCTCTAAAATTTTATTTTACCGATTGAAAATCATATTAATTTACATGCAATCATTCTGATTTTTTGTCAGATTATTCTACAAGCTACATATTAGCATAATAGTGTTTTAATTTTCCAGTCCAATCAATAGATTTTTTGTAAATCGCTAACTGCTTCATATTTTGCAATAAATTACCTGCGTCGTGTCATCGCGCTTCTCATTCATTTCTATGAAGTCCGACAGTGACCGCGCTTTAGCTGTTGTAAGCTTCTTAACGTTGTTTAAAACACATCTCCGCTCCTCTCATCTCGTCTTCGCCTTATTGATGACAATTTATTTAGTGCATAGTTATACAAAGGTGTTAAACAATTAACAACATTGAAATCGCAAAAAAAAAAAGACAGCTCTCCCATACAGTTTAGAACAGTAGGTATTAAACTTTCGTATGGAACTGCAGATTTGTATTTCGCGATTTCAAAGTTGGTCGCATAGTAAAAGGTACTCAATTCGGTTGTCTAAACCACTCCTTACATTTTTTAAGACCTCTATACAGGGTCAAATTAAACTAGCTAGCGAAGCTTCGTAGACGTGATGGATATCGATATGCAAACACGATAAAACAGTAAATAGATTAATTTTATGATGTTTTGTTTTGGGGTCATCAACCGCTGGTAGTGTAGTCACTTAAAATAGCAATTTAAAAATTTGTCATATTTGTGGAAAATTCGATCGATCGTATACGAGGAAACAGATTTTATCAACTCGAACTTCAAGTACCTAACAAATCTACCAGCGGTCATTGACCCCAAAAAAAACTTTTTTTGTAACTTTTATACAATGTGAAATTTTATTCGTTTGCATCCACTTAAGGGATCATTGTACTCATCATTATGAACAACTTTCACTAATGATGAGTACAATGACCCCCTAAGAGGATGCAAACGAAATCAATTTCACATTGTATATGTATTTATTGTATACTAGCTCCCGCTAGCGGCTTCGCCCGCGTCATATACTTATAAATAATAGCCTATATTACTCAATGATAATATAACATTCAACTGGTGAAAGAATTTTTAAAATCGGTCCAGTAGTTTTTGAGTTTATTCATTACAAACAAATATACAAAAAATCTAATATTGTCTCTTTATTATATTAGTTTATAGTACGTTACACTACAGACTACTAGCAATATTGTATCTCCTTTTCCTTTTAAACCATCCAAAGATTTTCTTTAAAATATCGCTTTTAGCGAAAATACCGCCCATTGTGTCACCCTATGTACAATTTCTACATTTTTATATCTTGACTTTATATGGTGTACATTTTAAAGAATATTCTATTCTTTTATATTCTATGACTTTTCCGCACGTCTGTAATTCGCCAAGCAATTTTTGACCTTGTCTAGAAATACCTTAATTAAATTAACAAACCTTCTAATCAAAATAAAGCGACCTATAGATATTTCCCAAATGACTACAATCACGATTCGATATTTAACGACTGGAATGATAGCGTCTATTCACGTCAGTCCACGGTCAACAAGGTACCAAGCTATTCTGTCAGCCTAGTACTTAATCTTATAAACGAGCGGCCGTTTTAGACACAATTTTAGGGCACACCTACTAATTTCTCAAGGGAATGTGTCTCTCCGACCATTATCGTTTTATATATTTGTTATGTCTGTGTATATTGGACTAGGTTTAATAATAATAAACACGAAACATTCACATGGAAACAAGTTGAAATCTCTGTTTTCTGTAAATGTATCGATCCGCGTTCGCATTGTCACATAACTTGTTGATCGGAAACTTGTTTGTCGAATCATATCTCTTGACATGTTTTACAAACCAATGTCATAACAAAATGTTTCTGTATGAACCTTGCAACATGTTGTCTACCTGTTTCTGTCTGTTTAGATGTTTACTGTCTTATTTGGAAAACACTAAACGTTGCACTAAATGGGTACACACGGCTTCACATCACCCTATATTTTTCGAGTTTATAGAATTTCCGTGTCAGGTCAGCTTGTACTGGAAATGTATAGCTTGATATGTAGCCGTGTGTACAATTTATAGACAAGTTTCGAGACACAAACAAACAAAAAACTTGATAAATCTCTATACAAAACACGTCCATCGAATTTGTTTCTAGACATTGCGAACACTAGCTGCGTTTGCACTGTCAAGAAACACTATAACAAATTTTCAGATCGGTCTTAAAACTTACTTAAGTTTCATGTACCTAGTGCAAAAGGAGCAAAACAAGTCTTGAAATTTGTTTCATGTGATAAGTTTCAAAACATCTACATGTAGACTATTTTCTGGGGTAAACGCATAGTTTCAAACTTAAAGATATCATAAAGAATGTTTATAAAACTCACCAAAACATTCGCGTGTATGTTCTATGTAGGTACATCTTACGCTACATTGTATAAGGAAATTAACATAAATATTGTATTCCCAGTTTTCACGTGAGTAAGAGCACGGGAATATGTACAGTGCGTTCATTATATCTTGTCCCGCGACGCAATTGCTAGCACTGTTCTGTCAGTCGCCATTTTGAACTCTATTAACATTGAAACTGAGCTTGACAAGCAATGGTGTTAGCATGACGGCAAGGGACAAGTTATTGCGAACGTTCTGTAGTTTACGATGATAATTTAGAAAAATAAGTTAGCATCGTAATACGCTAGGATGGATGGACGTAACGCGATTACAAGGGTATCAGGAAAAAGAGGAGTTTTTATGGCCGTTCCCAGAATCGTAAAAGTAACAAACGTAGATAAATGTTGTATAAAACATTACAAATGTCTCGATGGATTACGTACATTACTTCAACAGTTCGACGACGCTAACCTTCAATTTCTGTAATAATAGAGGCGACATCACTTTCTCATCCTCTTTAGTGGATTACTTATCGAGAAAATAACATTAAGTATATAGAAAGTTATCGCTTATCCTCAAAAGAGCAAGTTATGATGTAGGTAACTAACATATTATATTGGACTGCCCCGTTGGATTCGTGTTCCCAAGCTGCTTTCATTAGGGAGTTTTTAGTAAGGAAACTCGGAGTTAGTAAGTTGGCGTTGTGATGCACCCGTGCCTCTGAAAGCACGTTAAGCCGTTGGCCCTGCGCCTGATCTCTCTCCGGTCGTGTCAGATTGCCGTCCCATCGGACTATGAGAGTGAGGGAAGAGAGAGTGCACCTGTGTGTGCGCACACACTTGTGCACTACAATATTTCCCGCGCCAAAGGTTGACCTCCCCTGAGATTGGCCGCCATGGCCGAAATTCGGTCTGGAGGACAATTATTATTTATTATATTAAAACGAACTTCATTATCGCACGTTAAGCACTGCACACTTGGTGAATGAAGCTGTCATTCATATTGTATTTAAGATTTGTCAAAATTAAATAACGTTAATTTTATTCTAATTCTACAAAAACATATTTCACAATAAAATTTAACTCCGATGTATCCGAGGAAATTGGTAAAACATTCCTTGAGATATATTTTGAGAACATCGTAAGAATCTGAATAAGAAATATGTATTTCTGTGATATCTACAGCTGAATTTAGATGCCTCATTTTGATGAAAATGATTAATGTCGGAAAGTTTCCGAAAGGCCTAAATATTGGATCTCGATTGTAAACGATATCACTTGACATGGTATATTGTCTGTCTTCTTTATTATTAAGTATATCTATAGTATCCTTACTAATCCTAAGTAATATTATCCTCTTTTCTCGGTCTGGTACCAGCTGGCACCAGTAAACGGTTAATACCGTCAACTCCGGCTGGTTCCACACAGCACACCGCAACTAATTTAAACTTTATTTGTATGCTGCTTACGGTTTCATATCGTTTGCGAACGATTGAACTCCTCGGCTACAGAGATAGAAACGAGGTTAAAAACGCGAAAGAGTTTGTTTGTTTATTTGATTGTTACTCGATCACGCGAAAACGGCTGAACTGATTTGGATGAAAATGGATAAAGGACCGAATGACCTAAGGACTTATCCTTAGGTAATAGTTTAACCGTGTGCTAAATTGTTAGAAGAAGTTGTTTGAAAAAAATAAGTTTTATTCACATAGTAGGAGCTAAATCTCAATATGGGCGAGAGAACGGTCCACGAATAAAATATACAAGTAGTTCTTTAGATTTGCCTAAAAATTATGAGAAGTCGACAGACGGGATCTGGACCCGTCTCTCTGGACAGTCTCTTTGAATCATTTCCATAAGTACGTGTTGTGGTGGGCTCGGGAGTGAAATATGACAGGGTAGAAATAATATTATTTTTCTTGTTTTTTTTTTATTCAGTCTGCAATCAGCCCTTGATTGAGCTTTATTCCGATTGGTTGTTTTTTAACTTGGCATTTCGAAATTTTTCACATTTTGCGATGTGTCATCTCGTTATTAGAATTATCAGTTTTGTGTGTTATCCATGTGTATTTTCTTTGTAGAAATAAAAATTAAGAAAGAAGCTTTTAATATCACTGGCTCCTGAAGCAGGAAGCTCCAGGAAGAAGTCACTGGCTCCTGAAATACAGGTACTCTAACCTAGCTCTGGAGCCAGGGTCTCACATTTTTCTGTAACGTGTTTTTATGCCAATAAAGATTTATTATTAATATCTGCACTTTATACGATAAACAGACAAAACGAGGGTAAGTATGGTCTGTACATAAAGTATCTCATTAAAATGTAAACAAATGGATCAGTAAACGTACCTGTGGATGTTAATTTGTAATGACACAAATTAAGTGCTATTTGATTATTCGAATACCGGAATTCGAATTTTAAATCACCTAAAAATATCTTTTTACTTTAGCATAATCAGCCTATAATGTTCCCACTGCTGGGACAAAGGCCTCCTCTCTTCGAGAGGGAGTGGGCTGTAATCTACCACGCGGGCCCAGTTCGGGTTGGTAGATGTCACATGTCTTCGGATTTTTGGTACATGCCGGTTTCCTCACGATGTTTTCCTTCACCGTTTTAAGAACAGTGGTGATGAAATAATTTACACAATTTAAAGCACCTGCCTAGGTTCGAACCCTCGACCTACAACTTGTAAGTCAGGGCCTTTGCCAGTGGGCCAACACTGCTCCGTTTTTCCTTGACAAGTATAATTTAATTCAATAAGTGAAAAATAAAAAAGAATGGTCGGAAGCCTGTTGTCAGAAAACATTTTGTTTCAAAATTCTGGGGCCCTACCCGTGCACTTTGTAGGAAGCTTAACTTTTAAGCTGATCAGGTCAATTACAAAATAAATACAAAAAAGGATGTTCAAAAATTAAAAACTCCTTAAAGAATCTTTACATACAATAAAAAGCGGTTAGTAGCAACAAAGTAAAGCCCGGAGGGATCTCTAAATAATTTCCCTGTTCCTGACGTTTTGTTCATAAAGTTAACATCAAAACCGACTGCGGTTTTTAAATCCTCTAGAGGTTATGCTATCCTAGTATCTTTGACCTATAATAGAAAGAGCTGGGTGAGGATTTGTCTCTCTCTAAAGAACAGATTAAAACATAAGTTTGACTCTCAGAGGAAAAATTACCAAAGAGGTTCGTTTACCTATGTGCTCATAATTTTAATTCGAACTTGTTCTTTTTTCAAACGCAATTAAGAAGAACTTCTTGTAGTCTGTCGCATAATTTTATTTAAAATTCGTTTTTATTTAAAAGCTTTTATTCTGAAAGTGGGCAACGTCTCAAATAGATGTCAAATATTTCGATATTTTGATTAATTTAGCAATATTACTGAATGGGAATAAATATGAAATGTGGCCAACTACACTCGAGAGCAATGAATCCGGGTCACTTAAAGAATGTTAAAAATCTCGGAAACTAAAAATGATAGGTTAATGCAATAAATTGTATTTAATAGACAATGTAATACTCCTTAAATGAAAGTAAAAAAAATATGAGTCACCATACATTTTATTAACACAAAATTACATAAAGAAAAAAACTGCTGATCTCTCTCCTTAAAACAAAAATAGGAAACATGAAATTTTTGAACTTTATTACGATTTTATTGAATTTTAATACTTCGTATTGCCTCCTCGTGCTTCCATTACTGCGTTTACGCGGTTTGGCATGCTGTACACCAAGTTCCTTATACGATTTTGGGGAATATTCTCCCATTCCTCTGTGAGAGCAATTTTGAGCTCACGAAGCGTGATTGGGGGAGGGTTTCGTTGTTTTACGCATCTGCCTAGCTCGTCCCAAGCATGCTCGATCGGGTTGATATCCGGGCTGCGCGCTGGCCACTCCATACGAGTAATGTTCATCTCTTGAAGGTAGTCATTCACAATCCTACCTGTATGAGGTCGGGCATTGTCATGCATAAATATAGCATCCTCACCTAAATTGACCAACGTGATCATTGAGGATTTCTTCCACATATCTTACGCTAGTTAAAGAGCCGTTTTCTATGATCACCAGCTCTGTGCGACTTTCAGAAGAAATTCCGGCCCACACAAGTACAGACCCACCACCGTAGGCTACTTTTTCTTCGATGCATGCTTGCTTGAATCTTTCCCCTGGTCTTCGATACACTCTGTGTCTTCCATCGTGCTTGTAGAGCATAAATTTTGATTCGTCGGAGAACATAACTTTTGACCAATCTTCAATACTCCAATTTACGTGGCTCTGGGCATATCTTAGTCTTGAAATACGATGCCCACGCTCCAGTTTAGGGCCGTTTGCAGGTCTAAGGGGTTTTAAGTTAGATTCAGCAAGCCGACGTCTTACTGTCCATGCACTTGGGTTACTTCCTCCGAGGCGTCGAAACTGATTTGTGAGTTCAGTTCCTGTGAGAAAGCGATTTCGAAGCATGGTGTTCACCAAGTATCGGTCTTCTCGTGCTGTGGTACACCTGGTTCTGCCCGTTCCTGGTCTGCGTAGGTTAGAACCAGTTTCTTCGTAACGTCGGAGAACTCTTTGTACTGTTGACAGCGACACACCGACAGTCCTGGCTGTATCGCGCTGACTCCGGCCGGTTTCCAGCATTGTAAGTATTCTGGTGCATTCTTCAGGCGTAAGCGACATAATTTCAGCTTGAATAATGAATATAGAGCACTATCAACATGGTTTATGTACCCACATAAATGACAGATTACAAACAAAAGCAAAACCAAATGCTGTAATTTCGTAGTTCCATCTTCGAAAGTGGCCCTTTTTCAAATTTGATTTTTTTATGATATAACTTTACAATAACTAAGAAGTTTTAATACCTTCATTTAAGGAGTATTACATTGTCTATTAAATACAATTTGTTGCATTAACCTAGCATTTTTAGTTTCCGAGATTTTTAGGATTCTTTAAGTGACCCGGATTCATTGCTCTCGAGTGTAGAATAATAATAATGAACTGCAATTATAACACTGAATTTAATGTTGTAACCGTTTCAGGTGTAAAAAAGACATTCGGAAAGTTTCCAAATACTTTTACCACATATAAAACGAAATATTCAATGTTACGATATTAATAATAATGTCGATCACGACATGACATGTCATGACACGACATCTCATGCACGAGATTGTGGGTTCAAATCCGGGCACGTACCAATGTGACCAACCTTTTTCAATTTATACGAGTATGTACTTTCTGAGTTTATCTTGGACATTACTGACATCGGTGAAGGAAAAAACCGTGAGAAAACCTGGACTTATAGTTAATATAAGTCTGAAATCGCCAACACATGTTGAGCAAGCGTGGTGATCAATGCTCGTGCCTTCTCTGTATGAGAAGAGGCCTTTGCCCTGCAGTGGGACAGTAACAAGCTGGTATTACGATTTTAATTATTGCATTTCATAATTAATATTTTAGTTCGCTAGTTAGCCACATTTCATATTTCCATACAGACCATTTCCGTAGAGATAATATTACCAAATTAATCAAAACAAATATTTGACAGCTATTTGCGACGTTGCCAACTTTTAGGATAAACGCTCTTAAATGCAGTGGGTAATAAAATCTAAATAAATCACATTCGAAACTTACCTTGCTGTACGCCTTGGTGGGTATTGATAAGTACCTTATAATGTTACTATGTGAATAAGCACTTATGTCTAGTTAGCCATCTGTCTCAATTTAGTCGACCTTAATAGTTCCATCAAAGGGATTGAGTTCCATAGTATTGAAACAAGAGATTGGAGCATTCAGAGGTAATTTACTGGTCGAATAACTCCATAGATAATGATCGAATCTGATTCTAGGTGATAATCATCAACAAACCTACACTTATAGGTATCGTTTATAACTACTGTCGGAACTCACAAGTGATACCAAGTACCAACAATGCAGTTAGGTGTTCAACCGGTCGATCAACGACATAGGATATTATGACGTGTCACCGGCTCACCACACAATCTATTATGTGGGGACGCGCCACTTGCAGCACCAGTGATTGATGTTCCTTGAGTTTATGTTACCCTAGTACATCGTGGGCGATGATGTATGATGGTTTGCATTACAGATATCTATGGGATTTCTTCTATGAATTGATGACGTCAGAAGATATCTACTGAGGGCTCTAATAAACCTTAGTATAAACTAGTTTTTCATCACTTAAGGGCTGATTTTATCAAAGTCAGGCAGTTATTTTTTATCCGTGAAGTAAAATTGACGTGGGACAGTTGTTGTACGGAAAAATTGTGAAAAATCGAAAATTTATTTGCTGGTTAAAACTTTACAATAACTTTAAAAGTTCATTTATTTATTCAATATGTACACACCAACAGCTTATATATGTATAACATAGACTTAGCTTGGTGGCACCATACAGTTTTGTATGGTCTTTTAGCAGGATGTATTTCCGAGATGGGAATACAAAATAGGCAAAAAGAGAGAAAAGAGGTCAAACTTTTGTCTTGTCCCTTGCAGGCTTTGTTTTAGTACTCCTAAAATAATAAAATTACCCGAAACAAGACCTAAACCCAGTTTTAGTTACGTGACACGCCAAGCAAGTTGTGTAAATCAGTTAAAATGGTTCGGACTGCACGCATCCCTGGTTGAAGGGATTGTGGCTTGACCCAATTGTGGTCGGGTGAAATCTTGCGGGCCGGAGCAGCTTCGGCGACGTAGTGTTGATGTCTCTGTGTTTTATGATGTCCTGGTACTTGATTGTGGTACAAGATTGCTCGTCTTGGTCAGTTTTCTTGTTTTACCGATATTAGATTAGAGCATGGAGTTAGTATGTACTAAGGATTAGGGATTTCCATTTAAGTTTTCTACTTACTAGATAGGTACTTGGAATACTTGAAGATACGCCTTTCTTGACGTTTACCTGAAAAAATAAATAACAGGAATGTAAAAAAATTACACTGGGAGCATTGATTAAAACTCTCAAGTAATTAAATTGCATTAAATGTTCTATTCTTATTTATTTATTTATTTTTAGCATAACTTTATGTCTGCTCACATCGTTGCGTCTCTATAAACCATCATTATTTTATTATGAATGATTTGATCCCTTCACTATCATTACCAGTATTAGGGTGCGTTTCCACTGAAGCGGAGACGTACGGAGCTGAGCGCAGACGTGCAGGAATCGTCCAATCACAGACGAGACGAGAGACGCGATGAAGATTTCAACCATTGTGATTGCACGTCTCCGCTCAGCTTCGCTCGTCTCCGCTTCAGTGGAAACGCACCCTTAATGACCCTTTTGACATTACCACTTAGAACAATAAACAGGGTCCCCAAGATAACCGTGTATGTAATAACTTTGCAGCACTGCGTTAACATTTAAAAAAAAAACTCACGAGACGAAATACAACACGTGTTGGTAAAATCAACATACATACATAGCGTTAAAAAGAAAGATAAAACGCAAAAGAAATAGAATATTTTTTCATAAACAATTGAACATATAAAGCTACAAGGTTCTTTTGGCGCGTGGCCAAAATCGGAACTAACTCCGCCAGCTTGTTTTTCGAGACGTTTCACAAAACGATTGCACAAATGTCTACGAATAGCGCAGCGCCCCCCGGTCAACGTCATTCAGGGTACCAAAAGATCTTGTAGCAGTAACAACCGAACCACTTGTAATAATAACCGTAAGATTGTGAGAACCATTAGTTTATAATCTATCGGAATTATTTCCGTTCGATTACAAAATTGTAAAGTGGGTGAAATGGGTTAGGTAGGTTAGAACTATGACCAAATACGCACGAGCCGAGCGAGCGTAGCGAGCGGGGCCCGCGGAAGTAGCGCGGCGGTAGCGAGCGTTCCAAGTTGCTCGCAGCTAGGCAGGTTCGTTATGTCGCAAGCAAGTTTGTTACCAGTTTACAATTCGCCAGTTTCCCATGGATAGATTATGAAAGAGAATTGTAAATGGTTTGTTGCAGTTCACAATTTTTCGACAGCTTATAATCATACGAAAATAATACCGGTGGATTATAAACTAAGGAAGTTCATAATTATACGGTGACATAAATACTTTCCCGCATCCAGCGAATTCCTGCGGTCTTCACAAGGTCATCGGTCCACCTTGTGGGAGACCTTCCAACGCTAAATCTTCAGGTACGCGGTCGCCGCTCTTCGGCCCCATCTGCAATCCCGATGGCCGATGGGCCGATGGATGCGGAAAGCACAGAACCGGTCCGAGTGGCGGTGCTTGGGGGAGCCCTATGTCCAACAGTGGACATCTTTCAGCTGAAATTATGATGATGATACATACGTCCATATGCACATGGCGTTGTCCACCTTTCTCATGATGGTGGACAAAAACGCCACGTGTTACGATCCTTAAATACTTGTCTTCCTTCGTTAACTTTCATACATCCAGCCATAACTGTGCGCCTGGTACACCTAAACACCTTTTTTTTTTTTTTTGTTTTTTTTTTTTTTTGGATGGGAAATTATCAAATAACTTCTCCCGCTCTGGGTGGAGCGAAACACACCTAAACACCTGCCATGCTATTCTGTAAACATCTCACCGGAAAACTTGGGTGAAGTGAGCTGTCAATAGTGTCAATCCCTGTAGAATGACAGCTCACTCCACGCACACTTCACCTAAGTTTTCACGGTGACATGGTTACAGAATAGCACTGCTGAACTTACTGAAGGATACCATTACCTGAACATTTTAACAACGTTCAATATTCCGTCCACGTGAATACTTTTAACTAACTCTTTTTTGTCGCTCAATAGAACAGCCTAACAAAAGGTTTACGTAACGAACTCTAACGAGTGGACATAGTTGGGCCAGTTAATCTCTGCGAATTTAACTTATGTTTGGGTTGAGCTATGTATGTGAGGTTGTCTGAACTCAGCTTAGTGTAAAATTTATGTAATGATGTATCAGTTAGGTTAAAAGATTTAATGGGGTTGATAGAAACATCTCCACAAAAATATTGAAAACATCATAATCTATAATTACTTTAAAAAATAGTATATATGAGAAAGTAACTCTGTCTGCATGTCGGTTACCTTTTAACGCCTAGACCGCTGCACCGATCATTATGAAGTTTAAGAGATAGGTAGCTTGGGACCTAAAGAATGACATAGGCTCATTCTGGAAAGAAAAATGCGTTTATGCGTTTTGCAGTAATGCCATTAAAAAAACAGAAAACAATGATATTGATATTGTTATTGAATAAAAATGGTAAAATAAAGAAAAAGAACGCAGACGATGTCGCAAGCAAAAAATAAATTAGGCACTTGACTTATGATCTGCCATCATCGTTTGAGTACCCCTTTCCGGGTATGATGGGAGCATTGGTGGCCCCCTATTACATAGGATTCAAACATAACTAGGGAAATAACTGGGAGTCAAGTCTGCTAACGTAACTATATCCAGGATGACCGATCATTGACAAGGCAACAGGGATAAAGAGAAAGAAAGAAAAAGTATTTATTGAGACTCGCACAGGAAATCACACATTAAACTAAAAACACACTAAACATAAATAAAAAACAAAGTAACATTAAAATTTAAAGAATGAAGTCCCGTACGAGGCCAAAAGGCTCCTATCTCAGCATGATGCCGCAACATGAAAAAAAAATTAAAATGTCGCAGCGCTGGTATTTTGATAGGGCCCGCAGTGATGTCACGGATAGATTATACAGAATTAAATAAATATAATAAAAAATTAAAATAAATAGGTGTGTGAAATACAGTGAAGTGTAAAAATATATGTAATCCGCGTGTCTGCATCCGACGTAACATCAGTTACTACAGTTACACCCCGACTCGGACAGGTTAGGTTAGAAGGGGATGGCGGGGTCTTTAGACCCCGCCATCCCCTTCGTGATTTTTTTTTTTTAAACCACTCAGAATTAGGAGCCCCGCTAGGCGGGGCTCCGTCGACTATACGTTACTGGAAAAAAAATATGTACCCTATCAAATAGCCATAAAGTACCTCAAAATAAGATCGTTAAGTATTTATTTAAAAAAAACTATGCGTTTTTTAAACTTTCCCCATGACGGTGGGGGGTCCCCGACCCCCCCTCCACAAGTATACGTATATATATATATGTACCCTTTTATAATAGTCCTTCCGAAAATTCGAAAGTCAGGTTAGAATATTAAAAAAATCATATCTCAAAAAGGGGGGGGCTCCGAATTTTTTCCTTCACATGGGGGGTTCTACACCTCCCCCCCCTCCCCCCTCCACTCCCACCTCTTAAATCGAGGGATGATAAACTAAAGTCGTACCCGGCTGTATATTGCTACAATAATATAGTGAAAAGTGTTTGGTAGTCAGCTATCGGCATTTGGAGAAATACATACAGATAATTTAATGTTGTTAAAGAGAGTTGTGTTGTAATGTTGTTAGTGTTGTTGACTTGGTTAAGAGTTTAAAATTTTCGGGATGACGCAAGGGTAAAAAAAAAAACCGTCTGTCAAATATGAAAAAATATTAGCCACGTATTTTTTTGCTTTAGCATAATTATTAATAAAAAATGACTTAAATAAAACGCATTAAAGTTGGGGAGTGGAGGTCGCTACGTCACAAGTATGTATAAAATCTACATACTCGTGACGTCATGGCACATTTTAATCCAATGAATCGCCGTAATCTTTTGATAACGTAAAAAAGCAAAAAAATACGTATCCAATATTTTTTTATTATTTAACTGACGGGCAAAAAAAAATGGTTGTCATCCGTATTGTTGATTTTGACAGTTTTGGTAACCTCATAATTGAAAGGTGTCACTGTGGTTTTCCGATGGCGTGCGACTGACACTCCATTTCAAATATTGTTCGAATTTGGTAATCTCGTATATAATTATGAGTCTAGCGTAGACAAGAGAGCGGGAGAAGTTATTTGATAATTTCCCATCCTCAAAAAAAAAAAAAAAAAGCGTAGACAAGACTGTTCGGTAATCTCTCATTATTTAGGGGGATATTACACTATTATAATATATTTGATCAAATATATGATGAAATAGTAAAATATATTATATATTATGGGTAATTTGTGAGCTTCGTAAATAGGTATATGATATAATCAAAAAAATCAATCTGCCTAGCCTTTTTCCAACTATGTTGGAGTCGGCTTCCAGTCTATCAGATGCTGCTGAATACCAGTATTTTACATGGAGCGACTGCCTATCTGACCTCCACAACCCAGTAACTGGGTAATACGCTCCCCTTGGTAAGACTGGTTGACAGACTTTCGGGCTTCTGACGACCCGTAACGACTGTCAAAGATCCACGAATGACAGCCGGGGACAACGGCTTAACGTGCTTTCCAAGGCACAGAGGAGTCTCGGTATGTAAAGATGGTCACCCATCCACGGACCAACCCCGGCAAGTGTAGCTTAACCTGATGGATCTAAAATCATTATTAAGTAACTGGAATCGGGGTATTGCGTTCCTCCCATAACCCATTTTTTTTTTCATTTTCCTTCCGCAAACTAACCACGGTTAACGCTCGCGGGATGATCAATCAGGTGGTTTTTTATTACGAGGCACGAGCTACGTGATCTGCCTGCTACTGCCATTACAATATAAATTGCTAAATTTAAATGACTGCAAACTCGCAGTGAAAATTTCTGCAACAGTTTATCATAAAAAATTTAACTCAAACTCAAAGCATTAAACCATTTACCTACTGGTAACACTGACAATTCCCTTTTTGTCAAGGTTACGTTACGGAACGCGTGGGGGACAGGCAAACTTCGCGCCCTCACGCCCTTGGTCGCCGCAGGAGACGCCCTGGGCGTCGGGAATCTCAAGCCGATTCCCGGCCACCGTAGGCGCGGGCTTGCGGACGGTGAGCTCGCGGTGTGATAAGGACCAGAGCGGGAGAAGTTATATGATGTTATTTCCCAATAAAAAAAAAGCTACACTGGCCGGGGTTGGTCCGTGGATGTGTGACCATCTTTACATACCTATAGATAGTTGCGAAAAGGCTAAGCAGATTGATTTTGAAAGTGTAGTTGGTTTCTATATAGAAAAACGGGCAAGAAACTCTATGGACACTCTTTAACCGACATTGCCATCGAGCGAGCCTATTGCCATCAACCGGGCATAAATTCAGACTCTGGGCTTTGACCCTTTGTTTGACCTGGGAATCGAACCCAGGACCTCATGCTCAACATTAGCACTGGCGACCAATGACGCAGTCTGTTTAAATAAAAATATGAAATCATTTCTAATCATTTAGTCGTCTTCTACATCGTACACAAAGACCAAATACTACGTATTTATCCACATAGGTAGTAAGTAAATAAACATAACAATTCGTAAGACATTCGCTTCAGCGATTTTGTTCGTGGAATTTGTTTTCTCCTCAATAAACATATTCAGCCTAATTCAGGTGTTTCAGTACGCATGGCTACTGAAATATAACGCTTATTTGTAATGTATTAGTATTTTATTCTATTCAGTCTCTTTTTCTACACAAATTTTATTTTAACAAGAAGTTTGTTTGAGCGGAGTTTGTCGATGAATAGTATCAGAGGCTCATGTAGTAAAAGAGATGTACTCGTGCGTTCTTTTGGAGACAAAGGCGCCGGAGAATATAATATAACACTGGTATTCCTCGAAGAGTTAGGTAGAGGTGTACCTGTTGTACATCCACATTTCATGTAACAGGGATCGAGCCCATTGCCATCAACAGGGCACAAATCCAGACTCCGGATTACTACTGAGAAATTCGGGAAAAACTTAATAACACTTTGCCTGGCCCGGGAATCGAACCCAGACCAGTCCATGCTCAGCAGTGACGATTGTGACCACTAGACCAACGAGTTAGTGAAAGAATATACTTATAGACTATGACCAATTTTCATACGAAAACCCCGTTCCGATTCTCCATACAAAAATTGTATGGCAATTTCGATTGCATTTATCACATAGGAAAGAAAAAAAATTGTGTTAATTTGGCCCTTTCGTACACACGAAAAAAAAACACTTATTAAAAAATAACATAAAATACTCATAGAATTTTGGGCAGATTGTTTAATTAATAAGGTTAAAAAGAATACTAGTTCCTTTTAACCTTATTAATTAAACTATCTAAACATGATGTAAAAGAAATGCGTTGCCGACAAAAATAGAAGTTACAATGGATGTTAAGGATGAGGTACGTAGGTACATGCGACCTGGCACTCTATTCCGACACTTTTTACATTGTTCTCACATGTATAATTTCAACATGAATGATGTAACCAATATTTTGTAAGAACATTTTGATTTAAAAGAGTGTCCGTGAAGTTTCTTGAACGTTCTTCTCCATAGGAACCTACTATGCTTTGGAATGGGCAACTAGCTTCGTCTTTCTGACTGACCGACCCCTTGACAATTCAAAAGTGCCTGTAATTGGTTTATTTGAAATAAATGCTTTGAGTTTGAGTTTTTGACACTTTAACTCTCGTTCTGTTATTTTATCCTATTCTAGTTAATCACTGTATATCTCTGAATACGTAATCAATAAACACCGATTACTTTCAAAATATATTCTTTAACCGAAATCCCAAAAAAGTACGGCTTGCCTAAATTACCTCGAGTAACTGATACCCCACAAAAATGAACCGCCAAAATTGTTTGTGACTCCGAAATAGAGGGAAAAATAAAAGTGAATAGAGCGTTTTTATTTTACAGCGTTATTCCGGGAATTTCCACAAACATTCTCACGTTGCTTATACCCTGGTACTCCAGTGAAAGCGATATTGCAATTTGATATTTGGAACTTTGATTTTTTTTTTGAGTTTTGTTTGTCGGCCCGTATTTTGGAATACACTCAATCATTGTGCGATTCTTGGAGAAAGCCTTTATCGAAGATTGGATGTGTATCAGCTGAAGTTACTAAAATGACGTATTTTGTATAATTATGTAACCGTTTGATCAATGAGAAATGTTGTAGAATGCGGCGGGCCAATTTGTTTGAAACAGATAAATACCAACACTTCGGTAGGATATAGTTTTGAATAGTTAAGACAAACTTTGTCGGCTCCGACAAACTCAAAGCCTCTCTTCTTCTTAAGGGTAAGAGGAACTTCCAATTACAACCATACGATTTATCAATATACGATCAGTTTGTTCATAAAATAACCCTCCTTTTTTGGCTTCACCGCTGTCGCGTAAAAAGATGGCGGGTCATCTATCTATCTATACAACCTTAATTTTTGTACGAGTATACCCTAAACCTCTTAAGGGGTCATTGTACACATTATTATGAACAACTTTCACAATGGGACCAAAATGAAAACGCGAAAAAAAATCAGCTGTTCCCTACATTTCATACATTTTTCCCTAGTTTTTTTTTTTAAGTTGTCCGGAAAATTTGTGAAAAACTGAAAGTATTTTTTTCCAAGAAATTTTTGTATGAACTCAAGACCATATTCATAATTTGGCAGAATAACGCCTGTTGGGTCAGCTAGTGTTCATATCCATAAAAGTTTCTATTGAGATAGTAAAAACGGCATGTATTTAATCGAACCTCTATTAAATCCCCATTTTGCGCTCCTAAGAATACTATGGATCACTTTAAATATTTTATTTTATTATTTGAGGTTTTATTTTATCAAAGAGGCGCAATCATTGCGCTAATCATTGGTCACAGTTCCAACCTAACCCATTTGATCGGAGTGATTTGAGGTAGCTTAGTTACTGCGACCAGCTGTCACAAAAAAGGTAGAAAGTTAAAAAAGCCTCAACTATTAAAAAAGATTAGAAGCGCCAAAAGTTTAATAATATTTCCAAATAAAAACCTAAATATATTTGAAACTATCAAATATTGTTTGTTACACATTGTGGAACGTGGTCCTTTGTGTTACAATGTGTGGACAAACAAAAACTAATACTGTTATCGTTTTATTTTATTATTTCGATAAAGCCACGCTTCTTCAGTGACCAGGGGTGGCACTAAAATGTTCACATTAATTTTAATTTACTTGTTATAAAGGTTTTGTGACGTAGATAACCATTGGCATAAAGCACACAAGAAGCAGAAGGGAGTAAATGATAGCGTGACAGTTGACAGGTGAGAATGCAAGAAGCATTTAACATGGCCCAGGGGCAGGAAGATATGATGATGGCATAAACCACACAACACAGACAACTAAATATCGTCAGATTCGGACTGGAATTTCCTTGAGAGAAGAAAAAAGAAGTTATACTCTGATAAAATATTTACGCATTTAAATAAGAGGTAGGTACTCAATAAAATGGAGTGTAGAAATAATCAAAAGAAGTATGTATGGATAGCGTTGTGTTCCACGAGCGCCTTATAGAGATGTCAGCACAACTGACGGGGTCCCCTAGGACCGATGCCTGCTGGGTTTGCGGGAAAGTTCGAAAGGGATACCGTGGCCCCTGGCAACGAAAACGCAAACGCAGGAACACGGGTGGGTTTTAATCAGTAAGAGTTTGACACGCCCTCCCGCCCCGCCCAGAGCGGGAGAAGTTATTTGATAATTTCCCACCAAAAAAAAGGGTCTTAGCAAGTGGCATTCTGTAGTCTCTGCCTACCGCCTTGGGAAGAAGGCGTGAGTTTATGTATGTACGTAATCTGCGTTTGCAATTTATTTGCCAAACATGTAAACAAACATAAGTTTTAGGAAAAACAGCTGTAATTCTTACACATAAGATTCAGTTTGCGCTACAACTTCATATTTTTTATGACTTTTTCACCAGTACTAGTCAGTCTAAAATCAACTTTAGTTATACTTGCATAAAGTTAATGTTTGTTTAAGTGGAAATAACATCAATTGGAAACAAAGATTTGAATAGACCTTTTTAAATTGCCTTTTTTTTTAATTAACTTGTTCTGTGATTTTTCGATGTCCGATACATTTGTCCCGTCTCCTCCTGGGAATGGTGTGATGATATGATGTTATAGTGATTTATTTAGATTAGATTAAAAATATATAAATACAATAATGACGGCCTCGTTAGTGTAGTAGTCACAAGAGCTACAGTACTGCTGAGCATGACAGGACTTCTTGCTCAGCGGTAGCGCTTGAGAGTGTTGCCACTTTTTGAAGGCTTTTGTAAAGCCTGAACATATTCCGGGGCGTTGAAAGATCTCTTTCAACAGCTATTAAGTTCCTCTGCTGTAGGTAGTTTGCAGAGCCGCACTAGAGAGCGTCGCACGTAGCCCTTGATGGCGCCCCCCCTCTGGCTTGGAAACTCGGCCGTGTTGTTCGCCTCATAACTGGACCTGATGGGATATCCCGAGTGGCCGACATTTTTACCACCAAAGGCTACGTGCGACGCTCTCTAGTGCGGCTCTGCAAACTACCTACAGCAGAGGAACTTAATAGCTGTTGAAAGAGATCTTTCAACGCCCCGGAATATGTTCAGGCTTTACAAAAGCCTTCAAAAAGTGGCAACATTTAAATGTGTAATTACAATGGCAACATCGCCATTAGTGTCAGTGTCACAGTGACGTTGTGACTTTTACTAATTTTATCTGTAGAAGTTACCCGCCAATACCCAAAAGAAAAGCCTTGTGAGAACATCGTCGTCGCAAATAAATAATACTGTATACTGCAATTCGGGCCTTTTTTTGCACCATTATATCCCCAAAGATATAACAGAGAGTACAAAACTAAATTAAAATACCAAGGATTTAAAAATAAATGTCTATTCTTCCAATCTTTTCCAGCAGCTGGAAGAATCATAAAAAATCACCAACAAAGGCACAATAAATATTTCCTCAAAACTCCACATTTCAGGTGAATGGTTAGTATTGATTCAGGCTCCAAGGCCCAAACTGTGGCCCGCTTGAATATTCACCAGCAAATCGGTTTGGAATATGGGTATGATTAATGAGTCTCGCTTTTTTGAGTTCATCAGTATTGTATTTTTATGATAACTTGTTTCTGTTGTTCTTGCTGCTTCCGATTCGAGTGAAATAGTTTTTTTTCCTTGGAAGGCTTGCTGTTGACTACAGTGTAACAGTTTTAATTTCACCACCACCACGACTGAATTGCCTCGTTAGTTAAGTGGTTACAAAAGCTACTGATGGGCATGGGTTCTGGGTTATCGAACCCAGGACCCAAGTTCATCAGTAGCGTTTTCGGGAATCGGGAAACCGGGAATCGTCCCGGGTCGTTTGGTTTGTCCATCTGGAATTTCTCAGTAGCAGCCCAGAGTCTGGATTCCTGCCCGGTTGATGGCAATAGGCTCGCCCCCTATTACATGGGACTTTTAAACATAACTGGCGAAATGTGGGTGTACTATAGGTACATCTCTGTCTAACCCCTTATTACATAACATCGCCCCTTTAACCCCATACCAGGCGTTATGTCTTGTCAAATACAGAATCAGAATCTGAATCTGAGTCTTTATTTGTTAAACATAGGTATTTACATAATGGTGTTAGCTTAACATATTTGAGCGCTATGTTTTGCCGCGAAGGCATGCAAATTTTAATTTTAATAAAATTAATAAAAATCTAAAATACTTAAAAAACTAAATAAAACAAACAATAAAAACAAAACCAAAAATAAACTAAAAAACATTTTAAAAATTATCATTTAAAAAATCTTGAAATGTATAATAACATTTTTCTATTAATAGAGAGGTGAGAACTTTTTGATAGGGGCATATTTTTTATATTATCGGGTATTTTATTATAAATTTTTAAAGCCATTCCAAAAAAGCTCTTTTTCATCAGAGTGGTTCTACATTTTATTCATTTTAACAAACAAAACAGTCTCGTATATGTACATAGCTGGCAAAGTGAGTAATTTTAAAGATTTCAAATGGGGTGCACAAGATTCGGTAGTTTTTAAGCCACACAAGGATTGAATACATCTTTTTTGCGCTTAAAAAACAGTCTCTCTTTCAGTAGATTGCCCCCAACAACAACAACATATTACGCAATGATTGCAAATTGTCTTTGGCCTCTGGCCCTGACAGGAAGCAATAGACAAAATTTGTCAAACTTTTCTGTTGAATATTAATAATGAAAACGAGGCTTTTGATATTTTATATGGATAATTTGTAAAGTGGTTTTGTATTTTGTTTTTATTTTGTAATGTGCGTTTATTTTGTGCAGAATAAATACTTTTTCTTTCTTTCTTTTTTTCCCCCAAAAAATAACACGAAGATGTTGTCCACCCAATTCGGACAGCCCTATGAGCTTAACACGGTATCCTGAAAAGCAATCCAGAAAATTGGTTGTTTACCTAATCGTCTTCAATTTCCATACCAGGGATATAGTTCAGGTAAAGTGCCTACTTATAAGAATGAGGGAATTATGACACCAGACTGAGTCAATATTGTTTGAAGTTTCATGTAAATTGATAGTCGTACTTGGAAAAAATGGGGTATATTAAAAGTTCAATACAGGGTGTCAGGGACATCGACGCGAAGCCGGTTACCATGGATTCAGTACATGATTCTGAGCCCCCGTGCGTTGAAATTTTTCGTCGGTTATTTAAAAAAGAAACAGCTGTTGCATACATTTTGACCGCGTAGGTATTGCACTTTTCTATGAAACAGCTGATTTTTCAACTCGGGGTAGTTCAGAATCATGTACTGAATCCATGGTAACCGGCTTCGCGTCGATGTCCCTGACACCCTGTACATATAGTGCAAAAGTTAAGCCGTTCTAATGAACAGTTATCAATCAATCTACCTAGCCTTTTCCTAACTAGGTTGGGGTCGGCTTCCAGTCTAACCGGATGCAGTGGAATACCTGTATTTTACATGAAGCGACTGCCTACCTGACCTCCACAACCCAGTAACTTGGTAATACGATACCCCTTGGTAAGACTGGTTGTCAGACTTTCGGGCTTCTGACGACCTGTAACGACCGTCAAAGATCCACGAATGACAGCCAGGTCTAACGGCTTATCGTGCTTTCCGAGGCACGGAGGAGTCTCGGTATGTAAAGATGGTCACCCATCCACGGACCAACCCCGGCAAGCGTGGCTTAACCTGATGGATAGAAGAACCGTGCGGCCGTTATTATTTAGCCATGAACTCCTCTAATTAACAGTCATCTAAATTAGAATTATAAAGATAAAAGATTTGATTTTTTGTATGTTTGTTTGTTACGCTTTCACGCTAAAACGGCTTAACGGATTTGGATGAAATTTGGCACATGGGTAGACTATAATCTGGGTTAGGACAAAGGATACTTTTTATCCCGATATTCTTGCGGGATGGAGGCTTATGCGGGTGAAACCTCGGGGCGCAGCTAGTCGGTAATAATAGTCATAATCATCACGTTTGACCAACGAAATGGTGAAAGTAACAACAAGATAAGTTATGAAGAGCAAATGAGAATGGAGCTTTTATTGTCTGTACTTAATATTATAAGACTTTTGAAATCATTTAAATTAATCTTCTTCAATCTAATTATTATTATTACATGTTCCAAATCATTAGACCTACATATTAAAATGATATAACAAATTATTTGTATACCAATTGCATTGGTAGAACAAAGAGATCTCGCGAAAATGTATATTTTAAGACCTTTTATGTACTATGTTCACAAATAAAGTTTGATTTGATTTGATTTGATTTGATTATAATGAGGTAAAATTTGTTTGTTTATTGGTTTGGTTGTAAAAGTACTATTCCGTACCCGACCGCAGGCGGCAACTGCAGGTGACGTGTCGCCGACATGTCGCGGCATCATGTCGTCGACATGGCGTTGACGTCGACGGTTCGACATGTATTCCAGTCGGTAGAAAAACGTGTTATCGCTCGAGCGTTGGCGGCACTTCTGGTCTGCGGTCGGGCCACACGTGTCGTCTGTCGCTCGCCCGTAGCTGCCAATGACATGTCGCTAGCTACGGAAACTATTTCATAGAAATTCATAGAAACCAGTCAAAGTCAAATCATTTATTTCAAATAGGCCCTTGTAAGGCACTTTTGAACGTCAAAGTTAACACAAAAAATTGAATTTATTCTAGTCGCCCCTTCCAAAAGGTAGTTTTCGTATGGAGAAGAATGGGCAAGAAACTCCACCGTTACTCTTTTAGAGTCGTGTGGCGGCAACAAGTCGCCTGCAGTTGCCTCCTGCGGTCAGGTACAGAATGGTACCTTAAATTTGTATGTAGCGTTGTAATCTCCAGAATTATCAGACAGATTAAAAAAATAACTTTTTGCATTTTATAGCCAATTTCTTTAGGAAGGTTATAGGCTCATGGACGACGTCGCGGGCTTAAGCTAGTTTTAAAATAAACCCACAGAAAAAACATAAATACATAATCAGCCTATAGTGCAGGTAGTTAGTTGGGACTCCGGGCCTATTTTATAAAACCAACAGGTTTTTATTGGATTTAGTGCCTTATTAAAACAACAATTCTGTTACTTTTTGACGAAAATGTCGTATTGACTGTTTTATCAAATAGGCCCAAAGTCTCCTCTCTATATGAGAGACTGACTAACTGAGACTTAAACTGTATAAGATTTTTTTTCTAACAGTGAGATGCCAGATCTCACTGTTAGAAAAAAAATAGTTTCCAATTCTTCCCAACACATTATACATCATACTAGTAACATGACTATCTGCTACGTCGTAACAGCGTAGCCGTGACGTCATAATCTTTAGCTACGTGACTACGCCGTAGCAACCAGTGCAATCCTTTTAAATTCAAACCAGCTTAGTTTCAAATATAATATTTTTCGTCCAGATTCTTACAGACAGAAAAACAACGGTTTGCCTTATCCCACAAAAATATATAGGTCCCGGGAAAGCAATAAATTCAACTTTTTACGTGAGTGTGTTCGCTTGAAAAATCTAGTTTATTGTTTTTACGTGGCTGCAGTATTATTTATTGTTATGATTACGAAAGGGTATTTAATGCAGTCGTGGAGCAGCCGCTAAGTAACCTTACTTGGTTAAAAAGCAGGATTTTAAAAACCAAATGGAAGTAGACTTCGCAAAAAAAATTGTTTCCCTTTTTTGGAAATGCGCTTACTTTAATCTAGAATTAGTTCTCACATACATAATATAATTATGTTTTATTATTATATGCGAATGATTTATTTTGGAGTCACGTTTCTGATTTTTTAAATTACATTATATATGTCGGAAATAGTACGTTACTGAGTTGACTAATCGGGACGCCAGCGCCGCCTACCAGCGGCACTCGACAGTCTACAACATAACGCTCGGACCGGCCGCCGGCCGGGGCTGAGCAGAGCAGACTTCATGGGTGGCGGTCAAGCGGTGAAGACGTTTAGAAACTGTCGTGCGTTTCGAATAGTTGATTAATGTTATCGTACATTTTAATTTGAACTGAACTGCAAACGGGTTTTCTATTGCGCAATAACCAACACTACCCATTAGTACGTCCAAAGTAGTTAAAATATGCCTGATAATGAAAGAGACACATACCCTCCCCCGACACATACATATTTTATGGGATACAAATGTTCAGTGGTCATTCGGGGAATTTCGTCTAGACTTGAGAAAAATATGTAGTTTTTACAGACATCACGAATATGTTGAATCTTGATAAAACAAACTCGCTACGAGTGCCAATTATGTTATACATTTTATCTACTCTCATATCGTAATATTCGAATTGTAAACTTCAAAACGAGTTTATATTGACGTATTTTATAAACATAATACCGAAATTTAAAAATAGAATCATATTATAACACTTTTTCTGTAACAAAATAATGGTATAAAACATTTTTTTTTCTATTACGATACAGGGCAAATCAAAGAAGTTAATATCACCAAGGAGTTTCCATCAACTTTTGTAATGGAACGTTAGCGGGGACAGCAGCACCGCTCTAGCGCATGCGCGGTGATGTACTTGGTGCAGGCGCCATACATACGTTTTGTTGTACTGAATTTAGTGGGAATTTTGTATTCTTGATCGTTAACTTTGATTTTTTATTTAGTAGGTTCAAACCCAATGTAGGAGAGTAGATAAAGTAGTGTATGAAACTGTTGCATAATGAGGGGTATTAAAATACGAGTGTGTGTTAATAGTATCACACGAGTGTTTTAATACCTAGTTATGTGCAGTTTCATACACTACTTTATCTACTATTATTACACTGTGTGAAAATCTACATATTATTTACGACTTTGTTTTTTGTTACCTAACGTAAACATAACATAATATCACGCCTGTATTCCCGAAGAGTTAGGCAGAAGTGTACCTATAGTAGTCGGGTGTCGTTTCTGGCGGGCAACTGCCCAACGGTTGATGTCGGAAAGTCTTCTATATGTCTTTCGCGCGGTAAACTCTAATTGCGCGATGCAGAATCTTTGTGTGACGTCAGATCTTTGATGCGTAGTTCGCATATGGCGATGTACATGCCGCCACACATCCTCGTTTTGCCAGTTATGTTTAAGTCCCATGTAATAAGCGACGAGCCTATTGACATGCGGGCACACATTCAGACTGCTACTGAAAAATTACTGATAGAAAAACCCAATAACATTTTACCCGACCTGGGAATCGAACCCAGGATCTCATGCTCAGCAGTAGCGCTTGCGACCACTAGACCAATAAAGCAGTCTAGGACAACAATGTCTTGCATTTTATTTTATTTCTTCATTCCTATTCCTAAAGAAGAATTCTCGGCAATCCTTTGGACACAACTTACATACAAAGATAGATCGTGCACAAAACTCGCCTTTTCACCCTGCAATATCCCAGCTTTTCAACTGAGGAAGTTTCTAGAAAACCATTAATAAAATGTAGTAGTTTCCAGTACGATATGCAATTCTAAGACAAGTTCACACTATATTTGAAATGCTTGTTTTCTAAGGAATTGACATGTTCGGGTTATTGGCATTTCGAAAATTTAGTTTGTTAAGGATTCCGAGAGCTTTGTTTGGACAGTTCACTCGGGCTATGCATTGTGTCAGGACGGTACTATAACCAAGACTAGCTTTCGCCTGCAAAGTAACAAAATAACGTATCGGTTTAATAATTATCCTATGTCCTAGTCCAGGTCATGTGCCAAATTTGATCCAAATCTTTCAGCCTTTTTAGCGTGAAAGCGTAACATACAAACTCACTTTCGCATTTATAATATTAAAAATATATACTTAGTTAGGATTTACGTATAACGAATATACAGGGTGATTGGAAGATGGGTGCAAAGCTTTAAGGTGAAGATAGTATAGACAATTTAGAACCATTTAAGCCATTTAAGTCTTAGACGAAGTCTTACCAATTTTTTTTTTTTTTGTAAGGTTTAAAAGACGTATTGTAATTTATTTTTATTTTTTCTGGGCTTTAAATGTCTGTAAAAAAAATGTCTAATGACACAGAAGCCTAAAACATGTTTTGCTTGATTGCTTACACATTACTTTAATTAAATAAATAAAAAATGAATTCATTTATCATTCAATTTGGCCATAAGCATAATTATGGCCAAATTGAATGATAAATGAAAAGTTTACATTAAATTTTGAGAATTTCCGAAAAAAAACTTAAAAATTTGGTTAAAAATATTTGGTAAGACTTCGTCTAAGACAACCATGGCTTAAATGGTTCTAAATTGTCTGTACTATCTTCGCCTTAAAGCTTTGCACCCATCTTCCAATCACCCTGTATATTTACAGGATTGTAGTCATTAAAACCACCAACACAACTTTCTAAATTCAAATTGCCTTATGATGATATTTGAGGCCAATTCAAATATCAAACCCCTTTTCGTATCCCCCTTAAATTTTTTTCTTTTTTTTTCCTCAAAATATTTTACTCTCTGTACATTAAAGCCGAACATTCTACAAGTGTCACTTCAATGTGTTACTTCTTGGAAAAAACTGTTGCAAAATAATATATTTGTTTTGTAAATTACCATGTTCTATATAAAAGAGCTGGGTGATCTGTAACTCAGGGTCCTCCTATCTCTTCCGCCTGACACAGGTCCTCACCGGACATGGTTGTTTCGGGAGGTTCCTGTTCAGGATAAAGCGGGAGGAAACGCCCGGGTGTCACCACTGTGTGGATCGCCCGGAGGACACGGTGGAGCATACGGTGGAGGTCTGCCCAGCTTGGGCGGAGCACCGCCGTGTCCTCACGGAGGCGATCGGCGGCGGCGATCTCTCGCGTCCGGCCCTGGTTCAGGCCATGGTCCGGAGCGAGAGTGCATGGGAGGCCGTCACCTCCTTCTGCGAAGCAGTAATGCTCGCGAAGGAGGAGGCGGAGCGCGCGAGGGAGAGGCAAAATGCGCCCCCTCGCGCCCCTAGTCGCCGCAGGAGACGCCCCAGGCGTATTTAAGATTGTGCATTTTATTATCTAGTGCCTGTAATATGAATTTGGGATAAATAATGATTTATGATTATAATTTATGATAAAAAAAAAAGAAAAAAAGTTGAATATTATTTTCACTTTTTTTTATTTTGTATTTTGTGTTTCACGCATTGTGCCCAAATAAATATTATTCTTTCTTTCTTTTCCATTACGATATTTCCTTTTCACCAAAACCATTATTATTAAGACCTATTTTAAATCTCCAAAGAGATGGCGTCTGATGTTGAAGGTTTCCTGCGTGGGCGTGGTAGGACTTAGGTACTCCAGTCCTTGAGATGTATTTGCCTTTCTTGGTATTAAGTTCGTAAATATCTAGGTATACTTGTTAAGATTTCTTAGTATTGATTTATTATTGATAGCTTTCGTTGTAAATGTGTTAATTGGTTTTTCTTGGAAGAAAATTGCTTTGTTTTCTTTACACGGCTAGGCAGAAGAATAGCTTGTTCAATAAATATAAAAATGTGGAATAATAATTTTATAAGGACTTGAAAATATTAAGTCCTTATAAATCGATATTTTTTCGAAGTAGAGAAGTTAAAATATCGATAAGAAGAATGGCAAATAGATTTGAAAAGCAGTAGGTTCAAAAAAAATTAAATCGTTCATAAAGTACAAAATTTTATCCTTAAAATTGTTTGGTCTTTTTTGACACATTTGGTGTTCGATACTCCAAATGTGTCAAAAAAGACCAAAAAATTTCACTGAGTATTAAACGTAGTTTCCTAAACATACTAAATACAATTACACTAAGGTAGTGCCCGTCGAGCAAACTTTAAAATTTGACGCGCGGCGCCTCGACACCGTTTTACTTCAAAAAGGACACTTCAGAGGAAGACACACAAGTACATCGCTTGCGCGGTGTTAGCAATTCACTTATTTTTTTAAAGCAATATTACTAGCCATAGTAACCAAATACAATGGGCAATTCATTAACCGACTTCCAAAAAGGAGCAGGTTATAATATTCGACGCGTGTTTTTTTTTTATGTATGTCCGCTCATTTCTCCTTCAATTGTGGACTGACTTTGAAAATTATTTTTTTGTATGAAAGGGTATGCTCCCAAGTTGGTCGCATATTTTTTTTTTTAACTTTGCTTGAATAGTTTTTGAGTAAGCTTCAATAATACGTATTTTTCCCACTTAGTATATTTGGATGATATGATGATAACTTCCTGTCACTGTTATTTACATAGCAGGTAGTGGTATTCGAATTTGTGTGGGATAGGTACCACAACTAAAAAGTGAAAAATTAAAAATTAAAAAAAAAAAAACAACCGACTTCCAAAATTAAAGTTTTTTTCAGTTTGTAGTGTTTTTGTTTTTGGAAGTCGGTTGTTTTTTTTTATTAGGTTCATTCAATTTCCAGTTTGTAATCCTAACTAATATTGTAAATGCGAAAGTGAGTTTGTTACGCTTTCACGCTAAAACGGCTAAATGGATTTGGCACATGGATAGACCATGACCTGCATTAGGATATAAGATAGTTTTTATCCCGATATTCCCACGGGATCGAGACTTACGCGGGTGAAACCGCGGGACGCAGCTGGTCTGTATACATTTTCAGTTAGATTTTTGTCATTTTAGGATTCAAACAATATCTGTACGCATTAGCTATTGCCGTGGCTTCAACTGCGTGGGCATCAAAAATCATCTCTCACGGGAACGTACCACCGGGATAAAAAGTATCCTGGGTATGTCCTAACTCAGATCATGGTCTACCTTTTTTTTTTTTTTTTTTTTATTGGTCTACCTTTGTCAACATCGAAATTTGGTACCTACACGCCTCCATTGTCTAGTGGTGAGACCAAACGGGACAAAAGTTTCTTCTCGGTTTGGTTGGTGGTAGAGCTTGTTCTAAGTCCGCCTGGTTAGCTACCACGATCTTATCTAAGTCTGCCATAAAAACAATATTAACAACATTGTTGAGTCTCGGCAGTTAGAGGGAAGATAGCCAGTTCCTCTGTGGTTGAGGATGAGAGAGGTAAAGTTCGCTTCCACCTTCAGCCTGATCATCTTTTAACATCAGGTGAGATGAAGGCCAAGAGATTCACAGTAGATGTTAAAACAAAAACTTTCTGCCGTTAACGCGTGAATAAGGATTAAGATGACGAAAAAAAATACATTCTATACAGTCATTATTTATTTAAAAAAACCGCAGATCTCATGTTCCCATGACCTTCTGGCAAATTCAAATGCAGTATCTATTGTAGCCCTTTCACTAACGCATTTTTTTGATACCACTTTCATTTCTCTATCTTAATAATTGAGGACGCAAACCCCTTTTTATTTTTTATTTTTTTGAGGGTGGGAAATTATCAAATAACTTCTCCCGCTCTGGGTGGAGCGGGCGGGCGTGTCAGACTTTTACTGGCTAAAACCCACCCGTGTTCCTTCCGTTGCCTATGTGCCGGGGTCGATATCCCTTTCGGACAAACTCGCAACCCCAGCAAGAGGACGCTAACCCCTGGTCGCACTTTTCTCGAAAACGGGTCCCTACTGAAGCGACCGACAAAGCATTTACAATGCTAAAAATACTTAGCGAAGTAGGAATTACAGTAGTCAGTTTCTTTTCCCATTAGTCTTACACAATCCCTGAATGAATAGATACAGTTACTTTTTTTTTTTCGTTTCTTTCCTTAATATTTACAGCTCATAGAGAAAGCAACATGTCAGGTTTAAAGCCTTAGATAAAGTGTCGTGGCATGTTGCCAACCCTTGTCGAGATAACGATAATACAAGTCAGATAGACAAACACTTTCGCTGACCGGGATGCGGAATGTTTTCTATATTTTTTGTATGTATTGGGGATTATTTTATTACTGGTAGTGAAACTGAATGAAAACTGAAGAATTTTTATAGGTAAGCCACAAACAATACCTTCTTTGGAATTCGCCGCACGTTTTTAATCAAAATAATCCTACTATTAAAGTAAGATTTACGTATCATCATCATTTCAGCCGAAAGTCGTCCACTGCTGGACATAAGCCTCTCCCAAGCACCGCCACTTTGACCGATTCCCATTGATTTTAGCAAAACAGGCGATTGCCATAAAAGCGATACTCATCGAAAAAAGAATTTAATTTATTTTTATATTTTAATAATATTACCAGGAACCAAAACAAAAAAAAATATTAAAGTGTATTTAAGCATAATTTTATAGTCAGTTGCAAATAGTGAGTGCTCCATCTCGAAACATCAGCGAAGAGACTTGAATAAAACATACACTCACAGAATGAAGGCGCTCACAAACAAAATAACAAGTGTATAACGTTACTGGATGGGATCTATCAGGTATTATTGATATAAAATAAGGTATGGGACTTTACTGGCGAAATGTGGGTGTACTATAGGTGCACCTCTGCCTATCAACAAAAACCTAACACTAACCTACCCTAACAAAACATCACGCATGTATTCCATTAGTATTACAAGGTATTACAACAAACTGGTCTGCGGACGGTGAGCAATGGGTAGCTCGCCGTCCGATAAAGAAAGAAAAGAAGAAGAAAGAAAATACGTTTATTTGCGGTACACATGACGCAAAGAAAGAACAAAACACAAAAATAAACAATTTGGGGGAAAATATGCGTCACATCCACGCAAAACGGCCATCGCTCAGCATAATGCTGCGACCCTATGCGAGACAGAGCCCCAACGCTGGTCGATAAGGACTAGCAGTGCTATTCTGTAACCATCTCAACGTGAAGTGAGCGTGGAGTGAGCTGTCATTCCACAGAGATTGATACTATTGACAGCTCACTTCAGCCAAGTTTTCACGGTGAGATGTTTACAGAATAGCATGGCAGGCCCGGGTCGACGGCGCGTTGTGTTCCACGCGCGCCTCGAAGAGATGTCAGCACAAATGACGAGGTCCGCTAGGGCCGATGCCTGCCGGGGTCGCGGGAAAGTCCGAAAGGGATACAGTGGCCCCTGGCAACATACAGGCAACTGAAGGAACACGGGTGGGAATTAGTCAGTAAGAGTCTGACATGCCCTCCCGCTCCGCCCAGAGCGGGAGAAGTTATTTGATAATTTCCCACCCAAAAAGGTATTATAATCGGATCTTTGACAGTCGTTACGGGTCGTCAGAAGCCCGAAAGTCTGACAACCAGTCTTACCAAGGGATATCGTATTATCGTAGTATCGTAACTGAGTTGTGGAGGTCAGATAGGCAGTCACTCTATGTAAAATCCTGGTATCCAGCTGCATCTGGTTAGACTAGAAGCCGACCCCAATATAGTTGGGAAAAGGCTTGGCAGATTGATTTTTTGGTGGAAGGTATTACTACAAAAGTGTTTTTCAAAGGGTATTGTAATTGTAGTCGCCAACAGATTATTATTAATTTGTCTTTGTTAATATAGGATTTTAGAATTCTACCACTATGAATATTGCTATAAAAACCCAAAAGCATGTTTAATCCTGGAAATCGAATTACAAATCTAAACTTTAGACCACGAAACTACGTTGTAAGTTTATTCTCCATTGTTCAAATTCAACATACTCAGTAACTCGACGTATTACCGCCAACATACCAACATGACCTTACAAGATAATTTAACCTCCTTACCCTACCTACATTCCTGGTACCGCTAGCGTTTCCATTCCTCCTAAATCTTGACAAAATAAAGTGCAAACGGCCCGCCGACAGAACAAATTGTAGGCGCGAAAAATTCCATCCCACTTGAGTTTCACCGTGTTTAAATAAAGGCACCGTTATTTTTTATTATATAGTCGGTTTCGAGGGCAATTTTCTCATTTTACAGAATACAGCCCGATTTATTTACGGTTATTAAACGCGATGGAAAGTGAGAAGATGATGTTATTTCTTTGTAAGAAGTTTGAAGTAAAATTGGCTAAAGGATGCCGTATAAAATTCAGGAGAAATAAAAATTTATTGAAATCCCAGTCACTTCTTAGTTACGTCATGATACTTAAAAAGTTTAAATTCATTCGAATGAAAGGACCACACAATACTTTGTTTAGGTTCAGTGTTAACCCGCGACGCAAAAACAGGGGTGTTATAAATTTGACCGCTATGTGTGTGTGTCTGTCTGAGGTACCGTAAAGTCTTAAACGGGTGAACCGATTTGAATGCGGTTTTTTTAAGCTATTGCATAGCTTTTATCGGAGACTCTGAGCGCGGCGACCGAATGTAGAAATTCCGTAACGAAAAAAACCTGACGCGAAAGTTTGTGAGGATGGATGGATGGATGTTTGTTACTCTTTCACGCAAAAACTACCGAACGGATTTTAATGAAACTTTACAGTAATGTGGCTTATATATCAGAATAACACATAGGCTACAATTTATAAAGATTTTATGTGATTTAGCCATAATATAACGATAAGTATCCAGTAAGTCGGAAAAAATCCTGCCCTCTGAGATCTATCTTTGCGTGCGCTGCCTAAACCGCTGGAGTTACATGAAAAGAATGTATTGTGGGGTTGTTTGTCTTAAAGAGTTCTAAATAAAAGTCCGCGACAGCATATATCTACCTTTTATGTGGAAGCCATTATAGCCAAAATAGTGAGCTACAAATACATTTAAATTGAATACTTTTTTTAAGTTGCATATTTTAGAGTATTTAGTTAATTCGTATCAAAATAAATACCTTCATCGCTTTCGGTATTTAATGTAGATAAAATTTGTCTTTTACACTAAGTAATTTGGACTAATATTTTAAAAGTTAGAACGATAAGAATGACCTGCGATGAGTCGACGGCGGGCGCGCAGAACGAGGGTAGGGATAGGCAATGACGCGCGGTCGCCGAGTGCGCGACCCGAACGCGGGCAGACGCGTGAGGGCAGACGTCATTGACGGTTGTGTAAATTCTGCGATTTAGGGGGGGGGGTATAGGGGTATTTTTAAAAAAAAATATTTTAAATCAACAATATTATCTTCTTATTTTTGAATATATGCTATGCAATAGCTTTACCGCGGCAGTCCTCGAGTGCCACACGTATTTTTTTTATTTCAAAGCAGGTTTTCTAGCGATGGTTTTTAGACATGTTTTATCAAAATCGGATCAGCCGTTTCAAGGTCATCAGTTCTTTTGTGTTTCGATTAGCATTAAAAGGTAGTGGTTTCATAGATCAAACCAGTGAACCTGTTTATTTATGTATAAATCCAAGCTGGAGTGAGATATTATTCACTACCGTTGCTAATGAAATGACAAGCGACACATTTTTCGTAAGCTTCTCGATGACATTGCTAAGTCTAGCAAAGTGTTGCGGCATTTTTCGGATTGAATATTGTTGGTCACCGTTCTTTTCAAGGTCTAAATAAAAGAGACTTCATAGTTGCCGTTTTATTTCATGTTTCCTTGGTAGGTAATCTTTATAAACACAAAATATACCAACTACGTAGAAATTTACATTACAACTCCAAAATGTACCAGGACGACAGTACCGCAGAAGAGATGTAACATTTAATTAACAAAAACAATTATATGGAACAGCTCGGTGGGTGAATTAACTAAACAATGCTAATTAGGGGGAACGAGTTGCGGAGTTTTGAATGCACAATTAATGTAAAGAGAACTCGAGTTATTAAAATAAACGCTTGTAAAAGGCTGTGGAATTGAGAGCAACGATTTTAATTGTCTTCTTAAATTGTAGGGTTAAAAGACTGGTTGTTTCATTCCTTTGCGTCTGTGTTTTCCCTAAAGAGTAAACCTCCCGCAATACGTCGCAAGAGTTGATAATTATGTCTCACGACAGTTTTTCATTTTTAGCCGACTACGGCGAAGCAAAAAGTAGGGTTATGATTTTGATTTTGACCGGTATGTAAGTGGGTATGTATGTTCATCTGTTCCCTCATTACTTCTAAACTGCTTATCATAATTTGACAAATGAGGTATCGTTCGAAGCGTCTTGATCGTCCGCTGGCTATGTCATGTCACATTAAATCCATCCACCAAGTTTTACCCAGGACACAAAATTGACCATAAAAAAAAAAAAACTCAGGTACTCCTGAGACTATTTAGGTCTTCAAAATGTAAAAAAAACCGATCGATGTTCGATCCGAAAGGGGCACGTCGATACTGCAATAGTATTACCAAATAAAAAATAAAAAAATACGTGTGGCACTCGAGGACTGCCGCGGTAAAGCTATTGCATAGCATATATTCAAAAATAAGAAGATAATATTGTTGATTTAAAATATTTTTTTTAAAAAATACCCCTATACCCCCCCCCCCCTAAATCGCAGAATTTACACAACCGTCAATGACGTCTGCCCTCACGCGTCTGCCCGCGTTCGGGTCGCGCACTCGGCGATCGCGCGTCATTGCCTATCCCGCCCCTCCACCTTCGTTCTGCGCGCCCGCCGTCGACTCATCGCAGGTCATTCTTATCGTTCTAACTTTTAAAATATTAGTCCAAATTACTTAGTGTAAAAGACAAATTTTATCTACATTAAATACCGAAAGCGATGAAGGTATTTATTTTGATACGAATTAACTAAATACTCTAAAATATGCAACTTAAAAAAAGTATTCAATTTAAATGTATTTATAGCTCACTATTTTGGCTATAATGGCTTCCACATAAAAGGTAGATATATGCTGTCGCGGACTTTTATTTAGAACTCTTTAAGACAAACAACCCCACAATACATTCTTTTCATGTAAATCCAGCGGTTTAGGCAGCGCACGCAAAGATAGATCTCAGAGGGCAGGATTTTTTCCGACTTACTGGATACTTATCGTTATATTATGGCTAAATCACATAAAATCTTTATAAATTGTAGCTTATGTGTTATTCTGATATATAAGCCACATTACTGTAAAGTTTCATTAAAATCCGTTCGGTAGTTTTTGCGTGAAAGAGTAACAAACATCCATCCATCCATCCTCACAAACTTTCGCGTCAGGTTTTTTTTTCGTTACGGAATTTCTACATTCGGTCGCCGCGCTCAGAGTCTCCGATAAAAGCTATGCAATAGCTTAAAAAAAATGTTAATGCTATTTAAAATTCACATTTTTAATACCAAATTTACCCCAAATACATAAGAAATTAGCAAATTTTCAACAGGGGTCATAAGTTATGACTTGTAGACACCCACTAAACGACGACCGCCCGCGCCCCATGTAAAAGACCGGTAAAATGGCCCATGGAAAAAAAATATGTGATTTTTTTTCTCAGTACGATACAACACCCTCACGGATCGGAGAGCGTTTTTTTTACATGTTGTATACAATATTCTACTTAAGTCTTCGAATAATAAAGAGGTAATTAGGTATGACAAAGACATGTTTAACCCCGCCATTATTTAAACTTTAAGCAATGAAACAGCTTAAATATGTACCGTACCGCAAGAAATTTTCTAAAACCTCCTAACAATTTCGGGGCTCCCAGTAGTGGCACAGAACTACCTACTAGGGATATGAACAATCCACAAATGGCTTAGAACGGTTAACAGCCGTTCTAAGCCAGGTAATAACTTCAACGTTTGTGCTCAATACTCAAATCTCGGGCTTAAGGCCATGCTTTTGAGTTGTTCTTCATAGTAAATTAATATTAGAGAAGAATCAGTTTAAATATTTCTATTACAATTTTCTGTGTCTACGTTTTGTTGCTGAATGGGGCCCTTCTCTTGACCTCGACCACGCCTTAAAATGATGGATAGGTAGATGCCTTCTATTGACATTGAATATCAAATTGTAAATTAGTATCATCATGTCTAGCTTTTTCCCAACTATGTTGGAGTCGACTTCCATTTTTACCAGATGCAGCTGTATTCCAGTATTTTACGGTGGCGACTGCCTATGTACCTACCTGTACAACCAAATTACTGGGTAACACGATACCCCTTGGTAAATCTGGTCGTAAATTAGTATTTTTATCTAATTATGCTAAAAGGACCAATTCAATTCATAAAATCTGTTTTTCTTAACGTATGATTTCAAGGACTAAGTAAACAAGTAGCCTAGGCTTATGGCTAAGTAAGTAATAACAGCCGCACGAGTCGATTGATCAAAACAACACTTTCCGCGGTTTGTCCGTGGATGGGTGACCATCTTTACACACCAAGACCCCAGAAAGCACATTAAGCCGTTGGTCCCGGTTGTCATTCGTGGATCTTTGACAGTCGTTACGGGTCGTCAGAAGTCCGAAAGTCTGACAACCAATCTTACCAAGGGGTATCGTATAACCCAGTTACTTGTTTGAGCAGGACAGATAGGCAGTCGCCGCTCGTAAAATACTGTTTATGGAAGTGAGAGGCAGTGGCTCCATGCAAAATACAGGTATTCAGTTGCATCCGGTTAGGCTGGCCGACCCTGCCTAGTCTTTTCCCAACTATGTAATAAATCTCAAACATGTGACGAGGCGTGTGTACATGTGTGCATGCTGAGTTGGACTCCCATTTGGTGCAACCTTGAGACGCACACCGCACTTTGTATTTTTCATTATTTTAAAGTGTCTTAGCCAATACTTAGTCATCACAATGTCTTTATTTTCTTCTTTATTTTTTTTGTATATTGGCACCTTGTAGATTCATGTATTTAGTTATTATTTAATCGTGTTTTTTGTATTTTGTGCTATGTCTTTTGTGTGCACCAAATAAACAATAGGTATATCTATTTATCTATCTATCAAAGGGATGGGAAAGCCCCACACAAATTGAGACAGTTACAATCTGGGGTTACTCTGCATAGTTACAGGATAAACTTCATTATGGTAATCATAAAGTTATGGTACAAATTACTTAGTGGAATCTGAGATACAAATGCGAGATTATATTATTTTTGGCGTCAATAGTCGGCAGGTTGCGTGGAAGCTCCTACAGCATCCTAAAAACATTGTATGGCAGGTGGGCAGTCCCTATAATAGGCACTGGGTGCGGTGGCACGTGCCAACATATTGTGTTGAGCCACGTTTATATAGGTTGTTGTTAGGTTAGTTTGTAAATTTTACTAACATAGTTTGAAGTCTTTGTTACTAATAGTATACTTTTATGTGTGATCAGCAATAAACGAAAAATATATATTATTTGATTAGCAAATACTCATTTGTTATAAATTTGTTATACAGAGTATAGGGGTGTCTCAAACGTAGTGATCCAAAGGCAAATGGGATAAATTGGAGGTAGCCACCTATCATTACAAAATTTTAAAGTTGGGATATTCTCAACAGTTCAGAAAATTTCGTTATTTAATTATTTTCAAAAAAAATTACACTTTCACTTGATTTTTCGACCCTGTGAACAAAATTTTCGACGTAGCGAATAACATAAGTTTTCAAAGATGTAGATTTGTATACCCTTTGTAGATTACATTAAATGTAACGAAATTTCTTAGGAAAGCAATTGGAGAGACTATTTTACAGTGATCCGGATGGACGCTATTATTCATTAAATTAATTAAAATGTTGAACAGAATTTGCATGAAATTGTCTGCAAAATGGCTTTACCGGTACTTACGCAGAGGTGGTGAGCCTTAGAATGAAATATAAGATAATTATAACAATTACCAATAAAAGTTCTTTAGTCGGGGCTCTAAGAAATAATTTATTTAGTAAATTAGCTCTTCGCATGGCTTATACAAATCCCTGGGCCCATTATCTTTAGGTACGAAATTGGGCCTCAACGCTTAGGTTTCCGTATCCATCTTTCGACAAAAGATAAAACTGGATTACAAGTGAAATAAGATGGCTTGAGGCACAGAGCTGTAAAAAATACAATACAAAAGTAAAAAAATCTAATTTGTTGTCTGAAGAAATCAACACTTTTTTTGCCAAACTTTTCATAATTCTAGAACCTATTACCATGCCCTCTGTGCCCCAAAAAATGCACCCAAAGTGGCCTTTGCGCTGCCACCAAAGACGCTGTGGAAGTGGCGAAGTGTTGGGACCACATAATTGAATACTCTGTCGCGATCGTGCCATCGACACGAAGAAAAAGCACATAAAAACAGTACTTTATACTTCATTGGTTTAGGTAATTAAATAAAGGTAAACAAATCGTTTAAAGCTTTTGTATAGATGACACTTTCTTGTTCAAAAACACGTTATAACCAAATTAAATAAATAATATATAATTATATAAACATGTATTTGAAGATATAAGTACATAGTAACTAAATTGTGAATGTCGCTTGGGAAAGTCAAAAATATGCTTTGTAACAAGAATTAAATTTATTTTAGATGTTTACGACAGTTTCCTCTTTTATCAATGTACGTTATACTTGTATCATTTATTCTTAAACTACTCTTCGTAGCTGTAATTGCTTGAACACAATTTTTAGTTAGATTTATAATAATACATAACACTTTCTAATCTGTCTATTGTAGAGCCCAATAAGACAGGTTCTCTTAACGTCTACGAATTATAACGTTGCTTAATTGAAGAGTACAACTGTGACGTAGTATGACAATTGAAGTGACAGATATTATGTTTAGTCTGTCATCATGACAGCTCTCTCGTCCCGTGTTTTTTTTTGTTTACCTTTATTTAACTACCTTAACCAACGGAGTATAGATGAAATATAGATTTACGAACCAACTAGAGCCCACTCAAAACATCACATAAAACTAAAACTACTGAACTACAACTTACTTATTCTCTTCAGATATCATTCCCCGTTTTATAGAACCTTTCAGCAATAAAATCGCCTCTAAACTCGCGATTTGAAACAATGGCTACGTCATAAAGATATCTAAAATGTATGAAACATAGATGTTACTGGATGTTACTTTGTAGAATGATAACAAATGAAGACGATCACGTCACTGTAAGTGTGGGTGTAAAACTTGACGCTATGCAAAATGGGGTTGTAAAACACGATTGGTAGTTTCGAATGTGTCATCAGATATATAATATCGTAGCAGTATCGGCCATTTTGTTCGTGCTCTTCAAGATCCATGTTTTTATATCGCTGCTTGACCATATGAAATACTTGCAAATGGTATTATTTAATCGAACCTCAAATAATTCCCATTTTGCTATCCTAAAAATATTATTAAACACTAATATAATGATTCTTCTTCTCTTTTTGTGAACCTCTAATAATTCGTCGGGGTGCGCTAGTTTAGTTACTGCAACCAATTCGGCTCGCGCGTGGTTGCTCACAGTTCTAACATAACTTAACCCATTTGGTCGGGGTACCCATAGCTTAGTTACTATGACCAACTATTATATTATTTATTTAAGAAGTGTGTGTGGTGGCATCTACATCGCCACATGCGAACTACGCATCAAAGACCTGACGTCACACAACATCCTGACGTCACTCAAATCCTGAATCGCGCAATTAGAGTTTACCGCGCGGTGGACATATATACAAGCTCCCGACTACAACCTCTGGACAGTTGCCCGCCAGACACGACACCCGTCTGGTCGCATCGTCCCTTTTCTATGGTGGATGAGTGAACTTTACACCCTGTTCCTCATACTCCTAAATGTGCTTTATTAGAAATCCAAAAAGATTGTTGAGGTTATTTAATTTAAAAAGCGTACCTACATGATTAGAAGATTAATATATTTTGACAGTATCAGTGTAATATTACCACTTTCAAAGGGTTATGTTGTACACGGGTAGCCGTCGCATGATAGTAATACGTTCGTAACCGTTTCCGTTTTGATAATCGAAGTTTAAAAATACTACTCGTGTACTCAAATAATGTGGCAAAATACAAAAAAAAAATTAAACTGTTTTTTGCCACATATTTGAGTAGTATATGTAGAACACAAAAAGAAACAGCACATTATGTGAACATAACTGACAAGCCATCTGGCTTTACGTTGGCACACGAGGCAGCAAAAACTAAAGGGATAATACAGCAAAAAATCATAGGATTCACTAAAACGTAAGCCGTTTGTCGTACTGAATTCCGGTCAACGAAACTGTTGTGTTGGCAAAAAAGACTGACTAGTTTTATTTAAATACTTTTATTATTAACGTTTTTCTTTATTTCACTGGGTTGTGTAGGTCTATAGGCAGTTGCTCCATTTAAAATACTGGTATTCAGCTGCATCCGGTTAAACTGGAAGCTACCCCAAACATAGTTGAGAAAAGGCTAGGCAGATAATGATGATATATTTTTTTTGCTTTCTTAAAATTTGATTGATAGAAAGCTTCGTACGTATCGTATTAATTTAAACTAACTGAGCAGTGATAGCCTGATGTGACCGTCAGACTGCCAAGTCATAGGTCTCGAGTTCGAACCCAAAGCACGCACCTCTGACTTTTCGGATTCATGTGCGTATTATATAATTATCACTTGCTTCAAAAACGGTGAAGGAAAACATCGTGAGGAAACGAAATTCCTGATAGATATATCTTGACAGCATATGAAGCCAAATCAGAGGCCCATGAGCGGCTTTAAAACTCTGACACCAGGTCTGACCACACGAAAAAAAGAAGAACTAACTAAATTTCAAATCAAAAATTATATTATCCAGAAAAGAGCCGGAGTTACCTACATGGCTTGCAGTATAAGTAAGGTGAAGTGGTAGTGTGCTGGCCGTGTATGTCGAAGCACCGATGGCCGGTGGAGCAGACGAGTCCTGGAGTAGAGATCGCGTATCGGCAAATGAAGTGTGGGACGTCCCCCAGCTATATGGACTAATGACCTTAAAAAGCTGGCTGGAATAGACTAGATGCGGAAGGTGGAGGACGGTTTAGTGGCGCAGCCTGGGAGAGGTCTATGTCCAGCAGTGGATTGACTGAAAACAGTTTATTTAAAAACAAAATGATTCAAACTCATCAGTAAATACCTATGTCAGTTTTAGGTACCTAATATTAAAATTCGCCCTCCTTTTCATGCATAGTCCTTAGCTCAAATAATGTAGTTGTAAAATGAGGAACTGCAACATTTTATAAAACTATTTGTATTTCTGGCAATTCCTTTGTCTGCCGAGAGGTTTATCTGGCAAGATGCATGGTCCCGTACACAGTACTTATGAAAAGCTGTACAATAAATTGTACTGTCTTCACAATCTCTGCTACTTTAATCTTGTAACGTTGCTCGTACATTCTTATGCCAATCATATTTTAAATCAAATATAATTTTATTTTAGGAATTACTTTACTGGATCGTTTGGTCTAGTCGTCGCAAGCGCACTGCTGTTCATGAGGTCCTGGGTTCGATTCCCGGGTCAGGCTAAGTATTATTGGGTTTTTCATCTGGGATTTCTCGATAGCAGCCCGGGGTTTGGATCTGTGCCTGAATGAGGGCAATATGTTAGCCCCTATTACATGGGACTTAAAAATACTAAATATAACTAAATACTATACTATAGGTACACCTCTACCTAATCTTTCGGGGAACACAGCCGTGATGTTATGTTATATTGGAGATTAAAGTTGCTCGACTTTCAAATTTAAATTCAAATATTTTTTATTAAGCCATCAAAAGGATGTTGAGAATGTTCGAGCAGACATATCTGCCATACAAAATTTGTGTTATATATAAATATTTATCAATTTTATCAATTTTGTTAATTTTACCCATTTATTTTAGTTTTTTATTTGTCATTTATTATTGTTTTATAGGTATTCTAAATGATAATAAAACCGCATCCACCTCCGTTTCGTAGTTTAGAAGAACAACGCAGTTACTCGTTTTTGCATTGAAGGTATTTTCTATTTATAGATAAAAGATTTATTATTTTATGTAGGATATACACAGATATTAGGTTTCTCATTAATCACAACACAACACACACACACATGTATGTCACAAAATTTAATTTGTTCTTAAATGAGTTTTATTTTATTTTATTTTTAAACTATCCACACACACACATGTATGTCACAAAATTTAATTTGTTCTTAAATGAGTTGTATTTTATTTTATTTTTAAACTATCCACACACACGCATGTATGTCACAATATTTTATTTGTTCTTAAATGAGTTTTATTTTATTTTATTTTTAAACTATCTTAAATTATTTATCATAACGGACAGACACTTCCCTATGTTTATTATTCTAGCGTATGGCACTCGTGGGTTGCAGCTGAAAATCAGCGTCAGGTCTGAGCTGAGGCCCTTTTGGCATTATAATAATTTGTTTTCTGTTTTTATAGTTTTAAGGTGTATTTTTATAATGCCAATAAACGCATTTTTCTTTCTTTCTATATTTGATTGCAGTTTCATAGTACCTAGGTGTCTAGTATTTTATTTATGTCTTGCGAATTATTTGTCTTGGATAACAGCCAAATGCAAATCGCTAGGCAAAGATAAATTATGTAGGTATCCATCCCCGGTATTCATCTCCTGATCATGAGGTCAAAAATTAGGTATTTTGTTATTACACCAAAACACCTCATTTTCGACAAAAGGGAAAGTCATGATAATATGCATATTATATGTATACTGAAGGCCTATGTCCAATAATTGTATACCGATACGCTAAGTTTAAACGGTTGGAGGAGCTTGTGGCTAAGTAATAACAGCCGCATGGGTCGATCCATCAGGTTAAGCTACGCTTCCCGGGGTTGGTCCGTGGATGAGTGACCATCTTTACATCCCGAGCCTCCTCAGTGCCTCGGAAAGCACGTTAAGCCGTTGGTCCCGGCTGTCATTCGTGGATCTTTGACAGTCGTTAAGAGTCGCCAGAAGCCCGAAAGTCTGACACCAGTCTTACCAAGGGGTATCGTACTACCCAGTTACTGGGTGGTGGAGGTCAGATAGGCAGTCGCTCCATGTAAAATACTGGTATTCAGCTGCATCCGGTTAGACTGGAAGCCGATCCCGACATACTTAGGAAAAGACTAGGCAGATTGATTGACGCTAAGTTTACACGGTTGAATTTTTACCAGTGTCAACGCCTACAGACACGCCAGCCTAGTAGTTGGTACAAGATAAATAATACTTATTTATTATTTTGACCGAGGAAAGAGAGCCATTTTTTGTTATAAAAACACCATACCCACTTTTAGTTAATATAATAATGGTACTCACTACTTTCCAAAATATTAAAATTAAAATAGCCTTTTAGTTACTAGGCTCACATAACCGCGTAGTAGATCCACTTATCAATTCCATACATTCTGTACTAATTTAATTAAACAAACATTTTCTTCTCATTTCAAATGTGAAGAACAAATTATACATTGTTCATGAAAACATATTTAGCTGACTATTGTTATAAATGAAAACGGGGCCTCGTAATGTTTGGTACAAAAGGTTAATTATTGAATAAATTATTTTCTATTTCCTTGTAAATTACGAAACTGAACAAAACATAATATAACAGACATTATTGGAAGTAGCATTGTTTTACAGATTATATTGAAATAGCTGAAAGTCTTGTAACAGATTTCCTTAGAAGTCAAATTCTTGATTGATATCCGGCTGTCAATTGTTTGTACAGAACTTAATTTTGCGGCTATTACCAGATATTATTACAAGAGTTTGATCAGCTGTTTACTTTGTGGAATCTCGTTCAATACTCCCATAGAAAATTATATAACAATAAACCACATTTAATCCAATTTAGGTGGTAAGTCTTAAGTTCGAACCCAGACAGGCGCTTTAATTTGTATAAATTATTTCACCACCACTGCTCTCAAAACGGTAAGGAAAACATCGTGAGGAAGCCGGCATGTCCTAGAATCAAAAATTCGTACACATGTGACATCTACCAACACGCACTGAGCCCGCGTGGTGGATTACGACCCATTTCCCTCTCACCGAGAGGAGGCCTGTGTCCCAACAGTGGGGGAACATTATAGGCTGATTAAGAATCCAGCTTACCTAATATTAACAATGTTATGATTCTTAAGCGAGCACTATCGAAGTATCAAATAGGCAGTTGGTTTAGTCGAAAACTACCATGGTATATAACAAAGAATTGAAGTAAAACATTACCGCTTTTAAATGTCTGGTTGCCTGGTAGTCTGGCTTGCTGCCAGTCAATTTACTTCACCGCAAACCTAATGGGTGGTGCGTTGATCCAATGAATATATGTAACGTTAGGTAACTATATTTGGTATTACAGTTCAGTTTTAATACGGAAAATGAAATAAATCGATAAAATCTATTGAATTTCGTCAAAAAGGTAAGTTTTCATCCTAATGGCTCTACTGTAGTTGGAATAATCCTTAAATGTCATGATTTCATGAAATAGTCAATCAATAGGATTACATGAACTTAGAGAGTTGTATTATTGATGAGTTTTATAATTATAATTCTATAAATAAATATTTGTTACGGCCGCAAATCTTAATTAGATCAACATAAAACCAGATACTGAAAAATCGCGTGCTACCATGACGCTTTCGCCTTTTTTTTTTTTTTTTTGAGGGTGGGAAATTATCAAATAACTTCTCCCGCTCTGGGTGGAGCGGGAGGGCGTGTCAGACTTTTACTGACTAAAACCCACCCGTGTTCCTTCCGTTGCCTGTGTGCCGAGGTCGCGATATCCCTTTCAGACAAACCCGCAACCCCGGCAGACGCTTTCGCCTTAAGCTACGGTTTCCTAAGCGCGATAGAGCGGTGGCCGCCACAAAATGGCCGCAGTGACGGCTGTCATGATAATGATGACACTGAGGTTTCAAAAAAGGAAAACACATCTACTTATTTTTAACCCCTGATGCATAAAGACCTGTTATAAGTTTGACCGCTATGTGTGTGTGTCTGTCTGTGGCACCGTAGCTCTTAAACAGATGAGCCGATTTAAATGCGGTTTTTTTTTAATTGAAAGCAGGTTTTCTAGCGTTGGTTCTGAGACATGTTTTATCAAAATCGATTATGCCGTTTGAAGATTATCAGCTCTTTTCTCGTTGATGAATGGATGTGACCGTCTTCCACAGGTCTGATCGTTTTGAAATTCGGTAGTCTGTCACTTCAATGATATTAGAAGAGCATAGTAATCTTGATCGGCCGCAGCATCACCTGGAATTTGCAGGATTCCCAACTCCATTACCAACTTACAGCACAGGTATGGTGTTTGGGCTCATTGGAATGGTCTCAATGAAGAGGTTACAGATAGATGATTAACAGGGTCTAATGATGGAATAGGAAATAGAAATGAGGAAAATTTTGTGACAGGTTTTTTTTAGATTTCAATATAATTCCACTTGTCATAATTATCGGTTCATGACGTCATTCGCCGGTAAATTGCGCACACCATATGACGGCCACCGGTCTTCTAGGACCCTTTACTTTAGGCTTGGCTTCAGATAAACATGAAATAGCAAGCTGTCTGGACGAATTCATCGTTGGCCTACTACACAAGTCTATAACCTGATAATCTACTAGACTAATAGTTAGGTATGTATGGAACTGGACAGTGTCGACATAACACTTTGAATTAATCCCGGAGCTAACACCTCCATTGGCAGGGCATAGTCTAATCTATAACAGCCATGGTTTCATGCTTCAAAGGTATTACTAGTAGATAATATAAGGACACCTATAGCAGATTAATAAAAGATACAAAGTATAAGTCCTCGTTTAGATTATGTTAAAGCAGGAAAAAACACCAGCACAAGCAGCATCCTAACTGAGTTTGTTTGTTTGTTACGCTTTCATTCTAAAATGGCTGAATGGATTAGGGTGAAATTTAGCACACGAGTAGATCATGACCTGGAATAGGACACAGGATACTTTTTAACAGGCAAGAGCTGATTTTCTACACATTGTAACAGCGAATCAATTTTCACGGCCAAATATTTTTTGATATTCGGCTCATAACCTAAAGAGGGCACATTTTTAGGTCATAATTTGTCCATAAAGAATATATGATATTATCTATTAAGAACAAGAATTGAAAAATTTAAGAAATTAAAATACCGTGAAATTTCGCGGATTAAGGTTAGTAGCATACATTATAGAAAATAAATAATTTCTAATCTTCACAAAAGGGTCAGCTTTAAATCCAAATAGCAATCAAAGCTATCCAATTCGTTGATTTAGAGATAAATGCAAAATTATGACCACTTTTGGGTACTTTTCTAAATCAATAAAATTTCGTTATATTTGCCAAAAGGCTCCATCAATCCGGCTGATATTTCTATATTCACTATCAGGATAGGCTACACTATAGAATAAGTTTTATTCGCCCCGAATATCCTTTTAAAAATTGCCTAAATCTAAGTTTTCAAACTCTTCAGATTTAGGGAAAGCCCACAATTTCTTTATCAGATTTGCCTATTTAAGTCATTATGGGTAAATCTTCAGAGCCTTTTAAAAAGTCAAAGATCACTTTATTTTTGGCCCAATTTAAATTTAAATTTGGCTCTTAACTGAAACTTTTTAAATATATTCGGTGTTCTCTCGTCATGCCGCACCTACTCAGCTATCAACTTTTCGCCCTGCATATATGCTTGCTCAAAAACCCTCTGGGGTCCCCTATAGTATTCAATGATAATAATATCCTTTGTATTGCACATTAAAAAGTTAGTAGTCACTCTTTATAATATTAAACGCGTTAACCCATCAAATGCATTTAAATTAAATAAATATTTGAACTGAATTTAAATTTCCTTTAGCGCTCATAAAACAATGTCATTTTGCTGATTAAAATTGTAAGAATTTAATCAGTTGAATTTTCCAGTAAAAAATTAATACTGTTTGCATTTATTTATTCAACCCATAATAGAATACAATTTAAATACCTACGTACAAAACGGGGAAACTTCTTTCTCTCTATATTTATTTATTCATATTTACACACATACACATACACACTTTACATCACGCCTTGTTTCCCCAAAGGATTAAGCAGAGGTGTACCTATACACCCACATTTCGCCAGTTATGTTTAAGAACTGTATTAAAGCTCGTACAGACCAGCGCGCCGCGACACGAACAATACAATTTCTAAGAAAACTTGACGGTATAACAATAAAGGGGTGTCGCGTCGCGCTGTAGCGTCGCGCTGGTCTGCACGAAGCTTTAGGGGGCGAGCCGGGCAACATAAATAGTGCAAAAGCTGAACTTATGCAATTATCATTATGTTTAGATTTATTTTGAAGTCTGTGTTCCAAGGATTACCTAGGTATATACCTTGTAATATCTAACGGTATCTCTTACTGCATCATAATTAATTACGCCATTATACTCGCTAATCTTAGGGGATTAAGTAGACAGTTATGGCATCTTAAGCTGCACAGCCGAACACCCACCAATCAGATCAATTTAATTAATTGATAGTTTAGTAAAGTCGATCAGCCATAGCTGACCCGCAGGCTTAGCTTGAGGAAGTGATGATGATGACGTCACGGTGATGTATTTGCACGAAGGCTGCGCTTATGTTCCGCCCAGAATGGGAGAAGTTATTTGATAACTTCCCACCCAAAAAACAAAAAAAAATGGGGGCACCAGTATAGAGGTATGAGGAACGGGGTGTAAAGTTCGCTCATCCTCCATAGAAAAGGGAGGATCCTCCGACCAGACTGGTGTTGTGTCTGGTGGGCAACTGCCCGACGATTGATGTCGGGACGTTGTATATATTTTAGTCGCGCGGTAAACCCTGCTTGCGCGATGCAAGATTTTGCGTGACGTGTGATGCGTTGTTCGCATGTGGCGCTGTAGATGCCGCCACTCTGACAATACCAATGCCATTAATAATGACAGTTCAACAACAGTTCGTTACTTCTATCTCAATTCAAAATCGACTAAGCTTTATACTGACTAAAACTAAGTGTCAGTAAGTCGACAAATCCTGACAAATAGTAATCGATTACTGTAACAGATTGGTGTAACGATCGATGTTGAGTAACAGTTAACTATCGACACCTAAACGTGACGAAAACTTGAGTTTATTAAGACAATAGTAGACTTTTTAGGGCTCGTGGCTAAGTGATAACAGCTACACGAGTCGAAGGTTAAGCTACGCTTGCTGAGGTCTGTTCGTGGATGGGTGCCAACCATTAAATATCCAGACCCGTCGTGCCTCGGAAAGCATGTTAAGCCGTTGGTCTCAGCTGTCATTCGTAAATCTTTGACAGTCGTTACGGGTCGTCAGAAGCCCAAAAGTCTGACAATATAGATCAACCTAAATCTTACCTAGAGGAATCGTGTTACCCACGGGTGCACCTGAGTTTTGGAGGTCAGATAAGTAGTCGCTCCATGTAATATACTTGTATTCAGCTGCATGCGGTTAGACTGGAAGCTGACCTCAAATATAGTTAGGAAAAAGCTAGGCAGGTTGAATGAGTAAACTTTTTAGACTTTCTTTCTAGTATTCGTTTATTTTTAAAGGTTTTCGTTGGCCATTACATAGCTACTTATAACTAATATTTTTGTTGTTGTTGGCAATTAATTTTCAAGCATAAAACCGACACTAAAATTTAAGCTTAAATGTCTGCGAGAGCCTTTTTCGTTCCACAGTGCGCCGCCCGCGAGACGTATCGCGACATCGCGAGGCGCATTGTGAAGTCGCTGGCAGCGCGACACCCCGCTGCGCAACGACACACAGCGCGGTGCAGCGAGACGCTTCGCTAGCTAATAATAGAGATAAGTAATCACGACAGCTTTTGGATGCGACTCGCGGCGTCATGCTATGCCGTGCTGCGCTGGGCCGCTGTTGCATGCCTACCAGTGAAGCATCGCTGTTTCGTGATGCGACGCGCTACGCCGCGCCGCGAGGCATCTCGAGGCGCAGCGCGGCGTAGTGCGACGCCGTGGGACATTTTCGAATTATCTCAATTAAATTTGTATCTTTTTGTGTAGTAAATAAAGTTATATTTTGTATCACTATCTTAAAAAGTGCGCGCAGCATCGCGTCACATCACGTGTTGGTATGAACTGACCCTTATAGCTCCATTCAATTCTGTAAGGCATGTGAGTGTTTCACTATAGAATTGAATCCGATTGATGGAATGACCGAAACTTAACGAACTTAGCTTCGTTTCGGTTCGTTTTCAGTGTGGTCTCGCTTAATTAGTATATTACACGAGGCCACTACCAAGCAATTCCATTTGTAGAAACTAATTTAGGTCAAGCAATAAAAAGTCTAAACAATCGTTCCCTGAAAGTATTAACACTAGTACTGAAAACGTCTGAAACTCTACTAAAATTCCCTAACGCAGACACAAAGCAGATTCTCTCCTATTTTTATTCGAAACAAACTGAACATATTTGTGGCCTTCCCAATTCGTTGTTCGTTCACGTTTCTAAAGAAAATTGTGCCCCGACAACAATCTTAAGACCTATTTGACAGTCCATTGCTCCGTCTGTATAGCGACAAGAAAGAACGTTAAAATAACAATGCTACAAACGGAGTAATGGAACGCTAAAGTTTGAAGTTTTCGAGGAATTCAGAGTGAGATAGCGACCGCAGTCTTGTTTTATTCAGATGTTTACGTAGTGCTTGTATACAATGAAGTTGGGGAAGCGTTTCGGTAACATATGGCCTATAGTTTTTTCTAGTACCTTTGTAGCAATTATTTGTTTTGTTTATAAAGATAAAAGAAACATCACGAACTGTTCTGCGATTCTAAACCAAGTAAATGTTTAAATTCTAAGAGAGTTGAATGGTGGTAACAAAAACGATGACGTAACAGACTATCGTGAAGATAGTTTAGTTTGATCAAAAATCAAGCATGATGGTAAGAACAGGTAAGAACAGTCTTATATGAATGACTTGAATTATCGATGAAATAGAATTTCTATGTATAAATCCATAGAATTTATATTTAAACTCGACACATACCTACATCAAACCAACTAATATTTTCGAAAAAAAAAAAATTGATATAGATCATAATAAATATCTTTTAAGGTTGAGAACAAAAAAGTAACTAACTATGCACATAAAATAAAAACCATAAATAAGCACATGGAAGAACAAATTAATGAAGCCAAATCTTTATGAATAGATGATTGATTTCCACTATCAAATCAAATAAGATCAGAATCAAGTAGAATTTCTCTACGCATTCGAGCAGATATTCCTATACGGATTCCGAGAGACCCGGCGAAGGCTATTACCGTACGTTTCAATTCATTTCGTCTATTGTGTCTAAAATATTATATTTTTGCAGGAAGGCTATCGCCGTTATTTTATATGTTTTCCTTGCTACGTTAGTCTACTAAGATTTTGTGTAAGATAGGTCCAGTAATAGGGATGTTGACATTTTAATATATATAAATAGATTATTAAAAATATTGGACATGTATTTTTTCTTTTTTTACGTAATCTAAAGATTACGGCAATACATTGAGTTAAAACGTGCATGACGTCGCTCCCCAACATTAATGCGATTTATCTAAACCATTTTTTATTAATATGATAAAGCAAAAAATACGTGTCTAATATTTTTTTATTATCTGACTGACAGACTCAATAGTTTTTTTTTTTTCCAGTCAACATCTCTTTTATTATCCTAATCCTAACTAATATTAAAATGCGAAAGGTAGTTTCTTTGTTTGTTACGCTTTCACGCTAAAATGGCTGAACGGATTTAGATGAAAATTGGCACATCGGTAGACCATGACTTGGAAAGGACATACGATACCTTTTATCCCGATATTCCGACGAGATCGACACTTATGCGGGTGAAACCGCGGGGCGCAGCTAGTTAATAAATTATCTTTTAATAATCACTTGGAGACACATTAACTATGTATCAAAAATCGATTTTGAAAGAACACAAAGCTTTTCAGTTAATTGTTTAATTAAAATTAATTAGTCATTACTAAGAAGCAAAAGGAATTTGTAAGGATGGCGACACGTGGCCACTGTAACGGCTAGGGCTGCGCAGAGTAGGCTGCGCAGGCCGTTAACTGATAGGTAGGAGTTTAGGTAGATAACAAAACAGCTTGATAGGTTAATAAATATATTGTAGTAGAAGAAGCAACACGGCTAGGTCGTGGGTAAGGTCACTAGTCCCTAACCACTCGCAGGATTAGTATAGGAAGAGTATCGTCCTTGTGGCAGCACGTAACAGACGTGAGCGCCTGTCCAGCACATAGCAATAGTTCGGCCTACTCCCGTGGGAAGATGGCGTGAGTTTATGTATGTTCAGAAAAGTCCTGTGACGGTGAAATAAACTTGTGATTATCTTCTATATATTATAATAATCGCAGCCATCTGGTTAAATTAGCCAGCTAATTGGACGCCTAGGCCGTTCATTTAACGCCAATTGGATGCTTAGGCCGATAGTTAATTGAACTTGAATCAATCAACGTTTAACAACTTGGCGAATTGAAAGTCAGCCCTTTGAAGATGACTGACCAAGACAGCCAAGTGAATCAAATGGTGAAAATTTTCTGCGAGCAACTTGGAAATAGCGTTCACTTGGCTCGCGCGCGGTTCTAACCTAACCTATTTCACCCAGTTTATCTAAATGACTACACGACATTCAGTCATCTGGTTAAACGTTGCGCTCAATGACTTGGCTAGTTGCCCTTCAGCTATTTAATTGGATGCCGGCGTTTAATGAACGGCCTAGGTGTCCAATTAGCTGGCTAATTTAACCAGATGGCTGCGATATATACATATACATACAAATAAATAAAATCGAAGTGTCTGTTTGTAATGTAAAAATAACAGCTTTTAACTAAATGCATATGAAAGTACATACGGTACTGCAAAAACATGAAAAAACAAATAAAAAAATGTCTGTGTGTCTGTTTGTTCCGGCTAATCTCCGAAACGACTGTGCCGATTTTGACGGGACTTTCACAGGCAGATAGCTGATATTCGAAGGAGTAACTTAGGCTGTTATTGTAGGGTCCACCTGGGCGCAGCCATGGAGAGCAGCTAGTTAGTTTATAACCGGCTATCCACCACAGCAACACCAATTTGTAAATCACAGATCAAACTTTTACCTACCACAAACCACCTCTATTTCAAACTAATGCCTTCATTCAACATTCTATTCTAAAACTAGAGGTTTAGTTTACATTAAGTTCACATCGCATGAATAACACTTGAATAAGCTAACACCGTGACTAATTCAGTGGCGTATGTGACGGATTTTACATGCAAATAAGTTTGTTAGACTCCGCGCTCAGTAACACAGCTACATTGAGAGTTCTTTGAAGTACAGGGCGTGTTTTAGTAGTGGAACTATGTATATCACTGATCCTCTCAAAACTTATTGACCTTCTAATGAACGACAAGTTTTTAAATGAATGAACCTCTAAATACTTTTGCGCTTCTTGTAATAAGCTTCCTCTCTCCTACTTATTTACTCCTAAATTTTGCTGTGCCCGACAGGGTCCATAATTGTTTCATTTTATTTGTATGTGTACATTATGGATTGCAATAAAGATAAAGATATAATAGGCTGGTAAAAAAGGTACAGTTAATCAGGATGCTCGATAATCTATTAAGTTTATCTTTAGAAAATCGGCATTGCCTTAGTAATTAGGTTACCGAGGTCAGATGGCTTTTCCATGTACAAAATACCTATTGATATTTAGACGCATCCGGTTCGACCGGAAATGACCACAACACAGCTAGGGCGACGATAGCTAATGTTAGTTGCGTATTTAGCCGCCTAGCTATTACATACGCGCTTTGAACGAGCTGCAATCCGAGCTAACTGCCTTTGTTTTGTATTCAAACAAAGAGTGTCTCGTTGGTCTAGCAGTCGCATGCGCTACTGCTACTGGGTTCGATTCGCAAGTCGGGTAAGGTGTTATTGGGTTTTTCGATTAGAATTTCTAGCCCGGAGTCTGTGAATTTCTGCCCGGTTATTGTCAATCGTCAATCGTCAATGTCGTGATAGCCCAGTGGTTAAGGCCTCGACTCTCATGCACGAGGTTGTGCGTTCAAATCCGGGCAAGTACCAATGTGACTTTTTCAATTCATATGGACTTTCTGAGTTTATCTGGCACATTACTGACATCGGTGTAGGAAACCTGGACTTATAGTTCAGGTAAGTCTGAAATCACCAACCCGTCTTGAGCAAGCGTGGTGATCAATGATAAATGATAAATGATTTTTATTTCTGTAAATAGGTTGTACAAAACACTTTTACACGTCAAACATATTATTTTAAACTAGATGAGGTCGGCGTTTCCTATCTGACTACTCCGAGAAGAAAGGCCGAAACAAACTCAGAGGTCACAGTCTCTTTTAAAGTCCAGACATAATCTAGGTCAGATCATGTGAAGATTATGTAGATTGGTGTCTAAAAATGGTCTTTTGAGGAAAGAACCACACAGATTGAGTGGACCTGTCCAGTCAGTGCACGCATTTGTCAGTGACCGTGCAGCTCAACTCAGAATTTAAGGAGCTCAACGATTCGACGAACAATACCAAAGAAAGGACATTTGGGTAGGCCGCATAAATTACTCAAGCTGCCCGACCATGATAAAACTAAATGAGAAAATAAAATAAAAAGGAATGATCCACATAGTCTTCACATTCACAAATTATTAAAAATATAAAATACTTTAAAAAGTAAATATTCATGTCATAGTATATAAAAAAATCATTAATGTCAATGTGTATAAAACCCAGAAATAATCTTGGTCAGATCATTTGATCATTTGAGGACCATGTAGATTTGTGTCTGAAATAGTCTTTTGAGGAAAGAACCATACAGATTTGAGATGACCTGTCCAGTCAGTGCACGCATTTGTCAGTAATCGTGTAGCTCAACTCATAACTTAAGGAGCTCAACGACTCGACGAACAATACCAAAGAAAGGACATTTGGGTAGGCCGCATAAAGTACTCAAACTGCCAGATTATCATTAAAAGTAACTGACCCACATAGTCCTCACGTTCACAATAATAAAAAATAATAATGATATTATACTTCACAAAGTAAATATTCATATCGTTGTGCATAAGATTAAAAAAAAAATAAAAAAATTACAAAATTCAAAGTTCTGACTGTAAAAAATTAATAATAAATAAATTGGAGCAGCTTAATCCCAGGCCTTTTTGTCCTCAACGTAATCTTTAATGGTATAAAACGCTTTCTGGCACAAATGCTCGTGCCTTCTCTGTATGAGAAGAGGCCTTTGCCCTGCAGTGGGACAGTAACAGGCTGGTATTATTATTTATATTGTCAATCGGCTCGCCCCTTATTACATGGGACTTAAACATTAATGACGAAATGTTTTGTTCTGTAGGTACGACTCTGCATAAACATTTGGGAATTCCAGGCGTAATGTTTTATTATGTTATGTAGAACAATGAGCAGTATATGGACGTCCAAGCTCTTTTTAAGCTTAATAATAATATATCAACCAATAGGCCTGTTTCACAGTGTTTGTATATTAAAGACACCAGAGAAATTACAACAAATTTTCTTCAAAGTTATACGCTAGAAAAATTAGCTGGATTTTATCAGGTGAGAAAAAAAGACTATGATTAAGACAAATAAATTAATATCCACACCAATATTTTAAATATTGAGGAAATTAAACCTATTTTACCTCATTCAAATAATAAACGTCTCTTGTATTTGGATTATGCGAACATCCTGTACATGAGTGTTGTCATAAATTGAAGGTGATTCCCAGAAACCTGCTTACGGATAAGAGGGTAGGGGCGTCTGATAGATGCGTGACAGTTACAGAACTGACACGCTGTAGTGTAACCTCAGTATTACCGGGAAGATTAGTGTCGTCATACGGTCTCATGAGAGTTCCTAATGTTTCTGCCGCCCTGGTAGATTATTTTGGAAGATGTTATTTTTATTTGAAACCCTTTTTCATTTCATTTCATATATGTGCATACCATAATGTGTATAAAAGATGTGTGTATACATGAGGCTTAAAGCTAAAGTACAGTTATGGACCCTGTTAGGGCACAGCAACATAAGTATTAACTTACAATTAAAATTAAAATTCAAAATAACATTTCGAAAATAACAATATTTATAAATTTATGTGAAGTTATAAATTACGTATTAATAGTTATAGATAATGAGATAATATTAATGTTAGTGTAAATAATAATATTATGAAATTTAAATTAACTAAAAAAAAGTAAAAGATAAAGTTAATGATTAAAATGGTAAAACAAGAATAATATTAAAATCAAAATCAGTCAAAAATCATCATTAAAATATTCATTCATATTAATAGTAGTTTTAGTTTTAATTTATTTATAAAATTATTATAATCTATTTATGTTCCTAATTTGTTCCGGTAACTTATTATATAATTTTATTTTCATTACATAAGTACTTGAGGAATGCATTTTTGGATACTTCGATGTTATTTTAGTTTGTAATATACCACCTATATATAAAAAAGTCGGGTTAGTTACACCATTTATAACTCAAGAACGGCTCGACCGATTTTTATGATCCTTGAAAGCGATTTGTGTGCACCCCGAATAGCAGAAAAACTATTAAATAACGCGGAAAAATAAAAAAATAAAAGAAATGAAAATTAATTTTATATGAAACGGCTTTTTGATGATATGTCGGTAGATAGGTAGGTATGTAGGGTAGGTAGGTGCGCCGTAGATAAGTACTTAGTGATACCCATGCTAAGCCGGGCCGGGTAAAGGCTCGTACACACCAGCGCGACGCGACGGCGCGACGCGACTCGAACAATACAATTTCTAAGAAAACTTGACGGTATAACAATAACCGGTGTCGCGTCGCGCTGTCGCGTCGCACTGTCGCGTGGCGCTAGTCTGCACAAAGCTTAAATCTAGTTATATTTACGAAAAATAATTTCAATGTTTCTACTTAGTTAGGTACCTATGTCATTCAATGCATTTATTACTAACCTGTGCTCAAAACTAAACCTTAACTAAATAGAGGCACAGAAATATGCCATTGAAACAGAATTTCATCTGGCTCTGTTACAATTCTGGATGAATCCAAATAGTAAACTCATACAAAACAACACCAAATAAAAACGCATCGTAGCAGAAAACTTCCGGACCGTTGTCATGGCAACGGTCTGTTACTTCCCATATCTAAACCATAACATAAAGGTGACTGTACACTAAAGAATGTCCAAGTAATGTGACTTTTTTACAAATGGTACATGTATCGTTTCGTTCGGATTGCTTGACACGGTATTCGAAACTTAACCCCTCGACCACGACATCTTGCGTCTGCGACCGCGGCGAGAAAAAAAGTTAGAAGTTATAGCTATGTGCAGACGCGTGTAATAGGTATTATTTAATGTAATTTATCGTGTAATGTAACGCGAATTCTGCGTGTGGACGGGCCTACGATCATTAAATGTAACGTTCGCGCTGGTCTACCGGCTGGGTTTTAGCGCGAACTCCAAGGCTCTCACAGTCGAACACAACCAGAATTCGCGTTGAGTTTGTATGCCGTCCACACTAGTCGCACATTACTTTACACGCGTCTTTTTGCTTTTACAGCGAGTGAGCATTTACCTGTAACATTCCTTTTTATTTTGCGCACCTCACTTCGCGCCGCACGTTTTTCTCGCACTCCTGTCTTTGCTCGATAAAATGTTAAGTACACAAATTCGGTCGTTTGTTTGCAAAATCAAAGTGTAACAAAACGCCGAGCGTCTGTTCGGTTCGTGAAAGGGTGACACAATAGAGCGGCTCGATGTTTTGTTACAAGTAAACGCTCTGGTCTATACTCACCTTTACATCTTAAGGACGTCCATATTATCCGCATTGATTACACGTAATCAATGCGGATAGCCTTCAAAGTAATTAAAGGGAATTCCTGAAGCTTTTGTTTATCTTAAAAAGTTAGTGTTGTGTAATTTTACAGTTTCCGTAAAGAACAATAACAGATGATGAAGATTGTGTAAGAATTATATAACGTTTCCCACTGCTAGGACACAGGCCTCCTTTCAGTGAAAGGGAGTGGGCCGTAATCCACCACACGTAATGCAGTGCGGTTTAGTAGATGTCACATGTCTTCGAATTTTTGGTTCTAGGACATGCCGGTTTCCTCACGATGTTTTCTTTCACCGTTTTGAGAGCAGTGGTGATGTAATTATTTACACAAAGTAGAGCCCCTGCCTGAGTTCGAACCTACGATCTACTACTGGTAAGTCGGGGCCGTTTCCACCGGGCCCATACTGCTCCCACTGGGCCACCACTGCTCATGTAAGAATAGCTAGTGTTCATTTAAGAGTAGGGGAAGACGAAGAAAATGATACATAGATGGACTCCCTCCAACCTTCCCATGGCCCTTCCAACGGAATGTTATACGGGCCGAATCGTGGGGCGGCTGCGGACATAGCACCCTTGGCGATCTGAACAGTCCGCAGGCGCTTCTTGATCCCTTACAAAAACCATGTGTGTCCCTTCTGGCAATTCTCCCAAATGGGTATGCACGAAACACAACAAGAAGTGATGACTCCGTCGTCGGTGCGCCTGTAAAAGAGATGGACTGTGTGAAAGATGATATGGCTAGAAAGGGGGTGACTACTGAGGCCATCATAACAGCACCGCTCCAGTGCAGTAACGCCCCGGCATCGCCTCAAAAAATCTAGTCGCCAACGCACCGTAAGCAAGGCGACCGCTAATCACCAAAGCGCCGTAAGCAAGGCGACCGCTAATCGCCAAAGCGCCGTAAGCACTAGTCGCTAACGCGCCGTCAGCACGGCGACCGCCTGCTGCCGGAAGCCACCGAAGAGGTGACATCTTGTTGTTCATGACCGGCAAGGTGTGACTGTGCGGGCGACGAGGCGTCACCGCGTGTTCTGCGAGGTGTCACCGCGCCGGCGCCGGCATGCATACCGCCTGCAGGCATTTCTTCGCTGGGAAGCGGGCTCCTCGCTTGAAGCGTGCTCCTCGCTTGAAGTAAGCGTTTCGAGCCGTCACAGCGGTTCAGCGCGACGTATGACGGCTCGTACCGGTCACTGCCCGCGAGCCGTCCGTTATTCTGTATAGTCATCGTAAAATAGACCTTAATTCTTTTGATTTAAAATCCTAACTTGAATAATTTCCGTGTCAGAGCGATGCTGCAATAATGAGCGATTTCCTTAATAGAGAAGCATGCAAGAAAAACACATGTTGCACCTACCCCAAATTAATTGGGATAAGGGTAGGAGAATGATGATAAGCTAGAGTTAATTTAATTTTGGACCACATAAAAACTGCACTCACTACCGCTAACTGCTGAGCATGGTTCGATCCCCAGGTCGGTCTAAGTGTTATTGGATTTTCCATCTGGAATGTCTCAGTAGCAGCCCGCAGTCTGGATTTGTGCCCGGTTGATGGCAGTAGGCTCGCCCCCTATTACATGGGACTTAAGAGCGTTTATTCTGAAAGTTGGCAACGTCGTAAATAGCTGTCAAATATTTACCTGTTTTGATTAATTTGGAAATAATACTGTATGGAAATCAGAAATGTGGCTAACTAAGTTACTAGAATATTGATTATGATATCGCACACCTAGATAAAGAGTAGCACAACTCAAAATACCTCTTTTTTTCAGGAACAGCAAAAAACGGATTAATTAACAGCAATAATCCGTTTTTTGCTGTTCCTGAAAAAAAGAGGTATTTTGAGTTGTGCTACTCTTTATCTAGGTGTGCGATATGCAATAATTAATATTGTAACACCGAATATTTAGTTTTAGGCGTAAAAAAAGCATTTGGAAAGTTTCCAAATGCTTTTTTTACGTCTAAAACGGGTACAACATCAAATTCATTGTTACAATTGCATAACATAATCAATATTTTAGTAACTTAGTTAGCCACATTTCTTATTTCCATACAGTATTATTTCCAAATTAATCAAAACAGGTAAATATTTGACAGCTATTTACGACGTTGCCAACTTTCAGAATAAACGGGCGAAATGTGGGTGTACTATAGGTACACCTCTGTCTAGCCTATTGGGGATTACTGGCGTGATGTTATGTTTAATGTTATAAAAACAGCATACACGAGTTTTGAATTTTCGATTTATTATAATGTAGGTTATTTATCTACCTACGTACATCGCAAATTAACTCAAGATAATAATAAATACGGCAGGCAAACGATAAAATGGGTCATTCATCGTTTATTGTGGTTTTTCCTTTGAAAAGTCGGAATTCCGACTCCCAGTGGGACATCCACATCAAACAGCGTAGGTTTTTCAAATAATCCGCTTAGTTAAACTGTGTAGCATTTCCGACATATTTCAAAATTGTGTTTTCATTTTTTTAAACCGGCCAGTTCGTGTCGGACCATGCTCAATGAAGGGCTCCGTAGTTGAGATGAATTTATCACAAGAACAAACTTAACATTGTCATTGAGAAACATGTTCTCCCATACATTCCAACTGCAAATATAAGTTGGTCAACTATTACTCGTTAATTTGTATAGCCTATTTAGCTGTGATAGTTTTTTCTTTTTCTTCTTTATAAGTATCCCCTCACCCCGCGCCCGCGCTAGGAGATTTAAGCTTCGTGCAGACTAGCGCGACACGACGGCGCGACGCGACACCGGTTATTGTTATACCGTGAAGTTTTCTTAGAAATTGTATTGTTCGAGTCGCGTCGCGCTGTCGCGTCGCGCTGGTCTGCACGAGCCTAAACGCGTTTCACTGACGTTATGCTTAAACTATTGTATTCAAAGGTAAAAGTTACGAAGATACGAGCTAACCGTACTCGAACATAAGCAGAAAAGTGTTAACAATTGCGCTGTGCGATAACGATTTTTACCAAAACAATCGCAAATATTAGCAACAAACAAAAAAACTACAAAACAACATGAAATAAATTCAGTTACATTCGTACAATAAGTGCACATACCAGTTTGTTCGAAAACAGAAATGAACGGTCTATCCAACGACTCCCCACACCATGGGGTAGACCAGAAAAACAAAACATCCCCACTTTACGTGCTCCCCGTGCAAGTAAAGTGGTGATGATTTTCTTAAAACCATATTTTACCACTTTGTCGGCGTGATGACTATGTATACCCATGCCAACTTACAGCTTTCTAGTACTAAGAGTATCTGAGCTAAGCCGCGGACAGACAGACAGACAGCCAGACGGACGGAGATGGCGAAACAGTGGGTTCCTTGTTGACTACGTTACCCTAAAAATAGAGCAGCAGTAAACACAAATATTGTATTCCTATTTTATCAAAACTCTTTGCAACAAAGCTTTGTTTATTTATGGTTTAGTTTCCAACCGGATTTTTATTGTGTTTAGTGATTTGTCAACAAACAGTATTGGTGTACAGTGGTAACAAAACCAGTATAACCTGGCCTCGTATTCTAATGAAACTCCGTACAACACAAGACCAGCTCAAGACGAAACACGAAGTTTGCCGAGTGACATTAAGAAAATAGTTGTACCGAACGTACAATATAAAGCTATTTTGTATTATTATCACAAGTAGCACCGTCAAAGCGACCGTTTAACAAACGAGCCACTAAGTGCTAGTTAAACGCACATTATTACTTTAACCGCTGGCTATTTCACTAGCCGAGCCAGTTAATTTATCTAGTAGTAATTCGGCTACCACTCATGAAGGTCTGAGTTCAGTTTTGAACGTAATGTTTTCCCTCTAAACGATTATTTCTCGTGTTGTTTTTTTTTTCTAAGCCGTTTTAATAGCAACATAGGACTTATCATAATAATATTAGCAGAGAGAGAGAGATTATATTTAGTAAAAAACCATAGACATAGAGAATTGGACTAAGCGTTAGCCTCACAAAAGTGAGTACTCTCTAAAAAGAGTTTTTTTTTTTTTTTTTTTTTTCATTTCATTTATTTTAGGTCCTTGACCCATATTAAGTACAAACAACAATGACAACACACACACATAGTTACATACAATTACAAATCAAGCACCAGTAATATGCCTGCTACAACAATGCCCAACGTAGGGGCAATCCAGTCGCTGAGCAATCATCGCCAGGACAGTGTTGGAGCTAGCCCGCACCCTGGACGCGCATCGCTTACGCATGGTGGCGCGGAAACAGTCGGTGCGCGCTTCCGCAACCATGCCCAAGGCGCTGCAGAAGCGGGGCAGCCCCAACACTGCCCTGAACGCGTTGTTGTATTGAACACGAAGGGCACTGTAAGCAACTTGTGAGTATGATGCCCATAGACTGCACGTGTATAGGGAGGTGCAGAAAGCTTTGGAGCAGAAAGATATAGAGGTATGAGGAACAGGGTGTAAAGTTCACTCATCCTCCATAGAAAAGGGAGGATCCTCCGACCAGACTGGTGTTGTGTCTGGTGGGCAAATGCCCGACGATTGATGTCGGGACGTTGTATATATTTTATTCGCGCGATAAACCCTGCTTGCGCGATGCAGGATTTTGCGTGACTTGTGATGCGTTGTACGCATGTGGCGCTGTAGATGCCGCCACTCTGACAATACCAATGCCATTAATTTTGACAGGTCAACAACAGTTCGTTACTTCTGCCTCAATTCAAAGTCGACTAAGCTTTATCCTGACTAAAACTAAGTGTCAGTAAGTCGACAAATCCTGACAAATAGTAATCGATTACTGTAACAGATTGGTGTAACGATCGATGTTGACAGTAACAGTTAACTATCGACACCTAAACGTGACGAAAACTTGAGTTTAATAAGACAATAGTAGACTTTTTAAAGAGGGGCTCGTGGCTAAGTGATAGCAGATAGAACAGCTACACGAGTCGAAGGTTAAGCTACGCTTGCTGCGGTCTGTTGTGGATGGGCGACCATGATAATTTAATTTTAAATTTTTTATAGGTCATCTCGTAGCTGTCCTCTGAGGTCATGACTACTTAACCGGTCATTCCTGTGGCTGCCTTAAGCTACTACACTTAAAGCCTCCAGCCAGGGCAATACTATGCTGATTAAAACTAGGCGAGCGCTCGCTAAGGCCCCTGTGGGGTACGAACCTCGGCTTAGGGCGTCACTGGGGAGAGGACAGCAAGATGGGACAGGCTGAATCAAGGATATATATCATAACTATTAATCGAGGAATTTAAAGCTACAGGCTCGATGCGGGCTGGCGTATCGTCGAGCAAAGGTCATTTACTCGGGTGGGTCGCGATCGCGGACCTCTGCGGCGATGTCTGAAAGTGTATCGGTGTGTGTGTTTCTTCACTGTACTGGTTTCCCTATTGCTCTCCTGGAGGAGGGTTATGGGGAGGGTCTCGTTCCTACAGTACCAAGGGGCTCCCGTGGCCTTACGAAGGAATCTGTTCTGGATCACTTGCAATCTATGGGTTTATCGGGGCTTATTAGCTTGTGCAAAGACGACGCCTGCATAGGTCATGATCGAGAAAATGTGTCAATTTTTTTGACAAATATCACTTTGTCTGTTAACTTAAATAAAGCCCAGTGGGGTAATTTGCATATCACACATAAAGTAACAATTGATCGCGATGGTTTTCATTTTGACAGTTCACCTACGTATTTACGTTGTTGAGTAGACGAATTTTTCAAACATATGCAGCAATGGCTTAGCAATATCCTTTTAGACTCTCGAATTGGGATTCCAAGTATGTTACGCACTATCAGTCTAAAGTCTAAAGGCAAGTCGTGGATGGACAGGCTCAGTATGTATTACATGTTTATTCCATTTCGGACGCTTGTCGGCTTTTTAGAATTTAGTGTCGAAGAGCCGAAACAAAAATTGTTTCGTGCAACATGAATAGTCTATTACAAAAGGTGATCTTTCAAAATTTAAAATCAAACCTAGTAACCTTTATTTAAATTTGAAGTATTTATATTTTTATAATTTATCAACCGTCAATTTATTTTGACAAATCTTAAATACGATATACAAGCTAACACTAAAATATAATATACGTATATTATTTACAATTAGTATGTATATAAAGTAAGAGATCATTCGGCATCCAAAACTTCGTCTGCATTGCTGTGTAAGGCTAAGTGTATGCTGAGACGCAGGTGACGCAGGTCCACGCAGCGCAGGGTAGAGCAGATTTTGTAATGCACGAACGTACTGACAGCTGCGCAGATTTCTGCGCGACGCGTGCAGGTCGTCACTTGTTTTTTACCATTGTAAAAGTGCCCAAAAGGCTAGCAGTATTGCCACGTTGGATGGCAATGCAAATTTTTTCCCCCAAAGATAGGCCAGGCCTCTGATCGCGTTAATAGAGAATTAAAGTCACAAAATTCCGAAATATATTCACAAAATCGAATATAAAAAATCTAAATGCAAATCAACCCTTTACATCCATTCAAGCACTTCATTCAACAAACCTTGAAAAACAACCTCTCTGCTTCACGACAATGACTCTTAACAACCCAAAAATAAAGGCTTAACGTTTGAAATTCGCGTATAATAAACAACAATCGATATGGAATCGTTACGAGTCCTCGATTACCGCATCGCGAAGCTTAGCTTCGCGCCCCATTAGCTTCGGAGCAAGATCGAGACGAGTCAACCGTGAATTCCACACCACGCAGCCTGTAAACAATTAATAATCGAGTTGTTGGTTATTCGATTATTCGACATTTTAATCGAATAGTTTATGTCGCTAACTGCCTGGAACAAAACAAATAAACGGGGCACAATATTTTTTTTAAGAAATTGATAATATCTTAGAGGAGCTAAATTACTACCTCCTTGATTGTTCAATGTGAGATATTGAGCCGCGCTTAGAATTGGACCAAAAAAGTCCCTCATTGCCTCGAGATCGATTTTATTTAAACCAGAAGAAATCGAGAACAAAGCCCCGTATACACGGTGCAAGTTTCTGAAACGTTCATGAGCAATAATCGCATGCCATAAAGCACGTTCAATTATTGCCATTCAAGAACTACATGCAAGTGTTTACACGCGTTCGATTTTCATAAAATGGCATACAATAATAATTGAATACGAGTTTTGTTTTGAACTCCAAACCCAATGCAATTTTATTTTATTGCAAGGTGATTATTGCATACAAGTTTAAGTTGTCTAAACACAGAGTTGCACGTCGTTGTACAATTGATTCAAGTATTGCCCGTATTTGCACTGCCAAACATTTCATTATTTTTTTTATTAAATGTCTTCTTAAGATTTATTATACTTGTTTGAACGTGCGATTATTTTACGTGCTGTTTACATCTATGCCCATTTCAAACAGCAACTAACTTGCCCGTATCGTGAAACAATTGTACGTGTAGTTTAGAACGTGCCAGTTAATTGCTGCTTCATTTTTACAGGCAATATAAACTTGCACCGTGTAAATGGGGCTTTAACCAGTTGATTTTTTAGAAACGGATAAATTTTATGAAAGCCTAAAAAAACAGACGGTAAAACTTTCCTCTAAAACCCCATGGAACAAATCGTCGACAGATTTAACATAAATCCTCTTTTCTTAAATCTGATCGTATATAACGATTTACCATCCTCTATCTCGTTGTAACGTCCGTGATTTGAAAGAGAGGGAAGTAATGGCGACGTTGAATGTTCGACACTTACATACGGCTTTGAAATCGATCTGCAACACAATAGGTTGCTTCCGGAACGAAAATAATGTGCATTGAATTGGTTGTGAACATTTTATGATGAATAAATTCTGGTATTGATTTTTTTAACTCATTATTTAAACACACGCCTTTTTAGGTAGAGTTAGGTAGACACTTTACTTATTTATGAAATAATTTATTAAATAAATAAATAAAAAATCATTTATTTATGAAATAATTTATTAAATAAATAAATAAAAATCATTTATTTATGAAATAATTTATTAAATAAATAAAATTAAAAAAACATTCATTTATTAAATAAATAATAAATAAATGAATATTTTTTTTATAATTTATTTATATAGATAGGAATAGAATACTACGATACTCCACCTACTACGATTTTTACAGACCTACTCCTGTGGCTTCTTCCACGTTTGTAAATCTTTTCCGACAAGCACGACCGGTGCTTTCAGGATAGCAGACAGTCGACGCCACACCGGTGGTAGAACCATTCCCGTGAAGTTTTCATAGAAATTGTTACGCCAGAGTCGCGTCTCGCTGTCACGTCGCGCCTGTCTGCGAGAGCCTCTAACTTCTTCTGCTTCATAGAGTGTCGGTGGTAGATTGTGTCAGCACAGATGCCTAGAATATTGCTACGAAACTACTGAGCTCACTTTTTAGAAGAACAACAATAGATTTTTTATTGGCATTGAATCTAAACCTCAAATAATAGTTCCCTTTTACTTTCTTAAAAATGTTGTTGAACACTCTAATAAAATGATTGCACCTCTTTTTGGGAACCTCAAATAATTCCTATTTAACGAAGAATATTGAGACATTTCTTTTTAAAGCCTATTTAGCTAAAATATTTAAGATGTCTGCCGAAATATACTTATGGGTAATGAGCCAAAGAAATATGGTCTACATTTATGTAAGCTATCGTACATAATCATCTTCAAATGGGTAATTTCATAATCATTGGCTTCTTTAGAAATTCAACTTTGGCAAATTTTAATACAACTATTCTATTTTTTCTCTATCTTTTTCAGTTTTATTTTTTACCAGCGCTCGGTAGCGATACTGGTCCAAAGTGACTAACCAGAAGGCGGACCAGTATCGCCCGATCGGTAGCGATACTGGTCCAAAGTGACTAACCAGAAGGCGGACCAGTATCGCCCGCTCGGTAGCGATACTGGTCCAAAGTGACTAACCAGAAGGCGGACCAGTATCGCCCGCTCGGTAGCGATACTGGTCCAAAGTGACTAACCAGAAGGCGGACCAGTATCGCCCGCTCGGTAGCGATACTGGTCCAAAGTGACTAACCAGAAGGCGGACCAGTATCGCCCGCTCGGTAGCGATACTGGTCCAAAGTGACTAACCAGAAGGCGGACCAGTATCGCCCGCTCGGTAGCGATACTGGTCCAAAGTGACTAACCAGAAGGCGGACCAGTATCGCCCGCTCGGTAGCGATACTGGTCCAAAGTGACTAACCAGAAGGCGGACCAGTATCGCCCGCTCGGTAGCGATACTGGTCCAAAGTGACTAACCAGAAGGCGGACCAGTATCGCCCGCTCGGTAGCGATACTGGTCCAAAGTGACTAACCAGAAGGCGGACCAGTATCGCCCGCTCGGTAGCGATACTGGTCCAAAGTGACTAACCAGAAGGCGGACCAGTATCGCCCGCTCGGTAGCGATACTGGTCCAAAGTGACTAACCAGAAGGCGGACCAGTATCGCCCGCTCGGTAGCGATACTGGTCCAAAGTGACTAACCAGAAGGCGGACCAGTATCGCCCGCTCGGTAGCGATACTGGTCCAAAGTGACTAACCAGAAGGCGGACCAGTATCGCCCGCTCGGTAGCGATACTGGTCCAAAGTGACTAACCAGAAGGCGGACCAGTATCGCCCGCTCGGTAGCGATACTGGTCCAAAGTGACTAACCAGAAGGCGGACCAGTATCGCCCGCTCGGTAGCGATACTGGTCCAAAGTGACTAACCAGAAGGCGGACCAGAATCGCCCGCTCGGTAGCGATACTGGTCCAAAGTGACTAACCAGAAGGCGGACCAGTATCGCCCGCTCGGTAGCGATACTGGTCCAAAGTGACTAACCAGAAGGCGGACCAGTATCGCCCGCTCGGTAGCGATACTGGTCCAAAGTGACTAACCAGAAGGCGGACCAGTATCGCCCGATCGGTAGCGATACTGGTCCAAAGTGACTAACCAGAAGGCGGACCAGTATCGCCCGCTCGGTAGCGATACTGGTCCAAAGTGACTAACCAGAAGGCGGACCAGTATCGCCCGCTCGGTAGCGATACTGGTCCAAAGTGACTAACCAGAAGGCGGACCAGAATCGCACGCTCAGTAGCGATACAGGTCCAAAGTAACTAAAGGGCAGACCAATATCGCTACCAAGCACGGCAGCGATATCGCTTACATCTGAATAGAGCTGAAGAAAAAAAAAAAAAAGTTCACAATTATTAGGTTTATGAAATCAGCGTTTTGTATGGAGAATTTTAAAAAAGTTGCATTTTTCATACTAACATTTTCTTAATTTATATAACAACCATGAACACTAATGTTTTAAAACTTTTATGCACTAATGTTTAAAAACGAAGATAACGTAATATGCCACTTAGATTAAGCGACAAAAATAAGTTTTGGCTAAGTTAAAACAAATAGTGGTCATTTCTGCTAACAAAATGAGGAGTAAGAAATACCTTAAAATAGGTATTTCTTATGTTTAGAAAACTATAAGTAATAAGGTTTTTTTTTACTATTGGTAGTTGTCTATGATTCGATATAATTATTCTCTATTTGTGAGAAAAAAAACGCCAATTTCATAGGTACCCAATATTAAGATATAAATAGTCTTTCATTGATTAACGTCCCGATACTATAATAATGACAAGTTATTATGTACTTACTCTGCAAGAGCAAACTTAAAAAAAAGAACAAGGTCCTTTGGAAAACAAAACAACAGCAGCTTTAAATAATAAGAGAATCTCCAATGGAATCCGATACGTCCATAGCTGAAGGCGGGGTATTATCTCCAGCTGATCTATATATCGATTGAAACTCGAGCCTGATTGCTTTATTATTTATAAACATTCCGTTTTAGTAGCATTCCGGATTTATTATTGTTTGTTTAAGAGTTGAGTAGTTTATTGTCTTGTAGTCAGGTTACGAAGCGATAATGATGATCTCTTCATTTGCTAGAATACAGCTGATTACATGGAATTTCAATTGATTAACGTCTCACTATATTCGACGTTTCGTGCAAATATTAAAGGTATTTAACACCAGTTTCCCGCATTATATCTTTATAAATTATAGCCTATGTTACTCAGTGATAATATAGCAATCTTCTGAAGAAAGATTTTTTAAATCGGTCCAGTAGTTTTTTGTGGTTATTCGTTAAAAACAAAAAAACAGATCTCTTCTCTATAGAATATTAGTGTAAAATACAATAGACGACGTATATTTTGTAACCTACACCGCTGTAAATCCGTCGTGGTATACGACGTTAATATATGTCGTCTGTTGTATTTTATCATGGATTTCAGCAAAGTCACGCCTGAGTCAATTAACAATATTAGTGTAGATAAGTCCAGAACAAATACAATAGATTGAATGGTTTTATTGAATTGAATTATTTGTAATTTTGGTAATGATTAATTTATTCAATCACTACTTCAATACATAGAATAATCTTAATTATAATATACAAGCTAACACTAAAATATATATAAACTATTAACTAAGTATACAAATATAAAGGGGGAAGACAATCATAGGGCATCAAAAAATTCGTCCGCATCGCTATCAACAGGAAAAGTGCCCAAAAGGCTGGATTGAATATAGTGTTTAAAATAGTGTCTTCGAAAGGAGAATGAGCACTGAACTATGGGTTTCTGCCCTGAAGCCCAATAGTCATAAGATATATAGCAATACAAAGATCTTTTCAAGGGGAACCTTTCCTATTAACACGACTTTTGCCAATACTGTTAGTAAGTTCGGAGTTAATGACTTAGAATTTTCAACAGAATTTACTTTTTTTAAGATTGTTATGGAAAAAAGACGTGCTGTGCTGATCCCAAATAAATTGGGATAAGGTAAGGCGGGTGATGACTAGGAATTGCCAATATAAAGCTAATTTAATTATAATCATCGTGGGTCTGTTTGTACACAATCTTAAACATAGGAACAAGCAGGGTATAATTCCAGTGACAACTTTGTGGAAGTATACAAATATTTGCTTTAAACGGGTATAGAATCCGCGGTGACCGCGACCTGTTGTACAGAAGTCAACATTGTGAAATTCTTATAGTTTACTCAGGTGTTTTAATAGAATCAGTATTTTAATTAGCCTCAGTACTATCAAACGGGTCTCGAGCTCGCGGAACGCGCACCAGAATACGGGTAAGGCAGGTAATTATCTATTGAAACTAAGATCAAAGATGATATAGAAGAAAAAAATTGAGCTAAAAATGTATTTATTTATTATTTATTTAACGGTTTATGTACATACATATAAACAGACAAGAAAAAAAGGAACAGAAAAAAAAATACGTACAAAGGTGATGCTTAGTTCTAAAGAAATCTCTTCCAGCATACCTGCGATAGGAAAGTAGACAAGTAGAGATGTAGACAACGTGTGTAAATAGTAGAAGAGAAAATAAAATACATAAAATAAAAACACCTAATTATTAACTAATTTAACTATAATACTTATTAACTCTACTCACTACTCTTTATTTACTCTCTTCTTTACTTTACTTATTACTTTTTATTTAGATTTTCGTAAAGAAAAAGTTGAAAAAAATTCTAAGTACTAGTCTATTAGCCCAGGTTCGTACTGGCGATTTTTCTCCGCGACGATGTTTTTTCGTGCACTTGATTTTCAACGCACAGCTTAGCGACGAGAGTTGAAAATCCAACAGTGGATTTTTATGACGCACTGGGATGCGCTCTGTTAGATTCTCAATGCTGAAATCCAGTACGTGATAAAACCCTGCCTCGATATTTTTACGTCCGTGCAAGCGTGGGCTAAGTGCTCATATACGGCTGCAGTTGCCGCAGTCTCTGTCTATGGCGCGTGCCGCACGTGTATATGAGCACTAAGTCATCAGAGATTGAAGAAAATAATATAATATCTATATTGAAATAAAATAAAATTGTTTATTCTGTAAATAGGATATCGGAATCACTTATACACGTCATATAAAAAAATATTAAAAATAAGCTAGATGAGGTCGGTGTTTCCTATCTGACTACTCTGAGAAGAAAGGCCGGAACAAACTCAGAGGTCGTAGTCTCTTTTAAAGTCCCGACATAATCTTGGTCAAGTCATATGAGGACCATGTAGATTAGTGTCTGAAATGGTATTTTGAGGAAAGAACCACACAGATTTGAGTGGACCTGTCCAGTCAGTGCAAGCATTTGTCAGTAATCGTGGAGCTCAACTCGACGAACAATACCAAAGAAAGGATATTCGGATAGGCCGCATAAACTACTCAAACTGCCAGATCATCATTAAAACTAACTGAGAAAGAAAAAATACATGAAAGAGAAAAAAAAAAAAAAAATCCTCACATTCACAATAATTGAAATAATATAATAATTTACAAAGTAATCGTGGCATTTTGAATATAATTTTCAACAATGTCAATGTGTATATTATTATACTCCTTCAAAAAAGTAAGCTTTACTCCTACTAAACATTACTCTCTCTCTGCCATCCGTCCCCATTAATGTAGACAGAGCACAGTTCAAGACATTCACGGTTACATTACCCCAGAATTTGGCTCAGAACCAGTTTCTCATATCAAAATAAACTTCCAAAAGCCTGTATACCGACGTAAAGGATGAGATTAAAGTACGCAAGTTATTGAGCAAGAAGATACGCAAGTTATTAGGGTTGAAGATTGCTTACCCAGCTGTACTTGGTACTTGTATTACCTGCATCTCCTTAGAGCAGCATTTCCCAAACTTTGGGGCGCGACCCACAGGTGGGTTGCGAGCGAATATTTGGTGGGCCTTGTAAAACTGATTTTCAACTATGATTAATATTAAATCTAATACATACTGAAAGAAATTAGACGTTTCATTAAAAGTAAATAAAATTGAAGTTGATGCTAAAGCTATACTGACAAATAAATCCTTCTCATTCAAAATTGCATAAGACAGTCCTCCAAAACGCCCACCCTTCACCATTGCCTAGTGCGTTAGTGTTATTCAATGTCTCCTTGTTTAATGAATTATAAAAAATTTCGATGGTAACTAAATGGTTTTTTTTTTCTTATTAAAATAGTCCTTCTTACATATAGTTAGTAATGTCCCTTTTTTTTACCATGACAGCCAAGAGCTGAGTCCCGAAGTTTTTGACGTTTTTGTTAGGTGGGTCGCCGTCCAGTCAACTTTGGGAACCACTGCCTTAGAGCAAAGATTAGAAAGTTTGCTATAGCTACTTGCATGAATATTATACTTGCATGAAGATCGAGGTAGCACTGAAGTCTACAAAGTTTCGGTTGTAGGCTTAAAGTCTTGGGCGGGGGGGCACCGCCGTTTCCTTGTGGAGGCGATCGATAATAATTTCCCACATAAAAAAAAAATGCTTAAATTCTGGTAAATAAGATTAATGATAGATAATATCAATGTTCGCATTTTGTTCTACGTCATTTTGGGCACACTAACTTTCGTATAATGACATCTCTTAGATATCGCTTTATTTTACAACAAAATTATTTTACAGCGAGAGTATTTCCGGGATCCCTAGACCAGCAGATGAAAGAAAGCACCACCTGAATCCGAAAAACGTCTGACAATTATTTTCCTTTCAATCTCTGTGAACAACGCTGTATTGACCTTCGAAACTACGCAAATGGATATTGATGCGGTTTTCACTATCATTTGGAGAATTTATCCTGAAATATGATACATTATTATTAAACTTAAAATTTAAAAAACCTCTGGCACATTTCCTCATTTCTGTTTCCTACTCCATCACGACACCCTGTCCATCATCTATCTATAATCTATTCATTGCGACCATTCCAATGAGCCCAAACACGATACCTACCATGCTATTCTGTAAACATCTCACCGTGAAAACTTGGGTGAAGTGAGCTTTTCACGGTGAGATGGTTACAGAATAGCACTGCTGTGCTGTAAGTTGGTAAGGGAGTTGGGTATCCTGCAAATTCCATGAGATCAAACCTGTGAAAGACGCTCACATCCATTCATCAACTATAAAAGAGCTGATAATCTTCAAACGGCTGAACTGATTTTAATGAAACATGTCTAAGAAATTTAAAAAAACGCATTTAAATCGGTTCACCCTTTTAAGAGCTACGGTGCCACAGACAGACACACATAGCAGTCAAACTTGTAATACCCCTCTTTTTGCGTCGGGGGTTAAAAAGAAGACTACGTATATTATAAAACACTAAACACCTCATTACTCCCACACAATTCCATGCTACCAAAGAATGTGAACGTCCACAGAGAAACGCGCGGAATCCGCGCGTGCGTCACTGCTATTACCTATGACCGCTATGTCAATATGGCGTCGGTATAAATTGACAGCATTCAATGGAACACCTCACTTACGATGTATGTCTACTGTGGTGTATAAACAATGGGATATTTTTAGTTCTTGTGTTGGACGTAAATGCTGTTGGTTTGTTCGTGTTAGATAATAAATGACGTCATATCATTATGTTAGTTTTATTTTCGTAAAGATTTTTGGTATAGACAACCTATTCTTTATCGCTGTTTCGACAAATAGATGGGCACATGAAATATAACAATTATTGGTAACTAGCTATGCCCCGTGGTTCCACCCGCCGTTTAAGTAAAATGAAATCGAAATATTAGTAAAATTAATTCATTTTCGCTCCGCGTTCTTTCTAACATTTTTTCGTTTTGCTCAGTTCTTAAAGTTCTTCTTTTCGTGTGGTTAGTAACTAACCTGGTGTCAGAGTTTTAAAGCCGCCCATGGGCCTCTGAGTTGGCTTCACATGCCGTCGAGAAATATTTCTCAGGCATGCCGGTTTCCTCACGATGTTTTCCTTCACCGTTTTTGAAGCAAGTGATAATAACACAATAGAAATAAAGAAAGAAAAGAAAGAAAAGAAAGAAAAATAAGTTTAATTGTCACAGAAACACGTGCATAAAAAAAAAGGTAATAAACTCGAGTAGATAACGACAACATAACGATACCAAAACGATAACAATACAATGACGAGCACAAAACAGAAATAGTTGGCAGCTGTTGGCACTTGGCACTCCGACGGTCACACCACTAGGCTATCACTGCTGCGTGATGTTGAATAGTCTCTAAACTTCCTCAAGAATTAGGTTATACGTAAAAAGAATTTTAAGATTTTAGAGATTAAAGCTTCGTGCAGACTAGCGCGACGCGACACCGGGTATTGTTATACCGTGAAGTTTTCCTAGAATTTGTATTGTTCGAGTCGCGTCGCGCCGTTGTGTCGCGCTGGTCTGCACGAGCCTTAACGTGTTCAAACCTCACACACTGACTTATTAATTGTAATTTTTTTTTAAATCATCTGCTTTTACAATGTTTGTAAATATGTGAAAACCATGTATGTATCTATCACATAAATAATTAATTTATCTATATAATAATATATATATATTTATTCATTTTTATTAATTCTTCATTTTACCTATTTGTGGTAACGTATTTTTGTTTTTTTTAGGTGCATCGTCTTCACATATAATTAATGTACAAAATATAGTAAAACTTTTTAAAAGAGTAACGGTGGAGTTTCTTGCCCATACGAAAACTACCGTTTGGAAGAGGCGACTAGAATCAATATTTTTTTTTGTAAACTTTCACGTTCAAAAGTGCCTTACAAGGGCCTATTTGAAATAAATGATTTGACTTTGACTTTGAAACAAAAAAACAAACTCCCAAAAACCATATATTAATGAGATTACTCTTTTATAAGTATCATACCGTAGTTGATAAAAAATATAACAAATCATTATTTCCATCTAAAAACAACTTTTCTAAGTACTTTCGCATTTCACTTTTAAAAATCTTCAAGAGGTCCCTTGGGTAGAAGCACCCATTATCTGCCGACCACGTCAATATATTGACGCAATAAATTGACGTCACTCTGACAGTAGCCTCATTGTGTGCACTGACTTCACAAGATTTATGGCAGTGCACGATTCGCGAGTACTTCGAATATTATTTCTTTTCTTTGAAGAATGAAAAATGAATCTTCAAAATAGTTTTAGAAGTCATTAATTATTTATTAGATATTGTGTTGAGCGATTGATGAAATATTGAGATGTTGATTGAAAATAAACACTGTTTTGATAGGCATTATTAATGGATTCAAGTTTGGGGTCTACTTGATTATCTCAATTTTAGATATATGTAAGCCTTGGGTTGACTTGGGCACCTGAATAGCGTGGCAAACTGATGGATGTATAACTGGTGCTGCCACCTGATGCTGGACTGATATCCCATAAGACGACCCATTGACCAGTATTTTTAACCGACTTCCAAAAAGGAGGAGGTATTATGTTCTTAACGTATGTATGTTTTTTTTTAATGTACGTCCACCGATTTCTCCGTCAATTGTGGACCCATTTTGAAAATTATTATTATTTTTGTTTGAAAGGGTATGCTCTCGAGGTGGTCCCGTATAAATTCTATTAACTTTGCTTGGATAATGTTTGAGTTAGCTTCAATAATACGTATTTTTCCCATATCGTTATTTACATAACAGGTAATGGTACCTTTTTGAATTTGTGAGGGGTAGATACGTACCAAAACTAAAAAGTGAAAAATAAAAAAAAATACAAGAAGAAAAAAAATAATCGGTCGCAAGAAACGAAAATTCAAAAGCAAAAGACACCGACTTCCGAAATTAAAGTTATTTTTCACTTTGTAGTGTTGTTTTAGAAGTCGGTTGTATTTTTTTTATGACCAGCGAATTGACCCAAAATATATAGGACAGACATTTTTTTGTAGAAAGTTTTTTCCCAATTAAACATTATTATTTCTTTCTTTATTTCCTTAATTTTCTTAAGAAAAAGCGCAAAGGAATACGTACTTATATAGTCGAAGTTAGCCATTATCCAAAAAAAATCGCCTGGAAGAAACATCCCCAACCCATGACAAAATATCCACTTTCAGCTAATTCTTCTTCCCATCTTAAATCATTTCTGCTCCATTGAAGAATGCCCAGATAAGGAAACTTGGTCATACGTGGTTACTATCTGATGACATAAGCCATCAGTGACAAAGAATAGATAAGTACAGAAGGCCAGCTTCATCTAACTAGCGGCAACAGACCCACGCTCACAGACGCATACGCGACTCGTTTTCAGGTGACTACTGAAAATCAGCGTTATGCGGTGCGCCCCATAATATAGCACAGCATCATGCTGAGTTCAAGGCTTCCTGTACATGAAGCTGGAGCCGCACCGGCGGCGGAGGCGCCGAACCACATATTTGTGTATATGAATGAATATTACCTTTGCGCCGGACCACCGCCGTATCGGGCGCCGAGCTGGACCGCAAGATGTAAAACTTTCAGAATATCTCAGCATGAGTGCAACATCTACGCGGCGCCGTGGCAGCGCCGCGCCGCTCCGGCGTAAATACGCCCGCGCGTATGCGTGCTCTTGCATTCGCTGTGCGTGAGGCGTGTCTATATGTACATGCGTTTTCGTACGTTGTATGGAACCGACCTTCTGTATATATCTGTCTGTTCGCTGGTCGTAAATAAATCTCATACAACCAGCATTGCTGCGGTGCAGTGTGCGATTTATTGCTACTGTGCGTGATTTTGTACACAATATGAAGTTATTTGTGTATGTTGTTCTGTTGCCAAGCTGTCTGTCGAAATTAAGTGAGAATTTATCATATAAAAATGTTATTCACATGTAAAAATATAAGTGATACTCTTATCCGATTTCTGAAAAATAAAACTGATTCCTATACAACAGTAGATAATTTGAGACTGATCATTTTGACATGCATGTGTTTTTTTTGCAAAACTAGCTCAAAATAAGTGTAACCGTCACGACAGTTTTGCTATATACAAGGTCCCATTAAAATAGATGGATACATTTTAAAACAGAAAGTCTAACCAAAGACATCCAAGCAAAAAAAAGAACACTGATTAAAGTGATTTTATTTTGACCTAAAATAATAATAAATAGCATTGGGTAAACAACATCTTTAGTGTATTTTCGTTAGCTGATTTATTTTTCTTGTAAGTATTTAATGCGTTTTTCTTATTTATTTTTACCATCGTCCATTTTGGTGGTTTGTATGATTTCTAAAAGTGTGTCCATCTATTTTAATGAGACCTTATACAGGGTGATTGGAAGATGGGTGCAAAGCTTTAAGGTGAAGATAGTATAGACAATTTAGAACCATTTAAGCCATGGTTGTCTTAGACGAAGTCTTACCAATTTTTTTTTTTTTAATAAGGTTTAAAAGACGTATTGTACAATTTTTTTATTTTTTCTGAGCTATAAATGTCTGTAAAAAAAATGTCTAATGACACAGAAGCCTAAAACATGTTTTGCTTGATTGCTTACACATTACTTTAATTAAATAAATAAAAAATGAATTCATTTATCATTCAATTTGGCCATAATTATGCAGTTTACATTAAATTTTGAGAATTTCCGAAAAAAAACATAAAAATTTGGTTAAAAATATTTAGTAAGACTTCGTCTAAGACAACCATGGCTTAAATGGTTCTAAATTGTCTGTACTATCTTCGCCTTAAAGCTTTGCACCCATCTTCCAATCACCCTGTATATGTTTATGTGTTTTTTTTTTTCATTTAGTTACTCTTGAACATTGTAAATTTATTTAATTTTGCCTGTTATTTAATACATAATATACAGCAAATGGAACTTCGTCCCAACCGGGTGTCCCACGGCACCTCTCACCTCTTTTTTTTTTCTTTTAAATCTCCGTAAGGAAGGAATCTTGAAGGAACCAGCTATCTAATTACGCAACACATTTACGTAAACAATTACGACTAATCTGTTTCATTTCGACAGTTCAATAACATTCATAGCGTTATTTACGTTGTTGAGGAGGATTTTTTTTCGAACATATGAAGCAATGGATTTGCAATCTGTTTCAATACGATTCAGATTCTGATTGATCGTGTATTACGCAATTAGGGTACTGATCGAATATTGCACTATTTCAATAGGTACTATTAATCGCAGATTGTTATTATTAAAACAGGCAGAAGGACGCTTCTGCCCTACCTCTTGACATTATCGCTAAGTCGCCTTTCACGACACCCACAGGCGGAAAATACTGAAGTAGGTAACTTCTTCCCGTTTTGGGGAACATAGGAATCAAATTATAGGTAAATTGACAACCCAACTGACTCTTATCGAAACTTGGTCCTTAATGTATATTGTGTTAAAATATTAAAATAATCTGTCAACAAGAAATAACATTAAGAACAGTTTTTATTTTTCATCGTCGTAGGACATCGATTTTCTCCGCAGGAGACGCCCTGGGCGTGGAGAATCGCAGGCCGATACCCGATGGCCACCGTAGGCGCGGTCTTGCGGACGGTGAGCTATGGATAGCTGGCCGTCCGATAAGGACCAGGCCCGGATCGACGGCGCGTTGTGTTCCACGCGCGCCTCTGAAGGGGTCCGCTACGACCGATGCCTGCCGGGGTCGCAGGAAAGTCCGAAAGGGATACCGTGGCCCCTGGCAACGTACCGGCAACTGAAGGAACACGAACGAGGAAGGTGGGTTTTAGTCAGTAAGAGTCTGACACGCCCAAGCTCAGCCCAGAGCGGGAGAAGTTATTTGATAATTTCCCAACCAAAAAAAAAGTCATCGATTTTCTGGTAATGCTGAGGACTAACTCCCAAAATACAAGCTTCTGGAAATCAGGTTCAGTACCTTCAGTAAAAATAAACAGATACTGTGTCTATGTATCTATAGGACACACAAATTTCACCAATTATATTTAAAATATGCTAATAGACGGCGAGCCTATTGCCACCACCGGGCACCTTTGCCTTACCCTTTAGGGAAGCAGGGTGTGATTTTATGTTATGTGTATCTATGAACGAAGTTCTTGTGAATGCTCTCATTTTGTGACAATAAACTTTTTTACTTTACGTTTATTTAGATATCCTAAAATTGCCGTATTAAAGCTCGTACGGACCAGCGCGACGCGACGCCGCGCCGCGACACGAACAATACAATTTCTAAGAAAACTTGACGGTATAACAATAACCGGTGTCGCGTCGCGCTGGTCTGCACGAAGCTTTACAGATTTTATTTAAAATAAAAGTAAAAAATCAGACGTGAGCAAAACCAGCCCTAAATCAGCTTATTACAACTCCCCATAAGGCTGTATCCACACTAAACAAAAAACATACAGTCATAAGAAGCCAGCTTTAAAGGTTTGTTTACTACAACGTTAGGCCGCGGGTACAAGAGATACTCTAGAGAGACGACTCGAGCCTTTTCAGGTGCCTTAACACTAATGAACCCTGCCACGAAGCCACGGAGAACGCTTCATAAGAGTGGCTGCCTTGCTTATGTGACGATTTTGTGGGCTAAGGATGTTTTTTTTCTTCAGTGTGTACTCTGCTTTTTATTAGGACAAGCTTATGTGAGTGCGTGTTCTATGTTTTATTTTGTGAATGCAGGCCTGCAATTTTATTTTGTGTTAAAAATATAGCTCAGATATTCTGAAGAACGTTGATTCCCTTTGTCGTGCAGATAGTTATGTAGTTGCAAGAGGTAAAAAATAAATAAATAAAATTAATTAATTAAAACTTAATACGTATTACTTTGCGTCTTTAAATCATTGGCACAGGTAATTATTTTGGTAAACCTTATATTTAACTAGCTGCCCGCCCCGGCTTCGCTCGAGTAGCACTAAGTACGTATCTACGGCGCACCTACCTGCCTACCCTACCTACCCTACCGACCCTACCGACCCTACCTACCCTACCTACCCTACCTACCCTACCTACCCTACCTACCCTACCTACCCTACCTACCCTACCTACCCTACCTACCCTACCTACCCTACCTACCCTACCTACCCTACCTACCCTACCTACCCTACCTACCCTACCTACCCTACCTACCCTACCTACCCTACCTACCCTACCTACCCTACCTACCCTACCTACCCTACCTACCCTACCTACCCTACCTACCCTACCTACCCTACCTACCCTACCTACCCTACCTACCCTACCTACCCTACCTACCCTACCTACCCTACCTACCCTACCTACCCTACCTACCCTACCTACCCTACCTACCCTACCTACCCTACCTACCCTACCTACCCTACCTACCCTACCTACCCTACCTACCCTACCTACCCTACCTACCCTACCTACCCTACCTACCCTACCTACCCTACCTACCCTACCTACCCTACCTACCCTACCTACCCTACCTACCCTACCTACCCTACCTACCCTACCTACCCTACCTACCCTACCTACCCTACCTACCCTACCTACCCTACCTACCCTACCTACCCTACCTACCCTACCTACCCTACCTACCCTACCTACCCTACCTACCCTACCTACCCTACCTACCCTACCTACCCTACCTACCCTACCTACCCTACCTACCCTACCTACCCTACCTACCCTACCTACCCTACCTACCCTACCTACCCTACCTACCCTACCTACCCTACCTACCCTACCTACCCTACCTACCCTACCTACCCTACCTACCCTACCTACCCTACCTACCCTACCTACCCTACCTACCCTACCTACCCTACCTACCCTACTAAAAAGTATCCTATGTCCGTCTCCTGGTTCTAAGCTACCTCCCCACCAATTTTCAGCCAAATCGGTTCAGCCGTTCTTGAGTTATAAGTGGTGTAACTAACACGACTTTCTTTTATATATATAGACTATCATAACGGAATACCTACACTCACATATATTACTCCAAAAAGGAAAACACCAGTAGGTACCTGAAAAAAAAGTACCATTTTAATATCACATTTATAAATACTTTTACAACGAGACACTTTTCGACTGAAGTGGTACCATCAATCTTGTTTGTGCGTAGACAGGCAGCGACCCTGATTAATTGCCTACAGAATTAATCGGTAAAGATGTACTGATACCGGCTTTTGTCACTGTGTCATCGCCAGATATGATTCTGATAAACTGTTGTGTTGTGCGATTTGAGGTACCAGGGACGCATATTCATGGAAGGGTCACAATTATTATAGGTAATGTTATTGTGACGAATTTAATCGAATATGGATTGAGTCACCCACCGTAAAGGCCACGTGTGAGGTACTAGGAAGGCATATTAACTGTAGAGGTGTCCACCATGGATACCATATCAGTTACCGGACCATACTATTGCAGATAATAAAATAGGAACACCTAAAAACTCACTCTTTAAGGCGAAAGCGTCGAAATTCAAATTTTCTTACGTTTTTTTGCAATTTGCTGGTCAATAGGAGATTGTATGTTGATCTAAATATGATTCACAACAGTATCAAATGTTTATTTATAGAATTATAATTATAAAAATTAATCAACACAACTCTCTAAGTTCATGTAATCCTATTGAATGACTATTTCATGAAATCATGACATTTGAGGATTAGGCTAACTTAAGGAGTTGTATTGCTAATTCTAATGATTATAATTTTGTAAAGCCATATTTGTTACGGTCGCGAATCATATTACAATCGACATACAAATTGACACTTACCTGCAAATTACAAAAACGAAAGAAAGTTTGAATTTTGCGGGCTACCATAGCACGCCCCCTTAATAGATCATGAATTTAATGTCATCTTATTTAGCACTGACTTTGATTGACATGATTGTGACTGTGGTTGACAGGCCTTTTACTTTCAGTCAATTTCCGTTCAGTGTCATGCTATCGAATAGTCGAGGATATATTTAGAGGCAAACAGAGGGGCTCATGGCTAAATAATAACAGCCACACAGGTCCATCGAAGGTTAAGCTACGCTTGCTGTGGTCGGTTCGTGGATGCGTGCCCAACCATTACAGATCGTGACCCCTCTGTGCCTTGATATGCACGTTAAGTCTCTTTGGTCCTTCACAGTCGATACGGGTTAGAAGCCCAAAAGTCTGACAACCAGTCTTACCAAGGGTATCATGTTACCCAGTAACTGGGTTGTGCAGGTCAGATAGCCAGGCGCTCCATGTCAATTACTGGTATTCAGCTGTATCCGGTTAGACTGGAAGTCGATCCCAACACAGTTGGGAAAAGGCTAGGCCGATTGATTTTAAGAGCCTAAAACTGTCATGTTCCTTTTTCAGTTTTGTCACAAGACTTCATATTCCATTGATGTTCCAGACCTGACTGACAATTGTTGTCCAATATTGAAGTATGTTTTACACGAAGTCGCAGACAACAGTTAGCGCTAGAAAAACCTGATAAACAAAAAAAATATAGCGCAAAACTCATTAACCTGTTCGAACGCTGCTCGTCTCTAGGGTATCTCGTATACATAGATGACGTAAGTATATATAAGATACATATGTATATGTATCTCGACACGTGCTCATTTTGATATGGGTCGCCACTGCTGATAAACGAGATCTTGTTTCCCGAAATTATTATTTGTGAAAGCATTAGTTTACCGGGTAGGTACAGGAAAACTCGTTTTGGTACGAACTTCCTTATCATGGACATACTCAGGGAGGGGCAGGGGAGGGCAGCTGTCCGCCCCTGAGTTTTGTGTGCCTAGGTACCAACTATTGTCGATAAAAATTATGTTAGTCACTTAAGACTAATTTACAATTACAAAACCGCGCTGCGCGGCAGGTCATGTTGCTGTATCTTGCAAAATACGCGAACGCAGCATTGCTTGCTGCGTTGACGTATTTTGTTTCGCACACAGTTTATTAATTTTACTAACTATAGCTTAGGATCTCCAACAGGTGTCCCCCCTATACACTACATGTAGAGTAAAACATGTGCCCCGGGTTTTAGACATTTCTGTATTGCCCCCCCTGGGCCAAAAGCTGGGTACAGCCATGTTCTTTATGGCGTTATACTCTGCACACTTGGCAAATGAGAGTTGAACCAAAAAAAAGCGTAAATTTTTTACCGTCACGACACTTTTGTTCTTATTCAGTTAGACCATTATCTCAAGAGGTGACCGCAATAAAACCAGTTTTCAACGCCGACGTAACCAATCGCGTCAGCACAATCATACATTTCTATAGCGGATCTCACACGGCGCAACTTGTCGAAAACTAGTTTTCAACGGCGACGCAACCAGTCACGCGGGACTGATAGTGCAGGTCGCGGTTGCCAGCTGCCACCGGCCGGGGGTTGCGGAAGATTCTTTCGTTCCCGCGACCCCCGGCGTAGGTGTGAGTCGGAACACCGGGGTGGTTTTTAGTCAGTAAGAGTCTGACAGACCCCTCCGCCCGCCCCAGGGTGGAGGACATCTATGAGGATTTTCCACCCCCTCACCCTTTGTGAGAATGGGTTTACTCTTAAACGTTCTTAATTTATTTAATTTTGTTTGTTATTTATTTAATACATAATATATAGCGAAGGGAACTTCGTTACAACCGGCTGTCCCACGACACGTCTCGACTTTTGTTTAATTATTATAAAAATGTCCTAATGCATCACGGATACACTTCTAAAAAGTAGATGAAAATAAAGTATGAAGTATTTATTCTCTATATTTTAATAACGTGCCATGTAGAGGAGTTTCACGACACATAAGTCGTGTCCTTACCAGCTCTTCTCCATAGGAAACTACCCATTGGAAACGTGCACAAATATTATAAGAAATATTTTGATTTTGATTGTATAACTCTAAGACAAGAAAATATGCTGAATTGTTCACAGTAAAAAAAACAATTTACATTAATAAATAAAGTTAACTGAAAAATAAAACAAAAATAGAACGGTTTTTGAAGTGTAAACTAGAATGATAAAGTGATATCTCAAATGATATTGTGATGTCACAATACCTCGTGAACTGAAAAACAAATGAACCACTGTTCCATTTTCAAAACCATATAGCGCACAGCCATTTTGTTTTTCTCTCAAACAAAAAGTTTGCTCCCATGACACTGACATAACAGCAATTCCAGAGCAAAGAGTTAAAAGTCAATAACAGACGCTCAGTTTAAAATAAATTTCTCGCTGGGAGGCGAATATTTTCGATACCAATATCTTCAATATTTATTCCAATCGGTTGGATTGAGCTGCTTTCGATTTTCTTTGCTCAAGTAGACTTTGAAATATTCTTGGTGATGGAACCTGTCTAACTTGATAATTTGATGAGCTTTGGATACTTTGTTGAATGAATCTGCAACATTCTGCGATAAATATTATACCTATACTGGGTGTACTACAGTTAATAATAGAAGAGCCATTTCAAAATGATTGCATTTTCGCAACGGACCGTCGGTTTTAGGGTTGCATTGAATTTTCTTATACTAGATAGATTCGCATTTATTTAAATAAACAATCAACATAATGGTTGTATACCTACTAAAAAGTAAATAAGTACTTTAAAAGTCAGTGACCTCTTTTGCAAGCCTCAACTTTTTTAACGTCTCATTAGGGGCAGCTGTCAAAGTTTTCCGCGCATCTTTCTATCCAGTATATTTTTCTAAGGCTACTTTTAATGAAAGGGAATTCATTAATCATTCATATCACATTATAAATATGGACAGTACAGAAACTACGTAGTAAACGCTCGAAACGGCACACTCACACAGACGCGCTCATTGACGAGACCCCAAACCAAAGCTTGTAATTGGCCATCATTCAATCATGTAAGCATTCCAAAAGTGTAAAATAAAATAAAAATAAAATAAAGCGGTTGTCGCTGTGCTGTCAGTTGCGGGTGCCGTGATCTTGTAAAAAATAGCGAGTAGTTTATTATTTCAACAAATAGGCCTAGTTTCCATACTGGCCATATTTATACTGTGTTCATAGTTTTGGAAAATCCAACTATATGGGAGAGCTATTAAAGTTGAATCCTACGTGATATGATTAGGTAAACCTTATAGAAACCTAGGCGAATGACCCATAGACGACATAGACCAAAAAAGATCCCGTTAAAAACTAGTTTTGAATCGGGATTCAAGACTAGTATATAAGTAACTCCATCGCTCCACTTTTCTCAAATAATGCGCGTAAATTCAAACTAAGTAATTTATTTATAAATGCCAGAATCAATGACGAACAACGGTAATTTTTCACGCGTCAATATGTTCATTTGTTTTTTCTTTACTTTAAAAAGCTTTATTTGAAAGCCAAATCTAAATTTAAATACAATCTTTGATAAGTTACCTCCTTGGTTGCCATGTGTTGAAGGAAAAGGTTCGTTCCATTTTTAAATAACACGACAGATATCGCATTTTTCCGACCAGTACAGCATTTTCGATCTATTTCGAAAAAGGTTGTCAAAATAATTTTCGAATTTCCAAGCAATTTTTTTTTGAGAAGTATTTCTATAGATCTATACTCTATACAAATAAATAAATTGAAGTGTTTGTTTGTAACATCAAAATAATAGCTTTTTAATTTTTGTCTGTGCGTCCATCTGTCTGTTTGTTCCGACTAATCTCAGAAACGGCTAGACCGATTTCGACGGGATTTTTACTGGCAGATATATAATATTATAAGGAGTAACTTAGGCAACTTTTATTTTATAAAAATAATTAGGGTCCACGCGGGCGCAGCCGGGGGCAGCAGCTGGTTAAAATAAATAAATACAAAAAACCATCGTTATTCTAATGATAATGATGCTAAATAATACCCATGATAATTACAAGTTAAAACCCACTGGGTATAATGCAAATGGAGTAATCACGGCTAACGAACCCCTTTAATATCGTAATTATTTAACAGAATGCCAATGATCCTAATTGGAACTGCGCTGTATACGTAAATCCTCCGATTTCTAAAATTTCTAAATTCGAATTTCAAAATGTTAGAAATCGCAGTACATATTATTTCGATCGCTATTTCATTTAACCCCGTTTGATCTTAATTTCCTGAAACACTCTTTAATCTGGTAATCCCATTTCCTTAGAGAAAAGAGGTAATCCCATTTCCTTAGAGAAAAGAGTCAGAATAGATGAAATAAATGCAGCTTCGGGAACTTTTACACAATTGGAATTGCAATAGGTTTCGATCAAATTACAGAATGATTTGCGTTTTTATAGACATTTAAAATGAAGTACTTTTTAAAATAGTGTAGGTACAGTCTGGTATTTGTTAAGCAAATTGTCATGCTACGTCAATTTGCCGTGATAAGGTTCCCCGCGTAAGGACGGCGCGATGTGACTTTATTTGAACAATTTCGATGAAAACTTCACGGCAATTGTTCTATCGGTCTCGTGTCGCACCTGTCTACGGGAGCCTTTATAGCCAATTAAATATACGACCATTCAAGTTGGTAGTAATTATGCTTAACAATTCATTTCCCTGACTTTACAAGTAAAGTCAACAAATTAATATTGTTGAATGGTAAAAATAAAAACCTATCGTGATTGTGATACAAATAACTTGATCGCAAAGCAGCTTAGCACTCCATTTCCTCTCTACTCCATGACCACGACATTATTCAGGTCCCCAAGGAGATTATTAGCGAGAATCGAAGATATTAAACGTTGTTCCGTGACGAAAATTCTAGAACAATATTATCGACAAAGCAATCAGCATCCATTATGACTTATTAGAAAGTATTTTTCTTCCTTTTCGTCTAAGACTTAGGCTTAGGAGTAATGATCGTTGGCGGAGAAATCTTGGACTTATTACGTCTGAGAAATTAGCCTGCTCGTGAAAAACCGATGTATTTGTTTCAGATTTGGGTGAAATTAATGTTAGTGTGGCGGCATCTACATCGCCACATGCGAACTACGCATCAAAGACCTGACGTCACACAAATCCTGCATCGTGCAATTAGAGTTTACCGCGCCATGGACATATATACAAGCTCCCGACTTCAACCTCTGGGCAGTTGCCCGCCAGACACGACACCCGTCTGGTCGGAGGATCCTGTTCCTCATACCCCTAAATTAGTATTGTATTTATGCCTAATTACTTATAACTACAAATGTTCAAGTTGTTTATTTGATTATTTATGTGCACACAGTAAAATAGATACAGATACGAAATAATCATAATTATGAATACAAAGGTACTGCTCATTTCTTAAGAAATTTCTTCCAGGATACTTGCGAAAGGAGAAATGAGAAAGAAATGAAGACAATAGTGTGTGAGAACAAGACGAGAAAAAATATATAAATATGCGAAGTCTTAAACTAAAATATTAAAATAAACCTACACATACTCACAGTAGAGAGGAAAGGTAATGCTCTTTTACTCGATATTTGAATTGTAAAACAGTTTTGAAATCACGAAAGCTAGGCGGAAGTGCACATGAGTACCACAATCTTACTGCATGGACTGAGAAGGAATAAGAATAGTAACTTGTTTTATGAGGATGAGTGTTAAGGAGGGATCTAAGGTGTGACCTACACGGAGCATCGCTAGGGCGAGCATAAGAACAACGCTCATCGCAAGTAGGAAGGATAAGACGGGTTGTGTAAGATGTCGAAGACGAGCCACTTGATTTCCTTGCGAAGATGAGAAACATGGTGTTGGTGTTCTGAAAATCAGTCTCATTAATTTTTACAACCTACTTCTCTGGATTTATGACCTGATGACAACAACTAAACATAAGTTTTTTTATTGTATTACTAGCTGCCCGCCCCGGCTTCGCACTGGTAGCACTAAGTACTTTATCTACGACGCACCTACCTATCTACCTACCCTACCTTACTTACCTACCTACCCTACCTACCCATCTACCTACCTTGCCTACCTACCTATCTACCTACCCGACCATCACCTACATATCTAAGAACCTTCTCCTGATAATAACGAACACAACAAAAAAAGAATTAGCGAAATTGGTCCAGCCGTTCACGCGTGATGCCGTCACCAAGGGAAATAGGGATTCACTTTTATATAGATATAATATATATAATAATATATAGATAGATTATGTAATCTGCAGTATGTACTGAACGATCAGCAATAAAAAAATAAAAATGTTATTATAAAAGTACCAATACTTTCATTATGCATTTAGTAAGAATCTGTTATTAATCGACTTCAAAAAAAGGAGGAGGTTCCTAACTCCATCAAATATAGACGGATTTACGTCTATACATGACGGAAAGGGTATGACGTGGTCCCATATAAATTTTATTAACTTTGCGTAGGTAGGTACTTTTTGAGTTAGGGAAAAATTCCGTATTATTGCATAACACGGGATTTTTCCCACTTAAGGATGATGCTATAATAACTTTCTGTCACTGTTATTTACGTAGCACGTAATGGTAGTCGAATTTGTGTGGGGCAGGTACCACAGCTAACAAGTGAAAAATTAAAACGTTTTTATATAAAAAAAAACAATCGACTTCCAAAAAAAAACACTACAACGAGAAAAATAACTTTATTTTGGAAGTCGGTGGTCAAAACCAAAGACAGTTGCTTCCGAAATAAAGTAATTTTTCAGGTTTTTATTTTGACATTACAAACAGAAACTTATTATTTAATTTTATTTAATTGTATTTGTACATAAGGTGTTAAAAAATTAACTTTATAAACTTTAAGAGGTGCTTTAGAGCATCGAACTAAATAACATTTACTATGGGACAAACTTTGAAATCGCGAAAAAAAAAAGCGTTTTTTTTTTCCGATTTCTAGTTGTTCTCATACTAAAAGCTATTCAGTTCGATGGACAAAAGCACCACTTAAAGTTTTTAAAGTTAATTTTTTAACACCTTATAGAGTATAGGTATAGAATAACGACTAGGTCAATACTCGTTTAATAAATTAACCCATTATTTTCTTCGCTAGTGTCGCTTTATTAAACATGCCACAAGCAGGGCACCTGGTGTATTTACAACCTTAGTGGGACTTTCACTATGGGACCGACGCTGAAATCGCGAAAAAAAAATCAGCTGTTCCCTACACTTATGTTCGTCGAAATGTAGGGAACAGCTGATTTTTTTTTCGCGATTTCAGCGTTGGGCCCATAGTGAAAGTTGTTCATAATAATGAGTACAATGCCCCCTTAAGAGGTTTAGGGTAAACAAAAACTAAGGTTGTAGAGTAGAGTAGAGAGTATAGGCGGGCTCTTTTGTGCCATGCTTCCCCGAGATATAGACATAGCAGATTTAAATTATCGTGATGTACTTATACGTTGTAGTGAAGGGCTAAGGGCCCGGAACACCCCACGGCGGCAATTAGGCCGTTAGTCTGTACGGCTTATCTTAATTAAGCAGTCGTTGGCTGCAGTGACGGCCCGCTCAAACTTTTGTTCGGCCATCTTATAAACGTCAAGAGGAGATTACATTTATAGTCGTTTTTTATTAGGATGCATGATAAAAGATGATGATTAGTGTTGGCTTTACAACTTTACAGGTGAACATTTTAATTAGGCTTTAGTAAACGTACTCTAAAAGCACATTACACTTTGGATTTATACACCAAGGGATCCTTAATATTTTTATTTCTGTTGTGTTAACTAAGCGCTATACAATACTAGCTGCCCGCCCCGGCTACGCACGGGTAGCACTAAGTACTTATCTACGGCGCACCTACCTACCCTACCTACCCGTACCTACCTACCTACCTGCCTACCTACCCTACCTACCCCTAGCTACCTACCCTACCTAACTACCCTACCTACCTACCTATCTACCTACCTTGCGTCTTGTTTTACCATTTATAACAAATGAACTAGACTGATGTTTTTTTTTTTTTTTTGACATCAATTTTATTACTTATTATCCTATTCCGGACAAAAAGAAATCCAAAAACACAAAAATCATAAGAATCGGTCCATCCGTTCTTGAGTTATAAGAAATGAAATGAAATGAAATTGTTTATTCTGTAAATAGGATATCGGAATCACTTTTACACGTCATAATTTTTTTTTATTAAAAATAAGCTAGATGAGGTCGGTGTTTCCTCAAAGTCAAAGTCAAAGTCAAATTATTTATTTCAAATAGGCCCCTGTAAGGCACTTTTGAACGTCAAAGTTTACAAAAAAATTGAATTGATTCTAGTCGCCCCTTCCAAAAGGTAGTTTTCGTATGGAGAAGAATGGGCAAGAAACTCCACCGTTACTCTTTTAAAATGTGTTACAATATTTTGCATATGTACGTACATTAGTTACATAATTATATGTGAAGACGACCCACCGTGGTGTGTCCTATCTGACTACTAAGTGATGTAACTAACGCGACTTTCATTTATATACTCGTATAAAAAAACCTGTCTGATACGGAAGGGGCACTACTGGAAAAACATTACGAAAAAGTAATAAAAGTAACTTTTTATTATTGAAAGTTCAAAAATTATTACTTTTTCAAATTCACATTTTTAGTACCATAATTACCCGAAATCCATTAAAAATTCGCAAATTACAACCGGGGTCTTAAAAAATGGCTTGTAGATACTAAACGATGACCGCCAGAGCCTCATCTTACTGGGTGGACATGAGTCCACCCAGAAAGATTCCCCATTGAAAAACAATGAGGCTATTTGTGTTTATTTTTGTAAATTATTTTATTTTATTTATTGAGGGATAATAAACAACTACAACATATATTATACATCAAATTAACAATATTTTAAGTGGTAATGTTGCAGTCCACTGCATTATCCGCAGATAGGACATATTAGAGATCAGTGGTTGCCACTAGACGGGCATTACCAAAATTAATAAATAATTAATATTTACCACATTAGACTCTCACTACGATACTTATCAACACCCTCACGGATCAGAGAGGATTTTTTACATGTTGTATAGTATAGGTACACACGGCTACACATCAAGCTATACATTTCCAGTATAAGCTGACCTAGAATTATACGAAAATTCTTTAAGATGCGAGATCAGCACAAACTGGAAATATATAACTTGATGTGTAGCCGTGTGTCCCTACCTAGTATAACTGAAGATTTATTTCTGGAGCAGAATGTCTCTTGAGCGATTTGTGAGCCCTCAATCACAAATAGTAGGCATTTCTTCGATGTAGTAATGTAGGCTATCATTTATTTTATCTGCGACATGTGGATATTCTTAGCAGGGTGGAATCGAAATCACCTGCTGTTTTATTTTCACAGATCTTTTCACATATTGAAAAGATCTGTATAAGTATTTCAGTATTTCATCTCTTTAAAATACTCACACCAAAAAACTTTTTTTCAAAAAATAACAACCGACTTTAAAAAAAAAAACACTACAAAGTAAAAAAAAATCTTCAATTTCGAAAGTACCTGCTTTGGTTTTGTTTTTTCGTTGTTTGCCACCGACTTTTTTATTTTTCACTTTTTAGTTACGTATCCCACATAAATTCGTATACTCGCTCGTTTCGTGTACTTGCTATGTAAACAATATTAACTGGAAGTTTTTAATCAACATGCGCGAAATCGATTTTTCGGATGTTGTTATCATCTTTACATTGGTTCACGTTATGATAAGTCACTTCAATTCAATTTATTCAAGAACAATTCACATTGTGTTTGAAATATGACATAAAAAAAATAAAAACACTTTCATTAAAACTATAGAATACATTCATGATACAATAAATTATAGAAAAAAAAAACAAAACAATAAAATAAAAATTCAATAACATTACAAATTAAACATTCAATACAATTAAAAATTCAATAACATTGCAAGCTACTACATACTAATATTACCCAGTCTCACATTAACTATTTTTTTATTTTTTTTATGTGGATATGTCATCGTCTATTGAATATAGACATTTCTCCAATAGGAACGCTCTGAATCTTGACTTAAAAGAGCTCTTATAAATTATACTTTTTAAGTCCAATGGCAACCTGTTAAAAATCTGCAGTGCTTGATATTGAATAATCCTAAGTTGGGGTATTATTTTGCTTTTAAAACCTTTTTCTGCGCATACTTTCCCTCAACTGTCTCTCCTCATCTGGTCTCCTCTCAAGTCAGTGTGACGTAGGAACATTGTACGCTTAACATAACAGACTGTAGATCTGTGGACCATTTTCTATTTTGCTAAGTACCTGGTACTTGTTGACAGGCCTACACTGTCCTCTCATAACTATTAACACTATAATTTGAAAACTTTGTAAAAACCATTTACTTTTAAAAGAGTAACAGTGGACTTTCTTGCCGGCTCTTCTCCATAGGAAACGACCAATTGGAATCGTGCACCTAGCTTCTGACGTTTCATAAGTACCCTTGTAAGTTTATGTGAATAAAATATTTTGAATTTTGAATGCTTCGTACTGGACTTTACAATGAAATGAATCATTTCATTTTACCGTATTATTATTTTATATTATTATTTTATAGTTATTATAATATTGTGTTGTTATTCTTGTATTTTGATATTGTGCATACTAACATAGTTATAAGTTTCTGTTGTTACTAACCATTATGGATCAAAGTTGTCTAATTTAATAAATGAATTGAATTGAATTTAGGAGTAGTACTACAGTTTGGAGCAATTTAATTTTATCCGTAACTGTGAACGCTATGCCAAAGACCTAAGTCCTAAGATTTTTTTTTTATTGAAACCGTGCTTCAAAAAACCGGTGTCAGTTTCCGGCACATGAGAGATATGAAGGCGATATACTCGTAATATTCTATTTTTATTCCTCTTCCACTAGATTTGAGTAGGGTCTTGATGTTTATTTCCTGAGGCCTGCAGCTCCAACGGAAATCCTAATTTAGGGACAATGATAATGGTACATTGTAGTCTAGATCTTGATCTTGATAATAGAATGTCTAGATTCTATTGTCACATTAACTTTCTATACGCACAAACCGTGCGCGTGATAGAATTTCCGATCGGCAAAAATAATGAACTTCCATAGAAACTGTAATTTTCCATTTAACCCCTTTAGGGGGTGAATATATCACAAATCTTTCCATAGTGTTCACTTTCGTTATATAAGGAATTTTTGTTCATTTCAAAACCCAACGATTTAGGCTCTGCGTTGTCAGTCAGTGAATGAATTTAAGATTTTTATTATGTAAATAAGCATAACCAGCTGATAATGTTGCCCTGTGGAGGACCCGCCGCGACCCCGGTAGGTGAAATGAAATGAAATCACTTTTACACATCATATAAAAAAATATTAAAAATATTATTTCACGAGCGTAGCGAGTGATTCAAGTGTTAGAATCCTGAGCGACGCGAGTGATTCATGGCCCTCGATATAAATCCGTTTTATTCAAGAGTTGCATACTATACTTTATAACATGACCACGAGAAAAAGAAAGATTTAAGCAAAAATAGACATTTAATGAAGAAAAAAGGAAGGTTGAATTAATTAAAATGCACATTAAAATTGGAACAATTACTAAAATTTAAATTAATTTTCTTATTATTGTTATTAGAATGGTCTGCTTGTGAAGCGATATTTATTTCCTGTGTATCGAGTATGTTTTCGCAAGGAGGCTGGTAATGCATTGAGATGGACGTCGCATATATTGGTGTGTTCTAAATTCTAACACCAAAATAGTGATTAAAAGTGCTTTTTATTCACTGAAAACAGTGAATAAAATAAGCTCTTTAGAGGGGAAATGGTATAAAAGCTTTTTTTTGTGTTTTTTTTTTATACAACGTATGCATAGATAAGCTATTCATAGGTTTAAGATTGTTAATAGAACATAAAAAAGGGAACTAGCTGTGCCCCGCGATTTAATCCATATAAGTCTCGATTCCATGAGAATATCGGGATAAAAAGTATTCTATATTCTAATTCAGGTCATGGACTACCCATGTGCCAAATTTCATCTAAATCTGTTAAGCCGTTTTAGCGTGAAAGCGTAACAAATAAACTCACTTTCGCGTTTACAATATTATGTTTTACAACTACCTTTAGAAACGTAATAACTAAGTAAGTGCAATAAACGAAACAATGAAATCCTCGAGAACTGGAAGATAACCTTTAATAAATCCTGCACCGTTCTATAAAGCTCCTTGGCACAAAAGCAAGGAACACTCCAGCAACATAGACACTATAATTATATCGATTGTTAATCTGGAACGTGCAGTGCATAGGAAGCGATCGCATTGGGGCTGCCACTGATAGTGCTGATATTACGCTTTTCCTATGTGTTTATTCAACCATATTAGTTTTCTATCTAGTAGGTATAATAAAAGATGCAATATTATTTAGTTTCTGAATAGGGCGTTTGTTAATGTTCACTGAAATAAAAACTTTTACTGTCTAAATTTAATTTGGTGAAGGAAAAATATCGAATTTTGTGAGTATGCGGAGGGCAATTCTTTTGCAGTGATAGCCTAGTGGTGGGACCGTCGGACTAACAAGTCATAGGGCTCGAGTTTGAACCCAAGGCACGCACCTCTGACTTTTCGGATTCATGTGCGTATTATATAATTATCTCTAGCTTCAAAAACGGTGAAGTAAATCATTGTGAGGAAACGGCATGCCTGAGAGATATTTCTAGACGGCATGTGAAGCCAAGTCAGAGGCCCATGGGCGGCTTTAAAACTCTGACACCTTAGTCACTAACCACACGAAAAGAAGAAGAAGAAGCTTCTCTTTGAAGAAATCTTTCACAAAAACTCTCAACTTAAAATCAAAATCAAATGTTTTTTTTTTAATACTGTTTAGTGAATTTTGAATTTAAATGCAATGTTGGTGATTATTTAAATTATTGGTACTGAATTTTTGACATACAATTATATATTAGTGATATTGATCTGATACATTTTAAATGCGTAATGAATTTTAATTATTAATGTAATGTTTTTTTAATTGTTAGTGTTTTATTTATTATCACTGAAATATTTTCAACACAATGTTTTTTTAAATAAAATAAATGATTTATGACTTATGACCATTTGAAAGGTACGTTATACCAGATGGACATAGGCTATAACTATGTAAATATATACAAAAAGAAGTACTTAATACTACTAATGAAATACTATCTTGAATTTATGCAAGCCTAGTACTTTTTGTTAGGTTACTGCTCAGAACTTGGGCGCAACGTGTAAATTGCACCCCTGCCAAGCCGGTGGGTCGCTAGTATTACAAGTCTGAACCCATCTTGAGTAAGCGTGGTGATCAATGCTCGTTCGTGTCTTCTCTATATGAGAAGAGCTTGCCCTGGAACAATAATAGGCTGATAAAGCCTATTATTAGCCTCAGAAACGTTTACATTTATGAGTGAGTCACACGGGTGTCGGCGGTGGCTGGATCACTGCATATCAACAAAGGCTGCTTGGGATACTGTGATAGCGGCTGACGTCATATATGACGTCTTGTGGTCTGATCACTATCCCTTGCGTATTGTTTGCGATATAGCCTGCATGACTGTTGAGTCAGCCGTTGCCGATTCCAGTAACCACCAGAATAAAATCAAATGGGGCACGCGCACCAAAGAACAAATTAATACATACCAAAAACATTGTTCCGATAAATTAAGTGACGATTTTAATATCTTTAAGTGTGATTGTGAAGACAGTATAAATTGCGAACATTATGTCGAATATTGTGAGACAATAAACTTGTATTATACTTATATTGTTGATACATTGCAGACTGCTGCTGTACTGAGTTCTCGTTTAGGTGAACGAAAGCGATGCAAAAAGGTGATTGGATGGAACTACCACGTGAGGGACTATCATCAAACTGCTAGGCACCATTTCAAGGTGTGGGTGGTGGCTGGTAGGCCTTTACAAGGTTTGATTTTTGAAAATATGCATAGTAGTCGTTCGGTGTTTAAAAATAAAATCAAGTGGTGTCAGAAAAATGAGGATAGAATAAAAATGAATATTTTGGCCTTACATAGAAAAGAAAACAATTTTGTTAAGTTTTGGAACGCGACTAAAAAGTTTAATTTTAAACAGAGCCTTCCTGTCTCTGTTGATGGATTGCAGGAAACATGTAAAATAGCTGATTTATTTGCTAGTAAGTTTAAAGTTGACCCCCTGCATGCGGATTGCGAGCTCAGCAACGATACCGTCGTGACTGAGTTACTGCCACCATTTACGCTAGAAGATGTAATCTCTGCAGTGAGGAATATGAAGCGTGGTAAGTCACCAGGACACGATGGTCTCAGTGTGGAGCACCTAGTCTGGGGAAGCGCCAATTTGTTTCCACATTTATGTGTTTTTTTAAACTTATGTGTCAAACACGCCTACCTGCCGGAACTTTTAATGAGAACTGTGGTGGTTCCAGTCGTCAAAAATAGAACAGGCGATTTGAGTGCATCTAGTAACTACCGACCAATTTCACTCGGTACGGTTATAGGCAAGGTGCTGGAGCGTCTCATACAGCCTGAACTGCAGAAGAATTTAAAAATTGACGATGCGCAGTTTGGTTTCCGACCCGGACTCTCAACAGACTCTGCGATTATTAGCCTTAAGAGTACGATTGCCTACTACACCCACCAGAGAACCTCAGTGTATGCTTGCTTCTTAGACCTGAGCAAAGCTTTTGACCTGGTGAATTATGAAATTCTCTGGGACAAGCTAAAAAAGTCACAAGTACCCCACCAAATTGTAGATCTGTTGGGGGTCTGGTACGGAGGCCAAACCAATCAAGTGAAATGGGGGGACACTCTATCTAGTAGTTACAGGTTAGATTGTGGTGTTCGCCAGGGAGGGTTGACTTCTCCGGACCTCTTTAACCTCTATATCAACGATCTGATTGCGGAACTCAGAAGAACCAAAGTTGGCTGTCACCTAGGCAATGTCTGCGTGAACAGCTTGAGCTATGCTGATGACATGGTTTTTTTGAGTCCCTCAATCAAAGGCTTGAGGAAACTTTTGTCTGTCTGTGAGCATTATGCTGATGCCCACGGACTGAAATATAATGTTCTTAAAACAGAATCCATGGTATTCAGGTCTGGAGCTGGTCCGGGGTACATACCCAGTCTGTACTTGAATGGGGCGACCATAAAGGTCGTAAATCAGTTCAAATATTTAGGGCACATTTTGACGGACAAACTTCACGACGACTGCGACATAGAAAGAGAGCGTAGGGCCCTCTCAGTGAGGAGTAACATGCTCGCACGCAAATTTGTGAAGTGCATCAAGGACGTAAAGAACACTCTGTTCAGGGCTTATTGCTTGTCAATGTACACCTGCCAACTCTGGTGCAACTTCACAAAAAAGATGTACAGTTCATTACGGGTTCAGTACAATGATGCTTACCGAACCCTTATGAAACTGCCAAGATATTGCAGTGCCTCGAGCATGTTTGCTGAAGCGAGGGTCCCGGACTTTTACGCCATCATGAGGTCGAGGGTCGCGTCTTTTTGGCAAAGTTTGAGACGCTCCAGTAACAGCATTTTGAGGGTTGTCTCGTGCAACCTTACAAGTCCCATATTTGTACACTGGATTTCTGTTCACCTAAACGAGAATAAAAAATGACGAAAGAAATGAATGTTTATTTTTAAGACTGATAATTTTTAATGAATGTTTTATTTTATTTAATGATAATTTTTAATGATACGTTTTTAATGATAATTTTTAATGATAATTTTTATTGATAATTTTTAATGTTAATGTATTTTATTTTTTTTTACTACTTATTTATTGTTTTTTGTATATGGGTATTTTGCCTGAAATAAAACACTATTTATTTATTTATTTATTTTAAAGCAGTTTCATATCTGATTGACTCACAGACAACGCACTCACCGAAAATTGAAACGTGAAACTGTGAGATTCGCCTAGCCATATTTTCCCAACCAGATTGAGATGGCTATTAGTGAAACCAGTTGCTACTGAAAATCAGTGTAGTACACAGAGCGACTGCGACAACTCAATTACTGGGCAATATACCAACAATTGAAAGATAGACCATTTCTGAATAATCTACCAGCACGCTTAGCATGACCACAATAGAAACGGTTTTGTCGACGGAAGAATAGACAAAATGACAGATAAATAATCACAACCTGTGGTTTTGTCTATTTTCCCGTGGACAAAGCCCGTAAAAAACTCGTTTCTATGGTTGTCATGCTACGCGTACGTAATAAATAAATAAAAGTTTCTTGTTCTACACATCTATACTATCTACACACCTAAACAAATAAAAAAAAATTAGGTGTCTGTCTGTCTGTTTGGACTTTCACTGACAGATAGCTGATGTTATAAGGAGTAGCTGAAGCTACTTTTAATTTAGCAAAACACTTAAGGACATCACCTATTATAACAGCACCGCTCCAGCACAGTAACGCCCCGGCACCGGCACCGCCTCGAAAAATCTAGTCGCCAACGCGCCGTAAGCAAGGCGACCGCTAGTCGACAACTCGCCGTCAGCAAGCCGACCGCTCGCTGCCGCCACGCCACCGGTGAGGTGACTGCTTGTTCATGGGCGGCAAGGCGTCAACATGCGGGCGGAGAGGCGCCTCCGCGCGGCCGGCGAGGCATCACCGCGCGGCCTGTGAAGCGTTACCGTGCGGACGGCGAGGCATGCCTGTAGGCGTTTCTTTACCGGGGAGCGGGCTCCTGGCTTGAAGCGTGCTGTCGACGAGACGTGTGAAGCTCACGGGTCGCTCACTGCCCACGATCCGTCCACTATTCTGTATAGCCATCGTAAAATAGACTTGTATGCATTTGATTTAAAATTCTAACTTGAACGACACATTATTTGGCATGTCGGAGCGGTGCTGCTATAATGAGCGATGTCCTTTAGGATCCACGCGGGCGAAGCCGCAGCAAGCAGCTAGTCCCACTATATAAATGCAAAAGTATTTGTTGGTGTGTCCTTCTTTCATAAAGCTACAGGGCAAAAATGTCGACCACATGATTTTGTGTAGATTTTTGATTTTTTGGGCTGAAAAGTGACAGGTTTTGACTTGTTATCCCAAGTTCCTATGGGGCAATCAAGAATCCAAGGGAAGTCACGGAAAAGCTAGTTATTAAAAAACTACGTCTCCGATGGAGTTATTTTAATACGCAGTAATATCCGACATCCAGGAAACGTGGTACATTATCAAAGACGGATCCGGATATCGAGTAACACCGGCTGACAGGCGTGGCGGGTATCAAGGTACTAGGGCCGCATAATGTTTATGTAAAACATAGTTAGTAGTTACCATTGTTATTGTCAATTCGAACGATTTTTGCATAGTTTTCGATAAAAAAAAACCATATAACAAACTATTCTACAGCACTTTGGAATATTTGCGACAAGCACAATAGGGATGTTAACTGGGGGCAAAAAAAAAACTATTTAGTCCTTCAGTCAGATAATAAAAAAATATTAAATACGTATTTAAAGGCTAGGCAGATTGATAGGGGGTGGATTTTCAAAAACTTAAAATCAATGAATGATCCTTGATTTTCAGTTTCGCTAAAAAAGGAACTCTTGAGCAAAATTTCATACTTCTAGTGCCAGCAGTTTAGACTGTACGTTGTCTGTCAGTTTATTGTAAGATTTTCATTATGTTGATATTATGTAGATGGTGTACTCTGGTAGATACCATAATAACCACTTAACCTTAGGGCGGATTCCACTAATGAAAGTGAACACGATCAGCACATCTAACCCGCTTTCAAGAGGTGTCAGTGTCTTCATTGTTGTTGAATATTGACACTGACAGCTCTTGATTGCAGTTTAAATGCGCTTATCACGTTCAGTTTCATTAGTGAAATTGGCACTTAGTCTACTCCACTTAGTCTTAATGAATATACTTTTATGTTTAACTAGCTGCGGCCCGCGGTTTCACCCGCAGTAGTCTCGATCCCGTGGGAATATCGGGATAAAATTTATCTTAAGTCCCAATCCAGGTTGTGGTCTACCCATGTGCCAAATTTCATTCAAATGCGTTCAGCCGTTTTAGCGTGAAAGCGTAACAAACAAACTCACTTTCACATTTGTTAGGAATGTTAGGATATAAAATAAATATAAAAGTTAGGATATAAAATAAAAAATAAAAGTTGGGATTAAACCGTTCTAAGTTCTAACGTTTCTAACAAACGAACTATAAATTCACAAGACATTTGACTGACATTCGGTTGGTACATTATTAAATCTAAAACTCCGGCTCCCAGTGACACAGACAGTGTCGTGTGTCGCGAGTGTCACGAGTGTCAGGAGTGTCACCAAATTCTAGTGTCTAGGTCTGGCGGCTTGACATTTACGTAATGTCAAGGAAAAAGTATTTTTTGATTTAGAAGTGAGGAATTCCGAAATAAAATAAAGTAGGTTTGTGTGTATATTGAATTAAAGAAAGCTTGTTTTTCCGATTTTTTTAAAGTTGTGATGAATGCTGTATTCGCAATCACTTACAATTTCGATTTAAATAGTTATTTTTTCTAAACCAACTATAAATACAGTGTGGCGATTTAGTGACCTGCATCCGTCAAGAGGGTGATTCTACCTACCATAGTATGTTAGTTTCACTATGAAACAGATATTAAGGTGTGTCCAAATATTGAGCGGCAAGAAAGTGGCAGCAACACGCGGTGTTTGAGTTGAGCTCCACGATTACTAACAAATGCTTGCACTGACTGGACAGGTCCACTCAAATCTGTGTGGTTCTTTCCTCAAAAGACCATTTCAGACACTAGTCTATATGGTCCTCATATGGCTTGACCAATATTATGTCTGGACTCTAAAAGAGACTGCGACCTCTGAGTTTGTTTCGGCCTTTCTTCTCAGAGTAGTCAGATAGAAAACACCGACCTCATCTAGCTTATTTTTAATATTTTTTTATATAAGACGTGTAAAAGTGATTCCGATATCCTATTTACAGAATAAACAATTTCATTTCATTTCGTTTGCCTGACACACTTCTGCGGCGCTCTAGCAGAAAAAAAAGAGTAATAAAATGAGCAATATTGTTGTATATAATTATATATATTTGTAATCACGTTCTCGAAAACGGCTCTAACGATTTCGATGAAAGTTACAATATAGGGGTTATCTCATATCTGGGAAAATTCGTTTTCGCCGTATTGTCACCCGGAGAGCGGTCGCCCAAAGTTTAGAACAAGATGGCTACCTTAGAATAATGACATGACAGCGTGGAATTAATAAGTACCTACTATCATGGCAGCATGGAATTTGTATGAACTTTCTTATGCTATTAAATAAGCATTCTCTATTTTCACCAGAGCAGAGCTCGGTTGCTCAGGTACTTAGAATTAAACCGACGAATGTTTGCGTACAAGAGACGCATTCGCGCGCGGCAGTCGTCCAATCGCGGCGCGGAAGGCCGCGCACGGCAGCCGCGCACCATTGCCGTTTCATGTTTGGACACACCTTTTTACGAAAATAATGAAACTTTTCATACATGAACCGATATAGTCTGTCTACTGCTGTATAGGAATTGGATATTTTTTTCTCGAATCAGATATGGATTTCATGGAGCAAGTTGTTCAGTACTTATGACGGCTAAATCACAATCGGCTAACAAAACTTTTTAACAAGTCTCGAATCTGTTAAAACTATCTTTGTTAGCGATCTTGTGAAAACATTATTATAACAAACTCTAAAATGACCTGAAAGTTCTGAAAACCATTTTATTACTAGAATTCACGTAGAACACATACAACCCATATTACTTTCTGTCTCCTGGGATTGCCCTTTACTTAAAACCAAAGTTATCTCAGATACTATTTAACTCTTTCTGTCAACGGTCGGCTACCTTCGTTTATTTTCGTATATTGAGATGTTATCACCCTTGTCTAATATCACCGTCGTTCATGTGGTACGTCTTTTATTTGTCTAATTGTTGGTTAATAATGGCGCCGATTCTCTTGTCACAAATGCCTCTCAACTAAACTAAAAATCACTAAAATTTAGTTTATTCCTGTCAAACGACGATTTCCCATTCTGAAATAGACTAAATTGATACAACTTAACTATATTTTAGTTTGACAGCACTAACATAGTACTGAGTTTTTAATTTAGTGAAAATGGCAATTTAGCTATTCTGAATATGACGTTTTTCACGAAAAATTTTGATTGTAAAATACCAAACCAGACTAAACTTGACAATTATTAATCGCGATTAAAAAGGTGTGGGATAAAATAAGTTGTCGTGAACTAAAATTCACACCAGTCTCGACTTCACGTGCAAAAACAGTACTGTATTTATTTTTCTTTTGCTTATATCTCGAAAATGGTGCGTCCTATCGCAAAAATAATGAAAATTTTGACGTATTTTCCACACAAAAAAATAAAAATTCCATATAAAACACGTCGAGGCTTCAACCCCTGCGCACCTCCGGCTCTAAAAGAAATCACGGGTTAGGGCAAACCACGGGTACCACGTGGATTCGAGATTGTCAAATTCGGTTTTAGTTGTGTCAATTTTTTTTTCTTAGTAATTTTAGTCTTAGTTTAGTTAGTTTAGTTCGGTGTACAAGAGAATCGGCACCATTGTATCCCTAACCAAAAACCTTATTACTCTAAAGATTATCACCAAATACAAGTCCTAGAAACAAAAAATCTAAGACATGTGATATCTACCAACCTGCACTGGGCCCGCGTGGTGGATTACGGTCCACTCCCTCTCACCGAGAGGAGGCCTGTGCTTGCCGATACACAGTCTCCACTCTAGGACTCGTCTGCTCCACCGGCCGTCGTTCCTTCAACAAATATGGCCTGCCCACTGCCACCTCAGTTTGCTTACTCTGCAAGGCTATGTCGGTAACTTCGGATAATTTAAAGCTAAATGGAAGGAAATGATAAAACCATAGCCAATATAGGATACAGACTTAGAGGTATCGCAAGTCCGTTTTCCGTTTTTTTCCGGTTGACTGGTAGAAAATGCCTATGGCATTAAGTCCGCCTCTGTACATTTGTGTGCTTGAAGTGTTAAACAAATAAATAAATAACAGAGATAAAACTAAAGTCATATCGCATGTGCCTTTTAAAACTATCATCAAATTAAGCACCCACTGGAATAAACGAGTTACCGAACTTTAAAGCTGGGTTTTAGTGCGTTTAATTTTTACTAAATAAACTGGAATTAAAAGTTCAAAATATATTTTGGTCGCGTACATTTTTAGTAGAGTTGACAAAGTTTCGGGTATACTAAGTTTGGGCAAAGATAATCTGTTCATGAATGGACAAGTGCTTCATGATTAAGAAATTTAAATAGATGTTTTGAACTTCGTAAACAAATGTCGTTTGAAATTATTCAGCTTAAAATTAAAGGCAGGCTCCATAAACGGAGAAGGAAGAGATCGTGAAGAAGCAGGCGGCAAGTCTGAGAACCAAACTTTCAAAGGCATGTGACAACTACCAAACCAGTCCTTAAAGAGGAAGCTAATCCGTTGGTTAAGAATTCACTGACGTAGAGTTATGTTGGCGAACCGTTCGTGGGTGAAAAGTCCTTTGGATGAAAAGTTAATGGTCTGTTCACCTCCACCCTTGACGATCTGAACAACGCCGCTGACGCCGCAATAAACTTGGCCACCTTCTCGACCCATACATCATAAGTAACAAAGATGTACCATCGAAACGATAAAAAGAAAAATGTGAGTAAAGGCAGGTAAAAGAAAATAAGGTACTGACACATAAAAAACAACCTCCCTATAAATTTAACTATCTTCTTTACTCTACCCAACTTTCAAACTATTATTAAAAACTATAATACCCACGTTATCGATAAAAAAACAATCAGGCTAGCACTGGGCGTATTAAAACTTGGGGTAAGCCAGGACAACTTTGTAATGGAGTTAGCACAACTACACTACGACGGGAAGCATCACAAATTGCATTATGAGCCTCCGGGGCATCACTGAGTGAATGTTTGACAAATACTTACGTAGTTATCACGTTGCTTCGTCTGTACTTTAACTAATGTTTTGTAGATCTTACCGATTTTAGTCAGGTAATGTATGTACAGTTGAAATCTCCGGGATATTACTATAATATTAAATCAAATGAAGTAAAGTGATAGATAGATAGATAGATAGATAAATCGTTTATTTGGTGCACACAAAAGACAGCATAAAATACTAAAACACGATTAAATAATAACTAAATACATGAATATATAGCTATAAGGTGCCAATATACAAAAAAATAAAATAAAGACATTGTGATGACTATTGGCTAAGACACTTTAAAATAGTGAAACATACAAAGTGCGGTGTGCGTCTCAAGGTTGCACCAAATGGGAGTCCACCTCAGCATGTGTCAGGCAAATATACCTGACGCTGATATATATATATAAGTGAAAGGTTAGATTGCATTGTGGATAACACCGACGTTTAATTGGCATAAAAAAGGAAGGGCATCTCTTGTGCTGCCCGTATTTAAACGAATGCATTTAGTTTCACAACTTTCAAAATGTTTTAGTTTCACCTGAAACCTTTAACCAAGGCTCCATTAACCGAATAAATTACATTATTTACCGTAAAATTCAAGAGTTAGCACATCTACACGACGACGGGAAGAATCACAAATTGTATTATGGGCCTCCGGGACACCACTGAGTGAATGTTTAACAAATATTTACCTATTTATCGCGTTCCTTCGTCTGTACTTAGTTGGTCTACCCAATTTATGGCAGTTTTCGGATTTATAATAAAATTAAAAAATTCTAAATTTACAAGGTCTATTTGTTAACCGGGAAGTAAATGAGTAAACTGAAAGATAAGATTGCATTTAGAATTAGACGTAGAGGTTTATTGGCAAGAAAATTTAGTTAAATGGAAGGGCAGTTCTAGCTTCTCATATTAATGCCTCTTCTAGTTTCGCAGCCTTCAGAATATTTCCTTCTCGACTGAAACTTGAAACTTTTGACCAAGTTATTTCAAGATATTTCCTTTAATTCGGCAGATAGGTATGCCATAATTAATAGGATATTTTATTCTTCATTTTTAACGCATTTCTAAGGACCAAAAATTTTGAAGAAAGTCTTAGATATTTCGTTTATATTAGTTTTTTTAAATGAAAAATCATACTCAAGTAATTCCATAATGCGTTTCTTGTTAATAAAATTAAAACTATTGAGTAGTTACTTGCAATTTAATTACACCACACACAATGGCAAGCGTCGCAAGTAACTTTGAAATACCTATTGCCATGTACATTGACCAACAGGACCAACACACACACAGGACCAATAATATAACAAAATGTACAAGTATATATAATACATTTACCATTTTACCCCAAGTTTAAGAGAACAAATAGGAATAAACGGGAGCAAACCGGTGAGCTGTGAAATAATAACGAGCATTGACGTGTGAAGACACATGTCATTCACTTTCCCGACGTGTGATGTGAGGAGGAAAAGAATATCAATTATAAGAATTATTATGTATAAGCCCGGCTTTTCTTTTTTTTGTTTCGTGTTCATTGTAATAACAACGTAAAGAACTATGCAATAAGATTCAAGATAAGGAAAATATTTATGAACATTCTTAATAACTGTAATTTATCTTTCCTACTGATACAGTAACGAAAAACTTGCGAGATGTTCAAAGCTTGTTCTTCTATATAGTCTGAGGTTTTGAGGAAAATTAATCCAAGGATATCTTTGGAATCAGGTCCAAACTACACATTAGTTTAGACCTGATTCTAAAGATATTCTTGGGTTCATTTAATATTGAGGCCTACTTTATGACTAATGCCGGTTTCAGAAGAGGAAAAATATTTTACTCTGTTTAAAAGAGGTCCTAATCAAATTATTAGTAAAATAAATTCGGTAAAACCGCAGTCATCTTTCAGACTTTTTCGTTTTACTACTGAAGTTGATTACTTACTGAATAATGTAATAATATTATGGAACTCACATAAACGCTACAAAAAACCGAGCAAAATGATGAAGATTTTTGTTTTGATAATGTAGATTTTTTGAAAGATATTGTATCAAAAACTGTTCATTAAAAAACTAAAACTAATACAATTTAAAACGATTTCAGAATAAAAACATTGTAGGAACTTCCGAATCACACCACAGTTCACTCAACACCGGATATCAGGCTCCTAAATCCGGGCAAAAAGAAAAAAAGTGACGGTTAAAAGCTTAGCAACTATACCAAGTGCGAATACGGCGAGAGAGCGGACTTTCGGGTGTCCGACCGTCCGGGGGGTAGTGTCCGGGTGTCCGCGCGGGCTGCTGTCCGGCCGCGGACCGCAGTTAGGAAAACTTCTGCTGAATTTAAGGTGGTAAGGTGAAAGTGCCTGTTTGCGCTGCAGGTGACGTCTAAAATTCACTTTGTAATACATTTTGTATGTTTTTATTTATAGTTACTTAGATAACATAGAACTTATGTTTAGCAAAAAATGTACTCACTGTGCGAGGATAGGCACTATATTCCGATTTTGTTTTGCATTATTTGCAATGCTTTTTCTACCAACTTTATCAGCTGGTACCATAAACATTTGTTGGATTTTGTTCAACAGTTTAGACATTTACTCTTATTTTTTGCTTACAAAATATTTCTCGAACTAGCTAGATTTTATGTTAGACTAGCTTTTGCAAGTGACGTCGCCCGCTATGAGGTCAGAAATTACCCCATAGGAACGTACTACTGAGATAAACAGTATCATTTGTCCTAAACCAGGTCATGGTCTACCCATGTGCCAAATTTCACCCAAATCGGTTCTGTCGTTTTAGCGTGAAAGTGTAACAAACAAACTCACTTATCCCACGGGAACGAACTACCGGAATAAAAAGTATCCTATGTCCTAACCCAGTTCATGGTCTACTTGCGTGCAATTTCATCGAAATCTGTTTCAGCCGTTAAGACGTGAAAGCGTTACAAACAAACAAACAAACTCACTTTCGCATTTATAATATTATTAGGATTCCAAACCCCAACAAGATCAGCTCGGCTCAAATCATACCTTTGAAAGTCAGGGCACCACTTAGATAAACCCTTTTACCGGTATTAGTTCCGAATATCGCTCAAACGAAGAGGGGTTAAAAACCAATACAGGCGGTTATGTTTCCTTTAACGACTGGAAATTTCGGAATCCAGGTTTCCGTTCTACCAAAGTAAACCTTTACTTTATTTATACCTTCTATTCGATCCTCCCGATTCTTCAATACCTAACAAAGTTGTAAGGATAAATAAAGCTCATCGTTATTGACCTAGAAATATGTCTACAAGAGCTTTAAAGGGAGATTTGAATTTTTATTTATATTGAATAAACTCAAAAACTACTGGACCGATTAAAAAAATATTTCACCAGTAGAATGCTATAGTACTGAGGGTCGCAAAACGACCACTCCTTACAATACCTCTCGGACGCAAAATGTCCATTTCTCAGAATGTCTCTTTCGCAAAATGTCCCTTTCGGAAAATCTTTATTTCTCGTTGCTTTATTCGTCGTTGCGGCAAAGGCAGTGAAATGATTTTCTTTTTAAACAACTAAACCCAAACTGTAGGACAACAATTAGTTACCCTACCCCACAAGTAAAAGTCTTACAAACGGGTGAAAAGTTCATTGTTTTGGGAATTTATTGTTTCCTGTGTCCACAAATGTTTTTAATCGTCGGGTTAAGTCGTCCAAAGTGAAATAAAGTAGGCAATTGTACGTACTGTAGCAAAACAAAGGATGGTACACTAGCAAAGCTCCTTATAAAGAGGACATTATAGAACCACTCGAAGTCGGTAAGAGGAGTGATTGATCACCTCGACATTACCGAAAGAAAAACTTCTGCTTTCCTTTCAAAATCTTATACCATAATTTTTTATTGCACTATTTTGACAGACAACTGACGTGATCTAAAACAAATCCTTTATCATTCATCCTTCCATAAATCAAATTTGAAATAATTCAAAAGCATCCTAACTATTATTAATATAATAAAATTACAAAATTATAAAATTATACAATTCTGTTGTATACGGTTAGTCAGGATGCCAACCCCAACATAGTTGGGAAAAGGCTAGGCAGATTGATTGATTTTATGTGTTAAGTATTTTATAATTAATTACGTGCTGGGCTGGGGCACTAAAATACTGAATAATGAACAGTGTCGAGGCAAATTAACTTAAAAATCCATTCATTTATTTATTAAATTAGTAAACTGATGTTAATATCAAACATAATATGACGCCTATATTTAACAAAGAGGTAAGTAAAAGTACACGCATGTAATTATTATTAGGTGACGAACCTCCAGACTCCGATTCACTACTAAAAAAATTAGGAATGAAAAACTCAATAGCACTCAGATTCAGGGATCGTAACTAAGACATCACGCTTCGTGGAGGCGATCGGCGGCGGTGACCTCTCGCGTCCGGCCCTGGTCTAGGTCATGGTACGGAGCGAGAGGGCAGGGGAAGCCGTCATCTCCTTCTGCGAAGCACTAATGCTTGCGAAGAAGGAGGCGGAACACGTGCGGGAAAGGCAAATTTCTCGCCCTCATGCCCCTGCGGCATGCCTAGCTGCTGTAGGAAACGCCCTGGGCGTCAGAAATCCCAGGCAGATTCCCAGCCAACGTAGGCGCGGGCTTGGGGACGGACGGCGCGGACTTGGGGATGGCGAGCAATGGGTAGCTCGCATTCCGATAAGGACCAGGCCCGGGACGACAACGCGTGCGAGATGGCAGCACAACTGACGGGGGCGCTAGGACCGATGCCTGCCGGGGTCCCGGGAAAGTCCGAAAGGGTAGATTTTAGTCAGTAAGAGTCTGACACACCCTCCCGCTTCCCCCAGAGCGGGAGAACTTATTTAACAATTTGCAACCAAATTTTTTTTTTTTAAGATATGCTTGACGCAAGTTACCATTCACGCTTGAAACTATGTAGTCACTGAAGCCATAGAAACTATTTCCTTAGATCCGAATGTTCTAAAAAGACAATCTTCCTTCAAAAACCTCAAAATTTAATTGCAAACGGCTTCCAAAATATTTGAGAACTAGGCTCGTAAGTCATCATAGCGGTGGAACGCGGCGACAGTGCCATCTGTACCAGATGTGGCAGATAGCAAGTTGGCAAGTTCTGATTTATTGCCACATCTAGACAGATGCGCTACTATTGATTAGAGGCTGTAGGCTGGTTGAAATTGGGGTAAAATTAGAACAGAGTGAAACTTTGATTTAAGTCATGTTGTAGGTATAAAAAAAAAAGAATAACGGTGGAGTTTCTTGCCCATTCTTCTCCACACCTTTGAAACTACCTTTTGGAAGGGGCGACTAGAATCAATTCATTTTTTTTTTGTACATGTGTGCTGCTCTTGACCTCGATCTCGCCTGATGGAAACCGATGGATGAAGGCATTCACTGAGGGATAAATTTAAGGAAATAAACATAATGACTCGCGTCGGAATATGTATATGAGAACCTGATTCATGTAAAAAAGAATATAAATCTATATTCTAAACACAGCGACATTCATAGCTTAAAGACTAGAAACAAAGATTTATTTATTGTCAAATCAAATCAAATCAAATCAAATCAAACTTTATTTGTGAACATAGTACATAAAAGGTCTTAAAATATACATTTTCGCGAGATCTCTATGTTCTACCAATGCAATTGGTATACAAATAATTTGTTATATCATTTTAATATGTAGGTCTAATGATTTGGAACATGCAATAATAATAATTAGATTGAAGAAGATTAATTTAAATGATTTCAAAAGTCTTAAGTCAGTTACTAATATTATAATGTCAAAAAATGTCAATAGCCGTTAATAAAATAAAAATAAAAAAATGACAATGTCATAAATTATCATTTAAAATGAAATCTTCTATGGAGTAATAGGCCTTCTCTACTAGAAATAAGAATAATTTACTTTTAAATTGGCCAACATTTTCTACACTTCTTATGCATTTTGGTAATTTATTATACACTTTTGGAGCCATTACAAAAATGCTTTTCTTAAATAATGTGGTTCTAGATCCAACTAAATTTAACTGGTCACATCGACGCTGACTTGATACTCGAGAAAATCTATTCATATTATTTTTAACAAACATAGCTGTTTCGTATATGTATAATCAGGGCATAGTAAGGATTTTCATGTTTTTGAAATAAGGCTTGCAACTGTCGGTGGTTTGCAGATTACAAATGGCTCTTATACATCTTTTTAGGCACTTAAACACGATATCTTTGCCTGTGGCATTGCCCCAAAATATAATGCCGTACCTCAATGTTGAGGCAACTAGACCATGATATGCTGTTAAGACTGTTGCTCTATTTGCCGTTTTGCTTAACATATGCAAGGCATAGGAATATTGGTTAAGTTTACTACATACTTTATCGATCTGCGTATGCCATTTTAAAGTGTTTTCTATATTTAATCCGAGAAATTGTGCCGAGGACTAGGCTCCAAAAAATTTGTAATTCATTTAAGTGCCAAAGTATACGTTTTTACAACAAACTCCCAAGCCATGTCAAAGAACTGAGCCTCAATAAATTTAAATCATTTATTAAACAGAAACAAAAAGGTTTCTATAAAGTAAAATTTTGTTTTCATTTATTGTTGACATAATAATAATAATAATTAATAATAATTTTTTTTATTTATAAGTAGTTTGTACATGGCATACAGAGTTGTCTTAAACTAAAATGTTAAAGAAAAAACCAGTACAACAATTACAGAGGTCATACAGGACTCCCTTTTCCTAAACTAGGCAGGAAAACCTGTCTGTATCTTAGGAAAGAGTATCCTTTTATAATGGGTCTTAGTGGCGGTTACAAAATAATTGGTACGTGCAGTGGGCGAACAAAGTACTTATACTTAAGGACAAAAATAAAAATAAAAATAAAAATGCGCGTGTGTGAGGGTGTGTGTGTGTATGTGTATCTGGTAGTGTATGTGAGGGTGTGTGTGTGTGTGTGTGTGTGTGCGTACGCGTGAGTATCAGTGTGTTAGTTTTTAGATTTTAGTTTTTAGAGGTCCATAGTGTGGATGTTAACCTATCTCACTTTACTGTACAGTGGTTAAAAGCTCCTCGGTATCACCATATGTTAACGTCTGTAGCCAGGAATTAAGTTTGTGTTTTACCTCATGCTTAGTCAGGGCGTAGATATTTAATTGTTTGTGGGCTTTATTATAAAGCCTAGCACTTAGGCCATTAAACTGTCGTCTTGCGAAAGCAGTCCTACAAGAGACTGTTGGACATAAAGGAAAGCCACAACGCCGCTGACTGACTAGCTGCTTATTGAACGAGATCATAGAGTGCTTTCGGAGAATGGATCTTACGATGTACAATTTTCTAACAGTTAGGACATTGCATTCTGAATATAACATATATGTAGGGTAGTCGCGTGGTTTAAAGTGAATTACTTTAAGCACAGCCCTTTGAGCTCGTTCAAGCTTTAATAGCTCAGTTTTATGAGTTCCTCCCCACACCGGGATACAGTACGTCAGGATTGATTGGCACAAGGCCAAGTAAACCATTCTGAGAGTATCTTTATCCGCTGAAAATCTTAGGTTTTTAAATATGTATATTAGTCTTCTGGTGCGAGAAGTCAATGACTCCAAATGAGTGGTCCAGTCCAGTTTTTCGTCGATGAACACACCGAGATAGTTTATGGATTCTACCATCGTCAATGACAGACAAGTACAAGCTTCAGTGTTTTGCGGACAGTTGTGGGCTTTTAGATATCCGGTTTCTTCAGCTGGTTTTGATGTATGCGGTAGAACAAAACGTAAGAATTTGGTTTTTGTAACATTTAAGGTTAAAAGATTGCTTGCTAACCAATACATTACTCTCCGTAAAGCCTCCTCAGAGTGCATTCTGGCGTCATTCCAACTCTTACCATATGCCACGAGTGCAGTGTCGTCTGCATAAGTGAAAATATCACAGTTGACGAGAGGCTGATTACAGAGGTCGTTTATATAAATTTGGAAGAGAGTGGGACCCAAAATACTTCCCTGGGGGACTCCAAAGGTTACCTGTTCCTCTGCACTAATTATATTGTCTATCTTGACAGATTGTCTACGGTCAGATAGATAATCTTTAAAGATTTCAAGCACTAGACCACGTATACCTACATTTTCCATTTTCTCTATTAATTTGGAAATACAGACAGTGTCGAATGCTTTACTAAGGTCTAGGAAAATGCCATAGCATTTCCATTTTTTGTCTAACTTGTCGGCCACTGACTGTACAAGGTCGATCACTGCATCTTCCGTAGATATGCCATGTCGGAAACCATATTGGTTATTAGTGAGGATGTGGAATTTAGTTAAATAGTTAGTTAGGCAGTTGTTGAGAACTCGTTCCATGATTTTAGATAGAGCGCTTAAGACGGAGATGGGACGATAGTTAGAGATCTGATCTTTATCTCCAGTTTTGTAAACAGGGGTGACTATCGCCGTCTTAAACGCCTTCGGAAATACCCCTTGTGATATAGCAAGGTTGCAGATGTGTGTGATCGCAGGTACAAGAACGTTACGCGTCATTTTGATCAATTTGGCTGGTATATTGTCCCATCCCGTGGCACAGTCATCGCGAAGGGTTTGTATTATAGACTCGACATCACTTTCAGTAACCGAGAGCAGCGTGATTGAGTTTAGCGTACTGTATTTGGATGTCTCATCTCTGTCCGCAGGGAACGTAATTATTTTAGATGCCAACGTCTTACCTATATCAGCAAAATATTTGTTGACTAAGTTAACAGAGGACAAAGGGTCCGTGGTTAAAGTTAAGAGATTCGTTGCTGGCTGATTATGTTTGTCTGTATAAGTGAGTTTTTTGACGACCTTCCAAGTTTCTTTGCTATTATTTCTGGCTTTAGTAAATTGAAATTTTTCATAAGACCGATTGAGTTTATTGATAAGCCGATTACAAAAATTTCGATATCTTGTGTAAGTTATTTTGAGAACAGTGTTATGCGGATCTGAATTAAGCTTTAAATGCATGCTGTCTCGATTCTTGATGCACCGGATAAGACCGGGTGTCATCCAAGGTTTGATTATTCTAGCCTTCCTTGAGATTTTGATATGTGAGGTATGAGTTAGAACCATGCCTTTGAGAATAGAGATTAAATTATCTGCAGCAATGTTAGCATCAGTAGCATCCATCACGGGGGCCAAGTCAGCGTTTTCTACATCTTTTACAGCATTAGTATAATTTAAACGTGTGGATGTCTGTTGAGGAAATTTGCGGTTCACCTTGTTACTGTTTATACATAAAGCCGTAGCATGATGATCAGTGATACTCGTTTCCAATAAGAAGGAGTTTGATGGGGATTTAGTTTTTAGTAGGATATGATCTAGACAGGTATTTGAACTTGGTCTAGTGGGATGTGAGTTAGCTGGCAAAAGGCCCAGTGTCGCTGTATGTAGAAGATATTCGTGTGATACTGGGTCCTTGTTGCCAGGTTTAATATCAACGTTCAAGTCACCCATTATAATAACAGATTTACAGCTTTTTAAAGCAGAGACAGACGTTTCCAGGCTATTATAGAAATTAGATAAGTTAGTATAAGAAGGTGAACGATATATGCCAATGATTGCAGTATCTTGTGTACGACAGATTAAGCAATTTGCGTCCACAAAGAAAGATGGTTCTGTTACTGTACATTGTAGGTTATTTTTAACGTAGATTACTACTCCATCATTTTGAATTGGGTTATTTATAGTGGAATATGTAATATAACCGTCTATATTAGGTGTAGGGCCAGCATTTTTCAGCCGGCATTCCGTCAATATTATAAGGTCGAATTGTATTGGCATCTGTGCGAGAACCGTTAAAAAACTATTAAGGTTTTTGTGAACACTACGAATATTAATGTGAATTATTTTAATCGACGAATGCGCTACCTTTTGTAAAGAATTGTATGCATGAGGGGCACAGACTTCCAAAGTAGCTACACTGTGTTGATCAATTTCATCAAGAATATCATTTATACAAGCCATTTATAATGTATAGTAGATGATTTTAAAGATAAGTCTAAAGGAACGGTTGGCTCTATGATGTGTATTTAGTGTTGAGATATTCGGAGTTAATGTTTTTGATTTAGTGTATTGTGAACGTAATTGCGTTAGTTTCTGTTGATAGAAAGTACGTGTATTAGAACAAGTGGAGTAGGGCTTCATGTGTGAAAAAACGTGCGTGTAAGCTGAGTGGTGTGTGAGATAAATGTAGTGTGTGCAATGTTTGCGTCTTATGTTAAAAATGTTCACAATCATAGTTGTAAGACATTTACATAATATTTTTAAGTAAAAGATAGCTATCAAGCGAGGCAGAGTAATTATGAGGTACAGATCGAACAGTCATATTTTTTTCAGTATGTTTGCCAGACAGTCTTCCGTCTTAATAGTGTAAGTTTCTTTATGATCCGGGCCTTTGCGTAGCAGAATCTTACCGTTCGCAATCCAGCAAAATTTGAACCCACTCTTTTTGGCAAAGTCTCGAGACTGCAGAAATAGTTTCTTCATTGAGCCAGGAAGATATTCGTCGACATATATTGATTTTTTGTCTCCGTGTATGCCTACTACATGCGTGTTTAATTTGTCTTCTAATTTTCGGCTTTTGTTGAAGTTGCGGGCTGCCGACAGGTAGTTGGTTTTTGTGCGCACAGTAGAGAACTCGGCCACAATAGTTTTGTTCATCCCAGGTTTGGTTGGTAGACGATATATATCGCGTATTTCCGACGCCGATACTTCATACTCGATAGTTTTGCCGATCTGAGACACAATACTGATCATCTCCTCAATCGATTCGTTTTCCTTGTTCGGGACATTTCTAATTTCGACAGTAGATGACCTCGAACTCAGTTTGATATCTTGGAGTTGTCTCTCGAGCTTGTTGATAGTCTGAGCATTATCGTCTCGGGTCTTTTCAAGGTCTAGGATTTGAAGCTTCAGGTCCTCATAGTGATTACTCATATATTCCATCGACTTCTCAATTTCTGAATTGGTTTTTTGTATTTGGTGTACTTTCTCCTTGACATCAGACATTTCAGAGAAGATTTTGGCAAATGTCACTTCTTGTTGTGTTTTCATAGCGGTCAATGTATTCATAATTTTTTCAAGCGAGACATTACTAGATGATTCTTGTTGGTTAGGAGAAGACTCCATGCGCGGGCGCTTAGTTCTCGAAGTAATGTTCCTTTGCGGGGAGAGAATCACTTCGGAGTCGGAGTGAGAAGGCTCTCTTGTTAGGCTTACATTCGTAGATTTTGATGGTGTGATTTTTTTCACGTTAGGCATGTTAAAAATCAGGAGCGTGTTTAGTTAAGTAGTAAACAAAAATCATACGTTTATATCTGCTACGGCACAACGATGCAGTGTACTATCGTAGCCGGTGACGTATGCGCAGCGTAGCACTCGTAGCACAGTTGTAGCTCACTCGTAGCGGTTGACGGTATCGGCTACGCCGCACGCACCGTTGGAAGGCAATAGTAATTTTGACACTCACGGTAACTTGCACGGTGGCGCAGCGGTTAAGGCATCGACGTTCATACGTCACACGCAGCGCGCCTCGGGTTCAAATCCCAGTAGCCACCGGCCAATCGGCAACCACTTTATCACGCCGCGTAATGTTGTCCTTCTCTTAGACCGCCCACTAGGAGGAGTCGGTCCATATAACTTCCACAGGAGTGACAAGAAATTAAAAATTGAACACAGTAGCCAATAGGATTAATTAAAAATTAAATAGGAATCAGAGACTAACACACGTCCACCCTTTGACACGACCAGAGTCCACTCATTGTTGACATTGTGACATAATCTACTCATTAAAATGTTTTTGCATTAAAACATTATTATATAGAATCAAGTTATTCCAACTGAACAGACAGCTGTGCTGCTGGGGAGTTTGTTGCGCCACTTCTTCTTCCCAGCTGAGGCACTAGGAAGTGTTGAAGGGTGGGCGTTTTTCGGGGACTGTCTTATGTAATTATGACGTTCGAAAAGAGCTGATTCTCAGCCTAGTTTGAATAAATGACTTTTGAATTTGAAGTCTATGCTGGAACGAGCATGCCCTAAAGATTTTGACGTTCAAAAGTTCCTTTTATGTAAAGAAAGAAAGGAAAAGTATTTCTTGGGACTCGCACAGGAGATCACAAATTAAACTTAGCACACACATAGAAACATAAATAATAATAAATAAAAGCAAAAATTCTTTACCAAAAGGGTGTTATCTCAGCATGATGCTGCGACATTTTGAAATAAGTGTCGCAGCGCTGGTATTCTGATAGGGCCCGATTATGTGCCTATTTGAAATAAATTATTTTATTTCGATTTTATAGGTGAGATTAATTATTGGTATGAGGTGTGGAGAGGTGAGGTGCATTCGCAGTCCCCTATACCCCTACTCTAACACGTATACCTTCATAGAAGGGAGGCGAAAAAAAGAAGACTTCGTAACGAAGGTACACAATTCTGTATTTGAACACGTTTTCACCAAAAACTGAACTGTCAAATTGCATAGTTACACAGCCTGAACATTTATGTTCATATTTACATAAATGAAGTAGTATAGTACTCCGATGTTGCAGTGTTTATACTACTTGCAGTATTATATAAATATTAGCAGTAAGCAGTATTAGCAGTATTAGAAGTGGTTTAGCAAAAGGTAATAAAATTCCAAGCGAGACGCAACAGAGTTATATTGCACAGCCAAGTAATAACAGCAATGAATCTGGATACAAAATGTACAGGTATTTATACTAATTGCTTACAACTAAATAATAATAATAACGGTTCACGCTTGACCGTTTTGCGCAGGAGTTGACGCCCCCTCGTTAACGAAGACAATAGACGAGTCCGCCGACATCTTGCCTCGTTAGTGCCGTAACAAAAGATGCGCGGGCGCCATGTATCGGAAGGCGGGGCTAAGTCCGACTGACGTCACGAAGTAGGCGGAGCTTCGTAACTTGTTTTGCACACGGCACGCTCTGACGTAAAATCGCGTGATCCTGTGCTGCGTTGAGTCGTGCGAGTGTACTTGCCCACTCGCTACACTACTCCCCCGGTGAGACCGTGACTACGGGCGATAGTAATCCGGAAATCTCACTGTCCTGCCGCTTCTTGTTTTTCTGACTGTGTTGTCAGGTTGTGCTGGATCAGGAGTTTGGGATTGACTTAGTCCTGGATCCAGCTCTTCTCTCGCCATGTATGCTGGTTTTACGCGGTCGATCGTCACATTCTGTGTCTTCCCATGCACTTCGATGACCACTGTCTTCTGGTCGCGAGCAAGGACCTTGTGTGGACCTGTATATGGGGCTTGCAGCGATCTTCGAGTTGGACCTTCGCGTAGGAAGACGTGGGTTGCCGTGCTCAGGTCTTTCGGGATGTAAAATGGACGTCTGGAGCTCATATGCCAGGACGTTGGTTGTGGCGTCAGCTTGGTCATGTGTGCGCGTAACCTGTCGACCAGGTCACTCATGTCCACGACATCCTTTGAGGCTTCAGTGAGGAACTGTCCAGGCAAGCGGAGTGGCTCGCCGTAGACAAGTTCTGCGGTAGTTGTGCCAAGGTCTTCCTTCCACGCACTGCGGATGCCTAGCAGCACCCATGGAAGAGCCTCTGTCCAGCTTGAATTCGCATGGCACATTATCGCGGCCTTCAGCTGGCGGTGCAGTCTCTCGACGAGGCCATTAGCTGCGGGATGGTATGAAGTGGTAAGGTGATGAGTGGCGCCTATGAGGGCGGCCAGACTTTTGAAGGTGCGGCATTCGAACTGCCTCCCACGGTCCGTGGTGATATGCTCGGGACAGCCGAACCGGGCGATCCACCCGTTGGTGAGGGCAGCGGCGCAGGTCTCCGCGGTGATGTCCTGCAGTGGGTACGCCTCTGGCCCACGTGTTGCGCGGTCGACGATCGTGAGGCAGTACCTGTAGTTGGAGGACAATGGTAAGGGACCAATCAAATCCAGGTGGATGTGGCGGAAACGTCCTGATGGTGGTTTGAATTCCTGTAATGGGGCTGAGGTATGGCGCGTCACCTTACTCTTTTGACATGCTTCACATGCCTGTGCCATCAGTCTGCAGTCTTTTCTAACACCTGGCCATACAAATCTGTCAGTGACCAACCGAACACTTGCCTTTCGCCCAGGATGGCTGAGGTTATGAAGGGAGGTGAATACCTGCTTACGGAACGATCTTGTTATAAATGGGCGTGGAGTACCCGTTACGTCGCAATAGATCTCGTCACTAGATTCGGGTAGTTTCACCTTCCTCAGCTTCAAAGATGATCCATCTTTCAGCAAGTTCTGCAGTTCGGGGTCGGTTTGCTGTTCCTTGGCCAGGGACTGGTAATTTAAGGGCAGGTGAAGCTCATTAATGCGCGAAAGAGTGTCTGCGACCACATTGTCCTTTCCAGGTATATACCTGATGTCCGTTGTAAATTGGCCTATATAATCAAGGTACCTAAATTGACGGGGAGGGCAGTTCGAGGGTGGTCTTGCGAATGCATACGTCAATGGCTTGTGGTCAGTTGTGACGTGGAATACACGTGCCTCGACCATGTTACGAAAATATCTTATCGCCTCGTATATTGCAAGTAGCTCTCGATCATACGGACTGTACTTTTTCTGCGAAGGGCTGAGCTTCCTTGAAAAGAATGCCAGTGGGTGCCATTCCACGTTGCTCCGTTGTTGCAGCACAGCTCCGATTGCAGTGTCAGAAGCGTCAGTTAAAATGTTAAGCTCTGCGCAAGGGTCTGGATGTACCAAGAGTGTGGCTTGTGAAAGGCTCTGTTTGCAGCTGTTGAAAGCTTCTAGCAGCTCTGGTGTCATGTTGACTGGGTGTGCTCCCTTGACTTTTGGACCTGCGAGCAAACTGTTGAGAGGTGCCTGTTTGTAAGCTGCTTCTGGGATAAATCGGCGATAAAAATTGAGCATTCCGAGGAATCGCCTAAGTTCCTTGACAGTCTTAGGTGCAGGGAAGTCCTGAATGGCCTGGACTTTGCAGTCAAGTGGCTGGCTGCCTGACGCGGAGACTTTGTATCCCAGGAACTTTACCTCCGTTTGGCCGAAAATACACTTGCTGGTATTTAGCAAGACTCCGTTCTTTGCCAATTTCTTGAACAGTTGTTTGAGGTGCTGCTGGTGCTCATGGATATCCTTGCTGAAGACCAGAATATCATCGAGATACCCATAGCAGAAGGTTAGGTCCCGCAGTACTTCGTCTATGAACCTCTGGAATGTCTGGGCAGCATTTCTAAGTCCAAAGGTCATGTAGGGGAACTCATATAAACCAAATGGCGTTGTTATCGCTGTCTTGGGTATGTCTTCTTCAAAGACCGGTATTTGATTATAGGCCTTCACTAAATCTATGGTGGAGAAGATGGTACTGCCTGCCAACTCGTGAGTGAAGTCCTGAAGGTGCCTGATTGGGTAAACATCCGGTATGGTCCGAGCATTCAGTGATCGATAGTCCCCACATGGACGCCATCCGTCATTTTTCTTGGGCACTAAGTGCAGCGGCGCGGACCAGGCGCTTTCTGATGGGCGCGCTGTCCCATTTTGCAGCATCTCGTCGAACTCATGTTTTGCTATCTTGAGGCGTTGTGGGTCCAATCGACGGGGACGGCAAGAGACCGGTGGGCCAGGCGTGGTGCGTATATGGTGCACTGTATTGTGCTTTGCTACACCTTGCTTACCAGCGGGTCGGGTGAGGTCAGGATACTCCTTCAAAATGCGATGGTAGCTGCTATCTTCAGCTATAGTGCGGACTGAAGATATAACTTCGGTGGATTTGTACTGTGGTGCTTGGACTGTAAGCGACGTGAGGTTATCCCTAAGGCGCTGGTTCCGGCAGTCGACAATTAGATTGTAGTAAGCTAAAAAGTCGACTCCGATGATAGGCTTGGTGACATCTGCTATTATAAATCGCCAGGTGAATGCGCGGCGAAGTCCAAAATCCAGTGTGAGAGGGTGGAATCCATATGTGTTGATGGCTGACCCGTTTGCCGCAAACAACTGGTACTTCGTTTTAGTGCGTGGCTCCCGAACAGCGGATCGCGGAAAGACACACAGGTCCGAACCCGTATCTATGAGATATTGTATCTTCGTTTTGCGATCCGTAATGAACAGGCGGCTTGTTATTGCATGGCAGTCGTATACCGCCCTTACTGGCTGCCTTGGTGGTTTAACGGCTTCGATGCATAGGCGCATGGTTGTGTGCATCTGCGGGCTTTGTCACCAAACCGGTTATGGTAGAAACAGTACCGGTTGTCTCTCGAGCGGGATTGCGATCGGTGGTGGCGCTGGTTATATCTTCCTCTAGACCGGGAACGTGACGGCCTATGACGTAACTGCGCGCTCATAACTTCCAGTTTCCGTGTCAGCTCTGCCACGGTCTGGGTCAGTGTTTCAACAGCGCTGCCTTGATGAGTCGTCGTTGATTGTGAGCTAGCTACTTGCCCGGGCACTGGCATGCTAGTAGCTGCGACTTGTGTGGTTACAGGAACGATGTCATTTATACGGTCCACCAATTCTGCTACCTCTTCCAAACTGGAGCTTGCTTGCATTGCTACTATCGTTTGGAGGTTTCCTGGCAGCCTGCTTGACCAGATGGACCTGATGAAATCGGTCGGAACGGTGGGACCGGCTAGTTGCTGCAGGTGGCGGAGAAATTGTGTGGGCTTCCTGTCTCCCAACTCCTCATGCATGAGCAGCTGTTTGATCTTGCGCTCCTGTGAGGCGGACAACCGCTTGATCAGCTCTGCCTTCAGTTTCTCGTATTTGCCGGTGGTGGGGGGATTTACTATGAGGTCACGTACTTCCGCTGAGTGCTGTGGTTCAAGCTGCGCCAGCACGTAGTAAAACTTCGTGTTATCAGTGGTGATGTTTGAGAGAACGAACTGGCCCTCAAGTTGCGCGAACCATAATTGTGGGTCATCGGCATTGAAAGTTGGAGTCTTCACCCCCACTCGGTACGTCATGAAGAAATCCTTGTCCTCCGTCCCCTGGTTTTCAGTAGGCATGCTTACTTAGGTTGAAATTGCTAATTCCCAATTTGCAACGAATGTCGGTGGTCACCAGTGAAGTAGTATAGTACTCCGATGTTGCAGTGTTTATACTACTTGCAGTATTATATAAATATTAGCAGTAAGCAGTATTAGCAGTATTAGAAGTGGTTTAGCAAAAGGTAATAAAATTCCAAGCGAGACGCAACAGAGTTATATTGCACAGCCAAGTAATAACAGCAATGAATCTGGATACAAAATGTACAGGTATTTATACTAATTGCTTACAACTAAATAATAATAATAACGGTTCACGCTTGACCGTTTTGCGCAGGAGTTGACGCCCCCTCGTTAACGAAGACAATAGACGAGTCCGCCGACATCTTGCCTCGTTAGTGCCGTAACAAAAGATGCGCGGGCGCCATGTATCGGAAGGCGGGGCTAAGTCCGACTGACGTCACGAAGTAGGCGGAGCTTCGTAACTTGTTTTGCACACGGCACGCTCTGACGTAAAATCGCGTGATCCTGTGCTGCGTTGAGTCGTGCGAGTGTACTTGCCCACTCGCTACATAAATATAAACATGTAAATATGAACATTTATGTTCATATTTACAACTACACATCGACAAACTTTCTACGAGTACTTCCTTCATTTATCTCCTCCTTAACGTATATAAATGATTCGGGTACCACTTGACATATGAATTCGGGTCCACCGCTGCTTGACCCCGTCTGTATGCGGACCGTATCTGATTTACATGTCAACGCGAAGTCTTCCGGGTATTAAGCCTAATAGATAAGACGTATATACCTTTCTATAGTAACTAACAGATAAAGTAAATACAGTCGCACGGTCCGATCCATCAGGTTAAGCTACGCTTGTCACGGTTGGTCCGTGAATGGGTGACCATCTTCACAAACCGAGACTCCTCCGTGCCTCGGAAAGCACGTTAAGCCGTTGGTCCCGGCTACCATTTGTGGATCTTTGACAGTCGTTACGGGTCGTCAGAAGCCCGAAAGTCAGACCACCAGTCTTACCAAGGGGTATCGTATTAGCCAGTTACTGGGTTGTGGACGACAGATAGACAGTCGCTGTCTAATTTGGGGCTCAGTGGTAAATAATATTTTGTAACCTAGCTGTAGTTAATATTTTAAGTCGTTACTCATGTCGTCTCAGCTTGGTGTTAACCAGTAAACCTATTTACTGTATTACCTGAACAATAAACTATTTAATGTTTTTTCAAAATATCTATCTTATCCATTAAGTACTACAGACAGATACATAAGACTTGCTTGCTTGGGTTTAATTATGCTGAAACGGAAAATCTGTTATCATTTAACTAATAAAGTATTCATCATCATATACACACTAACACTCATCACTGCATACTTACACTCATCACGTACACACTCACACTCATCACAAACATACACTCATCACGTACACACTCACACTCATCACAAACATACACTCATCACGTACACACTCACACTCATCACAAACATACTCTCATCACACACACATACATTTGGTTACCTTTTAGTTCTAAGTTTAAATAAATTAATTAATTGTATCTAAGTACCTACTGAAAGCGTTGCATTTGTTAAAACATCTTAAATAATTCATTATCTGTCGAAAGAGACTGTGATCCTGCGACACAGGGTATCCTAGTGCAGGATCCAGTGTCACACCTAAATATTGTAACACTTGTTTATGAATCAATAAAACTTATTATTATTATTATTATTACTTATATATCAGTCTCTATTTGTTATAAAAGTTTTGTAACAATTAATGACGTGTTACCAAATTAAATTAATCATAACATTATTGTTCGCCATCGAGCTTTGTTAAAAATCACTTATTAATTAAAAGCACGTATTTCAGACTCGTTACACCGACAACAAAGCATCCAGGTACCAGGATTACATAAAAACGAGCAGCTTGTAGGTAATTGTTCGCTGGTATCGATACAGCATCGACGCGGCACCAACAAACAATAGGGCTTTGTAAATTGGAAACACAAAACGTGACACCAGACTACGTGTTTTCATTGGGATTTTATTATTTTCATACATTCCTAGTACACATTGTATGTTTACATGAACAAAAACTGTTACAGTACGACACAACTTAGATATATCATAAATTTGAAAATTTTCATTCATTAATTTCAATTTTACGATTGTATTTGGTTATATGACTTTGCAAGTTATTGCGTTTTCGTAAAGATCATTTTCACCTAAAGCAGTAATAAAGATTGGTGATTTTGAAGACTGACACTTCGGATGGTGATCGGTTTTACGAATTTTGCCGATGCTACATCTAAGTTGTGTCGTACTGCACAACAAAAACGCTTTGGAATAAAAATAGAATGACCAAATAAATGTTTATATCGTGGTCCGATCGTAGAAATGGCATTTCGTGATTTCACCATCTAACATCCGGCCATCTATCCATCCATATTGTTCAACGATCAGCGTTCGACGATTTGCCCAGTGATGCTTAGGCGTGAAATCACGAAATAGTGGTGTATCGTGAAATGGCCAGGCAGATCACGACATGGCCATTACTACGATCGGACCACGAATTCTATATTTTGCAAAATTGGGTGAATGCAAAATAAACAGAATATACCATTGTGTGATTGATTTCCGTTATTTTAAACGACTTACAATTTTCGATTTAACAAGCGAAACAAATGGGAATAAAAATATTACTTTTATTACCGCATATTTTTAATTATTTTAGTAATCTGGCTATTATATATAGCTCGTATAGTTTCGGGCGATCCTGACAGCTAAGGGTCCCGTTCCGGAGAACTCTTGCTAAACCGTAAACCTAGACGGATGTCGTGGGTAATCTTTGACCAAAGAATAAGTAATTACAAAACTTTGTCATTGTATTCAAAAAGAAGCAATAAAACAAACCTTCTCCCCAAAGTTTGAACCACTTCTCATAAGTACATAAATAAAAGACTATATATACGTGAACCAAAGTTTCAAAGATAAAATATATATTATTATACAAAATATGCTTAAACATTTTAGACATGGAATATCCCTTATAATACTTTTCGGCTCTCAAGTTAGTTCTCAACGTTACCGAATAATGAGAAGTGAATTTACATCTTTGAATCAACTGACCTGAAAAATATTTCTACTGAATAAATAAAGCCAGGCAGTTTCTGAAAAGCCTATTAAATTGTTAGTAGAATATCATAGTATTACGGTGGATGGTTCTTCCAAGTATTCTGTAGATAAAGCTTCTGAAAATGTAAGAACAATAAATATTTTGGCATAACAACAACAGCCATGAAATATCGAACAAACAGTAATATAAAATAAGAAAAAACTACGAGATAAGGCGACTGAACTTGTTAACGCACGTGGTTCCTGTTTTATCTGGAGTAAAAAACGTAAAAAAGCAATGCAAAAATACTCTTCGTTTTAAGTATTATAAAAAACCTTTAAACCTCTTTCCTAATATGTTAAGAAGAGGTCATGATTACAGTCTCCAAAAAACCGGAATTCCAGATTAGATTTCCAGTTATAACTAGAAACCTAAACCCTAAACTAACTCAGTAACAAAACACTACCCGCCATGTTGCTAGAAACGTGCCTTTGAGTCTGACATCGGAAACAATCTCAATAAACACAAACAAGTATTGCAGTTCCACTGTATTTATAAACACGAATAGATGCGTTTCCGAGATATCTGAATACAATTGATATTTGAAGTAGATTCAAACAGTACATTGTGAGCTCGCTGTGATTGGTGGAAAAGGAAATGTCAGGTGCGTATGTAGCCACTACTTGCACTTTGAAATGATGCACGTACTCACGTATGTGAACAATAATGGTGGCTTTGTGAAGTTTCTGTTTAATATTAGGTTAGAGAGATGTAATAGTATGTTTGTTGGCTGCTAGTTTGTGTATAAGTACTTTTAGGGATCCGGACATCAAATGACTAAAACTGACAATTTAACTCAAACAAAAATCGCCTCCTATTCCACGACAAATTGTATGTATCAGTCAGTGTAGATTAGCTGGCGAAAGTACCGTTCTTCGTGTAAAAGTGTTTGTACAAACCTACACTACACTTTACAGTAATAAAATCATTCATCATTTAACATTTCACTCTGATACGATCCGCCAGTCCTATTCTTAACTTCTGAAAGAAGCTCCCACCTTTTAATCCGTATAAATAATATAACGGTAATCCGAAGTATTCTGGAGTTAGTTAGAACTCTCAAAGAGTCGCCGATTCTAATTAATTGGGACTATTTATAGATCCGATGTCGTGCGACTTCGTGCAAACTTCCTATCGATGTTCGAAATCGGTTTGGGCGACTTTTATCGAGTTGTCTTTTGTTTTTGTGTTTAAAAGATGAGTCCATCCTTTTGAGGTTAAGTTAAGTGTACAGATAGGTATTATAAACGTGTTAAAGGTTTCAATAAATGGCCAATTTAGTTGTTATTTCACATTTTATTTTATATGAACACACACGGACATCATATATTACCACAGACAAGAATACAGTAGATAATATCTTACTAAGTAAATGTCACTCACAATCAAAGACAAAATATAATTGAGTACTTGCCTTTTTACCTAATACAATTTTAACACTCCCCCTTACTCAATTATATAGGCATTAAAATAATTTTACAAACTAGGTACACTCTTTGCTTAATACAATTAAATATATTTAAACTAAACCGAGACTTTCAACAAATTGATTATGTTTGCACTTTTGAAGAGGTTTTGTTAGTATATCCGCAATCATATTTGCTGTGGATTTATAAAGTATTTTAATAGAATTATCATGAACAGCATTTCGAATAAAATGATGACGGATATCAATGTGCTTAGTCCTCCGATGACATAAATTATTCTCAACAATATTATGAGCACTTAAATTATCATTGTAAACAGTGATTGCAGGCAAACAGTAACCAAATATATCAATAAAGAAATTACGCAAATATTTACTTTCTTTTACTGCTTCTCCTAGACTATAATACTCAGCTTCAGTGCTGGAATATGCTACTGATTGCTGTTTGCGTGCTTCCCAATTAATAAGACATTCTCCATACTTAACTACTAACCCACTAAATGATTTTCTGTCATCTATATCATTTCCCCAATCAGCATCAGCAAATATTTCAAATTTATTATTTCCTTTCTTAAATTGCAACCCATAATTAGATGTCCCAGCGAGGTACCTTAGTACCCGTTTGGCTGCTTGCCAATGTATTTCAGTGTAACAATTATTATACTGTCCTAACTTACTACATGCAAATGAAATGTCTGGGCGTGTACATACCGACAAATACATCAACCCACCTATCAACTCTTGATAAGGATATTTAGAATCACATTTGTCAGATTTTTCTAATACAACATTCGCTTGCATTGGGGTAGAAACTGACTTACATTGTGTCATGCCAAAACGTGTTAACAAGTTTTTTACATATTCCTCTTGGGATAATTTCAACAAACCATTCTTTCTATCTCTTTCAACCTTCATTCCTAGACAACTCTTAACTTCACCTAACTCTTTAATATCAAAATTTTGTTTTAAAGTATTCAAAAGTTTCTGTTTTTCAGAGTTATAGTCACTAAAAATGAAAAAATCATCAACATAAAGAGCTACTATTATAGTGCATTCACTAGTTATCTTTGAGTAAACACATGGTTCACATCTTGACCTTTTATAACCTATTTTCTGTAATACCTCATTAACTTTTACATTCCAACTTCTACTAGCTTGTTTTAACCCATATATTCCCTTTTTTAATAAACAAACTTTAGTCTTATCCTTTTCATATCCAGGAGGTTGTTCCATGTATATTGTCTCCTCTAATTCCCCATTAAGAAACGCAGTACTAACATCCACATGGTCAATGTCCATGTCTTTATCTACTGCAATTGAAAAAAGTAATCTTAATGTTGAGTGACGCACTACGGGTGAAAAAGTCTTATCATAGTCGATACCTTGCACCTGTGTAAATCCCCGAGCAACCAATCTAGCTTTATATCTTTCAAAATTACCAGAAGCATCACGTTTTTCTTTAAAAACCCATTTACATTGAATAATATTTTTATCTATTGGCCTATCTACTAACTCCCATACATGCTTTTGTATTAATGAATCATATTCATTATCCATGGCAGATTTCCAATCAAGGTAATACTTAGAAGACATTGCTTCAGCATATGTTTTAGGTTCAGTGACCATCATTGAAATGTCACTATTATCAAAATTACTAACATAGTCATTTAACCATACAGGTGGTTGACGATTTCGTACAGGTCTTGAAAGCTGTTCAGTGAACTCATTTCTATCAGAAATATTTTGCTCTATATTTTCCATTGTATCATTTTCTACACTATCACTTATAATTGAAACATCTTGATTATTATCAGAAGATTCCACTATTATGTCTTCTTCATCTGATGAATTACAATCATGAGTCACAATAGGTTCTAAATGAGTATTTTGAGTCTCATCAATATTAGACTCTGATATTTGATTAGAATTCAAAGAATTGATTACAATATGAGGACTCTCAATAGACTGAGATCCATGATCAGAATATAATGGACTGATTATATTAGGATTCTGAGTTACAGAAGTACATCCAGAAATATTTTCTAGAAAAACTACATTTCTAGCTTTTATCATTTTTCCTGGCTGTAATGGATCAGCTAATCTATAGCCTTTAGAATGATCACAATAACCTAACATGATATATGGTTTAGACTTAGCATCAAGCTTATTTCGATGCATATCTGGAGTTAATGCATAAACTAGACATCCAAAAACCTTAAGATTACTTAAATCTATTTTGGCACCTGACCACATTTGTTCTGGGGTGGCATTTTTTAAAGCAGTTGTAGGACTTACATTTTTCAAGTAAACAGCAGTTGATACTGCTTCACCCCAATAACGCTTATCTAAACCAGAGTCACGAAGCATTGTTCGAGCCTTTTCAATAAGAGTCCGGTTTAAGCGTTCCGATACTCCATTTTGTTGAGGAGAGTAAGGAATAGTAGTCTCATGAATGATACCATTAGCAGAGAAAAAATCTTTCATCAAGTTGTTACAGTATTCAGAACCATTATCAGTTCTTATTCGTTTAATTTTTAACCCCGTTTGATTTTCCACTAATGTTTTAAATTCAACAAATTTTGAATGAATCTCATGTTGTGACTTAGTTTTAAGTAAATAAACAAAAGATTTCCGAGTGAAATCATCAGTCAATGTCAATATATATTTTGAATTTCCCCATGAAAGGATAGGCATAGGACCACATAAATCTGAGTGTATTAAATCTAATTTACATGTTGCTCTTCTTGATACACCTTTTGGAAATGTTTTAGTTTTCTGTTTCCCCTCAATGCAAGGAACACATGGCTTTAGAGCTTTATCATCAAATGAAATGCCATCTGCAAGACCATCACGTAATAACAACATACCTTTATAACTGAGATGTCCTAATCGCTTATGCCACAAATCAATATCATTACATGCAGCTGTGACTAATGAAGTTTCAAATGATTCTGCATCCGTATTTTCGGGAGACATCAAAGATTGTGGATGCTGATTGAGTTTATATACGCCATTGATATTACAAGCTGAAAAAATACAATTTCCATTAACTTTAATATTATTTTTAGTATATGCTTTACACTCTTTATTATCAAATACTAATATATAACCCCTCTGAGTAATTTTATTTACAGAGAGTAAATTAGCAGCAATATCTGGCACATGAATAACATTGGTAATGGTCTTCTTTAAATTATTATTAAGGGTGACCTCAACATTGCCAGATCCAGAACCATAAACAGTTTGATTATTAGCTATGGTGACTACAGTTTTATTTTTATCAGAATAGTTATGTAGCCAGTCTTTTCGCATAGACATATGTGTTGTACAACCAGAGTCCACCAACCAGTCAGAGCTTCCACATAAACCTGTGAACAAAGCAGCAGCCTGCTTCTCTTCACATTCCACTGTTGTAGGGATAGCTGAACAGTTGCAACTTGTCGCTGAGCTGTCACACATTGCAGCTAAACTGTTGGCTGCAGCTTTTTTCTTCAAATCTGGACACTTGGGTCGAATATGTCCCTCTTTTTGACAATGATGACATCTGATCGTCTTTCTATTAAATTTCTGCGCTATCAATGCGCTGGTTTGAGAGGTAAGCTCTGAACGCCTGAAATCACCACTCATGAGTCTTTGCTTAACCATTTCCGATGTCAAAGATTCTGCCTGAGAGCCTTCAATGGCCATGATGAGAGGGTCATAATCATCAGGTAACCCAATCAAGAGAATTTCTGCTATCTCATTATCATCTATTTTACAGCCAATTTCACATAATTCTTGCGTTGCAGATATTATTTCCGATATATACCTTTCCATAGAGTTAAAAGTTGAATAATGAATTCTAGCAAGCTTCCTTTTCAGATATAAGCGCCGACTAATTCCAGTATTTTCATACGCCTTTTGTAAAGCAAGCCATGCTTCCTTTGCAGTATTTGCATTGCGCACATGCGGGTAACATGCTTGACTAATATTGAGGCAAATCTTTGCGTATGCTCGTTGATTGTGAGCATCATTATTGTGATCACCAGTCACATGCATCCAAAGCCCTGCATCAATAAGCAAAAGCTTCATTTGAAACTTCCATGCAGAATAATTTCGAGCACCTTCTAGTTTTTCAATAGATACCACATGTGGATTACTGGGATTCATCCGGATTGCTGTTTCAGAGACTAGTTTTGTCTGAGACGGCAAACGTGGCGGCGATGACATTGCATCAATTTAATTTTTAATAAAAACTTTATACCCAACTTGTTCTTGTTCACTAATTGACGTGTCTGGGCCCATAACCTGTTAAAGGTTTCAATAAATGGCCAATTTAGTTGTTATTTCACATTTTATTTTATATGAACACACACGGACATCATATATTACCACAGACAAGAATACAGTAGATAATATCTTACTAAGTAAATGTCACTCACAATCAAAGACAAAATATAATTGAGTACTTGCCTTTTTACCTAATACAATTTTAACAGTTTTGTACCTATCAATGTTTTTTTCTTGAAATAAAAGATTAGTTAGTTTTCTTTCTGCAAACATAATTTTATTGTAAACTAGGTGTTCGAGCTCTGCGTCGCCCGGGTGTTTTCCGACACTTAAGGTAGATTTTCCAAAAATTTCTTGCACACAAACCTTGTCCAGACAATAACGAACAAAACATAAAAATTTAATATAAGTGAAAATCTTTTTAATAGCAAGCTTTTAATGAACTAAAAAGTACTATATAAAAATTACGTAAACATAGAACTGTAATATTTTCTTAAAAACTTGAGGCTTATCTTCAAGTTTAGTATAAGAAGGACATTTTACGCCACAAGCTTTTAAGAAAATATTAAAGTTCTATGTTTACGTGCGTAAAGATTTTTACTTATATTTTATTTTGTACTTTTTAGCATTAGGATTTGTTTAAATGTCTGTTCTATCACCAGATATCCAACAAACCCAACACTTTTTTAGTTTCACAATTTAATATTCCGGTTATCTTTTTGTACACACTGTTTCTATGACCGAAAAATCTATTTGTCCATTTTTTTTGTATTTCCACCTTCCGGCTCCATCGTCAGACCAGCTCCAGTGTATCATTTTTTCAAAATGTCTTGGTAGTTATAAAAGTATGCCAAGTTTCAGCTCAATATGATGCCAGGAAGTGCTTGAAAAATGGATGACAATTGGAGTAACCGGAAACACATACTCGTACGAACAGAGCAAGCTATTAAAACTTGTAGTAAAAACAGCCAAATCGGTCGAGCCATTCTCTATAGTTCACGCGCGACTGCTAGTCACCGCCTGAGGTATGTGAGACGGGGGAGGGCGCCATTGACAAAATTGGCAGACTGAGTTAGCTTGGCCTTTGTCTATCTGGTCTGGCACACAGGCAACGGAAGAAACACGGGTGGGTTTTAGTCAGTAAAAGTCTGACACACCCTCCCGCTCCGCCCAGAGCGGGAGAAGTTATTTGATAATTTACAACAATCAAAAAAAAAAAAAAAAGGTTGTGACTAGAAGTCGCGCGCGAACTATAGTGATGATCTTTCATACATGCATTTTTATTTACATAGATATATAGATAATTACAATATCTTCCCCCCAAATAATAAGATTTTGAATCTTCTCATGTACCAGGACAACAGAAACTTAAGATAGGTACTTATTCAAGTAATGGGAAATAGAATATAGAAGCCTGAGTTTTAAATGAAATGTAGAAGATTACCGTAATTAATTGCTCTACCTATACTTACCTACATTTATACAAATGTTGTTCCCACTTGTCGTCAAGTAATACTTTACTCAAGTTGTTGTGTAGCAACCAAATAATAACCAACACGCAATCATATTATTTTGCACAAAAATATTGCCGTATCTTCTTTCTCAGAATATGTTTACCATTTAGTTGTTTATTCCGGGTATATGAAATAGCATGAGTGATTTGTATGTACTTTACGTTCCTATTATCTTACTTACTTATTATCTTAATTTACTTACTAGGGTATCCCCTAGTAAGTAAATTGGTCTGGAATTGCCAACCCGTCTTGAGCAAGCGTGGTGATCAATGCTCGTGACTTCTTTCTTTAATGCTAAAAATATTACAAGGGGTTTACATTGGCCCCAAACTAGGCAGGCCTGTATCTTGGGCACCACTATAGAGGTTTTACCATTTAAACATTTATCTTAAAACATGTTCAGTAAATAAAAGAATCTTCATATTACCAAAAAATAAATAAAAAAGCTAAATAAAAATCTAAGGATCGAAAATCAAATTAAAGAAAAAATAACAAACAAATCTAGAATAAAAAGAAAATAATAATAATAAAAGTAACACCATAAAATCTTTTTGACCTTATGCTACACCCACTTATGTACTCGTAAGCTAATATTCACAAATCACAATAATCGTCGACCTAAATGCCACTAGCACGTGGGTAGCACCAAGAATAATATGTTAACAAGGTATTACTGACACGTACAGGAAACGCCTCTCAATACTTATTGAAATAGAAATAGAAGATCATACTGATATCATCATCTTCCTAGCCTTTTCCCAACTATGTTGGGGTCGTTTTCCAGTCTAACGGGATGCAGCTGAATACCAGCCATGCTATTCTGTATACATCTCACCGTGAAAACTTGGGTGAAGTGAGCTGTCAATAGCGTCAATCCCTGTGGAATGACAGCTCACTCCACGCTCACTTCACCTAAGTTTTCACGGTGAGATGGTTACAGAATAGCACTGCAGTATTTTACATGGAGCGACTGCCTATCTGACCTCCACAACCTAGTTACTAGGTAACACGATACCATTGTTAGACTTTTGGGCTTCTACCCGTAACGACTGTCAAAGATCTACAAATGTCAGCCGGGACCAACGGCTTGACGTGCTTTCCGAGGCACGAAGATCATACTGATTTATAATATATAATACTACTTTCCTACTAATATTATAAATGGGAAAGTTTGTATGTTCAGATGTTTGTTACTCAATCTCGCAAAAACGGCTTCACTGATTGGAATGAAATTTAGCACACAGATAGTTTGCAACCTGGCTTAACACAAACGATACTTTTAATCCGATTTTTTATTTATTTATTAGAATAATTTTCTTAAATAATCATATTTAATGTTTTTTAAAATGTTTTTATAAAAAAAAAAAAATTGTTTGTAAATGAAATAAAGAATATAATAATAATTAAAAACGCCTAACGGGCCTCTGCGAGTTGGCTTCAGCTCCTCGTACGCCTTCCAAAGGTCCGGGACCCCAGGGCCCCGAGATATGTCAAAAAAATTTAAATAATAATATCCTGTAACAACCAGACATCCTGTGTGCTGTAAAAAGATATTTGAGAACACAGGCTAATTAACTAACCTTTAAAATAGCCCCAGCGCCTTATCACTCTTTTCAGGCAAGTATGTTTTACGGTCATGCATACAGTACCTGAAATCAAGGAAAAAAAATGTTATAAATCATTCCTATACGTGTTCAATTCAAGGTATTATTGGTAATTATTTAATAAAGATGTTAAATTCATAAGCACATACAATGACTATGAATGAATTAATGATTGAATGAAATGCACCGAATCCAGCGTGGTTTAACCAATCGAATGAACCCCGAGATTTGCACTAGCCCCTGGAGCCTCATGCTGCATGGGGCTACAGAGGGCATTGCATATCAAGGAGTAGACCGGGGGGCGCGGTAATGGTAGGGAAGACTTGCCCTAAGCACATACAATGAGTTTAGAAACACAATTTGCAGTCTGCACTTTAGTAATTTTTCTAAGTTATAAAAATTCTAAAAATGTAATGTGTGTGTGTGTGTTCCGTTATGTAATTGTCTTTGGCCTCTGACCCTGACAGCAGGGAATAGATAAAATTTGTCAAACTTTTCTGTGTCAATAATGGATACGAGGCTTTTGGCTCATGTGTAAAGTGGTATTGTTTTGTTTTTTTTTTTGTAATGTGCGTTTGGTTTGTGCAGAATAAACACTTTTTCTTTCTTTCTTTCTTAAAAATTATACTGTAAGTTTTTCTATTCAGTAGAATAGAATTGAATGAAGATATAAAGCAATTTTGAACCAAATTCAGTTAGAGGTTTAGGGGTAAATACGATTAGAAATTAGGAGATTGCTATGTTTGTTTACGTCAAGTTCACAAAATGTAGACAAAATAAAGTAGTCACACTTGATTTTGTCTAAATTCTTTTTCCATTTGTTGGGGTCTCTCGGCTTTTTTCTTGATTGATTCGGAGGTACTTCATAAGCACTCAGCTCCATTATTAAAGTTTTTCCAAGTGCTCGAGGAGTCGGTTTAAATTTTGAAGTTGTCAAAAGTTTATATTTCAAAACAAAACTGATGATCTCCAATGGATTTTTTGTGTCACGTTTCCAATGGACATAACTTGTTAAGAGTTCGTAACTTGAGCCTTATGTTCACCAACATTCTTCTTCTTTTCGTGTGGTTAGTGATTAGCCTGGTGTCAGATATTTTAAGCCGCCCATGGGTCTCTGACTTCACATCCCATCGAGAAATCTCTCAGCCATGCTGATTTCCTACACCGTTTTTGAAGCAAATGATAATTATACAATACATGAATCCGAAAAGTCAGAGTTGCGTGCCTTGGGTTCGAACTCGAGACCTATGACTTGGCAGTCCGACGGTCACACCACTAGGCTATCACTGCTTTTACCAACATTTAAATTAAGTGATTAAATATTTAATCAGTTCTTTGTTTAAACATTAGGAAATTTGACATAAACCCATTATTAAAATCCCTAAACAAAAGTTTGAATGTTGGTGAACTTAAAGGAGCGAGAGAGAAAATGAGCTTTTTTCCGCTAAAGCTATATGGTATCCTATGGTATAGCGTCCTCAATTTACCGTCGAATGACGTCACCGAAACGTAATTTATGAAAGTAAGTTGGTGTGTTTCCCTAGAGAGCGCTTTCCCCGTTGCCATCATTTTCATGACGGCCGTCTCTATGGACATATTGTGACTGTCGTCGAACCCAAGCTTTTGGTAACTGCTTAATGTTTTGCGCGTTAGACTTACATGCCACCTAGTTTCAAACTCACGAGCGTCTGAAAACTCGTTACACATTCTTCAAGTAAATCCCAACGCGCATCATAAACAGCCTCCCATCTTGTCGTAAGCGGAAAATTATAGTCATCAAATATCGTTCAAGACATCCAAGAAATCTCTCAGTGACTGGTAGGTACTATTAGTATCCATGTGATATAATGTATTTTCTTTACAAACACTGCTTCATGAACCAATGGTCTTATTACACGTCCGTAAAGGCAGGTTTACACTTAAGAAAAAAAAGGACTACATAAATCGGAAAACTTTCACGCATTACTGAAGACCAAATGTATGTACCTGCGTTTAACAAATATTGTTTTTTCGTTCACTCATTAATTTAATTTATTCAATTCATGTGGGAATGGTAGGTAAATAAAATTGAGAATTTCTCGATAGAACTAACGGTTTATAATTTTAAAATACATACAGGTAAAAAGATAAAAAATACAACTATGTCGGCTCATATTCCATCTGTCAAAAAAAAACAATTTGTATTTCTCCAAAATCAAATGAATAAAGTAAAAAGCAAATAAGGAGAGACCTACACAAAAGATCAACTCATTTCCTACATTCATTCAAAACGGTTTCATAAATCTCTATCGATGTAAGGGGGATTAAGAAACACAGCTGAAAACAACTGGGCTCGCGTCTTTTGGCAAGTGGGCCAATGTGCTCAAGGGCACAATACTACTAAAGCCGGTTCCAGACCAAGGGCTAATCATAGTTAGTTTAGCTTAGCTCGCAAAGCCGAGGTAATTTTTCATACTAATTGTGTTTATAGTATGTGGTCTGCATACAAGTATGAAAAATTAGGCGAAACTAACTTAGCTTAGCTCATGTTCTGCAACCAGCTTGAATCTGAAGCGTCGCAGTTTTGAACTTTGTGGGCAGAAACATTGCCGTTCACTAAGCAGGCAATCACCAAACTCCAAGTCACTCGAAGTTAGAAGTTATGGAAAGGGTAATGTTGAGGATTTCTCTTCATGATCATATCAGACATTAGCTTCTGCCTCTGCTTCGTCAGCGTGTTTTATCCTAGAACATATCCTATGGCACTCAGCAATAGCGTAGCTTTCAATCAGTGAAATAATTATCGAAATCGGATTAGCACTTCCGAAGATTCGCCCCTACATACAAACTCACAAATTTTGCCTTTTTATAATATTATATATATTATAGTACCCATAGATATCTGTAGAATAAGAAGAATGAAGATAACCCATATAGCCCTGGTAATAGTACAAAAAAAGTGTGTAGCGGTTACACCGCCACATACGAACTGCGCATCAAAAACATGACGTCACAGAAATCCTGCATCGCGCAATTAGAGTTTACCGCGCGAACGACATATATAAGACATCAACTTTCAGTTAATTGCCCACCAGACACAATACCCGCCTGGTCGGAGGATCCTCCCTTTTCTATATTGAATGAGTGAACTTTGCACCCTGTTCCTCATATCACTAAAAGTGGAAATGGACGGGCCACATATGCCGCAGACCGGGAGATAAATGGGGTAAGAAGGTGTGACGTGGAGACCCCGAACTGACCATAGGAGCGCAGGCAGGCCACGAGCCAGGTGGATGATCTAGTCAAAACAGCAAGCAAGAGTTGGATGCGGGAGGCCCAAGACCGTGTAATGAAGAAGGGAGAAAAACTAAGTTATTATAAATTCTTCAGCTTGGTTCCCAAACCCGTTTTGTTTTACATTTAAACCAAATAGACGACCGCTTTTCTTCCGACAGCTATTTGCTGTCGGGGACTAGACAAATCAGGTAACCGTAAATGTGTCATTTTCGACTCGGAAGCCTGTCGAATGGTTGTGAAAGCTATGCTAATCTCCAATGAGGAGAGTTCAGAGATCTTTAATCTCATCGAGTTCTTCTTTTATATGGTAAATAATTCTCCAAAAACTTTGCTTTATGAAGCTATTGGCCAATTCTCAGGAAACATTTGGCCCAATATGTGTGACGTCATTGCAAACCATTGTAAACGAGCCTTATTCCGGTCACGTGCCAGTCATTGACCTGTTCCCTTATTGTGTTCTCTGCCAATTTCACTCCCTCTTTAAGGGTCCATACATAAAACGTTTGGCAAATAGTACCGTGTGCTTATTTAGTCGTGATAATCAATCTGCCTAGCCTTTTCCCAACTATATTGGGGTCAGCTTCCAGTCTACCCAGATGCAGCTGAATAACACTACTTTACATGGAGCAATTGCCTATCTGACCTCCACAACCCAGTAACTGGGTAATACGATACCCCTTGGTAAGACTGGTAGTCAGACTTTCGGGATTCTTTCGACCCGTAACGACTATCAATAATGCACGAATGACAGCCGGGACCAACGGCTTAACGTGCTTTCCTAAGCACGGAGGAGTCTCAATATGTAAAGATGGTCACCCATCCACAGACCAACCCCGGCAAGCGTAGCTTAACCTGATGGATCAACCCGTGCGACAATTATTACTTAGCCACGAGATCCTCATGTTATTTCAAATAATTATTTAACATTATATTTAACACACTAGGCCTGCGATTTTGTTGTCTGCGTGTATTTTGTATTTCATATTTTTTAAATAAAATTATTTAAGGCTAACTTCCGCCAAGGGCTTTTCCCACGTGATATCTTTATAAATTATAGCCTATTTTACTCAGTGATTATATAACATTCTACTGGTGAAATATTTTTTTTAATTAGTCCAGTAGTTTATGAATGTATTGTAGAGAAAAGATTTGTATTTTCGTTTGTAAGGACAAACGGAAATACAAATCTTTTCTCCTTATTATTATAATATACTAGCTGCCCGCCCCGGCTTCGCTCGAGTAGCACTAAGTACGTATCTACGGCGCACCTACCTGCCTACCCTACCTACCCTACCTACCCTACCTACCCTACCTACCCTACCTACCCTACCTACCCTACCTACCCTACCTACCCTACCTACCCTACCTACCCTACCTACCCTACCTACCCTACCGACCCTACCGACCCTACCTACCCTACCTACCCTACCTACCCTACCTACCCTACCTTTTTTTTTTTTTTTTTGAGGATGGGAAATTATCAAATAACTTCTCCCGCTCTGGGTGGAGCGGGAGGGCGTGTCAGACTTTTACTGACTAAAACCCACCCGTGTTCCTTCCGTTGCCTGTGTGCCGAGGTCGCGATATCCCTTTCAGACAAACCCGCGACCCCGGCAGGCATTGGCCCTTCCGGACCCCGTCAGTTGGTGCTGACATCTCTTTGAGGCGCGCGTGGAACACAACGCGCCGTCGACCCGGGCCTGGTCCCTATCGGACGGCGAGCTACCCATTGCTCACCGTCCGCAAGCCCGCGCCTACGGTGGCCGGAAGTCGGCTCTCGACTCCCGATGCCCGGGGCGTCTCCTGCGGCGACTAGGGGCGCGAGGGCGCGCATTTTGCCTCTCCCTCGCGCGCTCCGCCTCCTCCTTCGCGAGCATTACTGCTTCGCAGAAGGAGGTGACGGCCTCCCATGCACTCTCGCTCCGGACCATGGCCTGAACCAGGGCCGGACGCGAGAGATCGCCGCCGCCGATCGCCTCCGTGAGGACACGGCGGTGCTCCGCCCAAGCTGGGCAGACCTCCACCGTATGCTCCACCGTGTCCTCCGGGCGATCGACACAGTGGTGACACCCGGGCGTTTCCTCCCGCTTTATCCTGAACAGGAACCTCCCGAAACAACCATGTCCTACCTACCTACCTACCCTACCTACCCTACCGACCCTACCGACCCTACCTACCCTACCTACCCTACCTACCCTACCTACCCTACCTACCCTACCTACCCTACCTACCCTACCTACCCTACCTACCCTACCTACCCTACCTACCCTACCTACCCTACCTACCCTACCTACCCTACCTACCCTACCTACCCTACCTACCCTACCTACCCTACTAAAAAGTATCCTATGTCCGTCTCCTGGTTCTAAGCTACCTCCCCACCAATTTTCAGCCAAATCGGTTCAGCCGTTCTTGAGTTATAAGTGGTGTAACTAACACGACTTTCTTTTATATATATAGATAGCTGCCCGCCCCGGCTTCGCTCGAGTAGCACTAAGTACGTATCTACGGCGCACCTACCTGCCTACCCTACCTACCCTACCTACCCTACCTACCCTACCTACCCTACCTACCCTACCTACCCTACCTACCCTACCGACCCTACCGACCCTACCTACCCTACCTACCCTACCTACCCTACCTACACTACCTTTTTTTTTTTTTTTTTGAGGATGGGAAATTATCAAATAACTTCTCCCGCTCTGGGTGGAGCGGGAGGGCGTGTCAGACTTTTACTGACTAAAACCCACCCGTGTTCCTTCCGTTGCCTGTGTGCCGAGGTCGCGATATCCCTTTCAGACAAACCCGCGACCCCGGCAGGCATTGGCCCTTCCGGACCCCGTCAGTTGGTGCTGACATCTCTTTGAGGCGCGCGTGGAACACAACGCGCCGTCGACCCGGGCCTGGTCCCTATCGGACGGCGAGCTACCCATTGCTCACCGTCCGCAAGCCCGCGCCTACGGTGGCCGGAAGTCGGCTCTCGACTCTCGACGCCCGGGGCGTCTCCTGCGGCGACTAGGGGCGCGAGGGCGCGCATTTTGCCTCTCCCTCGCGCGCTCCGCCTCCTCCTTCGCGAGCATTACTGCTTCGCAGAAGGAGGTGACGGCCTCCCATGCACTCTCGCTCCGGACCATGGCCTGAACCAGGGCCGGACGCGAGAGATCGCCGCCGCCGATCGCCTCCGTGAGGACACGGCGGTGCTCCGCCCAAGCTGGGCAGACCTCCACCGTATGCTCCACCGTGTCCTCCGGGCGATCGACACAGTGGTGACACCCGGGCGTTTCCTCCCGCTTTATCCTGAACAGGAACCTCCCGAAACAACCATGTCCTACCTACCTACCTACCCTACCTACCCTACCGACCCTACCGACCCTACCTACCCTACCTACCTACCCTACCTACCCTACCTACCCTACCTACCCTACCTACCCTACCTACCCTACCTACCCTACCTACCCTACCTACCCTACTAAAAAGTATCCTATGTCCGTCTCCTGGTTCTAAGCTACCTCCCCACCAATTTTCAGCCAAATCGGTTCAGCCGTTCTTGAGTTATAAGTGGTGTAACTAACACGACTTTCTTTTATATATATAGATAATAATAATAATATTAGTGTATTTAGATAGTAAGAGGAGCTCGTGGCTAAAATATAATGTTAATCTTAAACATATTTCTCAGAACTTGATTGTTACCAAAACAAGTTTTGAAAAAAAAACCCGATACAAATTAACGGTAAACTAACCTTTTACCTTGAGTTCCAATCCAAAATATCTGTATTAAATATCAACGTACCATCAAAGAAGTTCATATCTAACCAGTTTCAAAACAAAATCCCGTGAACACGATGACCACATCTGTTACCGTCCCGGTGCTATAGCCACCGAACGCTACAAGCAAGAATGGTCCTTACGGTGGTTAGATATGAACTTCTTCGATGGTACGTTGGTATTTTAATTAATAAACATCGTCTTATTTGAATGTAGAACTTGTTTTTTTTTATTTTCGATTACTCAGCTCATTTTTGAATAAATAGACAATTGCTTCATATTTTGCAATAAATTACAAGCGTTGTTTCATCACGCTTCTCTTTCTTTTCTATGCAGTCGGACAGTTACCGCAATTTAGCTCTTGTCAGTATCTTAATTATGTTGCCAATTGTCTATGTGCCAAGTATTGTGTACATCTTTTTTTGGAGATCCTAATGGTCTAAGATTCGACCCATTGGGCGCCAAGAACATTCCGAAACTTAGGTGGCCAAGTAGTCACCTATTTAGGTCATTAACTCCGAATTGACAAACAATTGGCAAAAGTCGAATTTGCAATGGTTCTCCTTGAAAAGCTCTTTCCATTGGTGTAAACAATATTGCAATGTTTAAAAAAATGTAAATTTTATTTTTTTATTAATCACAGTCTGGTCAGGAATTTTTTAGCCAACCCACTCGCGATATATTTTCTAACATACAAAATTTTATTTAAAATACTTTTCATCTATTAAACAGATGGGTGAAGGTCGTTCCTAGGTCGGATCCTCTACTATAAATAAATAACGAATCCTCCGTCCTAAGAGAGCTCTGTAGCGGGTTGGCACTAACGTGGCAGCCTGACAGATTGACATCTGACATGAGCTTGCCAAGAGGCTCCGACAGCGACATCGGCACGTTATGTTGTAAAATGTATGGTAGACAATACAGGTTGGTGATTTTGTGAGTTACATCCTTCAAGGGGTTGATTCTACCTTTCGCTATGAAACACATATTATACGATTGGTAAAAAAAAACTCATTTTACATTTGTTTTTTTGGGTTCCGTGCCTCAAAAAGAAAAACGGAACCCTTAAAGGATCACTCGTGTGTCTGTCTGTCTGGCTGTCCGTCTGTCACAGCCACTTTGCTCCAAATGTAATGAACCGATTAAGTTGAAATTTGGTACACATTTATGTATTTCTGTAACCCAAACACGAACGTGTAACGTAAATCAATGAATTTTGAATATGGGGGATACTTTTGGGGGGCAACTAACAAAATAAAATTAAAACGTTTTGCATACTGAACCGTGTGACATATCAAATGAAAGGGGTTGTTGCGAGGATTTCAAATATATTTTTTTAATAATTTTAAACTAAATACTTTTAATGATATTTAAGAAAATTTATGAAAATTTACCATACCCCCCACTTATCTCCGAAACTACTGAGCCTAAAATTTTGAAAAAAATACTGAGAATGGTTCTTTACTCATAGATTACAGGAAAACCTATAAGACGTCTATGGTCTTAAAATAACAAAGTAAATCTCTCAATATTGTGCGTACAAACTTACATTTGCAGTTGGAATGTATGGGATAACATGTTTTTCAACTACAATGATAAGTTCATCCCAACTACGGAACCCTTCATTGTGCGTGTTCCGACACGCACTTGGCCAGTTTTTTTTCACGAATCGGATGTTAGTTTCATTATCATTCATTCATTCATATCAGTTAGTGAAAGTTGTTTAGTACGAGGAGTAGAATCACCTCCTTAACGGATGCAGGTGTCTAAATCATCACCATGTATAAAACTTCAACTTTCAAGGGAAGACTACAGACCCTTTTATATATAACCCGTACTTGACCCACCCCGACCACACTGTTAAGTAATGATTCATCTTAGTTACACACAAAGAAAGCTCTCAATATCACTATTTTAGAACAAGCTTTCAACAAATATCCTTATAATTCTCCGCATAACTTGGACTCAATCCAAGTCAAAGCTTGCCTTCAATATTACCCGTTTTACATCATAAAACGTATATGGGACATTCGACTGTTCGATGGGCAATTGAGACATTAACTCATTATGCAACTGTCGAACAACGAAGTCGGAAAAATTATGAATTACCCTTCGAACGAATTGAATTCTGTTTTCATAGTAATTTTATGTAGGTTTTTGTCTGTTTCTCGAATTCATTACTATCAGAAATCGAATATTATGTTTTTTTTAACAGACTATAGAACAATGGTATATTTGTTTCAATCAGGGAAATAATATAATAATCTAGAATCAAAACTGTTTAAGGGAAAATGCAGACGGCACCTCTTCAATAGTAAATAGATTATACCTACATATTTTATTTTATTTGATGTAAACATTATTTTCACTTTTTTATTTTGTTATTTGAAAGAAAGAAAGAAGAAAGAAAATACGTTTATTTGCGGTACACATGACGCAAAGAAAGAACAAAACACAAAAATAAACAATTTGGGGGAAAATATGCGTCACTTCCACGCAAAACGGCCATCGCTCAGCATAATGCTGCGACCCGATGTGAGACAGAGCCCCCACGCTGGTTTTCAGCGACAGCCGGTGTTGACGTGATGACGTCAACCGGTGCAGCATATAGTGAAATAACAAAATAAGACAAAAATAAAATGAATAAATACAATAGTTAGTCCTAAATGTTTATATAAAATATAATATTTAAAATGGCAACATTTCATACCATTGGTGACTCACGCGCCGCGGTCAGCTATCATAAAAACTATTTGTTTGACGTTTTGACATATTGGATAAGTAGTGGTTACGTAATAATTATAACATGGCGCATTAAGTAATTAGTAATATGATGCAATGCATAATATGTAAAAACAAAGGATGCATTGGGTGATTGTGTAGCTATGGTTACACAATCACCCAATGGTATATATTTGTATTTTGTGTTTCACAAACTGTGTCCAAATTAAAATTATTTTTCTTTCTTTATTTTAGAAAATTATGATCAAATTACAGAGGACCAATGAACATTCAATGAAATGCAATTTTAAATTAAAAGGGTGTATCACAATTTCCGCATATTTACTGCTACCAGATTTATAACATCAGATCATGAAATAATCCATACTTATACAGGGTGGCAGGGACATCGACGCGAAGCCGGTTACCATGGATTCAGTACATGATTCTGAACCCCCCTGAATTGAAATTTTTCGTAGGTTATAAAAAAAAAAACTGCTGTTTCATAGAAAAGTGCCTACGCGGTCAAAATGTATGCAACACCTGATTATTTTTTAATAACCGACGAAAAATTTCTACGCAGGGGGGCTCAGAATTATGTACTGAATCCATGGTAACCGGCTTCGCGTTGATGTCCCTGAGACCCTGTATTATACGTTGGTAAATGAGAAAATAGCGTTGTTAGACTACTTACACGCTACTAAACGGACGCAAAGATAGACCATAACCTGGGTTACAACATATGCTAGTTTTTATCCCAGTAATACGTTAGACGTTTCCGTGGGATCATTTCCGACCCGCACGCGGGCGAATTCACGGGCAAAATCTAATGTCCCACATAAAAGTTATCCGAATGTAGTAAATCTAACATTAGCCTGTAAAACAAAGTCCATCTATATAAATAAAAATGAATTGCTGTTCGTTAGTCTCGCTAAAACTCGAGAACGGGTGGACCGTATTGGCTAATTTTGGTTTTGAAGTATTTGTGGAAGTCCAGGGTAAGTTTAAATGGTGGAAAAAATATAGAAAAATGGCGAGGAAAATAATAAAAACAACAATTTTATTTTCCCATACGTTCCTAGCTATCGTTGCCAACTAACAAAAAGTACTAGGCTTGCATGAATTCACGATAGTACCTATTTCAATAGGTAGGTAGCTAGGTACTGTATGTAGGTAGGGTAGGTATATGTAAGTAGGTAGGTAGGCTAGGTAGGTGCGCCGTAGATAAGTACTTAGTGCTACCCGCGCGAAGCCGGGCCGGGTAAAGCTAGTCAACAATAAAATTGTTAGTTTCCGTCTTAAAAACTCACCAAGCCCTCATGTAATCTAGAGAAACTGATTTATTATATCAAAAACCCAGCTTAATCGGAAAGAAGAAAATAAATTCGACATCGTAACGGTGGCAGTGAATCAACATTAACTTTTTGCCGCCGCGGCGAATGATGGTACCTACAGCGACGGGGACATATTTTGATTATCTCGAACAAATTGTGCCATTTGTCTACCGCATTCGAAGTATTTCGAACTAACATTGGACGACTAAATGTGTGTAAAAACTGGATTCATCCAATTTAGTCGAGTTGGAAGTTGGACAATTTGTGATTTAGTCCAGTTGGTTGAGTTATTGTAACATTTATGTGGATTTTATTTGAATTTAGTTGGAAATGAATTCTGACTTTATATTAGAATAGCTGCGCCCCGCGTTTTCATCCGCGTAAGTCTCGATTTCGTGGAAATATCAGGATAAAAAGTATCCTATGTCCTAACTCAGGTCATGGTCTACCCATGTGCCAAATTTCATTCAAATCCGTTCAGCCGTTTTAGCGTGAAAGCGTAACAAACAAACTCACTTTCGCATTTATAATATTAATTAATTAGGATGTATTATTCTATAAACTCTTTTATGAATACAAGAAAAAAATGTCCAAATTGAAGTAACATCGCTACCGACGCGACGCTTATTTAATTACTAGACTAAACTAGGTGTTGTATGTACCATAATTATACTGGGTCAAATTCAATTAGCTAGCAAAACTCCAGAGACTTTCTTAGATCTCAACATGATAAAATAAAAACAAAATGATTTGATGTTTTTTTTGGGTCGTCAATCGCAGGTAGTGAAGTTACTTCAAAAACCGGGAATTAGCATTCCGGTTAATAAACCCAGAGCCACTGTTAAAGGAACTATAAATTCATACAACGATAAAAAGAACTCAGTTCCAATACCTCTTATAAAACAAAGTACAGTTACACAGTTGAAAGAAAACGATGCATTGAATTGTAAATACGAATAAATGAATAATTTACATAAGATGAACAACTTTACCTTTACATAAAGTGTATCGTTATAAGAGTAGTCTTTAACCGGTTATTTTTTTTCCCCTTTTACATTCCAGCAGAAATTCCATCGATAGGAAATAAAAGTGCAGCTACTAGCACCTACTGCCTTCCATATGGAAGCAGCTAACATTTTATATCGAGAAAAACATTTATTGTTGGTTATTCCGAAGTTTATCTTGGACATCACTGACATCGGTGAAGGAAAACATCGTGACGAAACCTGGACTTATAATTTTTCTTCTTTTCGTGTGGTTAGTGACTAACTTGGTGTCAGAGTTTTAAAGCCGCCCATGGGCCGCTGTCTCGCTTCACATGTCGTCGAGAAATATCGCTGAGGCGAATATCCTCACGATATTTTCCTTATTACTACTTATTGGACGGCTGATTATATTTTCCCGATTACAATATTGGTTCCATGGGGAAAGTGGTTCAGTTTGATGATCTGAACCACATCCTTAAATATGACCACGCATTTTTGGTACACGCTGTATAAGTCTGACATCTTCAATCCGCCTTCAGCAAGCGTGGTGATCAATGCTCAAGCCTTCTCTGTATGAGAAAAGGCTTTTACCCTGCAGTGCGTGGGACAATAAAAGGCTGGTACTATATTACTTTGACTTTAGGGCAGTGAAGATAGCATAGTGCCAATTTGCCCAGTTACCGTAGTGTATTATGAGCCGTATCAGAGTAAGCTACGACGTAGCGGTGTGCTACGCCGTAGCGAAGTGCTACGCCGTAGCGAACTGCTACGCCGTAGCGGTGTGCTACGCCATAGCTAAGTGCTACGCCGTAGCGGAGTGCTACGCAGTAGAGGAGTGCCACGCCATAAGTTACATATGTAGCGAAGTGCGCTGAAGCCGCGTGTAGGTATTACTATTTGTAAACTTAAGAACTTTCTGCAAATCGTTTTATTAACCACATAAACAACCATTCCGGCTTAACTAGTCACCATCTCTTTGTAAATTGAATTTAAAGTAATTGTTAAATAAGAGAGAATACATACTACCTTACGCCTTACTATTAACAAAGTACTTTAGAAGCTTGTTGAGGACATAAAAGACAATTGAATTGTACAGGTGAGCCGAACAGGTGTTCTTGAAAACGACTCGAATAGCATCGCACTGTAATAGTTAATTAGCAATAGATTTTAAGGTTTTATTGTAACAAGACAAGACTATCCGTCGGAATTACAGACTTTCATTAAAGTAGATGACTTATCAAATCGTCCTTCGTTTTAACTTGAGACTAGAGATGCCACCAGCTTTTATGACAAATCTTTTGCAGTTCAAGCAGTACGGTTATAGAATGCCTTGCCCGTGTCGATAAGGTGTGCTCAACCCTTGTCCACTATTAAAATTCTGGTAAAAAAACACTTCCTATCTCCTTAAACATCATAATTACATATAGTTCCTTGATCTTGTTCCAGTCTAACCGGATGCAGCTAAATACCAGTACTTTATATGAAGCGAATGCTTATCTGACCTCCACAACCCAGTAACTAGGTAATACAATACTCCTTTGTAAGACTGGTTATCAGACTCGGGCTTCTGACTACCCGTATCGACAGTCAAAGATCCAAGAATCAGCCGGGGCCAACGGCTTAACGTGGTTTGCGAAGTACGGAGGAATCTCGATATCTAAAGATGGTCACCCATCCATGGACCAACCCCGGCAAGCGTAGCTTAACCAGCACGCATAGCGTGACAACCATAGAAACGGGCTTTATTTATTTATATATACTATATTGTACACCACAAAAATACATAACAATAAATAATAATTAAGCACTACAAAATATACAATGGGCGACTTTATCGCTACACAGCTGCTGCTTTTGCTTTCTGTTGCTTTTTTTTTATTTTTTTGCTGTTGCTGCTTTCTACAGTTTTTGTGCGGCTGTTCTTACTCAGCCACGAGCCCCTCCGAGCGCTGGTCCTCAAACAATGGGGCACTTAATATCATGTCCGTCGTGTCCAGTTGCCTGCTCGTTAGCGGAACTGATGGACGCTACTGTCGGTGACTCTATTAAAATAGCCATCGACACGCTGAAGAGTAAAATACCAACAAACAACTAAATAAAAATCACCTATAATTCCATCAATCATTACCAAAAATATACAAAAGCACCTACATATCATGTTCATTACTAATATTATGAGCACCAAGATAACACAAGTATTCTTCACACTCCATACAAAATCAAATAAGTAGGATAAATAAGGAAACGCGAGCGTCAATTGGCGACAAATACATACAATACAATACATATACATTATTATGAGTGTTAGTTGTAAGCACGTCTCTAGACCATCTGTAATTGAACCTTTCAGTTAGACCTTTTGTAAGGAGTTACACATCATGTTTTCCGCCACTAGCTATTATCCCAAAATAGTCTTCAATATAATTCAAAGAATTGTTGACAAAAAGTTGTCTGAAGGTCAATCGAGAATCCGCTGGCTAAAACGATTGCTCAAATTCGAGCAGAAGAGGCAATTGATAAAAGTATAATCAGAACGGATATAATATTGTACATAGATGAATTCAATTTATGGTTTATCGAAACTGGAGTTCACATTTGAAGTAAACTAGATTAGAGAAAAGAGTTACATAAAACTGCTCAGTTAAAGTGATTCATTCGTGAGCATTGTTCAAAGTCAAAGTATTTATTTCAAATACGCAATAAATAATATATATAACATTTTTTTTTATTTTTTTCATTTTTTCACTTCACTGCGGGCCCTATCAGAATACATTTATTTTTAAATGTCGCAGCATCATACTGAGATAGGAGCCTTTTGGCCTCGCACAGGACTTTCTGCTTTTATTTTAATTTTACTTTGCTTTTTTTTTTATTGCTTTTTTTTATTATTTTTTCAATGAGTGCGTTTTAGTTTAATTTCTGATCTCCTGTGCGAGACTCAATAAATATTTTTTTCTTTCTTTCTTTCATATGTAGTACACTCACATTTCGCCAGCTATGTTTAAGTCCCATATAATAGGGGGCGAGCCTATAGCCACCAACTAGGCACAAATCCAGGATCCAGGCTGCTACTGAGAAATTTCTAATAGGACTCCCAATAACACTTTGCCCGACCCGGGAATCGAACCCAGGATCTCAAGCTCAGCAGTGCTTGCGACCACTTGACTAACGAGGCCGACGTCAAAAATGGGTCAGAAAACCTGGGTATTATTCGCCAATATCTTACACATCTAAGTAAACCATTTATTCTCAGTATACCCAGGTATTTCAATCGCAAAACTTAGCGTCACCTAAATACGACGTTGACGCTGAAATTCAGTTTATATTCCGTACTCACGGCGACGATCTCATATCAGCCGTCTGCCGCCGGTATGAGAAATTCTTACCGACTGCCAATATTGAAACGTTTTCAAATTATGATTTATAGCATCACACCGTTTTATTTGTCGTTTAAATATTTAGGAATTTGTTGGTAGCAGCTCGGAGGCTGGATTTATTCCTGGATAGCGGCGATAGGCTGTATTAAAAGAGAAATGAAGAAAATGCGTTTCATTGGCATTGAGACAAAAAACACCTTATAATATTTAGAAGAACATAAACAAAACACATACATAACAAACATACACACACAAACACATATACATAAACAAATTCTTAATACTAATAACATTTCGTCTTCTGGTTCCCTATTATCAGCTACCAGGTCAGGCTATCTTGCGACATAGGCCTCCTGTATTTCCCTCCACTGATCTCTGGTCAAAGCTGTCCTTTGTCAACCTTTTGGCATATCATCCTCCCAGCTTTTCACCTGACGCGGACGTTCTCTCGTCATACCTGTCATAAAATATCGAAATAATCGTATTCAACTATCTTAGATATTGCGATTTGAATAAAAGTTTTATGGCGTCGGTTTCACACCGGTTGTAAAACTTCAGCATAATTTTATCACAAAAAAAACCTCAGGAGATATTATGAACTTGCGGGAAATAAGTAAAATAAGTCGTTTCTTTACTTTTTAGGGTTCCGTACCCGAAGGGTGCAAAACGGAACCCTATAACTAAGCCTCCACTAAAGAAAGAAAGAAAAAGTATTTATTGAGACTCGCACAGGAAATCACACATTAAACTAAAAACACGCTAAACATAAATAAAAAACAATAAAAACGAAGTAACATTATTTAAAGGAGGAAGTCCTGTACGCGGCCAAAAGGCTCCGCTCCAGATCACAGCATGACGCCGCGACATTTAAAAAAAATAAAAATGTCGCAGCGCTGGTATTCTGATAGGGCCCGCAGTGATGTCACTATCCGTCCGTCTGTCTGTCAGCGGGCTGTATCTGATAAACCGTAATAGGTAGACAGCTGAAATTTTCAGATTGTGTATTTATATTGCCGCTATTTATATATAAACGTGTTTTATAAAATAAATATATAAGAAAAGTGTTTTTTCGACGTTTCTTGCTCGATCTTAATAAGGTACGAAACCTTTCGTGTGCGAGTCCGGCTCGCACTTAGCCGGTTTTTATCATGTTTTATGACGTAACTTTATGAACGAACTGGGGAGTATAAAATATTTCAACATGATACACAATATACATATATTCTGGCATATAAACAGCGCACCCCTGTTACATCGCTGTCACTGACACTGTCGAAATGCAGGTGTACTGTAGGTACACCTCTGACTAACTCTTTGAGGAATACTGGCGTGTTGTTATGTGTAAAGAGCACGTGATGTTTCACCACTTCCACCTCCCGACGAATTCCTAGATTATTCAAGAGCCAAATTACTGCAAACAAATTATGTCAATTTTTTAAGTCATCATATATAATATGCCTTTTCGTACATTATTTAATTTTAGTATCATATTAGGTCATCGGTTTATAAATATGATTCTATACAGGGTGTAAAAAGACACATCACAAAGCCGTAAACTACGCACACTGTACGTATAGCTAAGTAGCTTTGCGCAAAAATTATTGCTGGGAACCGTATTTTTTTTTTTTTTAATAAAAAAAAACAAGTTTTTATTGCGCGCAATGTAACGCGAACCCACGCTTGAATGAACGGATTCAGTGTTAGTTAAGCTCCGCCCCTACGCTACGTAGGTAGGTACTTGTTGTTCATTGCGTTTTTGTAACTTCAAATGCGTAATCTGTTGAGATAAATCTAAAATTCAGGTAATGTTTGTTTGGAAAAAAGTTTCGTATTATCACATAGAATTCATTTTCGTGAAAAAGTAAAAAAAAAAATGCGACTTTGACCTTCAATATCTCCAGAACCAGTGGATTCCCGGGTATGGTCTAGTGGAAAAAAATGATGCAAATAATGGGTAGAATATGTGGCTTTCGGCTTCGGAAAGTGTCTTTTTACACCCGATATAATAGTATGCAAAATAAATTACATTACGCAATACAAAACATAATTTAAATTATTAGCCATATGTCAGCTAGCACACGCCAATATACCAACGAAAATCATCGAGAACTGAGGCAGAAATAAAAACTAAACTTATTGTGCATGCCCGCTTACATAATATAGATATATATATATAGCTGTAACTGGAAGTTATAAATGATAAACTAGGGACATCAAGGTAAAATAAATAAACAGTTAATTACCTACTAATAACAATAACAAAACCATGATCAGCAAGACGACCAGTTACCCCGACGCTACCGCACGCAGTTACATCTAAGGGAGCATGACGAACTTGCTGCCGATTGCTCAGGCAAAAAATAATATGATCAATTGTCGAGGTCACTAGCTAACCAAACTAGCTAAACAAACTAGCTAGCTAACCACATTATTGAAATACAACTCATTAAGAAAAAACATTGTAATGAGTAGATTACGTCAACAATAAATTAAAATAACTTGACTTATAAAGTCTTTAAAATAAACAATTATATAAACTCATATACATCCAAATCCGTTTAGCCGTTTTAGAGGGAAAGCGTAACAAACAAATAAACAAAACTCACTTTCGCATTTATAATATCAGTTAGTATTGAAGATCAACATTGGAACGAACGAAGGCCTATTTAATACATACTCTAATTAATGATGTTCCAACAGAAATTCAATCGAAACTAACAAATAATTGTTATAAAAATAAAAACAAAAATTTCTTTGATTCTCTTTGAAAATGAATCATTCTGTTTTTTCATTCAATTGGTAATTAGCATCGACGGGCTGTGTGACCCGCGCCGTCGTCGTTTTTGTACTTTTTTTTGTTATTATTACAACTATGTTTCAACCATAAATTATATATTTCGTTAGTATTTATATTTTGTTTTGTTCCTTATTTATTTTTATTTTTTAAACATTCAATTGATTGTTTGAATACTTTTGCGTCAAAATATATCAGGAAATAAATCTTTCATTTCACACTACTATTTCATTTCATATTTCACTACATAAACTAAAAAAAACAAACGAATACTATTGTATACTAACGACAAACAAACACAAAATAATAGAATTTCAATGAAATTGTTTTTGTAGAAACAAACATGGCGTACGAATTCCTATTACCATTCTGTTTGTGTATTTTACTATTGTTTGTTTTTCGAATTTTGCTATTGCTATATTTTTTTAGTCCACTTGAAATAAATAACTTACAAGGTCGACAAAAATACTCTACAATCTATATAAACCATAAAAAATAATACAGTTCTGCCTAATGGTCGCAAGCGCTACAGCTGAGCATGAGGTCCTGGGTTTGATTCCCGGGTTGTACAAAGTGTTATTGGGTTTTCCATCTGGAATTTCTCAGTAGCAGCCCGGAGTCTGAATTTATGCCCGGTTGATGGCTATAGGCTCGCCCCCTATTATATGGGACTTAAACATAACTGGCGAAATGTGGGTTTACCATCAAAGAAAGAAAGAAAAATTATGTATTGAGACTCACACAGGAGATCAGAAATTAAACTAAAACACACTCATTGAAAAATAAATAAAAAAAAACAAAGTAAAATTAAAATAAAAGCAGAAAGTCCTGTGCGAGGCCAAAAGGCTCCTATCTCAGTATGATGCTGCGACATTTAAAAATAAATGTCGCAACGCTGGTATTTTGATAGGGCCCGCAGTGATGTCACGAATGATGAATGATGGCAATAGGCTCGTGGGACATGGGATTTAAATATAACTGGCGAAATCTGGGAGTACTATTGGTACACCTCTGCTTAACCCTCTGGGATAACAGGCATGATGATAATATTAAGTTATGAATTTGTAATCAGTATTTTTTTTCAACTAAGCCGACGCAAAACAACATAAATTAACGATAAAACCAGCCTGTAAGTTCAGATTTACACACTTATTTTCCTTAGCCTTTTCCATAAAATATTGGTAGATGCGAGGCTTTTTAACCTCCAACTTGCCGCTTAAATGAATGCATGTTCAACTTTCAATCCACGACATCATCACTTAAAGACAAAATTTGTCAAACTTTTCTGTTTTGAATATTGAATATGAGGCTTTTGGCTAATTTGTAAAGGAGTATTTTATGTATTTTTTTATTGTAATGTGCGTTTAGTTTGTGCAGAATAAACAAATTTTCTTATTTCTTTCTATAATTCCTTTTCATCATCGTCATTGACAGCCTTGTGCCACCCACTGCTGAGTACAGGCCTCCTCTCTTGTGCCATGCTTCCCTGGTCTGTGCGAGTCTTATCCAGGTCTTCCCCGCGATCTTTTTATTTGTTGATTAGGTTTTTTTAAAGACAGACCTTGGCACTATAATAAAATGAAGCATTTAAGGCGGAAAATCTTTTTGTGCCATGCTTCCCTGGTCTGTGCGAGTTTCATCTCGACAAGGAAGTACTTAAGCTCTTCTTCCTTGTCGAGATGAGACTCGACAATAAAAATACCGATATATCACACCGTTATGATAAATAACAGTAATGTAACACAAAAACCCGTATCTATGGGAGTAGAATTGGTGGATCTCACGTCGTTTATCATTTAAACGATCCTGTCACTCACTACGATAACACCGAGACAAAAAAATGATTTTCGGTATGAAATTGATTGTGGTAGTTTTTTATCCCTTCCCTGCTGATAAGCGCTGTGCGACACTGTCAAAATTTTGCCGACTTCAAAAAAGGAGGAGGTTCTCAGTTCGTCGGAATTTTTATTTTTAATTTATGTTCCCCGATTACTCGAAGACGGCTGGATCGTTTTGGAAAATTATTTTCATTTTGTAGAAGTCTGCGCGACGGTCTCATAAAAAGTTTTTTAATTTTGCTTGGGTAGTTTTTCGAGTTAGTTTCAATAAAAATGTATTTTTCCCTCGTAGTCTATGTGGATGATGTTATAATAACTTCTTATCACTGTTATTTACATAGCAGGTAGTGGTATTCGTATTTGTGTGGGGTAAGCACCACAAATAAAAAGTGAAAAATAAAAACTTTTTTACAAAAAAAAACAACCGACTTCCAAAAATAAATAGGTTATTATAGTACCTATTTATTTTTGGAAGTCGGTTTACGACGACGACGACACGACGCCTTACGCCATCTACCATATTGTGTGCACAACATTACGCCACCTGAGTAGATCACATCACAAACAAGATCAACCATCGATAAGACGATAACAGCAACAGTACCTACAGACTACTAGCGACATCTAACATTCCGTGACGTCAACGAAGATTACAACCACATACAAGCATGAGATGGTGAAGACACACACTAAGCTGTCAAACCGACTATATAAACGGTCCACCATGGAGGAACGAGCACTCGCTACTTAGAAGGCACAGTGGTCGATAGCCCCGCAGTCACCACTGTTGTCATAAGCTTGACCTGAGCGGAGGCCCCGTCGCCCTCAGGAATAGCCTAGCTAGGAGGTAAAGGGATAGGATAGCCCCGCAGTCCATCCCTAGGACCACTCATAGGTTTAACCTCAGTGTAACTTTGTTTGCTAAAGTCTGTCAAATGTTTGAAGTAAAGTGAATAAACACCACTATCTGTCATCCAACGTTGGTTTTATTCCACCGCCACCATTACAGTACTATAAAGTGTAATGTCTTTTATAAGTTAAAAAAGTGTTTATTAGGATCGAGTTGGGTGCCGAGTACTACAGCTTTGCAGTGCCAGTGATTTTTCACTGAATTTGAAAAACCTAAAAGCTGGTTTCCACTATATCTTAGTGATGTATTAACGCTAAACAACTGTCGTTTTATGCTGTAGCTAAAGGAATTGTGGTGATAGAAAATAACATGAAAAATTGCAATAAAAAACGAATCGCACTGCAAAATTATCGGAGACTATAAAAAAAAAAAAAAAAAAACGCCACTATATCTTACACCTACCCCTACATCCTCTAGCAAAGCCTTTGTTCAGTCAGCCCCAAAACGATAAAGGTATACACGGATAAAAAAATATTTAACTGTCTACAATCATATTCTAACAATGTGTAGCAAAAAAAAAACAACCGACTTCCGAAAAGCACTAGAAAGTGAAAAATAACTTTAATTTCGGAAATCGGTGTCCTTGGATCAGTATTTGAGTTTTAGCCACTGACTTCCGAAATAAAAGTTTTTATTTTTCCCTTAGTAGTGTTTTATTGGAAGTCGGTTTTTTTTTTTTTTTTTTATAATCTTTTTTTGTAAAAAAAGTGACAGAAAGACAAATAAGTTTTGTAGGTATTAGTCCACCAAATAAAAGTCTTTACGTACACCAGAACGTGTATTAGCAATAGTATCAAGAATAGGACGGTTACAGAGAGAGAAACACGTTAACACTACAGAAGGAAGATAGAAAGACGAAAGAATTTTTAACAAGATATGAGAAAGCTAAACAGATAGAATTAGGGAGAAAACAGAATACTTTAAGTTTTATGGGCGCGCGAAGTTAAACAGTTTTAGAACAAGCGAGCGCGCGAGTGCCTTGCGCAGCGGCGGACCATAGAATGGCGCGTGAGCATGTAACAAACCGAACGGAGCGCGCGGCGCGGCGGAGACGGCCGAGTATGCACGATTGTACTCGGTTCGCTTCGTAGTGTGGCGGCGATGCCGCTACAGTAGCCCCCTGGCGAGACCGTGACTACGGTCGATAGAAGTCCGGGAAACGTACCCTTCTTCCGCTGCGTGTGTGGGTCACTGGCTCATGAGTTGTAGATGGTGCTGACGAGTTACTTGGTGGTGCGCTATTTGGATTTGTAGTTGAGTCGCCGCTGTGACTGTCTTGAGCGACGTAAGCTGGTTTCAGGCGATCTAGTGATATTTTGGTGCTCTTGCCTCGTACCTCCACTTCGAAGTATTTATCCTTCTTCTTTAGTACCTTGTAGGGACCAGCATACGGTGGCTCCAATGACTTTCGCACGTAAAAAAACACGCCTCAAAAAGACGTGGGTACAGTGCTACATGTCTTTGGGTATGTAAAATGTGTTGTGTCTGTGCCACTTAGTTGGCCTCGGTGACAAGTTAGACATGTGTTTTGCCAGACGTGTTGCGAAGTTGGTGATGTCTTCAACGATATGGTTGTCTGACGGCGACAGGAATTGGCCTGGCAAGCGGTCAGTTTATTTACAGGAACAGTAAAAAAAATTAAAGACAGTACAAATAAGTTTATTCGTTTATTTGAGGAGGACATAAAGTATTATAACATCACAAAGTGGATTAAATATGTATTATCGAAGCTGTAACTCCAAAATACCCAAGCAAAGTTGATAAAAATATGGGACCACCGCGCAAGCTTCCTCTATCAAACGGAAAAAGAATTTACAAAATCGGTCCACATTCTGCACTTAATTTTAGCCACAAATTGATACAATTTTCATAGGCATTATTGTTTTTAAAAGCGGTGTAGGAAAAAGCGAAATAATTGCGTGCGTTTGATCCCTTGCTACATCGTTATTACTTAACCTTTAGTTATGCAATAAATATGTAAGATATTTAAGGATTCACTATATAAATTGGACACTTTAGAAACACAATTACCTACCTGTAGTTTCCTCAATAGAAAAGAAAAAAAATTGCGCTTTAAAGCCTAATATTTCGCAAACGGATCCCTGAATTGGAAAATTATTTGCTCACTCCCTCCATATTTTTAAACGACCTTTCCAACGATACCCCACACCATGGGATAGACGAGAAAAAAAAACCACCCACATACTTTACATGTAGGGAGGTACTCTAAAAAAAAATTTGTTGTTTTTATTTTACCACTTTGTCGGCGTGATTAATATGTATACCCACGCCAAATTACAGCTTTCTAGTACTAACCGTCTCTGAGCTAAGCCGCGGACAAACAGATGGACATGGCGAAACTATAAGGGTTCCTTGTTTACTACGGAACCCTAAAACTACATCAACCCTGAGTACGGCGGAAATACTTCACGTAAACTCATCGGCTTTTTAATAATAACAAAACCACATGTTTTCGATAACGTATACATTTTACGTTTTCAAAATGTGTATTTGTTTTAATAATACGAAGGAAAAACCTAAATTAGCCGTGAACAGCCCGCTCTCCAGTCCCTTACCAGCGTGGTTTATACACCAGTATTTCTATTTATTTTCTTGAAGGAGATATAAAGCCTTGATTCTTAAAGTAAAGTTTACTAACGTCTCTTTCCCTTTAATTTACATTCGTAGGTAAATATTTAAACATATACACCAGTAGTTAAGAAACTGGGGTGGAAGTGTACTGTTTATATCTTAAGAACTTCCAAGATATGTAGGTATGTAAAGCGTGTTCTTATTTATGTGCTTACAACAACTCGAAACGATTGTACCTAATGTATCTATTTATATAAATATAAATAATAGTCCTGACTGAATCATCAACGCCCAGCCCAAACCCGTGGACCTAGAAAGCTCATATTTTGCACAGAGGTTTCCTTTATAATGTAGACAAGGAATAAGGAAGGATTTTCAACCCCTAAGGGAGTCAAATAGGGGATAAAAGTTTGCATGAAAAATCTTATTCCTTGAGTTCATAAACTTGTAACTTGGCACGAATACTTATCTAAATAAATTATAAAGTTACCCCCTAAAGGGGGATTGTGGGGTGTCAAAGTTTCTTTGGAAGAATTTTAACCCGCTGTCCGATTAACTCGAAACTCAGTAACTGAAAACCAAAAATTAAAAAAAACTTGAAAATTGGTATATCACCTATCAGTCAAGTAAAGTAAAAGAGTTTTTTCAAAAATAATCCCCGTTGGGGGTGAAAAGGGGGATACAGTTTATATGAAAAATCTTATTCCTTTGATCTAAAAACTTGAAACTTGGCCCCAAAAATCTTATTCCTTTGATCTAAAAACTTGAAACTAAGTAATAATAAAGAAGAAGTAAACAAATTCTATAACCTGGATTAACACTTAGGGTACTTTTAATCCAGGTAGTACGTTGCCGTGAGATATTTTCCGATATCGACGCGGGCGCAGCCGCGGGTAAAAGCTAGTCATTTATAATAATGATACCAGCCTACAAGTGCCACTGGAGGACAAAACCCTCTTCTCATACAGAAAAGGCACGAGCATTGATCACCCCGCTTGTTCAAGACGGGTGGGCGATTTCAGACTTGTATTAATTACTTGCTGCGCGCTTTCACCCGCATACATCTCGATCCCGTAAGAATATCGGTATAAAAAGTGTTTTATGTCCTAACTCAGGACATGGTCTACCTATGTGGCAAATTTCATCCAAATCCGTTTAGCTGTTTTAGCGGGAAAGCATACCAAACAAACAAAGAAATTCTTTTGCATTTATAATATTATTATACTAGTGACGCCCCTCGGTTTCACCCGCATAAGTCTCGATCCCGTGGAAATATTCAGATAAAAAATATTTTATATTCTAACCTAGGTCTTGATCTACCCATGTGCCAAGTTTCATCCAAATCTGTTTAGCCGTTTTAGCGTGAAAGCGTAACAAACAAAGAAACTACTAGTTAGGATAAGTCCAGGTTTCCTCACGATGTTTTTCATTCACAGAGATGTCCAAAATAAACACTTAGAAAGTACATACGAATTATATAGAAAGGACATGATTAGCACAATCTCTGGAGCTCGTGGCTAAGTAATAACAGCCGCACGGGTCGATCCATCAGGTTAAGCTACGCTTGCCCGGGTAGACCACCTATAGACCGAGCTAAGCTAGACCGAGACTCCTCCGTGCCTCGGAAAGCACGTTAAGCCGTTGGTCCCAGCTGTCATTTGTGAATCTTTGACAGTCGTTACGAGTCGACCGAATCCCGAAAGTCTGACAACCAATCTTACTAAGGGGTATTGTGTTACCCAGTAACTGGATTATGGAGGTCAGATAGGCAGTCCCTCCATGTAAAATACTGGTACTCAGCTGCATCCGGTTAGACTGGAAGCCGACCCCAACATAGTTGGGAAAAGGCTAGGCAGGTTGATTGATGACTAGCACAATCTCCTCGGGGACGTATTCATCTCCTATCATTCATATTTTCCTGGTATCATCTAGCATATTCTTGGCATCACTTTGAAAAGAAAGAAAGAAAGAAAATCCGTTTATTTGCGGTACACGTGACGCAAAGAAAGAACAAAACACAAAAAAGAAGTGAAAAATGACTTTGAAGTGTTATCAGTATTGAGCCACAGACAATGAGATTTAACTATTCGTAGGTACTTTGACATCTATATACTGCTGAAACCAATGTGTAGAAAGGATCTCTTATAGGATTACACGTTTTATCTTTTTTTCGGCACTTGATTTTATCTGACGAAATAAAAGGTTTTGTTGAAACTGCAAGACTAAACCAAATAAAAGCATTTTGTAAAACTAAAAAGAAAAGACACATAGATTTTGTTACTATTCCGTTATTGATCTAATATGATCTAATGTAGTTCAGGTTAAATATAAAATAATGATAGATAGATATTGTGACTGTACCTAAATTACCCTAGGCTGATAAAATTTTCGTTTTTCCTAATTATGTTAATATTAGTGTTTAAGTCGGTTCCCCCCTTAGGGGGAAGGGCCGCACTCCTCCGCCGTACGGCCCTGTAGAGCTCGTCTCCGGACTGGACACTCCCCCACCAACATAAGAAAGAGAGGCATTCCCATAAACTAAACTATTTTGTCCCGTCTTCGAAAAGCTAGGGGACGGGAAAGGTACAAGATGAAGTTAATATTGGGAATTGACAGTTAGTAAACAAAAGTATTATATAATATGAAGCTAAGAAGACAAGAGGGTATGCAAACGTATATGTTTTAGTATTATATATATTGGAACGCCAACGTCTCCTCCTCTCGCAGTTGAGCACCAATATCTGCAATACAGCCTAGATAAGGTGAAGGGGTAACGGGACCGTTACGCTTGCGCTTTAAATACGTCTACGTAATACTACGTTAATTTGTCTGTTTATAATGTACCCACTTCAGTGAGACTGGGAACCATTTTTAAAACGTTTGCCTCATAGTACGTGTCCTGCTAAACCTAACGCATAGTACCTCTGAGGAGCTAATACGATTTTAACGGAACACGCTCCCTAAGCATTAAATAAATGTTTTACTCAATCCTAAGACAGAGTACTGCGAAGTCCAACTGTTATTGAGGAAAACAAGTTTAATATTGAGTAGTTCTAATCGCGTATTTATATGAAAGACACCCTTACGGCAGCCTAGCCCATTTTTACTAAGTTAACACAAAACTAGCACAAGCGCACCGTAGACTCAGTCTCTAGCAGAATACATTACGATCGTACCTGGTGAACGCCGAAGCGGTAGCTCGTCACTTCATATTTCCTTAATCTGCCCCATTTAGAGGATGCGGTGCGGCTGTTAGCGGCGTTGCGTCCCAATAGCGTGTCTCGATAAACAGTGACGATTTAGTAATAGTCCTACAGAACGGACGGGGTAATTTTATCGAGACACGGTCCCTAGCGTTCTTCGAACGTCTACCAATTCAGTTTGGGGTACTTGGTGAAGCCTACCCCCACTCCCTGGAAATATGCGTCAACAAGCCTCACGCAAAGTATTCTGTGGCAAGACCTTTGTGGAAACAGAAATCATCACTAACGTTTGGTTGTTTTGTAATGCAATTACAGATTGGCTTTACAGCCTAGATCAATTCCAAATGACCTGTGAGTATTTATGGCTCTGCCTTCCAAATGTCGTGTGTCAACTCAAGGTCAACGGTCGTCAAAAGTCTGGAGCGTTACTGCTCTGTGTCAAGTATGGAGGAAGGCCTTCGCCATTTCCCTATAGCCAAATGCCAGTGACAATAATCTGCCAAGGTACGGATTAGGATATGGACACGTAATACACGAGCATGTAACATTAGTTATAAACACGATACTAAATAAGTGTTGAGTTACAAGAACTTTGATTATATTACCAGCCTAGGATAATTATTATAATGGAAAACTCACCGTGTCACACCAACACTCACACACACACATTTTACATTAAGTACTAAATTATTCTAATCTGGGCTTGAACCCAACTATGTATAACTTAATAAATAATAGTCGCTATCTTGCGACAGCCCATTTGGACATGGCCTCTTAAATGCACCAAGCCTTTTAACTTAACTGGCCTAGACTCGGACTCTGATGTCTGTCACCTTTCGCGACTCAAAACCCACTGTCCCACCTCACCAGCGTGGACGCCCGCGTCCGCCGTCTTTCGTGATCCAGAACCAAACCCCCTCTTCATTCCTCAGTCCCCTAAGTTCCTAAAAAATACCACGGTTCGCAGAAACGGCTTAGTGCTTTTTTTGTGTACAACCTCTCAATTGTCTTTCAATTGCCTGAGCCCGTCCAAATGTTCACCAGATGCTTGATGCAATCTCAGGGCTGGTCAATCTTTTGAGATTGACGACGAGCTTTAATTTATATTCATTTTATTATAAAACATACAAATGTTTTAGCACAGGACATATTAGTAAGTATTTTAGCTAGGTGCTAGCTTAAAATAATAAAATAATTAATCCAATAATATAACTGCAGTTAATGGATAATAGATAGTTACATCAATGGGAACATCGGCGTTGCATGCCTTTTGAAAGTTTAGTTAAATCCAACTTGTTGTTTAAGGTTTCAAGCATGAATATCGAGAGCTGTAAGTTTACATTGAAAGAACCGCAAGTTGACAACCCTTAAATTAATATTTGTAGAAAGTGGCGGTTGCTTCCCATAAAATATAAATGGCATGGGTTTGTAAGAGGGCCAATATCGTTTTACAATCTTAAAGAAATAGGATACTTTGTTATTAATTAGGGTAACGTGTCGACCTGTCAACCCATAAAATTGAGATTTAATGTTGTGTTCCTAAGGACCTCGATCCGGCCCACGTGTGACGGTTTTAAAATTAATATAATACATGTAAAATGTCTACATTTATATCTGTAGCTTTTATGGTGTGCATAATAAAGAGAATTCTATCTACATATCTATAATATATTGTTATTAAATTAGCAAATGCTAATGACAGTCACATTCCCCCCTCTGAAAATCAGACGCGTGACGTAGTACAGCGGATGAGCTTTCACAATAGGGTGAACTCTACCTTTTCTTGATAGTATTATAGAATACTTATAGGTCTCATTTATGTTCACTTAATCAAATAGGTAACTAATTATAATGATTCTAATTGGATTCGAATCTAATAAGAACATGAGATGTAATGTCTGCTATAATTTAGTATTGTTTTGCAGAACCATCTTCAACGGATTATAATTGCTCTATAATATCTGAAGTAATATTCTTCTTGCAAATACTCTTTTCATTATAATTTAAATACAGTATCGCGCCTCAGTTAAGGTCAGAAAACCTGTGCATGCTTATAATGTTGTTTTACATACCAGAGTCTCCTTTAAGAGTATTTGTGTTAGCGTGGCACGCTACCTACAGTGCTCCGTCGTTCTAAACTCAGCCTATTGCAGTTGCCGCTGGACAACAGGCCTCTCCGTGTGCACCTTAATGCTGAGTCAGCTTAGTCAGCTGCCCGCAGTCGTATCCAGAAGTAGCTGAAATAGTCCGCACATGAACATATTAGATAGTATTCCAATTGGACGCCTCGTCTGATTCTAAGAGGTTAGAGCAGTTTCGAAATCTAATAAGAGTTGGGAAGTTATGTTAGAAAATGTAGATACCCTAGCCTAGATTGTCCAAACAATTGTTGGTTTATCAGCACAAAATGCTGTTAACTATCCCTCAGATTATAAACACGTTGGCAAGAACATTCTCCTGAACATATCAGTTTGTGTTCCAACTGGACGCCCCCCTCTGATTCTAAGAGGTTAGAGCTCTCTTAGAATTTAATAAGAGTTGAGAAGTTATACCTACTGATTAGAAAATATAGGTATCCTAGACTGTGCATACAATTATTGGTTTAGTATTACAAAAGATTGTCAATTCCTCCCTTCGTTTATAAAATAATATTGACAATAAAAATGCTCTAGCATATCTGAAGTAATAACTATAGTGTCTTAGCTCAAGACATACTCGTATTAATAATATTATATGAGATAACAAAAATCATACCGCGTAGTAACGGGTAACCCTAATGTACAAACAGAATTGAAACTTAGCTTCGTCACAGGAGCCACGCTACTGCTGCTGCTGTTGCAGTCAGCCGATCTCAGCCGATTTTGATGAAAGTTTAAACCAAGCGCTTTCACAAACCAATGGTTTAGACATAGCGTAGTCGCAGCTTAACGAAGACTTAAACATCCTGGAATTTAAAATAAGTCCACAAGAGTATCCGTTCGAGTATATGGTAGGTATAGGCTGCTGATCGCAGAGTTAGAAAGATTCATGTTTACTTCCTATGATGATAGATAATGAACCTTCTCGTTCATATTTTTTTTCTTTTATAAAATATCACAGTTGGTGATACTAGTCACATTACTGTCTAGCCTATTATCTAATAATTAATTAAATTATAAATTAAACTAACCTATTAGTTTAAGTTTAACTATAAAATTAAGAAATCGTACAATAACGTCTTTCACATTTACTGTACGTAACCGGAAGATACGTGATTAACGTTCACGTTATTTATAATTATCAGCACTGACACTGTACATTAATTGTCACTTTATAACCTTTACGCTTCGTAGGTCTTAGTAACTAATAATATTAGCTTTACACATAATAAGGGTGTGTCTAATACATAAGCTCACCCAAACACACTCACATATAAATCTCAAACGCTGAAACACATTTCATATTCACTAACTAATTGATAAAACTCAATTTTTCAGGGAGTCGAACCCATTATTACAATCGTACAGGAACCCAAACAACAATCATTCCATAAGCTTCTTAAAATTACATTCGTGCATGTGGAAATTGGACCCACTATCAATAGCATCGGAACCATAGTCCTACAGTGACCTATTCATGCGGGGATTGAACCCACAAGCCGTGACACAGGAATACAAGCACTTATGTATAAGCTAATAAATCAGCTGGGGATCGAACCCAAGATTCATTTACAATGGAATCTAAGCACATCAACTTATAAATCATTCGGGAATTGAACCCAGTAGTGCTAATTGAGAAATTCAACTTCCATAGTCAAACCATTACCTAATATAAACCTAAGTTATTATAGCCGTTGTAACTCTTTTCATCTCTAACAAATATAGACCCATAAAATTACGTTGTGTTATTTTTGTAGTAACCCATTAGTTGTTCTTTCTCGTTGCACTGAAGTGAATCAGTACATTTAATGACGAGAATCCTGGTCACCGGCACCACATGTGACTGTACCTAAATTACCCTAGGCTGATAAAATTTTCGTTTTTCCTAATTATGTTAATATTAGTGTTTAAGTCGGTTCCCCCCTTAGGGGGAAGGGCCGCACTCCTCCGCCGTACGGCCCTGTAGAGCTCGTCTCCGGACTGGACACTCCCCCACCAACATAAGAAAGAGAGGCATTCCCATAAACTAAACTATTTTGTCCCGTCTTCGAAAAGCTAGGGGACGGGAAAGGTACAAGATGAAGTTAATATTGGGAATTGACAGTTAGTAAACAAAAGTATTATATAATATGAAGCTAAGAAGACAAGAGGGTATGCAAACGTATATGTTTTAGTATTATATATATTGGAACGCCAACGTCTCCTCCTCTCGCAGTTGAGCACCAATATCTGCAATACAGCCTAGATAAGGTGAAGGGGTAACGGGACCGTTACGCTTGCGCTTTAAATACGTCTACGTAATACTACGTTAATTTGTCTGTTTATAATGTACCCACTTCAGTGAGACTGGGAACCATTTTTAAAACGTTTGCCTCATAGTACGTGTCCTGCTAAACCTAACGCATAGTACCTCTGAGGAGCTAATACGATTTTAACGGAACACGCTCCCTAAGCATTAAATAAATGTTTTACTCAATCCTAAGACAGAGTACTGCGAAGTCCAACTGTTATTGAGGAAAACAAGTTTAATATTGAGTAGTTCTAATCGCGTATTTATATGAAAGACACCCTTACGGCAGCCTAGCCCATTTTTACTAAGTTAACACAAAACTAGCACAAGCGCACCGTAGACTCAGTCTCTAGCAGAATACATTACGATCGTACCTGGTGAACGCCGAAGCGGTAGCTCGTCACTTCATATTTCCTTAATCTGCCCCATTTAGAGGATGCGGTGCGGCTGTTAGCGGCGTTGCGTCCCAATAGCGTGTCTCGATAAACAGTGACGATTTAGTAATAGTCCTACAGAACGGACGGGGTAATTTTATCGAGACACGGTCCCTAGCGTTCTTCGAACGTCTACCAATTCAGTTTGGGGTACTTGGTGAAGCCTACCCCCACTCCCTGGAAATATGCGTCAACAAGCCTCACGCAAAGTATTCTGTGGCAAGACCTTTGTGGAAACAGAAATCATCACTAACGTTTGGTTGTTTTGTAATGCAATTACAGATTGGCTTTACAGCCTAGATCAATTCCAAATGACCTGTGAGTATTTATGGCTCTGCCTTCCAAATGTCGTGTGTCAACTCAAGGTCAACGGTCGTCAAAAGTCTGGAGCGTTACTGCTCTGTGTCAAGTATGGAGGAAGGCCTTCGCCATTTCCCTATAGCCAAATGCCAGTGACAATAATCTGCCAAGGTACGGATTAGGATATGGACACGTAATACACGAGCATGTAACATTAGTTATAAACACGATACTAAATAAGTGTTGAGTTACAAGAACTTTGATTATATTACCAGCCTAGGATAATTATTATAATGGAAAACTCACCGTGTCACACCAACACTCACACACACACATTTTACATTAAGTACTAAATTATTCTAATCTGGGCTTGAACCCAACTATGTATAACTTAATAAATAATAGTCGCTATCTTGCGACAGCCCATTTGGACATGGCCTCTTAAATGCACCAAGCCTTTTAACTTAACTGGCCTAGACTCGGACTCTGATGTCTGTCACCTTTCGCGACTCAAAACCCACTGTCCCACCTCACCAGCGTGGACGCCCGCGTCCGCCGTCTTTCGTGATCCAGAACCAAACCCCCTCTTCATTCCTCAGTCCCCTAAGTTCCTAAAAAATACCACGGTTCGCAGAAACGGCTTAGTGCTTTTTTTGTGTACAACCTCTCAATTGTCTTAAAAGGGTCCCTTTCAATTGCCTGAGCCCGTCCAAATGTTCACCAGATGCTTGATGCAATCTCAGGGCTGGTCAATCTTTTGAGATTGACGACGAGCTTTAATTTATATTCATTTTATTATAAAACATACAAATGTTTTAGCACAGGACATATTAGTAAGTATTTTAGCTAGGTGCTAGCTTAAAATAATAAAATAATTAATCCAATAATATAACTGCAGTTAATGGATAATAGATAGTTACATCAATGGGAACATCGGCGTTGCATGCCTTTTGAAAGTTTAGTTAAATCCAACTTGTTGTTTAAGGTTTCAAGCATGAATATCGAGAGCTGTAAGTTTACATTGAAAGAACCGCAAGTTGACAACCCTTAAATTAATATTTGTAGAAAGTGGCGGTTGCTTCCCATAAAATATAAATGGCATGGGTTTGTAAGAGGGCCAATATCGTTTTACAATCTTAAAGAAATAGGATACTTTGTTATTAATTAGGGTAACGTGTCGACCTGTCAACCCATAAAATTGAGATTTAATGTTGTGTTCCTAAGGACCTCGATCCGGCCCACGTGTGACGGTTTTAAAATTAATATAATACATGTAAAATGTCTACATTTATATCTGTAGCTTTTATGGTGTGCATAATAAAGAGAATTCTATCTACATATCTATAATATATTGTTATTAAATTAGCAAATGCTAATGACAGTCACAATATCCTTTATATGGTGCACACAAAAGACAAATACACGATTTAATAATAACTAAAAACATGAATATCTCTAGCTACAAGATGCCAACATACAAAAAAAAAGAAGTTATTTAATATTTTTTTATGACTTTGAATTTAATTTTAATATTATTTTACCTACCTATTGTAATTATAAAATTTGTACGCTAATGGCAAAACATAGGGAGCCAACTGAATTTTAACTGAAGACCAATTGTATCTACCTGTGTTTAACAAATAAATAATCAATCATTCATTCATTCATTCGAAGAAATCAAGACATTGTGATGACTATTGGTAATACATTTTAAAATAATGAAACGTACATAGTGCGGTGTGCGTCTCAAAATTGCACCAAATGGGAGTCCAACTCAGCATGTGTCAGGCAAATACACCTGACGCTGATATTCTGCTGGATTGTATCGTTATTCTTCTTAGCGAGTCGATGGCTATCTAAATGGACTCGGCACAGAATTCGGCCACGTGTTTGGCGCCATCAGTAGCGTCCAACAGTTCCTGTGCCGTACAGACGACAGGACACGAAATATTCACGGCAGCGGACACCACCTCTTTGGTCTGGTAGTTGCAAGCGCTACTGCTGAGCAAGAGGTCTTCAAAATGTTATTGGGTTTTTCCATCTGGAATTTCTCAATAATAGTCTGGAATCTTGAAGGCAATAACCTCGCCCCCCCTATTACATGGGACTTAAACATAACTGGCGAAATATGTGTGTACTACAGGAACAACTCTGTCGGGGAAAACAGGCGTGGTGTTATGTGTTCAATCAATCTGCCTAGCCTAAGTGTTAAGTGTGTGTGTGTGTGCGTGTGTTTGTTTGTGTGTGTGTGTGTGTGTGAACCTGTGTGTTAGTGTTGTGTTGTGTGTGTGTATGTTAAGTGTTATTGACGGTAATATTTTTACAACCCAATAGTTCGAGGAGATTATTACGAAACTTAATTGCTTAAAAATAAAGAGAATAAAACATATTCGCAGACATTACTGACAGCCATTTTCCTACATTAGCATTTTAACCACCAACTTAATGACGAAAAATTTCACAAATAACAAAAAAAAACAGATAAAAATGACAATAGAACATTATAAAGGAGCGCCGCAGCTCGAGATAATTTATGGTCGCCATTACCGAAAGAGAGGGAATGTTAAAGTCAAGTGGTAGGAGAAACGGATAATTATGATAAGCCGAGGTTTTGTTTCGTATAATGAGGGAACGAAACGGCTTTTTTATTTTTGTTTATGTAATCAACATCATTCGGGTTACGGATCAGTGATTCAATGAAATGGGCGTTTCATTAGGTAATAAATAAATAAACAGCTGAGTTTTCGAAGTTATGTGTTTCGTGCTATTTTTGGGAGGAACTGTTAAATAATGTCGAAAAAAAACTTGTTTGTAATTCAATTAGGTTTGTCTGGCCGATGCGAAAAAAATGTGCTCAACGTCATCACCCAAAAAAAGAGTCAACAAGACTACTTCTAGCCGAGATGAAAATACATACTTAATTAAATTTGATAAAATTTTACAAATTAACCCGGGATTGTGTCATCGTTATGCACGATAAACATAGCAACAATTAAGCTGAAGAGTTTGTTTTTGTGTTTGTTTTTATGGTTGTTTATTTGAATGCGCTAATCTCTGGAACTATTACAGCCGGTCCATTTTGTAAAAATATCACGCGCGCACAGCTCATGTAAAAATATCATGAGCTGTCAATAGTGTTAATCCCTAGCATCCTACCGGTCGATTTGTGACAGTGACAGTTCACTTCACGCTCACTTCACCTAAGTTTCACGTTGATATTTTTACAGAATCGACTGACAGGAATTGAAAAAAAAATCTTTCTGCATCTGATAGCCTAATTCTTAAGGAAGGCTAGGACCCTTAGGTGTCCACCAAAAAAAGTTAGACAGAACGCTAAGTGAAAACGAAGTAATGAAAAGGATGCGATGAGGTTGGATCGGGGAACACGAAATTTCACACGGACGAAGTCGCGGGCGGAAGGTAGTAATTAATACGTTGAAATCAAGGCAGGACTTTGAGAACTAAAACACTTTTATGTCAGCACTGCTTTACTTCTAACAGAAGCTCCCTATAAATAGTTATTTACATTGTACATCATAAAGAATAGGATATAGAGTCCGCGCCACCACTGAAGTCCTTTTGACGCGGCGCTAGTGTCTATGTCATTACATCACATTGCATTAAAAAAAATGTAGTTCTACAATTTTCCGCCGGCCTTCTTTCGCGCGCATTCTAACGCATTTTATCTGCCTATCATATCGCATAAGCTATGGAGGCAATTTAAGGAAACAGCCATTTTGAGGACAGCCTAATGGTGCCAGTAGGATTTAGGAAGTGATGTATTACTATATGTGATATTGCTATTTGTATATACTTTGACCTAAATATCACGAATATTATGAAAAGTTTGTGAATAGTTTGACCTCACTGGTCCATTGTCGCAGAAGCAACTGCTGACCGTGTAGTACTCTAGGTTTGATCCCTGGGTTGGGCACTGTTATAAAGTCCTCGACCTGTTTTAATAATAAATAGCTGTCATCTCCCGGGTGTATTTCTGACTTTTCCGGTAGATTTTCCAAAAAAAATATTTCATGTTAACCTTGTATAAGCAATTACGAATACAACCAAAAAAAAACAGCCGAATCGGTCGAGCCTAGTGATGTTCTTTCATACATGCGGCAATAGTTATTTTTTATTTTTTATATGTACTCAAAATAAACTAAACGTGAATTTATGCAAGCCTAGTATTTTTTGTTAGGTTACTCTAGAAATTGTGTACAGCATGTCGTGAACAGAAAACCGTCTTGTATAATTTTAACTAAACAAAGCCTTTAGTCTGCTCCAAAATTAATGTCTATCTACCTACCTGTGAAAACTACATGAAAATCCGTTAGTAGTTCCGGAGATGTCCGCGAACAAACAAACAGACACACAGACAGACACCGGATTCTTATTATATGTATAGATAATACCAACCTTTTGCTGTCTCACTGCAGGGCAAAGGCCCTCTTCGTATACAGAGAAGGCATAACCATTAATCAACATGTGACACTTTTTAGGGTTCCATACACAAAGCGTGTCAGCGGGACCCTATAGTAAGTCTCCGTCCTTCCGTTCGTCACAGGACTGTATCTTTTGATCCGTAATAGGCAGATACTTGAAATTTTCACGGAATGTGTACTAATATGGCCGCTACAACAATAAAAAATAAATAAAGTTATAAATATAAAACTTAACGAATAATCAAATCACTTATTGCTATAGCACGTATTTTGTTTAAACAACTGTAGTATTAAAAATGTGTTCGGTGGGTAATAAAAAAAGCGAAGCCTAATTTACTCCTTACATCAGCTAACTGCCAGTGAAACTCTCGTCAAAATGGGTCCAGCCGTTTCGGAGATTAGCTGGAACAAACAGACACACAGACAATTTTTTTTATAAGTACCTACCGTATATACTTTCATAATATTTTTAGGATCTATATCCTAAAACAAAATATAATATAAACTGTTATTTTGAAATTCTCTCCAATTTTATTTATTTGTATGAATAGATGATGAAAGAAATACAAAATAATGACAAACGGAAGTCGTGGGCAACAGCTGTCTATAAATATTCGCTTTCTAACATGGCGTGCTAATAAACAGTCACGATCAAGTCAGTGAGAATATTACTGACATACGTGTGAGATAAATCTCATTAAACTTTGTGTGCCATCACACAATGTTATGTGAGTTAAACAAACAAAATTATGTTTTGATTTGAAGCTTTGATATGGGGTTATATTATGTAGAAAGTTGCGTATCATGAAAGGCAACCTCGCTCTGTATGTCTGTGTGAAAGTGCGCTACAACATGAGAGCCAAATGCGATTTCGTGACTTTTATTTAAATTCATAGATTTGTTTTAGCGTATGGCACTCGTCAGTTGCAGCTGAAAATCAGCGTCAGGTGCTACACTTTGTGTCGTCATCTGACATTATACTGAACTGAGGCCATTTTTGGCATTTTAATCATTGTTTTCTGTAATATTTTTCTTCTGTAATGCCAATAAACGCATTTTTCTTTCTTTTCTTTCTTTTCTTTCTTTTCTTTCTTTTCTTTCTTTTCTTTCTTTTCTTTCTTTTCTTTCTTTTCTTTCTTTTCTTTCTTTTCTTTCTTTTCTTTCTTTCTTTCTTTCTTGTTCTTTTAATATATTGTAGAAGTCTATATAAAAGTCCACGTGAGTGAAGGCGGGAACACACCTACTTGTGTATGTTTGGGAAATAAGTAGGTACCGATTAGGTGAGCCATACAAATATTTATCTTCCTGTGTTTGATAAAAACCTGTGCACACAATCCGAATGCAAACTGTCAAATAAATAATTAGAAAAGGTTTTTTGATGTGTAACATCTTTCCGCTCGCTTTCAACCACTGAAAGCCTTCTCGCTGGGGCTCTGTATCGCATAGGGTTTGAGCATTATGCTGAGCGATGGCGGTTTTACGTGGATGTGACGCATATTTTCCCTCGTTTCTTTTTTTCCTTCGGTATTTTTTTCTTTATTTTCTGCAATCTGTGGAAGTGATTTCGTGACAAGAGACGGAAGTGTGTAACAAGAAGCAGGAGAACCGTGCGCTATATGATTTGACCGATAAGCGCGCATGGTGCTAGTTGGCCTTCATTATGGTACCAACTATGGTTGGTACTGTCAGCCAAGATGTCAGATGTTACATATCATAATATGCGACTACTGTAAGGCTCACTCGTGTTTTTTGTTATTATTTCTGCCCAAAACAGAATATCCGACCAGCTCCACAAAGAAACAAAAAAAATACCGTTCATTCGATCATACAGCGATAATATTCACTACATTCATTCATCAGTTCACTGACTTAGAAAATATTGGACTTTATACGTTTTCAAAATCCTAGTCCAAACTGCAAGCTATTGTAGACATTGTTGCTTTAAATTTAAGAATCATTATTGTGTGATATGACGCCTTGACCGTTCGCATGTACAGCTGGTTTAATAAAGAGACTTGAAAATACTTCAAAGGAAATAAGTGTTATAACACTCTTCCTTTGGAGGGTATTTCCAGATTTACACTAGTTATTAAAAAAGGTTTGAGGATAAATGTATCGTTGTTAGCTTTTTGACTTGACTTTTTTTTTGTAGGTACCTACTTACTCAGTTGTACCACAGATGAATACAAATGGTTTACTCCGCAAAATCAATTAAATAAAAACTGGCCAAGTGCGTGTCGGACCACGCACAAAGAAGAATCAGAATCAGAAATCATTTATTTGCGAAGGGTTCCGTAGTTGGGATGAATTAATCCCAAGAACAAACTTATCATTGTAGTTGAAAAACATGTTATTGTCTGCCGCTTCCGACGTACAAATGCATTTTCAGAGTTTTGGTTGGTTTGTTACATTCAAATTGCAAAATGATCAAATAATAATAGTTAGGGAGGCGAGGTAGCTAAATGGCGTAATTTAACGGCGCCGTCGAGACCTATCAAAATCGAAAGATAAAATAATTTCGAAAAGAAAAGCTCGTATGGTAAAAACCATTTTAGCGGTGGGTTTGGCGTGTACGGTTTTTCAAAAATGTAAAAAAAAACAGTTACTTGGGCATTCTCGAGCGCGTCAGATATTCATACTACGTATGCCCCAAGTGCCTCTGATAACAACGGTATACTAATCTTCCGGTTTGCGTGGTGGGGGTAGGCATATAAAGTAGTCAAAAATGCAAAAAAAAAATTTACTCGAGCGCGTCAGATTTTCGGAAGGGGTGTTAAGAAGGCCCCAAGGAAGCTCCCTTTAAAAAAACTGACGATTTCGGCGTGACGATAAGTTACGATGAATTTTTGAAAATGCAAAAAAAAAAAGTTTTTTTGAAATACTCGAGCGCGTCAGATTTTCAAAGGTTAGGTTTATCTCGGTATCCTGAAAGCATATTTTCTTAATCTGACAAAAATGTTGGTGGGTTCTCTTAATCTGACCGAAAAAAGTTTTTTTGTTTCTTTTTTTTCCTTTCTTTCTCCTTAATAAAACGGGGAATTTAACATTCGAGAAATATACCGTCGGGTCTTTTCTCTCTCTTCAATCGGCGTCATACTGAGGGCACATAGGTCGACGGTAGGGGACCATAAATATATATATATCGCGTAACTTTTTCCGACTCCACGAAAATTGTCGAAAAGCTATAGAAAAAAAAAAAAATTTGAGATATAATAAAAGTCACATAGTTTAATCATCGTTATTTCATATCAATTTTTTTTAACACCCTCAGTTTTCGAGATATACTCAAAAAACCGGGAGTTTGAGTTTTTATGATGCTTCAAGTCAAAAAGTTTTAACTTTGGACAAAAATGTAAAGAGACCTTTTTTGTGTAAAATTAAATTACCTTTTTTGTTTATTTAAACTTTTTTTTAGTAAAATGTATCGTTCGCGACTTATATGCCGCAACGCGTTTTTCGGAAGACGAAATGGCTCCTCCACACTTCTGGTCATGCGGAAACCGGCAGATTTTGTATTTTTAGTAAGTTTTAGATTATATTCTTCAAAATAAAAAAATAAAAAATCGCGCTCGGATTAACGTTTTTTTTTACAAGTTCGCGACCCGATAACTCGGCGGCGTCAAGGACTTATCGTCAGATTAGTTAAATTTAGTCTTAAAACACTAAAATCAACCCCCAATATCTTAATCTGACGCGCTCGAGTATTTCAGACTATCGTTTTTTTTTTACTAATCTGATCGTCTATCCTAGGCGCGCGTCACTACATATAGAGCTAAATACTTTACAAGGTTGTTCTATTAGGTCTAAGGTATCTCTCATATCTTAAACTGCCACGCTCGAGTATTACCGAAAATTCCCCTATTCGCCTCCCTAACTATAAGTATGGGTTTTGGTTCCTGGATCAGTCAAAGAATTGTTAACTAAACAATCGGAGATTTTTATGGTTCCGTACCAACGGGACCTTATTACTAAGGTTCCGCTGTCCATCTGTCCTGTCCGTCCGTCTGTCAAAGGCTGTATCTTTTGAACTAGATACTTTTGAGTATCTTTCAGAGTGTTTCTACAACGACCGCTATAACAACAAATAATAAAGATTAAATAAAGTTAAAGAGAGGAGAAGAAACGTGTTTAAAATTAATATGTTAAAAATTGAACGGTAGTTCGGGAACCTTCTTGTGTGTGTCCGAGCCGCACTTGACCGCTTTTTTATATTGGGTTAACCTATGAAATTGGCGTTTTTTTTCGCACAAATAGAGAACCTCTTCACTTCTATGATTTAAAAAAATCATCAATTGCTCGGTATTATATCGAATAATGACCATCATAGAATAGTAAAAAACCTTATTACTTATAATTTTCTAAACATAAAAAATACCTTAAAAATGACTCCTCATTTTGTTAGCAGAAATGACCACTATTTGTTTTAAGTTAGCCATAACTTATTTTTGTCGCTTAATCTAAGTGGCATATTACGTTATCTTAGTTTTTAAACATTAGTGCATGAAAGTTTTAAAACATTAGTGTTCATGGTTGTTTTATAAATTAAGAAAATGTTAGTTTTAAAAATGCAACTTCTTTAAAATTCTCCATACAAAACGCAGATTTCATTGGTGGGGACCTAATATTAGTTTTCTTCGTCTATAAATGTGAGCTAAACACGTCGATTTTCTCCTCAGTTTAAACAACTCAAATACTTAAAACAAGTACCTATTAGAATACGTAATAACAAGTAATTAACAGATGGTTTCTGAACGGAAAACATTAAAATGAAAATTGCCAACTCGTGCTCAAAACTTCCCAAATCGTTATTAAACTTGGTTTCATTACGATTTAAATTAATTTTGTATTTGATCTCAACGTCACGATCTTTCGGTTTTGGAGTATTAGATTAATATATATTTTATGAGATTGACTGTCGGCACTGAACTCATTGACTTTATTTGGTATCTGCAGTGGACATGATATGGGTAAATAAGTACCAGCTTCAACTTTCTAATGGACCAACTCCTTGACAAATCCAAAGTGCCTGTAAATGGTTTAATATAAATATGCTTTGATTTTAATAATAAATAAATGAATAAATAAATAAATGAATAAATAAATGAATAAATAAATGAATAAATGAATAAATAAATAAATGAATAAATATATAACTAAATAAATAATACTAATAGTATCATTATCAATCGTATGAGGCGACTGATATAATTTTTTCTCGATTACGATTTTGGTCCTATGGAGAAAGTTGTTCAGTTTGATGGTCTGTACACCTTTCTGATATATCCTGTATAATAAAGCTTGTAAAAAGCAAACAAGACTTTAAAGCTAAACAAAATGACTATTTCTTTTCCACCTTGAACATAAAACAACAACCAAGAATCAAAGTTTACATAATAAAATACAACAAGAAGCAAAAAATAACTTTATCCTATCACAAACAATAGTTTTTATAGAAAAACATAACAAGCTTTTTCTCTTCCTCGAATACTAAATTGATAAAGATCTCGGTACTATAAAATTTCACAAAGAAAAAAACGTATAAAGGAGGACAAACTTCTGCTGTACAAGTTGTGAAACTCAATATATCAAGACATTCGCGTCAACGCTACGGGGAACACCGAGGACACCGGAGAACTGCGGTGAACTGTAAAGAAGAATATGGAGAAACTGGGATATAATGGCTTTTCTGTAGCTATATTCTTTGGAGCAGGGGATCGAATTAGACTTGCTTGATGAATGAATGAAGTTGGTATTCGTTTTATTAATAAAAAAATACTAGCTGCTGCTCGCGGTTTCGCCCGCGTGGACCCTAAAATAAAAGTAGTAGTAAGTTATTCTTTATAACATCAGCTATCTGCCAGTAACAGTACCGTCAATATCGGTCCAGCCGTTGCGGAGATTAGCCGGAACAAAAGATAGACAGTTTTTTTTCAAATTGTATTTTCTTATACGTATAGAAGCACTATATACTTGCATATACATTTAGTAAAAAGCTGTTAAATTTGAAATATCAAATTTCAAATGAAATTGAATTGTCTATTAGTAATAACTAATAGACAATTCAATTTCATTTATCTGTTAAGATTGTAAAGAAAGCCATGTGTGTGATGAGATTTCCAATCGGGAAAAATGACGTAAAAAAATGTATGGTAATATTGACTTTAATTATTAATATAGATGAAAACCTACTAAAAATAATGCAGACTATCCTGACAGCGTGTCACATAAAATCAACCCCCTATATACATATAAACAGTGTAGTAAAAATTATAATTTAATCTGGGACGAGGAGCAGATAGCTCTGGTTTGATAGGCACCCGTCCCACGCGCCCGGGTTATTACTATCATAACATTTTCTAGCCTGCTCTGTATTCATATTGACGCATCGTGTATGTTGAAGCTTAGATTACTTTACATCTTTAGAAAATGTTGCATACCGTAACTTCACGCTTATGTTCCCCAAAGGTCAAAAGAACGTCGCACTGTAGATCGAAAAAAGGCTCTCGAAGACATTGGAGCTTAGATTTTAAGTGTCGTTTTTTTGCTTGAAAGGGCTTCTAATAGCCAATATTATGCATAAATATACCATAGGATACAATCTGGTAGACAAATTGGCAACTTATATTTTTTTTGCAAAAGAAATGTTTGGACCTAATGCTTAGGTATATCTTAGGCGACTGAATTCTTCAGATTAGGTTTAAAAAAAAAACACAAAATCTCGATAAATGAAGTACCTATGTAAAAAAATTGTAAATAAATAGTTACATCACCTTTTGTAAGGATATATATTCCCTCCATTCCGGAGATACGAGTATAAGCATTAGCTCCACACATTTTATTTGCAAAAAAAAAAGTTGGCAATTTGCCTACCAGATTGTATCCTTAAAATTAAGACCCCAATGTCTTCGAGAGCCTTTTTTTGATCCACAGTGCGCCGCCGGTGTAAAGAGTGCGCCCCCACTGTGCGCCGCCGCTCAATTAGCGGCCTGAATGATTTATTCATTATAGGTTAGGTTGGAACTGTGACCAATCACGCGCGAGCCGAGCGAACGAAGCGAGCGGTGGCTGGCGTGGCTGATAACAAAAAAAATTGAATTGAATTGAATTGAATTGCTAATTAAGCTAGTTACCTGCGACATAATAATATATAATTATTACATCCACATTTTTTGAACGAAATTATAAGTCTCCTGCAACAAGGGCCGAGCCTGTCGCTACAGAAAATTTCTTAAGGGGAAAACTCAATAACTCGTTTTCCGACGCGAAGATCATACCCATGAGTCCACGCTCAATCGTCACGCTGACGCTAGCTCTGCAAGCACATTTCAGAGGACATACTTGTCTTTATGGCAGCCTAGTACTCGGATAAGCAGGAACCTAAGCAGTTGAGTCGGAAACAATTTTTTTTCGTGTGCGTAATGTCCCTGCATCGAGCAGACTGTACCGTAAACGCAATTAATTATCCTCCTTCCCTTTTATCTATATACCTTTTACCAGGGAACGGCTCAGTTCCTACATATTTTTTATCCATACATTTTGACCGCGTAGGTATTGCACTTTTATATAAAACAGCAGATTTTTTTTTTTATAACCGGCGAAAATTTTCAATGCAGGGGGGCTCAGAATCATGTACTGAATCCATGGTAACCGGCTTCGCGTCGATGTCCCTGCCACCCTGTATATCATCTTTTATACAAGCCAATCAAGCCGCCAAAATTCAAGCATATAATCAGCCAATAGTGTGCCCACTGCTGGGACACAGGCCTCCTCTCTGTGAGAGGGAGTAGGCCGTAATTCACCACGCAGGCCCAATGCGAAATATGTCTAATGTTAAGTGACTCGAAAATTGTTGACATTTGCATAGGAGTCCAATGGGGTCATTTGGTTGTAAATGACCTCTCTTACATTCCCTTAATGGATTGCCGACATATAACCAATAACTCTGTATACATATAATTACAGTATATAATTTCATATGCATTTAGAAAAAGGATGTGTATATACTTTATCCCTATCGGATAAAGTGCCGCTATTTGTGGCATAATAGTGGCGCTGCCTCGGCTCGGCTAAAGTGCCGTAAATATTGCATTGTCATTGTCACTGTCACTTGTTATTTTCTTTGATTGTTGAAGTTTTTTCGTTCTAGGACAAGCCGGTTTCCTCACGATGTTTTCCTTCACCGTTTTGAGAGCAGTGGTGATGAAATAATTTATACAAAGTAAAGCGCCCCGGGTTCGAACCCTCGTAAGTCACGGCCAAGACTTCAAGACTACCCTCAAATTTCAAATGTATAATTAGGTACTATTATAGAACTTCCTAGTCTGCTTATTATTCAGTGAGAGTGCAACCACAAGCTTCAGTATGCTAGTAGTAACTCCCAGAAATGTTCTAAGCAAAGCCAAACTATGACCTTAGGCAACAGGGACAAGTGACTTACTATGTGTATACGCGATATTTCATAGGGTCAAAATAAACTAGCTAGCAAAACTCCACAAACGTGTTGGGTATCTAAACACGATTAAATAAAAATTGGGGGGGCTTGTAGTGATTTTACTTGAAAGTATGAGTTCAGAAAAACAGTTTTTCTTTTTTGTTTTAAGATATCGAAATTACTCTTGTGGCTAAATAATAACAGTCGCATGGATCGACCGAAGGTTAAGCTACGCTTTACATACTGAGACTTCTCCGTGCCTCAAAAAGCACGTTAAGCCGCTGGTCCCGGCTGTCATTCGTGGATCTTTGACAGTCGTTACGGGTCGTCAGAAGCCCGAAAGTCTGACAACCAGTCTTATCAATGGATATCGCGTTACCTAGTAACTAGGTTATGGAAGTCAGATAGGCAGTCGCTCTATGTAAAATACTGGTACTCAGCTGCATCCAGTTAGACTGGAAGCCGACCCCAACATTGTTGGGAAAAGGCAGGCAGAGAAGATATTGAAAGCCATCACGTCTGTGAAGTTTACACAAAATAAAAAGTTATTTTAAAACTGATATTTCAAGTGACTACACTACCTGCGGTTGATGAACCCAAAAAACCTTATCAAATTAATTTATTTTTTGTTTTATCACGTTTAGGTATCGATTAGATGGAGAAAAACTCATCACGTCTGCGGAGTGTTGCTAGCTAGTTTAATTTGACCCTGTGTATACGCGATTCCTCGAGTTTCGTATGAGATAAAACTTTTGATTACGTGAAATAATAATGTCTTGTTTGTGTATTTCGTGGAGCTTCTGTACAAATGGTAAAGGGTTAGAGGTGTTTTGAAAGGCGTGGTACAGGATGTCCAAACTTTTTGTCAGTGCTCATAAATAGTCTATGAAACTTTAAACCCATCCTGTGTTTTAAAGATTAAAAGTTTTAATAAATTTAACGAATATTTACAAAACCTCAACATTATTTTAAGGATTTTTCATAATTAAATGATGAAATAATAACAAAAGAAGTAAAATTCTTGATCATTTGTTTGTCGGTTAAAATAATAATATTAGTGCGCTCTTTTTTTCTCTATTTTTTGTTATTTTAATAAGATATTTGAAAGCTGTTTTCATCTTTGTTTTGTTTTATTCTGTAAATAATATTTACCTGCTGTACTTTAAGATTGTTCACCTACATAGTATGTGGATAATAAGAAAATGTATTTACCTATAATAAAATTGTTTGTACCATTTAGTTATTTATTTTCTGTTGCTCCCTGTAATTTCTGTAGTATATACGAACGATGGGAATTAAAAAAAAAAAAGATTAGCTTATTTTTATGACAAAAAAAAATAAAAATAAAATGTTTCAAAAACATCTTTAATGATTTTACACCATCAGAATCAGCCATACCATTTGTCACTTTGAACACCCCTGCACTGGCGTCCAGAAATACCTTCATGCACAGAGTACATATAACAGGGTTCGCCAACCCTGTTATATGTGGCACGTAGCAAAATAATTTGGCGCTGCATCATTTCCGAAACCTAAGTCATTTAGTTTGCAACAGCAGAAGACATACTAATTTGTTCTTTAATTTAAATAAACATAAAACTGTTGATATTAACATTACTGCATGTGAAAGTACATTTTTTTTCTAGGAGTTACTATGTCAAGATTGTTTGTTGGCACGTCATGGCAACATACAATATTTATTTGGAAAAAAGTGCACGTAGATGTAGAAATGTTCGCCATCCCTGACATATAACATGTTCTATACCCTACTCAATATTCTGTGAAGGTACACTCGCAGTCACAAGCGTATCGTTGCTAATGACTTTATTCAAATAATTACACTGTATTCACTTCACTTTTATTGGTCATGATGTATATTCATTTAAGCGCATATTTTGAAGGTATTGTCTGTCCTTCTCCCTATAATCCATTCAAAGGTTGTCTTTAAAATATCTAATTTTAGCCATAAGACCTAAATTTCTACGTTTTTTTCCAGATTTATGAACGTAAACGAAGCAAAAGCTGTATGTTAGGAGCGTAGTAGGTGGCACTCTGTAGTCTGTCTGTCCCCATGGGAATAAGGCGTGAGTTTATGTATGTATATAAAGGCTATTTATAACCTTGTTTCCAATTGATGTTATTTCCACTTAAACAAACATCAACTTTATGCAAGTGTAAATAAAGTTGATTTTAGACTGACTAGTGCTGTTGAAAAAGTTATAAAAAATATGTTGTAGCGCAAACTGAACCTTATGTGTAGGCGTTACAGTTGCTTTTCCTAAAACTCGTGTTTGTTTACATGTTTACCAAATAAATTGCGAACGCAGATTAGCTATTACATTTGCTGAAGATAATTATTTTAATTGCATCACGTAATTTTTTAAATTAAATCAACTTTACCTTGGCATTGCGCCGGCTGTGGCTGAAAACCAGCGCTGCGGCTCTGTCGCAGGGTCGCAGCATTATGCTGAACGATGGCCGTTTTGCGTGGATGTGACGCATATTTTCCCCCAACTTGTTCTTTTTGGTTTGTGTTCTTCTTTGCGTCATGTTTACCGCGATTAAACGTATATTCATTTTATTTTCTTTTCTTTTTTTTCTATTTAAAATATCAAGAACGAGACAGAATTTAAATAACATATCTCTGATATTAAAAGCCGTCTAAAACCCAAATAAGAGTTATTAATAACATCAGTTTCGAGCGAAGCTAATTATTATTATACAACTCTAATTTACCAAACAACACAAAATAATTTGTATAACGATTCAATTCTCTCTCAAAAAACAAACAGCAGAGGTAAACATTTTGTCACGCGTCGCTTTCACCTTTACGCCATTTGTCATCTCATATCGTCCCCCAGCGGACTCAAAGGTGTACCAGGGTCACATAACCATGAAGAGATTTTAATTTTGAAAAATATATCTACATAATAAACTCCTTCCCGGGTTGTTTGCCAAATATAAATGATGATGAATGGAGGACTGAGGGTTTTTTATGGAAACCCCTACGTTATTATACAAATTTTATAGCAGCTGCTGAATGATATTGTGTGTCCTTGTATAATCAGGGACGTTTGTATACATCGGATAAGAAAATCTACTACGAGTATGCTACGGCGTAGCTGTGTCTACGCTTGCTACGTAATCGTAGCAATTTGTCGATTTAGTTCATTTTTATTATTAATCCTATTCTGGAAGTTATTTTTGGTGCATTTTTTAACGGTTACAGATCAGTTTAATATTTATAATGGTTATCACCACAGTGTCCTTTTTATAATAAACTATTTAGTTATTAATTTAGGAAAGACTCTCAGCGGACATCATCAATACCAAATTTAAAAATTGTATTTCATAGAACTAAAATAGAATAAGTACAAAAAAAAAAACATATTGGCACAGTGATTGACAGCCAATGACGGGGAAACCTCAAGTAGAAAATTGAGCATATCTGCTTATGTCTTATTGAATTTGGTTAAGAAAGTTAACATCACTACAACTTTGATTGCATACCATGTTCTCGTAGCTTCGATTCTGAGATACGGTATAATTTTCTGGGGAAATTCTTGCCTGCGGGAACAGTCGGTCGATTCTGTAAAAATATCAACGTGAAACTTAGGTGAAGTGAGCTGTCACTGTCACAAATCGACCCGCAGGATGCTAGGGATTAGCACTATTGACAGCTCACTTCACGCTCACTTCACCTAAGTTTCGCGGTGATATTTTTACAGAATCGATCGGCTGGTATTCAAAGCACAAAAACGTTGTTTGAGGTCGATGTTAAATATGAAAACGACTGATAGCTGTATTCCAGTGTTTAAGTTCCTAAAGCTAACAATTCCGGCAATGTATATTTTAGAAATGGCATTTTTTGTTAAACGTAACATGCATCTTTTTACTACAGTATCAGAAAGTTATAATAGACCAATCAGAAGCCAGTAAAAAAATCTTTTACTAGTTGAGAGTTGCGATACTGCATTACATAAAAAAAATGTTATTAGTATGGGACCTACAATATACAACGAAATACCTGACATGATAAGAGATGACATAATACGCAAAAATATGAAAAGAATAATATAATTAATATAATTATAAAAATAATTTTACATAGAAGTTAACAGGATTATTGATTGAAAAATGTTACTAAAGATTTTCTAAATGACAATGACTTAGATTTATCGTAATGTAAATAATTTAAGATAATTCTAATAATTTTATGCAATTTAACGACATACCAACTTATTTTATCGTACCCGTTATGAACTTTATGGTTATTATTTTATTTTTGTTTTTAATTATTTTATTGTTTTTTGTGTTTTTATTATTAACTTGTTTTGTTATCTCTCATTTCATGTTGTATGTTTTGATTTATTAATTATTATATTCGCTTTGTCAAACTCAATGTTGTACCTAGATTATAAGAGAATGATGTAGTCTCCTATAATTGGAAGCGCACACTGTATTTGTCCCTGTTCTTAGATTATAAACTTGCATGTAATTGCCTCTGTTGGAGATCCAATAAATAAATAAATAAATAAATCTGTAATTCGTAAGCATGCCTAATCTAAGGTAGTATGTACAAGGATCCAAATTGTTTTTAATACCTTTTATCATGTACCTACAATCCAGTAGTAGTGTAGTTTACTTTACTTTACTTAAATTATTTACAGTCAAATAAATATACTTTAATACGATAAACAAGCTAACACTAAAATACATAATATCATCTATAAGTACAATATTTGCAAACATTTCTGCCGTAAATGCTTTATTTAATTGCAGGGACAAGGTCTGTTTAAAAAAAAACCTAATCAACAAATAAGAAGATCGCGGGAAAGACCTGGATGAGACTCGCACAGACCAGGGAAGCATGGCACAAAAGGGAAGAGGCCTGTACTCAGCAGTGGGGGAAACAAGACTGCCAATGATGATGATGATAATGATAATTCAATAAATAATATTCCAAAACTCTTAAACACGAAAATTATCATAAAAAGTTGAAAAAATATAAATCAAATCACATATTTATTACCTCTGAATTGAAAACTGAGTTCAACATAATTAAATTGGCCAGTCTACATTTCCAATTGGTTTGTTTTGCTAGTTAAACGTTTAAAACAAGTTACCGAAACAATTTAGAACAAGTTCATTGGTGTTGTTGTAACTTGTTCTGAAATGTTCAATAAATTGAAGGTATTTGTAATAATCTATTATTTTAATTGGTATTTAATTTCAAAGGGTTAGAATATCGGGTTGGAAGTTTTTATTGATAGCTGCGCTTGCTTATCGCGTAATAAATATTTATGTGACCAATTATTTGTTCCAGAAGTGTTATTCTGTAAATTTCATTTCAAAACTTACTCAAATAACCGTACTCGATTCGACAGAGAGATCAATCAATCTGCTGCAGGTGAATTACCAGTATTTTATAAGGAGCCACTGCCTATCTCACCTCCACAACTTAGTTAATGGGTAACAAGATAACCCTTGGTAAGACTGATTGTCAGACTTTTGGGCTTCTATCATTTAGCCCACCCCACCCACCCTCGAAACAGAATTAATTTGTTTTTACGTCTATCACATATTATTGGAAATGTCGCCGTACGTCACACGATATAAAGTTGTCATTTCAATGCTCAACTGTCAAGTTGGATTTGAATTGTTCGTTGTTTGTAGACCATATCGCTACTAGATCTAGGTAAAGATTAAGCCAAGCGCACATTACCGCCACAACGGGCCGCAACACAACACATTTTCATACAAAAAAGTGCGGTGTAGCCCGCCAGTACTTGACAGTAGAAAGAAAATATCCTAAATGATGAAGGATAATTTTGGCAATGAGTTGCGTTGCATTCTCGTGCTCGTGACTAAGTAATAACAGCCGCACGGTTCGATCCATTAGGTTAAGCTACGCTTGCCGGGGTTGGTCTGTGGATGGGTGACCATCTTATCATACCGAGACTCATCCGTGCCTCGGAAAGCACATTAAGCCGTTGGTCCCGGCTGTCATTCGTGGATCTTTGATAGTCGTTAAGAGTCGTCAGAAGCCCGAAAGTCTGACAACCAGTCTTACCAAGGGGTATCGTATTACCCAGTGACAGGGTTGTGCAGGTCAGTAGATTGGAAGCCGACCCCAACATCGTTGAGAAGAGGCTAGGCAGATTGATTGTTGTGTTGCCCTTGTGCTAACCTTAACCTGAAGCTTTATATCTGTAAACACACCCAATATTCAACATGGCACCGTGTGTTGGACAAAATCTTGAAAAAAGAAGTTTCCGAAGGTAAATAAACTTTTTACTTCTCATGTCGTACAACGTTTTATACTGATGTTTTCTCGGCATACCTCCAAAAAGAGAGAATGTAATGATAAATGCTTGTACGGGGGAATGTCAAAAGTTTCTACATAGGGTGGCAAAGTTGTAAGTGACTGCAATCAAACTTTTCCACACACCATTATGTAGCTATCGTAAATACATAAACATTGTGTTTACTTACTACGAAACAAAACAAATAAAACGATAAAACAGGAACGAACGATACAAAACGACGATAAAAATACTACAAAATATCTGAATCGAAATTCAGCTTGCAATAACTGTGAACAACAACAGTTTTACAAAAGAATGGTGTGATTAAAATTAATTTCATTAATTAGTTTACATTACATTATCTACCGACATTTTCAATTATTGATCAGAATCATCCATCATGGCAATGCTGCCAGCCTTTTTGGCACTTTTCCCATTGACAGCGATGAGAATGATTTTTTTGATGCCCAATGAGCTGTTCCCCTTTTATTATATACTTGTACATACTTTATATATTTCAGTATGAGTTTGTTTAATATAATTAAGGTTTATTATTTTAAATTGAGTCATCATCATCTGCCTAGCCTTTTCCCAACTACGTTGAGGTCGGCTTCCAATATAACCGGATGCAGCTGAATATCAGTATTTTACGTGGAGCGACTGCCTATCTGACCCCCACAACCAAGTAACTGGGTAATACGATACCCCTTGGTAAGACTGATTGTCAGACTTTCGGCCTTCTGACGACCCGTAACGATTGTCAAAGATCCAAGAATGACAGCCGGGACCAACGGCTTAACGTGCTTTCCGAAGCACGGAGGATATGTAAAGATGGTCACCCATCCATGGACCAACTACGGCTAGCGTAGCTTAACCTGATTATTGATTTTAAATTATATAATAAATCTATCTATCATCTATATAATAAAAATGAATTGCTGTTCGTTAGTCTCGCTAAAACTCGAAAACGGCTGGGCCGATTTGGATAATTTTGGTTTTGAAATATTTGTGGAAGTCCAGGATAAGTTTAAATGGTGAGAAAATATGGAAAAATTGCGAGGAAAATAATAAAAACAACAATTTTATTTTCCCATATAAACTGTTCCTCTTTGTCGTTGCATCTTAGCTAACAAAAAGTACTAGGCTTGCATGAATTCACGATAGTACCTATTTCAATATAGGTAGCTAGGTAAAAAGCTTCGTGCAGACTAGCGCGACGCGACGGCGCGACGCGACTCGGACAATACAATTTCTAAGAAAATTTCACGGTATAACAATAAACGGTGTCGCGTCGCGCTGTCGCGTCGCACTAGTCTGCACGGAGCTTAAAGGTATGTACGTAGGTAGATAGGCAGGTACTGTATGTGGGTAGGTATGTAGATAGATAGATAGGGTAAGTAGGTAGTTAGGTAGGGTAGGTAGCTAGGTACGCCGTAGATATAAGTACTTAGTGCTACCCGTGCGAAGCCGGGCCTGGTAAAGCTAGTTATTGATAATTTGCTTTTGTTGAGCAGCCTATTCATATGTGATTTAGGTCAACATTTTGTGTGTTTTGTGCGAGAAGAATGAAAGTTTTAAAAAGGTTCGTGAGGCAGAATTCATCGTCTCTTGCTAAAACTGCTGCTCTTCAAAATACAATGATACTACTTTTCCGGAGATCGTGCTCTTTGAAACTGAATCCTTATACCAACGGATCGCGTACACCTACCTCTTTAAGCTCCACCTCGTTCATAATACCCTGGTAAATAAGAAGCTGCGGCGCTTTAAAACTAGTTTTAAAACAGATTTCTTTTAATTGAATCGTGGATAATACGCCCTTAATTAATTATGGCGCCTTATCTAGAGACCGGAACGCTTCGGGGCAGGTCGGAGGATACACTTCGGGTGACATTTAGACGTTCATTCTTTTTTTTGTAAAACTGGATTTGTTAAAAACATAAATCGTAAGTAAAACTTATTGTGAAAAATCTGGGAAAGAACGTGGGATTTCGACAGTACATATATCTATATGTTTATAATATCGCTAAACAGCTTTGCTCTGTTCCAGTTCAAAAAGCTAGTGCAAATACAGTAGTATGATCTTTTTTAAATTTTATGTAGTTAGGTTGGCAAGGCAACGTGGTATTCAACTTTTCATCATTTGAAAAAACCTACCATTTTTTTTTAACTATTTTACTGTTGTTTACTGAAATTATATAAATAATTAAAACCGTGGCCTTTACCCTTAAATTAATAATTCTTAAAATTAAACGCTCACCTCATTTTCTTCACTTAAGAAACGTTTAAATTACACTTTCACGCCTGGAAAGTGTGTAATTTACAGAATTTCCAACACCTTCAAGTATTTAAGTATTAGCTCTCATAAATTATGCTTGCCTGGTACTGTTTTCTGGCCGGCGCGCGGTGTACAAGACAAGTAGCTATACACGACGTGGCATCTCTTTGTTTTCTGCGCGCTCTATAATTGCATCCTTCAGTTGTTCCTGAGCACCGTCTTGAGAGCTCTCCTCGCGTATGGTCTCCGAGTACTTTCGCACAGAAATGGGAATTAAGTTATGCACCGTGTTTTTAGGAGACGTGTCTTTAAAAAGTGAATAGCATTCATAAAATTCAAAATTAACCCTTCCTGGAATAATAAAAATAATGCTCTTTCACTAAACTTGTTTTACTAGCAAAGTTACCACTTGAGTATCTTTACTCTGTGGAGTTACAGCACTATTTATAGTTGACAAATAGTATATTATGCAACTAGTGAATAAAGGACGGATTTAAAGCGAGGGCCATAGATGAATCACGAGCAAGTGAAGGATTCTAACGACTGAATCACGACCGAAGGGAGTGATTCATGATGATTGAATCACGAGCGTAGCGAGTGATTCAAGTGTTAGAATGCTGAACGACGCGAGTGATTCATGGCCCTCGATATAAATCCGTTTTATTCATGAGTTGCGTACTATACTTTATACCATGACTACGAGAAAAAGAAAGATTTAAGCGAAAATAGACATTCAATTAAGAAAAATAACCGGCCAAGTGCATGTTGGACCACGCACATTGAAGGGTTCCGTAGTTGGGATGAATTTATCCCAAGAACAAACTTAACATTGTAGTTGAAAAACATTTTCTCCCATACGGAATGTATGGGGAGATCATGTTTGTCAAACTGTATATTTAAGTTGGTCGATTATTACTCGTTAAGCTATAAAGCCTACTTAGCTATGATAGTTTTCCTTTTAATTTCATTATATATACTACTGCTGTGATTTTTTTCACAAATCCAAGTACATTCATTTAGCTGACAGGGGCGGGGGGACACTTTACTCTAACAAAAATTTTCAGTTAAAAGCTTAATATTTCGCAAACGGATCCCTTAATCCAAAAATGGTTGTCACAAACTCACAATATTTTTGAACTACCTTTCCAACAATACCCCATACCACGGGGTAGATGAGAAAAAAAATATCCCCACAGGGGGAGGTACATTAAAAAAAAAAAAAACTTGATTTTATTTTACCAATTTGTCGGCGTGATTAATATGTACACATATGCCAAATTACAGCTTTCTAGTACTAACCGTCTCCGAGCTAAGCCGCGGACAGACAGACGGTCATGGCAAAACTATAAGGGTTCCTTGTTTACTACGGAACCCTAAAAAGAAAGGTTAAATTAATTAAAATGTACATTACAATTGAAAGAATTACTAAAATTAAGAGTAATTTTCTTATTATTGGTCAACTTGTGAAGCGCTATATATTTCCTGTGTATCGAGTATTTTTTCGCAAGGAGGTTGTATAGCATTTAGATGGAGGTCGAATATATTGGTGTGTTCTAAATTCAAACACCAAAATAGTGATTAAAAGAGCTTTTTATTCACTGTTTTCAGTGAATAAAATAAGCTTTTTAGAGGGGGAATGGTATAATAGTATATTATGCAATTAGTGAATAAAAGACGGATTTAAAGCGAGGGCCATAGATGAATCACGAGCAAGTGAAGGATTCTAACGACTGAATCACGACCGTAGGGAGTGATTCATGACGATTGAATCACGAGCGTAGCGAGTGATTCAAGTTTTAGAATCCTGAGCGACGCGAGTAATTCATGGCCCTCGATATAAATCCGTTTTATTCAAGAGTTGCATACTATACTTTATACCATGACTACGAGAAAAAGAAAGATTTAAGCGAAAATAGACATTTATTGAAGAAAAAAGGAAGGTTGAATTAAGCTTCGTGCAGACTGGTGCGACGCGACAGCGCGACGCGATTCTAACAAAACAATTTCAAAGAAAACTTCACGGTATAACAATGACCGGTGTCGTCGCGCTGTCGCGTCGCGCTACTCTGCAAGGGGCTTTAATTAAAATGCACATTAAAATTGGACCAATTACTAAAATCAAAAGTAATTTTCTTATTATTACTAATAACAATCAACTTGTGAAACGATATTTATTTCCTGTGTATAGAGTATGTTTTCGCAAGGAGGTTGTATAGCATTGAGATGGAGGTCGCATATATAGATGTGTTCTAAATTCAAACACCAAAACAGTGATTAAAAGAGCTTTTTATTCACTGTTTTCAGTGAATAAAATAAGCTTTTTAGAGGGGGAATGGTATAAAAGTAGTTTTGTTCATTCAAATTAAGACTACTTCGTTAAAAGCTCAAGTCAACCAGATTATTCAGCTCTTTATTAAAATGTTCTCCTAGTAACATGGGGAACGTTCAGACATGTCATTACTTAGGCGTTACGGTCCCAAGACCCAAATCAGGTCAAGAGTTATGACAATGTCTTCCATACAATGAACGCATATTATGTTACAGGAACCCCCTTATCATACATGAATGGAATTATGCGTCCTTTCATGAAAGTAAGGTAGTGTAAGATATTGGCCAATTAAATTTGACATTCAATTGTGTAAGCTAGTGATTAATTAGTTGGTACAGTCGCCGAATTAAGACTATGAAGTTAAGTATAGGAGGCAAATTAACGTTATTCGAATTTATTATTGTTTATGCTGTTTCTTACAGACATTTAACATTTCAGTACAAACTTAAGCCTAATATTATAAATACGAAATTGAGTTTGTTTGTTTGTTACGCTTTTACGATAAAACAGCTGAACGGATCTGGATCAAATTTGGCACATGGGTAGACCATGACCTGGAGAAGGACATAGGATAACTTTTTACCCCGAACCTTTTGTGTTTTTGATAACCTTTTGGTCCCGATATTCCTAGGGTAAAACCGCGGGGCGCCAATAGTCTAAAATAAATAGTTTAGTAAGTTTTCATAAACTTATTATCATCCAGCAATTACTTTTAACGTTAGCATTGCCTTCTAAACTCGGAAAAAAACATATTTCTAGCGAATTTCTTCGAAAACTCAAGTCCCTGAAAAATTATGAGGTTCGTCAAGTTAATTGGGGGTAATTAGCTTCGTTACGGTCAGTCAAGCTCTCGACCCCAGCAAATTATGTCTTCAACATTGCTACATCGCTGAAAAAATATTTTTTCAATTTGGTGAAGCGAAAATTATTAGGAAAGAGTTCTTCTACCTATTGAAGAATACCTATTGTAAATTTTTAATCTTGTGGCTTTTATAATAAAGCTTTGTCTACTAAAAATATTCCTTTTTAATAGCTGTTTCGTTGGTCAGAAAGAAAGATGTAGTAAGTGAAGGCAAAAAACAAAGTAGTTTTTTTGAGCGGTTGCCCCATGATATGAAGCAGAGTTGGACAACATTTTAAGCTTATAATAAACTTTATTTATTTATTTATATATACTTTATTGTACACCACAAAAATACAAACAAAAAAATAATAATTAAGCACTACAAAATATACAATGGGCGACCTTATCGCTTTCCGCGATGTCTTCCAGGCAACCTTAGAAGGGACAGTGATTTGCCTGGACATAAAATGGGGCTGTCGTTGGTGCAAATAATAAGTATACAATATACTAGAATAGATACACAGATAATACATATCCTAAATAATAGATACATAAATACATACATACTAAATATATAAGCACCGAAAATAAATGAAGACTATAGATAATTACAATTACGAGAACAAGATCACAACGACAAGTAATGTTCCTTCACGAGACTCTTAAACACATGTAACGATTGCGCGCGCTTTATTTCAACACATCATTTTTTTTTTTCATTTTACTAGTCATGATGAAAATGATCTCATTGGAAAGAAGTTCTTTAACGCGGCTTGCGGTAGATGTTGACCGGTAGATATCGTCACGTAACGAAAAAGTGTTATGTCCGAAAAAGTCTGTTTCAAAATCGGCAGTTTAAAGAATTCAAATTCTAAAGTCATTTACTCAAATGAGGCTGAGAATCAGCCCTTTTCGAACGTTAAAATTACATAAGACAGTCCCCCTAAACGCCCACCCTTCACCACTTCCTAGTACGTTAGCTGGGAAGAGTCTTATTTAATTTTGTAAACGATACATCTCTACACACATGCAACACATCGGGTCCGCCCACGGCGCGTCACGTACATAACTACGGACCCTTGATAAACTAATAACGACGTGACGCTTAGGTCATGGCTAAACCTATTGATCCCTAAAAGACATTTTATTTTTTTACTTCACTATCTCCCCTAATGAAAGTAAGTAACTACATTTACCTAAAGAAAATATATTTCTTTATATAAAGAAAATATATTTCTAATATTATTATAATAAAGAGATTTAATATTATGTATGTTTATTTGTTACGTTTTCACGCTAAAACGGCAGAACGGATTTGGATGAAATTTAGCACATGGGTAGACCATGACCTGGGTTAGAACATGGGGCAACTATTTATCCGGATATTCCCTCGGGATTGATACTTATGCGGGTGAAACCGCGGGGCGCAACTCGTACACTATACACTGGTACAAGTGGTCCCATATAATTTATATTTTTTTATTATATGGAACTTATAACTTAACATTCTAGCTGTAAAATTTTAAGAAAGCTATCTCATTGAAAATTTATATCAATTTCAAAGATTTGACAAGATAATATCTTCTTAAAAGATTGTATAAAACGACGTCGTTTATGAGGGACCTCTCAAAAGAATGATTGATTTATCTATAAACTTTTTCGACGAAATCTATCGTTTCACTGTTAATAAATTTATAAATCATCTCAGCTTACCAAGTTTTGTACAGGCTCCATGCAATTAAATTTCAACCCACAAAATATTAGGCGAACGTTCTAGTTATATAAAATTTCTATATACATATAACGTAAATAAGTCTCAGCGTTGTCGTCGAGGTAATTGACTGTCAGCAGCCGAGAACATGTTAGCTATACGTGTCTACTTAACGACAAAAAAAAAAAAAAAAACATTGTAACTATGATACTATAATTTAGTTTACCTTACTTCTTTTGTTAGTAGATTTTTTAAAGGGTTTGATGTATTATAAGCAGGGGCCTACCCATCTTACTTCAGTGAGGGAAAGAGATGGAGCTATACGTCCTATAGAGCTTCATCTGTTTCCCACACTAAAGTAATATTAAAATAATACTGCTTTATAGGTGGTGGTAGGCCCCCCTGGTTGCGGTTCCAAATTCAGGGAAGAATCAGAGTGACATGTATGTTCGATCGACCGAACACGTAACTTTTCGAGAGCGAGGTCTTAAGTACTATCAAAGAACTTCATATCTAAGCAGTTTAAAAACAAAATCCCGTGAACACGATGACCACATCTGTCACCGCCCCGGTATAGCCGCTAAGCGCTGCAAGCAGAAATAGTCCTTACGGTGTATAGATATGAAGTTCTTCGATGGTACCTACCTCGCTTTGGAATGGGCTAGCTTCATCTTTCTGACTGACCGACTCCTCTAATCATTTTAATAAAAATAAATGCTTTGAGTTTGAGTTTAAGTGGAGCTCGTAGCTAAGTAATAACAGCCAGGTTAAGCTATGCTTGCCGGGGTTGGTCTATGGACCATCTTTACATACCATGGGTCCTCCATGCCTTGGAAAGCACGTTAAGCCGTTGGTCCCGGCTGTCATTCGTGGATCTTTGACAGTCGTTACGGGTCGTCAGAAGCCCGAAAGTCTGACAACCAGTCTTACCAAGGGGTACCGTATTACCTAGAACTGAGTTGTGGAGGTCAGATAGGCTGTCGCTCCATGTAAAATACTGGTATTCGGCTGCATCTGGTGAGACTGGAAGCCGACGCCAACATAGTTGGGAGCTAGATGATGCTAAGCAAATGATGGGTGTTAAAATACATAAGCCCGTCCCGTGTTTCTTCCAATTTCGGAGTCGTTTATACCAAATTGAACGTAGACTTTCATTCTTGACTAGAAAGAAACAAATAACTTTACGTGGTCCAAGAACATACTAAAACGAGGTTCACTAGCATTACTTATGTATTGTAGAATTTGCTAAGGTAGAAATAAATATGTATATATGTTCTAGGATCATAAACCTGCCTGCCGGGGTTTGCGGGTTTGTCCGAAAGGGATATCGCGACCCCGGCACGGAAGGAACACGGGTGGGTTTTAGTCAGTAAAAGTCTGACACGCTCTCCCGCTCCGCCCAGTGCGGGAGAAGTTATTTGATAATTTCCCACCCTCAAAAAAAAGAAAAAACAGGATCATAAACCTTTTAAAAGGTAAAAATGTAAGGTAGGTACCTGCGTTACCTCATTCCATTCGAAAAGTTAGTTCACCACCAAAACCTTAATAGGAACCAGAAATATTTTATGTTCCAAAACTTTTCCTGTACTTGGGAATAAATCGAAAAAATTCGCGCTGTAGCGTAAACTTTTATGAAACATTCCCTAAAATGTAAGACGATTTATCAATATACATTGCGTTATTTAGTACAAAGTCATACGCAAATGTCATGACCGAAGCGATATGGCAGTGATATTACTTTGAATCAAATCAAATCAAATCATTCAAAACTCAAAAAACTCAAATCATTTATTTCAATTAAACCATTACAGGCACTTTTGAATTGTCAAGGAATCGGTCAGTCAAAAATATGAAGCTAGTTGCCCATTCCAAAGCGTAGTAGGTACCTATGGAGAAGAACGGGCAAGAAACTCCACGGACACTCTTTTAAATAAAATAAATTGTTACAAAGTATTGGTTACATCATTCATGTTGAAATTATACATGTGAGAACAACGTAGAAAGACGTGCACGTTAGAAGCGTCCGTAATACAAAGATAAAAACAAAGAACTATTCAAAAATTAAAAATCAGCCATGGCCGCTAAGAGTTGACCAGTCCCAACTGACGGCGCCCGTTCACGAACATGACGTATGGATCAGCACCATTCAGCTCAACCATTTTGAAGGGAGCAAAATGATCCAACACACGCGCCACCATCAGCGAGACATTTGAGTGAGCATGACATACTCACAGCCGCCAGGGCACATTCAAGTCAATAAAAAAAAAGTATTACCCGGTAAATGGTAGCTCTTTAGTACATAGTACTCACACCTGTGCTCTGGAATTATATAATACAAAGGAGATTGACTTTATACAATGCAAAGATGGTCTTAAAATCTTCAGCAGCTCCAACAGTATTTTCAGATGTTAATCAATTAGTTGTGGTTGTGGAGCAGGACCAGCATTGAGCCAAGCATTTTTATCAGAGATGTAATCCCCCAACTTATAATATGCCTGCCTGCATAGTGTGCGTTTTATACAAGACTTGCATTTATTTGCTTAACAGGTGGTATATAAACAGATGTTACAAATAGATTTAAAGTACACTGTATCATTACCTAATAAGGTGTGCAAATATTTATATTATTATTCTTATTATATCATTATTAAAATAACATTACAAAAATTATTATAAAAAAACTAAAAAAAAATCATCTGAATACTACATCAAAGGTTTAAGAATAAAGATTGTCAGATGAATTATAATCAAATAAATTAAATTATTGATAAAGTTTATTTCTTTTGGGACAAAGTTCTTTAAGCGGCTAGCGGTAGGAGTAAACTAGTAGAAACCGTCACGTAATGAAAAAACGTTATGCACGAAAAAGTCAGTGTCCAGTGTCGAAACTTTTTGTTTATTTTTAAACCGAGCCATCTAGTATACGTTTTTAGCGCTAAAAACTAATACTAGATGGATTAAAAACAAAAACTTTTGGCACTTGATACTTGAGGCCATAGATGGCTCTGTATTAATACATAATATACTCGTACAACGAAAGGTACTTCGTTCCAACCGGGTGTTCATCGACACCTCCCTTTTTTTTAAGGCTTTACCTTCATAACCAGGTAGAGCTGAAAATACTAGTCGATGGTAAAAAAAAAATCTGCCGTTCCATAAATTTTGACCGTGTAGGTTGTTGTTGTTGTGTGGTTGTAATAAACTTATTTTTCTTTCTTTCTTTCTCTCTTTTATATAGATTACACTTTTGTATGAAATAAGCAGATAAAAAAAAAAATCCTATGAAAATGTTCAAATATGGTGGGTTTAGAATCGTGAACTGCCACACGGGTCGATCGATCAAGTTATGCTACGCTTGCCGCGGTTGGTCCGTGGATGGGTGACCATCTTTACATACCAAGACCCCTCCGTACCTCGGAAAGCACGTTAAGCCGTTGTGGTCCCGGCAGTCGCTCCATGTAAAATCCTGGTATTCAGCAGCATCCAGTTAGACTGGAAGCCCACCCTTACATAGTTGGGAAAAGGTTAAGCAGATTGATACAAATTTAACAGTTTGCGCTTTGGATGTCCCTTACTCCGTGTATTGATTGTAAGGTCATAAAGACTTTCAAGATTTAGACTCTATGGTTCTACACTTTCCTAGTCCTTAAAAAGGCCACATCTCACCATTTCTCTTCCTAAAAATCCTAAAACCAGCGCTGGGGCTCTGTCTCGCTTAGGGTCGCAGCATTATGCTGAGCGATGGCCGTTTTGCGTGGATGTGACGCATATTTTCCCCCAAATTGATTATTTTCGTGTTTTGTTCTTTCTTTGCGTCATGTGTACCGCAAATAAACGTATTTTATTTCTTTCTATCTTCGAACAAAACAGTTCCTGAACAAACGTTACAGGAACTTAACACGTACACAATGCTTTATCTTACCCATCGTTTATCCTGGGATCTAACTCATTTACCCCTTTGCGTCGCCTGCATCCCTGATAGCGTACTACCCAAATACCCGACTACCCGGTAAATCTTTTAATAATACCCGCCATACGTACATATTATGTATGGTGTGGCAGGCAAAAAGTTCGCAAAGGGATTGTGAATTACCATGAGATACGAATTAGGATTGTGCTTTTTTGAATGTAAATGCGTATATGAAAGACAATAAATTGAAGTTTTTTAGTAATTTATATGTGTGTACGTAAAAAGAACGAAGTTAATGTTGATTAAGTATAATAATTTCATAAGTTTGAAAGAAATTGGAAAATCATGTTTTTTTATCTTGAGATAAAGCATTTTTAAATATGCGAACGAGGTCTTCGGCGCCTAAGACAGCTTTTGTTTTTGTATTTATTCGTATACATAGTTAGTTAGTCATTTAATTCAGTGTTATATTGTGTTGTGTCAGATTGTATGATTTGTCATTTTACAAAAATTGTCGATTTTTTTTCTTATTGCAACAGACAATTTATTTTTCGACAATTTGGTTTTTCAATTGCCCATCAAATGTTGTGGCATATTATAAAGTGACTAGGCAATTTACATTTTGCCTTAGGCATGTTGCAAAACCGCCAGCGTTTGTAAACGGACGGCGCCGTTTGTAAAATGACGAAACGTACAATTTACTTGCGACATATAAAAGATTTGTCACATAAAAAAATTAAGGTCGAAAAAAATAAAAAACTGACATAAATTAAATGCTCTAAAATATGATTGACCTATATCTATGACCTATGACTGCCTCGTTGGTCTGGAGGTCTCAAGTGCTACTGCTGAGCATGAGATCCCGGGTTCGATTGCCGGGTCGGAAAAAGTGTTATCGGGTTTTCCAGCTGGAATTTCGCGGTAGCAGCCCGGAGTCTGGATTTGTGCCCGGTTGATGGCAATAGGCTCGCCCCCTATTACACGGGACTTAAACATAACTGGCGAAATGTGGGTATACTATAGGTACATCTCTGTCTAACCCTACCAGGAGTACAGGCGTGATGTTATGTTATGATTTAACCCACAAAGACATTCATGTCTTATCCTATTTTAGTTATCATTGGCAGCACTAATCTGCGTTCGCAATTCATTTGCCAAACATGTAAACAAACACGATTTTTAGGAAAAACAACTGTAATGCCTAGACTTAAGGTTCAGATTGCGCTGCAACTTCATAGGATACTATTTAACTATCAGATCAGTTGAATGCTTCCTTGAGGAAACACTAAAAGTAAACTAGAAGTGTCTAATACTATTATCTTACTAAATGGTATTCTAATGCACATTGCACTGGAAACTTGAGCACTTCTTAGAGTAGAAATAGCAATAATGAAGTCATTCTAACAGTGATCGGAAAGTATCTAACTAAATAGATTAAAAACTCTTTGAATATGTCAGGCTTGAAATGAATCCCAGTACACTCATGTTCCGACTTAAGCTTCGTGCAGACCACGCGACGCGACAGTGCGATGCGACACCGGTTATTGTTATACCGTCAAGATTTCTTAGAAATTGTATTGTTCGTGTCGCGGCGCGGCGTCGTGTCGCGCTGGTCTGTACGAGCTTTTACGTGTAATTTCTTTCATAACCACTGCTCTCAAAACGGTGAAGGAAAACTTCGCGGGAAAACCGGCCCGGTCCTAGAAATAAAAAATTCTAAGACATGTGACATCTACCAACCCGCACTAGGCCCGCGTGTTGGATTATGGCCCACTCCCTCTCACAGAGAGGAGACCTGTGTCCCAGCAGTGGGATCATTATTGGCTGGTTATGCTTCTTTCATGTATTTCTATCTAGTCTCTAGTTTTATTAATTTTGTTGCTTTTTTTAAGTGAAACCTTTATCGACGCACTTTCTCTCTCTCTCTCTCTCACTCACAACTTCAATCCCAGACTTCCTTACTCAGACACTACTTCCTTACGCTTACATCTCACACTACTCCTAAAACACTTACACACATTCATAAATAAATAATCATTCTTTCGCACGCACTCTTGCTATACCTATATTAATTAAATACCCACATTTGCATCATTACGACGCACACTATTTCAAACATAGTTGATTTTTACGATTTTATTTTATTTTGGTAAAATATCTTGTTTTTTATTTTGTTATACATACAATTTTCTAAACATTATGTAGTAATGGTAGTAAATTAATTGTATGGTATGATATGGTAGTAATACTATGTAATTATACTATAATACTACTGTAATTTCAATCTGTTTAAAACTCTCAAGGACTCCACGAGACAGACACGACCTAGTGTAGAAACAAATTAATATTAGGGGTTTAAATATGAAATTGCCGTTTTGTACATACTGAAAAACTATTTTAATTTTTTTTCTATGGTAAGATATATTGATTTAATCATAGTATTTACTTTCATTGTCTATACATTTCTGCCATATCATGGGAAGGTCATTAATGCCTTTGCGGTAGAATTCTGAGGACCTGGACTCAACAAACTGTGTGAAGGGATTTTGTATTGCATCCTGGGAAGAGCATTGTTGCGGCGTTTGAGCAAGAGTCAGCCAAGACGTTGTTCGCTTGCGATTATCGTAACGAATCCACTTTTCATCGCACGGCACAATTCGCCCCAAAAGCCCATTATTTATGTACCGGTTCAACAAGGTAAGCAAGCTTCAACGGGTACTTCTCTCTGCAGATCAGTCAAATCATGGGGCACCCATTTTTCAAGTTTTTTTATCTTACCAATTTTATGCAAATGGTTCAATATTGTGGGTATGCTAAACTCAAACCATGCCGCTAATTCTTTGGTAGTTTGATACGGATTTTTCCACCATCGCATTCAATTCATCGTTATTTACCTTAATGGCTGGTCTTCCTCGAGATTCATTCCTCAAGTCGAAGTTTCGACTACAAAAGCGATTAAACCAAAAACGCACGGTGCGTTCATTAGCCGTATCCTCTCCAAACACAACATTGATATTGCGAGCTGCTTCTGCTGAGTTAACTGTCAGAACTTGTTTTCAAAAATTACTCTAATTTTCAATGTAGCCATGTTTACTCTGGAAACCGAATTAAAAAGCAATTGAAAGTCAAACAATCGAATGTTGTACATTTTTCAAATTAAGAATGTTATAGTTTTCTTGGGAAAAAACTTTTATTCTGGAATCTCACATCATGTAGGTTGAATTTTAATTCAAAGTGTCCAGTTCTTTAAAACCCCTATTATTAAAATTATCTTTCCTTTGTAAAAATATTTTTAGGAGTAATTTACTCGTATTAGTTTTAAGAAAATGTAAGGATATTTTATTCAGTTAATAAACGATTTTCATATTCATCTCTTTCTGAACAGTGAGCGAAACTGAACCGTCACGCTCGGGTCGGTGACGCTAAATCGGGTATACTTGGCTCCAGTCGGTCGGTGAATCGGTGGTCGGCTGAATCGCGTATGCTCAGCGCTGAATCGCGTATATTCGGCACTGAATCGCTTATACTCAGTTCTAGTCGTAAGTTGTCACTAGTATGACACTGGTCATAACCACACACCCTCTTTTTTTCGTTAGTTTAATTTATTAATGAAACCTTCTTAGATTTAAGTGTTACATCTTTTTCGATCATTGTATTTTTAATACCAACACCAATTCCAAAACAGCAATACCAGTAGAGATTCTAAAAGAAAACAAAACTACGCTAAGCTTACCAATTATTAGTGTGACCAAAAAAATTAAGTAGGTAAGGATTTTTGTATTCATCTGTCTACCCATTAAATCAACGAAAAAAAAACAAACATTCGTTACCAACAGTCACCAACACAATTAAATTATCTGACCCTTTTAGCATACAAATGAACTCCATTCAAAATTGTCGAATGAAAATTGAATACTAAGCAGTTAGACATTCAGTACGAAATCCAAGAGCCAAATTAAACTTAGTCAGGGAAAACCTGCATTGCTAAGCTGCATTTGCAGTTGGTACTACTTACACAAAGATTAAGTAAGCAACCAGAATAGGTGTATACCTACGCTTCGGTAATCTTCGTGTTTCCGAATTAGACCGAACGCTGCACCACAGAGTTAAGTTACGGTTTACTAGAAAAGTGGTGGCCGGACATAACGGCCACAGTGACGGCTGTAATATAAATGGATAGATTCGCCCTACCACGTCAAAAGATAGTCGCGTTCCTGTTTCGTTTTGATACCTCTGACACACAATGACGCAGTGACTTGACTTGATTCTCAAGGAAACACTATTAAATAATGTATGTTTTCACTCTATTCAGTATGGACACTGTTTCCCGTGACTTAGTACAGTGTGGGCAAATCATGCGATTTAAATCTTTTGGAAGCGGGGTTTGACTTTATGGTGTCAAAAATGCTCTCTAGAAAAACACTCCAACTTTCTTTCGCAAATTACGTTTCAGCGACGTCATTCGCCGGAAAATTAAGACGATACGCGGCGGCCACCGCTCTTCTAGAAAACAGGTAACTTAAAAGGCAAAGCCGGGGCCAAACCATAGCTTCTAACTTCAATCGGTCGATTCTGTAAAAATATCAACGTAAATCTTAGGTGAAGTGAGCGTGAAGTGAGCTGTCACTGTCACAAATCGACCGGCAGGATGCTAGGGATTAACAGTATTGACAGCTCACTTTACAGAATCGACCGACAGCAATCTATTCTGTTTCATTTTCTTATGTTTAACTCGAGTTTATCATCTTTTTTTTTAAGCACGTGTTTCTGTGACAAATAAACTTATTTTTCTTTCTTTCTTCTTTCTTTTCTTTCAATCGTCTTCGCCGGCGATGGAAACTTGAGTAGGTAGGTACCACAGTCGGATTTCTGGAACCTACCTATGACGTTTACACCATACTCATAAAGAGAAGATTTCTTTAAGGCGAAAGCGTCACGGTAGGCCGCGATATTCATTTGTTTTTTACGATTTTTGCAATTTGCAGGTCAGTATCATGTTGATCTAAATATGATTCACGGCCGTATCAAATGTTTATTTATAGAATTATAATCATAAAAATGATCAATATAACTCTCTAAGCTCATGTAATCCCCAATTGAATGACTATTTCATGAAATCATGACATTTGACAATTATGACACTGACCTGCAAAATGAAAAAAACTAAAGAAAATTTGAATCTCGCGGGCTACCTTAGCGCATCCCCCTTAAGCATTTTATAAGGGGTTTTTTTTTTTTTTTTTTCTTCTTTTATTCTTTCTGAATACAGCTGGAAATAGGATGGGATGAGATGCGTAAAAAAGTAACCCTCATTTGCGGCCGCGCAGTCGGGTAAACTTGTAGAAGACAGATTGACAGAGGTATTCAGATCCTAACTTATATTCTTATAAGCCCAATATTAAGTTAATATTGTGTTTATTTTAAAGAAACGATTTTTCTTGCTTTCCATAATAATTCTGAGAAGCAAGTTAATTAATCATACAAGTTAATATTTCAATGTTTAACTTTGCCAAGAATAAAAGCTTACAGTTATTGACGAAGCCATGCCAATGTAACGTACGTAAATAATTATGTATAGCTAAATGTCAAATTGCTAAAGAAGAAAATGAGAGCAGTTTCGACGAATAGGGAACCATTTCGATCTAATGTTAGCAATTCGTCTAAATCGGTTAAGCCGTTTGGGTGATGTGAGGCTGTATGTGGGTTACCTATACATATACTTGAAAACGTGAATGATGTGTACATATATTGGTTATTAGTGATGGCCTAGTGGTAATGGCTGCGAGTTGTAGGTCGCAGGTTCGAACCCTGACAGGTGCTTTACTTTGTGTAAATTATTTCATCTAATAGAGTAAAAAGTAAACTAGAAGTATCTTATACTATTATCTTATTTTAAATTATATTCGAATTCAAACTCAAACTCAAAGCATTTATTTCAAATAAACCAATTACAGGCACTTTTGAATTGTCAAGGGGGTCGGTCAGTCAGAAAGATGAAGCTAGATGCCCATTCCAAAGCGTAGTAGGTACCTATGGAGAAGAACGGGCAAGAAACTCCACGGACACACTTTTAAGTCATAATATGGTTACAAAAATATTGGTTACATCATTCATGTTGAAGTTATATATGTGAGAACGATGCAAAACGTGAAAAGCGTCCGTAACAGAAAGAAAAAAAATAAACAATCCAAAAAATTTAATTAAATTAAAATAAGCCGTGGTAGCTAAGAGATGACCAGTCCCTACTGACGGCGCCCGTTCACGAACATGAATGCAATTTACTGGAAACTTGAGCACTTCTTAGAGTGAAAATAACAATAATAAAGTGATTCTAACAGTGATCTGAAACTATCTAACTAAATAGATTTAAAAAAAAAATGGCAGGCTTCAAATAAAACCACTCGTGTTCCGAATTACGTGTAATTTATTTAATGCTCTCAAAATGGTGAAGGAATACATCGTGAGGAAACAAGCATGTCCTAGAATCAAAAATTCGAAGACATGTGACATCTAACAACCCGCACTGGACCCGCGTGGTGGATTACGGCCCACTCCCACTTGAAGAGAGGAGCCTAGTGTCCCAGCAGAGGGAACGTTATACTGATTATGCTATTGGTTATAAAACGATCACGTTTAATTGTGAGGAAAAGTAAAATAGGTATAAATAACGACTAAGAATTCCGTGCGAACAAAGTCGCGAGCAGAAGCTAGCTGCAAATAAAAGTTTCAAACATCTTACTTCATTTCAACCAAATAAACTTACTCTCACTGCTGACGCCGCAATCTTCAGCGGGACTTTTTTTTCCAAACACTATTAAATTACTTTCCCAATCCTATTAAGGCAGCATGTACAATACCAGTAAAGAGTTAAGTCAGAATGTCAACGTTCGGAAGCGACGGAAAAAAAACGTGCATGTTTATACTTTCAATTCATTTATTAGCAGATAATCGATAGTTACTAAAACTTAAGGCGGATCAGCAGTGGTAGGACGTTTCCTCCCGCCTTATCCGGAACAGGAACCTCCCGAAGCAACCATGTAAGCATGGCTTGACTTCATGAACTGACAAACCCAATAGGTATTATCATCTCCGCTGTAACCTTGACCACAATCTCAATGACTGCTGGTTATGGGTCTTCGGTATCTCTCTGTTTGATAAGACCACAGTGCCAACTTGATTGTCTCTGCTATCTAATGACGGGCTTAATCACTGTCCTCTTGGCAATGGTCCTACTGTTTCTACCAGAATTTCAACGTTTTTGTGACATTTTATCATTTACTCGTGTCGTATATTAGGACTCGTGTTACTTGGCGCAAATTAGTGGTGCTGGTTGACCGTAGTTATGTGAGATTTATGCTCATGAAATGCTGTATTTCAAGCTTTAATTGAGCAGTAAATTGTAAGTAACTTCTAACTATTATCTTCAAAATAAACCAACCATTTATTGTGTCACTAAAGAGCAAAGGTCTTTTCATATTGAGAAGTCAAAATGTTTGCTCGCTTCGTGTTAACGATTTCAAACTATAATTTTGCAATTTTTTACATGAAAATTGCGACACATGGGTCACATGGGAACGTTTATACTGAAAGTGGGCAACGTCGCAAATATCTGTCAAATATTTCGCTGTTTTGATGAATTTGGCAATATTACTGTATAGAAATAAGGAAAACTAGTGTACTGAAATATTGATTACGAAATGCAATACTTAATATCGTAACACCAAAAATTTAGTTAATTTTAGATTTACAAAAAGTGTATGGAAACTTTCCAAATGCCTTTTTTACACCTAGAAGGGTTACAACATCGAATTCAGTGTTATAATTGCAATTTATTATTAATATGCTAGTTTACTAGTTAGCCAAATTTCTAATTTCCATACAGTAATATTGCCAAATTAATCAAAACGGCGAAATATTTGACAGCTATTTGCAACGTTGCCCACTTTAATTTCACTATGTAATATAAATATGTATAATCTAAAATATTCGTATACCAGTTATTAAAAAAAAAGCTCTAATTTAACATATTTTTTTTCCAAATCATTCAAAGTACTCGTTTAGACGTGATCTTCAGTATAAAATCATTAAAAGTCGGTGACTGTCGCCTTAAACACAACTGGCGAAATGTGGGTGTACATAGGTACATCCCTGCCAAACCCTTCAGGGAAACAAGGCGTGATGTTATATTATGTAATATTATTCAAACAACCTAATAAATCAGCGCAATCCTTTTGAAAAAAACCCGGGCCTTCTTCTTGACTATAAATAATATTTCTGACATCAAACGCTAGCCAATAACACGAACTTCCTAAGAGCCAAAACGGAAGAGTAAAACATTTTTCCTGACTGACTGAATGAGAAATCTCGCGGCATTATTCTTCACAAATCACATTTATGAATGACGTAACAATAAAAGTTTTAGCCATTACGAAGAGCGCCATATAAAGAGCGAGAGACCAATGATTCAAATAATCCAAGTGTAGTTAATTCCTTTCATTTTATTCCCTAGGGAATAATCATGTCCTTTTGACGTTAAAGAATGTGCTGGGCATTAAGAATCGGAGCCATTTAGGTATTCCCTAAGGGTACGAACACATCTACAAGGACGCGACAACGAACGGAAAAAACACGCGAGATTTTCCGCGAGTCTGCGATGACTTGTTATTTTGCGGCAGAACTTGTAAGTAAGCAGTACATTAAATGCACTCGCTGGCGTTCTAGCCTCGCGGGTAATTCAGCACGTGTATCATTCATTGCAGCAGCAGACTTAAATTAACGCGCGGTGCAGTCACACGAAGCGTTTCGCTTCCACGTTTATTACACGTAGGTACTTCAATCAAAGAAGATCCTTACCGAGATCTGTGTTCCTCGATAATTGCAGTCTAGGAATTCTCAAAGTCGGTGTATAAATACCAATTAATATCTGGTTAACAAGCATGTTGCGTAGAAATTTTAACAAAATGCAAGGTGGCTGGAGAAATAAATGCCGTTTCTTATCAGGATAAACTTCATCCCCTAAATACTGTGTGAGTTTTCCGCCTATAAGACCTTCGGCACACATACATGTGTACGCAACCTAAGGGAACATTACGTAAGGCCGTCCCTACAACACATCCATCATGATGAGGACAGCACTTGCCGCGTTTCCCGCCGAAAAAATATTGATAATGTCTCCCGAGACCCGATCGCAGTGTCAAGGACATATGACGCCCTGGTACTCGGGAACAAAATTGGATAAACTGTCCTTAGGATGTTTGACGGGGATTTTAACATAAATCGGATTTTTGTTGCCATGCCAACATTGCCAACGTTTATAAAAACTCTTAATTGCAATGCTTTATGATCATAAATAAATTTAAAATTAAGAGGAATGTACAGAAAGGTAATTTCCAAAGTAAAACAGATTTAAAACACTATTTTAAGCAGTGCCAAATTGCATTTTGTTCCTCAAGCGGAACACACTCCAGAACCTCTGCGCTGTCGAAAAGTTTGGATTAAAATATATCTCTCCTGAACTTTCTTAACTCCTAGTCATTGTTTAGACCGCTTCTAGTTGTTACGGGTATTTATTACTGTAGTGAAGATGGTAAACTCACTTGAATGGCTGCAAAGTAACTAACTAAATTAAATTTACAGTCAATTTAAGCGGCTACAACTGGAAGGCTGGAGGCCGTCCGACTTGCGAACAAGAGAACTCGATTTTAAAACCTGAACCCCTGCAATATAGGAAATATGTTTAATATGAAATAACAATAGTTATTTGGTGCTAGTTGCTAATTTAATTGTTCAATTTATTATTTTTATGACATTGATTTTACATTATGTGATTAATTTACCTAACACACTGACTTATTAATTGTATTTATTTTAGGAAAATCAACTTTTACAATGTTTGTAAATATGTGAGCACCATGTATCTGTCACATAATTAATTTATTTGTAATTGTTTAACTTTTAATTTCTCTTTAGGTACCTATTGTGATGTAGTAATTTTATTCTAGGTGCATCGTCTATTTTGTTTTACAAAATGTTGTAAAACCTTTTTAAATAAATAAAAATGTGTAAAAAGAAATTAAAAGTTAAACAATTACAGATAAATTAATTATGTGACAAATACATGGTGCTCACATATTAGAGATTACCACTAACCCGCGCCCCCCGGTCTACTCCTTGATATGCAATAGCCTTTGAAGTCCCATGAAACATGAGGCTTCATGGGCTAGTGCAAATCTTGGGGCTCATTCGATTTGTCAAGTCTTGTTAAACCATGCTGGGGTCGGTGCATTTCATTCATTCATTCATTCATTCATTCATTCAAATACATGGTGCTCACATATTAGAGGAGGAGTTTCTTGCCCATTCTTCTCCATACGATACTATCTTTTGGGAGGGGCAACTAGAATTAATTACCCCGGGTCCACACTCCACGAGACAGGCTCGACCTAGTGTGGAGTTCATAAGCAAGATGCTTCCTTTGCGTCTTATTTTGTTTTTGTAAAACTAGTTATTAATGTAGATTATAAGGAAATGTAATCACTGTTTTTGGCAAATAAACATTATTATTATTACACTCTCCAGGACGCAAGACAAGGTGAAGCGAGCGCGATAGTGTGGATGGAGCCCTCGCCTCCTCTCGTCGTTTATAACCTCGCCTCGCGCGCGCTCCGCTCGGTGTCGGTTTTTTGACCGGAGTCAAGAGCGCGAGGCGTGAAGCGTGACGGGCAACTGAACAAAACGAGAGTGTGGATGCGTAGCACTCGTGTAGCCTCCGCTTGCCGCAGCTCGTGAGGGACTCCACGAGGCACACTCGCGACAGTGTGGACCCTGAGTTATATTTTCCCTGTCAGTTTTGACATTCAAAAATGTCTTCTATGTGCCTATTTGAAATAAATAATTTGACTTTGACTTTGACTTTGGTGTAGATGAGTATGATAATCTAGACCCACGACAGTAACTACATAAATGAAATTTAAAAATATGAAACTATAATATAGTTTCACGTTGTCACAACATGAATAAACTAAACTGAGATCAAGCGTGAAGTAGTCGTATATTTCGGCAAAACCGGGCTTCATAGTAAATGGACTTGGCCTACATTGATATTCCCTCCGTCCATCTCAGCAATAACTCAAAACGAAGGACGAGAAATATCACAGAATATCCCAAAAAGTCTCATCTTTGCCGAAATTGTAAGCGCCGACGGCGAATCACATTTAGGCATTCTAATAAACGTAATTTCTTCGGAACACACCAATAAAAACTTTATTGGATGGCCGCTATATACCGGTATTAACTTTATTATGTAAGAAATGTTTATTTAATTAGTTTTTCCTAGAATATTAACGCGTAAAAATGTACAATACTAGGAAGTGGCTCCATTTAATTTGGTGAATTATTGACTCGATACATTAATATTATGGGCTTGTTTTCTTGCAGCTTGATATTACGAAAATAAAGTTGTTAAGTCTGAATTTCTCATAATTTTTATGAAAAGAAAATTATTTTTGGTCAGACTCCAGATACACTTTTAATTTAACTTACCTAAACACATAACAGGAATGAAGACTAAGTAAACAAAAAACGATTTAGTTCGTCAGTCAGATGGTAATAAAAAAATATCAGATTTTTTGCTTTATCATATTAATAAAAAATGACTTGGATAAAATGCATTAAAGTTCAATGGCGGCCCGCTACGTCACAACTAAGTATAAAATCTACAAAGATGTTGCCACAATTTAACTAAATGTATCACCATTATCTTTTGATTATATATTAAAACAAAAATTACGTGTCCAATATTTTTTAATAATCTTCAGGACGGACATTTTTTTTTAAATCGACATACCTAATATATTACCAGCCTGTTACTGTCCCACTGCAGGGCAAAGGCCTCTTCTCATATAGAGAAGGCACGAGCATAGATCACCACGCTTGCTTAAGACGGGTTGGTGATTTCATACTTTTAATAACTATAAGTCCAGGTTTCCTCACGATGTTTTCCTACACCGATGTCAGTAATGTCCAAAATCAACTCAGAAAGTACATATGAATTGAAAAAATCACAATGGTACTTGCCCGGATTTGAATCCACAACGTCGAGCATGAGAGGCGAGGCCTTAACCTCCACCACAACCTTATACCTATTGTATCAAAATTAAAGCTAGACTATCTGTATCGATTGTTTTGGGAAAATGATATTTAGTAGCATAGTAATTCCTGACAAAGATAACGTGACATTACTCACTTCCTACCAGCGCCAGGCTTTAAACATTTTGTTAATAGCTAATTACGCAACACATTTTCTTTGACAATTCCGACTAATCTGTTTCAATTTGACAGGTCAACAACATTCATTGTGTTATTTACGTTGTTGAGCAGATTTTTTTTTCGAACTAATGAAGCAATGGATTAGCAATCTGTTTCAAAACGATTCAGATTCTGATTGATCGTGTATTACGTAATTAGGGTACAGCTCTAAAGTACCTACATTAACGTTAAGTCTAACGTATCTCAAAAGTCCTAAAAAAGCTTTATTATTCCCAATAGTACAGTTGTTTAGCACTGAACATTCGACATTACCTTTAAACTAGTACGAAACGAGCATACTAAGGCAAACAGCGGTAACGTGAGCTCGACAATTTAAGAGAATTCGAGTGTATTTGTTTTTAGCCCGTTAATGAACTATCTCGAATTAGAATAGAGTGAATTTGTACTAAATAGTACTTGGGTTACGATCCTTGACTAGTGATGTTTAGACATCGCACACCTAGATAAAGAGTAGCACAACTCAAAACACCTCTTTTTTCAGGAACAGCAAAAAACGGATTAATTAACAGCAATAATCCGTTTTTTTGCTGTTCCTGAAAAAAGAGGTATTTTGAGTTGTGCTACTCTTTATCTAGGTGTGCGACATGTAAAGTTACAGAACATAAAACGTTACGTTCTTCTTTGTACGGTTAGTGACTAACCTGGTGTCAGAGTTTTAAAGCCGCCCATGGGCCTCTGACTTGACTTCACATGCCGTCGAGAAATATCTCTCAGGCATGCCGGTTTCCTCACGATGTTTTGCTTCACCGTTTTTGAAGCAAGTGATAATAATACAATACGCACATGAATCCGGAAAGTCAGAGGTGCGCCTTGGCTACGAACTCGTGAGACCTATGATTTAACGTTACGTTTACAAAAGTACATTATTGTCGCGGCCTGCAACAGGGGCATTGATGGAAGAACATGAAAACAACGAACGAACGTCAGTCCATCAATGCCTAGTTGCGGCCAAGGTTCGTACTTTTCTGAAAAAGTAAGTAAATTAATTATAAATTCTAGAACGATAATTTTTCACGCACCAATATAAAAAGAAAGATAAATATTTTTCACCTCACAATCATCTCGGAAAGATTCTGTTTATCTGAGTGCAAAAGTGCATTATGTCAATATGTCATGTCAATATGTCCGCACCACTGCAGTCCATGGCTAAGCTACGCACGTGTATTTAGCTTGGTTTGTATGAAAATGTAGGCTACATCGTACACTGCTACCCTGCCTACGGCCACTCAACGTGGCTGGAAAACAAATGATCCGTGCAGCGAACCAGGCAAACCTCTCCGCGCGCGTGCAGTGGACGGTCGCCATAACGCAATTTTTAATGCTGGCATACAGTTACATGGCACTTTATCACGTCAAAACAAAGAAGGAATCCTAGGCATCAAATAGACCTAAGCTAAAAGCTTTGTGTAGCATCGCCTACGCATAAGTAAACTTTAACTCATATATAAAGGGGATGCCAACATTTGCAAGACATTCCAACATTGGCTTCGGAAACAGTGTCGTCTCTCGAAGAATATTTTTTACAAAAATGTTGAAGATCACTGCAATTATTAGTCTTATGTTCATCGGTGAGTTTTATTTTTTATTTTTCTATTACTCAAACATATTGCTTTTACATGAGTACTCGCCAAACTTTCCAGTTTGATGGCGAAACGAAAAATATTCATTACATAATTACATTACATTCTTTGGAATGCGCTCTCTCTGAATATCAGGATGGCAACCAGTCGGTTATCTTTGAAAGTGAACATATTCGTAAGAAATCGGCAAAAACTTCCTAGCGCTGATTTGCTAGATTCGTTTTCTCCTCAACCGATCCTTATTTCTCACCATGATTATAAAATACAATAATTATCATCGTAACACCGAATATTTAGTTTTAGATGTAAAAACATGCGGGGCAGTCTTAGGGGACTGCCAATAGAAGTGAAAACTAAGTAACTTGTGAATTGTATATCTATTTACATATATACACGGTATACTATAGCTCATGGGAAGTGTGCGGTGACGATGACGCGAGTTCCATGATTTTTGTTCACCCAAAAAGTGCTCAACGCGCCTAAAGAAGTTTTCACTTCAAAAAGTATTTGGAAAGTTTCCAAAGGCTTTTTTTACACCTTAAACGGTTACAAAATCAAATTCAGTGATATAATTGCAATTCAATATTAATATTCTAGATCACTAGTTAGCGATATTTCCATACAGTAATATTGCCGAAATAATCAAAACAGGTAAATATTTGACAGCTACTTGCGACGTTGCCAACTTTTAGAATGAATTCTTGTGTAGACAGTTACGTAATTGGAGCAATTTCGCTCGATTCATTTTTTATTCGAAAATCATGTCTGTTGTTAAAGATTATTTAAATAAAATCAAGATTACTCGGCTTTTATGTTTAAAATAAGTATTCACAGTAAGAACATATAGTTTATTATCCAGCCACAAATATTTTTTTATTCTAGATCAATTTTATTATTACTTGAGTTATAAACGAAATAAGAATTGAGACTTATGTCATTCAGTTTCGTGCTCGATGTGTTAGCGTTTAATACATATCGGAGTGGCGAGGTGTATGGGGGCGGAGCTTGCGTGAAAATTGTCTTTAGAGCACCTGAACCTCGAATAATTGTAATACCTAATAATTTACTACTAACATACCTACCTATGTACTTTATCATCTAAATATTTGCATGATATCACTACATGGCGGATTGTATCTTTGCACTGAATTTTATACAATGTGAAATTTAATTCAGAAAAAAAATCTGCTGTTCCCTTCATTATAACGAGCTATGCGAACATAAATGTATGGAACAACAGATTTTTTTTTCGCGATTTCAGGGATGTCCCCATAGTGAAAGTAGTTCATAATAATGAGTACAATGACCCCTTAAGAGGATGCATACGAATTAAATTTCACATTGTATATATAACATCTCTTGTACCCAACATATTTTATACAAATCAATTATTTTGATTTGATTTCCACTGCTGAGCATGATGAGGTCCTGGGTTCAATTCCCGGGTCGGGCAAAGTATTACTGGGTTTTCCATCTATAATTCGTCAGTAGCAGCTCGGAGTCTGGATTTGTGCATAGCAATAGGCTCGCCCCCTACTACATGGGACTAAATCGTAACTTGCGAAATGTGGGTGTACTATAGGTACAGTTCTACCTAGCCCTTCGCGGAATACAAGCGTGATGGTATGTTTTATGTTGTGTGTGAATGTTGATTCTAAATCTGTAATGCTATTCTGTAAAAATCTCACCGTGAAAACTTAGGCGAAGTGAGCTGTCAATAGTGTCAATCACTAGCAATGACAGCTTACTTCACCAAAATTTTCATGGTGCGATTTTTACAGAATCGATCGGCTGTTTTCCTATTTCTGCAGTGAGCTCGGTGTGGTCTGCGTGTGACTCATGCGGCAGTGAGTGCACGCGCGCGTGCGGCACACGGCGCTTCCGAGCGTGCTGTTTCAACTACCTGAGAAAGAAGAGGGGCCCAGACGTCTTCAAGGTAACTTACAATACAGTCCAAGTAATAATTAATAGAAGTCTGATAAGACCACAAATTATTTTTCGTGGATAAAAAACCATGATACTGGTTTTTTATCATCGAAAACATGTTGAAGGTTATTTTTTAATTTTCGTGACAAGAATTCTATTCGAATTTTTCTCTGCTTTCTTTGCAGGTCTACACTCTCGGTCAGGATGTTAAAGAAACTCAGTCTAGGTCAAAACCCGTTGCCGCCGTTTCAAATGATCCCATCTCTAGGAGTTTGTCAAGCGAAAACTATCCATACTCCTCAGAATTTATGGTTGATAATCACTTGTACTAAACTGTACTTAAGTATTTTGGACCCTATCAATTAAAGTTTTAAGCAATTTTTACTGAAGAAATAATAACGTTACATCGTCAGGACTACGGCTAGCGAATTGTGTATTGTTTAAGGAAAACATAATGTTAAATGTATTACTTTAATTAACAATAAATAACTTCATAGACATTGTACTTGCGATTATTAATTTAAAACCCAGATAATAAGCCGGCGCGCGTCAGTAGTAGATAACACATATAATACAAAAACTACAATTCTTCGTAAGTACTAATAATGACACTATTAATGACAAATTATTACCAAAGACAGAATTGTACAGAAGGTCGGCTCTGTAACGAACAAAAACAGGCGCACGCACACAATATAGACGCGTATACGTAGGGTGATTCAGACGTCGCTGTACGTTTTTTTTTCTAAGTGAAAGCTTCATTAAGCGCGTTGAGCGATTTTTGGTAGAGGTAAACTTATGGATTCACGTAGTGCTGGGTTATAGAATATAGATGGCGCTAATACCAGTTTTAAGTTTTCACTTTTTTTTGTCGTCTAGTATCTGAGTTTTTATGCCGCCCATGGGCCTCTGACTTGACGTCGAGAAATATCTCTCAGGCTTGCCGGTTTCCTTGCCTTGGGTTCGAACTCGAGACCTATGACTTGGCAGTCCGACGGTTACACCACTAGGCTAGCACTGCTTGTACGGTAAAATAGTCTACCGCCACTGTTTCCTAGTTCGGCCCCAAATGCTAATACTTTTGCGTACTTTAAGTTTAGATTAAGCACTCTACTTGTGAAAAATTTACATATTTATGTGAATAAATAGCACTGCGCAGCGTGGAGCGGCGCAGCTTGGCGCGGCGTGGAGTGGCGCAGCGTGGCTCGGCGCAAGGGCGCCAGTCACGGGTTACGGGTTACGGGTATACGGGTTTTTTTTTTTACATTGTTTATCAAATGTTGATCTCTGTATAAAACTACAGCGGCTGCACACGCAACCATGCGCTCCGTATCACTTGACATGTTGGAATAACGACCAACAGGCCGTACCAGGCCGAAACATGGGAATTCTCGGCACGACAGGCGTGGCAACGTCTGGCGCGTTCTGTCAGTTAACGGGCCGAGAGACGTACTTGAATCTTGTCTATATGTGCGTGCGTTTTCGCTCAGTGTATGGAGTCAAACTTCTGACTTCTGTACTATTTTGTGCCACGATCGTGTGGTTGACTTGGTGTGTTTGTTGTAATGTGTCATTTTAGTGCTATCGTTGTTATTTGTTCAGTGTCCCGGTGATATCCCACGGGCAGCAACCTACACCACCTAGAGTTTTTGTGAGTGATTCTGGAATAAAGAAGTTATCTGTACCTAAGTAAGTACTTCAAAATCTATATATATAGTAATATTACATGGGAAAGTAAAGCTCTTTCTGTCAGTCTGTCTGTTACGTCTAAACTACTGAATGGATCGATATGAAAAACAGATAGGTAGCCTGAAACCTGGACTACGACATAGGCAACTTTTCATCTTACAGGATGTAAGTCCTGTAAATTACACTTTCCGCAATACTTATTATAAAAATAAACACTGAAATCGAAATAAAAATTATCACTATGATTCGTCCAAGGTATTACAATAATGACCGTTTTCAAGGTCATCCTTCAAAACATTATTGTACCTAATGTTGTAACATGTTCAGCAATGCCTAGTTAAGTCGGATCCAGACGTGTGTAATGTAATGTATCGTGTAATTTAGCACGAATTCTGCATGGAAGGCACTACAAGCATTACATGTAACGCTCGGCTGGCGCTCGCGTTGATCCATCGGCTGTCGGTTTTTAGCGCGAACACAAGGCTCTTGCAGTCGTACACACATACAGGATTCGAATTGAGTTTGAACGCCGTCCACGTTAATTGCATTACATAAGACATTACACACGTCTGGATGCGGTTGTACGTAAAACGAAACGTAAGCAGATCACTAGGCAACCACTCCTGTTTGTAGGCAATGCGTAAACTTCAAAATATTTTTTTTTACACTTGTCTGGTATTTTTAAGCAAGTTTGGTGTCTGTCAATACTGTAGACAGCCCGTAAGAGTTGCCTAAGCATTACACATCAGTGAATCAGTGTCGTAACATTATCGCCGAGTGGTTGCATTAATTTTGGGTGTCGCCTGTTTTTAATGAAATCGAACATTTAACCTACGTATTAAAGTGTAATAAAGCATAATATTCTATCTATCCGTCTAATTTTGGACATTGTATGCATAACATCGTTACATGTTTTCCTTCCCTATCAATTAAAAGACTAATTTATTAATAATTAGGTAGCTGCGCCCCGCGGTTTCACTCGCCTAGGTCTAGATCCCGTGGGAATATCGAGATAAAAAGTATCCTATGCCCTAACCTAGGCCATGGTCTACCCAAGTGCCATACAAAACATACAAAAAGTATAAGTTTAATATGATTGTATCATACACATATATATACCTTTCGGAATAAATTCTCTAAGGTCTATTTAAATCCTTGTTTTCAATTGATGTTATTTCCACTTACACAAACATCAACTGTATGTAAGTGTAAATAAAGCTGATTTTAGACTGACTAGTACTGTTGAAAAGGTCATAAAAAATATGAAGTTGTAGCGCAAACTGAACCTTATAAGTAGGCATTACAGTTGTTTTTCCTAAAACTCGTGTCTGTTTACATGTTTGGCAAATAAATTGCGAACGCAGATTAAGCGATGGGGAAAACCGCATTAAAATCCGTTGCGTAGTTTAGAAGAACAGCGCGGTCACACAGACTGACACAAAATGCGAGTTTAATAAAATTGTATTGCATAGATTTAAAATATTTCCATATACTGCTGGTTCATTCTGAGTAGTATTTTGTATCAGTACGTTAACGTTAGGAGCGCTAACAGTACCGGGTGGCTTCCATAAAAGAATCAGATATATTTAGATTTGAATACGTAATTATTTAAATGAAATCAAATTAATCTAGAACATTTTACATGATGGCGCGCTCTGTCAGCTCATCAAGCTGAGTCTTTATTATTTTCTAATCGTTTAAATGCGAAATAGTGTCATTATCTTATCATCATCGTTAAATAGTCTCGGAAGTCGCTGAGAAACGCCACGCAGGCTAAAGTTTCAACTCAAAAGCCAATGACCAGAATGTAAGGAACAGTGTTGTGGAATACGCAACGAGAAGATTCGACGAAGCTTCAAAACGCTGCCCAGCCCAGCTGAATTATTTTCTTAGCAGTAATTAATGATAACTATACAAATAAAGTGCAATATAACGAAACTAACGAAGTATTGTAATACGAAAAAGGATCAAAATCAGTCCTGACTAAGCTATATCAGTTTTTACAGAGTGATCTTTGCGATGGCACATGGCCGTTTTGCGTGGATGTGACGCATATTTTCCCCCCACTTGTTCTTTTTCGTGTTTGTGTTCATTCTTTGCGTCATGTTTACCGCAAATAACCGTAATTTCTTTTTTCTTTCTTTCACATCAGGGCTTAATCCAAAACTATGATTACCATAGCAAAGTGGTCAAAGGAACCGTGACCTCGATTGTGAAGGAAAATAAAACTGTATTTATTTTTAGTTTTTTCACAATTTTTATTAATCACGGAAAATAGAAAATCACAATTTCCATTGATTAAACACAAATTATATGAGTTCTCAACACTTTGGGGTGTATTTATAAACGCTGCTAAAAAGTTAAGTAATGATTAACGACCGTTTAACCATACATTTTTGATGTTTGAACGTCACTTAACTTTAAGCAACTTTTATAAATAACACCCTAGATATTTATCAGCTACCATATCGATTAGTGCAATAATACTGCGGTGTGGTTTTTGTAAAAAAATAACGGATTCGATGGTAAGACTGTTTGTGAGTCTTTAAGCCTTCTGACGACCCGTAACGACTGTCAAAGATACATGGATTACAGCCAAGAACAACGGCTTAATGTGTTTTCCGAGGTACAGAGGGATATGTGAAGATGGTCACCCAACCAAGGACCGGCCTTGGCAAGCGTAGCTTACACTGACAAATTGACCCGTGCCGCGGCTCTTATTAAGTCAACCAAAAGCCCTTACCACGAGCAACAAATCGACACCTCCATGCAATAACATCGTAACTCACTTTTTGTGATTTTACAGAAGAGCGATTTTAAAGTTAGAAAAATTATAGCAAACTCAAAACACCCCGTACAATTTTTGAAGTTGGCTCTATTTAATATAGTTTTAGAAAAATTGTTTTCATGGGTTTTCATGACTTACGTGAAAAACAAAACAATGAAATGACATATAAGTTACGAGGACAAACATTGTATGTCTTTTTTTTTTTTTTTGAGGATGGGAAATTATCAAATAACTTCTCCCGCTCTGGGTGGAGCGGGAGGGCGTGTCAGACTTTTACTGACTAAAACCCACCCGTGTTCCTTCCGTTGCCTGTGTGCCGAGGTCGCGATATCCCTTTCAGACAAACCCGCGACCCCGGCAGGCATTGGCCCTTCCGGACCCCGTCAGTTGGTGCTGACATCTCTTTGAGGCGCGCGTGGAACACAACGCGCCGTCGACCCGGGCCTGGTCCCTATCGGACGGCGAGCTACCCATTGCTCACCGTCCGCAAGCCCGCGCCTACGGTGGCCGGAAGTCGGCTCGCGACTCCCGACGCCCGGGGCGTCTCCTGCGGCGACTAGGGGCGCGAGGGGGCGCATTTTGCCTCTCCCTCGCGCGCTCCGCCTCCTCCTTCGCGAGCATTACTGCTTCGCAGAAGGAGGTGACGGCCTCCCATGCACTCTCGCTCCGGACCATGGCCTGAACCAGGGCCGGACGCGAGAGATCGCCGCCGCCGATCGCCTCCGTGAGGACACGGCGGTGCTCCGCCCAAGCTGGGCAGACCTCCACCGTATGCTCCACCGTGTCCTCCGGGCGATCCACACAGTGATGACACCCGGGCGTTTCCTCCCGCTTTATTCTGAACAGGAACCTCCCGAAACAACCATGTCCGGTGAGGACCTGTGTCAGGCGGAAGGTGAGGACGCCGTGGCGCCTCTCTAGCCACTCCTCAAAGAGGGGACTTATCAACGCCACAATTGTGGCGTGCCCAGCGCTGGGTTGCGACAATCGCACTCTCCATGCCGCCATGAGATCCCGCCGGAGCTCTGTCCGCTGTGCCGCGATTTCTCGCGGCAGCGGAGTTACGCCCCGGCGTTTCGCCTCCTCGCGCAACTCCCACATGTGCGCGAGGACTTTTGCCTCCAGATCCCATGGCGGTAGTCCGGCAAGGAGGCTCGCCGCCTCACGGGAGACCGTGCGGTATCCTCGTACCAGCCTGATGGCCATGACCCTTTGGGACGCGTTCAACCGCTGGGCTGGTCGCAGCCTTAATGAACGCGCCCACACCGGTGCCCCGTAAAGGGCCATGGACCGCACGATCCCCGCGTAGAGCCTCCGGCAGGAGGCGTTTGGACCCCCTAGATTGGGCAGAAGCCGCTTCAAAGCAGCCCCTGCCCTCTGCAGTTTGGGAGCCAAACGTCGGAAGTGCTCCACGAAGTTCCACCGGCTGTCGAGGACGAGTCCCAGGTACTTCATCGTCGACTCGACACCGATGTGAACCCCTCCTGCCGTTATCCGGGAACCCGACAGTGGCGCGTTCCGAGGACCATAAAAACACATGGCCTCGGACTTGTGCAAGGCCACCTCGAGTCCCAATTGCCGGATCCTATCGACGATTGTCGCAACCCCGCGTGTCGCCAGTTCGGCCGCCGCCTCATGCGACCTCCCCTGCGCCAGGACCAGCGTGTCGTCAGCGTAGCAGACTACACTGACGCCGCTAGGGAGGTCGGCGCGCAGCACCCAGTCGTAGCCGATGTCCCACAGATGCGGCCCCAGGACCGATCCCTGTGGGACACCGCACGACATCTCTCGCCGGTTCCACTCTCCGTGGTGACCGGGGTAGATGACGGCCCTGTCCGTCAAATAGGCCTCGACCACTCGACAGAGGTAGGTCGGCATCCGGTGATACCGGAGTGCCTCCCTAATGCAACTCCAGGGCAGGGTATTGAAGGCATTGGCGATGTCAAGAGACACCGCCAAGACGACCCCACCCCGGGCAATAGCATCCCCCGTCGTGAGGGCTCGAACGCGCATGATGGCATCCACCGTAGAGCGCCCCTTGCGGAAACCAAACTGGCTCTCCGCCAAGTCCGGTCCCACTCGCACCAGCCGCCCGACAAGGCGGTCTGCAATCACTCTTTCAAAGAGCTTGCCCACCTCGTCGAGCAGCACAATGGGCCGGTAAGCGGACGGAGAGTCCGCCGGGCGCCCCGGCAAACATTGTATGTCTGAGTTACAATTTAGTTTTTTTGTAGTTTAATTTATTTTTGTGGTAATTTTGTATCATGTACATAGATTGTATCTAATGTTACAATTTTGTTGTACTTGATAAAGAAGCTACTCATAATATTTTCTATAAATTGTAAATCAAGTTGCAATTATATTGTTGACAAAAAATATTTTTTGGATTAGTTACAATACTTTGACGTTGGTTTATTTTAGAAACGAAAGGGAATAGAATTACAATGATAGTACAGAAAAAATGCATTTTTTTTTTACATAACAATGCCGTTGTAACTATTTTTTTGGAAAAAAGTGAGTTACGATGTTATTGCATGGAGGTGTCGAAATTAGAGAAGCTAGAAAAAAATTGCACCATGAGTTGTATAAAGGCCCTGCATCGCAACTCGTATTTTATTTATGCGAAACACGATTTGTAGGACGAGTAACACAAACATTTTGATTTTCAGATCTCGATGCCTGCGGCTACTATATAACTGAGAACTCCTGCGACTGTGAGTGCTGTCGCATGTTCAGTTAACTTCCTGCTACTACTGCAACAAGATGGCGAGCTCTACAGACACTATCACAAAAAAATATCCAAAGCGTTCTGGAACATCCGGGATTCGAGGTCATCTGTATGAGACCAAACTTCTTAGTTTAATATATTTTAGAGCTATACACAATGAAAGAATTGAAGAGTTTCATTTAGCCACAAATGTAGACAAATTAGGTTCGTTTGACGATATTTGTTTTAGGGCTAGAGTGAAAGGGATCGATAAGCCTCTTACAGTGTTCATACAAGCAAAACACAGAGAAAATAATGCAATTTCAGCGCTCAATCTTAAAAGTGATTTGGCAACATATTTCAACAGTTATTTGGAAATTAGACGCAAATTCAAACCCAAAAATAAAGACGTGCTGTTCGATGGGACATTTTGTGAAACAGAATGTCTATTCGTTATTTACACAACCGCTAAAGTTGACCAACTTACAGAAACATACGAAGGAAAATTTTCTGAACATTTGAATGCTCTGATAAAAACAGGGGAACCTGATTCACAACCAATGCATGGTTTTATCAATGAAGAGCTATATGAACTAGTTTTGGAAGAACAAATCACAGCACTGGCTCGTCCGATGGCGAAGTGTATATTTGGAGAATTTAATGATATCCAAATGTTGATGCAGGATGAGCTCGTATTACGCTACCATATAATTTTGGCGCAAAAAGTTTTCGATGTTTCCGAGAATCAATCTGAAGGACATCGTGTCGCAAGCTTTAGACAAAACTTTTTTGATATCAACGAAAAATTTTTGCGGTTATTTAAAGATGAACTATGCACAGAGATTTTTAAAAGACGAAAGCTGAATTCAGTCATTTTGAGCCGTTTACTGAATGAATTTGATTTGGCTGCCTGCGATGTCACTGATAATGAAAATGTTAATAAACAAATTGCATGCAATATGACATTTAAAAACAGAAAATTTGAGTTCCTTGACAAAACAACATCAGAACATCAAAGGCTACTGGACAAAATTAATGAATCACAAGAAACCATAGAAAAAACAGTTAAATTGGCAGTAGAAGCGTGTTTGCCAGCACTAGAATTTAAAGTACCGACTTCATTCGGCAATAAAGATTTAACGATAAAAGGAGGCGACCAAAGAATCGAAAGAAAATTAAAAGATTTGTCATCTAAAATTGTAGGATTAATAAAACAACCGTGGCCCGATAATATTGTCGTGATAGATGAATCTATGGGACAAGGATTTCTACAGCTCAGTGGTGGCATAGCTTCTGCTGTTGGTAATTTATTAGTTTTTGATGACGTATCAAAGCTGATGAAGTTTAATGACAATTACGAATCACTGGGAAAGCTTGCCAAAAAGTTATTTGATAAACTAAATACTGAAGTCGTAAACTTGTATGAATATAAATTTAATGTGAAAGTAAAAATATTTCCAAAACTTTCATTCACCACTGACGAATATACCGAAAATATTTTGAGTGACTTTTCCAAAATGTTACTATTTTACACATCCCAATCTCATGAGGATACAGTGGAGACAACTTTAATAAATGAAATTTATAATAGTTTATGTGATGACGTACAAAATGGAGAAATTACATCCGAAGCGATATTTCTCAAGTACCATGATGAGATACAAAAATGGTGGATGGAGCCTAAAGTGGGAGAATATCTGACCAAAGAAGGCAGTAAATATGAAAGTGCTGTAAAACATACTTCAACTCAGCCATTAATCAGCGTTATAAATATGATGCAAAGGATAAAGAATAAAAATTACACTTTCAGTAAAGATGCTGTAAATTCGATTAAGTTAGAAGACCTGCCTACAGGAACGGTTATCGCTACAAAGAACAGTGCACTTACTATTGCTAAGCTTACAAAATATTTAATAAATAATGACTGTGCCATGTTAGATTTGAAATATATTTTTAATTTATCTGCAAGAGACGACAAAACATTACGTAGAGATCTGAAAAATACGAACGCAGTAAAAACAGTTATTGTTGTCTTTGACAAAGCACTAATTACCACAATTTCCAGCAATAAATTGGAAAATATTGTAAACTCTATAAAAGACAAAATAATTATTATCATTGCAGACCAGAAATCTGTTGAAAATGCAAAAAACTATTTCTTACTAAAAGATAACGTAGTTAAAGATGAAAGAAATAATTTACTTGATATGAGTGAAGAAACGCAGAAAAGTATATTACAGAACTCAAAAGTTATATTTCAAGGTGACGAATTAACTTTAGACCAAGTCTTAGACGATAAATCGATTAGATTCGTTGGAGGCGATGTGTTGGCGGTGTGTGTGCATTGTAATAAAAATACAATTGGAAAACCTGTAAGTCAATTAAATAATAAAGAAAAATTAAACTGCCAAAAGATTGGAATATTATTTGAAAGAGAGGAATCAAACCAATGCTCTCACCCTGAATCTGATGAAGAAGATGAAGAAAACTATAGTAACTGTATCTCTGTCTCATCGGTACACGACATAGAACGTGACATTTTACTTATCCTTGGGGAACCTGGACAGACGACTCTACTCACTAGCGTGTCTCTTAAAACGAAAAAACAGGATCCAACAATCTGGATTATTAGAATTAACTTATTGGAGCACTCCGGACAATTCCGTGAGTGGCAGAAAGATAAAACAGTCATCTGTACTATGGAAACTTTAAAATTCTTGTGTCAAGTTGCAATTAGCGAGCAAAATAGCAAAAAGGACGATATACAAATAACACTTGAACAGTCTAATGACACCATACATCTAAAGGATTGTACAGGGGATGACTGGACTGCATTCGAAATGCAAATGTTCCTGCATTATTATTATAATACAAAAAAACTAATTTTCTTTTTCGATGGCTTTGATGAAATCTGTCCAAAGTATGCGTTTGAGGTTTGGTGTCTTATACAAACAATAAAAAAACATTCTCAGAAACATAAAATATGGATCACTAGCAGATCGTATGGCAAACAGAAAGAGATCAGCCAAATCTTTTCCCAACTATGTTGGGGTGGGCTTCCAGTCTGAGTTGATGCAGCTGAAGACCAGTATTTTACATGGAGCGACTGCCTATCTGAACTCCACACTCAGTTACTATGTAACACGATACCACTTCTGATGGAATCTAATCATTTAAAGTGAATCCACAGTTGTAGCCCGCGAAATTCAATTTTTCTTACGTTTTTTGCAATTTGCAGGTCAGTGTTAAGTTGTATCTTGATCAAAATATGATGCGCGACTATAACAGATATGTATTTACAGAATTATAATCATTGGAATCATTTATACATCTCTCTAAGTTAGATTTGTTCCATAAAAAGTTTTCTGTTCTGCAAAAAACGTAAGAAAATTTGAATTTCGCGGCCTACATCCACCTTAAAGGCATTACTTTTCACTACGTCTAGCCAAGTGTCTTGCCCACCTCCATTTCAGAACAGCTACCTGTATTCCAACATCTTGAACTCTAGTACACTTTTTAGTACAGAACGAAACTTTAGCACGTTTTTATTTCGGCATTCAGAGACGCCTAGTGTAACTGAAACCGGGCAGTGGCGCGTCAATCGTCACTTTCTGAGTGTCGACTCGACCAACAACGACGAACGCAATCCAACTTTTATATTGAATTTTTAATAACGAACTTTGAAGAAGGCTCCGCGTGGCAATGGCGAAATATGAAACTGAATATTTTAATTCTTTGATCGTGTTAAGTGAGTTTCTACGTGTTTGAGAAATGTATTTTATAAATCTCTTTTTAATAATAGAGTTTTGTTTAAATTTGTAAATAGGATAATCTATCGATTGAGCAAAGTGTTACGGAGTTTTTCGGTAGGAATTTCTGGGTTGTTGCCCGGAGTTTGGACTTGTGCCCAGCTAATGGCAATAGGCTCGCCCTCTATTTCAAGGAACATCTGCAATACAAAACTAGCGAAATATGGCTGTACTAAACTGACTGGCAAATATGCATAGATTCGACTGGAAGTGAACACTAAGTTGGGATCTAGCTAGGATGACTTTGACTTCACAGAAACGACTATACGAGTAGTCCACAGTACATAATTTACGTGAAATGCAATATTATAGATTATAGGTACTATGCTTGTGTACAGATTTTGCGCCAAAGAATTATAGTACCGTAGTATCGGTGTGCACTTATTGCTAATGCAGAGGTACTGAAGGTGTCTGAAAATGTTGCAGTAGACACCTAAAACCACTGTTACATTGAAACGAGCACGAAATTCATACTTTGTACTAAATTCTTTTCGAATAAGTTGGCTCATCGTTATTTTATTTTTGTTTAAATAGGTCCACTTCACAAACACACTCGCAACTTTCTCTACGCCATAAAAATATTTGTTTTTCGCTGGAAAAAAGCCCGTAATACAACATCAAAAAAAAACTCTATCCGACCTGTGAGGGTTGTTAAGTATCATACTGAGAATCTATGTGGTAATAGGAAAAAAAAAATACGACGCTTTTGTTATCAAATGGAAATTTTACACGGCCGTCCCGTTTAGCGGGTCACAAGTCATACATAACTGATTGAATTTGCAAATTTTTAATAGAATCGGTATAATTTTGGTACCTAGCAATAACGTTTTTTATTTTCAATAATAATAAGATTTTTTATTATTTTTCGGTAATGTTATTGCAGAACCTAATGCCCTTTTCGGATCGGGCAGGGTTTGGTTACACATTCTATAATAACACTGCTACAAGATATTTTGGCGCTCGACCGACGTTGACAGGGGGGCGCTGCTGGTAAACATTTGTGCAATTCTTTTGTGAAAAGTCACTTGAAATGTATTCAAAAACAAGATGGCGGCGTTAGTTCTGATTTTGACCACGCGCCAATATAACCTTGTAGCGCTTTATGCAAGGGCGACGCCAGCCGATGGCCCGGGGGGGGCAAGTTGATATATGGAGGAAAGGAAAGTCAAGAAGAACACATGAGCCTTTACACTTATAATGCGAGTCTTGATCTCAATGGGTTCAAAATCGACGCTGGTGTACATTTGATTTTTAACAAATCAGTTTCAACTCGTTAGTCCCGATAGGAACTGAGTAAAACAATGATTTCCATTTTTAATGTATGGATTGGAAACGGACCTTTTGGGTCATTTTTCCCAAAACTATTTAGAACTGTAGAGCTGAAACCTAATAGATATTATGACTGGGCCTACCACCAACATATAGATATGAATAATTACGTCCCCGGACTCTGGATTTGACCTCGTTTAGGAGATATGGAACTTTAAAAAACCAAATAAAAGTCGTCCAAATAAACAAAATTGGCTTTATAGTTATGTAGTTTCATTACATTAAAATGCCTTGTAATTGACAAAATATTTAATTCGATTTTTTTGTCAATTGCCCCCAATAGCGGCCCCCTTTGCCCCCCCTTGGCGACGCCCTTGGCTATGAGTAGTGAAGCAGCAAGTCACCCAGCCACTACACAAAAGGGTCAAAAGGTTGTCAAAAGTTTCAATAAATAAGGAAATCATTCCACAATGTTTGTCTTCTTTAAATGGTTCCCATAGTAGAACCCCGCAGAGAACCCGTATACCCTTACACAAGGTTGATAGGCAATATGTTATGAAAGCCGATATCAGTGCCAACAATAGCCATTGAGAGCAGGATCAAGTATAGTGCGGAGAAATTATGGATAGCTTGTATATGAGAAACCGGTACATAGGACAGCAGTAGGAGGCATGAGATAACACATATTTTTGGCTCTAAGTAGTAAATAATATCGTAATAATAATAAACATAAGCCCAGACCGCCGGAAGCTTGGGCCCTGTTCCCAATGCCAGTGGGCTACAATTTTTTATATTTTTAATTCATTATGCTATTTTATTATATTATTTAAAAATATAATTTATATGTTTTTTAGCAATAAAGATTGTATACTTATATTTTATGTACTTAATGAAATAAAGGAAAAAATTATAAACATGAAATCCACAATGGCGCCTTAATAAGCAGCGCCAAGTATCATAAATAGAAAAAATAATAATTAAGATATGTAGTAGAATAATCCAAATCAAGTTCTCACGGAAAGAAATTTAAAATTGAAAAGTTGAACAAAAATCTCGGAAATATGAAAAATTCGGGAAAAAATGAAAATACTTTTTTCTATGGGATTTTTGTATAAATTTGGACAGGATAACGTCTGTCGGGTTAGCTAGTCTATATAATAAAAATGAAATGGTGTTCGTTGGAAAGCGCATCACTTGGGAACGGCTGGACCGAACTGGCAATATTTTTTTTTAATGTTCGTAATAGTCTGAATCAGGTTCTTACGGACAGAAAAAGAAGAGTTGCTGGGCAAGTTGGAAATTCGAGAGAAAAACTGAAACTGCTTTTTTCTATGGGATTTTTGTATATTTTTTTTTTCGTGTTCACGTCTGTCGGGTCAGCTAGACTATATAATTAAAATGAAATTCTGTGTTGATAAGCGCATCACTTGAGAACGGTTGGGCCAATTTGAATTATTTTTGTTTTAAAATGTTTGTAATAGTCTGAATAGTTTCTTTCTTACGGAAAGAAAATTTTAAGAGTTGCTGGGAAAGTTGGAAAATTCGGGAAAACGGAAAGTGCTATATTATATGAACTATTGCCTCAGGTCGGATCAGCTCCGACTTCCGGCCACCGTAGGCGCGGGCTTGCGGACGGTGAGCAATGGGAAGCTCGCCGTCCGATAGGGACTAGGCCCGGGTCGACGACGGCGCGTTGTGATCCACGCGCGCCTGGAAGAGATGTCAGCACCAACTGACGGGGTCCGGAAGGGCCAATGCCAAGGTCGGGTCAGCTAATAAGAACATTACAGTTAATTAGGAGTAAATTAGTTTATTAATTCTTGATTGTGTTATAACTTGATGTTGTAAGTAGTTGTAAAGTAATTTACTCCAAATTAACGGTATCGCTAAATACCAGACACTGACAATAGTTTGGGTGACCATTAACAGTTCCAAATAGTTTAATGGTGACAATAAACGCGTTGGCTCTTCATAAACTGTGACGTCATTAAATTCTGTATCTATTATAATGCCGGCCCGCCATTAGGTAATGAGCTTGTTAATCTTACTAAATATGGTATATTAAAATATTATACACTATGTTAAACAGAGGGCGATCCCGTTAATCCGCAATAGAATAGCGTACATACATGCCAAAAAATATACACATCGAAAAAATTTTTTTTTAATTTTTTTAATAAATAAGGAAAGATGCAAAAAAAAGAATCTCTGTACACGCGCACTTGTCTTTCAACGTGGAAATACAAGTGCGACAAAAGCGCGTGTACAGGGTGTTTTTTTTAGGTACCAATTTAAAAAAAATTGTGAATATTTTATTAATAAAAAATAATAAAAATCCATTTTTTTTTTCTGCATGTTTGAACGCTATACCGTTGCGGGTTAACGGGAACGTCCTCTGTTAGTCAACATACTGTATATTATTTATTATAAATATAAATAATATAGGAATACGTTGGATGCGAGAACCACGGAAGCGGTCGAAGTGGCGATGTTTGGGGGAGGCCTATGTCCAGCAGAGGACGTATTTCAGCTGAAATGGTGATGATGATGATTACAAATGTGCAAGTTTGTATTTTTGGTTAGATGTTTAGATCTTAGTTACTCAATCACGCAAAAACAGCTGAACTAATATGCTGCCGAAAAAATTTGGCACTCAGATAGTTTAACACCTAGGGTACTTTTAATCCCACAAGTACGTTCCCGTGGGCAAAAGCTAGTACAACATAAGCAGCCAGTTATGATCCCACTGCTGGGACACAGGCTTTCTCCCTGTAAGGGATTGGCACGATCCACGACGCCGGCGCAGTGCGGGTTAGTGGATGTCACATATCTTCGATTTTTTTGTACGATTGATTTTTTTTGCTGTTTTATCAGAATATTTTCCTTTACCGAATAAGAACAACGTGGTCACACAGACAAGCACTGTGATGGGCTTAACACTTTGACGTACACTAAACGCCCATAGGCGATATAACAATAAAACTTCTATTGTATCTCGTTCAGTGTTATTCGAATGCGTACGTCTGTGATGGGCTGAACACCTTCAGCGCCATGTGAATCTTTTTGTCACACCGTGTCTGGAACATTGTCTATCCTTATGCACCTAGCTTCTGACGTTTCATAAGTGCCCTTGTAGGTTTATGTGAAATAAAAATATTTTGAATTTGAATCCAAAAGTATAAAAATCTTTCTGCTTGGTAAAAGCACTGTGTTTCTTTTGAGCACACGTCCTCTTAACCAAATATAATAAAAATATATAATATAAATTATATATTATATGTCGTAGCTTTTGTAGCAAAAAAAAAGATATTTTGCCACCTTCATATTAAAAGTCGCCGGGATTCGAACCCAGTACGAATAATGAAACAACAATAATGACGCAGGACGAATAATGAAACACAGTATCCAGGTTGAAAACACAAAGTATATTAAAAAAAAATGGGTAAAATAAAAATATCATAAACTAGGTAAAATAAAAAAAATTGACGGTGTCGCCGCGTTAAGACACGATTTGGTTAGTTGCAGGATTATTAATTATAGCAGGTACTCTTGACGAAGTACGACGGGCCCATCGGGAAACGTTGGTTGTCTCTGGGTTTGTTTCGCGACGCGAGGGAACGTAGCGCTGGCCAGGGCTGGTTAAGCTCAAGTGAAAATACGTGTTCAAAACCGAATTATATACGAGTCTGTTGGTTACATTACCATTCAACAGCGATGCGGATGAATTTTTCGATGCTATATTTTAGTTTGTAAATAGTTTTAGTTAAGTTAGTATATAATTTTGCTACTTTTGTTTTTAATTACTTATAAGAAGAAAAAGAAAAGAAAGAAAAAGTGTTTATTCTGCACAAACCAAACGCACATTACAAAAAAAAAAAAAACAAAACAATACCACTTTACAGATGAGCCAAAAGCCTCGTATCCATCATTCACAACAGAAAAGTTTGACAAATTTGATCTATTCCCCGCTGTCAGGGTCAGAGGCCAAAGACAATTACATAATCTGTTGCGACATTTACAAAACGAAAACAAACAATCAAACCTACAAAATACCGATTGCAAAGTGGAAAAAAAATAACAGTTTGTGTAACAAGTAACAACAATAACAAGAACAATTAAGCTGTGCGTCGTATCTGTGCAAGAATAGGTCATTGCTCAGCTGAATGCAGTGACTTCGGACGAACCTATTGTCAACAGCGCTGATTTTCAGCAAAGACCTCGCGAATAACGTAATGACGTCCCCCCGTGCGAGAATAATTAAACAAGGTAAGCAAAAATTCTGAAATTATAGTACATATGCATAATAATTAAAATAAAATAAAAAAATATATATATCTGTATTTATGCGTAACATATAAAAAATAAAAGATACTTATACTGAGAGTTATTAAATAATAATGACAATGAAAATAAATAAAATAGACAGTAAATTACTGCGGTGTGTTTCATAAACCTACTATATTAGTAGTACTTACCTATAATTTCATTATATACCCCACCATGGGAATTGCGATGGCATGGCGGCCATTTGCAAAACCCATGGCGTTCGCAAGCGACAACCATGCTTTTGTACAGAGCGGTAAATTTGCTAAAATAACCAGTACAGCCCAATAATGATTCTATATATTCTTTTATTATTTTTAGTGGGCCGAATGGGTGTTCGATCTCTTTATGCTCAATGTAAATCGATGGACGGAGTAAAATCCACCGACATAAGTTGTTTGTACCCACTTATAATATAAATTTAAATTATGAAGAAAATAAAGCCCGGGGCTTGTCAAAAATTTATCAAGAATTGGAGGAACGTCCACTTTAAGGGATGGCGCTGAGAGTGTTAAGGCCTATTCTATTCTTCACTAGAAAACCACACCATATAACGTCTATGAAACTAGGAACAATAACAATTTAACGCCACAAGTGACCCGTAAGTCATTATCGCCGATCCAATAATCCCAATATACATTGAGACTACCTAAACTTGTTGAAAGTTATGCCTACAATATGATTCGTGTGTTCGACCATACGAATAGAACCTTTTCTAACAAATCTAATATAGGTAAAAGTTTGAGGGGCAGAAATAGATCTCTGTGGTGTTATGTAAAGTTTCATGGTATTTGTATAATATTAATGGGAACTGGATTTTGTAGGAGAGGTTTTTCTTAACCTCTACGGGAAAGCTCTTTGCCTGCATCTCACCTGATGGTAAGTGATGATCAGGCCGAAGGTGGAAGCAAGCTTCACCCGGAAACCTAAACCACAGAGGAACTGGCTATCTTACTTCTAACAGCCAAAACACAACAATGTTGCTAACATTGTTGTTTTATGGCGCCAGACTTAAATAAGATGGTGGTAGCTAGCCAAGCTGACTTAGAGCAAGCCCTACCAACACCAACCAAAACGAGAAGATTTTTTTTGCCCCCTGAGGCAAGGGGACCTCTAGACCACAGAGGCGGTTAAAGGTGGATAAAAGAGTGATCATTGTGCATGTTATTTAAAAAGTTATTATTTATAGCTCTATGATAAAAACTTTACGTCATCATTCAGAAATTTAATTTTGCCTATATTAGTGCAGTTCCACAGCTGCCGGAATTACGCGACGGAAAACAGGCAGAAAGGGTTGGTGTATCGCTTAGGACTTGTTAGTGCTTTCAATCTGTCAAGATATACCTAAGTGAACGACAATTTTATACTCTGTGTCCTTAAAATTCTAAACTTGAAATTGACAAAAGTCGATTTCTGTACTTTCTCCAAACAATCTCTTCTCACTATTTCTTTATTCAAGTTCGATTTTGCGAAAAATACTGCAATCTTTTGCGAACCTCTTGTAATATGCTAAGGGTCGCTGAAGTACCTCGTCCGGATATACCCGAAAAACGTCTTAATAGCGATTTTAAGACGCTGGCACAACTTGATGGTGGATTGGTATTGTAGCTGTATAATAATGAGCGATATTAGCATTATTTACTTTTAAGAATGAACATTGATGAACTTTTTGTACGATATCTTTATTATATCGAAGGAGAAACTGACTGACTGACATATCAACGCAGAGCCAAAATTATTGTGATTAGGAACGTGAAATTTTGCACACAGCTTCCTTTTTGGAATTGATTGATTGATTGCACAGTTATCTATTTTATTTTTCTTACAAGAAATTTACTAATATAAAAACCCGACTACTGATAAATCACGCTCTAAAAAGTTAATTCTTGATTTCAGACAGAAATCAAGACATAGGTACAAAAATGGTCAAGGTAAAGCCGTGCATGCACCTTCAAAATTATAATGGCATGCGACGACGGCTTTACCTTGACCATTTTTCATGTGACGTCAAATTGTCACATAGCCTTAAACCAGGAGCCGATCAAGACGCTTCCAACGATACCTAATTTGTCAAATTATGATGAGTAGTTTAGAAGATGTAGGGAACGGATGAACATAAATACACATACATACCGGTCAAAATCGTAACCCTCCGCCGGGTCCTCCGTAGTCGAGTAAAAAGGAAGCCAGTTACAAAACATATAGTAAGCACCAATGAAATCCAACCTTTTTACATCCTAAACGAAACACATCCTGGCTTCCCAATACTCAGATTCGAAGAAATCGTTAACTTTGCAATCAATACAAGTCGTGCCCTCGAGATATACTAGCGGCCATGTAGGTCAGGCTACTGATAACGCACCTTATCTAGCCCATTTCACCACAGACCGTGATAGGGTTGCCAACTTTTATTTTCTTCTTCTTTTCGTGTGTTTAGAGTTTATTATAAAGCCGCCCATGGGCCTCTGACTTGGCTTCACATGTCGTCGAGAAATATTTCTCAGCCATGCCGGTTTCCTCACAATGTTTTCCTTCACCTTTTTTTATATCAAACTTGATTTTTCCCGCGGCTTCGCTCACGTAGAGGTAACTAACACACGGGAACCTAATAACGGAATAAAATATTCTATGTGTTCATTCAGGTCATAAACTATCTGTGTACCAAATTCCATTCAAATCCGTTCAACCGTTTCAGCGTGATTGAGTAACAAACATCCAAACATTCACATTTATAATATTAGTTGGATATAGTATTATCGAAACCATTGCCTGTAAAACATGGTAGACGGCGAAAAAAAATTAAAATGTACGTAGTAGGCATGTATCAAAAATATTTTTATTCTATAAATGCATTTTTTTTTCTACTATAAACCTTTATTAACAGTTTTTTTTTAAATGTCTCTTATCTATTCCATTAATTCAGCTTTTATGAGATTAATTCCGGCCCTATTGCGATCATCTCGCTATTTTGTATTTTAATAAAAATATAGTAGGTTCGCCTACTATATTTTTTCTTTAGAAATATAGTATTTAGGACTCTAATATAGCAAGATACTATATTATATAGTAGGGTTGGCCACCCTAGACCGTGACAGAATTCGAATGACGTAATATTGTAGGGTGTTCCCACTAAATGGAGTTGTCTTAAGGATTATTTTGGACTATCTTAAAGGGTTTCGATGTTTCCGTGTATGACGATTAGGATGCCTTTCGTATCCTTTGAATTTCAAGGCGTAGCTGTTAAAAAAAGGTTCTACGATGCTAATTTTTTACATCAGCGAGACAGTGAGCATGGCATACTCTCAACTGCCATGCTCTTTCAAGTCAACAATCAATCTGCCTAGCCTTTTCCCAACTATGTTGGAGTCGGCTTCCAGTCTAACCGGATGCAGCTGAATACTGTATTTTACATAGAGCGACTGCCTGTCTGACCTCCACAACCCAGTAACTGGGTAATACGATACCCCTTGGTAAGACTGGTTGTCAGACTTTCGGGCTTCTGACGACCCGTAACGACAAAGATCCACGAATGACAGCCAGGCCCAACGGTTTAACGTGCTTTCCGAAGCACTGAGGAGTCTCGGTATGTTAAGATGGTCACCCATCCACAGAACAACCCCGACAAGTGTAGCTTAACCTGATGGATCGAACCGTGCGGCTGTTATTACTTAGCCACGAGCTCTTTCAAGTCAACATAGATCATAATAACATAATGAACGGCTGGCCAGAAGGATCTTCATCCGTCGATTTCGTCAATATTTCTTATCAATATACCTATCAACTATGTAAATTTAGCGATCATGTATGACGTGTTAAATAATTATATCTCTGTTACCTTGTTTAACTGTCAGAGTTAACATGAGCTGTCATGGTGCATGCTGATGCGATTACCTGAAACGTAATTATGATTACTGTAGCACAATTCAGTTAGAAATCAAGTTGGAACATGTAATTCAGTCTGCCAGTGTGTGTGACAACTACGCTGAAGTTGGGACAACTTGTTGTTTATAACAAATTATTAAATTTGGGTTTACTATAAACCCAAATGTAATAATTTGTTACAAGTGTACAGGTTCATTTAAAGTTACTATAACTTTAAATGAACTTGTATTGTACTTGTAGTTATGTTCAGTAGAGCAATGAAAAAGTTAAGCAACTTAAGAGTGTTATAATACTGACGATTTTCCAGCGTGTTTCGAGCGAGGGGATCTGTGAACGTGCTCTCCGATGGTGCGTAGCGACCTAACCGCGACTACGCGACGTATACGCCGCGTTTTCAGAAAATTGTACACTCGGTTGTCTCGCTCTCCCTCGTATACTCACGTCAATTGCCCTCTTTACGCAAACGCGGCGAATACGTTGCGCACACGTGGCGTGGTCGCTACGCACGTGCAGCGAGAGCGTTGAACAATCGCCTCGCTGATAACTCGCTCGCAAATCGCCAGTGTGATAAGGGTCTAAGAACAATTTTTATCATGCTCTGTGCAACATTTTTAACACAAACGATGGTTTATATTCTTGTATTTTGAAAATTGCGGTAAAAAAATCCGGTTTCTTAATTGATATTATGAAGTTGAAAACTTATCAAACTCTTTCATTAGAAAGAAAGAAAAATAAGTTTATTTGTCACAGAAACACGTGCATAAAGTAAAACATGATAAACTCGAGTAGAAAATAAGAAAATGAAACAGAATAGATTTAAATACAATAACGAGCATTAATTAAGGTGATTTTTTTTAAAATAGGTCGCAAAATTTCAATTTAATTTCAAAAGTCTTGGCAAAGAATTTCTGAATTTCGCAGGTTTCATTGAAGGAATTACCTTAAGTAAGAGGCAAGTTCTAAACTTTTTTGGTGGCAGAACAAAATGGATAAAACCCACTCTTTAAATTGAGAATTTTATCTTAATTTAAAGAGTGGGTTTTATCCATTTTGTTCTGCCACCAAAAGGCAACCAAACGAGTTTGACTTCATTATTTAAGCTTATTAAATGTTCCACTAACTAAGATTCATCATTTAATAGGTACCTATATCGTAAGTCCGTTATGTCATTTATTCAAACTAGGCTTACAATCAACACTTTTTAACGTTGAATTATATATAAAATATGTAAAAAAGTGCCATGTGCCATAAGTACTGCAATAACATTACGAAAGAGTAACAAAAAATCTTATTATTATTGAAAATAAAAAAGTTATTGCTATTTAAAATTCTCATTTTTAGAACCAAAATTACCCCAAATCCATTCAAAATTAACAAAATTTTCAACAGGGGTGAACTATGACTTAAACGTGGCGATTTTTTTTTCCTGTTCTTGAAAATTACCACAACACCCTCATGGATCGTATAGGGTTTTCTTTACATGTTGTATAAGATGTATTCAAATACGAATTATAAAAGAAGTGCTGAAGGGTAGGCGTTTTGGGGGACTTCTAAACGCCCGCCATTCACCAGTTCCTAGTGACTTAGCTAGAAAGTAGTGGCGCAACAAACTCCCCAGCAGCACAGCTGTCTGTTCAGTTACTAAACTAATGTGTGAATGCATAAACACATTCCGGATAAGACGGGAGGAATCGCCCGGAGGACACCACTGATCGCCCGGAGGACACGGTGGAGTCTGCCCGGCTTGGGCGGGGCACCGCCGTGTCCTTGTGGAGGCGATTGGTGGCAGTGATCTCTCGCGTCCGGCCCTGGTCCAGGCCATGGTACGGAGCGAGAGGGCGTGGGAAGCCGTCACCTCCTTCTGCGAAGCAGTAATGCTCGCGAAGGAGGAGGCGGAACGCGCGAGGGAGAGGCAAATTTCGTGGCCTCACGCCACTAGTCGCCCACAAATTAAATATATTTTCCCAACCAAAAAAATATATATATATAATGCATACACACAGAAAATATCACTACTCAAACTTTCCCATATCGCACACAATAACAATCACAAAATACTATTCCAGAACATTTGATATCTACCAAATCCCTTTATAGCATGTAGGGCAAGCAAAAAACTATGCAAAGCTATAAAAATAGGGGACAACGGTTTTGGGGACATTCGGTTACTCGAATGCTAAGTAAGGGGACGTAGGCATTATGTTGGGGGAAGTAGGACCCGTCTATGTTTTTGCAGGAATTTGAATAATGCTTCTAGTTGTTTTTGGAAGAGGTTTTAGAAAAGTTATTAGAATTAAATCAGAAAATTACAAAAGCTATGTGCTATGTGTAATATATTCACAGGGGTGCATGATAGATCATGCTCAGACAGGCTGAATAAAAAAGCGTCCACCAGTATTGATACATTATGTAAAGTAGGTTCGTCTTGGACACCCTGGGCAGTTCATCCCGCACCTAATTTCCGTAGCTTTTGTAATTTTCTGATCGCCACCCAATTACAACACCACATACTACCTGCAGTATTCATTTTCAAATATTCTTTATTTAACATTGATACAATGAACAAAATTCACTTATCCTAAGCCACATTACCTCATTATTATTATATTAATACGTGAAGCAAAAACTTTGTACCCTTTTTTACTATGCAATTTGGCACAGAAAGTTTAAATGAAGAAGGAGTGCAGAAAACTAATATTTTTACATAGTATGTATACGTTAGAAATAAATTAAATTAATAAAAAAAAACATTACACACACTCTCATGCGTTTGACAGCTTTTAACACAAGATGGCTACCTTAGAATCATGACATTTAAATGAATTATGGTCGAATTTCGACCTCTGGGCGACCACTAATTATAATTAATACATTTTATAAGACTAGCAATTCACCATTGAAATTTATTTATATAAAAACAAAAATAAAAATAAAAAAAATAAAAGAGAGAATAAAAATAAATAAAAAATCTTTTAAGAGAGAATTTTTTAACTGTTTATAACATTAACATAACACACAATAATCATGGGTGCATGCTGACAGTTACGCAAATTATTTAGCTAGTTTTAATTTACTGATTGCAGGCAAGTATAAAAAAAAACAATATTGTCTCTCCTTCTCCCTCTAAATTCATCCAAAGGTTGTCTTTAAAAGATCGCTTTTAGTTATATGTTAAAACCCATTGTGTCACGCTATGTAAAATTTCTACATTTCATGTACATAATTAAGAGAATTCTATTATATTCCATTCTATTCTACTGTAAGGAAATCTATCCTAAAATTGCTTGCGTTGGTTCGTCAAAGGATACAATAGACGGCTCATTTCATGCACTATCAGTTATTGAAAGTACCAATTCATGAAATTATTCATAGATTTCCAATATCTGTATTTTGACGTAAACCAGTTACCTATGTGCAGGTTCTGTAACTGGCACGAGCAATACCTTTAGGTAAATATATAACAACTCATTATATTTTACAAATGAGTTTGCTTTTACACAAGATGAAAACGTTATAAACATTTACAAACCTACAATGAAAATGGTATATTAATATGGACTGAATTTTGCTATAAAACCTTATTTTGTTTTGTCCGTATTTCTCTGTAGTATTTATTTATACAGTAATCTTGTACTAGAAACTCCTGCAAAGTTCACATAACAACAACAAAGCTAGTGCATCCCTCTAGATAATATTAAACGAACCGTATACGTTCTACAAATGACTTCTGAGTCCCATCCCTATCCGTTTGAGTGATGTACTATGTCATCTCGTAATCCGGGACTGATCCCGACGTAGTGCGTAATCACATTACTTCTCTTTTCTGTTATCCTGGTACCCGTATTGGATTACGCTGACCGATTTCAGTTTGAGTAATGGTTTTTAGACAAAAGGGAATCAAGTAAGATTGTTCGCCATTTATGAATACTAAAAGGGCGAAATTGATTTAGCTGCTATTATTTTCATTCAAAATAATATTAGATGTTTTCTTTCAAATAATCACGATTTATGCTTAACTTTGGAGTGTGTTCTACAATATTAGCAAGAACATGGCCCTGGCCAGTTAGAAACCCACGCGCTTGAAGCCATTGATTACCATGTAATCAACTTCCAAGAAAGAGCTTTTAAAAATCGAAATATGAATAAATTGATTTAAAAAGGAGACATATTGAGCGCTGAGTGGAATGAAACCTTAAGCGTACCGGTAGACGAAGAACAACCTACTTCACCATCAATAAAACGGTATTTTATTGCCTAACTATGAAATGGATGTAACTCGAAATAGATTCTTCGTAGGTGGTACGTATTAATTATTCCCGCATAAGTAATGGTGTGTGTGGCATCAGTCTGTCTGGCAAGTGGGAGGTAAGGACATGTTTTCATTGAAGAAGCCATTCAAAGAATAAGTTCTTTTTTTTTTTAGTTTCCCTTTATTATCACGCCTTAATATGTAAGTGACTTTAGTTTCGTTCGAATATTTCCAGTTTTTGTGTTGCTAAGAAGCCAGTTGTGTATTGTAGCCAAATTCTAAGTTACGTCAACTTTCGTAAAACATTTCCCAGTGGAGACGAAGGAGAGGTGGCCAAAAGGAAATAATTAAAAAATGTTTTACTGACCACCAGTGGAAGACAATAAAAAAAAAATGGTGGCAGTAGTGGTGGCCAACGGGAATAATCCCCGTATGATAAATGATAAATGATTTTTATTTCTGTAAATAGGTTGTACAAAACACTTTTACACGTCAAACATATTATTTTTAAACTAGATGAGGTCGGCGTTTCCTATCTGACTACTCCGAGAAGAAAGGCCGAAACAAACTCAGAGGTCACAGTCTCAATATGGTACTAGGACTTCATAACCTGAGCAGCACATCCTTATAAAGTTTCAATAACTCGATACGAGGTAAAGAGGTGCAAGTTCTCTTCTTGTTCAGCGTATTCTTATAAGGAAAACTTGACTTTACTCCGGGAAGCTAGTGTGCGAATGAAAGTCAAACAAAAGCGAAGGAACTTCACCACACATCTTACTTGGTGGGTACCTAAATCATAAAACAGTGTATGTTTAAAGTTTACGTCATTACTTAATAGGTTATATTGGAGGGTTTTGATTTTTTGTACTGCAGTGCTATTCTGCAACCATCTCACCGTGAAAACTTACAGTGAGATGGTTACAGAATAGCACTGCAGATGTTAAGAATCAAGTGCTAGTATCCCAGAAGAGCGGTGACCACCACATAATGGCTGCAGTGACGGCTGTAATAAACATGATGGCAGCGGGGTTTGATTTTACGGTGTCAAAAAAGGTTTTCTAGGAAAACACACCAAAATACTGTCTGCCTACCTAGCCTTCTCCCAACCATGTTCGGGTCGGCTTCCAGTCTAACCGGTTGCAGCTGAATACCAGTATTTTACATGGAGCGACTGCCTATCTGACCTCCACAACCCAGTAACTGAGTAATACAATACCCCTTGGTAAGACTGGTGTCAGACTTTCGGGCTTCTGACGACTCTTAACGACTGTCACGAACGAGTCGATAAAAAACCTATCAGTGAGTTCCGGAATAAATAAATTACTTATGTAACAAAACGTTATCTACCGGTGCGCGTGCTTAACACACGTCATCCAAGTAGATCGCAAACAGAATCATGATCAAACACCAATGCAAGTAATAGTATAAACAACTAACGACATCTAGAATACACTTTGTGAAGTGTCGATGACGTGACGACATCGATGATCGCTTTTACATATGTAAACTTACACATAAAGGAAGCATGTCTTTGGACTGGCTGACTATACAATATGTAAAAAAAACCTTGCCCGATCCGAAAGGGGTACAAAGGTACTGCAATAACATTACCAGGAATTAATATTTTTTATAATTATTATTGAAAATAAAGAAGGTAATGGTATAAGCCCCAGTAGCACACCTCCGCCGCGAAACCGTAGCACCGAAACCGCAGTAGTTCAATTCAACTGGCTCGCGTCATGTTCCGCTACTTGAGTTCCGTTACTCGAATTTCGCGTAGCGGAACATGACGCAAGCCAGTTGAATTGAACTACTGCGGTTTCGCGGCCGAGATGTGCTACTGGCGATAAAATTCATATTTTTAGTACCATAATTACCCCAAATCCATCAAAAATTACCAAATTTTAAACAGGGATCATAAGTTATGACTTGTAGACACCCGCTAAACGACGGCCACCCGCGCACGTTGTAATTGGCAAAATTCCCCATTGAAAAATGATGTCGCGATTTTTTATATTTTTTTCTAAAAATTACCACATAAATAGATTCTCAGTACGATACGTAACAACAGCCTCACGGATCGGACAAGGTTTTTTTTACATGTTGTATAAACGGTCAACCATGGAGGAACGGCCACTCGCTACCTAGACGGCACAGAGGACGATAGCCCCGCAGTCACACTTTTTTTTTTTTTGCGGGTTGGAAATTATCAAATAACTTTTACCGCTCTGGGCGGACCGGGAGGGCGTGTCAGACTCTTACTGACTAAAACCCACCCGTGTTCCTTCAGCTACCTGTACATTGCCAGGGGTCACGGTATCCCCCGCAGTCACCCCTGTTGTCTGAAGCTTGAACTGGGTGGAGACCCCGTCGCCCTCAAGAATAGCATAACTAGAAAGAAGGATAAGGGATAGGATAGCCCCGCAGTCCATCCCTGGAAGCACACATAGGACCACTAGACCACTTTGTATACTAGAAGTTAAGTGCTTGTCTATCTATACTATAATAATAATATAAATATGTTTTTTTTTTATTTTTTTTATAAAAATATTTAATAATGTAAATTATAGGTTTGTATAAAGATAAAATAAAGGTAGGTATGTTAATATGTTCCCGATACCGGTGGGCAATTTTTTTAAATTAATATATTTAAAAATGCAAATTATATGTTTATAAATGAAATAAAGGTAATAATATTAATTATTACTATATTATTATTATTATAAAGAGGTATTTGTTTGTTTGTAAGTTTGTATGTAGGGGGTAATCTCCGGAACTACCAGTCGGATTTGAAAAAATATTTTTGCTTTGGATAGCCCAATTCTCGAGGAAGGTTATAAGCTATGTAAAATAACGCTAGGACTCTTATGAGCCGAGCAAAAAGAAAAAAGGCAGAAAGAACGCTAAGAGAAAACGAAGTAAAAGCGCGGAACGACCGAAGCGGTGGGTCGGAGGCCGAAATTTCACACGAACGACGTCGCGGGCAAAAGCTAGTCTTAAATATATTCCTAACTGTCATCATTGGTTTACTTCAACTGCCACCATCATACTTAAGAAAAACAGGCTGGCAAAAAGTTTGTAATTTTCGTGGGTTTTATTGAAAACTGAAATACCTACAGCACGTTATAGTGAATGTATAGTGATTATTGGAAGGCACTATCTAATAAAACTGACACGTTTAAGATTGGAAGTCTTGTTTTAAGTAATTTTCAGAGGTCTGAAAACAATACCCAAGAGAGCCCCAAGCAATTGACTCTGATAGCATCTCATATTAATATAGTTTATTTTCGTTTTAGCACACGCGGGCTTCGCACACTCAATACTCCTTTTGCCTCGTTTACGTTCATACCAGTGAAGGCCAGTGAAGCCAATCGGAACGCCGAACACGGTCGATGCGTAAAGTCGAAGATGGTTAAAAGAAACTCACAATTCTCTGGTTATACACGCACGCCGGTTGTGAGTACTACGCGCCTGGCCTTTCACAAAAACATCACCAATAAGGTCACTATATTACCTCCTAGGATATCCCGTCCCGGTATTTCCACTAACATATGCCTTGTAAATACCGTTTGTTAGTCGCCTTTCATTCATCCTCTCAACATGACTTAATCATCTAAGCTGCTGATCCATGCGTCATGTTCGTGAACCGGCGCCGTCGGTAGGGACTGGTCATCTCTTAGCTTCCATGGCTTATTTTAATGTATTTTAAATTTTGAATTTATTTATTATCTTTTCATTGCGGACGCTTTTAACGACGTGCTCGTTAAAAGCGTCTTTCTACATTGTTCTCACATGTATAATTTCAACATGAATGATGTAACCAATATTTTGTAAGAATATTTTGAGTTAAAAGAGTGTCCGTGAAGTTTCTTGCCCGTTCTTCTCCATAGGAACCTACTACGCTTTGGAATGGGCAACTGGCTTCATCTTTCTGACTGACCGACCCCTTGACAATTCAAAAGTGCCTGTAATTGGTTTATTTGAAATAAATGCTTTGAGTTTGAGTTTAAGCATACTCTTTTAAATCTTTGCCACTACATCTTCTTTTAAACCACATCATTGCCTTATCACATCATTCCTCAGCCATTTTAAAATGTGTTTTACATTAGTTATTATTGAATGTCTTTGAAATCAAGTTTTATTTTTTATTTCAAAGCATCTTGAACTGTTACATCCAATTGAAGATCTAATGGCTCTTCACTGAGTAATTAAAGAGTCACGCAATAGTTAATGAGAAAGACATCTAACTTTCCGTATGTGTGAGAGGGACGAAAACGTTTCCTGAAGCGGTAAAATTAGGGTTGCCACGAGTGTACTTAGAAACAGTCTGTGGAAAGGAGATTGAAAAATAAGAGTAATTGAATCTCTTTAAAGGGAGACACAATTTGGGAGGCGAAAAGACGGTACGAAGTGTGTCCTTCGCTGAGAAACGTCGCTAAGTGGCGAAATAATACATGTATTTCTCGCGACGTGATACATGTGCATTGAATTAAAGCTGTACTTAGTTACTCGCGCACTGGTTCGTATATTTTTATCTTTTTTATACTATTATACCTAAAGTCAGGTTTATAAAGCTTGGTGAATTTATTTTCTAGCAGTTCCTTTTTGTGTCACGTTTATTTTTAACCTAGAAATATAAACAAAATGATTGCTCATACTTGTGAGCAATCATTTGGTTTATATTTATACAGAAGTACTTACTTCTGATGCTGACATTCATTAAAAAAATACATCATAATTATCATAATAATTGACTAAAGCCTACCACCGCAAACAAGCACGTCGCGACTCTAATAAAACAATTTCCAAGAAAACTTCACGGCCCAACAATACCTACCAAGTAGCGCCAGTCTGCACGAGCCTTTATCAAAATAATTATTACAAGGTACTTATTTAAATCTAAGTAATGAAATCTGAAAACTCAGTATCAAATAAGACATTTTGGAGCTAAAGACAATTGTAGTTCATATATAGTTATTATTGGCAACCCTAGTAAATGATAAGTATGGCGCACGGACTTAAATTAATTGCACTTAAAACATAATTACAGCTACTTTCATGGAAACTCAATCTCAACTGAAGAAGATATCGAAAAACTTTTTAAAGAAGTTTTCTCTGTAATTCTTTAGTTCATTTGATAACTTGCTCTGGGATTTAAAGTACCAGTGGCACATAAATTGAAAGAGGTCATAAAATCCAGACAGCATGCAAATCTACTGAATTGCGTCCAGCAAAAATTGAGTCAGTAAATTTTTGAAAACATTAGTGAATTGTCTTCGCTCCATTTATTTTTGCAACTGCTCCTAGTCCCGCAGTCTTACCACCCGTGATGCATAGGTATGAGGAGGTCATAGTTTGTGTTCATATTGGCAATCGCGATTGCTGGCACCTACCCAGCGTTATTTGTAGCGCTGCAGCGCTGCTGCGGTTTGGTTTAGCGCTGTCAACCGAATTAAGTGATTTATTATGCATAAGAATTCAACTGGAAATGATAAGCGATTGTCTCCGAGGTATTCAGCGGAGTTTTCAAGAGTTTATTTTTCTATAGCGATAACCGACATTTCTCATAAAAACTCAATTGACATAGGATTCGTTCGAATTTCTTCCAGACAAACACGTCAAATTCATAAGCTCATAACTCCGTGTTCAAGAGTCGTTATCTTTGTGTATGTAGACATTTCTCGTGCGCAATATTCCGCGTCATTACCATCGACAGTAGCTGTCAAGTACCGACATACGAGAACGATTGATCCGAACGCGATTACTGGCGCACACGTCAATTGCCGAAACGTGTGTGTGGGTATGCAACATATTATTATGTAGATACAAATTTATTTCGTGGCTAAATAATAACAGCCCGGGTCGATCGAAGGCTAAGCTACGCTTGCCGCGGTCGTTTCGTAGATGGGTAACCATCCATTACATACCAAGACCCTCGTAAGTGCCTCGGAAAGCATGCTAAGCCGTTGGCATAGATAATACACTATAAAATAGGAAGCCGTTGGTCCCAGCTGTCATTCGTAGATCTTTGACAGTCATTACGGGTAGCTGACAACCAGTCTTACCAAGGAGTGTCGTGTTACCCAGTACCTAGGTTGTGGAGGTCAGGTAGGCAGTCGCTCCATGTAAGATACTGGTATTCAGCTGCATCCGGTTAGACTGGAAGTCGACCCCAACATAGTTGGGAAAAGGCTAGGCCGATTGGTACAAATTAATTTTTGTTTGGGGTGATGTTTTTAGCATTATTTCATGGCATGGAAACGCAATAAATAAGATAAGATAAAGGAAACAGGGCTTGACTGATAGAAAAAAGGACTAGGCTAGGATGGTATTTTGGTAATTCGCCCATCATTACTTACCTAAAGATATTTATATTCTCGGTGTTTTTATGGACAGTACCTACTTTTTCACTTTTTTTTTTGGTATAAATGAACAAAGTTCTTTAACGCGGCTTGCCGTAAGAGTAAGCTGGCCGAAATCGTCACGTAACGAAAAAGCGTTATGCCCGAAAAAGTTAGTTTTAAGTGTTAAAAGTTTTTGTTTTTTAATACAGAGCCATCTAGTACAAGTTTTTAGTAAATTAAAACCTTGTACTAGATTGCTTTTGACTCTTGCTACTTGAGACCATACTAGATGGCTTTGTATTAATACATAAAATACACCGAAAGGCACTTCGTTCCAACCGAGTGTCGCACGACATCTCCCGACTTTTTGTAATGTGTTGTCTTGTTTGTGCAGAATAAATATTTTTTCTTTTATTTACAAAACCGATCTTGTAATCCGAACGGCCGTGTACCGAATTTATCCTAGTATACAATTTAAGAGTATACATCTACGTGCTATATTGTCATCACCTACTGGCATACGTACGTTTCCTGGAGAAATGTTTCCTTGGTACATAACCTAAAAGCGTGTACGCACAACGAACAAGAACATCAAACACTTCGTTTGCATGTGCGTACCACTAACAAACATCAAACACTATATTCGTCAAAAATGTTCGTGGCGAACCAATTTCTAAATCCATGGCAACTAAAGAGAGCGGGGTGGTTGAGCGCGAACTGGGTTCGTAAGATGTTCGTGTTCGCTTTGCAAATTTACGTCCAGACGTACGAACCAAATGATCCGTGTTCGATGTTCGTGTTCACCATGTTTTGTTAGTTCGTACGTAGATCAAACACTGTGTTCGTCAAAAATGATCGTGGCGATCCAATTTCGAATCCATGGCAACTAAAGAGAGCGGGGCGTTTGAGCGCGAACTGTGTTCGTATGATGTTCGTGTTCACTTTTCTAATTTACGTCCACACGTACGAACCAAATGATCCGTGTTCGATGTTCGTGTTTACCAAGTTTTGTTAGTTCCTACGTAAGTACACGCCTTTAGGAAATAATAGCACTGTAACAATCCAGCAAGCCAAGCAGATCGCTTTATCTTCGATCACGAACTAAACGAGTATTTTACAGCGCTGAAGCAATTACTGCAACTATTAGTGCTACGTCTAAGCTCTATAAGATGTCGATCGCCACGTCCTCGTGTGTTGTCGAGGATATACCACCTACCTATGTAGTATGTTTATACTCAAGGAAGTTAAGTTGAGTAATAGGTACTTGATCAAATCTGCCCGATTGATATTTTTTCACGAAAAAAATAGAATAGAATTGTTGATTTGTAGCTGGTAACTAAATAAAGGACATCGTCCATTTTTGTCGAAATGAGAGAGTGCCGGGTAATTTTTTTTTTACTTTATCATTTAGGATTTGTCCGCCTAAGCATTTCTTATTATGGCACCAACGCTGTAACTATTGGTTTTATTTGAATACAAAAATCCGCCTTTTTTCGATTCAATTAAATGGTTTAAAGCCATTTTATTCCTTTTTTGATGTTTTTGTTAGGTGTAAAATAAATTATAGCAAAATATCGTTGTGCAAACAATGGCTACGGCAAGCGTAGCTTAACCTGATGAATCGACCCGTGCTGCTGTTATTACTTAGCCACGAGCTCCTCCAAACAGAATATGACACAATTTTCTTTTCACTTTCACATTTGGGCCAAAAATGTATGAATCGTGGATGATGTACTTAGGTTTAAAATTTTTTTATTTTTATTGTCTACAACATACATCTCTAGGGTGTAAAATAATAAGTAATTTGCTAAAACTCGGAAGAAGGGGTCACATTTTGATGATGTTACATCATCATCATGATTTCAGCCAAAAGACCTCCACTGCTGGACACAGGCATCCCTCGAGCGCTGCCACTTCGCCCGATATGATGTTACATTACGATATAATAATTACTTTAGAACAAACTCTGAAATAATTGTGAGTAAAAAAACTGCTGTTCCGAACAAAAGTCGAAATGTCACCAGTTTTTTTTTTTTTCTCCATATTTTGTCGTCGGCCCCTAGTCAAAGTTGTTTCATTTCATGAGTAATACAATCCCTTAAATTACGTATGAGGTCCTGGGTTCGATTCCTATGTCAGGTTAAGTGTAATTAGGTTATCCATCAGGAATTTCTAAGTAGCAGTCCGGAGTCTGGATTAGTGCCCGGTTGATGGCAATAGGCTCGCCCCCTATTACATGGGACTTAAACATAACTGGCGAAATGTGGGTGAATTATAGGTACTATCGAGGCCACAGGCGCCTGACCACTATTCGATTCGACGACCTTGATAGCACATCTCTGCCTAACCCTTCAGGGATTATAGGCATTATGTTATGTTAATGTATGTTGAATTAAAAATATACCGTTTTTTTAACCTATTTCATACAAATTATCTTGACGGGATGCCCTTTGCAATAAGGGTTTTCTGAAATGACGTTCACTATGTGACAGCACTGAGACGTCAGGTCGGGGCACCTGTTAAAGCAACTATTTTTTTTTTTTCTTTAGTCGTCGTTTATGGCAGAATAGTCGACATCGGCTTTGCTTGCCAATTAATAAAAATAGAATAGAATGATGAAAGTCATTATATATTTTATATTCATTGTCGAAATGGAAAACCTCTTGTCAAAGTGGCGCCAACTGGTGGCTGAATTTTCATGAAAACCCTTATTGTTGAATGAATGTGATGGATGACACGTCAAAATAATTTGTCTGCGGCTGGCACTGGCCAGATTTTTGTAAGTCATTTGTTTTTAGAATTAAATTTTTTGTCTTTGTGAAACATAAAACAGACAAATTGTATTTGATTCGTAAAAAAAGCTTTGATTTTTTATGCTGAGATAAAAGTGTGTGCATATTTTAAAATGCCAGTATACGTTCAAAGTAAACATTGGTTTTATACACATTCAAAGGGCTCTTTTAAAACCCCATTTTATTTTTCACTGGCGATCCGGCCCAGCTCACAACACGTTGTGCAAAAAGTACTAGGCTTACATAAATTCAAGATAGTATTTCATTAGTATTATTAAGTACTTATTTTTAAATAGATTTACATAATATAATAGCCTATGTCCATCTGGAAAAATGTACCTTTCAAATGGTGAAATAATATTATAATTATTATTAAGTATAGATTAGCCAGTAGGGATGTAGACTAGGGGAAAAAAACTATTTAATCCGTCAGTCAGATAATAAAAAAATATTAGACAAGTATTTTTTGTTTTATCATAAATAAAAAAATGATTTAGATAAAACGCATTAAAGTTGGGGAGTGGGGGCTCACTACGTCACAATTCAGTATAAAATATACCAGAGAGTGACGTCACCACATTTTAATTCAATGCATTGCCGTAATCTTTTGATTAAGTAAAAAAAGAAAAATACGTGTCCTATTTTTTTTAATAATATATATGACGGCCAAAAAAAGTTTCAGTCCACATGCCTATTTGTTTGGAACTCACACGAAGGTAGTTATGCATATGAGTGGCAGAAATAAATATTATTTCGTTTTTGTACAACGCTTTCCACAAAATTCCATGAGAAAATTATCATACAAATACATTCATTACAAAATTATGAAAATGTTGAATCAAAATAAGTCATTACAGAACAGTTTTAATACAGCGTCTATTAATATTTATACTGTGTTTTTTAGAAGCTAACAATTTGGTCTTTAGCACCTTATTTGCCTAACACAATTCAAATCAAATCAATACAAATCAAATCAATACAAATCAAATCAATACAAATCAAATCAATACAAATAAAATCAATACAAATAAAATCAATACTAATCAAATCAATACAAATCAAATCAATACAAATTAAATCAAATCAATACAAATCGAATCAATACAAATCAAATCAATACAAACCAAATCAAATCAATTGGTTAGCAAACATAATAATAGTAATTTTAGTAGGTACATAGATGTTTTATTATAATAGTCCTCCATGTTCTACCGTCACATGACCGTGCAAATCTTAATATTATTATTGAATTTACATAATGCTAATACAATTTTTAAATAAAAATTAGGAAAATCAAATAATACAAAATACAAATTAATGTCAAATCGTTGGAATCACTAAAAATGTCTTAATAATACAAAAATGTCAAAAAAGTTACAGTAATTAAGAAAACTAAAAAGACAAAAGGACACAGTAAAAATAAAATACGGTCCTTTCATCAAACGGTCCTTTTTTTAATCAATATCTATAGGTACATAGGTATAGTACATTAAAATCACTTTTCGTGACTGGGAACAATAATTGTGTGTCAAAGTGTGTAAAAAGTGTGTCATTTCTGGGAACAATAATTTTCTATATTTTCAAAGCCTCGAGAATGTGATACAACGTTGGTATACCTGGACGATATTTTTATCTATTTTCGCCGGTGCCAGAGCTCGGTCGACCAGGTACTGGTTATAGAGACTATTTCGAACCAATAGATAAATCAAGAACACCAAAATCGGACTATCCATAAAGTGATCCCATATTCAAATGTGCCTTTATCCAGCGATTACATTGGACATACATCAAAGTAACTCACGTCCAATTTACGGACCTTATCTCCGGAATTTTTATGCAATCCCCTTCGAAGGTTTTTACGCATCACTAAATTAGGTACTTGTTTGAGAACCAGCGCTACGGCAATTAATTTTGTTAAGGCTATGTGCCGAACTAAGGTGTTGCCGAAATATCGTACAATTTATAACTGTCTGAATGAATAGTCGTACATCACCTGGTTATAAAAGGTATCGGCTCGTTTTCAATGAAGATTTATTGGTATAGATTAATCAGAGAGTAAAGAACTTTCTTTGACGTTTTTCAGGACATTTTCACAATCTTACTTTTAAAAAGGCTGGACGTAAACTACCTTATTTCTTCGTATGTATCTAAGTATCTCCTTTGATAAGTAATTAAGAGATGTGAGGAATATAGAACGCAACATTCATTTTGCTCTTAAATTATATACAATGCCGCTCATGGACATGTGATTGCCTGTATTTTTCTTAATATTCAAGAAAAATTATCGAAAAAAGTTTATGAGTTAAGGTTTTAGAAATAATAAACAGAATCCAAATCGAGCCAATAACATCGGAGATATTGCAGAAAATGTCACAACCGCTACTCAAAAAATTTAAATTGTATAATATTAAATATAGACATATAGTAAAGTAAATTTTCGATAATTTTTCATGAATATTCAGAAAAATACGGGCGGTCACAAGCACATGGGCGGCCTTCTATAGTCCCCTTCACCGTAACCGGTGAGAGCGACCAGACAAATTTTCTTTACTTTCGTGAGCTCTCTGGTGACTCGCAAAACCGAACTTGCACTTATAGCGGCATTCAATATAACTTGACCCGTGACGCGATGGGTAGCACTAAATTTTGCAGTCATGTGATTGGCAGTACTGTCCTGTCAATCGCCATTTTGAACTCTATTAGTGATGAAACTAAGAACAAAATGGAGTCATAACTGACTATTTTCAGACTGAAAAGGGTAAACCTACGATGTGTCCGTCCACATGGCTTGGCAAAAGATATCTTTTTCTAAATACAACATTTGAAACATTGTGGATATAACCAAAGCACCGAAAACAAACGAAGCTTTCATTAGAAATATATCCAATTTATATGACCGAGGGCTAATGAATGTGGAGGCTCGCAAATTAAAGTGAAATGGAATAAAAATTATCTACCAAACCAAATGAATAAATTATGTAAATATACGTAGATACCTATTGAGAATACAAAAATAGTACTTGAATTTTGGGTTTGTTAATAAAACAAAATAATTTTTAAGTTATAATAAAATGTACGACTGTCATTGTTCAAAGTCAAACAATTTATTTCAATAAGGCTCATAAAAGGCACTTTTGAACGTCAATTTTACAAAAAATAGAATTGATTCTAGTTAAGAAACTACAATGTTACTCTTTTAAATTGTTTTTACAATATTTTGTAAACATTAATGATATAATTATATGTGACGACGATGCATCTAGAATAAGATTACTATACCACGATAGGTAAAAGGAATGAAAAATTTGTAAAATAGCAATGACAGATAAATTAATTATGTGATAGATACATGGTGCACACATATTTACAAACACTGTAAAATTATACGATATTCCTAACATTTTAACAAGTAATACTAATAAGTCAGTGTGTGAGTTCAAGAAATCACAGAATGTAAAAACAGTGTTATAAAATATATATATAAATAATTAAATTAGCAACCAGTTTGATTTTGTCTAAACACTAAATTGTCATACGGAGCAGGACCAGCATGTTTCCAAGCATTCTTATCTTGGATATAATCCTGTAATTTGTTATATGCTTTTTTACCAAGTGTACTTTTAATATGATATATTAATTTAAAACGAAACAGGAAACATCAATAAAGTGCTTCTTTTGTTAATTCATCTTTAGTATCATTATATTCCTCTTTTCATATTTAGTACCAGGCGCACAGCAAACGATGGTGGTAAACGTAATACTCTTTTTTATATTGAGTCACAAATAACGGGCCTTCAAAGTGGAGCGGTATTAGGGCACATACTCAATTTAGGAGCGACACGAAGACGAAATGAATGCGGGGACCAAATTAAACCTCCCTTTCCGGGACGAAAAAATCTATATTATTATCTACCCAAATTTTCACGAGTCTTTACTCTTAGGGAATATGTCATTAAGTGTCTGTGGTTCTCTATTGCTAAGTAGATTGGCCTTTTAGCCGCCCGAATCTGAAGGACATTGATAGCAATATGTCATGGAATCCAACAACACACACACCCCAGCAAGTAGGAATTTTTGTAAGTAGGATAATTAACAAGAAGTGGTACCTTCCTACCTTCGTGGCTAATAGGACATTCGTTATAACTAAATATTCGGTCCGTGGAGCATTGTCATATTTTTTCCCCTTGGTTAAAAACATAAAACTTTGTCAGTCTGCTTCTAATTAAACATCGTGCATTTTAAGTGACTTAACAAGAGTCGAATGTTGCCAGTAACACCCATACACTCTCTACAAAATTTATAGCACCAGTAACGGGTAACGATCTAAAAGTCGTGTTCCAATTAAGCTGACATCAACTGTACCGTAAATAATTTATTGCTATTATTTTTGGCGTAAAAGTCAATTAGAAAAAGAATGTTTAATTGTTGTATTGTTGTAAAAACGAAAATATTATTGAAGCAATCATACACTAGTAAACGAGCAATATTTGTATATATATTATATTTGTAATGACATTATCGAAAACAGCTCTAACGATTTCGATGAAATTTGCAATATAGTGGTCTACGGGGACGAAAAATCTATCTAGCTAGGTCTCATATCTGGGAAAATTGGTTTTCTCCGTATTTTCACCCGAGCAGAGCTCGGTCGCCCAAAGTTTAGAACAAGAATAATGACACCTTAGAATAAAACAGCATGGAATTAGTTAATACCTACAATCATGGCAGCATGGAATTAGTAAGTACCTACCTACTATCATGGCAGCATGGAATTACTATGAACTATCCAACACTATTGAATGAGCATTTTCTATTTTCACCAGAGAAGAGCTCGGTAGCCCAGGTACTTATAATATAAGACTCGTCAAACATATTATATTACACAGCCTTTTGAGCACTTTTCCTGTTGACAGCGATGCGGAAAGATTTTTTCATGCCCCATGATTATTTCCCCTTCATTCTTATATACATGTACACATTATTATTTTATAACTGTTAGCAAATATAATATAAATATTATCATGTTTGGAAATAATTACAGAGATATTAATTAAAACCAGATGCTTCCGATAAAAATGTAAACAACCAAGCAAGCAATTATTTTTCAAAGGAAATAATCAAAGGTAATAATTAAACAGAGTGTATCATTAAGTACCTGAACATTATGATTGTACCTATGTTATTAATAGTTATATATAGCAGTGATAGCCTAGTGGTGTGACCGTCAGACTGCCAAGTCATAGGTCTCACACGGTGGAGCATACGGTGGAGGTCTGCCCGGCTTTGGCGGGGCACCACCGTGTCAAAGAGATGTCAGCACAACAGAAGGGGTCTGCTAGGACCGATGCCTGCCGGGCTCGCGGGAAGGTCCGAAAGGGATACCGTGGCCCCTGGCAACGTACAGGCAACTGAAGGAACACGGGTGGGTTTTAGTCAGTAAGAGTCTGACCGCGCCCTCCCGCTCCGCCCAGAGCGGGAGAAGTTATTTGATAAATACCCACCGAAAAAAAAAAATTAAATGCCTCTATCTTTTCGTACGTATTGTATAATTGTCACTTGTTTGAAAAAGTAAAACATGATGAGGAAACCGGCATGCCTGAGAGATATTTCTCGACGGCATGTGAAGCCAAAACAGAACTCCATGGCGGCTTTAAAACTCTGACACCAGATTAGTCAGTAACCAAAGAAGAAAAAGATTAAAAGTTATTAAGTATAGCCAAGTATCTAACACTGTAGTGTGAAAGAGTATGAATAAGACAAGCTCAGCGACAAACTTCTGCCAGCGGCTTCGTCTGCGTGATATGTTTATAAATTATAGCCTACGTTACTCAGAGATAATATAGCATTTTACTGGTGAAAGAATTTTTTAAGTCATTACATTTATCATTATTATTTTATTCTTTACAAACATACAAAAAATCTAATCTTATCTCATTATAGTATTAGTTTAGACTAGCTTCTGCCCGCGACTTCATTCGCGTGGAAGTCGTAAAACACCACAATGTCTATACTAATATAATGAAGCGTGTGAGCTACGCGTGATGGAACCTCGTTGAGATAGGCATGCACAGTTCGACTCTTCTCGGTAATGCTCGGTTCTTGTCGGACGGCCGCCCTCAGCCCCCGACCCACCACAATGCGTCACATCGCCTTCCCTTACCCATTTTGCTTCATTTTGCTCGGTTCATAAGGGTCGTAGCGTAATGTTAAGCCTATAATCTTCCTCGCGAATTGTGTGTGAGTGGAACTACGTTTCAAAGATTAACGCATTCAAATAAAAATCAATCTCTTCAGTTTTATAATAAAAGATTCCTACGGTGTATGCATTATTATCCTCTGTTTTTCACAGCTCTCTATTTTGTGCATGCTGTAATTTTATGGGCCAGAACTAACAGCGATATGTGAAACGTAAGATAATTCGATGATAGGCTACATAGAAATCTACACAACAACTTCAATAATGGGGGAACTCTAATGGTGTAACATAGAAAGAAAAAAAAAACTTTTACGTTCTATTATTGCACACATGTAAGTAGGTACTTACACCCCGTCGAGAGAATCCGTTCCTGACATCTGTCAGTTGGCAATTTCTAGTGGTAATAAAGATCAAATTCGCAAATCACATATTCGTTAGTATGAAACTGACAGGTGTCAAGAACGCATTTCCTCGACCTCGACCGTAGAGTATGAGTATAACCATCAAACATATTATTTCTGCCTATTTTAGCCATCTATTTCCCATTCATACTCTAACTACAGGTATGGAAGCTTGGATATCTCGATGATTGGCAAAGTTAGATGCCTTGGAAATAGAAAAACTTTAATTACGCTGAAGTCTTTAGACAAGAATTATATCGAGACACTAGAAATAACGAATGAACTCGGAATATTTTACTTTATTGATAAGAATTGATTTGATATTTTTACAATTAAAGTACGACGGTTAATTTTGCTGTTTTATCCAAAGATTTAAATCGTTAGATTTGCCCTTACCGCACTTAATGCCGCGCGAAAAGTGTCCGTACTTAAAAGAGTGACTTCACACATCCCGCATATTGGTGTTTCCATGGCAGCATGCGACATTGTGTGTAGCAGAGATGTCAAAACAAAACAGAATAGCGACACCTTTTGACGCGATAGGGCAAATCTAACGATTGAAATGTATGGTTTTATCCTAATGAATTCTCATTTAACTCAATATTTACACCTACACCTGTGGCTAAACCCAAGTTACAATGTGCTTTGTTTATCCTATTCAAAATCAGCTTACTTTTCTATGAAGAAAGCTTGGGTTCTAGCAGTTTTTAATAAATGATAAGCGCGTAGAGTTGGCTAAGTAATAACAGCCGCACGGTTCGATCCATTAGGTTAAGCTACGCTTGCCGGGGTTGGTCTGTGGATGGGTGACCATGCCTCGGAAAGCACGTTAATCCGTTGGTCCCGGCTGTCATTCGTGGATCTTTGTGAGTGGTCTCTGTATGTAACAGATGGTCACCCATCCACGAACCGAGCACGGCTAGCGTAGCTTAACCTTGAAAATCGTCCCATGCGGCTGTTATTATTTAGCTACGTACATATTTAGCCAAATACTTGCTACTACCAACTACTTGCATGAAATAAAGTAATCTCAATATTTTGTCAAGTCATAAAAACCGTGCGAAGTAGGAGCGGGTCGTTAGTTTGACTTTCTTTCTTTCTTTGTCGTGTGGTTAGTGACTAACCTGGTGTTCGAGTTTGTATGCAGTCCATGGGTCCTGACTTTTACATGCCGTCGAGAAATATCTCTAAAGCATGCCGGTTTCCTCACGATGTTTTCTTTCACGGATTTTGAAGCAAGTGATAATCATTAAATACGCACATGAATCCGAAAAGTCAGACGTAGGTACGTGGCTTGGGTTCGAACTCGAGACCTATTGACTTGGCAATCCGACGGTCACACCACTAGGCCATCACTGCTAGGCTAGTTTTACTATTAAATAATATCATATTCAAGTAAAGAGGTAAATATCAAACACTTTATTGTAATAATAAATAACAGTCGTTATAGCTTGTGAAACATAAAATCTCGAGTGGAATTCAAAAAGGTTTAAAGAGGCGTAATTAATTCCACCACTACTTACAATTGAAGAGGCCATATTTAATCCATAATTATTTTATTATATTCAATTACCAAGCCAATTCTGATCCCGACTGTAATGTAATTTAGGGTGTACATGAAATGTAAAATAAACACTTTATGCTGATAGCTTATACGCAAGTTTGATGTAATAGAAACATTAGGTAGAATGTTGTTACAAATGAAATGAAATGAAATGAAATGAAATAAATTTATTTGCTTTGAATGCAGGTATTTACAATTTGGTGTTAGAATATTATTTACAGGGCCTTGTACATTCTGCCTATTAGGCATGCAAATTTTAAACTTAATTTACTTAATCTAGCCTTTAAAATTAAACATCCGATAATTTACTTAAGCTAAACTAGGTATAGAAGATATAAATTAAGCTATCGCTACACAAGTTAAATTTTATAGTACTCTATTATTTATTATTGACGGATCATTCAGGAAATCATTGATGGAATAATAACACTTTTCCACAAGTAGAGCAAAGAGCTTCTTTTTGAAAATTCTTATTGGCTGTGCTTTTATACAGTCAGGTATCTTATTATAAATTTGAGGTGCCATGCCAAAAACACTCTTTTTTAACAGAGCTGTTTTGTAGCCGCCTGTGTATAATAAGTTTTGGTAATGAGGTCTCATAGTAGTAGTGCGGTGTCGAATTTCACAATACATCTTAAAAAGATGAAGATTACCTTTTACGAACATGGCTAACTCTAAAATATACAAACAAGGAAATGTTAATAATTTATGTGTTTTGAAAGCAGGAATACAGCTATCTGTGACTTTAATATTGAACATGGACCTTATACAGCGCTTTTGTGCCTTAAAAATGCTTTCTCTCAGACTACAATTGCCCCAGAATATAATTCCGAATCTTAATTTCGACACAACTAAACCGTGGTATGCAACTAGAACTGTCTTTGTATTAACTTTTTTAGCTAAATTATAAAGAGCATACGCAGATGCACTACAAATAGCTTGGAAAATAAACCACAGACGGTGTGGCTAGTGACTAACCTGGTGTCAGAGTTTTAAAGCCGCCCATGGGCCTCTGACTTGACTTCACGTGCCGTCGAGAAATATCTCTCAGGCATGCCTGTTTCCTAACTATGTTTTGCTTCGCCGTTTTTGAAGCAAGTGATAATTATACAATATACAAATGAAAATTTAACTGATGAAAAACTTAAGGCCACACACTTTTTTCTTCCTGTGAATAACTACGGTTTTGCCGTAAAAAACGACGGTTGATTCGCCGTAGATACAAGCGTCAGTGTTGTATAGATCCCTATGAAGGAAAGAAAGAAAGAAAAAAGAAAAAATAAAAAAAAAAAGAATGAAAAAGCTGATAAAAGCTTGTTGACAGACACGGCGGCACCACGGCACGGCACCTTCGTCGCCGTAACGCATAAACGACCTCACACGATTTTAACACGCCGTACCGTCAAGAAACCGTGCCGTGTACAACGGACCTTGGTTCTTGCACACATATCAGTAACGTCAACAGTCATCACAGATGTCACTGTCAAACCGCCGATCTGTCACGTTTTCCCGCCGGCTTTATTTTTCACTTTTTAGTGTTGTACCTACCACACCAATTCGTATGTGGTATACTTGTTATGAAAATAACAGTGACATAAAGTATTATCACATCATCAAGATACCTACACAAAGTGTATTCAATACGTATTATATATAGAAACTAACTCAAACACTGCCCCAGCAAAGTGAATCAAATTTATATTGGACCAACGCTCAAGCTTCCTCTGCCAAATGAAAAAATAATTTTCAAAATCGGTCCATAATTGACGAAAATATCGAGAAACATAAAGGACAATGACAAGAATAGGCTCGAATCATGTAGCGTCCGACAGACTTTCTGTAATAATGATAATTCATAACAGAAAATAGTAACAATTATACAATTTATATAAAATCTGTAGAAGCACACCGCTGAAAACTCATTTTAAAAAGTTATTCAACTAATTGTCAATTTAACAACACATTTCATAGCTACAACTTCAAGAAGAAATGTTGCCAATACCAAAATAAAATAATATCGATACGAAATTGCATATGCAAATCGATTACAATAATATAAATATGAATAAAGATAAAGTCCTGCCCCTTTTGTGACGTTTTAACTGTCAAGTTAGCGTTAGCGTCAACGTACAGGCAAGTGAAGGAACACGGGTGGGTTTTAGTCAGTAAGAGTCTGACACGCCCTGCCGCTTCGCCTAGAGCGGGAGAAGTCATTTGATGAAAAAAACGTCATTTATCACTTTAGATTGTTTAAATTATTTATCCTTGAATGTCGCATGATACCCCATAGGTGCATAAGAAAAAAGGCACATAAGGTGGATAAGTATGAGATCTAACCCGCGTGACTCACCGTCGTCGATTCGGTGGGGTTTAACGGTTTTGGCAAACTGTCTCCGGTTCGGAGACAAAGAGCCTGTGTGTTCTTTTAATAATAAATACCGTTTAGTTATATTTATGAATAATAGTATAGTGATGTAATAATTTTATTAAAAATAATCCGATGATCGATACTGTTTAGAATAGTTTATTCCTAATACCTTATAATGTTATTATAGTAGTGGCAACACTTGATGTAAAACAACTTGTGTTTTGTCTGTGGTCCTTGTCATTGTCAAAAAGTTTGACTTCTCTTCATCGGCGTGTTGTTGTGTTTTTTTTTTCATATATTCTAATCTAAGTATGTTTTATGTATATTTTTAATATAAAAACATTTATATACGACGATAATCTGCTAAAAGTCATTCATTTAATTAATCACTTAATAGTTTATTTCATGTTATCGTTAAAATCAGAAGTATTAAGTGGTCAACTTTAAAGCACTATAACTTTTTTTTGGTGTACTTCCAATATAAATCTAATTATATTATCAAATTCTATAATTATTTTCCCTTTTTATGAAATATAGTTCATCTATGTCGGTTCTGGCCGAGTCGTGTAGGAAACTTTGGCATTCTCCTTTAAAAAATATACAAACAGATGAACATAAACCTTCTCCTATTTTGAAGTCGGTTAAAAATGTACGGAAAATTTTCGTGTTGCGGTGCGGCCCGCCCATATGTCAGCCTTTAAGGTGCTCTGGGCATCACCAATTCGTTTGCTATGTCTTATTCGGTTTTACTCTCTCATGCCTAAGTATGCCCTTCCAAACAGAACGTAGCCATTCTACTTGAAGTCTGCATTTGGTATATTATACTAGTATAGTTTGACCGAGACCGCTGTTTCGCACCTAAGGTATGTGCCCCGCGATGCGGGACAGTGCAGGCCGCTCAGACGTCAACGCTCACGCAGTCCAGCCGCTCATTCGTCAACGATGCCCCCCCAATTGGTGCATTCCTAAGGCGCGGTACAGTGGTCTCAATCAAACTATAGTACCCACTTCTCCTAGAAAGTACATTTTACAAGTAGCTCTACTAGGTTTTGTAAGAGCTAAGTTAAGAGCACATAAAAACAACTTGTTGTATTGGAGTTTGAACCCCTGCTTTAGATCTCAAAACACAAAAGTTCAAAACTCAAAGCATTTATTTCAATTAAACCAATTACAGGCACTTTTGAATTGTCAACGGGTCAGTCAGAAAAATTAAGCTATTTGCCCATTCCACAGCGTATTAGGTTCCTATAGAGAAGAACGGGCAAGAAACACCGCGAACACTCTTTTAGACCAAAATATTGTCACAAAATTCAAATATTGTTCAAAAACTTGGTCTTGGTCTCAATTTTATGGTAAATAACAATCCAAATAACTACAAAACAATATATGTCAGTAGGTCATTGCCATAGGCTGCTAAAGTAAATTTAAACTACCAGTCAGAGTTCAAGGGATAAACCGTACATATACCTCCATAGAGGCAAGCCTACGTAAACATGTAGAGAGGAGCAAAACGGCTTAAGAAGCATTTGGAACGAAATACAATGGAATATCCACACTCACTGTTTAGACACATAACAGCGACTATACTCCTCAAAGAGTTAGGCAAAGGAGTTTAATTCTCGCACCCACATTTCGCTATGTATGTTTATGTCGGAAGTAGGTCATAGGGGGTGAGCTTTTAACCCTTTAGCATAAGCATAGCATAATCAGCCTATAATGTTCCGACTGCTGGGACACAGGCCTCTCTTCGAGAGGGAGTGGGCTAGGCCACGCGGGTTGGTAAATGTCACATTTCTTCGATTTTTTGGTTCTAAGACATGCCAGTTTCCTCACAATATTTTTCCTTCACCGTTTTGAGAGCAGTGGTGATGAAAGTATTTTTAAATAAAGCAAACCGCCTGCCTGGGTTCGAACCAACTCGTAAGTCGGGGCCGTTATCACTGGTGGCCCCATTGCTAAGCGTTAGACCAGGCAGAAATCCTGACTCCTAGTTGCTCCCGACGGAAACCCGTAAAACACTACCCGACTTGGGAGTCGAATCCAGGATCATATGCTCAGTAATCGCGTTTACGACCACTAGACCACAGAACCTGCCAAACATGGCTTAGATAACATAACATCACGTCAGTATCTCTCGAAGAGTTAGACAGAGATGTACCTATAGTACACCCACATTTCGCCAGTTATGTTTAAGTCCCATGTAATAGGGGGCGAGCCTATTGCCATCAACCGGGCACAAATCCAGACTCCGGGCTGCTACTGAGAAATTCCAGATGGAATAACCCAATATCACTTTGCCAGGCCTGAGTGTTTTAATAGATTGAAAAATAAACCACAGACGATTTAACTGATGTAAAGCTTAAAGGTTCTTGCACACACATCAGTGGCGTCTTTAGCGAATCGAACCCAGGACCTCATGCTCACCAGTAGTGCTGTGACCACTACACCAACGATGGTTTAGGTTAAAAACTAAAAGTCACTCCTAACGACTAACCAACTCTTATTTCATCGAGTTTTTTTCTTAAGCTTATGTCAAATGTCGGACAAGTTAACAGTTGGAAACATATCGGGGACGGAATTAATTATTTAAACTGAAAGTTTGAAGGCTGAAATGTAATTAACAATTCATTGCAGCATTGATTTTTTAAACGTTGCCTAACACTTTGTAATTTAAAGTGTGATTTCATTTGTTTTCAACCCCCGACGCAAAAAGAGGGGTGTTATAAGTTTGACCGCTACGTGTGTGTCTGTCTGTGGCACCGTAGCTCTTAAACGGATGAACCGATTTTAATGCGGTATTTTTTTATTTGAAAGCCGGTTTTCTAGCGATGGTCCTTAATATGATTTATCAAAATCAGTTCAGCCGTTTGAAGATAATCAGCACTTTTCTAGTTGTTAAATGGATGTGAGCGTCTTTCACAGTTGTGATCAATTTGAAATCTAGTATTCTGTTACTTCAGTGATATTAGAAGAACATAGTAACCTTGAACTGATGCTGCAGCATCACCTGGAATTTGCAGGATACCCAACTCCCTTACCAACTTACAGCACAGATATCGTGTTTGGGCTCATTGGAATGGTCTCAATGAATAGGTTATAGATAGATGATGAACAGGGTCTGGTGATGGAGTAGGAAAAAGAAATGAGGCAGTGTTTGTGTCGGGGGTACTTTAAATTTTAATATAATTTCCCTTGTAGATTTTGAATATCGAATTACAATACTAATCTTGTTTTTAATATATTGTGAAAACGAAAAAATATTTTCCGTTTTGGTAAAATTCGCTATTCTCAACTACATTAGATAAATATTCGCGTAGCCACGCTAAATTCTCTCAATTCCCATGCACATCTCGCTCGAAAATTGTATAAATATACAAATTACCATCCAAATGGTTTTGACGGATAGCAGATTCCAATCTCCTTTCTCATCTCCTAAACATGTAGCTACGTCACAAAACAGATGTTTTGTGACGAAACGCGTCACACGTTCAGTTCTAAATTTAAACTTGATTCTGTTATTGGCGGGTTTTACGCGGCCTTTTACTTTATTTCGAAGAAATGGTCGTGTTACTCGAAAACACAAAAATAATATAATTTTCCGACCAAAGATTTAAATCGCTAGATTTGCCCGTATTTACTCTCGTGAAAAAGCTTCCATACTGAAAAGAGTGAGCTCACACATTATTAAATAGCGTTTCCATGACAATCAAGTTAAGTTACTGCGTCATTGTATGTCAGAGGTATCAAAACGAAACAGAAACGCGACTAACTTTTGACGCGGTGGGGCGAATATAACGATTTAAATCTTTGTTTCCGCAAAAGCGGGATAACATCATCATCTTCCCAATTTATTTGGGGTCAGCGCAAAATGTCTTTTTCTTCCACCCTTCTCTATTAGTCGTCATCTCGGTAGTCACCCCCTTCCTAGCCATATCATCTTCCACACAGTCCATCCATCGTTTCTTTGGACTTCCCCTACTCTTATAGCCATCGACATTCATACTCAAAACTTTCCTCACGACATTTTCCTCATCCCTCCGCATCACATGCCAATACCATCATCATCATCATCATTTCAGCCAAAAGCCGTCCACTGCTGAACATAGGCGTCCTTGGGGGAGGCCTATGATCGCACCGCCACTTCGACCGATTCTGTGCTTCCTGCATCCTGGGGATTCCTGCGGCCTTCACAAGGTCATCGGTCCATCTTGTGGAAGGCCTTCCAACGCTTCGTCTTCCGGTACGCGGTCGTCACTCCAGAACCTTTCGGCCCCATCGGCTATCTGTTCTACGAGCAATATGCCCTGGCCATTGCCACAAGTTTGGCAATTTTTCGGGCTATGTCAGTTACCTTGGTTCTCCTACGGATCTCTTCATTTCTGATTCGATCACGTAGGGAAACTCCAAGCATAGCGCTCTCCATTTGGACGCCCTTTGGATGACTTTTAGCCTTCTGATAAGGCCCATTTTGAGCGACCACGTTTCTGTGCCATAAGTAATCACTGGCGAAGCCATGACAACAACTAAAGTGAATATATACCTACATATTAGCAACCAGTATCGAGGGGCTATGGGCAAGCGGGGCGGCAGCGGTACAAAATTGTTCACATTGTCTACACGCTCCTCGCCGCTGCTTTCGTGCCCCCCTAGCCTAACTTGTGTAGATATGTATCTACAAAAGTTAGGCTAGGGGGGCTTTGTCTTACGCAAACTGATTTTACCATTCACCGCTCTATGCATATACAAGCGATCCATTACAGTAGCTAGTAATCTATCAATGGACAGTGAAGTGTGGTCAACATCGTCCACTGTGGACAGACGCCTTAAATCTCTTTGTGTAAAAGCTCGACATACCATTATACAGAGATCGTTGTACTAGGACTTTATAAATCGATGGATCTTAAACGGTGGTCGACACTCGTTAATTTGGTGGGAGAAAAACTGCCATGATTTTCAATTCCAAAAAGAGGCTTTCGCCAAGCAATGTTACAAACTAAGGGTGTATACATATACTCGTAGAATCTGATAACAGGTGCCGATATGCCAGCGCTTCTCGACACCGAGAAGCGCTAGTTGCCAACGCTGGTCGGCTGTTTTTAATCAGCGCGAACCGGCGCCGTCTTATCAGATAGGAACTTGTCGGCGGCGCTAATCGGCGACGGTTTGCGATGATTTGGCAAAATGTATGAAAACTACTGTATAGCCTTACAGTAGGTAATACAACGAAGACTAAAACAAAGACAATTTGAAAAAATAATGAAACAGACTCAGTGCCAAAGCCTATTGGATCGATTTTGAAAACTTTTTGCATGAAGAGCCTTGCCAAGTCGTATAATGAATTACTTGAAAACAGTTTATTCGTTTCCAAGTTATTCCTTACCACTTTATACCAGGCCTAAAGTATATCCCCTAAAACTGCTAGTTTTTACCTAAATTATGCAAAATGTACAATTATTCAAGAAAAGTGACCTGTTTAATAAATTGGGATTGAGACCAGTCTCACTATTTTATCATCCCCGTTACAGTAATTTATTAATACAAGGTTTTCCTTATGATATCCCATAACTATAGGATATTAATGAGACCAAGTCAAAGAATCAACTGACATGTGAATTATTTTTTTAATTTTTTTTTTGTTTCTATTTCCTTTTTTCATTCAAAATAATTCGTCAAAGTCACGATTATTTATGTTAAACACCCTTACGTGAAACACAAAAAAAAAGAAAAAAAATACATTTACTTAATTCTGACAAGTTCAGTCCATAAAAAAAAATAACGACCTCGCATTTTCTTAGCTTTGAATGATCGGTTTGAATGAAAATGATTTACTCGTACTTTTTTTTTTTTTTTGTTTGGTAAATTATCAAATAACTTCTCCCGCCCTGGGTGGAGCGGGGAGCGTGTCAGACTTTTACTGACTAAAACCCACCCGTGTTCCTTCCGTTGCCTGTGTGCCGGGGCCACGGTATCCCTTTCGGACAACTTGCAACCCCGGCAGGACTCGTACTTAACAATGACTTAGATACACACTTCGAAAGTCTAGTGTTATGTTTCTTCAAAACTTTTTTATTTCTGGATTAAACTGGAGGAGGCCTATACCCAAGAAGGGGTTCCTATCCATAAGATGTATTGAAAAAAATATAATATATAAGAAAAACAAACAAAAAAAAAACAACTGCAAAACGTTATTATATAACTGTAAATCTAGATGCTAATTATATTAAGAGTGAAATGTAAATATTGTATGGATAAGGAAATTAAAAGGCTTTTTTGTTTATTTATTATGTATTTTTGGCACACGTGTTCTAGGACTTTTTTATTTATTTTTACTTATAGCATATAACCTTAGAGTTATGGGACATCAAATTCTAGAAATACGTTGTATAATCCGATACATCTTTATTCACTTCCTTTCAGCCATAATTTTATCTTGCACATTATGTGCACATTCACACAACATTACAAGTGGTTATTGTAAGTCGGGGTGTTACCACTGGGCCTTCACCCTTCATTCTATGGGCCTCTATAAAACACCAGCTATTCATAATAATTTGTGCCTACTAAATTATTACCCATGTTTAAATTTTAAACCGCCAACTTTTCAACCGTTCCGTTACTATGACGTCACAGGTAGTTGTCCACTAAAGTATTTCATTAAACGGCCGCTTTGTATGCCTGACAATGGCTTCTCGTCATCCCGCCACAATACTGATCGGAGATACCCTACCGGTACCGATGCCCGCGCTTTTTATGGCTCCATGCAGTTCCACGTAACATTTTAAAAGGCATTCCATTATTTTTTACCTTTTTGAAGTTCCTTTTTCGAACTCTTTGAAGTTTGTGCGATCCTGGTATATTTATCGGCACATCAGTGGTAACACTTGCTCAGACATAAAGGCACTGTCAATGCCAATTTGTCACCACTGATGTGCGGTAGACTAGAGTCCGCTCCACCACTGAAGTCCGGCGGAAAATTGTGGAACTAAATATTTTTTTATGCAATTTGGTACAATGGCATGGACACTAGCGCCGCGTCAAAAGGACTTCAGTGGTGGCGCGGACTCTAATGACAAAATATTCTTCGTCTCCAATTTTATTTTTGTAGTTTCATTTTTATCAAGTAAGAAAAAATCGTTATGCCCCCTCCCTGCAACTTTTTCTCTCTCTCTGTCTCTTTCTATTATATACGACTGCGTGTGTGCGTGCGAGTATCGCTTAAAGTAGTTCGTTCCTGACGGGGGTCCCCCGATCGCACACGTTTTTTTTTTAATTTAAAAATAACTTATCGGCCTTTTTGTGATCCCAGTATGTACTTCTTTGATATTTTAAACGATCGATTTTTAACAGGAAATTAAAATGAAGCTGGATTTGATAATATTCCGCGCCCACCCAGACTTTAGTTCCATTTTTAATTTTCGCCTTTCATTTTTGCGACTTCCTATTGAATGGAAAGCAATCTTCTTAATTTTTTTTACTTTTCATTACTAAAGATTGACTGAATGTCAATTACAATAAGTAGTACCTATTTATTTAAGTATAAAACCCTAAGATAAAAGCAGAAATGAAATCAAAAGTAGAAATAAAATCTGTGACATGAAATTATAGGGGATTATGTTTGTCTTAAATATTGGGGATTACAAACATTATAGTAGAATCAGATTCATTTTAGAAAATTCGTACAGAATAATGTTATTTTGCTCAACTGCAGACCAAAAGAAACAAAAACTAATAAAAAGTTAATTATTCTGTCTAGGAATATTACAAGAACACGAGCCTGCAAGATTAAGAATAGATTTAAGCTTCATACAGACAAGCGCGACGCGACAGCGCGGCGCGACACCGGCTATTGTTATACCGTGAAGTTTTCTTAGAAATTGTATTGTTCGAGTCGCGTCGCGCCGTCGCGTCGCGCTGGTCTGCACGAGCCTTTATTCGTTTTACGTACGGACTGTAAGTATTTATCTTATATTCAATACTAATTCTTTTAGAAAAAAAATCAAACCAATTTCAATTCATTACTAGCAATTTTTCATCCATATTGAAAAGGACTTATTAATTAAACCACCATTTATTTCATTCTGCATCCCCAACACTGAAATACTTTATCGTAGTAAACATTAGACCAGCTTAAAACGTTCACTGTCACAGATTAACACAAATAGTTCACTCGTAGAATCATTTAAATAAAAAGCGACTCTTGTTACGACACAATAAAGAACAATTCAGGTCGCACAGCTCTAATAACCTACAGGTATATTCACCTAGAAGTTGCCTCTCTCTCTATCGCGTAACTCTCTACGTTACGCCCACGGAATTCGACAAGTCGAGCCCGTTGCGTACCATCGAAGAAGTTCATATCTAACCACCGTAAGGACTATTCTTGCTTGCAGCGCTCGGCAGCTATAGCACCGGGCCGGTAACAGACGTGGTCATCGTGTTCACGGGATTTTGTTTTGAAACTAGTTAGATATGAACTTCTTTGATGGTACCTACTTCTAGCTTAATACCTAAAATATGGAGTGAACCTTCTGTGTTCATCTATGCTTTTGTTAAGCTTCATCAGTACCTACAACTATTACTCTTTATAATACCTCGGAGACCTGCGATAGACCTGTTGGTTTATTGAGACTATTGTAAAGCACGCTGATTGCAACGGTTTCTTTGTGATCAAACGGTTTGTAGCGGTGTCGATTCGATTGAACACGGGCTGAAACGGGAGAAAAATATTGTAATCTTTTAGCTCAGACCAAATAAAAAACCCAAGACATAGCGCTGCGAACGATACACTGAAGCATGCAAAAACTACACCTCGCTCTGTGCATACACGCTCCCACGCACACATTAACCACCAAACTTTACCTTACCGCACAGTAAAGTAAATGCACACATATTTACGAAACCGACCTTACGTCACTGTTGACAGCGCTGTCTTGGTTTTTTATTTGCTCTGAGTCTTTTAGTTGCAGTTAGAAAAAATTGGTACTTTTTCCCGCTTTGGGCGGAGCGGGAGGGCGTGTCAGACTCTTACTGACTAAAACCCACCCGTGTTCCTTCAGTTGCCTGTATGTTTCTAGGGGCCACGGTATCCCTTTCGGACTTTCCCGCGACCCCGGCAGGATCGGCCCTAGCGGATCCCGTCAGTTGTGCTGACATCTCTTTGAGGCGTGAAACTTTAATGATAGAGTGTGTGATCTATTAGTTATTAAAAGAAGTTACGTAACGTTTGTTTAATAAAGAGAGAAAGAAAGATAGATGGATTACTCATTAAGTACATCATAAAAAAATAAAAAAGCGGCCAAGTGCGAGTCGGACTCGCCCATGAAGGGTTCCGTAGCAGCAAGTAACATAATATAAAAGTTGTTGTAGTTCGTTGTAACTTTGATCGATGTTTACTATGACGTATAAAAAAAAACTATTTACTAGATCTCATGGTAATGGATGTACATTACCATGTAAACTTCCACCGAAAATTGGTTGGATAAATCGTAAACACGATCTATTATATATTTTATTTTATTTTATTATTCTCTTATTTTAGAAGTTACAAGGGGGGGACACATTTTACCACTTTGGAAGTGTCTCTCGCGGAAACTATTCAGTTTAGAAAAAAATGATATTAGAAACCTCAATGTATTATAATAAAAACCATGTAGCCATGTGTTTGTATTGTATTTAAATCTATTGTGTTTCATATTCTTATTTTCTACTCGAGTTTATTATCTTTTTTTTTATGTACGTGTTTCTGTGACAAATATACTTATTTTTCTTTCTTTCTTTTCTTTCAATATCATTTTTGAAGACCTATACCCCAGACGTACGGGTTTGATGAAAAAAAAAAATTGAGTTTCAGTTCTAAGAATGGGGAACCCCCAAAATTTATTGTTTTTTTTCTATGTTTGTGTGAATATCTTAATGCGGTTCACAGAATACATCTACTTACCAAGTTTCAACAGCATAGTTCTTATAGTTTCGGAAAAAAGTGGCTGTGACATACGGACGGACAGACAGACAGACATGACGAATCCATAAGGGTTCCGTTTTTTGGTTCCGTTCCGTTGGTGGTAAAAAATTATAGATATAAATGTAGAAATTTAATATAGGGTGACACAATAGGTGGTCTTATCGCTAAAAGCGATCTTTTACAGCCTTTGCATGGATTAAAGAGAGAAAGAGAGACAATACTGCAGGTAGTCTGTGGTGTACCAGAAGAATTGGTAGGTTGGCTGGTTGATCTAGTCTGTTTATTATTCTTACATGTCTTACCAAAAATCTTAGCATAACGCGTAACGACAGTAGCCGTTCTATGTTGTGGGGTTTGGTTTCCGCACTTAGTCCTACAGTGGACCATTGTGCGTGGGCCATAGCGGCCGTTGGTGGTTACTCCAACCAGCCCACCTCCCTCCAGAAGTTAATTAAGTCTCCTGGTCTGTTCAGAACATCTGTGAAAGATCTGGGTGTCCCGAGGGTTTGTGTTCTAATCTGGGTGACGCCCGTGCATTCAAAAAGCACGTGCGTGACGGTTTCCTCAGCCTCCATGCACGCCCTGCACAGAGGACTGTCCGTTATGCCTATTGTGTGAAAGTGTTTGTTCAGCGAGCAGCGGCCCGTGATGGTACCCGTCACCAGGCGCAGGCCGTAGTAAACGCCGATTATAATGCTTATGCTATAGAACATTAACAGAGCTTGTAAATAACAAGTCTAGTTTTTTTTTTATGTGCACGTTTCCTCTCGCATTCCTGCAATCCGTGGGAGTGATTTTGTGAAAAGGGACGGAAGTGTGCAACAGGAAGCCGAGGATGCGCGCGCTATTTGATTTGACCAATGAGCGCGTGTAGTGCTAGAGTTTGTCGTCAGATGGTACCAAGCCATTTCCCGAGAGTTACTGTCAGCCAAGATCTCAAATACACGTCTTACGCGACTACGTAAGGCTCAGCAAAGCAAAGCAAGCAGCTAAAGCAAAATACCCATCAATATTGTTAACTTGAGAACAGTGGTACCCCAGTGGTAACCGCCCCGACTTACGATTCGAGACGACAACCCCCGACCGACCCCGACCGCCCGACTTGCGAGTGGTCGTGGGTTCGAGGCGCCTTTATTAAAATAATTTCATTACCACTGCTCTCAAAACGGTGAAGGAAAACATCGTGAGGAAACCGGCATGTTCTAGAACAAAAAATTCGAAGACGTGTGACATCTACCAACCCGCACTGGACCAGCGTGGTAGATTACAGCCAACTCCCTTTCGAAGAGAGGAGGCCTGTGTCCCAGCAGTGGGAACATTATAGACTGATTATGATTGTTAGCTTACCCACGATCCCGTATGTCACTAAAGTAATGTAGACACTGTTCACTTTTAAGGATTCAGGTCAGGTGTCATTGTTCGTGGTTGATTGTCATGCAAAACGGGACGCAGGCTTGTTTCAACGGATTAGCGAATTTAAACAACGTACATACTGTACCTACGTAATTATTGAGTTCCGTGATATCTGGCCTTTTAGGGTCTCGTACGCAAAGGGTGCCAACTGGACTCTATTAGTAAGGCTCCGCTGTCCGTCCGTTTGTCACAGGACTGTATCTTTTGAACCGTAATAGGAAAAAAAAAACACAGAAATTGCAGAGAGGGGTACTACTATGGCCGCTAAGTTAAAATTAAAGGAGATCCCATAGAAGATGCTTATTTTTTTACAAGTTTTCCTATTTTTATTTAAATCCATGTATCTATATAACATAATTAATTTATCTGTCATTGCTTAATTTTTCATTCTTTTTACCTATCGTGGTATAGTAATCTTATTCTAGATGCATCGTCTTCACATATAATTATATAATTTATGTATACAAAATATTGTAAACACATTTTAAAAGAGTAACGGTGGAGTTTCTTGCCCATTCTTCTTCATATGAAAACTACCTTTTGGAAGGGGCGACTAGAACCAATTCTATTTTGTGTAAAATTGACGTTCAAAAGTGCCTCTTATGTTCCTAATTGAAATAAATTGTTTGACTTTGAAATAAATAATAAAAAGTTTTATTGATTCATAAACAAACAAGTGTTACAATATTTAGTTATGACACTGGATCCCGCACTAGGATACCTGTGTCGCAGGATCCAGTCTCGTTCGACGGATAATAAGAATTATAAAAGATAGGTTAACAAATGCACCGATTTCAGTAAGATAATTAATCAAACTTAGGACTTAAAGGTGACTAAATGTATGTGTGTATGTAATGAGTGTAAATATGTAAGTGTTGATTGTGAGTGTGAATGTGATGAGTGTATGTATGCATGTGATGAGTGTTAGTGAGTATGAGATGATGAATACTTTAATATTTGAAAGATAAAAGATTTTCTGTTTCAGCATAATTAAGCCCAAGCAGCCAATCAAGCAACAGCAGTCAATCGTGTTAAATACTGTACGGTGTACGGAACGCTTCTTAAGCGAGTTCGACTCTCGAATAAAAAGATTATGTCAAGGAATCGCTCGCATCGCTCTATCAGGTGGTCAAACGTGAGCAAAAAGAATACGAAATCAAATGACATGTAACTATAATTGTACCTTTTCATGAATCTTGATCGATCCCGCAAATTGTTCACCATAACGTGAAATTGCATCGATAAAACAAAATACCTACTGCAAAACTTTATCCTTGAACAAAAAGGAAATTCTACCATCGCGCTAAAAATAAACTATAACTATAAGCATTCCAGAGAATGTTTGTCCGTTTGTCCCATTGAGCAGAACGATCGAAGTTTTTACCATTTTATGATAGCATCTTTATAGACTTAGATCAGGGTAAAACACTGGAATAGATATTCTTGCTCGTTTAATAGATATCACACATTTACTATGAGAGTGGTAAAGTTATTTGTGGTTATTTCACTCTAAAGCAAACTAGCTTCTTGGAAATCATCAATTTCATTGCGTTCAATAATTAATTCATAATTATGTAAATTTGAGAGACCTGTGTCCATCAATTTGGTAGCAGGCTGTATTATATTTGCGTGATAGGTAAGTAGACATAATTTGCCTTTATTTTATAAACGTTATTATGAAAAAAATATACAATATGAAATTTAATTCGTTTGCAGCCTCTTAAGGGGTCATTGTACTCATCATTATGAACAACTTTCACTATGGGGCCAACCCTGAACACGCGAAAAAAAAATCAGCTCTTCCATACATTATAACGAGCTATGCGAACATAAATGAATGGAACAGCTGATTTTTTTCACATTGTATACAAGGTGGAGACGACATTACGACAATAAATTAAACTGAGTATATCTAATGACTTTCTTAGTCTGCATACGAAAATTCAATTAAATCAAATATATCCAATAGTTTAGTAACTATAGCTAGGTAAAGATTGGCAAAACCCATAGTCGGCCCATCACTACTTTAAAGTTTGTTTGAAAAAATCACTTTTTTAATATCAGTGCTAGGATTTATTTGACGGTTCCAATATCCTCTTATGGATTAGTATTGCCAGTGTTTTCATTTATTGTTATATTGTTGTCTCCACATTGTATACAGGGTGGCAGGGATATCGACGCGAAAACTGTTACCATGGATTCAGTACATGATTTTGATTCCCTGCGTTGAAACTTTTCGTCGGTTACTAAAAAATAAAATCTCCGGTTTCATAGAACAGTGCAATGACTACGCGGTCAAAATGTATGGAACAGCAGATTATTTTTTTTATAACCGACGAAAATTGTCAACGGGGTTCAATGATATAATAAACGTAACTATGTTTTTAACCGACGAAAAAGAATGAGGAGGTTCTCAAGTCGATGCGTTTAAGTGGAAGATTTAAAAAAAAAACCGACGAGGAATTTCAACGCAGGGGGCGTTGAAATTCCTCGTCGTTTTTAAAAACTTAAAAACATAGTTACGTTTATTATATCATTGAACCCCGTTGAAAATTTTCGTCGGTTATAAAAAAATAATCTGCTGTTCCATACATTTTGACCGCGTAGTCATTGCACTGTTCTATGAAACCGGAGATTTTATTTTTTAGTAACCGACGAAAAGTTTCAACGTAGGGAATCAGAATCATGTACGGAACATTGTGTACATTTACATGTACATTTCATGTTATGTTTCACATACGTGTGCCCACCATTTCTACAATAAACGCCCGTTAGATTTACCAAAATCAGCAGGTTCAGCAGAAAATTCTTGCAATAATTACGTCGTCGACAGCCAGAGCGCAGACAGCCTTTTGTTTTTTTGATGTTTGTTAATTATCAAATAACTTCTTCCGCTCTGGGCGGAGCGGGAGGGTGTGTCAGACTTTTACTGACTAAAACCCACCCGTGTTCCTTCCGTTGCCTGTGTGCCGGGGTCGCGATATCCCTTTCGGACAAACTCGCATCCCTGGCAGAGCGCAGTTAGCCTATTCTTCACATTAATAAACTAGGTTAAAAGTTAATAAAGTTAAATTATTGCTCAACCCCTCGCCTTTCGAAGGGCACGCCAAGGAATGAAACCAAACCGAATTATCTAACAATTTGTTGTTTGTCTAATCGCTTGCTAAGGGACAATATTGTTACAACAGGAAAAATTACGACGGAAATTAATATTCACCAAGAACTTTTTGGAAAAGTCTATGAGTTTTACTTTCCAATTTCCGGGCAAATTTGCCATGTTTCTGGCATTTTTGAGAATCTCTTCAATATTTCGTACGAGGGCTGCATAAACGTATCGAGGTTACAAATTCACATCGCATAAATCGAGAGATCGCTAATTCTGTAGTCTATTTATACGAGCAGAGCAGCGCAGCGTGCCAGCCCATTTCCTTCCTAATCAGCTTATGAAGGAACGGAATTACGTGATTCAACTTACCGTTTTCTTTCTTTGCTTTTTTGAAGAGTCATTTAATTTAATTTTCAAATTTTTTGTTTGTACTCAATTAAAGCGCTTTTTAAAGCATTTACATCAGAGAAGATTTTCTACTTATTAGACGTTACCTGTGCAATTAATTTGATGCCTATTTACCTAGCCTTTTCCCAACTATAGTTAAAACCGTTTATAACGACTTCGCTTAAAGCGATGTACCGGTTATTACGATGAAATCTTGAGGTCCCAGCATTTCTGTTTACTTAACATAGATTTTGGTTATAACGACTATCGGCTATAACAACCGTAATCCGACCGTCTCTTCGAAGTCGTTATAAACGGTTTTCACTGTATATTGGGGTCGGCTTCCAGTTTAACCAGATGCAGCTGAATACCAGTATTTTGCATCGAGCGACTGCCTATCTGACCTGCACAACCCAGTAACTTTGGGATCGTGATTCTAACGGGAGATTCGTGGATACAACGGCTTAATGTGCTTTCCAAGGTACGCAGGAGTCTCGGTATGTAAAGATGGTCACCCTTCCACAGACCAACCCCGGCAAGCGTAGCTTAACCTGATGGATCGACCCGTGCAGTTGGTATTACCTATCCACAAGCGCCCACCATTAATTTGATGCGTTAACGTTATTTTTAACAGTAAAGTATGTAAGTAAATATTTTCAACGAGTTTTATCCTCATTTCATAACCCTGTTAAAGCCAAAATTCTTAATAAAATTTATCCGAGTCCCAGTGGTACTAGTTAATCAGTTTAGTAATTAAACGCCGATACGAAGTATGTGCCGGATGAGGCGATGAGTAATGGGCCAAGTCGAGAACTTCTGTAATTTATCGTGCGAACGTGACGGCTCGCGAATTCTTACATCACACTTATAAGGGATGGACCTTCGTATAGATTGCTCTTGATACTCATGTCGTCTTGGTAAACATGGGATCAAGATATTGGATGATTATCTATTTATTAACTTTAATCTTTACATATCAGTTTAATTTTTATTTTAAACTCATTGAGGATTTTTATGAAAATTCACGCCACCAGTTAGCGCACTTTGACAAGGTTTCCATTTCGACAATGATTATAAAATAATATAAGATGACGTTCATCATTGGTTTCATTCATTCGTTCATCATTCAGTCACGACTAAAGAAAATTTAGGCGCTTTGACACTTTTGACAGGTGCCCGGAATTGACGTCTGCTAACACTTAGTGAACGTCATTTCAGAACACCCTTATTGCGATATATTATCTCTAATATTAGCGTGAAAGTTATAGCTTAGGTACGATACAGTTACTACGCATTCATCTCTTAAGAAGAATTTGATTAAAGCAAAAATGCTGTTTCTAAACAAATTCTTTTGCGATTTTTCTTTCTCATCACTATTCAAACTTTCTCGAGACGTGGTGGTACTTGGCCAAAAGCAATGCATCCGGATCTTTACATTGCCAAGAACTAGGAAATATTTATACGTTCCTGTCATATTTCAAACACGATGCATTGTTGTTTCATTTTTGTGAGAGTTTATAGCCAGAACTTTGTTGTATTTACTGATTATCATAGCGCTGAAAGATATGCCAAGAAACTGTCAATGTTTAAATGAGTGTACTGCAGAGATATTATAGTGTTTCCACTAAAACACGCCGTCTTTTAGGTTTTAGCATTGTAAATGCGTTTTCGATCGCTTCAGTAGGGTTACCAGTTTTCAAGAAGAGTGCGGCTAGCGTCCTCAATTATTAAAATAGAGAAACGAAAATGGTTTCAAAAGATGCCTTACTAAAAGGGCACATTACACCAAAAAACATTTGTAAAATGTCTTTTTTTTTTTTAAAAAAGAACGCCATTTTTTTACCGTTCCTTTTGGGACTTTATAAAAAAAATCTTAAACTCCACAAAAACGAAAAGAGATCCAAAAATTTTTTTTAATGATCCTGGAGAATTAAACGGGCTTCAAAATAATACCATTCTGGTTTCGATAGGATTATAATTAAGGGTACATGTTTACCCCTTCCGGAGACACCTTTTTAAGTGCCCATAATGAAATAAAGTTATTTTCAATGCGCCCCGGAAGGATATGGGACCATGAGTTCTGTGGATTTTTTTCTCCCGGGAATACCCACAAATTTCAACGATTTTCAGACTGGGTTAAAACTCTGATAATTATGTGACCGACCTATCAATTTACTTTAACACGAAATTCTTGGAATCGCAAAAGATTTGCAATATACTTTAAACAAAAAGATACTCGGAATAAATTAAAAAAGTAAGTAAAAGGTTTCTGCAGTGCCAGAAAGCAAGAACATTCATTTTCCATTTTCACGTAGTAAAGAATACCGTGTACCAGGAGTACATATAACGCAAGATAAACATATACATCATGTACTGTACGTACATCATATACCGTGGCTTCGAGGCACTCACACGCTCGTTTACTTTATTACATTGTATAAGAACATACTAAAACAAGTTACAAATCCTATTACGGAACCCTACAGCGCGGGTCGTTTAACCTCACGTAGAATACGATTTACTAAAACAGCTAGATATATCTCTTAAATTGATGTTTTCCAGCAAAATTAAACCATTCACATGCGCCGATAGAGGTAATAATATTTCTATAAGGGGCTACTTTGCTCCTCATGATTATGATATCCTATGCCTTGGTAGGTCTTTTGTTGTCCTTTCAAGGTTGTTACTGAGAAATAAATAATATGAGTTTAGCCCTTTTGCTATAAAATGAGTGATGATTATTTGTTTATCGAGTTACTTGGAAAAATACTACAAGATGAAACCTTATATCCGCAGAAAACGACATAAGCTGCTTTTGATGTGACTACTTAGAACAATAGAACTAGAAAAAGGTAGATAATAAAATGCTAGTTATTTTTTTCCACAAAGTCTTGTAAAAACGATAGGTATCAGAAATCGAATCCACCACATCAAAATTAAAGTAGGTACTAGATACTAGGTCAATATAAATTTCTAAGAGCTGGAGAAACTCGCTTGTTGTTTATGTCAAGAGAGAAGTAAGTCGTCAATTCAATCAATAGCAAATAATCTATTTCCGTGGTGCAGTCGTCGAGGCAATCTCAGGGGAACGTTGGAAAATGAGAAATCTACCGAGCTATCACCGAACTACTGCGGGCTATGCGCCCCTGGTACTGTAAAGCAAATGATTGATTGTGAAATTGAGTTTTTTTTTACTTTTTGGTAATCATCACTCCTTTTCAGTAAGCCTTAATTGCATCAGAACTTAAATCATTTTGATATTACATACAATTATTTGTTTACATACCTATTTGTATGTTTTACTTAAATAAGTACAGTGTCATTTCATTAATGTAAAATTAATTTGCATGCCCTAAATAGGCAAAATATAAACCAGCAACTTATTCAACTGCTACTGAGCAACACCTATATTTTCTGCAAATAAATAATTCTATATCACAAAACTAGTGACCCGCCCCATGATTTCATACTTCGCATGGTTTTTACGGCTAGAAAAAACGTGAAGATGTATTTGCTATATATGTAAGTTTAATATTAATGTATTTTACACCTCACAGTCCGGAATAAATTCTCTAAATAATAGTGAAAACCACATCAAAATACGTTGCGTAGTTAAGAAGAACAACGCGGTCACACAAACAGACACGCACACATTCGCAACAAAAAAAAAACCCTACAAACATTTTCATACCATTCATATTTGCTATACCGTGTCTGAAAACTGCAAATAAATCAAAGTTGAGCATATTTCCACCACGTGTGGGCTTCAACTAAAACTTTGACATATTTGATAGCGACACCGACGGAAAATAAACAAAGTTTTGTATGCGTAAACAACAGAGCAATCTGTTTTATGAATATCATATCAAAGTACTAGGTTTTGTCCCGGATTTGGTCCACGTGGACTTTTTCTTTCTGCATCGTGCAAAAAATAGATATATTGTGTTATTTCCCAAGGTATGTTCACTCTGTATACAAATTTGTTATGCCACTTCAATGTAGCATGTGCGTATGTGTGTGTGTGCATCGCGTGCCTGTGTGCGTGTGTGTTACACTGTAGCGTTGTGTGTGTGTGTAATCAGTAGTAAACGTCAAAACTACGAACGACTCTAAAATCCAAACTTTTCAACTTGGCTCGTTGCTAAGTAATAACTGCCGCACGGGTCGATCCATCAGGTTAAGCTACGCTTGCCGGGGTTGGGCTGTGGATCTTTACATACCGAGACTCCTCCATGCTTCGGAAAGAACATTAAGCTGTTGGTCCAGGCCGTCATTCGTGCATCTTTGACAGTCGTTACGAGTCGTCAGAAGCCCGCAAGTCAGACAACCAGTCTTACCAAGGGGTATCGTATTACCCAGTAACTGGGTTGTGGAGGTCGGATAGGCAGTCGCTCCATTTAAAATTCTGCTGCATCTGGTTACACTGGAAGCCGACCCTAATATAGTTGGGAAAAGGCTAAGTATTAACCATTTGTTTATTTGAAATCGAACATACTGAAAACGTCCAACAGCATCGTGGAAGACCCAGGCGTAGATGGCCGGACGACCTTGACGGTTATAGGAGAGATTGGTACGTATTGGCTGTGGAACGAGTTGAGTAGAAAAATATTTTCATCCATACTTCTCTATTAGTCGTCATCTGGAACTCTCTGCCAGCGTCTGTGTTTCCTTCCACATATTATAACCCGTCTGCCTTAAAAGCCAGACTGAAATGGGGATCTTCTGGGCACGCTCCTCCCATTGAAGATCTCATCCATCGCTTTCCATCAAGCGAGGTCGAGGTTAAGAGCAGGCCCATTCAGCAATAAAAAAAATAAAGAACTCGGTAGTCTAGCCATAGTTTTCAATACATATTTAGAGGCAAGGAACAGGGTCTAAAGTTCAGTCATCCTCTTTAGAAAAGGGAGGATCCTCCGACCAGACGGGTGTCGTGTATGGCAAGCAACTGCCCGCTGATTGATGTCGGATAGTCTTATAAATGTCGTTCGCGCGGTAAACTCTAATTGCGCGATGCAGGATTTGTGTGACGTCAGGATCTTGTGTGACGTCAGGTCTTTGATGCGTAGTTCGCATGTGGCGATGTAGATGCCGCCACATTACTGTTTTACTCATAATTTATCTGCTCGAACTACTAATTTATTTTATTTCAGTTCACCTTTCATCCATATTTATATCTTCCTACTCAGTTTCATTAATTGTGGTAAGTGGGTGTTACTGAAGTTGTTGATTCGACGCCTACTGACTAAAATTAAAAGGTAAATTACATGGAATAACTAGTGAGTTAAAATATATGAATATTATAAGTATATTTTTGAATTTGAATATGAATATATTTATACTATATTGAATACACTAAAACAAAATATTTAAGCGAAAATAAATTAAATGAGCAATAATATGTATGTATATAATATAATACAATATAATCCTACTTTCGTACTAAAATTATAAATGTGAAAGTTTGTATGTTTGTTACACAATCACGCAAAAACGGCTGAACGGATTTGGATGAAAATAGACACACAGATAGTTTATAACCTGAATTGGCATAAAGGATACTTTTTATCCCGGTAGTACGTTCCCGTGGGATAATTTCCGACCTCCAAGCGGGCTAAAGCTAGTAATATATAATTGAATACAAAAAATAAATAAATCGATGGACCTACACATATTATATTCAGGGAATAAATAAATGAGTGATAATATATTTATAATTTTTCAAATACAGTTGTAAAAACAAGTGACATTTTATTAAAATTTTAAAAAACCCCGGCACAAACATTTTTTCGTTTCTCTTTGCTACTTCATCACCAGACCACGTTCATGACCTATCTATGAACTAGAACATCTTGTATGACAGGGGTCGAGGTTTCTCCAGTTACAAAGACCAGCATAAGAAGGTTTTTACTAAATAAAAAAATGAAAATAGAAGTGAAAAACAAAAACACAAAAATTAATGAACAATAATATATTATACAGTAGAATCCGTTTATTATGACTCCGCCTATATTGACCAACCGCCTATTATGACGTAATTACACAACGAAGTTTGGTTTTCATATAAAATTATTTATAACAAAGTCGGTTAAAATGACTTCATGACGTCGCTTATTATGACCCATTTTTAATAAATTTTGACAGTTTTGGACAGATTTCTTAAGTAAAATATGAAAAATATACATACATACATGTATTACGTGCAATTTTTATTTTGATTTAATATGCTATGTTTCTCTATTAAAATAAGTATTTACCTAAAAAAAGAAGGTATTTTTTTCACAAAAATGCTTTGTATGACGTCCGCTTAGTATGACGTGTTTGTCAATTCCCTTCGATGTCATTATAAACGGATTCCACTGTAATTCTAAAACATTTTCTGGTTTAGAATAGAATAGGGGTAACATGTGTATAGTGATATGCGTGATAGGTGTGTGGATTAAGGGTATCCCAGCAGTATCCTTAGTCGACCAAATTCTGGTGTTTATAAAAGCAGGCAAGGATTTTCCGGTACATTAGTAATTGTTACCGCATTATTAACGCTTTCAATCAATTTTGAGTGTACCTATACAGCACCTTTTCACCCGACTGCCCCAAAAAGAGGCTAATGTTTTTACCTAAAACCAATGAGGGATTTAGGCCGTCATTTTAATAAATTTTCATACCAACGAAACTTTTCAACAAAAGATCTTCATAATTTTATTTTGACGGATACCTCGCCTCCTGTCGGGGAGCCATAATGATTGTTTTACAGCAAAACTTGGTAACAGAAATAGGTATAATGTGTTTAAAAATAACCGCCGGGCCGAAACTCCCCACTTTATTCGTGATTCTGTCTCGACTTTTTTGTTAAACTAGTTTCTGCCCGCGGCTCCGTCCGCGTGTTCTAACATAAAACATCATTATGACACTCGGCAATAGCGTAGCTTTCAATCAGAGAACGAATTATTATTATTTTTTCGTTCGTATGTGTAGTTTCGAAGATTACCTCCTACATAGATAATAACAAGCTTTAGCTCTTTATAATATTATCTCTATTATAGTACAAATATTATAGGACGTTTTAGACATATTTTTTTAACGTTTTAAAACATATTTTTTACATGATTATGGCATTAATACAGACTGTGATTATTCGAAGAAGATAAAAAAAGACATACATAAAAGTTTTTTTACATAATATAATGAATAATTGATTATTTCCTAAAAACTTTGCCGTTTCCAAATGATCCATCCATGACTACATGATTATTGCATAAACTGATTTATGACGCGTAAAAGAAATCTCATGATTTCTCACGATTTTCAGCTGACTAGTCTCACGATATTCTAAAGGTCACTTTTGCAGACGGGATTGATCCATCCTAAGCGTTGATTTCACGAACGAAACTGAACGTGATCAGGTCATCTAAACTGCGTTCAAGAGCTGTCAGTGTCAATATTCTCAAACAAAGATGACAATGAAAGAAAGAAAGAATAAAGTTTTTTTGGACTCAGTTCGTGAAACACAAAATGAAAATAATAATGTGAAGTGTATGTAATGTTTTAACAACAATAGTGTGTACCTCACGGCTGCGCCTTGCGCCCTGCGTCAAAAAGGTTCATTTTTGCCAGACAGATGCTGTCTGGCGCTGATTTTCTAATGAACCTAGTGACGGGGAGTACAAACAGTTTAGACAGCTCTTGAACGCGGTTTATATGTGCTAATCGCGTTCAGTTTCATTGGTGCAATTCGCCCTAAGTAGTCAGTCCCTCTACCAACCTTACTAAAGCTACGGTTTCCTAAGATTGCGGTGACAGCCACGTAGCGACCGCAATATACCGTCGAATGACGTCACTGAAACGTTATTTAGGAAAAAAGTACCATTCTGTACCCGAACGCAGGCAGCAACTGCACGCGACGTGCCGCGGTGTCATGTCGCGGCGGCACAGTGCTGCAACACGTCGCGGCGTAATGTCGCTGCAGTCATCATTCCGAACCCAGCCGCAGACGGTAGCAGCCCGTATTCCAGTAGGTAGGAAGAAGATAGAAAAACCGTGTTAACTTAAGTTGCCGCGTTTCCCTAGAGAGCGTTTTTTGACATCGTAAAGCCAAACCCCGCGGCCACCATTTTCATGACAGCCGTCACGGCGGCCATTGTGTGGCGCCCACCGCTGTGTTAGGAAACCGAAACATAGGTAATCTTTTCACCACACAATCTTGTATACCTGCCTATCGTACCGACATGAAGAAAGAAGAATTACGTAACCTTTAGGCTTCTCGTACATGCCGTCGGAGCCACACCGGCGCCGGACCGCTAGACGAAAAAAAATCAGAACATCTCAGAATGAAAATGTAAAAATCTACGTAGCGCCGGTGAGATGGCTCGTGGCTAAATAATAACAGCCGCACGGGTCAATCTAAGTTTAAGCTATGCTTACCGAGGTCCGTCTGTGGATGGGTGATAATTCATAACATATCGAGGCCGTGCCTCGGAAAGCACGTTAAGCCGTTGGTCCCGGCTGTCATTCGTAGATCTACGACTGTCGTTACGGGTAGTGTGAAGCCCAAAAGTCAACCAGTCCTACCAAGGTGTATCGTGTTACCCAAAAGCTGGGTTGTGGAGGTCAGACAGGCAGTCGCTTCATGTAAAATACTAGTATTCAGCTGCATCCGGTTAGACTGGAAGCCAGATTTTGACGCGGCGCCTGTGCGGTAGCGGTGCGGCGCTTGGATGATATTCATTCGTATACACAAACATCTGGTCCGGCCGCCACGTAGATTTTACACTCATTTTCTCACTCACTCAGAGAAAATCAGATTTTTTTTTCATCTTGCAGTCCGGCTACCGGTGCGGCTCCGGCGTCATGTACAGGAAGCCTTATTACGATTTAAAGGTCTCTTGTCTAGATTTATTATTCAACGATCAACAACCGTCAGTGCAACACGCGATGTGTCATTTGCAAGGTAGGTGATGTGTTGGGTAGGTTAAGGTTACATTGGTGCACATTATGTTATACATCGCAGGACAGTTCACTTTTCGTCTAATATTGGCCTACTACAAGAATTTATGGACTCCTTGTACCTATTAAGACTTTATATGCGGCACATAGTGCCGGCAAACTCAAACTCCAAGCATTTATTTCAATTAAACTACTTACAGGCACTTTTGAACTGTCAAAGAGTCGGTCAGTTAGTCAGAAAGTTGAAGAAAAAAAAAAAGTATTTATTGAGACTAGCACAGCAAATCACAAATTAAACTAAAAACACACTAAACATAAAAATAAAAAACAAAGTAACATTAAAAAACACCCAAGCTAGCTAGGTAGTTGCCCTTTTCAAAAGGTAGACCTCTATGGAGAAGAACGGGCAAGAAACTCCAAGGACACTCTTTTAACCCTTTCCCTCCTTACGGTACTTAGAAGTACCTCCACATTTTTCGTCTAATAACTTAAGTACGAAATAACTTTATGTTAACAACAACTGACGTTCCTTTAGAGTACCGTTTCCGTAAGCCAATCACAGCGCGTTATTTGTATTACCGCGCGACATTGTCGAGAAATTTGAACAGCGAGTTACAACTGGTCGGACATTTTTTCACTTTACTGTGCGGTGTAATTGAAAAATGTTTATAAATAGAATATCATAGGTAAGTACTATTTTTTTTACTAATTACGTTGTTTATATCACGGAGTACATTTATAAAAGCTGGTATAACATATTATCACTTTATTTTATAAGAATATTTGATAAAAACTGATGAGGACTTAAAAGTACCGTCAGGTGATTTTAGTCTAAAAAATCATGAACTTTGATAATACACATACTCGATGAAGTAGGTATTTTGGTTTATCAAACATTATTGTTTTTTCTTTTTATTATTTTTTCTGAGCTATTTTTTTATTGTTTTAGCCATTGAGATGGATATTACTAAGAATACTGCTCTAATTGAAGCCCTGCTATTAGAAGAGATTCCGGACTGTTTCTATCATAGTTCCTAACATTGTAATAACACAAAGTTCCTGACGGTACTTTTAAGTCTAGGTCTTGGAAATAATACTTCTAGGTACAATAAAAATCTTAAAAAAATCAGAGCGTTTCCTTTTACCTACCTTATTATGATAATAAAGTTGAAAAGCGGAAATTCGTCAAAAATCACAACCCCGGGTGGAAAGGGTTAAATATATATATTACAAAATCCTAGGTACATTATTCTTGTTGCTGCTTTATGAGAGAAAATGTAAAAAAAAACAATTCAAAATATAAGATTAAAAATAAACCCCGGCAGATAAGAGATGACCATTCTCAACTGACAGCGCCCGTTCACGAACATGGCGCGTGGATCTGCACCATCCAGCTCTACCATTTTGTAGAGAACCGAATGATCCAACAAACTCGCCACCATCAGCGAGACATTTAAGTAATGCATGCAGCATGACACACTCTCAACTACCATGCTCTTTCAAGTCAACATAAAACATAAAAAATGGCTCCATGGTACTCGCATTTACATTTTTTTTTTATATGCTTCTAACGTATACAAAACTATAGTTTGCAATCATTTTGCAATGTATTTGTGAGATTAAAAGCATTTACTACCAAAAGGAAGAAAAAGAAAATGGCGGCATGGCTTTTGCCGAGCGGCACATCACTTTTAGCCACTCCTTTGTTCGGCAAGCCGGGCGCACCGCGGTTAGCCCGACGGCAAAGCTGACGGCAGTATGTAGGAGCCTATAGATTTGATTATAAAACTCATGAAATCCTATCCTAACTTTAAATAATATTATAAACTAGCTTCCGCCCGCGACTTCGTCCGCGTGGAATAGTTACTTTGAGCTAACGCTAACTTTAACCCGCGACTTCGTTTATATAGGTGAGTAAGTACTGGGTCTTATAATCTTATATCATGTAGATTGTAGGTTATTCTCAAAAAAACTAAACTAATGTTATTTTAAAGTACTTCTGCGTACACTATCTTTTTAGTTTTGTTTTCTTCCGCCAGAAGTAGATATTGATTTTCACCAGAACCAGATCTCGATAGGGCAACATAATATAGTTGCCCGTGCGAAAAACACTCTTGGCGTAAATCTGTTATGATGTAAAGGGCAATTTTGTTTTAAATTAAATACTTGTGATGAATAACGTATTTATTTGGATAAGGATTAATAATGTTTATAAAAAACACCTTCGCAAATAATGCATTATTTAAGAAGAAATTTGGTTAGCATAAAAAACGTTATAGTGAGCTAACCTTAAAAGATAGACATATGCTGTCGCGGACTTTTTTTTAGAACTTTTAAAGGGGAACAATTCTATCATACATGATTTTTGAGAAACTTTAACCGTTTACGCAGCGCACGCAGCGGAAGCTCTCAATAGGAAACAAAATCCCCCGATTTTGAAACATTCTTCATTGGTGCTCCGCTCCTATTAGTCTTAGCGTGATGATATATCCTTAGCCTTCCTCAATAAATGGGCTATCTAACATTAAAATAATTTTTCAAATCGGACCAGTAGTTCCTGAGATTAGCGCGTTCAAACAAACAAACAAACAAACTCTTCAGCTTTATAATATTAAGTTTAGAAGTTTAGATTAGATTAGATGTGAAAGTGAGTTTATATGTTTGTTGGCTGAATGGATTTGGATGAAATTTGGCACATGGGTAGATCACAACCTGGAAAAGGACATAGAATGTCTTTTATCCCGATATTCCCACGGGATATGCGATTATGCGGGTGAAACCGCGGGGCGCAGCTAGTATATTATACAGCCCTGTAACCCACCCCTACTACGCTCGGTTTCTATGACTTGACAAAGTATCGCGATGACTTTATTATACGGTTTAATATTATTATTGAGAATACACGTAAACCTTCCGGAATAAATTCTGTAAATGATGGTGAAAGCCACATCGAAATCCGTTGCGCATTTTAGAAGAACAACGCGGCCATACAGACAGACAAAGAAAGTGACTTTAATTATTTATAATACGTTTAAAAAAAATCTGCTGTTTAATAGAAAAGTGCAATACCTACGCGGTCAAAATGTATGGAGCAGCTGTAGCAGCGAAAAATTTCAACGCAGGGGGTTCAGAATCATATACTGACCCCATGGTAACCGGCTTCGCGTCGATGTCCCTGACACCCTGTATAACGGAGGAGGGTTGTGTCTCTTTCGATATTATCAGGCATATTTTAACAACTGTGGGCGTACTATTGGTTATTGCGCAAGAGAAAAACCGTTTGCACTTCAGATCAAATTAATCACACTAGCAATCCACACACTGTAGGTACACGACACAACTATTCGAAACGCGTGACAGTTTCTAAACGTCTTCACTGCTTGACCGCCACCCAGGAAGTCTGCTTAGCTTCGGCAGGTCCGAACGTTATGTTGTAGGCTCTGTCGAGCGCCGCTAGGCAGCGCTGGCGTCCCGATTAGTCAACGTATTTCCGACATTACAGATATAGATTTTCCATGGGCAGAAAACATGTACCATGTTCTTGTAAAATGAAAAATAACATGATCTCTCCGTTCTGTTTTGTAACCTACGCAGTTGGAGACTACTCATAAAAAATATTTAAAAGTATCTCCATTCTCAAGGAGATTGTCCTTGGACACGGGCTATAGGATCGGATCTTTTTAGTTTCAGTTTCAAAGTCACCCGTAAAATTCCAAATTTTACTACCTACTCCTACTAAACTTTTTCAATTTTATCATAAAATAGAACAAAGTTTGGTTTATTTTAACTCCGTCATAAAACTAAATTGTTGTTTTATGTAAACTTTACTTCTTGATATTTTTCAGATTGTTATAGATACGTGTGTCGACCGACGCATTTAATGGCTAGGTTCACTAGGACCGTATATTATAAAAGAGGTTGTAGCTCCTTGTCACAGTTTACAAGACAGACTTAATTTTCTCCGGTCTTAATCAAAATATTTTCTTCTCTTTCGTTCAACATCTTTTCAACAAAATATTTCCCCAAACATTCCTTTCACGAAATTGCAAATTACCTTCACAAGGACCGGCAATCACATTCAATCACCAGGAGCACATATTACGTAGGAGGTTGTAACTCTAACACCGTGTAACAGATTATCAGGCCCATGCTGCGTTGGGTGAATGGTCGTAATTAGAGGCTTGTAGACGCAGTCTGGTTGTAACACGATTACGTTGAAGCCCTAGTACCTATATAGCGACAATTATCGGCAGGTGCGAGTTCCTTAGACACTAGTTTGTACTATCGATCATGGGTTCATGTTTGTTTCTTTTAAGGCGGATTGTGTAGTGTGGGTGTCTGATAGTGTTTGTCGAATTAACTTGGCGAAATATGTTTGTATTTGCGGTTTATTTTGACTAGTTGCTTAAGAGTCCGTGCACAAAATTCACTCGACCGAGTTTAGGCAAATTCATTCAATGCTATGTTTGTGAGCACCGTTCACGCACACACGCCTAAAGATAGAGCGTAGTGATCGCTTAAACAGTTTTGATCCTATAGATGATATTTTCTTAGTTACGTAGGTACGGTTAAGAAATAAGTCTGAAATGTTTGTATATATTCGTTTAGTATATTTATAACAATCAACATAAAAATGCTACAATATGGTGTTAGATGCATTTGGATACATTTAGACATTGAATAACATTGAGGTAAGTGTTTTACATAAATACGAGTAGTGGTGCCGATTCTCTTGTACACCGAACTAAACTATCACTAAAATTCAAAAATTCAATCTTTTGGCTAAGAATCTTAGTTATTCTGCAAAAAAAAAACTCTAAATTTAAAAATAATTTTGACAAAACTAAAATTGAATTTGACAATCGCGAATCCACGTGTTACTTGTTTTTCCTTACCCCGTGAATTTTTTTAGAGCCCGAGGCGCGCACTTGGTTCTGCCTCGACGTGATTTACATGAAATTTAAAATAAATAAAAATAGTTACCTGCATATTGAGTTTTAGGGGTTTATGGGTTTCAAAATGTAGTTAAGTTGTCTCACTTTATTCTATTACAGAATGAGAAATCGTCGTTTGACAGGAATAAACAAAATTTTGGTGGTTTTTAGTCTAATTTAGAGGCATTTGTGACAAGAGAATTGGCATTGAATTAGAGTTAGCATTGGATCCAAATATGGATCTGAGACACTTGCGCGAAAGACATTTCCGCGAAAGACACTTGCGCGAACCCACTTACGCGAAAAAATTGCAGAAATGCATTTCTTCATAACATCATGCCATCAATATCAAAGGCCCCTTTGAAATTGACGGCGTTATGTTAAGAAGAAATGTGAAAATTTTGCCAGCCGTCATCTTGGACTCACATTTTGACCTCACTATCGCAGCCGCCATCTAGATCTTCATTTTGACTTAAAGTAGTCTTCGATAGTGTTAAAGAACTTCGTTCCAAAAAATACTTCACTTATTGCTACTACAGCATATCGGCGCGGGCATGTCGGTGACGCGAACCCATACGTTTTTCTCCTACCAAAAATCACTCAACGTGCTTTCACTTTAAAAAAAACTATGAAACCTACAGTCAAATATATAACTAGCGGACCCGGTAGGTAGACGTTGTCCTGCGACAACAGCGCCACCCGGGTCGAACTATAGCTAAGAACCATCCAAGTGACACAAAAAAATATAAAAATAATATATCTAAATCAGTCAAGCCGTTTAGAATAAGAAGAATTACGAACACACGCACACCGGTATTTTATTTATTGGCATGCAAAATTTTAAGGTGCTTCAAAAAACAATCAAACTATTTAAAATAAAATGCGGGTCAATAGGTGGTAACCGGCGTATAATTTCTGGAATATAACACGTGCGCGCCTGCGACGCAAAGTGATACGTCCTCACACTGGGAAGGCCCGGTCACTACTGACGGGATGGGTTTTCCGCGGTCGTTAATATAGTTCACTTTGCCGATTATTTACAAAATGAAGTAATTGTTTATTTATAAAATAAAATTTAAATTCTATTAAATGGTTATCTTAAGATAAATACTTAATTTTTAAAATTTCTTAAAAGTGTTTCTAAATATTAGAAAAAAATACTTATTTGTGTTGAAGTTTTTAGAAAATTACGTTATTTCAGTTTTTTTTTCTGCTATGTTTTGTATGGAAGTTGAAAAAAGTGACTCAGCCACATGCAAGTAGATCATATAATGAAGATGATGAGATTTTTTTAATTTTCAAAATCAAACGTAGTTCTTTTAACCAAGTCTCGCGTCATTTTTCGGAAAACTTGTTAAGTAAAATAAATTAAGTATTCATGGAAAATCCTAATTTTCCATGAATACTTAATTTATTTGAAAAATCCCATTCAGCCAAGTGCAAGACAAACAATTCGACTTCATATCATATATAATTTTGTTTAAATTCTGTTTCCCTTTCTCACAAGGAATGAACAAAATTTATCAAAATCAATCGATTTCGTGCACGGCTGCTTAAGATACTTACATAAACTTAAACCAAACTTAACTTTTTATACATAGAAAATTGTAGATTCAAATTGTATGGCTGAATTTTGTCTACGAACTACGCGACAATAAAATTACGATTATTACGTTTTTTCACGTCACCATAAAAATATTATAACGAGCCTTTTTCTAATTTCTATTAATTCCCACACTATCTTAATATCATCTTCAAATATTACAATCTCAGTTTCTGCCATAGTATGATGAAAAAACAAAAAATAAAACCTGCTAAAAATCGTGAAGGTCCGGAGTATCTTGTGTATCAAAATATTACATTTAAAAAACAAAATAAACTTACTACGTCACGTCTCATCTTTAGAACTTTCAAGATACAGAACCAATTTTCTTAAAATAAATATCTTTGAGAAAAATACTTGAATAGCAAAAGATTTTAGTAACACAACGTAGGGCTTTAGAACTAGCGGAGGCGTAAGCTGTTTGAATTTTTACAAAAGGGGAAGATGCAGCGACATAAATGTTACATGAATAGGAAAACGAACAACGTTTGTATACGATACATGACGTAAAGCACAAATCTTTCTACGTTTCTGACGAATGATATGAACAGAATAGTTTGAAGATTTTTCTAGTCGATTTTAAGTACTAAATTCATCTATCAGTTTAGTAATAATAAAGCTGAATAGTTTGTTTGAGCGCGCTAATCTCTGGAACGTCGGATTTGAAAAAATAAGATTCGAAATTATTGAACTAATTCAAGTAGTCGTAAGATATTTGTAAAAAAGCATGGACACTGCTTTTATAGCCTACACTTTGTAACAAAAACAAATCAGCCCATTTTAGGGCGTCGTAAAATCGTCCCGCAATCGCCTGGAGGCCAGTTTATATCAAACACTTGATTAACATTTTCAATAAAACGAATCATCTCGTTCAACAAGTGTTATTTTATCTGTTATGTTGTTACACAGTCAAAAATCTAAATCAAAAAGTCATTTATTCATATTAGACTGCGAATCAGCACTTTTGGAACGTCTAAATTACATAAGACAGTCCCCCAAAACGCCCGCACATTTGCACTTCCTAGTGCTTAAGCTGGGAAGAAGAGAGGCGCAACAAACTCCCCAGCAGCACAGCTGTCTGTTCAGTTAGGAAATCTTGATTCTATACAATAGTAGGTATGCAAAAATTAACATTACGAATAAAATAAAATAAAAATGTTTACTGCATTTATACAAATTCTTAACACACATGAGTTGGAGATCACCTTTTAAGCAAGGACATGCATGTGTTAGGGGACTCCGCTCTTCCATTTAACATAATAACAACAGTGCTATTCTGTAACTGAAGTGAGCTGTCAATAGTGTCAATCCCTGTGGAATGACAGCTCACTCCACGCTCACTTCACCTAAGTTTTCACGGTGAGATGTTTGCAGAATAGCATGGCTGGTATGTAATTGAAAAAACAAAACAAAAGAAAAATTTAAAAACAAAAATACAACAAGGAGCGCATTTGGGTGTTGTATGTGAATGAGTTTTTGAATGTGTGTGTGTGAGGATATGAGTGCGTGAGTAATGGTGAGTGTGGAATTGAGTATGTGAGTTAATTTTATATTAACTTTAGGTTTCGGTTTAGAATTCCTAAAGTTAATAAATATTACGAGAAACATTACAGTGTAAAATATACAGTTGTTAAATGGTCTGTTCTACACAAAAAAATATTTCGATAGGTTTTTTTTAATGGTTGGTTTTTCCAACATGAGTGCTATAAATTTCGGAATTTCATAATACGAGTAATAAGCGCATTGACGTGGAGTTGCGGACACCAGCTCGTATAAAGACTCGATCACACACTGCGAAGACTCACTGCGAGTGTATTCGCTGCGGACAATACTCGCAGCGACAATTTGCTGCCTGCCTGTCACACAGCGAATTCTACACGAGAATTTTGACAGTCTGTTGGTGCCCCAACTACAAATATGTCATATATCTGTCGCACACGTCTGAAGCGGCGCGCTGAGTGGAATGGCTTCCCGCAGCGAGTAGGGTTGTCACACACAGCGAATTTTCGCGGCGAGTGAGCATTCGCAGAGAGTAAAATTGAACATGCTCAATGCAAATTGCGAAGAATTCAACTCGCGGCGAATGAATCTATTCGCAGTGAATAGCCTGTCACACACAGCGAGTTCTCGCTGCGAGTATTCGCTGTGTGTGACCGAGGCTTTACTTAATACCTTATGATGTTTTAAGTGCTTTACGTTTCTTGCTTGCTTTTCAGTCCAAAAAATACTAATTCCTTCTCACGTTCTTTTATTGTTCAGTAAAAAAAAAGTCGTTACGCTGAATCAGTTCTTAATTTAATATGTTTCATATTTTAAACCAAAACTCTCATAAAATGCTCCTGAACACATTAGTGATAAACTTATGCCGTGAAAGGCCGCGAGCTTCTAATAACTCTATCCTTTCCGCACTGGAATACCAATAAAATTATATTTCTATTTATTTTCTAGTAACTGTAGGTAAAAAAATAAAGAAATGAATTTGGTATCGAAAACCGTCTGCCAGTATTCTATTGAATTTGAATAGTTTTACAAATTATTTATATCATCAGAAAACGTCAACATCAGAAAGATAAAATATCGTATACTTTTTATAAAAATAATGACGGCAGCATATTATATTATTCTTCTGTTCTCTTTACACTGTGGTTTATGAAAACAAAGGGTGAATTGCACAGGGTTGTAAAACAACACTTGTTACGCTGTTTATGACTACACTGTGACGCGTTCACAATCACAGTGGATGTTACAGACTTATTGTTTTTAATCTGCATACTATTATTAATTTCATGTAAGTAATTATTGGAAATTGCAAACTGAAAGCCGCACATTAATTTTTCTCGGTACAATTATCCTGATGATTGAAAAATATTGGGAAAACAGTTCATTTACCAAACTTTTTCAACCAAGTTCTGCCCCCGAACCCACCGCATCGCGTCGCATCGCCCGCCCGCTCTGTTAACTTCGTTTTCACTTCGCGTTCTTTCCGACTTTTTCCTTTTTGCTCGGCTCCTAAGGGTAGTAACGTGATGTTAAATTAAAAAGATTTTTTCAAATCCACGTCGTATTTATCATTCCTGAGAATAACGCGTTCAGACGAACAAACTCTTCCACTTTATTATAATATAATAAAGCTAAAGCTTCATAAAAATAAACAGGCATAAAAATATGTAGATTTATTCTTTTGGTCCAACGAAAAGTATTCATGATTCTGTTTCATGCAGTTCTAAAAATATATTCACTGGCTGCGTAAAAGCAAAGTTATCCAACCAATCAAAAAAATGACACCAAAATTCCATATTTAAAAACCAAAATGGTGACCCCAAAAAGAACTGTTGCGGAACAAATGCTAACCGCGAGAGAAAAAATATGGACTGAGTAAATAAAAAGCAGAATGGCGCCAATACGAACGAGAATGGTGCGATATTGCTTTTGTAGTTTATAAGTATTGATTGTTATTACTCCTTTTGGAGTTTTTCTTGAAATATTAGAAAGCGTACTTTTCTCATTTGTATTGTGAAAATATTTGTCACAAAGGCCCGTATTCTGGAGCAATCGTGAATCTCGAGTGAATGCTTCACCTACCAAAATCTATAGTCTGGATTAACAACAAAAAAATATATAAAACCTTGGTCTAAATGCCTGCCATAATAAGTCAACTTGTTCAAGAGGTCTGGTAGTATTTTATAATAATAAAAAACGGTAAAATTCCAGCGTTATTCAGTTGTTATTTTTACAATTTGACAACCTCTGTCAAAATCATACATAAAAATAAAATGAAAGTATACAGAAAAAAGGTTTTATCACAAAAATTAACGCCGCAAAACGAACACTACGACTATAACAAGTATTAACAACATATTAATGGATTTGAACATTATTTTCTCTAAAATGAAAGCAAGCAATTTATTTGAAAAATCACCAACGAATCTTTTTTAGAGACGAAATGTATTGAACAACCATTAGCTAAGACCACGTCTCCTGTGACTTTTATAACAAGACAAGACCAATTTCAGGACAACATTTTCTAAATCAAAGATATTTTTAAAACCGTTCATAAATCAACAAAGTCTTGTAACATAACTCTCTATTATAGGAGGTAGACAAATCATTGGTCGAGAGAAAACATTCACAATTTTTATATCATTGTCTGATTTAGTGCGGGACATTTTCCCCAGAGGTCGTTCGGTGGTTTAATTAAGCCTTTATGACCCAAGAGTGGGGGATTCAATCTTCGGAACACGGGAACTGTGTTTTTAGGCTTAAGATTGTGATCAACTTTGATCTCACATAGATTGGGAAGCGAGGTTAGATAGGACAGTGTGCAATTGCAGTATTGAAAATAGGGATGTTGACTAGGGAAAAAAAACTTTTTAGTCCGTCAGTCAGATAATAAAAAAATATTTTTTGCTTTATCATTTTAATAAAAAATGGATTAGATAAAATGCATTAATGTTGGGTGGTGAGGGCTCGATATCTACCGGAGAGTGACGTCATGCCTCATTTTAACTCAATGTATTGCCGTAATCTTTTGATTACGTAAAAAAAGAAAAAATACGTGTCCAATATTTTTTAATAATCTATTCCGACGGACAGAAGGACGGACGGAAAAAAATTTGTCAACATCCCTATTGTTTGACTATGGAAAGGCAAACTTAGTGACATAAAAAACGATTATTTCACCAAATAATATGAATCTGGAACCGAGGAGGCGTTACAAGTTATCAAATCTTAATGAAAATTAAGTCATCATCATCATCACTATTTCAGCCGAAAGACGTTCAATGCTGGACTTAGGCCTGCCCCAAGCATCACCACTTCGATTGATTTAGTGCTTCTCACATCCAGCAGATTCCTGCAAACAGGCAAACGTCAACTCAATGATAAAGACTAAGTACTTCCCGGTATATTCCTAGCTGCTGCAACTACTTTAAGGTTGAGCTAAGTCGGTAAAGCAGTGGTTAGTCGGCTTACCCATACCGCAGCCGACACGTGGGATTGGCTGACTCAACCGCAATACGACTGTCGGATTGAATCACGCGCTTGGATGCACTGCTTCGTCCCTTAGGGTGCTTGCATAAAGAAGAGGGTTTCCGGACCGGACTTATGGTACGGGGGCCCTATATTTTTTTTTTCTAGTCCGTCAACGAAGATACGGGCCCGTTTGATACTTCGTAGGTAACTCTACTCCCCGTTAGTTAACTTTTTTAGACGAGCAAAAGCACATCGGGGGAGTTAGGACAACTGTCAAATCATATTGTCATTAATTCTTAGTTCCGGGTCCATACTGATCTATGTCCGTAGGTGATACGGAGTAAGAATCACACGATACGTCGGGCAAAACTACAGATTTCGTGCGTAGAGAGTAGACCTTCTGATCGCTACAGGTTAATCTTCGGACAGAAATGGTTACATGTTTTAGCTTTTCCTACATGTGTGAGCGCATAAGTTAACACGGGACCATTTCACCTGCACCGATCGGTACCGACTTGTCTTTCCCGGAAACCCGCCTCTTTATGCAAACACCCTTAGCTTGCTCTTCATGTTCCGGCTTTGGTCTTTTGGTACGGAAAGTTGAAAGTGACGATATTTTGAATTTAGGATGAGCGATTGGCTTAAATCAAAATGCTTTCTGGATATTATGAAACTAGAAAAAATAAAAGAAAGAATGATTTTATCCCCCTCTGCAATAAAAAGGAAAAGGAAGTGTAACAGAACAACTTTGTTTGTGTTTACGAATGAGATAATTCAGAAAGGGCTTGTCATCCGTTTGGTAGGTAGGTAAACTACTAGGATGACATAAAAAGCTAAGAAGTAGCCGAGTCAGACTTGCAGACTTAGCCCCAACAACACCTTAGCGCTAACACAGATTACATTTTACGGAAGAAGAGAAGATACAACTAAAATATTTACTAGTTTCCTCTACAAGATGTTTTTCACTTAATTTTATTCAATACTTCATGGGACCAAAGAAAATCCGTCCATTCAACAATAGCTTGAAAGTTTGAAACTTGGTAATTCATTGGCTCGCCATCGCCTCGTAACAGTAAAGTAATCTGTATAGACTCAGGAGGTCAGAAGCACCAGGAGAACATGAGTAGGTAGGTATTCTTATCTCTAGCCAAACATTGCTTCAACGCAGTTTTGTTTTCCCTAACTTTGTTACGCGAGCTGCAAACTTATTATAGAACGTGTAAGATTTCAGACATATAAAATATCGCGAGTTATATGGAAATATAAAATATCGGAAGTGTTTATCTTAAGTTATTGTTTATTTTGTTGAAAACTCAGCAAAACTGGTACGGTAGGGTTTTTTCGAGAACTGTAAAAATGCCTAACTGTGTGTCAACGGTGGCTGTCAACAGGAGGATAAGTACGGAATTCTAACAAAAAGTTAATAATTTAACAAGATTTATCATGTTAGCATTATCAATCGATTCATTAAGTCCATTTCAACTGGTAGGTAAACGGTTATTCAATTTCTTTATTTTATTCAAATTTGTGTTAAGGGGTTATTTCATTCAGATTTTAATTGAAGGGCTTGTGGCTAAGTAATAACAGCCGCACTATTCGATCGAACAGGTTAAGCTATGCTTGCCATGGTTGGTCCGTGGATGGGTGACCAATTTTACATACCAAGATCCTTCCGAACTTCGGTAAGCGCGATTCAGTCAGTTAGGTGTACCTCAAGGCTCAATACTGGGTCCATTCTTGTTCTTAGTGTATATCAATGACCTACCATTCTATTTAAAGGGTATCTGTGAAGTTGTACTGTTTGCAGACGATACCTCTCTTATTTTTAAAGTAGACCGGAATAGACAAGATTTTGACGATGTAAACAGTGCACTCTCAATGGTTACGGATTGGTTTACGACAAATAACCTAGTTCTCAATGCCAAGAAAACGAAATGTGTTAAGTTCGCCCTACCAAATGTTAGAAATCTAGGACCCAACATCGTCTTAGATAAAGAGGTGCTTGAATCTGTAAATTCGGCAGTTTTTCTGGGCATAACAGTAGATGCCAAACTTCAGTGGGGCCCACATATATCGAGCCTAGCGGGAAGGCTCAGTTCTGCCGCCTACGCCGTCAGGAAAGTAAGACAATACACTGACGTCGATACAGCTCGATTAGTCTATTTTAGTTATTTTCATAGCGTTATGTCCTACGGTCTTCTGCTGTGGGGCAAAGCTGCTGATATTCAAAATATATTTGTCCTTCAAAAACGAGCTGTTCGAGCTATTTACCAGCTAGGCCCCAGAGTTTCTCTGAGAGATTTTTTCAAAGATATTGGTATCCTCACAGTGGCATCTCAATTCATTTTCGCCAACATCTTATATATTAGGCAAAATATACATTTATACAGTAAGAACAGTGATTTTCACAATGTTAACACTAGAAATAAGGAAAAACTAAGAGTTCCTTTTCACCGGCTTCATAAGGTTCATAACTCATTTGTTGGGCTTGGTATAACCTTTTATAACAAGTTACCCTCTTCTTTGCTAGATTTGCCTTTTAATGCGTTTAAAACGAAAGTAAAATGCAACCTTTGTTCAAAGGCATACTATTCTATCAACGACTACTTAAATGATAAGAATAGTTGGTCGCTGTGATTAACTCAAGACAATTTTTATGTTCTTTCACCAGAATTAGCTTACCTACTGACAGGTTATATGAGTTCATATAATTGTTTATTTTAATTTAATTTTAATTTATTGTTGACATAATCTACTCATTACAATGTTTTTTTTTAATGAGTTGTATTGCAATATGTAACTAGTGACCTCGACAATAGATCATATTATTTATTGTTATTAGTAATTAACTGTTTATTTATTTTACCTCGATGGTCCTAGTTTATCATTTATAACTTCCAGTTACAGCTTTATGTAAGCGGGCACGCCCTTTATGCCTGGAGGCTTTTATTAAGACGTTAAGTTTTGTTTACGTTTAGTTTTTATTTCTGCCCGAGTATAGTTCTCGATGATTTTGTTTGGTATATTGGCGTGTGCTAGCTAACATATGGATAATAATTTAAATTAGGTTAATTAAGTATGTTGAACACTATTATATAGAGTCATTTTTTTTCTTTCTAACTGAACAGACAGCTGTGCTGCTGGGGAGTTTGTTGCGCCACTTCTTCTTCCCAGCTAACGCACTAGGAAGTGGTGAAGGGTGGGCGTTTTGGGGGACTGTCTTATGTAATTTTGACGTTCGAAAAGTGCTGATTATCAGCCTAGTTTGAATAAATGACTTTTGAATTTTGAATTTGAATAAGCCATTGGTCCCGTCTGTCATTTTGGACAGTCGTTACGGGTCGTGAGAAGCCCGGAAGTCTGACAAACAGTCTTACCAAGGGGTATCGTATTACCCAGTAACTGGGTTGTGGAGGTCAGATAGGCAGTCGCTCCATGTAAAAAAAACTTTTTACAAAAAAAAAGTACAACTGACTTCCACAAAAAAACACTACAAAGTGAAAAATAACTTTAATTTCGGAAGTCGGTGTCTTTAGTTTTGAATTTTCACTTTTTACCACCGACTTCCGAAATTAAAGTTATTTTTCACTTTGTAGTGTTTTTTTGTGGAAGTCGGTTGTACTTTTTTTTTGTAAAAAGTTTTTATTTTTCACTTTTTAGTTGTGGTACCTACCCCACACAAATTGGAATACCACTACACTGCTATGTAAAAAACAGTGAAAGGAAGTTATCATCATGTCATACCCTTTCATACAAAAAAAACCAGCTAACCAGCCAGTTTTGTTCATGTAACCGAATATCTCATCAGAACAAAACGTTGTAAGTGCCCTTGAACATTTTTTTTTTCGAAATAGTTTTTATAACCTTTGTAGTGAGTACAGGCGTGATAATATGTTGTGTGATGGCGTAAACAATGCTTAGATATGCTATAGCAACAATTGCGGTTAATCTGCTGTTATTTATTGAAGAGTTCCCCCGATTTCTACAAGATCCCATCATTAGATATTGAAATGGTGATAATGGGACCACACGGGAAGCACAAGCTTTCAAATAAAAAAAGAATCATGAAAATCGGTTCACTCAGTCGCAAGTTACGAGGTAACAAACATAAAAAAAAAAAAAAAAAAAAAAAAAAATACAGTCGAATTGAGAACCTCCTCCTTTTTTTGAAGTCGGTTAAATACTGGTATTCACCTGCATCCGGTTAGACTGGAAGCCGACTCTAAGATAGTAGGGAAAAGGCTAGGCAGATAATTCAGATTTTAGTTATAACAAAGTTTCGAAACCAACTTAAAAGAAGAGCACACTCTGGTTTTCTTTGTAAAAATTATCGGCCTGTTTAAAACAAGTTTAATTGTTCTACAAGTTTCATTAGGTTTAAATAAATCTCTACGCCTGAGTTACAGCTGGCAATTGATGGTTATTTCAAATGAATTCGAATCTGAATGAAGGCAATAAATTCGTGTCATGTCAACATTCCAAATTGTTTTCGACGAAATATTTAATAAAGTTTAAAACTATTTAATTACGAATTTCAATATTACATTCGTATTTCCATCTTACCGAAATAGAATTTAAAAAAATATTATGATTGATTATCTAACCAACCAGTCTTACCAAGGGGTATCGTATTACCCAGTTACTGGGTTGTGGAGGTCAGATAGGCAGTCGCACCATAAAAAATACTGGTTGAATTCAGCTGCATCGGGTTAGTCTGGAAGCTGACTATATTGATTGAAATTTATCCATTTTGCAATTGCGAATATCATTGCGGTTGAATCCAAGATTTCTTTTTTTTTTCCTTACTTACTTTACTAAGATTGATTAATCTTTTTTACGCTGTGTTGTTCTTTATCTTTATTGTAATAATTAGGTGTTATGAGTTCACCCCTCGGGTAATTAAGATTTCATCCCGAGATTTTATTGTTATGAAAGTCTTTTCCTTCATAAAAATGAAACGCCAGACCTACCAGTACCTACTTCTTTCACGGAAAATTTGATTTTAATTATTATAATAATATATTTAAGTATATTAGGCTCTCGTTGGGCGGCTGGATCAAGGGCTTGATTCAGAAAGCGGTACTCCTAGACACGGCTCGCATTGTCAGGAGGTTCCTCTCTCTGGAGCCCTGACCGCCGGTAGCTTGGACCCTGTTCCCGATACCGGTGGGCTACTATTTTTTATATTTTTAAATGTTTTTTTATATATTTTTTTAAGAAATATTTAAAAATATAATTTATAAGTTGTTTAAATGAAATAAAGGAGATAATAATATTTAAGTATATAATTTATATTATTTACCATTTGCTTTTAATATTTGAAATTGATACAAAGATATTTCTCACTAATAATTTTGATGGAGATAGATATCAGGATACCATAAACTACGTAGATGTGAGCTCAGCCAATAACGCACGTCGGCTCGTGTGATACGATAAAACGCGATACAATTTGTGTTCGCTACTGGAATCCGATATATTTCTGATGTGAACCGTTTCATCCAGGATTTGAAAGCTTGACACTTGTATCTTATACGTACAATCTTAGGAAAAATACTCACGCATGAGAATTGTGACGGTTTTGGTATAAAAAAAGCAAAATAAGGCAACATTTTACGATATCCGAAAGTTGTAGTGTAAGTAATATTTAGTAATAGGTTTTCGTTTAGATAGGATTTTGACTTAAAAAGAAAATTGTTGTTATTTGTGCTTAAAAACCAACTTATAAAAAAATCTATTCTAAACGAATTTGGATGATTCTATTTAATTCAGAAAAAGATATTCTAAACGGACTTGGGTGATTCTATTTAATTCAGAAAAAGATATTCTAAACGGATTTGGATGATTCTATTTAATTCAGGAAAAGATATTCTAAACGGATTTGGATGATTCTATTTAATTCAGAAAAAGATATTCTAAACGGATTTGGATGATTCTATTTAATTCAGGAAAAGATATTCTAAACGGATTTGGATGATTCTATTTAATTCAGAAAAAGATATTCTAAACGAATTTGGATGATTCTATTTAATTCAGAAAAAGATATTCTAAACGGATTTGGATGATTCTATTGAATTCAGAAAAAGATATTTTAAACGGATTTGGATGATTCTATTTAATTCAGAAAAAGATATTCTAAACGGATTTGGATGATTCTATTTAATTCTGATAAAGATTTTCCAAGAAAAAGTATGGAAATCTTCGACCGTATAAATGCGTGCTTCTCGATTTCCACGTACATTCAGAATAGTTGAACGTATCCTGACATACATAATATGGATATCAAAGGATTTAGATCATGATCGTGCGAGCTGATACCGTTCTCCTGTATCGGAAACATTTTATTCATCCCTGCGTTACTCATGCGATTCTGGTAATTGTGGAGAGTTCGCCTGAATTTCAGTTTCCCTTGCTTATAATTTTATGATGACCGTGTTAGTTTATATTATACCAACTGTTTTTACTGAGTATATTTATTTCTCAATACATTTGGCCCAGTAACTATACCCAGTTACTGGTAGTACCCAGTTACTGGGTTGTGCAGGTCAGATAGGCAGTCGCTGCATGTAAAATACTGGTATTCAGCCGCATCCGCTTAGACTGGAAGCCGACCCCAATATAGTTGGGAAAAGGCTAGGCAGATTGATTGACATTTGGCCCAGTAAGTGGACCTTCAAGTCAGATAACTTTATTTAATATTGACATCGAAATCTCCAATTTACAAATTCTAAGAACCATCCGTCCATTAAAAAAGTTAGAAAAATCTAACAACATAAGAAGCACCTTGTAAATTCAGTTTTTTTTTGTACGTATTTTACCTTATTTGTCATGACAAATGACATTGATAGTGGTCATGACCACTATCAATGTACAATCAACTACTTCGGTCACCACAAATCGCTAAATACGTCTACCGCTAAACCTATTTAAAACATCGCTGTATTCCTAAAAATCGTTTGAAAATTATAGAGCCAAAATATCGCTTATTATGTGTAGGTCTAACGCTACACACATTTAGCTATTTTATAATATATCAATCGTTTGAAAATAATAGAGACAGAAAGTTATTTAAAATATAGCTAAGTGCGTGTAAGTTTACCGCTACACACATCTAGCGATTTTTTTAAATATCTTTTGGTATCTTTTATTTTCAAACGATTGACAGTAGAGCGATGTTTTGCAATTTGTGGTGCAATAATCTATACATATAATAAAATAGTAACAAGGAATTTTTTCCATTTTTCTGGATTTATGTTCCGGATTGGCGCAAATACGGCTGAACGGATTTGGCACACAGATAACCCATAGGGTAATTTTAATTACAGTAGTACGTTCCCATGGGATATTTTCCGACATCCACGCGGGCGATGGCGTGAGTAAAAGCAAATTATAATAATATTTTGCAACCTCCACAGCTCAATGTTCATCGAAGGCACATAATATGCGTTTGTGTACAATCGCTAGAGCCAACTAGAAAAGGGTACATTATCGAGGACAGGCCAGCAAACAGTGCTGGCCTGTTTGCACGAGCCTTTTGTAACCTTTTTGCGTAAGTACGTATAAGCTATCAACTTTAATCGAAATAAAATACGGTCTTTGGAACTTTGTGGTTTCACCTACGATTTCCAAAAAACTAAGTATTTATTTATGTAAATTAAATTTCATTTAAATTAAAAAAGAGTAATAAAAGAGATAGTAAATTTGTTTCAAGTGCAAGGGGTCGAACGTATAATTCCTGGGACGTAATACGAAGAAATTCAAAGAAATAATATTGGCATAGGTACAAACAATTAAAATTGCTAACAAGCTTTAATGGAAACAACGACCTACGTCAGAATAATAATGTTCCACCAAACACTTGAAAATGTTACTTCAATTTAATAATATTACTGTTTTCCTTAGAAACAGTAACGTAATACACGAATACACGTGAATATACGTGTATTACGATATTGTTATGTATATGTACCTATCTGTAAGAAATGAGTGAAGCCTCAACCGTGCCATGCTCTAGTTTCACGAAATGCTGCTACAAACAAGAAACTCAAAAATATACTTGACAAATTCAATGATATGCCGTTAGATACGAGGTTTTATAACTATTGCTGTTATCATATCTTTTACAATATTTGATATGGGAGTTCCTTGCCCGTTCTTCTCCATAGGAACCTACTACGCTTTGGAATGGGCAACTAGCTTCATCTTTGTCACTGACCAACCCCTTGACAGTTCAAAAGTTTAATTTAAATATAAGATTCGAATTTGGGACTCAAAGTGGTCATACGTCAAGAAGGTCTTTGTAACAATTTATTTTATTTAAAAGAGTGTCCGTGGAGTTTCTTGCCCGTTCTTCTCCATAGGTACCTACTACGCTTTGGAATGGGCAACTAGCTTCATATTTTTGACTGACCGATTCCTTGACAATTCAAAAGTGCCTGTAATGGTTTAATTGAAATAAATGATTTGAGTTTGAGTTTAAAGTTTATTTTTTGGAAAATCTTTGATGTTTACAGTTTCTAAATGAAATAGAGATCATAATAGATAGTAGACTAGACTGACCATCCCCTACCAGGGTTGCACAGAGCAAAGTAGACATTTATCTTTTACTACTTTCTATTGTGGTTGCACCGTGGGGTTGCCATAGTAATTACTACGACCTAACTATGTAACTTTTTTAGGTAAATAAATGCTATCGTCACAGAAAACAGAGTGGCTGTCACATAAATGTGTCCTCATTTTTGTAGTTCCTTTATGCAACGCTTTGCATAACCGTGATGCAATTCAAATGCAGCACGTTGTTTAGATTTATGATACCTACCCTAGTGACACGCGAATATGTATTTTTGGTTTAAATTTGACGATGACAATACTGAAAAATGAAGACATTTGAATTATTTTCAAGAGGCAAGCGCAAACTTGGCTTGGCATGCGAGGATGGCAAGAGACCGGACGGCATGTCTTTATTTCCATGGAAGGTGGGTAGGCCTTTAGTGTGGGATGCAACCTGTGTCGACACTCTTTCGCCATCCCATCTTCCTGGCTCAGCCTGCTGTGCTGGTGCTGCTGCTGCAGAAAACCTCAAGCGGCGTAAGTATAATAACCTCACTGATAATTATATTTTCGAGCCGTTTGGGGTTGAAACCCTCGGGCCGTGGGGTTTCTTTAAAGAAATCTCCTAACGGCTATTTGACACTTCCCGTGACCCAAGGGCTGGTTTTTACCTTGGCAAGAGGCTAAGCATTGCCATACAACGTGGCAATGCGGCCAGCCTCTTGGGTACATTACCAGTCAACAGCGATGCGGATGAATTTTTTGATGCTATATTTTAGTTTGTAAATCGTTTTAGTTAAGATAGATATTTGACAAAAAATTATGATTATCTTCCACTGGCTGACCCGTAAGTAACGTGTGACTTGCAGATTATATTGAGAATAATAATATACATTCTCATTGTACTGTATCCATGTTTGATTGAAAATATTCACTGATTGACACTTAGTTGATCGTGAAGTGTGTTTATTATTTTACTTATTACATTACTAACTTTCGAATTTGGATGTTTTATTACTATATTTGTTGATTTGACGAACAGTGAATAGGACCAAGTGCGAATGGGACGAATTGCTAATGTGACCAACGGCGAACGGGGGACGAAGTGCGCATAGCCCACGTTGTTATGTCCAAATTTCCTAGAATTCATACAAAATTCCCAAAGAAAAAAGGGCGCTCAGTTTTTCTCGAATTTGAACTTTGAGTAACAACAACAGAGAAACTTTTCCAACTTTTTAACTTTCCGTAAGAACATGATTCTATTACGAACATTTTAAAACAAAAAATTGCGAAATCGGTCCAGCCGTTTTCAAGTGATGCGCTTACCAACGAACAGAATTTCATTTTTATTATATAGATAGTATTAGATTGTTGCGAAGATTTTTATACATATACTAACGAGCCGCCCTGGCTTTTGACGGGTGCAATTTACATGTGAAGACGGTATTCTGTTAAGAGCGTTTATTCTGAAAGTTGGCAACGTCGTAAATAGCTGTCAAATATTTACCTGTTTTGATTAATTTGGAAATAATACTGTACGGAAATAAGAAATGTGGCTAACTAAGTTACTAGAATATTGATTATGTTATGCAATTGTAACATTGAATTTGATGTTGTACCCGTTTTAGGCGTAAAAAAAGCATTTGAAAACATTCCAAATGCTTTTTTTACGCCTAAAACGAAATATTCGGTGTTACAATATTAATTATTGCATATAATAATCAATATTCTAGTAACTTAGTTAGCCACATTTCTTATTTCCATACAGCATTATTTCCAAATTAATCAAAACAGGTAAATATTTAACAGCTATTTACGACGTTGCCAACTTTCAGAATAAACGCTTTTAATAACGAACAAGTTTTGAGCAGTAACCTAACAAACAGTACTAGGCTTGCATGAATTCAAGACAGTATTTCATTAGTAATTATTATGTAAGAACTTAATTTTGTATATATTTACATAATAAATATAGCACGTGTCCATCTGGAATGATGTACTTAGCTTTTAAATGGTGAAATTATTTTTCTAATAGGTTCAGTGGTTCTGGAGATTACCCTCCAACATACACACAAATACGCAAACTCATAAAATTCCCACTCTCTTAATAATATTAGTATAGAAAGTACAAATAGTTTATAAATCTATCGATCTTCATAATGCGTTTACAAAGTAAAATTGCTTTCGTGAAGTTTCAAAGAACCAATTAGCGTAACAACGATTGCTAACAGCGACTGGAACTTCTATGTTAGCAATAAAGTACTAGGTATTCATGAACTGAAAGGAGAGACGTACTAGTTATGATGACAGTAGTTTAAAAGTAAACAGACAGTGTCCACGCATGCAGTACTCATATGTCCATAACTAAACACTGCTTTGATATCAAGTTGAAATGGCCTCGTCTACACAGGCTTATATCATATGTTATTTATTATAGGTAAAGATTCAATCTTTTAGGATTTATGCTATCGGCTAATTAAGTGGCAATTTATAAGGCATCCATCTTGTTTAAGGGTAGGTACACTAGTCGGTCATTCTTCCATACAAATGTAGTATGGTGATTACGCGTCTGTTTGACGGTGTAGGTTCAAAATTAAAAATTATATAAATTATTTTTTTGTTTGTTATCTAGCCCTGTACACCAGAAATGAAAAAAAAAAATTTGGAAGTTGAGCGTCGAAACTTTCATATTTCAACACTAGTTTTAACTCTTCTTTGGGCGTAAATAAATAACTTAGGTAGTAAAAAAATGACTAAAGAAAAACCGTACAGGGAAATATAATTTATTTAAAAATTCAAATAATTTTATTTTGAGTAAATACATCCAGTAATTTTTCCATAATATCTATACGCCCATCATGAAATTTTACGCGCTCGTTTTCGTTATAAATCATCGTCTATTTCACTAAATAAATTAAAAATAAATTAAAAAAAGCTAGATAAATAAATACTAAATAAATAAAACTAAATAAATAAAATATTTAAATAAAACTAAATAAATAATCATAAATAAATAAAACTAAATAAATCAAACTAAATAAATAAAACTAAATAAATAAAATATTTAAATAAAACTAAATAAATAATCATAAATAAATAAAACTAAATAAATCAAACTAAATAAATCAAACTAAATAAATCAAACGAAATAAATAAATAATTAGACTAATTAGCATGCATATTAGTCACGCCCACCAACGAGTTCGAGCCGTCGACTAGTGACTAGCAATTTTAGGTGTTTTGTTTCTTCGTACAAAAAGACCAAGATAAACTTAAATCGTTTTGTGTGAGATTGTTTGGTGCCTACATTGGTGGTGTGATATTGGCAAGTCAGATTTCTTCTAATTTTTGATTTTGATAAAAACATACCTAAGGACAATCGCTAGAAAACCTGCTTTCAAATAAAAAAACCGCATTCAAATCGGTTCACCCGTTTAAGAGCTACGGTGCAACAAACACACACACATAGCGGTAAAACTTATAACACCCATCTTTTAGCGTCGGGGGTTAAAAAAACCAGCCAAGTGCGAATTGGACTCGCACAGGAAGGGTTCCGTACCACCGCACAATATTTAGCACAAAACGCCGAAAAAGACCAAAAAAAAATCATTTTTAACTTTATTTTATTTTTATTTGTATGTATATTTGCTGTAAAAACTTCAACTTTCTACCTATTCCGGTTCATGAGATACAGCCCACAGACAGACTGCTTCCGCGGCTTCTTTTTTACTTGTTTATAATCTTATGTATCTTTATATTCTGTTGTGTGCCTTTTAGTCTGTGCTAAATAAATGTATTTTATTTTTCTTTAGACAGACGGACAGACTGACGGACGAACAGCGGAGGCTTAGTAATAGGGTTTCATTTGGGGTACGGAACCCTAAAAATGGTCATAAAATTATTGAATAACGTAAACTCGAAAGTTAGTTATTATTAGTTAGCTATTACATGAACCTCTCCGGAAGTTCGGTACTTACATGCACGACTTAACAAAAGACGAAAAACTAAGTAAAAAGGCGGTACGGAAATATGTAGGACCATCATTTTTGTATTTTCTGCAAAATACTATTTCTATTGCGGCATTTACTGCGCCTATTTTATTATTTATATGTATAAACTAAGAGTGTTTATTCTGAAAGTGGGCAACGTCGCAAAAATATGACAAATATTTCGCTGTTTTGATTCATTTGGCAATATTACTGTATGTAAATATGAAATGTGGCTAACTAGCGAACTAGAATATTGATTATGAAATGCAACAGTTAATATCGTAACACCGAACATTTAGGTTTAGATGTAAAAAACGTATTTGCAAACTTTCCAAATGCCTTTTTACACATAAAACGGGTACAACATCAAATTCAATGTTATAATTGCAAAGTTCGTTAGCTAGCCACATTTCTTATTTCCATACAGTAATATTGCCAAATTAATCAAAACAGGTAAATTTTTGACAGCTATTTGCGACGTTGCCAACTTTTAGGATAAACGCTCTTAATAAGTAAGCAAACTTTCACTGATGTGTATTCCTGAAATCCGTATTCGAAATTCAAACTATAACCTGAACTTCGTGCATATTAAACATAGATAGGTACCTACAACTCAGAACTGAAACTTTACGTTATAACCCTCAAACAATAACATTAACACTCAAAAATCATAACCCGAAAACAGCACGAAATGTTTATAAGAATTGTTGAAATGAAAGAATCCAATGTTTCAGGGTTCCGTACCCAAAGGGAGCCAACAGGATCCTATTATAAACGCTCCGCTGTCCGTCCGTCTGTCACAAGGCCGTATATTTTAAACCGAAATAAGTAGACACTTGAAATTTTCACAGGGTGTGTATGTCTATGGTCATAACAACAAATAGGTAATACAAATAAGATAAAGTTAAAATAAAAGGGCCACTTTTATTTTTATTTTACCTTACAATTAGCCTATAAAATCTAGTGCCGAGCAAATAGCAACGGCAGTATCAGAAACCGTTAAACAAATTGTTGCAGATTTAAGATGTAGTACCGATATCGGCCGTAAAGCTGCTCAAAACTGAAAAATATCACAATCGATGAAAGCTTGCATCATTAGAAATGCAATGAACATTCATTTTTTTAATTCATTGTATTAAATAACATCGTTGAAAGATTTTTTTTTCTAATTTGACCACACTATTTAACTAAACTGCGGCGCGGGCTCGAACTGCGCCTAACTCTAATATGGTAAAATATTGTACGATGGTACGGAACCCTTCGTGTCCGAGCAAGACTCGCACTTGGCCGCTTTTTATTAGACCACTCGAAAGTGTGGCACAACTTCGGGGTACTAATCCCCAAGATGGCGGTATCCGAAGGGTGCTAAGTAGGTACAATAGGCCGCACATCAGTGGTATCAAAAGCAGTTTATGTTAGCCCCGTCAATCTGCCTAGATTTTTCCAAACCACGTTGGGGTCGGCTTCCAGTCTTATCGGATGCAGCTAAATACTTTACTTTACATGGACCGACTGCCTATCTGACCTCCACAACCCAGTTACTCGGCAACATGATACTCGTTGGTAAGACTGATTGTCAGACTTTCAGCCGGGACCAACGGCTTAACGTGATTTCCGAGGTATGGCGGGGTCTTGTATATAATGGATGGTCACCCATCGATGAACTGACCTCGGCAAGCGTAGCTTTACCTTCGATTGACCAGTACTGTGCTGTTATGATGTATTCAATTGAAACTGCGTACTAAGCTAGGTTTTTCTAACTGAACAGACAACTGTGCTTCTTGGGAGTTTGTTGCGCCACTTCTTCTTCCCAGCTTAAGCACTAGGAAGTGGTGAAGGGTGGTTGTTTTGGGGGACTGTCTTATGTAATTTTGACGTTCGAAAAGTGCTGATTCTCAGCCTAGTTTGAATAAATGACTTTTGATTTTGCCAGCTCAAGTCGAAGTGCTACACCGACGTGCGATGGACTGTACGACTTTCAAAGTGAAGGAAGGGTAGGTAAGTTATAAGTCGCGTATTATTTCTCTCACCCCCTTTTGTTTTGATATCGGAAGTTTATTAAATGATTTTCTTGGGAAGATAGGTTCAAAATTTCGGGTACTTTTGTCTGTCTTGGGAAATATAGCGTAAGTTGACGCTACAAAAATGTTTAAATGATTTATTTTGGGAAATGTTTACAATTTTCTTTCAGGGGTTGTTGTTGGATAACCCCTGGTCTCAAGAAAACCACTATTTACCAACAAACTCACGATTTGTTAATTTGTTTGCTATAATAATATTACCATTTATTTCAGGCGACACAGGCCTTTAGAAAAAATCCTTAAATAACCTAGACTTACATATTTTAATATAAACAAAACTGTTATGCCATAGTCAGCCAATCATATTTGCGGGGCCAACATGATTGGCATCGCACAAAACAGAGATTTGAAAGGAAAAAGGGGAGGCTTTGGCCCAGCAGTGGGACACAATATAGGCTAATAAAAAAGTAAAAATGGTTAGCCAATCAAAACAAATAACTGACCAATCTAAGCTGATGTATTTTTAAACAAATAGATGACACAGTTAGTAATCGATGGCCCTACCATTCGATTTAAAACCATATTTTCTTATAACTCAATCATACATTTGATCAAACGCTTTCAGAAACTGGGTATCAGTATAACAGCCGATCGATTCTGTAAAAATATCACCGTGAAACTTAGGTGAAGTGAGCGTGAAGTGAGCTGTCAATAGTGTTAATCCCTAGCATCCTGCCGATCGATTTGTGACAGTGACAGCTCACTTCACCTAAGTTTCACGTTGATCTTTTTACAGAATCGACTGACAGATTACAATACTCCTCTCCTCTTTATTTCCAGATAAACACATATTCAACGGGTTTGTTTATTTTAACAATCCTCAACACCAGTCCGGAATTATTGCCTATGAAATGGTTTAGGGGTGCTAAACATATCTTCGGGTCAGTATGATTCGGCACAGCCGCACAGGAAAATGTAATATAGATTCAGATTCAGTTAACTTTATTTGCTTAAACATGTGTGGACATACAATACAATGCATGCAAGGTGTTACAAACACATGGAGTTGTGCTAACATGTCGGCCTAGCTCAAACTGTGCAGAGCCGACCCGAACATGCTCAAGCCTGGCTACATGCCGAACGAAGTTTACGCATCGACACGAGCCGAATGAAAGCCAAATATGTATAGTATTTGCTTCGGGTCGGCTTTGTTGTTCAATAAATACTACTAATATGCGTTCGCAGTTTATCTGCCAAGTAGTACGAGAAGTATTCCATTTTCGCAGACGGGTTAATCTGACTATTTTTCAAAATCTGTGAATTTTGTTCGCAAATCATTCGAAAATTATAAACAGTCTCTTCACATTTCCCTTAAGAGTAACAAATCTAAACCAGAATTCAAATTGTTTACTGAACTGTTTGTTCTGTTGGAGTATTTGCACGATTTATTTAAATAATAACGTCAGAAGTCCGTCTCGTCTGCAGTATAATTATCTTGACTGACGTTTGTATGTAGGTCAAGAGAAATTAAACCTCATGGGGGTCGAGAATCTCTCGTGAAAATGGAAAAATCAAACAACGGTTTTTTTCAAGCAATTATTTTCTGAGAACTTTTCGTCGTTATATGGAGGGATATATTCAGTAGTCGACTGCCTCGTTTATTCTAATGGTCGCAAGCGCTACTGCTGAGCATGAGGTCCTGGGTTTGTTTCCCAGGTCGGGCAGTGTTATTGGGTTCTTCTATCTGGAATTTCTCAGTAGCAGCCCGGAGTCTGGATTTGTGGCCGGTTGATGGCAATAGGCTCACCCCCTATTACATGGGACTTAAACATAACTGACGAAATGTGGGTGTTCTATAGGTACACCACTGTCCAACCCATCGGGGAAAAAGGCTGATATAATGTTATATTGTATTCAGTAGTCATTACTGGGCTTGCCTTCGACATCTGTGAGTTTCAAATAAAATTTAATTAGATTCAAATTATTTTCAAATAAGTGCTAAATGAAAGGGTAGTTTTGATACTACGAGCTTCTTTCGATTAATTTAAATGTTATTCGAACCCATCCATTTTATCTCCATTAGTCAGTACGTTTCATTCTACCTAGCCTTTTCCCAACTATATTGCAGTCGGCTTCCAGTCTAACCGGATGCAGCTGAATACCAGTATTTTACATGGAGCGACTGCCTATCTGACCTCCACAACCCAGTAACTGGGTAATACGATACCCCTTGGTAGGACTGGTTGTCAGACTTTCGGGTTTCTGGCGACCCGTAACGACTATCAAAGATCCAGGAATGACAACCGGGACCAGCAGCTTAACGTGCCTTCCGAGGCACGGAGGGGTCTCGGTATGTAAAGATGGTCACCCATCCACAGGCCAACCCCGGCAAGTATAGCTTAACCTAATGGATCGACCGGTGCGGCTGTTATTACTTAGCCACGAGCTCCTCAGTCAGTCAGTATGTTTATGAAACAAAATATGATAAGTACCATTCAACTGCCTCAATTTGCAGTAGGTGGTACAAATCGTTATCGTGGAACCTATTTCCAGAACTCCTGAAATTAGGATCAGTCCAGAAGAAAAAACAACAGAAATATAGATGAACTAGGTAATGCCCGGCATCCGTTGCAATGCCGTTTTGTGATTTTCTTTTAATTAGGAACCTTCTCGGCGTGCAAACACCAACTTACCAAAGTTTCACCACGGACAGTCGAGCCTTTTTCGAGTTTTAGCGAGACAATAGATTTTTGTATACAACGTTATTGGTTATATGTCGGTAATCCGTCAACTATTTTCGAGTAATTTGTCATGTTATATTTTAAAATGTATTAAATAAAAATATAAAATGTCATAGTACCCACTCGAAAATTGTTGACATTTGCATACGAGTCAAAAGGGGTAATTTTGCAAATCACCTCTCCTACACCCCCTTAACGGATTGCCCACATATGTGTGGTCTAAAAGCAAATGCGCCACTGTTGGTCTAAAATTAGACCAACAGTGGTGGATTTGCTTTTGGACCCCACATATCGCACCCCCGGTGCGACACTGTCACTTATGCAAAAACGCAAATTTTTCAGGAGAAGCATTTAAAACTTTGATATTTAAAAAAATAATTATATTTCACGATTTAGACAAGATGAATAGATTTTACTACAACGTCAACTTCTAACTTACTTTTGAATTAATAATGACCACTCAATATTGTATTGCTTTAGGACAGTTATTACATATTTAACTGCAATTTTTGCATAAGTGACAGTCTCGCACCGGGGGTGCGATATGACCATTAATCCTGTGTATAGATTTGTAATATCTCATCTCATGCCTTCTACGAAACAGGCAGAATTTACAAAACGCCACCTGCAACGATTCACACTCCTTTTGCTTTTCTTTATCCAATTTGTAATATTTTATCGTTAGGTATTATACATTAATCAAATAAAAATATAACATCCTAACCTAACCTAACTTTTATTAACAAAATAAAATATGGCGTCGAAAAATTCCTCCGCATCGCTGTTGACTGGTAATGTACTTACCCAAGAGACTGGCGGTAATGCCATGTTGTATGGCAATGCTTAGCCTCTGGTCAAGGTAAAATTCAGCCCTTGGGTCACAGGAAGTGTCAACCATTTGTAATAGATTTCGTATATCGACGATGAAGTGACAAGAACTCCTAACTGACATTTTTACGATTTTACTTTTTTAGGTAGATAGACTTTAAATAATTGTTTGCGTGAGCAGGCAATAGCAGCTAACTTCATATCTTATTTTTTAACGAGTTATTAATAACTGACAATAACTATTAAGCAAATGTGCATCAAATTTGCTGACAATATCATCTAAGCAACTAATAACAATAACTACTAAATAACCCTTTTTTTTTTTTTTTTTTTTGGATGGGAAATTATCAAATAACTTCTCCCGCTCTGGGTGGAGCGGGAGGGCGTATCAGACTTTTACTGACTAAAACCCACCCGTGTTCCTTCCGTTGCCTGTGTGCCGAGGTCACGATATCCCTTTCAGACAAACCCGCAACCCCGGCTTTTTCATACCTTGCGTTTAAAATAAATAAAACGTTTTTTTCGTTTCCTGTAAAATCATGTTCTGGTAGATAAAGGTTCTTGTCACTTCATCGTCGATATGGTATACTGAATAATTACTCAGTGTACCATGCTATGTAGCTAGGGCTGTATTCTGCCCAACGCTAAATAAACAACTCAAGTACTAAACAGTATTTATAACATATCTAGTTGTTATTGTTTACCATAATATTTGAACATCTAGTTAAAATCAAAAGGAAATGCAAATAATCCTTTGATGTTATTAGTAGCGGCGCCCGCCTATACATATGTATGTAGAGATAATTCAAAGTAATGTTGATATTTGCGTCAGAAATCAAGAGGTTTACTGGAGGTGTGCTGTTTACTATTACAGTTAGGTACTTACCTCATCATTCTCCCAATTTGTTGTTGGTCGGCATAACATATCTTTTTCTTTCTTATCTCTATAGATTTTCCCCCGTTTAGCCATATCATCGTGCACACAGTCCATCCATCGTTTTTTTTTGTTTTCCCCTACTTTTATACCCATCCGCATTCGTACTCAAAACTTTCCTCATTCCACACAACTTGTAGGTCACCGATGTCATTTTCAGACTTCAACCTAGCGGTAAATACACGTCGAGTGTGTCTTGGTAATCGACAGTTTTTTTGCGACTCCCATTACAAGACCGTTTTATTTATATATTTTCGTGTGGTAAGTGACTAACTTGGTGTCAGAGTTTTTATGCCGCCCATGGGCCTCTGACTTGGCTTCACATGCCGTCATGGAAAATCGCTTGGTTTGCTCACTATGTTTTCCTTTACCGTTTTCGAAGCAAGTGATAAATTATATATAGTACGCACATGAATCCGAAAAGTCAGAGGTGCGTGCCTTAGATTCGAACTAAAGACGTATGACTTGGCAGTCCGACGGACACACCACTAGGCTATCACTGCTGTTGTACTCGTATGCTTTCAACACTGACTGACTGACAAACATTACACGCCTCATGTTTGAAGATATTCTTAGAATGGAGAGGGAGTGGATCATTTATTTTTAAATCAGCCCCTAGAGAGCTAATAGTAGTTAAAACGTTAAAGTTTGGAAAGTGCATGTTCCAACTTGAAACTTTATATTATGTGGAAAATCTTATCCGAAAAAAACAAAAAGGTAGTACCAAAGTAGTCCATATCATATAATATACTACCTTTTGCCCGCGGCTTCGCCCGCGTGGATGGCTGAAAATATCCCACCTATACGTACTACCGGAATTAAAAGGACGCGAAGCAATGATCGCAAAAGGTCATTGACTCTTATAGCACAGCGCCTTCGTTGCCGTCAACCATAATTATTTTGCTACGCGTAATTCTGAATCTGTGATATCTTTTAAAGTATTAATTTTAATGATACGATGTCAAGGCATATTTTAATCAAAATTAAATGCCTCATTTAAATAACATACTTGATTGGATAAGGATAAATTTAATACCAGTCAAAATAGCTTCGGAAATAACAATGAAATTTTTATCAAATTCTGAAACATTAAAATGGTTATTGTCGGTTATTCTTAGAAGATAGACATAATTGCCATCGCGCACTTGTTTTATTAAACTTTTAAAGATGATTTTTTTTCCTGTCGAACCTAAATTTCAAACTAAAACTCCCTGTCGGCATGATTTCTTCCCATATCTTCAACAATGATCGTCATATTTCAGCCAATTTACACAAAACCATAATTAATTATACACCAAAACCTTCCTCATGGATCACTCCGTCCATTGGTAAAAATCCGTTCGTTTTGAGTATATCGCGTTCAGACAGACAGACAGATGCGGCGGGAGACTTTGTTTTATAATATGTAAGAACTAGCTTCTGCCCGCGACTTATTTCGCGTGGAAATCGTATGTAACACAATATACAAAAATAACAGCCACAATTTTATAAAACTGCCTCCGGCCCTCCGCATCGCATCGCATCTCCCGCCCTCGCTATCACTAGTTTTGCGAACACACAAAATGCTTTCTAAGATATAAAGAGAAGGCTGAGTTAATATATCAATTTCTTTTAATTTATTTCTAAGGGACTCACGAGAACCAATATTATATGTAGATAGCGCGAATTGCCCTCTTTTGTAAAATGAAAATTGAATCAACATCAGCTGCCGATCCCCACAGCAGAACGCCATAAGACATAATATTGTGGAAATAAGCAAAGTATACTAAGCTACCTGTGGCTACAACAGTCAACTGCCTTATTTTTCTTACTGCATATGCAGCTGAACTTAATCTACCTGAAAGAGCTCTAATGTGGGCACCCCATTCTCATCTTCATCTCGAATCTAGAGTAATTCCTAAAAATATTTAGATTTAGCGCGTTTAAACAAAAAACAAACTCTTCAGCTTTATTATTACTTAGTATATAGATAAGTATACCTACCATCATTTCATATCGCACTATGGTACGTGCCAAGACTCCGATACCTCGCACACTCGCCCATTGAATGAACTCTTGGATTCTAATCCAACTCACTATCTGTTTTCGGATGAATGGACCAAGATTGTGTAAGTATCTTTGTCAGAAGTATATTAAAAGGGATTGTATGTCAGATCTTTGTGAGAAGGAAGGCATTGAAAGTTGCTTAAATATTTTTTGGAATCATTGTTATTGATCAGCTTCGCCGACTGTTATAATAACAATTATTGACCCTAGCTTACTAACATTAATTTCGACTAACGTTATCACTAACCATTCGTAAATTTTACGACGGATTAAAACATCAATATTTATTTAATTAACTTAACTTATGACACAAAACGACTTCCATTTTACAATAGTTTGTGTTTTTGATGTGAAACATCTATAGCCGCACGTAAAACCGATTTCTGGCGTGGCGACGCATGCCGTGGCGACGCGTCGCCACGCTATATGATGGTATATATATACAGTCTATATGCAGTAGTGTGTACGGTGTGGCGACGCGCAATCGATATATTTTTTTATTTTTATAAATGAAATCGTAATATTTTATTTTATCATTATGACATATTTAGTTCCTATCACAATCTGTTCTTTTCTGCATATTACTTTTACAAAATAATGTCGATGTTTCACATCTGCCAGGCGTCCCGTGTCGGCTCACATTTTTTTTTTTGTTAACTGCTCATATAATTATTTAGTTTATTTTATTTGACTGTATTAGTCAATTTATTTTAATTTTATTGTCATTTATTATTGACATAATGTACTCATTAATGTTTTTATTTTATGAGTTGTATTGCAATTTGTGGTGACGTAAATTATTTTTGCTTAAGTTCTATAATATGGAATCAAGTTTTTCCGACTGAACACACAGCTGTGCTGCTGGGGAGTTTGTTGCACCACTTCTTCTTCCCAGCTTAAGCACTAGGAAGTGGTGAAGGGTGGGCGTTTTTGGGGGACTGTCTTATGTAATTTTGACGTTTGAAAAGTGCTGATTCTCAGACTAGTTTGAATAAATGATTTTAGAATTTAGAATTTCAATAATATAATCTGTTTTAGAAAAACCCTACATTGAACAATGATTGCACATAGAAACAATATTCTCACTGCAAATCGCTTTTTTGCTGCCCTTGCAGAAGTTTGTGGTCATACGACGTTTTTGTACTTGACTAGAACCTTTCTCGACCTAGTCAGAAATTTTCAAGATCTCCGCGATGGTTTACTTCGAATTTCGTTGCAAAGTTAGTCTGACAATTTACGACGATCATACGATATATCCCGATCTAAAAAACGTGCATCCGTAATGAGTAATTGCGGGTCACTAATGATGCGAATCAGGAAGGTATAGGTAAGTGACACAGGATTATAGTAATTATGGTAGAAAGGTAGACAACGTCAAAACATTTAGTAAAATCATACGAAAGCATTTTGTTCCATGAAAGTATGACTGATCTTCGATCTAACCATGAGTTATTCACTCTCCAATTTGTCAACTAAAATGAGTTCTTCACCAAAAGGCGAAATTATATGTTTTATAATATTATACGAAGGACACCAATCCAAAATACGTGTATGACCTACAATAGACATTAATAAGCAGGTACCAAAAAATCCGAAACATCGTTCACCATTTTTATTAATTGTGTTACTAATTAGCGCCAACATGATAATAATGTTTGCCCTTATCAAACGCTCGCTACGTGTAGGTACATAAATAAATTATGTACGTGTTGTACCTACCTTATTTATTTTGAAGTTAACTGGGAAATCTTGGAGCAATGAGATTTTTACGCTTAATTTTTCTTCTTTTTTAGGGTTCCGTGGTAAACAAGAAACCCTTATAGTTTCGCCATGTCCGTCTGTCTGTCTGTCTGTCCGTGGCTTGTAATTTGGCATGGGTATATATATTAATCACGCCGACAAAGTGGTAAAATAAAATCAAGAAAAATAATATTTTTAGGGTACCTTCCCTACACGTAAAGTGGCGATGTTTTTGATTGTGATTGAGTAACAAACATCTAAACTTTCAAGTAATGATAGTAGATATATCTAATCTAATGGCAGAATAGAATTCTGTTAAGTTCTGGTTACAGGATCATAATTACTTAGTAGTCTAAACTCTAATTAGTACTAGTCGGTGTACCAGGCTACCATAATGATGCGAATACTATGCAGTTAACAAGTTAAACAGCTTATATTCTGGGTACAAATTACAGTTACGCAATTATTTCGACCAAACACTTAATTTAGATCATCATCAGGGCGTATTACAGCGAATAATAACAATGCATTGGCCTTTTATAAGTTCTGTAATGAAAAGTTTAAAGTTAATTTTTAAGGCAGTATAATAACATGGTTACAGACCTGTTATTAACCGACTTCAAAAAAAGGAGGAGGTTCAGAAATATGTTTTTGTTTAACTGCAACGTAAACTCACAAATATTATTCTCCTTATAATCTTATCTGAAACATCAGACCTAAATCAGACTGTTAGACTTAAATATGTAGGATCACCTCACAATTAATAGTCATTTATTAAATTAGGCTGTGAAACAGCACCTTTTTGGCGTCAAAATTACTTGACAGTCCCCTAAAACCTTCACCCTTCACCACTTCCTAGTGCTTTAGCTGAGAAGAAGAAGTGGCGCAACAAATTCCTCAGCAGCACAGCTGTCTGTTATGTTTAAAATCACTTGCTGCATTTAATATTTTTTTATCGACTTTAAACAAGGAAGATGATTGCCCATGATAGTAATCATAAATTAATCAAATAAGTCACATAAACATAATTTAATTTTAGCCTTTTTCAGCAACTTCTGGACTAAGGCTACTCTATCTGTTAACTGAATAGATAAAACAGTCAACAACCTCTCTGTATTTTAATAACTCCTATTTTTGATGTATAACATCGTTCCCCACGCTTTCCTGCAATCAAAATTTTTTTTTTTTTTTTTTGTTAGCCTACTCTGTCCCACTCCTGGGCAAAGGCCTCCCTCCACTTCTTCCATCTTTCGCGAACCTGTGCGTCCTCCAATCAAAATTAAAATCTAAAAAAAACTAAATAGTATATAAAACTAATAACTATATATTGATTTCGTAAAAAGGGACGGAAGTGTGTGACAGGAAGTCGGGTAAGCGCGCGCTATTTGATTTGACCAATGAGCGCGTACGGTGCTAGAGTTAGCTGTCAGAAACGACCTTGACGAGGCCCCGCCCCTTTAACGTTGCTTATTACCTTTTTTTCTTTTCTTTTTCGTTTGGTTAGTGAGTTGCTGCCCACGGGCCTCTGACTTCGCTTCACATGCTGTCGAGAAATATCTCTCAAGCAAGCCGGTTTCCTCACAATGTGTTCCTTCACCGTTTTTGAAGCAAGGGATAATTATTGTTATTGCCTTAATGTTGCTTATTACTAAGTCGAAATGTCAGATGTTACACATCATATGCGACGACTACTGTAAGGCTCGCATATTTTTCATTCATTTTTTTACGAACTCTCTAACATAGCAACACACGTTTTAAATCAAAGCCTCAAAACTCATCATTGGCTTTGAAAATCACATCAAACTCAAAACTTTATACAAAAATAATATATTCCTTCCAACAAAACATTAACTTCAAACTCACTACGAACACGTACAAAAAGATATCATCTCGAGTTTCTCTCCCCATAAAGTGACACGGGATGTCATGACACTGATTACGGTATCTTTGAGTAGAATATTGCATTTCCCCCTTTGAATAGTAACTGGTTTTGAAAAAATATGTTTGCTGCTTTCTATGTCACAATCATTGGTTTTGACAGTGTCATGGCGCTTTGTGAACTGATTTAGATTTGAAATGCAGTGTCCTGAACGCAGTTACGCAATTTCTGCGGCTTTTGACAGTGTCATGGCGCTTTGTGAACTAATTTAGATTCGAAACGTAGTGTCCTGAACGCAGTAACCTAATTTCTACAGGCAATGTTTAAACATATACAAAGTATAATTTATACCTAGTGAACATTCGGTCAGTAGACACGGATAACAGAGCAATTGAGGATATATTGAGGATTTTAAAATATTATTAAAATTAAGTAAAATTTTACGGAGATCGCGGAATGAGGTAGCTGCTTCAACAAAGACTGGTTCCTACACGCCTTACATCGAGAGAAGAGTAGAGAAGCCTTTGCCCTACAGTGGAACAATACGGGCTCTTAATAAAATGATAATATATTAAATCAATGCTGCAATACTAATTAAAATTTCGTCATAAAACAAAACTAAACAAAGCACTTCGTTACGAATGACTGAACACTATGCACAGCGCAAGCTACGCCGTAGTACAGCGCAAGCTACGCCGTAGCACAGTGCGAGCTGCGCGTAGCAAGAGATGCGCGAACGCAGCGCAAATAATGCATATATGTAATTTATTTATCAAAATACTCGTATAGTATAAAATGCCCATAGCATGCAGGCCTTGTATGTGTATGTAGCCGTTTTTAACATATTATAGCTATTTTGTAACAGCAACATATTTTTTCCTTCTTACAACACGAGACTGAAAAACTAAACTAAACAGTTGTCATTCCCCGCACGTGCATTCATTGCAACTCTGTTTGGGCTGCCATGTGTTTGTTTAGCAGTGAATGTTTACAAACTGGTAACATTATACCCTAGAGACACCCAGCCAGCTATCCACAATGAAACGGTTGGACATTTGACAAATGTACATTGTACAGTCAGCCTCTAAAAGATGCATACATCGACATAAATTCATTTGATTGTCTACATAATACTGTATCGATGTACAATATTTTACTAGGCGTACTAAATTCTCTTGAAGTGAGGCTTAACTACTTCTTGCTTATCTCACCTTGTCGTATTATGCGCGGTGAGTCCGTTTGCCCAGAACTTGTGACACAATAGGGATGATGCCTTGGTAAAAAAAATGAAATTCTAATTAATCCATCAGTCAGATAATAAAAAAAAATTAGATACGTATTTTTTACTTTATCAAATTCATAAAAAATTACTTAGATAAAACGCATGTTAAGTTGTGGAGTGGGGGTCGCTACGTCACTAGTATGTATAAAATTTACATACTCGTGACGTCATGGCACATTTTACCTCAATGTATCGCCGTAATCTTTAGATTACGTAAAAAAAGAAAAAATACGTGTCCAATATTTTTTTATAATCTAAAAGTCGGACAAAAAAAAATGTTTAGTTATCATCCCTATTGCTGAGGTTTTTTGTTCCTGTTGTACCCAAGCACTAACTAAGGCCGAGAAGACACCCATGATTCGCCGTACTTTCAGCACTCACAGTGTCACGAGCTAACTTGTCCCTCGTTCGGGCGCTTTTGACAGCAACACCGGAATGTGACTTGTTTGCCGGGAGATGTATAGATGTGTGTTGTGAATGTTGAAAATTCTGTGAGATGATTCATGAAAGATAGATAAGTAAGAACTTGTATGTTTTATTGATTGCATTTTTATCTTTACACTAGCTTTTGCCCACGGCTTCGCCCGCGTGGATGTCGGAGAATATCCCGGTAGTACGTACTACGTACTACCGGGAGTACATACCTAATAGCCGAGGAAAAGTCATTGACTCCTACCACTACGCCCGCGTTGTCGTCAACGATAATTATTTTGTTACGCGTAATTTTGAATCTTTGATATCTTTTAAAGTATTAATTTTAATGATATGATGTCGCGGCATATTTTAATCTAAATGTTCAATTTAAATTACATATTTTATTGGATAAAGATAAATATAATACCGGTCAAAATAGCTTCGGAAATAACAATAAACATTTTATCAAATTCTGAAAGATCAATATGGTTACTGTAGGTCTTCCTTAAAAGATAGTCATACGCCATCGCGAGAACATAGATTAGATGTATCTCTTACGGCTTACGCGGCACACGCCAGTAAAGCTCCCCGTCGGCATGATTTTTTCCGACATATTCGACAATAATCGTCATATTTCAGCCAATTTACAAAAACCTTAATGAATCACTCCGTCTATTGGTGAAAACCATTTGAAAATCCGTTCGCCAGTTTTTGAGTATATCGCGTTCAGACAGACACACAGACAGATTTATTTTATAATATGTAAGGATTGTTTTTTATTTTGTAAATTTTGTTAACATGTCATGTTTTTTTATTTATTATTATGTTTTGTTACATTTTGCTGTACAACGCCTTAGATTTATTTAAATTTGTTATGTTGTATACGTATATCTTAAATTAAAAAATAGCTATAATTAATTACCCAATCCATACATACTTAATAAGTATTAAATAAATGCCAACAGTTACTCTGTCTGTAACCTTTCACGCCTTAACGGCTGCACGGATTTCGATGAAATTTGGCACGCCGATCGACCATAACCTGGGTGTTGAAACATATGTGCAGACATATGGAAACTTTTTATTCTGGTTTTACGTAACCGTGGGATAATTTCCAACTTCTAGGCGGGCGAAACCGTGGTTGAAAGCCAGTGTGTAACATATTTTGTGGCTATGTAGCATAAGCATAATAATCAGCGTATAATGTTCCCACTGCTGGGACACAGGGCTCCTATCACTGAGGGGGAGTGGACCACGCGGGCCAAGTGCGGGTCGGTAGATGTCACATCTCTTTGAAATTTTGGCATTAGGACATGCCGGAATCCACGCGATGTTTTCCTTCACCGTTTTGAGAGCAGTGTTGATGAAATAATTTACACAAAGAAAAGCGCCTTTCAGGGTTCGAACCCACGACCAACAACTCGAAAGTCGCGGCCGTTACCACTGGCCCACTTTATGGACTGCTGAAACGGAACAGAAACTTCGCTGGGAAGGAAACATTGGCCTAACACATGACAGTAAAATGAATAAAATATTAACTTGTTTCCATTTCATGACTGTTCTATCGATCTTCTTTGATCGAGTGTTATTACATATACTCGGCTATTACGACTGTTTGTCCAAGGTAAAGACAGTTTCTTTACAAGTGTTAGATGGTATTTTAAGTTTAATTTTTCATTTAGTTCAGTTTCAATAATAACCTAAGTTGTTGTTTGACTTTGTTTCTAAATGCTTAAAATAATAATAATGCTTAAGGTTATTATTAGATCATTGAAAAATCCGGTCTACAGAATTACAGTGTAGGAAAACATTGTGAAAAAATTTAGACTTAATTATCTGATATCGTCAAAGTCAAAGTCACAGTCAAATCATTTATTTCAAATAGGCCCTTGTAAGGCACTTGTGAACGTCAAAGTTTACAAAAAATTAAATTAATTCTAGTCGCCCCTTCCAAAAGGTAGTTTTCGTATGGAGAAGAATGGGCAAGAAACTCCACCGTTACTCTTTTAAAAAGTGTTACAATATTTTGTATATGTAGGTACATTAGTTACATAATTATATGTGAAGACGATGCACCTAAAAAAAAAATACGTTACCACAATAGGTAAAAAGAAGAATTAATAAAACTGAAGCAACGAAAGATAAATGAATTACTTATGTGATAGATGCATGGTTCTCACATATTTACAAACATTGTAAAAGTAGACGATTTTCTTAAAATTTTACAATTAATAAGTCCGTGTGTGAGGAAGTAATCACAGAATGTAAAATCAATGTCATATAATAAAAATAATAATTTATACAACTTAAATTAGCAACCAGTTTGATTTTGTCTAGATTCTAGATTATCCTATGGAGCAGGACCAGAATGTTTCCAAGCATTCTTATTTTGGATATCGTCAAAACGCAGTCAGCTTATTAGTCAATACAAGAGAAATTATAAAAAAAAAAAAATACTCACAATAATTACAATCATTAATATTATAAAGAGGTATAATTTGTTTGTTTGTGTGCTTGTTTGTTTGTAAGTTTGTATGTAGGGGGTAATCTCCGAAACTACCAGTCGGATTTGAAAAATTATTTTTGCCTTGGATAGCCCAATTCTTGGGGAAGGTTAGAGGCTCGCGGACGAAGTCGCGAGCAGAAGCTAGTATTAAATATTTTAATATAAAAACAAAACAATTTAAAAAGGTCTACTTATACATTTTTTTTTTTTAATTTTGGGCCTCCCATATCATACAAGAGGCATTTACCTCGCAGAACTAATTAATTATTCGTATTACAATATAACAAACCAGTATTTCCAAGAATATGAAATACCTCTGTTCCAATAACCGTTCTGTAATACTGAACAAATCTTACAGATTGTTACAGCATAATGGGTAACTGACAAAGGAGGCTGAAGTTCGATTCCAACTTACTATTAGTTTCTGGTGGCACCTCCTTGGGGAACCGAGTTCGAAGTAAACGGCTGATCTGGGGGTAAAGCTCAATGCACACAAATGTAGTGCGTGATAGAAAATTGTAGGTATTCCTTAAGCAGAGACTAAGTTTAGTGTTCTATTCCAAGTAATATGAATTTTGGCCTAAAGTTAGTAGACTCGGTAATTACAACACTTATCGATGGACTAGTCTGAGAGAAATGATTTCTCTGAGGGGCTCTGTCTCGCCTAGAGTCGCAGCATTATGCTGAGCGGTGGCCGTTTTACGTGAAGGTAACGCATTTTTTCCTTCAACTTGTTTATTTTTTTTATTTTGTGTTCTTTTTATTGCGTCATGTTTACCGCAAATAAACTCTTTGGAGTCTTCAGGTTAAAAAGACATGATTAAGGCATATTCCATAAAATATGAGTCTTATAGAAATGATCTGTTTGGGGCCTTGAGGTTGAACAAACTTGATTTAGGTGCATTCCATAAGACGACTTCACCCCACCAGCGATGGCCCCACCAGCCCCGCCAGCTGATGATGATGAAGAGGAGACCCCTCCCGTCACGGAGTCGGAACTCGGCGCGGCTATTCTCCATATCCGCGCCAAGAAGACGGCTCCGGGCCCCGACGGTGTCCCGGCGAGAGTGGTGGCGATCGCCGCCACCCAAATGGAGGAGCGGTTTCGGGACCTCTTCAGCGCATGCCTTGCGTCTGGAAGGTTCCCGAAACCGTGGAAGGAGGGACAGTTGTGCCTCCTTCGCAAGGAGGGCCGCCCGGCAGACTCCCCCTCGGCATACCGGCCCATCGTTCTGCTCGATGAGGTCGGTAAGATGTTCGAGGGGATAATCGCTGCCCGCCTTAAGAGCCATCTGCGGTGCATCGGGCCGGACTTGTCGGACGCTCAGTACGGCTTTCGGGCTGAGCGTTCGACGGTGGACGCGCTGGCCTGCCTCAAGGGGCAGGTGAAGGATGCGATGGAGGCGGGGGACGGGTTGTTGGCCGTGTCGTTCGACATTGCCAACGCCTTCAACTCCGTTCCCCACTCCACCATCCTAGAGGCACTCCGATTCCACGGAGTGCCTCGCTACATGCGCGTGCTGCTGGCCAGCTACCTGGAGGATCGGGCGATCCTCCTGGTGAACAGGGCTGGCCGAGTCCGGCGGTACGCCGCAGAAGCCGGCGTTCCACAGGGGTCAGTCTTAGGACCTCTCCTCTGGAACGTCGGCTACGATTGGCTCTTGCGGGGAACTCTCCTCCGAGGCACGAGTGTCGTCTGCTACGCGGATGACACTCTCCTCACCGCCCGGGGGGAGAGTTTCAGGGAGGCGGCCTCCTTGGCCTCGGCGGGCGGATCCTTGGTCGCAGGGAGGATCCGCCGCCTAGGGTTGACGCTGGCGCTGCAGAAAACCGAGGCCGTCTTCTTCCACGGTCCCCGGCAGCGCCCCCCGCCACCTGGCGCCCACATCTTCGTGGAGGGCGTCAGGATTGAGGTGAAGGCCCAGATGAAATATCTGGGCCTTGTACTCGACAGCAGGTGGCGCTTCGGCCCGCATTTCAGCGGGCTGTCGACGCGCCTGCTGAAGACCGCGGGCGCTCTCTCGTGGCTCCTTCCCAACTTGGGGGGGCCCAGCGCGCGATGCCGGCAACTGTACGCCGGCATCCTGAGGAGCATGGCCCTCTACGGGGCCCCCATCTGGGAGGAGTCCCTCCACAGACGAGAGAACGCCGCGGCCTTGCGGGCACCTCAAAGGGCGATAGCCCAGCGGGTGGCGCGGGCTCACCGCACGGTGAGCTTCGCCGGGGCGTGCGCTCTGGCCGGCACCCCTCCTTGGGAACTCGAGGCGTGGGTGCTCGCCAGAGTGTACGAGTGGAAGGCGGGGCGGAGGGCGGCGGGTCAGCCCTTCGCCCCGGAACAGCGGGAGGCCGTCCGGCGGGAGGCGAGGGACGCCATCGTCGTCCACTGGACGACGGACCTCGCCTCCGCGGTCTTCGGCCGCCGAACCCTCGACGCGATCGGGCCGGTCCTGCGGGACTGGCTCGAGCGGCCGCACGGGTTCCTCTCGTTCCGCCTGATGCAGGTGCTGTCCGGACACGGTTGTTTCGGATCGTACCTGCATCGGATCGGACGGGAGGAGACGCCGTCGTGCCACGACTGTGGCGCGGCGGAGGACACGGCGCAGCACACTCTCGAGGTGTGCCCGTCGTGGTCCGAGCCGCGCCGCAGTCTCGTCGCGGCGATCGGGTTGGACCTCTCGCTCCCCGGCGTGGTGGGTGCCATGCTGAGGGACGAGGGGTCCTGGGCGGCGGTCGCCTCCTTCTGCGAGCACGTCATGTCCCAGAAGGAGGCGGCGGAGCGCGTGCGGGAGGACGATCCCGACGCGGCACCGCTCCGAAGGCGGAGGAGGGGTCGAAGGAGACGTCAGTTCGACGGTCATCTCCGACTCCTCCTCCCAGGTGGAGGCCAGCAGGCAACGGGTGCGGGGGCACCCTCGCCTTCATCGCACAGGCCTCCACCAGTGCCGGACGGGAATGGCCAGGTGCTCCCGGCCATTCCCGTAGCCCCCCACCACGCAGGTGGGGGGCCTGTGGGGCCCGCCAGCTAGGCGGGCATGCGCCGGGAGGGCTGTGGACGTAAAGGCTGAGCCGGATTCCCATGGCCCTCCCATCACGGCGATGCGGGAGCACCGCTGAGTTTTAGTGGGTATACTGCGTATTTAGTCAGGAGTCCCACATACCCCGACTCGTCCCCCACGAGCCGGGGATGCATAAAGCATTTCTCAGCGAAAAAAAAAAAAAAAAAAAAAGGTGCATTCCATAAAATTCTGTGTCTACCAAATGGTGAAGATGGAAAGAGTCTGTTCAGGTACATGCACGGTATATTTTTAGGGCACGATGGTAACATCAAACGCATTGCAATTATAAAAATAAATAAGAAACGAATTAAAAATTAAATAAAAAATAATAAAAAAGTTTCATTCACAAGTAAATAATTGGAACGCTGATCGTCAGAAATGGGACAGATTGAGTTTTTTTTTTACATGCGCTAAGATATGCAGTTCAATTAAAGTTAGTTAGGTATTGGTTACTTTTATGTTACGTCTCAGAGTGCAGCAGTAAGAGTTTTAATAAATCGTTACGTAATCTAGTCAAAAAATTGAAGTTAAAATCTTAAGTACCTATCTCTAAGAGTCAGTTTAACTCACGTATCAGTTTCTTTGCCAAATCTGGAATTAGTTTTCGTAGCAAGCATTAAAATATTTTTCATTTTCTAGAAACGTTTACAGGTAGGTAATTGTTTTTAGAAAGTTTATAGATACTGGTTGTTCTGTTCTTTAAATTCTACTGTGAACGTGCCCAAGTGACTGCACGAAAACTCAAGACAAGTAATTTTAAGTATATCATTGCGGATTTTCTCCACTATACTACTTGAATGTAGAAATAGAAAGATATTTTTTTCTTTTTTTTTTTGGGATTTGCACCATTAACAGGTCATGTCAGCCCCATCATTTCCTTAAGTAAGTTACTTACAACATTTTCTTAAGACTATTAAATATAAATTTATAAATAAGCTTAGCTTTATTGCTTGCAGGGTAAGCCAGAATACATTTAAATTTACCTAAATGGAATGCATTAAATTTTATTTTTTTACATAAATGTTGCCTTTCAAAATTATTGCGAATACAGTCTTTAAGGAGGTGTTGAACATCTTCTGGTTTATCACAAATAATACAGTTAGGTGAAAGGGATTTCTTAACTAAAAAGGGGTTTTTTTTGTGGTACATGGCCAGATCGTATTCTAAAAGACTTTTTTAAAGTAATTGCCTGTCTAGTTTAACATCGGTCAACCACGGTATCCGAGGAGGCTATAATATATATATATGATGATAATATACATATATTTTTTATATATATGACCCAGTTTAAATGTTGAATTACAAAACGCAGCAATTCGTTTTTATCACAAAGAAACAGGAAATTCGCTACATAGTTCATCGGTGAGGAATATTGTAAATTCATTAAAAAAACCTGCTCTACTGTAACACATCGCTATTTAAAAATAATGGAATTTAAAAGGACCTTCCGATGAAAGCTTCCTGAAAATAATACTACATGAAATCTGAAACAATACCTGACATTATTAAAAATTCTGCGAAAAACATTTTTTTGTTTCGTTCGTAGAATTAATCAGTTTTGCGTGCGTTCAACATTTTGACTGATGCCGTTTTCATTTAAGTCTAATAATCTGTAATTGGTGACTGTGTAACTACCAAGCCAGAATTGGCTACAGCATAAGCACAATCAGCCTATAATGTTCCCACTGCTGGTACACAGGCCTCCTCTCTTCGAGAAGGAGTGGACTGTAATCCACTACGCGGGCCCAGTAGTAGATGACATATCTTCGAATCGAATCATATCGAAGTCCCAGCAGTGGGACTTAATACAGGCTATTCAAAATAAAATTTAATTGATTCAGGCGTTACCTTACGGAAATCTATTATCCGTCCGGCGTTCGGCGTGGCAACACGCCGTGTTTGGGTTCGCGACAAGTCAATCGTCATCCTGAGGATGCCTCGTTGCGAAGTGAAACACGTGTCGAATTCTTACGGGGTTTTTTATGACTCTTTAGGAATATTTGTTGGTTATCTACTCTCATAGAATTAAATTCTCTTAATCAACAACATCTGTGTTCAGTAAACAGTACAGTTTTCCAATAAATTGAAATGTATCGGAAAAGAAAACAACAGGAATTGTTCGTCCGGTCACCTTCGAGGATAAAACCCGTACGGATACCCCTTAGGTCATCTACATACACACAAAGTTATCTGGTCGAGCAACGGATGTCGCCTGCCTTGTAAATAAAGATGCTGTTGAAGGAAAGTTTCGAAAATGGCCGCTGAAAATATAAGTTTAAGACAGGTATCTGATGTTTACTTTTTCTTCCCGCGTTTTTTTTTAACCATTACCATTTCTCGTTGTGTCTATTAGGTGGTCTTCTCATAAATTCGTATTTAATTTATGTTACTTACAATTGTGATTTGAGTGAGGAGCTCGTGGCTAAGTAATAACAGCCGCGCGGGTCGAACCATCAGGTTAAGCTACACTTGCCGCGGTTGGTCTGTGGATGGGTGACCATATTATCATACCGAGACTCCTCCGTGTCTCGGAAAGCATGTTAAGCCGTTGGTCCTGTCTGTCATTCGTGAATCATTGACAGTCGTTACGGGTCGTCAGAAGCCTGAAAGTCTGACAACCAGGCTTACCAAGGGGTATCGTATTACGCAGTTACTGGGTTGTGGAGATCAGATAAACAGTCGCTCCATGTAAAATACTGGTATTCAGCTGCATCCGGTTAGACTGGAAGCCGACCCCAACATAGTTGGGAAAAAGCAGGCAGATTGACAATAGTGATTTAAGTGCAAACATGTTTCTAACCATTTATGATTTTTTTAGTGTTATCCTTTTTTATTTTTTTTCACTTGTTACTAAAATGCTGAAGGAAAACATCCTGAGGAAACCGGCATGCAAGAGAGATATTTCTCGACGGCATGTGAAGCCAAATCAGAGGCCCATGGGCGGCTTTAAAACTCTGACATCAGTCGTGCTATTCTGCAAACATCTCACCGTGATAACTTGGGTGAAGTGAGGTTGATGTGAGCAGTCATTGCACCTAAAGCTAGGGATTGACACTATGGACAGCTCACTTCACCTTACTCTTCACGGTGACATGTTTACAGAATGGATCGACTGGTTAGTCACTAACCACACGAACAGAAAAAGAAGATTTATTTATTTAAAAAAATAAGGTAGGTTATAGAGTAACCTACCTTATTTGGTTGGTTAACAAAAACATAACAACACAAACCATCGCGGATGTAACAGCGGTTTTTTAATTATATATTCGTTACGTGTTTCTGTGACAAAATAAACATGTTTTTCTTTATTTTCTTCTTTCTCTGTACTAAACAAAGTACCTAAAACTAATTAGGACAATATTCACCACACTTCGCAAACAAAATTAGCACACAGGACTTTTTTGGGTTCCGTACTCAAGAGAAAAAACGGAACCCTTATAGGATCACTTCGTTGTCCTTCTTTCTGTCTGTCTGTCAGTCTATCAAGATGAAATTTATGTCAAATACCTACTTTTTTTTTTCTTGCTTTCGGGGTAAGCCTTCAAAAGGCGCCCGGTCTCTGGGGAAAAGACCGGGGAGTGTGGGATTCACACATGGAAGGGGCACCGTTACCTCTCAAAATACCAATCCGGAACCCCCTCTGTGCAGCACCTGTTAGGGCACATACCTAGGTTCACGGTCCCTTGGAGCTTAAAATCAAGCTTCTAAGAAAAAGCAATAAAAAAAAACTGCCATTTATGATATATTTTTATACTCGCAAATAAATCAAATCCTATATGGTAATTCCCGTTGACCTCAAATCATGAAATTTGGCAAGAAGCAAGGTCTCAAAGCACAAGTAAAAAAGTCCAAAAATCGTTAATTTGTAGTTTTATAAGTTTTTTTTTACGATTTACAATTTCAATTTGCAGTTGGATAATTAACCGTGGCGTATATCGATGTATGGGAGATCATTTTTTTCAACTACAATGTTAAATTAGTTTTTGGAATAAATTCATCCCAACTACGGAACCCTTCATTGTGCGTGGTCCGACACGCACTTGGCCTTTGGTTTTTTTCTGAAGTAAGTTGGTCTTAGATACTTTACAATGAAAGGACAGGGTGGCTTAATCTGTCAATTAAACGACAAAATATACTAAACATATAATTTTACAAAAATATCACTTTACGTATCCAATTTCCCCTTCCCTCTATTATCATAGGAACCTAATAAAATGGTATAAATATAATGATTATGTTTATATTCCTGTTACACCCACGCGGTGTCACCACCCACTTATTTGTGATTCGAGCAGGAGCAAACGATATTAATGAAGCATCATGAATTTTGTGACACAATACTGAATAATGTTTTGTTGTCATTTTGGTAACGATTTATTAGTGATCGAGTTTTTGGAATTAAATGTGAATATTGTTTTATTTCAGCAGATTCCATGTTAGATTTAAGGTGGCCCTAAAGATATGCTCGAATTAAAAAAAAACCGAGTCAAAAGCGAGTACTTACATGTATAAGAAACAGAGACCATCAACGTCGTATTTTTTGTATAAACAAGAGACGATAAACAACGAATTATTATATGTCGATCGCATCACCGTGCATCGTTTTTATCGATTGATAAATCAACAAGATAGCGATGCTCGATTCCGTGTGTTCGATGTTACGCGAAAGGATAAAATAAGAAATTAGTACATAACAGGAAATATATATGAAAGTGGCACCGAAGACTAAAAAGTTGCGTGGAAATTGGTCGTCATGGTATGGACATGTGACGCGGAGCGATGAGGAAAATCTCGTTAGGAAAGTTTCGAATATTAATGTCGCTACAGGAATAGGGGAAGACCAAAGAAATGATGGAGGGACTGTGTTAAAGATGATATGGCTAGAAAGGGACTGACTACCGAGATGACGAGTAATAGAAATGTATGGAAGACAAACACATGTTGACTTGACTCCAAATTAATTTGGATATGGCACGAGAATGATGACAGCGATGCTCGATTTCAACCTTGATATTTATCATTCGTTAACAGGTGACAGTAACGATCTATAAAATCGATCAAATATGGAAGAAGGTGACAGATCTTGGATTGTCAAAACAACATAATGAGCGACCATGACGATCATTAAATATCCAGCAAATAATATGTCTCTTAAATGTAACATTCTAGTCAAATCTGCCTAGCCTTTTCCCAACTATGTTGGGGTCGGCTTCCAGTCTAACCGGATGCAGCTGAATACCAGTATTTTACATGGAGCGACTGTTTATCTGACCTCTACAACCCAGTAACTGGGTAATACGATACCCCTTGGTAAGACTGGTTGTCAGACTTTCGGGCTTCTGACGACCCCTAACGACTGTCAAAGATCCTCGAATGACAACCAGGACCAACGGCTTAACGTGCTTTCCGGAAGACATGGAAGAGTCTCGGTATGTTAAGATGGTCACCCATCCACAGACCAGCCCCGGCAAGCGTAGCTTAACCTGATCGGTCGAACCGTGCGGTAGTTATTACTTAGCCACGAGCGTCTCAGCCAAAGTCAGAACTTGTCAGAGCTAAAGGGCGATATTGATGCGATCCCAGTGTGGTTGTGTGTCATTCCATGATTATGTATTTGATGAAAAAGGACCACGTTTTTGCCTGATACTAGTCGAGTAACCCCGAAACATGGACGCAAGTTACACAAACACAAGCATACTATAATCAGCCTGTAATGTTCCCACTGCTGGGACACAGGCCTCCTCTTGGTGAGAGGGAATGGCGAGTGGGATCCACCACGCTGGCCCAGTACGGGTTGGTAGACAAACACATGCGCGTGTTACAAATTTTTGCATACCAAATAGTAGAATATACCTGGAACCAAACATTTTCTATAATAACTCACCTATCGATCCATTCTGTAAACATCTCACCATGAAGAGTAAGGTGAAGTGAGCATGAAGTGAGCTGTCCATAGTGTCAATCCCTAGCTTTAGGTGCAATGACAGCTCACATCAAGCTCACTTCACCCAAGTTATCACGGTGAGATGTTTACAGAATAGCACGGCTGTATACCTACATTCTATGCAAATAAACATTTTCTACTAACTATTCAATAAAAACAGTTTAGTTCCCTTTTTTTAATATTTCAAGTGAAAACTTAATTATTCTTGCAGACGCCTTGAATAGCTGAACTTTCGAAACTACTCGCCTTTAGTTGAAAATCTTATAGAAATGCTGATTCTGTCTAAGTATCAGCAGTAGTATGTAATGGTAGTATTTTCCCCTAGGGCACCGTTAACTTATACGTTTCCTAGTCGAGTAGTTGAAGTACTTGTATTAACTTCTTGTTAGCGATCTGAACGAAGTTTTGAGGTTATGGAATACGCAGCTACCGAGTTTAGGTATGTATATTATAAACCAAGAGATTGATTGTTAATTTAATGCAATAAGTACATAGAAATGTCTAATTTAAACCAATTTAAAGATATACGTAAGAAAAAAGAAAAGAAAAAACGTAGCTTTTGTTGTTTTTATGAAAATGGAAGAAAACTGATATTTCTCCTATATTTATGTACATTATATTTTCTTTAAAATTTTCTGCAAAATGTATTCAATTATTTTCAGAATTCGTATATTTTGATAGAATTATCAATATAATTATGATTTCATTCATCGCATTGTTAACGTTGTAATTATTATTGGCTAATTACATTGAGAAAGGAATAAATAAATTAGAATGCACTAGTTTCATATTTCAGTTTTTAAATAAAAAACTGAACTCGCATTTTGTAATATTTTAGTATTGATGCGTTTATCATTGAATATTATTGCCCAAATAACGTAATTCGAATTAAAATTTTCGAACGAAGCATTCAATTATAACAAGTTCATTCAATCCTCCATTCATGAATGTAACGTGTGACGTAACATCCTAGAGTTGTTCTCCAACAACGTATTTTTTACCAAAAGCTAATGCCCATAAGAAGCTGTCTTAAATTAAATAAGATTACTTTATAAAGATGTTAATAAAGCTACATGGTGAACGTTTAGATGAGAGCCTAATCCTGGCTTAATCGCATGCTTAAGACCTCGTAAGACACCAGGACGCCAGGATCTTTAAGAAACGGCTTAGTCGAAACTGTTCATACATTTAATATTCTTCCCCCATTTAAGAGTGAATATTGTCAAAATTAGAGCCGTCATCAATCGCAATCAAACGGCTATTATGTCCCGGAATATCTTCGAATAGCGTCAATTTAAATGAAGTGACTGTTAAATGGTTTCATTTATTATTTTCGCTTACAAATTAAACTTAATTATGGGCCGTTTATATGAAATTGCTCGATTTAAATAGGAGCGTAAGACGGCTGCTTAAATCGCTTGATTTCTTTCATCTTTCAGTTATTTAAAAATACGAAATGTACGCGGAAAAAATCCCGCTATATTTAATAAACGACAAAAAATAATTGTATAATAAAAAAAAATACCATCTTGTAATATATCGATAATAATATGGTTACGAAAAGTTTAAAAACTTTATAAAGAAAACCTTCAAATATCAATACCATACATATAAATTTAATTTCAGAAGCAGGAAGTCGAAAAGTTTAACAAACCTGGAAATAAATCTCACTTACCTTATGAGAAACTTCCATAACGGCCAAAAAACACAATTCAGTTCTTTAACAGTAACTTTCACATACTTAATTTGTTTTCTCAACAAAAAAATATCAACCAATCACGGAACAGTTTTTTTTTAAATTGTTAATTAAACTAACACAGCCCTAATCTCACAGAAAATAAATAAAATTTTCAATTTTGGAATTTAAGTTACACGTTTTTGTTGCTGGCACAGTTTTGTTTTTTTTTTAAAGAATGAAATTTGAATTTTCCTTTGGCGGGCTTGGGTCGCGGAGCGCGCGCTTCAGTCCGCCCGTCCCAACCATTTTATCACACTGAACATTGGAGAAATCTGCCATTAGGGACGTACCGAGCTCTCGACTTTTATTGTTCGCAATAACGCTCGCTATCGACAACAATATCTTACATTCGCGCCGAACAAATAAACACTGCAATAAACGCGTTGCAGTGTTTTGTCCGGATGTAATGTTTTTTATTGCTAAAAAAAGTGTGTAGTAAACTGAAGGGCTATCTTATGGAGGCGGTTTATGTTTTAGTCATGAATTGGTTCGACAACAACAGATTTACGTTATTCAGAACAACCATTGTGATTTTTTATGCAAAGTAAATTAGTAGCAACAAAAATTTGTCACACTACCATTATTTAATTTGGTAGTCACCGATCAACTTAGCCTTTCGCTGGCCCTTCATAAACAAAATCATTCCCCATAATGAACCACAAACCCGAGTCAACGTCTGCCAGATACAGTCCACTCAATTATCCATACCTCTGGCCAAATAATCGGTACAACCGTTTAATTTTTTTTTTAATACTACTCTTAATATAATCTTATCAATCATCGATTCGATAGTATCGACAACGACCCTCCCTACGGCGTCTCGAGCGACCGTCACGCACTGTCCATGGCACGGGAACAACATTGGTCGAGTTCGCGCATGCGCCCTGCATGTTTTTCTCAACTTAACTTGAATATCAGTTCGTCTGTATACTGCCTATAAATCTTAGGGATGAGACGAAGAGGCCCATTCGCGAGTAGTACAGGTTTGAGTAAACATCTACATAGTTGAACGGCCCTAACATTGTTTTTTTTTTAATGTAAATATAATTTTGTTTCATTTTTGAAGAGAAAGTTTTAAAGGCTATAAGATTTTTAAAGAAGTTTTTTGATGTGTAACATCTTCCGTCTCGCTTTCCTGTAATCTGTGGGAGTGATTTCGTGAAAAGGGACGGAAGTGTGTAACAGGAAGCCGGGGAAGCGGCAGCGGGCGCTCTTCGGTCAAATCAAATAGCACGACCAATGAGCGCGCGCGGTGCTAGAGTTGGCCGTCAGATGGTACCAACCCGTTTTCCGAGAGGTTGGTACTGTCAGCCAAGATGTCAGATAATACACATCATATATGCGACTACTGTAAGGCTCCTTCGTTTTTTTTTTTACTCTAGTATTTGTTTGAGTGATGGAGTTTTTACTGTTTACTGATACCTAATGTATAACATAATCAGCCTATAATGTTCCCACTGCTGGGACACAGGCCTCCTATTTTCGAGAGGTAGTAAGTAGCCTGTCTGCTATCATCATCATCTGTTGGTAGATGTCACATGCCTTCGAATTTTTGGCTCTAGAACATGCCGGTTTCCTCACGATGTTTTCCTTCACCGTTTTGAGAGCAGTGTGGATGAAATTATTTACATAAAGTTAAGCGCCTGCCTGGGTTAGAACTCACGACCTACAACTCGTAAGTCGCGGTTGTTACCACTGGGCCACCACTGCTCACTATGATTGATTGTTTGTCAATGTGTGTATGTGTGTGTGTGTTTAGTATTGAGTTTTGTGTGTGTGATTGTGTGTGTGTTGTTGTTGTGTTGTTTTCACTTTTTTTATTTTGTATTTTGTGTTTCACGAACAGTGTCCTTTATGTATGATTATTTTTAAATATTTCGGATACAAAGTAAAATAGCCAAAGAGCCAAGTTATAGCAACAATTTAAACAGCATCCTCCAATCTTGGATAACTTAACTTGGATAAAAAGTAACAAGATCTTAAACTTATAGAAACCAAGAAAAAAATCCTCAGCTGACAATTTGTTTAAATTACTTCTTCTACTGTAATAAAAAAAAACTGTTTATTTCAGACTATTTTTGTCCATATTTTGTGAGTAGTCAATTATCTTAAGACTATGTTAGTCATAAGATACCATCCGTCGCTACTTAAAGATAATGCAAAAATAAAACCCTTCTGAGAGGATTTATCTTTAAACAACACAAGAAAAAATTAAAAGACTTTTCTTGAAACTCTTAGTTAAAAGACCGTATTTTTGTAGTAAATAAATTAATAGTGTCAGCTTCGCGTAGCATTATTTCACGTGGCGTAGCTCGTAGCCGTGCTACGGCGCGTAGCCCCGGGCAATTTATTAATAGTCTGCTGCAGATAAGTAGTACCTCGCTTACTAAACCTTATTTACCTAGTGAAAATCATTTTAATTTGATGATGTAATTTTTTTCCTAATAATAATAATGAATAATAAAAACATTTATTTCAAACCAGGTCCATATTCTTGTTAGTAACAATATACTTAAAAACTAATGTTAGTACTCATACACAACACAAATTAAACTGCGACATGAAGCCGCACCCATCTCTGCAACATGGGGGAGTCCCCCGATCTGCACAAAAATAAAAACTAAAAAAAAACATAATAAAACAATCAATCAATATTTACAAAAAGAAACATTTTGTTTCGACACTTTTTCTTGTTCCTGTTTAAACTATTGATTTATTTATACTTATGACACCAGTTTACTACTTTCGAGTTTAGTTTACCCGCCCCTGCTTCGCACGGTTGAGATTTCTTTATAACCGATTTAATCATATAGGATTGCGCTCATAAACCTTCAGATATAAGTTCTCAATATGACGATGAAAACCCCATCAAAATCCGTTGCGTTGAGTTTAGAAGAACACCGCGGTCACAAAGACAGACACGAAAAGCTACTTTAATTAAACATAACATAACATAACAACAACAACAACAACAACATACGTACTTACATACGTTGTGTACAACATGTATACGTATAGAATAGACATTAACATAAAATATTATCACTTGCTTCAAAAACGGTGAAAGAAAACGTCGTGAGGAAACCGGCATGTTTGAGAGATATTTCTCGACGGCATGTGAAGCCAAGTCAGAGACCCATGGGCGGCTTTAAAACTCTGACACCAGGTTAGTCACTAACCACACGAAAAGAACAATAAGTACATTAAATAAAATTATTATAAACGGAATTATTAATTGTTACAAAAAACTGCACGACCGCGACCCAAAAGATCAAAAACTCGTAGCCGCGTAGGCCGGCGTAGCACGTCTACGAGCCAATGCCTACGCAGATCTGGCAGAACATTTTAACTCACTTAGTTTATCAGTTCCTACGAATCCGGGACAAAGAAAAATACCTAAATGGTCCATAGAACATGAATTTATGTCCTGAATTTACATACTGTAATAAGAAACGGAAAATATATAGTTTTGTAAACTTCGTGCCTGTTTGATTTAGTATGACGTTTGCAAACTTGAGAAATTAAACAGAATTTCTATAAAAACAAAAAATAACTGTTTGACGATAAAATATAAAAAAAAAAAAAAAAAAAAAATGTTTATTTCAATTTCATAGGGCATTACGATACAGATTATTGGAGATCACCTTTTAAGCAAGGAATTGCTTGTGTTAGGAGGAGATAAAAATATACCGTCTTTGGTTCTGAAGAATATTATAAGCCACACGTACCATTCGCGACCGCCGCTAGTGACCACCTCGCCGCTAAATACAATGTCACCCATGGGCATGGGCCCGCCCGTATTTTTCTGAATATTCATGACAAATTGTCGAAAATTAACTTAAAAGGAGGAAAAAGGAAGAAAGGAAGGTCTGTCTTAAATTTTTTTTTGTTTTTAATTTTTTTTATTATTTTTTCTATATCCTGCTATGATTTTATGGACTTACACTTGTGTTTTTTAAAATAAATACCGTTTTTTTTTAGAAAAAAAATTCTGCACCTACGTTTTTTTTTCATAGTCGACAAATTATATTTAAAAATATTAGTTAATCAGATAAAATAACTCATAAGCTTTTAGAAATAATAAACAGAATCCAAATCGAGCCAATAAATAACATAGAAGATATGGCAATCGCTATTAAAAAAATAAAAACATTGAATAACATGAAAAATATTTAAGATAGACCCTTTTAAAGTTAATTTTCGATCATTTTTCATGAATATTCAGAAAAATACGGGCGTGCACATGGCCATGGGCGATATTGTATATGAAAATTCGCTAGTAACGGTCGTGTGTGATCCGTTTGTGGTTACACTAACTTTGGCTAGTAGATTCAGCAAAGGAAATGATTTAGGCTTAGCGGAAATAATATATGTATATAAAAATAAAAAATAAACAGATTTGGTACATAGTATATAAGTTACAGGCAGATTCAAACCTTTCTGAGAACTGCAGTGCTATTCTGTAACCATCTCACCGTGAAAACTTAGGTGAAGTGAGCGTGGAGTGCGCTGTCATTCCACAGGGATTGACACTATTGACAGCTCACTTCACCCAAGTTTTCACGGTGACGTGTTTACAGAATAGCATGGTTTTTTTTTTTTTTTTTTTTGGGTGGGAAATTATCAAATAACTTCTCCCGCTCTGGGTGGAGCGGGATTGCGTGTCAGACTTTTACTGACTAAAACCCACCCGTGTTCCTTCCGTTGCCTGTGTGCCGAGGTCGCGATATCCCTTTCAGACAAACCCGCAACCCCGGCAGGCATTGGCCCTTCCGGACCCCGTCAGTTGGTGCTGACATCTCTTTGAGGCGCGCGTGGAACACAACGCGCCGTCGACCCGGGCCTGGTCCCTATCGGACGGCGAGCTACCCATTGCTCACCGTCCGCAAGCCCGCGCCTACGGTGGCCGGAAGTCGGCTCGCGACTCTCGACGCCCGGGGCGTCTCCTGCGGCGACTAGGGGCGCGAGGGGGCGCATTTTGCCTCTCCCTCGCGCGCTCCGCCTCCTCCTTCGCGAGCATTACTGCTTCGCAGAAGGAGGTGACGGCCTCCCATGCACTCTCGCTCCGGACCATGGCCTGAACCAGGGCCGGACGCGAGAGATCGCCGCCGCCGATCGCCTCCGTGAGGACACGGCGGTGCTCCGCCCAAGCTGGGCAGACCTCCACCGTATGCACCACCGTGTCCTCCGGGCGATCCACACAGTGGTGACACCCGGGCGTTTCCTCCCGCTTTATCCTGAACAGGAACCTCCCGAAACAACCATGTCCGGTGAGGACCTGCGTCAGGCGGAAGGTGAGGACGCCGTGGCGTCACTCCTCAAAGAGGGGACTTATCGAGAATAGCATGGCTGGAGTCTATACTGGGTTCGGGACCTGTATGACAGATCTCCAGGCTCACACCCTTAAATTTTCAACATTAATTTGCACTTACGTACTACAGCATTGTAAAAGCTCCAAGTACTGAGGAAGGGAAATTAATATACAAAACAAAAGATCTGCTATGTGTGTCTTTGGAGAGTGTTGTGTGTCCGTGAGTGCAATATAAGTCCTCGCACCCAGCACCCGCGAAGGGCAATGCGTGCGAGCACCTACTTGCCCGAGAATGTGTGTAGTGAACAGGTGAATCGCGATCAAAGATTAATTTGAGTAGGTGAATATTCCCGGTAGATGATTTCATGAATATTCAGAAAAATACAGGCGGTCACATGGCCATGAGCGACATTGTATAATACTCAGCAGTGGGTGGAACAAACCTGCCAATGAGGATAGTAATGAACTTCGATTTTTTTCTTGTGTCCTTGGCTATGTGATCTGCCGGTCGATTCTGTAATATTCTCACCGTGAAAACTTAGGTGAAGTGAGCTTAAAGTGAGCTGTAATTTCACCTGCAATCCCTAGCTTTAGGTGCAATTACAGCTCACATCAAGCTCACTTCACCCAAGTTATCACGGTGAGATGTTTACAGAATACCACGGCAGTTATAGTATTCTGCGATACAAGCTATGAGCCTAGTGCAGCCGGTCGATTCTGTAAAAATATCACCGTGAAACTTAGGTGAAGTGAGCTGTCAATAGTGTTAATCCCCAGCATCCTGCCGGTCGATTTGTGAAAGTGACAGCTAACTTCACCTAAGTTTCGCGTTGATATTTTTACAGAGTCGACCGACAGATATACTACTGTAAAGAACTACCTACATTAATGTAATTATGTCGCAGGATAATTAGAAAAATCGAATCTGATTTTTGCAAAAGACTGGATTATTGGAAACTAAAGAAAGACTTCCGCACTTTTTACTACGAGCTAAAGCAAGGATTTTTGCAATAATGTATATTGCAACACTTTTTCGCCAATAAATGATAATCTTAAGAATGATTTGCTTACATTTTTACTAAACATTACCCGCTAAATAAGATCCAAAGTAACGCCGCAAATGTATTCTCACCCAAATATTTGTGATCTTGCAAGACCTTGTAACCCAAATACGTCGCCGCTCATAATCATTTCTTCTCCATTATACGTCGCTTACAGTAAGTGATTGATGGCAGCCTATTAGAGCGCATAAAGGTGGATGTTACAGATCCTGCGCGAATTTGCTTTTGTACGGGATTCGGGAGATAAGACATGGATTTGTGATGTCTTTAGTCATGTTATGGCTTTGCAATCAATAAAACAGAGAAGTAAAAATACGTCTTGCCGAAAAATCCTTATCCTTACATATTATAAAACAAACTCTTCCGCCGCGTCTGTCTGTCTGTCTGAAAGCGATAAACTCAAAAACTACCGAATGGCTTTTCAAAGGGTTTTCACCAATGGACAGGGTGATTCATGCGCAAGTTTTTTAGTTTATAATTCATTAAAGTTTTGTGTAAATTGGCTGAAATATGACGGTTATTGTTGAGAATGTCGGAAATAATCATGCCGACTGGGAGCTTCACCGGCATGCGCCCCGTAAACCATAAAAGATACAATAAGATTATGTTTTACAGAATGGTTCATCTTAAAAAGTTCAACAAAAAGTCCGCGATGTTAAATGTCTATCTTCTAAGGATGTCCTGAGGGTCCCACCATTATTATCTTTCAGAATTAGATAAAAATTTAATTGTTATTTACGAAGCTAGTTTGACCGGTATTATATTAATCCATATCCAATAAAATATGTTATTTAAAATGGGCATTTAATTTAAATGAAAAGTTTAAAAGGAATATCACAGATTCTAAATTACGCGTAACAAAATAATTATGGTTGACGGCTACGCGGGCGCAGCGGTAGGAGTCCATGACCTTTTCCTCGGCTATTAGGTATGTAATCCCGGTAGTACGTTCCCGTGGAATATGCGGACAAAAGCTAGTATACAATAAGTATGACGCTATTATTTTTCTTTTCTTGGAATTAAACTAGGAGTCTAAAGGCGTGTACACACTTTACAAACTCAGAGGTCGCAGTCTCTTTTAAAGTCCAGAAATAATGTTGGTCAGGCCATATGAGGACCATATAGATTAGTGTCTTGATTTGAGTGGACCAGTCCAGTCAGCTCAACTTAGAACTTAAGAAGCTCAACGGTGAGATGGGATCGCCCTGCCCAATGTCTTTTTTCTCAAATTTAATTACTGCTTTGTTGTTCTTATACATTTATTTAAAAATGTTTAAATACACCCTCCTTGGTCCTTGTCCACAAAGAGAGCACCATAGAGATTCATGGGAGATAAAATCAAATGCCTTGGAGTAATCTACAAAGGCTATATAGAGCTCTTTATTGTGTTCATTGTACTTGACAATTATCTGTGTTATCGGTAATTTGTGGTCGTGTATAGGGAACCCCGATCTGAACCCTGCTTGCTCTCTTGATTAGTTTTCGTCTAAGGTCTTTGAGATCCTTTTTAATATTAGGCTGGTAAATAATTTTTAAGCGTCTGATGCATTGACTCATGGGCTGTAGTTATCCGTTTTACCCGGATCCCATGTTTTTTATAGAGTACCTAAGGTTATAAACGCAGTATTCGGGTCGGGTGGTATCGACTCTCGTTTCAAGATTTCATTGAATATAGTGGTTAAAATGGATATTACTGGCTCTCTGATGGCTTTTAATATGTCATTTGATATGCGATCTTCTCCATGGCTTTTCTTCATTTTCAGTTGTTGGATGGAGTATCTAATGGCACTAAATTATTACAAAGACAAATAATCTTATATTAAATTAACAATATTGGCTCAGGATCAAGTTGAGTGGAAAAATAAAAGGGAGGCCTTTGCCCTGCAGTGCGACAATACAAGCTGATTATTATTATTATTCATTACGGGTAGGTACACTAGTCGACGGCTCGAACTCGTTGGTGGGCGTGACTGATATGCATGCTAATTAGTCTAATTATGAATTAATTTAGTTTTATTTATAGGGCGGGTTTTACTATTTGTAAGTCAGTGTCAGACTGTATCGTGATCAAAATAAGATTCGCGATTATAACAGATATGGTATTTACAGAATAGAGATGTCGACAAAAAAAAAATTGTTTGTCCGTCATTTAGATTATTAAAAAATATTGGACACGTATTTTTTTCTTTTTTTACGTAGTCAAAAGATTACGGCAATACATTGAGTAGGCAATGCGTTAAAATGTGGCATGACGTCACTGGCCGGTAGATTTTATACTGACTTATGACGTACCGAGCCCCCACTTCCCAACTTTAACGCGTTTTATCCACATAAGTTTTTATTATTATGCATATCTATATAAAGCAAAAAATACGTGTCTAATATTTTTTTATTATCTGGCTGACGGACACAATATTTTTTTTTTTATCTATCAACATCCCTATTTTATTCATTAGAATCATTAATAAATCTCTCTAAGTTAGATTTGTTCCATATGAACAAATTTCTTATGGAAAAGTTCATAACGAACAAATATAACTAGATGATGATTGACATGGTTTTAATGATCATTAAAATCATACATATAACTCTCGTAAGTATGAATTGGACGCGAACGTCATGTTTTCATAAAATTGTCAGTCACATATTATTCAAATAGGTAGGTAATTCTTACTTGATGTTGATGATTCAGCGTCATAGGTAGTCTTCAACTGTTCTCCATATGGCAATAAGCCCTTTTCCCAATTTATATGGGGTATTCACAGAACGTCTTTTCTTCCATACATCTCTACCAGCCACTATCTTAGAAATTACTTCCTTCTTAACCATATCATGTTTAACACAATCCATCCATCTTTTATTCGATCTGCCTCTTTTCCTATAGCTAGCCACATTCATCGTGAAAGAAAACATCGTGAGGAAATCGGCATGTCCTAGAAAAAAAAAATCGAAGACGTGACATCCACAAACCCGCCCTGGGCCCGCGTGATGAACTATGGCCTAGTCCATCTCACAGAGAGAAGGCCAGTGTCCCAGCAGTGGGAACGTTGTAGACTAATTATGGTATCCACATTCATACTCAACCATTTTCTTGTCAGATGCTTCCTTCCTCTGCATCACAGCTCACAGCAGGGGTCTACTGTCTATGCCCGTCAACGAAGATACGGGTGCGTCCGCAGGTAGTTAAATTTTTGGACGGGTACAAACTTTTCTGCGCCTTGAGCTAAATCCGTAGTTTTGGCCGTAGTTATTGGCGCTACGATCTCTTACTCACTTACGGCATGTCCGCAAGTGAGACGGTTAACAAAGCGCCCGTAACGACGGCCGGAACTACGGATTACGCTTAGGGAGTTGGCCGCTAGGGACAACTGTCATTCATTCTTAGTTCGGGTTCCGAACCAGTCTTACGTCCATTAAGTGACACAGGGCCGGAAAGCCCCGTAAGTTCGGCTGAAACTACGGTTTTCGTTTTTAGGGAGTAGACCGCCAGGACAGTTGGTTACTCCTCAGCTTTTCAGACACAGACGAAGTTAATAGGGAGAAAAAACCAAATAACTGTTTCACATGCATGTCTTTATTATTTAAAAGTTACAAACTAGGCGTAGATATGAGGCTGTTCCCTTATCACAGCGCAGAAATACTACCACTTAACAAGATTCTTTTATTGCTAGGTACATTAAGCTTTAATTTTATTGATGAAATTTTTGTTAGCTACTTATCAAAGCTGCAGAGGCGAAACATGGAAATAAAGCATACAATATCGTTAGCGTTAACATTTCCACTCCAATTATTGAACACAGAAATTCCAGTTTAGTACCGATGCGTTTACTCCGCAAAACCATTAAAATAAAAAGCGACTCTTGCTACGACACAATAAAGTGCAATTCAGGTCGCAGAGCGCTACTTAGTTATATATATTCACCCAGAAGTTGCCTCTCGTTCGATCGCGTAACTCTTATATTGCCTGACTACGTAACGCTCACTGAATTGGCCTGACAAGACGAGCCCGCCATACGCCAGCTTCATACCTAAAATGAGTGCGCCTTCTGTACTATTATGTGTCTAATCTTGCAATATGTAAAGACGAAATTCCATTGCTCGGTAGGATGTGCACGGAGAGGTCACGCACATTAGCTGCGCGAGTACATTTGCGAGCCACGTATCCGTACATAAATAGCGTGACCGTAGGTAGCAATCACAGATAACCCGTCGCAATCACAGATAACCCGTCGCAATCACAGTTAACCCGTCGCAATCATAGATAACCCGTCGCAATCACAGATAACCCGTCGCGATCAAAGATAACCCGTCGCAATCACAGATAACCCGTCGCACTCACAGATAACCCGTCGCAATTGATGACCCCGCCTACATTTTCGTACAAAGCCAAGGTAAATGCGTAGCTTAGCACACGTGTGTAGCTTAGCCGTGGGCAGCAATGGAACTACGCCTAAAAACCTAAAAAGTTCTCCCATTTGAAAGCCAAGCTTGCGATCAAACAACATTGCGCATTACACCTCAGTCACAAAGAATTGTGTTACATAGTTACACTACTCTAAAGTAGAGAGGAACTAAAACTGAGTAAAGAAAAATAAATCAGATCTAATTGTTTTAAAAATCTCTTTTACAGCTATATTAAAAAGTTATCATATTCATAAAAGTCCATAATACCTCACTTTACTCCTTATCTCGCTCGCACGATACTGCTCGCGGACTGAGTGAGAGAAAGGAGGGGAGAAGGCTCCAAGGCGCCAATAGTTTAGGTAATTTATTCGATCGACTTTAGATGTAACTTGAAGACCAGCTGTTTATTGTTCGTTTTGGAGGTAACTTTGTTCAATCGAGAAAATTTGATGGACTCGTATTTTTGTCAAACATAGTACTTAACATTAATCCTCAACTTTACCTTATATTTATTTCAAAATGAAAGTTGCAATCATTCTAAGCAATTTGAGATATTATAGACTCTTTAAGAAGTACAGTCAACCACGCGTAGTCACGGAGTTCCACTGGCGAGCGGTTGAATGTACGAAAAACCATTATTAACTTTAAAGACATATAAAAAAGAAATAGCAAAACCTACGCTAACTTATTTTAAACAAGGCCTTACTGGGAAAAAAGTAATCATTAATCACATACAGTTATAAACAACCAGAGTCTATTTTAAAATCAACTAAAAACGTAGACCTACTAAAAGGAATCTCTATTAATGCATATTGTAATCTTATTTAATTCGAAGCAAATTAGCAGCAATGTGTTAGGCTAGTGGTGTGACCGTCGGACTGCCAAGTCTCGAGTTCGAACCCAAGGCACGCACCTCTAACTTTTCGAATTCATGTGCGTATTGTATAATTATCACTTGCTTCAATGGAAAACATCGTGAGGAAACCGGCATCCCTGAGAGATATTTCTCGGCGTGTGAAGCCAAGTCAGAGGCCCAGGGGCGGCCTTAAAAACTCTGACATGTTAGTCACTAACCACACGAAAAAGAAATAAAGATTTAATTCGAATAAGAATGCCATGTGGAATAGAATAATTATTATTAATCACAATTGCTATATTTTTGGAACGAAGTTACTTATAATCGCACTTTATACTCGGCAGACTTGACGAATCAGAGCTAGGCCGAAAAAAGTGTAACAGTTTGACCATCACAACACTTGCTATAGTATATTTTAATGTTTGTTTTTGTTTTCCTTTATATACTCTCAAACATTGTTAATTTACTTCATTATGTCTCTTATTTAATACATATTATACAGCAAAAAGTTCAACCGGATGTCCCACGACACCGCTCGACTTTTTTAAAATTTAATTTTGTCATTTTAAAGTTTTTTTTACTTCCTAAGAGCCTATACTTTTTCCACACTTTCCCCGCATAGCATGACAACCATAGAAACGGGTTTTCTACCGGTTTTGTCGACGGAAGAATAGACAAAATGACAGATTGTGATTGTTTATTTGTCGTTTTATCTATTCTTCCGTCGACAAAACCCGTTTCTATTGTGGTCATGCTAAGCGTGCAGGTCATTTTTACCGAGTCTGGGGTGTAATCTTGATAAAGCTTAGCCGTGGTAACGCGACTAAATGCATAAACTATAGTTTTATGCAGGTTTACATGACCGTTTGCAATAGTCTTACTTATGAAACATATCTATTTAACTTGCTTTATCGAACAGTTCTAATAACATAACATCAAGCCAATTTTCCCTAAAGGGTTAGGCAGAGGTAAACCTTTATTAGGTCCACCAACATTTCGCCAATACGATTTAAGTCCCATGTAATAGGGGGCGAGTTATTGCCACCAACCGGGCACAACCCCAACCGGAGTTCGGGGTTGTGCCCGGTTACGTGTTACGTTAATAAACCGGGAAATTCCTGATGGAAAAATCCAATATCACTTCGCCCGAGCTGGGAATCGAACCCAGGACATCATGCGCTTGCGACTACTATACCAACATAGCAGTTATATTATCTTAAAGGATTACTACCCTAAATAGGATATTATCTGCATCTTTATACTCTTCGATGTAAATGCAATTTTCCCTTTTCGAGCTAAGTGCCAAATAAATCAAAAGAAAAGTAGGTACTTAACATAGCTAAATGATATCGACGTAAACGCGGTCTTGTAGGCCTGTGGACACTTACAACTTACCTATGAATATATGCCCTATGCCTAAATCGTGATTTTCGTACCGTATTTGCATGTTTCCCAGTAACTGGGTTGGCTGCATCCGGTTAGACTGGAAGCCGACCCCAACATAGTTGGCAAAGGCTAGACAGGATGATGTTTTGTTATCAAACTCGGAAAAACTACTCTCTCGTAGACAAGGGGTTTTAAACTCATGCGATAAGAACTACTTAAGTATTGAAATCTTAAAATTACATTTAGTTTTAAAAATAATAGAAAATATTAAAATAGCTGTGTCCACTAGCAAATGTCATGTTGGCAAGATGATTTTTCACTACGAAAATTGTAAACACTATGAGTTCGTAAACTTAATTATTTCCGTATCTTTATTTAATTACAATCTCATTTGATGTTAAGCAAAAATTGTCTAGAAGTAATTATTCACTCAGAAATTGAAGACTAAGGGTAGCGCAGACAAGAGTAGAAAAATGCTGGAGAACTTTTTGATTGATTACTTTATAATGAACTAAATCACAACTAAAATAGACTTCAAAATAGCGTGCCAGAGGTGATTCCCATGTTTTTTAAATCAAATCTTGACAGCAAAGGACATGCTCGAGCATTTTGTTGGCTCTATCTGCAGTGACCCTAGATGGTAAAACTTCTGTGTCCCAAACGATACCTTATCATGACCACAATAGAAACAGGTTTTTGTCGATGGAAGAATAGACAAAATGACAGATAAACAATCACAATCTGACATTTTGTCTATTTTTCCGTCGACAAATCCCGTTTCTGTGGTTGTCATGCTATGTTTGCTGGGACGTATAACATCAAGGACATGCTATTAGTAACTAAAAACATATTATTACATTAAATCATAATTTACAAAGTTACAAATGCCATGTCAAGCTGATTAAGCAGCACAAATTACATACAGTAAAACCTCAAAATTGTCACATCTATAACGTCTGTTTACTCGGATATAAAAAAAAACTAAAAGTATTGTCTATAGCTAGAGGACACAGCAGTTTCTCTCTTGGACGCAGGGCGATTAAATCTTTTTCCTTCTCTTTTCCGGGGTACTCTGGAAGAGGGCTTCGTCAGCGCGAATCAGCCGGTTGACAGCGCGACTCAACGACACATCTGTCACCAGAAACAAACGTCAACTCATTTAGTCGATTTTATAATTAGTATTATTTATTTTTGAGTATGGCAATACCATGTTTCAAGTAGTTGTTTTTTTTTCTTAAAGGACGCGGCTTGTGGCAATTAATATTGGTGGTTTAAATTTTTAAATGAGGTACATTTTATATTTTAGGCACAGAATTTAAATAATTAATTTAGGAATTAAAAAAGTTACAATGAAACGCCAGAGAAGCAGTTCCATCGACCAAAAACGAATGTATGAAAATATAATTAAACTAAATACTGTAAACGTCACTTTCAGTCCGCTCCCTTAAAATACTAATTCGAAATATTTACAGTTAAAGACTAAGCAATTATTATATCACATAGTTTTGCCATATTCCAATATTCTAGTAATGGTAAGCAGATTGTGTCAATTGAATCACCCATTGCGATTTAAAAGGTTAGTTATCAAAGTGAGGTTAAAAAATGAAACAAAAGTGATTTGGAAAATTCCTCTTTAATGTGATAGAATTTTAACAGTCCACTTACTTTCTTAATACATTACATGAACATGTAAAAACTGCACGAAAAAATCAACGAACAAATAAATAAATTAAATATTCACTTTGTTTTTTTGGCAGTGACTGTACTTTTGGCTGTAAGCAATTTTTTCGTGCACTCTTTACCAAAAATCTTAACTATATTGCATCTAATATGAAATTGTACTCATGGAAGGCATCAATACGTTTTCATTTATTATTTTATTGAACAATGTTGTAAATTGTAAAATTAACTAGAAAATACGAGATAAAACTGTCACCATGACTTGTTAATTTTATATTTAACACTTTGACTGCTCAGAAAAGCGTATGTCAGTCTTAAAATACGGAACGATCCGTGAATAGGGATGATGACTAATAATTATTAGAAACTAGCACTAGACCCAGGATGAAAAGTAGCCTTTGTCCTTCTCCAGGTCATGGTCTACCCATGTGCAAAATTTCATTCAAATCCGTTCAGCCATTTTAGCGTGAAAGCGTAACAAACAAACTGACTTTCACATCTATATTACTAGTTAGGATGTTCGAACAAAAAATGTAATTTCAAAGAAGGCATATTAAAATTAAAATATCTATAAAATCAATGGAAATAAGCAGAAGCTACACACTTTAAAAGTTTTTGGAACGGATTATTCCTGTCCTTGTCGCACGGTATGGACCAAAGATTGGCGCAAGTATGTTCATAGTCGTGACGTGACTTCTGTGATAGTTCCGTCCTTATCTAACAGTTATTTTAAAACGTTTATAACTTGGCAATTTTTTAAGCTTTGACATTTTTTATAATATTGTTAGCACTATTTGCAAACAAATATTTTGAGTTTAAATTAATAAAATCGTCATCGTCCCTATTTCAAAGTCTTTGAATAAATAAGTATATTGTAACTCTTTGTAAGTACCGATTTTGCGGAAGACAACGAAATAAATTCTAGTTAATGTATCTTTCGATCAGTCATCAGGTCAGGTCTTTTGAAGCAGTCACAATGTTAATACTTTTAATACCTCAGTCCATAATTATAATATTAATAATACTTATAGTTAATTAAATATTTTAAAACTGATTTGACTGTAACTTGCAAACAAAGTAAGCCTCAAAAACGCGAATTTTGTCTAATATATTATTTTTAATATTCAATAATATGCTTGACAAGCTATTCAATTGTATTTAATTCATCTATTGCTTGCATGCGGTCAATAAAAAGACGTATTGTCACTGCAAAGTTAATATTAATTAGAATTGATTATATCTAACAAGTAATAAATTATATTAGTCTTTTAGTTATTAAATATATTAATCTTTTACTAACAAAATTAACTATATGATGCAGCCATTTATATTAATGGCGGTAAATCAGCTGCCGATGCGTTTTGAACCGATTATTCGAATCAATCGACTATTTCACATTCAATTCGACTATTTACTTTGTAATGACAATATCGAATATTATTGGTATCGCACTGGCAACACTAAATATATAATCTTTAGGAAGACCACTGTTTAATTTTTTTTATTAATTTGACTATGGAGGCAGCTCTGTTCATCAAGATCCTTAAGACTAAAGGTGCCTACAGACTTGATTAATTTTGAAAATCGAATATATCAATTTATTATTAAGCCTTCCTTCCGATTGACAAAATCTCTCACATCTACAAGCACCATAACATTGCAAATTGCAGATTTTTTACGGTCGACAGTTGTTTAGTATTTAAATATAAATAAGTACGCACGTCCACCGAGTATAACTCGGCCTATAATAAATAATTAAGCCTCAGCTCCAACCAAAATATCGTACGACAAAAAATTTGCAATTTACAACAATTCTAACTAAACGTTGTAGCGTGTATTTAAGTACCGTACGCAAAAATATTTCCTTAAATAATAAACAACACCTAACAGAAATCCCATCAAAACTTGTATATTTAAATGTATAATGTATAGTGATTTCATGCAAATTCTACTAATTTGGTAATAATCAAAATTAACATCACTATTACCCCGCGTCGTATTTAAAAGCAATCGAGGCGCGAACACACGATCTTTCGAACTTTGTGTTCGGTGATCCTGAACCCATAGTATAATAATATATAATAAAGTGGCGCCCATAGTATAATAATATATAATAAAGTGGCGCCCATAGTATAATAATATACTTCGCCAGGTATAGCATTCCGGGACACAGTGGTCACGTGGGTGACACAAGTCTACGTCATCACATCTGTGTTACCAGTAGTGTGTAATAATAACTCCCTAACCACTTTTATTACCTGTGCGAATCCGATAAAACAATGAGGTTTTAAGTAACAATTACGTTGGTATATGTTTAAATTGAATTGTTTCGTTTGATTTGAAAAACGAAACGACAATTTGAATACTTTGTATATATTTTTTAACAGAATGGCGACTGAAAATCTTTCCTTAATTGGTGTGTTGGAATAAAGTGGTCATGTGTCACACCCGGAATGGCGGACCTTGTTTTTTAGAGCATGGTCGGGCCGACAGAGGGCGCTTTCCGGTTTTCCGAACAAAAAATTACATATGCACGCGACCGATCGCGTATTTGCGCGGCGATACCTTTTAAATAAGGCGCGACTTTATGTGATCAATGTAAACGTGTATATTAATGTACTCTTTCTCGATTCTTCGAGAATTATACGGGAAAGTGTGGATATGTCAGAAATATGAATAGAGGTGGTCCGTTTTGAATAAACTGGGAATTAAAAGTTCTGTCTCAATTTATACTATTCTTCGTTTATTATATATTTTATTTCAAGATCAACAAATTTCAGTTACTTTTCTGTCATTTATAATTTACTAGCTTTTGTACGCGGCTTTGCCAGCGTGGAGTTAGGAAATTATCCCACAGGAACGTATCTACTGCCGGTATAAATCCATGTCAAATAAATATAAATCCAATCCAAATTTCATCTGAATCCGGATTCATGTGCGTATTGTATAATTATCACTTGCTTCAAAAACGGTGAAGGAAAACATCCTAAGGAAACCGGCCTGAGAGATATTTCTCGACGGCATGTGAAGCCAAGTCAGAGGCCCATGGGCGGCTTTAAAACTCTGACACCAGCCATGCTATTCTGTAAACATCTCACCGTGAAAACTTGGGTGAAGTGAGCTGTCAATAGTGTCAATCCCTGTGGAATGACAGCTCACTCCACGCTCACTTCACCTAAGTTTTCACGGTGAGATGGTTACAGAATAGCATGGCAGGTTAGTCACTAACCACACGAAAAGAAGAAGATCCAAATTCGTAACAGACACAGAATCAGTTACTTTCTCATTATCACCTTGTTGTATCTCTTTTCTCATAAATATGGAAAATAAAAGAAGATATTTTTGACATATACACTTTTCCCTTTAAATATAATTGTATACTTTATGTACTTTTATGTTTGTTTGCTCCTAACCGAATGAAGTATCATCACATGCTGTTTATGTGATACATTCCTGTCACCGTTGACTGACTTATTCTATGGAGCTTCCACACAGTTCCCGGTCAGAGCTTTTCGTCTCCGGATTGTCTGGGCTCCATAATTTGTGGTACCAGGGCCAAAGAGGGCCATATGTGATCAAGTTCTTGGAAAAAATAGGCATGTAAGCAATCCATTTATAAAGAGCCTGTGAGCCCGAATTGCCCTGACCCTGATCTGTGTGAATGGACCCTTATCCAACATATTTACCCATTCCATACAACTATGCAGAAGACCTCTGCTTACCCACAGATATAATTGTTGCATTTCACGATAACAACTCCTATAACACTGACATAAGGTTCAAATTCGTGAAATGCAACAATCACAAGGCGTCCAGTATATTTTGGTCCTTCACAGCGCTGCTTGCAAACACAATTAATATCAACCAAATATCAAATTCAGTACTTTTAATTTAGTTCTACGTCGCCATATGTCAAGATATACTGGACATAGTATATTTCTGACTTCAATGGGCAGTATACCTGTGTATCTAAGAATTGCATTTCATGATGACACACAACTTGTCTTCATGAAATACAATAAAAATTATTTAGAATTTAAAGTTGCGATTCAATTGTGCAAGTAACTGCAATCCAGCAAAAATATATCCACCAATGTATTGAAAATACTAGCTGGCACACCTACAACAACTTGGTCATTAAGTACTACAGTTTTAGGCTGCCTGTCCATTGATGCGGAGCGAGGCAGCGGAGCGGAGCGAGGGAGTAATGCGGAGCGGAGTTGCGGACAGTGCGGTTCTACGCGAAGTCATTTGAGCGAGCTGCAATACCCCGCGGCCGGGTTTTTCCGCTTCCCCGCTCCGTTTCCCGGTTTTGTATGAATTTTTAAACTAATTCGTCGATCCCTCTCCACTGAAGCGGAGCGGAGATTTTTTGCAATTCCATTGCTTAATATTGGCACAGCTCCGCTCCTCTCCTCTCCACTCCAGTGGACAGTCAGCCTTATAGTATCGTATACTGCACCATAACATTACAAATAATTGTCTACATAGAGGTGAAAGTTACTTGCATAAACATAATCACAGGAATATTATATTCAACAGAACTTTATACAATAAGGGTTTTCTGAAATAGAGCTCACTAGGTGGCAGCACTGAGACGTCAGGTCCGGGCACCTTTCAAAAGTGTCAAAGCGCCTATATTTTCTTTAGTCGTGCCTAACTGACGAACGAATGATGAACGTCATCATATATTTTATATTCATTGTCGAAATGGAAGACCTCTTGTCAAAGTGGCGCCATCTGGTGGCGTGAATTTTCATGAAAACCCTCATTACGCTACAATAGCTAATAAGCAAGTAGTTCACTCGTGAATGTACATCATTTGTATTGCGTGCATTCGTGAGTAAAAAACCTCCCTAAAGTCGAGCACACACAGCCCTTACTGCGTGAAGCTTGTTCTCTGTTAAATATCTACTCCTGTGGCGATATCGCCTCGTATAAAACTGTATACTTGTACTGGTTCTACCTTCGAGCTTAAATCAAATCGAATTACTGTGATTTGATATTTTAAATTGTATTGTATTTATGTCAATTATGCACAACTTCAGAACGTCAAGATTCATATCAGATTCGCTTGAAGAAAGTATTTATAGTCGCCGCATTAAGCTTCGCGCAGACCAGCGCGACGCGACACCGGTTATTGTTATACCATCAAGTTTTCTTAGAAATTGTATTGTTCGAGGCGGGTCGCGGCGTCGCGTCGCGCTGATCTGCACGAAGCTTTAAGAACTGAGTCGTCGAGCCAAAATAATTGTTATAAGTCTGTCTCGCTCACACTTATGGAGCAGGTAGCAAACTATTGATAAGACGTAATTCGTTGCACCTTCCTATTGCTACTGACATTTATAGCCCAACGACTCAGTTCAGAACGCGAGTACTACAGTAACTTACTTTAATTCATATTAGACTAGTCATTTAAATTGTTCGACTGCCTCGATAGCACAACAAAACATCACGCCTGTAATACTAGAAAGGTTAGCCAGGGGTGTAACTATAGTACACCCAAATTTCGCCAGTTATGTTTCAGACTGACTCAACCTCGACACGGGTCGTCACTAACTAGATTTTGTGAAAATAAGCCGTAAGGGATGTTGACTGGGGAAAAAAAAAACCATTTAGTCCATCAGTCAGATAATAAAAAAAATATTAGACACGTATTTTTTGCTTTATCATATTATTAACAAAAAATGGTTTAGATAATATATAACGCATTAAAGTTGGGGAGTGGGGGTCGCTACTTCACAAGTCAGTACAAAATCTACCGGGGAGTGACGTCATACCACGTTTCAACGCATTGCCTACTGAAAAAATACGTGTCCAATCTTTTTTAATAACCTACCTGACGGACAAAAAATTTTTTTTAGTCAACATACCTATTGTAAAAGAACTTGTGAAAGCTACTGATAATACATAGCTAAATTCTGAACTGATACAAGATTGCTATTGACATTATGAAAAGAAGTTTTAAATCGTAGGTAAATCGATTCGATTCGACACTCGAAAGTGAGCCATACGGTTATGAGTATAAGATTGTATGTCTACCAACCGGGCGTGGTGTTGGCGAGTCGTCGCATGCGGCGCGTGTTGCGGTCCTGGTCGCGGATCTTCTTCTCCATCTCGGCGTTGGTGAGGGTCTCGAGGTGCGGCGCCCATTGCTCCGCTTCTGATGGTTGGCGGTATGGCGTCTGTGGGAGAAAAGAGGGAATTATTGTTAGAGTGAGAAACAAAACGGTGTTGATGTCACCGATGAATTGTCAGCTGCGCGCACAGACTGCATTAAGTCTGCGGCGCGTGAGTCGCCTTTGAAATATGAAATATTATATTTTATATAAACATTTAGGACTAAGTATTGTAATTTATTCATTTTATTTTTGTCTTATTTTGTTATTTCACTATATGCTGCACCGGTTGACGTTATCACGTCAACGCCGGCTGTCGCTGAAAAAACCAGCGCTGGGGCTCTGTCTCGCATACGGTCGCAGCATTAAGCTGAGCGATGGCCGTTTTGCGTGGATGTGACGTATATTTTCCCCCAAATTGTTTTTTCGTGTTTTGTTCTTTCCTTGCGTCATGTGTACCGCAAATAAACGTATTTTCTTTCTTTTCTTTTCTTTATTGTAGAATCCGGTGTTTTACAAAACCGCTAGTTGTTTTACATAACAGCTCCGTTTTGTAAAAGAACTGAACGACGTTCAGTGGTTTTACATAATTACTGAACTTTAACACTGGATACTACACACACACACTGGATATACACTGGATTTTATCAATTGTTTGTTTAGCACTTGTCAATGCTGCAGGTCAACGATGAGGCGTTATGTAAATCAGCGTGGAAAGAAACGTCAGATTATAGCAAAATTTTGTAACTCTGTGCGTCATAACAACAATAATGTCGTCCGAAACAGAAATAAATTAAACTAGTGAAAGTGACTTATGAGTGAAAACAGTGATTTAAAGGAAAAAATTAACATAAAGTTATCAGTTTTCCGAGTCAGTCCTAAAAATACTAAATAGCTAAGTAACTGCGACCAAGTTGAAAGTAGCGCTAGCTAGCCGACCGCTGCCGCGGCACCGGTCGCTCGGCTCGCGCGGTGTTGGCCACTGTTCTAACCTAAACCAATTGGTCAGGGTGCCCTACGTTAGTTACTGCGACCGATTCGGCATTAGACGCCACACCAAACGTTTATTGTGACGATAAGCCATTCTGCATTACGTCAAAATGTGGGTAGCTGTTTTGTAAAACGTAACGCAATCACAATCCAGATGCACGTCGTTCAGCTGTTTTACAAAACGGAGGTGTTATGTAAAACAGTGGATTCGACAATTCATCTGCCACATAACTACATAAATAAACCTATACGTGTTGCTACTTCTCCTTTCCAGCTCAAATAGCTGGAAGTGGTGACTGGTTGGTGGTTATGATATTATGTACTTGTACGGGTTGTAGTAGTTAACTCCGTACACTGCTTTGTCGTGAAGGTTTGTAAGTACAGTTAGTATAGAGAAACACCGTTCCACTAAAATGCACTAAGTAGTTGAGTTTATTTAAGTTAAGAGTAAGCTACAGTACTAGAGTGGACGGCAATTATTTCTCTCAGTTGTTGATAGCTACAGTTATAAGTTCACTATATTTGAATTGGTAAGTCATGTTATTTTATTACGCTAAATTATGACGCGCATCGTTGGCCTAAAGTAAGTTGCAGAGTAAGCAGAAATGTACGGCGATGAGACCGTACAGTACTTTTGTATTATTATGGACCATTTTATATTTTGCTAAGTACCTGGTAGATGTTGATGGGCCTACTCTGTCCTCTCATACCTGTATAGTTGATCGAAGCTTTTAACACTGTAATTTGGAAAAATTGTAAAAACCATTTACTTTTAAAAGAGTAACCGTGGAGTTTCTTGCCGGCTCTTCTCCACAGGAAACGACCAATTGGAACCGTGCACCTAGCTTCTGACATTTCATAAGTGCCTTTGTAGGTTTATGTGAAATAAAATATTTTGAATGTTGTTTTTTTTTTTTTTTTGCCTCTTACCTCTACAACAGGTAGTGGTGCCTCACTGAAGGCATAAGTCCTCTGATGCCAGCTCAGTTGTCCCCGCACACTATACGCGATGCCGGTCACGAACTCGCCTCCTAAGCCGAGCTCGGCACACAGCTTCATCGCAAACTGTTCAGGGTTATTCTCCTTTTCTGACATGTCCCATTCCACCTGGAAATATAAATTGTTGCTTTTAAAAAGTTCACTCACCATGCAGACGATGTATAAAGCAAATAATTGGACGTAGTTAAGCAGAAAGGATCCAACCCACACTATGGGCGAAAATGAGTTATGTGTTACCAAAACACTCTCTGTAGTCAAAACTTTAATATCACAAAATCAATCCCAACGCATCATGTCATTATGACCATACGTTACCAACCCGTATGTATGGCAGGTCATACAATCACATAACACGATCTGATCTTAAAACTTGAATATCTCAAAACTAATTCCTTTCTGTTTAACTACGTCCGATTGTAAGTCAAGGTATTTGAGAGCAGTGATGACCCAGTGGTAACGGCTTACGAGTTGTAGGTCGTGGGTCCGAACCCAGACAGGCGATTTACTTTGAGTAAATCATTTCATCACCACTGCTCTCAAAACGGTGAAGGTAAACCAAACATGAGGTGAGGGTGAGGTCATGGGGTGGGGAAACCAGCATGTCTTAGAACCAAAAATTCGAAGACATGTGACATCTAATTCGCACTGGGCCCGGATGGTGGATTACGGCCCACTCCCTCTCACAGAGAGGAGGCCTGTGTCCCAGCAGTGGGAACATTATAGGCTGATTATGCTAAGCTGCTGCAATTTTCTTCCGCCTTACGACTAACTATAAAATATATATATATATATATATTTGTTTTTATAACCCTTTATCATTTACTAGCGACCCGCCCCGGCTTCGCACGGGTATGTATTATACGTATAAACCTTCCTCTTGAATCACTCTATCTATTGCTGAAAACTGCATTAAAATCCTTTGAGTAGTTTAAAAGATCTAAGCGAACAGACAGCGGAAGCAACTTCTATACTATGTAAAGATAGCCAAGTACTACAAGACTACAGCCAAAATATATAATACTATTCGATATTTCGAAAGTCGGCACTTCGCGCGCGACTGCTAGTCACCGCCTCTGCTATCCCACCCTAACTTAGTCTGCCAATTTTGTCAATGGGGGCGCCACCCCCGTCTAACCGCTCACATACCTCAGGCGATGACTAGCCGTCGCGCGAGGACTATAACGATTACACTACCGCTAAGCTGGCCCAATGCCACACTAACGTGATCAACTAGTGAAGTGTTCCCCACATATATACTGAATTTAATGACAACTGTATTGTTTGGATGCTCTCCTAGTACTAACCAGGAACACATCAATCTAACAACTGCACTTACTAACCTGATCAACAAGCGATGTGTTCCCCACATGTATATTGAGTTTGATGACAACTCTTTGGTCCGGCTGCTCCTCTAGTATCGCGGGTGGTTCGCTGGGGTATGCGTCTATTTGCTGCCTGATGGACGACGCGATAGCAGGGATGAATGTACTGGTGTTCAACTCCAAGTCATCGCATAACACTTCTGCGAACTGCTCTGGTGTTATTATTGACTCTGAAATAATGGAAAAGATTATTTTTAATATGCTATTCAACAGTAAATCTATACATATATAATAAAATAGTAACGACGTCAAACCTGTACATTGAATATTTTTGAACAAAAGTAATTGCTACGCGGGGAACGAGTTTGATGCCGAAAATATAGTTTTTCAAATGTTTGATTGTTTGTCTAGATGTATGTTCCGGATTGGCGCAAAAACAGCTGAACGGATTTAGATGCAATTTGACACTAATATATAAGGTCCTTTTAATCCCGGTAGTTTGTCCCGTGGGATATTTTCCGACATTCACGCGGGCGAAGCCGCGGGCAAAAGCTAGTATTGCATAAAGTTGTGAGTATTTGAGTAATGAGTAAATATTATATGAGGGCCTTATGGCTAAACGGCTACTTCCCTAACACTCTATACTCCATTTGAAATAAGATTAGACATCTAAACATTTTTTTAAGTCCATTCAACCGATTTTGACTTCTATTGCGTTGGTGGCATGACAAATGTCAGCTGCAGTAAACGGTTGGTATTGTCACCACTGTTTTAATGTCTAATCTTATTTCAAATGGAGTATAGATCAAAATGCAAAGTCAAGCAGCTGCCACAAAAGCCAATATGCAAAGGTGACCATTCAGTCTTATTGTGCACTAGCTAATGCCAGTGGCTTAGCCCACATGGACCTTAATTCTTTTTCTAAAATAAAAGTAGCCTAAGTTACTCCATATATCATCAGCTGCCTGTGAAAGTCCCACCAAAATCGGTGGAACTGTTTCAGAGATTGGACGGAACAAACAGACATGACAGACAAGAATTTAAACAATTGTTTTTTTTTGTTATAAGTAAAGTACATATTTTTATATGCATTTAGTAAAAAGCTATTATTTTGACATTAGTGTAGTGTCACCTGCCGGGGTTGCGGGTTTGTCCGAAAGGGATATCGCGACCCCGGCACACAGGCAACGGAAGGAACAGTAAAAGTCTGACACGCCCTCCCGCTCCGCCCAGAGCGGGAGAAGTTATTTGATAATTTACCACCATCAAAAGAAAAAAAAAAAGTGTAGTGTCTGTTTGACACTTCAATTTTATTTATTTGTATAGAGTATAGATGTATAAATCTGATATAATAAATGCGAAAGTGAGTTAGTTTGTTACGCTTTCACGCTTAAACGGCTGAACGGATTTAGATGAAATTTGGCACATGGGTAGACCATGGCCTGGAGAAGGATATAGTATCTTTTATCCCGATATTCCCACGGGATCGAGACTTATGCGGGTGAAACCGCGGAGCGCAGCTAGTAATTTCATATTTCTTTCTAAGAAAAACTTTCTGTGGATATTTTAAATCAACAAAAGCCTATCTGCAAAAGTAAGACTTTTGTTACCATTTTTGTTCCAAGTAAACGTATCTCTCAGTTTCTGTCCTTCAATCTCCATGTCGAGTCTGATGGGCACCAGGATCTGCTTCTGTGACGAGTTCTCCAGCATCGCTGTCATGTCCGTGTCGTCAAAGCATAGAGGGAATGTGCGGACCTAGAAAATATTGAGAGTTCAATAAGTTGTTTGTTTGTTGTTTTCGAATTAGCAGTATTGTCAAAGAGCTTTGTAACAAATCTATACTAGTAATAAAGCTGAAGAGTTTGGTTTTTTGTTTGAACCACCAGTCTGATTTTAAAAATTGATTTTGGATGTTATAGCCAAATTCTTGAAGAAGGCTATAGGCTATTTAACATCACGCTATGACCCTTAGGAGCCGAGCAAAAAGAAAAAAAAGTCTGAAAGAACGCGAAGCGAAAACGAAGTAATAGCGCGGACGGGCGTTGCGATGCGGCGGGGTCGATCGTGGGTCGAATTTTTACGCGGACGAAGTTAGTAAAGTCGCGAGCAGAAGTTAGTAAATTCGCGAGCAGAAGTTAGTAAAGTCGCGAGCAGTAGTTAGTAAAGTCGCGAGCAGTAGTTAGTAAAGTCGCGAGCAGTAGTTACTAAAGTATATTTTATCTATCTATCTGGTACCTTTGTTTGAGAAGTGTATTTAGAAGTGCTTGTCACATTCTTAAAAGCAAAAAAAATATTACATGTTTAAAAGTAGCGACGATACGCAGTAAAGGCCAGTCACAATAGTGAATAAATTGTTTGTTTGTCTTATTTGTTTTAGTATATTCGTGTATTTTTGTGTATTTATCGGTTCTTGTATTTATTTAGGTTAATAGGTAAGTATATGTATATCCTTATATTTAAATAAATATTTATTCCACAATTTTCGATATTGCACCTACCACTGTTTATCTCTGCATCACCCAAAGGTTGACTGGTAGAAAATGCCTACATTTGTGTGCTTAAAGTGTTAAATCAATAAATAAATTGATTGACCATCACTCAATCTTATCATAATTTGAATGATTTTATGGATAAGAAGTGAAATGCATCTTGAATTGTTATTTTTATTTTTTATTCATATCTCATAATGTATTATGAAAAATACTAGTTAGTTAGTAATTATTATATAATAATAAAATATTATATATATTTATTATTATCTGGTATTTTGCCAAAGGTAAGTAAGGATTAGTTACAAACCTTCTTATTATGCACCCTAGTCCTGCTAATCTGGGTGGCTTGCGGTACGGCGTCCAAGTGCGAAGAGTTGGGCATAACAGGCAGCCATGACTGGTTGTGAGGCTTCTTGCTTTTGCTCTCCCTCGGTGTTGCCAACTCCTGGCTGACTGACACAGCTTTGTACCTGATTATGAAGAGCTAATATCAGTTGAGCAGCTCAAGCAGTTGTTGCACTGTTAGTGGTGAGTGAATATAACCAAAAGCTGTAGATATACTGCTACACCGCAAACACCAATATGATTTATTTTGGATTATTCTTATGACCTAACCTTAGTTAATGTGATAGATGTTTTAGTGAAACAAAGAAATTATAAGACATAATAATGAAAACATGATATAAATCCACAACCTTGATGAATATTTATGATGTTTGAAAAATAATGAAACTGACAATGTTTTAATTTTTAGGAAGAAAGCAGGTCATAACACTGTAGTACCGAAATGATTCCCAAGAGATGTTGAAATGGAAAATCTTGACCGTGTAGTGAAGGTTTGAATGATAACGATAGGTGACCATCTCCAATATGGATGATGCTAACATTTTTTTTTTTGTCTGTCACTTAGATTATTAAAACATATAAATATATACGCTTTTTTTTTTTTCTTATGTAATAAAATAGATTACAGGGCAGGTAGATTTTATATTGTTCTGACGTAGCGAGCCCCTACTCCCTAACTTTCGTCAACGTTATCTAGTAATTTTGTATTGATAAAGCCAAAAATAAATGTCTAATATGTTTTTATTATGTGACTGACAGACTAAATAGTTTTTTTTTTTTTTTGGTACCCAAACATCATCCATATTATCACTTACCAAACATCATGAAGATAGTCATTCAGAATCAAACTCCTAAAATAGAAAAGAATTATTGTAAAACGTACACATACTTATCATCGTTGCCCTCAATAATATCTTCCACCTCGGAAGCCTTGAGGAGTGATACAGAACTGGACAGCACGTGGGCACCTAAACCGTTATCGATGAGACGTTTTCTCTCGTCATTGGTTAGGGTACGCCGGGCCATGCCCGGGTACTTCTTGTAAAGAGACCCACGGAATAACCGTAGGTAGTTGCCAACCTGAATGGAGAAAGAACTCATGTTGTATTCCAAATACTTATCAGAAAACTGTGTTGAGTAAGGGATATAGTGGTCAGTCTTCATCAAGAGAATTTGCAAATTTACTGTACATTATCATTTATCATGAAAGCAAGGAACTTCTGCACCATGATATCTGTAGTTTGTAATGTGATCATAGGTTTATAGAATTTACTGACACAGAGTAAGGGATTAAGAGTAAGATTTAGATTAAGCTTCGGCATAAGTGAAGGCGAAAACTTTGGTAGTAAAATTGTTTGTAGACTTAAAACTTCTGATAATATGCATCAAATCTAAATAAACAAAATGAATGCCACCAACCTCTGAGCCGACACAATAAAATTCTCCCCCCTCTTCTATTTGGAAGCTTATCGGCTTATCGCCGTAAGTTCTCAACGCCATTTTCTCAGATTTTCTTAACTCCCAACTAAATATAAACTAAATAATACTGTATATTTTCACTAAAATAGTATAACCATTTGCTACGTTATCATTAGCTCGAATGACATTGAATGAATGAAGGAATGAAGTGAATGACAGAAAAGTATTCAAAACCAATGCGTCTATAGCAATGTTGGCACAAAGAAAAATATGTGCAGTCCATTTCGTTTTAGTCGATTTTTAAACGCTAAGCGTACGGCGCAACACGTACAGAAATCTATAAAATTACGCACATGTAAGACAAATAGTCTGCCAGCATGCATTTCCATACGTTCCATCGTCGCGTACAAATTATCCGCGGACAAATCCATCGTCTACTCATCGCTATAGTGCAAAAGTACTGTGCGATAGTGAACACTGCTCAAAATGGGAATTCCTTATGTTGATGTTGGCAGCACTGATTTAGTTACCCTGTTTCCCAAGAGATTTCAAAACATTTACCATTTTCCCATTAGTTTCGAAATCATTGCCAAAGTGGGAAGTCGACGCAGCCGCTGTCGTAAACGACAAGTGCCTAAAAAGAAATAGTTATGTCTAACAGACCACTAGCATTCAAAAATCCATTCTCTAGGCCATGGATGTCGGAAACTGGTGCAGCGGCTGCGGCTGGCGAGAAAGCTAAAGGTTTGAAAGGTGTTGTGGCCGGCGGAATAACTGGTGGCATTGAGATTTGTATAACATTCCCAACGGAATACGTGAAAACACAGCTGCAATTAGACGAAAAAGGTTAGTAAACTCTTCTCCTCTTTCAACTTTAAGCTCGGTTTCATTCACTAATCAATATTTCCTTCTCGCTTCTTGTGTCATATTTTGTAAACATCGCACTAAGAAAAACCATTCTCTAAAAATACTGCTGTACGGACGTCATTCACTATTTTTATTTTAATATCGGCTTGATATTCATTTGTTTCTGGGTGTAAATTACTTTCGAACACTACAAGTTAGATTCTAATTGTACTGCAAAGTTAATAAATTATTCTAGGTTAGTTAACCTTGGGGTCTAGGGAAGCGCTTTTTCGTTCGATATCTCGTCGCTAAGCGTAGGAAATGTTTTGAGTACAACTACCTATAAGACTTGGACTTTGGTCGGGTACCACTGTTATGTCAGAGAACAGACAAATAAAAATATTATTCAAGGTTTTTTCATTCGGAGCGACACTTGAGTAAGTAGGTATCTTACGCGAATGACCACTAATGAATATGTATTATTATTGTATGAAATCTATTTTGTTGATAATTCTGTACCTTTAGATCGACAAATTACGCTGTTATATTAATCTTGTTGCACTGAAACAAAATATAATTTAAAGTGTAAAATCTTATTTCTAAATTCTAATAAAAAACTTTTTTCCAATTGTTGTTATTTTCATTTAAACGAATATCAACTTTATTGTAGTGTAAATTAAGTTAATTTCAGAATGACTATTACTATTTGAAAAGTTTTTTTTTAAGTCATACTGGAAACTGAACTTTATGCATCGATGTTAAAGTAGTTTTTCCCAAAACAGATTTGCTTACATATATGGAAACTAAATCCGAACGCAGTATGGGTACAATATTCTAATTAGAAAATAATTGCCTGGCTTTTAATATTGTGCAAGAACTTGTTATTCTAAAAATTCCATGTTATTCAAATAAAGTCTTTATATTGTAAGTCATTTAAAAAGCACAAAATCAAATGTCCTAAAAACATTTTGATTTAAATTGAAGTGAATAGAATGAACTCACAGTAATGTTCTACACATATTAGTACTCATAGGTACTGTTCATGATTTTATGTTCTCATAATTTGTTTTTGTTACGGGCAAAAAATATTCAACTGAACATTACATAATTTTTAACTTAGTGTTTATTATATCATGGAAAAATGTATTGCTTTAGGAACAAACATAATATAGGTAGGTACACAATCAAAATATATTAAAAAAAACTGGAAACTTTTCAAACATGTATGATAGTTGAAAATTATCATTCACTTGTTAAAAATCAAAAGTTCACAAAAGTAATTAGCATCCTGTTAACATCTGTCTACAGGCAATTTCTGCCTAGCAACAACTACTCAATAATAAGGAAATAACATGTGCATTAAAATTATTACTAAAATCATTTGTAGTCACTATATTTGTGTTATTAACGAATGCACTAGTGTAGGTACATACTAGCTGTAAGTTTAAAAAAAAAAAAAAAAAACATTTATCATTACATCCTTAAGTTTACTTATTTATGTTTAGTTGATGTAAATTTGCTGTTTTACTAATCAGAGAATTGATGAGGTTTGCTGGAGCTATGGGTTAACCGTTAAACAGACTTTTTTTTTCAACCGCTGTTGTCTGTCTCCTGGACAAAGGTCTCCCCCACAGTTTTCGACTCTCCCTTTTCACTCCCCCATTATGCCAGGCGTTTCTCTGGGCTCATTCGGCGACAACAACTGTCTTCTGGCTGTCACTGTGTGATGATTCTGGCCACTGTAGTTTAACCCTTCGTGAATCAACGTGGATGCATGTGAGACATAGGTTTTTGATTATTTCTGTAATTTTGTAAAGGTTTAAACAAAGGTTACCATGGTAAAACAACATAAGTCTCACTGGTCTCTCAGTGAGAATAATTTAAATTATCAACAGATTAAGGCCCGTATTACAGAACCTCACTCAACTCAAGCATTACTTAAAACTAGTTTCAACCAATCAAAAGGCTCTAAACGAGTTTTAAGTAATGCTTGAGTTTTGAGTGAGGTCCTGTAATACGGGCCTAAGAGTTACTAGAAGCACTGATAAGAGTTACTTAGTTGTAATTGAACAAATTGAAGTATTTATAAAGTGTTGCATGACATCTCATAACAAATTTATGACTAGGCAAACATATCAGCCCCTTAACATCATGTGAGATTATAGTCAAAAGTAGCTTATTCATTATTTAAAGTACATGCCAGATTAAAAAAATATTTGTTTTAGACAGAATAATTATAAATAAAATTAAAAAAATCTGTGTTGTTAATTAAACTTCGGCGGTGTTTTCAATACTTACAAATACATAAATATATACATTTTGTTATCCTTATCAGTCGTTGTCATATAACGCCGGTATCGATATCATGATCCATGGCATCAATTTCTTTATCTGTTTGCGTTAACCCAAGGGGCAAAGGCCGGAGAAAATAAGGTGGATCTGACAAGGCACACCACTTACGGTCATGATATTTTGATTAATCGAATTGTACAGCCCGATTCAAGCTCCATGGCGGCTCGGAATATGAGGCGAGTCGCTGCGCAGTAACAAATTCATTTGTCAGCGGGGGTGAGGGGTGCGGTACTGCGCAGCGAGTAGCGCACTTCAGAGCCGTCATAAAGTTTGACGCATAGTACGCGTCAAACGGTGCGGCTCGGGCAGGTAACCCGGATTTAACTTGGTGTTATCCCGTAGTTAACGTCACAGACTACATAAAGATACTACGTATGTTAACGTGACGTTAACCCGTCATCAACTTGACGTTAACCCGTTTTTTAAAGGCATTCGTTGCTGAGTTTCCTACGCTAAAAGAACTTAGACATACTATTGTCCCGCACGCTCACGCATCACGCTTCTTCAAAGAAATTAACCAATAGCATAATAAAACTTCTCAATAGGTTCGTGAACAAATATTATCACAAATGGAGAGCGATCAATCTAGCTTTTTGCTAATTGTTTCTAGGTTATTAACCTTATTTGGTGTGGTGTGTAGTTCAACTTGACCTATAAAATTCATGGTCAATGCGACCACATATGACGGGGTTGTCTGTCGTGTGTTATTTTATTATATTATAATCATCATAATATACCTATTATAACTTAGCTTTATTAAATCCGTGTTGGAGTCCTGGGGGCGCGGGGGTCGCGCACCAATATTGAATAGAAAATTCACTGTCCCATTAAGAGGGAACAGAGGGCCTACCACCACCTCTAAAGCAGTATTATTTTAATCTTACTTCAGTGGGGGAAAGAGATTGAGCTATTCGTCCTGCAGATCTTCATCTCTTTCCCACACTAAAGAAATATTAAAATAATACTACTTTAGAGGTGGTGGTAGGCTCACAGGGCCTGCTATTCTCCATACTTTACTCTTTTTTTTTTCAGCAACTTTTTGGTAAAGAAAATATGACATTACAAAAATTCCCCATTTTTACCGCCATGATTAGAGGACTACTACCAGACAAATTAGAAAAGTTTTTAACATAAAAGAAAATGATAGGAACCTACTCTTTCTTAAAAATGTTATGTAATAATAAACAATTGAATCGACTCAGTTTTCGAGAATATGAAACGCCGATCTCGTAATTTTTTTTCGTGATATAATCGGTCTGAGCTGCAGCTATCCCTATCGCACTCTACGGAGGCAGACTTGAGGTAAGACGACGGCAATAGTCCCTTCAAATACCAATTTTTCAAATACTTCGCAGGTTCTGTTCCCTCTTAAGCAAGACTAATATTTTTGGATCCTCAAATAGTACGTATCATAGCAGGTGGCGTTCTGTAGTTTCTGTCTACCCCGGTTAATAGTAATATTTTATTTTCTGCAGTACATGTAGATTTTTACCCTATCCTAAAATAGGCACGTGGTACTGTTGTAGGTGGCTCATCTTGCTGTGCTGCCGGCGCTACATGACACTAGCCGAATAGTCGACATCGGCTCAGTTGCCAAAATGGAAAAAAAAAAAAACATTGTGCGTCATGGAACAGAAAAACATAAAGCCGGACGTAAAAAGATATGCACCTCATAAGTTTTCCATCTCCCTCCCACGCGAAGTTATTTTAAAACACTTCTCACCAGAGTTCTAAAAACAACTATATTTTATGCATGCAGCGGCTGCAGTTTTGTTTCCGATAGTATAAGATTATTTCGCTTACAGTCGGTCGATTCTGTAAAAAGATCAACGTGAAACTTAGGTGAAGTGAGCTGTCACTGTCACAAATCGACCGGCAGGATGCTAGGGATTAACACTCACTATTGACAGCTCACTTCACCTAAGTTTCACGGTGATATTTTTACAGAATCGATCGGCAGTTTCACGGTACTGATTCTCAGAAACAAAGTATTTCTATACAAGGCGCAGATTTTTGCTAAGCAAAGTCAAAAAAAATCCAAGAATTTATTTCAATTAGCCACGTAGAAGGCACTTTTGACCGTCAATTTTCCAAAAAATAGTATTGATTCTAGTCGCCCCTTCCAAAAGGTAGTTTAGTTTGGGTTTAGGAAGCTCCCATTAATTAACACAAAAGCAGGTCCCAGAAGGTCTGAATGCATAGGGTCTGCGACCTCCTTTGAGATAACAAGGCTTCTAATCCTGTATCTAAATTCAATCTTGCATCATTGGTGCCTTTACAGACAGATAATATCTTAACCAAAACCCTTTCATCTTCCAGGAGGGGCCAAGAAGTACACGGGCATTGGCGACTGCGTGAGGAAGACCGTCAAGTCACATGGAGTGTTCGGCCTCTACAGAGGACTCAGTGTTCTCGTATACGGCTCGATTCCCAAATCCGCCGTCAGGTAAGCGATTTGTTAAGATTATTAAGTAGGTACGGTAATTACGAAAGTTAATTGCAGCCTATCGCCTATCTCTGTCTTACTACTATTTAAGGTTTACGAGCGCGTATCAATTTACAGCAGTAGGATATCAATAGTCATACATAGTGTGTATGACTGACAACCAAAGCTGAAATCACAAAAAAAAAATCTGTTGTTCCCTACATTTCGACGAGATATACGAACATAAATGTAGTGAACAGCTGATTTTTTTTTGTGATTTCCTCTTTGGTCCCATAGTGAAAGTTGTTCATTATAATGAATGCAATGACCCCTTAAGAGGTTTAGGATAAACAAAAATTAAGGTGGTATAGTTATTAAAAACCAGCACAGCAATAAAAAATCTCACAAAATAAATAAGAGCAGCGTAACCGCGACAAAAGCAAGAAGAGAGTAAAGTTTTTTTTTTTTTTACATAAAAAAAAAGTAAATTTTTTACCAGATTGCAGCACGCCATTTGACGCCTTTCATCGCATGAAAATATAAATTGTATTCCATGCTTTTTTTGGGGCGCGACAGCACCGTCCCAAACCGATAAATAGTTATAATTTTGGTAGGTACACAAGTATTTCCCAATCCCAAGTAGACCTTAACTAATTAAAAAAAACTAAGAAACATACATTTTGGCGCCAAAAATCTGTGATTCATTCAAATCGGCTCAGCCGTTTCGTAGTTACGACGGAACATAGAGATGGACACACATACATACATACATGTCAAACACATAACCCTCCTTTTTTTTGCTTCGCCGCAGTCGGGTAAAAACATTTCAGAATACCACTGCAGTTTTATTATTTAGGTACACAAATGCAAAGATTATGAAATACATAGTACACTTGTTTGACAAGCACTCGAGATAAGATTGGCTTCGATTACAACATTCTGTTTTTGTTATTCGTGAATTTTCTTTTCTAAAACCATCTCGCGACCTAAATTGATTGCGTTGTGTTGTGTTCAAATTATTGTTTTGTGAATAACAGCCCGTGTTGTGTTTAAATTATCACAATACAATGTTTAAAAGATAATACATAACAACGGTGTCATCACCTGAAGCTTCTATTTGCAAATATCAATAAAAAAAAATGAAATTGACCTCATCCAAGATGATCCACATTGCCAGGCCATATTACCCTAATGTATGTATAGGTAGACCCAGCCAACCATTCTCATTTGTTTCGTCATGTCGGCCAGTTTTAGGTCAAAACAATAATAAAGGGAGAGTGGTCCACGTGGCAATGGAAACTTTTTTGAGTATTCAAACAAACATTAGGCATTTTCGATGAAACCGCACTTTGGTTTCAACGTTATCATGATTTGGTTATCTTATCAAATGTAGAGATATGCCGTTGTCTTGTCAAGTAATAATGACCAGCACGCTTACGCACGGGTTTTATCGACGGAAGAATAGACAAAATGACAGATAAACAATCACAATCTGTCATTTTGTCTATTCTTCCGTCGACAAAATCCGTTTCTATGGTTGTCATGCTACGCGTGCAGCACGCGTAACATGGGTTTTGTCGACGGGAGAATAGACAAAATGACAGATAAACAATCACAATCTGTTATTTTGTCTATTGTTCCGTCGACAAAACCCGTTTCTATAGTGGTCATGCTAAGCGTGCAGTATCATTTGAGTCTACATCAAACACTGGAAGGTATTGCTAGGCAAAACATCGTTAGGTAGGTACTAATTAGTTAAAAGAGATTACGAAACTATTATGATAAAATGCCGTTAGTGTAAATTACTTAGACTTAATTGTACGCAGGCATTTAGGGGTCTTTTACGAAAAATACAAATATGTAAAAATACAAATATGTAAAAACACCTCTCCTATCCGAAAGGGGCATATAGGTATGTACTAAAATAACATTACCAAAAAAAACTGGCCAATAGTAAGTAGCCTATGTATACACAAAACGGAAAAAATATTTGATTCCTCATCCGTCTCTCTTCCACATCAAAAAATTTATCTAAAGCTTGTTTGTCTGTCATATCAAAGCAGCTAGGTGGGCAGTAACTTTTTTCTGTTTGCATACTGATAAAGTTATGCTGTGTCACAAGACAACTCGGTCGGCTAAAGAAAAGTATACAAACTCGTGATCTAGCTATTTCGTTTACAATTTAGACCAGAAAAGGATATTAAAATCATAGAATAGAATACCTACTCTTTATTATGTACACTATACGAATCTATATGTATACAAGGTTATTGGTAATATTTGGGGATGTTGGAGAAATAATCAAACGACTATTTAAATGAATAAATAAAAAATAAACAATTATTTAGGAACATAAAGGTTTTGTAGTACATCAGGGACTTACAAAGTATGCATTATTAATAACCATGGTGTAGGTACAATTAATTGTTGGGTGAATCGCTGCTCTCCTAGCTAGATCACCGAGTAATCTGTATTTAGGAGAGACAGTTTCGACTCCCAATTTGGGTATCACAAAAATCATGTTTTTATGTTTTAACCATCATATGACCTGAAACTCGAGGGATTTACTAGTAGCCACTGAAGGATTCCACTATCCACCTCCTGGCTCCATCATTAGGCCCTCGACACCAAGCGCAATATATTGGACTCGTCAAACCGAATCATATGAGCCCGAATTCGATGGGTTTACTAGAAGTCGCTGAAGAGTTCCACTATCCACCTCCTGGCTCCATCATCAGATCAGCTCCAAGATACTAAATTATTGTATTGTCATCGGTCCTTGATACGTGTGCAAATTTTCGAGTTAATCGAACGTCTTGAAGTTGGTGAAAATTACGTTGAAAGATTCCGTCACATAGATAGATAGATACAGGTCAAAAGCCATTGCCGCGTGCTCGCAAACCGCACCAAAATGGCTCGACCGATTAGATTTCAAATGTCGTCTCAGGCAGTTTCCTCACGATGTTTTTCCTTCAGTTTCTGAAGTAAGTATGTGAAAATTACACAATACGCACTTGAATCCAAAAACTCAGAGGTCGCCTTGCCTTACATTAAATACCAGTACTAGTGTACCACCTCAATATATCATGAAATATTCATAATACATAGCACTTGTAGGCACTTACCTACGCAATTAGATATCAAATTGCCGCTGATATTGATACATATTTATCACCTTGACCCTTTGTTGGCTTTGCTACTTTGTGCTCTGTTTATGACACAATTGATAATAATGAATATTTTCTTAGTGATAGTAGATATTAAAAATTACATTATGTAAAAAAAAACCCCCTGTCCTATCCGCAAGGGGCACATAGGTACTGCAATAACATTACAAAAGTAATAATAAATCTTATTACTTATTATTGAAAATAAAAAAATTATTGCTATTTAAAATTCACATTTTAGTACCTACCAAAGCTACCCCAAATCCATTAAAACTTTGCAAATTTTCAACTATCTTTTTTTTTTAAATTGCCACATTGTGTCCCAGTACGATACCATCACCCTCAAGGATTGGACAAGGTTTTTTTGACGTGTTATATATTATCTCTATTGAAAATCCACATTGATCTGCTTGTCGCATGCGTATTTGCTGAGCTTTCCTCCTTCGTAGATTCGATTCTCAGGTCGGACAGTGTTGCTGGGTTTTTTCTTCAGATAAATTCTCAGTAGCATTCTGGAGCCTAGATTTATCCTGGTTATAGCAATAGGCTCGACCCCCTTCAAATAAACGTTACTGGCGGAATAATGTAGTTTTTTTTTAAGTCACACCGGGAATGCTCTTGGCTTCTTCTCACCTGCACACTTAGCAAGACCACAATAGATACGGGTTTTATCGACAGAAGAATAGACAAAATAACAGATAAACAATCACAATCTGTCATTTCGTCTATTCTTCCGTCGACTAAACCAGTAGAAAACCCGTTTCTATGGTTGTCATGCTACGCGTGCTGATGGTAAGTGATGATCAGGCCGAAGGTGGCAGCGAGCTTCACCCGGAATCATCAACCACAGAGGGACTGGCTGTCTCACCTCTTACTGCGGAAACACAACAATGCCGTTAATATTGTTGTTATGGCGACAGACTTAGATAAGATGGTGATAGCGAGCCAGGCGGACTTTGAACAAACCCTACCACAAACCAAACAGAGGAATCGGACTCGACCTGTGGGTTTGAGACAGGTGGTCTTAACACTAGGCCACAGAGGCGGTTAGAATTTCAATTCCAATTAATTTTAATTACCAGACAGTCCACTAGCAAATAAACTAATTACATTAGAACACGCTAAAAACACGCAACATAACTTACTTGACGGCCTTGACCATTTTGCAATACCATAGAGACAATTCATCCATGCATCCAGCGAATACTAATGTCCTAAATTCATCAGAATAACGACCAAGTACCAGGGTTACATAACTCGACAGAAGTTCTCGCATTTCTCTAATCTATCCGAGTATAGTCGACACGTATATCTCACGTTACCGCAAAGTGGAGCATTAATGGCTGATAACAACAGTTCATTGTGTCACTTAGCCGAAGGTTGATGCAGATAAACAGACTCAATGACATTCAGGGCATTGCGTTGCGAGGAGAATTTGCACGGATTTAAATTGTCTTTAGTAATTTTACCGTATGCAATTTCTGCTAGATATCCAGTTGTTGCTTGCACTAATATGGCTTTTTTCGCAACTCTTCAAAAGAGTGTTGCCATGTCTCAAGTATGTCCTTTTTGCCATTCATGGCACGGAGCACTAGAAAAGGGTCGGGGCAAAATCATGTAGCCTCTTTTCATAGGCCCAGCTGAGTATACAAGAGCCATTCCTATTCCCGGACGCCAAAATAAATCTATCCAGTTGGTTGCCAATATAAAACGCTCTATAATCGTCTCATTTGTAAAGTGAAAAACTTACAAAAATTAAAGAAATATTGCTGTGTGTTCTAGCAATTAATCAGAGTTTCGTTTTCGTCATTCTGTTAACCGCACTCTTGAGATGTCACGTGCTAGAGATTCTAAAACAAATGACTATTCTAAAACAAATTACTTGTAGATACATCAAATTCCGTCGTTTCTTTCACATTAAAACTGTATTCATTCCAAACGAACCCAAGCTAACACCGTACCAGCATTGGTAGGTTTGAAACTTTCCCCAAAAGTACTAGGCAACCATAAATGTGTAGGAACTATCGCTATAAACTCGCAATTAGTACTCGCGGAAGGTACAATAATATCTTTACGCATTGGTCACGTGAAACGCTACCGATAAAACCGGATAGGAAAAATTATCGAACTGGTATTGTGACACCATAGATGTTGTATAATTAGAACGGTAGGTCGAATGCATCTTTTCAAAAATATATGATGTAAATTAAATACAAGTCAATGTGCTAACTGACGGCCAAAACAAACTCAAGGTCAAATATTATTTTATTTTTTAATTAAATTTGTGGAGTTACCCGACAAGATCGACATAGCGAGCGTTCCCGACCGCTGTATTGCATAAACAATCCCTCGATCGAGCAGCTCACCCCTATTTTAAAGAGCTATATGACTTCAATCACTACGCTCCCATCTGTAGGGTTTCCCAAATTGGAGGGGACTGTTGCACAACTATCCTCGTCTAATTTGAGTGTATTCTTTTTTAGAATTTCCTCTTATAACCCAGTTACATTTTAAAATAGCCATTACGCGACATCGTCTGCGTGAATTTTGAATTTCATCATTTTAATACAAATATCCAGATAGCTAATTACGCAACACATTTTCGTTGACAATTCCGACTAATCTGTTTCAATTTGACAGGTCAACAACATTCATTGTGTTATTTACGTTGTTGAGCAGATTTTGTTTTCGAACGTACGAAGCAATGTATTAGCAATCTGTTTCAAAACGATTCAGATTCTGATTGATCGTGTATTACGTAATTAGGGTACAGGATGATAAGTACCTTACGTCCTTCTCCGGGTCCCAGGCAAACTATCTCAAATGTCATAACGATCGGTTCAGTGGCCTTTACTTTCGCATTTTATAATATTAGTATGAATGCAGTTTGTATTAAATTGTCGCAGTTTCTTGAGATACGAAGCTGAAGAAAACAGCGTATCGATGTCTACAGGTGTGAATTACGTCACCTATACGATAACAATCTTCCACCACAATACTGTTGTTAAACATGGCCTCGTTATCACTATTCGTATTCAAATTATGGCCGGTCAGTGTACTTTGTAAATCGTCGTGCTGACCGGTGCGACGCGACTTTAACAAAATAATTTCTAAGAAAACTTCACTGTAGAACAAATTAAGCTTCTTGCAGACTAGCGCGACGCGACACCTATTATTGTTATACCGTGAAGTTTTCTTAGAAATTGTATTGTTCGAGTCGCGTCGCGCTGGTCTGAACGAGCCTTTACCGGTGTCGCGACGTCGCGTGACAAATCGCGCTGGTCTGCATACGCCTTTACGAGGAAAAATATCATAATATTTTAGTGCGAGCCTTTACGAGGAAAATTTCATAATATTTCAGTCCAGATTTGTGTGACACGGTCGATAAAATTCGTGATTAGCCAGACAGCTAAATTGGTCTTGGTGTGTGATGCAGACGTCCTGAACGTTACTGTGACGTCTACTTTACTATCCTTACTGGCGGAGGTTCTTTTCATACTGCACCCCAGCATACCAAAGAATTATGAAGTTCGCATATGAAATAGACTAGTGAGGTGCATGTCACAGTATGTCCCTCGCTCCCGACTTTTGGTAGGAGGACCTTTGTGGTTTTAGTCGGTAGGACACCGACATAACCCTTCGTTCTCCCCAGACGAGGGTTTTCCATATTTTGTTACGTTTTTTTGCAAATTGCGCGGAAATGAAATTAGCTGCTATTTATATTCTTTTCAGAAAAAGAATAGAAATAGTCCTATTTGCAGCAAAACAGCGCCGCGATTTACAAAACGTAGGAAAATTTGAATAGCGCGGGTTACGTTGAAGGAAATTAAAAGGTAACCAGCTCAAAACTTTACCTAGTTATTCTTCCTCCTCAGATTCGGCGTGTTCGAACAAGCTCGGTTGTACATGCTGACAGATGATGGCACATTATCCGCGACCGGCAAGCTGGCTTGCGGTCTGGCCGCCGGAGTCTCCGAGGCTATCTTCGCGGTCACCCCCATGGAGACCGTCAAAGTCAAGTTCATCAATGACTTGAGGCTCGAGAAGCCGAGGTTCAGGGGATTCTTCCATGGAGTCAGGACTATTGTTAGGGAAGATGGTGAGTATTTCATATTTTTAAACTAATTCAGTGTAGAAAATGAGTGAGTTGGAAAAAAAGACGAAGCTATTACCTCTGCCACGAAGTAACTGGAGGCCATAGGGGGGGTATTTACCCAGTAATGCGGTGATACAGGCCCACAGTCGCTGTAACTTTATTGTTCTTCTTTTCGTGTTGTTAGTGACTAACCCGGTGTCAGTTTTAAAGCCGCCCATGGGCCGCTGACTTGGCTTGGAGAAATATCTCTCAGGCATGCCGGTTTCCCCACGATGTTGTCCTTCACCGTTTTTGAGCAAGTGATAATTATACAATACGCACATGAATCCGAAAAGTTAGAGGTGCCTTGGGGTCGAACTCGTTACTCGAGACTACCGACCGTGACCTGTCACTCCGACGGACACACAACTAGGCTATCACTGCTCTTTATTCATCTGAATGCAATCAAGAGCAGTCTAGTGGTCCGTACACAAAATACGCGTTCGGACGTGAAGATGCAGACACCAGGCCGTTATACTGTACTACTGCAGTGCTATTCTGTAACCATCTCACCGTGAAAACTTAGGTGAAGTGAGCGTGGAGTGAGCTGTCATTCCACCTAATGCTAGAGATTGACACTATTGACAGCTCACTCCACGCTCACTTCACCTAAGTTTTCACGGTGAGATGGTTACAGAATAGCACTGCAGATCCTCGAAACTACCATTCAATAACAGTGGTTCATCTAGAAGTTCCATCGGTCTACTAAACATGTTAAGAATGTTCAGTAACCGGTTGGGCTTGCGACTCTTTATTTGTTTTATTAGGAATTTCTCCTGTTTTTCTCAAATATATTGGATCTGCGACGCGTAGTGGCGTAGTGCAGAAATCCAACATTAATAAGCCATTGAACTGGAATCTAATCCTCCTGCCCAGGTGTCGGAGGCCTGTACAAGGGCGTAACAGCGACAGTGATGAAGCAGGGCAGCAACCAAGCTATCCGGTTCTTTGTGATGGAGTCTCTAAGGGACTGGTACAAGGGAGGCGACCGGGACAAGCATGTGCCCAAGTACATTGTGGCGCTGTTCGGTGGCATGGCTGGTAAGATCCTACATTTTTTTCTTAGAGTAATTTTGTACCTACATATCAAACTCTTATTTGGTCAAACACTATAACAAAATATGACGCTGTTGCAACAGATTAATACAGATCCGTACAATGATTTAAATAAATAGCGACTCTTGCTACGACACAATAAAGTGCAATTCAGGTCGCACAGCACTAATTACCTTCAGTTATATTAACTTAAAAGTTGCCTCTCTTTCTATCGCGTAACTCTTATATCTTCTGACTACGTTACGCACAATTTTTTTTAATTTTTTTATTCTGCCCATCCAAAACGCACATGACAAAAATATTGCATAAAATTCACACATACAAAGTAGCCAAAAGCCTCGTATTTAAACAATAAAAAATTGACAACTTTGTCCATTGCTTTTGCACATTTCTATTAAAGAGCGTTCACTTTAACATGTCCCTTGCCGTCATGTTGGCATTATTGCTTGTCAAGCTTAGTTTCCATAGTAATAGAGTTCAAAATGGCGACGACAGAAAGTGCTATTATTCGCGTCACGGGTCAAGTTATAATGAACGCACTGTAGTCTGCCATAACTTATTTAAGAATATGTAGACCTAGTTTCGTAATATAATTTTGAACTACTCTAATAACCTCCCCATTCCCTCTTACAGGTGCTGCATCAGTATTCGGCAACACACCGATTGACGTCGTCAAAACTAGAATGCAAGGTCTCGAAGCAGCCAAATACAAGAACACCTGGGACTGCTTCATCAAGACCTGGAAATCAGAAGGTCCCTTGGCGTTCTACAAGGGAACGGTACCCAGGCTATCTCGAGTAGTCTTTGACGTAGCAATTACTTTCACTATTTATGACTCAATCATGGATCTTTTTAACTATGCGTGGAAGTAGAGGTTAAGTCAACCACCTTTATTTGTTGGCGTTCATTTTCGAATGAGTTGGTTCTTAGTAGGTCGGGGTGACAGGATTATATAACCACAGATTAAGCAGTGACATTGAAATAATTACCTACGGCCACTCAGTAGATAAAACTTCCGAGAAGATAGAATACTGCATTTATTTATACTGTGGTATATGGCAGTTTTTTTTTTTTAATTTGCAGGATTAAAATGTCTATGGCATTGTTTGATCAGGTAGGGTAACATCCACAGACGACAGAATCTTGTCGTTTCATTATCGCGCGAGAAATAAGATATACGCGAAATATATCTCGTTAACTAAATCCGTTCTAAAATACAAGTTAAGACAAATTTTCTTCCTCACAACTTAGTAAGAACTGACTCCTTTATTTTGATAGGTAATGTGGCGGTAGGCTAGCTATATGTATTTTTTATCTACGCGTGAAATACCAAAGTAGTTTTACAGACCGTTCACTATAACTTGTCCCTTGCCGTGATGTTGGCATCATTGCTTGTCAAGCTTAGTTCCAATACTAATAGAGTTCAAAATGGCGACGACTGAACAGTGCTCCCAATCGCGTCACGACTCAACTAATAATGAACGTAATAGTGTTGTATACCAACTCGTGTATACCTCGCATTATATAATGAGTCATTAAGTATCTAAAAGAATGCCAGGCTTTGTGACGTCATACGCATATTTGACCAACAAATAAGCATTAAAAAGCAATCTAAGAGCCTGCGCACACTGGCGGACGGCAGGGGAGCGCATCGAGGAGGATTCCTTTATCCGCCAGCGCCTCTGCGCCCCCGCGAGCGTCCGCCAGCTTACCGGAGCATTCGCCGGTATGCCGCGGCATCCGCCGACTAGTCACCGCTCGCCGGGATTTGTTTATTCTACTAGCGACTACGCAGTCGGAAAGTTGCTTTTGAAAGAGTATGGCAGACTCCAGCGCATACCAATAATTAAATATATTAATAAAAATAAATTATTGCTTCTTGAACATAACGTTCCTACCAATTGAAAGAGTTTTCGTTTATTGTGAATCTACTATTCTGTATACCAAAAAATTACAACAAACCAATAAGATGTACAAAATGGCGTCCCAAAAATCATAGGACCTGTTCAGAACCTACCGTCACATTAAACCTATGTTATAGACTCATTTATTTAATGTAGATGTACAAATACAATGGAGCTGCGCCTGCGACCAATATTGTAATATTAAGTGAAACTTTTATTTTAAGTGTGTTGAGCTTGAGGCCGTCGCAGATTTCGCTATAATAGTAAATAAATATGAATCTGCAAAATCAAATATTAGTATACAAAAGAAAGGTGGAAAAAATACTCTAAAAAAATATATTCTTTGACCTTCGCCGTTCAATGGGACCATTTACAGGTTGATTGAATCCAACAGAATAAATTAAGTTGGGATAAAAAAAATATTATAGCTTTTTCTGTGACAGCTTTTAAGTTAAGAGCGTTTATTCTGAAAGTTGGCAACGTCGCAAATAGATGTCAAATATTTCGCTGTTTTGATTTTAATTTTGCAATATTTCTGTATGGAAATACGAAATGTGGCTAACTAACGAACTAGAATATTAATAATGCAATTATAACACTGAATTTGATGTTGTACCCGTTTTAGGTATGAAAAAGGCATTTGGAAAGTTTCGAAATACTTTTTTTTACATCTAAAACAAATATTCGGTGTTGCGATATTAATTATTGTATTTCTTAATCAATATTTTAGTTCATTAGTTAGCCACATTTGTTATTTCCATACAGTAATATTGCCAAATTAATCAAAACAGGTAAATATTTGACAGCTATTTGCGACGTTGCCAACTTTTAGGATAGGCGCTCTTAATCAAAAATATATTTTTGTAGGACTTACTTATGTAAGCTATTGTTTTTGTGTTGTTAAATATAATGTATTGGTTAGAGATCGCAAGCGCAGCATTTGTGAGGTCCTGGGATTTATTCCCGGGTCGGGCACTATCAGCCTGAATATAATGAATTTGCTAAATGTGGGTATATCGTGATACATTGATGGCATATGTGCAAGTAGTAAGGTAATGTCGAACGAGGCTTACCAAACTGCCATAGCACAGTTCGGGAAGCTCGTTCAGGGTTGGAAGAACTATTGTTACTACATACAAATGTGCCAACGCTTCCCCTTTAGGGGCGTATTAAAAAATAGTGTAGTTTGTTGACAGAACCAGGGTTTTTTTATGTATATTATAAATTTAAATTTAATTCCGTAAATAATTATCAGCGCAGCGGGAATATATATGTGATTTTTATTTACCGGGTTTTATAAGGCTGTATTATTTATTTTTGTGTTTATATCTGATTTTTATGCGATTTATTAAAAGTGCCGATTCTTTGTAGTTGATGAAGTATGTCCAAAACGTTTTTATAATAATATATTGTTACTGTACAAAGTAGACTTTCTACTATATTTTTATATACCTGATTAAACCCATGTTTGTATGAATTTTTCTAAATGAAGTGTACTGGTATAAATTATTATTTTGGCATTGATTGTTATCATGTTTTCCTCATAGTTAGACAATACGTGTAAAACTTAGACAGTCTAACATGTAATCACTAGAAAATAAAATTTATATAACTATTGCCTCATGCCCGATTTCTATATCTTACCAATACTTATAGGTAATACAAATAACGATATTTTTATGTATAGGAATCGGGTTTTCTACCGATTATGTTCCAAATATGCATTTCGCTACTTCTTTTTAAGAATCCTATTTAAGGTTTCTTTTGGAGTAGGCTGTATGGTGTTAGGCCTTTGACCTGAAACCTTAAGATATCTTAAAAAGACATTCCAAAACTTCCACATTGACGCTAATAATGAGTTTGTTAATTATTTTGTATTGTTTCAGTTTTATCGATGTTGACATGTTTATTTATTTATATTTTCATTTAATAAAATTGTCAGATAATTTGAAGATTTTTTTTTTTATTATTTCCTTTTATTACCCACCAACAACCCATGCAAAATAAACGTAGGGAGAAAATATTTTCCGAATCAAAACTCCAATTATAAGTAAAAATATATTTTAAATTCAACAGGAAATATACAGTATGTTTTGCATTACAATAAGTATTATTTATTCCTTACGTAATAATATCACATTTTGTAGTTACCAAACCATGATCATAGATTGCCCATACCCCACAAGTTATTAATTTTTAAAAGGAAAATTTTTCATGTCCTTGAAGGCAGTGGCAGGAACACACCTATGATCAATATTGAAACTATCTACTAATGCCATCTCACTGGCCGTGAGTTCAAAGTCGAAAATATTCAGGTTCTCTGCCATACGCGATTTTGTGAATGATTTTGGGATCACCGGGATTCCGCGTTGCACCTGAAATTCAATCGTTTTGTTATAATTCCAAGATTATATAGAACACAAAATGTTTATTGTTAAATCTGAAAGCAAAAGAAAAGACACCAATAAAATAGTAAGCCTAATTACAGAATAGGTTTTGCAGGATAACTTGGGAGAGTCCTAACTCCGACCAGCCTTCTATGATTTAAGCACACACGAAAAAAAAAAAAATCCTTACCAAGTATCTCAAACTAATCTGTGCACGAGTTTTTCCATACTTCTCAGCTAGAGCACCAAGTTTCGGATCTGTTTTGATGCCATCCTTTCCGATAAACTCCGGCCGCGCTTCGGATATGAGGCCAAGAGGAGTGTATGCTACTGGAACCACAGAGTCTTGCTTGCAGAAGTCCACCAGTTTGTGCTGGGTTAGTGTTGGGCTTATCTGCAGACAAAAATGGAAAACTTATAATGGGTTAATTAGGGTCAGCAAGTTTGGGAACAAAAATTGATTTTATATTAGATTTTGCCCGCGGCTTCGCCCACGTGGAGGTCGGAAATAACCCCACAGGCACGTACTTACTACCGCGATAAAAGTAGGTATTCTATGTGTTAATCCAGGTTTTAAACTATATATGTGCCAAATTTCATCCAGATCCGTTCAGCCGTTTCTGTTTTATTGAGTAACAAACACAAACATTCACATTTATAATATTATTATAGACTGTAGTAGGATTTAGACAATTTTTTTTTAATGAAAACCACATCCCCGCTTGTTTCTTAAAATCACTTATCTTCCTGTATCAACAAGTAATTAGATCAATATTTCTGAAAAATTTAGAAGAATATATTTAGCGGGTTTGGTCATGTTGAGAGGATGAATGAAGGGCCGACTAACAAAAGGTATTTACTAGGCAGCTGTGAAGGTCATATAGTGACCGTATTAGTGATGTCCTTCAGAAATATCAGGTGCGTAGCACTTGCAACCGACGTGCGTGTATGACCAGATGTATGAACGTAAATGAGGCAATAGGAGTATGTAAGGATCGTCGCAGGTGACGTTCTGTAGTTTCTGCCTACACCCAAAGGATGAAGGCGTGACTTTATGTATGTACGTTGCTTACCTCAAACTGATTAATAACAGGTTTAATGTTGGAATTCTTCAACAACCTCTCAAGCTGCTCCTCATTGAAGTTGGACACTCCAATAGACTTGGCCAGTCCAAGTTTCAAAGCCTGTTCCATGCCCCTCCAGGTTTCCAGGTAATCTATGTTAGCTTCTTCACCTTTATCCTAGAAATAATATATTTTTATCTATGGAGGTAAGTCCTCCTAAGTAACAAAAAGTTTTTAGTCTAATAGAGACTGGGCTTGATCACTTCTTTACAAGAAACTACTTTTGATTTAGAACATTTTAAAATATCATCAACATCGTTATATGGTCGACTTGCATGTGGCTCAACCACTTTTTCAATTTCGATACAAAATATAGCCAAAAAATAATGTTGAAAAAAACTTTTTCTTTTTTAACGCTCTCAGTAATATATTCTCAGTCCTATTATTTAGCAAACCATATCAAGAAATGTAACACACACATTAGTGTTCAGCTATCCTTGAAATAACATCAAACTTTTAGAATCTGGAGTTGAGAACTTAGTAGAATTTGACAAGTTCTCAATTCAGAAATTTTGTAAGAATATTTTGCATTCTTCTCCATAGGAACCTACTATGCTTTGGAATGGGCAACTAGCTTCATCTTTCTGACTGACCGACCCCTTGACAATTTAAAAGTGCCTGTAATTGGTTTATTTGAAATAAATGCTTTGAGTTTGAGAAACCGTGTGAAATAATGGTAAGTACTCTCATGAGCTTATTGAAATCTTCAAGCTGTTTAACATAAATAGCTACCTACATAAAAAAAGACCATACATAAAAATAACATAATCTTACATTAATTGAGAATGGCCAATGAACAAGGAATAAATCAACATAATCCAGCTTGAACCTTGCCAATGACTCCTTCAATGACGGCACTACCTCCCCTTCTGCATGACGGTCATTCCAAACCTGGAAAATAATCGGAAAAAATATACCTAAATTAATAGTATACTATAAATACTATAATATTTCGGTAAGCTTATTGTTTAAAGAATAGTTCTTTTGAGTACAGGTACAGGTAAACCCAGAAGAAATGTAGGTAAACAAAAACATCTCAAAAACTTAAGAACATTTACATTGCATGGGCTACCTTAGCACATTCAGCACAAATATATTTCACATCAAATAATCGAGGAAATATTATACAGGGACATCGACGCTAAAACTGTGACCGTGGGCTAAGCGTCAGAACCCCTGGACCAATAGAGATACTTGATATTTAGAAAATACCAAAATGCACTACCTTTTTGCTACTTTTTGATACCTAACTTAAAATATTTAGTACATCGACTGACAGCGAAAAAACGGGTAAGTATAGAAAGTGGTCAGACATTCTGACATCAGGTTTGGACCATTTTTTATTTCATAGGTCGCGACAACACAACTAATTTATCTTTTTGTAAATACTATCTTTTTAGCACCTCAACATATTTTTTTTTTGTCAAGAAAAATACTACGCATGAAAGATTTTTTTTTGATAATGGATATTTTATCCCCTGCATTGAAACTTTTCATCGGTTATTTTTAAAAAAATCTGCTGTTCCATACATTTTGACCTCTTGAGTATTACACTTTTCTATGAAACAACTTTTTTTTTTTTTAATACCCGACGCGAAATTTCAACGCAGTGGTTTCAGAAACATGTACTGAATCCATGGTAACAATTTTCGCGTCGATGCCCTGCTACCCGGTACTGTTATACGAAAAACAATTGGTGGGTAGTTTTATTTTGTTTCAAGCTATCGATTACAAGTTAGTATTGATACTGTCATACACATTTGCCATAGATAACCCTCTAGATTCCACATTGCAGGCAGTTTTCATTCATCCACTAATAAGTTTTCTAGCACATAATATATGTATATAAACTCTTGAGCTCTGATTGACTTCTCCAGTGCTATCTCTCAAGTTATAATTAACATTATCAGTGTCATTTCTTGAGCTATGATTGGCATTTTCAGTGCTATCTTGACATTAGATCTTCGAGTTTAGTATAGAGTGTATGTTTTATTTTTTGTAATTATTATTTCAGTAATAAATTCAAATTTTAAAATGTCTTATTGTTCGATGAAATGGTGTGATAAATCATCCAAGGCTTCCAGTTTTAATAAACATGGAGTGACATTCCACCAGTAAGTAAAATTTTAGTACTTTTTTATGTTTTCTATTGTGTATGTTTCGTACTGTTTTAGTTATTGAGAAATTAATTGGAAGACTAGGAACTGTAGTTAGTTTATGGCACTGAAGCATAGCCGGGGTTATTAAAACATGAACTTACTATCACACAAATTTTTTGATATCTTCGTTTCAAATAGGGAGGTCGAGATCGTAAAATTTTAAACTGCACGCCTGCCTCTCGGCTAATAGTTGTGTACACATTCAAATGTTTGTATAGAAATTGAAATGTAAGGGCATTTTGGTTCATTTAGTTGTGTTTAAAGTAAAATAAAAATTACCTTAGTTGTTACAAACAGTTGATCTCTGGTAACTAATCCTGCTTTTATCTTGTTGTTAATTCCTTCTCCAACTTCTTCCTCATTACCATAGATAGATGCTGTGTCTATGTGTCTGTATCCTGCCTCTATACCCCACTCCACTGCCTGTCTGAACTGTCCAGGGTCGGCTGTTCTCTGAAATCAAATTTTCCATCCATTTAGGAGGTTGTAGTCATACATACCACTTCAGTGTTACAATATCTTTCAACAAATATGATGATGAGTGGGATGTTATCTATCATACTTATGAATAGTTAATTGATTACCGATGAATACTCACAGCATAGGTGCCAAGACCAACCATAGGCATTTCTCGTCCACTCGAAAGTTTAATGGATAGAACTTTAGACACCATTTTGCATAGAATGTAGGATTTTTTGCTGTAACGAACAGATAGTTTATTCAGTAACCTCGTTGAAAGTCACAGCACAGAATACTATTACTCTTAGCGGTGTTGAAAATTATGCAAAGTTTCTTACACGATCTTATCAAAAAAGTTCAAGTTCAACAAATGACTTCAAAAGTCAAAACAAGTGGGCAAAGTCACAGACTCGACTCCACAGAGCATGTAACTCAATGTAACTTTTTTAGGCAAAGTGGTAAACTGAACTGTTATCACAAAACCGTAGTGTCGAGATTTTGAAAATGTCATCTGTACGTTGTATAATCGACTAAAATTCACAAATACAACTCAAGCAGCACTATGAATGAATGATAGAATGCTCCAAAGATTGTGTAAAAGTCGTGTTAAATTGTCATTTTGACTTTGACGTCTAGAATAACAAAGTGCATGCTTGAATTATAAAGTTATTTATTTATTTTTATATTTATTTATAAAATAAATACAAACCCAAAATGTCAGCAGAAGAGACTTTTAATAAAGGCGCCGCTGAAGCAATAGTTGGCTTTCTAAAATCCAACGTCTCGAAATCAGCACAACAAAACATGGACTCCGAATTGAAAACCGATTTTGTTCTTGCCAAGAAAAGGGGTAAAGGTCAGAAAAGAAAACCAAAGAGGAAGAAAGTACGGTGTCTTACAAAAGTAGAGAAGAAATCTTTAGGTTTTTATGCAATACCAAGGAAAGGAGTGAAATACAGTGATGTCTTGCCTTTAAACAAAATATGGCTAAAATATATCAGTGGTGTGCTCGAATTAGACAAACCCATACCAGATTGCATGAGCAAAGCCTGGGAAACCTTTACTCAAGCTCTATTCAAAGCAGATTTTCATGGAAGCATCTTAAATGTAGTCAGGTCAAAATGTCCGAGCTATGTTGGTAAAAGTGGAATTTGTATTATGGATACAAGAAACACATTTAAAATTGTATCTAAAGACAATATAACAACTACAATACCTAAAAGAGATTGTGTCTTTGAAATGTATTTAGGGATAAGTAAAGTAACTTTGTTTGGTAAACATTTATGTATAAGGCCTGCAGAGAGATCTACTAAGAAAATAAAGGGACATAATCATCCAGATTTATAAAAATACATTGTTTTATTTAAAACAAACTGTTTGTTTATCCCCGAAGGGTTAGCCAGAGGTGTACCTGCATGGTACCAATACACCCACATCACTTTTCGAAAGTTAGGTACGCTTTTTCGTTTGCCATATAATTGGCATGCAAATATTAAAATATCAAGGTGCTAGTTTCATTGAGCAAATCTCAAGTTCTCAACACAAAGCATATCAGCGGGAACTCTAATGATTTTATTATCAGTACCTGGTCGACGTAAATATAGAATGCTCTAGTTCATACAAATTCTATGTACAGTACATACCTACGTACTAATTCCATTCCATGCTGCCATGTCATTATTCTAAGTTAGCCATATTGTTTTAAAACTTGGGCGACCGAGATCTGCTCGGGTGAAAATACGAAAAAAACTAAGTTTTCCAGATATGAGAACTAGCTAAATCGATTTTTCGCCCCCGTAAACCCGTATATTGCAACTTTCATCGAAATCGTTAGAGCCGTTTTCGAGAATGTGACTACAAATATATAAATATGGCACTGATTTAAAGAGGCAGTTGTAAATAGCGGTTTTGGTAAGTTAAAAATTATAAATGGCACGTTTAATAACTAGTTCAGCAGTTAAAACTAAGCAGTAAAGTAAACAAAAATGAGTAATAAAAAATAATGAAATGGATCAGTGAATATACAGGGTGATTGGAAGATGGGTGCAAAGCTTTAAGGTGAAGATAGTATAGACAATTTAGAACCATTTAAGCCATGGTTGTCTTAGACGAAGTCTTACCCCACTTTTTTTTTGGATTGTGACATTATCAAATAACTTCTCCCGCTCTGGTCGGAGCGGGAGGGCGTGTCAAACTGCTACTGACCCACCCGTGTTCCTTCAGTGTTCCCTATACGTTGCCAGGGACCACGGTATCCCTTTCGGAATTTCCCGCGACCCCGGCAGGCATCGGTCCTAGCCCTTCTGTTGTGCTGACATCTCTTTGAGGCGCGCGTGGAATACATACACGTTATATGAACTTGTACACTCTATTTTATTTATAATTCATTGTTGTCTTTTTAATATTTGTTATTATTATTATCTCCTCTGAATCAAAGCACCTGCCATCTTATCTCTTCACCACCCTTGGTTGACTGGTAAAGAATGCATAAGTCATTAAGTCCGCCTTTATACCTTATTGTGTGCGAGAAGTTTAAATAAATAAATAGCAAATAAACACAACGCGCCGTCGACCCGGGCCTGGTCCTTATCGGACGGCGAGCTACCCATTGCTCACCGTCCGCAAGCTCGCGCCTAAGGTGGCCGAGAATCGGCCTGCAATTCCCGACGCCCAGGGCGTCTCCTACGGCGACTAGGGGTGTGAGGGCCCGAAATTTGCCTCTTCCTCATGCGCTCCGCCTTCTCCTTCGCGAGCATTACTGGCTTCGCAAAAGGAGGTGACAGCTTCCCACTCCCTCTCGCTCCTTACCATGGTCTGGACCAGGGCCGGACGCGAGACATCACTGCCATCGATCGCCACCAAAAGGACACGGCGGTGCCCCGCCCAAGCCGGGCAGACCTGGAGGTCTGCCCGGCTTGGGCGGGGCACCGCCATGTCCTCGCGTGTATCGCCCGGAGGCGACGGTGATGCATAAGGTGGACCTTATGCTCCACCGTCGCCTCCGGGCGATCCACACAGTGGTGACACCCGGGCGTTTCCTCCCGCTTTATCCTGAACAGGAACCTCCCGAAACAACCATGTCCGGTGAGGACCTGTGTCAGGCGGAAGGTGAGGACGCCGTGGCGCCTCTCTAGCCACTCCTCAAAGAGGGGACTTATCGCCGCAACTGTGGCGTGCCCAGCACTGGGTTGCGACAATCGCACTCTCCATGACGCCATGAGATCCCGCCGGAGCTCTATCCGCTGTGCCGCGATTTCTCGCGGATACTGAACACCCCTGGGTTTTAATTTTAAGTCGGTTATTAAAAAAAAAATCTGCTGTTCCATACATCTATACTGCGTAGTCATTCCACTTTCCCAACATTTCTAAAGAACATCACCAATATGGTCACTATGTCCTTCTAGGGCGCCTTTCTTCCCGGCGTTTCCATCAATAGATTTTAAGTTTAAAATTGGCTGTTTACGGTTTCACCCGCATAAGTCTCGATTCCGTGGGAATAACGGTATAAAAAGTATTCTATGTCCTAACCCAGGTCATGGTCTACCCATGTGCCAAATTTCATCCAAATCCGGACAGCCGGTTTAGCGTGAAATCGTAACAAACAAACATACAAAAAACCCAATCTTTTCTCTTTCATGATTTATTTTGATTTTTTGGACACCCAGAAGTTTATATTTTAATTTTACCTGGATTTTGAATAATTTCCCACATTATTTACCAAGAAAGAGGAAAAAAAGAAACATTTGGTTGTGGAATAATTTACGCCAACCAAATCTTACACGATCAGCAATATGGGACGTTGTATACAAAGGACGTTGTACGACTGACGCCGGTGTCACCTTATTAAAACACATGCTGGGTTTCCGTACAAACTTTCATGCCTTACATCAAACCCTTTAGGATTATTTTTGAGACAAAAAGTATGTACTTCTCCAGGATGTCATCTACCTCCTTGCCAAGTTTTATCGAAATCCGTTCAGTGGTTTAGCCAAGAAAAGGTAACATACAGACAGACAGACAGACAGAGTTAATTTCGAATTTATTATATTAGTATGGATATAATATTAGTTTAGACTAGCTGTTGGATGTGTAATATTGCATTTATTTCTGTTACAATCCAAATGAATGCAAGAAAACTTAGAATACAAACAACTACCTAGATAAAAAAATCAAGTTCCAAACAATGACAAAAAAAAAATGAAAATGTCAAATTGACAAGCGTTTCTTTCATGTGTCAATGTGAAAGAAATGTCAATTATATTGTCATTCGGCGATTAATCAGCTCACGAATAGTGGAAAAATCGACCTATTCGCGTAAACAAAAATAAAAATCATCTTCCCTAAACGTATTTCAGGTTATTTAAATTAATAAGCAATGGCCAACACAAAGGACGAGCCAGTCATCCTCGCACACGAGTGTTATGTAAAAAAGGATTACACAGGAGCATTACAACACCTCAATGAATTGGAAACTTTGGTTGGCACGAGCAATAAGCGAGTGCAGCACAACAAAGCAGTGGTGGAGTTCATGATAAGTGACATGAAAAACGTGGATAAGTTAAAGAAAGCCATCGCACAGTTAACGGGCCTCGCATTTCCGGAAATCGATACAAAAGACCTCAGTTCACCTTTCTTGTTATACAATTATGCAGTGTTATTGTACCATTCGAGATACTACTATCAATGTACTGTGCTCCTAGAGAGATTACTTGGTTGTAAGAATGTGAAAGACAATAAATTATTTCAGCAAACTGTCTTACTGTTGCTAGAGGCTTCTCTGTGCAGAAGAACCTATGACAAAACATTGGACATAGCAAAGACACATGGTGACCCTCTAAAGGCTAACAATGAAGTAAGTGAGCTCTTTGAAAGGCTGGTTAGTAGGGCTCAGTTGTTATTAGGACAGAAAGTAAAGTTAAATCTCAAACCAGACTCAATAGAAAATGTATTTATTATAGCTCAACAGCAATATCTAGATGGAGATGTCAAAGACGCAGCAACCACACTCGGTCAATACAAAACACTCAAATATAATTATGATTTGAAAACTCAAGGAGAAGACATATGGGCAGCCATCAACAATAACCTTGGAGTCATATATTTATCAATAAAGAAACCATTTTTAGCATCAAAATATTTCCAACATGCAGTCAAAGAACACTTCAAGGCAATGGAATGTGAGGACAGTGAAAAGTTAATAGCATGTAGAGACAGACCTCTGTATGTGTTCAACTTGGGACTAGCGTTACTTGCAGCAAACAATTCAGAAGGTGCCTTTGAGTGTCTAGTTGAGGCAGCCAGACACTACCCCAACAACCCTCGCATTTGGCTGCACTTAGCAGAATGTTGTGTGAAAAAGTGTTGCAGTGAAGAAGCACAACAGTACACTGTAAAGAAACTCGGCAGTGGTCCACACACACGCATCTTATTGTCAAAAGAAGGAAAAGAAAAATATTCAACATCAGGAGAATCATTCGCAATTCCATCATTATCATTAGAATTTGCAGCGTTATGTTTAAGAAATGCAATAACATTACTACCGAATCAGGAAGTACCTACTGATGTTACTGCAACTATTATTCAAGCACCTCCGGGCCCACCAATCAACTGGAAACAGAGGTGTGAACTGAAAAACTCCACATTTGTCCTTCAGAGTTACGTGTTACTTCATCTACAGGATCCATTGTCTGCTCTGATGAGTGCTAATGAATTGTTAAGCCAGACTGAAGCATCTAGTAGCCACAAAGCATGGGCCCACATTTATGCAGCTGAAGCTCTCATAAATTTGGACCGAATAGCAGATGCAGTGGAGCATTTACACCCACCAATGATTCACGACCTTGTATCAGTGTTGCCATATCAAATGAGAGATATGATAGCAGTCAGTGTGTGGGCAAAGGCAGCAGTTTGTCATATTTTGAGAGGTGATTTAGTCACTGCCAGAAAGATACTTTTGCAAATAAATTCGCCGAGAGTGTTGCCACTGCAAATGTATTTAGAAATATGTACAGGGAATATAGAGAACTGTCACACGTTACTAAGAAAACTTAGGTTTACTAACTTATCACAATGAATTGTTTGTTTTATAATAAAATGTTTATATACCGAATCTAAATCTGGTTTTCTTTTCATGTGGACGTCCCAAAAATGTTAGTATTCAATTTATTTGTTTTATACATAACCCGCCTGCTGGCACGATTTTAACGACTTAACAAAACATCGAGAATTCGTTGTTATAATTATGTAAGTTTAATATTAATGTATTATAAACAAAAACCTTCCGGAATGAATTCTCTAAAATAAGGTAAAAACCGCATCAAAATCCGTTGAGTAGTTTAGAAAAATAACGCGGTCACACAGACACGAAAAGATTCTCTGTGTGTCTATGAAACAGAAGCCTCCAAATATCAGAAGCTAAGCTGCTACCAAAGAGTACTTTAATATAACGGCTGCTACATAAAATAACATCACGCCTGTGCTCTCCAAAGGGTTAAGCAGAGGTGTAAATACACCCACATTTTGCCAGTGAAGTGATGGCTCAAATGTAATAAGAGGACGAGTACTGCCATAAATTCGGCACAATTCTATTATTAAGACTTCGCTGCTTTCTAGTTGCTACAAACACCTACCTGAAATACGCTTAACGCCTATTCTACTGGCTACAAGCACGGCTAACGGCGTGCTTGTAGCCAGTAGAATAGGCGCTACCGCTGGTACTGGTAGAACAAATTTGACAAAAGTAAAATTACTAGCGGTAGAACAGAATGTAGGTAATATGGGCACAGCCCTGAAATATTAGCCCATTTTACCCGCTACCAGTAACTGCAAAATATAAAGTTAAGACGTGATGATTATGAAGTTTGATCAAGTTTCTACTAATTTAATTTATAATTTTCTTATGGTAACATTTTCACGCACAAAAATAACGCCTGTCAAAATTTTCTGTCAATAAAAAGTTACGATTTATTTATATTTTAACAAAAATGAGGAAGACGGTGTTTAAAATATAAAGAAATAACTGAAAATAATCTGGATATGTACTCCAACTAATTAGGAAATTAAAAATCAATGATAATTTCTACCTATCCTTGTAAAAACAACATGATAACGAAATCAAAACACAAAGTGGGCAGGTGCACAAGAATCTCGAAATCATGAATAAAAAAAATGTTTATTCTAAAAAGAATTGAGTTAAAATTAGCAGCTATGTCGCGAAGATCGATATTTTTCCTTGCGGCTGCGGTGGTGATGTTATATTTCTCGATAATACTGTTTATGTTGAGCCCTTTGCATGGTTCGAGAGGTGGTTACTATGGGGGCGGGTATATGAATAACTTCGCGTTTCGTCATGAGCCACCTGTGAACTGGTGCAGTGAGCTCAGGTGGCGGTCACCACCGTCCCCGGACGTGGTCGCTTTGGTGTCGTATCCTGGCAGTGGCAACACATGGCTGAGATATCTGCTGCAACAAGTTACAGGTAAATATTACATTAAGTTGGGTCACGTGAGCTAGCAACAGTGAAGCGAGAGTTTATCTTTAAGTCTGTATTTTCTAAATAGATTAGGCTATTCTTAGAAATATTGTTTGTTACTGAGTTTTTATTTAGAATAAATCCTGCATTACCTATTGCATTAAAAACAGTTTAATGGCATGAATTTATCTGTTTCTGGCATTGCCAAACACTTTATTCAGATAAGCAGGTTTTTTTTGTAAACAAACTACCCACTTTGCTATTTATTGCTATTCAGAATTGTAACAGACACCTCACAACAACACAGTTATTTGAGAACTGGATAATTAATTGTCTGTTTATTTAGTCTAAAGTTTATCTAGACAAAATGAGGGCTGTATCTCATGAACCTTAATAGGTAGTTAATATTTTCACAGATTGTGTGTTTCTATTGGCACTAAAACAACAGATAATAAAAATTTAACTAAAGGATGTCCCCATACAAGAAACATGTCTTTATTGGCGTTTTTTTCTCGATCTTAATACAGTACGTACCCTTCATGTGTAAGTGCGACACGCACTTAGCTGGTTTTAACTGCCCAAAATTACAAGTTTATTATTGTAAGGGCTGGTCTGTCTAGTTCTTAGATTCATTTCAGTGCGTGTATCAATAAAAATAATAATTAAATACTCTTATAAAACATTTCCAGGTGTAGTAACAGGCTCTATATACATGGACTATGGTCTGAGAGTACATGGCTTCCCTGCGGAGAATGTCACTGATGGCTCAGTGCTTGTGGTCAAGACTCATGCAGTCCCAATGGATTCAGACAAGTTCCGATCAGCTATACTGCTAATACGGAACCCGAGAGATGCTATATTGGTAAGTATGGAGGTTTTATGTCAACAGATTATATTTTAAAGTTCTGAACTGTTTTGCTACTGAATTATATTAATTTGTACATAATTTAAGGCCTTCTAGTTTACTAGTTAAAGTTGTAATAAAAACTTGTTTGTGTGTAAATTATTATGACCTTATTTCAAGGTGATATTGATAAGAGGATCCTAATGAAAATATAGATACTTTGGATACTTTTGATGTGTGTTACGCGGCCCCTACACACACCTTCTTGCACAATAACTTTGCGCAATATTTACATTGCGCGTTTACCTAATCATGAATAGAATGCAAGAATGGTTCTTTTTAGAAGAAGGTTTTATGAACTGCTTCTGTTTTTCATGAATAGTAAAACTGAAAAGTAAAGGTTTCCACAGACAAGCGCGACGCGACTCTAGTAGAACAGTTTCCATAGATTTTTTTTACAAGTGCCGTCACGCCTTGAGCCTTGAGGGTATGACTTATTACAAATGGTGTTTGCAGTCACATGGAAAGTCATGATGTTTATGAAATATAGTTGTTTTGCAAATACATTTTAGTAATGGATGGCTATGTGCCTGATGAAAGGTGATAATAGATTGGTTAAACATGTTATGTTAGAGAACATAAGTGAGTTATGGTAATACCTGGTCGGGTGAAAATAGGGAAAACGAATATTCCCAGAAATTAGACCTAGCTAGATAGATTTTACGCCTCCGTAAAACGTCGTGCAGACTAGCGCGACGCGACGTAGCGACGCGACTCGAACAATACAATTTCTAAGAAAACTTCACGGTATAACAATAGCCGGTGTCGCGCGCTGTCTGCACGAAGCTTAAACCGTATTTCAACTTTCATCGAAATCGTTAGAGCCGTTTTCGAGAAACCATAATTACAAATATCAGGGTGGCAGGGACATCGACGAGAATAATGTTACCATGGATTCAGTACATGATTCTGAAAAATTTCAGACAAAAAATTTCAACGCAGGGGGCCCCTCTTGCGTTGAAATTTTTCGTCTGTTATTAAAAAACATCTGCTGTTCCATACATTTTGACCGCGTAGGTATTGCAGCTTTCTATGAAACAGCTGTTTAATAAAAATAACCGACGAAAAATTTAAACGCAGGGGGTTTCAGAATCATGTACTGAATACATGGTAACACTTTTCGCGTCGATGTTCCTCCCTGCCACCCTGTATATTAACAAATATTCCTCATTTCATAGGATAGGATAGGATAGGATTGGTGAAATATTAAGGGCTGAAATCAGCCCTAAGAAAGGTGGTGATTGCTGGTTTGAGGGGATAACGTAAACCACTTCTTTTTTTTTGCTCTTAGGGGTTTGGTATAGGTTATTTCTGTCTTAAAACTACCTACCTAAGGTAGTAATTTACATAATTTCTATTTTTTTTATTTATAACTACCCCATTAATAATTATTAAAGCTTTTTATCTATGTTTTGTGTAAATTTTCAGTTTGTGTTTGCGGCTGTTTGAATGAAATGCCTAGTTTTTAACAATATTATTTGCACTCACACTCACTCACTCACACATTGGTTCATGTGCTCTTACCAGGCGTACCAGGGCGACAGGGCCACAGAAGAGGTTCTTGGTAATGGTAATTATTATTGTTTTGCTTCAGTTTAATTTGTTTAAAGTGGACGGTATTAATTCTGACTGTTTTTGCATATATTTTTTTATGTCAATTGATGTTTATTCACTAATTTCATATAAGTACCATATTAATTATATTTAAACTATTTATTTTAAATAATAATGCTTAAAAGTAAATTCGCGAGCTGTGGTGGCCCAGTGGTGACGGCCGGGTCGTAGGTTCGAACCCAGGCAGGCGCATTACTTTGTGTACTTTCATCACCACTGCTCTTAAAGCGGTGAAGGAAAATATCGTGAGGAAATCGGCATATACTAGAACCAAAAAATTAAAGACATGTGACATCTACCAACCCGCACTGGGCCCGCGTGGTAGATTACGGCCCACTCCTTCTCACCGAGAGGAGACCTGTGTCACTGTGTCCCAGCAGTGGGAACATTATAGGCTGGAAATGCTACAAGTAAATTCAGTATAATTATAACAAAATATTGTTTAAATGCTTTCAGGCTGATTTCCATAGACTTCACAGAGGACACATAGGAACGGCGCCAAAATCAGCATTTAAGAAGAAAACTCATGAACATAAGAAATCAGGTAATTTAAAAAAACGTGTGGTCTCGGGACCCCCGTCAAGGACGAATTTATTCCCATCAACCTGGCACAAATCCAGACTGTACCTGAGAAATTTCATATAGTACTTTGTTCGCCCCGGGAATCGAACCCACATGCTCCGCAGTAGCGCTTGTGTGGTCTAGAGCAACAAGGCAGTCAGCAGGGCAACAATATTATTATATTACAAACTAACTTTTGCCCGCGGCTTCGCTCGCGTAGAGTTCGGAAATTGTTCCATGGGAATGTACTACCGCGATAAAAAGTACCCACGTCATGGTCTACCCATGTGCCAAATTTCATCCAAATCCAATCGTAACAAACTAACACACAACAAATCTAATCTTTTCTCTAGGTATTAGTTTAGATGTAGTTTGTTTCGGATCTAAGCGAAAAATCCAATTCAATGTAGGTAATGTAAACCATATTGAACTCATCTCACATCTGCCCAGACCCGTTAATTGACTGACGGCCAAAAAAGCTATTTTTATCATGATTGTTTAAAAACTGTTTTACAAAACGCTTCGTTCACGCGAAACTTATTTCGTATAGAGCGGAGTTTTTATCAAACCGCGCAATACTCAATGGCATGTAACATGTAATAATCGAAATCGTTTGAAGAAAACCTTGTTTTGCTTCTATTACGGAACATGTTTTTAAAATAAATGTTTATAAATGGTAAGCCCGCCATATTGGTGCCCGGGATACAGGTTTACCTAGTTTGAGGCCAGTCTAAACCCTTTGCAATAAATATTTTATATTTATATAAATAATCAAACCTGAAATAAATACCTAACCTAACCCGTTTGGGCGCCGTATCCTAGCTTAGTTTCTGCGACTGCAAGAAAAGGTCAAAAAGTTAAAAAGAGGCTCAATAATTTTAAAAAGTGTGCATTATTTGAAGCCCAAAAAGTTTTTAGGGGTTTATTTATTTTTTAAAGCGTACATCATCAGAAGGTCAATAAGTTTAAAAGAGGGTCAGTTAAATATTTCCCAAACACTATGTCGCACGGAACAGACATTGCGTTTTGCGCGGTTAAAGAACGTCGACAAATTCTTAAACCAAGCGCACATTAGCCCCTCAACGAGCCGCTGTGCAACGCATTTTCATACATAAAAGTCGGTGCGGCCCGCCTATAGTGTGCGTTGTTTCATAGAAAATGTAAATGTCAGCCATTTTTCCAATGCATTGCGTTGCGGTGCGGCCCGCTGCAATCTGCGCTAGCCTTTAGACAACTGGGTGGAATGAAGCCCATCCGCCCGTGGTAAAACCTTTATGAACCCTCGGAAATCGCACGCGACTGTCTGCGCTTAATGATTATACACTCAACTGCGCCATGCGCGGTTCCGTACTCGGGCCTACGTTCAGATGGCTCTTAAACTTTTGCGAGAACTGTACCGCTCAAATCCGCCAAATAGTTTAAAATGACATCACAATACAACTAAAAGTTGTCTAAATGACTTCGTCAGCTAATATTTTTTCGCATATTATGTTCTTTTTAGAGCTACTTAGAGTGGTAAAATACCTTTTTCCTTATCTCAGACTGGGCAACCTACGTGTCGACTCAGTTGACGGCGTGGGAGACCCTGCATGAACTGTGGCTGACTAGGTTCCCCGGGCCGCTACACATCGTGTTCTATGAGGTCCTGGTACGCGACACGAGGCACGCACTACAAGGAATACTGGACTTTTTGAGTTATAATGTTACTGAGGTTAGTTAAGGCGAAAGCGTCAGGGTAGCGAAATTAAAATTTTCTTGTTTTTTGCAATTTGCAGGTCAGTATCAGGTTGTATGTTAATCTAAATATGATTCGCGACCGTATCAAAAGTTTATTTATATAATTAAAATCATAGTAATTATCAATACAACTCTCTAAGTTTTTTTAATCCTATTGAATCTGAATTTGATCCTATTTCATGAAATCATGACATTTGAGGATTATGCAAACATAAGGAGTTGTATTGCTGATTCTATTGATTATAATTCTGTAAAGCCATATTCGTTACGGTCGCGAATCATATTTTTATCAAGATACAACCTGACACAGACTTGCAAATCGCTCAAAAAGGAAATAAGTTTTGAACTTCGCGGGCTACCTTACCGCATCCCCCTTAAATTGGTAATTACTATGGTTTCCTCCAGCTTGCTTATAAAAATTAATTTGGATTATTTTATGAAGAAAAATAAATCTGTATCCATAAAGTGTGAGGAATAAACGTGTATGGATGGGAGGACCAACCAAAAGGGTGTGGCGAATATTTATTTCGCATTGAAGCAACTTAGCAACTACTGAAATCGTAATCACCTGAGTTGCAAAATCCAATCCAAAATCAACCTAGATTTTGGTCCTTTTGGAAATTTTTGTTTAGTCTTTCTTACCAGTTTCACTAGCTTGATATAAAAAGTTGCATTTATTTATTTCTGTCTACCAGGCTGACATGAACTGCGCAATGGCAAACAAAGAAGGCATCTACAGACGCAAGAAAAAGCACCAAGACTTCGAGCCATTTACAGCAGATATGTACAAAGCGCTGGATCAGGTGAGGAACAAAGTGCTCAGTATGGTCATGGACTACAAGAAGAGACATCACGAACCGCAGACGGTAGAGTAGGAAAGTTGTTATGTAACTTTATGACACAAAGTAAATAGGTACAGAAGATTTATTACTGCTATTATGCCATTTAAAATATGTAGTTTTCTCTTCAATTCAATCATTGTTGAAAAACTAAAATAAATTATGACTAATAAAAAAAGCCGCGGGTATACGACGGAAGTTACGGCCTAAGTGAAACGTAAAATAAATATTTTGTAACCGCGTAATATTTAGAAACAGATATATTTTATTAAGTCGTAGTTTTTATTTTTTTATACTGGTAACCCTTCGTCGCAGTTTGTGGCAACAATTTTTTTTCCTTCAGGAGCTATGTGTAATATCGTGTATTGTTTTAAATAAATCTTCTGTATCCTATTAATTTTGTGTAAAACTAAGATCACAACTTTAAAATATCAGTATTTTTATATTATAGATCAATTTATGTAGATGAGGTGCAAAGAAATGGTAAAATAATGTTATGTTGTGTTGTCCCTTTCCGTAATTGGATCGATGAAATCCTTTAATGAAACGGCTCAAACTTTAATTAGGAAGCTTTTCTAGTTAATTGTGTAATTAGTAATTAATAAGAATCGAGCCAAGGTAGGTTTAAAAAAATGTACAAATGTATTGATTCTTTACCTAAGTGTTGTGATGTGATTGGATGTATTTATATCAAGTTATTGATATCTGTGTTCTTTTGCTACACAAGACACTGCAATAAGGATGTCCGATTTTCTGTAATGTATCGATAATCTTGTCTAAATCGACAACCTCTATGTTTTTAATCATTCGATAGATTTTTTACAATATTCCGGAGTATTCATACAAGAAAGGCACATGTGGATATCGATAAAAAATATCGAGATTATCACAGTGTGTATCGATACTTAAAGTGTGTGGCGTATCTGTCATCGTTACACTGGACATATTACATAAGACAATCATTCAGTGCAATCTTGATTGCGTCTTTATGTAATACTAGCTTGCGCCACCGCCTGATGTCATTATAAATTATAGCCTATGTTACTCAGTGATAATAAAGCATTCTACTGGTGAGATAATTTTTAAAATCAGTCCAGTAGTTTCTGAGTTTATTCATTACAAAGAAAAATACAAATATTTTCTCCAAATACTTACGTGAGTATTATGACGGCTAGCTTTATATTTTGATGGCTTTACGATTATCGTATTGTTGTATGTTTTATTAAATAACTTTGTTAAACGGGTTTCACATAGATCTGAAAAAAATACCTCTGTTACAGTATTGCTAGACTTAGAACAGTATTTCAGCTTGTTCAACAATACCAAAGAAATAATTTATTTATTTATATTATTAGTCTGTAGTCTATTGGACAACTTTATTAGCTCTATCTAGATACTTAATTGTTCCTAATTTAAGGCCTAACTTATTATTTTTTATTAGTAAATAATTACTAGTCAAACTTTAGTCCAAGTTAACATTGTACTTATATTGTTATTAGAAAAATACTACTAGGATTGTATAATACACACGAAGGCCTCACAGGCACATACCTAGCTATTTTAAAAGCAAAACAAATTCAACGAAAGTTCATTCAAAGTTCAAAAGAAGCCTAATATAATGCACTTGGTTAAAATATGCACTGTATAAGTTTATTGGATCCTAGTACTTATTGAAGTGAACCCTTAATACTATTGTTTTAGAAATTGTTGTTTGAAAGAAATGAACAAATTATTGCATAATATTAATATTTTTTTAGAAGATCTGATTTGCAATGCTTTATTTTATCAGCAATATTTTTTTATTCATAGATGACTAACAATTTTATTTATAGAAGTAGGAAGTGCATTTTGAGTGGCACTATAATTTTCATTTGAAGTTTTTTTTAATTCGTTTTTTACTTATCTAAGAAGTTAGTTTTTTTTGTACAGATAATCAAAGATCTGTCGGTCGATTCTGTAAAAATATCAACGTGAAACTTAGGTGAAGTGAAGTGAGCTGTCACTGTCAAAAATCAACCAGCAGGATGCTAGGGATTAGCACTATTGACAGCTCACTTCACCTAAGTTTCACGTTGATATTTTTACAGAATCGACCGGCTGATTAATGTTAACTGTATGTAAAAATATTATGTTACATAGCAAGATATAGTCCATTCGCGTTAGGAAAATAGTGAGTCATCGGCCCCGCCCATCGACCAATCGGGTTGCAACAAATTAGAAAGCTGACCATTGACGGCAGATCCTCGGACGAAACGCTTGCGACTCGATTGGTTGAAGGCCGGGCCTACAACGATGAGTCACTATTTTCTTAACGCGAATATAACATAGTAATATCTATGTTATTCAATATCAACAATTTTATATTTTTATGCAGTATTATATAAAGTATTCTATACCTACATTCTATTGTACTAACATTTATCTGTAAAACGCCATTGCTAATGAAAATTATTCGCTTTTTATATTAAAAAAAAATATATACTTATTTTTATTCATGTGGATAAATCTGACAATGCTGCTCATGACGTACCTATCGTATGGATTAGATTAGACGATTACTGCATTTATTTATTGTCAATGTTGATTAGTTGTAAGCACTACTGAGATTGATGTTTATGGATGCTGAGAATAAATGACTTTCCAATAACATTCTGGTTTGATCTTTAAGTACCTACATGGTTTATGGCCAAAGTGCAGATTTTTCCAACACCGATATCTTGATCCGAGGAATAATGATGAATTTTTTGTCAATTTTATTCCGCGTAAAATATCTGACGTGGGTAAAATCAGCCCTTACTCTGCGTTCTAACCTGTTACCTACGGTTCTAACCGCGAAAGTGACTATCGTCACAGATGAATATAGATGGATCATTCCGCATTTTAGGTATGAAGCTACAAGTACGCGGCGGACTGCACTTGTCGAATTCAGTGGGCGTAACGTAGTCAGGGAGGCGATAGCATGAGAGGCAACTTCTAGCTGAATATAATTTGTTTATTTAATTCATTCATTTTCTGTACATGTCTGAGGGCCTAAAACGGCCACATTAAGCAATTTCTCTAAAAGCAATTTTCTGTATTCCCAGCAATTCCTCTATGGTGACACATATTTTAGCTGAAACATATGCAATTCAATTCATATTTGGTGTAAATATTGTCGCATGAAAAAAAATTAAGACCGTAATTTTACCGGAAAATTTTTCTTTACAGTTTTTATTGATCATAATAATGAGTTTTTTTTTCTAATTGTAGGTGATTAGCGCTGTGCGACCTGAATTGCACTTTATGTCGTAGCAAGAGTCGCTTTTTATTTAAATGATGAGCGATCCATCTGTTCTAATCTGTGCTATCGCGTTAATATGCGAACGTTTACCTGAAAAATAACGTTCAGTGACTAGATTGGTCGCTTGAGTTCGTCATATTCATATCACAGGGGCTGTACTATGACTTGTTAAAGCAATCATCGTTCCAGTGTGAGAGAGAGATGAAGCTATACAGGTCGAATAGCACTATCCTTATTTCACAACGGAAAAGTGATGGTTTTAACACGTCATAGTAAGGCCCCAGAGTGCGACGTTCGCGTACTCGCACTATCATTGCTTTCCGTTAGGACGCTACTTTATTCGATACGATGAGTTCGAAATTGGGGAATACCAGATTTGTAACATTAAAGTAGTAGTGTATCTACCTATACTCCATAGGTTTAGGTAGTTAAATAAAGGTAAACAAATCGTAAAAGGGGTTTTTATAGTTGTGTCAACTATAAAAACCCCTTTTACGATTTGTTTCGAGATTCAAATACGATAAACCAAACTAAAGGAGAATGCGCAAAAAAGCCCCAGCTCCGGCGGAAAAGTTACCTATCTCAGATTATTGTACATTTTATGTGTATCAAGTATCAATATGTGTGATGTCTGCAGTGGCAGTCAAACATAGGGAAAAAATGCTTTGAATATCCTTCCAGGCGCTTATTTTTCATTCGACCATTTTAACAAATATCGAGTAAAATATGTAATAGTGGCTATTGATTCACGAATATGTTAGGCATATTGCCTTGATTTTACTTTCAGGGGCATCATATCGTATCTTATAATGTAGTAAAATAATAATAACAAGATTGATTTGATTTTACTTTCAGGGGCATCATATCGTATCTTATAAGGTAGTAAAATAATAATAACAAGATTGATTTTAGATGTGTTTATTTAGTAAAAAATCATAATTCTAAATCTACTAACACATTGTCCAAGAAAGCAGCAGGATGGCTAAATTCGTTGTGTCTGGCCCAACCTAAATAATATAAAATCGTGATAACATGGGCACAACTTCCAACACGAAATCTGTTACCTGTCCCACACGTGCCATAGCCTTTGCTATTATGTACTGACAGTAGTGTTTAAGCTAGGTATGCTTGTAGGTTTGGCAACGGCCGCCTCTTGTGAACCTATCTTTTCTACAAGCCTTGCTATTAGGATCTTTTAAAATACCTAGAATAGGTATCTTTTACTGCACCGCCTGCACTTGTTTCGCTCTATAACTGTCCTGGTCGACTAAAAAATAAAGCTATTTTAGCTTTATGTCTGCCTTTGTAAGGCTTAAAAAAATAATCGGATTTAAAATATTATTTTATTATTATTGGATACCCTTTATGATACGATATGATATTCCTGAAAGTAAAAATCAAGGCAAATGCCTAACATTCGTAAATCTATATCCAATATTTTATATTTTACTCAATATTTGTTAATATGGTCGAATGAAAAATACGCGCCTGGAAGGATATTCAAAGCAATTTTTTTCTATGTTTGACTGCCACTGCAGACATCACACATATTGATACTTGATACACATAAAATGTACAATAATCTGAGATAGGTAACTTTTGCGCCGGAGCTGGGGTAAATTTGTATGGGAGCTGCGCATTCTCCTTTATTTTAGAGTTTTACAATTGTTTCCTCTTTTATTTATGTATGTTAAACTTTATCATTTATTCTTAAACTACTCTTCGTAGATGTAACTGCTTGAGCACAATTGTTTAGAAAGATTTATTATAAAAATATAATATTTTGTAATCTGTCTCTTGTAAAGAGCCCAAACTCTAAACGTCAACTAATTATAACGTTGCTAAATTGAAGAGTACAACTTTGACATAGCATGACAACTGAAGTGACAGGTATTACGTTTAGTCGGTTACCGGACGGCTGTCTCGTCACGTGGTTTTTTGTGTTTACCTTTATTTAATTACCTAAACCTATGGAGTATAGTATAGCTTGTCCACTCTGAATTGAAGCATCCCACTACTGCACTACCGCAGTACCAAAAAATTGCATCATTTCCAGAGTGGAAAATCTGGCGATCCTTAATACAGGTTACCATGTAACCTAGCTAGGACGCCAGATTAAATTCCATTTATTGTTACTCTTTTCTTATTATCCGAAAATTGAAAATTATATTTATTGTAAAAGACTGTACCACACTTTTTTGAAATAAATAAATTATAAATTACAAGCTATAGTTGTAGTTGGTTGTTGGCGACTAGCAACTAACCTTTTTTTATAATAATATTTTTGTTTCCTTTTTATTACTTTTTTGCTTTTGTTTTGTACATAAACGTCAGTCGTGAAAAATAAACGGGTCCAATTTCATGCAAGAAATCTTTTGGTGTTTCCTTTGTATATCAAGCCCATCTTCATCCTCAACATTGGTGTCAGAAGTGAACGGCTACTTTGGAAATGCCCACCACAAGATCACAGACGAAAGCCATCACGGCGGAGACTGGTACAGCAGGTATCGTTCCAACAGGTGCTCTTCAGGAGGGCGGTGCCTCTACAGACGGCGCCACTGCGCCGGCCCCGTCCTGCACTAACCCTAATGAGACCTTACCACCCGCCAGCAGGACCTCGTCAAGCATCGTGCCACAGAGCGCACGGTCAGGCCGCTCTAGCAGCACGCTAAAGGCACAAATTCTTACCGCCAAGGCGGAACACGCTCGTCGGCTTGCAAATGCTCAAGCGGATCGTGACCATGCTCAAGCGGAGCGTGACCGTGTTCAAGCGGAGCGTGAAAAAGCCGTTGCGGAGCTAGAATTACAGGCGAAATTGGCCACTATCCAGGCCGACTCGCTACATGGAGGATCTCGCCATTCGGGCAACTCCCACGGCTTCCAATCTCAGCACAGAGTCGAAGACTGGCTAGCTAAATCATCTAATACGTTTCCACCACGAGATCATAAAGCGCATTCATTTGTCGACAGGGGGGCAAACAAGCCGAGGCCTTCGAGCGTTGTCCCACAGGCCCTGCCGCGTTCGACGCCCGCTACGGCCTACGGAGATGGTCTAGTGACAGCAACCCATCCGATTGACGTTCTAGACCATGCCCCGACATGCCCAATCTCCGCTCCTACCTCGACGCGACCAGTCGTCACCTGCGCGCCACCGCGCCAGGCCCCTGCTCACCCGCCGACGTACCCGGCCCTCGCCGGCACATCGCCGCACCCCGTCTCCTGTGTCTGTACGCTTCCTGTGGGCGCGTACTCATCAGTTGAGCCGGCTGAACATACATCACACGCACTAGGTTTAGGCACACTTGCTAAAGATAACAATTGTTGCTACAAAAATAAAAATCATAGCCCAGATCTAGGTACATCATTTAATCAGCTGGTTGACGCAATTACAGGCACAGGGAAGAAGACAACAAAGGTTTGTGATATTACTAAGTTCGACGGTCACGTCTCGGATTGGTTCCATTTCAAGAAATCGTACGAACAATCTAAGCTGCACTTCTCCCCTAGCGATAACATCTCACGACTTGGCGCGGCGCTGCACGGTGCTGCCAGAGAGGCAGTTTCCATCAGATTGATAGCAGCTGACGACCCGGAGCAGATTGTTGAAGCGCTAGAGACCAGGTTCGCTCAGCCGGAGGTCATCGTACTTCACCAGATCTCCGTGATAAAGGCGCTTCCTAAAATAAGTATGTACGAATCTGCGCGAGAGCTGAACATCTTTGCCTGTCGCATCCGCAACTGCGTCGAAATCATACGCTTGCTCGATCTGCCCGAGCACCTCGCTTCACCGGACCTCTTCAACATAATCATTGGTAAATTATCTCCACTCCTCAGGTCTAAATGGAGAGACTTTGCATCATCAAGTGTTGGCTCTGGTAAATTTAAATTGGAAATTTTGGTCGATTTCCTCGAAATTGAGGCAAAATTGCAAATAAAATTTGATGTTATAGTGCCAGAGTCAACACTTGTTAAAAATCAATGTCAATCCGTGAAAACATCCAGAGACAAAACTTACGCAATTGCAACAACGTCAAACACGTCAAAGTTGAAAACTTCTTATGCATGCTTGTACTGTCATGACGGTAAACACGAGGTTAGCAATTGCGACGATTTTAAATCTCTGTCTCTGGACGATCGGTGGCAATGGGTGATGGAAAACAAGGCCTGCCGTAGATGTCTACGAAAAGGCTCGCACCAATATCGCCACTGCAAGAAGTGTGAATTCGAAGGCTGCCCGGTTGAGAAGCGGCACCACACCCTCTTGCATAGAGCCCGACCTGTTACGACAGCCCATGTTGACGTACACTCGGAACTGGAAATCGCCGACCTCAAGGTGCGGAATCCAAGTACTTCGAAGGACGAGCATCGATCGGTCACTGTAGCCCACAACTCTGCTCCACTCAACTCATCCTGGTTCAAGCCACTACTAAAGGTAATAGCAGTCACTATTTCTGGACCCTTGGGAAGCGTTAACACGCATGCCCTACTCGACGACGGGAGTTCCGTGACTCTGTTGGACCAATCCGTGGCGGACTCGGTGGGAGCTGTGGGCCCTACGTGTAGACTGAATGTTGATTGCATTGGAGGATTGAGTATGCAGTCCGACGTAAATTATGTTGACATCAAAGTAAAGGGTCGACATGGTGTGGACAGTTTTGACATCAGAGCGCGATCCATTCCCAACTTAGGCATCAATAGGCAGTCCGCACGTATAGACGACGTCACCAGGTACGATTATCTATCTGACTTAGTGGACGTCGTGTGTTATGATGATGCTAAACCCATGTTGTTGATAGGTGCGGACAATTGGCACGTGTCACTCCCTACTGAGGTCCGCCACGGCACTCGTAAACAACCCGCGGCCGTTCGCACCGCGCTAGGGTGGGTCCTCTTCGGATATATTTCTGGGAGTTCTAACGCTGTCACATCCGTTAACCATATCTCCGTTGGTCTCGAGGACGATTCTTCGCTAGACGGCCTCATCAAGGAATACTTTCGACTAGATTCTATAGGGATAACGATGGTAGACCATCGTAGCGCTAGCGAACAACGTGCTTTACAGATTCTAGAGGACACTACTAAGCGCCTAGATTCTGGAAGGTATGAAGTGGGCCTATTATGGCGCGATAATATCACTGCCGTCCCTAAAAGCCGCGACCTAGCCTTATCTAGATTTACTAACCTTGAGCGCAAAATGGCTAAAGATGGTGCGTATGCTGATGCCTACAAGAAAAATATTCAAGATATGATTAGCAAAGGGTACGCTGAACTTTGTTCTGGTCCACCGTCCGGTCAGGTCCCGTGGTATCTTCCACACTTTGGAGTTATCCACCCACACAAAAAGAAGCTGCGAGTTGTCCACGATGCAGCGGCGAAGTGTGTAGGCGTCAGCCTCAATTCGCTTCTGCTGACTGGACCCGATCTACTTCAGCCGCTTCTTAGCATCGTTATGAGGTTCAGGGAAGGCCCTATTGCCTTGTCGGGAGATATCAGGGAGATGTTCCCACAAATTAAAATTAGACCCGAGGATAGGGACTCCCAACGTTTTTTGTGGAGAGATAGTCCCGATATACCGCTTCGGGAATTCCGTATGTCCTCGATGATTTTCGGCGCAGCTTCCAGTCCGTGTACCGCGCTATGGGTGAAAAACAAAACGCTAGTCAATTTCAGTCACGACACCCGGACGCTGTGCGGTCTATCGTCGAAGACCATTATATGGATGACTTTTTGGGGAGTTTTGACAGCATCAGTGAGGCGGCACAGCGAGCCTTTGAAGTATGGTCCATACATAAAGCGGCCTGCTTCGAGATGCGTTCTTGGGTTTCTAATTGCAAGGAAGCCTTAGCGTTAATACCTGCCGACTTATATGTGACCGACACCATTACTGAGGTGACCTTAGGCCCGACATCTCCCTCACAAATTCGCGTACTAGGCCTTACGTGGAACGTTAGTGAGGACAAGCTTCATTTCATCAAGACTCTTCCAAAGGTTCCTACTAAGTACACAAAACGTACAGTCCTGTCCCTGTTGATGTCTATTTACGATCCCACAGGTTTTTTAACCCCCGTTATTATGAAAGGCCGCGCACTATTCCAGAAAACCTGGAAGTTGGGTATTGACTGGGATCAGACTCTGCCGGCTAACTTGATCGAAGAATGGAAAAGTTGGTTTCTCGAAATTCAAAATTTAAACAACGGTTCCATTCCCCGGTACTACTTTCGCGGCACCGGGCGGATTAAGGATGCCCAACTTCATATTTTTGCCGACGCCAGTGAACGTGCGTACGCTTGTGTGGCTTACTGGCGCTTCACAGGCGACGACGACAACGTAAGCTTATCCCTGATAGGCGGAAAGGGTAGGCTGGCGCCTCTAAAACCTGTTTCAATACCGAGATTGGAGCTCCAGGCTGCCCTGATCGCTTCGCGCTTTAGCACCTATGTGATTGAAGCGCACAGACGAAAACCCAATCAAGTTTATTTTTGGACGGATTCGCTAACTGTTCTGAAGTGGCTCCGTAGCGACGCCTGCACATTTAAAGCCTTTGTCTCGTTCCGTGTGGGAGAGATAGCTGAGACAACGAACATTCAGAGTTGGAAATACGTTCCCACGGCTTTAAACGTCGCAGATGACGCTACGCGAGACATTCACAATTTCACAACCTCCTCACGTTGGTTCACGGGTCCCACATTTCTCCTGTCTCCACCTTCTGACTGGCCATGTGAGCCAACGTGTGCCGTCCCTCCGGTAACCGAAGAGCTGAAATGAGATTCGGAATCGGTGGGACTGACAATTGCTCCACCGCGACAGCTACCTTTACCGGTAGTTGCGGACCACCAACGTTTTAGCAGTTGGACTCGGTTGCTTCGCGCCACAGCGCGAACCCATCAGTGTTTAGAAAAGTTTCAATCAGTTTTGCGCCCAAATTCCAAATTTTCTCCAAATGCACTTCGAGATGCTCGCAACCTTTTTATCCTTTCTGTTGAAGATCTCAACGTTGCGGAGGTTCATTTGTTTCGTAAAGTTCAACGAGATTCTTTTCCCGAGGATTTGATGCGCGTTCTAACAGCACGGCCCCTTTCGAATGATGGTAGGCTTCGGAACCTTTCGCTTTTGCTCGGTGAAGACGGGCTTCTTCGTCTTTCTGGTCGCACTGCCGTCGCAGAGCATGTGGAATCACGCCCGATTGTTTTAGACGGTCGACATCCTATTGTCAACCTTCTGATATACTCCTATCACGCCAGGTACGCCCACGGATATAACGAACTACTGGTTAATGAACTGCGCCAGAGGTTTTACATACTAAGCCTCAGACCAACCATCAGAGGAATTTCGCAGAGATGCCAGTTTTGCCGCAATCGGAAGGCTAAGCCAGAAATACCACTGGAAGGAGATTTGCCAGATGCCAGGTTAGCACATCACCAGCGCACTTTCACCCACGTAGGGTTGGAATATTTTGGCCCCTTGAGCGTCTCTATTGGCAGACGCACCGCCAAAAGATGGATTGCACTTTTTACATGCATGACGGTGCGAGCCGTGCATTTGGAGATCGTGGAGAGTTTGTCGTCCGACTCCGCCCTGATGGCACTCAGACGGTTCATCGCTAGAAGGGGATGCCCGTCAAGGATTTACTCCGATAACGGAACCTCATTCGTCGGCGCGGCAAAGATGCTGCCAGAGCTCTTCAATTTTTGCGCAAATAGAAGAATAGAATGGAGATTCATCCCCCCATCCGCACCTTTTATGGGGGGCTGTTGGGAACGGCTGGTCCGCTCGGTGAAGAGTGCCATCGCCGTGACCTTGAAGGAAAGGACGCCTAAGGAGGAGGTATTAAACACCCTGCTCTTAGAGGCGGAGTCCATAATTAATTCGAGACCCCTGACACACGTTTCAGTGGATGCTGACGCGGAGTACGCCCTGACTCCTTTCACCTTCCTAATTGGAAACCCAAGCGGTGAGCCTGAGACTAATGCTTTTGACGACTCAGACTTGATCCGACGTGCTAACTGGAGAAAAGCGCAGAGGCTGGCAGACCACTTCTGGCAACGCTTCGTACGAGAGTACCTGCCCACGCTCACACCTAGGAGGCGGTTGCAGGAGGCTCGTTCGCTGAGCGTGGGTGATCTAGTCTTTATCGCAGATGGCACGCTGCCCAGGAACCAATGGCCTCGAGGGCGAATCGCGGCAGTGCACCCGGGGAAAGATGGGGTAGTGAGAGTGGTGGACGTCGCAACAAAAGGGGGCGTGCTGCGTCGACCCACTCGCAAGGTGGTGTTGCTAGTCGCCGGCCAGTAAATTGGTGCTTTCACACCGTCGGGGGCCATGTTGGCGACTAGCAACTAACCTTTTTTTATAATAATATTTTTGTTTCCTTTTTATTACTTTTTTGCTTTTGTTTTGTACATAAACGTCAGTCGTGAAAAATAAACGGGTCCAATTTCATGCAAGAAATCTTTTGGTGTTTCCTTTGTATATCAAGCCCATCTTCATCCTCAACATTGGTAGTTCATTGTTGTTTTTTCGTAGGGATGAATAATTACAAGCCATTGCTATGAGCTATGAGAATGATTGCGTAGGAGAACCAAGGTAACCGACATAACCCGAATAATTGCCAAACTTAAGTGGCAGCGGGCAGGGCACATTGCTCGTAGAACAGATGGCCGATGGGGCCAACAGGTTCTGGAGTGGCGACCGCGTACCGGAAGACGTAGCGTTGGAAGGCCAAGATGGACCGATGACCTTGTGAAGGCCGCAGGAATCCGCTGGATGCGGGAAGCACAGAACCAGTCGAAGTGGCGGTGCTTGGGGGAGGCCTATGTCCAGCAATGGACGTGGTTTTGGCTGAAATGATGATGATAATGATGATTGCTATGAGTTTTTCACAGCGGAAATTTGTGAGAAATGTTTTCAATAGCGGCGGATGATATCAGGAAAAATAAAAGATATAATTCATAAAACTAAATATGCTTTATTTCACATCGTGTCAATATTCATTGGTCACAAACAAGTTTTGCACTTCGACAATACTTACACGTTACTCCGAGCTTTTCGTTTACAATATAAAATATATGCAGTTAACAACAATCCCCTCAGTTTACGAATAAATTACAAAATCATTTTTATTTATTATATACGAAGCAGATGCGCTGTCGCGCGGCCCTCAGCTACCGTGCGGGTTTAACATTATTAAATCCATGTATAAAAAAATGTATTAAGAAAATAACACCTATGGTAGTAGAATCATTTTTCTATTAATATATTATCTAGTATAGGGCTGATGTGTCTGTCGTATGCCGCACGTCGCTGTACGGAAGCCGGGCCGCGCTAGGCACTTGTCTCACTCGAAGCAGGTCTGTACTACAGTTGACACCACATGGACATTTGCTCCTAGTGTACGACACAGCTAAATCAACGCACCGCGAGGGTTAAAATAATCACCTGTAAAATTTAACTTCTAACAACATGTTATTAAACTCTTAATAATTATACAAAATTATCATCACAATATCACAAATAAAATACAGAACTCTGACGCTCTACTATACGAAATTATTACGGTGTGAAAATTTAGTACACAATATAAATGTATCAACGTAATTATAAAGCTTAGAATGGATTTTATAAATCAATATGTCCAATATAGACATCTATTCTTATCCATAAGCAAATTCAGTCGAATATTTAATAGTACAAAGAAATGTATTTTATACATTTGAAATTAATGGAAAATGTCGAATATACAAATTAAGTCTTATATAAGGTTGTCGGTCTCTCGGTCAGATGACGGCGAGCAGTCATCTGACCGGAGACTTCCCAGTGTCTGACCAAGTGTGAAACAAAACCTTACTGTACAAAAATAATAATAGAACAAATGAAACACTATAATACAAAATAAAAAGAAAAAAACAAGTTTATACAAAGTGATACCTACGTGTCTGTATTCACACCAGTTGGGGCCAGTTACAACCATCGCTCTCTCGACTAACAAAAGAAAAGGAAAATAAATCGAAAAAAAAAACAACAGGTAATGAATTTATTTATAGAGACCGAAAAAAACAGTCGTAGAAAAAAGTTTAAATATTAATCGTAGAAAGTCAGCCTTCGTGTAACAATTCACTATACCATTTCCTAACTACATTACCGCGACCAGCCATCCAACGTCCAACATCCAACACCACACCACAAACCACGACTAGATCCTCTCCAATGTTCGCACATCCTCTGTTACACGTTATGTTGCAGTATCAAACAGTTCGGTACGGTCGGTCAATGTCGTTAGCACATTTAACATTTGGACAAAAATAATGAAACAATAATGTCATGGTGATATTAATGAAAATAAAGATGACAATCAATTTGAATTCTCATACATAATTCGTAGATAAATAGCGTTTTGAAAACTTTTCACAAGCTAGTTATCGAAGCGGCATGACTAGTTTTAAACGTAAAACTGTTTAGACGTAACTATATACTTTACTATTGCTTTTATATTTTTATAGGAACGCTAATCTAGTAAGATCGGCCGGTAGGGAAGCGGGGGTCGGTCTAAACAGTTTTCGCACTCGCGCAGGCGTCGGGCGGGCGGCCGGGTGACGTCACCGCGGCGGGCGGCCGGTGACGTCAGCGCGGCGGGCGGCCGGTGACGTCACCGCAGCGCGCGGCAGCGCCGACACACGCGCATGGTGCCGCAGTCGCCCCACGAGCTCATCTCCGAGCACGACCCGCAGAATATTCCGCCACACCGTCTGCGACAAAAGAACAACTGTTTAACTATGATAGTCTACCGTTGCTTTAAGTGGTTAGGGGGAGCCAGTCGACTAATCTTCGGGAGTTATGCGGTCCTGGTGCTTACCTGCAGTGGTGCCTACGTCTGGCCAGCCAGAAGTGGTTCCTGCAGTACTGGCAGCGCGGCGCGGCGCTGTCGGGGAGCCACACGACGCCGCGCGCCTCCTCGCCCACCTCTACTTCGGACGCGCTGCCGCTGCTGCTTCCACTGCCTCGCACAGACCCACTGCCGCTGCTTGTTTTCTGCACCAGGATAATATGATTGTTAGAGAAGTGTTGAGCAATGCTTAGGGATCAAAACAACCAAAAAAATATGTAAGGAAGAGAGTGAGAAATCACCTTCCTCTTCACCATTGCGAGAGATCATCAATTTCTGAACTCAGTCTATCAATCTATATACAAGGACAAACTGACTGACCGAATGACTGACTGACATATCAACATAGAGCCAAAATAACTGGGACTAGCTTCCTTTTGTAATATAGGGGAGCACTAACAAGGGGTTTAAGAAAATTCGACCTTTAAGGGGTTGAAAAGGGGGGGCTTAGTTTGTATGAAAAATCTTATTCCTTGAGTTACTAGACTTGAAACTTGCCACGAATACTTATCTAAGTAAATCATAAAGTTTGTCATATTTAGTTTTTCTAAGCTACCCCCTAAATGTCAAAGATTGTATGAAAGAACTTTTACACGAGGTCCTATTAACTCGAAACTCAGTATTTACACTTAAAATCGAAAATAAAGAATAACGTGTATCCAAGGTTTTTCCGAAACAAACCCTGACGGGGTGAAAACGGTTAAACTATTTTATTTGCATCGCAATGACCTATCAAGATACACGTAACGACATTATTAAAAAAAAATGGTTGCCTGTAAAGTCGGTTTTACGGGCGAAGATTATACGTGACAACGTCTTTTTATCGGCGGTGACTCATCGTAACAGACGTGAGCGGGCGTTACACTTTTTCATGAGTGACTCAGAGCCGCAACCTAATTTAAGACGTTGTCACGTCAAAAAAAAAAAAACACAATTGGGCCCAGTAGGTGGAGCTGCAATCGAGGTTCAAGATGATATTCTGTTCACGACACATGCACAATTTCTGAGCAGTACCTAACCTAGCAAAAAGTACTAGGCTTGCATGAATTCAAGATAGTATTCAATCATTATGTTGTACTACTAATAGGATTTGATGAGACAAGCACCTGGATTAACACATAGGATACTTTTATCCCGGTAGAACGTTTCCATGGGATAATTTCTGATTTACACGTGAGCGAAGCCGCGGGAAAAAGCTAGCCTTCACATCAAGGTAAATCTAGCAAAAAATTTTGGTCTTTCGTTCCGCAAGTAAACTCCAGCTAGATTCTAAGCTGGAGTTTACTTGCGGAACGAAGGACCAAATTTTATTCAATGGGTATTCAAATGTACTGAGTGACATGAGCCGTGAGACCCGTCGTACTTGCGTGGGCGTGGCCGCGTGCGGGGCGGAGGGGGGCGCGGGCGCGGGCGGCGACGACAGGCGCAGGGCCTCTCGTGCTTCGCGCAGCTGACCGCTCAGCTCCTCAACTACTTTCTGTAATAAACAAATTTTTTACCATATCATTTTTTATTGAATTTGCTGGGATAGTTTTTGAGTACATTAAATCTTTATTATCTTTCCGATTCTAATCCACTTTTTAGGTGGGTCTTGTTTTGTCCTGCCATACTGACATCCGTTTATTTTATAATGTTTTTTTTTTTTAAATAAAAAATGCATTTTAAGCGTAAGCTATGTGGATGATGATAAAAGTATTACGACGGCAATGCACTCCGAATGCACGACCAAGGAAATGCATTCTATCTGCAGTCTAATTGAGCAGAAAGTACCAGGCTAGCATAAAATACGAAGCGGTGCGCTCACTTTCTGGTAGAGTATGATCTGATGCAACCGCGCCTGCAGCGGGTCGAGCGCGGGCGGCAGGCCGTCCAGCGGGTCGGCGCGCGGCGGCGCGGGCGCGCTGGTGGCGGGCGCGGGCGCGCCGCACACGCAGCGCACGCGCGCGCCGCCCAGCGCGCCGCCGCACACTCCGCACCAGCACACTTCTGAGCTGCCGCCGGACTCTCCTGATGTTTCGATACCACCTGGAAAAGACACGAGGTTAATACGACATTTAAGATACAACCTTTTCTAGATTATGGTGGGACAAAATGAAGTAAAAAGGCACATAGTGTGAGTGAAACAGAGGATTTTTATAACTTTTGTGAGACAAAATTTACTGCAGATGCGAGCGTGCCACACGCTACACAGCAGTGTGGATATTTTCTAGAAGTACAAATTTTAATTACTGGGAATGCTGACTTTCCTGTGTGGCGGCAGACGATGCGGTCAGCTGAGTAAGATGGCTCACGTGACGCGTACGTTTTAGATTGACTTAAGTACCAGGCTCTCATAAATCACAAAGAGGCTGTACTCACTGGTATTCCGGCGAGGTGTCGTGGAAGTGGAACAATCGTAAATTGGTTCAAGACGCGTGTAAGTTAGCGTCGCTGAAATACCAGGGTGTCATAAATTACAAAGAGGCTGTACTTACTAGTAGTGCTTGCTCTCCTTGAACAGTGGCAGCAGGCAATACGACGTGGTGACGTGGGGCATAATGTGAGTTGGCTCGCGACACGCGTGCGAGTGTGAGTGTGAGCTGTCCGCCTCGGCTGTGTGTGGGCCTCGCCTTCGCTTTCCGAACTTATACTGCTTGATGTTGCTCCTCCTGAACCAAAGACGAAAATAAGTAAAATTTTATTGTAGTTTTAACGGACATTATGCGAAAATCCCCAAAGTCATACGATTTTTTCAACATTCTTGACCAATTTTAAAAGTTCTAAAAGGAAAAAATATCTTACCATTCAGATCGACTTCAAGAAACTTAGTAGCTACATCATCGATCCCGTTCATCGTTCCATTAGTCGCCACTCCATTCTCTCTCGTATGGTTGTTATCGGTGACCACATTGTGGTTGGTCCTATCTTCCGTGGTGTGGTTGTCGAGAGGTGAGGAGTCGTGGGAAGTGTTTCTGGAAGCCGGTGGTTCTGCACGACCCTCGTTGATCTCGAAGCCGGTAGAAGATTGGTTGCTTGACTCTGATATGGAGCGCCAGGTTATGCTGATGTTGCGGGTGCGCGCTGATTCTCTTGCGGCCTGTGATATTTTTTTTTTAATTAGAGACATATTTTATTGGCAATATATTTAAAAAAAAAACTAAAAAAACGCATTATTTTATTAGTATCTGAAAAAGTTGAATAGAATATTTTTTTTTGTTTTTTATATTGAATTTCTGTTTTAATAAAATGGTGATGATGCGAAGAGGCTTTCAGGTTCGTGGCCCAAATGTAACCAAAAATATGTAATAATATATTACCCATAACAGCGTGTATTTTATTATTATTGATTTAGGGTATGATGGGACTGTCATACGCATTGTAGTTATAACTACACAACAACTACATTTAAAACTGAAAAAAATAAACTTATTTTAGGTACCAGGCAAACTAAAACAAAAGGAGTATCCTCACCTCAGCCATCCCAATAACATCAGTATAAGTATCACAGACGAACACAGGCGGTTCTTCAGGCGTGTCCACGTCTGGGGAGGCCACGCTGGTGACCACGTCGGCCACACTATCGGCCACGGTGCCGTTGAGCTGGCTGTTGTCCGACGCGGTCAGGTCGTCGGAGTGGTCGATGACCTGGTCGGGTATGAGTTTGTCGGTAAGTTCGCCGCCTAGCTCTCTTTCTAATGAGGAGGAGCCGCTTGCGAGGTCTCGGGGAAGACGCGTGCTGTTCTCGAAGTGATCGGGGTGGAGGCCGTCGACCTGGGGGAAAATCTTGAATTCAGTTTATGTACTCCATCTTATCGACTAAAAAACCATTCCTCGTATTTAAGAAATTCAAATCTATTTGATTTTATCATAGTGATGTCGTGGCCAGATCTTAGAATTGACCATTGCATGAAATGGCCAGCAAAAATTGACTATATCGTTTAAACGTCGACGTTTAATGATATGTCAGTCGACGTTTGGCCACATCATTAATGTAGGGTATAGTAATAAACATTGCCAAGTAACTGCGACCAACTTGGAAGTAGCACTGCCGCGGTACCGCTCGTTTCGCTCGCTCGGCTCGCGCACGGTTGGTCACAGTTCTAACCTAACCTAACCCATTTGGTCGGGGTGCCACATAAGCGACGTAAATTTTATATTTTTTTTCAAAACGGCCTTCGCTCAGCATAATGCTGCGACCCTATGCGAGACAGAGCCCCAACGCTGGTTTTCAGCGACAGCCGGCGTTGAGAGTGATGACGTCAACCGGTGCAGCATATAGTGAAATAACAAAATAAGACAAAAATAAAATGAATAAATACAATAGAAAAAAAAAAAAAAAAAAATCTGGCTGACACATCATGATGTGACCAGCGGTCGACGTTCATTCTAAGATCTGGCCACGACAGTGACACACACATGCCAAAAACGATTGGTGAGCGCGGCGACACTCGCTATCTGCGACATCTATATGTTACCCTGGTACTGACCGTGTCGTGACAGTTGTCGCTGGCGAGCGGTAGTACGGGCAGCTCGTCAACACAACTGTCGGTGAGCGCGGCGCGGCACTCGCGACGGTTTTCACACTCGTTGTTCACCACCATTGATAGTTTCCTGCAAATAAACAAAGTAAATAAGTATTAGTACATCAGACATCGTTTGAAATAAAAAAGATACAACATTTGCATCACATAAATCCAGTAACCATTAGAGCAATATTCGTCTATTCTTATCTCACGACAATAATAACGCGTTTAGTTGCTGCATTTCATATCAATCAAATTAAGACAATGTACATATAACTCACATAACCCGTGTTCGTAATTTACAAAGAAATATAAGGTAAACAATTGGTCCTTTTGAAATTATTTGCATAATTAACTAAAAGTGCATTATGATAAGAATAGTTAACTTACATAACATCAGGTGCCAAACTAGGGTCACTACACCTCCTCTGCGCTGTTCGCTTCTCTCCCTCACTCAGCAGGTTATCACATGATCTCGTCTTCGTCATCAGGCCTGTAATAAATGAACCAATGCAATGAGCAACTTATAGAGAAGGCATGGTTATTCTAATAAAAAATCTGTGTTCGCAATTTATTTGCCAAACATGTAAACAAACACGAGTATTACGAAAAACAACTGTAACGCCTACACAAAAGGTTCAGTTTGCGTTACAACTCATATTTTTTAATGATTTTTTCAACAGTACTAGTCAGTCTAAAATCAACGTTATTTACACTTGCATAAAGTTGATGTTTGTTTAAGAGGAAATAACATCAATTGGAAAAAAGGACTAAAATAGATAATTATCAGCAAGAATGACCTGCGACAGGCAGGATCAGTACTTTTGATTCAATTCACTTTACTTTTTTTGATTGAGTCTTTTTGGTCCTTTATAAGCGATTTTACAAAAGGTTCACAGTATCACCATTATCATTAAATCTACTTTATTTTGCAATCACTTGTGTGCTTTCGGAATACTAACTTTATTACCTATACATAAACTTTAGTTTCCGTTTTAGTATTTTTATGACCTTTTCTATAATTGCATTTTTTTAAATAAATTTTTTATTTTAAGAAATTGTAAGGCTGTATGAAGTTTTAAATAGACTTCACTTACCGTTATGATTTTGTGTGCTATGCAACTGTTGCGCGGGCAGGTCAGGCTTGTGCTCGGAGCGCGGCTCGTCGCGCGGACTCTGCGCGCAGAACATTCCGCTCCAAACACACATCGTACGCACTGAGTACTCCGGCCAGATCGCCTGCTGATAAATTAGTATGGGAGGTTAGTTTTAAGTTCGATTGGTCCTTGGAGTCGCCTAAACATTTGCAGAAAACATGGCTTATTTAGTATATTGTAGGACCGAGGAATTCCATACTTTCGACTCAACTTTTCGATTCAATTCAGGTGCATTTTTACACAGCATACTCATAGGTATATCAGGAAACAGAAATATATTATTTACAACGCTGATGCATATTTTAGCCACATTGCTAGTAAGTGTTGCCACAGCCGAAAGATCATTCTCCACTCTACGCCGCTTAAAAACCATGGCTGCGTACGCGCATACGAGAGGAGCGGCTTTGCGGATTTGTACTCCTACACATCCAAAGGGATGTCCCAGTTAATGTCAAAAAATTTATAGACAGGTTTGCCAAAAGCGGCACAAGGCGTGTTAACTTTATTTTGTAAAAATTCAAGCTAATACAAACGTATTTTTTTCTTTACTTAGTTAATTGATTCAGGCGTGACTTTGCAGAAGTCCATTATAAAAATACAATAGACGACGTATATTTAGTAACGTATTCCGCGTAACCGTTCTTAAAGAACCCTGTAAGAAATCGACACGTGCTTCACCTCTCAACGAGGCATCCTCAGGAAGGCGATTGACTTGTTGCGAACTCGGACCCGACGTGTGGGCACGTCAAGCGTCGAGCGCAGTGGTGAGTGAGTGTGTGTGCAGTGGCGTGGTTGCCGTGTATTGTATTTTTTTGTTTACTTGTATTTTTACTGTTTATGACATAACTTTATTGATCTATTGCAGTTTCACTCGACTCTTGTCTTCTACCTTTAACCACTAACATAGTTTTTAAGTCATTGTTACTAATACTATATGGATTGTGTGTGCTTGTATGTGTAGTCCGAATTAAATAATATATTATATTATTTAATATTTGCACCACAGATACGGCGAATAAACATGACGTAAATAAATTCCCAAGACCGTGTATATACTAGACACCTCTCACTTTGATGTCTATAGTCAACCACTACCCGAATGAATGACTTGACGACCCAAAACCGAAACATCTGGCGAAAACCGACGAGGGGAGCCGACCCCAAATGAAATGGGATAAGGCTAGGCGGAGAGAGAGATTTTATTATGTAATATTCTAGCAAATAGATCGAGAGAGATAGATCATTCATAAAAATCCAGTATTCAACTGTTTGTAACGGAACTGAAATAAATTTTCTTTCACAATCAATAGCTACGGACTAACAGGTACTTAACAGTCTTGAACTAAAAAAAATCACATTATGAGAGCTGGTGCCTGAAGTAATTTTTAGAAAAAACCTGTATCATAAACAGCCGGGCGATTCTGTAAAAATATCACCGTGAAACTTAGGTGAAGTGAGCTGTCAATAGTGTTAATCCCTAGCATCCTGCCGGTCGATTTGTGACAGTGACAGCTCACTTCACCTAAGTTTCACGTTGATATTTTTACAGAATCGACCGACAGGTAACTGTGCCAATATGTAGCGGTATACTCAGCCATCATAATTTTTGTTATCACCAAACCCACCTGTTCAAGTTGATGCGGCGAGTACAGATGGTTCCTATAGGCCGGGGCCCGCAGCAGATGCCACACGTGCGGCGTGACGTCACAGGTCCGGCTCTCACTCCGCTCGCGGCCCGTGTTGCACAGGAACGTGCCGAACATGCACGAGTGCACGTGTGTGCCCAGCTTTATCTGCGTACATGTTACACGGTCTTATAACATTCTCACCATCTACAGAAATAGGGACAGAGGTTTAGTTTTTGGCTGGTTTTGATGGTGCCCGGTCAGTTTGTTTTCTTTACCAGCGTGTTTTTTTTGTTCTAGAGCTTGATTATTCAATGATTATTCTGGAAATTGGAAGATGAGGAGGACATTGTGTCTCTCGTTGCCATGAGACATCACTTGCTAGATAGAATTTTAGGCGGACTGAAGTAGAGACTGTCATAAAAGTTTTCTCTGTTTATGGTAACCGATCTGCACGCTTAGCATGACCACAATAGAAACGGGTTTCGTCGACGGAAGAATAGACAAAATGACAGACTGTCATTGTTTATCTGTCATTTTGTCTATTCTTCCGTCGACGAAACCCGTTTGTATGGTTGTCATGGTGGAGCGTGGTAGAAAATTAATTTTCGAAAAATAAATGACTAAAAAAGTTGAAGCGAAAAGAAGTTGTAGCTGGTTGGGATGTATGGGCAAGAGACTGATGTAAGCAATTTTATTTACTCTCATATCGTAATATTCGAATTATTAACTTCAAAACGAGTTGATATTGACATACTTTATAAACACAATATCGAAATTTAAAAATAGAATCATATTAAAACACTTTTTCTCTAACAAAATAATGTTATAAAACAATTTTTTTTCTATTACGATACAGGGCTTATCCAAGAAGTTAATATCACCAAGGAGTTTCCATCAACTTTTGTAATGGAACGTTAGCTGGGGATAGCAGCACCGCTGTAGCGCATGCGCGGTGATGTGCTGGTGCAGGCGCCATTCATATGTTTTGTTGTACTGAATTTCGCGGGATTTTTTTATTCTTGATCTTTAACTTTGATCTTTTATTTAGTAGGTTCAATCCTAATGTATGAGAGTAGATAAAGTAGTGTATGAAACTGCACATAACTGGGTATTAAAACACTCGTATTTTAATACCCCTCATTATGCGACAGTTATATCTGAACACTGATTTTATAATAAAAAATAATAAAATCGTGTGCAGCCGCGTCAGGAACAAAGTTCCTTGCGCGATACTCGCACGCACACACATACTCGTTTATAATAGAAAGAGACAGAGAGAGAGAGAGAGAGAGAGAGAGAGAGATAAAGTCGTACGGAGGCGGCATAACGATTTTTCCTTACGTGACGATTTCTACAGAGTGATCAGTCAACTCATACCGTAAGCCGCGTTAAGAAACTTCGTTCGAAAAACACAGAAATTTGACTTGGAAAAGGAGGACAGGACAATGATAATGATTTCGATTTTTACTTACCAAGTAAGCTTCATTGAACTCGAAGCTGCAAGGAAACTGCAGCATCATCTGGTGAACGACATCAAGCCATTGGAGGAAGATGGGTGACCTCTCGTTAGGGTCTTCAGGACCGAACTGATGCCCGCATCGGTCCGCGAACTTGTGTCCAAAGTCCAGCCATTCGCGCTCGATTAGTATACGGAAACCCTGAGAAAGATAATTAATTAATGTTACTGCGCGTTTGGTGCACTACACTCGACGAAGTAAACTCCGGCTTAGTCTGCTGCCCGGGTAACCTGATAGAGGGCCGAATATTGTTTTTTGAACACGGGTAGTTGTTGACCCCAAATTAATAGATCAATATTAGGGTCCCAACTTTTATATCATGCTTCCCTGGTTTCATAGTACGCTGCACCATACACATCTGAGTGTTTTGAAACTGCCATGAAAGCTTTCGCTCATCATGGCAATGTTTAATTTTTATTTTTTTCATTTTCATTTCATGTGCTTTCCACTCCTCTTCATACACTCGAGAGCAATGAATCCGGGTCACTTAAAGAATGTTAAAAATCTCGGAAACTAAAAATGATAGGTTAATGCAATAAATTGTATTTAATAGACAATGTAATACTCCTTAAATGAAAGTAAAAAAAATATGAGTCACCATACATTTTATTAACACAAAATTACATAAAGAAAAAAACTGCTGATCTCTCCTTAAAACAAAAATAGGAAACATGAAATTTTTGAACTTTATTACGATTTTCTTGAATTTTAATACTTCGTATTGCCTCCTCGTGCTTCCATTACTGCGTTTACGCGGTTTGGCATGCTGTACACCAAGTTCCTTATACGATTTTGGGGAATATTCTCCCATTCCTCTGTGAGAGCAATTTTGAGCTCACGAAGCGTGATTGGGGGAGGGTTTCGTTGTTTTACGCATCTGCCTAGCTCGTCCCAAGCATGCTCGATCGGGTTGATATCCGGGCTGCGCGCTGGCCACTCCATACGAGTAATGTTCATCTCTTGAAGGTAGTCATTCACAATCCTACCTGTATGAGGTCGGGCATTGTCATGCATAAATATAGCATCCTCACCTAAATTGACCATAAATGGACCAACGTGATCATTGAAGATTTCTTCCACATATCTTACGCTAGTTAAAGAGCCGTTTTCTATGATCACCAGCTCTGTGCGACTTTCAGAAGAAATTCCGGCCCACACAAGTACAGACCCACCACCGTAGGCTACTTTTTCTTCGATGCATGCTTGCTTGAATCTTTCCCCTGGTCTTCGATACACTCTGTGTCTTCCATCGTGCTTGTAGAGCATAAATTTTGATTCGTCGGAGAACATAACTTTTGACCAATCTTCAATACTCCAATTTACGTGGCTCTGGGCATATCTTAGTCTTGAAATACGATGCCCACGCTCCAGTTTAGGGCCGTTTGCAGGTCTAAGGGGTTTTAAGTTAGATTCAGCAAGCCGACGTCTTACTGTCCATGCACTTGGGTTACTTCCTCCGAGGCGTCGAAACTGATTTGTGAGTTCAGTTCCTGTGAGAAAGCGATTTCGAAGCATGGTGTTCACCAAGTATCGGTCTTCTCGTGCTGTGGTACACCTGGTTCTGCCCGTTCCTGGTCTGCGTAGGTTAGAACCAGTTTCTTCGTAATGTCGGAGAACTCTTTGTACTGTTGACAGCGACACACCGACAGTCCTGGCTGTATCGCGCTGACTCCGGCCGGTTTCCAGCATTGTAAGTATTCTGGTGCATTCTTCAGGCGTAAGCGACATAATTTCAGCTTGAATAATGAATATAGAGCACTATCAACATGGTTTATGTACCCACATAAATGACAGATTACAAACAAAAGCAAAACCAAATGCTGTAATTTCGTAGTTCCATCTTCGAAAGTGGCCCTTTTTCAAATTTGATTTTTTTATGATATAACTTTACAATAACTAAGAAGTTTTAATACCTTCATTTAAGGAGTATTACATTGTCTATTAAATACAATTTATTGCATTAACCTAGCATTTTTAGTTTCCGAGATTTTTAGGATTCTTTAAGTGACCCGGATTCATTGCTCTCGAGTGTATTATGCAGGCCTGGTACTTCTTAAGACAAATTATATGGATCCAGTACGATTTGACCTGCTGCGGTGAAGATCTGCGTCGCGCGGCCATCCATCTGAGCAATAAACTAGCTTATAATTTTGCAGCCCTGGTACTTCTAAGAACAACTCATCTCTAAAGTTCTGTAATATGGATCCAATATGAGTTGCTGCCATCCATCTGAGCAGTAAACTAGCTTATAATTTTGCAGCCCTGGTACTTCTAATGACAACTCACCTCTAAAGTTCTGTAATATGGATCCAATATGAGTTGCGCTGCGGCCACGATTTGCGGCGTCCTGTCCCAGCCATCGGAACAGTGCACGAGCACAGGCCGGCCCGCGGCCACGGCGCGTGCTACCACGGACGAAGCGCGCACCACGCCCGACACGTACTGCAGCCAAAGGGTGCGCTCCAAGTTGCTGTGCCAACTGGGACAACAGAAATAATGAGATGAATATTAACAAATCTTCGCATACCTTTGCAGTAACAAATATGGAATAAAATTGCTGTGCTGTGGTTAATTCTACGATTGAACTGCCTGTGTTCAACGAAGGGGTAGCCAGAAGGGTATCACTCACATTTCGGCAGTTATTTTTAAGTACCATGTTATAAGGGGCGAGCCTATTGCCGTCAACAGATTGGAGGCTGAGAAATTATTCACGGAAAAATTCAATAACAGTTTGCCTCAGCAGACTCACATGCGACTACTTGACCAAAGTTATATAGCTAAATTGTCAAACGGCCCTTTAAAAAAAAAAAAAAATTTAAGTAACTTTGTTGACACAAGTCACGTTCCATTTACTAAAATATTTTAATTTACTTGCAAAATCACGTGCAGTCTTAAATACATTTCTTTTAAAAATACGCCTCGTAAAAACGCCGGGACAGCGCAATGTATCCGGAAGAGATATTGCGAGTATTTGCGAGGCGGGGCATTCAAAACAATGAGTTCATTCGGGCACAATGCCAACTGACACGAAAAATCCGCTGTAATACTACCTAGGTCCGCGTAACGTAAACATTGCCTATTTAGAGCAGGGAGACTACCTCGTCAGTAGACTAAGAAGGCAGTCTCCCTGCACTAAATAGAGTTGGGACTACTAGAGTAGGTCCCAGGTCGGGAATAAATTTATGGGTGTTTTCCATAAGTATAGAATTTTCGATAAAAACCCGGAGTTCGAATTTGAACTCGACCCCTATTACATGGAATTTGAACATAAATGGCGAAATGAGGCTGTATTTTGTACCTCTATTTACCCCTTTGAGGAATGAAGGCGTGACGATTTTAATGCAGGAAGTAATTAAACCGCCAGAGGAAATGAACTGTAAAGTTAAACTAAACTATTAACTCGATAACCGTCCTAGCTGTGCTTGTAAGTGCATTACGGCTCGCCTTTAATGCGCCACCCACATCCATTGATATCCTGATATCGATTATATTACGCAGTCATCTAGTTACGTCTATACTGTGCTGTGCGATCAGGATAACGGCCATGACCTCCACCACACTAACTTCATTCATTACCTATTGCCTGACGTTAGTTTGACAGGTAATACGTCACAACATGGCGACAGATATAAGTCCTGTCGATATTGATTTCTCCATAAACATATCTTAAATAAAACGTCTATCTATCTATCCGTTAAGCTATGGTTTCCTAGGAAAGCGGAGAACGGTTATACAATAACGACTGTCCATAAACAGACAGTTTTTTTGACACCTTTATGTCAAATATTGGTGAAAATGGTCGATTTTTATGATGGCCGTTATATTATGATGGAACCGTTTTTTTCCTTGTAAACCAAAAACTTTAGCGTTCTTAGTAAGAACTAATCCGATTTACATGATTATTGTTTTAATTCACAGGGATATTGTCGGGTCTGGTTTTAGTAAATAATAAGTGCACTCAAGGGGCACATGGAATAAGAAATATATCTAATATAGTTTGACCGAGACCGCTGTACCGCGCCTTAAGTAAGTGCGAAAACAGGGGGGGTAGGGGAGGCCGCTCGTTCCTCAACGCACACTGCGTCCCACCGCTCATTCGCCAACGCTGCCGGCCGCCCCGCCGCGCATGGGCGCGGTACAGTGGTCTCAGTCAAACTATACTTAGAGTTTTTTTGGTCATTCAGCATAATTATATGTAAGTAGGCGTGAACTTGGAGTTGGTGACGTATCTAATCTATTATGAGGTTAACCATCACCAATGTAGTGATAACTGAATAAGTGGGCGTAGTAATACCTATAGTTTTAAATAAATATTGTTATCGGAGCTGATCAAACCGTGACATTAACTTATTGATCAGTGGGAGGAGCGAATGCCTAATTTTTGACACCAGCCAGAAGTAGTGTTGTTTAGTATATAGTCTATGGATAAACCTGAAATTTTAAATCTGTCACATCGGCTTTGAACATGAGGGTTGTGTGTGACAACTGTTGGTTTATAAGAAGGAAAATAATAGTTGGTACAGAAATTAGTCGACCTAGGTACTGCGTTGACTTCTTTTTATGATCTTAGTAAGTCTTCGCTTCAAAAAAATTACGTTTTATTGCTAGTGACACAACAGTGATAGTCTAGTGGTGTGACCGTCGGACTGCCAAGTCATAGGTCTCGAGTTCGAACCCAAGGAACGCACCTCTGACTTTTCGGATTCATGTGCGTATTGTATAATTATCACTTGCTGCAAAAACGGTGAAGGAAAACATTGTGAGGAAACCGGCATGCCTGAGAGATATTTCTCGACGGCATGTGAAGCCAAGCCCATGCGCGGCATAACCACACGAAAAAGAAAGGATTGCTAGCACATATTTTCAGGCAACGGTTCTCATTAGATCTGCCGGTTTTGGGGTTTTCACCAACCTATCACCATTTGATTGAACCTCCTCTCTATTCTACTAACTCAATACTCAATGTATTTATTGCATTCCACAATGTGAATACATCGTGGTAGGTTTTACATATAGGTACGATCAATTCCCAATAAATTAGGAGGAGTAATTGCTTTAGTAATATCTATTTTAATTTTAATTATTCTTCCTTTACATAATCACTGTAAAGTAGGAGAGAGGAAGAAGGCTATTAGACTAATCAGTTGTTATTATTGTTTGTTGTTGTTGTACTCACTTGGTCTGGTCGCTGGGCTCGGCCGCCAGCGCCCTCATCTGCTGGAAGCTCCTGCGCACGTGGTGTATGTTGGGCAGGCACATGAACTGTATGTCGGCGGCGGGGTAGTACTGCTGGCACTCGCAGCCGCCGCCGCGCGCGCGGTTGGTCACCGCAGACGCGTATGAGCGCGCGTCTACGATTAGCAGTTTCAGTTGCTGTAACAAAATAAAGATACTTTTTAATATTAGGTTCCCACTTATGAAATTGGCGTTATTTTTCTCACAAATAGAGAACCTCGTCACTTCTATGATTTAAAATATTCATCAATTGCTTGGTATTATATCGAATAATGACCATCATAGACAACAACCAATAGTTAAAAAAAACCTTATTACTTATAGTTTTCTAAACATAAAAAATACCTTAAAAATTACTCCTCATTTTGTTAGCAGGAATGACCATTATTTGTTTTAACATAGCCAAAATTTATTTTTGTCGCTTAATCTAAGTGGCATATTACGTAGTTTTTAAACATTAGTGCATAAAAGTTTTAAAACATTAGTGTTTATGGTTGTTATATAAATTAAGAAAATGTTAGTATGAAAAATGCAATTTCTTTAAAGTTTTCCATACAAAACGCTGATTACATAGGTCGGGACCTAATACTAGCCTATTAATGTCGCACTGCAGGGCAAAGGCCTCTCTCTTCTCATACAGAGAAGGCACGAGCATTGATCACCACGCTTGCTCAAGGGCTGGCGATCTCAGACTTATATTAACTACTAGCTTTACCCGGCCCGGCTTCGCACGGGTAGCACTAAGTCTTTTGCAAAACTAACAACTATTCGTTGGAAGTAATAATACATATTATAAAACAAAGTCGCTTTTCGCGTTTGTCTGTATGTCCGCGTTGTTCTTCTAAACCACGCAACAAATTTTAATGAGGTTTTCACTATCGTTTAGAGAATTTATTCCGGAAGGTTTAGTGTATATCAAGTTAATATTAAATTTACGTTTACCTAAGAAATCTCGATGTTTTGTCAAGTCGTAAAAACCGTGCGAAGCAGAATCGGGTCGCTAGTTACCTTATAAAGAACCACACGCTTGTCAAATGAAGCGAATATGGTTTTTCCTTCTATAGTTCATTCACATTGTAGTTGGCATTGCGAGGATCACAAATAAGCAATGAACATTGTAATGATGATAAAGTTATATTTGACGCATGACTCGACTATAACTAAACCACTACAATTTAAACCTTATTTGATTGACATAAGGTCCAAAGTTGTTAGATAAGACCTATGTTAATTGAATCTTAGATTTACCTAGCGCCATTTTAATAAACTTGTTCAATAAAGTTTCCTGTATCGTAAATAATGTATTACGGACAGATACTGAGTGGGCAATACGACTAAGTAATAAGCAATATGCTATAAATATCACAAGTACTTCCTGACGTCACTGTTCTATTTATAATATTATCGGAACTGCTTATTGTAAAATAGTAAACACAACAATTTTATTTTCCCGTACAAACGATGAAAATTCTAACTAACAAAAAGTACTAGGCTTGCATGAATTCACGATAGTATCTATTTCAATCGGTAGGTAGGTAGGTATGTAGTTAGGTAGGTAGGTAGGTATGTATGTATGTAGGTAGGTAGGGTAGGGTGTGTAGGTAGGTAGGTGCGCCGTAGATAAGTACTTAGTGCTACCCGTGCGAAGCTGGGCCGGATAAAGCTAGTACTCGTAATGAATATATTATTTGAGCCATTGGATTTTAAATGGCGCCTCATTTATCTTAGTCGTTTATCTATTTGATTTTGATTAAAAAAGTGCAAGATAAGACTTTAAATCTCTTTATTTACAAACATGTTGGAAATACTTCTACACATTGATAGAAACCCATTTTGTCTACAAGTAAGAAGCTAAATATTGCCATTAGGCATTTTAACCCAGGCTTAACCTGTGGGGTTTTAATAATTCATCATCATCATCACAAATGGCAACTTTGTTGGCGGGGGGACAGATTGGATGCGGAAGGTCCTCGATCTGTGTGTAGTGGCGTAACATACAAACGATAAAAAAAAACAGCTTCAGATTGAGAACCCTGGCCTCGTCCCTTTTATGTCATCATCATTACAGCCGAAAGGCGTCCACTGTTGGACATAGGCCTCCCCCAAGGACCGCCAATTCCTTCATCAGGTTATCGGTCCACCTTGTTGGAGACTAAAAAGCTACGTCTTCCGGTACGCGATCGCCACTCCAGAACCTTTCGGCCCCATCGGCCATTTTTCTGCGAGCAATATGCCCACTGCCACTTAAGTTTGGCAATTCTTCGAGCTATATCGGCTACCTTGGTTCACGGATCTTCATTTCTGATTCAATCACGTAGGGAAACTCCTAGCATGTATAGCCCTCTCTGTTGCCCTTTGGGTGACCACGTTTCAGTGTCATAGGTCAACATTGGCAAAATTCAAAAATTCAAAAGTCATTTATTCAAACTAGGTTGAGAATCAGCACTTTTCGAACGTCAAAATTACATAAGACAGTCCCCCAAAACGCCCACCCTTCACCACTTCCTAGTGCTGGGAAGAAGAACAACATGCACTGGTCATTTTACGCCATACTTCTCAAAATAACATGTAATCAGGTCAATGATCATTAAATTACCTTATTATTATTAGCCGGCTGCATGCCGCGGTCCTGGTTGCAGGCGCTGACGAAGGCCGCCAGCAGGCGCTCGTCCTCGCTGGAGCGCCAGCCCAGCCAGCCCACCTCGGGCTGCGACGAGCGCGCGATCACGGCGCCCGACGCGCGGTGGCGCCACACCACGGCCGGCACGCGGCGCATGGCGCGGAACCTGGGGACGATAACCATTTTATTACATAGAAGATACTTTGATATCTTGGCTATTGAAATTTTCCCGAAATTGCATTTGAGAGCACAATTTAAGAATATGTCGATTTATAGTCAGCATCTAAAGCTTCGTGCAGACTAGCGTGACGCGACACCGATTATTGTTATACCATGAAGTTTTCTTAGAAATTGTATTGTTCGAGTCGCGTCGCGCTGTTCCTCCGTCCGTCTGTCTGTCAGCGGGCTGTATCTCATGAACCGTAATAGATAGACAGTTGAAATTTTCACAGATTGATCAACAAATACTAAAAATTAAATAAAGTTAATAATACAAGGGTGTCCTCATGTAAGAAACGTATTTTTTGCTCGATCTTAACCCGGACCCCCCCCCTCTTTATACGGAACCCAATTACAATTCTTTGCTTAAGCCATCGGAAAGGAGAGTATCCTTAGATCAGTGGTCATGATAGAAGTCGTTAGGATCTGAGACTGACGACGAGTGACTGAAGAAGATTTAAAAAATAACAACCAAAATGGTTTAATCTCCTCTATGCCACCATAAATAGCAAAGAATGGGGCGCGAAAAACCGTAAGCGGTGCTAAAACCCACTGCTGTTAGTATAATCGTATAGTACAGTGATCAGCAAACTTATTATTCAATAGAGCCAAATATCATTACTATAACGACTAAGATTTCATATGAGAGCCAATCCTTTTTGAGTCCAAACCGTCTCAATACACTTTTCTTAATCCTTAAAACTCTCATCCTCTTTCACTCCACAACGCTTCCTAAAATAACTTGCTAAGAAGTAGGATGCCTTCATCATCATCTGCTGATAATATATGATGAAGGCATCTTACTTATTAACAAGTTAACCTTGGAAAAAATTCAAAGGTAAATTATAAATTTTCGATGTCCTGTTCATTTATGGTAAAAATACTTCGGAAAAAAATCTTTGAAATATAGTTCGAATTTTGAATAAAACTTCATATCTTGCTTTATGACCGAAAACCCGACCCCCGCGCGTATCTCCACAGAGCCACACTCTGTAGGCCAAAGAGCCGCATGCAGCTCATGAGCCGCGGTTTTTCGATCACGTATAGTATAACACCGCTAATTACACATTATCCCCAGTACCCTAGTTACGTAACAAATTTACGTAAATGATTACGACTAATCTGTTTCATTTTGACAGTCCAACAGCATTAATTGCGTTCTTTACGTTGCTGAGCAGATATATTTTTCGTACTTATCAAACAATGGATTAGCAATCAGTTTCAAAACGATTCAGATTCTGATTGCAAGTCCACGTCCAAGCGCGTATTTTGCAATCTATCAGTTTCGAAAGATTTAGTAAGTACCTAGATTTAAATACTCTATTGTCGTGGGGTACTTACCTCGCAACCGAGTCGAGGTCTTCATCACAGATAGACGCGGGCACTACGATGAGGGGTGGGTACGAGGGGCACAGTTTGTACTCCGCGTTAGCTGCCGTGACCCGCCACGCGCCCTTCGAAGTGAAGCCTAATCGCTCCACCTGTGGGTAAGCAACAGGTTAATATGGCTGGAAAGGGAAGAAATAAAACGGTACGAAGGGGCAAACGTACTACAGTTAATTAGAGAAAGGGATACAAAACGATACGCCTTTTTCCATTGCTCATTGAGTATGTGTGCAAACGAGGGATATTATTCTTTATTTGCGCGTGTTGAGACTTTCTCAAAATGTTCTTCCGCCATATTTTTCTTCACTTACTAAGTCGGAAAGTAAAATCAGTGTTTAAAATCAAAGTATTAATCAGTGTTTACTAATTTTTCTAACAGCCACTAAGGCTGTTAGAAAAATCTGCCCTAAATAATAACACAAAACTGGTGCCGCTTACCGAGCATGGACTAAAGGTAATATTTTTGTTTGCTTAATTAAAATCATAAGCATAAACCATCCTTTGGTTTTGCCGTAGTCGGGTAAAGAGAGGGAAAGTATTTCGCGTAAAAGTACCAGGTAATCATCACAAAGAGAAACGAGATTACATGCACTGAATGGACGAAGTAAAAAGATAACAAACAAATAGATATAGAGAGAAAGTTTTACGCATAAAAGTACCAGGTTTACAGAAGACACGACGAGATACTTACTTCAGGACCAAACCAATGCCTCTGTGGAGACTGTGACGCCCTCATCAGTGCTCTGTGCACTGACGTGGGCGGCTGTTCCTTGGCCCACGCCGCGTAAGCCGCAGCGAAGGTCTCTTGAACGGATCCGATAGGGGCGAGCGCGGTGTTCAGCCGCCTCCACCATTCTATACATTGATCCCCTGTGTTGAATGAGCATCTACAACAAAAGGAAAACAAATCTGTATTGAATAGATTCTTCTAGGTACGTTTTGAGTCAGCATGTTTTATCATTTCGGACGATATAAAAGTTAAGTCAAAGCATTAACTTTATTAATAATTTGCCCACACGATTCCAACGCGTGGAGAGCTTATGAGATATACTAGAGGTAAGGACTCCGATTGACCCCGAGCTGATTCGGATATCCCCGAAAACATGTGTATGACTGTAACCGTATCAGCTATTTATAAAACTGTACTAGTTCACGAGTAGGTAGCAACTAAGATAATAAACATTCGTTCAAACAACTTTATCTTATTATTGAAGGAAAATTTACATGTCCGCTTTCTTTAGTCGCTAGGCGATTATCAGTCAGTACCCTAATTGTGGTGTTATGGTAATCGAAAATTAAATCAACATTACATTCGGCATTCAATAATACGAGTATCCGTTCATTAAGTAAATAATTATGGACCTTTGTACTTGTTAAACATAGACATCAAATTACGTCACAGCAGAGACAGAATAAAGTGTGAATTTGAAAATTTAAATATTGAATACTTAGCACCTTTTTTTGTTTCAAACAAGATAATTTTTATATGTTTTCAACGTGGCATCATTACCTATTTGAATATCTCATAGTTTTGTATGTAAACAACCACTAGATAACTACAATAATTATAAAATACTTTACGAATTATCTAATCAGCACTTGAACAAGCGTGTTATACCTATGCCACTAAACTAAAATTGTGCCTATATGTAGAACAACAGTAGCCGATTATTCTTGATTGATTTGATAACTTTCTCTTGAACTGGGAATTGAATCCAAGGACTGGAGGAATCATCAAAGCGGGGAGATAATCAATCTAAAAAAAATATGGATCTGGCTGTGTACCAGGCCACCATAAACACGCAAGGATACTAACTTGAGTTGTCTTCCATTTTTGCAGAGCACGATCAAGTGCAGCAGGTCCCGGATCTCCAGTGCGTCGATGAGACGGAGCGGGATGGACGCGCCCGGCCCGTTCCTTCGGCGAGGCTGGACGTGCAGACGGTAGTTGGACATTGCGATAGTTCCACCGTCTGCTGTTCGACCCACCCACTGCCAACAAAATGTTAAGATTGAAGCTACATACTTGATAAATGCCACATATTTTGGAAGACTAAAATACAGTCGGTCGATTCTGTAAAAATATCAACGTGAAACTTTGGTGAAGTGAGCTGTCACTGTCACAAATCGACCGGCAGGATGCTAGGGATTAACACTATTGACAGCTCACTTCACCTAAGTTTTACGGTGATATTTTTACAGAATCGACCGGCTAGTGTTTAATAATACAACAGTTAATTTAAGATCTAACTAAACTTTAGATATTAAGGCGAAAGCGTCAAGGTAGCCCGCGAAATTTAAATTTTCTTACGATTTTTGCAATTTGCAGGTCAGTATCATGTTCTATGTTGACCTAAATATGATTCGCGGCCGTATCAAATGTTTAATTATAGAATTATAATCATAAAAATGATGAATGCAACTCTCTAAGTTAGAACTTATGGAGTTGTATTGCTGATTGTAATGATTATAATTATGTAAAGCCATATTTGTGACGGTCGCGAATCATATTTTAATAAACATAAAACCTGACACTGACCTGCAAAATGCAAAAAACTAAAGAAAATTTGAATCTCGCGGGCTACCTTAGCGCAACCCCCTTAAATGAACTATTTTAACAGACCTACACCTACAGTTGAACCAGGTTGTACCAGGGCCCTTAGTTCTGATAATTGATACTTCATATCAAGTCTAAGCACGAGATTTTGATAACATTTACTCTTGTCATGCCCTACTGAGGACCGTAAGCACATGCATAAGTAATATTTTCGCAAAGCTGCAGTTTCTCCCGTCATTAGTGCACGCTTTGGGCTGATAACGCGTAGTCAACGACCTACCAGGAATGCAGAACTAGAACGGAGCTAAACACTATCGGAACGTCATTGCGGTTCGTTCAACCCGATGCAGGCGACCTGCTGACCTTTTAGGCCATCAGCCGTATTAGTTACTTAATATGTGCGTGTTTTATCTGTTTGTTACTATTTTGCTAATTAATTATTGCAACGGACTTTGGACTAAGAAATACGGTTGTTTACAGACGTGTTCGTAGCACATTTGTCATGGAATCATTAAGACGTCATGTCTATTGAAGAGGTTGCGGCAACCGTGTAATTATGTTGGGAAACAATACCGTACACAGCATACACGGTATGAAGGTAACAAAACGTACTATTAAACTGCGATTACTACAATTTTCATTTCAAATTGCCTAATTCGTAGTTTCCCGTAAACAACCTGTTATTACCAAAAAAGTGCCTACAAATAAGTAGGCATTCAAGGCGATTATAAACTCACTATAAATACTAAGCCTATTTGCAGTTTTCCCTGTATATATATAATTGTATTTCAAAGTAGATAAAAATAAATACATTATCTCTAGAAATGTCCTCTATTGGGACAAAACAGAGAGCACTATTACCTAAAACAATTGCTTAAACAAGTGAATTATTGTCTTTGGGTCGCACATCCGAAAGTGAACGAAACTCCTTGTCCTAGGTCACTAGTTGAACTCCTATTTGACAAGCTATCGATGCCTGTATTCAGGCTCAAGCATGACCAATCAGAGGCGACACTCTAGAGTAAACCACAGCTTTCCGAATTCATCTAACCCTTGTACCTCACCTGCACAAACTCCCCACATATAGGTGTGAACCCTGCATCCAGGCCGGGCTCATCGTAGTGTGTTCGCAAGCGAGGGTACAGATCAGCAGCACGCACGCGGTGTGGCGGCGGCTCGGGCTGCGGCGGCGCGCGGTACCGCTCGCGGTCACCCATCTCGCTTGTCGATGGCACTACCACCTGGGGACAAAAGAAATCAAGTATTAGAAGAGAACATCATAACAACATCACGGTTGTAATCCCCGAAGGTTTAGACAGAGGTGTACCTACAGTATGCCCATATTTATGAAAAGAAGAAGAGAGTGAGTTATTAGATGGTTGTTTCATAAAAATCGCCCTGTAGTAAAGTCAAGAAAACCGAATTTCATCATCACCATTCTCCTAATCATAATTTATTTGAGATCGATGCAACATGTTTTTTATTCCACATAATTATGTAATGAATACTTTGGCGTGTACGTGTATACACGTGCAAGATGCCAACTACCTACATTTATTTCTAGACAAATTAGACAAACAAATGGTCCATTAACACTTCACTATAATCGCAATGCCAAAACCTCGATTGAACAAAGTCATTTCCTACTGTCGTTAACGCTTAGAAAACCCAACAAAATATTATGGGGTTCGCTAGTTTTCGATAGAGCTTTTGAACAGAGTGACAGAAAACTTCAAACGCGTTAATGATAGCAGAAATACTATGTCCAGACGAGCTGAAGTATTTTATTTTGAAATAAAGAAACGTTTAATTACTCTCCATCCGCATAATACCTCGAGAAGGCCAGAGGTATTGAGACACGTCACATCCGATATGGACACGTACATATTCATATTAAGACAGATTTCGACAAACTCTCTCGTAACAACGCATCTATCGAACAAATGAATGAACAATCGTTTACAAATTGTGCACACAATGGGCCACAAGGTCGAATTAAAATTCAACACGAACGAAAATGTAAACGGAACAAATTATTTACTAATAAAGTATTGATTGAAACGCGTTCACTTTTGTATTGGGTTATTGTCTAACTGTGACTATAATTTGATAACGACTCCTTCCAGGCAGCAAGATGGTCCTAAGAATACAACAAGTGCGACCGGGATGGCAAGACACTTTCCCTTTCTGTATTTGTGTATTGATATGGTATCTACAAACAGGGACCCTTATATTTCCTAGAACTGTATGTACCTTATCAAGAAATGTGTATCCGTTGTTGGAATTTATTCAGAGTTCTGTATCTTTATGGAGGAGGAGAACCGTAACCGATACGAAACTCAAATCTAGATATTGAAAACAATGGAGACAATACGAAGCATTTTTTTTTTTTGCCGGAATCTTCCCCAGTAATTAAGGATTTGAACGGAGGTCTAATGGTCCCATTCAAATACTTACTGATATTTCAGTATCTGTAAAAACTAGAAGTCAACGACAACATAGGAAACATACTAGAGTTAATGTATAAAATTCTTTGAGACAAGGGTTAAAGATTCTGCATGAGTAATTGTGACAGATTTCCACTTCATCGCTTATTTATGCGGCATCACAATAACCTTTTTCCCTAAGTTGCCTCTTACAACTTACACAAGATGAAAAACAAACTTTGAAAATACCTGATGTCGCTGTTTATATATTGCTTTTATTCGGGATCAACTTGGAATAATAAGTGCCCCTTTCTAAGCTTCAATCCTTTTCCTTGAAAATACAAAGCTGAAATGTTCAAACGACAAACTATATTTGGAGAAACTTCTCCTTCTTTTTCCAGTTCGTCCGTTCCCTCGATTTCTCCAGGACCCCATCATCAGATCCTGACCTGATGATAATGGGACCATCTCGGAAGTATACCCATTCAAACAAAAAAAGAATTTTGCAAATCCGTCTATATATGACGGAGTTATGCCCGAATATACATAAAAAAATAAAAAAACTATATAAACATCCGAATTGATAATCTTCTCCTTTTAGAAGTCGGTTAAAAATCAGGAATGTTTTGTAAAATTAGATTCTTCAAGACACTTTCGTTACATAATGACATGCACTATTTCGATGCAGTTCAGTTAATTGCCTAAATGCATAACCAACACATAGATATTATGTAAAAGGTGCTGTACGTGAAGTTATGCTGCCTCGGTATCGTTTATCGCCGGTATATAATATTCAAAACGCTTAGCAATCGACTCGAATCGTATATAATGATCTTGCGTGCTTATGATTCACTGGTAGCGCTTCAAAGCCTCTTTGCGGAATGTGGTTACCTCTGAGGGGTTTAATTCAAATAACATGCGTAAGAAAACCTGTCTCGTTACTTAGTTGGCTGATTGGTGAATGTTGTAGTAACTTCGGACAGCAGACAACTTAATTGATCCATCTCAGACTATGAGGAAAAGCATCCGAGTGGTCGCTCGCAGAGCTGATGAAGATATAAGGTGCTTGTGGCAAAACATCGTCCTTCGAGCCGGATATTGAGGAACCAGTCAGGAATAAGCACGCGAAGATTTTTTGCAAACAAAATCTTTTGGTTATCACGTCTACGACTTTCCCTTAGATTTTCTTTAGAAAAGCTAAAAACGTTAACATATTTCTTCGTTAAAACTTGGCTATCAAATCGGCCCTTAAATGACCAAAGAATTCAACATACGTCATGGAAATTTTAAAAGTAAAGAAAACCCACCGTTTCCACCCATTGCACATACTATAAGGCAATTCACACTCGACTCACGCACGCCCATACTGCATGCCTGTCCCTCGTTGGATACTACAGAACACGTTAGAAAGCGACCTTGCGTTACCTAACTTGCAACTCATGCGCATTACTTATACGTACTTTTAAATGCTTGTTAGTTCTACAGGATAGCTATGAAGGACGGAATTCAAAGGTTACAATTTGCACTTTTTAATTCATCATTGGAATGCTGCATGCTTCCTCGAAACATACCATAGCATTATTATTTAACTTCAGTAATTACATCGGAATTCACGAGGTTCAGGATGCCGATTTTTGTTCAATGCTGAGTGTAGCATTGTCATGAATTTGACTTCGAAATTCAGTTTTATCACCATCAGATCCGTCTTTGGCAGTGGTTTATTTATAGTTGCTGGATATATTGGGCCCTATCAGAATACCAGCGCTGCGGTATTTATTTATTTTTTAAATATCGCCGCATAAAGATTGTGCAGACCAGCGCGACGCGACTCGAACAATACAATTTCTAAGAAAACTTGACGGTATAACAAACAATAGCCGGTGTCGCGTCGCGCTGGTCTGCACGAAGCTTTATGCTGAGGTAGGAGCCTTTTTGGCCTCGCACAGGTCGTTATTATTCTGTTTTTATATTCTCCTTATTTTGTTTTTTATTTCTTTTTTTGTTTTTATTAATACTTACTGTTTGTATTTCCTGTGCGTGTCCCAAATAAAATATTTTTCTTTCTTTCTTATATATTATGCCTTTATTTTTGTCGTTTCTTCCAATTAGTGCGTTGCACCGAGTTGCACACACTAACATTTGATAGTTACAAGCAACAATTATGTAGGTACATGTGCATACTATGAATGATTCACAGAAAAGGCATTATAATAATAATGAACCTTTATTTCAGATCACAGCGAATGCATACAGTAGTGCATTATGCATTGAATACTATTTTTAGGTACAAACACAAACTTTGGTGACACAACATGTAAATAAGTTTGAAGAGTTTGAAGTACAAAAGGCCGGTACCTACTGACATTTTAAAAGTACCTACACAATATTTGTTTTACTTCGTACACACGCATGCACTTTGACATGAGCCCATATCTCCAAGTATCAGGAAAGCATAATAAACAGCAGAAACTAACAATTTGCAAGATTTGTCAAGTTTCTCCTTTGAATTCCTACAAAAAAGTTGTTTGGTGATTTATGAAATGCTGGAAGCTATGAAGGCTCAAAGTTATTCATACTATAGGTGCATGTCTGCCTAAACCCTTCGGGAAATATATGCGTGATGTTGTGTTATTTATGGAGACGAAATCATCTTTTAATTAGGTATCAATCTTCAAGATGCAAGCCAGTGCATTTCTGTAACAGTTTAAAATTAGATACATGATGATTCAAGCATAATACTTAGTTACCAAAACTTAACATTTTAATGTTTAGTCCTTCTTTTTTTCCCTCTAAGGGTCACTGCAAGGGCAAAGGCCTCTTGTCATAACAGAAGCGAAAACAATATTTCGTAATTAGAATTTAACAGGTAATACCGCTGTAGAATTCCGTGTTTTGTTAATTTAATAACTAAATACACCAGTTGATAAAGAATACAGCACAAACAGAAATAATAACGAAAGGTAATTGGTGGTTATTTGATAATGTATACTATGACAGCGATAGCAACGGCGGTAATTGACCTAATTTGACCACAATATTTTTTCTTTAAAATCAATTAATTTTGACTATTCTATTGAGCAATACATACGAAAACTAAGATACGTAGCTAAGAGTTTGATATTAATTGATTCATCAATTAAAAACTCTTAAAAACAAAGGCGTAACATACTTTTTGTCAAATAAAGAAACATTTTAATAGGAACTGAATATGTATTTAAATAGGAAAAACGTATTTACATCATACCTATTCACATACACCATACACCACATGTAATCATTTATAATTCGTTAGATCTAAGCTCCACTTTCCATCATATGTAATTGGTGCAGCATTCCATAGTAATGACGTAATCTCCCGCGGCGGTTCACATGAGCTCAGCGTAGAACATACATTTACATGGCCTATGACTATGATTCATCTCGAGCGATTGCCTATTAAAGCCAATGGGCTATCATTTATTTAAGCTCCCGTCTCAAGTTGTGGACCTGGATGACTTACTTATGTTTAGTAGTATTTAGTACTTTTTTAAATACACAGATTATGGAGTGGTTTATGACTCCTGTAGAACTTGACTTTATAAGGGTTGACTGAAGTATTTATAATACAATGAGTAATGAAACATTGCCTAATGAATGAGGAATGGCGACATTAAAATATTAGGTGATCGTGGGTGTGCGCCCACGGTTCTTTTAGCACATTCACCCTCTGCAGTTCAATGAACACTAACTTTGCGCAACAATGGAGACAGACGTCCAAAAACTAAAAGGTTTTTTTGTTAGCACTAACCAAACGTGACCAACTACGCCATTACAGACTTGCCAGTCGTTACATAAGAAAGAAAATAGCGTACATTCTTGCAAGATGAGACAATCAAATGTGTTGTCGACCGTATGACAAAAAAACTAGATCGAAATCGAGCTGTATTTTTTGTTGAACAAAACGTAACGTTAGATGGTTTTATCGTTGCCTTTTATGGAGCTGAATCAGAATTTAAGATAAAACAGCGATAAATTAAAAGGAGAGTAAGTACGGATACTTTTTATAAACCGTAGTGTAAATAAACAAAGCTTACTGTTCAAAACAGAAACAAACTCTGTCTGTACTAAAGCACGGTCGTAATCATTAAAACAGTCATCAAACCCGCGCGGGTGGGCACCTAGAGTTGACTACTACCGAATGACTAACCAACCAACTAGGAAAGCCCCACTGGTTATTATAAACTTCCATTGCACGAGGATCCCCACACATATGGTTGGGTTAATAGTTGAATTGGAAGCGTGGGTCGTTCACCTCGTGTGTCGATGGATGTTAAACATTAAAAAAAACTGGCCGAGTCTGAGGAGCACCAAAATATATTCTAGAACGTTTCACACAGGTATGTACATACCTTTAATTAAAACAAAACAGGATCTTGCTTAAATGTTTTTCATTGTGTCCTTGAATTAATCGTTTTTGTATCAAAATCTAACAACGTAGTACCGAGGTCGATGCCTTTCTCAATTTTCTTTTATGTTTAAAAGCTTTTTAGGTGTTTACAGAATATCATCAGGGAAATGTATGTTTTTGGCACTTCTATTTCTGTTTTAAGCATGCTCTGTAACTGCATTTTTTGGAGAACATGGAGTGCTACAACCCAGGGTTTAGTTTCTAAACTTTCAAGCTTTTTCTTATAAGATTTGGCTGACACAATATTTTTAATGTTGTTTGCACTTGTAAAGTCAACGGCGTCTTTTCTTTCTTCAAAGCGAGGAAGCTGTGAGTATTTCCCACAGTATTTAAGCGCTTTAAAATACCAGGACAGCATAACAATTAGTTGGTGTGAAATTATGAATTAAATGGCGGGACAGGCAAGCAGTACAAGTCAGAATTGTTAACGGTAGGCAAGAATGAATCTTTGAAACGATATGGCTTTGTTGATAACATTCTAGTGCCAAATAAATTGCCAAGACGAATTGGTTACAAAAAATATGTTCATATTTAGTTACATCATAACTTTGAGTTCCTTACAACACTTAGCTCGATGCGCCTCTGGCCACAGACGTGTATCGCTAGCTTATGTTATTCTATCTAAGATAGATGATTTAATGCTTAAAGGTGTCATATTCAGATTGCAATGGGTTCCATCGCATATTGAAATACAGGGTAATGAAAAGGCTGACATGTTGCAAAATATGCAGCTAGAAATGGAAGAGGAATCAGCATAATTTTGGACTATTCAGAAGTATTACTTTTTAAAAAGAACAGTTATGTTGATTGGAAGCAATATTTTTCAAGCGTTCTTTAGACAAAGGAATCTGGTATAAAACCATGCAGGGTCAGCATTTTCGTGTGCCCTGGTTTGTAAATAGTAATTTAAGTCGAAAATTAGTTGTTACGGCTCATAGACTCAGATCTGGACACATTCCATGCAATAAGTTTGCGTTCATGATGAGGAAAACGAACTCTCCTAACTGTGCGGAGTGTGGGAGTTGTTGAAGACTTACACCATTTATTGATGGACTGTGTTTGGTATGAGTCTGGGAGAAATGATTTGTTTAGGGTCTTGAGGTCGAACAGACTTGAAGTAGGCACATTCAATAAAATCTTGGCTCAACCAAAGGGCGATGATGCGAAGAGTCTGTTTAGGTTCATGGTCCAGATATGACTCATGTGTATTTAGGGTACGATGGGACTGACATACGCATTACGATTATAAATGTCCCTTAATAAATAAAAAACTTTGAGTCTTATTTTTAGTGTACACCTGTAAAACCTGTTTTTTTTTAACATAATAATATAACGTTTATGCAAATGAAGTAGGTAATTTACAGAATGTTAAACAAAGCATTGAAAATACGTCATTTGAGAAATACATACTCTTGAATACAAAATATTCTCAAAACATTATAAACAATGGCACATACATATTGAGATTATTTTAATTTTGACCGGTTTCCTGTCTCCTGAGTAGTTCTAAGCTTGAAACGTAGGCAGATACAGCTTGTCTTAACAAGAGACTTGTGCTTCGTCTATCGTGCGACATGGATCATAATGAACGTGTTGAAATAGAGAATAATTTAGCATCAAATCTATTTGACAGCTTTTTGACATATTCCATTTACACGCAGCACCGCTATTCATTTACAAAGATGACTGTCTGGCTATATGTAAGTACGTCAGTTCTGCAATAGACAGATCCCCGACACTATCAAAGCGTAGCATTAGGCAATAACATCTGCGGAAGGGGCAAGCCTTCGCTTGCATAACGTAAAGCGTGACTAATGCAACAGTAGTGTGCGTAGGAAAAGGAGATATAATAAGGTCGTTTGAGGTTAACATGACGGACATCATCAGCTAACGTCCGCGTGTTGCAGAACTATACAATTATCACACTACTTGTAGCTATATCTTCTTCTTGAGGAATACATATAGCTGCATATTCATTATGATATGCCTTGCAGAGAAGATTATATCATTACGTTTAGTAGTCGGAGCAGTGTGTGAAACAAAGGCGCAAAACAAAGACATATAAAGAGACGGAATAAAAACATTTATTACCTAATTCAGAGCACTAAATTAACTATCATGGCTATCTCTTTGTTATAAACGTGCTCGCAACTTCACAAGTTGGTACTAGGTACGTTAAAATGGGCTTTGATAGTGATGCAGATAGTGAATGAATGAAAGGAGCATTCATTATCCATTCACTCAATCATTCATGTCATTCAACCCTGCTCGAGGCCGTGTGTTGCATTGAAAGGCCCATTCAAGGTTTAGTTTAGTACTGACATTTTGTAGGTATGTTATGAATTCCTGGTACAAAATACAAACTCATGAAGGAGATAGAAGATGCGTAGTAGCTGTATGTAGCTAATTGTAGCTAGCCGCAGGCAGAGGAGTGATCTGCAGACTTTTGTGTGTCACTCTTCATTGCAAACAACAATGGATTAAAAAACTTCCGGCGTGTGCAACTATGGGCAGTATTATCTGTTTGTGCTCATGTGATCCTGGTTGAATGCATCTGTGACGTCAATGACGTAATGACAAATTGCTTGGCAAGATGTTCAATAACATTGAAAGTTATGTAGATCTAAAATTAACTACTAGCCACACGTTTTGTAATAATTATTTTGTTCCTCACTGAATCAAATATTTTTGGAATACACATGTTTGTCTTAACAGAATTGAGTTCTGTGAGTTTTTTATAAGTCGGACAGTCTGAGTCCAAATTAGGATATACACACAACACAATATGTGTTCAACAATGACAGTAGCGAGGGAACATATTTCAGTAATGAGTCACGAGTGTGGCTCATTACGGTACATCTGACTGTGTACCGACAATTACTGTAGAACCCTACCATTAGCTTCAATTGATAAATTACGATTTTGACTGCGTCTTATAAATGGAAACTTTTAATTCAGACTGATTGGTAGCCAGTAGAAATTATTGTCCAAACAAACAATGGAAGCACACAGTGGGTGTTATTAGTTCACAATGTAAACATAATTTGTGACATTTTTTTTTTTTGTGGATTACTCGAGATATTGTTGATTGTATACATATTGTGATGAAAAATATACATACAAACATGTATTAAGTGCAATTTTTATTTTTATTTAATATACTATGTTTCTTTATTAAATTATGTATTTACCTAAAAAAAAGAAGGTTGTTTTTTTTCTTTTCACAAAAATGCTTTGTATGACGTCCGCTTAGTATGACGCTTAGTATGGTGTGTTTTCAAGTACTTTCGATGTCATTATAAACGGTTTCCACTGTACTTGACTTTGACTCTAGTATAAAATTATTCATTTTCTTTTGATAGCAATTTGAATAACTATTGAATTTAAATTTAGGTTTTTTTTTGTTTTTATTGATTTTTCTTCTTACAATAATTTTGCCCAAAAAACGATAATTTTGACGTGGAAATTGGAAACATTTGGAGCTGGCAACACTGATACTCTTTTTCATCATCTTATCATCCTTATACACATCAAAATGATTAATAAACTAAACCGTCTTTTAGCTTCACAAGACAAAACACAAAAATTTCATAAAGACCCACGTTCAACGCTTCAAATCCCTACTGACTCACTCCAGTCTTAATAAAGTAGGTACAGGTACAGAAAAGTCATAAATAGAATTCAAAGGCTTCTTATTTCGAACTACGGACGTTAATTACTTCGAAAAGTTCCAATTATTCAGCATAGGTTGATAGTACTCTCGTCATTCCGCTGAATGAACGGACGAGACGGGGGGGGACTGGGGGGAGGGGCGTCGACGTATACACAATTATTAGTCTCAAGGTGAAGGACTCGTCGTATACCGTTACTTTTCCCCGCTTCGTCAATATTTAACTTGGTACCTGATTTACAACACAAAGTGCTTACGCAGCGTAGATTTTTTTCTAAACTTTTTATCCGTGGCGCCCACTAGGAAGTATCGAGTTATTGAAAGACGATATTCAAGAGATATTTTATTTAGTGTATTAATTTCTATATTCTTGTGTAACTATCGGGTCAATAATACGTTTTCACAACAAGTATCGATTGCATAGCTGAGAATATAATTTAAGTACTTAATGTAATTAATGATAATTTATAGGTACTTACTTAAGTGTAAATTTCTTTTGCAAAACAATAAATAAAGGAAATGATGATAAGGTATGAGCTAGCATGCACCAATTTTATAGCATGTTTTTATTTTTCAGATAGTTTTTGCCAGGAAAGAAACTTCTCTACTCAATGGTCTCAATATTTCCAAAATCCTTAGGAAAATTATTTAATTCCACCTCAAACATGTATCGGCCAGTTTTGGCGCGTAGGAGCGTTCATCCAAAAAATGGGAACGTCGCAAATAGCTGTCAAATATTTACCTGTTTTGATTAATTTGGCAATGATGATGATGATGATGATTTTGATTCCTGTAAGTAGGTTTGTACAAAACACATGTCAATCATATTTTTTTTAACTAGATGAGGTCGACATTTCCTATCTGACTGCTCCGAGAAGAAAGGCCGAAACAAACTCAGAGGTCACAGTCTCTTTTAAAGTCCTGACATAATCTTGGTCAGATCATGTGAAGATCATGTAGATTGGTGTCTAAAATGGTCTTTTGAAGAAAGAACCATACAGATTTGACTGGACAGGCAGTCAGTGCACGCATTTGTCAGTGACCGTGCAGCTCAACTTAGAACTTAAGGAGCTCAACGACTCGACGAACATAAAATTAAATATTCGGTGTTACGATATTAATTATTGCATTTCATAATCAATATTTTAGTTCACTAGTTAGCCATATTTCTTATTTCCATACAGTAATATCAAATTAATCAAAATAGCGAAATATTTGACAGCTATTTGCAACGTTGCCCACTTTCTGTATAAACGCTCTTAGCCAATAATTTACCAGGCTTCCACAAAAAGGAAGAGAAGTATCTGCACAAACCTGTGAGTATTCTGGCGAGGGCGGTCTCGGCGGGTACTTGGAGGCCATGCGCGCGCCGGCTCCACAGCCCTGCACGGCCGCAGGCTCATCCTCCGGATAATACAAGTGCACGAAATCCTCCGTGTCCAAAAACGTATTGATCAGCATAATCCACACGATATAAACACTAACTAATAAATAATTTAACGCAGTCTAACAGATCAGACTTTACGACCACTATGCACTAGTTTAAATTTAAATCACTGTAGTAGGAAGCACGCCATCGTAACGCATCGGGTTTGTAACGTTCCATGTTTTGAGTCCCCATATATCTGGATATGTTAAATAATAAATAAGTTAATACATTCACTACACTTGTATAAATATAAATTCACATTTGCACCGTCCGACCGCACACTTATCTGGTAAAAATGGTGTTATTGGTTATTCGAATGTTGTCATCATTTTTGACACTACTATTATGGTTGTTATCGCAACTGAAAACGAGGCCTTTTCGGGCGCTTATCGGTGACGATACAGCTGTTTAAAGGCCACCAGCGAATGTAGGGGAGTGAACACTACTTATCATTGAAGTGACAAAAATATCTATGAGGATATTTTTATTTTATATACCATCGAGCTACTAACACTTAAATAGATAGCAAGAGTTGACGAACACTTTGCTACTGGTACACATTGTTTATAAACCGAACTTAACCTTATTTACACGTACCTAAAATGTTTGAAACACGAGAATATCTATGTATTTTGAAAAATATTTATTATTTGCACTGGCAACTTAATACGTGTTATTACTGAAGTAACGCGATGTAATATGGCGCTCAACGATCATTACGTTACGTTATAGCGGATAATAATTACTAACTGCAGATAAAACGACATAGTAACGAAATGCACTTTTGATAATATATGCAGTAATTTAAATACGTATGAAACACTTTATGTAATGCAATGATAGCGATATTGGAAAGGTCAATGATAGCGCAGAGCTGCGGAATTTTACTGACGTGACGCAGACAAAATTGGACAAAGACATTCTTATTCCATCCACAAAAAATGGGACATATGTAGCTATTAACTATTCATCACCAATAGACAGTTGTCATGTTGATAAGGAACCTATTATAGTAATGGGAAATTCCGGAGTGACTTGACAATTCGTTTGTCTGTAGGTATTCCCTAAGATAAGTGTTCTTGGACGACAAAGACATCTGTTTGATTAATCATGAGCTAATAATACATTAAATTCATTGGCAAGTTTTCAGGGGGCGAAAGTACTTATGAATATCTATGGGACCAAGCTCCGAAATTGCGATTCTTTTCGTTATTTCTGAGCTGGCCCCGTAGCAAAAGTCGAGTTGGAAGATTTCCTAAATTCCTGTAAATATTATAATGCTCATTGCTCATCTTGAAGAACGCCAAAGAAGTAGTAGCAGCAGATGTCCAAAAAATATTGTAAGTACCAGGAGCACAAAATAGTTCAGGAGGTCGCCAAGTAAAATTCGAATCCAGCCTTGTGTACCATTAATAGTAGTGTCAGAAACTTATTAATTAATAACTGTATGATAGGCATATATTTTAGGTCATGCGTCCGATCGTGCGGGTATGAAGGTTCAATTGACGTCATTCATAATAATGTGGCGCTTGTTTATAGAAAACTGTCTGTATTGTAAAGCGAGATTGTTATTGTTGCTTGGTTAATGAATATAATTAAATAAACCTTAACTGAAGAACTTTCAGCTCTACTAGATAATAAAAGATTACTAGATACCGTCATGTCCTCAATATAGATTCTTCTATAAAACATTTTAATATTCAAAACGAAAATCAGAAAGACGCATAAGGAATATCAAATCATCCAAGTAATAAACATCTTGTAACAAAGCATATAGACGTTGCATGGAGTCATCGTTTCTAAGAAAAGATACAACTTTATCACCCATTGACCACTCGTAACTTATCGTATAGACAATTTAAAAAAAGCTGACAGACAGAATTCGAGTTGCTTGATTATCTCAAACCAAAACACTTGCTTTTCTTATTGTTCCAAGTATCTTTTGTTTATTGTCATTGAATAGTATTTATTATCGCGAGCAAATAACGCATGCGTTATTGATACAATTCAAAGTCGACTTGGTTCACTGACCCCGACGGATATGGGATCAACCATTCAAACAACTACTTGTGTCAATTCTAGAATGGGCATTTTCCACAAACTAGTTAAGCTGTTCCAAATCCAAATATTGGAACAGATTCATCTGTAATATTACACAGGTGTAGCTGATTGTCACTAGTATAATCATGTGTTTAGTGATAACATTACCGACCTGCAAATAAATAAGAATGTATCCACAGATTTTTTGATATTTCTGTATTACACATTATTAAAATATCTAAAAATCTGTGGCTGCCAAACGCAAAATGACCACATCGAGTATATGTTAGAATTTATTTATTTATTTATTTATTTGGACCTCCTCCAATTTGAGTACCATCTAAGAAAGACTAAATATACACTTTCGAATTCGTCTGAGTTTGATGCTGATTATATTAATAAAAAATAGTGTGAAAAGTTGAAATCATTTTAAGCCCGTCACAAACGTAGATATGCTGTGATACATATAATATTATAGTAAGCCACCATACACGATAGCTATAACTATAACATATATGTTTGCCCTCATTTGGTCTGTGGTTTAATATACTTACCATAATTATTCATATGTCTTGCTATATCTATCCACATATTTTGGTGACGTAATAGAAATATATATTATAGCTCCGTCTGAGGTTGCTCGGAGATTACTATGGAAAATATATCGTAATATACGTATTATAGTTATGTATTATAGTTGCGTCTGTGATGGGCTTAATAAAAGAAAGGTAAAGTTTATGGAACAGTAAAAAATATATGGAAGTGTGGTTTGTAGACGTTAGTAAAACATTTGAGGTATTTTGGGTCCCACTATGTTTAACAAGACATAAGACATCTACTCGTATGAGCAACCAGCAATAGAAAGACGTTTCTTTACAAAACAATTCAAATTCTATTGTCATACAATTAGAACTCCTTATTGTATATTTATGATTTAACTAGATTTCAATACATATCTAAATACATCAATATACATGACAGGTTTAACACTGGATATTTCCATTCAATAAAGGTAATGGTCACCTTTTCCTAAATTTCCATTGTCGTGAAGTAAGTCTGATGAATTTCAACGAAGAAAATTATCATTTAAATCGAAAGTGCACGCTGTCGAATTTCCTTGTGCATACATGCAGCCCTTTTCAAATATATGTACTAGGATCCGTGAAGGTAAGATAACTATGGTATTGCAAATCTTATAAACGTTGAACGGATGCTTGCTCTACTTCCAATACGCTACGGCGACATAAAGAATGCGGTCACCGGCGCCTACAGAGTAAGTCACATCTGTAAAACTATACTGTCCTTGGTACTTGCATTAAAAATCGACGTAGACGATAACAATAGCAATTGTTCAAAAGGCAAAAAACATGTTCTATTGAAAAAAAGTATCAATGAAAATGTAAATCACGCTGAACGACAAGAATCTTAAGATAATAGATCTCCGTGAATTCAATTAAAAAAACCTAAGTACCTACTTCAGCAAGGCCTTTTGAAAGACTAACAGCAATTATTCCAAGATTAGTTTTTTTACTGAACAATACGAATTTCTTGCGCGAATTACAACATCAAATTGCGTGAATAATTCTACTGAAGAAGTAAGCTTGCGCTGCCGTGATTACAAAACACTAAAGTGAGGTCAGTAAAAACATTTATCGACACTTTCCGTATGTAGTAATTAAACAATAATATGTTTGTTAACGCATCCAAACATTCTTGCGCAATTGAACCTTATGTGATGAGAGGGGGATCTTTAGAAGCGGCACCATGTAATTTCGGAAACCAACGATTTAAGAAGGAAATACAGAGATTTACAAAGAGCATTATAATGAAATCAATAGAAAGACGCGAGCAAAGCGGCCGCGTATCACATTCCTGGACCGCAAACTAGCGTAGTTGTCGCCGCTCGCCAGCATTCTCATATTACTTACGACAAACATGTTTTTACGCCAAACGAATTAAATTTTCGCACGAAATCCACTCTTACGCCTTAGAAAACACGATATTTTAAGTCGGAAAACGTACTTGGATGTGTGCAAAGATATTTTTGTTGCGGTCTGTTTTACGGTTGGAGGTAACATGATCAACTACTTCGAATTGACATGCAGTTTTGTACTCGCGTAACTTCGTAACATGTATCTTTTTGCAACCAAGAAAACGTATGAAATAATTACTGATACATAAAATATCAGATGTCTGAGGAACAAAAGGTGGAAAACTGGAAACACAAGAAGTCAAGAACAAGGAACTATCATTCAACAGACTTTAAGAAAACTTAAAACAAAATGGGAATCAATCCTTGAAGTTGCTTATCAAAAGATAAGTAATTAAGTCAGAAAGAAAACAAGGAAGTACATACTATGACAAAAAAATACGATATGGAATAATAAATGTAAAAAAATTATCGTAAGAAAGATCCAAGTCATAATTATTCGTCATTAGTGGGCCAAGGTCTACTTCCGCTAAACCGCGTCGAGGATATGGAAAAAGCGACAACACTGAATAGAAAACCATATTTACAGACTCAAATATTAGATCATGTCGAATTTTCCAGGTACGATATACAGAAATAAATGACAAATAAACACAAACAAATTTTGACATCGGATGGTATTTATATGGCTCGTTGACGACCTTCTTGCACATTCACAGTCCGCTGATGGATGATCAAATTGATTGGACCTTTCATTAGACACGGACCGCCGCAATCGTTCGTCACAACTCACGAACTGTGATGATAAACATTATGTACTCTTTGTATTTACACAAACTCCTTTGAAGTGACTTGCAAAATATATATTTAGATTCTCTTCAAATTGTGTGTAGACTTGCTTTGTGCAATGTTACTGGCTACTTACGGCGAACATTTTGCGCAACGTTTTAATTCCAACGGCTCAAATGCTCGGTGTTAAATTTCAATCAAGTGTCAACTCTGTTTAATAGAATCAGGCGCGACGTACAAGATAAACAAACGGTTATTATTGGCTAAATCAAGTCGAGCCGGTCGTTAGAAAAAATGATAAACATCCTTGACAGTTGTTTACCGCGGTAAATGGTCTTGTTAGTAGGTATTAAGAAGGATAAGATTCTCTATTTCGCAATTATAGCACAATATATTACGTTCATTACATTTATCTAAATCGAAAGGAATACTATTACTCAGTAATTACGTGTCATTTCGAAGAGAAATTATGACTGCAATAAATGGTAGAGAACTAATAATATTACAATGGCCCATGAGCCCATTCCTTGGTATTACCGTCGTTTGATTGAATTGACGTCAGCATCATAGCGGTTTTCGTACGATTTATTTTTCTAATATTATTAAAGGCTATTAAAGATAATGTTATTTTATTACTATTGCTTTGCCAAGAAGAAGTAGAAGTGTCAAGTGTTAACACTAGACATAAATGGAATGAAACACGAGATCGTTCCGGTGCGCTGTATTTAAATGCATTATCTAGGCAATTAATTTTCCTCGGTGAATAGTCTCTAGACGTAAGGCCCATTTGATGGTGAATTATCACCATAGCATCCATAATCGCCGTGTAATTTCTCTCTCAGTGGGGTTCTCTCAAGTAAAAGCTTCTCATTATTTCCAATTATTCGGAGACAGCGAAGTGGTTGCCAGTTTTCAGTTAGGGCTTTCATATCTCCTCCTGTGGGTGTCATAAAAGACGACGAAGATAATTTGTTTCTTCAATGTTTAATGCCCGATGTCCGTGCATAAGGCTGGCTTGATCTTTGTATTCTGAAGATGGCCGCCCATTTATTCTAATTTCATCGTTTATTTCCAATAGAAGTTCAGCAATATCTTGTTCTGTCTGAACTCTGATCAAATATTATATTTCCTCAAGCGGGAGCAGACAGATAACAACAACTGCATTCCAGAAAATCTAGATACAGTCATAGCTTTTATAAAACATCTGGTGACACACTGAACAACAAACGTTTATTTCAAACAAAGAGTAAATCGTTCGGAAAAAATATTTGTTCAGCAGCAGCTACAGTGACTTAAGTAAACATTATCGCTTAAGAAATAATTCCAAACTTCTTATAACTCACAAATACAGCAGTTAAGCAAGAACTTTTATAGTTACCTCTGCAGTTAAATTCAAACCTGTACTTTACCGGCACGGTGTAAATAATATCCATTTTGCGCTCAATATCAACAGCAGAAAGTTGTCGGTTAGAACGACACTTAAATGAACTACGGTTATCGGATACGATACAAGGGAAATAAATCAAGTCAATTTTCACCTTAATCTGTCTAAGGACAAAGCACGGACCTTATTCAATGAGGCCATATTATTCACCTTTCCCAAGTGCTTACGGCTTCAAATCTAGTCTCGATACAGCACAAGCGAACCGTAAAATAGTTATTTATGGTTTATTGCAGCATAACCAGTAAGAGCTATGTATATGAGGAACTGACAGTCGAGATTTTAGCAGTATTTTATGACATTAGCAGAATTTAGTATGTATTGTCGTATATAAAGATCTATATATCATATATTACTAAAGATTAAACGGACAGAACTATTCAAATGACATTAAATTAATGTCAAGACTTTTAAGCAGATCAGATCTCCTGAAAACGTAGACACGGATACAAAAATAGGTTATAGTAGGCTGTTAGAAAGTTGGAACCTCTCGGTTAACGCTTTGCAATTATTGAAGTAGTTTCCAAACAGTATTGCAAGAGCTGTGAAAACTGAGGGTAAAGTAAATAGTGAAGAAAGCTCTTGTTGACAGATAACCCATTGGGGCCGCGATGAGTTTTATAACGTGACCCTCATCCAAATGATTAAAGAACAAGGAAAGACGTGACTGCAGCAATGCTTTCCATTCATATTGCTTCAATTAGGCTAAGCCGCCCTGAACTTTCAAGAGGTTCAGAGAACGTGAATGATTTCAATAACTTCATTACATCCATTTACATTCTAATTAGACACGAAACAAGAAACGATAAAGTTCCATACAAAGATGGAATACATAATGAATGAACCAATATTAAAAAGATAAACACAGATGATACCAACTATGAGTAAATTATAATATTGAATGGCACAATAAGTACATCCCAAACATCGAGATACCAAACAATGATTAGTCATCGTTGAAAAAGCCGGGTCGGTACAAACATATGTCTATTGTGATTAACCCAAATGTAGATCCGCCCACACAACTGAAGTTATAAGAGCAAGGTCTTTCCCAGGCGGCCTATAAACGCGACCTTGCCGTACACTTGTCAGATTCCAATGTGACGGCAACTGAAAAAACATCTGGATAATGAACTGTCTTATCAGGGCTCATGACAAATTGTCATGACAATACCCTCTAGGTCGTCGAACATGTTAAATCTATAAACAGCATTACGTCTATTTTTTATAAATAAATCTATAAATAGACAATAGTCTTGTCCTATAATCGTGGAAGACTTATCAATGAACAAACACTGCATCGTTTCTAGGAATAGAACGTAAATGCTGAATGAAATTCAACCCATGTTATTGGTTCTAAGGTTCCATAAATTTTACGCATAAATAGTAAATACATTTTTGTGTATTACTTAGTCGGTTACAAGGCAAGACCAAATTAAGATACTACGACCAAGTGCATATAGCTTGTCACTCGCACTAGGAGCGGAGATACTAGCATTTATGTAACGAGGTTCGTGAAAGCCGACCAATCGCGTTCGAACACGCCGGCCGCGTCGTGAATACTCGTGAACGCGGCACATACAAACAACAAGTCATGTGAGCGACTGAGCGCCGCGTCCAGGCGCCGAGCTCGACCATGACCTTCACCTGTGCACGTCGATGAATCGCTGTAAACGCAATTACTATGTACACAAACCAAACACTAGTAAGAGCACAACAAAGGGCTATAAATAAAACGAGAGAAAAAATAAAAGATCCCGTCGGCATTACGCTGCAATTTGCACAATGTATTGAACGGAAGTTTAAATCTTCAGACAATGAGCCCAATGTCGGTATGGCGGTATTTCAAATTGCAAATAGAGTCATCGTTTCAAGTACATTATGAGGAAAGCGCGAATTCAAATGTTTGTGAATGGCAAATTATAACACAAGGTTTTTAATCTTAGACGAGATTTAATCGAGATGATAATGATGGATGGGACAAAAATAAACTAAGCTAATTATATAAATCTTGGAAGCGGCTGAATATTTAATTTAATACAGGTTCCTATACAGAGGTAAAGACTTGAAGAGACAAGGGGCTTCCGCGTTAGATGCAAACGCTTCCGTGATGCAACAAGATTGTAGATAAGTTCTTACTGAGTTAGCGACTGTGAAAGTTGACTCTCTGTAAATGTCATTAAACGTGTTAATACATGTGGCATTAATTGAAGCGGACGTAGAACTGACATTCTCCACTAACGGCAAGGTCGTCTAGACATGACCGATCAAGGTCGCACTCTCAAAACAAGACAAACTTAAAATCTAAATATAAATAGAATGAGCACAAACAGTGCCTCAAAGCGTTATGTATGATTGCATTACCTAGAGTGCATTGTCTCCGCATTCATATGTGCATTTAAATTCTTTGTGATGCCAAACTTTCTTCTGCAGATGGACGGCTATATTTAGCTAGAGGCGTATGAGAGTTACTATAAAGGGGATTTTTTTAAAGAATTTTATAAATCAATATACTTATTGTACATATTCAATTGTTATTCAATTGATGACGTTACTAGTGGGGGATTCCCCAGAATCACACTAGAGGTAACGACGTCGGAATGTATGACAGTGTTTTATTGTGGTTTCAATTTCATTTATATCAATTTGGATTATATCTATGGAAAATGTTTGGGTTTGGAAGCATTGGGAGAGAAAGTCGACTTGGCAGACACAAAGATCACAAGCGAAAAGCAAATGCACGATGTAGTACATACTGAAATGGAAATAAGTCACGTGAAACTCGATAAAGGTCGGGCTGTACACGTCTTGGCACTGATACTTATGCAGTTTAATAACAAAGTCTCATGAATATAGAAGGATCATGTTGATGCACTATTTGATGGCATCGATCGAAGAATAACAAAAAACTTCATGGATCATTAAACATTTTAATGGGCGTCTAAGCAAAGGAGAAAGATGGTTATAAAAATCCCTGAAATGAAGCACGCGATGTGTTCGTGGCGACCACGACCTAAAAACATAACGATAAAACGATGAACTTTACGATTGAAGTTGGAGACCAACTTGCAGACGATACTCGAAGTGATTAAAAATATTAATTTATGCCTCAGGATACCTTCAGAGAAGTACACTTAGCAGAAGTTTCTACCAAATGATCAGAATATTGATCTGAAAGAGGTTATAACAAACGACAAAAGTTTATAGTTTAATTATTATTATTCTGTAGAAAGTTAGAGTCGAATTGAATTTCAGAACGATTTTTTTTACGTTTTACAAAATTAAAAGATGTCAAGTCGTATCTATCGTCCAATATACAAATAAAACCTTTTATCAATATCAGCGATTACCATATTAATAATCTCTAGCTTAATTGGAGCACACATGGGCTTGGATTGATAAAACTGATTAAGATTCCCGAATATTTTGTACACATAATTCTTATTATAATCATATAATCTAATCTATTGAACTATTAATAAAAGTGTAACATATGTTGGAAAGAAGCAAGATAAATAAAAGAAAACAATAACAGTGAGTAAAGCTTGACACCATACTATAAATAGGGAGCTATTAATTGAAGCGAAAGATGTGGGAGCAATGAAAAGAGAATTCTTTTAAAAAAAGATGAGATTTTTCGACATACCACGTGACGTAAAGTGGGTGCGTTGGACGATGGTAACGATTTTCTCAGAACCCAGCTGAGACGAGGTTGTGGACTTGCGCACTGGAGTCTACATCCACGTGGCTACTCCATACATTTTTAATTGGATTCATCACCAACAAATCCTACGCAGAAAGAGGATTCTAAGATTGACACTGGACTCAACAAGAACCAGAAGATATTATATTTTTTCGTGACCAGCCGCAAATTGCGAAGTCATATTAGAAATAAACCCAAACGCTAAATGAAATTTTCATTAATGAAAAAGTAATTAAAAATAATAAAACGACACAAGGCATCCAGAATGCTACTGACTCTATGTCTAGAATATAGTTGCAATGTCATGGATCTGTCTCCCAGGCATGCGCAGAACGAAGGGTAGTGCCACGTGGCAATCTCCCGTTGCATAACCTTTCCCATATTGCGGTGATGTCTCGCCAACCCCGTAATTTAATATATAATTTTTGAATAGTCCAAATTAAGATTAAGACCTCTTACACCGTTATTTCTAGTTTCGAAAACATCATAGATACTTTCAGAATATATTTCATAGCTATATAAGTGATGCGAATTCTTGGAAACTACCCCAATGGTTCACATTTTTTTATTCGAAGAAGCAGAAGGGAATGGTCTGGTCATATAACAAGTTTCAGATGTCAGTTTACAAAGTGTCACGGTAGTCGTATCTATTCTAATTAAGTTAATTAGAATGTTTCGCGTGTCATGAATAATTAGCATATCATCGTTATTGCGGGTAAATGAACCTAAGTTTGTTTAGCTACTATACAATAAGTGAGACTCACTTTAGAAATATATTCACACGTATTGAACAATTTTTGCACCTATTTAAAACTTAGATGAGAATATAGTTTTTGAAAGATTTATTGGATAATAATTGACGCAGTTTGTTCAATCTTTAACGAGTTCAAATACCAGGAAGCCAGCAATCGGAGAATGTCTCCGACTACGCCTACAGCACCCTATTAGTGAGTAGTAATACTATTGCATGTTGCAGCCACGTTGCACTGCTGTGACTGTGCGCACACATGCACAGTTTTAAGACCCACACAGGTGCAAGTTCTGCAGAATGACTGCGGAATTCACCCGCCATTTTAGACAGACCGAAAACACAAATTTGGATTCGATGGCAAGTTATTCACCAGTGTTTCATGGGGAGGATATGTGAAGGATACTGTAAAAAGCAATTGCCAATTGAGAGAAATGAAGTCAGTTCCATAAAATTTAAATAAGGCTAGAAGAAGGTTGATATTAGTTGTATTGTATAGATTCGTGCGATTCATTCAGTGGTGCGAAATGATTAGCCAACGTTTTCTTGAGCCACTGACCTCGGACGAAATCGTACTTTGAAGTTTGAACAAAGCAATAAATAATGTTCTCCTTGCTTGATGAACTCTGGACACTCATTACAACAATACCAGTTCCACTTTTAAAACATGTCACCCACATCTAAACATTTTTACTAAACTGTATCATAATCATTGTATTCATCATATATCGCCTCCTGTTTGGCATTTTTTGGTAGAAATTGTATAAATAAAAGATACATAGATGCGTACAACATTGTCAGTAAGGCGAAAACCCGCCATAATGTAACGTGGACGCCACGAGTACCTACGCCATGCTGCGACGCAACCAATCCTTGAATGTAATTAAAAGAAGTATTTCTGACTTTATCAGACACAATATTTACACTCTCGCTTTACCGCCACACAGACAGTTGTAAATCCTGACGTAATTTCCGCAAGCACCATATTATTATGAAGCCATGTGCCGAACACGTCGGCGCGCTACGGTTTGCCATATTAGAAATTCCAATGCGGACCTTATAAAACTAATAGTTTCTTGTGGCACTTTACAATATAATCCATTTATATTTGTCAAAGACTTCGCAGAACCACAAATAAGCGAACTGGATGTTGATAAGAACGCGGATTTGCTGTATATCCATATTACGGTAGAAGGATAGCGGGGTCGCATGGAGTATGCGACGGACGCGCGCGGCAGCTGCGGGGCAACTAAGGCGCGCTGACGGGTGTGGTGCTGGGGGGGGAACGCGGCGTGCCGGCGCGCGACGTGAGCGGGGCGAGGGGAGGGCAGGCGGCGTCTGAACCGCGTCTCTAGTTCGCTAGTAGAGGCCCGCCGTGAATTGTGCAACGTCAGCAGGCGCGTGCGTACAGCCGTACCCGACTTCGCAACAAAAACCTCGATACAATACTTGCGTCGGCGATTATGCGAGCATCAAGTTTTCACACAAACTCGTTATACTATACACCGATGTTACTTTATAATTATCGTGGGATATGAGTCGTCATTAACAGTTTTTTCGTTACACCCGTCAAGGCTGGCGTTGTTTTTATCACATTAATGATTGGCCAATATTGTCTTGTAAACATGTTGCACGTTCTTATGAACGCAAAGTTTATTTGCAGTCTGCGGTTTATACTTAAAGAGGAAATTCTTAGCAAATATGAAACCGAAGATTTGAACAATGTAGGTAATCAAACAAATTATTTGAATTATTACTAAAACTCGTCTCCGATAAGAACTCGAATCGAAGAATGAGTAGTAAAACAAAGTGATGGTTTCCCATTTCAATGAATGATGTTTCAGTTATCATCAGAATAGGTAGTTGGCGGTGGAAAATCCAGACACTGCAATAACTTCACGAGTCTCAATCGTGACAAGAATATGAATTTCTGATTGTATGATGATGTATCCAGTTCAGCATATACTAATATTTAAATATGTAATTTGAATTGAGGAAAAAGTAAACAAAAATGCATTAGATTCAAATGTGAGATTTGTTGTTTACATGTCGAAGGATAACGTTACGTCGATGATGGTGGATGACGTGATACTACCGGAAAAGAGCATGATGAAGTCAAAATAAACATAACACATAATGATTTTAGAGCACGACTAGAGAAAAATAAGCAACATATATAAAATACTTTTAACGAAAGTTGTTTTCTTGATGAAAATGCTTTAGGGACTATAGAAAAATTGAAAGTTACAGAAATAAAATCTCTGTCGACAGCAGGTAAAGATAACTATGCGTTTGCACCAGAAAACATTCAACATGTAGATATTTCGATACTTGTCACATGAAACAAATGTCATAACTTTTGTTGAATGTTGAATTTGCGGCGCGAAACATTCAATATACATGTTTTTTAAAGAGATTTGTCACGTTTAAGTTTGCACTGTTGTTTGTTTGTGTCTTGAAACTTGTCAATAGCTTTTGTTTAGTGCAAGGTTACTAACTAGAAACATTTTGATAGCTAATTTTAAAAAATATTTCGCGTCAAAAAATTGCGTGACGATGCGAACGCGAATCTCGATACATTGACAGAAAACAGATATTGCAACACTGGCGAAAGATTCACATAAAAACAACTGACACAAGTGTCCTAATACTCAACGAGTTGGAAGCTAACAATGGTAATGTAGGTACTAGGCGATCAAGATATTATGGACATTATTTTATTTATTTACAAACTAACCATCAAGCTGTAGGCCATCTTTGCTCTTAACTTGACTAAGAATCCTTTACAAATTCTTAGGCAAGTTTCTTCAAAAATAGTTTTAACATTTCATTTCGTACGCATGCAGTCCAACCATCGCGTTTAGACATATATTTCCGGGCATAAAACATACTCGTAAGGCTACAAAAGCAGTTTCTTGCTGACCAAATCAACATAAACCTTGTAACTAGTGGAAAATTTTAGTTTTAACCGGGCAATTAAAATTATGGAACTTAATGCAAAATGCACGACTTTTAAGGGACGTTAATGGATACTGCATGATTTTTGTCGCTATGACAATTTATTTGAAAGAAACGTTCAAGAAATTTCCAAAACGATAAAAATAAAACCTTGGTAAATTTTTTATAGCACCTATGTCCATGTAAAGGTACAAGTAAATGTAGCCAACAGTGACTGCAGATAATATCAATAAAAGACAAGTGAAGAATTTAATCAATGATCTCATGATTCTTTTCACTTTCTTATTTTTTAGCATACTTACACACTTTGGTTGAGCTTTTCTTAACAAAGCATCCAATGTCAGGACCTCTTGCAATATCACCCATAGGTGACATTGTATGATGAAAAAGTAAACAAAACTGGAGAATTAATCAATTTGAGAAGAATGTGTGTCAGGTATTAAACGGGTGCAGAGTGCCAAGGTGAAGTTATACAACACCGAAAGAATGTTAATACAATTAGAAACGACGATAAGAAGTAGCGTGAAGAAAAATCAATGGCGACATTTCCTGCGATTGTCGACAGACTCGGCTATGGTGTTTATTGTCGATTATAGCATATCATGGCTTTCATTACTTGTGTTACTTGGTGGCTACTGAACAGATGCAAGGAAACCTATCAATCATCTCATCGCTTATTATAATTTGTTTGCGGGCGGTGTAGCATTTCTTCTTCTTAAAATTCCTGGATTTTCTTCTTTTTCGTGTGGTGACTAACCTGGTGTCAGAGTTTTTATGTCGCCCATGAGCCTCTGACTTGGCTTCACATGCCGTTGAGAAATATCTCATAATTCCCGGTGAAATGGTAATTATATCATCTAGATAGAGACCGCAGACAAAGGGTTAGAGGCGGAGAAGTTTTATTGAAACATAACACAGAAAATATATTTTTATATATTAGATAGATAGATAAATCGTTTATTTGGTGCACACAAAAGACAGCATGAAATACAAAAACACGATTAAATAATAACTAAATACATGAAAAGCATGCATGCATGTAGGTATGCATTAATAGCATTAATATTTGAATATGATTTCAGGCTATGGCCGCCGTGGCTGGCGCGTACATGGCGTAGTCTGTCAAATTTTCACACACTCTTCGCAGTAAATCAGTTATCTAATTACGTAACATATTATCGTAAACGATTACAACTAATCTGTTTCATTTTGACAGTTCAGCAACGTTCGTTGCGTTATTTACTTTGTTGAGCAGATTTTATTTTCGAACTTATGAAGCAATGGATTAGCAATCTGTTTTAAAACGATTCTGATTAATCGTGTATTACGAAATTAGGGTACTGGCTATATCGGCAATAATGCGTCGAATTTTGGCATTTAAGCGCTCAATTTTCTCTGGTTTATCGGCGCAGACATACGACTTTACATATCCACTGACAAAATAATGCAATAATGTCGAATCGTACGAACGAGGCGGCCAGTTAACAAGTTCATTTCGTGAAATTAGTCCTTCGTCAAATGTTCGCCTCGGTAAAAACTAAGCTTTCCATAAAGCAAGGCTTTCGCGTCAGCCGTTTCCATGGATAATAAAAAGAGACATTTTCTCCGTTTGTGTTGGTCTTTATCCTAAAGGGTTGCAGATCCAAACACCAGCTTTTGTATTTCTTTTAATATATGTTGGAAATATTTCTTTCATAGCTCTACTTTGATAATAGCTACAATTTTTTTTTCAGACGTTTGTTTGCCTATGGGCATGGCACCCATCTGCCATGACATAAGGGTGAAAAGTGGTCCACCGCCATTGACAGCGTTTGTACATTTTAATTTCTTTTCGCTGATCACTAGTTGAGGAATTAGTTCCAACTCAGTTTTACGTCGTATAAAATTATGGCTATGTTAGTCGTTATCAGGGCTGCAGAAGGTCGAGGAGGTATGCAACTATACACGTGGAAATCACAGTCGCTATGGAGACTAGTTATAGCCGTTGCATAGTAGAATGAAACCGATAGCGAAAATATTTTTATTGCTTTTTGCTCACACGGTTTTACAACTGCTAATAAAACGATCTCAACGTTACCAGTTTCTAGGCTCAATTCGCTAGACTTAGTTTACCAACATTAGAAAATAATAATCTTAATTTAAATAATAGGTATACAACAAACATGTAAAAGAATAATACAAAACAGATCTGATAATTTAAATAATCAGAGACATACCTGCTTAAAAACTATATCAAATAGCTTCTTACCCAAATGGATTTAAAAACTATATAAAACAGCGACACAAAATAATGAATTAAGTAAAGAAGCTTTGCCGAAATCCTTGCAAAGTTGTTGAACAAGTTTTTAGTCACAGTGGTCCAATCCCGGCTTAGGTTCGTTAGTGGCGATAAAAACACCGGACAAACCAGTACCTTGACACAAAGCTACAAAACAGACAGACGCCAACAATAATGGAACAACTGTGTTTTCAGTACCGTACAAGATAGGTTTTCACACAGATGCTTGGAACATGATTGGAGAATCGCTAACTTCAGCATCCAATGCTGGTTTTGAGAGTGTAAGATGGACACAATATGAAAGGGAGGAGTTTTGTATGCAGTATATTGCGAAGATTCAGTTCTTTGTACGAGTAAACTCCTCGTGTTCTGGCTGGAGGTGTGGTGGGCGGTGGTGCAATTCCTCGCCCACATATTTCGCCCACAGTCGGGCGCCACTGAAATATATTGTGACGTTTTGCATTTGATAATGCCGACATAGTTACTCGTACTATTTTAAGTGACCTCGTTTTCAATGAAACAAGTTTGCAAAGAAAATTTTCCGAAGCATCAGCAGATTAAAATGGCGTAGTGATTTTTATTTATGCGTTAGTTGACCTCTACGTATAAATTGTTGCTTCGAACAGTGACAAGTTTTTGGAAGAATAGATAATTTGATTATTCGACTCTAAAATCGCGGAAGCACGTCAACGCTAAATGATGAACTCATTTCCATTTCAAAGCGTCCTTCACTTTCCACATTTCACGTGTAAGGCCAGGAGCGCCGAAGTTATTTTGATTCAGCTTTGCATATAAACATGCTTGTATCAAGAGGTTTATTTCCAACAACCACTCAGTGGATAATGTTGTTTTTGCAAAATATGACAAGAGGTTATCTGGTGATATAATTAAGTTTGTTGAAATAAATAATCCTATGTTAATTATATCTGACGTATTTATAATTATCATGATACAAATTATGCATTTTGTTTATGCGATATGTGAATCTTTCAATCAATATGATAAGTGTTCCAAAGAATCTAACTTTGCAATTTTTAGTGAATCATAGATTTAAAATAAAAACTGCAGCCAATGAACCATGATACAAATAGTACAATGAAGCACATGTAGGTAAGTCAACGCCTAATATAACCAACATAACTAGGCCAGAAATAACTTATTAATCTGGAAAATTGCTAGTGTGACAAGTTTCCGTGCTCCATGCGATTTAGCTAACTCAAAAAGTACGGCAATCGCAAATCCAACACGCCCAATCTAGTCTAGACGTACTCTGGAGATAATTAGGCCACGAAAATCGATACAACCAGAATCCATTAAGAGTTCTACGTTAAACTTGTAGTAGAGTTTACTATTAACGATGGAAACAATACTATTTGTTGATGTGTGATTGTGAAACAAGTTCACAATTCATATTTCCATAATAGGTTTGTGTGTGACCTAATCGTTTATGAGGTTTAGTATTTCTTAGAGAAAAAGGGAAAAGGATAAAAAAAAGACTTCTGACGCCGTCGGGGATTGCCTTGATTTGTATATGTTTTAGCTGCAGCAAGGTTACTTCAAGGCAGTTTTCTTGAATCCTTGTAGTCGTTTAAGCTATACAACGCTCTGGCTTAATTTTCATGGATGTAAAAGAGTTACCTTCCGTCCATTTAGTTCGGTTTTAAATCGAGTAGCCAATAGCCATTAGGCAAGCTAGCAAGGAAACCTTTGTTAGGATCTCGCTTGTGTTTTAAAGTGACTGTATCTGTGGTTTACCTTAAATGCAGTTTATATGTAGAAAAGAACCATAATTATGTCAAAATGACAAAAAAAAAAACAACTATTAATGGTCAGACCAGCGTATAGTAAAAAATATGCATTGAGGTAACAAACGATAACTTATCACTTGCGTCAACTACGGTAACACGTTACCTTTGCTTGACTCCTGCGCATAATTGGGAGGCGATAACCAATATAAATATACACTTAATTTAAGACATTTCTGATAACGTTATTTTGTTTAAAGTCTTTATTTTCAAAACAACGTTCTCACTCAGTCCCCTCGGTGCTTTGATATAGTGGGGCGACGGGCCTGACCTGTATTTACTGAGAGTAATCGCTACTATTCACCTGGCTTTGGGTCTAAACTCCAACGAAGCAAGAACAGCTATAAAACTGGCTACTAATACTAATCTCAGTATTAACATTGTCTGATAGGATAGTGAACTCATAAATTCACACACGGCTGATCTTCAATCAGACAATAAAACGTTTGCTATTATGATTCCGATCGCTTGCATGTGTTGCATACTAATGAGGGTCGAGCATTCAAGCTTGTACTTACAGTACTGAGTAACGCTAACGCAAGGCAGGTGCACATCTCAAAGGCCAATTGATGCCAACTGCATTTGGTGTCTCGCTCGTCATTTCCGTAGAACTTCCGTAAACAACACAGCCTCAACCTCGTGTAAATGGGAAAAACGTGATTCACATCCTTGTCTACGTCATCGTGATCAAACTCTATGGCTTGGCAGTAAGCAGCTTAGGACCGGTCTAGACGATTTGGTCACGGTGGCCATCGATGACTTGTATTTGTTAGTATAGTAAAAAAAATTGTCATCTGTCAGTTAAGGCTAGCTTGTTTAGTCTGATGTCCACGGAGCGTAGAATTGACACGCTGAAGCAACGCTATTGTTCTATTTGTTTTTGTTATGAGATGGTGAGCTTTTTTAGTTGACTTCCAGGCATTGTTTTATCTAAGTATTTAGAGAGAATAGGCTTTTCGAAATATTTGTACAGTTCAGAAGTAGGTCGCCCTCGGCTATCTCAACATGCTTAACTGAGCACAGACTCGGAATCGATTGAAGTAAATGATTGCGCAGAGATAGAAATTCTAACGATAATAGATCCGTAAGTATTCAGTGATTAATGTATATGTTAAGTTTCTTCGACAAGTGCGTACTTGTGCGGCCATCAACTTTCCAATTTCCCACACACATAAATACGTGTTACAACGCTTAACAAACTGAACGGATGTCAAGTTAGCTTAGCCGCTCATTTCATAGGAAACACGATACAATGTTACGCCAGCTGTATCCGATTTATTATTCATATTACATTTTGGATCTTATGTTACAGCAATAAGAATGCCCAGCATACGTTTGATAGTATTTTTGCCAAGTGAGGCAAATTCCCAGTCTCACGCAATGTTTTGCATTAAGGCATTGTTTAAGAAAATTTACACAATATAAAGTTTAAATAACTGAAGTAACTTGTTTTTGTGTTTCACAGGAGCATGCCGTGACAAGTCATTTATCAAAAGTTGCTTACGTGAAAATATTCTCGCTCATTAACAATGAATTTGCATAGATTGGTAATATAGACAACAGTTCAGGCTCTATTCAAGTCTAATTTTGTATTCGGGACATTATTGCTGCACACAATTCTATCTACCAATGTGAATAAACTTCTAAACAGACAGCTTGACATCAAAATTCAGATTGACATGGAACTTGGCAGTGTAACAATATCCAACATGATGAAGTATGTATAGCATTTAAATGGTAATCAAAATCATAACCATAAATAAATTATACAACTATTAAACTGACGCTTTCGCTTATTTTTATTAGTCGTCATAACATTAATTCGAATGACGTAACCAGGAGAACATGGGCACGCAGAAGTTCAAAGAACTCGGTAGTATCAATCAACGGCGGAACGACTCGACTACTCGAGTGACTCCCACAGCAGCTGATTGACCTAAAAAACAACAAGCAAGAGAATTCTAGAAAGGGACAGCTAGAGGAATAGAAAAGCGCGTGAAGGGCGTCACGTAGGCAAGCGACAACAAGCAGTAGGGCAAGGTCGTCAATGGAATTTTGTTGATGATTTTGGTAATAGTAGGTTGTGGTTGCGTGTGCGCATGTCCTTAATTCCTAAGGAAGTAAACATGAGTATGGAAACAACATAAATAGTTGATTCGTAATTGCTCAGATTTGCCGAGGTTTCAGGTCGTAGAGGTCAGGATTTGAGATACTCGTAAATAAGGAAATATAAAGGACGTCATGAATAATGTGTTTTTCGTTTCTCTTCCTTCCAAGATGTTATTTTAGTTAAGAATTTAAATCCTTACCGTTCTCCAAAGAGTTTCAAATAAAAAAAGTATCCACGTGTAACATTACAAGGACTACAGCCTCTACCACTACTCGGCGTAATTATTTCAGTTTACCAAACTAATTTATTATTCCACAAGAACCTTCTTAAATCTGACAGCCACAGAGCAGTCACTTTTCAAAACATTTAAATGTCAAAGGCGAAAGTTTACCTTAGCATAAGTTTACCTTTTGTGCTGAGTTTTCCAAACATTCTCGTTTTGGACAAAGAAAGCATAATCAGAATAATCAGCCTATAATAATCCCACTGCTGGGACACAGACCTTCTCTCTGTGAGGGAGCGTGAGCCATAATCCACCACGCGGGCCTAGTGCGGGTTGGTGGATGTCACATGTCGTCGAATTTTTGGTTCTAGGACATGCCGGTTTCCTCCAGACGTTTTCCTACACCGTTTTTGAGAGCAGTGGTGATGAAATTAAATACACAAAGTGCCTGCCTGGGTTAGAACTCGCGACCTACAACTCGTAAGTCAGGGCCGATCCCACTGCGCTCCAGTGCCCCACTGAACAAAGAAAGACTTGAGGAGAAATAATTGAATGAAATTAAAAACATATAGTTACTAACTTTATGAACTTGTTTATTTGTTTACTGTTTTTTTTTATCTGGCTGACAAATCGTATGTGGCAAGTGGGTCACTTTGATGTGTGAAGGCTACGGCGACGTGTAACTATTTTAAAACTGCTTTGCTGGTGTACGTGGTTTCTGACAAGTCTACTAGGGCACCATAAAAGACAAGTGTTATGTCTCACATTCCACATTAACACCATTGTAATCTTTTCCCAGGCTTTTTGGAATATTCTTCTCCATTCGAATTCCAACCAGGTGCTGCTAAACCGCAATACCGTTGGTTTGATATAAAATTATTGCAGGCTGACCTCAAGCCGTCCAATGGACCAATTTCGTAAAATTAGATTCGTTGTCAAGACTTCCGGGTTCTGTCTGACTGCCCGTGGTGCCGCAAATATTCGCACGCCCGCCCGTCCAAATATATCCCGTCGTGTATGCATCTACAACATCTATTATTTGAAACACAGTATTAGTGACGGAGGTCAGTCTAAAACCGATGTTCTAACGACTGCATCATTGTTAGCCAATAGTCTACAAGGTGTATTAGATGTAACAGTTCCAGGAATTACGACTCGTATGGCTTCGTTACCATCGCGTGTCTATTCATGCGTTGATTTACTCGCCACTTTACGGTATTTAGTGCTTATTGTGTTTCTTGTCGGCGATTGGCCGGCGACCAATAGCCAGTAACTTGTATGATTTGTAATAAAAAGATTTTACTTTCTGCCTTTAGGTATGTGTTATAAATGTGAAACCAAAACATCATGCACGCTGTATTCTTAGAACGAATTATGAAGTTTTGGGAAGGTTAATTTTCCCAGTGGATATTTCTGGCTTTCTAGCCTGGTTATAAGCTGGGACTACTACCATATCCAACTAGCAGGCTAAACTCAAAACGTCTAACAGCCCTTTTAACAGGGATAATCCTATGTAATTTTCCAGAAGGAATTGGAACGTTTAAAAATAATAAGTCTGTGCGAGCTGTTGGTAAGCGTTTCACCAGATAGTTATCGATGTTGGAGTTCATTTTTCACTTATAAAGCGACTATGAGTAATGATGGCAATATTCAATATGAAAAGTCTTGTAAGCTCACCGTAGCTTTCTCTTTTCAATCATCTGCAATGATTAATTGCGTAGGCAAAACCCGCTAGTGCATTAGAAAATAATTCTGCAGGGAATCAAAGGTTTTTGTCTTCGCAAACTCCCCGTTCTAATTAAAAGAAGTAAAGTTCGGGAAGTAAAGTTAAGAAAGTACTTGTCTAGATTACTTGTCCCCGTTAGCAAAAAGATAAAAAGAACATCCGACCGTAAAGTAAAATCAAGGTATCGAGAACATAAAAGATTGTAAGCTCGACGGCACTTTACTATAGCTCTTAAGGGTGTTATTGAGTTCTTTTATTGCTGGCCACATCCTTTTGTTCCTTGAGCACCTATTAACATCGCTGAGAATTTATGGATTAGTTTTAACTTTGATGAAGGAGCCGACGCTGACCTCAACACTAACTTTTGCTCAAATTACAGAAAGTTGTCGACCATACTATTATTCAGCGACAAATACTTAATATTATATCATCATTGGGAATGAATACCAGAATAATATGAATTTATTATACAGTACAGCTGGGATCAACAAATAAATTTGTTGAACGAGCCTCGCCGTTAAGCCAATTACCTTCCATTGTGATGATGTAACTTACTAGAAAACCATATTTATTCAACTGTGAGCTCAATAACTATTACCCGAATAGATTGGCCGTATTGTGTAATGAAATGAATATTTTGACGTACTTACAATCAAAATAAGGCCAGTTTTCTTCATTTTCCATAACTGAAAGATGTATTATTTTAGTTCGAAAATATGAAAACAGCGATAGCTCAAAGTGTGGACACCAGACGGCCAAAAACAGTTTAAAAAAAAAACAACGAACCGATTAGACATTTTTTGTTGATAAAAGCGTCTACTATATTTAATATGTTAATACAGCCCAAAAAAACCTTTTAAACTTTCAAACGCAGTAGACAGCCACCCTACTGCGTTTGAATTTTTTATAGAGGGTTCACCGTTGGGTACGTGTCTACGTCATAAAAACATCGAGTCGTCCAAAATGGCGGCGAACGTGACCTTGAATAGTACTACGGGGATGGGGACTGTCTGGATCAGATTAAAATTTTATCGATTTTACGCATGTGTTGCGCGGTGGTACTTTCACCTCTGTAATGCACCTCATAGGAGCGTGACAGTTGGTAGTATCGGTTCTTGGAAATGGTCCGATATTCTCATTGATAAAATAACATGGTAATGTCGTTGTTCGCTGTTCATACAAACTCATTGTACGGAATGCGGGTTGTATTATAGTAAAAGCCTTAATCACAATTTACACTGAATCTTGAACAGTTTCATCACAGGTCCTAAGTCAGTGCCCTGCAAGACCGCCGAGCGTCTTGCTCTGTTTATCAATGTTGACCATTGTATGCTTATAATGACTGGCAGCTTCGCAGACAGTGAGTGCCTGTGGCGAGAATGTGTTTGTGCTAATTTCACATTAGCGGCTGTCTTTGTAAACCTAGATATGATTAAGATCTAAGGCTTTGTTAAAAACGATGAACACATTTTTCTGAATCCCACTGTGATTTACTATCAGAGTTAGTTATCATTGATCTTTTATGATTTCTACGAACGTTTATCTATTATTTTATCTGTATTGATGGTCATTGCTAAAAGATAACACCAATCAGTGAAGATAACAAGAAGAGAGTATTACTATTATGAAAACTGACGGAAAGACACAGCAGATAGAATTATATTATAGAGCTAAAGCATGCTTCAATGTCAGTCATGTAACCCCAATTACTAGTAACTACTTTGACGAAATTTAATTAGCAGTATTACATAAAGGTCGACCTTTACCGAATAAACAAAATATATTATTAGATTAGAAAAACAGGTTTTTCAGGTTAGCAGTAGTAGTCAGATTCAGGTATTACAGTAATTAACATACTTACGAAATTTCGTAACTTTTAAGATGTTTGTTTATTTGGCAAGCCCAAAACAAACTCCAAGCATAATTTTCGTAGATTAATCATTCAATTCAAAGATAATAATGATATTATTAAACAGATAATATAATAATATCACTAAAGTTGACAAGGTCATAATTTCACAAGTAGCGAACAGATAGTAGAGAAAAATAAGTCTGATAGTGGTGACATTCGACTCGCGAGTGGTCAGGCTGTAAACAGCCCATACTGTGTATCCGAGACAAGGCCAGGAGGATGGACATAAGCCCCAAAAGTGTTTCTAAGTACTTCTAATATGAAAGCTGTCAGCCTGGCACTGCAGGAATTATTGCTTCAACTTTGATTCAATTGAGAAGTTCTAAAAGCGGATAATGTATAAATGAATATTAAACATAAATTATTATTAAATCTTTAGACTTCCATTCATAAGATTGAGTGCTAACAAAAGAACAAGGTCGGAATAAATTTCCACATAGTAAAAAGGTTAAAAATCAGAGAACATAACGGAATATTAGAGAACAAAGTCCACGGGCTACTGAAAAAAAATACAAGGGCAGGGGATAACTTTTTTTATTCTATGACTCACCGCAGCGAGTGTGTCGGATTCGTGGGCTTACCTGAAAAAAAAAACAACGATACAATATGCGATATGGGATCGGCCTTGGGTTGGTATTACAATTTGGATTTCATTGAGTTAGAAGCAAGTGTATTCGAATGTCAGGCTCGGTGTAATGGGGAAGGCGTATCGTTTTCGGTAGCAGGTACTATTTTATGGCTTTATGAGGTACCGCGTTGATTGATTGATTTATTCGTTGTTTGTGTATCTAATCTATTGAGTAATGTTGAGCGGTAAGCATTTGAATACCTGCAACAGTGTATGTAGTAGGTTGAAAAGATACAAGGGAGCAATGGATTTTATTTATTTATGATGACACACAATTTCAAAGCAATAAGGCTTGCCATTTCTAGCTTCGAATAAATCACTCCGTTTTTCACATTGGATACCGAAACAAGTGGCAACAACACACACACAACTCACAACAACAACAACTCACAACCTCCCAACCCCCCAACCCACTCGCCCACTCAACTCACTTGTGGTACAAATGGTGGTGGTTCTTTAATTCAAATGATTGAAGAATTTGCATTCACTTCTTTACCTGCCCTAGACCTATTATTGAAAAACGCGTTGAATGGAAACGGTTGAGTGACTAGGTATATTTTATGGCGCCAAACGTGATTACTTTATAATTATAGGGTATAATTTAAAATGCAGTTTACTGTATTAAATAGTTCTACATAACTAGCATAATAATGCTCCTAAGAAAAAAGATTAGCCGTGAAAGACAGAATGCTCATAATATTGAACTTATAATTACTTAAGTAACACAAAGAAATTTAAATTCGAAAATACGTATTGTTATTTTCATATTTCCACATAATATACAAACGCGTACAATGATACATGACAATTCAGTTCACACAAGTGAATGAGTTGTCTGTCAAATATTATAAAGATTAACTTACTTTAGATTCATATTTTATTTGAAGCAGTAACTGTTGTTATTACAATTAAACCTTCAAGCAAAAATTCGATCCTAAATGAAACCAATCCTTAGTGAAAAGCTTTTTGGGGAACATAGAGCTTAAAACGTCCTACAAAGATCAAGGGTATAAAGAGACTCTTCTTACCCTTTCAAGTTACAATTAACATGATTAACTGGCGAATGACTGCTGGCCATCCTGTAGATAGCAGTAATCTCATAATCACCTGTACCGACAACTACTGTGGGTGATAAAGTGGTCCTATCTGTGGTCAGGATGAGACCACACGAGAGGTTGCTGATAACTATTAAAACTAGTGCGCAATTAGAATTGAAAATTGAATAGTTATTTTAAAAAGATGCAGCATAAAGAATACTTGTAGATAAGGTGGAATGTTAAATACACTACTAAGAAAGATGTTAAAATATCTGACATTCCTTGTAAAATTAGCAAAAAGTGCTAAAGATAAAAAAGAACAGCGCTGAATTGACTCATCATGTAGTTTATTTCTAAAAACGGCTTAATTAATAATTAGAACTCCTTTAACACGTGTGAGTTTAAGTTAATAAATAAATTCAAAAGGTCATCGCACTTTCTGCGTGCGATAAACAAGTCTCAATTTAAAATTCAAGACTGTAGGTACCTCGTCAATGCACTGAATATAATATTAAAACGTTAATTCTGATTGTCCTTGTCCCATGTTCACTCGTCCAAGACATAATGAGTGTGTATTAGATTACTGAGAATTTTAAAACAGCTGTTTAACATAACTTTCGTGGGATAGGTCACGTAGACGGGACATTTTCCAAAAGCAAAGGTTGGGTTTTCCAATGAGAGTATTTAATAGAGACGAGAGGGAACATGGATAACGTTATGAGGACATTTGGTAATAAGAAAAGACTAGACAAAAACATCCGCTTTTCACACACTACTTTAAGAACAATAATAATACTTGATGACATGACAATACTGCCCCACACATAACCGTTTGATATAGCGGTATGATAAGCTTCACTATGATCAGTAACGGTTACTAGATGACAAGCGACAATATGTTATATCCATTTTAACTGTCCATTATATTATTATAACTTTATATATCTTGGTTTTCTTAATGCACCCAGATAGGTTCTATCAACTGTTTAATGGGAGAAACGAAGTTATTCATTAAATATAAGATCTAATTTCTTGGAAAGCAGTGAAAATTCAATCAGCTACGAGATCGAGACCTTTTTAGGTCTTGCTCGCTTTCGAATCTGCACAGCAAATATTAAATTTTATTTCTTCAACAACAGTCTGAAAACTAACGAATGGTTCATTTGAATTTTTTGAATTTTACTCAATCAGCGCCTGTCTGAAATTTGCAAAGGCGAGACTTCAGAGAAACTAAAAATTCAATATACTTTCGTATAAAATGTTAGTATGTCCCGTCAAAGTGAAATATCAAAGCTCGTACATAGTTGCTTGGCACCATTCCGCTTGAAACCATACACAACGCTTCAGAGTCAAGTGTCAGTTATGAAAGATCAATCGTAACTGTGGTTCGTGCTCAATAATTAATGTTTTTAATAGCTTATTGCAAACCGTATTGGTCAATAGTGTGATTGACTCATCATTGAGTAAGGCATTTGCAATTGGAAACCGGTAGCACTTTGCAAGAACAATAATACGATACGAGGGCTGCACTAAAAGTATCGGGAATGGAATATTTCCACTGTTCCTATCATATTAAAATCTTTTTAATTGAAAACTCCTTGGTTTTAAAAATCGAATACCATTTATTTATTTAAAAAAAGATTCTCGGTCTTGTCACAAGGTTTTGTCAAACTTGTTTAGTCGTTGAGAAAATGGAATTGACTCGAGAAAATTCAAGAGCGATGATTTATTATGACTTTCGAAGTGGTTTAACACAAAACAGTGTGTTGACCGGATGATTTCTGCATTTGGTGATGAAGCCCCATCCAAAACCACAATTTATCGCTGGTTTGCTGAATTTCAACGTGGACGTGTCAAGCTCAGTGATGATCCCCGTCAAGGTCGTCCAAAAACTGCAGTCACCCAAGAAAACGTTGATGCTGTGCGTAAGCTGATTGAGGAAGATCGACATGTGACATACCGCGAAATTCAGGCAACTTTAGACATTAGCATGAGTCAAATACAAATAATCTTGCATGAACAATTAGGTGTAAAAAAGTTGTTTTCCCGATGGATACCGCATTCGCTCTGTGAAGAGCAAAAAGCGGCTCGCGTAACTTGGTGCGTCAGAACTCTCGAAAGATTCCACGCAGGATCCTCAAATGCTGTATACAACATTGTATCAGGTGACGAATCCTGGATATACGCGTACGAACCCGAAACAAAAAACCAGTCACGAGTTTGGGTGTTCGAAAATGAGTTAAAGCCAACAAAAATTGTTCGTTCACGGAGTGTTGCAAAAAAAATGGTGGCCACGTTTGTCTCCAAAACCGGCCATGTTACGACTATTCCTCTTGAGGGACAAAGAACGGTTAATGCAGAATGGTATGCTAGCATTTGTTTGCCACAGGTCGTTTCTGAACTCCGTAAAGAGAACTGCAACCGCCGCATCATCCTCCATCACGACAATGCGAGTTCTCACACCGCTCACAGAACAAAAGAGTTTTTAGAGCAAGAAAACATAGAATTATTAGACCATCCGCCGTACAGCCCCGACCTAAGCCCTAATGATTTCTATACTTTCCCTAAAATAAAGAATAAATTGCGTGGACAGAGATTTTCATCACCTGAAGAAGCTGTGGACGCCTACAAAACGGCCATTTTGGAGACCCCAACTTCCGAATGGAATGGTTGCTTCAATGATTGGTTCCATCGTATGGAAAAATGTGTCAAATTTCGCGGAGAATACTTCGAAAAGCAATAAATACATTTTTAAATAGTAATTTTGTGTCACTTCCTTGATTCCCGAAATTTTCAGTGCCGCCCTCGTATATGGTTATTTTATAGATGAATGTCGGAAAGGGTGGTCAAGACTTGATTGTTTCAGAATTAAGCATTTTTGTAAATATTCCATCTTAAATGGACTCGACTATGACGGAAGAGCGAAACACAAACACGTCAACAAATGTTGCACATTAAAACAAATCAAAACAGCTTATCTATCAAACAAATACGTCACTCAGCAGAAGCTTTCACAACTAGGTCTGAACAAGTTAGACTTATCACATTATTACAATTAAAATAGCTCAAGTCTCATTCAGCTATCGAATGAGTTATGTAATTAAAGTAAGTATTAGCAAAACAATATGCCATGTGCCCTTCAAAGCGCGAAGGTCATAAGTGTTTGTATAAAACAGTTGATAAAATTTGATATGCCTTATCTACTCATTTACAGAATAATTTCGCCGCTCAGTTCGAGATATGGCATGTAAACGTTGTTGTAGAAAATATAAATATTGTTAATCGAGTTACTTACTCGATTTAATATTTGCTACACAATCTCAAAATTGCAGAGTTAACGCGTATCCGAACCGCAGTGAGCAACACTCAAGTTATCACAAACTTTAATAACTTGTTTATAGCGCAGTTACGGTAACAGACCGGTTAAACTAAAAATAACTTAAGACTTTGAGACTTAATCGCCAACATCCCGATGCGTACGCGCACGGTTTTAATCTAAACGTTAACAACGGCGATGCAATGATTAATGGAATAAATAAAGTTATAGCTGATGTGCATGCAATTCCAATCATGAAAGAAAGATGGATAGATCTGATAGTTCACAACAAGAGATCTGGTTGTTTGATAAATGCATAACTGGGATGACTAGCCTTCAAAATATTTATGCCAGAATGAAGACAAAAACAATAACGGTTTGTTGTTTTCAAACTGTTGTTGAAATGAAATCATCAGCTATATGAGACGCCATTCGGTATCAGATACGCGGCGCGATGAACGATTGCAATAGTTCATTGGAATGCATTCGATGATAGAGATGAATCATAATCAAGTACTTTGATGCCAGTGATGTAATCATTCCAAAACCAGGCTCGTTTACATGCACAACTGGGTCAACCATAATATAAAAAGCGAGGGCCATATTTGAACACAGATCGACAAATCTGGCGGTAGCTTCAATTTGCAGAAGGACTTGGCACATGACCAAATATTTCAACAGAAGAATTACTTTACCTGTTTTGCCAATAAAATATGTGTATGTGTGTAGGTAAGGATTGGGTAATAACGCGTTGAAATATTTTTTACCTTTAAAACGCTTGGTGCATGGAAAAACACGATTGGCGACGCGGCGAGACTCGACAAAAATAGCTCGCATCAGTACGATACGGCATTTTGATATGACCGCGCGGCGCATGCGTCTGGGCGGGGTGCAAGTACAGAAGATTTATTGTAAGCAATCCAAAATCATCCATCATATTGAAGGGTAATGTTCGTAACAAATCTAGCTCCAACTATAAAGACGAAGGTGAAGTGTTCAGAACTCAGGCATAAGAAGATGAAAGAATATGGAAATCATTATTTGATATACTTACTATTATTGAGCTTCGAGAAATTGGAAGATATTGTCTCAAGAAATATGCCCCAGTAAACAACGAGAATTGGATAAAAGGCAAACTGGGTATCACCATTCACGGATAAAGAACCAAGAAGGGAGTGCCCGCCCTAATTAATATTAGACTTACAACATGACGATGACCTTCTTGGTCATCCATCATTTACGCAATCGATATGAGATCGCTGCCCGCCAGTCCCTTACACCTCAACTTACGCGCATGCACGCTGAGTCAAGGCCAGCCGTGCATCTGCGGGCCTGCGTGCACGCACCGAGGCCATCCCAATATATTATTTGTGTACAAAAAAGTTTTATTACACTCTGGGAGACGAGGCGAAGCTCGTTTTAAAACCCAAGACTTTTACCTCAACTTATATGATTGTTATGATCCCAACCACAATAATTTATGCACACCAGTTTGCCATAATGCTTCTCTTTGCATGTTTTGTAAATAAGATTCCTTATCTTTTATCGTAAACTGAATGGAGAGTTGTTTTTGAACCTTGATATGATAGCACTGTTACGCTACAAATAGACTACACAATACTGAACAATACAGATACAAATTTAGTAACAGAGCGGAAGCTCGTACAGAACTCTCTTTATTAATGACGTGTCTGCAACATAATAGTCTTTTTTTTCATGATGCACGATTTGCTATGGATTGTCTGTACAACGGATACACTACTCTTGTTGATATGGTTAAAGAAATTTATTTCTCAATAAGAAATTACAAGGATTTCACTTACTTGAGAACATTTTGGAACTTAAAAATATAGTATTATATGAACTTTGACACACAAACTAAGCAGGTATTCATACAAATCACTAAATTGATAATAACATTTCATTTCATTTCGTACGCAAATAACATTAACAAGATACAAAAACACAAAACTTTTCAAGCCACCCGCAAAAGCAATAATTACCGTTTCGCATATATTCATCATAACAGATAAGGAATGCGTACCCGGTGCCACATTAAAGCAACGCAGCAGTAGGGCAAGTCCGTTTATGTTACTAATGTTTGATCATTTAAGATATGATTTTTTAATTTGGTTTTAAAAATATTAAACGAGTTCGCATTCTTTACCTCTTTAGGCAGCTTATTATATTGTTTCACTCCCGCAAAAATAATTGTTCTCTCACCGTTGACCGTTCGCACTCGTGGTAGTAAAATGTGATCCTTCCTACGACTGCTACGATTGTGTACTTGATGTATTTTAGTGAATTGTATTTGTGTGTGAATGGACCTGTTAAGAATTTTTCGTATAAGTATGCTCGTACAGTATGCATGGAGTTGTCTAATATTCATGAGTTTGGTTTCCCTGTAAATTTTAATTGTAGGTGTAAGGTAATCATAGTGGAATAGCAGTTTAATAATTTTATTTTGAGCAATCTGTAGGTCCTTTAGATTAGTTTTTGGCGCGTTGCCCCAGATTTCAATGAGGTACATCAGATGTGGCTTCACTAATGAGTTGTAAATGGTCTGGCGCACTTTTTGAGGAAGGCAATGAACAACATTGCGCAATGAGCCCAAAAGTGAGGAAAGCTTGGATCTGATGTGATCAATTTGTATTTTCCAGTTTAACTGACAGTCTACTCTTAGTCCAAGGTATTTTTCGTACTCTTTTTGCTGTATTACTTCATTATCAATGGTCAAGGGGGGGTAACCTGGTATTTTTTTATTTTTGGGTTTAAAAATGACATAACTAGTCTTAGCTGCATTTATTGTAAGTAGGTTTTGTTGGAACCAAACAGATAGCGTGTTTAAATCTTGCTGCACTTGGATGATCATGTCATTAATTGATGCACAATGCACGTGAGGTATTTGCATACTGCGTGTAAATACTAGCAAATAGTGATCGTGACTAGGAGGCGTGATGCTGATGTGAAGACGAGATAAACATACGGACAACTAACTTGTTAATCGTTTAATTGTACTAAGGTGTTGGTTAAAACGTAAACAAGACTGTTGCTGTGTGAATGCTGTTATCCTCGATCAAGGGCTAGAGGTGGATATAGTTCGTAACTATCATCAGCTTGAAGTAACATGCAGGAGGTCAGGTACATGCCATGCTTTAAACACGACTCCGGAATTATTAGCCATGTTTATAAATAAACTAGTCACTATCACTTATTATCATTATTCATTGGTAGATATTATTATAATTTGTCAGAAAAAAATATACGATTAAAGCCTATATAGATGACTTCTTGATAAAATGATGGTGTCAAAAACCAAAATTTTGCTCAATCAAGGACCCAAGGGAATCTTCTAGTAGAGGAGTTTTGAGGCGTTACTGGCACATCATTGTTACAATGTATTTTACGTAATAGTCTTTTATTCTTCAATTGCCTTATGAGATGATAGTTAAATATGAGTAATAAGTACTTCTTATATAATACGACTCTTACAAAGCATTTATTCAATTAAACCTATAGAGGCATGAGGAACAGGGTGTAAAGGTCACTCATCATCTATAGAGCAGGGAGGATCCTCCGACTAGATGAGTATTGTCTCTTGGGCTACTGCCCGACGATATCGGGAAGTTATATATTTATGCTATTCACGCGGAAAACCAAACCAATTACAGGCACTTTCGAACTGCCAAGCGGTCGGTCGGTCAGAAAGATGAAGCTCGTTGCCCAGTCCAAAGCATAGTAGGTTCCTATGGAGAAGAACGGGCAAGAAACTCCACGGACACTTTTTCATCAGAAGAAATGACATCACGACAGTTTTCAATAACTATCATTTAGACACAGAAAATGTTCACAAGATTCGGCTGATTATATTATGAAATTACGATTGAAGCGTCAAATAGGCAATTCTGTAAGTATCCGATGGAAGTCTATGGACATTACGCTCAATCAAATGGCGCGATCAGGCGTGCAGTGGACTTTGACCTGGCGCAGCTCCGGAAAAAACATAGGTACCTCAGACAGCAGCAGACAGCAAATTAGCTCAGTAAAAAACATAACAGTGTTGTTTTTCGTAAACATTATCCTTCCTCAACCAGGTAATGTATTATTTCGTAAATATGTGATGTTTGAGGTAGGTTTTAAATTTTGTTTTGTTTGCCTTTAATTTCAAACGAAAATGTGAAAGCGCGACTAAACTAAGTTTATTCAACGTTTTTGGTGTAACCAAAAACCCCCAGGCATTAGATTGTGGACGATGTATGTAGGGCATGGAATTTGATATTCAACTTTGAGTAAGGGACCCTAGCTTTTATTTTCGTTCAAAACTGACATGCTTGTTTTTAGGGTTCCGTACTTCAAAAGGAAAAAACAGAACCCTTATAAGATCACTCGTGTGTCTGTCTGTCTGTCCGTCTGTCACAGCCAACTTGCTCCGAATCTAATGGGCCGATTAAGTTGAAATTTAGTACACATGTATTTCTGTGACGGGAAACGTAAATAACACTAAAACGTAAATAATACTGTCTGCCATATCAAATGAAAATTATAAAAAAAGAAATATTTAAAATCCTCTCAACAAGCTGTTGAGAGGATTTTAAATATTACTTTTTTTATAATTTTGAAATAAATACTCTAAAGATATTCAAGAAAATTGACCACCCTTATCTCCGAAACTAGTGAAAATAATACAGAGAATGGTTCTTTACTCATAGATTACAGGAAAACGTATAAGAAGTCTATAGTTTTAAAATAACATGGTAAATCAATCAATATTATGCGTACAAACTTACATTTGCAGTTGGAATGTATGGGGGAACATTTTTTTCCACTACAATGTTAAGTTTGTTCTTGGGATAAATTCTTCCCAACTACGGAACCATTCATTGTGCGTGGTCCGACACGCACTTCGCCGTTTTTTTAAAACAAAGGAGTGCAACGCTTTTAAAATAGCACACTGAAATCTACACCAGCTTGTGTACTTCACAAAGTCACAGGGATACCAAAATTGTCGTCTTTAATGGCAATTAAAAAACCTGCTTCCAAGGCTTTAAGGTTATATGCTTCCTTGATGAGTTTATCTGTAATTATATTAATTGTCTTTCGTAGTAAGTACATGCATACAATTAAGCAGGCGATTACACTCGGACTTTTTATCTCGTTACGTTATTTTTCGAGCTAAATATAAAAAGTACTGACGGTTAAAACCTGGGTGTAACAGGGAATTTTATGTAGTTTGTACATGCGTTCTGTTGAATCATGCAATCCCTGTAAGCTCAAGATTAAAATAGATTCAATAAATGAACAGGGGGATCGAGGATCGAGTCCACTTGTAGGCAATTGACGCAAGCGACGAAAGTGCAAAACTGAGTCAGTCGTTAGGACTTTAATCTGTATAACTGCGGCTTACGGGCTTGCTCATAAATTATGACAAATTCATAACATTGGCAATCACAATTGACGATGTCATGTCCTCGTAGGAACTTGTTGGTCGAGTTAGAAAATAGACCAAGGGTGGGGGCGGTTCAACGCACTCTCGGGAACTGCGGTAACATATTTTAAATAGTAACCACAACAACACTGTGTTTATAAACGTTGTGTTGTTAGCTGATTGCTTCATTCTCTTTGAGATTTACGGAAAAGATAAAACAATGCAACTTTCATGCTAATTAGCTTTAAGTTATGTGCAGTAGATGGCTGCATTTACAGTGAATTCAACGACCAATTACTGCTAGCTGTTTCACTTTTAAAATAGTTGTTTTAACTGGAATGCTTTTAAGTAAATTCCAGATTGGAAGGTAATATAAGGTAATGTGGCTAGATAAACAAGCAAGTATGTACATTCAAGGACAATTCAACCCGAACTCGTAAATCACTGAAAAAAGAGCCTTGGAGACCACCCAATGAACGTGAGAACGCCGTGTACATAATATTTCGCAATTAGCTAGAACAACACTACAAATAATTCCGGACTGCAAACTGCTAATAACTTACAATAGTAGTATTAATTAAACATGGTTTCCAAACACTTGGTCTCTACCAGTTAGCAGCACAAAACGAGATTTTATTAGTTTTCAATTTCAAGAATATTGTTGTTACTAAGTTCGAGCTGTGAATTGCCGATACACTTTATCCGTTAAGGGGGATGCGCTAAGGTAGCCCGCGAGATTAATTTTTTTTTTAGTCTTTTTCATTTTGCAGGTCAGTGGCAGGTTTTATGGTTATTAAAATATGATTCGCGACCGTAACAAATATGGCTTTACATAATCATAATCATTTTTTTAATTATAATCATTACAATCAGCAATACAACCCCATAAGTTAGCATAATCGGCAAATGTCATGATTTCATGAAATAGTCATTCAATGGGATTATATGAACTTAGAGAGTTGTATTGATAATTTTTATGATTATAATTCTATAAATAAACATTTGATACTGCCGCGAATCATATATCAACGTAGAACATGATACTGACCTGCAAAATGCAAAAAACTAAAGAAAATTTGAATCTCGCGGGCTACCTTAGCGCATCCCCCTTAATTAACATTGCTGCACCAAAACCGGTAAACTAATTAAACAGAAATTTTAATTCGCTTTAGTTCTTAAGTGACTCAATGTGAACGATAAAATTATATCCTTGTATTAAAACGATGACTGCATTACTGCCATTATTCGAGTAGCACGTACCTACTACTAACAAGTTCTGATAAGATGTTCTCATTGAGTATTCTTGGTAGTTGTTTCAGTACTAAAGCAATAACCTAGAACGAAATACGAACGTCATGGTAATCTTACGAGAGTAGCCGAAGCGTTTTTGCATTATATGATAATTGAAAATGTTAACTTACGTCCTACAATTGCAAAGTAGGCAAACTTCTCAGCGTTCTGCAGTTTCATTACCAATTTTGCATTCAAATTACTTTGTATCTTATTAGTCATTACGGCTATGTACGTCAAGCTATGTAAAAATATAATTGTAGGGTAAGTAATTGTCATTGTATATTCTGTACTTAGTACCATTAGGTACAGCCAGGCAGGTACTTATATGCCTATATCGATCAAATATCCTTGTGTCCTCTCTCTAAAACAACAATTACAATATACCCAGTGTTCCGATCGTTCTGGAATAAAAATATTGATGTTGGAACGATATATAAATTCCGAATAAATTGTGTAGCGCCGAACTGTAAACATTTACATAAATACTTCCAGCGTTTAAAAACCGGCCTAGGAGTAAATTGTTCAAATTGATGCGATTACACACATAAATATCGTAAATGTGGGTGTTCATTTTACGCTACACAGTTATCGATAACGATGGAATTTATTACTAGCTCATTTCACGGCTCTGACTCCGGTCTACGGCCTGATCTAGATGGACCATAATCATAACCCATAATAGCTGTAGGGGTTTAGATCTCTTGCAGACTATAAAGAATGGCAGTGAAGACAATAAATCTGGTGGCTTTATAGAGGTCCGTATTTATTTCAGAGACTGCTATTCACTGATAATCTCTCAATACAGTTCGCAGAAAAAGCAGCTGTATTGAGATTCCGTAATCGGTTAACAACGCCTGATAATTTTAAATAGCAACTATTAGTCTAAGTGCGACTAAAGTTTAAAAAGGTGTAAATTGCTCAGAAAGTTTTCGAACAAATCGTTAAAAAAAGTGATAAACGGCCAATATCGATATGTTCACCGGAAGTGGTCTTCAACATTGATGTAAATCGATGGTCTTCAATGTCTCTTGACGTCTCAAAATCTCTTTGCTGCATATGATGCCTTGGTAATTGCCCGTAATAAAGAGATTAACATTTTGTAATCCAGAACAGATACCTACGTACGGGTGCCCAATTTTAGCTCCCTTTAATCTTACCCTCGGGCTTCACTTAGTCTGTGCCGCCTTGTCAACCTTGGTTTTATTTTTAACTTGAACGCGGCTTTCATATCTCTAGTGTATAATGTATTACATACAGTGTATAACACTTCAACCGATACATAAACTGCAACATTCTTATTGCAATTTATATCGCCCTGGTACTTATGAAGTGTTAGTTGTGTTTCTAAATTAGTTCAGTTTTCCCCTCTACAAAGACAAAGATCCTCTGAAAATGGAAATGATCAAAGAAATCTTGAGCAATTAAACAAAAGTCCTTCTTTGATCTTTTGATCTACAAAATTAAAAGTAGCGACAGGAATTTCTTGCTTGCTTCACGCAGTTGCACTAGAGAGGATCAAGAAAGCACTTCTCAAAGATAAGTGTAACTGCAGTATATAATTTGATAGTAACGTGATTTATCTTTACACCGTGTGAGCACACTAATTAGGTAATGCAAGCCTAAGTGGAATTACGAAGCGAGTAGAAAGAACATGCTCATCATTATTATTGTAGGTCTCAAAACGACAACCAGATCGTGGATTAGTTGGATTCTTGACAAATTGAGTAGAAAATGTTGCTTCACTAAGTTACAGGAAACTCGAGCGCCTGCTTTAGAAAGCACGACACGCTTTGGGGCGCTGAAGCAACGGAGTCAGGAAGCACATGATACGTATACAAAAGCTTAATATTTCTGGGCAAAAATTCCGGAAAAAGAACGGATCGTTCCCAAACACCAGAACTTAAAAAAATGAGCACAGAAATATTAGTAAGCGATCTTTGATTATATGAATCAAAGCAATAACTACTTGAATGGGAAGCACCAAAGGCCAGTACTTTATGTTCCAATGTTTTTATTGTAAGAAGTATTGGAAACTTTATACTTTGTGGATTTCGGTTAACAACTTAACATTAACATGGATGACACACATGTTAAAAACATAATGACATCAAACCACTATTACGCAGAGACTTAGTCCATTTATGGTACCAGTTACCACCCAGTTAGTAAAAGATATCATGGTCTGAAGTCTGAACGTCGAATCGAATCAGCTTTATCGAGTTTAGATCGATTTTATCAAGAGTATTCGGTTACAACAGGCCATTTTGTTTTTGCTAGAGGTGATCTATTAATGCTACTAGGTTCTAGTGTGTCGTTGCTCGTTGCCTAGTAATCTGAAGATTCTATTGGTAGAGTTATCATATTTATTTCTACAAAGTTTTGCGTTTTAGTTTTACCAATAGTAGGTACAGTTAACTACTTACTTGTCCTTCCGACACTACACTACCCACTGCCTAAGCCAAGTAATTTATTACCTATCTTTTTCCACTCGAAATATTTAACATAATTTCGAGCAGACCAGCTATCTAATTAAACACATTTTTGTAAACGATTACGACTAATCTGTTTAATTTTTACATTTCAACAAAATTCATTGCGTTATTTACGTTGTTGAGCAGATTTTGAACTTATGAAGCAATGGATTAGCAATCTGTTTCAAAACGATTCAGATTATGATTGATCGTGTATTGCGTAATTAGGTTACAGACCCGTGGCTCGTGTCATTATTCGCCCTCTCAGGTTTCCAATATAAAAATAAGTAGGTAAGATCTATTCAAATCCTTGTTGCCAATTGCTATTTCCACTTAAACAAACATCAACTTTATACTACTGTAAATAAAGTTGATTTTAGACTGATTAGTACTGTTGAAAAAGTCATAAAAAATATGAAGCTGGAGCGCAAATTAAACCGTACGTGTTGGCATTACAGTTGTTTTTTCTAAAACTCGTTTTTGTTTACATGTTTGGCAAATAAATTGCGAACGCAGAATACACTGTGTCGTTTTGTCCTTATCAAAACTTTCGTGAATTGCAACCGTAACAATCTCTGTTACACTAATGACGCGATAGGAGAGTTTATCGGACACTCGAAGCTCTTGGTGCTCTGTTCCTATTAATTATTGCATTTATGTACACTGAGAGTAAGGACTCAACGTAAGTGCTTTATCCAATAAGTTAACGACGAGATAAAGATCTAACAACCGACTTCCAAAAAAAACACTACAAAGTGAAAAATTACTTTAATTTCGAAAGTAAAATTATAATTAATTAATTTGATTAAGAACAGACAGCCGTGCTGCTGGGGAGTTTGTTGCGCCACATCTTCTTCCCAGCTTAAGCACTAGGAAGTGGTGAAGGGTGGGCGTTTTTGAGGGACTGTCTTATGTAATTTTGACGTTCGAAAAGTGCTGATTCTCAGCCTAGTTTGCATAAATGACTTTTGAATTAGAATTGGCTTAGACTAGATTATCTGGAAGTTTTTTGTGATCATCCTGAACACTTACTATGGAACATATTAACTTACTTGCCACCTCCGGTTTTAAATTCAGCTTCAGTTTACAAAAACTACTGCTGAATAAAGGTGTACAATGCTATCTTTTACGCCACTCTTTCTGCTTTATCGGCTGGCGTTTATAAAGCTTTTCATTAAAATAATTCCCAGAAAACAAGAGGTAATTCATTCAGCTCACAAAACAATCGGGGGTGAGTTTTACTCTCGTCGGAAGGAAAGCGTAGTAAAGTCATACAATTCGCTTCGTTTCAATAACATTCACTGTTTTCCCAGAACTGTTCGGGAAAGGGGGAATACATATAGTAGTCGGTGGAGCATTGAGGGGAGTTGAACGTGTGGTGGGGGGACGGGGGAGATCTAGACGTCCTTAATTTGTGCCCTTGTCCTCGTCTACATAGCGCCAACGCAGATGCTGCGGGTTTATTTAGTTTAGCGTGGGTTTAGGTTGGCTCCTTTGATTTGAGCTCATAGTCGGATGTAATGTATCCCTGTGTCATCTAATGAGATCCTATTCAGTTGCCAATGTTGAATATGTGAAATCATGCTATAAAAGGCAGTTTTATACACAACTTTAGAGGTATGAGGATCACGGTGTAAAGTTCACTCATCCTCTATAGAAAAGGGAGGATCCTCTGACCAGACGGGTGTCGTGTCTGGCGGGCAACTGCCCAACGATTGATGTCGGAAAGTTATATATCGCACCCCCGGTGCGAGACTGTCACTTATGCAAAAATTGCAATAATGAGTTAAATATGTAATAACTGTCCTAAGGCACCCCTTCACTTGGTGCGAATGAATTTGAATTGATTGAATTTTTACATAAGTGACAGTCTCCCACCGGGGGTGCGATATGTCGATCGCGCGGTAAACTCTCATTGCGCGATGCAGGATTTTTAGTGTGACGTCAGGTCTTTGATGCGTAGTTCACATGTGGCGATGTAGATGCCACCAAAAATACATACAAGAAATTTCATGTCCAGTGTCTCCATGAATGAAAACTATAACTCCACAGAAAACTACTAAAACTCCGATTCTGGGGGCCTACTCCGTCTCACTTGCAGATCTACCATAAGCGAGAAGGAGAGCGAAGGGACCGTAACGACGGCCGAAACTACGGGTTGCGCTTAGGGAGTAGGCCCCTGGATCTCACGACAGTAAATTGGGATAAAGGTAGGAAGACGATGATGATGATAACTCGCGACTACCCGAGGGGAGTGATCACTGTGATCAGACGACAGATACTCAAACTGTTTGTTTTCAACTTCCAAAAAGGAGGAGGTTCTATGTTCGTGGCGTATGTGTATTTTTTTTATGTATGTCCGCCGATTTCTCCGTCAATTGTGGACTGATTTTGAAAATTCTTTTTTTGTATGAAAGGGTATGATCTCAAATTGGTCCCATATAAATTTTATCAACTTTGCTTGGATAGTTTTCGAGTTAGCTTCAATAATACGTATTTTTACCACTTAGTATGTGGATGATTATGATGATAAGTTCCTGTCACTGTTATTTACATAGCAGGTAGTGGTATTCAAATTTGTGTAGGGTAGGTACCTACCACAACTTAAAAAAACGATCGACTTAAAAAAAAAACACTACAAAGTGAAAAATAACTTTAATTTCGGAAGTCGGTGGCAAAAAACGTAAATTCAAAACCAGTGTAGTTTTTTTTTTAAGTCCGTTTTTTTTAATAGTTATCTGTATATGGACAATGTAAAAGAAAAAACACATTACAACCTAACGAAGTCGCGGGGCAGCATACATTCCTAATCGCTAATCATATTATAAATTCCGTGCCACTAAATCGATTATTAATACATTACGTTTCATAACATCACACAACTCATTCCTCCACAATTTACAACAAGCAGCGCCATCTATGCAATCACTCGACAACTAACTGAGCCTGATATTTCAACAGCTTTATCAAAAAGGTCATAATTATATATGGTCAGGTCATCAGGTACAAGAGGCCACAAGGCAGCATAATAACAACATTACATTACAATGTAATACAAATACCTTGCAAGGTATCTGTTGTTACTTTGTAGTTATTATTTTGTGAGTTTAGGGCACAAAAAAATTGTTTGTTTTCTACTAATACTCCATTTGAAACACGATTAGACATTTAACAAAAACTTTTTTTCAGTCCGTTCCAAGTGATTTTGACTTCTATTGCGTTGGTGGCATGACAAATGGTAGCTGCAGTAAACAGTTAACCACTTTTTTGCTTTTAATGCCATCCGTACGCCTACAGTATAGAGGTCAGAATCGGTTGAATGGACTGTAAAAAAGGTTTGTTTAAATATGTTATCTTATTTCAAATGGTATAGGTATTAATCAATCAATATAATATTGTATTAATACATAAACTCTCAAGCCTTCTTCCCATGGGGGTAGGTAGAAACTACAGAACGCCACCTGCTAAGTTCCTTACTTACTCATTTTGTTTAATTTTTGTTCATACATCTGATTATACTCGTAAAACGGTCGCGTACCATGCTATAATCATAAAATGACAATACTTTGTATAGGTACTGAAAACAACTTTGCTATCAAAATCTTGTCAATTGTAGGATGCCTAGGGAACCATCTTTCTATTCTTTCTAATTCAACTTGCCGAACAACTTTGAAAAATATAATGTTAATTTTTTCATTCGAAATTAATAACTCCATGGGGGAGGTCTCCGAGGTCTACATTATCCTACAATGATGACCAATGGTTATGTATTTTCATATATTATTATGCCTTTGCATTATTTGAATGAATCTATATATGTATATAAATATCAATTGCAATCCGTTAGTCTCGTATAAACTCGAAAATGGCTCGACCCATGAATTTTTTTTTGTTCTACTACACGGGGGTGATTTAGGAAAACCCAAAAGAACAGCCGAAAATACGCAAAAATCTAAATTTTGTCTCACGTGGTACAAATTTCACCGGGTCATCTGGTGTGTTATATTTATTTATTGTATGTCTATTATGTTGTCTATGTATCTGGACATTAAAAGATTTCAATTTGTTTCATTATTGGGGTGATATGAATATGAAACAACACAACATGAATTTTTCATCACATTATTATTTATTTAAGTCTATTGCATACTAATGAGATTGTATATTATATTAATTTATTCGTGTCTACAAAATATTGACACAGGTGATGTATCAAATGCGGTATTGAATTTATCATTGTGCTGTGTTTTAAATTAAAGAAATATGTATTTTCATCTAATAGCTAGCTACAGCTAGACACAATATTTAGGACCAAAATTGAGCTTTATATTGGCAAAACAGACCCAGTAATGTAATGACTTTTAATAATTGTATGTTTCATTTCTGAAAGTCTGGGCTGTGACAAGTGTTTATCTTTACTTTGTGAATACGAAACAATTACGGTAAGTTCTTCTATCATTGGCAGGAACACAGTTTGACCACCTCCTGTTACATAATCGCCTATTGATCTGTGTGTTCCTAGTACCAATACCAGTAAGTTTGGGGCTAAAGATCATATTAAATTAATGGTTTCCACATAATGATTTATGGTTTACTGGTAAATGTATATTTGATTTCCAAAATATTAATGTTCAGAATTTATATCACTGTATTGCCTATCAACAGCTGACCTTGTGATGCGACCCATTGAGACACAACAACCAAAATATATCCAGAGATAAAATATCTTACAAAACATACATGATTAAAAACTTAGTTAGTCCTTGAATGTTTTATACATGGTAGTCTTTAAGAATTTTTTCATGGTTCTAAGTCTGGTAATAATATGGTTGTTTAGAATTGTATAGCCTTTTACATAGTCCTAAATGGAATTTAAAAAAAATCTGTTATTACTACCTAATCGTGGAAAAATTGTGGTCATTAGCAGTGAAAGTCATTAGACACCAATTTAAAAGGTATTTGGGGCAAGAGGCTACCAAGGATCATAACATTATGAAATCAATTGATTTCACATACCTTATGAACAAAGAAAATAGCACCAAACTGGTATTTTATTGCTTCAAGGTTGTCAAAAAGATATTAAAAGTACCAACAGTACAAAACACGATTGTCACTTAGCAAGAAAAATTGTGCGTAGTTTCCTTACCTGGTCAGAAAATCTGGCTGCTAGGAACTAAACACCGAAATCCAAGCTTTTTAAATACAGTCCACGTAAACTAATCACGGGATATTACTACTGATAAGGATAATCTGCAAAACACTGAAAATGCAAGACCATCGGGACGGAACAACAAGCGAAAACATACCGAACGACCAAGAAAGAATTGTAAAACAAGGACAGGTAGATTGACATGTCAATACGAAGAAGGCTACAGTTTGAGCCTGAAATATTTTTTACCTCTATCTTTATGCACATGAGAAAAAGAGAAAAAGCATGATTTGAATCGAAATAATTCATACATTACGTTGCCATGAGCATGAAAGGGACAAAATCTGGGCGACATAGAGTAAAATCAGCTGTGGACAGCTGTTGTCAAGAGAGGGATGTTTGTGGATGTTTGCAATTGTATTTTGTTACTGACCTTATTTTTATCACTATTTTTATTTAATTAATTAATTTTAGAAATTAGGTAAGAAATTACCCATGTTCTATTCAAGTAATTTTTTTTCCCTACTTCATAAAAGTTTTGAGGTCAAATTTTATCGCAGAAAATTATATAAAATAATATCAATAAATAAATTGGGTACCAAATTCTTTCCTATGTATTCTTCTTCTTATGTGGTCTTTTAGCAAAACTATGTATTTCAAAGTTTCCAGCCATTTTCCTATTTATATTGGTTGAGACTTTATTGAGTTGGAACCCAACATAATGTGAGATGGCGCTGTTTCCAGTTTCTAAGCTTCACTATGGTTGGACAAAGACAAGATCGAGGATCGAGCAAATCGAGTCGAGCTTGAGGATGAGAGGAGACATTTGTTGTCTGTCTGTTGTCACTGTCATTTTGTGACAGATACAGCCGTTCATAATTTTGTGATTTTACACACACTGGTTATAAATGCTAATTGATAATTTTTCTAAGTTTATTGGCATCAATCCAAACCTACAAACAGAATAATAGTACATATTTTTTATATAAAGTATTAAGTTTCACCATTATTTAAGTTTTAAACATCAAGTGGAAGCTGAAGAGAAGTGTTCTGTCAGTTGTTACTTCACAACAATAACCTTTCGTCATTGTGGCTAAGCTAATTACGTATAATTAGTACACGAAAATATAATAACAGCGACAGTGAACGTGATGGCAAAGGAGGAAGATGACGATAACTTGCCGGATAAAGATGCGGCTAAAGAATTCTACGCAAGATATGAACCGAAGGAAATAATAGGCAGGTGAGAAAATAATTGTGGTGCTCACAAGTGTCTTGCGAATTTTGATAAGTTGCGTTAGTGCCAATTTTTAAGGAACTAGAGAATTATTTAAAGCTTCTGGGCATCATTACAAGTGATGTTACTCATAAGTCTTCTGAGTGACCTTGGGAATGAAACCATTAACTTCCTTTGATAAATCAATTTTACTGCAGTGAATTAAAGTAATCGGATTCCAAAAATTTGACCTCTCTATTTGGCCTTCAACATTAGATGTTTTTTGGTAAACAAGTATATTTATTATTAAAGTTTTATCAGCCTTATATTATTAAGTCATTCTAATAATATTATGCTTATTTTTATCCAAGTCTCATCTAATCTGAATATGTCACTTTACTGCTACTTAATTGCTTTATTTGTCACTTAATATTTTGTTTATTGCTCTTTTGATTATTGACTATTCTATTCACATTTTGTACTATAATTACGGAAAACATTTTATCTTATTCATCTTTTTCCACACAGGGGCATAAGTTCAACAGTGCGAAGATGTATAGAGAAGGAAACAGGAAAAGAATATGCCGCAAAGATCATAGATCTGAGTCAGGAGTCCCAGGATGGGGTAGACACGCACACCATGCGGGATGCCACGCGGCAGGAGATACACATCTTGCGGATGGTAGCTGGACACCCTTATATTAGTGAGTGAGTTGCTGGCTCTTTACTGCACGAATGGCTCATTGATATTGGCCCGTAAATATTAACAATAATATTTATAAAAATATTGAAACAAAGTTAGGGGAGGATTTTCCCTGCCATGAATTTATAGCATACGCATAATGCAGCCTACCCTTTTGAAATTAGATGGTTTTGTTGCCTTTACAATAGCGATACTTGTGGAATTTAGACCCTTCTTAAATTTTGCGGGTAAAATTGTAAAAAAAAAAGAATATGAATTTCAGGTAATTCTGTGGCAAGTCTAGTATAGTCTAGTCAAATAAAACCTAGACAGTCACATTTGCAAGATAAGTTCAAATTTTAATTACTTACTTAGAACAAATCACCTGAAGTAATATAATTTGTTTCAGTTGAACTACAGGACGTGTTCGAGTCTGAGACGTTCATATTCTTAGTGTTTGAGCTGTGTAAGAATGGAGAGCTCTTCGACTACCTGACGTCTGTGGTCACACTGTCCGAGAAGAAGACTAGGTATATTATGAGGTATGTACTCTGCAACCTATTATATTTTTGTTTATTATGTAGCCAGTCTTTTTAGTTTAATGTGTGATTTCCTGTGCGAGTCTCAATAAATACTTTTTCTTTCTTTACTTATATGTGCTTCATGGTGAAAGTTGTTTAGTATGACGGGTTGAATCACCCCCTCGACGGATGCAGGTGACTAAATCGCCACCCTTTATACTTGACTTTCGTAGTCGTAACTTTCCTACAGGTATTAGAAGTTCAAATAAAACAATGTGATCTAACACTCACGTGTAAATCACAAGTGTAATCTGTAATATAAGAAAAGCCTTAACATGCAAATACGAACATTTATTAGCCCATTGTCTGCGCAACAAAGATCTGTGTGTTATCAAACTGCGTACGCGCGTGTCATAGAGTGTTCGCAGCATGCACTTGCGACTTATCTAAATTAATTTGATGCATCTGTGGCTATAAAAGCCACCTCACACATGCACGAATTGCGATTCCTTCTCGAGTCGTAGCGCCACAAGTTGCGCATGGGCAAACTCAAACTCAAAAGCATTTATTTCAAATAAACCAATTACAGGCACTTTTGAATTGTCAATGGGTCGGTCAGTCAGAAAGATGCTGCCTAGTTGCCCATTCCGAAGCGAGTAAGTTCCTATGGAGAAGCACTGGCAAGAAATTCCACGGAAACTCTTTGAAATCAAAATATTGTGGTTACATCATTCATGTTGAAATTATACATGTGAGAATAAAGTATAAAGACGTGCACGTTAAAAGCGTCCGTAATAAAAATATAAAAATAATTCAAAAATTAAAATAAGCCGTGGCAGCTAAGAGATGACCAGTCCCTACTGACGGGGCCCGTTTACGAACATGACGCATGAATCAGCACGATTTAGATTAACCATCTCGAAGGGAAAGGAACTTTTATATCCTATTTAACCCATTTATTGGACGAATTTTCAAAAATCCTTCCTCAGTGTTCACCTAAATAATAACGGGAATTCTTGTGCAAACTTTCTTGCTTCTAGACTCAGTGGTGTTGGCCGTGCGTTGTCTGTCAGCGAATTTAAGAATCAATCACTTTACGAAAGTCAAAATTACTGAGACAGTCCCCCTAAACGTCCGCTCTTCACCACTTCTTAGTACTTTAGCTGGGAAGAAGTGGCGCAATCAACTCCCCAAAGTCGAGAAGTCGCGTTGCTTGCCTGTGTGGAAGGGCCGTTTATAACCTTTCTCGTGCATCCTTTGCCCCTTATGACGGCAAAACCATTCTGCATAATTCGTTCATTGTTTGTTGTATGTGGGTGATAGATAAAACTTAAGTAGGCCGCGTAGTATAATATTTTGTACTAAAATAGCGCGTGATATTTACGTGACCCGCTTGGGTGGTTTTTTCAAGGGTAATCTATTGTGCATTGTGGCTCGAGGTACGGGTCATGGGGCGTGAGGTTCATCTCAGTTATCTCTATATGTCTAAGGTTACGATATTTCATTTATTAGTTCCGGGTGTAATAATAGTGTGAAATAGGTCCTAGGAAGGAATATTTCTGATAAAAGTTTGTAAATGAATGTATTCTCACATAAAAATAATTAATAAAGGAATTATTCAATCAACCACTAAACTGTTCTGGTCGAGATAGGACTCGCGAACTACCATGTACTTACCTCCATATAAAACTAACACCTCTTAGTCATAAACGCTGCATAAAGTTAAGTAATGATTAGCGCCTGTTTAACCATACATTTTTGACGTTTAAACGTCAAAAATGTATGGTTAAACAGGATCTTAACTTTAAGCAACGTTTATGAATAAGAGGGTAAGTCTTTAACTAATTTAAGTAAATAAAACTTAACACTTCATCTGGTGCGCCACAATCGGGTAAAAATACGCCTAATGTATAGACTATGTACAGATAAGTTATCTCGGCAATTAAAACGATATTTCCTAGTAGGTAAAGCGGTGGTTTGATTTTATAAATATCGTTCTCTAGATAATATATAGATTTATTAATTATAAGTGCAGGTTTCCCCGTTATGTTTTTCCTTCATCAATGTCAGGAATGTCCAAGATAAACTCAGAAAGTAATATGAAGAGTTGAACCCACAACCTCGTCCATGAGAGGCGAGGCGTTAACCATTGGGCTATCACGCGACAGAAGAGAGAATTTGAAAATTTAAGTACACTAAAAATAGTAGCAGAGAGGGAATAGGAACAGCGCCGAGTTGCGCTCGGTCTGGAGAAAAGGTCCCACTATAAAAATAACACCGTATGACGTGTTACCCTTTCATGCCCTTTATGGATGAATCCGCTGACCTATGTTATTCCGAATATACATATATAGATAGCCAAGAATACATTCTGTTTATTATTAGACCTCATTTTTTATTCTCTGTAACTTAACGCGATTGACCCAATTGATTCTATGTAGTTTTATCTCGTAATCTCTACCTACAATCTGAATCCGTACAATTCATTAATTTACGAGCGGATTTGGATAGTGGTTGAAATGTTTAACGTTTTCTCTGGGTGTCATCGGAGGTAATATCGACAACCATCGTTATCTGATGACACCCAGAGGTCCCACCTGGACAAGAGTTGCCTTGGGTAACCTGGAACTTGAAGTCTTTAAACAGACTTCGGACCTAGGTTGACCGAAGCAAGGTCAATCTGTTCAGGTGATTCATAGACGACTCCGCCTTGGAGTGTAAATGTGGTGCTGTTCCACAAACGATGGGACACTTAATATCATGTACTGCGTGTCCTGTCAGCAGCACGCTTAGCATGACCACTATAGAAACGGATATTGACGACGGAAGAATAGAGAAAATGACAGATAAACAATCACAATATGTCATTTTGTCTATTCTTCCGTCGACAAAACCCGTAGAAAACTCGGTTCTTTGGCTGTCATGCTACGCGTGCTGGACTTTACAGGAACTGATGGACGCTAGTGATGGCGCCAAACATGTAGCCGAATTCTGGGCCGAGTCCATTTAGAGTGCCACTGACACGCTAAGATAATTATACCTATTAAAGTACATTCAACCTGCGAATGCAATTGCCAAATAGTGCACATTTTAGTATAAAGAAAATGAAGTATTTCGTCCAAAACTACATACAATACCCGTTTGTTTTAAGCGAGCTCAATTATCCACCGCACTCAGCTCTGCTTTCTCTCAAAAACGACATCGACAACGGATCATTTATAAATAATATATTCCTAGGAATCGAAAAAAAGAGGTTACCCAATGAAAAACAGTATTTTATAACAAAACATCTATCGTAATTTCACATTTTAGCACGTTGTAAGAGATCATTGAGACGCCTACGCAACTTTTTATCGCTTTGTCAGTGCGCCGTTAGGCTAGGGACAAAACTGAGCGAAAAAATGCGGTGAAAATTCGCGCCCACTTTTCCATTCCATCGTATGAAGTTACGATGTTTTCAATTTATTTATTTATTTATTACAGTATGGAAGACTTACAGCTAAAAAAACAATAATAAAAGAAAACAATAGTTGATAGAAAGCCAATTACAAGTCTTCGCGTTTAGACTTACAATAGAATTTGTGTTGTTTACATATTTTATAAAAAGATTTGCTTGCACGCACAATATAACTGATCTGCCTATAATTGGTAGAACTATGAAATACACGTAAGGGTTGCATGCGTCCTGCCGGGGTTGCGGGTTTGTCTGAAAGGGATATCGCGACCTCGGCACACAGGCAACGGAAGGAACACGGGTGGGTTTTAGTCAGTAAAAGTCTGACACGCCCTCCCGCTCCACCCAGAGCGGGAGAAGTTATTTGATAATTTCCCATACTCAAAAAAAAAAAAAAAAAAAAAAGGGTTGCATGCGTAAATCGAAATGTTTTGTTTGGAACATTGAAATAATTTTTTCTCAGCAAAACGCAATATTTATCTGTATTGTCCCACTACTCACTAGAGAAAACTTGCCCCCATAGCCTTCTTATCGTCTTCGTATGTTGCGTTTTATGGCCAACCTTCGATGAACGTTTATAGGTAATCCATTTTGAAGTGCCATATTATCTAGGCAAAAAAAAAACGCCTATGACTGTTATTGCGATAACGAGGCATAAAGCTTTTAGATTTTGTCGCGTTTTATTTGCTCAGACTACAGTCACTAGCCTTATATTCGTCATACGTGAAGCGGATAATTATAGCAAGCGTTGTTTGTAGGTGGTATGCGGGTGTAATGGTAATGAGAATCGTGACCTACTTTTTAAGTAGCTCTTCATTGTCTATAGCCACTATTTTTCCTTTCTTTTATTTGTTTACAATGTTTGTCTAATCTCTATAAACATAGTATAGTCAGGTGATAGCATTTTATATTGGCATGGATTTGTTGTGCTAGGAACACAAAACACATTTTCGTTTTCAACACTCTGGCGTTTTACCAAGTACTTGGTTTAAGCTAAGTCGTAAGTAGCTGGTAAATATTGTAAATGGGCTCATGCTAAACATTAAAAATATTTGTATAATGTCTGAACTGGTTATTTATTTACCTAAGATCTTGTATTGCGTCTTTTTTTTTTGTCACGAGCCCCTTAACGACAGCTATCGTTTTTAGGCCGAAGTTCAGTGTTAGCCAAATAATTTATCTGTAAGTAAAATTTATTTATAAACCTAAATGAGAAAATTGAACTCGTGAAGTACCTAACACTTGTTATCAATGTCCAATACATATTTGTGCTCACCGCCCGAAACGGGACGAGGCTATACAAGTACGTATTGCCACACCTCCTTTGTTTAATCATCGTATAGGCAGCTCGGATTTCTGCTTAAGCTTACAAGGCCCCGGCCTAGGAGCCCCACCAATCCAACCACCCCGACCAGGTAGCTTGCCTGCCTGATGGCAGGCGGACAGGGTCGGATAAACCACGTAGGTGTAGCATTTGCTACAGGTCCCGCGCTCATATCATGGTACCTATACCACCCGTAGGTCCTATGGAATAATTATCTATCAATCGTGAAAAGAAATCTGACCTCTCCGTGGCAGGATGCAAAAAAATTTCGTGTTCGCTCCTGCATCATAGTTTCTCTCCTATTTCTGTTTTAAATTGTCGAAAGTTTAACCATCTTGAATGGATCTTGGGATGGGTAAATGTCAAATGCCCAGGAGGCCCTGGTCCGGGCCTGCATCTAAGATAAAAACCGCCTACCCTGAATAAAAGGTATCTAGCATACATTGACCCTCTAATAAAGTCCGGCAGAGTATCAACTATAGATACTTGTACTGTAGATAACACGCACATACAGCGTCATTCTAATTATTGTATCGGTGTGTGAGTCGTGTGCACAGATAAACACTGGGATTCGCGCAAATTATACGTTCTACGGATAACCCAGTGTTGACTTAACTTCTGCGCTGTTATAGTCTCCTGGTACTTCACCACAGTGACTTATTGTTTTTTAAATATATTTTTTTTGTAAATTCAGTGTTGTTCATAAAATGGCTTTGATCGTGTTCTTCAAGTTTGAGTTTGAGGAGAAATTCCTGACACAGCAGGAATCTATCGCGTGTGTTGAGTTTGTTGTTAATTATTCCAATGTAGTTTTAGAAGTTTTGTTTAGTAAATGGTTGAGGTAAAGTTATTGTTATTTTTTTCCAAATTTTCTTTTTTTGTTTGGGCTAGTAGATTTCATTTGTTTATTTTTCCCTTAAAGATATATTTTTAGTATTTCCTGTGAGTGGTTGTTGTATTATTAATTGTCCAGCTTAATAAATAACGCTCTTTATCTGTCGCACTCTAATTTCCTTAACGTCACTAAACAAAATATACACATTTTCAGTACAAGCGTTTAAAGTTTTGATTATTTTGGAAAGGGATCACAATATATATACTGAAAATGTGTATATTTTGTTTAGTGACGTTAAGGAAATTAGAGTGCGCTGTGTTTCTCGTTTTCGTATCACCAATAAATAGCAAAAATGTTTTTTATTTTTTTATTTGAATTTTTAATAATCCTAGCCAGAACCTATGGAAATAACTACCCGTAGGTACCTATTTCTTAACATACTGCTGTTTCATTTGTACCCTCTAAAAGTTTTAAAATTTAAAGCATTAATTTTAAAATTAATTCACTTAATTAACAGGCAGCGCGTAATTTCCATTTCATAACATATCAACCTATCGACAACTACCAGGAAAGCATATCTCTAAACAAGTCCTCGTTCATTTCTTTGCAGACAAGTCCTGGAAGGCGTGCGACACGTGCACAGCAAGTGCATCGTGCACCGAGATCTGAAGCCCGAGAACATTCTGCTGGATGACCAGCTCAACGTGAAGATCACAGACTTTGGGTTCGCTAAAGTACTCAAAGATGGAGAGAAACTGTTTGGTTAGTGAAATATTTTATACTTTACTATGGGGTTTATCTGTGGTGGGACGCTGTGTCCTGGGTGGTCATAATTAAATAAGTTCATATAGAACACAAATTAAATGATTTCCCATTCAATACATTTTTATGATAAACTGCTTAATCCATTGTACTTTTTGTTCTAAATCAAAGATTATTTAGTGTTATTTTGGTCAGCCAAACATACGGATTTTCTGTTATCAGACTTAATCTGAACGCGACAGTAACTCCCATTGGCAGAGATCTCCCTCTCCTCCCTTCTCAAAATGATTCCTGTAGTGTTTAAACAATACTTAGTAATAAGACCTAGCAACTGCATACAGTTGCAGCTCATAAGTACAGGGTCGGTGATACTCGTGGGTCACGCTCTACGACCGCGTCGCATCTAGTCTTCCATCTGGTTCTAAGACAATGCCCGATAGTTTCACCTGCAGAACAAAACCTATTGTTTATGTTTATGCTATCCTGGTACTCTCGTACAGTACCATCGCTATATCTCTCGATATATTTATGCTGTCTATTTGATGAGTCAATGTTTAGAATCGGTAATTTGCTATCGTAGTATCTGACAAATGGATATGTACACTTTTAAATTTATATTTACTTGTTGTATTCTGTAAGACGTTAATAAACGCCTTATTTAGCGTATTAGCACACTAGTAACACCTCTTTATTGACTCAATTGCGATGCATGATGGCTCTACTAGACAAATACGAGTTCAAGACCGTGTAGTCAAAGGTTTTGTTCTCTTGTTTAGAGCTAATATTGAAAGGCATAAGAATCAAAATTATTACCAACACCACTTTACAGCAAAATACAGCCGGCCTCCTATCTCACCTCCACAACCCAGTTACTGGTTAACCTTTACCTACCATAACGACTTTTTAGGGTTCCGTAGTAAACAAGGAACACTTATAGTTTCGCCATGTCCGTTTGTCTGTCTGTCGTAAAGTGGGCATGCTTTCTTTTTTCTCGTCTACCCCATGTTACGGGGTATCGTTGGAAAGGTCGTTCAAAAATTCAGGATTTGGATTCAGGGATCCGTTTGCGAAATATAGCTATTAACTGTTTTTTTTTGTTAGAGTCAAGTGTCCCCCCCTGCCAGCTAAATGGTTGTACTTGGATTTGTGAAAAAATTTACAGTAGTAGTGTATATAACGAAATTAAAAGGAAAACTATCAGAGCTAAGTAGGCGGTACAGGTTAACAAGTAATAATCAACCAACTTAAAATTACGTATGGGAGAACATGTTTTTCAACTGCAATGTTAAGTTTGTTCTTGGGATAAATTCATCCTAACTAAGGAACCCTTCATTGTGCGTGGTCCGACACGCACTTGGCCGGTTTTTTTAAATTTAAATGCTTTACTTATGTTCCAGAGCTGTGTGGTACTCCTGGCTACTTGGCTCCCGAGACACTCAAAGCCAATATGTTTGACGACGCACCTGGCTACGGCAGGGAAGTTGACATGTAAGTAACAATATTTAAAATTACGAAATATGTAATTATCACCATATCAGCTGAAATATTTCCACTGCTGCACCCGGTCATTGTACCGATGAATGGACTCATGGGGAGTTTTGTGCTGCCCGAATCCCGCGGATTCTCGCGACCTCCACTTTGCGCGACTCGCATCATATTTGCCAATGTGTAAAGCATATTCCACCTTCACCAGTGCTTTTTAGGGTTCCGTACTCAATGGCCGCCAAACGGAACCCCATTCCGCTCCGCTGTCCGTCCGTCTATCTGTAAGCGGGCTGTATCTCATGAACCGTAAAAGGTAGACATCTGAAATTTTCCCAAAAAAAAAAAGAAAAGTATCACACGTTTCTTGTATAAGGTGGTCCTCATACAAGAAACGTGTGTTTTTCGGCGTTTGTTACTCGATCTTAATACGGGATGAAACCCTTCTTGTGCGAGTCCCATTCGCACTCGGCCGGTTTTTTAATGAGTATTCAATAACTGCACAAATCTTATCTTGGGAATGGTGAGAAGTAAGATTTGGACTAAATTCACCTCCACCACCATTTAACCCATCTTAAAGAAATATGAGTGTACTATAGGCACACCTCTGCCCACCCCTTTGGGTAATACAAGCGTGATGTTATGTTATCCATAAAGAATAGACCATTCTGTGTCTGCCTAAAACGCGCCTAAAGGATAAAGAACATAATAATTTAAATTAGGTTAATTTTTGTTGAATACCATTATATAGAATCATTTTGTTTCTTTTTAACTGAACAGACAGCTGTGCTGCTGGGGAGTTTGTTGCGCCACTTCTTCTTCCCAGCTAACGCACTAGGAAGGGGTGAAGGGTGGGCGTTTTGGGGGACTGTCTTATGTAATTTCGAAAAGTGCTGATTCTCAGCCTAGTTTGAATAAATGACTTCTGAATTTTGAACTTTGATTATTTAATTTATTCTGATGTGCAGAAGCGTTTAAAAATCTTTGTTCTTACTTATCACGTGATATCCAATTTGTTCGTGTTATTAATGTTTTATGAAGAATGCATCAGATTTCTATGTTTGCCAATTTGACCTAGACGTTCCGGTCCAATTTATGTGCATCGCGTGTTGAATTACATACGATCTGTTCTCTAAAATGTGATACTCGAGAGTCCGTTTGGTATATTTTAACGACTAAATTATTGAATCGATTATGATGGTTTTTGGTAGAAATGTACCTTAGTATCTGAAGAACCAGATAGGGTAGGGTACTGGGAGCCAAGACATGATACTTTGTATACAGGTTATATTTTATATATCTGTCAAATTATGAACTTCGTTAGTTTATAATCTTTCGGTATTATTTCCGTTAGATTGTTTTTGATTGTTTTGTTTTGTTTGTTAGTTTGTTTTTTTCAACAAACCATTTACAATTTAACGCATTATTTATCGATAGTATATAATATATCCATGGGAAACTGACAAATTGTGAACTGCTAACTAATTACGCAACACATTTTCGTTGACAATTCCGACTAATCTGTTTCAATTTGACAGGTCAACAACATTCATTGTGTTATTTACGTTGTTGAGCAGATTTTTTTTCGAACGTACGAAGCAATGGATTAGCAATCTGTTTCAAAATGATTCAGATTCTGATTGATCGTGTATTACGTAATTAGGGTACTGGTATCAAACTTGCTTGCGACGTAACAAACCAAACGCTAATACTAAATAGCCTGCCTAGCTGCGACCAACTTGGAAGTAGCGCTCGCCGGCCGCTGCCCCGCCATCGCTCGCTTCGCTTGCTCGGCTCGCGCGCAATTGGTCACAGTTGCAACCTAACCTAACCCATTTCACAATATGTAACGGAAATAATACCGATAGATTATAAACTAACGTTTCTCACAACCTTATGGTGACATATCCATTGATCCATTGCTGGTATATTATTTGATAACAGCATTGTGTAAAGAATCTTAAAAGACTTGGCCATTTGACCTTCTTGTTATGTAATATTACCTACTTGTGTTTTGTTTTTGTAATGTGCGTTTAGTTTGTGCAGAATAAACACTTTTTCTTTCTTTTCTTTAGTTGTTTATGTATGAGGCAATTCTGTTGTATGTCGTATATCCTAAATGTTGCCTGAAACTCGTAAAATTGATCGTTATCCATGTTAGTTCGGGCACAATCATGCATGTTGTTGTAATGCCCGTATTATTTACATATGTTATACAAATATTTGCTTCTCTGATCTTAATTCTCTGTAATTGATGAACCATCAAGTTGGTTGTTTATTTTGTGATTCTACTATCTTTGACCAAAGTTTCATTTTCGTTAACAAAAACAGCCGATTGTTTCTGCGAAATTATCACCGTGAACAGTTAGGTGAAGTGAGCTTGAAGTACAGACTGGTGTAGAAGATCAAACAATTGAGATATATATCCTCAAAACTTTAATTTAATTTACAACTAACTATTATATGTACAAGAATGTAAAGAAAAAATAAGAAAATAAAATAAAGCGTAGAGCTCATTGGGAATACAAAAATTCGTCCGCATCGCTGTCAGCGGGAAAAGTGCCTAAAAGGCTGGCGCACACACACACACAGCAACAGCACACACACAGCACACACACATAGCACACACACGACAGCATTGCCACGTTGGATGGCAATGCTGGTTACATACATAAATAAATATATAAAATTAAATTCATTTAATTCCTCATTTACCTAAATTAAATGAATTTTACATTGACTAATAAAAAAAAAGAATAATAAAAAATTAATAAAAAAAACAATTAAAATAAACTAACGCTTTTTTTCCATGCGGAACCTTCTTGAGTCCTTCGTACATAGTCTATTTGGTTCTAGTGCTACGCATCGAACTTTCTGCAGGTTTATAATCATTAATTGTTTATGTTTACGGTTTTAGTTCATTTTTCCAGATAACCTGAATCAACAAGAATTTGTTTTATCATTTCAGATGGGCGTGCGGAGTCATCATGTTTACGTTGTAAGTTTATTTTTTGTTTACGTTGATGTCTGATTAGTCGGCAACTGACACATTTAAATATACGTAAAGGCCTTGTGACACAAGCAATATCTAAATAAATATCTAGGTTACGTTGTCTGCACCTTTGAGACGTCATTGATGCCGCAATTAACGTGACCACCTACTGGGCTCAAGCAATATGTATAAAAATACAACGAGTAGTTTTGGAGTTATGAGGGAACAGATAAACATACATCTTCAACCTTTTGGCTTTACCTTAGTCGTTTTGTAAGAATATTTTGATTTAAAAGAGTGTCCGTGGAGTTTCTTGCCCGTTCTTCTCCATAGGAACCTACTACGCTTTGGAATGGGCTTCATCTTTCTGACTGACCGACCCCTTGACAATTCAAAAGTGCCTGTAATTGGTTTACTTGAAATAAATGCTTCGGGTAAAAATATCTTCATCAGCACAACAGTATCTTTAACATTTTCTTGAGAACGCTTCTTTTACTAAATAGTTCGGGAATCGACAAGTATCTAATACTGGTACTAGCACTTGGAAAAATTTGCGTTACCAATTTGCTGAAGTTTAAGGCCTATTTTTTATTATCCCGTATATAAAACGTGCAAAGAGGCCTATTATGTAACCTATTTATTAGCAGTTAGTTCGTTCGATTAGTAGACATAAAAGTATGTGCGAGGTACCATCAAAGAAGTTCATATCTAACCAGTTTCAAAACAAAATCCCGTGAACACAATGGCCACATCTATTACTGGCCCGGTTTTATAGTTGCCGGGCGCTGCAAGCAAGAATAGTCCTTACGGTGGTTAGATATGAACTTCTTCGATGGTACATATAAATATCTTAAATACTTACCTTTTGTCATATTAAGATAGTGGTGCTAAAATTACAGTGACAGCTTAGTTATAAAAATATTTTGTAGTTACCTATTGAATTGTACGTCATTTACTCAGCTACTTAACTAAATTCGATCCAACATCAGTAAGGCATTTAAGATCATCTTTTCTGTAACTCTTACAAATCGAATTATAGTATTAAATAATTATAGTATATGCAAACTTTACTAGTCTCAGAAGCTTTTTGAAGAATGCGTTTTAGGAGTTTTATCTTATTTTGGCTGAGAGTTATCTTGGTCAGATAAATAAAAAGGTTAGTCCAAATAATTATAATTAAAAATATCTTTAGAAAATAATTTATTTGTTTTTATTGTCTGTGTTTATAGACTGGTCGGTTGTCCTCCCTTCTGGCATCGTAAACAAATGGTGATGCTGCGGAATATAATGGAGGGCAAATATTCCTTTACCAGCCCTGAATGGGTGGATATCTCAGGTAAGTCCAGCTGATGCTAACTTGATGATGACCCTATTTCTTTTGAAATAAAATTTGTTTCGTGTTGGCAAAATTTTGCGAATGTTTAGACAAATACACCAAGTGGAGTGCTAACCAAATAGCTATTTGGCGCTCAAATAGCGTTTCTTATTAAATGACCCCTTAACGCGAAAGCCTGAAATATAACCAAGAGAGTTCGAAATATTTTAGTTAACTACTTAGTGAATTTTGGGGCACGTGACCAAATAATAACAGCCGCACGGGTCAATCGAAGGTTAAGCTATGTTTGCCGCGGTTGGTTCGTGGATGGGTGACCATATATTACATATCGAGACCCCTCCCTGCCTCGAAAAGCACGTCAAGGCATTGGTCCCGACTGTTATTCGTAGATCTTTGACAGTCGTTACGGGTAGTCAGAAGCCCAAAAGTCTGAACCAGTCTTACTAATGGGTATCGTGTTACTGTTTTCGGAGGTTAGATAAGCAGTTACTCCATGTAATATACTGGCACCTATTCAGCTACATCCGGTTAGACTGGAAGCCGACCCAACATAGTTGGGAAAAGTTTAGGCAGATTGATTGACTTTGTGATTTTTGTATGTTGTTGTTGTCTTGTCACACTTCTGCTAAGCGCTAACGAGACCACCTCATGATTTGAAATTGCAAAATTACATTTAGCAACTCAACCGCATATTGATTACAGACGACCCAAAAGATCTAATTAGGCGGCTCTTAGTGGTGGAGCCAAGCGAAAGGCTTGATATAATCCAGGCGCTCAATCACGCCTTCTTCAACACTATGGTGAGTGCTGTTACAATTTATGTTACCCTGGTAGTTAGCAAATCGGTGTATTGATTTTTAATTTTATATTAAAGGTTTTGCGCGAATTCTGCCGCTTGCACTACAAAATACGTTTAGCGTTAAACAATATAAAACATAATTCTGTCTCTGTCAATTTCAAACGATTGACAGAAACAGAAAGATGTTTTTAAATTCGTTTATCGCTAAGCGTATTTAGTTAAAGAGGTCTTTAGTCGAGCAAAGTGTTATTGGGCTTTTCTATCAGGAATTTCTCAGTAGCAGTCCGGAGTCTGGATTTGTGCCCGGTTAAAGGCAATAGACGCCCCTTATTAGATGGAACTTAAACATAACTGACGAAATGTGGGTGTACTATACTTACACCTCTGCCCAACCCGTCGGGAGTACAGGCGTGATGATTTGTTATGTATTTAGTGATTTGTGGTGCAAGCGGACCCTAGAATTTTTATTTTATTTTTTGTCGATTTTGCTACGTAATATCGAATTTTTCGCTTCTGATTTCTTTTGCTTTACTGCTATTTTTAAACAGCTTATTTGACTAATTTGAACATCGAAACTACAGCAGATGTTAATAATTTTCGTTGTAAACATATACTTCTATCTATGTGCACTACAACAGTGCATGATGCACTGTAGAGCTTGTTATTTTATTTTGCTTATTTTATGTGTTCCTAGTTAAGCCATCAGTAATATAAAATCGCTTTAATGACAAATCTAGTAAAAAAAAATCGAACGAACTCCAAAAGTTCATTTTGTTTTTCCAATTTTTGAAGCTAGTAACTAGGAGCACATAACTCAAAGCGATTATGTTAAAACACAATACAAGTGGTACATATTTCTGCGTCCCTGGTAGTTATGGGATCAAGACATGATGCCGCTCAAGAAATCCTTGTCCAGCTGCAGCCGCCGGATGTCTAGGATCGACCAGTTGGCGATGGTAATGTCATTGTGACTAATTTATAACATTGGGTAATAGGTAATAGTTATGACGAGATGTCGATATGGAATTTATGTTCTGGTTTAATATTCATTTTGGGCAAAATTCTCTCTACTATCTTATTTCTATTGAAATATGATATTATTTCGAGAACTGATAAAACTAACAAACAGCTGGCACATATAACTTATCAGTTCTGAGTAGCTGATGAAAGACCAAAGTAGTCCAAACATGATATTCCACAAAGTAACATAATTTGCAACTCACGTCATATCTATTAATTATTATTGTTGCATCATTTTGTGTGAACTATAATGATGTTCTTAATAAATTACTCATTTTTTCACCAAATTACTAAAACCAGTCCCATAGATTAGTTTCCAGAGCATTAACCTGGGGACATCTTAATGTTTTTGTCATTAAACTTTCTCTGTATATGTACGAAGGGAATTTGTGAACCTTTAAAACATTACATTTAAGCTTGGGGTACCTACAAACACTCACAGTACTCACACACTTTTCATACACTCACACAGACACAAATATACTCAACTTACTGCTTATTTGGCCTCACTTTCTTTTGCATGTTTGCATGACTTTTCCTGCGTTGTCGTTACTACATATTGTATTTTCCTATACTTATTTTATTTATTTCAAGCACTATCTGTGGTTTGTTTTTTTTTTTTTTTCTATCTTGTGTAGGTAACATACGTCAGTTAAAATAGGGGTGTCATACATTGGTTTTGGAAAATATATTCTGGGCATCTTATTTTTTTATTTTGATCTTCTAATGCAGTGGTTCCCAAAGTTGACAGGACCGCGACCCACCTAACAAAAACTTTAAAGTTTGGGATTCACCTCAAGAACTGTTCAAATAAAAAAAAAAACATTCAGTTACAATTGAAAATTATAATACTTAATTAAATACAAAGAGTGCCATTTAATTTCAATGAGAAGGATTTGCATCAACTTCAATTTTAGTTTCTTTTGATCGCAATGAGTTTGATACATCCAATTTATTTCGGTATTTAGTTTTAATATTAATAAAAATCAAAGCTGAAAAACAATTTTTCAAGGCCCACCCAATATTCACTCGCGATCCACCGGAGGGTCGTGACCCATCGTTTGGGAACCACTGTTCTAATGTATTGTTCTTACAATGAATGTAAACTTTGCGAAATAAATTTATTCTTATTCTTACGAACCAAAATTACAAGTTGGTAAGAACGCTAAGAACGTAGGATTGAGTAGGAGATGGTTTGCAGGAATGCAATAATGAAGCAAAAACTTTCATGCTGGTTAACAAAACTGAAAAGTATTTCATATTCAGATAAAAGCCGAGGGTCTGAATGCCTTTTGGCGTGTCCGGTCGTGTCTTCCACAACCAATATCCTATGAACCTAGTATCCTAGTCACTTGCTAACATAACCACGTACTCCAGGCTATTAAGAGCGGCGGGTTCAATGCGCGCGCCAAGCTGCGCGTGGGGCTGGTGGCTGTGCGCGCGGCCGTGCGCCTGCGCCGCCTGCCGCACACCGCCACGCGCGCGCTGCCGCTAGGCGACGCGCTGCGGGACCCATACACCATGCGCGTGCTGAGGAAGGTAGGATCACTTATCTATTTCTGGAGAGTATTCATTAATCCCCATGTTACGCAGGAAAATCAACCTACTCAAGATGCCTTTGCATCTAACGTTGGTCTAGCGTCGGCGTTCTTCTAACGTTTAAGTAATGTAAACGCTGCACAAACGCGTATACAATCACGACTACGCGATGCTAACCCAGCATATATGTACCATCAAAGAAGTTCATATCTAACCAGTCCCAAAACAAAATCCCGTGAACACGATGATCGCATCTGTTACCGGCCCGGTTCAATAGCCGTTTATCGATATCGGCAGGTGTGTTGCCAGCCCAGAAACTGAAATTTATCTATCATGACCCTATTACGATTACATTAGTACCCGTATCCTTTGAACCAGAACGAACCAATTTCTGCCGCAAAGAAAAATTGGTTTGGTAGTACCAATGATTAATACAGATGGGATACTCATTTAAATAAAAAGCGACTCTTGTTACGACAATAAAGTGCAATTCAGGTCGCAGAACGCTAATTACCTACAGTTATATTCACCTAGTAGTTTGCCTCTTTTTCTATGATGAGATCTTTTGACTACGTTACACTCACTGAATTGGCCCAGCAAGACGGGCCCGCCGCGTACTTGTAGCTTTATACCTAAACTGCGGAGTGTCTCATCTTTATTAATCTGTGGTAGTACATAGTTCTACCGGAAAAGGACTACTTTTCCTGTTGTTAAGTTCAAACATAGTTTCCTCATACATATTCAATGCTGTCATTTCCAGGTGATAGACGGATGTGCTTTCCGCGTATACGGACATTGGGTGAAGAAGGGCGAAGGTCAGAATCGTGCCGCTCTGTTCGAGAACACGCCCAAGACCGAACTGAAGAGCCTGTACGTCAGCAACCTCAGCCGATAGCCGCCCCGACCGCTATGTCGGGAGACATCCTTGCCGTTGCTGCAATCTTGGTATATTGGTGAGTGTCTTCATGTTAGCTAAAGGGGTATAGGGCTAAAGGGGTAAGAGCTAAGGGGGCCTAGATATGTTAAAGTAAGGAAGAGAGACAAAGAGAGAGAGAGAAAGAGAAAGAGAGGGAGAGAAAGAGAGGGAGAAAAAGAGAAAAAGAAAGCGAGAGGGAGAGAAAGGGAAAGAGAGAACAAGAGAAAGTGAAAGCTAGAGACAGAGAAAGGGAAAGAGAGAACAAGAGAGAGAGACAGAGAGAGAGAGATATATATATAGTACAAATAGCAGTATCCCTTTTACGCTACAACAACCGGACTATGTTGGGAGATATCCTTGCCGCTGCTGGGAACCTGGTACTTTGGCAAGTTTTTTTTTAATCATTTATCTGGCAGCAAATCCTGCGCTGTTAGCAACCCTGACTACTATTACATCATATCTTCGTGGTTTTCTTGTGCTTAGAATTCTAAACCTAAGATTAAATTATATCAACAATGTAGTTGCTTACCAATTTTGACCAGTCACAATTTTGACCAATCACAATCCGAGAGTTTGAACGAGTTAATCCATTGCTTCATAGGACTGAAAAGTTTGTCTGCTCAACAACGTAAATAACGCAATGAACGTGTGTGAACTGTCAAAATGAAACCATTGCGATCAATTGTCATTTGAGGGGCGTTTGCCCACTTATCCGTATCCGGTTCGTATTCGATTCGTGTTTGTTTCTGATCCGGTTTGACCATCTTAGTAATTTTATGGACGTTTGTGCACTCATGCGTTCGATTCGTAAATTCTCACTTCGATTCGTTTTTTAACGGATCAAAGCCGAGTATATCAAACAAAACGAATCAAATACGGATAAGTGCGCAATAGGTAGGACGTGAATTTCCCTTTCGTCCTTTTTACGTATCGAACACGATTCGAATTCGAACCAGCGGGTCTACTCCCTAATCGAAATCGCGAAAAAAAAACAGCTTCAAAAAGCAGATTTTTTTTTTCGCGATTTCAGCTTCTGTCCCATAGTGAAAGATATTCATAATGATGAGTACCCCTTAAGAGTTTAGGGTAAACAAAAACTAAGGTTGTAAATAAAACTTCTGTTGTGTCTCGTTGAGTGTCCTTGAATGTGTTAATTGCATTTAACCTGTAATGGTACTTCCATTACAGTTTTAAGGTTACTGCTACCCACGCCCTATTCGCTGTTGCTCAAGTGCAACTTTCGAAAACTGACCCTTGATCTTGACATAGACAACTGTAGGTTGGTCAAGGTTTTTGAGATCCGGCTATCCTACTATTCTATATTTATGCCCACAAATCTTGTCCCATCTACTTAAGAGGGCTACCAATGGTCCACTAGCGCCACTCCTTTAAAAAAATATTATCTCTTGACTGACAAGGAATTATGAATAACCTTTTATAAAGTTTCATAAAGAGACACGAAGCCACAAAATACGATCTAGATGAATGTGGCCGCTTTTCTTTAGATCGAATTTTGTTGCTTCGTGTCTATGCACTATATAAATCCACTTTATTAAAGGTATTACAAAATTCTAGACACTGAGGGCCCTTACTAGCCGTTATTCATAATTCCTTCTCAGTCACGAGATAATATTTTTTTAAAGGAGGGGCACTAGTGGACCGTTGGGCGCCCCCTCTTAATAAAAATATTTAATTCATTCATTTATTGACGGATAACGCTCAGCCTAAACCGCTGGAACTAGAAACATGAATGATGGCAGTAGGCTCGCCCCCTATTACATGGGACTTAAACATAATTGGCGAAATGTGGGTGTATTATAGTTGGTAAAGAAGTTCATATCTAACCAGTTTCAAAATAAAATCCCGTGAACACGATGACCACATCTGTTACCAGCCCCGTCCTATAGTCGCCGAGCGCTGCAAGCAAGAATAGTCCTTACGGTGGTTAGATATGAACTTCTTCGATGGTACCTCTGCCCAACCCTTCGGGGAAACAAGGCGTAATTTTGTGTTATGTAAATATTTCTGGATGTAGAAGTTTGTATGGAAGTTCGTCATATTTGCCGATGGGAAATCCCATCGGGCACACGGCTTGTCAATAATAAACTCACTAATTGAGTTCACTCATTATACACGGTCCTCCCACACGTATACTATTTGGAAATATTGTAAAAGACAATTATTTTTAAAAGAGTAACCGTGGAGTTTCTTGTCGGCTTTTTACGAAGTTTCGTGCTCATGTAGGTTTATGTGAAAATAAAATATTTTGATTAGCATTATTTGATTTTATAAATGCAGAAAGGAAGAACAGTCCATGACGTACAGTTCGCGTCAAATAACTTTGCCGCTCTGAAATTAGGTTGCGCATGCGCGCTACTGTTTTATAAGTAAGATTGACTATTGTTTGTTATTATAGTTATAATTAAAGTATTATAATTATAATAAAGTCATTTGTAGCCTACTTCAGAGCATAAGCGCAAAATAAGCCAAATAAGCGTGAAATATTCCATGTAATATTTCACGCTTAGTTTGATAGTGTCTATTTTCTAAAGTAACTCTTTGTATGCTTTCCCCAGGAGCTCTTCACGTACCAGGGTAGCAGAATATTCGAAGACGTGATCTTCGGCCAACTAATCAAGCCGGAAGCCACGTTTCAACGAGTGATGTAGGTTAGTCGTAGTTACAGTGAGTAGTATCTACATCGGTACACTAGTTCAATTGTCTACCTGTATTATCGAATGGCTGCAGTTGACTGTACGTCGTAGTCAACAAAATAGTGTAAATTACATTTCGAAATTAAAAATATAGTACAAGAATGAAAGGTATAGCAATAATCGTTGCTGTGATGACGAATTTTCATGTCATTTCTTGTGTTAGTCGTTTATTGTTTTCTCACTATTTTAAGGTCCACATTAGAAATAATTTAGTATTATTGGAGTCCTGTAAAAATATTGTATTGAACAAATTAGACCTACAGGTAATTTTTTTTTTATAAACAATTGTGAAGATTTTATTATGGTCAGACCTGTAACGGTAGGTTTATACGGCGTAGTGCGTACAAAATCTGTTACTAGCAATATTGTGTCTATATATTTTAACGACTCAGACATGAATATCACAATAAGGTGCCGTCTGAGTTCTTGGTGCGTGAATTTATATCGTTTTAATATATTTAATTTGAAAATGTTTGGTGTGTTTGTAAGAATTAGTGCGGGCGTTCCGTTGTTTTATAACGTTCAGTTTCAAATCGGATTTTCACGATAGATACATAAGTAATATTATAATATAATATTGACAAAAAAAATGTGTGATGAAAATATTTGACCAAATCATGGAGATATTTTATTAAAACAATTTATGAAGGATATATATAATTTATATATTTTGGTATTTTACAAAAATTACATAGTATTGATGTATAGTTTTTACATTAGAATTTCTAGAACGAACTAATTCCTTCACGTTTACATACAATACACAAATCAAAACTACACCATGATAAAAAACTATGTTTTTAATTGTAAATCACACAAAAGACTTAAATGACCACGTTTCTTGCCATTTTATAAACATAATCGCGACATTTCGACAGTGACAAGAAAGTTCACTTTAGTCACCAAACGATCTATGAAAATATACATAATAATAAAACACATTACAAATAAACTTTATTGGTTGCAAGTTATTATTATTTAATTCACCTTCAGACATGTTATTATAAATATAAAATGGACGTTCGTACATATCTATAAAACAGGAAAACAAAGAAACTTGTTTTTTTTTTGTTATCTGTCGGAACTTTTTTCTATGTGGATCCAAACAGGATACAACTTATTATCTCCAGAACTGGAATGTTATATTTAAATTAAAATACCTACATATTCTGTCTGTATATATTTATATTATATGTAAGTCTCATATTATTGTACTTGTACCGCCTTAGTCATCATATTTATATTATATAAAAGATCCAACACAACTACCAAATATAGTTTCGATCGTTTTATATTTAATGTAACGGATTCTAGATATTAGACAAACAATATTTTTTGTACTGAAAAAAATATCCTCTCTTAGCAAAGAAAAAAATTATAGAATTTTCGAAATATGTAAACAGGCTTCTCTAGCGAATTTTTAATTTAAATATTGTACTTTATCATTTAAAGGAAAGTAGTTCCCTTTTCCATACAAGCTATTTATTATTAAGTATAGTTTTCTGTATACTTCGTACGTGGAGTAAGAATGTTATTCCGTGATGAGTAGTTTCACATCAAAGACAGCCCAATTAGTTATCACAATACATGTTATTATCCCTTATAGAAGAATAAATTTATTTAAAACTATGTGTCATGAAATTTTGTACTTCCCCGCATATACCTATTGACCTACCGTGCTTTCATTACGTTCTATAAAGTAATATTTTTTATACTTATATTGAAGACTGAATGGTAACTATTCTGATGCTACTACTATCTAAGAAAAGTGAGAATAAAAGTATTTTTTTAAATTCTTTAGTACCTATGTGTACATAGCACATACACATAAAAATAAAATTGTAATGTCTGTTTGTAATGTCAAAATACCAGCTTTTTATTAAATGCATTTGAAAGTATAAAAGGTACGTTTAAAAAAAAAATGTTTGTCTCTCTGTCTGTCTATCTGTTTGTTCCGGCTAATCTCCGAAACGGCTGAACCTATTTTGAAGGGATTTTCACTGGCAAACAGTTGATGTTATAAGGAGTAACTTAGGCTACTTTCATATCAGAAAAAGAATTAAGGTCCACGCGGGCGCAGCCGCGAGGAGCAGTTAGTTTAATTTAATAATAGATACCTACAAAAGACCTAAGAATACCTACACGTGTAATGCAATAAAAGAATTGAGTTCTGAGAAAATATACGTATAATTATTTAACTCATGAACCAGATAAACATTCTGCATAACACGCCAAATAATTGATATAATGCGGGTTATAAAAATAAATTTTCCTGGATTTGTTCCAAAAAGTGACGAACATTTTCCTTCACCGTTGCCATAATTTCTCCCTTTCCTCTCAACGTAACTACTCGCGCGAGGCACGTCATTGTGCGCTTGTTTACAACTCACTAACTTTTATGGGTACCGTTTTGGATCCATAGCTAACAGTATAGAGTTCATTTCACCTTTCAACAAAAAAATCCTTTGTTAGTCGAAATAGTGAATGAATAGGTTCCGACCCTTCCGACCACATTAATCGTTGCACCTTGTTCAACTTCTATAAAAACGTCAAAGTTATTAAACGTTCTTCTTAAAAGTCGGAGAGAATCTTAGCATCAAAAGATTGTTCATAAAAATTCAATGAACCTAGCAACTTGTTAAGTCCGCGATAACTCAGGAAGTGAAAGTCGGCCGGAGTAACGCACGTGCGCGACTGGGAGAGCGCTCTAGAAGGCGACGCAGTAATGCACCGACTACTTTACTTTTGTAAAATAACGTTTAGATCAATTTTTATCAGGGAACAGCAGGAATATACAGGAAAAGTATAAGATAAACAAAGCTAGAGTGTGTCGCGTCACCGGCTGGCGGGCGGGGGCATGCATTCGATCGCTGCAATGGCATCGATCGCGCACGCCCCGCGCGGGTCCCGCGGGCCGCGCGCCCATTGGCCGAGTGCGCCCGTCACGTGCCCCGCGCGCCGTGCGCCCATTGGCGGGCGCGGCGCCGGCCACGTGAGCGGCGCGCGGCGCGCGTGGCCAGTCGCGGCGTGACAGCGGGCGCGCTTGTACCGCGCGCGGCCGTGCCGCTCCGACATGAGCCTCCTCGACACGCTGCTCGAGGCGGCGCGCTTCATCGAGCTGCAGGAGCGGCGCCTCCAGGCCGGTGAGTAGTGAGTAGCGACAGTGTCCCGCCGCGCCCCACAGGGCGGCCGGCCGCGCTGCGCCGCGGGCCGCGTCCAGTCGCCGGCGCGCCGGTGCAGCGAGCCGACGCCCGCCGCTCTTGACCTTGAACAGCACGCAGCCCCCCCCCCCCCCCACCGCCGGCTCCACGCGCTCCCGGCGGCCTCGCCCCACGTAAACAAAGGAAGCCTGAAATTTACTCGTCGGACGCCACGCACCGCACGTCCACCTCAGTTTACGATTACAGCCTGTTTCGTTTACGATACTCCGACGCCTGCCGTTATCTGTCGTGTTCATAATATCGTACGAGTGCATGCACTCCCAAATGTTTTTATTCGAGCATACAAAAACAAGACAGAAAAAGCCACACGTACAAAACAATCCGTCATCATAACGTATTTTCCTAGTGGGAGTGGGTGGTAGGTAAGCGGTCTGTGCAATGTATACGTGGAGCGAGTTAGTCAACATAACGCATGACGCATTGCTTTGGCCGAGGCAGGCAGGGGGCGCTCGAGAGTTCGGTCAGCTGATCGACGCGTGTGCGGGGGGTGGGGGGGCGGTGCGATGTGTGCACACGCAGCGCAAGGCACGGCCAATGCGCTTCACTATATGCATTTTAAAGTAATTTTAACTCCACATCCTCTCGAAGTGTAGACACATAGGTTTTCGAATGTTTAACAAAAACTAGCACAAGGCACGGTTGCGTAACGGTGCGTGCGTTAGTATCTACTTCATAGACACCTATTGTTCTTACTACTCGATGAGCGCATTGTCTTATTGTGCATTATCGAACCTGGTGGTAAACGCCTCCGTTTGCGCTAAATGAACTGCTCTAGCAGTTGCCATGTTCTGGTCGAAATTATTTAGCGCCAAAATTTGCTGCAAAACAGCATTGCATTCCCTTTGAGGATAGCAAATTCTCCTGCGCCAACACAGCAAATAATTTATATCTACTGGAAAATACATTAATACCATTATGTAAACAAACAATTTATCTTATCAGTTAATTAGCGTGTTGCGAAACACGATTAAAAAAGACCAAAACAATGCTATGCTGTATGCCAAAATAATCTTTTGTATCCTTACTTAGCAACGTGTTACATTGGAGGGGCTTCCGCAATACTTTCTTGGTAATGCAAAGCAAAAAATCTTGAATGCACAACTACGTCGCGTCGAAAATAGGGTCACAAATCCTATTTGATCGTAAAAAGTTTCTAATAAAACTTAAAAGAGAGGTTTATTTCAATTCTGGTCTTACAGAAGGGATGTTCAAAGTAGAATTTACAATTTATTCCCCAAAAGACGCTGAAGACATTTTATAAGATACTATAAAGTCTTGAAATTGATTGCCATCTGGAAGAGTTATTAAATGAAAGTAGACTAATGGTCTGGAGTTTATTGCAAGACCTATAAAAGTAAATGAAGTAGGAGGTCTCTAAAATCACAAGGAAATTTAAAGGATTCCATGACTTTTATATCATAACTAAAAGGCAGACGGAAGAAACTAAATCCTCAACAGAAATGTACTGGATGAAAGTAATCAAGATGTTTGCCCTCTTAAAAATATGTGACGTCAGAGTTTTACTAGAAATTTGCTAGAGGCATCAGAACTGAATAAGAATTAATGAAAGCAGAGAAAAGTTTCTAGTATTTACTTTCTTTGTAGTTCCACACAAATAGTTAAGAGCCGTCAAGTTAGATTAAAACGTGGGCCATATTTTTACTCCAAAAACGCAGTTTGAAAATATCAGAGTTGTCCTGGATGAAGTTATTAGATACAATCTTCCAGTGCCTATACAAATGCTAATAAAACAACAATGTAATAAAGAAAGTAATAAGCGTTGACAAGGGAGTAAGAAAAGAACTTGTAACACAAGGCCGGTAACGTTGGTCTGCAAACCGCGTTATCATGTTTGCCCGACACTTATCAGTTGACGCCGCTAGCCAATACCTATGTATAGTCGAATGGTTTTAGTACCGTTCAACTGGCGGCGACGTGACTAGAGGCAAATCACGATACCCTATCTAAAATCAAAGCTTCACACTCGTACATTATTATAATGACGCTAGTGTGACGCCAGTTTGGATTTTGACTTTCCTTTTACACAACTCGACCCTTTCGTTTTAATTTCAACACGTATTTACATTATCTTTCATGCTATTAATATGTATTGTTTTATATCAGTTGTGTTTATTGCGACTTAACGTTTTATGAGTGAGCACGCTCCTCATATAGGTTCCAGCGATTGCTATGGCCGATTCATTGCATCATGAGGTTTCCAACTGCCACTACTAACATTTGTAATCTATTCCGTCATGTAATAGACACTAACCCTTTGTGTTATGTAACACTTTGTTACATTAATGTCTCTAAATCTAAAAGAAAGGTCCCTTGATTTTGCAGTCGTCTGCGTTTAACGGAAGAGAGAGTAGAAAAAAATCTGTTCGATTCACTTTGACTGAACAATTATGTTCATGAGCGAGATGCACAATGCCGAAGTTTTTCACACCTTTAAACGACTGAAGTCCAACGAGTAAAGATCTAAATGCCTTTCAATCCACCAATCTGAGATTGCTTATAGTAACTTTGTGAATATCTTGTAGAACTGCAGAGGCTGCGTATATATCGAATCCAAAACGCTGTAGCCAAATCTAGCGTGTCTGCAATGAAGTCACGGTTCGTCGACGGTATTCTACTGTTCATAATAATACTTTTACGCCGCTACTAATTAGTGGGCCCCTCGGTACTGGCGGTTAAGTAGGCGCGGCAAACAATCGTATCATCAAGGCTCGTATAAGGTCGACGCCGCGACGGTACCGGGCGAGCAGAATGGTGAAAGGGATCGCGTGACCTCGCCATCTGCGACTGGTCGGTGAGGACGCGTACGTTCGAGGCGTAGTATATTGAACTTCGGAGGAAACGTTGCGCTGCCGCAGCGGCGATGCGACGCACGCCGTTGCAGACATTAGTCACACAAACGACTGCCTGTGTTTCTACTTGCAGAAAGCCGATAAGATAATCTGAGTGCCTCTACTCGTGGAAATGTCTTCACGTTTGAGCACTTAGTACCTATCGTATTACTCGCTCAAATAAATGAAAGACTTCGACTAAACAAATTGAATAAAATCTTCCACAGATTCAATGCCCGCTTTTCTCACCGTTCCCTGATAAATGCCCATTAGACTTGTTAATACTTAGCCAGGAAACTGAATAGAGAGAGTGTATAACATTATCTAAATATTGCTTATGTATTTGAATTCGACGAACGGTAACTTCAGCCAAATACCGTTAGTTTTTAAAATTTCGAATGATTTGGAATACATATAGATATCATTAGAAATGTAACAACATTCTCGCCCGTGGTATTTAGGAGTTGCGATTTAATAATTTGCTAGAGATGATGAGACGTACATTATTTAAACGATAAAAACCATATTTTTGCTGTCCTCTTTGACAGAGTATCGCGCAAAAACTAATCTACCACTTGATTCATACGAATCATTAATCAATTCGTGTCTCGTCTCCGTTCATTTGCTGCAAAATGTATCTTTTCTATTTATACGTTTTGGGCCTTTGAAAATTGATATTGTATGCTCTGCTTATCGGCAAAATCAATTGCATAAATCAGGGAGCTTTCGCACGACGCAGACGGCTCATATCTCGACATCCGGCGGCGGGTGGATCCCCCCCTTTCCCAGTGTTTCCACTTCTACTCCCGTCGTTAGTGTCATTAATGTTGTTATTGATTGTTCAGTTCAAATACGAGTTCTTTAATTTTTTCTGTTTCTACAAGAATGTGCTGATTGCATGTTGCCAACTTCCCCAGATGTGTCGTTTTTAATTTTGTAGACAGCTTGTGAATTGACATCAGCATACATTAGGTCAGTTTTTGCAGCCTGTCGATTGACGCGTGAGAGAATACCATTGTTATCTTTTTCATTATTGAATTCATTGGTGGCTTGATACTTGGAGCACTTGATTTAATGGGGACTCTAGCTTCCAGAAATAGAATCTAGACACGGTGCTAGGTCGCATCGCAACAACCTGCTAAACCGGCAGGTGTGGTTGCAAAAGGTATAAGAAGAGCGAGGGAGGTATTTGTGCGGCGTGGTGTTCCCCAGGCGCGGGGTGCGGGGCGGGCCCCCGGGCCGGGGGCAGTGCGGCGGTGCCGGGCTGCACGCTGCACCGCACCAAGGTCAGCCGCCGCACGCATGCGCGTCCCTCCCCCTACCTGCCACCTTATCGGAACTCGGAACCTGCACCCGTGCCACTTATGCGTTCCTGTGAGTTGCACTCCAAATAATGTCCGCACCGTCGCGCGAGGAGCGCTTCAACTTGTGGAATCTTTTATGGCTTGTATTACTTTGCCTAGGAAGATACATTAGGGCTTCTTTTGGTACGAATTTGCAAGATTTTCTCCAAGCAGTTTCTACGAAAAGAACCTTCAGCTCGTATAAACCTTGGTTAGGCCAATGTGCCGATACTAGACTTTCAGGATGTGCATTGTCCCATCTTGAATATTATATATCTCGTTTAAAATGAGCAACCCTAAACTTAGTTTTTATTTTGAATCCAACTCCAAGTCTGATCCAATCAAATAACTTGTTTGTCTGTCTGTGCCCATCAATCATTTCCGCAAGAGATTTAACAGTTCACGGCTGCAGTAAAATGGCTTGACTTGTTTTTTCCGCTTCCGCAAAACGGATCACGGTTCAGGGTTCCGCAGCACTTGTATTCGACTATTCTAGGCGTGATCGTCGATGACTAGACTGGATCTCGAAAGTAAGATAAATAAACATAATCATAAGTACGTGGAACCGAGATAACACGTGCCACTCGCGCCCCGCGCCGACGTAACACCAAATACTGAACGTTCTGTCGTAAACTTGGAGAAATCCTATTATGAAGATTAGTACTTCTGACGTAAGAGCTTCGCTTAATTTAAATGGTAATGCATACGTACTGCTCCGAATCATACTGCCTTACTTAGTCTCTAGTTTCTGTTCGTTTAACCACGAACAGTTGATGACATGTTCGATATACCGACTGGTCCTTCGAGCCGGATGCTATAACTGTCCTGACTTTACAGTAATTCTAGCTTCATCTGGGTCAAACTTGTAAGGTTGTAGTTTTCTGCTAAAGTATGTTTGTGTGTAAAGGGGAAGTCTGACAATGCTGGCTGCGCCGACCACGTATCATTAGAAAGCTATTCGCCATTGTGGCTCGTGCATAAGGAGCGGCGCGTCGCAGCCGCTACACGACTGCCGACTCCTACGTTAGTTCGCACAGTTGCGCCGCTCGATTCGGTTGCAATGTTCCATTCACCTTATTCGTCGGCGACGAGGTTCAGTGACTCCGACGCCGACCGACTAACTCCTCGGAACACGTCATCTGCGTGCTAATGCCGCCGCTGTTTCATCACCTACGGCCGATCGCCACAAAGTTGTTTAAATTCTGTAGGTGTCCCGCGGCGCGGCCGTCGAGGCGACCTCTTTTCGCGGGCGACAAGCGAATGCGTCGCGCGCCGTCCATGCAGCGTTATGTAAAGTTGAGAGCGGTGCAGCGGTGAGCGTTGCGCTCGACCGCGTGCGCGCCCCCCGCAGCCCTTCCCCTCGCGATTTCGTTCGCCGTCGGTTTCACTCGCGGCCCGCGGCGCGGGGCCCCGGAGGTCGCGCACCTCCCGCCTCTCCGCCTCGAGACGGAGCCGGTCCGCGGTCCGCAGCGGCCACTCAGTCGTCGAGCGGATTGCGTCGGCGGCGGTCGGCTCCGCGCCTCGCCTGTCGCTGTCTAGTCTGATGACCCGCTATCGCGACATGCCGACGCTGACACGACTCGAGTGAATCGCACCGCCCGCGACGTCGCGCTTGCAGTATACCACCGGTCGCGCTTCCGTTTCGGGAGTCTTTAGTGATTTTGCGGCTGCGTTTGCGACGGTCACGAACACGCTCGTCGAGCTGACGACGTTGTGTCGAAAATAGCGTGCGTTATCATCGCGACCTCGAACGGCGAGACGAGATAGCGCGAGGTCGGCGGCACCTGCCCGCGCCGCGCCCCACGTGCCACCACAAGCGCTGCAGCCCACTGACGGCAATTAGCGAGTTTTTCGCGCGACACCCTGCCGGCCGCACTGCCTAGCGCCTGGCGCCCGGCGCCCGGACCCTCGCTCTGTCTCATCTCGCCCTGGCGCTCATGCAGCACAATCTTGGATTTTTGCAATTAACGTTCGGAGCTAAGCTAGATCGTACTATCAACTCCTGACTGGACGGCTTTCCAGAATATCATTCAACCGACTTCAGACGTGGGCGCTTACCTGAGAAGTCAGATTCAGGCAAATATTCCATCCACCATATAAACTGAATTCTTGTAGGCACTATCTTCGTAACAATGCGATGATTAGTAATGTGTGTAGTTGACTGTAATGTTATTGTAATAATTCCTTACGTAACGTAGTAACAATATTACCGATATGGATATTACAATGGTATCTATCGCTACGTTGTATAGGTATGATCGAGCACCTCGACACGTTTTCCGGATAATTCAAAATTTCACAATTTACATGTTGGTCAAAACTTGGCAAATATCAGGAGACATGCTCACATTGCTCAGTGATTGTCTCGTAAAACTTATGTCATTGAGACTTCGTTCATGTCTAATGTTATTGAATTACTTTCATAAACGATCCGGCCGGTGCGAAAATCTTGATGTGGATATTAACATTGTATTGTTACATCCAATCATTATTCTTGTCAACCCCGAATGACTGCAAAGACCCAATATTTAATGAATGTCATTCATTCAACATTGGGTCATCGTGCAATACATTTGCTTAGAGTATTCTGTCCTGAGTCCTTTCGATCTTCCATTGTTATTTCTTACACCCAATATATCTTATAACAATCGTAACAGTCTTGCGAAAATTTTGGAGCAACATTTTCCTTCAAAGGGCGTTTCTTAAGACTCGATGCTACTGAAATTTTTGTCGGCTCGCCTTTACGAGATTTATTAAATAAGAATGTCTACTTTGTTAAATTTTTGATTACCACGAATAAAAGTCACGTTAAAAAACAATAAAGTTGTTATATCGGATGAGATTAGACTCCCGGATTTACGACAAAGAGCAATAACCGTGATAGCTAATGAGTTGATCTATAAACGCCAAGAAGACGGCCCTAATAATATAGTCTTTGTAAACAAAAATATAAGAAATCTCTTTCCGGAAAACATTTTTCTAGGCTGTCCTGTTTTTATGTCGATCAATATGAAGACTCATCATTCAATGAAAACGAAGCAGTCAATACTGCAGATAGTGAAAAAGTAACTCTGGAACAAATAATGTTACAATCACATGTTAATGGAATCAATAAGAAAGTTTAGTAGCAATCTGATTACCCGATAAGGAGAAGATATATTGAACCAATAATGTTAATGAAATAGCACATATTTGCTGAGCATATAAATACAGGAGCAGAGTTCCTTTGTTTGTTCCAATAATACAAATACCAAGCTTTCATATTTGTGAAGAGATTATTAAACGATCTGAGAGTCTTAAGCCGTGATGGGAACGGTATTTACCTAGTTAAAATATTCATTTTATTGATGTTGCGCAAGTAATAATCGGTTTTATGTTATGGACTATTACTAGTTGTGCAATTTATGAAAAATGCACGCTTGCTTCCTACGTGTCAGGTAGCAATGCCACATCTTTGCTGACGCATTAGTTTTATAGTCTTTCAATTATTTCTTTATAATCCTACTGATTATAGAGGATTATACAGATATAATTGAGGTAGGACAGCTGAATTTTAATCGTCGCTCTTTAGTTTAAGAGAAGATATTACATGTTTGTTTGCCTCTGGTTTATTTAGCAGCGGGCAATTATCGCAGACCCGCCTGTAGGTGAAACGATCGTGACGTCATTTATTGCGTCGTTTATTCACGAATTTTCCTTTTATACCTATGCTTTTATGTCTTAGGGTCTATAGAAAATGAACAATAACCTTTATAGAATTCAGAGAATAGTATTCTTGGGTTCAGTGATGGAATACTTGAATTCCATATCAAAATAAACTTCTAAGAAAACATTAATCATCTTGGAGAAATTATGCTACCACTAGATAGCGCCGAAGACAATATTAAATAATATGAACATCAAATGACAGATATATAATATGTTGATAAATCTCCACAAAATTGTAATAATGGTAATTACCATAACAGTGTAGTTTTACCAACATAGGTTAGAAAAAGCCATTATTTAGGGCTCCAAGATCATATTATAGAACAATATTTGATCCATTTGCAATCCAATCATCGCATGGCAGTAGCACGCATACAGAAGTAGTAGTACACATAGATTAGGCATAGTTCGCATTGTAGGTAAGTGTATACTCCATAGGTTTAGGTAGTTAAATAAAGGTAAACAAATCATAAAAAGGGTTTTTATAGTTGACACTTTCCAGATTCAAATACGATAAACCAAACTAAATTTATTTTAGAATTTTACAATAGTTTCCTCTTTTATTTATCTATGTTAAACTTTATCATTTATTCTTAAACTACTCTTCGTAGATGTTACTGCTTTAGCACAATTTTTTAGTAAGATTTATAATAATAATATAATATTTTGCAATCTGTCTATTGTAAAGAGCCCAAACTCTAAACGTCAACGAATTATAACGTTGCTAAATTGAAGAGTACAACTGTGACGTAGCACGACAACTGAAGTGACAGGTATTACGTTTAGTCGGTTACCGGACAGCTGTCTCGTCACGTGGTTTTTTGTGTTTACCTTTATTTAATTACCTAAACCTATGGAGTATAGTTACATAATATAAACACGGACACGTGTCGTCGTTTGTATTCGCTTATATAACCCGCGTTGTATACGCTCGCTTACATTCGCCTCGATGTTACCGAGTCCTTACTGGAAATTTTCGTGGAAATCATTATTGACCTACGTTCTGTTCATAATATCCTGGTTCAGTTCTGATGGTAAAATGTGTCATTTAGAAATAACTTGATAAATCATCTTCAATATGTTGTTCTAGCTCTTAACTTCAAATGGAATATTACTGTTATCGGAAATACATTCAGTTTTGATAACCATTCTAAAAACACGAAATTATCTATCTCTACCAACTTTTCATGATCTAGACTTTTCTGCAGCGGCGTTTGTTGTTGTATAAACTCTCGTTTGTTATTGCTTTTCTACGATAACAGTATGCTTTCCAGTCACGTGTACTTACATGTACACCGATGGTTGTGACCAAACCGATAACGTTTTCCACTTCTTTACGAATAGTTCAGCACCTGTTCGCTTTTCTTTATTTTGTGATGCTCTAATGGTTATTCGCCACTAAGCTTTCATTCAGTCATGGTCTGCGTCATCTAGCCAAAATCAGTATTCGATAAGATTTTTTAAAGTTTCAGTGATGAAATAATTCTGTCAACATTTTTTATCTTATATTTTTGACTTAATCTTGTGAGATATGTTTTTAATGTATACATAGCAAAAAACCGTTAACACGCCTAAAGAATATTTGATGTAGTCATATTAAAAGTTATAATGAAAGTATTCATTTCAATATACATTTTACAAACTCTATTTTGTTACATCCGTACAAAATCTAACTTTTCATTTGTATTGTAGTCGTCGCACCGAAACACATTTCCGCACGTTCTTTTGTTTGCCGATGGAAAATCCACTATGTCTGCCAATTCGGTCGGCGGCAGTACCAGGGCCGCATGATGTGGGAGGAGGTACAGCTAGCTGTCAATGTCTGTCGGTGGCAGGCGCGCGGGGTGCGGGGAGGGCGCGGTGAGTGCACGTGCCCGGCGGGTCGTGCCATGCGTTCGACGCCCTCCCCGCACTTGTTGAGCGCCGCGTCGCAGCCGCGCGCTCCGCTGCCGCCAGCAGCACCTAGGTCGCTCGCACTTACAACACCCATTCTAACTAGCACCTTGTATTGCTCATGCATGCGCCATCTCATTCTTGCGAACTTCATTTTGCGTAGGAATTGAGTCTATTGATTTCACTTGGTATTTCCTAAATGCAAGGTTACCCCAATTTTAAAGTGAGATTTTTCTACTTTTATTTGTTGTTGTATGGATATATAATAATTAAAGGCCAAAATCTTTCATATGCCTCAGGGAAACAGGGTCGACTTGAACTTTAGGAAATAAAAATAATCTAGACCAGGTAAATGAGCACTAAGAGGAAACTCTTCGTAATTAAGACAAAGTACCTACTTGGAAAATTTTGGAACGAATTTCCTTTCAAAAGCCATACATTTGGATAAACTTTACATCACAACGGAGAGTTTTTCAATGTTTCATATTTTTTTTCAAAAAATAAGAAATCTCGTTGCGCAAACGGTTACCTTACGACAGAAGTCTTCAAAGAAGCCCCACGTTTCAAGTCACTTTAGTTTTTGTGAGCCCACGGATTTCTTAATCGCTTCACAAACATAACAATACGCTCTGAACGTCAATTGACTTATACAATCCTTTCAAACTTCGTAAACGTACCGTATCGTAAAAGATTTTCTTTGGTTTCTTCAGAAAACTTGTGCAGAATTCAAGCAATGAATAAGTGAAACATTATAAATTTAAGTAATCAAGAGACTGTTGTACAATTAATGAACTTAAAAATGAATAGGACGCAAGTGAGTCTATGAAAATGAGGACTAGTAGTCGTAGTTAGTTAATGTAGTGGCCCATTGTAGAATGGGTATACTTATGGAAACCACCGAAGCGAAACTGGGCACTGCCGGCTACCGGAGACGTCGCGTGCAGCCAGAACTGTTCGACGCGATGGCAGCCCCCGGGGAGTACTACGCCGACACGCTCCACACCATCGCGATCAACACCAGGGAAACAGAATTCGGCAGCATCGTCGAGCCGATACCAATAACGCTCAAAGCATACAAGCAGCTCCAAGCACACGGGAATACCATCAACGGCTATAGGTTCCCGCAGCAACAAATGATCACATCTTTGGTCGCTGCTTCTCGAGTCTCCGAAGTTGAAAGGCCCTCCACGAGCCAGAACTTCGTACCGAGCCCCATCAAAGAAGAGGTCAAAGACGCTCAAATCCGACCGCCCCCTAAGAAGAAGTGGATTAAAGAGTATCTAGGTGAGTCACATACATAGAGATCCTACTACTCCTACTTTCTCATAAAACTTGTAGTTTTTTTAAAATAATAACTCTTTCAATTTGTCGAGGCCGTCGTCGTGGGCATATTTTTGTAATATGAAATGCTTGGTATGGAAGTTAATGAAAATATTTATAAGGTTAATGAACTCCTTCCAATATATTATGACTTTCCTACTATTTTGAGAAACCGAAAACAAATAAACTTCTAGCTATCGATAATCCAACTATTTGACATTATTGTTCTTGCACTCTTGTAGCCGTTTAACACAACAAACAATTACAGGCTTCTGTTGGAATTCTTCAGAGCAGCCGAAGTGTCAACATTTCAATTGTAAAACGATATTTGAAAGTGATTCAGTAGGTCAAATTGTCCACACGAGTGCATTATTTGACCTTGCCGCATAACCTCGTCTTGTTTTTGCTCGACAGAACCCAAGAGCACGACTAATATGCATATTTATAAAACTTTATTACGTTAAGTGTTGTCAATAGTTATTTTGTTCGATGCTCCTTCATTACTATTTTAATTGAAGTTCGATAATTTGATATTCTTACTTAATCCATTGACTTTGATCACAATTTGAAAGTTATTCAAGAGCTATTTTGATTTCTCTAGTGTCTTCAAGTCTATTTCGATCAGTTGTTGTTGTTTTAATCAATTCTGCGTAGTATGCCGTCCCATTGATACTATTATCTGAATTTACATCGTTTTAGATATTCCTTTCATTTAAATAAGGTATTTACTCAGGTATATTATCAAATGAAAATACAATGTATGGTTTAGTAAAGGTTATTTGTGATTCAAGACACATTTAGCACATGGAGAAAACACTGTTGAAAACGGGTCACTCTAGTATGTTGCTCGTAGTAAGCTGTGACCTAGCAACTATTACCTACTACTACACTGTTAGGAACTAAGCTGCTTAGAGCTGCGATTGTAGTAAGAGAAAACCGCAAACAATGATTGCTTACATTCAATCGTTGGTTACATAGCAAAGTTAAGTTCAAGTAAACTTTGTATGAATACTCAAGTTACTCGGAATTTTTCAAATTGCCTAAAGTGGGGATCCCAAGTTGAGAGTAGTTACGGCTAACAGCCAACAATAATTGTATATGCTAAAGAGCTCCATTCATAAATTTTATCTAATTATATTCAAATATTTGGAAGAAACAACGAAAATAATTACTTAGACGCAGCCGTTGACTAAAATTATCTTAGATTTAATAAACAATTAGAAATCAGTTAAATTTAATGAGTTAAAAAGGATCTAATTAACTGTAAAGGATATACTACAAACGGTATTGTATTAGGGCAGCATAACGTACGAGGAAGACAAGCCACAAACCAAAACACCGAGGTAGGTATTGCGTGCGTACTAGAAGTCAGCGTGTTGCCGTCAAGGTGTTCTTCTTCCCAAGGTCGTAAATATCGTAGTGTATGTGATGTTGTGTCCATATGTCGGTCTTGTATATACGTGCGTGTTCCAAACTCGCTTTCCTTCATGACCTCACATCTATAAAATATTTTCCTCGAGTCTGCTATTATGCCGGTTTTATTATTGGGAGACAACCGCCAGCATCCTTACATGGCCGGGCACCTTTTCATGTGCTGACATTGGAAAAAAAGTTGGTCCTTTGAGTTGAAGCCGGCGAATTTTGAGCTGAATTTGTAAAAAGTAGTGCTGTCAATAAAATACAATTTCTGTCGGTAGTCTCCGTATAAGAAGTCGTAGCAGTTGTTGAAATAATTGCGAGATTAACAATGTAGGACGTTACCAAGTACCTAATACTTAATATATTGTATTTCTAAGAGTTGCAGTTTTTACTATATTCAATCGGAATGATTGTAACATGTAAAATTGTTAATAGTGTTTCGAATGACGCATTTCACATCTCTTGATATTATTCAACGGTCGAATAGTTTGAATATGTTAACAGATAAGACGATTGAGAAGCTTCAGTAATTATTAATTTATTCTCAATTTTTTATGAGTTCATATCGAAACCACAACGCGTCAACATTTTTTGGTTGATGTGGATGAGAATGATTGATCTTTCTCAGAATTATGGTAAACAACTGGAGACAGATACAATAACAACGTATATCTGGTAAGCCAATAACTATAGAGGAAAATAATAGCAATATTTTACGGAATAACTGGCGGATGTCACACACAATGAAAGTCGTAATCCAATAAGATGGCCGGCGTGTGTCAGCGTGACGTTGGGCGGCGCACGGTTGCGTAACAGACGTAATTACATCGTTTTATGAGATTAACTACTTAACAGGTATATATATATATGCAGAGGTTCGTTACACCACTGCAACCGCGTTTTGTGTCAAGGCTTCACCTCTTTACAACAAAATTCTAAATAAAACTTCTAACATCTTCATCATCTTCCAGCCCTTGTCCGTTGTTATTTGGGGTCTGCGCAACACGATTTCTAGCATCTTCCACACGTAAATAAATAAAAGTTCAATCGTTGTTTTCGTTTCTTTTTGTTTTAAGGCTTCTTGTTGTTTTGCACTTATGATAATGAAGCCATGTTTCAGTATTGTTATTCTGTCGGTAACCTCATCGTAACCATATTTGTTTTCATAATCATTATCTTATCGGGGTTTCTTTTGTTTCAGTCTTTCAATACGGTTAGCTCTGGTCCGCACGTCACACGCGCGTAATGAGTATCGTTTCATTAGATTGTGTGCTCTTTGTGTTTTGTAATAACGCCTATATTGTGGTCATCTGTATTCGCTGTACGCAAACTTTATCGTCGACGAGATACACGCTTGACGCTACCTATCTTTGTTCTAGAACTAACTTCATTACGGGGTGACCTCTACTGTTAATGGTTTATTGATAAAAAGCTCTGCATTTTGCCGTTATTCTGGCGATTACGTAGGTAATACGAAAGAGAGGATTAATAAGAGGTATTCTTAGTTTTTTTACACGTAGTTTAGTTAATCGTGCTCATAGAGTATTACGGATCCGTCATTATCTTCTAACTGGTAATGCCCAGTTGAGATTGCCAAGACAAATCTTATTGTTGTCGAGTGCGTTACACGTGTCGTGCGATTGTCACGTAATGAAGCGTTGTAAAAATGTGGAGCGAGCCGCCGCGTATTAGCGAGGTTATTGACATTGAGATAAAATGTATCACACCCCGAAATTGTAACACTTTGTTCAGTTTATGGCACGCTGGCCGTTTATGTTCGGTTTCTTGATGTCTAAAGTATTGGTCCTTTTATTCTGGTCCTGTGATCCTTATACGTTTATTTTCAGTATTTTAGGTATCATGTTTATTGCTTACAAACTTACAAAAGGTACCATGTCCCTTTGAGTTTTATTTCTCGGAAAATCCATAAGATTTTCAAATGACTCAGAACCTTAGAAATGAGTAGTGCTATGCATGTTAATAACTCGCCAGAGTTAATTTTACTGTCCCAGTCCGGTGTACTTGGAGGCAAGGTGTCAGTATGTATGTGCTAGGTAGATTATATATCCTACCCCCCTCCTACCTACTCGAGAGCGCGTTGCAGCGGCCGGCGATGCGTTCGGGTGAGTTCGTGCCGCGTGACGGCTTGTCACGTGCCGATGCCGAGCACACCTCTTCCCCCCGCGAGCCCTCCCCTCCACCCGCGCTGGCCCACCGCCCCGCTTATCACTTCCAGACCCGGAGGCTCCCGCAGCCCCCTCTGCACTCCCTCCTAACTGAACTAGTGGCCCTCTAACTACTCTATTCAATTTATTACACGTAACGCTTTTGTTCAGTCGAAAACCTTATCTACTATTACCTACATACTCATACATAAGTACTATGTCTAAATGGGTGAACACTCGGGTACATCGTGATAACTACTACCTTCGGGTTGGCGATAATATTTTTCTCTGAAGTAGGGTTTCCAATCTTCTTCTTTTCGTGTGATCAGTGACGTAACCTGATGTCAGAGTTATAAGGGTTCACATGCCGTCGACAAATATCTCTCAGGCGCATGCCGGTTTCCTTACGATGTTTTAAATAAAATAATGTTGGTTTCCAATAAAATTCAGATATAGTCTCGTAATACATTTTTAAATACGGCTCAGACAGTTTTTTTTTTTCTTGCTACCTACCTTTCCGATCCTTAGCAAACAATAGCGTTTTGGCGAAAATGGAAAAAAAAGAAAGGATATAAGGAATAGAATAAGGATATATAAGAAAGCATATACCCAATATTATAGGTCCTGTTCCTAAAAACTTTAAATTTTCAATATGTTTAGAAAGTGAGTTAGCCAAACTTCGTTTTATAAAACTTTTGACACAAAAAGAAAATTTGTACGACTTCGAAATCCACCGATCCGACTCAAGAAACCATTCAGGCATTATTCCGAAGTTACTCAAAACAGATTAAAAGCAGTAAGAATGAAATCCAAGCTTCAACTTTTACCATTGTTAAAGTTAGCACTTTTATGTTTTAAAGCTTTTCTGCAGTCGGCAAAAGAACCTCCGTACCATTTATATAATGTCGTTACTCAGGAGGCACGTGCACTTCAGTAAGGTACTAAAATTTTGAATCATAGTTTGTATCATTCTGCCTCAAAAGATCAATCTTTGAAATGACTGATGAAACATATTCTAGGTTCACTGAAATTTCTCCTTCATTTATGTTCGTGATTTCATCGTCTTTCATAACTGTCAGTTAGTTCACAGTACCTAATTGATAAGCAGGATTTAAAAATCAACTGCTTTTTGAAAAAGAGTCGTTAGGTTAGGTTAGAAAGTTAGATTAGGTCAAGTTGGAAAGTTAGGTTAGGCAAAAATTTAAGGTAAGATCGTCAATCATCGTGATGAAACATATGAGACCACGCAAGCGTTTCTAACTGATGCAAAAGAGTAGCTTCGCAGAAATTGATCACAGTTTTGCAAGCCACATTCTGCATACAACCAACGCCTATTTGGTGCTGGTATTTTAAATACCGGTCTCAGATCAGCAACAGATGCACATAGCATCGATACCGGTTCACTAGTGTCTGGAATCACAGTTTCACTTGCACGTGTGGGTGTCCGCGTCGTGGGAGATGGTCGTTGTTTGCGTGTTCGTTGCTTGTAGGCGCGCGCCCGCCATGCGCAATTGTACCAGGCGAGCATAATCCAACAAGAGGTGTTTTGTTTCTTTTAGCGTAGTAGTATAATACCTGTGGATTAATGTTGCATATAGAAATGCTTTTGTTATGATTTTTTTTGAACTTTTGGGTTACTTTTTAATTTGTATTAAGTTAATCAGAACGATAATCATCCTAAGCATGTCGACTAAGTCCTTCAAACTTTGCCAAAAGTTTACGTTTTTTTTCGTTTAATTAATTTTATATATAATATATATAGAGCGAATTTAAGCCAGTTGGAACTTAGATTATGAATTTCAATGCAAACAAATTATTATGTGTAATTATAATTAAGATTGCGCTTCAGTGTAGGTAACCGAATTTAAACTTCAACCTACTTAAACTAGCTAACTACATACTTTGATGATGAATAAGAAAATTAAGATATTTAAATGCACGCTATATTGAAAGCAGCTTTGCACAAGATATTATCGTTATTACCTGAACTAAACATAATATTTTATGTTATTTACGTCATCTCACGACAACCTTGCTTTCCTGTCCATTCTTCAAAGGTTCTCAAGGGCGAATCTCAGCGGCTATATAACAACCCCCTGTGAGGTTGCCAGAAGGCCAATGACGTACGTTACTGCTGCCCCTCCCCGGCCACTACCTACGCACTCATTCTACCCTGGTACTATCTGCAATTGACAGCCAATAAGCCTACATCATTTTTTAATTTCGATCACTTGTGGACGGCTTGTGGATTTAAATATGTTTATTTATTTATCGATGAACAAAACATTATAATAGTTATTCTTTCAAAGGTACCTTTTACGTTTCAAAGACACTCGAGTGTTGAGCGAGCCTGTTGATTTCGACAATTATAATTTTATTTCCTCAATGTATTGAAATCTTTTTGACGTGAATGAATAAGTAAATTCTCACCATTAAAAATATTGTTTTCAACTTTTTGTTCTCTGATTCTAATGCAATGAAGTCAGTTTCTATTAGAATACTGAATAATTTAATGGTATTTTTCTCTAAAGTATTTTCCAAGTTCAATAGTCGTGTAAGTGATTCTACTCAATATTTATAGCGTTATTCCGTATAAATCGGTATTTTGTCCATATTTTCAAAATCTTTGGTCATTGTCCTTTTCTATTCCAAGAATTATGTTTTAGATATAAAATTTTGGGGAGTTACTAGCTATGATAAATAATTTATCATGAAGAATGTTCAATGGTTAAGTAAGGAAACTCTTAAATAGAGATCCAATTATGACAATCTTGCAAAAGATGCCTAAGAACATAATTATACAAAATATGCTACCTTTTGCCAGCGGCTTCGCCCGCGTGATATCTGGTATACATTATGGCCTATATTACTCAGTCATAATATAGCATTCAACTGCTGATAGATTTTTTTAAATCGGTCCAGTAGTTTTTGAGTTGATTCATTACAAACAAACAAACATACATACAAAATATCAAACCTTTTCTCTTTATAATATTAGATTATATATTGTACTCTTAGTCATTGTTGGCCACGTCCAAGAATATTTGCCAAAATGACCTTATAACCTGGTTCAGCACCCTGAAAAAAAAAAGATCTGATTATGTTCAAGAAAGTGGAGAATTCTTATGGATCGAAACCAGTGACAAAGAATACACTTAAAATGTCTTGATAGCAATCATGATTATTTCTAAAGAACGGAGCAAAACCTGGGAGGGGTCTTCTGCGGGAAAAATATTGCGTAGACATAATTGCCTATATTGTACTTAATATTAAGAATTGGGGCCATTTTCTATTTCTATTTGGTGTTGGCGTTTCTAGATCCATAAATAAGTCCATGATTCTCGGTAGGTATCCTCTTAAATCTCTATGATTTTGGACTATTATTTCTAGATTTATGTTTTTGTGGGGTAATATATTTTTGTAGTCATGTGTTTGTTCCTGGCCAGTGGCCTATATTATTCTGTTCATTGTATCTAATGAATGATAACATGTCATTTTGTGCTAATACAATTATGATGCGTAAAGGGTGCCAAGATCTAGTTCATTCAAAAACATTAGAACGGTGGTAATCTTTGCTAAAGCCCAGGGTGTTTTCACCGTATTGGTGTTCACATAATATGCACTTAGATATAAAAATATCTGTCATTCATAGGACACCCCAACACAACACACAACAACACAAACACACACATATCACATACACACAACACACACACATATCTGTCATTCATAACTCCTCTATTTTTTCCACTCTCTTGTAGAAATTATACACGCCTAACAAAACATCGGAAAACATGGAAATGTATGGAATTATATTAATTTATCGAATATGGTTTCAAGTAAATTCCTAGGATTCGAAGTTGGATTACAATATACTGAGGCTGTTTTCGAAAGAACAGCAAGAGATTTGTCTAAGGCATTTGACTTCACTAATACATTTTTTGTTCTAAAATTTGAAAGTTCGAAATTGTACTCCCAAGTCTCGTGGGATGGTGTTAACAACCCCTTATTTACGTTATGGTGTAGCAGCCGTCAGTAGAAGCCTCATTGATTTTAGTTTATTATACGAGTATGAAAGCAGCTCTATAAAGTCGGGATGTTTTTCAAAGTCACGAGTGCAAAATCCCAGGCCACGTCTAGGACACACTTGAACAATTCTAATTCATATTGAATACGATTGAATAAACCGGTCAATAACCATCTACCTTTTATGTTTTCCTATTATGTATTTAGTTTGTGACTCGTGTAGTTTGTTTAATTAATTATAGAAGTGAACTTAGTTGCTCATCTTGGTGATGAATGTTGATCATCATCATGGCTAGTGACTTTGTTTTCATGTTGAAATTCTTTAATGATTTCATATTTTGGATTAATTTCAAAATCTCAACCGTGTTGATGAAATTTTTTATTACAGTCAGCTGTCGCAAATGATGTTTTTATTACACGTGTGCAGATTTCTCTTAATATCTTCACAGCAATAAGTTTACAAAGATCATACAATCTGAGGAGATACCTTCTGCCTATGTTTAAGTCGTTATATATAGGCATATTTTCTATTGTACTCATAGTCACAGTAACAGGCAACATTAACTACATTATATTATTCATTAATGGAATATATACTTGTATAATATAGGGAGTGAGGGATAGTGATGTGTTTCCAGCATTGGACGAAGCAATAAATATTTTTAATGACTAATATAAAGAATCTAAAAGGTGACGGTGCTCGTTACTCAGGTCGCAGTAATTAGTCATTCAATCGACATTTTATAATACATGGAACTTATGAAAAGAAATCATATACGAAGCAGTACTGTGTAATTCCTGTAGATAAGAAGTCTATCACTATTGTTCGGACTGCGATACTGAAGTATATTAGCGTAAAGCCGCCGGCAGAAGCAAAAGCTAGGTCTTACTAATATAAATAGCGAAGCTCTTCATTCAGACTATGTATCATCATTACGTAAAATAATGTTCCAGTAGGTACACTGTGTAGGTATTCTAAATGGCATTTAGACTTTAGCTAAACGAAAACAACTTTGTTATTATATCTGTCGGACGTGATATAATAAACGTCTGAGATATGCACCTATCTGTTATAATAATGATTCGTCGAAGTTCTTGATAATAAAAAAATTATCTCTAAAAAATACGTTTTTTACCTACGCGAACAAGATCTATAAACCCGTATATTTGGCACGTCGCTCAACAAAACAAACCCAGCCCAATCTAGTAGTAGCAGACGCCAGTCATTTTACGGGCCGGTTACGACGCGACTTGTTTTTTCTGGCACCTCGCTGAGCAGCTGATTTTCGGCGTGGCAACTGTTAACGCCAAACAAACTAAAAACACGCGCGCAACCACATGTGCTGACGTAATTTTATCGTCGGACCACGCCCCCGCTTCCGTCTCTTTCAATACACTCGGACTGATCCTCTGTCTCACTCGGCATTGCAGCGTGACTGATTATCTTTAGTTTTACTCTACTATGAACTTTATTGCATGTGCGTAAAGTTCACTATCGCGTACCGTTACTATCTGAAAGTAAAGTGGGATGATGCCGTCTCATTCATTCTGCTATAGCTGTTTCATTCACACGACTGTATTGAACGCTTGCGGAATATGTTCGCCTGGTAGTTTACCGCCACGGACTGCAGCCGTCGACGAGCGGTTGACACGGGTTTGACAAGTGTTGACCGACCTGGGATGGCCTGCTCATTTCTAATAGGACCTTAGTAAACTGATGATCAAGTTTTCGTAATCATAATTGGGTCCAAGGTAGTAAGTTGCGTATTTGTATAGCTTTTTCTGACGTGTCACCTTTGTTTACAGAGGAGGAGCCGAAGTCGCCGGTGTCGGTGCGAGTGGTGACAGGGCTGCCGGTGACGCCGCGCATCAACGGCGTGGTCCGGCCGACGTCGCCGGTGCCGGTGGTGCCCCCCTGCCCGCCCGCGCCTGCCATCGTTGCGCTCGAGCCGGTCCCTGCGGCGACCGCACCTCCTCCCGCGCCCCTCCTCGACTTCGCACAAGAACATTCCAGGCCGCGAACGACGAGTAACAGTCATGGGTATGTTCTCCTAGTAACAGTGGTGTCTGAAACAGCTGGAGATTCGCACGACGCGCGACCGTCGTTGTTTTGTTGTCGCTAAAATGTTTAGGAATGTTTTTATAAATTTTGCGTTGCGACATCATTTTTTTGTATTAAAACGATCTTGTAGTAGGTAGTAGATAAAACAATCTTTTAAATTAGGCATATTAATTTGCCGCTTCTTTATCATTATCACTTCAACTTGTCCTTTAGAAACATTCAGTTACTCTGCCTTCAAAGAAAATACATGTAATATGCTGGCTTTGCATTATGAAGCTCGTATGCTATCATCATCAACTTCTTATGACGTAACCCTTTGGGGCAGTTGGTAAAAGCTGGGAAAAAAAATTAAATGTTAAAGTATTGGAGGGTCCTAATTTTTTTAATGACAATGATTACGAATCACTTTCACAATTATTACAATTTCTTACTATTACAATTTCTCAGATCAAATAAAAAGCCACTGCTGTCAACAGTGACGTGAGGCAGGTTTCGTAAACATGTGTGCACTTAGTGGGGTGTAGTTTGATTGTAAATGTGTGCGTGTGAGCGTGTATGCACAGAGCGGAGGTGTAGTATTGGCTTGCTTCAATGTATTGTTCTCAGCACTATGTCTTGGTTTTTTATTTGGTCTGAGGTTATTTTAATGAAATATGTGTAAGTACGGAATTCACTAGATGATTGTTGTTTCAGTTTTTTGAAATCCCTCATAAATTGGGGCCGACAAAAGGAATCTGGAACAATATACCTAAAAAAAAACTCCAATTGCCATAAATTGATTTTCGAACTGTTCGGAAGTCTTCCGTACCTATTATAAAAAGATTATTGACGCTGTCGACAGAAATAACTAAAAGCTTGGGTTTGATACAGCCTTCTTTCGTTTCTAAAAGTCGTTAAGTAATGCAAATCGTTTAATCGAAGTCAGGTGATTGATTTGATAAAAGTAAAATTGCATACGGCACTGACACAAAAAGCGATGCAGGAAAACTGTTTTATTCAATTTATCATAATGTACGACATCAAGCGGTCCAGGTAACAAGTTTATTAAAAATAATGCACTGTTGAATTAATAAAGTAGATATAAAACTTTAACGTCATAGAAATACAATAAACAGTACCCTAATTACGTAATACACGATCAATCAGAATCTGAATCGTTTTGAAACAGATTGCTAATCCATTGCTTCGTACGTTCGAAAAAAAAAATCTGCTCAACAACGTTAATAACACAATGAATGTTGTTGACCTGTCAAATTGAAACACATTAGTCGGAATTGTCAACGAAAATTTGTTGCGTAATTAGCTCAGCAGCCATGCTATTCTGTAAACATCTCACCGTGAAATCTTGGGTGAAGTGAGCTGTCAATAGTGTCAATCCCTGTGGAATGACAGCTCACTCCACGCTCACTTCACCTAAGTTTTCACGATGAGATGGTTACAGAATAGCACTGCAGTAGAAATTGTAATTTCATCCTTACGTGTCATTCTTGCAATGTTATGTTGTCCTAGTACAAGAGCGTATGGTGCTTTTAATTTTCAGTCGATTGCTGTCAAGGTTTGGATATAAACAAACATCGAATACCTAATCCATCAGCTAGGGTTTTGTATTCATCAGGGAATAAGTCCTTGTCAGTATCAGTATATGTATGCATCATTCATTCGAAGGTACGGTTGTACGAGACTGTGTTTTCAAATATATGTTGTGGAGCATTTACCGAGTGACATATGACTATTTTTGTCTTATTAATTAAGGAAAATATTGCTGATCTATAAATAAATTGCATGGTGCATCCACTACACAATGATACACAATAATACACAATGATTTATTGTTAAGTCATAATAATTGTTACCTACACGTGTTGGTTAAGCATTTTAATTTTAGATATCCAATACCTGTGAATATCAAATTTTTTTGTTCATAAATTCGAGGAGAGCTTTTTGAAATACAACGTTCTCAAGTCCCAACGAGTTTGTCGGTGGCCGTTGGGCAAAAACTAGGACTTGATTCTAAAAAAATGTCATACATAAATTAACCTTTTCTGAATTTAATCATATACACTTATTTATTGGTATCCTGTTTTTTATGTTTCTAGTATTTTTTTCATTTTTATTTAAACAGCTACATTTTACTTCCACTTGAACGTTGAAATTTTCCACAAATAGTCAAGTCGACACCAGGCGCCAAAACGCCAAAAGATTAAGTGATGAATTGACGCGCCAAGCTAATGCAATAATATTCTTCTATTCGTCTGGTTAGTGACTAACCTGGTATCAGAGTTTTAAAGCCGCCCATGGACCTCTGACTTGGCTTCACATGACGTCGAGAAATATCTCTCAAGCATGCCGGTTTCCTCACGATGTTTTCCTACACCGTTTTTGAAGCAAGTGATAATTATACAATACGCACATGAACCGAAAAGTCAGAGGTGCGTGCCTTGAGTTCGAATTCGAGATTCATTTTTAGGGGTATGAGGAACAGGGTATAAAGTTCACTCAGAAAAGGGAGGATCCTTCGACCAGACAGTTGTCATGTCTGGCGGGCAACTGCCCAGAGGTTGAAGTCGGAAGCTTGTATATATGTCCATCGCGCGGTAAACTCTAATTGCGCGATGCAGGATTTGTGTGTCGTCAGGTCTTTTATGCGTAGTTCTCATGTGGCGATGTAGATGCCGCCACACATTAATGCTGTATATTATGAAATAATGGAATAATCCAGACATAGTTAAAGTTATGTCTATGCTAATTAATCATAATAATACGCAATTATCAACAAAGCGAAAATTATGACATGCGCTAACGTTGTCTAGGTTCCTTATTCGCTGAGTTAGTTACATTATTATAGAAATCATGGACGATGCTCTCTGAAGATATAATTGTTATACGTCATTTTATTATACTTGATATAAAATGTGATGGAAACTTATTTATTTATTTAACCATTTATGTAGACACATGTAAACAGACAATAAGAAAAGAACAGAAAAATACGTACAAAGGTGATGCTTATTTCTAAAGAAATCTCTTCCAGCATACCTGCGATAGGACAGAGGATAAAAAGAGATGTAGACACCGTGTGTAAGAGTAGAGAGAACGTAAAATATGTAAAATCAAAACAATTCACTTAATAAAATAAAACAAATAATATGAGAATATACTTACTTACTTACTAAAATATTATTAATTACAATCAATCTGCCTAGCGTTTTTGCTACTATGTTGGTCTTCCAGTCTGATCGGATACAGCTGAATACCAGTATTTTACATGGAGCGACTGCCTATCTGACCTCCACGCTTTCTGTGATCTCTTCCAGCTAGCGAACTGTGGGTCTACTTTAGGTAAACTTTTGCTTAATCCTTTGAGGACTACAAGCGTGATGTTATGTTATCCTGGTACTCTCAAATAATGAAACAAATGAAAAGAGCTTTTCGCTCAATAAACGCTTGATTAAGTTACACAAAAAAGGTTACATGAAATACAAACAAAAAGATGTTATGATTGCGTTACGTACATGTACACCACCATGCAGCTGACGATATCGCGAGATTCCGAATCTTTGAACTTGATTTAATGTTTGAATGTCGTATTTGTATGTTGGCAAAATCATTAAATGTTGCCTGATAGAAGTAATTAAAATTCTTTTAAAATATAGTCAAATTTAATTAATATATTATTCATTGTCAACAGGCCACCCCCCGTCCCCTCCCCACCATCGGTTAGCAGTAATGGCAGTGGCAGCGGTTGCAGCAACGGCAGCGGCAGTGGGGGCAGCAGTGGCAGCGCCCCCCGCGCCGGCACCAGAGAGGTGCACAACAAATTGGAGAAGAACCGACGGGCACACCTCAAGGAGTGCTTCGAGCTGCTCAAGAGACAGCTCCCCGCCACGCCTGATGACAAGAAAACCTCCAACCTTTCTATACTCGGCTCCGCTATTAGGTATATTCAGGTTAGTATCAATCTAATAACTCTTTGCAGTTGTGTTTTCCTGGTAGTCAACGCCTTTGAAACTAATGTCGATGGCCTTCGCGCTTCCCCAATTTGTTTTATTAACATCGTAAAACCGTTCAAAACATTTACTTACAAACTAATATTTTAGTCTAACTAATTAATTGTTGTTCTACTAAAATGTTCTTCAGAAAGCTTGGCTTATTTATTACTAGGCGATTCAGTACAACAAATTAGAGCGTTCTCAGTATCATAATCATTTCTACAAAATGATAACTAAATTATTCAGAATTTTTTTCAAGTTCTTCAAGTGTTTGACTATCAATCTTGAACAACAAACGACTAAATTATCTTAATTGAAAGGTCGCGAAATGTCTCTTTCGGTATTATTACGCCTTTAATTTTCCGTCTGATTAGATTAAATTGACTTTGTAACAAAAATTTGCTAAATTACACAAATCATATGGCTTCTTGGAAAGCTATTAGTATTTATTATTTTCATTTACAATGTATTATTCGTCATTCTTTAATCAACAGTGCTGTAGGTAAAGTGACCTCAATTTGAGACGAGAGCATTTAATTTTTATTTGATCTCAAGAAATCCAGATGATACTGGTTCAATCCAGTTAACTCCTGCTGTTTTATTCATGCATGCAGTATTTATGCTTGTAGGTACGCAAGGTATGCATCCCCTTGATTCATAATCGTTATTCTTACATGTTATTTAAAAGTGACGACGATGTCAAAGGACAAGCGTTTTACACCATCATGTTGTATGTCTAGTTTATTCAGAATAACTATAGTTTTCGATGTTTATAAACATTATGTATTGGCAATCACCTCCTGAAGTTATTACCGTATTATTATTGAAGTCGCACTTAACTCAGAATTAATTAATTAGTTGTATTGGCTTAATTCTGTAAAGGCAATACCTACGTACGCTTCATTTCGAAGTCTGTGTTTTTGTCATAATTATTATTTTCCTTCGCCTTTTGTTTGTACTGAACGTTTCTTGGAAACACCTCAATAGCCAGTTAAATGAGCGACTAGATTTCGTAATTCAATTAAAAACTACGGCTTCGCTCCTATTTGCAAATTGTTTCCAACTTTCCTTAAACAATTTTTGAGTCGAAACTTTTTCAAAGGGTGAAAATTTTGGGAATTGACTAAGATTCTCTTGTTGCTTTCGAATTTAGCCTTTGACTGATCGTTTTCCCCTTTTAAAGTTCGTTGTTAGGCGAGTAATAAAAAAAACATAATTTAAGTAAGGACCGATGTCGCCAAGAAAACTACAATCGCCAGAAAACTTTTATCGCAAGAATGAAAATGATTGTTTCTATACAAAAACTGTCAAACTGTCATATTTATTCCGCAGAAAAAACTTATCTGACGATTGGAAAATCTGCCTTAAGAATCTGAAAAATAAATACTTAGTTAAAATTATCAATATAATGTTTGCGCTGAAAATTATCAGTGGGTATTGTTGAATTAAAGCTTCGATTAAAGTCAACTTCTCTTGAGTTATGAGATCCTGGTATTTTGCTCGCAGGTTCTTCGACGTAAGGAACGCGATTGTGAGCACGAAATGGAACGGCTGGCCCGTGAGAAGATCGCGGCGCAACAGAGGCTCTCCGCCTTGAAAAGAGAGATCTCAGTCCGAACAACTGTTCGCCCTCTGAGTATTGGTACGTTAACCTCTTAACTTGTTATGCGCGCCTGGTACATTTGGTCGAGATTATTTAATATTTGGTTTCAATGCAATTTTTTTATAATATTTATTGATTGATTTACAATTGATAAAAAGTAAACAAGTTTTGTCATAAAATAAAATTCTATCTTTTTTATGCAATTGTAATTAGAAATTTTCAACAAACACATCGTCGATCCTATCTAAATTATGTTTTTTTAAGTTTTTGACGTTTGTTTTTTATTAGATGCCGTCACAGAAGACAAAGTTGTAGAAGATCCTGTGAATGGACAAGTTTTAGGAATACCTTTATGTGTAAGTGTTTCTTATTCTAATTCTAATTAAAAACATTAATTAATAATCGATAGTTAAATCATATTGTTTACCTATTGCCACACAATTCTAAAACAGCAAGGTCAAGTATACAAACTGTCCCAATTTCAGATATCAGCGTCGCCGCCGCGGTCCGTATCACGAATGGAGACGTCTCCTCCCCGCACTCTAAATCTAAGCACGAAGTTGCGTACGCTGCCTATACAAATCACTCCCACCACCTCGCAGGTATGCTCGCCTAGTACAATGTTAGAAATTAGAGCTGACCTAATCTTGGATTAGGATTTGTGTTACTGCATTGTTTATCGAAAGGTTAATCCGAAAATTAATGAATTGTAATTTTCAAGTTAATGTAAAGTTTTTGTTTATGTTTCAGGTTGTGCGGGCACCGTACGGTACGAGACCCAGTACGCTCACGCTCACTACGCTTGCGCCAGCAGAACCTTCCATTCAAGTTAGTATTAACTTTTTTAGATAAGGTACAATTATTTAATTTGTTCTCAAGTTTATATATTTTTTGTTAGAACAGTTTGACGAGAAAACATTTGTGTTCAGATTTAAAAATAATTAAGCATTTTGCATTGTTATAAAATAGGCTGACATATTAATTGTAAGATTCACTATACGAAAACACGGAGAGTGTTTGCATAATGTCTTTAAGAAATTTTAATGAATTCAAATAAAATGGATCCAAAGTGGTATCCCTGAGGAACACCGGATGTTTTAATGATGTTGTATTCAATAGAACAGTTGCCGCTTGATTAAAATCTCACAACCGTGGCTCTAGATACTTGATTGGATCATGACGTATACCAATGTATTTTGTTTTTAAGCTTGGGCAATGGTATCTTATGATGTATGTTGTCGAATGCCTTTGAATAATATTACGGACAAAAAGTGAATACACGATTATTTTATGAAAAATTGTTTTGTTACCCTAATATTTTGCGTTAACGGACTTAAAATGGACATTTAATGCTATGTTAGAATAATGTTGAATATAAAGTGCCTGGTAAAAGGAACGCGAAATGCGCATATAGCGCTAATACTGAATAGAAAATGCGTGCTAATTCTAGACACGAATTTCACGAGTTTCAAATGTCAAATGAATGAGTCACGTCTCGTCACGAATTACTGCATACATATGTACTAATTTAAACTCTTTTGTGAACGATATCTGTTATAGAACAATGAAATCTAGCCTTTTTTTGAGCGAAAAAAAAAAGCCATTATATTATTGTTTTCATGATGCAATATGGTGTAACACAGAGCGTGTATTTTTCCTTCTCGTACAATTTATTTTAATTTTTTATTAAGGCCATGGTTTAAGAACCGTATGATTTGATGTCACCTTGGTGTTATCTATTCGATCTTGTGAAAGTTCACGACGTTGCATAGCATTAGCTACAGAGTCAACAGTTATCGTAATATATGCTTCTGACGCATCTGTTTAGTGAATGACGTTATAGATGAAGCCGAAAATATTTTTATTCCACCAAAATTGCGGACTTGGATTGGTTAAAAGGATTGTTTTTATTAATTTTCCTGATAATTGAAATAATAACCCAAGCAAATAAGTTAAATTAAAGGCAAATCTACGAATTACAAGTTTCTTCCTTATCTACGGAAAAAGTCATAGAGTCAGAGAATTCCTCACTAGGATTTTTTTTCGTAGAAAATATCTTATTTTCCTGTGCTATAAGAGATGTGGCTGTGAACAAAAAAGAGACAAAGACCTAAGCCAGTTTAAAACACTAGAAAAGTATAAATACATAATTATTTTAATAATAAATATATTTTCCTTTGTTACAGAATGGGCCGACGGTAGAAAATGGCGTAACGAATGCGCTTAACACCTTAGTACATCCAGCTCAAATACATCTACCTATATCGCAGGTGAGGCAGTTCTGTGTTATTTGCTTGAAATTATTTTACCACCTCTTCTTTAAGTAATTATCTTCTTGCACTTGAACTAATTAATTTGAGGTCGCGCAATACCCCTTTTTTCTTCCATACATCTGTATTAGCCATCATCTCAGATTTTACTAGTTTCTTATCTTTTAAAACACTAATGCCCGTTTTCACCTTCACTGAGTGACACATAGATGAATCACTAAAGAAAAGTGCACTGTTGGCGACGCTAGGCTCAGCGCTGAGAGTTGAACATCCAACAGTGCACTTTTATTTAGGGATTCATTAAGTGTCACTTAGTTGTCAGTGAAAACGGGCATGACCCTCTTATTCATAAGCGTTGCTTAAAGTTAAGTGACGTTTAAACGTCAAAAATGTAGGTATGGAAAAACAAGCGCTCATCATTACTTTAGAGCGTTTACTCTGAAAGTGGGCAACGTCGCAAATAGATGTCTAAGAAATGTGGCTACATACCACTACACTAGCGAAATAGAATATTGATAATGAAATGTAATAATTAATATCGTAACATCGAATATTTCGTTTTAGATGCAAAAAAAGTATTTGGAAACCTTCCAAATCCCTTTTTTACACCTAAAACGGGTATACATCAAATTCAATATTATAATTGCAATTCATTATTAATATTCTAGTTCGCTAGTTAGCCAAATTTCTTATCTCCATACAGGAATATTGTCAAATTAATCAAAACAGGTAAATTTTTGACAGCTATTTGCGACGTTGCCAACTTTTAGGATTACTAACTCTTAACTCTTAACTTTAAGCGTGAATAAGTGAATAATGAATAAGGGGGTACGTCTCTACATTCTTCTAGTCACAAATAATATAGTGGTCTATATAATTTTTTGATACCGACCTACGTAGAGCTTTCTAAAAGGACTGCAATGCCTTTAAGTAAAATTGTGAATGTGCGACATGGCCTGTAGAATTTTATGAACGTATTGAATCAATAGATGTACAACTGAACATACCTACTAGGGAAATACAAACTTTGTCAGTTTTAACGATTTTCAACCGTTAAATAAATACACATTAAGCTTGTTTGTAACGGTGCTTAAATACGGTAAATTACGGCTTAAGAAGCACGGGGGAGAACATTGGATGGATTATTGATATCTACCGATATAGCCCAAGATTTTGCGAAAATTTATCGTGACTGCAAGAAAACAAAAAATAGAGCCAAAAAGTACTTCCAAAATTATACGTCAACTTGATGTGATTTGATAAACGCGTATACCCAGAAATCCGGTCCAGTCCACCGTCCAAAGGAGTTCGTTAGGCCTTATTTAGCTGGGAACGAGGGACCTAGCCTAGGTCCCTCGTTTGTCTTCATTTGGTATAAAAAAATTAAGGCTTTGCATTATCTTGTAGTAATCTTAATTTCCATTTTCATAGGTGGTTGGTAGCGGCGGACTAGTAGTGGGCTCAGCGGCGCTGCAGTTGTTGTCAACTAGCAGCGGCCTGCGAGTGTTGCAGCATACCAACGGTGAGTTATGATACCCTGGTACTTTGATGCGCATTTATACGTGACGAGGAAACACAAAAAACAAGGAAAAAACATTGGGAAATCCAAAAGTGCACGCCTCACAGACAGAAACATATTGACGATAAATTTTAGGGAAAAAAACTAAGGAAATTAATCGATTTTTTTTAATACTTTTAGAACGGTTATGAGTTTGATAACGAAAATCTATCCATTGTGTGTGACGACGTGAGCTGTGACGACAAACAGACACACTTCCAAACGGAAAGCAGTATACGTAATTTTATACAGTATGTTAACTAACAAAGGGCGTTCTCGTTAATCCGCAATAATAAAGCATCCAAACATGGTAAAAAAAATACAACGAAAAAAAAAAAAAAAAAATGATACGTAAATACGTACGTATGTAAAATTGCGCGTGTACAGAGTGTTTCTTTTAGTAACGCCCTCTGTCAGTTAACATACTGTATATCAAGGTTTCTAAAAAACTTGAAATCTAAATATCTATCTAAAAATATGTTAATCTTTTAATGTCAAGTCTCTAGATTTTACCTAACCTTCCCTGCTAATTTACTCCTGCGTTGGGAGACGTGCAATAGTCTTTTTGAAACTGTGTGATGCAATTATTATAAGTGTTAGAATTTAAATACTTGACCGCCGCGCCCTAGTGTTAACTTGTGTCCTATCAATATCTCGTAAGGAACACTGTTACATAACTCCTGAATTATCAATACACTTTATATTGGACTCTGGAATTTCCTTTACATCCCTCGCCAACCAGATACATAAGGTTCCAACAAAATGGTTCTTAGATCTTATAAATATTTGTTGTTTAATAAATCAAATAATCTCCAATAGGCAAAAAATTAAAATGCAACTAAAACAAAAACAAATTCGTGTTCAATGGGACCATTTTCGGTGATTTATTTCAAATAGTCAATGCTAATTTAAGAAAACCTAAATTCACCTGTAGTAGTTAAAAAATAATTATCCTTACAAATATGAATAATATAATATGAATATAAAAATATGACTGGACTTAATTCATTAACTAAAACAAATATTTTGTTGACAGGTTTAACAACTACTGTTGAAAGTAGGATAACTAAAGAAAACGGAATTATATCTCCGACGCCGATTTCCACGACTGCAGGTATGCATTTTTACTTTGCAATATTTACTATATCAACTTATTATTCTTGTTCATTGCGTGTCGATTGCAAATTTAGAAAAAAAAAAAGAAATTGTTTGGCCCAGTACTCCGCAACGCTAAGACCATTCGCTGACGCAGATATTAGATCCTCATTAATAAAAAAAAGTAGGTACCAACCTGCATACGTGCCCCGAGTTACTACATGTAAAACCCTGTCTGATCCGTGAGGGTGTTATTAGGTATCGTACTGAGAGTCTAATTATGTGGAAATGATTAGGAAAAAAGAGAAAAAAAAACGCCCTTTTTTTAAAATGGGGAATATTACCAGGTTAATACGTTTAGCGGGTGTCTACAAGTCATAGCTTATGACTCCTGTTATTGCATTTTTTGGATTTGGGGTAATTTTAGTACTAAAAATGAGAATTTTAAATGGCAATAACTTTTTTATTTTCTATAATAATAAGATTTTTTATTACTTTTTAGTAATGTTATTGCAGTACTTATCTATGTGCCCCTTTCGGATCGGACAGGGTCTGTTTTGACGTAATGTATTGAAGATGTTCCTTTTAATATCCTAAAACTCTCGGGTGAATGAGACCATGTCAAAGAACCAACTGACGTATGAATTTTTTATCAATTTTTTTTTTCCTTTTTCATACAAAATAATTAGACAAAGTCACGATTATCTATATAAAACACACTTAAGTGCAATAAAAAAACATTTAATTCTGTTTTTTTTGTCCATAAAAACAAAAATGACAACGTCGCATTTTCTTAACTTTAAATATGAACGATTGGTTTGAATTAAAATTATTTACTCGTAATTAACAATGAAACTTAGATACACACATCGAGATTCTAGTGTTATGTCTTCGAAACTATGTATTTTTGGCACACTTGTTCTAGGACTTTTTGTGTTTTTTTAACTTATAGCATATAACCACATCGAGATTCTAGTGTTATGTCTTCGAAACTATGTATTTTTGGCACACTTGTTCTAGGACTTTTTGTGTTTTTTTAACTTATAGCATATAACCTTAGAGTTATGGGACAGCAAAAGGAACATATTGTATAGTTATTATAATCTACAATGCCCCCGTTTTCTGAAAACGTTACCGAAATCTCACGTTAAATGTTGTGATTGGCAGCCCAAAATAGCGAACGGTCAATTTTATTTGACATTTGATTTGAAAACCGAATAAATTGAACTGGGGTTTTAGGAAACTGCGTATTTTTCTACCATATCCTGTGTTGATACTACAGTTCACGTGCCCACTTGATTTAACTATGTGTTGGCATCTACCTTCATCTTTCTGACTGACCGACCCCCTTGACAATTCAAAAGTAGTAATTGGTTTATTTGAAATAAATGCTTTGAGTTTGAGTTTGTTGACCAAATAATTAAATTGATCATATAAATAATACATATTTATATTTTTTGATAGCTGCATTGGTGGTTATGGTGCTGAGGCCTAGGTCTTGGGTTTAATACCACAAAACTTTTCAAATAAAATTGTCAAATTGTGGAAAGTAATCCGTAACACAGAAATTACAAAAATGTAAATTGTAGATCTGTTTCGTTTTTCCGTTATAATTATGTGGTTTAGAGTTTTGTGGTACAGACACTTGTAAGATTTACAAATTTTTATATTGTAACTGCAAAGTTTTATGGTATAAACCCGATAATAAAAGCGTTGTCGGGGTTTCCCTTAGGAAATTCTCAGTTACATCCCAGATATTGAATTTATGGCAATAGGCTGGCTCCCTTTTACATGGGACTGAAACAAAACTGGCGAAATGTGGGTTTACATACATCTTACTGCCCTTTCGCGCATTATAGACTGTTTGTAAAGTGTCTTAGAAGATCTACTTAAAAATATACATTTAATTTTGATGTTTATTTTTTATCGGAGGAGGAGCTCGTGGCCAAGTAATAACAGCCGCACGGGTTCATCCAACAAGCTAAGCTATGCTTGCCGGGGTTGGTCCGTGAATGGGTGACCATCTTTACATACCGAGGCTCCTCCGTGCCTCAGAAAGCACGTTAAGCCGTTAGCCCCGGCTGTCATTCGTCGATCTTTGACAATCATTACGGGTCCGAAGCCCGAAAGTCTGACAACCAGTCTTACCAACGGGTATCGTATTACCAAGTTACTGGGTTGTGGAGGTCAGGTAGGCAGTCGCTCCATGTAAAATACTGGTATTCAGCTGCATCCGGTTAGACTGGAAGCCGACCCCAACATAGTTGAGAAAAGGCTAGGCAGATTGATTGCTTATTTCTTATCACTATCATTGATTTAAGTATTTCGTTACAGATGGCAGCGTGGTCGTGAGCGGACTGACCCCTCTAGTAGTATCGCAACCTACCACGCATTTGTTACAAACGCACACACTCACACATAAGGTAAGCATCTATTGTTATTACTAGCGATTGCGTCATCCTCTCTAATCGGCTTATTTTACGCCAAAACATAGCCAGGAACACAGATTAATACACAGGGGATACTCCGCAAACTCATTTAAATAAAAAGCGACTCTTGCTACGATACAATAAAGTGCAATTCAGGTCGCACAGCGCTAATCACCTACAGGTATATTCGCTAGAAGTTGCCTCTCTTTCTAACGCGTGACTTTTATATCTTCTGACTTCGTTACACTCACTGGATTGGCCTGACAAGACGGGCCCGCCGCGTATTTGTAGCTTCATACCTAAACTGCGGAGTGTACCAATATACAATAGGCGATATCTTAATAAAAAAAATCGATCTAAAACATGGAGAGATTTGGATTTGACGCATAGTATCGATATTTAAGAGGCCTTTCTACAAGTATTGTATTTGCAAATCTCATCATATTGATTCTGAAATGTCGAAAACGAGCTTTTTCAGAGTTTGCTACATGGAATAGTGTAGTGATTGAAGTCCATGTTGGCTTGTGGATCAAAATAAAGTGGTAATATAAAAAAAACCTGTCCAATAAATAAATTCACTTATATTGTTTACGGTGTAGCATGGTGCGGGTGATAGGTGACATTTACTTAATTAACTACAGTTATTACTAATTCCGTGTTTTACGACTATGACACGTAGTACATACGAGATTGTGTACATAATACGGAATCAGTAATAACTGCAGTAAATTTAAAAAAGCTACTCTTTCGGTCTCCTGTCACCCGCACCATGCTACATCGCAAACAGTATAGTGATCCCCACTCCTGATCGAATAGACCTCCCAAATGTCGCCAACGTATGTCAAAACTAATATTTACAATCAATATTTCGTAAGATTTCAGTTCTAACCCCCATATTCAAGAAATATGCTTTAGCATAAATATCTTTTGTGAATCGAGATTCATGCTTTAGCTTTTTTCTAACCTTTATACAGGATGTTTGATAAATTACTGCAAACTTAAAGTGGTACTGCAAACTTAAAGTGGTACTGCAAACTTAAAGTGGTACTGAAAACTTAAGGTGGTACTGCATACTTAAGGTTGTACTGCAAACTTAAAGCGGTACTGCAAACTTAAAGTGATACTGCAAACTTAAAGTGGTACTGCAAACTCAACGTCAGACTTCTTTAAAGTCGTGATCGCGATTGGTACCCCACACTGTGTCTATCTGAAAGTTACCGTATTGTTAATAAGGAGAAGACATGTAAAGAGACGCGAGTGCTGCGCGCGACGGGCGCGGCGCGCGGCCCGGGCCCCCACCCGTACCTGCGGCCTGCGGCCCCCGGGCCCCACGCGGCCCCCGCGCACCCCGCACTGCACGCGGCCTCCCCGAGACACATTGATAACTCGTATATTAATTTCCTAGAGGTAAATAGTAAAATCATTTAAATTCTATTTGTTTAAGTGCCGCGCGCACGCTTTGAGGTGCAATTTGCGTAACCACTTAGTTACAAGAAGTGTTCGTTTGAGCACGCTTTTGAAGTTCTTTGAGTGAATACTGAGCATTAGTGGTCTATGTTTTTTGAACTTTGTGTTTCTTCATGTCTGTGATCCCATATCAACAGGGATTTTTATCGAGTACACTTAAAATATGGTATGGTGTTCAGAGCCGAGATTGTCGCGTCGTGTAACGTGTTTGTATGTAATATGTTTGTACCACATCTAAAAGGTTTGCAGTTATTTAACAAAGACCGGATATTGCTAAGATCCCCTAAATCCTCAAGTACGAATATTAATATAGTTTTAAAGATTATATTTTATTGTATTCTAAGATGGTGGAGACGCAAATGGTGAAGGGCACGGTGGCGCCGCTGACGGTGTCGGCGCAGTACCTCAGCGCCACCACCATCGTCAAGCCCGTCGTCGTGGTGTCCGCGGCCGGCGCGCCCCCCCACTCGCACCAGCCGTCCTCGTGAGGGTCCGCCCCGCGCATAGTGCGCCCTCCGCGACCCCCGCGCCCTTCGCGCCGCTCCCCGCGCAGCGCGCTCACGCTCCTCTAGGCTCCACCACCACCGGGCCGCTATGATCGCCTGGTACTTTGAAACAACACTCTGTGCTTTACGCCAAACATATGAGAGACTGTGCTGAAGCGTGGCTTGCAAAGCCCAAGTTCGAGACTGAAGAATTTAGTTCCACAGAAGATCACGGGTTCGGTGACCCACAAGAAGCGACGTAGCGACGAAACTAGTCCGCGCTATCGATTGCCATACACTGCCAAAGTAAATTTTCGAGCAATAATCAGATACGTATACTTAAATGCCCCAGAGGTGATCGCCGAGCTGGAACACGGAGTAACTACAGTGTCATGTCAGTACGTCTACCGCACCTGGATGTGACAACGAACCATTCCTTGTGAAACATAAGACGGGTGGACGGAGGGATGTCGGTATCGACGTCCTTATCTCACTACGAGTTGTAATGGTATGTGCGAAAGAGATGAGTAGCAGGATCGCGGACCGCGCGTCTTATGTTAAGACCGCGCGAATGTATAATGATGTATTTACGCAATGCCTACTATTAAGTGGTGGTTTATTTCAAAGACGGTGATAGCAAAGTGACAAATAGTGATGGACAATAGTGGATATCACCAACAGAATGATCCGCGTCATATTTTTCTACTAGTTAAAGTTTTCGCATTGTGATCGAATTGAACAATAACTTGGATGTAAAAATTATTTATTAACTTTTATTTATTGTTTAAAGTCAATATAAGAAGCAAGTTTGTGTAGAATCGAGATATGAGATGGAGCGGATGCCTTCGAGAGAGTGGCAGGAAGAGTGCAGCACGTTGTATATCAGTTAGCTTAGCGAAATGCGTCCATGTGTTGTTATCATGTCTTATTATGTATACATATTAGAATATATTTACTGTACGTTCTGGGTCAGTAAGCGCTGAAGCTAAGCTTGTTCAAACATGGCAGTAACCCCAGGCTATACGATAGTGAGTAACTCTGGTTCAACATACGATGTAAAAGATTCCCTCTTTGTGAAATATAGAATTAGGCTAAAGTGTACTTGTTATGTATAGAACTAACAGGAATAAAGTTTATTTTTTCTATATCTGTGATGTGTGCAGTTAGGTACCGTAGTTATGGAAACTCTGTACAAAGACTTCTTTAGGTGTTGTCAATTTCTAACAGTTGTGTAATGTCAATAATGGACATATTGGAATTAATTAGCTAATAAATAAATATGTGGCTTATATTTGTCGCGTAATGCAATATGTACTTTAACACCTTTTGTGATAAAAGTGGGCATTGCACCCGGAGACCTGAAGTTCAGAGCAACTTGTAAAAAGAACACTTAGGTTATCGTGCTGTCCTGCTCAAACGTTTTTATTTACAGTACCATGTGATGAAATAGCACTATTTGTTAGTTCATTTTAGTTACGTTCGTTGGCGTGCGACCAGCTCTTGTTGTTGCTGTGGTCCTGGTCGCCGGATGAAGTCTTCGGGTTGCGCGGGCCTCGGGCCGTCCTCACTGTGTGCCTACAAACTGATGTAAGGGAGTTGTTAGAGTAAATTGTCGAGTCGCAAAGTGAACTTATAAGTCTTCTACTCAATGTTATGTACAAAATTCAACCCTTTGTTACTACAGATAATGTTGACAGCTACATTCGCGATCTTAATATTGGATCGATTGACTAAGCCTTGGCTTTTTCATGGCTATGTTGAAATATGGAAAATTGAAATCGCAATATTTAGTTTATTTATCCAGATTATTTGGTGAATGACATAAGTTTTATTAATAAGACTATTGAGATCGCGAATATCATACAATAATGATTGTTACTGCAGTTTTAATGATTACTTTTACTTAATGGACAATAGAGTCGAAGAATGGTGGTAGATGGTTCACGATATCCTTGACCTGTGCCAACATTAGCTGTTATTGTTGATACTGTAGCTGCAGTTAATTTATTTATTGTCACTAGGACTGCATAATATGTTAAAAGATTGACGAGGGCGTGATTAGGGACAGTGTTCTGCTTTTAGTCTGTTCAGACTTACACGTTTAATTTATGAACGCCTAGTAACGTTGTGTAGCATTCATGTTTAAAAAGCATTTAATTTTTCTCACTTTGTTTTCTGTCTTCAAGTTTATTTACGCCCCTAAGCTAAATCGTAAATTATAAGAAACTGTTTTGTAAAATAGGTACATACATGTTATCACGAATCGAGCTTTAAAAACCCAATTACTTATAGTGCAATATCAAAATTTTGCTAATTGAGATATTTTTGCATAAAATATTTTTAATTTTTTGACTGTACCTACATGTCGACCTACTTAACAAAATCTGGGCCAATTCTTTTAATATATAGTTATAAAAAATCAAAAAAATCTTCCTTTGTACTAAAATACTAAATTAACGGTACCTGTAAGAATTATTAAAAATATTTCCTTTAATTGATAAAAACTTGAAATCAAAAACTACTTTTTAATTCTACTTGCCCTTGTTTTATTCATATCAAGGGAAAGAGACGGCAGTAGAATTATAAAGTATTTTTAAATTAATAATTTTCGTTTTAATTTGGAGGAGATTGAAATATTTTAAAATTTTCGGAAATCGTTATAATTGGCTGTGATGTTTTATCCTCAAACAAAATACGTTTTGGACAGTTTCCGCTAGTCTTGACATAAAGAATATAAAAAATATTAATACATATTGTAAGCTCTATGGTCCGTTTTGCACCACAAATCACTAAATACGTTTGCAGCTAAACGAATTTAAAATTTCGTTCTGTTTCTGTCAATTGTTTGAAGTTGACAGAGACAGAGACAGAATGACGTTTTAAATATGTTCAGCGCTGAAGGCATTTAGTGATAAAAGCGGGCCTAAATCTATATCTCGTGATTTGTTCTTCGTTCTCTATCTCGCGTATGCCTTTCAAGCGCCATCTATGTCGCTCAACTGTAAACCAGGGCCCGCTCCTACGTAGATTCTATTTTTAAAATATTAAAAAAAAAAAACAGTATTTTTTTCTAATGCTTTTTGATATGCGAGAAGTTTTGTCACTTTGCCTAAGAATAGGTGAAATAAAAATGTATAAATAATATAAATAAAGAGAGAAAATTATTTTAATTGTAATAATATTGTGAAGCGATAATGCTCATGTAAATAATGAAGTAGTGTATAAAACTAATATGTTAGAAATACACAGGAAATTACATATAAAATGCTTTGTTTTATTGTTTCCTTCGTTTTACGATGTCTTAAACCCAAATTGGCCTGACTTTTAGGTATATAAATTGCAATACCTACATTCTACATTTATTTTCAACTGGTAGAGGTAATCCATAGGTAGTTTTACTTATAATATTTAAGCACGAATGCATGTGCATGCAGAGCTCTGCTACGCCTTCAGTGGTACTTAGTACCCAGAGTAATTTAGTAAAATATTTACGTAGTAACATAAGCTATGCAGAAGCATAAAATACCAGCTACACGACAAAAACAAAAAATGGCCGCATGAAATTATTTACTTAGAATGTCTAGATATCAGCTCAAATCCAAAGGAAATTATGGGTATTAGAACGCACCCAACAAAATATTTTTCTGGGAGAACATTCAGGAATAACTGTAGGTAGGGAGGGAAAAGGAGGGTAAGGCGGCCCCTGCCGGTACAAAGGACCTATAAGTTTGAAGGAAATAACGCCATCTTTGAATGAGTGCTGTCTTGAGGAAGCTTTGCATAGTCCCTCTCTTGGTCAGCGTACTCAACGCCGCCGTCCACGTGAGCTCTTAGCAAGGAAAGTTTGTTTTTCCATGTTTTGATAATCGGGTTGGCAATTTTTAATCGACCTACGGTTTTATATTGCTCATGATAATTATGATCTGGCGGTCTCTATAAGTAAAGTTACTTGTGATTGAACTAATATCAAACTATTGGATGATAGGAATCCGAATAGGTACACATTAACTAGAACTTTAGAGCGTTCATCCAAAAAGATGTCAACGTCGCGTCGCAAATAGCTGTCAAATATTTACCTGTTTTGATTAATTTGGCAATATTACTGTATGGAAATAAGAAATATGGCTAGCTATTGAACTGGAATATTAATAATGAATTCCAATTATAACACTGAATTTGATGTTGTAACCGTTTAAGGTGTAAAAAAGGCATTTGAAAACTTTCCAAATAGTTTTTTTACATCTAAAACTAAATATTCGGTGTTACGATATTAATTATTGCATTGCATAACCAATACAACCAATACACACGGAAAACTGTATGTCGCTTGCTCCAGCGTCACCAGTCCTAACTCTGCATATTTTGGCTGCTGAGAAAAAAACTACAAACGTACGTAGTTTAGAGGAAAGTTTTATAAAAATGTGGCTGTTATGTCTGTAGTATATATTGTGGCATCTTACGACTTCCACGTGAACTAAGGCGCGGGCAGAAGCTGGTAATCAATATTCTAGTTCACTAGTAAGCCACATTTCTTATTTCCATACAGTAATATTGCCAAATTAATCAAAACAGCGAAATATTTGACAGCTATTGCGACGTTGCCCACTTTCCGTATAAATTAACGCTCTTAAGTGTTTGATGTGCTTCATGCCAAAAAGTAAAATGGACCCAGCCGAAACAGATCGGAGGCATAGGAAGAGATTTAAAAAAATAAACATTAGGTGAGAAAACCAAAAACTTCTAAGAAAGGAAAAACAAGAAAAAAGAGTGATAAAAGAGATAATTCAATATAAGAAAAAATACAGTTTATCGGACGATGAAAACTTGTTTTCAGAATCAAGTGAGAGATAGGTGCAATATCCAGATTATTGGTTTTTTCTTTAGAATTCTAGGATTTCTATGTATGTATATAATGTCAAATAATGAAAAGATTATGTTAAGGAAGTATGTAAGAAAATAAAATTAAAATAAACATCGTAATCTGGGAGCAGATAATAGACATTTACCTACATACATAGCAAGGAAGCAACATGTGCAGAAGGAATTATTGCCAAACTTCCTTGTCTTCAACGTCTTTAATCTTTTAATATGGTTTTTTGATAAGTACACGTTTGATGTGGGTGCTGAACTTTCAATCGCTAAGTTCTGTAACTGAAAGCGGATACTGTCTATAATAAATTACTTGCTTATTTCAGTTAATCTAAATTTGGGTATCATACTTTCATGTATACTACGTGTATTTTTACTATGGAAATCGCTTCTTATTTTGAAAAGTCCTAAGTTTTTGCGAACATACAAAATACTTTCTAAGATATAAAGATAAGTGAGAGTCTGTACCTGACTATATCAATTTCTTTGAATTTGTTTCTAAGGAACTCACGAGGACTCTTTTTATTATAGATCGCGCTGATTGCCCTCTTTAGTTAAATGATCAGAACCCTCCTTTTTGTTTCGCCGTAGTCGGTTAAAATTTTAATCTACGTCAGCTGCTAATCCCCACAGCAGAATGCCTTAAGACATAATACTGTGCAAATAAGCAAAGTGTACTAACGTCGCTACATCAGTCAACTGCCTTATTTTTATTACTGCATATGCAGCTGAACTTAATTTACCTGAAAGAGCTCTAATGTGGGTGCCCCATTGCAATCTCGAATCTAGAGTAATTCCTAGAAATACAGTTTCTGTAAGAGCATCTAGTTTCTTGCCATCAAGTTTTAAATTCAGACCCACTTGGGGTACATTTGTAATGAAAACTTAAGTCATTTAGTTTTGTTCGCATTAAGTAAAAGATTATTAGCTGCGCACCATTTCGAAAGAACAGCCAGACTATCGTTGACTTGTAGGACATCCGTATCTTTTCTATCTATTTAAAAAATAAGCGAAGTGTCGTCAGCGAATAGAATTATGTCCGATAAGTTAGCCAACATGCAGGTAAGGAAGGTCATCAATATAAACTAGAAATAGAAAAGGGCCAAGAGTTGAACCTTGAGGCACGCCTTTCTTAACTAGGGACCCCGAGGACGTCACCCCGTTAACGTTTACATTTGCTGCCTGTTTGATCATCATCTGCGCTAGCTTCCAGTATAGACGGATGCAGCTGAATATCAGTATTTTACAGGAAACGACTGCATCTGAATTTCAACCCAGTTACTGGGCAATATTATCGATATGATACATTAATATAATGGGCATATAAAAGATATTTACATATTTTTTTTGGGTTTAAAATTTTATTATTATATATTTGTATAAATGAATACAAACAAAATTCTTTCAAATACCCCTTCGTTCGAATGGCTAATATTCCAGAAAACATTTATATGTGTCTATGACATTATCTATAAGATGGCGTAATACGGGACCCCCATTTCTTTTTATTGCCTCCACACGTAGGTACGGATCTATAAATTACTCTATTTTATAGCATTATCATTAAGTAACCATTAAAAGTTACTTGACCCGCCTCTATTTTAAATGCCTAATTAAACTTGTCTTTACGGCAACAGTCGGAAAATACCATTTGATAATTTTGCAGGATTAACACTTCTTTGATGTCATAGGTTTTATGAAAACTGGCATCGCAGAAAAACAACGGCATGAACATAATATTTTATAAGCAAGCAGATCCTTCCTTACAATCATGCAAAAAGTAATTGAATCATTTTAAAAATTTATAAATGATTCCGCTCTTAAAGATTTATAAAAATAAACACAAGCAACGATACTAGCTTACACACTGCCTACACTAAAATGAAGATCACACACACTCTGGGACCACTTACTACTGACGTTTGTTTTTTAGTGCAGTCCGTATTCGAGCCCATCTTCCGCTTCACCCCTCATCAATTCGCTTCCTCATGTCCGCCCCCGCACTTCCACGAACACGAGAACACGACGCGAACTCAACCAAGGACAATAGTCTTATGAATCATATGCCATATTAGGCATAACCAGTATAACTAATGTGTCTATTAAGTCGACGTTTCCGCGGTCGGTTCCGATTTCTCGACACCCTGCGGTTTTGGGTATACGTCATCTGTTTATTGTTTTGTTTACATTGTTCAAAATTTTATAAATAAATATCAGATAGATTTTATATTCACTGGTGCACATGGATCTCTCAATAATTCCTTAAGAAATTATATCACAACCACCACGCTTATACCTATTGTAATTTCATGGCAGAAAGGTACACCCAAGAAGCACCTTCTCTCCTATTCACAGATTCCCATTTTTTGTGCCAGACACAGCAGACGAAAATGCCTATTCCTTCACGAAGATATCGAGGAAGTTCGGAATCCTTGCGTTGGTTCTTAGCCAGATCTTAATTGAACCTTCCTCCCAAAAAGTAGCGGAGAGAGCCATGGGCTTTGGCATAGGGATTATTGAAGCAAAGGCTTATACGCATGGTCCGGTTCTGGTCTGTGGAGAATGAATGATGAGGGAGAATGAATTACAAAAGAAACTGAATCTAGTGAATGTAATAAGGATATAGCAAGTCATGTGACTGCTGAATAACCAGTGAAATACGCTGCCCCACAAAATGGCTCTTACCGATTACAATGCCGGTAAAGTACCTACTTTTGATACAAGCGGAAGTTCATCGAAAAATAAAAGAACGCACAAGTTCGTCTAATGTTTATTTATGAAATCACAACTAAAAACGATAAAGCTAACAAGGAAAAAGATATTACTTATGTCACGCCCATGCAACGAATATTATATTTAGATAGGAATTGTTTAACGACGACGATGCGACATGACTCAAGAGTCAAAACATCATGAGATGTCATGTTTATGGAAACGATAATGTTTCCTGAATACATTATACAGTGGAGGTTGTTCCTATCAACGAGAAATCCTTCCGTTTACTTGTAGATAGTGAGGCCTTGAGTGTCAACGAACTGAGTTTGGGCCGGCATCATAATGTGACACATTTGCTATTGTGACGCAATCAAATCTCTCTCTAGGTCAGAACAATAGTTGTGTCAAGGCAGATGCTATATTCTGATCGGAATTATTCGTAATTGGTTGGTTTCTTGTAATGCAAGAGTTCGGCGTGGGAAACTGACTCATTAAATGGAGATGTTCGAAATTTTCCATGACCTTACTGCGATCGTGAACCCAGTCTTGTTCATTTTATAGACGTTATTCTATGAAACGTTCTTCATTATCATGCATGGGTGTGAAGGGTGACTTATTAAACTTTATTTGAGAGCGTTTATTCTGAAAGTGGGCAACGTCGCAAATAGATGTCAAATATTTTGCTGTTTTGATTAATTTGGCAATATTACTATACGGAAATTAGAAATATGGTTAACTAGCGAACTAGAATCTTGATTACGAAATGCAATACATTTCGTAATCAAGATTCTAGTTCGCTAGTTAGCCTCATTTCTTATCTCCATACAGTAACATTGCCAAATTAATCAAAGCAGGTAAATATTTGACAGCTATTTGTGACGTTGCCAACTTTTAGGATAAACGCTCTTAAGGTTGATATTCAAAGAAGAAGAAATGCTTTCTAGGGGGCCCTTAAAACTGTTTATCAAAACTAGCTGACCCGACAGACGAATGGGCATTGTCCTTTCAGTAATTCATACAAAATTCCCATTGAAAATGCACTTTCAGTTTTGCCGGCAACTTTTCCTTTTTTTCTTTCCGCAAGAACCTGTACCCTAATTGGGTAACACATTTTCGTAAGCGATTACGACTAACCTGTTTCATTTTGACTGTTCAAAAACATTCATGGCGTTATTTACGTTGTTGAGCAGTATTTTTTTTCGAACTTATGAATTTTAACAATCTGTTTTGAAACGATTCAGATTCTGATTGATCGTGTATTACGCAATTAGGGTACTGATTCGGACTCGAACACATAAAGACAAAAATTTGTTAAATCGGTCCGGCGTTCTCAAGTGATTCGCTTACCAAAGACCAGCATTTAATTTTTATTACATAGACTAAAGATAATCATGATGCCTCTATCATGATTATCTTTAGTCTTCTTTAGTCTTCCGTGGTACCTACCACTTACCTACATCTAGCTTTCTTGTCGGAAAAAAACCACGGTAAAGGCGTTGCTTTCTGACTAAATTACCTTCTATACAATTAGTGAGTTCTTAAATAAAAGCGAAGTTGGAAATATGATGTCACTAGTAATATAATTAAATAACGTAATTTTATGGATTTTTATTTTTTCCTTAATGATCTCAATAGTAACAATTGAAGTGTTTTTGTATATAATTTTATTATAAGGTATTTTTTGCATGCTGAATTATGTAAGTAAGCAAAATATGTGGAACTTCATAAATTTAAGTTAAGACCTTTTATGTACCATATTTTATGCAAAATAAAGAAATTCTATTTCTTCTAATTCACGACCTTCCTATAATTACTTGACTCCCATGGAGTGAGAATCACTTTTGTACTCACCTCTTTTTCTTGGATATCAACGCAAACGTCCATCGCAGCAAGTTTACAAAACGAATTCCTTCTATTTACTTTTTTTTATAACCACCACGGTGAATCTCTTGGCCTACATCTCATCTGATGGTAAGCGATGAGCAGGCCGAAGGTAGAAGCGAGCTTCACGCGGCATCCTCAACCACAGAGGAACTGGCTATCTTACCTCTAACTGCCGAAACACAACAATGATGTTAACGTTATTGTTATGGCGACCAACTTAGTGTAGCTAGTAGGTGGACTTAGAACAAGCCCTGCCACCAACCCTGCCCCCGATATACAAAAAAGACGCATCTAACATTTTTTCCAGATTGATGTAAAAATACAGGCAGATGCGCCTTTTTGTTCTGATTCCGGCAATATATATAACTCAAATCTGGAAAAAATGTTAGATGCGTCTTTTTTTCCTATCGGGGGCAGCCAAACTGAGCAGAAAATATTGCCCCCACTGGCAATCGAACCCGTGACCTTTGGGTCTGAGACAGGTGGTTAACCACTAGACCACAGAGACGGTAAAAGTATTTTACACTTCTCTCTTTTATTTTTATTTTTTCTATACTACTTTTCTCTGGAGACATCGGCTTGGCACAAGAGTGACACTAGTACGTTCCATCGATAATCTCGGAGAATGTCTACAAGTGCTGCAGGATCACCATCGTGAAGTTTAGAAACCCGACTCGACATTCACATAACCCTTCGCCATACTAGTATCCATGAGAATTTTCAAAAAATGCGAGCAGTGACTATTTATCGTATTTAGCTTATTCATGAGAATTTTGTGGATACAGTCTGTGCACATCATAAGCCACCCTTGCTGTCATAGGAAAATCCATGAACAGGGTCCGCTTTGTTTTCCTCGTTTTCAGTTTTTCACTCTGTTTTTTCCAATGAAACGGAAACGGATGTTTCAGATAAAAAATATTGCAAGCGTCGATAGCGTTACTCTTTATGTGCATCAATAAAAGATAAAAAGCGGTTTTATAAATCTTTATTTAATTGACAGAAGTCGTAAATATGCCTTTTTAGGATAGAAGAATGCAATTTGTAACACGTCCAAATATTAAATGTAAACAAACACCTATGAAATTAGTCTTACATATTTAGTTTTTGAGATAAAGATGAAAAATATTTGCCATTATCAGGAAACTCATAAAGATTACAACATTTCATAACCAAAACATCGAAAATAGAGGAAATGTAAATCAAAAAACATTCAAGGCTGTTCTTATCGATTAGTTTATATATTTTCGTTCGCATCCTTTATCAGGAAGTAAGGCGTAACGAACTTTGTCGACATTTTGTCCGTTTGTGTTTACCCTATGACAGGTCTTCGCGACACCTTTATAAAAACGCGCGCCACACCAATTTACTTCACATACCTATTGCTGTTTTCTGATCGCCTAGTCCTTTTCCTTAAAACAAGGCTTTAATTTAAAAATATAAAATAAGCATAAAGCTTTCAGTTAAAATAATACAATAAAAAACAAATCTGAAACTAGCTTATTTCAGTCAAAATGAATTCTATAATTTATATATTTTTAGTAGTTTTAATTAGTAGAAATAATGCGTTGCCGGCAGGCGGGGGTTATTATAATTTTGTAGATTTTTTATATGACGACATTGGAGGGAACAGTATAGATGAGAGTGAGACTATAGATGTGTCGAGTTTGGGACCCGAAGCATATGGGCTACCGAGAAATGAGAGCGGTGAGTGATTGATCATGAAATTAATATTACTAGAGGTCGAAATTCAATCATAATTCATTTAAATGTCATGATTCTAAGTCATCTTGTGTCAAACGCTGTCAAACGCATGGTAGTATGTGTAATGTATTTTTTATTAATTTAATTTATTTCTAATATATATTATATAAAAATATCAGCTTTCTGAACTCCTTCTCCATATAAACTTTAACTGTACCAAATTTACTGTGCTATACAGGCTGTTAAAGTAATTGTGTGCCATAGCTTCAGGGTGAGTTCAGAGTCGATAAAGGAACCCGTAATAAATAAAAATAAATACCTTTAAAAAAAGTTTTATAAAAACCCGAAAATTATGATGAACCTAATGAAACGATTGCTATTTAATTAGTAGGTACTAACCTACTAATTAAATAGCAATCGTTTAGAATTGATTAAAAAATTGCTTAAAATAAGTTTTTATTTTGTTTAAATGTAAATTAATAATTTCCTAGAGTTACCTACCTACTATCGAACGCAATGAAAGTAAGTAATTAAAGCATTTAAACAAATAAAGTAATTTTAATTCTAAACGATTGCTATTTTAAGTTAGTAGGTAAGTACTAAATTAGGTTGACCGTCCAATTTTTAATATTTTTTTTTCCTGGCTTCCTTTTTCGATACTAAACTTACCCCTAAGCTATGGCTCGCAATTTCTTCAACATCCTATATACTCCTCCGTCCGCGTAATTTTCGTAAAAAGGGGTACAAAGTTTTTGCTTCACGTTTTATAATATAATAATTATGAGAACCTAACTTTATACATTCAACTTTTTTATTTATTTAATATAAGTAGAATTTCCCTCGTTTGACTGCGTCGTTGGTCTAGTGGTCGCAAGTGCTACTGCTGAGCATGAGGTCCTGGGTTCCATTCCCGGGTCGGGCAGTGTTATTGGGTTTTTCCATCTGGAATTTCTCAGTAGCAGTCCGGAGTCCGGATTCGTGCCCGGTTAATGGCAATAGGCTCGCCCCCTATTACATGGGACTTAAAAATACTCGTGAAATGAGGGCGTACTGTAGGTACACCTCTGTCTAACCCTTTGGAGAGTACAGGCGTGATGTTATGTTATGATATGATGTTATGTTATATTAAGTAAAGTCAAAGTCAAATATTTATTTGCAAAATAACTGTGCATTTTGGGGTTATTCTATAATGTAGGTACTTACAACTTAGCGGCCTTTTACAGGCATCGCAAATTTGAGAGTAAATTTTTTAAAATTTTAATTAAAAATCCAAATAACTATGCTATTGACACGATTTTATATTAATAATTTCAATAATTTAGAATTACTCTTTCAAATAATAATATATACACATTTTTATAGTTTAATAATAATAAAAAATCATTTTTTATTAATTAATTCGATCGCCTTATTAAAATAAGAATAGAATTTATTGTACTGATATTATATCGAAATGATTAAGGACCGTAGCCCTTAATCACTTTTTATATCATTTCTTTGGCCTTTATAATTTCTTTGCCTTGTATAATTAATTTGGCCTGAGAATATTAACTGACGGGGGTGACTTCAAACAGGGTAGAACTCAGTTCCTCCTCAGTTTTAGAAACTAAACTATCAATTTGTGTAATTAGGAAGATTTTTAATAAAATTGTCAGAAGAACTCCCAATACCACGTATTTCTATGAGACATTAAATTGCCAATATAATTTAATTGAAAATTCGAAAAACGATTGGTAGATAAATCACAATAAAAGTTTGTATGTAGTAAAGTAATCGTTATTTAATTTAATTATGTAAATAAGTAATTACATTACAGTTTCCTTTGTCATCAATTTGCATTTTAGTGTTGATATAATTACGGTTGTTATCGGGTGTGTAAGAAACGCATAAAATCATTAAATTCGTCCTGTGTGCTGGTAACTAGGTCCTACGTTTTTTTGTTAATTGTTTAGTCAACTCTAACTCAAGCTTAATAATTATAAAAATATGAAGATCAACTTAGAAATTATCATCGACAATTCTAACGTTAATTAAAAGTTTTGTATCGCTAACAAAATAAACAAGAAATAAAATACTTAAAACATCAAAAGTTTGAATAATTAAGACATTGCATTTTCCGTTTATTCAAATAAGTAACTGGCTAAGTAAAACAGCCGCACGGGTCGATCGATCAGGTTAAGCTACGCTTGCCGCAGTTAGTCCGTGGATGGGTGACCATCTTAACATACCGCGACCCCTCCATGCCTCGGAAAGTGCGTCAAGCCGTTGGTCCTGGGTGTCATTCTTGGATCTTTGACAGTCGTTACGGGTCGTCGGAAGCCTGAAAGTCTGACAACCAGTCTTACCAAGGGGTATCGTGTTACCCAGTAACTGGGTTGGGGAGGTCAGTTAGGCAGTCGCTCCATGTAAAATACTGGTATTCAGCTGCATCCGGTTAGTCTGGAAGCCGATCCCAACATAGCTGGGAAAAGGCTAGGCAGATTGATTGATATTATCCATTTACTGAAAAGGCTTGCGGACCCATTATTGATCTCTAAAGTAAAATGTTTTGCTATAATAATAAGTGCAAATATGCAATAGATTGGATTAATAGTTTTCAATTAAGTACTTGACTTCGACTATGAGGAACAATGCACCACTGATACCCAAATGAAATAAAAAGAAAGGAAAACAGGTAACTGTGAGAAAGGAAATAATGAATAATTAATACATGTAGATCGATTCAGGTCGAGATGCATCGCCTGTCATGTTCACACGATAAACACGACAACGGCCGTGTCAACCTCATCCGATAATAAAATAACGAAAAGTTACCAAGCACCAAGTTGACAGCCCACTTCCTCGACTTCATGATATCCTAATCGTGTTGTGTAGCTACCATATTACACGTTGCTCAACTTTTTCGATAACTTTTTTATCTTCATTCATGCTTTACTCAGTTCCGGTGTAAAAGGAAATTGTCTGAGTGGCATTATCCATTATTGAAATCATTTGACCGTTCGGAAAGAGGACATAATAAGCGAAAGGAACAATATTATTAGGTCCCCACCTATGAAATCAGCGTTTTGTATGGAGAATTTTAAAGAAGTTGCTTTTTTCATACTAACATTTTCTTAATTTATATAACAACCATGAACACTAATGTTTTAAAACTTTTATGCGATAATGTTTAAAAACTAAGCTATCGTAATATGCCACTAGATTAAGCGACAAAAATAAGTTTTGGCTAAAACAAATAGTGGTCATTTCTGCTAACAAAATGAGGAGTCATTTTTAAGGTATTTTTTATGTTCATAAACTATAAGTAATAAGGTTTTTTTTACTATTGGTAGTTGTCTATGATGGTCATTATTCGATATAATACCAAGCAATTGATGAATATTTTAATTCATAGAAGTGACAAGGTTCTCTATTTGTGAGAAAAAAACGCCAATTTCATAGGTACCCAGTATAATCGATAATAATTGTTGTGTTCTGACTCATGTCGACCCATCAGTTGACAATTTTATTCAAGTTTTCTTTTATGTGTCCCAAATATTTATTAAAATATAATAAATACAAAATAATATATATGTACCATGGATTCAGTACATGACTCTGAACCACCCTGCGCTTTATCGTCGGTTATTAAAAAAAAATCTGCTGTTCCATACATTTTGACAGCGTATGAAACTCCTGATTAAAAAAAAAAAATCGACCAAAAATTTCAGCGCAGGGTGGTTCAGAGTAATGTACTGAATCCATGGTATCAGTTTTCGCGTCGATGCCACCCTGTATATATTATTACTTTTTATTTTTTATTTTGTCTCGAATATTTTGGAATAACGGTCAAAATCCACAGCTAGTCGAGAACTAAACTGGTCCTTTTGAGTCGAATTTTTGTTACGCCTTGATCGGTAAGTACGGTTAGGCCCGAGTCCTTCATCCAATTCACTGTGTAAATACGTATAGACACGGCTACAAACAGCATTTGACAATTCAAAAGTGCCTGTTTAATTGAAATAAATGCTTTGAGTTTGAGTTTGAGTTCATGATGAATTTTTAATAATTATTGTTACCGCAAGAATTAACGACTCTACGTATTAAAAATTGTGGAAGGGATTCCTTTCCAGAGTCTTCAAACCCTGAAACTGCAGAATATCTTGCTGTTCTTATTCCTTTGTAATTTCCAGGCGATGCGTTGGCGAGCTGGTCGGAGTCATCTCTCATGAACCCTGAAGAGGTAGGAGGCTACGCCGAGGGAGATATCCTCATGCCGCAGCAGGAGGGGAGGAACGGCGTCAGGGAAGAGGTTCTGCGCTGGCCCCAGGGACACATTCCTTATGTTATCGAGGGATACTTCAGTACGTAGTAAAAAATAGTAGAGTCTATTTATGTCAAAATGGGGATCGTCAAAATATGGGCTACTGAGAAATCCAAGTCATAAACTATTTGGTAGCTTCCTATTTGACCGATCATGCTAACGGTAATTTGGCTTCCCAAGTTCAGCAGCGCAAGTTAGCGGGTTAAAAATATTGATCAGAATATACCTACTAAATTCTCTGATTTATGCTTATTCGTGTTTGATGTGCAGTATGAAAATGTTTCCTCTCAGGCTCCACGGAACGGGAAACCATAATGAAGGCCATAGCGGACTACCACAGACTGACGTGCTTACGTTTTGTTCCATACAATGGTCAGAAGGACTACATTACTCTCCAGAGCAAGAACACCGGCTGCTGGTCTAGCGTTGGCAAAATAGGTAAGTCTTGTCATGTACATTTACGTATCCCTATAGTAAACGCTGAAAAATGGCGACTAGTTCGTTAACGATCTGCCGGTCGATTCTGTAAAAATATCACCGTGAAACTTAGGTAAAGTGAGCTGTCAATAGTGCTAATACCTAGCATCCTGCAGGTCGATTTGTGACAGTGACAGCTCACTTCACCTAAGTTTCACGTTGATATTTTTACAGAATCGACTGATTGTTGTTGGAAATACGGATTGTTTGACTAATGGCCGATTCCTATAATTTACGGACCGTTGCTGGTTAAAATTAAGACTCTTGTATCTTTACCACTAATGAAGCAAATACCTCATAGCTTTGTGTAGTTCAGTCTCCCATATGGAAGTAGCTATCACAGGTAAAATTGGCTTACGAATCTATTTATATGCCCAGTTTGGCAAAAAATTATCATCGCCATCGATTCGTTTTTGTTTATAGGAACCGAGCGTAAATAATAGTTATTTAATGAAATATTTAATAGGGTCAGCCATGCTCTTAAGCTAAGCTATGTAAAGTTTGCTTTCAAAAGCATTTACGACACTAGTTACAGCGTTTTTTACAATGGTTAGAAAATATCTCACTTTCTATATTAGAATTAGTTCAAACTGGCCGTAAAGTTCTCTTATTCATGTTTATTTCAAGGTGGTCGTCAAGAAGTCAATCTTCAGACTCCTGGCTGCGTGTCCAAGAAAGGAACAGTCCTGCATGAGCTGCTACATGCCGTCGGCTTTATGCACGAACAGAGCCGCCCCGAGAGAGACGACTTCGTCGTCCTGCGATACAATAACATCAGACCAGGTGACAGATCTAACTCATCTAATCTGTAATCGATTATCATCCTTATATTAAATAGAATAAGGTATGTCGAGTGGCAATTAATTTGCTAAAGTAGCTTTTACCTATAAAACTTTTTTATGATGACGATCAATTTGATGATTCCTCCTAATTTTCATAGTTTTTTTAAATTAATGTTTCACAGTCAACAGCTGGTGGTTTTTGCTGACACACTGTTAATTGCTTTCCATTGCTGGAAATAGTTCTCCCCTAACATAGTTTGACGGCCATAGCATCAATGACATGGCTTGTTATTTTGTCAGTTAAGAATTATCAGCGTGAGTGTGAGCTTTATTCGTGTAGAACCATTGTGAAATGATCTTGTACAGGTTCCGAGGCCAACTTCAGGAAGGCGACCACCAAGCATACCAATGACTTCGGCATTCCCTACGACTACAACAGTGTCATGCACTATTCCGAGTACGCTTTCTCTAAGAACCAACAGAAGACCATCGAGCCTAAGGTACGTACGTCATCAGAGACTTTTTTTGAAGAATTTATTAGAAGAAAAAAAACCAAAGGGCTTCACTGCAAAATTCAGGATATAACAGAATTTTCATATTTGATGACAAGAAGATCGGTTCTTGCAGACGCAGGTAAACTAGAGAAAGAACAAGAAAGGTAGATAGGTAGGGGGGGGGGGGGGTAGCTGAGGGGGGATTGGGTAGGGTAGGTTCTGTATAAGATCTTGGGGATAACTTTTTCAATTGACTTTTCCAGGTTGGAGGTGTAAAGCTGGGGCAAAGAGAAGGTTTGAGTCGTGGCGATGTCAAGAAAATCAACAACATGTACAAGTGCAAGAAAGAGTGAGTTTACGCTAAGGTTTTGTGTAAAGTAGAATTGGTTTTCCTATCACGAAATCCTTTGAAAAATAGATTAACCATTGGAACCATTATTCAAGATCGTAATCGTTTGAAACTTAGCCATTAAAGGTTCCACCTTTTTCAAGATTATTTTACCAGAGACTTCGAAGCAAGTTTATTTTCCATAGGTGCTTCTACTTATTTTAATACTTAGATCATAATTTCCAGGGAGCCACAAACCGGCTGGTTGGGAGGAGTCTTCCAGAACCTGTTCGGAGCTAAGTCACGTTAATCGAGTTTGTTTTCACTTGTCTGTATTTAAATCACAAAGATCTGATAGATGTAAGTTTTCTAGTCTTTACGTTTGTTTGAAATAAAGCGTAATTATTATTTATTTGTGTTTTTAATTCTTTGTTTGTGGTTACGCTGTTCCAATTTTCTGTATGCCAATTAAAATGTATCATATATGCGATCATTTAGATTTGTCCTGGTCCTGACTTCTAAACCGTAGCAATAATTTTTTGTCGTTGTTAAGTGGATGTTGATGAGTGATTCGATGATATTCTAAAGATTTACTCAAGGAAGCATAAAATTTTGCAAATTATAGAAAAACGTTAAAATTAAACAGTTTGATTCATCAATAAATAATATTTATTTAGGCTACTAATATCTACCTTTTGCTACAATCATGATTCGAATATGTGTCATAACAGTACCAGTGGAGTACCAAGTCGGCATGATAAACTAAGAGGTATCAGTTTCAGTTCTAGGACTTTTCATATTTCTCTATTTCCATTGACATCAAACATCTCAGGAACTGGTAAGATCTGTCGCAGAGGCAAGTTTCCTCTGAAAAAACAATTTTGTTACTAACATGTGGACAAGAATAACATGTCGTGGTACAAGGGTATAATAAACTTACGTCGGTCAGCAGCGCATAAGGCAGTCATGTCTCCTATATCATCCATAGGCTTTCCATTCCGTTCTCCGGCAAATATGACCGCTGCCCGCGCTGGATTGAACTGACGACCGTCTTCCGATACTATGCCTACGTTCTCGAAGACGCAACGGATGAAACACTAGGAGTAAAATATATAAAAAGTAAAATAAAAGGTGGTTATCAATTGGTTTGTATAGGAAAAGGAGAAATTTCCCATCTAGAAGCTAATTACGGGAAAATACAAAGAAAAAAGCTGCAAATTCTTGTACAATTTTGTGGGCAACATCTCGGTCAACGATCGCCTTAGTAACTCTGGAGATTAGACTGTTGAAGCTTGACTCACCTTAGGCGTTTTATCAGTTTCATCTAAAAAACTGCCGCTCTCATTCAGTGCTTGTATATAGGCTGCAATGGAAATCATACACGAGTATCGATAGCATAAAATCTACTATCTAATACAGCAGAAGCTTTATCGTGAGGAGTGTTTAAAATATATATGTGGATCGCTTTAAAATGTGGAAGACCAAAGAAACGATAACCAACCCAACCCAACCCTAATTACGTAATACACGATCAATCAGAATCTGAATCGTTTTGAAACAGATTGCTAATCCAATACTTCGTACGTTCAAAAAAAAAATCTGCTCAACAACGTAAATAACACAATGAACGTTGTTGACCAGTCAAATTGAAAAAGATTAGTCGGAATTGTCAACGAAAATGTGTTGCGTAATTAGATAGCTGGAACACTGTGATGACGATTGATAAAGATTTATGGATAAAGAAGATATTCAGTGTCGAACCCAAAAAAATGGAATAGATGAGGAGGTCATGGCTAATGATGTATCGTACTGTCAGATAAGTACATTGCCCTTTTTGGTCGCAGGTAAAAATATTTACTAATGAAGCTTACCCATTTCAATCCTGAAACTTTCATTGCAGGCGTTCATAACAGCCATGACATCGATATCTATCTTGTCGATGCTGCTATCCTGGTCAGTCATGGTGGTAGTCGACATGGCTTCCTGCGGCATCGGATCTTTCATTTGCGTATTCGCCGACTTCGTAAGCGCGAATGTGATCACGGTCAGAACGATGGCTAGTAGCACCTTCGTCATTTTGATTGTGTGTCATGAACCCACTGATACTGAATATGGTCATTTGGTCATTTTGCTTTATATGTGGAGTGAGTAATTGATTGAAGCAGAGGTTGAAAACATTTCAACTTTTAACAAAATTACAAATTTAAAGATTCTCTTACCCCGCATGTTCAGAGGATGGTAAAAAAATCTTTGTTGAAGTTAAACGTTTGAAATTGAAATGTAAATCAATTCTGGAGTTTATTTATGTCTGACGTATCCTCCACGTGAGTCCTATTTACCTATAATATATCGTTTTAATTTTAATTGTTACGTACTCAAGTATCTTTTTAAAATGTTTTGGTTGAAATTGTATTTTTTACCATAATTATAGTTTTTTTTGCTAAAATAGAAAATGTTTACGACGGCTATGTCAGTGATTACCTACGAACGATTGCAGATAAATAAGTTCGTCTATTTTTGGATAGTTTCTCACTAACCATCATAAATGGCTGCTAACTATTTTTCTAAAATTATACTCATTTTATACAAATATAGCCCATAACACGCAAAATACGAACACTTCCTGTATTATTTCGTTAATAGAAAATGAATGCCTGAACTCTTTACGAGTGCATGCATTAAAGATCTAGTATCCATAAACTAACAACATACCATCATCTCATCACCCCATCCCCTACTCTTCATCTCTTTAACTACTTTCCTATCGCAGGTATGCTGGAAGAGTTTTCTTTAGAAATAAGCATCACCTTTGTACGTATTTTTCTGTTCCTTTTATCTTGTCTGTTTATATGTGTGTACATAAACTGTTAAATAAATAAACATAACATTAGAATAAGCGCACAATTTTTTTTTTTTTTTTTTTCTCTCTTTGGTTATTGTCAGCAGACGAAGGTCATAATAGATGCATAATTTCGTTCTTCAACAGTCTTGTATCATAAGATGAGCTAGGACATCTATTGAAGGAGTTGACCATCTTTGGGGTATAAGTTTACTAAGAACATCATCACCAACAAGATGATATTGCTGGGGAGTTTGTTGCGCCACTTCTTCTTCCCAGCTAAAGAACTAGAAAATGTTGAAGGGCGGGCGTTTTAGGGGACTGCCTTATGTAATTTTAACGTTCGAAAAGTGCTGATTCTAAGCCTAATTTGAGTAAATGACTTTAGATTTTTGATACAAAATGCAGCATTTTTTTCTGTCGATAGATCTATTCTAGAATCGTCATGTATAATCTGTATAATTTTTTGTAAACCACAGTAATCTCGACGAAGTAATTGCCACAAATTGAGCGAGGTCACCAGATAATGTACCATCAATATAATCGGTGCAATTTGTAATCATTGCCTTTGAAAACCTGTTTATTGAACGTGAGAACTTGCATCCTGTATTTTTCATTTCAGTTTGGAGCAATTGTTCAATTTAGTATCTACGTTTCAGGTTTCAGTGTTTTTTCATTACGCTAAAAATGCAACAACGTGTTTTTTTAATTAAAAATTATGAAAAAGTGGAAGAAGCTTGTAAATGCAGCGATTTCCAATAATTTATTCACTAATAACAATATATTCAGATTATCTGAAATACATTTGTCAAGGACGGTTGACATCTGTCGGGCATGCCACCGTCCCGGTGAATCAATCCGACATATTGTTTCCGGTTGTTCTCGTCTTGCTAACGGCGAGTACTTGCACAGACACAATTTAGTGGCTAGGATTATCCACCAGCAACTTGCCTTGCAGTACAACCTTGTGGAGTCCGAAGTATCAAAATACAGGTATATGCCTTATATATCCATGTTTAAAAATGTAATTAATATGTATGCAAATGTAATAAAGGAAGATAATATATTCATACCAGCCAATTATTGTGCCACTGCAGAGCAAAGGCCTCTTCTCAAACACAGAAGGCATGAGCATTGATAACTACTCTTGCTGAAGGCGGGCTGACAATTGCAGACATTCACTTAGGAAAGGTAAATCATTTACTCTCTCAAACCAAGTTCATTGCTTTTATATCATTCACGAAAAATTCAAAATATTGCGTAGCGGCTGTCTTGTGATCGCAGAACACTATAACTCCTAGCGGAGCTTTTGATAACAAAGTGGATATGAGGGGAGTCCCTGTAGTACCACGTGCACGACGAACTGTTATATTCCGGCACAATCCTGATGATTTTGAAGCTGCTGAACCAGTAATGTTATACACATAATACTTCCGTAATAAATCTTCTACGTGATACTGAAAACAGCATAAAAATCCGTTACGTAGTTTACAAGAACACAGCGATCACACAGACAGACACGAAAAGCGACTTTAATTTATATATATGCATAGACATAGAAACATATCAAGAGTGCATTTGAATCCATTACACATAAAAACATTGTGTGTTCAGATTTACTAAAAGCTTCACGAATCATACATTACTCGTAACATTTGTTCCATATCTGAATGCCAAGGTTTATAGTAGTCATACCGGTGGTCTCTGTACGATTTATCTTTTTGTTAATAAATGAAAATACTAATAAACCTAGTGTCTATGCGTGTTGAGTGATATTTACTTAACTCTGTTCTGGTCTAAGTTTCGGAACACTCATTTACTTCTTCATTAATTCAAAAAGGGTATATTTTTGCCCAACTAATTACTTCTCTCATCAAATACTATCTGTAGGCACTCTCATATTGATACTTTATCCACCAAGTACCTGGTCGACCGAGCTCTGCTCGGGTGAAAATAGATAAACATATTATCATCTAGGTATACCAACGTTTTATCACATTGCCGAGGCTGTGAAAATAGAGAAAACAAATTTGCCAGATATGAGACCTAGCTAGAACGATTTTTCGCCCCTGTAAACCCCCATATTGCAACTTTCATCGAAATCGTTAGAGCCGTTTTCAAGAATACAATATATATATACAGATACTGCTCATTTAATAGTATAGGATTCTTCTTTGTAGTTTATTGCTTCATGTTTCGTAATAAATGGTTCTTGTTCTTGAGTTTCACCGAAAACAATAGTCCTATACCAGCTAATTGTTCGGGAGAACACCAGCGTATCTCGGAACCCGAAAAACAACAGCTGTTTATTTGGCACACTGCAACATACATGTGTCAAGTCAAGAACCACTAAATCTCCGCCGTGTAAACAGTTTTAGTTGAACAAATAATGTAATATTAATTTATAGTGCGCATTCGACAGATGTGTGATTTTACACGTGGTTATGGATGATGCCAATGCCCTTAGAATGTTAGTCTGGGCTATGTGGGAAGATACGTAAAGTTTTAATTAAAAAAACCAGCCAAGTGCATCTCGGACCACGCACAATGAAGGGTTCCGTAGTTGGGATGAATTTATCCTAAGAATAAACTTAACATTGTAGTTGAAAAACATGTTCTCCCATAAATTGCAAACTGCAAATGTAAGTTTGTACGCACAATATTGAGAAATTTACAATGTTATTTTAAGACCATAGATTTCTTATAGGTTTTCCTGTTATCTATGATTAAAGAACTATTCTCAGTAATTTTTTCAAAGTTTTAGGCTCAGTAATTTCAGATATGGGATGGTCAATTTTCATAAAAATCTTTAAAAGTATTTTACTTTAAAATTATAAAAAAAAATAGAGTCTCACAACAAGCCCTTTCATTTGATATGTAACACGGTACAGTTTACAAAACTTCTTTTTTTAATTTTTCAATTTATCCCCGAAAAGTGACCCTATACAAACTTTATTTATTTAAGTTACAAGTCCGTGTTCGGGTCACAGATATTCAAAAAAATTAAAAATATTTGATTTCACTTAAACTTACATGGGAACTTATGAAACGTCAGAAGCAATGTGGACGGTTCCAATTGGTCGCTCCCTATAGAGAAGAGCCGGCAAGAAAATACACGGATACTCTTTAAAAAAAAAAATCATATGTGTACCAAATTTCAACTAAATTGGTCCAGTAGATTCGGAGCAAATTGGCTGTGACAGACAGACACCCGAGTCATCCTATAAGGGTTTCGTTTTTTCTTTTTGAGGTAGGTACGGAACCCCAAAAATAAAAAATAAAAATTATCTATAATCTACTAAAAATTGTAATTTTTTGTTTGTAAATTCTAACGAGCAATCTGGAATTTAACATGATGTACTTATGCTATACTCCATTCAATAAATTGTCAGTAGATTTTAAAATAAATCTTTACCTAAATGGAAGCTCAAAACAGTATGATTTATCATTTTTACGGATAGAGTATAGTTTTCGTTTCCTGTCTTTTTTTCCTCAATATTAGCGAATGAATAAATACATTAATCATCTCATCCATATATGCTATATATAAGTATTCTGCACTGAAAATAAACTACTAGGTTTACAGAAACATGAATTAGTTATATTCTGGGAACAACTTTTATTTGTCAAACTGTGATTTCTCCTGTGTTATTTTTAAAATCGCATAGCATATGTAAATTGGTTTCAAATAAATTATGGGTCTGTGTCAGAACAAAATGATAACATTTGTGATCGTTTTTTGAGGTTGAATAGTTTTTCGGTTTTTGTAGCATTTATAAACAGAAAGTCAGCCCAATCGAGAATTGTATTAGCTTATAGGTATAGGGATCCGTACAATCTAATGCAGAAATGTTTCCATAAAAATATATCAATGTGAGATGTGTTAATGCAGTGGTGGCCCATTGGTAACAGCGTTGACTTCCGAGTTGTTGGTCGTGGGTTCAAACCCGGCCTGGGTTTGAACCCACGACTGGCAACAGGCGACAGGCTTTACTTTGTGCCAATAATTTCATAACAACTGCTCTCAAAACGGTGAAGGAAAAACATCGTGAGGAAACCGGCATGTCCGGCCGGCATATTCATGATATTCGAATATATTTTGCTGGCTTTATTCACTCATAGAAAGTATAGCCGCCCTACCGGCTTGAAAATGATTTTTTTGAAATTCTAAATGGATAACATCAAATCCATAAATGACCATGTATACAATATGTCGTACTAAAGTCGGGTTTGTTGGCACCTACTGCTAATTAAGTAATTATGAGTTGTGTACCTTATTATCGGCCATAGAACTGGGTTAACCGTAGTCTGCTGCAGCAAATTGTTTATAAAAAATTTCATCGATTTGTAACCAATGCGGTCGCCAATTGTTGGATTCCTTTAATTTAATGACCCTTGCAAAGTTTACAAAGTCCACAAAATGGCCACATCCCGTCGTTTATTGTAGGTGTCGTAAAAAGCTAAAGACTACTTGCAACTAAGAAATGTGGACGAAATGTGAAAATGAACGGGGATTTCAAAATAACGCGAGCTAGTGTCACCTTAAAGGGCGATTAGGTCGGTTATAACATTAGTAATCAATACCTACATTTACATAAAAACAATAAGTTAGCAGATGCTGTTTCGATGGAACGTGTTTTCTGACTTATAAAAATCTTTAACAACAATAGTTCAATTCGAATGCCAATCTTTTTATTACTGTAGACTTGGTAAGTTTTGGTATCGATAATGCAAGTTAAAAAGGTCTCTTCTTCATTAGAAGTGTTGAATATCTAAGTAGCCCTTTATCTTATCTTTACAAGTTACGACCAGTTCGGCTTTCTACAGTTTTTTGCAGTACCTCATACGAATGGTTCATGACTAGTCGTAGTGAAATAAATAATGAAGGCTAAACGATATCAAACAATATTTGTTGCTGTTTTTTTGAACTTTAATATACTGGGAGTAGTAAGCCAAGTTGATGGTAAGTTTTAGTAAGATGAATTGTTTAAAAAACCTATTGACGTAAAAACGTCTTTTCGTTCGGTGTACTGGTAGTAAGTTCAATACTTCTGATCGTCACAAACATGTAAGATTTCAATCGCTAATAACTACAAGACTTTCAATGCTAGAGTAATGGTTGAACACGCAAGAGATGTCGAAAAGTCGAGTGTGAGAGTCGAATTTATAAAAATGTTAAGGCAGGATAAAATTTGCCTATGACGTCACATCGCGAGGGTAGGCGCTTGCGCGACCCTCTATTTTTCACTATAAGTCGAAATTCCACATCGTACAGTGCAAAAAGCTAGTGTGATTCTGTTCAGCTAGAACGGTGATTCTGGTGTCGTCCCCAAGAATTATCAGAGGACTACCAGGATCTAAAGAGATACAACAAAAATATTTCGTAAAATTGGGGTAAAACAGCATATTATTTGAAATTATGTCTTATGGGTGCAAATGTCTGTAATGTGTTACCATAACCTTTTTATTAATACGATTCATCCCGTATTTTTTCCTTAAAAAACTTAAACTTTTTAAATTCTCTGTTATGAACGTTGATTTCTAATTTCTAGAGTCAAACGAAGAAGCACAACCAAATTATGAATACATACAAATATTTAAAAGCATACCAGCTCTGTTTGAATACCTTTTAGCTGCATTAGAAGAAAGACCAGAAATATTAGAGAAAAACGATGTTACGATGTTTAATAGAAATATTGATGGTGCAGAAGCGGAGGAATGTGAAAATACTGATAATGAGAAAAAAGTTGACAAACGAGATGCTGATTGTGATAATACTAAAATACAAAATGAACATGGTGGTCCTAATAAAGTAAACAAAAGAGACACCAGCTCTAAAAAAGATGTATCAGAAACTACTGTAGCCTACGAATATGGTAACAGTAATGTGGTAATGAAAGGTTTGGACGAAATAGAAAATAACAAAGTGAATTCAAAAAAATTTGCCAATACTAATAATTTTAACAATTTCGCTGATCAGGAAGGAATCCAAAAAGAATTACTTAAGAGAGAAAACAAAATAAGACGAAAGAAGAGAAACGTTCTATTCAAATTAGATGAAGATACAAATGACATGTTTCAAAACTATGGTGAAATGTTTTTTGGATTTGAACATTTATTTGGTTTAGATCTGAAGCCTGAAGAGATTGAAGAACGCATTCTTACGGCTGAAAAACTGTTGGAAGAACATAATAATAAGAAGGAGAAAAAGTAAGAAATATAAGCAATAATTAATTGATTTGTGGAAAGTTAGCTTGAACAAAGAATTAAAGTTCAGAAGGATAATTATCATAATTTAAAAGTTTGTTCATCAAAAGTAAATTCATCTTTTTATTTTAAGATTATTCTTATCAATTCGCAATCACAACATTCACATCATAAATAGTTAAAGGTACATAAAACAACAGTTTTTAATCTAAGAATTGTAATGCAAATAATATTTAGATTTTCAATGACATTCGCTTTGGTCTTAAAAATAAATATAACTGCCCTAAAGCTGTACGATGACGACCAAGTACGTAGTGATGCTTCCGAGAATCTGTAAAAATAGATGTAGGGAGATCAAAGTATTAATCAAGCAAGCAAACAAGCAAGTAAGCAATGTCCAATAATCAATCAGAAACATTGAAATTAGTTCTGGAAAGTTTCCGTTGTTGAATTCTATGAAATAATTTAAAACTTTTGGCAGGACTCTTGATTCTAAATATTTGGTTATTACCGTTGTAATAAGTGTCCTGTTCAGAGGGAACATCTTCAGCGGTGCGTAGCTCATTTCATTCAGTATCAGATGCTGGTAGAACATCTGAAGCTCCAAGAAAAGCGCGCTATCCTCGGAGTGCGCATACCGCATCATCTGACTAACCAGGTGCCGCGTTAGCTCCATCTGGAAGTTCAGTATCGGGAAGACCATCACTGTGCAGTTTAAAAGATTATTTTGTGAAAGTGGTGAAATAGAGGCAGTCTGTCCCGGCAGTAATTCGTAGATCTTTGACAGGCGTTAAATATTCAGAAGCCCGAAAGTCTGACAACCAGTCTTACCAAGAGTTTCCCAGTTACAACTTTGTAGAGGTCACGCAGGCAGGTGTATGTATTCAGTTAGAAAACATAGTTGGGAATCATAGCCTGTTAAAATCATTATCCTCCTTTCGCTTAGCCATAGTCGGGGTGTAAAAAGAATAGGCAGATAATGATGACTCTAATTTCGCTTCTAAATCTTTTTTACTTCATCTTCAAACAGCAGTAATAAAATAGATTACCTCATCATGTGTCCGATGACAGGGTTCAATAATTAGCAATAAATTGGTAAAATGTAGCACAACCCAGTTTAACTGCAGCAGTGGACTTGAGCGATCAGACCTGGATTTGTTGACTGTAATAAGGCATTGGAAAATAAATGGCTAAAACTTTCGAGTAGTTTCTAAAACAGTGAGAAAAATGCCACAGTGATGAATTGATGATAGATGGCAGCAAGATAGAATTTAGGTAATAGAACAGATCATTTAGGTAGCTCAAAGTACTAAGCAGCTTATAAATCCAAAGAGGAAACAGACTTCACACTCAACCTTACAGATATTAGTGATGACATGGTACGGCGTGATGACCAGGTGCAGCAGTAAGCACAGCAGCAGAGCAACAAGGACAGTTCCATAGCTGTCATTCACTTGGCGTAGCACATCACATATAGAACAGTATAGCAAAGCCAGACGACGGACCGTCATCGGTATTGAATTTGGAAAAGGTTTCCGTTGACCTGCAAATTTATAAAAAATATTAAGAGGAGACAAAGAATCCTAAAAAATTATAAAAAATCCTTATCGGCATTTAATAAAATATTTGTTCTATACCTTTATACAGGCTCATAGTGTCCACGACACTGTTGATGGATTTGTTGGTAACATTAGTGTACATGTCTATTCGGCATTCCCCGTTTGCCATTGCATGTATTGCCTCAGGTGCTGAAAGAATTCAGTTCACTTTAAAAATTAATTTAATGTTTTAGATTTTAGAAAGGTTCGTGAAGTAGATTATAGGTTATATTTTCAAAGAAAATTAAAAACTTCGTACTGAGAACAGGATGATGGGATATCTGGTGCAAGCAGGAGATATTTGCTTTACAACGTAAATATCTCGTAGGTATTCTAGTTGTAAGACATTCTGTTCGTTTCCATCCCGGAGACTGGTCACAAGGACCTCACTTTTTACTTTAGAACAATATTCAACTTACAAGTAATTAGTATCTCTTGGAGAAGGTCCTTCAAGCAGTTGTTAAGCGTTTGTAAGGAGGTTAGCACAGAGGTCACTGTCTCAAAGAAAGTCAAGAGGATTACTTGCTGCACCGCCGATGATATGTTATAGAATATATACATGCACGATACCGTCACTGAAAGAGGATGGTTACAGTCAAATTCAGGAGTAAAAAGCGGTTGGTTGGCGGGAGACATGGTCCAAGGTTATCAAATAAACAGCAATTTTTACATAATAGGGGATCATAGGCTTAACCAAAACATGAAATGATTGAGGATTACTGAACGTATTTTATTGAAGAATTTGTGGTCTTCAAAACAGGACAGACCATAGCTGTGAATTAGCTTGCGAATCACTCAAAGGTTTTCTGGGAGAAAATCACTATGTAAAATATCTTTGGTGTAATGAATTAAGAATCGTGTCATCCTGACAAGAACTGCTGTGCAATAGTTTGCTGCTGTTCACAAAAACGTTAACTCGACCTATGGTAATACGGTTAGCGCCTCTGCGGTAAAGTGTTAGGCCACCTGTCTCAGACTTAGGGGTCGATTCAATTCACAGTGGCGACCACATCTTTTGCTCGGTTTGGTTGGTGGTGGGCTTGTTCTAAGTCCTCCTGGCTAGCTACCACCAGCTTAACTAAGTCTGGTGCCATAACAACAATGTTAACATCATTGTTGTGTTTCGACAGTTAGAGGTAAGATAGCTAGTTCCTCTGTGATTGAGTATTCCGGGTGAAAATCGCTTCCACCTTCGGCCTGATCATCACTTACCATCAGGTGAGATGCAGGCCAAGAGCTTATTTATTTATTTAACGGTTTATTTACACACATATAAACAGACAAGAAGAAAGGAACAGAAAAATACGTACAAAGGTGATGCTTATTTCTAAAGAAATCTCTTCCAGCATACCTGCGATAGGAAAGTAGTTAAAGAGGTGAAGACAACGTGTGTAAGAGTAAAAGAGAAAATAAAATACATAAAATAAAAACACCTAATTATTCACTAATTTAACTATAAGTAATATTAACTATAAACATACATTATGAGAATAAACTTACATACATACTTCTAAAATAAATATCACTAAAATATATATACTTAAGTATAACACTTAGTATAAAATAGTAAATACAAAAAAAAAAGAGCTTCCTTGTAGTGGATAAAAAAATAAGTAACATAAGTATGAGTTGTATTAATACATACCTTTTCCATGATATGTGACGACTTGGTATATGAATATACCGTAATCTAGTAGTATAATGGAGCATGTAAATATCATAGAGCTTATAACTATCAACATCCTTCTGCCTTCATTCGATGGTTCTTCACGGTAGAGACTCAATTTCAAGTTTATCTGAAAACAAAATTATAATTGTGGTTCTGACTTTCCAGTGCCCGTTCGTAAGGTGATATATGGACCAAGCAGTATATGGAGAAATTTATCCCATGGTTGCAGTTGGCAAAATTGTGATTTACGTGATACATATCTTTGTCGAAAATATCGTTTTGGCCAGTTTCCAAGAGCATTCAGCCTGGCCACGTTAAAGCTGACTGGAAAAGTTTCTTTTAACACTTCATCAGAGTTCCAAAAATGAGGGACTAAAAGTGTGATGTTTGCGTGCGTTAGAAAACCAGACCGGTGGCCTTATTAAAACCCACCTCCTGCAGCTTCAGCAAGTAGACCGTGAGCGACTTCATCCGCATCAACCCAGTGAAGGCTGCGGTACAGACCACCAGCCCCACGGTGCCCACATCTGCAACCCACACGATGCGGGTCGAGTTGGTGCGGGTCCGGAACGAGCGCTGCGGCTCAATGAGTGTGTCTAATGCTATGGTTAATGTTGAAAACAACCCTGGTGAAGATAGTGATAGTCAGGGTTTTCTTCTTCTTCGACCTGATTTCACAGTTTTAAAGCCGCCCATGGGCCTCTGACTTGGCTTCACATGCCCTCGAGAAATGTCTGGCATGCCGGTTTCCTCACGATGTTTTCTTTCACCGTTTTTGAAGCAAGTGATAATTACAATACGCACATGAATCCGAAAAGTCAGAGGTGCGTGCCTTGGGTTCGAACTCGAGACCTATGACTTGGCAGTTTGACGGTCACACCACTAGGCTATCACTGCTTTTATCAGGGTATTAGTCAGGGTATGAGCTGCTCATGATCATTCAGCATGACATAGGCCTCCCCAAGTATTGGTAACGAACGGTTCTGTACTTCCTGCATCCAGCGAATTCCTACCACTTTTATAAGGTAATCGGTCCACCTTGTCACATGAAATGTTTGTTGCAGCTGTCGGTTAGGCAAGGAGTAGGACGTATTGCAGAAGTCAGTTAGTACTTTAGTTTAAGGTGGAAGTGTCTAAAGAATTCAGAGGAACTGTTTTATTTTTGTTAATGACATTTTCCACCTATTAAATTGAAGATGGAGCTTGGACGAGGCTTATGTCCAGCAGGGGATATCTTTTGGTTATATCAAATTGGAGATGCTGAGTTGAAGCCTCCCAGAATATTCCAAGTAGAAGAACTGAAAAAACCTACTCACATAAAGTAAAAGAGAGTGTCTTTCCGTAGAAGTTAGCGGCCTTTGACACTCGGACGCACCAGCCGGCGGGCGTGCGCCTGAAGCTGAGTGGCGCCACTCCGGCGATCTGCGACATTCGCAGCATGAGGCAGAGGGTGCCGGATACCACGCATTCTGTCTGAGGCTGCGAGTGCATCGTGCATCGGTAGCTGGGGAAATGTAAACGTTATCTTAAATTATACCTTGCCAATTGGGATATTTGCTTTTCGATAGACATTGACACAATTAGGAAATCCATGTTTGCCAGTTTCTAATTTGCTTTATTCACTCCCATACTGCTCTGGGTAATAACTACTCTGAATTTTACGGGGCATTACTCACCTAGACCTATTTTTACTGTTCTGTACAAGTCCGCCAAGTCTAACTTCGAAGAATGAAGTAACCAGTTGAAGCCAGTGTGTTAAAAAACCATTAAACATGTTTGTAGACACCTGAAAATTTTATTTGAACAACCTAATCTTAAGGTTTATCAAATGTCAGATCTAATCGTCTTCCTTCCTTTAACAAAGATCATGGAATCGAAAATGGTGGATAAAATTTTGTTTAGATCTGTCAATTAATAACAATAGCTGCGTAACCCAATATTTGTATCTGCAATTACTGCAATTATATGCCTCACTCAATTGAACTTGAGATAGTTGCATTTTTGTTGTTCATACTTTCATAATTACTTCGATTGTTGTTTAAAAGTGTTTATGGTTTTATTAGCGTGTCTATTTCAGATTATCCTGAGTAGAGGAGTAATAAAACCATTACTATGAATTCGTCTCATGAAAGTTAAAACATCTCAAATTTGTAGTTTGAGATGTGCTGGAAAAGGTTGTGAAGTCAATAAATGTATTAATTTGGAGAGACAGAGAGAGGGGGAGAAAGAGAGAGAAAGATAAAGAGAGAGAAAAAGAAAAAGAGAGAAAGGGAGAGAGTGAGAGAGAAAGAGAGAGAAAGAGAAAGAGAAAGAGAAAGAAAGAGAAAGAGAAAGAGAAAGAGAAAGAGAAAGAGAAAGAGAAAGAGAAAGAGAAAGAGAAAGAGAAAGAGAAAGAGAAAGAGAAAGAGAAAGAGAAAGAGAAATAGAGAGAGAGAGATAGAGATAGAGATAGAGAGAGGGAGAGGGAGAGAGTGAGAGAGAGAAAGAGTGAGAGAAAGAGAGAGGATTGTAGCTAGCGGCGGTCTATAGGTTTTGCCTAACCCCCACGGGAAAATGGCGTGAGTATGTTTTGTCAGTTTTCATTGCAGACACAGAAGTGAAATCGATAGAAAAATCTGCATAGCTAGATTTTCAGTGTCTTCGACTACCCACACATTCCTGCCTAACACGTTCTTAGAACAAAAGAATATTAATTGTTATTCCTTGTTTAAGTTGGTGACAGTTTAAGTATTGTTTGTTTGTTTAATTCTGTTATTTATTTGGAAAACGTTTGTATTTTGTAAGCAACAGGAGGTTAGCTGATTAAACAGAATTTTGATCATATCTCTGTATTTAGAGCATTAATAACTCAATAAATCGGCCTAGCCTTTTCCCAACTATGTTTGGGTCGGCTTCCAGTCTAACCGGATGCAGCTGAATACCAGTATTTTACATGGTGCGATATTTCCCAGTAACTGGGAAATACGATACCCCTTGGTAAGACTGGTTGTCAGACTTTCGGGCTTCGGACGACCCGTAACGACTGTCAAAGATCCACGAATGACAGCCGGGACCAACGGCTTAACGTGCTTTCCGAGGCACGGATGAGTTTCGGAGTGTAAAGATGGTCACCAATCCACGGACCAACCGGCCGGCAAGCGTAGCTTAACCTGATGGATCGACCCGTGCCACTGTTATTACTTAGCCACGAGCTCCTAACAGCATAAATAACTAATGCTAGAAATACAGAGAGATTATCATTTGAAGGTAAGCTCTTCAATTAGGAATTGAATCAAACTTATTTATGAAATATATCTTGACTGAAGAAGAACTGTCTTGTTGTTAGCTCATGTAAAAAGTAAATCAATAACAATAAGAATAAATTTATTTCGCAAAGTTTACATTCAAATGGATTGAATTCCTAGACCTCACACTAGGATTCCCTGTGTTGTGAGATCCAGGCTCCTTGTTCCGTTAACAATTTTATGTAAAATCAATCAATAATAATACCAGCCTATTTTTGTCCCACTGCCTGCAGGGCAAAGGCCTTTTCCCATAAAGAGAATTCAAATTCAAATCTTTATTGCATATCACATGTTTTAACAAGGTCTTAGTAATAATAATAAAGTTCACATGGACCCTGTCGGTCACAACAATTTCATAAAATATAAGTAGTAGCATTATTATTAAAAAATCTAATAAAATTACATTATATAATATCATATTTAAATATGTGATAGACGTCTTTGCAAATTATACCTCTAGAAATCATGAAAAAGAATTAATTCATTTCAAATCAATAAAATCACACAAATTAAATGTATCAATCCAGAACACCTCGTGAAAATATCACGAGGAAGCAATTTATTATACGCATAAATCCCTTAGTGTATTCACAAATCCACCGCTCACACAAAAGTGAACAACGTTAAACAAATTGGATTCATTTTATTTTTGTAATTACTTTGTAAGTAATCGTTCGCTTCTGTAGGCCTTAAAGCTTACTGAAACTGTATTATTGTTACTGTTTTCAGTAGGATGTTCACGTTTTAGAATCAAGAATTACAATACAACTAGCTAGAGGTCGGAAATTATCCCACAGGAACGTACTACATAACTACCGGGATAAAACGAAAACATCCAAATCCGTTTAGCCGTTTTTGCGTTATTGAGTGACGAACATCCAAACATTCAAACTTTCACATTTATAATATAAGTAGGATTCATAGTTAAGGCAGACAGCTTTTGGGCAAAAACTAATCTTACTGTTTAAAAAAACTTTTTCAAAAAAAAAAACTACTTCTTGACAGGAAGTTATCATCATATCATCCACATATACTAAGTGGGAAAAATAAGTATCATTGAAGCTTACTCAAAAACTATCGAAGCAAAGTTAATAAAATTTATATGGGACCAAATTGGGAGCATATTCTTTCATTAAAAAAAAAAAAATCAAAATCGGTTCACAATTGGCGGAGAAATCAGTAGAAATACATTTAAAAAAAAAACATACATACGCGTCGAACATATAACCTCCTCCTTTTTGGAAATCGGTTAAAAATCATAGAGTACAAATCGTAAAGGGAGTCAAATTAAAACTACACTCATATATTTTTGTGTATTTCGAAATGCTAACCACCACATAAATAAAAACTATCATCATAATTTTAATTTATAACCGTGCTCCATGTATACTTCATCCTAAGCTCGGTAGCTTCATAGGCCTCATCACTGCTTGAAAAGTGCCCATGAACATCTGAGTGTCACCATCTCCTGTTGGTATAGGCAAAGGATTCTCACCTTCTGCTTGTCTCTTTGCCTTTCCAGAATTGTTTTCTGAATCAGAATTATTATCCAATTCTAAAGAATTACTATTACCGTAATTTAGAAGATTTTCTTCGCTTAAAAGGATTGAGGAATACTTATTAGTCTCTCGTTTTTTTAGATTTTTGTTGTCATCATAATTCTCTTTTTCTTCTTCTTCTTCCTCTAATTCACTTTTTATTTCATATTCAGTTGTTTTATCTAGTTCGCCTGGTGATCTCTTTGTTAAATATTTTGATAGTTCAGAGTTGGTTAGGCTGACTGGCACATCTTTAGCTATATGACTGCCTGGTACATCTTGTTTAGCTTTATTTCCATTTTGAACTTGTTCTTCATCACTTGCTTTGTTTTGTAAATGGTTTTTGGATATAGTTGAATATTGAAATGGTGATAGGTTTTTAACAATATTATAATTCGTCAATATGGTATTGGACTTTTCTTCATTTTGACCTTTGTACCAAGTATTTTCACGTTCCCAATTTAAAACGAGTTTCAGATTGTCAGTTGTTACAATTAGATTTTGAATAAGAATGTCTTTAAAATCTTCGTATTCTTTAGTTTGTCGTTGATTTATTTGAAAGATTTTTAAAGGAAATGTTACGACATTAAAAATATTAAGAGCAAGGAGGAATACAAATAATACACCCATATTTCCTTCGATGTTTTAGCAAAGAATAGTTTGTGAAAAGGATATAACGAGTATGAATATGTATCAGTTATGATAAGGTACTAAAATAAGTTGTAGTTCATTTAGGACGATAGTGTTAAACGATGTTACTTGATAATATCGGTTCGCATAATTATAGAAGCGTCGATGATAGCAGGGAACTATAGTGCGTGTCAATAGATACAGGAAATGAAGTAGATACGTATGGAGTAACTATAAAGTAACGAATTTAGAAGTTTCATGTGAGTTTTATACAGAAGACTGAGCTAAAGACCAGAAACTGCAGTTTCATGAGCAAAATAAAATGTAATAATTTGTTATGTTTGCTACAAGATGTCTTGAATTAAGTCATTGATAAAGCCACATAATTTTCAAGCAAGCACAAAATTTTATAACTTTAAATCGCGAAATAAAGATATCTACAGGGAAATGCAACTCACTACCTACATACAATCAAATCAATCAAACATTGTGCTAAGCTCCAATAACGTGTCGTGACCGGCGATATATATGTATATAGAAATGGAATGTGGACTATCGAACCATTATGACTAGGTCCAAGGTAGCTACACTGACGTGTCACATGACATACTCTCCTAGTGAGTGAGTGTTCTCCGTGGACTTTCTTGCCCGTTCTTCTCCATATTTACCTACTACTCTTTGGAATGGGCAACTAGCTTCATATTTCTGACTGACCAACTCCTTGACAATTCATAAGCGCCTGTAAATGGTTCAATTGAAATAAATACTTTGAGTTTGAGTTTTGAGTATAACATTCCAAAGCAACCCTCTAGCTCGTACTTTCTCAAGTATTTTTAGATGCGGTTAAATACCGATATTTTACATAAAACAACAGTCACCACACAGTGTTCTGACCTTCATAGTCCGTTAAAAGGAAAGAACATTTAACTGTCTGTGTTTTCATTTGGATAACGACAGACGTTTCAGACGTACCTAAGTAGACAACGGATCTAGCCTTGGGTATAGGGTTTGTCTAGTATTTACTAGACAACGTCCCACGTTCACTCAATTGGAAGCAGGCAAAGTTGAAGTCGGGTACACACACGAAAGTATTCGTACCTTATTAAGATCGAGCAAAAAAAACGCTAAAACAATACGTTTCTGTATGACCCTTTAATTTTTAACGATTGTTTAGTTTAATTATTTTTGTTATAGCGGCAATAGAAATACACACTCTGTGAAAATTTCAACGGCCTATCTATTACGGTTCGTGAGATACAGCCCGCTAACAGACAAACAGACAGCGGCGGCTTAGTAATAGGGTTCCGTTTGGCATCCTTCGGGTACGGAACCCTAAAAATGGATAAAACTACCGTCTCATCGTACATTATGGCAAAGGTCTTTCTCGGAAACAAATAATGAAAACGTGCTACTAAAACGTACCAAGCTTAACAGCAATGCAGATTTGCCTTTTGTTCTGCTTAAGAATGAACCCAGAGCCCACGCTCGACAGCTGCTCATTTCAATCAAACTACAAGAGATAACTACTGACTGGGTAGACTTAAGCGATATATTAATTAAGATGCACAATGATCCCGCCTAATACAGTAATTTATGTAATAGCAGGCTTTGAAAAATCTTTTGTAAATATGAAAATACAAGAATAAAACGTGAATTTTATAGAAAACTAGCTTCACCTACGTGAATTTACTACAGGGATAAAAAGTATCCTAATTCCTATTACAGGTCATGGACTACCCGTGTACCAAATTTCGTCCAAATCCGTTCAGCCGTTTTAGCGTGAAAGCGTAACAAACAAACAAACTCACTTTCGCATTTATAATAATATATTAAGTTAGGATTATTCAATTCAGAACAGTTAAACACGCGTTTAGAATATAATATAGGCCGATACTTTCATATCGATATAAAAAAGGTTATTTGATTTGGTTTCGTTACCTACTGCATCGTATCGTATCGGTACAAATTAAGCTACTTCAAAATCCGACATTATGACTCGACCTATCGAATATCGCATACATTTAAATCATTATAAAGAATTAGTCTGTTAACTCCATTCAATGGTGCACATAAATCTAAACTGCACGTGCCAAAACTACATAGAAAACTCGTGACTCCCTATCTCAAAAATAAAAGATCAGAGCAATACCATTTAGACACTGTAAGGCATACTTACATTCATTGCAGTTTTTCCATCGTGGTTACAAAATCAACGTTAACATCGACGGTAACGTATACAGTTTTTGAAGAAATAATCACAGCGTTACCCACCGAACAGGCTGGCTCTCAAGCTTTGATTCGGTTTAGTCCTCGCCCCGCCCGCCCGACATCTCCACGCGTTTCTCGGACCCTGGTACTTTGCTTACGATATTTTACACGGGTGTTACAAGTTTTACACAGTTTTGCTAAAATATGGTGTTGTTAAATCATGTAAATGGGTGAAAAGGTTAATTAAACTCAGTGTTTTGTCACCGATGGGTATGTAAATAAATATATTCGTATTAAACTAAAAAAAATGGGACTTCAAAAAAGATGGAATGATACAGATGGAATTTGATGTGACAATTAATTGTTATGAACTTATTTAAATACGTAATTATTAACTTTAACTGACCTGTTTATCAAATATAATTTAAAAATCGATTTTAATATTAACTTACAACAAAAGTAAATGATACATTTTCGCAAGAGCTTTTATTTCGTATTCAATACATAGAATTGGAAAGACACAATGTTTATGTTATCACGTGTCGAATATTGTGGGCCTTAATGGATATTAAATGCTTTTCTGATACTAACGCTGATAATTTTAACTGCCAATATTCGATTACATTTTCTGTTGTTTACGTTTATTGGTGTTTAGATCTATGATTTGTTTACGTCTTTTTTGTAAAACCGCGTCATTTGACTATACAATATCAGTCAGTCATATGAAAAAATCCAAACATTTGTACTGTCTATTTTTCACTCTGAAATGGCGTAAAACAAAACATTTTTTTCACACATTTTCATTTGGTAAGTTTTGCATTCTTGTGGCCAATAGCAGTGTTATTCGATAATTCGTTTTCAGATTTGATCTCATACTGTAAGTTCTTTATATTCAACATTCTAAAAGGCTAGGCTGATTGATTGACCTCCTGAAAGATTATGAACCTTTGGATTGCCAATGGATTCAAACTTCTTTCCCTCTTTTAAAGTAAACAAAGCTTCCACGTGTGAGAACTAGGGTAGTAAGCCTGCGTCAGATAAGCTACTAATCTTGTTTATTGTCTATTCTTTTACCTCTACATGACCATTTATTTGACGTCTTAAGAGAAAATAAGAACACCATTCTATTCTGTAAACATCTCACCGTGAAAACTTGGGTGAAGTGAGCTGTCAATAGTGTCAATCCCTGTGGAATGACAGCTCACTCCACGCTCACTTCACCTAAGTTTTCACGGTGAGATGGTTACAGAATAGCACTGCAGGAATGACCGTCACTTGTTTTTCAACGTCTTTTAAAAATGGGGTTTGAAATGAGAGCAGTCGTTCCATGCTGACTTTCATAACGTAAATTAGCAAATATCATATAATAGACTAGAGCATTTACTTGTAACAGAACATCGAGCATTCGCCGTGTTTAAATTTTATCGAATCGCACTTCGAACACGACGCTCGATGTTTTGTTACAACCCGATTTTAAAAACCAACGAGCATATTGGTGTAACATTTTATCGGGCAAAGGCACGAACGCGGGCGACGCGGAGTGAGGTGCGCGCGCCGGGGCAACGTAGAAAGTGAATGTTACAGGTAAATGCTCACTCGCCGTGAGCCTTACGTCGAACGTTCACAGGAGAGATACAGTACATAGAAATGCTCTTTAAATTGACCTTTTGCTTGAATTGTACCATTCGTAAGAACGTTACATTACATACATGGAAATACTCGACAAAATGCTCTACCAGTGTATACTCACATTAAGAGGCTTAGTTCAGTGAGATTTAGTTCAGTGACGAAGTGAAACGAAACTAAGTTCGTTTAGCTTTCTTCCGCGTCTTGTCATACTTCGGTTCACACCGCGTACTAAACGAAACAAAAACGGAAGTATGAAAAGAGGCGGAGGACAGCTAATCAAACTTGGCTTCGTTTCACCTCGTTCCCAGTGTGGCATGCGCTTGAGGGAAAGGGCATGCAAGGAATAAAAAAAATAGGTATTTGAAGACAGTATTGCCATCGTCTTACCTCAAGTCTGCCCCTATTGTTTTTTTGTGTGGGAAATTATCAAATATCTTCTCCCGCTCTGGGTGGAGTGGGAGGGCGTGTCAGACTCTTACTGACTAAAACCAACCCGTGTTCCTTCAGTCGCCTGTACGTTGCCAAGGGCCAGCGGTATCCTTTTCGGATTTTCCCGCGACCCCGGCAGGCATCGGACCTAGCAGGCCCCTTCAGTTGTGCTGAGATCTCCATGAGGCGCCCCCTTAGAGTGCGATAGGGACAGCTGCAGCTCAGACTGATTACATTGACGTTTCGTATTCCCCTTGTTTTTTCCTCGAAAACTGAGCCGATTCAATTATTTTTTACATACATTTTTTTAGAAAGAGTATGTCTAGGTTCCTATAATTTTCTTTTATGTTAGAAACTTTTCGAATTTGTCTGGTAGTCCTCTAATCACGGCGGTAAAAATGGGGCATATTTGTAATTTTTGAAGGGTCATATTTTCTTTACCAATGAGTTGCTAAAAAAAAGGAATTAACAGGGACGTGTATAAAGCAGACCTTGATTTTATGAAAAAGCCCTAGAGCAATCATTATTCAGGAAGAAAAAAGGAGAATACATTTGTATGGAGAATCGCAGGCCCTGTTCCCTCCTAAAAAGCTGATGGAAAAGTAAAAACTGAAAAAAGACATATTGGATGACATAAGCTATCTACAAGCTTATGTGAAGCCTGTTGAAACTCGTAGAAATACAAAACGCTTTGAAAGTGATTGCCACTAATATACCATATCCTTGGACATCCTAATATTCAAACGAGTTAAAGCTCGTACAGACCAGCGCGACGCGACGCCGCGCTGCGACACGAACAATACAATTTCTAAGAAAACTTGACGGATAACAATAACCGGTGTCGCGTCACGCTGTCGCGTCGCGCTGGTCTGCACAAAGCTTTACGCCACCACCGTCTGCAAGTTACTCTATTAAACATTTTGGATTTAGTTCTAAGCGTCTAATTTAAAAACATGAGACTTCATCCAACGCACGATACTGAGACCATTTTTTAGAAGACAAAAGCATTTTTTTTAATGTGTCGTTATTCTTTGGATAATCGACTATAAATCCTACAAAGAGAATTAGAAGCAAGTGGAAATAGGTAAAGAATGACAAGCATACTCGATTAGAGCACAATTGCATTCCTGAGTGGAACGAATTGTATGGTGTTACGGATTAAATGCCTGTTAATGGGTTAATGATTTGAGTTTGAAATGTTCCGGCTGGATATTTGTGACACTAAAACAATTTATTCCACTCCATCCTAACCAATGTTTTAAATGCGGAAGTGAGTTTGTTTGTTTGTTACTCTTTCACGCTAAAACGGCTGACTGGATTTGGATGAAATTTTGCACATGGGTAGACCATGACCTGGACTGTGTTAAGATATAGGGTAAAAGTTTATCCTGATATTCCCACAGGATCTAGACTTATGCTGGTGAAACCGCGGGGCGCATGTGCAGCTAATAGAAAATAAACTTTCGTTTTTGGGAGTACTTAGTTATTTAAATTGACCTATTTAGCTTTTTGTCTATTTCGCGGTATAGTCAAACATAAATATAGGAAGTGTATAGAGTGCCGCTGTTTGCGGCATAATAGTGGCGCTGCGTCGGCCCGGCTAAAGTGCCGTAAGCATTGCATTGTCATTCTAGCGACACTATACACTGTCTAAAATATAATTATCTATGTATGGGAGATATTTTCGCAAACAAGTTTTTAAACCAAGTTACCGCTTATTTTATTTGTTCCCAAACAAAATGGTGACATGCAAGCATGCACATGTTTTCGATATTATTTGTTACAAACTTTATAAATACTGTTTACATGGGAATGATGGCGACAGAATAACTATTTTAATTGCTCGGGACACGTCAACAAATTAGTGGGTATATACAAGGTGTTTTTTTATATCCCATAACTTTAGGGTATGAATGAGACCATATCAAAGAATCAACTGGCATGGTTTTTTTTTTATAATTCGGATAGTCACGATTATTTTGTAAAAAACGCTTGGGTGAAATATGAAAAATAAAAATAAACATTTAATTCAGACCATTTTTATTCATAAAAGAAAATATGACAACGTCGCATTTTCTTAGCTTTAAATATGAATCATTGGCTTGAATGAAAATGATTTACTCGTACTTATCAATGAAACTTAGATACACAAAACGAGAGTCTAGTGATATTAAAAAAATGGTAAAATATTTTATATGCTACTTGATTCTTTGACGTGGTCTTAATAATACCCTAGAGTTATGGGATATCAAAATGAGCATGTTGTATAATAGAAACATGCTAGTTTTTTTAGTTTATGATTTTTTATAGTGGGAAATGTTTTTCAGTTGCGCGGACATAATGACCAGGTTTAATACCTAGGGTGTTTTGAGTTACACTTGTTCTAGAGTATGTAGATATGCTTATTCTTCAGTAAGAATGTGCACGTTAGCAGACTCTTATAAAAATAATGCATATAAAAGACGTAGTGTTATTTTTAGGATTAGTGTAATCGAGCCCTATTTTCTTTGAAAAAATAATTAATTGAATTTTAAAATTTAAATTTATTTCTTAATCTGTGTGTTTAGTGAAAGTGTATGTAATTTTTTTCGGTAAAAATACCGTGATGATGAAGTGTCTTAAAATAAACTGTGATTTGTGAACGAAGACATTCACAATGTTATGGATAGAAACACGTCACTATGTTAGTGCTGTTGGTACGTATTATAAACTTTAAGCTACTGTTTACCTATGAAACCCTAGTACTCTGTTTATCTATGAGAATCGACGTCGTACTTACTTCCTTTACCCATGATTTTATGACTGTTTGTCTAAATAAACAGCCATGCAGAGCACTATTTTGACAGTTCGTGAATTTATTGATAGGTATTCTGAAAAGTGTGAAATTGTAAAATCAAATCAAAATGTAAGACAACTAAGATCCATGATGTTCCTTAGGGCTAGTGTTAGTAGTAATAATATTATAATCCTTTATTACATTTGATTAAATATTAATAACATTTTTTATAAAAAATTACGATAAAAATAAATAAAATGTGTCTCATCAACATCAGGAACAGGGTCCAAGCCGCCGGTGGTTAGGGCTCTAGAGAGAGGAACTGCTTTCTGAATGAAGCCCTTGACCCATCCGCGTAATGAGAGACTCCTGAGGTGTTGGTCGAAGCTTTCCGGTATTAGGGCATTAACCGTAACGATTATAGGTACAATTATTGCAGAGTCCACGTCCCACATGTGGACAAACTCGTGTGCTAAGTCAAGATACCTACTCGTTTTTTTTTAAATCTTTCTGAACTTTCACGAGATTCTCGTCATGAGGGACAGCGATATTATTATTGATTTTGAAGTGTTTTACCAAGTAAGGAACGCCATCCTCTCCACAAAATGCCTCAAAGTGGGAAAATAGAAACTATCTGGCACTGATTTCAGAATAGCATTCTGAAATCAGTGCCAGATAGTTTCTATTTTGCTACTGACCCGTGTTCTAGTTACTAATGACGCACCTTTTTTTCAAATGATCGCATGGAAGCCGTCAGTTTGATTCAGTGCAAACATTTCCGACGCACTACAGAAACGGGGCAGTCTCAAGAGCATTCTGGAAATATTATTATATTGGACGCGCAAGACATCTAGCGACCTTTTGGTGTAGCTGGTCTATAGAGCCTCCCGTGAACAGACCCTGACAATGTTCCTTGAATAGTGTTATCTTGACCTGGTCGGAACATCGGGAGAATCTACTAGTGTTGGGTAGGACAAGCAATTTCGATGAGTTTGTATGAGTAACTCATTCAGCTTGGCGAGGTAGTACATTGTACCACTTCAAATGAGGTGGGACAATGTCACATTTTAATCAGCCTATTGGGACAATATACCATAATTGTGACATTGTCCCACTATTTGAACTATTAACACAAAACACATTAGAGGCTTTGAGATGAGCTTGGAAATATGAGGGATAATATAGGAAAATTTCATATTTCTGAGACATGCATGACTACAACAAACGCATCGTAGTTTAGCTTCTAACTAAGACGAATAAAATTTGTGTGTCAATATAAGTAAATAGCGAATGACAATAATTCATTCATTGAAATTCTCCCGCTCACATTCGTGCGGCTGTGATGTCCTGCGCACTCGTTGGGCTTTGTTTGTACTGAAGCGGAAGATAAACGAAAGAGTGGCGACTTCGTGAGCGAGAAGTGGAGAAGTCTGACTGCGACAGAACAGAAGTCAGACGATTTCGAATTCGACCGACAATCGCTTGCACTTCCTCGCTCACCTCGCGTCGCACACACGGTCGCGTGTCACAGTGAAGCGGTACAAAATTTTTTTTTGAGGTGTTGGGACATTGATTCATTTTGTATGGGACATTTGAAGTGCCTCTTGTATGTCCTACCCAACACTAGAATTTACGTGCCACCATATTACTTCGGACCGCCACTGCCCTACGCTCCCTCTCCATAAAGCTTGAAAATAGAAATCTTCTGCCTCCTATGTCTCGCTGTTTGTCTGTGCTTAGAACTCGAGAACCACTTTATTATATTATCTGGCTTGGTTTTGGTATCTATCATCATCACCGTCATTCGTGGCGTCCTTGTTCCATCCACTGCTGAGTCAAACTCAAAGCATTTTATTCAAATAAACCATTCACTTTGTCGCATAATATTGCTTTTGTTATGCAGACGGTGGATGAAGGCGGAATAAACGATGATTTTAATGATTTTATACTGAAGATCACGTTTAAACGAGTAGAGTTGGTGATTTGAAAAAAAAAAAAAAAAAAGTTAAATTGGAGCATTTTGCACAATGAAAGCCATTGCTACTGTTAGTGTGGTACGCAATAACCCCGCGGATTTGGAATTAATGTTAGTATTTTTGGAGGTATGAGGAACAGGGTGTAAAGTTCACTCATCCTCTATAGAAAAGGGAGGATCCTCTGACCAGACGGGTGTCGTGTCTGGCGGGCAACTGCCCAACGATTGATGTCGGATAGTCTCATATATATCGTTTGGGCGGTAAACTCTCATTGCGCGATGCAGGATTTTGTGTGACGTCAGGTCTTTGATGCGTAGTTCGCATTTGGCGATGCAGATGCCGCCACAGTGTATGTAGCAGTTAGTTGTTTTTATGCATAGTACACACGGCTACATATAAAGCTATACATTTCCATTAGAAGCTGATCTGGCATTGCATATGATTTCCGTACAATGAGAGGTCAGCATATACTGGAAATATATAGTTTGATATGTAGCCGTGTGTACATTGGAATGGTGAGTATGTATTCTTCAAAAATAGTTTTCTATTAAGTAGACTCTACTGATTGATTGACGTCGATTGATAAACAAAGTTCAACCAAACCGGTTTTTATTTTTGGATATTGGTTTTTAACAAATCAAGACGCATTGGAAAGATATATTGATGTAACCTACGACTACTAACCTTATGTACTATACAAAACATTTTTTTGTTATTGTTATTATTTTGGCATTGTGGACAAGGAGGTGTCTTCGACATCTTTTATTCAATTATGTCCATCTTTATTTCTAAATAAATATAAGTAGATTATAATCAGAACCAGGTTTCTTAAATGTAACCTGAAAAGGCTTTTCATTCTTTTTAGACTGTCAGTAACTCTCTATTGTTTGTAATACATAAGGAATAGTTAAGGTTTTATATAATGTGTTCCTTTTGATGCCCCATAACTCTAAGGTCCTATAAGTAAATAGTATTAAAAGTCCTAGAACAAGTTTTCCAAAAATACATAGTTTCGAAGATAATATTACAGTACCTGAAAATGGTATAAGAAAGTTTATACTAATTCCATGCTACCATGATAGTAGGTACTTACTAATTCCATGCTGCCATGTCATTATTCTAAGGTGTCATTATTCTTGTTCTAAACTTTGGGCGACCGAGCTCTGCTCGGGTGAAAATACGAAGAAAACGAATTTTCCCAGATGTGAGACCAAGCTAGATCGATTTTCGCCCCCGTAAACCCCTTTATTGCAACTTTCATCGAAATCGTTACAGCCGTTTTCTAGAACATATTTACAAATATTTATATATACCAATATTGCTCGTTTAAAATAGGATGTTATGTACGAGTAAATTATTTTCATTCAAACCAAAAATTCGTAAATAAATATAAGAAAATGCGACGTTATCATATCTAAAGTTAGTTTCTTTTACATAAATAATCGTGACTTTGTCAAAAAAAATTGTATGAAAAATTAAAACGAAAAAAAAGATAATATATATTCTTATGCCAGTTAATTCTTCGTCATGGTCTCATTAATACACTAGAGATACAGGATATCAAAAGGAACACGTAGAAAAAGGATACTTGTCTTGGTTCTATACCTTGCAGCACGCGTAGCGTATAGCGTGACAACCATAGAAAAGAGGTTTTCTACGGGTTTTGTCGATGGAAGAATAGACAAAATGACAGATTGTGATTATTCATCTGTCATTTTGTCTATTCTTCGGTCGACAAAACCCGCTTCTATTGTGTTCATGCTAAGCATGCTGGTAATTGTATTATTTTTAACGATATTGCGGATGTCAAGTTTAGTTTTTATACAGGCCTTATACGTATAAAATACGAAAAATATAAAAGTATCCCTGAGTGGGTCATTCTTTTGTGTCCTTTTCATTTTTATATTATCAAGTATTTCGTGTAAAAGCATGGAGCGATGATTGATATGAATGAAATCTTTCCATCATAAAATTAACACGTCACACTCCCACATTTGGTCAACAAAAGTAATTATTTACTAAAAAGGTACTGTCATAGAATTCTGTCAATAAGTCCCGACGTCACCAGACACACCTCAATTTGTTACCAAATTTTTAATAAAAGGCTTATGCTATAAAAAATAAGGTTACAAATTGAGTGGCAACAGTGTCGCGTAATTTCTATGGAACGTAGTATGAATCTGATTATCACATAATTATGGTAGGCGTTTTTCTACTACTAAAGGACCAATTTTAGTTTACGAAACTACATAGGTATTACAGAAAAATTGATTTATAGTCACAGAAAGAACAACAAGAGCAACTAACTCAAAGAAAGCGTAAAAAGATAGTCGGATGTATTATATTTAAAATAATATTCCGAAATTCTGAACTTTGATCAGAATCTTATGAAAGAAATAAATAAATAAAGAAAAATACATTTATTTGTCACAGAAATGAAAAAAAAGATAATTAATTCAGTAGAACAAGAAAACATAACAGATTTAAATATCAGCACAAAACAGAAATAGTCGGCAGCTGCTGGCACGTCATGATTGTGACAATAAGGCTTCCATTCAGCATGATGCTGTGCTGTGGGGAACCCCAGCACAGCGCTGATTTTCAGGAGGTACGCATGGATGACGTTCCAAAAACGAATGGATAAATCTTTAATACCACAAAGCATAAAGGCATACAAAACAATTCAGAAAGAGTTACATTTTGATATCAAAATTCGAACAAGTGGGCTGTATTGACCGTATTCAAAGACACCAACTTAAATATCTGTCTTCCCAGTATGAAGTCTATAATAAAAGTTAAAATCTGAAAAAAAATCCTACATTCGTTTCAGTTGGACGTTTGATCCGACTCGCGGATGAATGTATTCGGAGCGATTGCAAAACAAACATGAACGATTAATATTAGAATTATGCCAATGCGGATAGAATCGATGACAGTGACTGTCGAGATTTGAATATTGACATCTCGACAGTCACTGTGAATGCAATGCACGTTTGGTGGTCGGTTCCTATAAAATGTAATAATAATAATAAATACCAGTCTATTACTATCCCACTGCAAGGAAAAGGCCTCTTCTCATACAGAGAAGGCACGAGCAGTACAGACACTGCAGTGATACAGTATAGTGTAACAAAAACCCGTTATCAGAAATGTATTCTGCTGTCTTGCAATGCAATTTTGTCAAGCATGTGATTGGGAAAACCACTGGCTTGTATGAACTATACCACAGTCTTCGGCCGGGTTTGAGCTTCTTCTAGCCGCAACTTTTCGCTTCGTTCGGCTCCTAGTGGCGACTCAGCGTGACCACCACTAGAGGTAAGCGATGGCCATCTTTTATACACTAAGGGCTTATTTAACGATGTCCGAATAGCCACTACTTACCGAATAAATTAAAAAATGAATTTGAATGAAATTATCTGCCAAGTATGTTAATTGTAGGTGGTGAAACAGGTCCTAAGTAAGTAGCCGCCATGGCCTCTCGCGCACTGAGCGGCCACAGCCGTGACTATGGTCGCAGCAACCAACTTTTTACGATATATTAGCAAAACGTTCGTCGCTGTGGCCCAGTGCGCTGGAGGCCTAAATGTCATAGAACGAGGACCCTTATTCGACGCACAATACGTCACCTTGTTCATTCTAATAATTTACGTAGGTGTGTCCGGACTACGGCAGTAAATAAACTAGACTCGAGTGACAAATGGTATTGTTTGTTTTGTTAATAAATTGCCTCGTTAATTATTCAATGGGTTCACGCCCTTAAAAAGAGCACTGATTGACCCACGATTAAGCTTAACACTGATGTTTTATGATATAGTTTAATATACATAATCTACTACATATATGATGTAACATCTGACATCTTGGCTGACGTATAAAATATGTAAAAATAACCCTGTCCAATCTGAACGGGGCATGTAGGTACTGCAATAACATTAACAAATAAAATAATATTTAAAAAAAAAAACGTTATTGCTATTTAAAATTCACATTTTTAGTACCAAAATTACCCCAAAACCATTAAAAATGTGCAGATTTTCAACAGAGGTCACCGCGCGCGCTCGTTTGTCAAATCAAATAGCGCGCGCTTCCCCAGTTTCCTGTTATACACTTCCGTCCCTTTTCAATCACTCCTACAGATTGCAGGATTGCATTGCAGGAAAGCGGGAAGAAAGATGTTACACATCAAAAATCTTAAATTCACTGATAGCACACAGCCTACACCGCTGAAGCATGGCTGAAGCATGCAATTTTGCTGAAGAGTTCCTTTTATAATGAAAGTGAACACTAACGAAGGATTTTCGAAAATTCATTCCTTAAACGGGTTAAACAGGGAATAAAAGTTTGTGGGGTAGTTCCTCATTTACGCCGACTGGAAATCCCACCGGGCACACGGCTTGTAATAATATAATTATTAAAGTACTTATTATTGGCCAGCTTGAGTGGAGATTCGCAAGCGCAAACGTGCTCGGAGGAAGGAAGTATTCCAGTAAGATGCTGGTAGGGCTCTTGACCAGCTTCCGGGCTCTGGGTTGTCCTGATAGCCGTGGAATATGTCTCCACACCTTATAAGCACCTCGGGACATGTTGCCTCTTTGTCGCTACGACACTAAGTGCTAGCGACCGTTTTCAGGGGCCCATTATTGAGTGTGCAATTCACCACGTACCATTTTTGTTTCCATATTCTGCAACAGTCCTACACCAATTGGGGGTCGTCCTTGCGTGCACTTGCATAGGGATAAGCGTGGGTTGGTACCTCATTTAATTAAAAACGTCTAACGGGACTCTGCGAGTACGCCTCCAAAGGGACTCCGGGATCCCGAGATTATATGACATAAAAAAAAATGAGGTACTTACACTACCTTATGCAGCAATACGGATAAACACTGTTTCACACTCAAAACTTCAGCTTAATGCATAGAAAGATTTCGGTCCTATATCTTCAAACGCGACTGCCAGAATCTATTACAAAGGACCAAATACAAATCGTCACCGGCAAATATACCCAAATAATAAGAACAAATTACACAATCTACTGTTAGTAGGTACGTCTCCAACAGACAATAGACATGACATGATATTATTTATTTATTTTTACACCCTGTCCAAAAAAATGGTCTACAGAAATAATAAAATTTCGTGAAACCCTGTTATGATAGCAAACAGACGTCAGTTATCGCTATGTTTACAGACGTGCATTTGTTTAGACTGTCGTTGAAGCCAACACTCGTCCACGTATTTTTCTTACCAATACCTGCTGGCTTACAGCATTTGCTATGCGGACGAAAGGTCAGTTGTGTTATTGTTCAAAAATCACTTCGAATTTGGACGATGTCGAGGTGAAAATCTGCAATGATTTACTTTAAAAACAGTGTTGTGTGATTACAGAATTGTGTGCTGTCACTTAGTTAAGTTCCTAGTGAACTTCAAGTTTTATGAGTTTTTTGTAGTTTCGAACCAGTCAGTCTCAGTATCAGTTTATCTAAGAAGATAAAGATTTTGCAAATTTTTTCGTTTAGAGATCAATATACGTATTTCTGCCGCCAAGGAGCATGTCTCGATTCTGGATTGAAAGGTTTGTTGGAGCGGTTCAGAAACATGAGAATCCCACCTTTGAACCAAAGCATACACTTTTGTAACACCTTCAATCAATCGTATATTCTTCCTTTTCATGTGGTTAGGGACTAACCTGGTGTCAGAGTTATTATGCCGCTCATGAGCCTTTGATTTGTCTTCACATGCAGTCGAGAAATATCTCTCAGGCATGCCGGTTTCCTCACGATGTTTTGCATATTTACATACATACATAAAATCATCCCTACTTCCCTAGGGGGTAGGCATAGACTACGAACGCCTAATGCTTTGTTTACGTTATACATATATTTAATTACCTTAAAAGGTATTAGGTCCCTGTCCCGGTCCTGAAATCAGCGTTTTGTATGGAGAATTTTAAAGAAGTTGAATTTTTCATAGTAACATTTTCTAAATTTATATAACAACCATGAACACTAATGTTTTAAAACTTTTATGCACTAATGTTTAAAAACTAAGAAAACGTAATATGCCACTTAGATTAAGCGACAAAAATAAGTTTTGGCTAAGTTAAAACAAATAGTGGTCATTTCTGCTAACAAAATGAGGCGTCATTTTTAAGGTAAGTATTTATTATGTTTAGAAAACTTAGTAATAAGGTTTTTATACTATTGGTAGTTGTCTATGATGGTCATTCTTCGATATAATACCAAGCAATTGATGAATATTTTAAATCATAGAAGTGACGAGGTTCTCTATTTGTGAGAAACAAAACGCCAGTTTCATAGGTGCTTACGCTTAATACAAAACAAATGAGTACTTATCCAAGCAATGTAGCACAAATAAATCACTTTAACGAGTTCACCAACAAAACAATACAAATTACTAGTTCCGGACATGTTTTCCATTTCATTTGACCCTGTGACCTTGAACACCGACATATTATTTAAGTATAAGTATCTACTTGTTTTGATGTCAAACATATATTTGGTTCATTTTGAAGGTGATAAAGAGATTATAAACAACTTATTGGGGACAACGTTATTTATACTATAATTTCCGATAATTTGGAGCGACATACGGCGGTTTTCTTTAGACAGCACTGATTTGGGAAGTAGAGCGAAGGACCCAGATCATAATAATATATTATGAAGAAGACTTGGTTAGAGTCATGGCGAGCCACTCAAACCCGTGGGTGGTCCTTTTTCGGATAGTAGATTTTTCAGCTATATTATGAAGATTATGTGGAAACGTGTAAAGAATTCTATGATAAAATGTAAAATCACAACACAAAAAAAAATGTGCCTACTCCTACTGTGTCTGTTCCAAAATAATATTGTATAAGAACTGCATGTGTGATACTAATGGTGATCTTCTGGTTAATGGAGATGCGCTAAGGTAGCTCACGAAAATCCAATTTTCTTTCGTTTTTTGCAATTTGCAGGTCAGTGTCGGGTTAAATGTTGATTAAAAAATGGTTCGCCAACTTAACAAATATGGCTTTACAGAATTATAATCATAAGAATCATGAATACAACTCCTTAAGTTAGCATAATCCTCAAATATCACTATTTCATGAACTTACGAGAGTTGTATTGATGATTTTTATGATTACAATTCTATAAATAAACATTAGATACGGCCGCGAATCATATTTATATCAGCATACATAACCTGATCTTGACCTGCAAATTGCAAAAAAACTAAGAAAATTTGAATTTCGCGGGCTACCCTGACGCTTTCGCCTTAATAATAACTTCGTAGACGCCTACGCCGTAGCAAAGGGCCTGTTCGTAGCTGCTACGGCAATTTAATTTGCTTCCATAAAACCGTTCACGGTCATACTCGTGACGAAAGTTTTGATTATGAATGTGAATGGCTCTAAGAGTAGGGGGAGATCAAAGAGGCGATGGATGGACTGTGTGGAAGATGATATGGATAAAAGGGGGTGACTACTGAGATGGCGACTAATAGAGAAGTATGGAAGAAAATAAGTTGTTGCACCGACCCCAAATGCATTGGGATAATGCCAGGAGGGCTGGAGAATAATGATAAAAGAACAAAATACCATGCTAGATTTCACATTTTAGTTCGACATATTTTTTGTTCCTGAACCGTTTCCTAAGTAAATATGTACTTTAATGTTGTTTTCATTCCGTTTTCACTTAGGTAAAACTTTGTAAACTATAATGTAGTCACTTCGAAAATATCGTTATTTTATTAGTGTTGATCCTCAGAAGAGATTGTTCGGGTGAACTCGATCTCCCAGTTCTTTTTTTCATATTTCTTTTTGTAAAATGCATAACCCAGCATTTTATTTTTCACATTTTTTTTTTTAAAACGTGAAACATAAATTTATTTACAATACTTAACACAAATAACTATTTACACTAGGTACTTAATACAATAACGAACTATACAAATAAATACAAAAAACAAACGGACACTTATGCGTCGAAGTATAAATAAACGATGTTTTTTGGTTTTAAATAAAATAAAAGGACGACAGGAATCTTTAACAAAATTGATTGTGTGACGTGTCCCATATTGTAATTTTACATAACAGTTTAATAATTTAATCGCAAATAAAACAACATGGGTTTTATTTTTTTGGTCTTTGGATACGAATTTTTCACCGTGAGACTTTAAACTTACGCTCACTGACCATTAATTGCAAATAATAGTATAATCTTAATTAATATTATAAAGAGAAAAGATTTGATTTTTTGTATGTTTGTTTGTAATGGATAAATTCAAAAAATACTTTACTGATTCAAAAAAATCTTTCACGTTTAAAAAGCTACATTATCGGCGAGTAACATGGGCTATATTTTATCGACGTCTACGCGTACGACGTCGCGGGCAGAAGCTAGTAATAAATACAAATAATAAAACGTTACTTAAAAAATACATTAAAATATGACAAACATTAAAAGTCACAATCTTACAACTTATATATTAAAAGATCTGATTCTGACTCCCAAGTATTAAAAAGTACAAAGCAGAAATCTTAATAAATAAGAAATACATCTTACTGTAGGTGTTGGCTAACAATAGTAATTATTGAACAATTAATAAACAATGAACGGTCATGAACGCAATACTTATACTTTTGCCATTACTATGATTCACGGGGCATGAAAACAGATAGTTTGGCTTCCATCAATAAAAAATAATACAGTGCAATTCGTGCCTACACGTGGTATACTCGTTCGGTGGCACTTACGTGAAAAACTAGGCTAGGTCGATCAATCAAATGTTTTCTGAAAAAATAATGTTTGTTTTTGGTCCTTGGATTTTTTAAATGTTTTGATTTTTATTTAATTTAGTGAATGTGATGATTTGAGAAGACTTTTGGTAGTCATTTGGATGTTTTACTGAAATAATTATGTTTATGTGCAAAACCAGGAGGACCATAATTTTATTTATATCGCTTTTCGAAAGTAGTTGATATTAAATACCTACGTGAATAGTAGAATTATAAGTGTGTGTGTATCGGAATAAAAATGTTACGTTCTAACTGGACATCTTCAAATAATTATACTTTAGGTGTAACTCCGATTGGCAGGGTGATATTTGGTATGTATCATTTTGCATTCCTTTTACAATATTTAACACAACTAAATATTTACAGTCGGTACTAAATTAAATTACTAACTAACTATGCAAAAAAATATAAAAACAAAAGGACTCTTAGGCGTCGAAGTACTCGTCCGCATCGCTGTCATCCGGAAACGTGCCAAGAAGACTGGCAGCATTGCCACGTTGAATGGCAATACTAATTCTTTGGCCAAAGAACAAGCCAGCGCTCTGGTCGCGTGAAGTGTCGGGTCCCATGATCAGAGCGTGTCGACCCCAAACGGCTCAGAACTGTAGTTACCCCCATAACTCCCATAAGGTTACAGTATTTTACATTAAATTGTTTAGAGAATAATTATTATCGGTTAGTTTCTAACTAACTATAAGAACACATTTCTTACACAAATGTGTTTTTTTAACGTGAAAATCCACAAATTATTGCAGTTGTGATAACCAGTACTAAAATGTGAGTGCAGTTATAAATATCATGAGATAAAATATTCCAGATAAAACACCGTATATTTTATTAAACTAATATTAGCTCAGCCCGTGGTTCCACTCGTGTAAAACGAAAGTAATAATTTAAGAACTGGGTAATTATTGGTCTGAGATAAAGAATATAACATTCAAGAATGAATTAATAATGGAGTTTAAAATCGAAACACAATAATCATTATTTAAGAGGGCATAGTCTAAAAGTTGGCAACGTCGCAAATAGCTGTCAAATATTTATCAGTTTTGATTAATTTGGCAATAATACTATATGGAAATATGAAATGTGGCTAACTAGTGAACTAAAATATTAATTATGAAATGAAATCATTAATATCGTTACACCGAATATTTAGTTCTAGATGATTTTTTTTTTTTTGAAAACTTTCCAAATGCCTTTTTTACACCTTAAACGGTTACAACATAAAATTTTGTGTTATAATTGCAATTCACTATTCATATTCTAGTTCGCTAGTTAGCCACATTTCATATTTCCATACAGTAATATTGCTAAATTAATCAAAACAGCGAAAGATTTGAAATTGAATAGATTTTTGATTAGAATTTTTTCGGGTGACCACTGAAAATCAGCGCTGTGCTGTGGGTCTCCATAGCACAGCATTATGCTGAGGTGAAGCTTCTTGTCACAGTCATGACGTGCCAGCAGCTGCCGACTATTTCTGTTTTGTGCTCGTTATTGTATTTAAATCTATTCTGTTTCATTTTCTTATTTTCTACTCGAGTTTATCATCTTTTCTTTTATGCACGTGTTTATTTATTTATTTATTATTTATATATACTTTCTTGTACACCACAAAAATACATAACAAGAAATAATAATTAAGCACTACAAAATATACAATGGGCGACCTTATCGCTTTCTGCGATCTCTTCCAGGCAACCTTAGAATGGACAGTGATTTGCCTGGACATAAAAATGGGGCTGTCGTTGGTGCAAATAATATGTATACAATATACTAGAATAGATACACAGATACATATCCTAAATAATAGATACATAAATACATACATACAAAATATATAAGCAACGAAAATAAAGAAATGAAGACTATAGATAATTACAGTTACGAGAACAAGACACACGCGTGTTTCTGTGACAAATAAACTTATTTTTCTTTCTTTCTTTCTAAATCAATTTGCGACGTTGCCCACTTTCAGAATAAACGGTCTTCAGAGCGTTTTGGATTACCTACACATGTTACTTCTTATACCTACTACAACCAGGTACCACTATGTAGTAGGTTGGTATTCAGCAGAGGCGTTTGCGACTACCAGACTACAGTCGCCCGAGAGAATGTGTTCTTGACACCTGTCAGTTTCATACTTACGAATATGTGTTTTGCGAATTTTATCCTTATTAGTATTACAAATTGTCCAATAACTGACAGGTGTCAGGAACGGATTCTCTCGACAGCCGGACTGTAACTATAGCCTGCTAGTGTCAAGCGCCGGCGCTGAACTGCTATTTAATTACGTATCACATTTTCGTAAACGATTACAACTAATCTGTTTCATTTTGACAGTTCAACAACATTCATTGCGTTATTTACGTTGTTGAGCTAGATGTTTTTTCGAACTTACGAAGCAATGGATTAGCAATCTGTTTCAAAACGATTCAGATTCTGATTGATCGTGTATTACGTAATTAGAGTACGATCATCTCAGTATTGAAATGCAACCGTATCTATTCTAAATGGCTACAGTGTTGAAACTAGATTTTAAAATATTAAAATAAATTGTACTTATCCCAATTTATTAGACAGGAGGACCTCTCTATTTATATTTAGTTTTCAATCGAGTTACGTGATTGAGTACAGTGAGTACCGATTTAGTATGCGGGCCTAAATACAATAACAATAAAATGATTAAAGCCTCGATCATCATCACTCGAGGCTCTCGTTAGGCGGTTGGGTCTGATTCAGGAGGATACTCCGCGATACGAATTGTGAGAAGGTTCCTGTCTCTGCAGCCCTAACCACCGGCAGCTTGTTCCCTGCTCCCGACACCGGCGGAGCTAAATTTTTTGTATGTTTCATTTTATGAAATACTAGCTCCGCCCCGCAGTTTCACCCGCATAAGTCTTGATCCTGTAGGAATATCGGGTAAAAATAAAAAGTGGTCTATGTCCTAACCCAGGTCATGGTCTACCCATGCGCCAAATTTCATCCAAATCCGTTCAGCTGTTTTAGCGTGAAAGCGTAACAAACAAACTCACTTTCGCATTTATGATATTAGTTAAGATTAGGATTTCAAAATGTACTCGTAATAAGGTAAGAAAGAAAATTTATAAACGAAATATTAGAGGTAAAATTTGTGAGTTTGTATGAGGTAAAATTTGTTGGTTTGTATGAGGTAAAATTTGTGAGTTTGTATGAGGTAAAATTTGTGAGTTTGTATGTAGGGGATAACCTTTGGAACTACTAATCCGATTCCAAAAATTCTTTCACTGATGGGAAGCTACAGTATAGCCGAGTATATATTTTATTTTAAAACAAGTAATTTCACGCAAACGAAGTCGCGGGCAGAAGCTAGTACTTTAATATTTTTCTGACTGGCCAGTAGGTAAATATTGTTGTGGAAAGTTTATGATGTTGTCAGAATTTTATCAATGGCGTCATATGTTTGTCGGCTTTTCTGACACATATTGTTATGCTATGTTATTAGATTTATTGACAAATGGCCTCCCACGAGCAGTGTATTTATGAATATTGATGAGTTATTGTCTCGGGAAACACTTCGAGATTATGTGTGATATTACAGTAATCACGTGGTCATACATTTTAGTTGTCAACGAAGTAAGTAGCAGGGCTTGATTACCCTGGGTATTTTTAGTCTTTTGATGCGCGAAAAACGAAAATAAGACCAACTCCTTTTTCGTAGGTTTTTCTGAGGAGATGGACAGCCGTCGCCTCACATTATGTGGGTTTGTGTTAGAAGACTTAAACCTGTTGAAAAATACTTTAGCGGATTATTCAATTAACTTTTTTGTAAAACTTAGTTTTCCTGAAACAAGTTTGACACTTTAATGTAGAGGCAATCAAATAAACAAGAACACTCGGAATAAATGTAATGCAAGCGCGTGTGCTCAATGGAATTCAAGTTATATCTCTATGAAATAGGATTCATTATACGTTACCACCAGCTGGAGTGTTTTCAAGAGATAATTAAAAAGTTGTAGTATCGACAGTTGTAAAGATAGATAGCAATTTAATGAGCTGCCGGCACTTGGACAGGACAGGGCAGTTTTACCTAGTTTGTTTTGAGACGAGGAAGAGAAACGGGGTCCGTTTTGCCATCGAGTGTCAAAGTAATCAAATTAGCGAACGTGCAAACTTTAATAAAAACTATTCATTATTCTGAGAATTGAAAAAAAAATCTAACTGTTGGCTGCTGTTACATGTTGTGTTTTAAAGTATTTTTAAAATAGAAAACTTTAATCGAACTAAATATATATTTACAATAAGTGATAATTTTGATAATGAACTTTGCAAACATCTCTCATGCTATTCCTCGTAAAAAAGGTAGTATAGCAATTGTGATGGCATTGTATTACTACAAAAAATATCTATTCGAACTGCAATCTGTGGCCACTGCAGATGGGCATGGCAAGGAATAGAACGCTTTGTTCCTTAGTCGTTATTATCTCGGTTATTGTGAATGCAAGAGGATGTCCAGGGGCAGTAGCGGCCTTTTTTCTGGTAATAACAACAAATTCCGATCATCAATCAGTCTTCCAATTGTAGTGGGTCAATTTTTCCCTTAGATCGTTCATTGCAGCAGTTGAAAAAAGGCCCATGTTCAGGAATAATGACTGATATGAATAATACTTAAATATACCTATTTATATTTTGTATGTTTTTTTCAAAGGCGTGGAGTCAGCGAAGGTGGAGGAAGTCACGGCCTCGCCTGTCCCGACCGAGTCGGTAACACGACCTAACCGACCAACACACTGCGTGGTCGGCGGAGCACATGCCTTCATTCTTCGGGTAAGTTCTCCTGGAGCCTATGTCACTCTGGTAATGTCTGTATCACTGCCGACCCGAGTTGGGGCTAAATCAGACACTGCGTGATCGGCGGCGCTCACACGCCTATATTCCGGATGAAATCTCCTGGATTTTATTTAACGCTAGTAACGACTGCACCAGTCCGCTCTTAGGGCAAGACCCGACCGTATTACATACTGCGTGTTCGGCTTAAATCATGCGTACTGCCAATGATATCCTGCAGACCCTGCAGTTGATGTAGCCTTAGTATTTGGTAAACACAGTGTTGGGCAACATTTTGGCTAGTCGCAAACGAGCCACCGGTAGTCCAGCGACAAGTAGCTCACATGCTTTGTTTGGATTCGTCGCAAACTTGTGGTCACTCGCTACACCAGTACCGGTGGTTGTGGCCGGTGGGTCGTCTGCGGTAACCCAAGTCATCGTTTTGATCTAGATCCATCTTTATTTAAACCGTAAAGTTATGAAAATTCAGTCTAATACCTTTGTATCCACTTCCAGATCTCAAGTTTTTTCGGGCTAGCCCCGCTGCGCTTCGAGTCCCGCAGCAATGGCTTCACGGTCAGCATATCCGGTGCCATGTGTGTGTATAGCTACATTCTAGTCACAGTGCTAGGTGAGTCGTGATTGTGTTTGTTTAACATTTGAAGCAGTAAAGGTAATACTTATATCTTGTAAATATGTTTATTCGCGGCGTGTTACAATCTTTTGTTTATGTTTCATTTGCCTTTTATTTTCTTGATTGTACTATTACATCGACTTAAACACAAACATTTTCGGGTTAAGGAGTTGTGTTCTTACGAGCGCCCGAGCGATTCCAAGGAAGACTTGCGCTATAACGTTTTCATGACCAATGTTTTGATCAATAAATTAAAAAAGGCCCTGCAGTGAGATGTTGTAGGCTGTGTTTTTGGATTACATTCAGTATTCTCAAGAACAAGCCTCACCAAATTTTTTTTTCAGACTTTGAACGTGATTTATAGTTAGCTGTTATGGCATGATTAACCAAGATTTCAAAATGAGAGAGTCTGCATGTCATTTGTATTTCATAAATTTTTTACCACCAGCAAAAATAACTACTTCCAGTGATGACAACTATCCTAAAGTATAATATTACTGTAGGATAGTGGTTTTTGAATACTAATTGCCTTTACTTTTTACCTTACAGTAATATGCACACTGTTCGGGCTGGTGGCAGAGATCAACGTGGGCGTGGAGAAGTCAGTGCGCATGTCGTCGCGCATGTCGCAGGTCGTGTCGACTTGTGACGTGCTTGTCGTAGCGGCCACCGCCGGCGCCGGAGTGTACGGCGCGCCAAGGAGGATGAGGAACATGTTGAAGTTCATGGAGAATATCGCTTCGGTAAGATGACGGTAGATGTAAATAAATTAATAGTTTAAAAAACACAAAAAAACACGCTTTTACGTGAGCCTTTACAAGACCTTTCTAACAAGTCCAAACACGGCTATGATACGATATTTCATCATGGAATGCTAGTGCCTATCTTCCGGCTTCATCATCAGACCTTGAAACCTAATCATGGTCAACGTTCATTACAAGACCTTTCTAACAAGTCCAAACACGGCTATGATACTATCATCCATCATGAAGTTCCAGTTCATATCTTCCGGCTCCATCATCAGATCAGCTCGACAGTACCATGTTATTGTATTGTCATCAAAATCACATACAACTGCCAATTTTCATAACGCTACGATCTTCAGAAGATGGTTAAATTAGTTTTCTTAGATTTGATTACATAGTTACATACATACAGGACGACCTAATAAAAGCATAAAATGAAATTAAATGAAATGATGATGAACATTTTGACTGTGAACGAGACTCCATACTCAAAGACTCACGTGCTAGATCAGTGTTAAATTAGACTTTCACGCTGTTTCCAGGTGGACACCAGCATAGGAGGTCAGTACTCGCTGCTGACGGAGCGCAAGCTTTGTGGCATCATCCTGGGGATCCTCATCTTCTTTTCCATGCTCATCGCCGATGACTTCACCTTCTACGCGTTGCAGGCGAAGAAGTTGGACAGAGAATGTAAGGAAACATGATTGATTTATGTTTTAGAATTTTTAAATCGTCTTGAAAGCAACTATTAAAAGTATGGAGGGCTAAATTTTAGGGAAATATTTAACAGATTCTGTAAAAACTTAATGAACTTCTAATGATGGGCACTTTTATAAATGAATGAACCTCTAATATTTTTTTGCGCTTTAATTAATTCGTTTTTTTTAATTGATTGAGCCTCTTTTTATCTTTCTGGCCTTTTCTCACAGTTGGTCGAAGTAACTAAGCTAGGGTACCCCTACCAAATGGGTTAGGTTAGAAATGTGACCAACCGAGCGCGAGCCGAGCGAGCGAAGCGAGCTGTGCCACGGCAGCAGGCAGCGAGCGCTTCATTCAAGTTGGTCGGTTACTAGGCTATTTAGTATCCCAAAATATGAATTATTTGGTGCACAAAAAGAGGCGCAATCATTATATTAAAGCGTTCAATAATATTCTAGGAAAGTAAAGTGGGCATTATGTGAGGTTCGATTATTACGTGCCCATATTTTAAATCATTTTAATAGTGTGTTCCTATTGGTTTGAACTAGGCCCAGCTAACACTTTTTTTCTGCAAAAGCTGCTAGAATGTTTAAACTGCCTAAATATTTGTTACGATGCACCTGTTTTCACCTGCTTCGAGTATATTCCTGAAGTGATCAGACGCTGAGCCGTCAAATTAACTAGTTTTAATCTTTTTAACAAATGCACGTTTTTATGTAATACTCTGTATGTGACATGTTTCAGGGGACGTGGTGACGAACTACCTCGGGTTCTACATGCTGTGGTTCGTGGTGCTGATCCTGGAGCTGCAGTTCGCGTTCACGGCGCTGTCGGTACGTGCGCGCTTCTCAGCTGTCAATGACGCGCTCGCACTCACCGCTCGACAAGTCTCCATCCCTGGTACATACACATTGCGTATCATTAATACATATCTTTAATGCTTGTAGTAGTAGAGGATCCGACCTAGGCTAGGAACGACCTTCACCATCTGTTTAATGGATGAAAAGTACTTATTTTAAGTTTAATTAAAATTAAAGTACATAATTTTTTTATTCTTAATTAATCATAGAAATATGAATTTTTTACCCAACCCACTCGCGATATATTTTTTAACGTACTAAATTCGATATAAAATACTTTTCATACATATCTGTTTAATGGATGAAAAGTATATTTTGTTAAATAAAAAAAAAAGATAGGAACTAAATATGTCATAATGATAAAATAAAATATTACGATTTTTTTTCCAGATAACGATGACTATTTATTGAATAAACATTTATTGTCATTAAATTCAAAACGCACAGTCGATTGCGCATGGCGACGCGTCGCCACACCGTACACACTACTGCATATAGACTGTATATATATACCATCAGATAGCGTGGCGACGCGTCGCCACGGCATGCGTCGCCACGCCAGAAATCGATTTTACGTGCGGCTATAGATGTTTCACATAAAAAAAAAAAAAAAATTGTGTCTCAAATGGTTACATTTACAAGTGTGAATGAAACAGCCTCAGTAAGTGAATTGGTTGAAGGTCGTCTCTAGGTCGGATCTTAGACATCCAAATCATTTCAGATTCTTTTTCATAATTGTATTTTTATTCCGGAATGTAATTCACTGATGTCATTGAGGCTAGTACAAAATATAAATGTGGACTTTATGAATCAGAGAGGAAAACGATAAGATCAATATTTAGATCCTCGAAGCAAGCCAATACTCAAAAGAAGTAGTTCGTACATATTCGATCGATGACCGATTGTGAAATACTTATTGAATTAATTTTTTTCAGTGGAGAAACCCAAGAGCGCGTCTCCTCTAAACATCTATGCTATCCGAGTGGCGCCGGCTGACAACCAGCGGTCTGCAAACGTGAGTCTGCTGGTGGACTCCATGACTGGCAGGGAACATGTCGTCATCATCAAGAGAACGGGTAAGATTTATCACCCCACATCTATGTTATCCTGGTAGCACTGGCTGACTCCCAGAGGCCAGCTTACGCGAGCCTAGAGTCCACGCCACCAAAGATCAAAGTACAGTGCGTTCATCATAACTTGTCCCCTGACGCGATTGGTAGCAATGAATTTTGTAGCCTCTGTTTAAATACTAATAGAGTTCAAAATGGTGATTGACAGGACAGTACTACCAATTACATGGCTGCAAAATTCAGTGCCACTAATCGCGTCACGGGACAAGTTATAATGAACGCACAATAGTCCACAGACGCAGTGCTATAGTCGTGCGACAGAATGTTGTTAAACTCTGGCGTTTTCGAATCTCTCTAATCTCTATCTATCTCTCTCTATTGTATTAGTTTCACTAATAGCCGTAGGAATTTCTTTAGACGCACGGACTTTACTGGTGGAGACACCTTGATTATTACTTCTGAACATATATGCTACCCTGGTAACTCCGCCGGTTGTCTCCACGCTTTCTGCTATCAACGGATGGATAGCTGACCTCGGCTTGTTTTCCAGCAACTAAACACACAAAACTAAGCAGTTTTAGAAACCAGAAACAGTGCCTCTTATTTCAGCAAACGGTGAGCCACGTCTCATAGTGTCCCCGTGCGACGCAGTGCGCCGGCTCGCGGCGCTACACGGCACGCTCTGTGATGTCGTCAACAGCATCGACGATAGCTACGGGGTGCCTCTCATCGTCATACTGATATCGACGCTGCTGCATCTTATAGTTACGCCGTACTTCTTGATTATGGAGATTAGTGAGTGGATTTGTTTATATAGTTAACTAGTTTTTGTCCTTGGCTTGGCCCGTGTGGAGATTATTCCACGGGAACGTACCAACTACCGGGATAAATGTCCAGACAAACAGACAGAGTTACTTTCGCATATTTATAATTATTAGTATGGATTCAGAGCATGACGTGGTTTTCGGGAAGTTATAATAAAACTTCTGTCTTTTCTTTCAATATTGCAGTTGTGTCCACGAACCGCGTGCACTTCCTAGTACTTCAGTTCCTGTGGTGTGTGACGCACATGCTGCGCATGATCGTGGTCGTGGAACCTGGTCACTCTACTATAGCTGAGGTTAGTATCTTACTAATTCATAATCTTAATCAGCCTATAAAGTTCCGACTGCTGGGACACAGGCCTCCACTCTTCGAGAGGGAGTGGGCTGTAATCTATCACGCGGGTTGGTAGATGTCACATGATTTGATTTTTTGGTTCTAGGACATGCCGGTTTCCTTACGATGTTTTCCTTCACCGTTTTGAGAGCATTGGTGATGAAATTATTTACACATAATAAAGCGCATGCCTGGGTTCGAACCCATGACCTACAACTAGTAACTCGTAGCCACCACTGCTTTCGCACCTCTGATCTTACTAATCACTTAGTTACGTAATATTTACGAAACTCGTATAAGTCCTTTTTTTAAAGTTCAATAGTTGGGTCTATGTAAAGCACATTGCTTGGTTTTACGTCAAACCATGATCCAGAACCTCTGTTCTGGATCATAGTTTGACCATGGTTCGATGGTTCAAACTCTCGTGAAAAATTATACCTCTGCATAATTTTGCACGAGACAGATTAAATGTTGAAAGTTTATAGTTATGAAACTGTTAGGAATTGTGGTTTGTAAAATCTCCTATGGCAAAATAATAATTGATGATATTTTTAATAGGTTTCTATAAAGTTATCACTATCGTTGTACCAGGGCAAAAGAACCGAGGGGCTAGTATGCCGCCTGATGACGTCAGCGCCGTCCACCGGCGTGCTGCCCTCGCGGCTGGAGATCTTCTCGCGACAACTGATGCTGCAGTCAGTCAGCTACGCACCCATGGGCATGTGCACGCTGCATAGGCCGCTGATTGCTTCTGTGAGTCCATAGCTATTGGTAGTTCTTCAAGTTGTACGTAGGCTCCAATAATTTGAAGAACGCGAGCCATTAAAAAAACTTGAAAATTCTTCCATATACGCAAGGCCCTGAGGCATTGAAATTTAGAAATCAGTTTAAAATCTGCTTAAAAGACAGTGTAACTGTCACATCGGCCAACTTCTGAGGATACTTCTTCTTCTAACTTCTGGTTGTTCAAAAAACCATATTTTCTTGGGATTTTTTTCGCTGGAACCTCAGACCACGGAATAGCCGCGCTGGCAGCTCCTAGATTGAAACGCCAGTGCTAATAATATTGGTGCCCTCGCAATTAGCGCTGAGCGCAAATTCGTCTGTGACAGGCATTGTCAGTTTCTATAAGTAAACGATGATGTCCACTGACACGTTTGGTTTGTACGGAATGTGTTGACAATACAGTCTCTAGTAGTAACCGTCAAGGCGTCTCCGTGCTCTATGGTTAGAATCCGGTTATCAATTGCAATAATGTACATTTTATTATTTTTACAGGTGATAGGAGCGGTGACGACGTACCTGGTGATCCTCATACAATTCCAAAGATACGATAACTGATACTGATGACGTTAAGATAATAATTATGGTTCTAGTCACTAATGGGTTCCTAGTATACTTTTACAAGAAATATTTTTATAAAACGAGGAGAAGAGACGGGTTTGTAAATAAATTAGAAGTAAATATTGTGTATGTTTAAGTACAAATAATAGTTCTTATAAAATTATTGTGTTTTATTTAACTTTTGTATTTTTTCAACTACCTCATTGGTTTAGTGGCTGCAAGCGCTAGTGCTGAGCATGAGTATGATTACCGGGTCGGGCGAAGTGTTTTTGAAAGTAAGAAAGAAAGAAAGAAAATACGTTTATTTGCAATAAATAAGAAAGAACACAAAATAAAAAATAAACAAGTGGGGGGAAAAACCCCGTCACATCCACGCAAAACGGCCATCGCTCAGCATAACGCTGCGACCCTATGCGAGACAGAACCCCAGCGCTGGTTTTCAGCGACAGCCGGCGTTGACGTTATGACGTCGACCGGTGCAGCATACAATGAGATATAATAATTATGATATAAAAATAAAATAAATATACAATAAAATCTTACATGTATAAATAAAATATAATATTTAAAATGGCAACATTCCGTTCAGTCGGATGTGTCCACCAGGAATTTTTCAGTAGAAGCCCGGTGCCTGGATTTGAGCCCGGTTGATGTTGATCGCCCCCGGTCCTCGCCCCTTAATACAATGCCACTTAAACATAACTTGCGAAATGTGGGTGGGGTGTACAACAGGGTACACTTTTGCCTAATCCTTCGAGGATTACAGTCATAATGGTATGTTATGTATTTGCTGAAAAAGTCAAACGTAAAGGCATTATTAACAGAAAATAAAGAATGCCACTCTTATTTCGATCATTCAATAAAAATGCATAAATGTTAACTATTTATTACAAGTCCCATAACTTGAATTTTTCACTATTCTGTGCATAAACAAAATCGCAATTTTCCTCAGAACCTGCATAAAACTAAGTACGTGTTGAATTTCCTTCAAAACAGCGTTAGTAAAATAACAAAAGCAACCACGACAACACTTTGTGGCCGTTTTGAAGATATGAAAACATGTTGCATTAGAGCGACGAGGCGAATATTAAAGTTTGGGGTAACAGCTATAGAATGCATTGCATACGTGAGGGAATTATATCTTAGTAATAATAATAATAGTCCTCTAAACCTTTGGCGCGGGATATATTATAGAGCAGAAGTTTGTGCGCAGACACAGGTGCACAAGTTTGAGGGCAGACACAGGTGCACAAGTTTGAGGGCAGACACAGGTGCACAAGTTTGTGGGCAGACACAGGTGCACCCTCTCTTCCCTCCAGTGGCGGGTTTGCAGTATTGGCCGCGCTATGCCCCAGGCCATGTAGTAAGTCTCAGCCACCCCTTTCTCAGCACCCATCATATAGACTACATAATTAATATATGTACTTTATTGCAACTTTTATCGAATTTGGTTCAGAAATTTAGTCGGGTTGGCGGCGCGAAATTCTATGACACGTTTCAATTAGTTATTTAGACATATTTTTAAATGGTTTTAAGTTGTTATACGATGCGGTGCAGTGCGGTCCGCCATAATGTGCGTGAACGTTTAGAATATATTATGTACTTTGAGTTATTTCTTGTTATCATCAGTGAATGTTTTGTCAGGATTCCTAATGCAAAAACCCAATAACACTTTGCCCAACCCGGGAATCGAATCCAGGACCCCACGCTCAGCAGTCGCGCTATCTTAGTACCTAGGTGTAGAAAGAGTGATTAATTCAATGAAAACTTTTTGGCGTATTGTCACTTCAGGAGGTTTAGTGGCCAGTAGTTTAGTACAGGGGTACCTAGAGCACGCGTTTCGCCAGTTGCATGTAATACTAAGTAGGGCCTGCCCTTCGGAGATCATACATGCTTGATGTGGCATTATTTTTATTTTTGTGGGGGTCCTTTATTATTGGTCTACAATTACCATTTCACAACTTCTATACTAGGTCGCATTTATGGTAACCGGCGCCGGTATACCAAGCAATTGTCGGCACCGATAAGCGCTGGTTGTCAACGCTGGTCGGCGCCGGCAGTTTTCATACTTTTGCCAAATCAGCGCAAATTAGTGCCGACTAATCAGATGGGCTTGACAAACTTGTCGGCGCTGACAACCAGCACTTGTCGGTGCAAGAGCTGGTATATCAGCGCCGATTACCAGCGTTCTACATGAAAATCAACACAACCCGAATTAAAGCTCGTACAGACAAGCGCGACGCGACGCCGCGCCGCGACACGAACAATACAATTTCTAAGAAAACTTGACGGTATAACAATAACCGGTGTCGTGTCGCGCTGTCGCGTCGCGCTGGTCTGCACGAAGCTTTAATCCAACTTAGTAACCTTCAAACTTAACACACGAAGCTAACCACCAAACAATTTCTCGATTTGTTACGTTAATTCAACCTCTCCTCCGCTCACCCTGCAACAACGTTAGTTCGTGAACGAATGAACGAGCGACATAGCTTTCCATTTACCGTTGAACATACATTAAAACTTACTCCGTGCTGCATCTCAACTTTACTGTAAGGTATAAGCTACATAGATCGCGGTAACGAGACGGAAAAACTCCGCTCCTCGGTGGTACATTCCTTGATCAAGATGCATGCCTGTATAGTTCAGAATTTAGTAGCAAATTGCACTGGCGTAGTGAGGACAATCGTATCCCATGCTAGGCAACGAGTCTAGCTTAATTTACCAAACACAATTGAATAGCCCAGTCAAGCGATGCAATGCGCTGCGACATTTTAATTTTTTTAATGTCGCGCCATCATGCTGAGATAGGAGCCTTTTGGCCTCGTACGGGACTTCATTCTTTAAATTTGTTCTTTGGTTTTTATTTATGTTTAGTGTGTTTTCGTTTAATGTGTGATTTCCTGTGCGAGTCTCAATAAATACTTTTTCTTTCTTTCTTTCTTTTACCAATATCGTATCGTAATATCGTATTAGCCAGTAGGTGCCTGGTTTGCGGAGGTTAGACAGGCACGCGCTCCATGTAAAATACTGTATTCGTGTTACAATGGATCATAATTTAATCATGCGGGCGTAACACACATAAAACGGCAACCGATCGCGATACCTTTTATTTGGAAAGTTCAGCCACGTTCTTTGCGTTATTTACTTTGTTGAGCAGACGATTTTTTCGAACCTATGAAGCAATGTATAAGGGTTCACAATCCGAAAGGATTGAAAGTGAGTTAAGCAATTAGGGTGCAGTTCCGTAAATTGAATAATAATTAACTGGGGCTTTTGGAACCTTCGTTTAACCTGATTTTCGAAACATAACTTTAAGTTTGGTATCCACGTAGCATTGCAGAAACTAGATTAAAGAAGGCGCATGCTACCCGCGTTCTATGTGACATAGACTTAACATTTTGCGTAGTTTTAGCGGCGGCTACTAAATAGTACCGTTATGCTTTTATTCTCAGATGAGCTAAGTCGAGTTTAGTGGGAAGATATAATTTGAGAGTGAGGTTTATTATGTTGTACTTTATTTTTGGTTGCATTTGAGTTACGAGTAGTTTCGGATTTGCATTATATTTTCATTGAGTGGTTAAATGGAAGCTTAGATAAATGATTTTATTTATGTAAGTAGGTTTTGTACAAACACGCGTCAATTACACGTCAATTATATTTAAAAAAAACTGGATGAGGTCGGCGTTTCATACCTGACTACTCTGAGAACAAAGGCCGAAACAAACTCAGAGGTCACAATCTCGTTTAAAGTCCGGACATAATCCTGGTCAGATCATGTGAAGACCATGTAGATTGGTGTCTGAAATGGGCTTTTGAGGAAAGAACCACACAGATTGAGTGGACCTGTCCAGTCAGTGCACGCATTTGTAATCGTGCTGCTCAACTGAGAACTTAAAGCGCTCAACGATTCGACGAACAATACCAAATAATTGGGAAGGCCGCATAAATTACGCATACTGCCAGACTATAATTTAAAAAATCGGAGTTTTTTTTTTTACGGAAGTTCCATTTCTGAATCGCTTCGACAGATTATAATATAACAAACAACTATGCTATCCTAGTATCATAATTATTATCTACGGCCTGATGTTTGAGCAGCTGACAAAGTTGCACGTGTTATCTGTGCCAATCTCGATATTAAGTTTCAGGCGGTATCGCTGAACAACTACTGAAACAGATATTAATTCCAACTTAGTACCTAGCTCATTGTTCTAGCTCTTTGATATTCTTAAAGAGTATTCTATCTGTGATTAGCACACGATGGCGTACCTGATGATAGGTTAGAGGTACTATTTATATTTTACGGAAAAAATTGGGATCACACGTCAACACCCCACTTTTCATAAGGTTCAAAACGGCCTACTATGAAACTGCCATGTAATCCCAAAATTACTATACAGTAAAATACTGTACTAACATCGCAGTGTGAACGTGGTCTAACAAACACAGCGCAACGCTTGTTGACAGCATGTGTAGGGTCGCCAACTTTTTGTACAAGAAATAAAGTATGTATGGTCAAAATGGGAAAATAAACAGAACAGTTTACAAAAAAAAAAGACTTGAAAGAAACACTCCAAAATGAAAAATTCGTAACTTTAATTTCGGAAATCGGTGTCTTTGGTTCTGTATTTTCGTTTTTTGCCATCGACTTCCTTTATTTAGGTAGGTACAGCTTTGGCTATCAGTGAAAACAGTATATTCATATACTTTATTTTTGTTGAATAGTAAACAGTATTTTAGAATGAAAAACAGTATAATAATGGTTGGCAACCCTAAGCATGTGTATTGTGATTTCTATTGGCTAGGTCAAAATAGTCTAATATCGCAAAACCCACTTTGTTTTAAAGATTGGGTATTTTTTATATCATAATTCTTCTTTCCATACTCTCATATTTTTACAAAATATACTGAAAATAGCACACATATTTCAGCAACTTTTTTAATAAAGCATTCACATACGATTGGCATAAAGCACGGGCTACATCGCGCATCTCTTGAATGTGAAGCAAACATGCTGATACGGAGACTTTCCTGTTACAACTACCCTTTTATGTGTTTTCGCCCGTTGAGCAGTTGTTGGTATTTCAATGAAAACTCCGTGTTTTTGGTACATCTCTGGATGAAATTGGATGGTGTATGAGAGCAAAATTTGAATTATTGCAGTGTAGAATTGAAAGGTTTGGATGTATTAAAATTGGTGTACATTATTGCATGATCAAAAGTAGATTTCCTTGGGACTTTGGAGATTTTTCTGGAAAAATTATCACAGATTCGTAGAGTAGATAACGGATAATGTAGCGTATCTAATCAGGCAAGACACATTTCAAAATCAAGGAGCAAACAAATTTTAATTTTAAAAATATATAACTAAAAGGCCAAACCCATGAGCAGGTCCAGAAGGCAAAATAAGGCGAGGAAGACCTGTAGCTAGTTCAAAATTCAAAATTCAAAAGTCATCTATTCAAACTAGGCTGATAATCAGCACTTTTCGAACGTCAAAATTACATAAGACAGTCCCCCAAAACGCCCACCCTTCACCACTTCCTAGTGCGTTAGCTGGGAAGAAGAAGTGGCGCAAGAAACTCCCCAGCAGCACAGCTGTCTGTTCAGTTAGAAAGAAAAAAAAATGACTCTATATAATAGTATTCAACATGATTTAACCTAATTTAAATTATTATCCATATGTTAGCTAGCACACGCCAATATACCAAACAAAATCATCGAGAACTATACTCGGGCAGAAATAAAAACTAAACGTAAACAAAACTTAACGTCTTAATAAAAGCCTCCAGGCATAAAGGGCGTGCCCGCTTACATAAAGCTGTAACTGGAAGTTATAAATGATAAACTAGGACCATCGAGGTAAAATAAAAAAATAGTTAATTACTAATAACAATAAATAATATGATCTATTGTCGAGGTCACTAGTTACATATTGCAATACAACTTATTAAAAAAAACATTGTAATGAGTAGATTATGTCAACAATAAATTAAAATAAACAATTATATGAACTCATATAACCTGTCAGTAGGTAAGCTAATTCTGGTGAAAGAACATAAACATTGTCTTGAGTTAATCACAGTGACCAACCATTCTTATCATTTAAGTAGTCGTTGATAGAATAGTATGCCTTTGAACAAAGGTTGGATTTTAAATCAAATCAAATCTAGCAAAGAAGAGGGTAACTTGTTATAAAAGGTTACCAAGCCCAACAAATGAGTTATGAACCTTATGAAGCCGGTGAAAAGGAACTCTGGTTCTCTCAGTTGGGAAGATGAGCTCAAAAAAACAGCCGGCCACAACTGGAGTCACTTACCCCAATCTAGAGAGGACTGGCTGTCTTTGGAGGAGGCCTTTACCTTCAGAGGGGTTCTTGCAGATAACTAAATAATACAATATATTAAAATGTATGTAAAATCTAAACTAACAACTTTTAAGAACTGAACTTAATGAGGTACTAACAAAAATTAATAATACTTACAAAGAATTTCACTTTTTTTCTTTTTGTAATCTGTAACGAAGTATAAGGCTTTTTATTTTATTTGTAACTAAAAGGGAAAGGGTGAGAGGGAGGCTTTTTTCCAGCCGTGGGACAATACAGGTTAGTTAGATTAAACAAATTAACTTTAGTTATATTTAAAGTTAATTTGTTTGGATTGCAGAACAGCATCCCAATTGCGTTACATATTTTCAATCACAATCCGAGGGCTTTGAAGGAAATTGCTAATCCATTGCTTCCTACGTTTGCAATTTTTTTACTATCAAAATGGAAGACATTGCCATTGATAGTGTGTTACGCAATTACCCGGCCGGCTTTTAGAAAAATCAGAATATTTCAGAAACAACGGGTACCTGATTAATATCCTGTACTAGACTGAACAACTGACCCGTACTTTAGCACAGTCTCAAAATAGTTGTTATTTATGTGTAAGTATTTTTAGGTTCGTTTCGAATCGGAAAACCATTGGACGTATCGTTTACTTCCCTCGAACAAATTGAACAGTGAATTCGGAAAACGTTTTGCTGAGCGCAGCATTTAACTATGTACATGTAGAAAAAGGAACGTTTATTTTGTAGTTATTTTCTGAGTTGTAAGTGGATCGACACTTCTAAATAGTTACCAACTGGAAAACCATGTAAATTATTATGTAAATTGAAGCTAGGCAAGATTTTAACTCGAATTTCAATTATTTTGTAGCTCCAATGTTAAGACATTTCAAATCTAATTGGGAATTACCAATTATTCTACGACCAATCGCTGAGAGTCAGGACCATTTCGTAGTTTTTGTTGGTTTGCTAGGGCAAACCAATAAAAATGGATACGAACCGGACAGACCAGGGAAGTAAGGCACAGGGGCCAGGTGGCTTTTAGTCAGCTGTGTACGAAACATGGCTTCCAATGATGACGATGAATCAATTGCTGGACTACAAGCGATTATATTAAAATTTAAAAAACCCCCGCACAAACATTTCTTCATTTCTCTTTCCTACTCCATCACCAGACCCTGTTCATCATCTATCTATAACCTATTCATTGAGACCATTCCAATGAGCCCAAACACCATACCAGCAGTGCTATTCTGTAACCATCTCACCGTGAAAACTTAGGTGAAGTGAGCGTGGAGTGAGCTGTCATTCCACAGGGGTTGACACTATTGACAGCTCACTCCACCCAAGTTTTCACGGTGAGATTTTTACAGAATAGCATGGCTGTGCTGTAAGTTGGTGAGGGAGTTGGGTATCCTACAAATTCCAGGTGATGCTGAAGCATCAGTCAAGTCAAGGTTACTATGTTCTTCTAATATCATTGAAGTAACAGAATACCAAATTTTAAATCGATCAGACCTGTGGTGACGCTCACATCCATTCATCAACTAGAAAAGAGCTGATAATCTTTAAACGGCTGAACTGGTTTTGATAAAACGTATCTAAGAACCATTGCTAGAAAACCGCATTCAAATCGGTTCACCCGTTTAAGAGCTACGGTGCCACAGACACACATAGCTGTCAAACTTATAACACCTTTATTTTTGCGTCGGGCTTAAAAAGATCACTAAACGACGTTTTTGTCATTTCTTTTCACCCAAAAACAACACCTTACAAAAAGTTCATTTAGTTCAATACCCTGCAGCCGAAGTGTGTGGACCTATTAATTACAGCCAATTTCGTAAATATATCACCCACATAATACGTAGTTTAGAAACAATCGGTAATGGATATAAATTAGTAGGCTGCAAACAAAGGAAGCCGGCGGCTTTCAAACTTGCACTACAGCCTCTCGATGCAAGTTTAATACTCGTGACACACACACGGCTGCAACAAACAAGTTATGAACTTAACTGGTTAGTTGGCTGACTTGCATTAAACTGAAGTCAATATTAGATCTTAGAAACTAGCATAATGCTAGACTACTACTTCTGTTGCTGCTATGCTAGTACCCAAACTGTATGACATGGTTTTATAACAAGGTTTGAGTTGGCTATCAGTCTAACCCAGTGGTCAGCAAACCGCGGCTCGCAAGCCACATGCGGCTCTTTATCCTATAGAGTGCAGCTCTGTACAAATTTTGATTCGATTTTATTAAGTAGGGCATCAAGATTTATTCAAAATATAGGTAATACAAAGATTAATTTCTATAGTATTTTCCCCAAAAATTAACAGGGCCTCCGCCCAGAGCGGGAGAAGTTAAGTATTTGATCATTTCTCAACCAAAAAAAAGGGCCTAGTGGCGTATTTCTACAACGACTTCCGACAGGATCGACCTAAGGTTTTCTTATAGCTTTGATTAATGTGTAGATAGAGTGTCGCGCTGCTAAAGAACAAATAAGCCATTTTTGTTATGCTGGTGTGCGTGTCAGCTGCGTCTTACACTCGTGTCACGTCATTGGGCTGTCAATCAGTCATTGTGATTTTCTATTTTGCGTGAATTTAGCGACCAGCTCTATGTAGGGTATAGGCATTTAATAGTTGGATGCAATATTTTTCTACGAGTTCACAGCTTTGACTGTGTATCTAGACAAATTTACATCTTTACTTTTCGGTAGCATATATGAATTCTGGTTTAATCTAATACATTTTCATCATTTCTAACGTCTTTAACGTTGACAGAATGACACTTTTTAACAAAGGGTTAATAACTAATTAACAACGTTTTCCTTCCAATCCGTCCGTATGTATTCATATGCAATGCATCTCCCATTCGGCGCAGTAAAGTAGCGGATGTAATGCACTCTTGAGTTCGGTTCAAGACCCGCACGTTAAGATACGGATCAGTTAAACTGAGCGCCATAAACTCCCAGAGTAACTGTTTTACAATAGAACTTGGGAGGTTCTGCCAAGTACCTGTACGTTACTGTTCGGAGATAGTTGGGAGATTAAGCGAGGTAAACGGTAAAAGATTATACGTTTGGTATTTTTTTTCCTGAAAAAAATGAAGTAAACCATTTGTACAAAAAATTATGGCATCTTTATGCCATTACGTATTTCATGAATTCAAACGCATATTATCTATTTGTAGAAAAAAGTGTCTATCAGTAGATTAGAAAAAAAATATACCTAATACATGTTGTGGTGGCCCAGTGGTGCAAATCCGGGCAAGTACCAATGTGACTCTTTTCAATTCATATAATGTACTTTCTGAGTTTATCTTGGATATTACTGACATCGGTGAAAGAAATCACCGTGAGGAAACCTGGACTTATAGTTAATATAAGTCTGAAATCGTCGTGTTCGTCAACAGGGAACGTTACACTGTTGAACGCATTAAATACAAGTATTCCTCACCTTTATTGCGATTGCTCGCAGCCCCTTATCGCGCTGATAACGATCCTAGCCGAGGTGGGCGGGACAGTAATCCTATATAAGTGGGGTTGGCGGGCGAAGTGGCTCACACTGCTCTCGACGGTTGACGTGTCCACACGGCGGGTTCGTGTTCGCAACAAGTCAATCGCCATCCTGAGGATGTCTCGTTGAGAGGCGAAACATGTGTCGATTTCTTACAGGGTTCTTTATGACTCTTTAAGAACAGTTACGCGAATTAGGTTACTAAATATACGTCAATTATTGTATTTTATAAAACATCGTATTATAAGCTGCAAAAACAATCAAGAACCTTTACCCTACCTACTCCTTCTTACAATGAGTAGGTACACACTTGATTAGAAATGCAACCATCTTATCGTCGAAAGAAATACTGCCTGCTTACACGAAATGTCCGCGCCTAACAATAAAAATCAGACGTTAAGCTTTATACATACGAGCGGCGGTCGCCTATATTAGCAATAGACCATGTAAGCCTGACTAGTCAGCATCAAGCTATGCTGTGCGATGTGTACCATGCGAGTCAGCACGTATCGCGTCGATGTGACATGTGCGAGTGAGATAGACGGAAGATCAAGCAGGCGGGCAGTGAAGAGCGAGAAAGCATGAATTGCGTCACCACCGTCTTTAAGAGCTTTACACCTAAATGACCACCCAATCATCCGATCTGACTCAAAATGCAAATGCATTTGCATTTGCATTTGGATCGCACAGCTCATTTTGAGCCCGCTTGCACCATAAATCTAATTGCCTTACGTTCTAAACATATTTCAAACATCATTCTGTCTCTGTTATAATTGTTTAAGGTTGACAGAAACAGAACTATATTTTAAATTCGTGTAGCGCTTTATTTAATGATTTGTAACGCCTTCGTCTGAGGAGTGAATTAGTTCAATAGATCACTGCATAGCACAGCACAGCGCAGCATAGCTTCATATAGATTAGCCACCCTACGAGTGGTGGTCGGCTATATTAGCAGTAGCCATGCCTATAAATGTTGCTGTAAATCGGGTCATTGCATGCAAAGTCGCCGTCTCACTCGTATTACACATCCACGGCACATCGTAAAATCCTTATGCAAACGATACTAGTAGTGTTGGGGGAAAGTTTTGTTGTAGAATAGTAAATTGTGGTTGTTGAGCGAAGTTGTTGCTAGTGTGGTCTGGGGTTTATAGCCTCATCAGCTTGTAGGTTTAGTGATGAAATTGGGATTCTTAATAACTTCTGAAATTTGCGGATAAAGAAGAAATTGTTGGTGTTATCAGCGTTTGATAATATTGCAGTCAAAAGTGGGAAAGACTCTTGAGGAAAGAGCTGTTGTGATATCTTTTTTTAGGAATGCATGGTGTATTTATTTATATGTATATCTCGCTTCTTGTAGTTTGGCTTCCATTTTCATAAAAATCATACTAAATATCTGAATTTTTAACTTCCAAAAAAGGACTCGTTGTTCGTCGTTACCTTTTTTCTAAGTATGTTCCCCGATTACTCGAAAACGGCTGGACCAATTTGAAATATTCTTTTTCTGTTTGAAAGGGTATACTTTCTAAGTGGTCCCATATAATTTGTATTAACTTAGCTTGGGTAGTTTTTGAGTTATTTTCGTAATACGTATTTTTCCCACTAAGTGGATGATGTTATAATAACTTTTTGACACTGTTATTTACATAGCAGGTATTCGAACTTGTTTGAGGAACGTAGGTACCACAACTAAAAAGTGAAAGATAAAACGTACAAAATACGACTTCCAAAAAAATTATTTTAGTAAAAAAGTTCTACATAGAGGCCATGGATTGCCATTTTGAACACTTGACAAAAAACCCAATTTATTTAACGTTCACGATAACGTCACTTATCCGATTTTGGGGTCCTGATTACGCTATAATTCTGTTCATAAAAGGTCTAAAGACGCATGCAATAATGATACTTAACACCGTTTTATACTCTTACTTTGATCCCCTCTCGTCATCTCCGTTTCATTACATCTCTACTTAAATACGGGTATACTTGTCTCACAAATCCGCGCTGTAATCAGTAGTGTTAATTGCCTAGCAATAATTAAACGTATGTACTAAGCCGTACATTGCTTTGCTAGGATTAGTTTGGGATTACTCCGTGTGACGTATAGTGTGTAAATTGTAGTAGGTAGTTATGTTGTGTTATGTACTAGGTATTGGCCCAGTGAACTTACGCCAAATAGGCTAACTTTGCATTAATTTAAAACAGCGATTGTTTTCTTTTTTCATGTAGGGTTTGGACAAGGGGGTATTTTAAAATGTATACCGTGAAAAGTTCAAAGTCAAAGTCAAAGTCGAATCATTTATTTCCAATAGGCCCTTGTAAGGCACTTTTGAACGTCAATGTTTACAATAAATTTAATTGATTCTCGTGGCCCTTTCCAAAAGGTAGTTTTCGTATGGAGAAGAATGGGCAAGAAATGTTCACCCGCCCCGTGTTTTTTTTTTAAAACGTCTTATTTCAATTTTACTTGGTAGTAATAAATATAGACATGTTTGTATGTAGTGTTTGTCTAAGAGATTAGTTATAACAATTAGGTAAAAAATTAAACATTTTCGCCTACCGAAAATTTCGATAAAGTTAAATGACGAAATTTCTGAATTGAATACTTCAAGCAAGAATGTCAACAGCGATTTTTTTACATTAATTCAATTCAATTCATTTAAAATTTGAATTACCTAATTTAATATTTTAATACGCTATCCAACAAAATTAAACTATTCTACTAACGCAAAATCTGAATCAAAGCTTTTTCCAATAACGGTTCAGGCAAAAATGTAACAGAGTTAAATTTATTTTAGCTTTATCTCACTTAAATACAAGAAAATTAAACACATTAAAGCAAATTTTAATATTAAAAGAAATATATAACTATTTGCTTTAATGTGTTTAATTTTCACACATAGAGCCTATAAATAAAAGTTACTCTAAGAATTCTGCCTTAATTCTTACATTTTTGGATAGCATATTAAAATATTTAATTAGGTACTATTGAATGTAAAAAAAACCGCTGTTAATATTTTTAACTTGAAGTACAATTCGGAAATTTCGTAATTTAAAATTTCTGTTTACGAAAATGTTTAATTCTGAAATAATATTACATATATTTATTTATTTCAGATCAAGATCCATAAGTTGTTAGTACAGGTCTTAAGCTAACGTTAGTAAAAAACCACACTATATACAAAATTGAAACGAGTGAAACCTACGTGTGCAGCCGTGTGAGCCAGTGTTGGTTTTACATTTTTTTTACAAAATATTATCAAAATTTTCTTGTAAACTATTTTGTATCAATTTTTATTAATAAAAACGCGTTTTTGTTATTTTTACTTTGATGCGATCCTGGAAAATGTTAATTTTTTTTATATTACTTGAAGAGCCAAGTTCAAAAACTCGATTCAAGACAAAAATCGCTGTTACAATTTAGTGCAGGGTTCAAACCTAATTTCCCCGGCTTATATTATGTAGAAAGAAGTGTTAAAGAAGTAAGTAAAAATCATAGCAGGTGGCGATCTGTACGCTAATTATGTAATACACGATCATTCAGAAATCTGAATCGTTTTTAAACAGATTGCTAAGCCATTGCTTCATAAGTTCGAAAAAAAAATCTACTCAACAACGTAAATAACGCAATGAATGTTGTCGAACTGTCAAAATTAAACAGATTAGTCGTAATCGTTTACGAAAATATGTTACGTAAGGAGATAACTGTAGTCTCTGCGTTTCTATAAGAAGGCATTACTTTATGTATGTATTGTTAAAGAAATAGTTTTATACGTTTCGGGTTCAAGCTTCAAACAATCAATGTTTTTTTTTGTAGTTAATGTATACGAAGGAACCAGAGAGCCTCGACAAGCGGCAAATACTTTCAAAGCGTTTCGAATTTCTACAAAGACTTTCAACTGAATTAATATCGGCTTTTCGGTACTTTATGTGAATCCTATATAATTTTGACTTTGGATCGTCGTTATCGCTGATAACCACTTTGTCTAGGCCCTTTGGACTAACAATGTCCTGAAATCTAATACGCACTGGGCAAGCCTGTTAGTCAATTCTCTATCAGTAATAAAACTGCTGAAAAAACAGATTTCTAATGGACAAACTACCAAACCTACTACTACTAAACCACGTAATCATGACAAGAAGGAAAAAAATAAACAGAAAAATTGTTTATTATGCACAAATAAGACGCACACTATGCACAGCTCTCCTAGTTTGACTACGAAACCCTAAGAACGCGTAGCAAAGGGACATCTGCTACGAGGAAGCGTAGCAAAGGGACATCTACTACGACAAAGCGTAGCAAAGGGATAACTGCTACGAGAAAGCGTAGCACACAGCTATGAGCCTAGCCTTTGCTACGAAAATGACCAAATGTCTACAAATTGCAGCACTTTATAAAAAAAAGGGCAGAAAATATTCTTATCTTACCAAAGCGAGGCAAAATAAACTCTCAAACACAATGGCTCCGTACAAGGAGGTGGTAACGACGTATTATTCTGTCAAATTACTGTCAAGCGTCCGCAGGGCTTTTAAAGAACCTTTTGTGTTGATAATACTGATGTCTAGACGCTGTCTGATAGTACATTGGTCTCGGCGGTTGTTTCTAAGTAAAAAAGAAGATAATGTTTGATAATATTTCGTGAAATTATCGTCAATTGTATCGGCTGTTTTTGCCCTGTTTGTTGATTTAAACTTACTGCGATCACTGATCCGTGTGATTGGTTATGGCAATTTTCCCTTTGACCGTTAGTAAGGTGATGCACAGCAGAGAACTTAAAGCAGTTCAACATTTTTTACAAACAATTTTGATTAAGAGGCCGTGCACGAAATCGACTGATTTTAGGTCAATTTTGTTCATTAGTTGTGGAAAAAGGAAAAAGAATTTAAACAACACTATTTGTGATTTGTTTGTTTTTTATGTTGGTGAAATGGATGTTTCAAATAAGTTAAGTATTAATGGAAAATCACAAATATTCGCAACAAGTTTTCTAAAAAATGACACGAGACTGACCTTTGATCACTTTTTTACAAGAAACTAATTTTAATTTTGAACATTTAAAAATATCATCAACTTCGATATATGGTCTACTTGTATGTGGCTGTACCACTTTTTTCAACTACGATACATAATATAGCAGAAAAATAATGTTGAAAAAACCTTTTTTTTTACCCAACAGTAATATTAAATCACGCAATCGTCTTTAGCCGTCAGCTATCCTTGAAAAAAAACCAAAATTTTATTTCATGATTATACAAACTCTTCATTAAGTAAATCAAAGGCGAAATAAACCATATAGTCGAGAGCGCAAAAGTGATGCAACTATTAAAAGATGCTGTTTTTGTTATTATTATTTCAAGCTTTTTTACAATTACATAAGTTATTGACGAAAAAGGGCTTGTTTCGTACGGACCCTTCAGATTTTTATTTTTTATATTTCCGTATGTACGTACGTTGTGTGTGTTTTTACGCCGTATGTATATTTTTCCTAATGCGGGGATCGAACAAGACATAAAGTGAGGGGGTTAACTGTGTATAGACTAGACAACAGCTGGGCCACTGCACTATTTATTACATCTTAAAACCTAATCATTTCTCATTCAATCTCTTAAGTCTTATCCGTACAAAATCTAATATACTAAAACGTAACTGATCTCCATATTTTACTACAGCACTTTCATGATTCAGTTTTATCGATAAACTCAAGTCATATCGACACGTGTCGCATCACTAGCGTTGTAAAGTGTTTACGTTCTTATTTGCAAAATGGCGGCCTTATGACTCGCTACACACGCAGAAGGGGTATGCACATAAGTAGCTGCCACCTGTATCGCTGTAGTTTATTTGAATATTTTTAGTAAGCACTAACTATGTAGATTTTTTAGTTTGTTTGACTGTATTTAGTATTTTTTTGTAAAGAAAACTAAGCTAACACAGCTCTTCTGACTTATTTATCCAGAAAATAATAATATACATAAGCACACTTTATAGATACAAAAAAGCGATTCTACGCTTACTAATAAAGTAAAATAAACAGAAATGACTATTTAAAATGTATTACTTGTAGTTTCGGAACTCTCATAGAGCTCTGACGCTAACCGAGGTCGGTTCGTGGATGGGTGACCATTTATTACATATCGAGACCCCTTCGTTCCTCGTAAAGCACGTTAAGCCGTTGGTCTAGGCTCTCATTTGAAGATCTTTGACAGTCGTTATACGTAGTCAAAAGCCCAAAAGTCTGATAACCAGTCTTACCAAGGGGTATCGTATTACCCAGTTACTGGACAAGTATGGAAGTAAGGGACATGTTGCAACGACCCTAAATATATTGACTCTGTAAAACAATAAAAAGATAATGAATATTCATTTCAGCATCTTATACCAATAAGTAATTCTTGATCAGTAATAACTTAAAACATTTTAGATAGATATATCATATATTTGGTGCACACAAAAGACATAGGACAACATACAAAAACACGATTAAATAATAACTAAATACATGAATATAGCTACAAGGTGCTAATATACAAAAAAAAAAAGAACAAAACAAGACTTCAAAAGACACTTTAAAATAATGAAATATACAAAGTGCGGTGTTCGCTGGGTTTACTTCTAGGCTTCTTTTAGTAGTAAAAATGGGGTTATACGAATTAACTCAATTAATACAATAAAATTCCCAGCGTTCAATGAATAATAAAATAGTCTGAAGAAAACTCGAAGTATTGATCGTCGAAACTCAAATTAGTCAGTCTTATGAATTAATCATTATTGTTGACATATTTCGCTAACTACTATACACACAGGTAAATTAATTGTTAAGCAAATTTACACCCTACGTCAATTTGCAGAGTAAGGCCATTCTCACACGGGGTGACGACAACTCAACTGGTTTGAAAAGGGCGTTACCAACTGTGATGCAAGTGGTACACTCACATTTGGCAACTCAAGTTGTATAAATATTTAGTCATTTCATCATTAATTCAAACTATATGCGCGTCAATTTTATGAAAAATTGCGTTGGTAACGACCGAGCGACCAGGGGGGGAAAGATATTGAGCTACGTATACGTCCTGTAGAGCTGCATCTCTTTCCCACACTAAAGTAAAATAATACTGCTTTAGAGGTGGTGGTAGGACCCCTGCACTGCCAGTCGCGCGTGGCTGGTTGCGTCGCCATTGAGAACTAGTTGTCGACAAATTGCGTCGTGTGAGAACCACCAAAGAAGTAGTTATATGTGCTAACGCGATTGGTTGCATTCGGCGTTGAAAACTGGTTTTATTTTGGTAACCTCGTGTGAGAATGGCTTAATAACCATATCATACAATTGTCAAGAAATTACAGTTGTGATTTGAATACTACGTTGAGTCTCGTAATAAATACTCATTTTCATTCTTTGACGACTGCTAATTCAGCATGTTTTTAATATAGTAGAATGTTGCTCACCGTCTTTAAACACGTGGAGAAATGATCTACTAATTGCTGGAAACGATGTTGGTATGGACCATCAAAGAAGTTCATATCTAACCAGTTTCAAAACAAAATCCCGTGAACACGATGACCACATCTGATAACAGCCCGGTACTATAGCCGCCGAGCGCTACAAGCAAGAATAGTCCTTACGGTGGTTAGATATGAAGTTCTTCGATGGTATCTGTAAATGTTGCGTTCCTAAACCCGCTCTAAAACAAACTACTGTCTTTTCCATTTCTTACCAATATTTAGGTATACTTTTTCGGCAGTTGTTTATAGTAACACCTCTCTGCCCAACTCTTCGGGGAATAAATGCGACATGTTATTTATAGTTTTGATAGTTACAGCCCAGCGACAACTTTCTTCCCCACATCGATATTCACAAGAGACGGTAGAACATCAAGCCACATACCAGACACATGAATCTTTAGTTAGACGTCCGAAGTTTGATAAAAAGAGCCTGGAGATCCGCGTCTTGGGAGTTCAGGGAATAAGTGAGTGGGTAAAGTCGTTAGCTGCCTCCCGCGGGACATTGCCTGCCTTGCGGCGGCGGCGGTGTGACCACTGTATGTGTGTCTTCAAAGTGTTGGTTCAAGGATTATGCTTAGCTCTTGGCGGGTTATGTTTTCCTGGTTCCTGTAAACTGAGTGGACCAAAAAGATCGAAGATTGTTATGGGTTTTTTTTTCACTAGAAACGCCATCGATCTGGCGACGGAGTAAAATATAAAAAAAATACTAAAAGTAAAAAGAATAAGAGTGTGTAAAAGTGGCACTTTCCGCACAATTTGACTGCTTGGAAAACGCTCTTTCCGAGCACATACATTATACTCGTAAGTAACTTAACTTAACAAAGCAGCCAAATTATGCGGAATAGCCACTTTTTCACACTAGTGGTTTTTACTTTTCTGTTTTATTTTTATTTTTACCTCCGGCGTGAGTCTGTCGCAAAGAGTTTTTATTACTTAAGAAAAGTTTTACAAATTAGAAGATGATGATGATGATGACGATGACGATGGCAATGGCGATGGCGATGGCAATAGCGATGACGATGACGAAAGTCAAAATCAAAAAGTCAAAGTCATGAATGTGTTGTTTATATCATTATATACGTCAGCCAATATGTCAGATGTTACACATCATATGCGGCTACTGTAAGGATAGCAGCTTGTTTTTTTTATTTCCTCGCACAATGCAAAGTAAAACGTTGTATGATACACGTGCGTAAGATGATTTCCGACTCGTGTCGACTTATACACTCGTCGGAAATCACCTACTTTCCGCACTTGTAGCATAAATAAATAACTATTATTTAGTTCTTTTTAATTAACACGGAAAAATAATTGTCAGTATTGATAACCGTGAATTCTTTTTAATTGTTAATTGCTGGATTGGTTCTCGACACTGTCCATTACTATACAATAATATATTTATTTTGGTCCATCGAAATACGCTTTCTTCCATAGCCTGCACCTGCAAACTTATCATGTCACGATGCATGTATGTGTGTACTTCGTAGGTAGTCTTTCGATTCTGAGAAACCATATTTACCAGGCAAACATAATTACGTAAGATATTCAGATTAAGTTGGACTTGGATACAATTTGAGTGGGGGAACTTTGGGGAGCAAAATATACTGTTCATAGGAGACAAGCTTGACTAGGGTATCGACCGATTGTAATTAGAAAAGGCATCGGCCTTTTCTTATATTAACAAAAGTATTTTTGGAAGTATTTAACAGTGCCAACTATAGTGTTTTCCCTCAAAATTATACGCAGTAAACCATTGTGTAGATCTTTACTAGTTTCTTCTTTGTTTGAGAAGAAGCTTTTGCCCGTATTTCAGCATGATATCTATATATATACAATGTCGCCAAAGAAAAGCTTATGAGTAATTTTATCGGATTAACAAACATTTTTTATAAAAAATTTGTTGACTATGAAAAAAGGCGGTAGACATTTTTTTCTAAAAAAAATAGCTACGTACATATAAACCCACTTGTAGCTCTAAGCAATCCACTGGTTGCCATTTTTTAATCCAATAAATAAATCAAGCACGTGACCAGACTATACTGACGTTTTCTATTAGCTATTCTTCGAAAGTACCAGGAGGTCAGAGTTCAAAGGCGTAGGCGTGACGTTTGACAATACCTTGTAATTTCAACCTTCAACCTTTGAAGTGATATAACGTTTGCAGTGGCAAGTGCAATAGTAATATGTTGTCCTCAAAATCCAAAATTCATGACCCCGTTACCCTTTCTTTCTTGTATCTATTATTTATTCTGGCAACAACCTTTCACACAAAACAAACACCTAAATCCTTAACAATCCTGCTTTTAACGTGAAACAAAAGATCTAACTCGAAATTACAAACAAAGAATTACTGAAACGTAAAAACAAACTTTTATTTCATTACATTTACACAAAAAGGTGTCTGGGTAGACTGAGTCCCTCCTCACTTCCCCCTCTCACACACCGTATGGTTCTAACGTTCCTCCCAAAACTTGAGGCAAACGTTAAACGCTAAAGAAACGAACTTTATTAATCAAACTTAACTAATACAGCTTTAATGTTACTGCCGCCCTGGTAGGGTCAGCTAGCCCTTTGGGGTTTAATCACTAGATTAAACTCAGTTTAATTGTGTGAGCGAGTTCGTGGTATCCTAGAACAGCTGTTATGACTTGGATGTTAAAGAAAGTACAGTACATTCAACCAAAATCTTCTTAAGGTGCGTAACGCCTTATTCCCATGGGGATGGGTAGGCAGAAACTACAGAACACGATCCTTACATACTCCTTTCGCAGCTTCGCTCGCGTGGAAGTCGGAAATTATCCCAAAAAAACGTTATACCGGGATAAAAGTATCTTAGGTGATAATGCAGGTTATGAACTATCTGTTTGCCTCATCAAAATCCTATGAGTACCAAAACATAATGATTAAATACTATTGTGAATTCGTGCAAGCCTAGTACTTTTTGTTAGGTTACTGCTCAGAAATTGTGCACAATATCTAATGATTGAAATACAATATCGTGAATTCATTGTAAGCCAAGTACTTTTTGTTAGGTTGTGCCAAGATTCAAGTTTATTAAATCAAGGAATAAGTGATATTTTGTACAAAACCAAATCCCTCTTCTCACCCCCTTAAAAGACGAATTTCGAAAAACCCCTTCTTAGTGATTCCTTATAATAAATAAGGAAGCCATGTACAAAATTTTACGTTCCTGGTCGCAATAATTTCGGCAACGCGTTGATATGTCAGTCATTCAGTCAGTTTCTCCTTTTATATATACGTACAGGCTGGCAGGCACAGTTGTCGCGTCGATGTCCCTGCCACCCTGTGATAGATAATTTAAGCAAAATATTCCAAAATGTCTCACAAGTTATTCAAGTTACAAAACGTACCGTTAAATTGCGCTTTGACCCAAAGGAGCAGTTTCTTCCTTATTAATTTCCCCTATCTTTGAACCGAGTTACCAGGACTATATAAAATCGTCGTAGGCCGTCCACTACAACTGACAGTCAATCAGATAATGTTTGCATTCCCCTGAAGGCAATAAAAGTAATAATGTACTTAAATCTAAGTAAACGTGGAGAAAGAGTAATATAAGAGGAAAATAATTGAAGAAAAGCAAATGCAACTGAAAGTTTGATTACATGAAGCCAAGTTAAGATAGATAATATTCCAAACAATATATTTTGACTTATAACCAAGTGCAATTTTGCATTTAAATACATCGAACCTCAATTAATTCTGTCAATGTTCATCATGGAATCATAGTATGCCATAATAGGAAACCTATTTTAGGGTCAGCTATAGAAATCTTGTTATGGGTATTGGATAAGTTTATATAGAAAAATTAAAGCAGTCACGAAAAAGAACGTCTGGCTAGCAGAATAGTTTCACCAGTCAGTGAAAAAATCGGATTGAGGATATTAAACCTTGTAGATGATTGTTAAAAATCAATTTAAAAGTGCAAAAAGCACTGCCGTATTTTGATAACTTTAAGAAGTCACCTAAACTTAAATAAATACAAGAAAGAACAGTGAACCTACAGATTTTTTTCTGTTTTACATAACATAATTTCTGTTTTGCGTAAAAAGACCGGAAATTTTCGGAATTTTCACGGTAACAAAAATGTAACATTGACTTGACAAATGCAAATGTCATGATTATCATGTCAAAATTGACGTCTGACAATTTTGTATGGAAAAACTGTAAATAATTCAAGATTATTCCTCAAAAAGATATGTGGTGTTGGTAAAATCAGCCCTAAAACTCCTAATTATAGTCACAACACAGTACTTACTGAAAATCAATAGAAGACTTTTCTGACAGCTTCAAACAATTAGTCAGTAGTTAGTTCAGTATATTGTCGTGTGAAAAAACTCACCCCGTTGGCCTCTTAAGTTTGTATAGTTTTAAATAAAAACACCAACAAAAATGTTTAATTAGTCCCCAATGTTAAGAAAATTTATTTTCAAAGTGCGGTGCTCGTTGACCTGGAAAAACAGAGACTTGTAGTGTAAGGGACTGTTTACACTGCGACTTTTTTGTTATTTAATAGTCAGGCACTCAAGTCGTGCGACTGCAACGCTTCTAGCTCAATCAATTAACGATTCAACATTTTTTTATGCATGGCATTTCATAGTTGACTCTGAGATCATGACTATCCGGGCTTTCCTGTGGCTGCCTTAAGATATTAACTTAAAGTCTCCAAGCCAGAGGACGATTCAACATCATTATATAGCAGTTTACTGTTGGACATAACATAACGCGCCATCACGCCTATTAACTACCGAAAAGAAACAGGCGCTGGTTCTTGGTAGTGAAATAAAAGTATATTTAAGTCAATCAAAATAAAAACCAATAGGTAGGAAAAACATAGACAAAAGGTAAAATATTCTATAGGACTTAGTGCAGACTTGCACAACGCCTGTTTACCCCGTAGGGTTAAGCAGAGGTGAAACGACAAACTTATAGTACACCCACATTTCGCCTTTTTGGACATGTGCCTCTCTGCACGCCATTTGACTTGATCCTCAGTTACTCTCATCCGCGACTTCTACTAGCCAAAAATAACAATAACCGATTTCAAAAGTCAAGTAGTAATATGTGAAGCGAATGAGGCTCAAACTATGTTCCAACTCCTATTCTGCCCTCTGTGGCCCCAAAAATGCAGCCATAGCGACCTCTCCCACAAGGAAAAGAAGTGGCAAAGTTTTGGGTAAAGAAAATTTAATACACTGTCGTGCCACCGATACCACGAAGAAAAAGAAGTGGATGGTGTCAGACGTCAGTGTTGCAACGTTCTCGCGACTATTTTCCTCAGGTCATTATGCGACTTTGTTTTACAAGAGCCACTAGAAAGTCGCTGTGTAAAGAGACCTTTAGTTGAGCGACCAGACGAGCGGAAGTAATAGCTTTATCCTATAAAAACATTTTAGCCTCAGGACCCAACGTTTTTCACTCATTAAATATTTGACGCTCGATTTTATTTTATTTTTTAGATATTTTTAAAGCGTCTTCCATTTATTTAAAGTACAGAAACAAATGCTGTCGTTACTTCCTCGATGCTAATGACCATGACCGTTGTTCTTATATTCATAACTGGCTGACCAGTCAGACGTTGTCCTGTCAAAATTGCACCCACCTGACTTTTATTTTACCTGATGTTTTAGAACCGCAAACAAAAACCTGTTTTTTTGTATACGAGAAACGGTCATCTCATCTCTACAATAAAATAAATAAAGAGTATACACCAAACAATATTATGAATGCAAAAAACTTATAATTAAATGGATAAAGCCACTCGCATATGAGGACACGGAGGTTCTCTTGCAGCACACATCATAACCGCTCATTCACGCGTACACTTACTTACAGGTAGAACATGTACACGTAGACACCACACATACACATACACTCCACACACCCTATACCACACATACCCAGCTGTCATATAACATACACAAAACGCACACTCGTTTGAATAAGCTCATGTAAAATATCAGTTTTCTGTAATTCTTTGTTATATTAATTTACTTACCCAAAATTATATAAATTATAAAAAAGTAAATACTGGCATAATGTGGAAGAGTGGAGTGTCCTAATACAGGCATTTTTTTGCTTAAAAGGACACATCAATCACTAGCTATGTAGTACAAAGTTTGTTAAAGAAAAAATAAACTATTTATATTTTGTACGTGCAGTGGCCCACCTATGTTCCACTAATCGGTTTAGAGATTTCCAGCACCGTTGCGTAACACATGTTGATAATCCATTGCTTCATAAGTTCGAAAAAAGAATCACCTCAACAACCTAAAAAACGCAATTAATGTTGTTGAACTGTCAAAATGAAAGCCATTGCTACTGTAAGTGTTACGCAATTACTTCGCTGGTGGGCCATGACAGTTGGTGGCACGCTGGGAGCTTTTCTGCCAGCTCAATATAGACAGCCGATAGTCTTGAAGGTAGTCAAAAACCTACATAAGATGTACCTACCTTACATATTCATAGGGATTTTCTACCTACATTTTTGGTACACGATTTTCGGTCGTCGAGAGAATGCGTTTCTGACACCTGTCAGTTGGACAATTTCTAGTTGTAATAAGGGTCTAATTCGCAAAAGACATATTCGTTAGTATGAAACTGACAGGTGTCAAGAACGCATTCTCTCGACGGCCGGACTATGATCAGCGTTATTGACAATAATCTAATAATAATTTTGTACCAGATAAACGATTATTAATCTACCAAATTCACGAAGAGTCAAGAGTCTCCACATGAATCTACACTTAGGTACGGGCGACTAACTTGACGTCAACTCTTATAAATTCCAAAAGTACCCTGGAAAATAGTCTGATTGAAATAAATTATGCTCTGACGTCTACGTACTTTATCTAGATTGCCAGTTTTAGTACCTACTTGGTACTTAATATTTTAAATTAGAGCCAGAAAATTGGCTCAAGTCATCTGTCACAAGAACGTCTGAGTACTGAGCATTGGCCTCAATTTTATGCCTTTGCAGCTTTGTTGTATAGCAATTTATGCCTATAAAGTCCCACTGCTTGGACACAGGCTAGTTTTGTGTATATTGATACCTAATTCTTATTAGTGTATCGATGGCAAATATAATTTAAATTACCTTTATACCCAAGAACTAGGCAACGCTAACACCATTCGCTGACGCAGAAATAAGGTCCTAACGTGTACAGGTGACAGCGCATGCGGCGCAAGATGAAAGGTGGACCATGGTCTGCAGGGAGACGTCGCATATACATTGAGGATCGGAACTATCCGAGAAACCCCATCTGTGGAGATTATCTTATCTGCGGCCGACCTGAGTGCGGAGTCTGTTTAAAGTTTTCCAAGTTGGCCACGGCAACGTGTGTTCAAGTGAAAGGCTCTCTGTTGGCTCGATGCAAGAATCAGGAGGTTTGAGCTCGAATGCATAGTTATTATTAACGTGTTTTTTGAAGTTTAGAAGAAAGCATACCTTTTCAGAAGATCTTTCAATATTTTTCATATCCTGCTGCTCCAATAGTTATTTTAAGGGTATACATCAATGGTGACTACCTACTAGGATAATGACTCATTATCCCAGTGGGTAGTCACCATCTTTCCAGCCATACCTACCATTTTTGACAAAATTCATCCATCGCTTTTTTGCTTACTCTTATAAACATGTTACACAACATGTACCAACATGTTAGTAATAAGATTCCTCTCTCCTACTTATTTAAAATTTTGCTGTGCCCGACAGGGTCCATAATTGTTTCATTTTATTTATTCCTACCATCTGTATGTGTACATTATGGATTGCAATAAAGATAAAGATAAAAAAGATAAAGATAAAGAACATCCACATTCATATTTAAAACATTCTCGAGATAAATATACATACAAATAAAAAAAAACAATATTATGCCTTCTCCCTCGACCCCGAAAGGCTAGGCAGAGATGTACGTATAGTACACCCACAAAAACATACAAAACACACACATACATGCAGACAAGCAAACAGATATTTTATAAATCCGTTGGTAATAAAAATGATGCGTAACTGAGCTACTCACAACCTGAAAACACATTAAAATCACCCTGAGAGGTCCTCCAATATGGTTGTAACATTAATTGGTATAACGGACGTACGCTTTTGACAGGCGGTTAGCAATCTCCAGCATAACCGTATTAGGTCACCGGCAACCACTGGCGAGTAACAGCCGTTACAGGTGAATACTGTCCAATAGCAGCCTGTAATTGATCTTCTGCAGTATATAGACCTCTTTTGTTAGGAGCCTTTTGGCCTCTCACAGGACTTTCTGTTTTTATTTTCATTTTTAGGTCGTACCCGAAGGGTGCCAAGTGGAACCCTATTACTAGCATCCGCTCCACTGTCCGTCTGTCCGTCCGTCTGTCAGCGGGTTGTAGCTTATGAACTGTAATAGTTAGACTGTTGAAGTTTTGACATATTGTGTATTTCTATTGCTGCTATAACAACAAATAATAAAAATAAAATAAATTAAAAAATTAAAGGAACGTATTTTTTTTTACTAGAGTTAAAAACGTAGTGTTAAATATTATATATTGGTACGGAATCTTTCGTTTGGGAGTCCTCCTCGCACTTCGCCAATTTTTGTAAGTTTCTATGAGTGTGTTTAGTTTAGTTTGTGTTCTTTCTGTGCGAGTACCTTTTCTTTCTTTTTTGTACGGAGAAGGAACGAATATTAAATGGTTTCCTGCATTTTACGAGTTTTCAGAACATTGAGTATTATCACAACTATTTGTATTTGAAACAATTCTGAGATGAAGTTTGTGAACATGCCTAACGAGGCACATGGTATTACTTACTGTTTCCATGTGTGTACTTATCTAAAGCAGGTATCTAAATACGTATTATTGTCTACCCGTTTAGAAATTATTGTGGTAAGTGCCTATCTACATAATAACAAACAATATTAACGTGGGTAATCGTCTCCCCACATGACGAGTGTTAGGCCGCGCGCACTTTGGATGTGTTTCCGTACGAATTTCACTCGTGCGTACACGTACGAACACGCACGAACGATCCCGACCTTCCAATTACAAAGGTGCGCGTAGACTGGGTGCGACTTGGGCGAGTTTCACCAAAGAAACTGAACGCGTTCAGCGCATAAACCTCGTTTAAGAGCTGTCAATGTCATTATTTTTTGTGGAATATTGACACTGACAGCTCTTGAACGCGGTTTAGATTTGCTGATCGCATTCAGTTTCATTAGTGAACTTCGCACTTAGTCGTACGTATAATTCCGACGTCCGAAAACAATCCGAACTTGTTGGGATTTTTCGTGCGTTCAATGCTATATCACCGAAACATTACCTATTTGACGGTGAAAAACGTATCCAGTGTGCGCACTCAATTCGTACGACCATGGTCGTACGTGTACGCACGAGTGAAATTCGTACGTAAACGCATCCAAAGTGCGCGCGGCCTTACTCTTTGAGTCCATAGATAGACACAATATAACATTAACAATACCTCAGTGCAAAATGCTAGACCCCAGTGAATCAGCACCGGCCGTGTATGACACATAATAGTCAGAAACGATATACAGCCGACAAACGAAAATATACCTTATGATGTACGAAAATATGTTGAAATTTGAAGAAACGAGCCCCAATCTACTAAATAACTAAAACGATCCGAATCAAGACGAAGAAGGTCAAAACTGCGACGGAAATTAGACGAATAGGTCTTTATTGCCAGTGCGAAGAGTACGTAGGTACATGCAGACGTGCTGCACCGGGGGGTTGAAACAACCCTCCGACTTCCCAAAACGTCCAGTCTACGCCAGTTCGGAGGGCCGAACGGACGCATCGCGCGCGCTCACCAATTTTCCGAACTTTCAATTCCATATTTGAAACAGTGTTTTTTTATTTTTACTTTTTTATTCGGAGGACGATCGGCAGCGGCATTCGGGTAAGTGCAGTTTAATATTCATAACTCTCCATGGAGGATGTGTTCGAACAATCAAACGATTCCTTTTTTCGTGTTTTACGACTAAACTTCGGTACTTAATCCAACGGTTTTCCGTCGGGAGGGCTTATTAAAAAAGTTGAAGTTTAGGCTGTGTATTTAAAAAGTCATTGGAGAGTATTTAAAACGGTTTGGCCAGGAGAATTCTTAATTTTATGGTTTGGCAGTATTATAATTTTTGAGGGACGTAATATGCCTGTATTAATTTACTTTACATTTGACTTCGGTAATAATTAATGTGGTTTTACGTTGATAAGTACCAAGTTCTTTTGATCAAACAATATACTATTGATTTTCTTTTTAGAAAAGATTAGCTACAGAAATTGTTTTGGTCCCTCAGTGGAGTCCAAATCTTTTCATTACAGAAAGCATTTATCACCGCGATTGCTCTCTGTGTCTTTGAGACTATTAAAACCAGCTTTCCTCACAATGTTTTATTTCATAATTAGTCATGTATAAGATTAAATTGAAACGTGCTTTTCGAATTTTAACTTGCCTGGTCCGTTCGAGGCGTAAATACGACCAGAAATCATCTCTACAAAAAAGGTTTCCGTCAAATTTCATCATAACTTAATTACTCAAAGTAATTTATCTTTCTAATGCCAGTAATTTGTACGGCCCGACACATTTAGCACCTAATTTGTATTAAGATAACGAATGCGGTATCACCGCAAATAAATTAAATAACGGCTCGTAATCTACGCACGCGGATAATTGGGTACTTCATCCAAATAACCGGGAAACTGCCGGGCACACTGTAGCCTGAAATATAGCTGAAATATTGCTTACAGATAAGGATTAGAGCCTTAACGACTCTTGTAAGTTATATACATATATTGCTGTAATAAGATAAATAATGGAATTAGGCGTTTATTCAAAGTCAAATTACAATAAATTTAATTCAATTAGGCACCTAAAAAACACCTTTGAACGTCAAAAAAATTGTATTGATTCTTGTCGCCCCTTCCAAAAGAGAGTTTTCGTATGGAGAAGAATGGGCAAGAAAGTCCACCGTTACTCTTTTAAAATGTTTTACAATATTTTGTATAGGTTCATTAGTTATATAATTATATGTGAAGACGATGCCCCTAGAATAAAATTACTATGCCACAATAGGTAAAAAGAATTAAAAATGAAGCAACGAGAGATAAACTAACTAAGTAATTAACTAATTATTTGCGGAGATATAAAATTGCAATTGCAATGGTTTCACGGCTAAATAATAACAGCCGCACGGGTTCATCTTCAAGGTTAAGCAACGCTTGCCGCGGTCGGTCCGTGGATGGGTGGCCATCCATTACATACCGAGACCCCTCCGTACCTCGAAAAGCACGTTTAGCCGCTGGTCCCGGCTGTCATTTGTAGATCTTTGACAGTCGTTACGGGTGGTCAGAAGCCCGAAAATCTGACAACCGGTCTTACCAAGGGGTATCGTGTTACTCAGTAACTGGGTTGTGGAGGTCCGATAGGCAGTCGCTCCGTGTGGTGCCGGACGTAAAGAATACTACCATCCCATTTCCCGTGGGTTTCGTAAAAGGCGACTAGCGGACTCACTAGAAAATGGGCAGCAGCGTTTTCTATGTATTTTAACACCATACAGCGATCGCCAACCCGCCTGCCAAGCGTGGCGATTATGGTAAACATTTGGGGGAGGCCTATGTCCAGCAGTGGACGTGTTTCGGCTGAAATGATGATGAATAGGCAGTCGCTCCATGTAAAATACTGGTATTCAGCTGCATCCGGTTAGACTGGAAGCCGACCCAAACATAGTTGGGAAAAGGCTAGGCCGATGAATTATAATGTGTAGAACTAATTTCGCTATTACTACCTACTCGTACATTGTAATTGCTATGAATACTTTAATAATACCCTATTGCCATCGACTGGGCACAAATCCAGACTCCGGGCTGCTACTGAGTAATTCCAGATAGAAAAACCCAATAACACTTTGCCCAACCTGGGAATCGAACCCAGGACCTCATGCTTAGCAGTAGAGCTTGCGACTACTAGACCAACGAGGCAGTTGAGGCTGTAACAGAAGACACCACAAAAAAAAAAAAAAAGACATTTCGAAAACTAGGCCTATCTCCATTTTTAAAATGATCGCGGCGACCACTCGTCTCGGCACCCGCAACTGACAGCACCGCGACAATCGCTTAGAGTCTCGTCTGTGTGAGTTTCGAACATTTACTACGTAGTTCCTGTACTGTCCATATTTAAACTGTGACTATACTGATAAAATTTATGTATTTAATGATACCTATGTATAATATCTAAAGGATTGGCAAATACATCAGTGATCACAGTTTATTTATCAGATCGATCGAAAGACATTTTATATAAATAAAATGAGAGGGCAATGAACTAAACAACTCGTTGGTAATAAGAATTTTGTTATGTACATACGCACGTAAATGATTAGGTATGGAACACAACTTGAACGATGTAACCAAGATTTCCACTATACTTTAACATCTACGCGTGAGAAGCTAACATTATTTTGCGTATAGATGTTTATATGTAGAACGCTTTCGCAAAATTTCACACTGCGAAAACGCTTAGTTTTTGAGGAAATAATAACTAAACTTTCAAAAAATTCAACTTAATTACGTAATTAAATTGACACTTTACCACAGATAATGTACGAATTTTATACCTAGGTGTTCCGTTTTACATTCAGACAAAGTGACAGCGGATTTCAATGGTTTTTGGTATATATATTGTGAGTTTTTAACTTCAATTCATTTTTAAATAGCTGTAAAATTATCCTATCCCCCCTACATCAAGATAACAAAGGAATATAATATTCTATTCTGGCTCCCTTGAGGAATCGCTTAATCTTAAGGACGCGCCAGTCTTTGATACTACAGTCGAGACGTGATTCAGTCGTAAAAAACTTAAGTTTATTTACCAGACTACTTTTCGACAGCGGATTTGCTCAGGTGGGATTTGAGAAAAAAGACCGGGTTATTGTGAAACTTCTCTAAAAGATACTGTAATTTTTGAATGAATGAATGAATGAATGATGAATGAAATGCACCGATCCCAGCCTGGTTTAACCAGACACTATTAATCGAATGAACCCCAAGATTTGCACTAGCCCATGAAGCCTCATGTTTCATGGGACTTCAAAGGCTATTGCAAATCGAGGAGTAGACCAAGAGGCGCGGGTAATGGTAAGGAAGAACGTGCCCTTAACGGATAAGGAATGATTTGAGAGCCATACCGGATATGCATCCTAGATCTAAAAGATACTGTAATATTTTAAGAGACAATAGCGATGTTGTCTGGGAAAAAAAACTATTTAGTCCGTCAGTCAGAAAATAAAAAAATATTAGACACGTATTTTTTGCTTCATCATATTAATAAAAAATGGTTTAGATAAAACGCATTAAAGTTGGGGAGTGGGGCCTCGCTACGTCTCAAGTCAGTATAAAATCTACGGGCTAGTGACGTCATGCCACATTTTAACGCATTGCCTTCTCAATGTATTGCCGTAATCTTTTGAATACGTAAAAAAAGAAAAAATATGTGTCCAATATTTTTTTATAATCAACATGAAGGGCAAAAAAAAATTGCCAACATTCCTATAGCTCAAGGAGTGCCTGCAAAGTCGCGAGTGAGCGGTCAGTTCATGAGTTCAAACCGTGGGAAGTGTGCTATAAATTATTCAACGGCGAAAGTCCTATTGAAATCCAATAGAAATCGAGAAGGTCGTTTATTTTTAGACTTTATTAGAAATATGTTATTGGATAGATATTCTTTATTACACAATGAAAGGAAAAACATCAAAACATCAGTTGTTTGCTCTACTTATTTACTGTCTTACTCTTATTTACGTTGTGTTCATTCTTCATAGTTTTATTATAGTGCGTGGTATACATCTACGAAGCTAAAAATAGGTCAACCCGTCTTCTCCTATGGGGTCCACCTTTAGCCGACCAAAGGGTTTTGTCAGGTGGAAGGGTTAAGGCACCTAGATAGATACTAAACATTCGCTTTTCTGATGTAGAGTAGGGTTAGGAACGGTCTGAACTAGTGAGTTAGATTAGGTATACAATATATTTTGTGGGTTCATTAAATACCTTTGTCTAACCCATTCCAGGAATACGGATGTGAGTGTGATGTTCTACTACTAAATACAGGGTGGCAATTGACATTGTAATGGGAGAACATGTTTTTCAAAGTGCAAATTTAAGTTGGTCGATTATTACTCGTTAACCTACCTGTGATAGTTTTCCTTTTAACTTCGATATATATACTACTGCTGTGATTTTTTTCACGAATCCAAGTACAACCATTTAGCTGGTGGTGGGACATGACTCTAACAAAAATGTTCACTTTAAAGCTTAATATTTCGCAAACGGATCCCTGAATTGAAGAATGGTTTTAACACACCCACAATATTTTTGAACGACCTTTCCAACGACACCCCACACCATGGGATAGAAATCCCCGCTTTACGTTTAGGGGAGGTACCCAAGAAAAATATTATTTTCTTGATTTTATTTTACTACTTTGTCGGCGTGATTAATATGTACACTCATGCCAAATTACAGCTGTCTAGTACTAACAGTCTCTGAGCTAAGCCGCGGGCAGACAGACAGACAGACAGACGGACATGGCGAAACTATAAGGGTTCCTAGTTTACTACGGAAACCTAAAAAACATAGATGCATCGGACTAGTCTGCCCACTACAACAGTAGGAGTTTGTTCTTATTTTCCCCGAGTCGGATATGAGTTTCATAGCGAAAGTTATTCTGTCTGACGGGTAGAATCACCCCCTTGACGGGTGCAGGTGACTAAATCGCCAGCATGAACGTAGACTACAGATTATATCAGCTGGTCCTCGTGTCGCAAATTACAAGACTAGTCACCTCGTGGGTTGTCTGGCAATTTGTCAATATTCTAGCGCTCAGTAGGTTTAGTCATTCTAGACCCACCATGTTGTTATCATAAATAGGGACACGTTTAATTAGGAGTTACGACTTTTTTAAACATCTTGTCTTCTGGAGATTGTTACGGGTCGTCAGAAGCCCGAAAGTCTGACAACCAGTCTTACCAAGGGGTATTGTATTACCCGGTTACTGGGTTGTGGAGGTCAGATAGGCAGTCGCTCCATGTAAAATACTGGTATTCAGCTGCATCTGGTTAGACTGGAAGCCGACCCCAACACGTTGGGAAAAGGCTAGGTAGATTGATTGTATTCTGTAGAGTGCGAGTTCAATGCCTAAATCGGGCATACATTTTTATGGTGTTAGGAATTTCAAAACTGGATGATTTCGAACTGAAAAACATCAAGTCTTTTTGGTATCTCTTCTAGTCTTTAGGTTTTTAGCGTAGTTTTTATGTAGGTAGGTGTAGGAATATAAAAGTACGAGTACATACTTACGTAGCTATTGATTTGATTGCTTGAAAACAGTGGTTTAACTTGACAAAATTTTAACGTAATTAACAAGAAGTTTACGTTTTGTTAATTGATAATCATAACACGCAAGGCACGGGCAAATTAGAACACTAAATTTAACCTTCCCGGGGAAGGGAAAATATAACTCACATACTAGCTTCTGCCCACGATTTCGTCCGAGTGGTGTTTTCTTTTTTTAACATTATAGACGTATGAGGAACAGGGTGTAAAGTTCACTCATCCTCTATAGAAAAGCGAGGATCCTCTGACCAGACGGGTGTTGTGTCTGGTGGGCAACTGCCCGGTCGATTGATGTCGGGAGGTCGTATATACATATAACTACTCGTAGCGCAGTAAACTCCGTTTGCGCGATGCAGGATTTGTGTGACGTAAGTTCTTTGATGCGTAGTTCGCATGTGGCGTTGCAGATAGATGCCGCCACAACATAAAACATAAATTTTATGCCACTCTGCAATAGTGAAGCTTTATATCAGTGCATATTTATTGTAATCGGACTAGCAGTTTCAGAGATTATCTCTTACAAACAAACATACAATGTACAACTTATATGCCAAACTAGCTGCCGTCAGCGGCTTCGCTCGAGTCTAAAAGTTATTTTTCTATCCCTCGGGAACAGTACTTTTTTTTACCACAACGGGGAAGCTCTTGACCTGCATCTCACCTTATGGTAAGTGATGATCAGGCAGAAGGTGGAAGCGAGCTTCACCCGGAATCTTCAACCACAAAGGAACTGGCTAACTGCCGAAACACAACCATGTTGTTAACATTGTTGTTATGGCAACAGATTTAGATAAGATGGTGATAGCTAGCCAGGCGGACTTAGAACAAGCCCTTCCACCTACCAAACCGACCAGAAAATTTTGACCTCACTGAGAATCGAACCCGGGACCTCTGAGTCTGAGACAGATGGTCTAACTACTAAAACAAGGCGGCGGTTAAGTTCTGGATGAAAAGTACCCTAGGTCCTTTTCTGTCAACGTGTATGCAAAATTTCATGATGATCGGTTGAGTAGTTAAGACGTGAAAGCGTAATTAACAAACAAACTCACTTTCGCATTTAAAATATTAGTTAGGATTAATGTAGATACCAACTTATAATTAGTTTTGAAGTTTAGATTAGGTACTAAATATTAGGGAACTTACCTTGTCCACACGTTCAATTCTCATTATTTTACTTATCAAAGACAAATATGATGTACATCTATAGGACCTAAATCTATAGGACCTAAATCTAGAGACTCAAGCTAGGACCGTGTTAGCCGGTCTTTCCGTATTTCCTGTCACGCTGGCTTGATATCCCCAAAGGATGGCACTTATGCTCTTGTTACACGAAGTTAGTAGATGACAGGCATAGACTACATCCTTTGTGGCGAGGTAGCGAGGTAACGAGCCAGTCAGGGGCAGTTTTTAGATCGAGGTTTAAAGCTGGACAATAGGAATGTTGAGTAAAAAAAAAACTATTTAGTTCGTCAGTCAGATAATAAAAGAATATTAGACATGTATTTTTTTTCTTTATCATATTAATAAAAATAAAAATAAACGTATTAATGTTGAGGAGTGGGGGCTCGCTACAGCACAATTCAGTATAAAATCTACCGGACAGTGACTTCATGTTACATTTGAACTCAATCTATTGCATACGTAAAAAAAGAAAAACTACGTGTCCCATATTTTTTATTAATCTATAAATAAAAACTTTTTTTGTTGTTGTCCCTATTTTTTTACGTTGTTTGTGGTTTCGAAGCAGGTTTTGTATGTACTGTGACACAAATTGCATATAATTACCTAAGTGTTATTTATAGCAGAAAGCCTGTCCAACGTCATAATTTTTCTATTCAGTAGCACTATAGGGGGGAGGCCACAAGTGTTAAAGGTGCATTCCGTGCTGTATAGCTGCATCTCTCTCTCACACTGGAACAATTATGGGTTTGAAGCCAAGTCAGACGCAATTGGGCGCCATATAAATTTTGACATCTGGTTAGTCACTACCCTCACGAAAAAGAAGAAAAACATGAGCATCAAAATTTTTGAATCAATTCTGTCATCGTGGGAGGATACCTTACTCGATCACGAATTGATTCCAGAATTTTTGTACGTTTTCGTCGTAAATACACAAGTTCTGAAGGCATAACCGCCTGAAAAGAAATATAAAATATGTTCGATCTTCTCAAACATATTTTAGTACCAACCTCACGATCTCTCTCCCAGTCTCCTTAACAAAAAACCGATATTCTGAATCATAAAGCAAAAAACGCGAATGTACCTAAGTTAGTTAGGATGGAAGCCAGACAGATAAACCAGTTATCCAATAAGTCTAGATTGCGGGATCCTTCCTCTCTACTTACCTTCTTTTACGTGATATTAATAATGAACTACGAACCGATGAATGAAGGTTTTCTTGAAAATGGATGCCATCAGTTGGCGCCACTTTGACAAGAGGTCTGTCATTTCGACAATGAGTATTAAATATATGATGACGTTTATCATTCATTCGTTCATCATTCAGTCACAACTAAAGAAAATATAGGCGCTTTTTGACAGATACCTGACGTCTCAGTGCTGCCACCTAGTGAACGCCATTTAAGAAAACCTTCATTGTCGCCGAGGTTTGCATTATTATGAAGAATATGGTGAAGCAAATTATGGAGAGATACTTGTTATGTTTGAGAAATCATACCTTAGTCATGAAACTGCAATTCCTCTGTCGCTTTGATACTTTTAAGTAGCATAGAATCTTACTAAAACCTCAAAGACAAAGCATTTATTTCAATTAAACCATTTCTCAAGGTTCTTAGGCCACCTTGTGGGGGCCTTCCAAAGCTACGTCTTCCGGTAGGTTCTGGAGTGGCGACCGCACTCCAGAACCTTTCGGCCCCATCGGCCATCTGTTCTGCGAGTAATGTGCCCTGCCCACTACCAATTATGTAAGTTTGGCACTTCTTCGGGCTATGTCGGTTACCTTGGTTGATGACCTTGTGAAGGTCGCAGGAATCTACTGGCTGCGGGAAGCACATAACCGGTCGAAGTGGCGGTGCTTGGGGCAGGCATATGTCCAGCAGTAGACGTCTTTCGGCTGAAAAGATGATGATGAAATCATTAAGTTTTGAATTGTCAAGGAGTCAGTCAGAAAGTTGAAGATAAAGATTCAGAAGATGAAGTTCCAGAACTATCTCTGTCTATGGTCTCTATGGAGTAGATCAAAAGTCTTTGGTATGTTCAAACTTTATCAACATGTCCCGGAATTAACGCACACTACCACACAAAACACCCCAAATTGAATATTATGTTATAATCAAAATTATCATACACTGAATTTTTATTATCGATATAACATGGTTTGGTAATTAAATTAGTTATACTGATTGTGGGAGAAAATTGTGGTCACATTACAAATCTGCGCATGCACAAAATCGCACACGTGTAAGGGTCTAGCGCAGTAGATACTTCGTCCATTTTGGTTTGTTTTGCGAAAGTGTGACTTACGTAGTTTTAATAATTTTTGGCTTAAAAATTACCTATATTCAAATTGACAGAAATCGATTCAATAAACGATTCCGAAAAAACTACTTTCATAATGTGCATTAATTCAGTAACACATTTTATAGTTTTCCACCCAAGTAACTATTAACGGCTTCGGGCTAAAATGGTTGATTTTGGTACCTTTGGTAGATTTATCATTTTCTTTTATCAACCTCCTTCGTAAGTATTCTATCTACTACAAACACATTTCGCATTCAGAACGCCTAAATAATACGTGTTCATAATTAAATAATTATAAATTCAACTTTTATCTATCCTCTATATTATCCCTGGGGGTTAGATAAGGTGGAAAGGGCGTCCTGAATATTAAACGTGGGTTACGTTCGGTATATTAAATATCATCGATTTAAATTACGTCATTATGTAGTAGATTTTCGTAGTAAACTAGCGACGCGCGCCTGTTTCGGTTTTTACGACCTGACAAAACATCGAGATTTCTTTATCATAATTATTCGTATTTTACACATAAATTTTCCGGAACAAATGCTCTAAATGCAAGGCTTCCATATAGGCAAACTAGGCGACCGCCTAGGGCGCTCACATTAGGGGGCGTCAATCGGAGGCATCGAAATTGAAAAATAATACAGTATATTTTTTAATTTACAACTTAAAATTCTCCCAATTGTTTACCCATTTCTCTAGTTAACTCATCGTAACAACCGTTGATGCTGACTGAGTACGCAACCGCCAACCTACGTATTAAAGTGCAAACTAGCAATAAGATCAATATTACATGTTATTCCATATCATTGTTTGTGAAGACAGTTTTTAGATCAGCCTTCAGCTTAATACACTGTACTTTATTGTACACCAGATTATACATTATATAAATAAAAAGTAATACACCACAAAATACAGAATGGGCGGCCTTATCGCATACTGCGATCTCTTCCAGGCAACCTTGGAATGGACAGTGATTAATAAAGTTTTTCTTTAACTACGAGAACATTAATTCCGATCGCCGAAACATAACTCTCTATAGAATAATATATATTTTTGGTTTGGCAACACTGCTCGACAGCGTCAACCGCCCGACCCGTGTAGGAAGGTGTAATAAATACTCTCCATTATGTAAAAAGAACAATTATTAAAAATTAAAAATTAAAATTTACATAATTAATCTGTTTACATTATTGTTTTATTTTGTTTCGAATGTTCTTAAAAGTAGCCCTGCCAGTCTTTCGCCTACGGCGCCAGGAATTTTCGGGCCGGCGCTGCTAAATGATGGCAAAATCCGTTGCGAATTTTATAAAAACAACGCGGTCGTGTACACAGTGAGACGAAAAGCAACTTTCATTTATAATATGTACCTAAAGATATAGATAGTAGTAAATAGGTGAGTATAAGGGGCATCTTCTCTGGTTACGTCACACTTTGCCAAAGACAAGTGGGGTGTCATTTATGACATTCATACTTCGAATGTAATTAAATGACACCCCACTTGTCTTTTGGCAATCTGATTGGTGATCACAGTAATCACAAAAGGATTTATACTGCTCTGTGTACTAAGAGCCCAGGTTTCTGAAGAGGTGCTTTGCGTATGCCAGCAGTAAACTAGTATCAAAATACGCGCATTGACGTGAAGTTACGAACACTAGCCCGTTTTACCTATTACATATTCCGTGAGAAGGTTCCACTTTCAATTTGATTGTCTCTACAAGTTCAATAGGTAGGCAAGATTCTATACCATTGAAAATGTTTATTTTGCAAATGGCACTCACAGACACTTTAGCAAGTCCTCTACGCTAAACCAAATATTAATCAATCATAAATTAATCGAAGGCCCGAACCGAAGAATGTTCATTTCATTTGATCCAATATTCAAAACATTAGCACATTGATTGCGAACGAAAGCGAACGCGGTTTATTTACATATAATGCTAGGCACTTCAGATGTTCGTGTTCCAGTTTTTCGTTAGTCAAATAATATAACGTGACGCTTGTATTCCCAGAAGGTTTGGGCATCAACATGATTTTGATATGTTTGACTAATGTACGTCATTATACACCTCTATAATGTCGTATGTCGTACACCAGTCAAACATATCAAAATCATGTTGATTTCCAGCAAAGAAAAGTCTACCTGGTATTAACGAGACAGATGTGAGTGGAAACACCGAAGGAGAGGCCCTAGAAGGACATATGTATACTGACCTTCACCTTATTGGTGATGTTCTTCAGAAAGGTCGGGTATGTCTCGTGGACCTACTTTTTGTCCTACCTGTGGGTCCTACTGAAGTGTTGAAACCAACATGAACCTCCTGTATAAAGGTTTAAAGGTCATCACTCAGTATAACAGCACCGTTCCGACACAGCAAATAAGTTGTCATTCAAGGTCAGATTTTAAATCAAATGCATTAAAAAGTACTCGCAAACGGCGTGAGTTTAAAAAGAAAAGAAAGAAAATACGTTTATTTGCGGCAAACATGACGCAAAGAAAGAACATAAACGAAAAAACCAAGTTGGGGGAAAATATGCGTCACATCCACGCAGAACGGCCATCGCTGCGACCCTATGCGAGACAGAGTCCCAGCGCTGGTTTTCAGCGACAGGCGGCGTGGACGTGATGACGTCAACCAGTGCAGCATATAATGAAATAACAATTATTATGATATAGTTATGTTATGTTGTGTGAAACGTGGGCCATCCTTAAAAGAACGTGCATACCATTCAAGTTGCTGAAATCAAAATGTCGATGTGGATATGTGGCGTTACCAGGCTTGATAAAATCCGTAAAGAGTACATACGTGCGAGGATGCTTGGGCGTGCGCGATATCGCTGACAAGACGCAAGAGTAGGTTGCAATGGTATGGTCACGGGAAAAGGAGGCCGAGTGATTACGTAGGGAAGTTGGAGCTACTACTTTCCATTCCCAGTTCAAGACCCAAAACAAGGTGGAAATCTGTAGTGCTAAAGCATGAAAGAGTATCAGGTCTCCGGAGACGATATCGAGGATAGAGCGAAGTGGAAGAGAAAGACCAGGAAGGCTGACCCCAACACCAGCCAGGAAGAGAGAGAGAGAGAGAGAGAGAGTAATGTTATGTATGTGTGTAAAAGTTTGCTAAATATTACAGCCGTCTTTCAAATTGCTATTTTATTGCACAGTAATATACTAACATTTTTACTACCCAGTAACAACGGTACAAATGTAATTGATTGAATACCATCACTTCTGCATTCAAAGTGCTTGTCACCGCTGACCAATTAGAGCTGCCACAGCGTTTATTAGGAGCTCCAGACCAATTAGCAGAGTTACACGAAGGTTGCTCACAATTGCAGGGACTGTGAACTTTCTGAACTAGTAACCCAGTTTAGAATGAGACAAATAATCCTGTACTATTAAACGAGCAATATTTGTATATATATATATATATATATATATATATATATATATATATATATATATATATATATATATACCTATTTGTAATCCCGTTCTCAAGTTGCAATACAGAGTTTTTACGGGTTGATAAATCGATCTAGCTTGATCTCATATATGGGAAAATTCGCTTTCTCCGTGTTTTCACCCGAGCAGAACTCGGTCGCCCAAAGTTTCGAACAAGATGGCTGAACTTTACTGTACTATTAAATGTTACAATTTTCACTAGAGCAGAGCTCGGTCGCCCAATATCAGCTTAAATGTGCAGTTTCCGCCTTTTAAAAAGCGAAAGGTTGATAAAAGCGCTATAAAATTAAGCGAGTCAGATGGAAGTGAAACAACTTTCCCCAGTAAATAAGGAATATGAGACCAAATCACCAACTATTTTCCAGGTATGGTGATTAGGGTCTGCTTTAATTTCGACTGTTTGTCAAAGTCTATTGTGTAGATGCACAGGACCGGTGTATGTGGCGACACTTGGCGGAGGCCTATGTCCAGCAGATAATACTTAGGTATTATCGTCGTCTTCCCAGTTCTTAGAACGAAAGACGGCATATATTTCGGAGGCAGATGTTATAGGCAGCCATGTTTATGCCAATAAACTACTCATCTTTACTGCTGAGAGGAGCTTGTGCGAAGAATATTTTCCTCAGAAAATACTCTTGTTCCAAGTTATTTTCCCAAATTAGACATTGGTATGCTACATAGCTTTGTACATTATATGATTAGTCTAATTTTCTATCTGTTTAGTAATATGTTTAAGTAAGTGCTTAGACAAAATAATCGTTAGGTTCTGGTTTTTACATTAGTTTATCTACCGTATCATTTATTTATAGACACATTCAAATACAAACACAAAAAATGTACTACCAAATATGTCCAGGCTTTGTTTGTCTCACTATCATTCGATAACGATAACAAATGGATGAAACCCATACGCAATCTATGAGACCCATAAGGCCTACATGTACCAGGAAATCAGAAAACAATAGAAGGTATCAGCGGTTTATCTTCCGCAGATCGTAACAATAAGTGATAAGGGTCAGGGCAGACGGGTTGGCAAAACGTCGGTACTTAATGTCTTCGAACGAACGATGTATGGATTCGGCCTGTGAGGGTGAGAGGAAGCTTTTCTCACGTAGGAGTATACATTGGTATGTATATATTATAATATGTACCACCTTATCAATTTTGCTTAAAGATTTTTGTATTTGCTTCCGAGTTTGTTTAGTAACTGCAGGTCTTTTTCAATTTTATTGAGCAGTTCTTCATCATTTAGGTACCTATCTCAAGTAAAAATTGGAATCATATATCGGCCCAACAAAACAGTAATATAAAACACTTAAAGCTGGATGAAGGTTTTCGTCCGATGAATCTTAAGATAAGTACAATATCCGTAATAACCATGTTGCTAAATGGATACATATAAATCACTCCATTTATTTACAATTTCAGTCTTCAAGTAATTATAAATTACTAGCTGTTCGTGCTGGGCGTCGCCCGGGTGTACATATTTCCGACTTTTACGATGGATTTTCGAAATTCTTTCATGCAAACCTAGACAAGGTATGCATGAAAGAATTTTTTTAGACAATAATGATAGAACAAAAAAAAAAACAGCCAAGTCGGTCGTGGTATTTTCTAGTGATGATCTTTCATACATACGGCAATAGATTTTTATTTATAGATAGCAAGTTTTTATGTATGTGTTAAAATAAACTAAACGTAAATTCATGCAAGCCTAGTACTTTTAGTTACGTTACTCTCAGAAATTGTGCACAAGGTGTCGTGAACAGAATACCGTCTTGAATGACGATTTTTTTTTGCAACATCCTATTTTAACGATACAAACCTGCTCCAAATTACCCTCTGTCTATCTGTGAAAACTACATGAAAATCCGTTCAGTAGTTCCGGAGATGTGCGCGAACAAACAAACAGACAGACACCAAATTCTACTGTTGTATTATATGTATCACTCCACTCCACCTATTTACAATTTCAGTCTTGAAGTATTTATAAATTAATGCGACCCTTTTCAATAAGTATCCGTACATTGAACATAAAACACTTAAATATTCTAGTCCTAACATAGGATAGTTGACGTTTAGATCCTAAACTAATCCCTCACGTTACTTAGGACCGGGCTATCATAAACATCGAGTGAGGTGACAATGACATTAATCGGGGTCTGGCTATGATGCCCTGGTATTATGTTGAAGCCCTTAAGCCCATTCCACTCAGAATATCTAAAAGAGAAATATGGGACGAAAAGCCGCATAGAATTGTGATTTTATATAATCGACATTGAAATTTATTGAAGTTTAATATATTATGGCCAGTAAGTTTTTAAGTAGTGTCAATATTTATTTAATTTAAAAAAGTAACTATGGTACATACATCTACTATATATAATACTTAGCTGTCATTATAACTTATATACATATATATTGGTATACTATTTTTTTTTTGGTATGCAAATTATCAAATAAATTCTCCCGCTCTCGCGCCCGTCAGACTTTTACTGACTAAAACCCACCCGTGTTCTTTCCGTTGCCTGTGTGCCGGGGCCATATCCCTTTCGGACAAACTCGCAACCCTGGCAGGATATATTGGTATACTTAGAAAGTATTCCTCCACTTTGTGATGAAATGACTAACACATGCAGACTGGCGAAAAAGGGACATCACATCTCTATCACCCCTTCAAAGAATACATGAGTAAAGTAATGTTATCACAACAATACCATATTGAATCTCTATCAAACGAAAACAAAAAGAGGTAAATCTTCTCAAGTCCAGCATTTAGTCACATTTTAGTTCTACTAAGCTATAACTTCGAGTTTCATCATATTCACACAAAGTAGAAATGTTCCTTTGTTCATAGTCATACGATGTGAATCGAAAAACCATTCAAAAGTTCAACAATTGCCTCTCTGCATACGTTTGTGAGATTTTTAGAGCATAAAGTCACATTGACAAATGGCTTTGGCTCACTCGTATGTACGTACTTATATTAATGTTCGTATTTCTTGAGAGATCGATGAGAGCAGGTGCAGTACAAGGAAAGTGGGTTTTATGTTCCTTAGATGAAAAGGCTTGAGAAAAGAGGCTTTCAGCTGTCAGTTTTGTGAATAAGTGACTGAAATACATGTTTGACTTGAGAATAATTGAAAAAGAATAGGGTTAATGAGCTATGCCACGAGAAATTCACCAAAACAGTGGCTGGTCACATCCTAAGTTATAATAAAAATTCGAAAATGAGCTTGTTTGTTACGCTTTCACGCTAAAACGGCTGAACGGATTTGGATGCAATTTGGCACATGGGTAGACCATGACCTGGAGTAGGACATAAGCTACTTTTCATCCTGAATCGCAGACGAAGCCGCGGGCAACAGCTAGTATATAATAATATTATAAAAGTGATCATTATCTGCTGCTCTAGTAATGACGACCATGTCCTGTATGTAACCTGTGAGTACACTTTATGACATATCAAGCTATAATTCCCAGTATAAGCTGACCTCTCATGGTACGGAAAGCCTATAAACGTATTCCTTTCCATGTCAAAGAATCAATTGGCATAATATATATTTTTTATTTTCTTTTTTCATACAAAATAATTCGACAATGTGATAATTATTTATGTAAAACAACATAACATGAAAAAAAAATATTAAGGGTACATAATTATTTCTGTCCATAAAAAAAAATATATCAACGTCGCATTTTCTTAGCTTTAAATATGAATGATTGGTTTGAATGAAAATGATTTAACTCGTACTTAACAATGAAACAGATACCAACATCGAGAAACTAGTGTTATGTTATCTTCGAAACTATGTATTTTTGGCACACTTATCCTAGGAAATTTTGAATGTTTTTTTCTTATAGGTAACCTTATGGGACATCCAAAGGAACACATTGTCTAATACATTACCTGCATTCCAATTGCGTACACACTTGCTCTCACAATTTTGGATTTTAAAAGAAATTCCTAATCCATTGCTTCATAAAAATATGTTTTTAAATTTGTTTGCTCGAAAACGCAATGAATGTTGTCGAATTTTCAAAATGAAAGGCATTACAATCATTAGTGCGTTACGCAATTACTCCGCAGGTCAGCTTATACTGGTTAATGGTATACCTTGAAATGTCCTGTAAGTACAGTTTACCGACGGTTGCTCGTTATCTCATTGCCGAGGGTCATTTGTTCATTAAGGAGATGTGTCATATCTTGTCTAAAGTCTGTTTTATTTTACTTTATTTGTTCGGATTACTTGTTTCAAACAATGTGTTTACTTAAAAAAGGCTTTAGGGTATTGTCTATCGTGTTTTTGAAGATGAATGTCAGTAGATTTTTTTCATTTTCACTTTTAATCGACCTTCCACGAGTTTCAGTGACAAGTAAACCATATTGTAAATTAAAACCGTATTATTTTAAATGTATTTATTTAAACTTTTCACACTCAAAAAAGTCGGACTTAAATTCACTCAGGCCGCCAGCTTGTCTGTCGGCCCCTGGTTAATAAAAATCTTAAATTCATTCTTTACTTTACTGGCAGAATACGCACAGTCAAAACCACCTGCCGGTCGATTCTGTAAAAATCTCACCGTGAAAACTTAAGTGAAGTGAGCTTAACGTGAGCTGTCATTTCACGCTGATGCTAGGGATTGACACTATTGACAGCTCACTTCACCTAAGTTTTCACGGTGAGATTTTTACAGAATAACACTACTTTCTGGTCTAGAAGTACAACATTTTGCGCAAGAGTTCCTTTTGTAACGAAGGTAAGCACTATAGAGGTATACGGAACAGGGCGTAAAGTTCACTCATCCTCTATAGAAAAGGGAGGATCCTCCGACCAAACGGGTGTCGTGTCTGCTGGGCAACTGCCCGACGATTGATGTCAGGAAGTTATATATAATTATGTTGATCGCGCGGTACACTCTGTTTGAGCGATGCAGGATTTTGTGAGACATCAGGTCTTTGATGCGTTGTTCGCTGGCGATGTAGACGCCGCCACAAGCAAGGGATTTTGATAATTCATACCCTAAATGGTTTTAACAGGGGATGAAATTTTGTATGAAAGTTTTTATTTTTTTCGGTTGGAAATATTATCGGGCACACGGCTTGTAACATAAGAAAACACTCTCTTATACCAAAATAACTGTCGTTTTTCCAGCGTAAAAACTCTTTTGATACATACCACCAAAACTTCTTAGAAACAGAAATAGATACATAGCTTCAATTTAGTATCGATTATGAAATATAGACGGCCGTATTTACAGCCCGAATCGAAGATTTCTCCATATGTATTTTCACTAGAGAGATAACGGCTTCGGTAACATGAGACATTTTAACAGGCTTGTATTTAATCTAACGTCTAATAATTCTCGTCGCGCTTTCCTAAAAAATATTATTAAACACTGTTATATGACGAATGCGCTTATTTCTGTGAACCTCTAATAATTCCTATTTTCGGGTCCTAAAAATACTAAATAGCCAAGTAACTGTGACCAACTTGGATGTGGCGCTTGCCGTGTGGGCTGCCGCGGCATAGCTCGCTTCGCTCGCTCGGCTCGCGCGCTTTTTGTCACAGTCCTAACCTAACCTAACCAGTTTGATCGGGGTAACCTAGCTGAGTTGCTGTGACCAACTGTGAGAAAAGGCCAGAAATTAAAAAAATTACTCTATTATTTAAAAAAGTGTGCATAATTAGAAGCACAAAATCTTTTCAGAGATTTATTAATTTAAAAAGTCTACATCATTAGGAGGTCAATAAATTTTTAGAGTACCAGTTCAATATTTCCTATTTTAATAGACCCACTTAATTATCTTCTTATATATAAAATTCTCGTGTCACAATGTTAGTCTCCATACTCCTCCGAAACGGCTTGACCGATTTTGATGAAATTTTTTGTGCTTATCCAGTATCTATGAGAATCGGCCAACATCTATTTTTCATCCCCCTAAATAGGTAGGGTAGGGTAGGTAGGGTAGGTAGGGTAGGGTAGGTAGGGTAGGTAGGGTAGGTAGGGTAGGTAGGGTAGGTAGGGTAGGGTAGGGTAGGGTAGGTAGGGTAGGGTAGGTAGGGTAGGGTAGGTAGGGTAGGGTAGGTAGGGTAGGTAGGGTAGGGTAGGTAGGGTAGGGTAGGTAGGGTAGGTAGGGTAGGTAGGGTAGGTAGGGTAGGTAGGGTAGGTAGGGTAGGTAGGGTAGGTAGGGTAGGTAGGGTAGGTAGGGTAGGTAGGGTAGGTAGGGTAGGTAGGGTAGGTAGGGTAGGTAGGGTAGGTAGGGTAGGTAGGGTAGGTAGGGTAGGTAGGGTAGGTAGGGTAGGTAGGGTAGGGTAGGTAGGGTAGGTAGGGTAGGTAGGGTAGGTAGGGTAGGGTAGGTAGGTAAGTGCGTCGTAGATAAGTACCCGTGCGAAGCCGGGACGGGCAGCTAGTTATCTTATAAATATTTATAGCCCTGCTCCTTCCGAGGGTCCTAGGTTACTCCTTCCCTCCATTTGATTTGAATACTTAGATATTCCTAATGAATGATATATTAAGGCTTAGTATCGGGGCAGACTAGCGTTATTGACGCAGTTTAAAGTGAGTACTGTTCTTTCATAAATATTTTGGGATTGCTCTTCACTTCACACGAAAAATCAGTGACCGAAAAAGGAGGTAATTCTGGCGCTCGTACGTAAGCTCCTCTGCTCGTTTCGAGCGATACAAATGTTCGTCTGGCCACAACCTTACACTAACATACATAAATAAACCTTGATAGACTCTTGCGTCTCTCTCGGGACCTGCAAGCGAAGGACGTCTAGCATCGTCTGTCTCTTTCTAACAATCTTCTCCAAGTCATAACTTTCAAGTAATAATTTCTTCAGTCGAGGTCTCTATAACACACTCACATAAAGTTTCCAAAGAAGTGTACTTTGTTGTTTGAACGTCCGACGGAACAGAGGAAGTTTTTATTCTTAAATTGATGCTGAAAAGATGAAGCAAGAAATTCAAGATAAAAAGTAAATTTTGCACAGCTTTTTCAAGCGCACCAATATTTATATTCATATCTTTAATATTCGATGTCAAATGTACCGAAAATCGTTCCCAAATTATCCTATAAAGTAGTTTTTCAGGTAAAATATTAAATGCATTTTCCGCGCAGTCGCCTTCATAAGCTTTATTAATGCTTTTCGATACAAAGTGGAACTCAACACATAATTTATCGATGGCTGCACGTATTTGCGAACAGGTTTTACATTATGTGTTAATTCAGCTATTTTATAGGGTTCCAACAATGCACCAATATGTTGTATTAAGTAAAAACACATCGACGGAACGCTCACACTCAAAGGAAATTGCACCCAAGCGTTAAATGGTTCCGTAGCTTCGCGTTTGCACAAGAAAATATTTTTTGCAAAATGCTCGACGCCGTTCTTTTTTCAAAAGAATAATCTCCACGAGACGGATACAAATTCTTTTGAATGTTTATTCTTTATAGAGGCACGAAGTTTAGACTCGTTTGTAAAACTGGTTTAGCTTTCGACTTTGCTTTAGTTTGCAACTAGGATAAGGCTTACATGATCCTGAAATATCGTGAAAATCTCTTTGTTGTGGTTTTTCCAGAAAAGTAGATGGATTTCACGGGTCTCGATTAAATTATACGATACCGTCACTGGTCACATTAACTATAAGCATAAGTAGAAACAGACCGGTAGTAGGGTCAGGAAAAATACGATATTACGTCACATTGAGACCCGAAAACCTTATTTTCCTTACCCTACGTGTTAACTACAATCTATGTAAGGGATCGCCGAGAATAATATTTTGAAAGCAAACACAATGAGGCTTTTGTACGACGAGGATGTGGTCTTTCTAAGGAGCATATACGTTGAGCTGTTGTGCGAAAATACTTGTGTGGCCGTGCATGCAATCCCATTAATAGAACACCCCTATTCCGTTATACAGTCCTGGTACCTCGTGATGGATAGGGAGACTCGGATTTAATTACTTGACACTCCGAGGTGGGCTCAAAGCTATCTTGTAGGAAAGCCGCGCCGTATTTCTTTAATTGACACAGCCCCAAGTCCCAGGTGTTTGTATTAAATTGAAATGTAATAAATGGATCTGCGTCTACATCTGTGTACTAAGTTGTCTCGGGCTCGGCGAACAATGGATGAATATGTATTCAGAGCGGTATGAAACTCTCATTGTTAGTCAATCCGTACTTTGCTGAATCAATAATGTAGCAAGTTCTGTGGAGACTTGAGTAATTTCTCTCTGTGCTGGATAACTGAACCCTTCGTTCATTATACGATAGATTGGAAAAGAAGATTACTTACTTATCGATAAAATTAATGAGCTGATGTTTTTAACTAGGTATATTTAGTTGGGGATTCTTTGGAATAACACGAAGGAATATTTCTAAGTTTTCGTCCTTTAAACATTAACTGCAATTATGATATAATAATAGGTATTTAAACACAAACTATAACCATATATAATAACTAACTATAATAAATAGATAACTATAATAAATCTAAAAAACTATTGAAGAAATATCTCACTCATAAGAACGGGACAAGTCCCGTACGTAACCAACCTACCCAATCAATGTTTTTGATTGCAATAAACCGCGATAGATAAATGAGCTTGTGGTATGTTATGTTACTTAAGTTCCGATGATGTGGGAATATCAATGTTTTCTGAGGCTGTACCTATTTTCTATTCATATTATCAAACTAATGGTGAAGTGGTGAATGGTGTTTGATTTAGATATTAACACATTTTAATTGAAACGGATTCTATTAATACAAACTTTGTTTTCTTTCTAATAATATTCAGCTGTTGAAAAGGTTTCCTATAATACTGAAAAGTGTCGGAAAAAGGTTACCTACCAAGGCGACATAGATTACGATGTAATCTTGTAAAACAAGATAGTTTCCAAGCGTGTTATCTTGCTATCGGTACCATAAAATAAAGAAGCTCAAAATTTCCCTAAAGTAATAAAACGATACAATAACTATCACACTATATCGCTATAGTTATTATGGAGGCAACACTTCGGATAACACCATAAACGGTTTTTATATTTTATACAGTTTTCCGAAGCGTTACTCTAGAGAATATCTCTATGGACGAATAGAGATGGGCCAAAAAGCAATTCCGTATCGCGTGACACCTATAAATGGAGTAGCGACCAAATTCGCGAAAGATTTATGTTAACAGCAATGGATAGGTCATAGAGATATCAAAGGAAAGTTATCTCCCAAACAAAAAATTGTTTGAAATATGTCCGACAGATAAAAATATTTCACCAATGAAGAATAATATTATAGTTTGGTTATTTCAGTTGTTTGGTATAAATTTTGTCAATTTATAGGAAAATGTTTAACTGAAACAAGTGATGCCGTTACTGCTTAGTTGATGAACCATAGTGCGTTCATTATAACTTGTCCCGTGATGCGATTGCATTGAATTTTGTAGTCTTAATTTCAATACTAATAGAGTTAAAAATGGCAACTGACAGAATACATCAAAGATCTGACGTCACACAAATCCTGCATCACGCAATTAAAGTTTACCGCGCGAACGAAATTTATAAGACTATCCGACATCAATCGCTGGGATGTTGCCGGCCAGAGACAGAGTATCCTCCTTTTTCTAAGAGGATGAGTGAACATTACATCCTGTTCCTCATACTTCTAAATTGGTGACCCCGAATATGAACGTCAACTCAGCCTTCGTGCAACTACCATTGTGACGTCATCATCATCATCACTCCCGCAAGCTTTCGTGAGGCGAGTCACACAGCCAGCCAGCACTCACGGCTTCAACGGATATCCTGACCACCAGCATGCAGCGAACGCATAACAATTCTTATATGGGCAACAGAAGAATAAGCAATTAATGATTTAATATCAACTTGACAAAAACATTTTAATCTAATATAAAAACCCCCAATTAATCTAATAACAACATTCCTGGTCATTACCCTCAGCCTTATCAACAACCTTGACACAGCACCTGCACTTTGGGCCGGTCTCACAAGCAGAGCCCATTCTACCCTCTCCTGGTCGACGCCAGCAGTCAGCCACAACCCGGCGCTGCACCAAATCCGACTCACTAGAACATGTCGCTGCGTCACCCCGACTAGCTGGGGAATCACCCAATCACCAAAAACAGTTCCGACTCACCGCGGACTATGCGGCACAGAATATTTTTGAAACAAATTAATTGCTACGAGGTCTGGGATCGATTCTTCGATACCAAAAAAATATAGTTATAAATAAAATGGAACATTATTTAGGTTTCATTACGCTATTATTTCAGTGTTCGTTATTCTTAACAATCGACAAGAATACAAAAAAATCATCCCTCTCTATCGCGATACCTACCAGGAAAATATAAGTACGAAGAGAAAATCCGATAATATCTAGGCGCGTATTGTCTACCGCTTATTGTCTTTGGCCCGCATTCGAGCCTTTTGTATTCTTCCCTACAGCTCTCTAAGCTTACTGTAATCAACATTTTTCAGGTTTTTCGGCTAATAGTTTCATTAGGATCTTCTTTGTTATCGAATTGAACAGTATTTTAGAAAAATACGACACAATTTTTTATTCAAATTGAATGGGTGGATTTTCTTCTGCCGGCGGGCATTAGTCGTAGCGTTTTAAATAAGTCTCTGGTAAAAGCGTATTGCCCATTCACCGAATAAAATTGCCTTTTAAAAAGCTATCTCTAAAAAAAAAGATTATTTGTGATTTTATCTTTTTTATTCATATTTGTTTTTAAATGCAAAACAATACGTGTACTAAAAACAAAAGCATAACGAAACGAATTCGAATTTCAAACTTCAATTGTTTTTTTTGTTGTTGGTTGGACCTCTCGATTGAGCCTCGTTGGGAAATTCGACAAAAATTTAAACTGTCGTCCGTAGGTACGTTTAACACTCAGTGAAATAGGTGCAAATACTTTCAAAGTTATTTTTCATGTAAACGAGAGGCGGCATAAACCGTATAAAGGTGCCTATATTTTATGCGGGCTGGGTGTTTTTTGCTCCGGACAATAGTGTAAAAAGATAAAACCTGTGAACGACCGGCACATGTTTATAGGTTAAAAGGATTTTTTTAATATAGCCACGAAATAAACGGGTCCGCAAATATACGGGGCTATTCCGTGTTCATATTTCTTGTTGAATGAGGTTTATGAATGTTGTTCATATTTAATTCTTTGAATCCCGCTTGCGTCTGACCGGGATAACAGCTTTTATATATTTTTGGAGATCCACGTCATGAATGAAGAATTCAAACATAAAATGTTCTTTATATTTTCTGCCTGCGTGGTATATAAAATACCTACCTTTTTATTAATTTAACATTGCATGAATTCATGATAGTTTTTTATTAGTATTATTAAGTGCTTCTTTTTGTATACATTTACATATACAGCCTACGTCCATCTGGAATAATGTACCTTTCAAATGGTGAAAGAATTTTTCAATTAGGACCTGTGGTTCCGGAGATTGCCTTCCAATATACAAACTAACAAAATCTGCTCAATCTCTTTATAATATGAGTAGGTACCTATAGATTTTTTTGTACTTAATCAATTTTTCCTAACATAAAAACAATTAGTTGGCCCTGATTACTTTGAGGTTGAATCAACAAATAAAAACTATGTAGCGTAGACATCGTAACCTTAGCGTGACAAGCCTAAACCAATATTTATGATCGTGATATTTGACTCTGGTTTAACCAGCGTATTTCTATTTATACCAAGTTTCTTAAAGTTACATAATTTTCCTTTTACGAACTGTTGCGTGACATCCAGATACAACAATTGATTAATATTTTACTCGCTTCAATAGTAGCATACAAAACTTATTGTTGTTTTTCTCAAAATGGACATCATAGAAAAGGTTTGTCCACCCTGAACATCATCCTAATATTATAAACGCGAAAATGAGTTTGTTTGTTTGTTACGCTTTCACGCTAAAACGGCTGAACGGATTTGGATGAAATTTGGCACATGGGTAAACCATGACCTGGGTTAGGTCATAGAATACTTTTGATCCCTATATTCCCACGGGATCGATACTTATGCGGGTAAAACCGCGGGGCGTAGCTAGTAAGAGAATAAATCATCACACAATATGTTACGCGACTTTTACCGGGCACAGTGCACGAGTAACCAAGTTTGAAAATGATAAAAGTTCAGTTTTCAGTTCCTTTTTCCGTAGATTTCAGCTGATTTCTCTTGTCCATTTAGGGTATCTTGTCTCTTGAATACTGATGCGAACCGTCAGTTCTGTTTACCCTTTGAATTGTAATCTCCTCTCTCATTATGTTATCCTACGACATTCTATCCACATATCCCACCCACATTGCCCTTTCGTTTATACTGACTGACCTTTTTTTTAAACCGCGCGTGACGTCACGCATTTTTTGAAGACTCGCATTTCGAACGCGTTACTTTTATTTTTATTATCTTCTGACCCATGTCTTCCTGGTAATAGACACGAGATCTTGATCCCGTTTGTGTCTTACTCGCGTTTTGCACTCAGTGAAAAAAGTACTCTTGCCACTAACTACCTATTTGGGTTCAGGGATCGACGACTTGTCTTTTCGGCAAATATTTTTCAATGCTTTGAAAAGCTTAAATAGTAGATTGTTTGCCTAGGGACCAAACATTTATTTTTAAGGCGAGAGTGTTTCTTTGAATCCAGAGCAGAGCGAAGGATTCTAGAGTAGAATTCTGAGCGTAGCGAGGGATTCTTGTCACTCGAGCTTAAAATACTGTTGCTCCCGAGGTGAACACTCTACTTTTTATCACCCCTCTATGAGAAAAAAGAACGTATGCGTCCGACCCTCTTCAGGAACGAAGTTCCTTCTCACGTATGATTTAAAAACAAAAATATAATTTTCGCAGCCGCCATCTTAGATTTAAATTTTAATCTGACTACCGACTTTAGCACCTTCAAAAACTATGAAAACGATACCCATTATGAAAAATTTGAAACTTTTTGCATTTGCCATCTTGGATTTATATTTTGATCTTAAAACCGCTTTAGCACCTTTGAAAACTATGAAATCGACACCCATAGCGAAAAACTTAAACATTTTCGTTCCCGCTGTTTTGGATTTTTATTTTGATCTCACTGTCGGCTTTAGCACCCTCGAAAACTATGAAAACGATACCCATGACGAAAAATTTTTTAATTGTCGACGCCGCCATCTTGGACTGTCATTTTGAAAATCCACTATCGGCTTCAGCATCCTTGAAAACCATGAAAACGATACCCATTATGATAAATTTGAACATTTTCGAAGCCGCCATCTTGCATTCATTTTCACCAAATTCACACTTCCTTTCTCTCTTGCCAGCCTGTTACTAGTTCATAAAATGTTCGTGATTTATCTCTTTGGAACTTTTACTAACAATATCCACATACGAAATTCAAATCACTTTTAGTCCCTAGATTAAATTAGTCCCTAGATTAAAAAGCTATTTTAGTCACTGTTTACTAATTTGCTTTTTTTGAATAGATGAGTTAAAAAACCACTTTCACCCCAGCAAAACCACCGACTGCAAAATCCGTGTCGCAAAGTTCTGAAACCACAATTTAATCAAAATCTACACTAAGAATTTCCACACAAGAACTACACAATATGTATGCAGAAATGTGTCTCCTGTCTCGGTTAACCATTTGAGCGCTAAGTGGATCCACTGCGGTAAGTTAACGAAGCAAATTACCCCATTGTCACCTATTTACCTGCAGACAAAGACATAGTGGCATGTCGACGGAAATTCGGCTTCAGCACGATCTGGAAGCTTCAGTTGTCTGAAGCTTCCAGATCGTGCTGAAGCCAGACACTTGCTTACAACTAGCAACAAAGAGTGATTTAAGTAAAGAGGTTTGATATGATAGTTCATACAAATTCCATGTATAGTACATACTAATTCCATACTGCCATGTCATTATTCTAAGGGTCAAACGCGTGGTAGAGTGTGTAATTTTTTTAAATAAATTTTATTTATATATATGCATATTATATAAAAATATTAGCTTTCTGCACTCCTTCTCCATATAAACTTTAATTGTGCCTCATCAGTTTTTGCTTCATACAGGGTTACTGGATTTTATATAAAATCAAAATAACTAATATACTATACCTATATACACAAACCTATACATAATTATACACCCAATTAAACACATCTAATAATTTATAATAATATTGAATTACTGCTTAGCCCTCCTCCTCTCTCCTTATTTTGCAGTGCCCGACAGGGTCCATATTGATCTCTTACTTATTAAACCATCTATGTAATACATATGGAATGCAATAAAGAATTGAGTATTGAGTATATTTTAAAATGAATGAAATAAAAAAATAAAATGTCTAATGACTCGAAAATTGTTGGCATAGGAGTCAAAAGGGGTCATTTGGTTGTAAATCACCTCTCCTACGCCCCCTTAATGGATTGCCGACATAAAATCAATAACCCTATATAGATTACATTGGAACACCCCGATATTCGCTTTGTCCCAGTATATTATTATTATATTATTCTTTTTGTACTAATATAGTGTGTTGTGTCTTTAACTAATGTAATTGGCCTTTGGCCGTTTTATGTTAAAGTAAAAATAAATAAATAAATAAATAAATAAATTATAGCTCTAATATCTGATTTCACTAATACTACACCGGCGACACCTAAATTAATTTCTAAATAAAAACGCGCTGTTGGATTTTCAACTTTCAACGCTGAGCCGAATGCTGCAAATCCAACAGATCGCTTCATTTATGTAGATGTCACCTCGCGTTAGTGTTTGGGACCCGCGACTGCCGCGCACGTAGGTACCTACATAAAAGTGATGTCGCGCTAAAAAGTCGCTGCGTTTACAACCACCCTTAATGCCGCGCGGAATATATGGCGCGGTTAATTCGTGCGAACGTATTTTATAGAAACACTGCCTACGCATGTCGGTTTTATTTTACTACATTCGGTGTTATTTGTAGCTTACTGCCGGCTATTACAAAAATTTCTGAGCTGGTAATGATTACTTTGCCGCAGAGCAGCTTAGGGGGGATTTCACCAATGTATCTGAACGCGATCAGCACATCTAAACCGCGTTTAAGAGCTGTCAGTGTCATCATTGTTATGGAATATTGACACTGACAGCGCTTGGACGCAGTTTCATTGATGAAATTTGCACTAAGTCTTTAAGGTTGGCAAGCATACATAAAAAATCTTACGATAAACATTCATTCATACCTCTGCCTAGATATGATACTCGTACTCGCCTCATGCAGTTACCGCGATAAAGTGATTTAGGTACGTACGTGATAAATCGCTACTTTTACGCACCTCCCTCCCTAACACGGTACTAAATAAAACACCATGAAAATAATGCGTACTCTTCACACAAGCTCCGAATTGCGCATCAACAACAGCTGACAAAGGGCCTGCGGCTACTGGCGCGATGGCGGCACGGCACGACAAGGGATTTTTATGCGACAAATAGGAATATTTCTTTATTTGCACAAAGTCAAAGTCAAATCATTTATTACAAATAGGCCCTTGTAAGGCACTTTTGAACGTCAAAGTTTACAAAAAATTGAATTGATTCTAGTCGCCCCTTCCAAAAGGTAGTTTTCGTATGGAGAAGAATGGGCAAGAAACTCCACCGTTACTCTTTTAAAACAATGTACACACGGCATACCTTAGCATACCGCAGCTTCGTTTTTGTACCCACGATGATTATCATTGAAAAATCAATTTTATTGTCCTACACTATAAGTTATATTCTTATTTGTCGCATAAAAATTCCTTACCGTGCCGTGCCGCCAGTGGGCGCAAGCCCAGAATCGACGGGTTTCAACAAAAAAAGCGTAGGTATAAAATATAAAATACGTACGCAAGGCGAAGTTCTCCCTTTTCGCGGCATTAAAATTCACGTACCTATTCATTGTGTGGTGAAGCCAAATCGAGCATAAAATTGTTGTTCGGAATTTATTACCTATTGCCACAATATACGGTTCAATTCTTTGATTATATAGCGTGTGCTTTGACAGGTTTTTGCTTTTACTTCAGTCGTGCGTTGAACGTCGTTTGGTTAATGTAAAAATTGCTTCTATGTGTTAGATAATGGTATATAAATTATTTGGTTTTAATAATCATTTTTATGTGTAACATCTTTCCTTTCGTTTTCCTGCAATCTGTGCACAGAACATAATTAGATACCCTAAAAACCTGTGGCAGTGATTTCATTATATGGGACGGAAGAGTGTAACACGAAGCCGGGGAAGCGCGCAATATTTGATTTGACCAATGAGCGCGCGCGGTGCTAGAGTTAGCCGTCACAAACGACCTTGACAAGGCTCCGACCCTTTAATGTTGCTTTTTACCAACGCTCTTTTTTATATGAAAATGATGACGAGAAAAATCTGATCATTCGAAAAAGTAGCGGTCTACGATTAAAATTAAGCACACAGAGCAACTTTGTCAAGAGTTTTACTATTTTTCTTTTAAGTACATTATTATCTTTTTCAATAATATAATATTATAGATCATCTCTCAGAATATTCATTGATAACTATTATTTATTAAATGACTAACTACACAAATAAATAAAATAAATAAAGGATACTTTATGTATTCTTCGCATCGCTGTCATCCGGAATCGTGCCCTGAAGACTGGCAGCATTGCTACGTTGACTTGCAATACTTACTATTTCTCTTGGCCAAAGGACGAGCCAGCCAGAAATTTCCTTAAAAAGGAGACGCAATTTTTCTTTACTGTAACTAGGTGTATGTTTAGCTTATAGAATCTTAGCACCCTACGTTGCATAAAGACGGAATGCAGCTCTTCGTACATGAAGCCTGCATGTCACGCGGCGCGCTTTACGTCATAAACGCGCGTCTCGCAACTACACCCGCCTCATCTGTATAAGCCCTAAGCTATTTTACCCTACCACGTAGTATTTGAAGGTAACATCCCTGGATCCTATCACCTGCAGTGCTATTCTGTAACCATCTCACCGTGAAAACTTAGGTGAAGTGAGCGTGGAGTGACCTGTCATTCCACAGGGATTGACACTATTGACAGCTCACTTCACCCAAGTTTTCACGGTGAGATGTTTACAGAATAGCATGGCTGGACCTATCTTAGATTACATTTACAAATTCAATTCGGTTTATAACAAAAAAGAAAATGGCTATGCAAGTTCTTTGTTGAAAGAAAAATGTTAACTTCAGAATATTCTTCTAGACATATATAGAAAAAAATAACACCAGAAATATTGAAAAGAGGTATCTTAGAGCAACTCGTAGTTGTATCAGTCCGAAACTTACACAATTGTCTCTCAACAGACAAATAGAAACTAATATAAATTCTGTTTCGAAACGTTTCTTTACGGAACCATTTCTTAATCCGAGACCCGAATAACTTTAGCAGTCGGCAGATTTAAGGATTAATAAAAATGTAAGTATACTCTGCCTGTTTCAATTTTACTAAATTAAGTCTGAGCTGGGAGATAACGAGATTCAGGCAATAGTGGCAGCCGGCAGGACTTGTTTAATTATTAAATCTCTTTTAATTAAATGTGGTTTGAAATCGTTTCGATGCAATCTTTAGTTTTAATGAGTGGACCGTTTGTGTAGTGGGTTGATGTTTATTTGTCTGTGGTTGGATTGTAAAATGATTTGGAGTTTCTTGCTCTTTCTTCTCCATAAAGATCTACGTTTTGGAATGGGCAACTAGCTTCAACTTTCTGACTAACTGACCGACTATTTGACAATTCCCGAAAAGTGCCCGTTTAATTGAAATAAATGCTTTGAGTTTGAGTTTGAGAGTTTAATTTCTAAGTTTGAAGGTAAGTGGAAAAGGAGCCTGAATGCATTTTATTTAAGAATAAGCGTTCTATTCTTTCGTTGTACTCGTATTTTTAACCGACTTCCAAAAAGGAGGATGTTCTATGTTCGTCGTGAATGTTTTGTATTTTTTATGTATGTCCACCGATATCTCCGTCAATTGTGGACCGATTATGATTTTTTTTTTGTTTTTCGAAATGGTATGCTCTCGAGGTGGTCCCATACAATTTTTATTAGATACTTTTTCAGTTAGTTTCAATAATACCTATTTTTCCCATTTATTCTATGTGGATGATATGATGATTTCCTATCACTGTTATTTACATAGCAGGTAGTGTGCAGGTATTCAAATTCGTGTGGGGTAAGTACCACAACTAAAAAGTGAAAAATAAATACATAAAAAAAAACAACGTGCTTCCAAAAAAACACTACAAAGTGAAAAATAGCTTTAATTTATTTATTATTTTTGAAGTTACTTAGTTGTTTTTTTGACCACTGAATTTGTCAGCCACAGAAATATTAACATTCCAAACACAAAATTAAAAAAAAATCAATAGTCATTTATTCAAACTAGGCTGAGAATCAGCACTTTTCGAACGTTTAACAAAATTACATAAGACAGTCCCCCAAAACGCCCACCCATCACCACACCACATTGAATAGTGACCTAAGGAAGTGCCTAACGAACCACAATTTATAATTTTATCTCGTGCCGTTGATAAAATTGAAAGTAACATCATTTATCAAAATAAATAATAACCCACTTGCAGTAAATAATAGCCAATGTTGAATGAGGTGAGAGAAATTCCCTGGAACTTATAAAGTGCAATAACTGTGAGCAATTAGGTACAGTTTCCCGCTATTTGGACTTATTTATTTCCACAGTATCCTATAACAATATTAATGGTTTATTATACTTTCCTTTCTCGGTCGGTATTCTTTTGTTTCTTTTTGTATAAAAAAAGATACATCGTATCATCTGTTTATCGTCTCGCGTAAAAGATTACTAGGAAAACATGTTGTGTGTCATGTTTTTTCGATTTTGAAAAACAATATTTAGTAAGGGCTTCCGTTAATTATGGTAAGTACTTCAAACGAAAGGTTTATTAAAAGTAGCGTTAGGTTTAAATAAAATTATATGCGGAATAAAATAATTAATCTCTGCGTGCGAGGCGAGTCAGCTTACAAATAAAGTAAGTAATCCTACTTATATTATAAATGTGAAAGTTTGTATGTTTTAGATAGATACCTATATAGATAGATATATCGTTTATTTGGTGCACAAAAAAGACATTGCACATAATACAAAAACACGATTAAATAATAACTAAATACATGAATATAGCTACAAGGTGCCAATATACAAACAAATAAAATAAAGAAGAAAATAAAACTTGTGATGTCACTAAGACACTTTAAAATAATGAGCCATACAAAGTGCAGGTGTTTGGGTGTTTGGATGTTTGTTACTCAATCACGCAAAAACGGCTGAATGGATTTGGATGAAATTTGGCACATAAATAATTTATAACCTGGATTAAAAGATAGTATACATTTTATCCCGGTAGTACGTTGCCGTGGGATAACTTCCGACCTACACGCGGGCGAACCCGCGGGCTAAAGCTATTTATATTCTGCAATAAGCAAAAAGTAAATTTCTGTCGCGGCCTGCAACAAGGGCATTGACGGACGATCGTAAAAATATGGGCCGCGGCAAAGACGAGACACATACGTGAGTTCATCAATGCCTGGTTGCGGCCCAGGCTTGTATTAGTACCTACTTTTCGCAAATAAAGCTTTGTGCAGACTAGCGCGACGCGACACCGGTTATTGTTATACCGTCAAGTTTTCTTAGAAATTGTATTGTTCGAGTAGCGTCGCGCCGTCGCGTCGCGCTGGTCTGTACGAGCCTTAATGCGCGGAAATTCAAACCTACCTAAACCTACCAAAATTAATTATATATTCCAGAATAAATGACGAACAACGATCATTTTTCACGCGCGACTATGTTCATTTGTTTTTTCCTTCTTTAGACAGCTCTATTTTCAAGATTTTGAATAAAATCTTTGATAAGTTACCTCCTTGGTTGCCATGTGTTGAAGTTAAAAGTTCGTTCGATTTTTAAATAACACGACCGATATGGATGTTCATACAAACATTGCCGGCCGGGCGCTCGCATGTATTCGACCAGTACCGCTATTTTGATTTATCTCGAAGAAGGTTGTCAAAATAATGTTCGAATTTCCAAGCATGTTCGAGAAAAAGTTTTTTTTTCCGCCGTAATCAGCCTCATCTCCCAAAACAAAAGACTGCCAATAACTGTTATACCCACAGTCACACCTATCGGTGTCAATATTCAACGTGTGGTCACAGCAATAACAATGTCAAATACAGTCGGTAGGGGTCGGTCACCGCTGGCCGAGGTCCAATTGTTAAGACCCTCGTCTTCCTCTGTAGTCCTGGTGTTCTCATTACCGACGCTGCGTTAGCTGAGTTTTATTGCGATGTTTTAAAGACATCTGGGCAAATTTAGACTGTAGAATTGGTGGTGCAGTTCTTAATGACTGCAGTTACTTCAAGTTTAAGATTGAGGAATTTAGTTTGGACAAAAGATTTAACTCAAAGCTGTCAACTATGTTTTAGGTTTTTTGTAGATTGAAAATAATCTACAAAATAAGACAACATCTACTAGCTAAGTTAATTAAGAAAGTTATTACAAACAAGTTTGTATTTTCCGTCCAAATCGTCTGGCTTCATTATGAATTTTGATGGCGCTAAAATATAACATAAATATTTTTAATCAAATTAATTACCTACGAGATTAATTTCAGTTAGTTGCAATTATATGCAATGTAATGGATGATAATAAACACACACACACACACACACACACACACAGAAAACCTGTGAATTTATATTAACAAATTCAAACTCACGTTCCAAAACGTAGTTTTAAACGCAATAGTCATTAATTCGACAAAACACATTAAAATGGACGCGTAGTTCAATTTTATTCGCAATAAAACATTTTGGTGTCGTATGCAGCGTCCGTACCGGGACAATTGGATCGAGACACAACGCTCTATGCTTGGCGGTAGTTCATTTCGTCGAGACATGCAGAAAAGATTATTTACTTGGCAATTTTAACTTATTTCTTTTTGGCAGCTGTATTTGGTGGTCCTTACTTCTTGCCTGACATGCGGTCCTGGTACTTAGGGAGAATTCTGAAAGTTAACTTTTTGCTCGGAAAAATCAGGGACAACATCAATATTTTTAAACACGTTCTTTATAATTCATATTTAATTATGATATTTCAAGTGATATCATCATCAGAAGTGATAAGTATGATTATCACTTGCTTGAAAAACGGTGAAGGAAACCGTATGCCTGAGTGATATTTCTCGACGGCATGATAAGCCAAGTTAGAGGCCCATGGGCGGCTTTAAAACTCTCACACCAGTCTGTCGATTCTGTAAAAATATAAATGTGAAACTTAGATGAAGTGAGTGTGAAGTGAGCTGTCACTGTCACAAATCAACCGGCAGGATGCTAGGAATTAGCACTATTGACAGCTTATTTCACGCTCACTTCACCTAAGTTTCACGGTGATATTTTTACAGAATCGACCGACAGTACCCTAATTACGTGATACACGATCAATGAGACTCTGGATCGTTTTGAAACAGATTGCTAATTCATTGCTTCATAAGTTGAAAAAAAATCTCCTCATTAACGTAAATAACGCAATGAATGTTCTGGAACTGTTAAAATGAAACAGATTAGTCGAAATCGTTTATGAAAATGTGTTACGTAATTAGATAGCAGGTTAGTCACTAACCACACGAAAAGAAAAAGATCATCAGAATTAAACTATTGTTATTAACGATGGATCTCATAGCAAGATTATGTAAAGATCCTTCGCACTATTGTCCATGTTGGCCACACTTCAACATTATTATCGCTCGTCTATTCTCTACTACGGCAAATGTACTAAAGCTATTGTGCCAAAGCACTGCAAAAATAACTGGTTTGCTATACTAACAGTCTTTAAATTCTTTTTTATGCAGCGAAGAGAGGAGACGAAGCAATGCGGTTTCTGTAATCGTTTTGCACCTTGCCTTGTTCACGATTTTATATTGTACCGCCTTTTCCATTAGAGTCGTCCAATTAAAATTTTAGTGCTCTGCACGTTTCGCAAAATTAGAATTTCCTTGGTTTTATTCCTATCCTGGACATTTCTGGATAAAGAAGTCTTCCTGTTATGTAATAGTTACCTTAAAACCCCTTTTTTTAAAGAAGGGATTTTGAATAAAGTTTTGTTTGATATTATTACAAACATTTAAAAAAAAAAAATCTTGACGCAATAGTTTCACCACGCCTTCGTGAATTAATTTTCTTCCAATGTCAACAACTTATTGACTTATGAATTTTCCCACATAATTTACTAACATTTCGGGGGCTAAGTCCTGCATGGCTCTCGCGGCGAAAAAGAGAACTTAAATGAAAATAATGGATTTGACAGATGTTTGGCATCTTCCCTTCTATTGTGCCGTGTGCATTCATTATAACTAGTCCTGTGACGCGATTGGTAGCACTGTTCTGTCAGTCGCCATTTTGAAATCTATATTGAAACTAAGCTTGACAAGCAATGATGCCAACATGACGGCGAGGGACAAGTTTTATGAGGTATATGCCATACACCACCACATTAATACGGTTAACCATACAGTAGTACCAGGCGCACATAGCTCAACGAAGAACAAACAGAACTTTCCGATGTTAGGATGCGGATATTGCGCTCTCTAGCTGGCGGCATCCGGTTTGAAACCGGTACACCACTTCCAACCGGCACTTTGTACCCGGTTCACTGCCGGGAGATCAGAGGTTATGAAGCACTTTCTTTGTTTACGGATGTTTTGTAGGGAAAAATCTTGAACCATAAAGGCAAAGAAGAAAAGAAAAATAATTGGCATAAACTGTTTCACAAAACTCTGTATTATAAGTACATATTTTGATTGATACCTGTAGGTTAGGTAGTAGGTGAGCAAAAGATAACTATCTAGTGGTCGCTAATGATAACATAATACAATGTAAGCACCCAATTTGACAATGCCCGTGGGGGGAAACCCAAGACCAATATAATCCACGTATGCATCCGAGCTGAATATAATTTAATGTCAACTGAAGGAGATACGAAATAATGAGGAAAAAGAAAAAGATTTCTAAAGATCCTTTCGATAAAAATAATACCTTCTTTCTTTTCCAATACGGAAGAGAGTTTGAATGATGCGAAGCAATAATGTAGGTATTAGATTTAAAACAGTATCTAACATAATGCATTCTTAAGTGAACGTCTTTCGGAATTTTATTCATTCACACGTCAAATAAAAAGCTTTTAAAGTATTAAATACCATTTTGTGTTATAGTACTCACGAGATGGCTACTCACCGCCTGAGGTATGTGAGACGGGAGAGGTAGACAAAGGCTAAGCTAACACAGTCTGCCAATTTTGTCAATGGCGGTGACTAACAGTCGCGCTCGGACTATAAAAGCGCGTATATGACCAAACAAACCACCGCTTCTAGTGGTTGTGATAATGGTGGTTGATTGATTGCTAGTGTGATTTGACTTGCTGCATGGTACATACACATTTACAGATTTACCTACCTACATGTTAAACATAATGTATTGTTTTTAAAGGGGCTTCAATCTTCAAAGGCAGGGATCAAGACAATCGTATCAACAACTAAACCCGTGCTCTATGGTCAGGATACATACTTTTTTTTTGTGAGTACTTCTTTAGGCGAACTTTGCGCTCTTTCTTAATAGTGAACAAAACTGAACCGTCACGCCCGGCTCGGTGACGCTGAAATTCACATTTAAAAGTTATATATTAATTCTAGGCTGAGAATCGGCACTTTTCGAACGTCTAAATTACATAAGACAGTGCCCCAAAAACGCCCACCCTTCACCACTTCCTAGTGCTTTAGCTGGGAAGAAGAAGTGGCGCAACAAACTCCCCAGCTGAATCGGGTATCGAGAGAATCCGGCGCCAGTCGGTCAGTGACGCTGAATTGTCTATAGTCGGTACTGACTCGGGTATACTCGGTACTGAATCGCGTATACTCGACGCTGAATCGCGTGTACTCGGCACCAGTAGTAAGTTTTCACTTCTATCGAGAGGATTTTTTTTTTAAAGATATGACTTGGTAATAGCCAGGTTTAGTTAGAACCAAGTTATTCAACCCCTGAAAGACGTTCTGCTATACAGACTATCTGATAGTTGGACGTTATGGTACATGGACATTTTGCTAATTAGACTTACTGCTCATTAGACGTTTCGCGATGTTGGACGTTTTGCTACTTAGACCTTCTGATCAGGAGGGTAAATTCAAAGTCAGCCCAGTTCAATCCACCAGAAAATTACAAGATTTTTTACCACAAAATACCAAACAAAATAACGTATAATTTATCAATCTCGTCTGTATTTGTCGATCTGTCGGCAGTATACTAATAGATGGTCACCGCCAGTCATTTGTCTTGTCGAGGCCGCCTGAGCGATTATTTGGGAGCCCACAGCTCAGCGTGTTAGTGATGATATAGCTGTATCTGATTTACTGTTTATGGGAAGATTTAAGATGTAATTGATGGATGGTACGTTTGTTAATTGCGTTTAAGAGCTTTGGTGGGAGAAATTAAGTAAGAGTACTACAGTGATTCTTTAAGGTCCACCCACAATATCGGGACTTAATGTAACTGTCACAGTTTTCGTCTGAGTCTGTAGGTGAAAACTTTAAGGTAATGTACTGAAAATGTGTATACAATATTATATTGAGCCGACCAACACGCTGTTTTGGAACGATGGTTTCGCAACAATCTGTCGCCTAAATTGCAAAACCCCTGAAACTTGAAACTTGGAAGTTTTAATAATAAAACATAATGTGAACGTAATGCGGCCAATATAGTACTACACACACACATACTTCCCAGGCCCACATTTCTCCTTAAGGTCCACCACAAAAATTCACGACGCACTCGGTCGCATGCCTTTTCGAGGTCAGCGAATACCATGTGCAAGCTTATAAGCGCAGATCTGTATACCCACACAACTGCCGGATAGCGAAGATGGCATCCGTATACCGACTAATATAAGCACACTATATTTAAAAAACCAGCCTGTGCTAAGCACCTACACTCCTAAACAAAGTGTACATATCATCACAGACGTCTTCAACAGTACATAGACAACAATGAACAGTCCCGGCAGTATTGCCATTATCAAAACACTTGGCAGAACCACAGTGTACCCCATGAATCACGGCCGGCTTTCCCCACTGAGCCCACATTAGCTGCGACACATTAGGTACCTTATATTCTTTGCGAGTGCACTTGATAGCTATTATGTGCCTGAAAACGAGGAATGGTTATTGTTCCTAGCACTATTTGTTAGGGTAGTGAGCTTTTTATTTGTATAATTTACAGTTAAATGAAAATAAGAGCACAGTACAACTAGGTGAGAGGTCAAAATGATGACGTAGACTTTAACGAAAACGTTGTGAGTTAAACAGGAGTCCTATTTAAAGTATCATCGCATGTTATGCTTACTCAAATGTCTCGCTGATGGTGGCGCGTGTGTTCATCATGACTTCAAAATGGTTGAGCTGAATGGTGCTGATCCACGCTTCGTGTTCGTCATCATCATCATCTCTTAACTTTATATTGTTTTTTTTTACATTTATTCACACATAGAACAAACGATAATAGTGTTCCCAAGATTAGGTAAATCAAGATTTTAAAAAAGAGTGTCCATTGAGTTTCTTGCCCGTTCTTCTCCATAGAGATTTACGTTTTGGAACGGGCAACTAGCTTCAACATTATGACTAATGGACCGACTCCTTGACAATTCCAAAGTGAAATGAAATGGTTTAATTAAAATAAATGGTTTGAGTTTTAATAAAGACCCCACACGGCTGTAGATAGAGGGTAAAACACTAGACAAGAAGACATGTGAAAAGTGGGAAAGGAGACCATTGACCTGCAGTAGGAGTACTGTTTGTGTGAGAACGTCCTTAAAGTTCGATAGATGGCGTTGTACCATTTTGAGATATTCCGTGAAAGTGATAATTCAGGGATCTTGAAACTTTGTCTTGGTTTGTTGGGAGAGGTAAAAATAATTTACGCCATAAGAAATAATAATAATAAGATGTGACTCAGCGATCATTGTGCCGATAGTCGTTTCAGCCAATGGCTTAATTGCCAAGAGCCTCGACCAACACCTAAGGAGGCTCTCGTTGGGCAGCTGGATTAGGGGCTTGATTCAGAAAACGGTACTCCAGGACATGCCTCGCATTGTCAGCAGATTCCTCTCTCTGGAGCTCTGACCGGCTTAGCTTAGACCCTGTTCCCGATACCGGTGGATATTTTTTTTTTAATATTTTTAAATGTTTTTATTTTTTTTTATTCTAATATTTAAAAATATAATTTATAAGTATTTAAATGAAATAAAGGAGAGTAAATGTATCCCACCCCCAGCACCCAAGTATATGTGAAATATCTACTTCGCTATGGAAATCGATGTCTTCTTGGAAATTGCTAAATAGCTATACTTATTTAAAATAGTGCTGTATCTATAATCGAACTCAAACTCAAACTCAAAGCATTTATTTCAAATAAAATCCAATTACAGGCACTTTTGTATTGTCAAGTGGGTCGGTCAGTCAGAAAGATGAAGCTAGATGTAATACAGGGTGGCACGGGATATCGACGCAAAAACTGTTACCATAGATTCAGTACATGATTCTGAAATCCCCCTACGTTGAAATTTTTCGTCAGTTATAAAAAAAAAAACTGCTGTTTCATAGAAAAGTGCAACATCTACGCGGTCAAAATGTACGGACAGTTGATTTAAAAAAAAAAAAAATGTGAGCCGTCACGGGACGCCTGGCAGATGTGAAACATCGACATTATTTTGTAAAAGTAATATGCAGAAAAGAACAGATTGTGATAGGAACTAAATATGTCATAATGATAAAATAAAAAATTACGATTTTTTTTCCAGATAACGATGACTATTTATTGAATTAACATTTATTTTCATTAAATACAAAAACACACACTACTGCATATAGACTGTATATATATACCATCATATAGCGTGGCGACGCGTCGCCACGCCAGAAATCGGTTTTACGTGCGGCTATAGATGTTTCACATCAAAAAAATAACGACGGAACATTCCAACCAAGAGGGGTTCAGAATCACGTACTGAATCCATGGTAACAGTTTTCGCGTCGCGATGTCCCTGCCAGCCTGTTTATTTGTATGCAATCATGTCTGCGCATAGGAAAATGCCGTGTTGTAAGTAATGGCGGTCTATCCCAGCTAACAAGTCACTCACTTCTCTCGAGGGAATCCACAATCGCAAGGGATTACAGATGGATAAGCTGTAGCAACAACGTTGTATTGATCGAAGACTATTTATTTATTTCGATCAATACAAAGAGAGAGGGGATTTTGGCTAAGTAATAACAGGCACACGGGTCAATCGATCAGGTATGCTTACCGCGGCTGGTACGTGGATGGGTGACCATCTTTACATAATACAACACCCCTCCGTGTCTTGAAAAGCATGTTGAGCCGTTGGTCTCGGCTGTCATTTGTATATCTTTGACAGTCGTTACGGGTAGTCAAAATCCCCAAAAGTCTGACAACCAGTCTTACCAAGAGGTATCGCCAGTAACTGGGTTGTGGAGGTCAGATAGGCAGTCGCTCCATGTAAAATACTGGTATTCAGCTGCATCCGGTTAGACTGGAACCCGACCCTAACATAGTTGGGAAAAGGCTAGCCAGATGATGTGGGCTATAAAGAATGCTTTTTATACTAGGAGAGTATGGGGAAATCGGATCCAATTCATAAGTGATACTGGGAACTGTCTTAGGAACTAGAAGCTCTTTTTTCATGAAAACAATTTTGGTACATTTAATTCGACTTTTTGGTCAAGAAGACTATATAAATGAGTAATGCATTTCTACTCTTTTTCATGTTAGGTTTCATTTCATTGTATCGTATTAAAAAACTGGACAATATTTATTCACATATTATTATGACAATTTGTATGTTGTATGTCCCTACCTAGGTAAAAACATCATCATCAGCCTATAATGTTCCCACTGCTGGGACACAGGCCTCCTCTCTTCGAGAGGGAGTGGGCTGTAATCTACCACGCGGGCCCAGTGCGGGTTGGTAGATGTCACATATTTTCGAATTTTTGGTTCCAGGACATACCGGTTTCCTCACGATGTTTTCCTTCACCGTTTTGAGAGCAGTGGTGATGAAATTATTTACACAAAGTAAAGCGCCTGCCTGGGTTCGAACCCAAGACCTACAACTCGTAAGTCGGGGCCGTTAAAAGCTAGGTAAAATAGGCCATTAAAAATATATATAATCGATTCAATTTCGTCAAGGATCAAAAAAAAAAACAAGGGAATAAAAAAGTCTGGTGAGCAGAAGTGGGTTAAATGAGATTAAATATTTTTTCATACAATTTGTTGGGAAGGGGTCTAAGAGCTTTTTCTCCGTACAATTGTTTTTACTGACTCCTTCCCGAACACTAGAACCGACACCTCTATTGCTTTTGCTTCTCATTGTGTCTGTCAAAGTTTTAATACTGCCGCATTGTATGATGGCACCTGTGACAGCTTCTTATTTAAAAAATAAAGCTTATCCATTCGATGAATAATAATAGGTCCCGCGGTACATAATTACTGCGGCCCATACAACAATGTAGTATGGATCTTTTTCCTCACATATTAGCAGTTAATATTAACGGAAATAAACTAAAATTAAAATTCGTTATTTAAAAACTATTTCTGTATTCAAATATCGAGTAAAAGAGCATTACCTTTCCTCTCAACTGTGAGTATTTATATATATATTTAAGCTTTATATACGTGTAGATAAATTTTATATGTTAGTTTTAAGACTTCGCTTATTTATATTTTCTCTTCTTGATCTCACACACTATTGTCTACATTTCTTTTTCACTTCTCCTTTTGCAGGTCTGCTGGAAGAAATTTCTTAAGAAATAAGCAGTACCTTTGTACTCAAAACTATAACTATGTCGTCTCTATATATATTTTACTGTGTGTACATAAATAATAAAATAAATAAATAAATAAAATCATCATACAGTGCCGCACTATGTGTCTGATTATAGGCCCGTGCAAACCAGCGCGACGCGACTCAAACAATACGATTTCTAAAAAAACTTCACGGTATAACAATAACCGATGTCGAGTCGCGCTGTCGCGTCGCGCTAGTCTGCACAAAGCTTTAAGCTTCGTGCAGACCAACGCGAAGCGACGCCGCAACGCGACTCGAACAATACAATTTCTAAGAAAACTTGACGGTATAACAATAACCGATGTCGCGTCGCGCTAGTCTGCACAAAGCTTTAAGCTTCGTGCAGACCAACGCGAAGCGACGCCGCAATGCGACTCGAACAATACAATTTCTAAGAAAACTTGACGGTATAACAATAACCGATGTCGCGTCGCGCTGTCGCGTCGCGCTAATCTGCACAAAGCTTATGCAAACATGGAGTAGACATTTTATTAAATTATTATTATTTGCAAGATAACCGGAACTTATTATGGAGATAGTGATGAAACAGGTCTAAAATAAAGTTTAAAATGTCAGCATGTCGTTGCATAATCTAATGAGAATTTCGCGAAATGAGATTTTTTAAATGACTCTTTAGTGAAGTTTAACTCAACTCGTGAACTCATTATGTAATTATAGTAAATTGTCTTTAGATATAAATTGTCAAGTTTGACAAATTTTATCTATTGCTTGCTGTTAGGGCTGTTCTGTGTTAATAATGGATACGAGGCTTTTGGCTAATTTGTAAAGTGGGTTTGTATGTTTTTTTTTTTTTTTGTAATGTGCGTTTAGTTTGTGCAGAATAAACACTTTTTCTTTCTTTAAAAGTAACTCAAGAACTACTCATCCGATTCAAGTAATTTTCTTTTAATTTTATGTCCTTGCTTTATGTTAGCGCAGACGAGAGCATAGTCGAGGGCAAAACTAAAGCTAATTACGAAATCACGTTGTATGTACAGCTAATTTACATGAAGATACATGCCAAAACTTAATTAGATTTCAAATTCCAGGAAACTGAAGCTTCTCATACTGTCAAGTAAATTCTAATTAATGATACTAATCTATTCATGCTTATATATAAATATGTAGTAGGTATGCGTATATTTGCAAACAGACCCAAATCACCCCATTCATATTACTATTTGGGCTACAATTCAAATGAATTTGTAATTACATCAGCTTGTGTGGTATGATATCCTGGTAGCATTAATTATGTAATTATTATTAATGCATTCAACGTGTGGAGTTTAACTTGTATTTTGTTAGTACAACATTGGGATGGACATTAAGGGCATACGGTTTTTGGTATTAGACGGGCCCGCAATGCATACTTTTAAAATATTTTAATAATTGCCCACAAATGCTGATAGGACAAACACAATGTCCTAATCTACAAGGTACATTATATTTTTACGAAATAATATTAGGAGCCTCTGCATTCTTCAGTTTAGTTTCGAATGTAATCCTACTAATATTATAAATGTTATAGTTTGTATTTTTGAATGTTTGTTATGTATTCAACCACGCAAAAAAGGCTGAAAGGATTTGAATGAAATTGGTAGACACATAGTTTATAACCTGGATTAACACATAGGATACTTTTTATCTCGGAAGGTACATTCCTGTGGGATAATTTCCGACCTCCACACGCGCGAATACGCGGATGACAGAAACTAGTTCAATCTAATAAATTGCGTTGAAATTCTCTCTTCCATAACATTTAAGTAGATACATCATAAGCCCATATATTTGATACTCCCAAAATTTTCGCATAACCACTCTACGTGTACCAGAATAAATATTTTTCCAAATAACATTGCTTACACCAGTTACGCCGAATCTGATCAAAGCGCGTCATTTGAACCTCGCCTGAGGCGTTCCTAATGTGTTTATGTGAGAGCCGAGTGTGTTTTTAGAGGGAAAACATAATATTAAGGAAGCAAGTTATATATAGATGGAAGATAAGCTTTGCAGTGCGTCAGTAGGCGGTCTTTTGATTAAATTAGATCCAGGTAAAAAATAATCCGCAGCGACGCTTTCCTTCAAGAGTTTTATGGAAATGAACACTCTTTGTATGTATCAATCAATATGTTTTCATGTTGTGAAGATTATGACTACATATGTATATTCGATTCAGTCGTTGCAGCGGTCAGTCAATAAGGAAGCTTACTTAAATACATTTGCGGGGTATATATATTCATCCTTTGAAAATTCAATCCTCAGAATTCAAACGTTTAAAATTGAAAACCACAGCGGGCACAGACAAAATTTAATCCCGTGAAGCATGAGATTAACCATTTATCTGACCCCAGGGCCGCGTCACTCGTTGTCCGTTACAAATTATGTATTATTATATTTGCCACGCGATTTTCAACCCTAAGCTTTTGTAACAAGAGTGGGTTCAAATTTGGAAAACATTAGATTGTGAATCTCGTCTTAATCCAATCCTTATTTAGTATTTAAAGGTTCCATGATGCCTTTGCATTAATTGACGTAGGGACATGAATGAGAGGCTGGATGTTTCGCATCTAATGAATGTCTTATGAATGGGCAGATAACATACATTATGCGTGGCCCGCTTTAGATGGTTTTAGCTAGTGATGTTATGTGCTGGGTGTATTTAATTACATTTTACATAATTATGCTCGTGTTTGAGTTGCTCGGCAAAGATGTAATTAGCTGGGGCTGAGATAGTGGGTACGGTCCCTGCATTAAATAAATATTTTGGATGGCCTGTTAATAGTGGTAGGTGCTTGTGTATATGCCATTAGCCTTCTGTATATATTTATTCACATATGTTTTTCTGTTTTTAGTCAAAATAATTTAATTGAATAGTTTAGTTCAGTTTAGTTTCGCCTATTTCGTTTTTCGAGACATCGTCAAGCGGTTGGTCGACACTTCACGTGACCAGAGGGCTGGACAATTTTTTGGCCAAAGAATCAGCATTGCCATACAACGTGGTCATGTTGCCAGCTTTTTGGGCATTTTCTTGTTGACAGCGATACGGACAAATATTTTGATGCCCTATGATTATTTCCCCCCCTTTTTATGTACTTGTACATATTTTTATTATCCTTTATTTCATTAATATAAAAACATATAAATTATATTTTTAAATATTATAATAAAAGAATATAAAAACATTTAAAAATATATAAAATAGGAGCCCACCGGTATCGGGAACAGGGTCCAAACTATATTATTATAATAATTCTAAGTCTGTTTTTTTTTTTAATTATGTAAATATCATCTTGAAAACAGTAAATATAAAAAAAACGCAAATTTTTAAAAAAAATCGTCGGTTGGTGCCTAATTTCATTAAAAACGCCTAACGGGCCTCTGCGAATTGGCTTCGGCTCCTCGTACGCCTTCCAAAGGTCCGGGTCCCGAGAATAGTTAAAAACTAACAATAATAATATAAATTTAAGCGACCAATAGGCATTGATTTCTCGCAAATTTCAATACTCCAGCATTACGCGAAACTTTACTTCCATAATTAGACTTCTACCCTTTAGAATTTAACTCATATACAGTCCCACAGTAACATCAGAAAGTTTATATTTTCAACTGAAACTTTGTAATTTTTAACATAATAAGTACCATTCTGGCTGCGACAGGGGAATGGCTTTATATTAAAGGAATTTATTCTACTCTACACACTAATTAAATAATACACGTCGGCTTTTTCAGGGGACGTCACAAAAGGTGTGTTTCCCTTCAAAATTGTTTGCGAATTAAAGGGGTGCATTAGAAGAATTTCCGCGGGTACATACTTTGACACTTTGGTCAGTCAGCCCTTTACCACCTCCGCGGTATACCTCAGCATCATCTTTGGCAGCCTTGTTCCACCATACTGCTGAGTCTAAGCCTCCTCCCTTTTGTGCTAAGCTTCCCTGGTCTGTGTGAGTCTCATCCAGGTCTTTCCCGCAATCATCTGTAGGTCGTCACGCGTCCGTCAGCGGCATACCTAGGTAGTGATCCATTCCGTAATAAAAAAAAACTGGTCAAGTGCGTGTCGGACCACGCAAAATGAAGGGTTCCATAGTTGGGATGAATGAATCCCAAGAACAAACTTATCATTGTAGTTGAAAAATATGTTGTCCCATACATTCCAACTGCAAATGTAAGTTTGTACGCACAATATTGAGAGATTTAGTATGTTATTTTGAAACCATAGACTTCTTATAGTTTTTCCTTTATGTAATCTATGAGTAAAGAAGAGTAATTCGTTTAAAATTATTAAAAAAAATATTTGAGATCCTCGCAACAACCCCTTTCATTTGATATGTCACACGGTTCAGTATGCAAAACGTTTTATTTGTATTTTGTTATTTGCCCCCCAAAAGTAACCCCCATATTCAAAATTCATTTATTTACGTTACACGGCCGTGTTTGGGTCACAGAAATACATATGTGTACCAAATTTCAACTTAATCGGTCCATTAGATTCGGAGCATATTGGCTGAAAGACGAACAGACAGACGGACAGCCAGACAGACAGACAGACACACGAGTGATCCTATAAGAGTTCCGTATTTCCTTTTGAGGTTCGGAACTCTAAAAATTAAGATCAATTTCCTAAATTCTGCATTTGCTTGTGAAAGTTGTCAGTGAATCATTTTATGTTTCAGGAAAGTATATCGTAAATGAAATCTTGTTAAACAAATCTAAATAAACCAGTGTACTTCCTTCACATAAAACGCCAACAAACGCTTAACGGAAGCCGACGAATTTTAGAACTTTTTTAATTTAGAAAAATATGCGGCTATGTTGTGAGTTCTTCTGTAAATAATATAACACGCCTCAACCTTATCATCATCATTGGCATACTTGTTCCGCCTACTACTGAGTATAGGCCTCCTCCCTTTTGTGCCATGCTACCCTGGTATGTGCGAGTCACATCCAGGTCTTCCCTGCATAGGTCGTCGACCCGCCTAGCGATTGATCTGCTAAAGCTTTTTCTACCGTTTCTCGGCATACTCCTCCTGCCATCACAGCGTCTAGCCTAGTGTCCTACAGGAAAATAATTTCACGTTCGATTTGCCTACTCACTAATCCCGATTGTAAACTTAGTTGTAATGGTGGATTTTGCGACGCGCGACGTGAAAACTAATCAATGGTATGGTATTATTTTATGATTGATTAGTTAGACTCGTCATCGAAAATTGGAATGGAAAGACATCTGCCAAAATATGCATTGATAGCTGGGGATAGAAGGAAACAGGAAAATTAAGGAGATAAGGAAATTAAAACCTACACATATATGTACCCCAAGAATAAATATTATTTTTGTATGACAAAGTGAAATTCTTGCCACGGCACTACCAGGCGCGCAGAAAGTTGTAGGATGTTCACACAAAGTAAGCGGTTTAACGCCGCTTTGCCGGGATTAGCAGTTTATCTGGACGGGTAGACACACTGGCCCAGCGGACTTACACTACCCACTGTTAAGCCGAAATCGATAGCAAACATCGAATATGATTTCGTGATTCTTTATGCTCTGATTCCTGGTTCCTTCGAATTTGTTTATATGGACATGCTGATAAATAAATCTCCTTCTAAGACTTTCAGCCTTCAATCTTGATAATATTACGTACGTCCGTAAGCGGTAAGAAGAATTTTGACGAAGAATTAAGTTAACAATCGCCTCGTGGTAGAATTCAATTCTGATCCCTGGGTGCAACACCTTTTGTGTCTGTATTTGGGGATGCTATACGGCCCAATGCCAATTATAAGTTAATTTTAAATATAAAACATGACACTCCTTTTGGCATTCGCCGCAGTGAAAAACCAGTATATCATCAATTTGAATTTATTTTTCACTCAGCAATATGGCAATATTAGCATTTAGTGTTTAAGCTTTTCGTAGCTTCACAATTAGATGTTAATCTCAAGGTATGCAAGACATGAAGCAATTTTACCACCAAAGCAAATGTTTGCCCGGATTCGCAAAAAAGGAATGATGAGCTGGTTGAAGGGCAGTGCAGCGCTTCTACGAGGGGATTAGCAAGCCATGAAGCAATTTTAGCAACAACAAACGCGGAATATTAGCAAAAACCAATAATGAACTGGTCGAAGGGCAGTGCAGCGTTTAGTGAGGGGCCCGGGCGGCTCAGTGCTGCCGCCACGGGATTAGCTGTTTATCTCACCGGGACTGCGGCGTCATTGTCCATTTGTGTGGGTCGTAAGATAATAACTTACAGCGAGTTTTTATATTCGCTTAAGAGACTAGGTACTGGTAATGTTCGCAAATGGAAATTAGATAAATATGGTGCAGCAAGTATTTTTGTCCCGGTGGCTTTTATTAGAATTAACGAAATCACTGTGGAAATTGACAAGATCAGTGAAATTTTGACAGCACCGCCATTAAACTCAGTAAAATATTAGCTATATGTAACTTAACATCACGCTTATATTCCCCGACGGGTTAGGCAGAGGTATACGGATTAAGGGGAGTCCAACCACATGAAGACATCTTGCCAGCTCAAATAAACGTGATGCAGGCCTTAATGAACATACACAGGTCTCGCCATGTCCAGAATAAAATGTGAAGACTTCGGAACAAAAAATCGCAAAGGTCTATTAAGAGAAATACAATAGACGAAGTATATTTAGTAACCTAATCTGCTTAACTGTTCTTAAAGAGTCATAAAGAACCCTGTTAGAAATCGTCACGTGTTTCATCTCTCAACGCGCTCGGCGCTTGTCCTAGCAACACGTCATGTCCGGGTTCCCAACCAGTCAATCGTCATCCTGATGATGCCTCGTTGAGAGGTGAAACACGTGTCGATTTCTTAGGTTACTAAATATACGTCGTCTATTGTATTTTATAATGGCTTTCCGCAAAGTCACGTCTGAATCAATTAAGAGGCTTACAACAGCTAAAGTGCGGTCACTGTCGGACTATATAGAAAAGAGAAGAAGCACAATGACACAACGCATGTAATTTATTGCAAAATATGAAGCAATTATCTATTTACAATAAATCTATTTATTTATTTATTTATTTATTAATAAAGGAGTCTAACTATCCATTATATTAATTAAGCTTAAAATAATGGATCTATTGATTGGACTAAAAAAATGAAACACTATTACGATAATATTGCTTGTAGAAGTAATCTAACAAAAAATCAGAATGATTGCATGTGTCTTAATATGATTTTTAATCGTTAAAAGAAATTGTTTGAGGTATCTTCGTGATTTTTTTCTATAGTATCAAATTAGTTGTATTATGTTTTCAAAATACTATCTTACACATATCCTGAAGAATATCATATATTTTTCTGATTTTGTTTACTGCAGTGGATCATATACTTTTTAGCAGTGAATGTGACTGCCAAGTCGTAGGTCTCGAGTTCGAACCCAAGGCACGCACCTCTGACTTTTCGGATTTATGTGCGTCTAGTATCACTTGGTTCAAAAACGGTGAAGGAAAACATCGTGAGGAAACCGGTATGGCTGAGATATATTTTTCGATGTCATGTGAAGCCAAGTCAGAGGCCCATGGGCGGCTTTGAGACTGACTCCAGGTTAGTCACTAACCGCACGAAAAGAAAAAGAAGAAGGCATTATAAAACTTGCGTTTAGGCGTGTTTAGGTCCTGTAGTCCCCTTAAAAAACCTCTATGACAAACGGACAAAAACGTGTTCAGGGTTGGTCGGAACCTTAAAAAAGAATTAAAACAAGTCAAGTCTTAGATACACAATATTGTGTTCTTTACGTAAACGTTTTTCCTAAAAGTTGGCAACGTCGCATATAGCTGTCAAATATTTACCTGTTTTGATTAATTTGGCAATATTACTGTATAGAAATAAGAGAAGGAGGCTAACCAGCGAACTAGAATATTAATAATGAATTGCAATTACATATAACACTGAATTTGATGTTGTAACCGTTTTAGGTGTAAAAAAGGGAAGATAATAATGATTGCATTTCGTTTGTTAGTCACATTTCTTATTTCCAGACAGTAATATTGTCAAATTAATCAAAACAGGGAAATATTTGACATCTATTTGCAACGTTGCCCACTTTCAGAATAAACGCTCTTAAATTGAGTTGAAAATAAGTATGCGCTTATGACTTAGAGTAACTGTCAGTCGCCTACAGGGAATCTTAGTTACGGCTGCAATGGCTTTGTAAAATTATACGCGATACCATTCACTAGCTCTCGCCTCCACTTTGCGAATATTATGCAACTTAACGAACTTATTCACCGCTGAATTAACTTAATAAGTTTATGAATTTATTATTTGCTAACTTCCAAGCGTGGCGGAACGTGGAAATGCAATTTGGAAAATCCAAACCTAAACTGTCATGTACGTAGTGCCCTGGGTGCAATTAGTGGGAAAAGTCCTTAAAACTGTTTAAGTTATGTGTAGACAGAAACGGGTCGTCCGCCAACCTTTATCCCGTGTTCCCGAAATAGGCAGAAGGCGGTACAAAGCTTTAAATAATTATAATTAAAAAGGCGCCTTAGGAGTACAAAACGCCCAATTTGCATTCAAAGTGGTTCAGATTTTCTCGAGAAAAATGTTAATAGGCGACAGGGACAGCCAACCCTGTCTAACTTTTTTAATTTTTTCGTTTCAAAATGACTACTGTATTCTATATTTCAATATTCGAACGTAAAGTTGGTTCCTACTACGTTTGTATTTTAAAGATTGGTTCGGTTAACTCATCGATCGTTCAATACCGTATAAAATGTGTGTGTTTAAAAGATTTGAATACTATTGAATACGTGGCACAGTTTAGGAGTCGTTTCGTGCCGTCGAACGCTTATTGTGAACAATCTATTGTTTAAACCTCTCGAGACGTATAGTGCGATGTGTGTACAGATAGAAGAAAAAGCAGACACTGTGTAATTTATTTCCTTACCTCCTTATTCAATTTATTTCTTGTTGAATTCTTTGTGTGAAGTTTGAATTCACGTTCTTCCAATTAACTTTACCGAAGTATGTTAGCTGTAAATTAATTAAGTCTTAACAATTAAAGTATTTGGAGAACTCGAACGATTTATTGCTTTTAATACCTAAAAGTGTTTGGTAGGTACCTATAAAGGTCAATGGTAATCGTCGTTTGTGGGGTCATAACCTTCGTTTAAGAGTTCTAAATTTAGCTATAGAGTGGCACTAAAATTATGCTGATTTGTAGCACGCCAAACTCGAAACGCGAAGCAAAATTCTTCAACGAATTTAAAATACTATCCAACTTCCCAGACGTCTTCCCTCGAACCGCTGCACTGATGGCGGCCATCCCTCCACAATAAACTCACTAATTATTAATTTACATAATTTCTGCAACTTTAGACTATCGGGAGAATTGACTTTCAACCCTTTCGTTAATTAAGCACGATCTTGTTTCAACCCCTCGGGAGTATCCGATGCCAAAGGTTGAACACTCCTGAACTTTCATAGAAGACGATATTAATGTTTTGAAACCATAGAGGAGCTTAATAGACCTTCTTTATATCCTCGTTCTTAGATTTCATTTAAATGAATACTTATGAATATTAGGTATGCCAGTTACAGACCCTACAGATTCCTGAGCGACTTTTAAAATATAGGAACCTATAACTATGTATCTATCTATATCTACATATACATATTATTAATTAAAGTCACACTTTTCGTGTCTGTCTGTATTTTGATTTTGATGCGGTTTTCACCATCATTTAAATAATTTATTCCAGAAGGTTTATGTGTGTAGTTAAAAAAATTCTGACAAAATAGTTCTCTAAACAATATTTCCTGAAGTTTGCACAGTGCATATTTCCTGATGTTTGCACAGTGCACACCCCTATCGGAACCATTAAGACACGTACACTTTTAACCATCGATTTGACCGTTAGACCGAATCGATCGGACCTGAGCCTAATTCCGAATAGCGACTAACTAAACACTAAATGTACGATTCGTGCATTCGACGAGTTCAGTTTTTGAATTTGGAACCTGTATGCGGAACTGTGTTCGCACTATAAAAAATCAATGGCACGAAACAATCTCCAAATTCAATTACAAACTGTAACAAAAAAAAAAACTGACAATTACCTACGTGTTTGTTCAATCCCCTGGTTTTTTACGCAAACAACATAAAGATACAGAGTGCCTTAACTTCATCATCATTTCAGCCAAATGACGTCCACTGCTGGACATAGGCCTCCCCCAAGCGTCGCCACATCGTCGGTTTCTACGCTTACTTGCCCTTAACCATTCAAAGATTTTCCGTGGATAGAAAAGTAGGTACAAAAATAATTTATACGTACATGTTTTTGTATGTATGTGAAAAAATGTTCTTCCTCATTAGCGACAGTATTGAACACAAGGTAGGCTGTATATCCTGCTGTGAGTTAAGTCCATTTGCCGTTAATCAGCGCCATTAAGTGAGTTAGAGTGCGGCGGTAATTGAGTAAGGCACGTCTGTTACCCTGGTCATTAATTGACGCTGCGATCACTAGGCTGCTACTGACCGAATGAGGCAGAATGATTCTATTCACCTTTGCAACTTAAAAAATAAAAATTCTTGGGCATAGACATTTTAGTATTCATATTTTAAACAACAAAAAAGGTTAAGTTTAGAAGACCTACAATATATTTTAAAATATTCAGTTCAGCCAGAATTTAATTTAATTTTCGCTAAAGTTTGTATTTATATGGGACTGTGAATTTTTGCCCTTTATTAATTTAGTTTCTTTAATTTCATAGGCAACCTTTCTGAGATAATTAAATATGATTCTGGGTTAGCACACCGTAATAACGTAACTCGGATCCCGCAAAAAGGTTTCATTTGCATAAAATTTTAAATATGTTGTACATAGGGCAGAGATATCGATCCAATAGGTGAATAGCCCGATGACCTAACTGCATAACTACAGTTAGTTATTAACCTACATGGTTTGATGTTTAAGTTCCGACATAGTTGGAACGAAACCTGTGATAGCTTTAATCAATATCCAATTTTCCTGACAAATACTACTAGCTTCGTCGGAAACTATCCCACGGGTCATACTACCGGGATTAAAAGTACCTACCCTATGTTTTAATCAAGGTTATAAACTATCTGTGTGCCAAATTTCATTCAAATCCGTTTACTCGTTTTTGAGTTAATCCGGAACATACATCCATATACACATACAAAAAAAAAAAAAAAAAAAATTGGCTTCAGATTCGTAGCAATTAGTTTTTTCAAAAATATTCAATGTATTGTTTTGACTTGATTACTATTTTATTATATTGTATATTTTCCCAATATTTTATTACCTCAGGATAATTTAAGAGTACCAAGCAAACATGACCAGACAAAAGTAATTGAACAAATATTGTTCCATTCTTACAATCAACATTAGCTGGCAACAATTGAAGCATGATTTCATTTTCACTACTGCTATAACACATAACAATGGCAGCTCAGAGCAACCAATTTATCCTTAAACAAAAAACTAAATAAGCTCGTCGGAGATATACGTGATTTTAGCAGCGCGGCGCAATTGCGTTAGGTCCTCGCGAGACGCCAATTGTGTCGAGCAGCAGAATCGTCCCAGCCGCCATCTTTACCGACAATTTTATCCTGTTGCCGCAAATTCGCGTTTTGTCTCACTCTTTAGTATGCTAGTACAGTGAGACAGCGATGATTTTAAAATTGTTGCAAATTACCTGGCAGTGTGCTGCCTTTATTTTATTACATAGTTTTGGTTTCCTCAGTTTATCTACGTCTTATACCCTGGTATTTTTCTTTAGGACAGATAGCAGACCACCTAAATAATGTCAATTCAAAATAAATTCAGAAAAATGTTCCAGGCTCAACTAACAATGAAGCACGCTGTTGGAAAACTGAAAATTCCCACTTTCAGTGCCGTTAAAAAGTTTTTTCTACCAACGGTACCTGTTTAGTCACCCCATGAATGCATAAGTCGCTGGCATTGTGCCAAGCGTCCCGTATCTCTGATTCGCTAATAGATAAATCGCTACTCCGTCTGTCGGTTGCACTACATACTACAACTACCGTCAGTGCAGTCTCGAGGGAAAATCGTTTGTTTACATTTTGCTTTCATACTTTCCGCTGTTTTATTAGTCGCGTGCTCTTTAAGTTCCTGATAGCCTGGTACTTCGTACGTATTGCACCTAAGGTAAACATGTGGGATGAGCTGAAATAATAAGACCAAACAATAACATACGCCCAGAAGATCTCCATGAAAAGAATAGATAAAGCACGATATATAATTATTAGGTTGTGAATAACAGGTTGTTAACCACAGCTGGAGATAGCAACAAGACAATGCCAGGTTTCAAAAATATCACTAACATTAAAAGGTATCGGAAAACTACTATAAATATTATATTTCAATGCTTCTCTACCTTTTACAATCGTATCAAAGTATTAACAGTAATACTAAACCTATTTTCAGGAGATTGCTTTAGAACCCATTCAACAAATAATATTCAAATCGTACCTATCTCCAAGGCAACCAAAAATAGGCAGGTAAATAAATATCTTTATGCTAAATCCAATAACGCCTTAAAAAACTTTTATACGACCAATCAAAGTCTACAAAAGTAACTCTATATTCGTAAAAAGGCTGGAGAACATTTGTTTTTGTTTAAAACTACGCAGTAGGTGGGTAGCGAGGAGTATGTACTTTAAGTATATACTCCTCGCTTTCCTCTAAGAAGATTAGGGGTAGGTAATACATAATACAGATTGCGTAGACCCCGGATTTTACGGAAATAATCGCAACAAAGGGTTGCTGGTCACAACTAAGCTCTTAAAGTTTACAAAACCTTATTTAGAACGTTTTGAACATAGCAGTTGTGAAATTGGCTCGTATTTTGTCAAATGTATCTTGAAATTCAGTTTGCGCATAGCCTTCGGACCTCAAACCACTATTGAGTTAGTATGGAGATGGGATACGGCGAAATGTGTACAAATTATTGGCTGCCTCGAAGTCTTGTTACACAGTTGATTGGAGCAACGTATCGCATGTCAAATATTTGAATCTAGAACTTGGTTATGTTGACTGACGTTAATTTCAAAATGGCGGTGTTCTGAACTTTCGGAATTAGAACACGCAAATTAAATGGAGAATTCGAATTCGTGATTTTGAAATAATGGGTTGTGTATTCACACTGTTTGTATATAACTACATAATTATTATTTACATTACTCGTTAACTCCACGGCAAGTATCTAGTATCAAAAAGAGGTCCATCAAATTAACTTATAGGAAAACTCATCAAATAATTTTTTACAAAAACTTCTTTTTTAATTTTGTATGAAGAGAAATCAATCTACTTTAAGGATATCGGAAGTTTGTCCAATGTCGACCACAGAGTACACGACTCAACCGGTTCATTTTTGTATATTTGCGTTTTTTTTTTATATTTAGGCAAGCAAATCCTTGAGTGGTTCTAGAAGCATAAAGTTCTTTTTTTACGCAGAGGCATAAAATTGTTCAGCCTATATTCGTCTGGCAGTTTATATCACTGTTCATTTTATATTCTATTTTCGTTGGTGCTAGAATTCTGAATTCGGCGCGACTTTTAAGTGGGTGGGGGGATATTGGCAGGCAGCAGGCAGGTGAGTCCGTTGCCTGTTTTATGTGGCTCGTAATGATCGGGTTTCGGGTGCCGTAATGAATACCAATTAATTAGGGAGTTTACTTAGCGGGTTGTTGTCGATATTATAGAAGTTAGCGGTGAAACATTTACGTTCAATTTTGAAAGGAATATTCGTACAAAGTCTTGTTTTACATGCTTGAACAGACGTGTATGTTATACTGCAATTAGCCCAAGATGGTATTCAGTCTCTATGATCTAGGACCACTAAGAGCGGACCCATTCCATTAACTGAACACAAATTACCTATTACCTACATCAAAATGGAACGCTTGGGCACTAGATACCACACTTTCGATCGAAGGGACTAAATATGGAACATATTAATATGTTATACTGAATACGGTTTTACAGGAAAATATCGTCATTTTTCTGTTTGACTAATCGAAAATGCGAAGCACTTGAAAGAGAAGGATAGCTCTTTAAATTCTCTGATGTAGTCCTTCCTTATGGTCGTTTAAGGTTGAGATAAGTCAGATGAAGAGGTACCTGAGTATCGACATAGCGGAGTACTACAAAGGTATTAAATTCCTCTGAAAGACGTAGCCGTCTGAATTTTGAGTTTGATTAAATATTGTCTGTACTCAGCTCTACAACCTTTTTCCGTCATATTTTATTTAAGAACTCATTTGGGTCGTGACAAAACATTAATTTGCGTTATGTAAAACAATGTCAGACTGTCGAGTCATCATCATAAATTCACAAAACAAATATTACAATACGAAACGAGTATAAACGGAACATATAACTTTTGCTTGTCAGTTATTAAACCAGTTAAGAGGCTTACTACAGCTAAAGCGCGGTCACTGTCGGACTGCATAGAAATGAACGAGAAGCGCGATGGCACGACGCAGGTAATTTATTGCAAAATATGAAGCAGTTAGCGATTTACAAAAAATCTATTGATTGGACTGGAAAATTAAAACACTATTATGCTAATATGTAGCATGTAGAATAATCTGACAAAAAATCAGAATGATTGCATGTAAATTAATATGATTTTTAATCGTTAAAAGAAATTTTTAGAGGTATCTTCATGATTTTTTTCTATCGTATCAAATTAGCTGTTTTATGTTTTCAACACAGTATCATAAGAATATCATATATTTTTCTGATTTTGTTTACTGCAGTGGATCATATACTTTTACGCATTATAAAACTTGCGTTTAGGCACGTTTAGGTCCTGTAGTCCCCTTAAGCAAGTTGCCTGTTCGACGTAACGAAATAACAGGTACGGTGTCAAATGAGGGAATGCTGTAAAAACTATGCATTTTAATAACTTCCGTGTCGCTTATGGGCGCGGTCGAGTCATTTTGACACATTTTAATTTTTTCCCGCTGTGATATATAGCCGCTGTTGGCAGTGTTATCGCAGGATTTAACGCCAGTGTCGCGTCGCCGTAAACGTGTGTATGAGAACAATATTTATGATAGTTTGTCGCGCTCGCTCGGACGATTTCACTGTGAAATTCGTATTTAGATTTTGTTTGGACAACGTATGAATAGTAGATTGTTTGCCTAGGGAGTAAACAACTGTTTTAAAGGCGAGAGTGTTTCTTTGAATCCAGAGCCGGGCGAAGGATTCAAGAGTAGAATCCTGAGCGCACCGAGGGATTCAAAGTACGTCACTCGAACTTAAAATTGTCTTGCTCCCGAGCTGATCAGTCTACTTTTTATCACCCTATAAGAGAAAATAATTAAGTGCAACTTATGAATAAGAATAGTACCTAAGTTTATTTTTTTCATTCTCACTAATTGAAAAACACACTACTTTTTTATAAATTTATCCGAATTAGAGTAAATAAATTTTACGAACGAGGGCGGAATGCATTTTGCGCGTACAAACAATTTTTTTTTTGGCTCGCGGTTTTCTTTAACATACAACCTGTTACTTGTTCATACAATGTTCGTGATTAATCCCTTTGGTGATTGGAACTTTTACTAACAATATCCACACATTTCAACATTCAAATCACTTTTAGTCCCTAGGGATTAATGAGTTATTTTAAACCCTGTTTACGAAGAATAAACTAACTCTTTTTTAATAGATGTGATAAAAATATAGTATCGTATTTTGCGTATATCAGAATTTTCATCGTCTGTGTCCCTTTATCGGCTGGTCCAACAACAAAATAATCGAGTTTAATTCGAATAAAGCTGATTATTTGGTGTTTGAATCCGCACTAGTAACTACTTTAAAATGGAGCGTGTAATAATCACCTGGATGTTAACGTAATTACTGATTAGAATGCACCAACAACTAATCTATTCAGCCATGACTTTGATATTATAATGATTAAGGGTATTCATTTAACACATGGATGGATTGCGTGAATAGTAATAATTATTATGATTAGGAAGGAAGTGGATTAGTGAACATTGATAGAGATGTATGAATGTGTAACTGCGCCGACAAAATAAATAGGTGGCATAGGAGGACGACTGAATTTATAAATGGAAATCGTTTAATTAATTCGGGACATCACCAAGCGGTTGGTCGACTCTTCACGTGACCAGGGGGCTGGCCAATTTTTAAGGTCAAAGAATTCATTCATTGCCATCCAACGTGGCAACGGTGCCAGCCTTTTGGGCACTTTTCCCACTGACAGCGATGCCGTCGGCATTTTTTGATGCCCAATGAGCTCTTCCTTTATTTATTTATTTTATTTTGTGTATAATTGATATATTGTAGTGGTAGTTGTATATTAGATCTAAGATTGTGTACATATTTTGAATTGCCCTGTAAATTCGACTAGTTCGGGTCCGAGTAGGCTACTAAAATTATATTTTATTGTCTTAATTAATTTAAATTGTCCTGCAGTGGGACAATACAGGCTAAAAATAAATAAATAATGATGGTATATGTATGTATGCCTATCAAAATATTTAACGGGCTTTATGAAACCACAGTATCGCTGTAACATACAAAGTACTAGGCTGTCATAAGACTAGCAGAGTTGCATCACTAAAACGTCAGAGCAGCATGTTGTCCGAACGGAACAGCGTTATCAATATTTATTGCGGCGCGCGCGTGTGACGTCATTAATTGAGAATACGTGACACACACCGACCTCTAGTTTGGCAGATAGATCCGGGATTTTTAAACTTATTCCATTTTCAAAAAAATCGTATGTTACGTAGTCAACTTTGCACCAAATAATCACTGATCTTTCAGTGCTTTTAGCTTCATTAAAAAATAAAAATAAATGTTAACACGGTAAAAATAAATTACATAAGTACATAAACTCACGCGCGTACAAAACTTTCTGCCTCCCTCCCTTGGAGGTAGGCAGAAACTACAGAATGCCAGTTGCTGCGATCCTTACATACTCCTTTAACTCCGTTTACGTTCATACATCTGATCACACGCCCCGATCTGTCGCACGATCTGTTTCACGCACGCCGGTTGCGAGTACTACGCGCCTGACCTTTCTGAAGAAAATCACCAATAATGTCACTACATGTCCTTCAAGGGTGACCACTCCCGGCGTTTCCACACACATTTGCCTTGTAAATACCTTTGTTAGTCGACTTTCATCTATCCTCTCAACATGACCAAACCATTTAAACATACTGTTTTCTTTTAAACCGCAAAAATAAAATAATAAATCAATATTACGCGCAGACTACCAAAAATCGTAGCAAGAACGCTACGCGACGCGTTGCTACGAAACTCGTAGCACGACTTGCGCTTTCACAAAGCCTAGTCTGTTTAAGTTTCCATTCAACCTACACTAATGAAATTATGAAGTAAAGTTTATTTATTTGTCACAGTTTTAAGTACTATAAAAACTCACTGAAAACTATTCTAATTAACTTGGCTGAGTTTCTTAATTTTATTCAAAGTTTTTTTTGCTTAATTGCTAGATGACTGCAAATGTCTTTCAAAATATTCTGATATTTTTGTATGACACGATTATCATCCGGCCTTCGTCCTATGGAAAATAAGTCTAAAATGTGTTTTGGTCTATACCGACGCGCCGGCAGGAAAAAACTGTGGTCACAAACCGACTCACCTCCTGAGAGACTATGAATATTGTTCCTAATTTTTTCGTTCCCTCAGGTTGAAAACTTGTTTATTATAAATTACAATTATGACAGATTATTCCAATGCAGAGCAAAAATGAAAAAGCATTTGTAACCATTATCTTTTTTTTTTTTCACCGCTTTTATTTTATAACCATGGATGGTAATAGTAAAAACTAAAATTAACTAACATATCATAACATCACCTCGGTACATTACCAGTTGACAGCGATGCGGATGAATTTTCCGACGCCATAATTAATTTAGTCTATTAAGAGGGCGCCTAAAGGTCCACTAGCGCCACTCTTTAAAAAAGATATTATCTCGTGACTGAGAAGGAATTATGAATAACGGCTAATAAGGACCCTCGGTAAGTGTGTCTAGAATTTTCTAATACCTTTTATAAAGCTTTATATTGAGACACGAAGCAACAAAATACGATCTAAAGAAAAGCGGCCACATTCCTCTAGATCGTAATTTGTTGCTCCGTGTCTCAATATGAAACTTTATAAAAAGTATTAGAAAATTCTAGACACACTTACCGAGGCTCCTTACTAGCCGTTATTCATAATTCCTTCTCAGTCACGAGATAATATTTTTTTTAAAGAGTGGCGCTAGTGGACCTTTAGGCGATACCTAGTTTTAGTTAAGTTAGGATATTCTATTGGTATTTTTATTAATTAATAGAATATAAATTTTTATTTTTATTCTGAATAAACAACCTATTGTAAAGACATAACATAGAATTAGAAAAAAAAAAATGTTCCTTTATCACAACACAATAATCTACGCTCTTTTGTTCATTTCTTAAAATAAAGGGTTAGACATTACTCGCCACTTTTATAACCAGTGTGTCACCCTAGAAGCACATGTGAAGCTCAACTAGCCAAACTCTGCGGGCATGTTCGAGCATAATTCATATTTTTAGCGCTTTATAACTGTAACTTATCTAGAATGGTCTTCCACCTCATTACAGTAGTAGCCATATTTTTCGTGAGCACTTTAACGCGATTTGTTGGCGATTCCAGTCGGAAGTTTTTGTTCTATGATCGTAATTTACTTTGTGCGAAAAATAGGAGATATAAAATTTTCGGTAACATATAACTTCTTGTAGATATTTTAAGGTATAAAATATCTACAAGAAGTTATATGTTTATTGTATTATATTCTAGACGGCCCCCCACTGCTTCGCACGGTTTTTACGACTTGACAAAACATTGCGATTTCTTTATTATATGTAAGTTTAATATTACAATTGTGTACACATATACCTTCCAGAATACGTTCTCAAAATTATGGTGAAAACCGCATCAAAATCCGTTGTGAAGTTTAGAAGAACAACGCGTTCACACAGACAGACACGAAAAGCGACTTTAATTTAAAATACGTTTTTTCTAAACGGAGGGACTTATTTATGAGACCAATGATTAGAATAGTTTAACTTTTCCTAAGTAGAGTATAGTAACTTTTCATTTTACCTCACCTACCCAAGTTACCTACGAAAACTTGACAAAGTAAAAATAAAATTTTTCTCTTAAAATCATCATCAGATCAATAAAAACACAGAAAGTCGCTTTCATTCACAAATCATACTACCAGGATACCAGAACGGGAGAGGAGCTTGAAGTAATATTTCACACTGAACTTCGAAAATTGAAAACGTGTTGAAATTGTATTAATACTGGCTGGTGGAATGTATTGTACAATTTCTGGGTTAATTTACGAACGGCGCTCGGGGATTTAAGGCTCGTGTCACGTTAATCCGCGGCTGAGAGTCGGATTAATTGTAATGTTGCTCTCAGTTGGTCTGGTGGAGTTTTGCTCCTGGTACCGGCTGCGAGGCAGTGTATCTCAATTTAAAATAACTTAATTTGTTCCACGAAGTTCCTTGATTTTCGTGAACGGCATTTTCTTGTACACACATGCCTCTAAGTAGGTAAACAATATTTTAAGCTTTAACGATGCAACATTATTATAGATACAGCCATTCCACAACTGTTTAAAATAAAAACCTACGTAAACCATACCCAAATACACGCATAATATTGAAACTCTTTATTTTTTTACAGGATAATAACCAGTCGAGGAGGCACCGTTTCGGTAAGTAATTCCCCTCTTACCAGGGTCGTATAGACCCCTGCAGTGCTATTCTGTAACCATCTCACCGTGAAAACTTAGGTGAAGTGAGCGTGGAGTGAACTGTCAATAGTGTCAATCCCTGTGGAATGACAGCTCACTCCACGCTCACTTCACCCAAGTTTTCACGATGAGATGTTTACAGAATAGCATGGCTGTTATTATACTTTATCTTACACTCCCGGCCACAAAGTTCACGGACAAAAGACCGCGGGTACAAAATATTCCAGGTTATATTAATTTCGGAAGTGTAATTACGGGTAAAGAATATATTATGAGGCACGCCTTTAAAAGGTGAGATTAAAATTTGATTTTAATATCGTAAATTTAAAGTGCTATTAAGAGAATATGAAGTTAAGGAGGTGTTTTGATGCCGTTATTGAGGTAAAAGCTAAGTGAATGCTATTAATAAAGGTTGCTTTATTAGGATAGCATAGAATTTAGCGGTTATTGGTCAGTGTACCCACGGGACACGGAGTGTGAACATAATAAGCAAGCAGCAATTTGTCTCTGCGGCTGATTCTCGTCCGTAAATACTGATTTTGTAGCATACTGTTAATTAATTTGGTAAATAAATTACTTTAACTCATACAAATTAGTCCTAGGTTGCGGAGAAAGGTATTTATGCTTAAAATGCAACATTTTGAACAATACACAACATAACAGTATGCTTTCCTTGTCTCCAATGCCCAAACCGGTTGGAGTGTAGCCTTAGGGGCGCTATACAGCGAAAATTTTTGGAACTGCCAAATTTTCGAAGAGATTTTTTTTCAGTATTTCGGTACATTTTCTCATGGTTTACGACTAGAGCAACAATTTCTTTCCAGAAAAGATTTTCATCCGAGCTACCATTTTGAAAAAACAAAGCGTTTAAAAAAAAAGTTGCATAATTAAAAACCTGCTCATTCGAAAAGCAACGGTGCGTCGTAGGACCATGCTTCTCAGAACCTAAATGATATCTATGGACGATTTTAACCCGATAATGCAATAAAATAGGAAATAAAATACAACAAATGCAAATATTTTTTTTCGCCATTTTTTTTATAAATGTTTTCTTTGCTGCTCATAGTGCCCCTAAACATATACTCCAACTTCTACAAATCCGCCCCTAAGACGACCCACTGACTCCCAAACCAATGAAGTATTTGCCGTTTTATGAACTATTAGGCCCTATGTACACGGCACGGTTTCTTTACGGTACGGCGTATAAAACGCGCCGTTGAAAAAACGTGTCTTTCAACAAGATTCTATAGTGATCCATACAACACTGACGACCGTGCCTACACACGGCGAATAAACTGTACTTTTTCACGCCGGGAAAGATGTAGACGAGAAAAAATCAATACAGGAAAACTAAATTTTTGATGTTCTTTTTACCTACGCAACTGTTAGCTCTCAGCAATTCAATCTTATTTTTCTTTCCGACTTGCAACTTATTACAAGCAAACACCTGGCTAAAAGATTAGAACCCTTAAGCACACACAGTTTTCAAACATGATACATCTTCCTTGGTGTTGCCAGTGCGAATGATGATAAATGTTGCCAGCAACGCGTTGAAATTACCTTCGTACGTGGTAAATGCACTTTCAAGATGTCGACTCATGAAGATTTATGTATGTGTACCACACAAGGAAGAATATTTTAAGGTTATGGATGGCCGCGACGGTCCTTTGCCATTTTAAATTACGTTAGGCACTTTTTTATTTTTACGGGCGAAGTTTTATTTTTGAAGTTCTATTTTTATTGTTGGGGACAATGGGGAGGATTTTTTTTGTTGAATACGAAGTTAATGTATTTTTGTATTTATTTCGACAAATGGGAGCTTAACTTTTTAAGAACACTGGTCTAGAAGAAAAATTGGTTTTCAAATATGTACTCCAATAGGAAAACTCGCCTATGTCACACTGAAATATTTATGCTTAATATTTATACATTTTTGTGGGACAAACTGGTCCCACTGCTAAACATCAGAAACACGCTATGTGTGTTTCTGATGTATAGTTTGCGTTGCTTATGATAAGTGTAACGTGTTTCTAATACATAGCTTTTTGTATAACATCAAGATTCCAGCCGATCTATTTATTGTTAGCTGTTATTCCACCCGATGCTAAGCACGATTGACAGCTCACTTTAAGTTCACTTTTCACAATGAGATTTTTGGGAGCCACAACGGATCGCAGCGCAGTATTTTTTGTCGGGATAAGATACGTTGCGTTGCGACATCGCAGCGCTCGTGAGGCACTTTCTGCGTCGAAATCACTACGCTGCGACGAGGCAACGCTTTGCCAACGTCCGTGTGGCATCGCTCTAATGCACACCTTACCTACGTTGTACATCTTCTTCCTCTAGCATTGAATTTTATTTTCATTTTCATTTCCCCAGAACTGTCACTCAACATTCTTTCAGCATAGACCCAAAGCTTCATGCACCCCTGGTATGTGCACAAAATTTTACCCCCATAAAATGGCGGCCGTGATTCAGAAGGGTATTGTCCTGCACTGAATTGTCAGACCTGTCAGTCTATTCTGCCTGCTATAGCATTCCGGACATGTGCGCAACAAAACGCTGAAAAAACTCAACAAAACAAAAAATCCTGTCTGCATCCGACGTTTAGTTTGGATATGGATTGTTAAACGGATTTGTTTACGTGCAATCAATGTTTTATTGTACACCGAGTTGCTGGTTGAAAAGTCGTGAAATGTTCCTTGTGACTTGTTCAATGTCACCTGTAAAAGACATTTGGAACACCTGAAATGAATGCCCTGAAATTGCATGAACGGAATGAGTGTGATGACGTGCTCGTTCCATCTCTACATGAGAGGTCTTTTTCTCAGCAATGAAATGTTTTCATATGTGATATTTTCATTATATACTTAATTATAGTGTCTAATGCCGGAATTCTCATATCTTATTTCGGCTCTACAGTATTCTGTTCAATCCTACAATCATGTTCAATACAACCCCCTCTTATCTTAAATAACGTTTCCAGTTCCTTCATGACACACTTAATAGATATCTGAGGTCATAGGAAAACTTGAGACTAGGTATGCTAATGCATTCCACCAGCCTATATAACAAATCTTTTGCAGTTCAAGCAGTACGATTATAGAATGCCTTACCCGTGTCGATAAGGCGTGCTCAACCCTTGTCCACTTTTAAAATTCTGGTGAAAAAAAACCTTTCCTCTCCCCTTAAACATCATAATTACATATAGTTCCTTGCTCTTGTTTCATGTTTATTATTCAATATATATCTATGTTTATATATATATACAACCTTAGTTTTTGTTTACCCTAAACCTCTTAAGGGGTCATTGCACTCATTATTATGCAAGCTGAAATCGCGAAAAAAAAAATCAGCTGTTCCCTAAATTTCGAAGAGATATACGAAAATATAGGGAACAGCTGATTTTTTTTCGCGATTTCTGCGTTGGTCCCATAGTGAAAGTTGTTCATAATAATGAGTACAATGACCTCTTAAGAGGTTTAGGGTAAACGAAAACTAAGGTTGTATATACATACAGGGTGGCAGGGACATCGACGCGAAAACTGTTACCATGGATTCAGTATATAATACGGTTCTTAAAAAAAAACTGCTGTTCCATACATTTTGACCGCGCAGGTATTGCACTTTTCTATGAAACAGCTGATATTTTTTTTAATACCCGACGAAAAGTTTCTACGCAGGAGGCTTCAGAAACATGTACTGAATCCATGGTAAGAGTTCTCGCCTCGATGTCCCTGCCACCTTGTATATAAGTTTATGCTTTATGTATTGTATATGTAAATGGTACACTATACAAGCGAATAGAGAAAGAGGAAACACAGAGTGAAAAGAGAATACAGATACCTCATTCCCTACCAACTATGAAAGCTGTATGTTCGTACCTACAACATAAACATCGGCCACACCATTCAGTTAGTCTTACAGAAAGTTTTCTTTGTTCCACTGTGAAATCAGTGAGGAATTTTAATTACACGGGCTAGTGCACTATTAAGTATCAAAGACGGACTTTGGCAATAGAATCGAGTAAGTTAGGAACTCGGTAAAGTCCGTAATTAACGACTAGAAACCAGTTAGATGTGCATCCTACTATGTAGCCTGTATGTCTCTCTAATGGCCGAGATCGACAGGTCAGTGGTGGTCCAAGTAGTGACTACAGCATTCTCTCTCTCTCTGTTTTGACCTGTATATTACGTCGTGGTTTTGACATACCTACCAAGTCTTATAGTTTATGTAGTTTAAGACCGTTTATACAGAAAGTGGGCAACGTCGCAAATAGCTGTCAAATATTTCGCTGTTTCGATTATTTTGGCGATATTACTGTATGGAAATAAAAAATATGGCTAACTAGTGAACTAACATCAAATTCAGTGTTATAATTGCAATTCATTATTAATATTCTAGTTCACAGTAAGCCATATTTCTTGTTTTCAATACTTATATCTCTATATACAATATATCGTATACAAACCTATCCAGAATGTCAGCGGTGATTATTATCTATGGTAACATTAAAACAATCTGTCTCTTCTACTGTATCCGGTTGTATATTTTTATCAATTTTTTTTTGTCTTTCCTTGTAAGTGTTCTTTTGTGAGCATAAATATCTTGGTCTTGGAACGATCAACAAATTGTTTCTTTAACCATTAAAGTACTACTCACCTGGCGAAATCTGGAGAATTATAAAAGGGTTCGAACTAAATAAAGCTCCTGGATACTGCCTTATAACTGCCGAAATCCTACTTCAACTGCCAAGAAAAGCCATCGTCTTTATTATTCATTTTATTAAACAAGTTACAATGACTCATAGATACAATACATTACACATACAACAAACAATACTTACATTAACAATACAATACACAAAGCCCAATATGGTTGACACGGCTCTTTAAATTCGAGAAAAGAAATTTTAAGCTAATAACTTTTGTCGCCTATTATTTTCAAGTCTAAAATAATAATAGGCTATCCAATCTAAAAAATTTTCAAGGATGAACTTTTAATATCCATGGGCTTAAAGAAAAATTCTTGTTGGTCTGCGCCGTTCGTTTTTATCCCAGTTTTCATTGTTACAAAAAACTTTTTCATCATGCCTTCGACGACGTCCGAAACATTCCGTTTGTCATTTTTAGATGGACCTCTCGCCCCCTTTATCCTTTCAGTTGAGTATGACTCCACACATTTTTTTGAAGGCATTTCGTCCGTAATTTTATATTCATGCTCTTTGTGAAACTGCTTGCCTAGTGACGAGTTGATAATTTACAATAATTGCATACTAGTGTGTAGGTACAACTCCACCAAGCTAAGTTTGCACCTCGCTGGAATGCGGCGTCCCGCCCGCTTCCCCGCTCACCTTCCCGCAATCGCCCTGTCGTGTCAGTACGGTTAGCTAAGCGTCAGTGTGATGTTATCGACGCGAGGTGCAAACTTAGCTTGGTCGAGTTGTAATGCATTCTTCTTGTAACAGTCGATTGTAGCATTTCAGGCTATTGTAGCCCCCTCACCATAATACAATGTGCCACAAGACAACACCATAAATTAAATTATGTAAATATTTTTTAAGCCATGCATTTCCTCCTATACAAGGTGACAGGGACAGCCGTTGAATTTTTTTGTTAGTTATTAAAAAAAAATCTGCTGTTCCACACATTTTGATCGCGTAGTTTTGCGCTTCTCTTTGAAACAGCAGATTTTTTTTGAATAACCGGCGAATAATTTCAACGCAGGAGGGTTCAGAATTATGTACTGAATCCATGGTAAAAGTTTTCTCGTCGATGTCCTTGCCACCCTGTATATAAAACACAAGAACTTAGAATTTTCAGAAGGTACTCATGGTAATGTTAGGCTTTAACAAAAGGCAACTTTTCCTTATAAATTACAGCTTGTTGTAAATTAGCAGGTACAGGTACCGTGGACGACAATGCTGAAAGAGCTTTAAAAACACCTCATTTGCCACAGAATAAATTTTTGGAGCATCCAAACGTCTCAAACAAATCTATTCCTTCGTTTCTCTGCCCTCCTAGTACTTTACTACTGAATTTATTTAAATTTTAAAGTTGTCCCCGCTAACTGAGTGTGACCTAATTAAACTTTTATGAATACAAATTGATCTCCTTGGTATTTTTTATTTTACCAAAATGTTTAATGAAGTTCCGCTTGGTACCAGCAGAAGTACTTTATAGTTAAGTACTTTTGCTGTTGAATTTAAAACTAATATAAATGATGAAAGAAAATAACCCTCTCTAAGATCCTATCTGAAAATACCTACCGCTTCTTTAGCTCAGAAAAGAAGCAGTGACTTAAAACTTCCAAATACTTAGGTCAATCTGCGTTCGCAATTTAGCTGCCAAACATGTAAACACATACGAGTTTTTGGAAAAACAACTGTAAAGCCTACACATAAGGTTCAGTTTTGGATACAACTTTATATGTTTTATGACTTTTTCAACAGTACTAGTCAGTCTAAAATCAACTTTATTTACACTTGCATAAAGTTGATGTTTGTTTCAGTGGAAATAACATCAATTGGAAACAAGGATTTGAATAGAACTTAGGTGCGTTACCATTATCACAAATTTGTTCAAAGATTTAAAATAACTACCTACTACAATAGCTCTTGAATGAGACTTTATTAAATGTGAACTTTATCTGCCAATGTCTTGTATAAACTCATTAGAGTCGTCACAGAGTAAACAAAAGAAATAGAAAAAAGAAAAAATGTTTATTGTTCACGTAATACATTAAGCAGGTATACACACTAAGTTGAGACGACATGAATAACTTAAAATATTACCTTACTACAGCTAGGTTACTAAATATTATTTACCACTGATCCCCAAACTACAATGTTAGTCTAGTCTAGTGGAGACTAGAACGGTGAATTCAGGTGTTGTATGGTATTGTATCGGAAGTACAAAAACGGAGTAAAAACAACAAGCAATCATTTTATATCTTTACAAACACCCCAGTTTATCACAAAAAAACAGGGCTTGAACAAAGTTCAACGTCATTGTCGAATCAAATCAAAATATCTTATTTCACATAAACCTACATGGGCACTTATGAAATGTCAGAAGCTAGAAGCTAATGAAAACTAGGTGCACGGTTCCAATTGGTCGTTTCCTACGGAGAAGAGCCGGCAAGAAACTCCACCCTGGTTACTCTTTTTTTAAATAATTGTCTTTTACAATGTTTTCAAATTACTGTCTTATTATTAGGTATGTAAATCACATTTCAATTCATTGTTGAGATACAGGAAAAGCCACACTTATTGATTATTACGTATAATTGATAGGCTCCCGACCACTAGCCACTTTTTAACAACAAACCATTATCGATAGTAAAATTACCACCAGTAATACTCTTCGCCTTGCTACTTGCTAGGAACAGGATCAAGTCTGCTACTTCGTCCGGGTAAGCCACTTTACCGAGAGGCGCGTACTTACCCCATTCGTCCCACTTACTGGGTATTCCAGCCGTTTCCAAAATATCAGTAACAACTGGACCAGGACTCACTATATTGACCCTCACTCCAGACGGTGCCAGTTCCAAAGCAGCAGTCTTGGAGAAATGGTCCAAACCAGCTTTTGATATGCAGTACGCCATCATCCATGGACTGACTTGTGTTCCCAATACGCTTGAGATGTTGATAACATTTCCTCCAGTTTGAACAAGATAAGGCACTGCCAAAGTCGTGAGGTTAACGACTGCTCGCAGGTTCGTGTTCATGATTTTATCATACGTCTTCATAAGTTCACCGTCAAGCAGTCCTCCGGTGAAGACAATACCTGCGTTGTTGATCAGAACGTCGAGTTTTCCATACTTAGCGATGGTTTGTTTGATAATCTCACTTGCTGCTTCATCTAGGGAGACATCCGCTTTGATGACGAGAGGTGTGACTCCATGTTCCTGGCAGAGTTCAGTGACACTTTTTAGCTTAGCTTCATTTCGTCCTACTATGACCACGGAAGCACCTTCTTTAGCAAATAACACTGCAGTAGCAGCACCAATGCCGGAACTCCCTCCCGTTATCAACACTGTTTTATTTTCGAAACTCATTTCTAAACGATCGAACACACGCTACACGTCTACACGTTGACATACAGCGTCGACTCATAAGACACTCTTGTACAATATAAGTAGTAGTAATTAGTAGTTGATATATATAGTACGTGTGCTTGATTTTTCCTGTTATCCTCGTAACCTTGACTATTTGCACTCACTTGTTATTTGCATCAATAATGCTAAATATGTGTGTTTGAATTTGTGCTGGAATTTAGGAATTAAGATGCGGATAACAAACATCATGAGGAAAACACGTAAGTTTCTCTCATTCTATCGCCCTTCGATATTTTACTGTATAATGTTGGGATTACACGGCTATTTCATACTGCATTTTTTTAAACCGTATAAACTTGCGGGATAAATAGTGGGGTATTGTCGTGTGATCCCAATTTTTTTACGCAAGTACGAGCGATCATCGACAATAAAATCAATAAATAAATCCCTAATTGCGGCATCAAACTACTAGGAGAACAGTAATTAATGGTATCGGCTGACCATTAGCGGTGAACGTTCGAGCTCGTGTTTCTTGTTTGGATTGAAGTCGTCGCCCGGGCCGACGCAGAATAAATAAATGTCGTGAATGCGTTGATAGATGGTTCCAGACGATATTTTGGACATGCACTACAAAATGTCAAAAACAAATATGGTATGGTATCGTATAATAAGGTGGATGGTTTGCAAAGATATCACAGTTTTAATTAGTACTTTTTTTTTGTTTTGTTAATAATATATATTAAAATTATAATACCAGCCTATTATTGCCCCCTGCAGGACAAAGGCCTCTTCTCATACAGAGAAGGCACGAGCATTGATAACCACACTTGCTCAAGACGGGTTGGCGATTTCAGACTTATATTAACAATAGGTAAGTCCAGGATTCCTCACGAAGTTTTCCTTCGCCGAATTCAGTTATGCCCAAAATAAACTCAAAAAGTACATATGAATTGAAAAAGTCACTTAGTACTTGCCCGGATTTCAACCCAGAACAAGCCAAAAACGGCCATATTAAGCAATTCCTCTAAAAGCAATTAATTTTCTGAATTCCCAGCAATTCCTATAAGGTAACACATATTTTAGCTGAATCATATTCAATTCAATTCATATCAGAATCATATTTGGTGTAAATATTGCCGCATGAAAAAACTTAAGACTGTAAGTTTACCGGATAATTTTTCTTTACAGTTTTTATTAATCAAATGAGATTTTTATTTTTTATTTCTACGGTTAAAATGTTATTTCTTTATAATATATAAAACTGTCAAAAAGATGAATTGCGTAATATGAATTGAACGCAGTTATTATTATGAACTGTCAGTTTGTGATAGTTTGTGTGATTCATATTATTATCATATTATGATTCTGCCAAAGCGGCCGTTTTAAGCCCCTTGAACAGCCTCGAGGCGAGGCCTTAACCACTGGGCCATCACGCCATCCATTTTGGGTTATAAGGAAATAAACGAAAAAAAAATTACAAAAAATTTAAAGTAATTGTTTGTTAACCCAAACTTACATAACTTATGTAATTAGCTTAGGTACTGTCATTATACTGTAGCACCTGGGCGACCGAGCTCTGCTCTGATGAAAATAGAGAATGCTCATTTAATAGTATAAGAAAGTTCATACTAATGCCATGCTGCCTTGATAGTACTTACTAACTCCATGCTGCCATGATAGAAGGTACTTACAAATTCCATGCCGCCATGTCATTATTCTAAGGTGTCATTATTCTTGTCCTAAACTTTGAGCGACCGAGCTCTGCTCTGGTGAAAATACGGAGAAAAGGAGTTTTCCCAGATATGGAGACCTAGCAGGATCGAGTTTTCGGCCCCGAACCCCTGTATTGCAACTTTCATTTAATTGTTTTGGCGTAAATTGTTATCTAGCACGTTAATTTCCTTTAGAATATAGATAGGCTCGGAGTACTTAAACTTCAAATTCTCCACTATCTACCCATAGCTTTTGGCCATGTTTCAGAAGATAGGATCTGCATTATCCTAGTTACACACGCAGGACTCGTTCGTGATTTTAAAATCTCACATCCTCTCATCGATTTTGACAGCCGATTTGTCGCTAGCGATGTTATGAACATTAGATTTGAAATCGCGAGCGAGTCGCCGGCGACTAAAGTCACAACGGCATTACGGTCTACGAAAAAAATAAAAAGTTATGTCCACTCCGATGACGGAACTAGAATCTCATTTTATACGGCCGCCTTTGTATAAACGTAAGGGCCCGATCACACGTACGACAACCACACCGCAACGATAGTTTATTATCACAGACCACAAATCAATCGAGTGGGCGATGCCGACCGACCACATCAAGTTCACGTCGCAGCCCCAACGCAACTACTAGCAAGACCGTGAACTAGCGGTCGGCCACATCGCAAACACAACCATATATCTGTCTGCAAGAAGTTGCAACTTAACTGCAAGAAGTTGCAACGACACTTCTTTGCAACTTCTTGGAGTTGCGTTGGGGTTGCGTTCTCTTCTTCTTCGTTCTTCTTCTTTACGTATGAATAGTGATTCACACGTAATCATTGTCCCCACATTTTGTCGCTGCGATGTGGTGTGCTTGTGGTACGTGTGAACGGACTGTAAGAGCCTCCTTTATTACAAGCTAAGCTTAAGAATATTAATTACTAGCTGTTGCCCGCGACTTCGTCTGCGATCCAGGATGGAAAGTAGCCTATATCCTTCTCCAGGTCAAGGGTTACCCTTGTGCCAAATTTCATCCTATTTCGCTCAGCCGTTTTAGCGTGAAAGCGAAACAAATAAACAAACTAACAAACTCACTTTCGCGTTTATAACATTAGTTGGGATAATTAAGTATCTTATAACTTAACCGACGATTTGGAGTGGAAGAGAGGTTCTTACTTCAATATTATGAGAGAGCTCATTATCGGGCCACTCTAATAAAGTAGAAAGAGTAAAGTGGGAAGGTTTTTTTATTCGGGTTCGCCAGTTCGCTTCGATGTTGAACTTCAAAATACTGCTATGCTTTTTATCGCACAGCTGTTGATAAACGTAAAGAAAATTAAGTGTATATTGAAATTGACTTTCAGTTATAACACTTAAAGTAAGTAATAAAATAATAATAAATTCTTAATTGGCATATTACGAACTAAGAAATAAGGAAGTAAGTATTTTTTTAAACTTTTCAAGAAAAGCTCGAATTTTATGTACAAATAATTAATGACACCCACAGCTAAACATCTTATCGTCCTCAGGGACATCGATAATATTTTCGTGAACACACAGCTTACAATCATCTTCTTATTTGACCACCGCATTTTGAAGAATTTTAAACAAAAGCTAGCATACATGACATTACATAACATCACGCCTGTAATCCTTGCAAAGTTCGGCAGAGGTGTACCTTTAGTAAGACCAACATTTCATCAATTATGTTTTAAGTTCCATGTATCCTTATTGCCACCAACCGGGCACAAATCCAGACTCTCTCTGGGGAAAAACCCAAAGAAACTGGGAAAAGACTCAAAAACAAACCGCGAATCATCTCCCTGGGAATCTTACCCAGGACTTCATGCTCAGCTGCAGTAGCGCAACCACTAGACTAGACCAACGAGGCAATCAAAGAGAGAGAAAGAGAAAGGAAGACAAAAGCTTGCATGATGAACAAATAATAAACTATTTTGTATTAAAATTCTATCATGTAGTCACGGACTTTAATTGAAGAGCCACTTTCAAATTTTCAAATTTTTCAGTTTTATAAATTCACGAGATTACACGATTAAACACGAACTCAAACCGTATGCTCGTCAACAAGATGACAAATTACTATTATTCGGAAATAGTCTTATCCATAGAGGATGAAGGTTGACTAATAAGTTGTCAATGATAAATCAATACAATGTTGCATATCGTTTATCTGACCTCCTTTGAATTAGAGCTCATTAAATACTCGTTATTCCTGAAACCTATTGAAGATTTGGTCTTCAGATAAGTTTTCACGCCAACGTCATCTTGAACGCTACGTGTTCGGATGAAATCGTGGGTCCGAGTTTTTCCGATGTCGAAATGACCAATCATAATTTATCCGTACGCTAACGTTATTATTTATTTATTTAACGGTTTATGTACACACATATAAACAGACAAGAAGAAAGGAACGTACAAAGGTGATGCTTATTTCTAAAGAAATCTCTTCCAGCATACCTGCGATAGGAAAGTAGTTAAAGAGATGTAGACAACGTGTGTAAGAGTAGAAGAGAAAATAAAATACATAAAATAAAAACACCTAATTATTCACTAATTTAACTATAATATTAACTATAAACATACATACTACGCGCGTTACTATCGCTAAGCTAAAATTGTCGCTAGGTTACGGTTGCTAGACCTGCAATTAGTTGAATTTTGGTAGTGACTGCTGTCAAGTTTGTAGTTCTGGCTCTCAATTAGCCAACCGTAAATATTGCATGAAAGTGTAAATAACAAGATAATACGAAGACGTATGACTTTCCGTGTCTGGATGTACGAGTATAACCGACTAAACCCGATTTGCATTACACGGCTAAAATACAAACAGTGGCAAGTGGCTTATCAATTAAAGTTCGTAACTGTACAAAATAGTGTACCTAATACATTTTAAAAATGGAATTTCTTGCCCATTCTTCTCCTTACGAACCACCATTTGGAAGGGGCAACTAAAGTTAATTATATTGTCTTATAAATTTTGCCGTTCAAAAGTATATACTCGTAATACGTGTCTAATTGAAATAAATGATTTGACTTTGACTTTATCATCCTCAAGGACATCGAATATTTTCGGGAACATCACCTTACCTAACCTAACCACTTGCCGCAAACCATAAATTAAATTATGTAAACATTTTGTAAGCCATACATTTCTTCATGTAAAACATGAGAACAGTGAATTTTCAGTACTCATGGTTTTAACAAAAGGTTACTTTTCCTTATAAATTACAGCTTATTGTAAATTAGCAGGTACAGGTACCGTGGACGACAATACTGAAGAGCTTTAAAAACACCTCATTAGCATTGCCACAGAATAAATTTTTGGAGCATCCAAACGTTTTACCAAGTACCGGAGCTTAATAACCCACGAGCGGTCGAGTTAATCTATTCCCTCGTTTCTCTGCCCTCCTAGTACTTTACTACTGAATTTATTTAAATTTTAAAGTTGTCCCCGCTAACTGAGTGTGACTTAATTAAACTTTTATGAATACAAATTGATCTCCTTGGTATTTTATTTTACCAAAATGTTTCATATAATTCTGTTTCGTAATATTAGGTACATCTCTTGAATTTATTTAAAACTAAGTACCTGGGCGACCGAGCTCTGCTCGGGTGAAAACAGAGAAAACGAATTTACCCAGACCTAGCTAGATCGGTTTTTCGCCCCCGTAAACCCGTATATTGCAACTCTCATCAAAATCGTTAAAGCTGTTTTCGAGAACGTGATCACAAATATATTTATACAAATACTGTTCATATAACTAATAGTATAGGATATTTATGATGCATACATACCACATGATGATTCTTTATCTCAAAAAACAGCAAAAAAATAGGATAAAAGTTGTTGCCGCATAGGTCAATATGATACAATCGTTATCACAAATGATGTTCTTTTGTTCAAAATATACCCACAATGACCTCAGAACGGAACACACCAATGAAACTGACGCGAGAGCGCTTAAATTAGTCTTTTAAATTAACGTTATCTACAGATGTCTAGAATAAACTCATTAGAGTCGTCACAAAATAAAAATGTAACGTAAGTACGAATAAAAAAACGGAGTAAAAAACTGGCACTCATTTTCTTAGGTATATCTTAACAAGCACTCCAGTTTATCGATGTCCTCGTTTTCACTCATATTACGTTTTGATCACTAATAGGCTTGAACGCTTGATATAATTTATCTATCTTATTGATTTATAAAACCGCGTTGAAACAGAACAGGGTATTAAACGACATAAAAAATACAATATCATAGTAAACCACATTTAATTGTAACTATTATTGACGTAAATGAAAAACCACACTTGAACACTAGCCACTTTTTAACAACCAACCATTATCGATAGTAAAGTTACCACCAGTAATACTCTTCGCCTTGCCACTTGCTAGGAACATAATCAAGTCTGCTACTTCGTCCGGGTAAGCCACTTTACCGAGGGGCGCGTGCTTACCCCATTCGTCCCACATATTGGGCATTCCAGCGGTTTCCAAAATATCAGTAACAACTGCACCAGGACTCACTATGTTGACCCTCACTCCAGATGGTGCCAGTTCCAAAGCAGCAGTCTTGGAGAAATGTTCCAAACCAGCTTTTGATATGCAGTACGCCATCATCCATGGGTTAGCCTGTGTTCCCAATACACTTGAGATGTTGATAACATTTCCTCCTGTTTGAACAAGATAAGGCACTGCCAAGGTTGTGAGGTTGACGACTGCTCGCAGGTTCGTGTTCATGATTTTATCATAAGTCTTCATAAGTTCACCGTCAAGCAGTCCTCCCGTGAAGACAATACCTGCGTTGTTGATCAGAACGTCGAGTTTTCCATACTTATCGATGGTTTGTTTGATAATCTCACTTGCTGCTTCATCTTGGGAGACATCCGCTTTGATGACGAGAGGTGTGACTCCATGTTCCTGACAAAGTTCAGTGACACTTTTTAGCTTAGCTTCATTTCGTCCTACTATGACCACGGAAGCACCTTCTTTAGCAAATAACACAGCAGTAGCAGCACCAATGCCGGAACTCCCGCCCGTTATCAACACTGTTTTATTTTCGAAACTCATTTGTGAACGATTCAACACACACTAGACGTCTACATGTCGACTCATAAGACACTCTAGCGCAAATTAAATAGTTGATATAGTACGAAAACTGGTTATCACAGATATAATAATGAATCTGATTTTTCCTGTTATCGTCGTAACCTTGACAAAATAATATTGTACTCAAGTCTGATCTTTCCATCAATAATGCTAAATATGTGAGTCTGTGAGTCTAATTTATTCATTAAGATGTGGACAACGTCCTGACACGTAACACGTAACTTTATCTCATTCTAGAACTCTTTGGCCTCCCATACGAGATCACACGGCAGTTACATACTGCATTTGTTTTTAACAGTGGGATGTTGAAGGGATCTCTCTCTCGATCTCTTGTGACCGCAAAATATGGTACGGATCATTGCCATGTGTACAGACAGACCTTTTTGAAATCAATAAATAAATCAGTATTGTGGCATCAAAGTACTAGGAGAACAGTAATTAATGATATCGATTGATCGGCTGACCGTTAGCAGTGAACCTTCGAACCCTATAGTATTTGTGTTTCTTGTTTGGATTGATGTCGCCGCCCAGGCCGACGCTGAATAAATAAACGTCGTGAATACGCCGATAGATGGTTCCAGCCGTGCTATTCTGTAAACATCTCACCGTGATAACTTGGGTGAAGTGAGCTTGATGTAAGCTTTCATTGCACCTAAAGCTAGGGATTGACATTATGGACAGCTCACTTCACCTCACTCTTCACGGTGAGATGTGTGAGAATGGATCGACTGATGACATTTTAGACATGCACTACAAATTGCTACAACATATACCGACTAATACGGATGTATTGCAATGATATTACAGAGTTTTAATTCTATTATTAAATTTAGGGTTATAATTTTATAAATGACTAAATGTAATAAATTTTTTGTTGACCGAAAGTTACGTAAAATTATAGCCGCAATTCACAAATGTCTACATAGCAACACGTAATTAGCTTACTACCATTAAGCTACATATTTATTTACTCAGTTATAATCTTAATTATAATATACAAGCTAACACTAAAATATATATAAACTATTAACTAACTATACAAATATAATAAGGGGGGGGGGGGGGGGCAATCATAGGGCATCAACAAATTCGTCCGCATCGCTGTCAACAGGAAAAGTGCCCAAAAGGCTGGCAGCATTGCCACGCTGTATGGCAATGCTGATTCTCTGGCCGAAGAATAGGCCAGCCTTCTGGTCACATGAAGAGTCGACCAAACTAAATGATTGTTTTGGCGTACATTGTTATCTGTCACGCTAATTTCGTCTAGAATCTAGATAGGCTAGCAGTCACGGACTGCATATTCTACACGAATCGCTTTTGGTCATGTCTCATAAAATAGAAGCGCGCGATTGATGTCCAAATCTGTGTGTAGTGTAAACATTAGATATACATAATCAGCCTATAATGTTCCCACTGCTGGGGCACGCCTCCTCTCTGTGAGAGGGAATGGTCCGTACTCCACCACGCGGGCCCAGTGCGGGTTGGTAAATGTCACATATCTTCGAAGTTTTTGGTTCTCGGACATGCCGGTTTCCACACGATGTTTTCCTTCACCGTTTTGAGAGCAGTGGTAATGAAATAATTTACACAAAGTAAAACGCCTGTTAGGGTTCGAACCTACGACCTGCAACTCGTAAATCGCAGCCGTTACCCTTGGGTCACCACTGAATTTTTGAAATCACAAGCGAGTTGCCGGTGACTAAAGTCGCTGCATGTGTATCTGCATACGGTATAATCAAAGACAATAAATAGAAGAAATAAATGATAGCTCCGCTCTGCTCTGCAGACCGAACTTGAACCTCATTTAATACCTTCTTTTTATAACACTAAGAGCCTCCTATAACACTAGCTAAACTTAAAAAAATAATTTTAATTGGGTATCATATAACTTAACCGACGATTTGGAGTGGAAGAGAGGTTCTTACTTCAATATTATGAGAGAGCTCATTATCGGGCCACTCTAATAAAGTGGGAAGGTTTTTTTTTTAGACTTCGCCAGTCCGCTTCGATGTTAAATTTAACAATACTGCTATGCTTTTTATCGCACAGCTGTTGATAAACGTAAAGAAAATTAAGTGTATATTGAAATTGACTTTCAGTTATACACTTAAAGTAATAAAATAATAATACATTCTTAATTGGCATATTACTAACTAAGAAATAAGGAAGTAAGTATTTTTTGAACTTATCAACAAAAGGCAACAAGCCTTTTGTGTTATTTTTCCATTAATAAATATTATCCTACTCTAGAATGTACATTTAGATTTGAAATAAACGCAACGAGATTTAAACTGTGATTCAAAGTTTGTTAGTTTTTTTGTTTTTACGTGTGGTTTCTAGTGCATGGAGTGATATTCGTTACAAAATAAACAATTTTAACAGTTGAAACTCTGTCTGCGATAGGCATGTGGACCAAATAATAGATAAGCTATTATCCCATGCCATTTTGTGTGTAAGTGTCCTCGGAAAAAAGCAGCACCCTAATTGCATAATACACAATCAATTACAATCTGAATCATTTTGAAAGAGATTGCTAATCCATTGCTTCATAAGTTCGAAAAAAAAAGTGTACGGTCGTCGTCCCGTCTTCTCGCGTATGATTTAAAACAAAAAACAAAATTTTTGCAGCCGTTATCTTGGATCTACATTTTCAACTCAGCACCTTCGAAATCTATGAAAATGATACCCATGACGAAACATTTGAAAATTTTCTCAGCTGCCATCCTGGATTTACATTTTAATGTCACTATCAGCTTTAGCACCCTCAAAAACTATGAAAACACCACACATATCGAAAAAAAAAAAACCCTGCCGCCATCTTGGATTTACATTTTGACCTCACTATCGGCTTTAGCACCCTCGAAATCTACGAAAACGACACCAAAGAGGAAAAATTTGAAAATTTTGCGCAGCTACCATATTGGATTTTCATTTTGACCAAATTCACACTTTCTCTCTCTCTATCCGGCATGCAGTATACTCGGGCCGATGTTAACAATTTTATCCCACGACACTAATCATTTTACTCTTTTCCATTGTTTTTGATTTTGTTTTTTCTGCCGGCGATCTCTCTGTATTTTTCTTTGAATTAGATGAAGACAAACGCAAGTATTAACACTTTTTAGCGTGACGATTACTGAAAGTTTACAAGCCATCTGCTCAACAACGTAAATAACGCAATGAATGTTGTTGAACAGTCAAAATGTAACAGATTAGTCTAAATCATTTACGAAAATGTGTTATACTTTATTGTTCACGGTGCGGGGTCGCCCAGATGATGTCATATTATTGTTTAGCTATATACCATACCACTATAGGTATGAAAAAAAAAAATGGGGAGATGTGGTTTTTTAACTGAAAAATAGTGTATCTTTATGTTAAAAAGATAAAACATTTGGATTTTTTTTTCTTCTTCACGGTAAATTTGAAAAAACCCCTTCCCCTGATTTCAGATTAATATTAACAATAAACATATTACAAGGCAAAACTGTACTTGTCCATTTTTAATGTTAGCTTATTTCCGATTCCAACGACATAAGTTTCGTAAACAGCTCCCATACAAAGCTTTGGAGATATTAACATTTTAATCCGAAGTGGTCCCGCAGGATATCAGATTACGGGACCACCCAGAAGTGGCGTGACAGATGCGCTTATTACGCTAAAATCGCCGTGTCAAACGAAAGGAAAAAGAAAAGAAAGAAAGAATAATGTTTATTTGGAGAAAAGTTACAGAAAAGTACTTCCCGTACTTCTCTTATATTTATTTAAAACTAATATGTACGATGCATAATTCTTTATCTCAGAAAACAGCAAATAGTTGATAAAAGTTGTTGCCGTAGAAATAGGCAGGTCAATATGATAAAATCGTTATTACAAATGATGTTCTTTTGTTCAAAATAAACCTACAATAAAGAAACTGACGCAAGAACTCTTAAATTTGCCTTTTAAGTGAACGTTATCTACAAATCTCTAGAATAAACTCATTAGAGTCGTCACAAAGTCAACATGTAACGTAAATAAAAAAGTTAAAAACGAGCACTCATTTTATTAATCGATGGACTCGTTTTCACTTATATTTCGTTTTGATCACTGATAGGCTTGTTATAATTTATTTATCTTACTGATTTATAAAACCGCGTTGATACAGAACAGGGCATTAAACGACATTAAAAATACACTATCATCGTAAACCACATTAATTTAATTGTAACTATTGCTGAGGTAAATGAAAAACCACATTTGAACACTAGCCACTTTTTAACAACCAACCATTATCGATAGTAAAGTTACCACCAGTAATACTCTTCGCCTTGCCACTTGCTAGGAACATAATCAAGTCTGCTACTTCGTCCGGGTAAGCCACTTTGCCGAGAGGCGTGTGCTTACCCCATTCGTCCCACATATTAGGCATTCCAGCGGTTTTCAAAATATCAGTAACAACTGGACCAGGACTCACTATGTTGACCCTCACTCCAGATGGTGCCAGTTCCAAAGCAGCAGTCTTGGAGAAATGTTCCAAACCAGCTTTTGATATGCAGTACGCCATCATCCATGAGTTAGGTTGTGTTCCCAATGTGCTTGAAATGTTGATAACATTTCCTCCTGTTTGAACAAGATAAGGCACTGCCAAGGTCGTGAGGTTGACGACTGCTCGCAGGTTCGTGTTCATAATTTTATCATACGTCTTCATAAGTTCACCGTCAAGCAGTCCTCCGGTGAAGACAATACCTGCGTTGTTGATCAGAACGTCAAGTTTTCCATACTTATCGATGGTTTGTTTGATAATCTCACTTGCTGCTTCATCTTGGGAGACATCCGCTTTGATAACGAGAGGTGTGACTCCATGTTCCTGACAGAGTTCAGTGACACTTTTTAGCTTAGCTTCATTTCGTCCTACAATGACCACGGAAGCACCTTCTTTAGCAAATAACACTGCAGTAGCAGCACCAATGCCGGAACTCCCTCCCGTTATCAACACTGTTTTATTTTCGAAACTCATTTTTGTGAACGATTAAACACACACTACACGTCTACACGTCGACTCATAAGACGCTCTTGTGCAAAATAAGCAGTTGATATAGTACGAAAATAATGAGATAACATGAGATGTACAGAGATAAAAATGAGTGTCTGATTTTTCCTGTTATCGTCGTAACCTTGACAAAATAATATTGCACTCAGGTCTCAGCTGATATTTGCATCAATAATGCTAAATATGTGTTTGTCTTTGAGTGTAATTTGATGTGTTATCCACATCAAATTACACTCATAACAATAAAAGTGGCTCCGTTCACACGGCGATGATCTTTACGATATTTTATTGTATATCTAGGTAATGTTGAGATGACACGGCAATTTTATACTGCATTTGTTTTTAACAGTTCATTCGTCTAATGGGATATTAACGGGATCCCAACTTTTTACCGCAGATATCATCGCCATGTGAACCAGACCTTTGTTTTCCCAAATAAAATGAATAAACATATCAGTATTGCGACATCAAAGTACTAGGAGAACAGTAATTAATGATATCGGCTGACCATTAGCGGTGAACCTTCGAACTCTAGAGTATTTGTGTTTCTTGTTTGGATAGATGTCGCCGCCCGGGCCGACGCGCCGCTGAATAAATAACCGTCGTGAATACATCGATAGATCGTTCCAGACGACATTTTGGACATGCACCACAAATGTTACCCATGAATACGGATGGTTTGCAATGATATCACAGAGTTTTAATTATTTTATTACATTTTGGGTTTTAAGGAAATAAATGACTAAAGAATAGTTTATTATGCATAATGCATCATCAGCAATATTATAATATAATGTTCCCACTGCTGGCACACAGGTCTTCTCTCCGTGAGAGGGAGTCGTCCGTAATCCACCACGCGAGCCGAATTTGGGATATTTTGTTTATTTGGGACACGCACAGGAAATACAAACAATAAGTAATAATAAAAAAATATAAAATAAAAAACAAAAAAGGAGCATTTAAAAACTAACAGAAAATTCAAAATTCAAAATTCAAAAGTCATTTATTCAAACTAGGCTGATAATCAGCACTTTTCGAACGTCAAAATTACATAAGACAGTCCCCCAAAACGCCCACCCCTCACCACTTCCTAGTGCGTTAGCTGGGAAGAAGAAGTGGCGCAACAAACTCCCCAGCAGCACAGCTGTCTGAATAATAAGGACCTGTGCGAGGCCAAAAAGGCTCCTATCTCAGGATAATGGGGCGATATATTAAAAAAAAAAAATACCACAGCGCATTACGGTATAATCAAAGTCAATAAATAGAAAAAATAAATGATGGCTCCGCTCCGCTCTGCAGACCGAACTAGAACCTCATTTTATATGGCCTCCTTTGTATAAGACTAAGAGCCTCCTCTAATACTAGCTAAACTTAAGATAATTAATTTTAATTGGGTATTTTATAACTTAACCGACGATTTGGAGTGGAAGAGAGGTTCTTACTTCAATATTATGAGAGAGCTCATTATCGGGCCACTCTAATAAAGTAGAAAGAGTAAAGTGGGAAGGTTTTTTATTAGACTGTGCCAGTTCGTTTCAATGTTAAATTTAACAATACTGCTATGCTTTTTATCGCACAGCTGTTGATAAACGTAAAGAAAATTAAGTGTATATTGAAACTGACTTTCAGTTATAACACTTAAAGTAAGTAATAAAATAATAATAAATCCTTAATTGGCATATTACGAACTAAGAAATAAGGAAGTAAGTATTTTTTTAACTTATCAACCAAAGCTTGAATTTTATGTACAAATAATTAATGACACCCACAGCTAAACGTCTTATCGTCGTCAGGGACATCGATAATATTTTCGTGACCACACAGCTTACAATCATCTTCTTATTTGACCTCCAAGCGTACCCAGATTTTCTTTTACCCAGCAATGTCTATAACATTGCAGTCTTGACTGCAGTTTGTTACTAGAAAGACAAATTCTCTTTCACATGCTTCTTAACTCCTATAAACAATATGTAAAGAAAAATCTGTCCAATCCAAAAGGGGCTTATAGATACTGCTACCAATAATAAAAAAAACTTTTTGGTAATGTTATTCATTACCAAAAAGTTGTTTTTTAATAATTATTTTAGATAATAAAAATGTTACTGCTATATAAAATTCACATTTTTAGTACCTACCAAAATTACCCAAAATTCATTAAAAATTTGCAAATTTTCATAAGTTATGAATTTTAGACACCCGGTAAACGATGGCCGCCTGCGCCCAATGTAGGTAATAACCTGGTAAAACACCCCACTGAAAAATTTGTGAGTTTTTTTTTTTTTTTTTTTCTTTAAAATAACCACATTAATATACTCTCAGTACAATACCTAACAAGACACTCACGGATAGGACAGGGAGTTTATACATCTTGTACAGTTACTTAACAATTTAAAATTAAAAACTACGGCTGGAGAAAAAGGTCAAGTACTTAGTACTAACATCTAAAAAAGGGTGTCCCATGACTTTTTTATAATTTATGATTATCATGTATACAAAATCAAAAGCTTTTGACACTTAAAGCTACGTGCAGACCAGCGCGACGCGACACTGGCTATTGTTATACCGTCAAGTTTTCTTAGAAATTGTATTGTTCGCGGCGTCGCGTCGCGCTGGTCTGCACGAAGCTTGAAACTGACTTTTTCGGGCATAGGTAACGCTTTTTCGTTTCGTGTCGATTTCCACGAGTAGGTATACTCCTACCGCAAGCCGCGTTAAAGAACTTCGTTCCAATTTATCAGCTTTGTTTTCACTTATTCGATCAGAATACAACTAGTAGATATAATAAAGTTTTAATCCATCAAATAGTCGTTGTGAATTCATTCATATTTGCCGTCTGGCAACACTGCTGACAAATTAATGACTAATGGAATTACTATTGTGAGCCATCGACATGTTAGCTAAATAAAGGTAAATTCATATTTGAACAGTCACTGTTCAATTAAATTGAATGGTTACTGTTCAATCAAATTGAATTGACCGTTTAGTTATTAATTAATCATTCGATGTTGTGTGGTAGTTTCGATAAGAGAATGATTTGTGGTTCATTGGTTTTACATTTACATTTTAGGGTATGTGTTTGGTCATTGTGTGGGCTTACACAATTTTATGTTTACTCTGTTTACTGGTTGTCCTTATCTAGCACAATCTAGCGAAATGAGAGATTATAGACCCCACCGATACCCAGTGCGAATACAGTGTTTCTGGTTTATTTATATATAATTTATTGTACACCAGATTATACATTATATAATGAAAAAGTAATACACTATAAAATATACAACGGGCGGCCTTATCGCTTACTGCGATCTCTTCCAGGCAACCTTGACCAAACTACCACCTTGGTTTCTGACCAAACCACGTCCCATATGTTGGAGTGTCCAAAGTGTAAATTTTTTGCTTACACTTCTGATTCAGAGGACCTCAAAAACGCCACTGATGCCGCGATATTGGCGTGGTCAGCGTACGGACCCAACTAATCTAACATCATAACAAATAATAATAAAATTTCACAATACCAATCAATCTGCCTAGCCTTTTTCCAACTATGTTGGGGTCGGCTGCCAGTCTAACCGGATGCAGCTGAATACCGTATTTTACATAGAGCGACTGAAAATTTCACAATACACACTGCATAAAAAAAAAACATAAATAAAAATATATTTAATAAAATTAATAAAAATATCGTCTAAAAAAGAAAAGACCTGAGTACGTACCATTTGTTAAGAAGCTTGCATATTTACCTACTGCTAAATTCTCATAAATACCAAAAAAATACCTTCACCAGCAATAACTCAAATCAAACTTCAAGAGCATATTACCATAGTGCTGAATAAACAAGAAGGGGTACCAAGGCACCACGCATCGCAGACGGCCGCGTCTGAATCACTCGCTAAACAAGCGCGATCTGTCAGTGACAGCCGCTAGAGGGCGCCCTGGGAAATTGCACATCTCGACAAATTGCTGGTAAGAGCATATCGACGAGATTGGGGAAATGGTGTGACCAATGAAAATGTGGGGTATGGAATGTTTCAGGAGGTATACTTTAAAGTTATGCTTCAATGTGTTGTCCGATACCTATGTCTTCGAATCGATTATTAATTTGTTGACGGAATTCCAAGTTCAGGATTACAAATACAATTTTAATTGCCTACAGAACCTTTTAATATACAGTAGGCGCTTGGTCTTTACCCATTTTTTTTTCCCCATGCTGGATTATTGGAAACGCCGTATAATTGGATTTCTATAGGAAATGTCAGCTAGCTAGTGAGAAATCATTTTAACACAGATTTGCAGAGTAAAATATCTTTATTAGTTTACGTAATAATAGCTACTCGTAGAATCCGACCGAACTGAAAGAACGACAACGATCAATGCACGCGCTCTGTAATCCGGCACTTTTCTGGATTGCAGAGTAGGAGACGGATATCTATGGTTGGAGAGATATGTAAATTTGAAAATTGGACGTGTCGTATTAGTGACGCCGGATTACCAAGCGCCTACTGTACATTACTAAATGCTACAAAGGGGAGTTACTGCCATGCTATTCTGTAAACATCTCACCGTGAAAGCTTGGGTGAAGTGAGCTGTCAATAGTGTCAATCCCTGTGGAATGACAGCTCACTCCACGCTCACTTCACCTAAGTTTTCACGGTGAGATAGTTACCGAATAGCACTGCTGTTCATAAGATCGGATCTGGATCCTTTAATACCACCCCTTTTTGTGCATAGGAACTGGGTATATGACTAACTCGTTGGTCAAGTGGTCGGGAGTGCTACTGCTGAGCATGAGGTCCTGGGTTCGATATCCAGGTACGACAAAGTGTTATTGGGTTTTTCTATCTGAAATTGCTCTGGTTGTGCCCGGTTGGTGGCAATAAGCTCGCCCCCTATTAAATCGGACTTAAACATAACTGGCGAAATGTGGGTTTACAAGAGATAGGTATGACGTCACGGCATCACGATAACACAGGGAATTAAAATGTATGGAAACATAATTATGAAGACGCTTTTAAATTTCCGTCCACGATAATAATATATGTTCACGTTAGAAATCATAAAATCGCTCATTGCTTTTCAAAAGTCGAATACCTACGCATACATGCCTACATAATTATCTCGAATGGCTCATCTGTTACAGATTGCAGATATTAATTGATATCAAGACGTATTCCACCCTTGCATTGAGCACAATTCAGCCAGATTATTGGCAATCAACGTCCAAACTGATTGAAATTTGCATTCATGATGATACACAGCATCACAGCATACATACCATGCGATGAAGATAGTATCTATATTGAAACGGGCATTAATATCACGGCGAAATGGACGAAATGAAAAATGGACGGTGATTCGTTTGCATATTTTAAAAATTAATAAGACTAGCAATACCTACCGGTATTGCTAGTAGCACCTGAGCCGTTTCTTAAGAGGGCGCCTAAAGGTCCACTAGTGCCACTCTTTAAAAAAAATATTATCTCGTGACTGAGAAGGAATTATGAATAACGGCTAATAAGGACCCTCGGTAAGTGTGTCTAGAATTTTCTAATACCTTTTATAAAGCTTTATATTGAGACACGAAGCAACAAAATACGATCTAAAGAAAAGCGGCCACATTCCTCTAGATCGTATTTTGTTGCTCCGTGTCTCAATATGAAACTTTATAAAAGGTATTAGAAAATTCTAGACACACTTACCGAGGGTCCTTACTAGCCGTTATTCATAATTCCTTCTCAGTCACGAGAAAATATTTTTTTTAAAGAGTGGCGCTAGTGGACCTTTAGGCGCTCTCTTAAGGTGCGTTTCCTCTGAAGCGGAGACAAGCGGAGCTGAGAGAAGACGTGCAGGAATCGACCAATCACAATGGTTGAAATGCTCATCGAATCTCTCGCTCGTTATTATTTATTATATATAATATTATTGGACGATTCCTGCACGTCTCCGCTCAGCGCCGCTCGTCTCCGCTTCAGTGGAAACGCACTCTTATTCTTTTGCTTTATATTTATGAGATTGTTTATTTAGGTATGTTACTAGGGTTTTAGATTTTGATGTATGTTTTATTTAGTTTAGTTTTATCAGATCTCTTTAAGTAGACAGATTTCCCTTGTAGAATGCTGTTGATCCCTTATTTAATCTGATTATATCACTACACTGGCTCATCACCACACCAAGCCTTTCGTGCAGACACACTTCACTTTCCACTGTTTCCCGCCAATCGTGGTGAACTGACAGTTGACATTAGTGACAGCTACCTCACTGCTGATGTGCACGAGATAGTATAAAGCTTCGTGCAGACTAGCGCGACGCGACAGCGCGACACGACACTGGCTATTGTTATACCGTGAAGTTTTCTTCGAAATTGTATTGTTCAGGTCGCGTCGCGCCGTCGTGTCGCGCTGGTCTGCACGAGCCTTAAAGCTTCGTGCAGACAGCGTGACGCGATGCCGGTTATTGTTATACCGTGAAGTTTTCTTAGAAATTGTATTGTTCGAGTCGCCTCGCGCCGTCACGACGCTCTGGTCTGCACGAGCCTTTACTAATTATTCAAATACAGTATATATTCAGATACAAATAATAAAGGAGGATCTAGATGTAGATGAATGTATTGTATATAGTAAATGTACTCAGGCGTGACTTTGCAAAAATCCATTATAAAATACAATAGACGACGTATATTTAGTAACCTAACCCGGTTAACTGTTCTTAAAGAGTCATAAAGAACCCTGTAAGACATCGACACGTGTTTCAGCTACCCAACGAGGCATCCTCAGGATGACGATTGACTTGTTGCGAACCCGGACCCAACGTATTGACACGTCAAGCGTCGTGTGCAGAGCACGATGCTTGACGTGTCAATATGTTGGCTCGTTGAGAGGAGAACCACGTGTCGATTTCTTACAGGGTTCTTTATGACTCTTTAAGAACAGTTAAGCGGATTAGGTTACTAAATATACGTCGTGTACTGTATATGTACGTAAAAGTAGCATGAAAAACAATTTCAATATAATTTAAACTGCTAACATGCATCAGCCCAAGTTTGAGAATTTTAAATTCATGACTCTACGTATGGAACTTTAAGACATGAGCGTTTCAGAAACTTATAAAGACTTATAAACACGACAACAATACGACTAAAGGCGAACCGAGCAAAACTGTCGTAGTATTTTTACTTGAGACTTGTACGCTTAGTCTGACTTATAAAAGTACGAGACTTGCAATTTGTGGGACTTGCATACTTGCATAGCTTTTACTTAAAAGTTTGGATCTGCATGGTTAAGTTAAATACTGTCATGTTTTATGCTTTCAACTGGATTTCTGAGGTTCCTTAATGAAATCGTAGTAGCTGGTTTTTTCATTCGTAGCAACAGTTCACAGTTCCTAAGAGAACATTTATTTAGTTACTTTACATCAAACATGTAACAAAAAATAAGCAATATATCGTTTTCATTATATACTTCTCTTATATGTAAATTCCATTGGCTATGGATCGCAAGCTCGGGAATTGTGATTGATGAAATTTTTCTGATTGATCACTTTAGCGATCCAAATATCGAAATTGAATTCGTGTGCTTCCCAGAAATAAAATAAATGGCAGTGGCAAACTAATATTAATGGCAGCTAGTAGTTAAAAGAAAAATGTAAAAATACTATGTAATATTTCAACGAGAACTTAATTGGTAATTCTATCCACCCTAGCCATTTATTAATTTCTTTTTGATTCATGAAAACCGCTGCTGTGTAATTACACAGTCATGTTTTCTTTATCCAAACGTACCAGGCTGCTAGAAAATAAAAGAAGTTACTTCAATTATCCTAGAATATCCGCTGTCGTCGGTGAAAAAGGCGACAGTTTAATTACATTGATGACATGCTAATATTTCACCAAATATTTTTGTATCCCCCAGTTTGCCTCGGACCCTTTTCAGGGACGGTGGTCAGTTCTGGTGACATTATATTGGCGCGAGACAGAACACCTGTGGCAATTTTATGTTACCTTAGTACTTGGTTGGGTGATTTATTTGCTGTTACGGTGATATTTTTCCGGTTTTATTTATGTTTCAGGCAATTGAATGTCTATTGAGTATTGGATGGATTTGTTCTTTTATATTTCACATTTCATTTTATTTTGATTCACATTGTTTATCACAAATCAATCAATCTGCCTTTTCCCAACTGTGTTGGGGTCGGCTTCCAGTCTAACCGGATGTAGCTGAATATCAGTATTTGACATGGCCTATCTGACCTCCACAACTGAGTTACTGATATATGAATACTCTTTGGTAGGCTGGTTGTCAGACTTTTTTGCTTCTGACGACCCGTAACGACTGTCAAAGATCCACGAATGACAGCCCGGGACCAATGGCTTAACATGCTTTTCGAGGCATGGAGGGATCCTGTTATGTAAAGGATGGTCACCCATCCACGAACCGACCGCAGCAAGCCTTCGATCGACCCATGCGGCTATTATTATTTAGCCACGAGCCCCTCATTGTTCATCTAATATTGTGGTTAAGCGGTTCTACTTTCGACGAAATTATCAGGGATTCTAAATACTAACTTTGGGATTGTTCTAAATACTAAATACTAACTTTGGGGATTGTTCTAAATACTAACTTTCCTGCTGCCATCTTGTTGTACAGTTTTACGGACTTTAATATTAATTTTCGTCTTCGATTTGGCTAAATACAACGTTGTTCTCGATTTTCCAAGTTGGTATTTCCAATTTAGTTTCCAAAAGCTTAATTTTCTTTACTCCTCTTACTACAAGATTAAATCTTTTAATTTCCTTATTCAAATAATGTACATTACCATACGCACGTTACCTTTTATAAAAATAACCGAAGGTATAAAGGCGTACGCTCACCAGCGCGCGGCGGTTATCACGCATGAGCGCTGATCAAACGCGATTATCTGCCGGAGCGTGTGCGGGACACCTCACCGAGCATAGGCCGTCATCGCTTTTTAATGTGTGCACACGCCTTTAGTTTGTGTTTTTTTATTATTATTTGCGAGTGAAGCACAGGTAGTGTTCAAAGACTGCCAAGTTTTTATTTGAGTTACCTAATTAGGTTTCAAAATTTTATGCTTTTCCACTGCTCGGCTCGGAACATACAGTGAGTCTTTTATGTGAGAAATGCTTCTAATTCATGGAAAAGTAGATTACGCCTGCATTTCTGGATAAAATGGAAAATAGAATAATCTGTATTTAATTTAGTTTGCGTTTCAAACTTTACAAGAATTAAAAATAGAAACATCAATCTTGTCACGATTAGCTGCCATTTTCCTTCATTAAAATATTTCGAAGTTTTCTGCCACGTTATTTTCATCAAATTGTATATTTAGTCTACAGGTGATTTAAAACGATTGCTACTCGTACTTATTGGGACACTCGGGAACGCAATTTCGAATCTCATCAAATCGCATTGAATTTTCCACATCCGAAAGGCGGTGCTCTCGACTGGTTTAATGAAAAGGCACACGACGCAGAATCGCTAAGCTTTATAAAGAAAATCTTCACTTTGAGATATTTTGTACATCATAGAAATTTATTATATTTACTTTCAAATTGTAGTTTTAAATATACTTCCTTCTTGTGTGTTGCTTACTAACTTACTTAAGATTAAATCTTTTAATTTCCTTATTCAAATAATGTACATTACCATACGCACGTTACCTTTTATAAAAATAACCGAAGGTATAAAGGCGTACGCTCACCAGCGCGCGGCGGTTATCACGCATGAGCGCTGATCAAACGCGATTATCTGCCGGAGCGTGTGCGGGACACCTCACCGAGCATAGGCCGTCATCGCTTTTTAATGTGTGCACACGCCTTTAGTTTGTGTTTTTTTATTATTATTTGCGAGTGAAGCACAGGTAGTGTTCAAAGACTGCCAAGTTTTTATTTGAGTTACCTAATTAGGTTTCAAAATTTTATGCTTTTCCACTGCTCGGCTCGGAACATACAGTGAGTCTTTTATGTGAGAAATGCTTCTAATTCATGGAAAAGTAGATTACGCCTGCATTTCTGGATAAAATGGAAAATAGAATAATCTGTATTTAATTTAGTTTGCGTTTCAAACTTTACAAGAATTAAAAATAGAAACATCAATCTTGTCACGATTAGCTGCCATTTTCCTTCATTAAAATATTTCGAAGTTTTCTGCCACGTTATTTTCATCAAATTGTATATTTAGTCTACAGGTGATTTAAAACGATTGCTACTCGTACTTATTGGGACACTCGGGAACGCAATTTCGAATCTCATCAAATCGCATTGAATTTTCCACATCCGAAAGGCGGTGCTCTCGACTGGTTTAATGAAAAGGCACACGACGCAGAATCGCTAAGCTTTATAAAGAAAATCTTCACTTTGAGATATTTTGTACATCATAGAAAGGACATCATCTTTTTTGGTCCAAATATGAAAGTGCCGGCCAATAAAAAAATATGCTGTATTCCGTTAGAACTTGTCCCCCTGAGTATTTATTATTATGACACCAAAGCTGTAGGGTCATTGTCCTTGGTTTTATTGGAGTTCAAAAATTCAACATCTTCATACATTTTCAGTGAATTTAATAAACAAAAACAAATGATTTGTTCTACCATATTTTTATTTTGAACATCGTTTAGTAAGATATATTGGTTCTTGACCTATTTTGGACATGTTGATCTTGTTTTGTGTTTTTGAGGATTATAAATAAAATATATATACAGGGGTTATTTTGTTTAATTAAATACTATAAAATCATCGTCGTCTGGTACAACAATAATGTTCTCCAATCCATAAACTGGAGGGGTTATTGCTGGCAAATGTCGTGCATGGCTCATGTACCATATAATGCACATAATATGGGAGCAGCATCCAATTGTTCGCTTTCCTATGATGCACGAACAATAATAGTGAGCGATTGCTTGTCGGCCTGATAACGACCTATCGATTATAATGTAGACATAATACTGTCTTGCTCTAACATGCCGCGATTGCAGTCGGCCTCTTATCATCCATAAATCATTGCCCTGCAATTCCGCCAAGTCTTCATTTGATAACTCATTGCTGAGCTCAATTTGTGAATGCTCCATTGTCAAGGACGTGCTCACCGTAATAGCTTTTGGCCTGTTTTAGTTGATAAACGCCCAGAGCCAATAAAAATAATTCGTTCTCATCCATTCTTGGAAAATCTACGAACTCTGGCATATCTGCAGTCATTAAAGTAAGATGAGCACGTCTGCGATTGAAGTTCCAGTATTACAAGATCTGCCAATCTATTTGGCATATTAATTCTTTGGTGGATAATCTCTAAAATCGCATCAGCATTTGGATTATCTTCAATCAAAACATGAAAACGATTTATGATCGCCGCTGCTATCTTGAAATAGTCGAACATGCTGGGAAGGGCTCTATTATTATATACATTTCGCAACAGGCGAAAATCTCTTTTGGACCTGCCGTTGACCACTTCAACCACCCAACGACAGATTGTTATCAGTCTGGACTTATTGGCCTGATCCGTGGTTAGCTGTGTCTCATTTGGATACTTTGTTTCAGGCATATGTTGTACGTATCCGCAAGATTCCAGATTTCTTGCTGAGTCTCGAAAACCACGGTCCAGAATAAAAACATCTCCACTCCTATAAAACCAGTGGAAGGCACTGTCAGCATTATTAAGCATGTCATTCATTATATCTGCGTCAGACGTGGTGGCAGCATATGGTCCGTTAACTTCGATGATGTGTCCATCACAAGAAACCAAGAGGAACGGTTTTAGGAGGTTTCTGTATTTGTGATGGCTGTAAGACTTGCGTTGGAAAAAATAATTTCCACTTTTTTGCAGATAGATGTACGTGCCATCACAAATCGTGATCGCTTTCCTTTCATCTTCTGGGCTCGATGGGTTCCCAAACAGATTGTTGGGTAGAAAAAGGTTCTTGTGTGCTACATCCTCACGGGAAATATGGTCAAACCCAACATTTAAGGGCACAAAATCTTCTAACAGAGCGTTGCGTCCGATTTTTAACCACGTATGAAACGCTGTTTCGCTACATTTAAAAATATTAGCAAGCCGCGCATTCGAGTCACCTGTTCTTAACTTGACTAATACTGCCGCCAGTACGGTTCTTTTATTCTTTTTAGTTCTCAGACTTGGTAAACTGTCTAATAATTCAGTAAACTGATCTTGAGTCAGTCCTGTCCAAGTATGAAACTCGGCCGGTGCTATATTTTCATACTGCTCAAAATCAAGTATTTCCTCCGTAATATGTCTTTGTAACATCGACACGATAGTCATTATTTGAGCTGCAGTGAATTCCTCAGAAGAGTTGTCTTGTACAGGAAGTAAATGCCACTGATTTTGCTCCACGTGTTCATTACAGACACGCGCGCTTTCTGGCACGAAATAGCTGTAGCGGCATACCATGCGAAAAATTATGTTCTCTGGAACACGACGGCGAGATTAATTCTTACAATGTTGGAAAATGCAACTATTTGCGGTGTTTGGAGCACGAAGAAGACCTGGCAAAATCAGCGAAATTGGTCTTGGATTTGGAACTTCCGATCGATCACGGTCTTGATCAGCTTGCTGTTCAGCCTCCCGAATAAGTCGCTGGTGCATTCGTTCCGTTCTTTGCCAACAGGGTCGACAAATGAACGCAGTAGGCTCCAACTGTCGAGCTACTATATCTTCTATCACTATTTGGGCGATATCAAGATGTTGCATTTCTCTGGAAACCCAATCATATCTTCGCCGATTCTCTGTCGATGCACGGCACGAGATACACAACTCTGCCATGACTCGCAGCAATGTTCAAACTTAACAACGGAGATAACAAAAACAAAACAAATCAAAGCACAAGAACTAGTGGGCATCACACGGACATACACGGCAGCGTTGCTTTCGGTACTAAACAATACACGCGAATGCGAGCAAACGAATGAGCATAGCGCGATGGCGGTGGTGCGCGGGAAAGAGAGGGGCATCTGCTCGCTGCACCGTATTCCATTGTTCGCGTGAGTGTTTACCTGCACGGCCATTGTTATTGCCATTTTTTAGGAAAAAGTCCCGGCATCCCAGCCGATTATGCCACTAATGATACTCATTAGTGGTTTAAATGAGATATATGTTATCTTGTCAGAAATAGGTCAAGAACCACTGCATCTTACTAAAAATGTTCAAATGTCAACAAGGTATGGTAGACAAATCATTTGTTTTTGTTAATTAAATTCACTGAAAATGTATGAAGATGTTGAATTTTTGAACTCCAATAAAACCAAGGACAATGGCCCTACAGCTTTGGTGCCATAATAATAAATACTCAGGGGGACAAGTTCTAACGGAATACAGCATATTTTTTTATTGGCCGGCACTTTCATATTTGGACCAAAAATGTATGAAATCGCGATGATGTCCTTTATTATATTTACTTTCAAATTGTAGTTTTAAATATACTTCCTTCTTGTGTGTTGTTGCGATTATTATGGAATAACAGAATAGGAAACGTTAAGTAGCGTGGGTCACCTACAGGAGTGTCATGAAAAAGCAGATCTTTTTTTTTTTGTTTTCTTATATAAATTTTAGTGTTTTCCAGCTTTCCGAATGATAAATATCCGACTATCGCGTATTTTACCGATTTAACAAGCCCCGGTTAAACACGGTGTATGTAACCCATGATACCAGGATCGCATAATTGCTAAGATAAGGTGCGTTAAGTACACATATCATATTAACGATATTGATAGTAATATCATAGATACGAATCTAGAGTACCTGTCAGTGCGATGTAAATAATTACATTGTTATCAAGACAAGATTAAAACATTAGTGCAAAATTTTCATTTCAATAAATGTGCATGTGACAAAAACACCAATACTGTTTTTAGTTCAATAACTTCACGAAAAATTCAGAATTATAATAAATAAATAAATAAATAAAAATTCAGAATTCCGGCTCGAAGACTAACGAAGGTACGGTATTTTTTTTTTATATGGCCTTAGAAATCTTTTAGTTAATCTTAGCAATATAAACTGGTTTCGTTCATCAGAAAAAAGATATGCCGATTTCAAATTTATTATGGGCCCAAATTACGACAAAATCAGTAAATAAAAATATATATAAACATCCGAATTGATAACCTCCTCCTTTTGGAAGTTGGTTAAAAAGTGATAAGAGAGTGTTACGTCTATAGATGTTTTATTAAAACTTATATCTATGGTTACGTCATAATGATTTGTGCTATGGGGGTGAGAACGATTTCTTCAATGATAGGTACCAGCCATGCTATTCTGTAAACATCTCACCGTGAAAACTTGGGTGAAGTGAGCTGTCAATAGTGTCAATCCCTGTGGAATGACAGCTCACTCCACGCTCATTTCACCTTAGTTTTCACGGTGAGATGGTTACAGAATAGCACCGCAGTTATTTTGTTTGCAAATACTTAAAGTGTTTATAAATCGGGTCAATCTGTTTCTACATCTACGAGTATTTTGTAATTTGATAACGTAAACTGTTCTATCCAGCGGTTGCACGGAGTCCCTCCACCCCTAAAAATATAAACATTTTAAAACAAATCGTTCACTTTTTAAAATGAGAACAATCATCATCTAAAGGTGGGTTTAGAGTTTTAGACCAAACGAACAAGGCAACTAGAACAAGAGCACTATTTTCCTGATATTCCACGAAAGAATGCTATATCCTTGTTTTCAAAAAAAGAATTTGGTGGAGTGAATGTGCATTCGTTCGTTTGGTCTAAAGCGACCTCTAGGCTGCGTTTCCACCAGAGATGTGCGAGGAGGCGTAGCGAGGGATGTGTTTTTTAAGAACCAATGAAGCTTAATTTTCCTAGCCACACTCAGCACAGCTCCTGTGGAAACGGCTTAGCGGAGCGAGGTTTTTGTACGTACAAAACAAGCGAGGGATGTGTGCGAGGGTTGTGTGCGACCGATGTGTGCGAGGGATATGTGCGAGTGATGTGTGCTAGGGATGGACGCGAGCGAGAAATCGCATCTGGAAAGAGCTCGCTGCACATCCACGCACCGCTCATCGGCCTAGCACACCTCTGGTGGAAACGCTCACGTCGTTTCACAGCTACGTTACAGATTCCCACGCCGCTCAGCTACACCACACATCTCTGGTGAAAATTCAGCCTTACTAAGCGCCCGAAAACAAAAGAAATCTGTATAATTTTACACGGGTAACTTCCTATTGTAGCCGATAACCTTTTTGAATTGCCTAGGCCCAAAACTCTCATTAATTATTCAAAAAGTGAAAACAAATGTTTTATTGTAATGATAATTGGTTCTCAGCGTAATAGGAGTTCAACAATGTGAGAGCGTGTACGACCGTTCATGAAATGCAAATGAATACCAGTCCGTTTTCATGTCGCCCTGGTACCTAATTCTACCATTCCGTATTACATGACACACTCTGCTACCTGTATAACAAACATGAAATTACGGCTATTTGCATATAAAGGTGGTTATTATTGTTTATTTTGTGTTCGTAAATATTAAATTGTTTTATGTAAATTAGGTAACATTACGCCAAATCACGTAAGTTTTATTTTGATTACCTATGCGTTGCGTTATATTCAAAATTTGTTATCTAAAACGAACAGTTAATTAAACAGCGGACAAATAGATATAGAGTTACTTACCCATTTCACATATCCTACTAATAATAAAAATGTGAAAGGTGGTATGTTTAGATGTTTGTTACTCAATCAAGCAAAAACGACTGAACGAATTTGGATGTTTGGCACACAGATAGTTTATAACCTGAATCAACACATAGGATACTTTTTATCTCGATAAATGCCATGCAGGCGACCGCGGGCAAAAGCTAGTAATGCAATAAACGTAATGATTCGCTCGAAAGTCGATGTTCGAAAGTTAGACGACTGCAGCAAGAAGTTTTTAGTTGCACCTCGTTATCAGTTAATTTTGCTGACCGTTGAAAAAGTTCACAAAGCGGTAAAATCCATATTTTACGTCTGCGATAAAATTAGTTTTCCCGTAGTTTCTTTTCAACATTAATTTTATAAGACTTTTACTTTGACCTAAAAGGGAAGTACAATTTTGAACATAAAAATGTTTTTTACGGCCAATTCGAATTTGGTCTTAAGGCGAACTATCTTGAATAGACTTCTTAGGGACATGACAATCTAGTCAAAGGAAGTGGTTGTGTTACATGCAGGGCTTGGAAAACCGGTATTTTTTTCACCACTGGTACGGGTATAACAATCACACCAAGGCTTGGTGTGATTGTGATACCGGTACCAGAGTAGTACCTGTGAGTACTATTGGTAGTACCAATAGTACTTCTAATACCGGTACTAATTTGGTACCGGTATTAGAAGTAGTACCTGTAGGTACTATTGGTACCGGTACCAGACGTAGTTCCCTAATTACTATTGGTATTTCTAATCTAGGATCGATAGATGGCGCCACAAGGTGAACATCTAAGTTTGTTAAGCTCCGTGTTGAATATTTCCTAAAAATAAAAATACTGTGAAATTAAACCTAAATTTATAATTAACGTGAAGGTGCTAGGACAAATATCAAGTGAAAGTGTTATTCAAGCTCTCTCTGACGGTCATCTGAGAAGCTATCGTAATTAAAATCACAGAACCAAGTGCAGTTCAACTACGATTATAACGTTTAAAAGTGCTAAAACACCAAAGTATTTTCAATATTATAACGATTAGTCACAATAAACGAGATCAAGAGCGTAAACAGTGAACATATTTACGTATTGTGTGACAAATGTTGTTTTGAATTCAATAAGAAAAATAACCGTCGAACTAAATTCAAAAAGATTGAATCTACAACTAGAACCTCTATTTCATTATAACTCGCATAAGACTGATTGGTCTGGCGGTTTAAGAAGCTGCTTTTTTACGTGACGAAATACACGCTTAGGGTGCGAGTTCAAATCCCAGTCAACATAGAAAGGACTTTTTTCAATTGTTGTTCCTTGTAATTTATAAAATAAAAATGGAATTCTTCGAGAACATAACGTTTCGAATGAAATCACGAGCCGTATCATCAGACGATTTAAGGCGGATGCATAGATGATCTCACTGCCATTTTGTCGCTAGATGGCGACACATCCACAATTTCGAACATTTTCAATTTTTACACCTAACATAGAAATTTTTAATAAACAACTTTATTATAAGCGGAACCTAGGGCATTAACTTGATTTTTTTAGATCATCACTGTGCTTGTTAACTGGTATCATACAAAGATTAGAACAATTTAATGATTTAGCCGCATGAATTTACTCTTTACACACACATGCAAAGTAAATAGTAGTAACTTCCGACTCCACTAGATGTCGTTTTATTAAAACATGGTTGGAAATTAAAATGTCCAGATGGCGTTAATTTAAAGAAAGAGGACCAAATTATTTATAAGATGAATATCCTTACATTATAGCAAAAACTGAAAACAAATATTAATTTACTAATTAAGCATACTTTAAATTACTAGAGGATTGTTATGTTCCAATCTATTTCTTAATAATATAATTACTTATTGGGATATGCATACTTTTGTTTCTAGGCTCGATATCAGATAGGTACCTTTTCACCATAACAAATTATTCAGATAAATTATTTTGGGTAATAAAGGTACGAGTATATTGTTCCTATATAGGTTGTTGTAATGTGACTGAACCTAAATAGTACCTAACGTGTAAATAAATTGTGACCTGTACTAAATAAATAAAAGATTATGTATTCAATTGTAAAGCGTTTTATTGTATCTTACTATAAATTAATAATATTTATCTATGGTTAATATTTTCATATAAATATCGTTTTATTTACTCTCACTGCATTTACTTACCTAAATATTTTCTGGTTGGATTCGAACCATCGACTCGTAGGTACCACCACACAAAGATAACATAAGTACTTTTTTCAATATTTTGATATTACAATAATTATGATTCTGAATTTAGTATTAGAATGAATTATGTAAGTACGTAGAATCATTACGTAGGTACGTAATTACAAGTCAAGATTTTTTAAATTTAGTTTCCAATTTATGTGATTTCGGAAAAATTACAATTTCTACATGGTGTACTTTCGGCTGCAACACGTTTTTATGGCCTTTTTATGAGTAGGTAGGAGCTTACGTAGTTATCATTTTGAAATCATCTTAATTTACAAACCCGTAAATTTGACAACATAATACACCATTTGAAATAAGATTAGACATTTAAACAAAACTTTTTTACAGTCCGTTCAACCGATTCTGACTTCTGTACCGTAGGAATAAGGATGGCCTCAAAAGCAAAACAGTGGTTACAAAACCAACTGCTTACTGCAGCTGCCGTGTCATGCCATCAACGCAATAGAAGTCAAAATCGGTTAAACGAACAGTAAAAAAGGTTTAGTTAAATGTCTAATCTTATTTCAAATGGAGTACTTATAGGTACGCTTGGGTAGATATATTGGAAGTATTGGAACTAACCTAGGTACCTACATACTTTTAATTTACTTACCAAACTAATTCCGTAAGTACCTACCTATCTCCGAGAATCTTCTCTAATAAAATTGTGTTCAGTAAGTATAATAGGTAGGTACCACAGATGAATAAATACGCATAACTGGTGAAATACGGGTGTACTATAGGTAGGTACACATCAAGCTATACATTTCCAGTTTATACAGACCTCGCATTGTACGGAAATCCTATACAATGCGAGATCAGCATAAACTGGAAATGTAAAGCTTGATGTCATGTGTAGCCGTATGTACCTACACCTCTGCCTAATCCTTTGGGATGACTCATGACTGATGATTTAAGAAATACTCTGATGTTTAAGAAATGCTCGATGATAACTTCTAATGATAATGAGTGATCCAATTATATGTAAGTAGGTGCGCCCCGCGGTTTTACCCGCATAAGTCTCGATCCCGTATATATAATATATCCTATGTCCTAGTCTAGCTCATGGTCTACCCATGCGCCAAATTTCATCCAAATCCATTCAGCCGTTTTATCGTGAAGGCGTAACAAACAAGTTCACTTTCAAATCATATTTATAATATTAGTTAGGATAGTAGGTAACTACTAACAAACAGCCTCGTTGGTCTAGTGGTTACAAGTAGGTACCTACAACTGCGCGTGAGGTCTTGAATGTAGGGAACGCGCTGCGAACAGTACAGTGAAGCATGCCAAAACTACACCGCCGCTCTGTGCATCATACATAATGTGTTTGACTCAGGTGTGCCAGCTAGATAGAAACATAATGTCAAAATCCGCGAATAATATAGGTACCTGGTACCTAGGTGGCAGTGGCGAGTGCTTGCAGCGGCCGCTACAAAAGGTCCTTTGACCACGCCGCCGCGTGCCGCCAAAACCATTAGTAAGTCAGTGCAATGTAATTCTTAAGTAATGGCGATAAGGTATAAATTAGAATGATTGACATTTGCGAGGAGATTTTTAGTTGGAAATAGAGAAATGATTATTTTTTTGTAAAGGTAGTCAATCATCCTGATTTATACCTTAAAACAATGAGAAAAGAGTCACATTGCAATGACTTACTATTTTGCTTATGATTTTATTTCACTTTGGAATAGTCTGTCAGTCTGCCTAGCCCTTTCCCAATTGTGTTGGGGTCGGTGTCCTGCAGCTGAATACCAGTATTTTACATGAAGCGACTGCCTATCTGACCTCTACAACCCAGTAACTGGGTAATACGATACCCCTTGGTAAGACTGGTGGTCACTTTCGTGCTTCTGACGACCCGTAACGACTGTCAAAGATCCACGAATGACAACCAGCAGCCTAATTACGTAATGCACGATCAATAATAAATTGAAACAGATTGCTAGTCCATTGCTTCATAAGTTCGAAAAAAAAATCAGCTCAATTTTTTTTTCGAACTTATGAAGCAATGGACTAGCAATCTGTTTCAATTTATTATTGATCGTGCATTACGTAATTAGGCTGCAGGACCACGAGGCACGGAGGAGTCTCGGTACCTATATAAAGATGGTCCTATGACGAAGATCGTCTACTACTGAACTCAGCTCGGAATGCACCGCCATATTAAGCTTCGTGCAGACCAGCGCGACGCGACAGCGCGACGCGACTCCGGTTATTGTTATACCGTCAAGTTTTCTTAGAAATTGTATTGTTCGAGTCGCGTCGCGGCGTCGCGTCGCGCTGATCTGCACGAAGCTTTACTCTCTTGGCGGCGATTTGCATCGCGACAATTACTAAGAAATATGCTCCTTTGTTGATGCCGCTCTGTTAAGGCTCCTACAAACAGGCGCGACACGCGACGCGACTCAAAGACACCGCTCGGCGCGCGACGTGCGGTGTCTTTGTGTCGCGTCGCGTGTCGCGCCTGTTTGTAGAAGCCTTTATTCGGGTTTCGCATCACGTGACGCGAATTATCTGTGTCGCGGCGCTACAGGTCGCCCCTGTGTGAAGTGTCGCGCGCGTTTTCATAGAAATTGTTCTACGGATAAAATATCGCAATATCGCGTAGCGCGACAAGTCGCGCTGGTCTGCACAAGCCTTTACTCACTAAAAATCATTAGAAGAATTTCCATGATGTCTTTTCAATGTTGCTTGCACTTTTTTCCGCGATTTTCGCGGCCCTGAATACATATGTCGTAGGTATATAGGCAAGTTTATTAGTCGGATTCATCTTAGGCAGAGTTGCAATTCAATCTGTAATCAAAAAGAATAATTAAACACAACAGCAAAAGTATCATAATTATGAAATGCTTCAAGAAATTTGTATTAGTCAGAAATAACACCACCATTTGTCACCATCAATCAAGCTGTCAAGCTGTGTGTGTGTGTGAAAATTTGCAAAACAACTGACAGAACATGAGAACAGACCAAATAGAGATGTCAATCTGAGATCGATTGAGCAAAGAATCGATTTTTTGGAACAAATAAAAACGTTTTTTCAAATCGATATCTAGTACTGAATCGATACAGGGAATCGATATTTCACCCTAGAACATCAGTTTTTTGTTTGTTTGAATTGTTAAGAATTGTGGTGGCGGGAAAATTACGAAGCATATCCAGTGCAAATCCTTTTGCGTAAAAATACGGATTTTTTCCAGATATGAGACTAGTTAAATTCTTTTCGCTCATCGATCGTTTTTTCGCCCTCGTAAACGTGTACGTTACCCTAGCAGGAATCGTTTTTCGGTTTTTTTTTCAAAACGACAAGGGGCACCAATTTTTTATGTAGGGGCACATTTACAGCAGATTAGGCACCAACTATACGTTCCACTCACTCATATAACTATAGGAGACACTTTCTTGCTAGGGTAACGTACACCCCGTAAACCCCTACATTGCGAATTTCATCGAAAACGAATGATTGATTTTTGGAAAATCATTTCTTTATTTGTGAATCGATTTTTCATATTTCCTTTCGAATCAATTCAGTAACGGATCTTTTTCAGAGAGTTTTTTTTTGGTTCCTTTCGTTCCTCTGGGACAGGCAAAGTGAGTTTTTAGAGAGAATTGACGTCCCTATTAGGGTGAAATATTCGAAATTTAGAGTAGGTAGGTATGTGATGTGATGACAATCAACGAGTGTTGCTAACGTTTGATTTTGTATTTCCTCTTCTAAATCTTACACTTTTTTAAGTTTTAAGGGTAATTACTATTATAATATAACTCTGTATCACCTTCAAGCAGAAAAGCATCCTTTGGACATAAAAATAACACTTACCGTCAATAAAACACAAAAACACTTCACTTTTAAATAAAAACTCCTTACTTAGCTGTTCAGACGAGCGAAATTGGAACTACAGCTACCATTTTGAGAACGTCATTTCGCTGACAGTTAAAAACCCCGAAACCATAAATGAATGATGTATGTACCTATATCATTCATCGTTTTAAATATCAGAACATCCTACAACTTACTACTAAAATACTGCCCTATGTTTTATTTCCCCTTTTTCTTGGTAAACTTCTTAGATGGCAAGACCAATTTATCTCGACGCACTTTGACGTGTGCTAATAATACTAAAATGTGCAATTGTTATGAAAAATCAATGTGGTTTGTCTGTGTATTCACTTATCTTGATGGTTTCACATAAATTAAATATGATTCGATCAATAGATGTAAGTAGTACGTACGTGTCACCATTGCGTAGGTAGGTAATTAGAAAAAAAATAGGTAAATTTGCCTACGCTGATCGCCTGATTTAGGTATACCCTAAGTTTACATGAACTTCTATTCTCTGATTTTATTCAAACCAAACCAATGAATTAGTACCTAACCGTGTCAGAAAATGTATTATCAGTACCTACTTACATACAGTAGAAAGATTTTTAAATCTTTAGGTACTTTATATTTAAAGTAGATATTACAATAATTACATTAGTATTGTATCTGTGTGAACCAAATGCAGATCGCAGATATTTTTTTTCACTTTCTAGCATTCTTTCTCATTCCCTAATAAAAAACATTTTAGCAATCATAAAATGTAAAACCCGCGGGCAAACCCGCGCGCCGGCGCTAACTTTCTAGAAACACAATTTTGGAAACGATTCGCAAGTTGACAAGACAATCACGCATGGACTGACTGGAGAAATTTGGCAACAACGCGGGGTGCGTCTTGAATGGCAACGTCGCCCGTTGCATCGCCGCGTCATTCGACGTGTAACCTTCGTTACGTTCGAATTTTCGAACCAGCGCCATCTATTATAAATGTTTACCGAACGTTACGAGTTTACGTTCGGTAAACATAACAGCAAATAACTCTTTCTCGGTGGTTCTTTAAATTTCTGTTAGATGGCGCGATTCAGGTCACTCACACATGTAAAGATTTTTCGTTTTTTATTGGGTCTAATTCTCCTAGAAATACAGTTTTTTTTATAAAATTTTGGCGTTAGGCGGACATAATACATTATAAAGTCTCATTATACTTGCTTTTATTCTGCAGAAACCGTTTATTTACGGAGATTAGAACGCCTGAAAAATGTATGGCGAGGCCTGTCTATACATCCACCTTAATCAATGTGAGTGCTCGTAATAATTCCACGAATTCGCCGTTAGATGGCACTACTAGCAGTTTACCTAACATATCCTGCGACGAATGCGATGCAGACATGCTAGAACTAAACAATGAAATAAAGGAACTTAAACAACAACTAAGCACAGCTCACGAAGAAATTAATAATTTGTCATTAATTAATATGGAGTTAAAACAAAATCTCGTAGATCTTAACGCTAAACATATGATGGTAAAAAAAGCTACTAGTAAAATAACAGCCGAGATAATTAACACTCCTAAAAAGAAATCTAAAACTACACCATTAATGACATACACAAATAAATCGGAAAAATACCCTTCAAAAAGCGTATCTTGTACTGCTGTAGCACCGAAGGATCTTAATGAGGTTGAGAACACATCGCTATTAAAACCACTAACAAAAAACATACCAAAAAGGAATAAAATATGCATCATAAGTAGTAACAAAGCCAATAAGATGCTACCAATAGCAGAAGACTTTTTTGACAACTACCAAATATGTCATTATCTTGTACCAAATTGCGGAACAGGGAAATTAATTGAAGATATAGACACAAAACTAATGAACTACACACGAGAAGATTTCTGCTTCATTTTGATCGGCGAAGAAGATTTTCGTAAAACAAACAATTACTACAATATTGTTGTTCAAATAAGAGAAGCTTTAAGTAAAATACAACATACGAACATAGTATTATGTCTTCCTACTTACAAGAACGACGCAGTGATATTTAATTGGAGGATTGAAACCTTCAATAATATGTTGTATCTGGATATTCAAACACATAATTATGCAGAACTTCTTGACTCAAATTTGGATTTATCCTATGATTATAGTATGTTCTCTAAGCACACTGGTCGTCTGAATAACAATGGAATTAGAAATATATATCAAAACTTAAAATGGTTAGTGGATGAATATTTCTATGATTGTACCAAACAAATTATGATGACTACTAACGTTCAACATGATGATACCCACGTTACAAACTCGTTAGAAAATTCAGATTTTTTTCGTCTATAGTAACATTAATATTGTACATCAAAATATTGCTGGCCTTTTAAATAAGTCGGACTTGCTAACTATTCATCTCCAAGAGTTATCCAAGACACACAGAGGCATTGACGTAGTTTGTATCACGGAACACTTTATGATGTTTGGTCATGAAAAACTTTTGAACATACCAAACTACAAGTTAGCCGCCTGTTATGCGAGAAGAGCAAAGAAACGTGGAGGTGCGTGCATTCTGATTAAAAACGATCTTGAGCACAAAGAACTATTGAACATTTCACGATATTCCATATCAAATGCTATCGAATGTTGTGGTATAGAATTGGTTAATCAGCAGTTAATTATTCTATGTATATATAGGCCACCAAATTCAAATAATCTCAATTTATTCTATGAAAATTTAGACATTATTTTAAAGATATTATGTTGTAAGCCCAATAAGAAAATAATTGTATGCGGGGACTTCAATATAGACACGTTAAAAAGAAACAATATGACTCTTGACTTCGAATACTTTCTTTTAGGCTACAATCTCAAACTAGAATTACGCCAACCAACCCGGTTATGTAGTAATAGTTGTTTAGATAACTTTGCGTGTAGTTCTCGGTTAAAATGTAAATGTGAAGTGATTGACTTTGCGCTTTCCGATCACGCCGCACAGATATTGGAAGTCAAGGTAAATAGAACTTGTCGAATAGGATCTTGGCGCATTAAAAAACGAGATATATCAGTGGATAACTTAGTAAGGTTCAAAAACTATCTTCAATGTCTATCCTTTTCCGACATATACAATACCGAAGATGCAAACGATGCGTATGACCACTTTCTTGAAATCTTTCGTTTGTTATATGACCTATGCTTTCCATACAAACTAGTAACTATAAAGGCAAATAAAAATATTAAATGGGTTTCACGTGGTATACGTATATGCAGTAGAAAACAGCGACATTTATTATGGAAATATAGGCATAGTTCATCGCATTCAAATAAGAATAACTTTAAAAGTTACTCAAAAAGATTTCGGAAAATTATTAAGTTGACCCAAAAAGCACAAAACGACTACTACATTAACACCTCTAGTAACAAATCTAAGGCATCTTGGCAGATAATTAATAATAAAACTCGTTCTGCCGAACCAATATCTCGGATCAATATGCACGACAACATAATTAATGACCCAAGAGAAATTGCAAATGCTTTCAATAACTACTTCATTGATCAAATTAAAAAAAATACTAAAATCTTACCTGAAACTACTAAATTAGTTAGCAATCCTCACTCAATGTTTATGCCTCCAGTATTGCCCCAAGATGTGATGAGAGCAATACATTCTTTAAAAAATAAAAATAGTGTCGGGTATGATGGTTTAGCTACTAAAGTTGTAAAATATGTCGCTGATTGTATTTCTGTACATCTAAGTCACATTATAAATTTATGTATATGCTCTGGTGTTTTCCCAAATGCCTTAAAAACAGTTATCGTCAAGCCGCTTTTTAAAAAGAATAATAACGAAGATTTAGCTAACTACAGGCCAATAGCCCTAATTCCTGTTTTCTCCAAAGTCATAGAAAAGATAATTTATGAATCGGTTGATAAGTTTTTAAATAAATATAATATTTTATGTCATGAACAGAAGGGTTTTAGGAAAGGCAAGGGTATTAATACGGCGACATACGAACTATTAAATATTATCATGAAAAACGTAGACAATAAAATACATACATGCGCAATTTTTACTGATATGAGCAAAGCCTTTGATTGTGTTCATTACGAAACCCTGCTTAATAAGCTAAATGTCTATGGTATTAGAGGTAACATCCAGAACCTCATAAAATCGTATCTAAGTGACCGCAAACAATACACGGAAATAACGAAAATTTGCGTTAAGACTAAGCGTGAAAAGAAATATTCATCTGAATACAGAATTATCAGATATGGTGTACCTCAGGGCAGTGTGCTTGGCCCACTACTGTTTTTGCTCTACATAAATGACTTGCCACGTTACATTCAGCATCCAATGATCTTGTTTGCTGATGATAGCACCGCATTAATAAAATGCACTGACGTAAAAAAATATGAATTTGACATAAATAATACACTTAAGGACATAGTAAATTGGCTTGACATTAATAATTTAATCATAAATTTATCGAAAACGAACATAATGCATTTTTATCAACGCTCACGGGTACAACAAATGACTATAGAATACGACGGACAAAAAATTGACCAAGTAACAGTGACCAAATTTTTAGGTATATTAATAGACAGTCAGTTAACATGGAAACCTCAAGCCGAAGAGGTGTGTAAAAAACTAAGCACTTCTGCATATGTGCTATTCAATTTAAGTAAAAAAGTGAGTACAACTACGACATTGGTAGCTTACCATGGTTTAGTAGCATCAATTCTGCGATATGGAATTGTATTCTGGGGTAATTGTAGTTTGAGAGAACAAGTTTTTAAGGCCCAAAAACGATGTATAAGGGCAATGTGTGGCCTGAAAATGACAGACAGTTGTGTACCTATGTTTAAGTCCCTAAAAGTGTTGACATTTCCCGCATTATATATTTTAGAAATAGCCATTTTTGTGAGAAAGCATAAGAATTACTTTCTAACAGTATCAGAAACTAGAATAAGGCCTGTTAGAAGCCAATATAGGAACCTATTGCAAAATGGTAATTACAATACAGCTTTACTTACGAAAAGTGTTTTTGGCATGGGTCCTACCATTTATAACAAAATACCGAATATTATTAAAAATCACCCAATCCAAATGTTTAAAAAGAAACTGACAGCCCTATTACTTGATAAGTGTTATTATTCAATTAATGATTTTTTAAATGACCCTACTCTTTAGATGTAATTATTGACATTGTATTTTTTATTTTATTTTTTATTATTATTCGCATTAACCTAGTTTTAAATTCTATAATTTGCATGCCTAATTGGTAGATTGTACAAGGATCTCAACATTTTGTAAACACCTATATTTATGTACCTACTTTCAAAGCAAATAAATGATTATTATTATATTATTATTATTATTAATCAGTATCGGTACTGTGCTACCAAAACCTGTACCAAACAAATATTTTCGTAAGTGAGAAAACAGTTATGGTAAGTATGAAGGATAGTTAATAGGCATTAGAAAAACAACACACTACAAAGCCGAACATTTTTTAAACCAAATGTGCTTTAATAGGTTGGTTTCTGGTCAGCACGCTTAGCATGAACAGAATAGAAACTGGTTTAGACGACGAAAGAATAGACAAAATGACAGTTATACAATCACAATCTGTCATTTTGTCTATTCTTCCGTCGACAAAACCCGTAGAAAACCGGTTTCTATGGTTGTCAGGCTACGCGTGCAGTCATACGATTATTTTTCTTGAACACACAAAAGTACAGACTAGATTAATCAATTATTCATGCTCGGTACTAGGATAACATACATATCCACGAAGTTTCTTACTCGCAGACTGAGACACCTTTATTATGTTAATACTTGCAGATTCCGAAATGCACTCCGTACTTCCAACGTATCCGAGTGCTTACCTGTGCAACATACAAGTGAATTTCTACTCTTCACAATTATTATTTCCTAGTAACTAAAGTTTATTTACAGTGATCTTGTGTGGGATTTTGTGAAGTTATTATTCGTTCGTGTTTTGGATAATGAAACATGGGTTTAGGATGTTATTGACAAAGTTGTTCAATGAACTTATTTGTTTTTCTTTTTTTACAGGTAAGTTGGAAATTATGGAGCAAATTTTAAATTCGGTAAGAAAAGTTAGCTTGCAAGCAGAAGAACTGGAACTCAACGGCAATCTCAAAAACGCAAATTAGGAAGACGACCATCACTCAGTAAAAAACAATTACCTATTTGTATGTTTATAAACATTCAAATAATTGTAAAAACAGTTATTAAAACATTGTTTTTTCATAAACAAGCTTGCGGGTAGTAATGATTTCTTTTTCATAAAAATTCGGTGTTTAGGTTGTTTTTTTGTACCTACAAATGTTAGAAACACAATGACAATGCCATTCAACATTAAAAAAAGTAATCTATAAACATCTTCTTTCTAATCCATAAACTCGCTCCGGATAGGTCCCTACAGACTGTTCCAATTGGCAGATACCTATCACGTGCTATCGACTGAATCGTTTTGGATACACGCACGAACTCGTAAAAATGTACCACAGATAAAATAACAATATACGCGGGAGACAAACCGTTTGCATGGTATTTTAAACACTTGACTTTTTACTCAATTTCTGTTTTAATTAGCGTTACCATCCGTCCGGAAGTCCGGATTAAACAATATATATTTATTTCTGTAAATTGGTTAGAAAAAACACTTTTGTACGTCAAATATGTGCGGTCATGTCCGGGCTTTTTGCCTACCCGTCCGGATTTTTTGATATAAGGAGATTCTTTCGGAAAATTAAAAAAGTTAATAGAATACTGAAAAAATAAAGATTTAACTAAGTAAGTAATCTCTGGAACATTTTCGCAAATATCCGAATTTTTGTCAGGGCTTTTCAAATTTAGAAATGGTAACCCTGTAGTCCCAATTGATCAGAAAACTTTGAACTCGGGGGTGTTCAAAGTTTTCTGATCAGTTCTCTAGTTGTCCAATTCCATATTAGATTTTGTAATTGGTTGACCAAAACATGAAACAATTATTAATCTAGGAGATTAGACACTTAATTAATTCGCTTTCAGTAAACAGAATTGGATTGAAATGCTAACAAGGCATAAATATGTATTCATACTTTGTCGTTTCGGATTTACCACCACAGTTACGCGCAATGCAATATTCAAATATAAAATGTTTCAAACATTTTGCTTACCATTGTGAAAAAAAACCAAAAAGTACCTATCGTAATAGCTAGGTACTTTTATGTTTTGGTTAGGTACTTTTTGTTTTTTATATTCGTTACAGGTAGGTAATAGCTAAAACCATATTGAACGCTGAATGCTTAAAAAATATATTTCATAACGTGGGTACCAGGGTTACAGGTAGGCACAGATGCTGTAACCACATTTTTTATACAACGCGTGCTTGCTCGTAAATCAAAACGAATTTTATGAACATATTTTTTGGAAGCTTAGGTTTTATTGTAAAAAAGTATTGTAACACTGTATTTCTAAATTAAATTCAATAAATAAATCGTTAAATTGTTGTTCTGTCTTTTACGACTGACAGAAATAGAATCATGTTGGAATTATTTATTGAAAGAGTGTTCCTTCAAACCCTCTTTCTTATTTACAACACGTGTAACAGAGGAATAACCAAACCTCATTTCATTTTACTGGTCACGTTTTTAAGCCCCTTGGTAACACCTCTTTCGAGCAATGCGAACCCCTAACGATTTCCAGTAAATTAATCTTTATAATCAAGTAATCAGCTCACTGCTTGGAACTACTATGTACTCGTACAAGTACGTCCTCATATAAGCACGTACTAGTGTGAGTACAAGCTTGTGATGCTTCTGCAAGCGATTCACTGTTCACATGCCATGTGTTGCTAAACTGCAAAACCACTTGCTCAGAACGTTTGAGTTCGAGGCTGAGGGAAACTATTAGATGAAAGCTTGTGGTACTTTGGTGAGGAACTTAGCTAGTAAATAGGCAGCATAATAATGTTTCTTGTACTTGAAATATTATGCCACTTTTCCTATAGCGTTTTCACAGTGGGTCAGTTGATTTGTACTGTGTTATACATATTCCCCAACACAGAATGTTCATGCCTTAAGGCCTGTTCAGATATAAGCGATATCGCTGTCGCACTCGGTAGCGATACCGATTCGGTACACGATACCGAATTGGTACACGATACCGATGCGTCAGGCAATATCGCCTTCCGAGCGCGACAGTGATATTCGCGTGCCTAATCGGTATCAGTACCGTGCGCAACAGCGATATCGCTTACTCGTTACTCTTGTAGTGTCCTAAGCTTTTAGGTAGCCATTAGTCTCAATATGACCTACCCAATCCAATTATCTACAAACATCTGGCCTGAAATGGCAAAGCTCGATTCCGGGCATATGATACGACTACCTTTGAATTTATGCAATTAGCAGGTACTTATCTCGTTCTCCAAGAAAATTCTACTGTTTTTCTGAAAGATGATATGGCTAGAAAGGGGGTGACTTCCGAGATGACGACTATGGGAGAAAAAGACACGTTGAGCCGACGGGATCCCAGATAATTTGAGACATAATCCTGACTGAAAAACCTTCACTTATATACCCTGAAAAGCCTATAAAAAATGCAATCATCAGACATACTTCTGATAACTGATAAGCAAGAGAATTTATCACATTTCGGCACATCGACATCGGTGTGATTTCCGAGCCACTGGCCGTAAAAACGATAACGGTTTTTATTTCCCTCCATTCCTTCGTTTACACATATTTTTTATAGATATCGCTACTTACTGCTTTATCGGGTTTTATATCAATGTTGCGTAGCAGTTCGATGTTTTATGCCAATTATCACCAAGGCCTTAGATATCAAGGAAATAATGCCTCCTTACCTTTAAGTGCTAGGGAATTATTTTGAAAAGTATAATTCCATTATTTATTTATTGACATGACACTACATAAAGGGACAGGTTTCCGATGCAGGCGAGTCTGTGCGGGTCGGTACCGATCGGTGCAGGTATAAAATTCCCATGTTAGCCCACATAGCGGCGGGATTTTATCGTGCACTGGATTTCAACTCTCGGCGCTGAGCAGAGCGTTGAAAATCCAGTGCACGAATGAAAATCTTATGCGCTCCCTTATAAAGAAACAGGGTTAAACTTATCGGTGCCAACTACCTGGATCAAGCCATACGGGTTTAAACGTTTGCCGGTGTAGGGTGTGTCGGAAACCTGTTTCTTTATGTAAGTACCGTCCTGCACCGATCGGTACCGACCCGCACGGGTTTGTCTGTGTCGGAAACCTGCTTCTTTATGTAAGCACCGTCCTGCACCGATCGGTACCGACCCGCACGGGTTTGTCTGTGTCTGAAACCTGCTTCTTTATGTAAGCACCGTCCTGCACCGATCGGTACCGACCCGCACGGGTTTGTCTGTGTCGGAAACCTGCTTCTTTATGTAAGCACCGTCCTGCACCGATCGGTACCGACCCGCACGGGTTTGTCTGTGTCGGAAACCTTAAAGAAAGACAAAAAAAAATCACATACAGTTTTAAGAATTGTGAATTCGTCACTTACACTTGCACAGGTCTAGCAAAGAAATTAAAAGTACGTACAAGATATCGTTAGTTAAATTAGATACTCGTATAAGTTATAAAATAATATAGAATTAAATTGAGTTTTATACAAATACGAAAGAAAATAGAAAAAATAAATTGCCATTTATGGGGCCGACATAAGTGAAAACTTAAAACTGGTATTAGCGCCATCTATATTCTATAGTAGAGCATTACAGCGCGAGCATGTCGGTGACGTGAATCCATAAGTTTACCCCCTACCAAAAAACGCTCAACGCACCTAAAGAAGTTTTCAATTCAAATACGCTGATAAAGAAGGGATTGGAAGTAAATACAATTATTCGTCGTGCTCGTAAAATTAGAGAACTGTCATGTTTTTTTCCTAGAAAAACCACAAACTTACAGCCGGTTAGTCAACCGGTTATCACAAACTATAATGAACAACAATGCTGCAAATATTGCTGCATATTTTATGTGTACCTAGTAGAGTTGCCGCGAATACTCGCTATTATTCGGTATTCGGCATTACTCGTCATTTCTTTGATATTTGTCGAATACCGAATAATAGCTAGTATTATTCGACATTCGGCGAATAGTCGTCGAAAATAAACTTTTAACGAACAAAAGAACTAATGAGTTAAAAATAATCATTTTTTTAATTATTTTCCTTAATAAAACAATACACAATATCAATTATTATCTGTAATATGTGCCTGTGCCTATCATATTCATGAAATTAAATTAGTAAGGCTTTTTAATTAATATTTAAAATCCAACAGAGGCAGATTGTGGTGCAAAAAAACAATTTTTTCTGCACGTTCTGGAGCAAGTCGGTTTCGTTTTTCCTCGTAAATTAAACCTGCCTCGGAAAATAGTCTTTCTGAATAAACAGAGCTTGCTGGTGTGATTAAGTATCGTTTAGCAAGCTTACTTAAAATAGGAAATCTATTCTTATTGGTACTCAAAGCTCACCATTCATATGGGTTTATTTTTCTGTCAGCCTTTGCTAATGCGATGTAGTTCGTAGGTAGTAGTAGTAGTAGTAGGTATGTATAACATGAAACAGATTTCTTTAACTTTATTGTTTTCTTTTCTCACAACCTTATTAGAAATTAGAAATATTTTTAATGTGTTTAATGTTTTTTTTTATGTCGAATAGTAATGTCGAGTTATTCGACTATTCGCCAAAGTGAATGGCGATTAATCGGTATTCGACTATTCGCTATAAACACTATTCGCGGCAACTCTAGTACCTAGTGCATATTGCACTACAGCGCGAGCATGTCGGTGACGTGAATCCATAAGTTTACCCCCTACCAAAAAACGCTCAACGCACCTAAAGAAGTTTTCAATTCAAATACGCTGATAAAGAAGGGATTGGAAGTAAATACAATTATTCGTCGTGCTCGTAAAATTAGAGAACTGTCATGTTTTTTTCCTAGAAAAACCACAAACTTACAGCCGGTTAGTCAACCGGTTATCACAAACTATAATGAACAACAATGCTGCAAATATTGCTGCATATTTTATGTGTACCTAGTGCATATTGCACTACAGCGCGAGCATGTCGGTGACGTGAATCCATAAGTTTACCCCCTACCAAAAAACGCTCAACGCACCTAAAGAAGTTTTCAATTCAAATACGCTGATAAAGAAGGGATTGGAAGTAAATACAATTATTCGTCGTGCTCGTAAAATTAGAGAACTGTCATGTTTTTTTCCTAGAAAAACCACAAACTTACAGCCGGTTAGTCAACCGGTTATCACAAACTATAATGAACAACAATGCTGCAAATATTGCTGCATATTTTATGTGTACCTAGTGCATATTGCACTACAGCGCGAGCATGTCGGTGACGTGAATCCATAAGTTTACCCCCTACCAAAAAACGCTCAACGCACCTAAAGAAGTTTTCAATTCAAATACGCTGATAAAGAAGGGATTGGAAGTAAATACAATTATTCGTCGTGCTCGTAAAATTAGAGAACTGTCATGTTTTTTTCCTAGAAAAACCACAAACTTACAGCCGGTTAGTCAACCGGTTATCACAAACTATAATGAACAGCTGCATATTTTATGTGTACCTAGTGCATATTGCTATATTTTAATTCGTTCTGCAATTGCAAATCATTACTATTGTTAAATGGGGATCAAAATAAACTCGTTAAAAAACAAATTGACAATCTACAACAATATCAGTGACAAACTGACAATCATTCATCATTCATCAATGATGTCATTATAAAATACAAAACAACTCGAATAATTAACACATGTAAATATTTAACCATCCAAAAACTATGTCAGGTATCAATCAATTGCAGTTGCATAAAGACTCTCGCAGATAGGCGCGACGCAAGTCTGGTGGATCAATTTCTATGACAAATGCCTAAGCACAAATGAATAAAGATGGTTCACTCCGCATTTTGGGTATGAAGCTACAAGTAGGTACGCGGCGGGTACGACTTGTCGTATTCAGTGGGCGTAACGTAGTCAGAAGATCTAAGAGTTACGCGATAGAAAGAGAGGCAACTTCTAGGAATATAACGAATGTAGGTAATTAGCGTTGTGCGACCTGAATTGCACTTTATTGTGTCGTAGCAAGAGTCGCTTTTTATTTAAATCATTTTGCGGAATGAACCATCTATACAAATTTGTGGCCTAAGTGTGTCCATCGGTGGACAACTCTTGGTTGAAAATATGATTATGATGATTAATTAGAATTCAACAGAGAACGTTATTTCGTAGAAAAATTGTTTCCTTCGTACAAAAAATAACAAAAAAAGTAGAACGGAAGCTTCGTTAAACACATTTTGAATTAATTTTCTTTTTTTTTCGTGGAAGCTAGCGCCCGTATATGTCGACTCGTAATTAGCAATGTTGAACGTACAAACAACTCACCGTAATTAACGTTTTACAATCAGAGAGTTTTTTGTGTCATTTTGTGTTTTTTCCTGTTCTTATTTCAGCCCTTATTTATTTTAGCGACAAGCGATGGGAACACGCCTAGTTATTTTTTTTGTGAAAGTAGATTTTTTTGTCACGTAGGTAAGTATGGAGGTTTTTATGTGACGAACTAGAGCAACTGTTCAACTTAGAAGTCACACTTTTTTCCTCATTCCTATTAAACTTTGGGCATGATTCTATTTTAATTTATTTAATTTCTCAGCCCGGAGTCTGGATTTGTGCCCGGTTGATAGCAATAGGTTCGCTCCCTATTACAACTGGCGAATTATATGGGTGTACTAAGTATATATGTATTCTATGTTCTATGTTGTGGGGTTTGGTTTCCGCACTTAGTCCTACAGTGGACCATTGTGCGTGGGCCATAGCGGCCGATTGGTGGTTACTCCAACCAGCCCACCTCCCTCCAGAAGTTTATCAAGTCTCCTGGTCTGTTGAGAACATCTGTGAACGATCTGGGTGTCCCGAGGGTCTGTGCTCTAATCTGGGTGACGCCTGTGCATTCAAAAAGCACGTGCGTGACGGTCTCCTCAGCCTCCATGCACGCCCTGCACAGAGGACTGTCCGTTATGCCTATTGTGTGAAAGTGTTTGTTCAGCGAGCAGTGGCCCGTGATGGTACCCGTCACCAGGCGCAGGCCGTTCCTATCCAGGCGTAGTAAACGCCGGGTTAGCCTGGTATCCAAGGATGGCATGGCTTCCTTGGACTGCCTGCAGCCCGGTGTCGAGGTCCACCAGTGCTCGGCTTGAGTGTGGGTGAACTCCTGTAGCCACCTGCGTATCTGGTTGAAGGGAATGGGTACGATGGGCTCGGGTCCACAGACTGCCGTGCTGGATCCTCGTCTGGCAAGCTCGTCAGCTGCATCGTTACCCAGCGAACCGCTGTGTCCTTTTATCCATTGCAGTGTCACCGTGTTGCGGCTAGATACCGTTATTTGTTCTAGTGCATTGTGACATTCTAGTGTTAGCTTTGAGGTAATATGTTTTTTCCGTAAGGATTGAAGAACTGAGGCGCTGTCGGAGAGTATGCGTATGTGTGTGTCCGTAACTCTCCTAGCTTTTAGGGCGTGGACCGCTTGTATGATGCCCACACACTCCGCCTGATAGACGGTGTTGAACATTCCCAGCGGGCTGGATATCTTTATGTTAAAGTCGTGTGAGAAGACTCCAACCCCAGTTCCGGAGTCGGTCTTCGATCCGTCTGTGTATATTCTCATCTCTTTCGAGCCTGAGTAGTCACACTGTTCTTCTGTAAGTATTATGTTGTAGTGCCTATGAAAGTGGTGTGTTTTCGGGGCTTTATCACAGGGTGATGCCATCATTGGTCGTCGTTTGATCGCATCTTCCTTTATACGTGTGTGCTTAACTCTAGAGTCTTTGTTTAGGGTTCCTGATACATGGAGCCTAAAGGCGGCTAGAGTCGCCTCCTCCCGCACGATGAGGTGCAGAGGAGGCAGTCCAAGCATTGCCTGTAGGGCGGCAGTGGGTGTGGTTCTCATACTGCCAGTGATTGCAACACATGCAAACCGCTGCAGTTTTTCTAGGTTCCTTTGGGCTGTGCTCAGGTCTGTCCTGGGCCACCAGACCAGTGAGCCGTATGTGATGATTGGTCGGATGATTGTGGTATATAGCCAGTAGGTGACCCTGGGGCTAATTCCCCAGTTCCTGCCAAGCAGCCGCTTGCACTGCCACAGGGATATGCTGGCTTTTGTAATAATATGGTTGGTGTGTTTTGCCCAGTTCAGCTGTTTGTCTAAAAAGATGCCCAGGTATTTAGTTTCAGTTGATAGGCTTAGGGTTGTCCCGAAGAATCGTGGTAGCTGTAGTGTTGTCAGTTTCCTCTTCTTTGTGAAGAGAATCATTTCGGTTTTTGTAGGGTTCACTGAGAGTTGGTGCCTGTTGCACCATTCCTCTACTGTTTTTAGGGCTTGACGCATGAGATTGCACAGGGTGTTTTCGTGGGTGCCGTTTATTATGATGGTTATGTCATCGGCGTAGCCTACAGTGAAGTAACCTTTGTCGTTGAGTGTTTTAATGAGGCTGTCTACTACAAGGTTCCACAGGAGCGGCGAGAGGACGCCCCCTTGCGGGCAGCCCTTCGCAACGATGGCCCTCGTAGTATCATTTACTGTGACTTGTACGGCTCTCAGTTTGAGCATGTTGGTGATCCAGCCACTCAGGGTCGGGTCTATGTTGTGACTGTTGAGTGCCATGTTAATGCTGTTGAACATGGTTTTGTCAAAGGCGCCCTCGATGTCAATGAAGGCGGCCAGTGCTGAGCATTTGTGGTCCACTGCGCATTCGATTTTGGAAACCACGCTATGTAGCGCGGATTCTGTTGATTTGCCCGTGGAGTACGCATGCTGGTGTTTGTGGAGTGGTTTCATCCGAAGAGGTCCATCTCGGATGTGCCTATCACAGAGTCTCTCGAGGGTTTTCAGTAGAAAGGATGTGAGGCTTATAGGTCTATAAGCCTTGGGTTGCGTGTAATCGGTTTTTCCTGGTTTGGGTATGAAGATGACTTTTACCTCGCGCCATGCGAGAGGTATCTGTCTAAGTGCTATGCAGGCTCGATAAATCTCCACCAGCCACGGTGTCAGATAATCTACCCCCCACTGCAGCAGGGCTGGGAAGATGCCATCCAGCCCTGCCGACTTGTATGGCTGAAAGGTGTTGATAGCCCACTTTGTTCGGTCTTCTGTTACTATGTTGCGGGCTCTTGACCAGTCTTGATCCGTTGGGGTCCATTCTGGTTCAGCCTCCCATGTCCTGTCCTCCAGGATTTTACAGTCTGGGAAGTGAGTCTCGAGAAGGACCTTACTGGTTTCAAAGTCAGTTAGTGTGTATGAGTTATCGGGTTTTTTCAGCGCGCCAAGAGTTCGGTCCTGATCCGCTGATAGGATCTTCCTTACCCTTGCGGCTTCATTATTAGTCTCGATGGATTCACAGAATTTACGCCAGGCGGTTCTCCTGGCGGTTCTGATCTGCTTTTTGTATGTATATTGTGTTTCTTTATATATCTCCCAGTCGTCTGGGAGTCTCGTGTTTTTTGCTCTGTTAAATTGCTTACGTAGCGCATCTCTGAGTTTACCAAGTTCAGCGTTCCACCAGGGGCTTCTCTCGTTCCTGCTTTGTGGCGCTCTTAGTTTACAGCATGCGTGGTATGCTTCAGTTAGGTATTCGGATAGTTTTGTCACGGTGTATTCTAATTGTGCATGGTCCCTTATAGTTACTTGTGCCAGATGTCTAGCTAGAAGTGAAGCCAGAAGGCTTTTGTACTCCGGAACATTGGTGCGCCTCGGGTTTCGCCTCGGCGCGGGTTTTTTAGTGTTTGTGGTTAGTGAAAAGCGGATCCTTCTGTGGTCTGAGCAAGAAGGCTCGTCCGATACGTGCCAGTTTGTGATAAGGTTTGTCGCGTTTTCTGTAGCAAGTGTCAAATCTATGATCGTTTGTCCGCGGGCTGTGACCCAAGTGGGTTCTGAGCCGCGGTTAACAATGTTAAGGTTAGTAGAAAATAAATAGGTGGATAGTACCTCTCCTCTGGAGTTCGCCGCAGCGCTGCCCCAGAGCGGGTGGTGGGCGTTCGAGTCGGTGCAGATAATCAGGTCCAAACTGGCGCGCTCGCAGTGCTGTACCAGGTCGGCCATCTCTTTTGGCGGGCAGTCTGTGGCCTCGCCTGGCATGTATGCCGAGGCCAGTACAACATCTGGAACGCTACCTTCAGTTTGGAGCCTGACAGCTGTCAGGTCTCTGGAACAGAATTGAGTGAGTGGCGTAAAGGGAATTTCTTTGGGTATGTAGACGCAGGTTCTTGGTTTGTCTGAGCTGTGTGTGTCGAGGATTAGCTTACCTCCGGTGTTACCCAGGCCGCATATTCTGTTGTTTCTGATCCACGGCTCTTGGATCAGTGCGATGGTTCGGGGCTTTACCTCCAGCGCCCTGCGTAAGCTAGCCGTAGCAGTCTGGCTATGCTGGAGGTTGGTCTGAATGATGTTGAGGGTCGATGACGGCGGTGGAGAGGGGCTAGTCGGAGATGGATCCATCGGATAGCCTCTCCCCTGCCTCCTCTCTGTATCGGACTCTGTCGTCGTGGTGTTGTTCGCCCGGCGATGAAGCGAGTAATCGCTCGCTCCAGCCAGGCGATTCGGGTGGTATGGTCGCGACGTCGTCGGCCATTGCCGCTCGGGCCATGACCTCCTCAAGTCGGTCGATGTCTGCGTCGTCCGTCTGTGTCTCTGTCTGTGTCGGTTGTGTCGTCTCCGTGCAGTCGGTCTGGACGTCAGAGGGTTGGGTCGCGGGCCAGAAGCGTACGTATATCGACCCGAGTAGGTACGATATACGTCGCTCCCGAGCCCGGACTTTTACGGCTTCCTCCGGTGGCACTCCCAGGGTCAAATAAGTCCCGAAGTTGTCGCCACCGACGGTAGTCGCCCTGTACAGAGTCCACCTGGCGATGTCGTACCAGGTATTCTGACGGATCAGAATACCGTGGAGTTTGGCTATGTCACCTCTGTAATGAGGGACAAATAGCGAAACTCGGACACGGGTGGGCACGTCAGATTGTCGCAGTACCGTGAGTGTTTGGTCGGTCGTCGGAAGTTTGATGTGTGGTACATTCTGGGTCAGCCAGGTCAGGGCGTAGTCGTCTTCGCACCACATCTGCACGGTACCTTCCGCTACCCGAGGGTATCCGCGGAAGGCAGGGAGTGGTGCTGTCGAGTCAGTGCCCATGACCAGGTTTTCGAGGTCCGTCTTTATGTGCTCGGCCTCTTCCTTTGTCAGGTCTCTGGAGGGGGGGGGGAGGCAGATTGCTACGGCCAGCCGCGCCGGAATATCCTTTGTGGCTCGCGCGTAGGTCCTCTGCTCCCCTTGAGCGGAGTGGATCCTCACCCGCTTGGCGTCACCCTGGATCGTGCTCGGTGAAGCCGTGTCATCAGGGCGTCCCCTCTTCGCCGGCCCTGTACCGCTCGGTCCAGGCTGCGGCTTGGAGGTGCCTGGCTGGGTGTTATTTGCCGGCAACGCCGGGTGTAGGGTACCACCTCGCCTGCCCCTGGTGTGCTTGGGTCGAGGCCGGTCGTGGGGTCCGTCAGTGTTTCGGGGTTGGGTGTCGGTCCTCGCAGGCTCTGTCGCGTGCAGAGGCTTTCCGCGCTGGGTTGCCCCTTCGCAGGCTTGCCCCCGCACGCGTGGTTCCGCGTCCAGCCGCTTTGCGCGCTGAGTTTCCCCTTCGCGCTCTTGCGGCCGGTCGCGTGCGTCCGGCCCCTTTTCGCGCTGGGTTACCCCTTCGCGGACTTGGGGCCGGTCGCGCACCTCCCCTTCGGCGTCCGATCGCGCTTCGCGCTGGCTAGTGCCTTCGCGGATTTTGCGCTTTCGGTCGCTTACTTTCTTCCTCCGGGCCAGGATTTTTTCGCGCTTTGTCAGCGGGCGTACTTCATCGCCGGCAGCCGGAGGAGTGTTGGGGCTGCTAGGTCCGTCATCCTTCCCCGTCTCTGTCTGTCTGTGCTGGTCTTGGTCTACGTCTGGGTTGGTCTTGCTGTTCCGCACGGTACTCTGTTGCCAGATGCTCGTGGGAGGCATAACTGTTGTAGTGGGAGCTGGCGCGTTTGCCGCAGCCGACGTGGGGTTTATGGGCGCGTTAATCGCAGCCGGTGTTGTGGGCGCTAAATCAGCAGCCGGCCGCGCTATAAAGCGCGGCATCAATGTTTCCATCAATGTGCAGTTTGATGCCCCCCCCATATTACGTTGGGGGCTAACCGCCGGAGCGGTGTGGGATTCCCCGGCTTGGCCGGGACCCACCTGGGTAGAATTTTTATCTCTCTGCATGTTCATGGTGTTGGGGGGTGGGCTTTTTTGGAAGCGAGGTTACCCTTCCTCTGGGACCGACGGGATACGGGGATGGGAGGGAAGGCATTTGGTGAATGGAGGGTTTCTTTGGGGTCACCCTAGGCCTGGGAGTTGGCTTAGGGGTTTGGGATCGACGGGATATTTATGGATTGGGAGGGATGGGTTGCTCTGGTGATGGGCACATAGGAAGGGGTATGTGGGTTACCCTAAGTCTGGGATTTGGCTTTCGGGAACTTCTCTTGTCCGGGACCTTTAGAAAGATGCTCCGAGTGCGGGATCGCCCACTAACGGTCAATGTAACCGTTAGTGGTCGGTCCCGGAGCCGGAGTTGGGCTATCCGCAACCTGCCCACCCGCTCGGTTGCAGGAGAAGAAGTGCCTGGCAGTCTGGGTCGCTCCACCACGGATGTACGTATACATTCGCGTTGGAGCGGTCCAGCCTCCCCCGAGGTATATATGTATTATGTACACTTCTATCTAACCTTTCGGGTAAAATAAGCGTGATGATATGTTATGTTACTTTATGCATATAAATGTGATGGTGAAGAGATACTAAGAAATGATAATACACTTATACGAGTAGATGACTCACTCAGAAGCTTTCCACGTATATACTACAAATTTATTATTCATATCGCAGCAGACGGCAGCCGACGAAATTATCTCCATAAAACATTATTTCCAGTTTTCCCAGATCTTTCAAGTATTCGAACATAAGATATAAATAAAGGTCTAGCTCTTCCATCTAAACTCATTAATCACTCAAAGTGCCTCTCACAGCGGGCTGACTACTGAGTCTAAGACAAATGCGTACATTTTTCCCCAAGTGGTCATGCTGCCTTAGTACTCAAGCATTGTTTCCTGAACTGCCACCATAATTAACTTTCTTCCTGTTTCGTTCAAAGACCGTCTGATTTTTGTTTCGATTTTTGTTTGTATTGGAGTCGCAAGTTTTTCTTTATTTTTTATAGAAAAGATCAAGCAAACTTCTCTACTGAAGCTTTTATTAGCCACGACATCATGACAGTTTGCTTTAAAAAATATGTGAAAAATCTTACTAATCTACCTTTAATAATAAAGCGTCATGAGTGCCTATTTTGTACCTGTTATTTCTATATTACAGACAAAATGAAAAGCATCTTCGTATTCCAATTATCTGGCACCATCGTACGATGCTGTATCTGTATTACAATAGGTAGGCTAGGGTTAGTTAGACCAGGTTTACATACATTTACAGGCAAACACGAACGCAGGCAGGATTGCCCGTATCGCCTGTTGTTCGGCTTGGACAACAAGCCTTATTTATGGCTCGAATGTGCTATCGTGTACCAAACAATCCAGCCGATTATTGTTTCTGATTGCCTGGTATCTGCTAATCCGTAACTACTGCAATTAATTAACAAAATGTACAATGGACGAACAAAATGAAACCGTTTTACGGAAACAATGTTTTATAATTCTTTTCATATAAACCAACAAAAACTCACATAAACGACTCAACACAAATGTTACAAAAAACCGTGAATTTATAATCCTTCCGCCGCGTCCGGATACTCTGAAGGTCAATGTAAAAGCTGGACCATAAAATATTTCAGTGTGTGTATCCGAATTTTTTCGTCACAAACATAATGAGAGACCTACCGCCCGCCATGCCGCTATCTCTCGCATTTCCCAACGGAAATGAAATCGGCGTCATTGCGCGGTAACGCACCCTTTCGGCGGTTAGCCGACCCGTTGTGAAAAATACTGAGGTTTGAGAATAAAAAGTTAGCCCACTGTTTAATGTTGGAGTGTATTTGACGTAAATACAGTATTTTTTTACATTATAAAAGAGAAAATCTACTTTTAAAATGCTTCCGCAGACACGACGTGACGGCGGCGCGACGACGCGACTCTCTTGGAACAATTTCTATAAAAACTTCACGGACATTGTTCTATCGCTGTCGCGTCGCGCAGTCGCGTCTGTCCTGTGGGCTCAGCCTTAATGCGTTTTGTTGTCTTTGACAGACATACAGACAGTTAGTTAGAGATTTTTTTTTACATAACGCCGATGGGTTCGCGGAACCTACATAACGATTAGGTACGTCGAAAAAAAAATTACAATCTAATTATTTTCACACAAAGAAAATTTTATAAACATGAGCTAAAATATGACCAAGTCATCATCATCGTTGGCTGCTTTGTTTTACCCACTGCTGAGTAAAAACCTCGATTTTATGCTATGCTTAGTATTACCAAGTATTCATTACTTCCTTACTTAATGCAATAGCTAAATAACAAACGAATCTTCAAACGCGTTCAAGAGCTGTCAGTGTACAATATTCCATAACAATTTTGACACTGACAGCTCTTGAACGCGTCTTAGAAGTGCTGATCGCGTTCAATTTCATTGGTGAAATTCGCACTAATTAGTTACCCATATTTTCACCATTCCGCGATGTTGTGATCCTATGGTACATAAGTTATACAACAGACGCTTCGACTACATGTATCCCTGGTACTTGTGTGCAAGTTCGCATATCGATACACATTACATGCGACAGTGCCTAACTAGGTAATAGTAGTTTAGCAGACGACCAGTGAGCCATCAAAGTGTACCGTTTAACGTTTACCAGGATATATGGACTGGAAATCTAGGTCACCTATAAAGCTAGTTTTATGACTAATAAACAGTCGCAATATTATAAGATGATTCTTAAATGGGGATGTCGACTGGGGATAAAAAAATCTATTTAGTCCGTCAGTCAGATAATAAAAAATATAGGACACGAATTTTTGCTTATATCATAATAATAAAAAATGGTTTAGATAAAACGCTTTAAATTTGGGGAGGGGAGGCTCGCTACGTCACAAGTCAGTATAAAATTTACCGGAGAGTGACGTCATGTCACATTTTAACTCAAAGTGTTGCCGTAATTTTTTGATTACACACGTAAAAAACGAAAAAAAAATATATAGTTGACGGACAAACACATTTTTTTTGTGAACATCTCTTTTAATGTACTATCATCCATTAAGTTATAAAAAATATGGGTAAAATCACAGGTGTGGTAATGAACATGCAAATTAATAAAATTAATACATGGTGCAATTTTAAGCCGTAAGACGTGGTGTCTTAATTTACTAAAATAACAACCACATCTTTATGAAAATTCCCTGTATACGTTAGTAATTTTCCGTCTCAGCAGCCAAAATATACTGGTGACGCTGACGGATCAAGCGACGTACAGTTGTTCGTGTGAGAAGCAGTCCTGAAGTCGACACCCGCAGCCTTCAGTACCAATTTCCCATTTCTTGCGAAGATTTCGTTTTTTGTGAATTAATGATCGCTTGCGTAACTGCCTGTCCTACCTAATGGCACAGCACTGATACGGCTATCACTTTGAGTAATATAAGATAGTTCGTAAAACGTCCACAGAAAAACATGAAGATAAGGCATCTTTTGTCATCTCTGGTTATATAAAAAGTATGAAAAATTTAACATGTTCACAGCCGCCTTCTTGGATTTACATTTTGCCTTCCTCCTGTGTTGTAGCACTCTCAAAAACTATGAAAACGACACCCATGACGAACATTTTGAAATTTTTTGCAGCCGCCATCTTGGATTTACATTTTGACCAAATTCACACTTTCTCTCTCTCTCTCTATATATCGCATTAGAAGAAGACAGTCGCAAGTATGAACGCATTTTCGCGTGACGATTTCTGCCAGCATACTCCTACCGCAAGCCGCGTTAAAAAACTTCGTTCTAAAAATATGTCTATCGTTTGGTGACTGTTAATGTGAAATCCTGTGCGTTTACAATGTACTGTTATAATAGTACAACAAAATGTAAAACACAAAAAGAATGACAATAAACCGACCGCTCTGTGGAACGCCTTTTAATCCTAAGGATGATTTCCACCAAACGGCTCGCATCGCATCGTATCGGAAAGAATACGAACGGATGCGGCGACAGCCGATCGAGTCGGGCAGGATGTCGACGCATACGATCGGCTCCGTACCGTCGCTTGCGAACGTATCCGTTTCTGAGCCTAGTCAATTAAGTTTCAAATAATCGGATACGACGACAGGCGAACGGAGCCGACCGCGCGTCGCAGCATACGGCTACGATCGCGTGTCGCGGAAGACGCCCGCGGTCAAGCTGCTGTGCGTGGCTTGGTAATATAGACTTTAGATACTGTGTACACGATTTAATATCGTTTAAAGATTGTAAAATCTGTTCCGATCCGATACGATGCGAGCCGTTTGATGGAAATCATCCATAAGGGGTCCCCCGACTGCAATGACAATTTAATTTATCTGTTTAGTCAGCAAGTAAATGAGTGACCTTTCTTTCTTAAAGAGATTAAATAATACAACTTGTGTTTTTACTTTTTAGTTCGTTTTTGGCAAGGCAGTCACGTAAAAATCAAAATAATCGATTTGGTAATTGGATTTTCTGATCTACACTTTTGCTGACACTAGAGAAAACAAATTATTGCCTACTTGTTCACAAATTGGCGAATTCTACGAAAAACTAATAAATGAAGAATTGTGGATAGTAGTTTTATCTTACACAGTCAAATACCTTGATTTGCTAAAAAAATACTATTCCTTTCTCTTGTTTTCCTACCCCATTTATAAGTTCTAGGAAAATGGTTTAAACTAAATGAAATTACCTTTAGATGTCAGAAGCCGTCAGGATTCAAGCTAACGGATAATTTATATAAAAGTTATAATATTTCTCACTATTCCATCTATCATCATGAATTTGTTATTACCCGTAGATTGAATGACAGTTCATTTCTATATCTGTTAAATAAAATTAATTGGCATTGGAATATTCTGAAAATACTTATCTACGTTTTGGAGTATTCCACTATGAATCTAGAGTAATTTAAGACTCTCAACTACTTAACTTTTCAAAGTAACGAATATTGTTTTTGTTCAATTAATTTTATCAGATACCTACCTACTAAAGTTATTATATTGTTTGCAAACTGTTATAAATTTCAGTTTCGAGCATTTGACATTGAAACTTTAGGATAATAAATAAATTATATATTGCTATAAAAAAATTATAGAAAATGTTGAGATGCTGGCTCCAGAGCTAGGTTAGAGTATCTGTATTTCAGGAGCCGGTGACTTCTTCCATTTAGGTTACAAAAAGGGATACATTTTTTTTAAATAGAAAAAGTAACAAGAATTATAATGAGATACAACGTGAGATATTATTATAAAAAGGCGGCCAAGTACGTGTCGTTCCGTAACACCGTACAATATTTAACACTACATAATATTTAAAAAAAACTTTATCAAAAAAATAAAATCAAGTTAAGAATAAAGGGGACCCCCTTTAATTCTCAAATTGTTTTTTTTTTTTTTTAAGCTTGTTAAGCAATTGTTAAATTGATTTTATTTTTTATTTTTGTTGTTATGGCGGCTATAGTAGTAGGTACACATTATGTGAAAATTTCAAGTGTCTACCAATTACGGTTCAAAAGATACAGCCCTGTGACAGACGGACGGACGGACGGAATGCAGATTTGTTTCTTTAAAAAAATATAGGAATGTTTCCTTTGAGTAAATATTGCTATCTCCAGTATTTAGAGTACTTTCCCTCCACGCACGCGTAGCATGACGATTTCTATGTCTACGAAGAATAGACACAGCTCTTTCTATACAAAGTGACATTTTGTTTCTCCATTTTTGACATCGCACCGTAGAAATCCTTCTACAATCTGTCATTTTGTCTTTCGTTTCTAACAATCTTTGTCTAGGTCCCTAGATATGTAGACTGTTTCAGAAGAAAGTTTTCTATACCAAACTGTCAAAATCACACTGACAACTGACAGTTGTTTCCACGGCCACAAAGTTTATACGGTTATCTGCAAAATCATGATTTTACAGGAGAGCATTTAAACACAAAACTGTGATAATTAATAGAAGAACAAAGCTATCTTCTCATATTTTACACCATTTCTTTAATAGGAAATATTACCAAGGAAACGGTTAAGGCCAATATTACTGAAAAATTTTTTTGTTCTAAAATACGGCTCTTCGACACTGGGAAAATTTGTTGTAGCTGTGTATATATACGTGACTTAATATCAGTAAAAATTGAGAATCAAACAGAAAAATAAATCTTATGACAAAACAAAGAAACCTGAGTCGAATGAATTTCGTAAAATGTGCAGTTGACTCTTTCTACTTTGCTACCGTCGCACTGTCTACACGGAACGTCAGTTTTGTCTACTCTTCCGTCGACAAAACGGTGTTCATGCTACGCGTGCAGGTGAGGTTAAAAATTACACCCGTATAACACTAAAAACCAATCAAAACCAGCCGACGTATTCTGTAAATAAAAAACTCACCGTGAAGACCTAGATGAAGTGAGCTGTCAATAGTGTCAATCTATAGCATTAGGTGGAATGACAGCTCACTCCACGCTCACTTCACCTAAGTTTTCACGGTGAGATGGTTACAGAATAGCACTGCTGAAGTACACAACACTACAAACTCAATATAAAAAATCTAGCAATATCTATAAACAATTGCCATTAAAATAACAAAACGAACCTTTAATTACAGTTCCTAGTTATTTAAAAACAAAAGTAACAATTGAAAAATAAACTATCTGTGAACCGGCTTGCGGCCACACTCGTCCATAAATTGTACGTTCCCAGCCACAGTTCTGGGCTGCATCTGTAACATTTTGCCGCCGTAACGAGCTGCTCTACTAGTGGATAACAACTCGATGGATACTCACTTATAAATGTAATTGTGTCATGCCTGTCTCAGGCAGGAACGACGCGGATATTTGCCAGTGATCTTGAGTGGTTAGCTTGCGTGTTCTGTACTGCGCTCACGCAACGCGTCGTATGTCCAGCCAGTAATAGGACTCGCCCATCAAGGAGCGCTGTCCCAAATTAGACGCATTATTCATTTATTATATATTTTAAACATGTATACTAAAAGAACAATAATTAGATCTTCAAAATGGTGAAGGTTGCAAAAAAATACGCTTGATAGATTTTGCGTGCTTCTCAATTTTTTATCCGCGTTAGAAAATAATTTTTCAAATTAATGTCACTATATACTTGTTGTACCGGTGTTTTTATTATTATAATAATATCCCTATATTAAGTTATTAAAAAAATGCTTTAATTTAACATATATTTTTTCCAAATCATTAACAGTACTTGTTTAGACGTGATCTTCAGTATAAAATCATTAAAAGCCTTAAAACTCATGCAGTGCTGAAACGGTAAACTTAGCACGGTCCATGGTACACAGAATCGAGACGCCATCAGATTGCTTTTTTAAACCATCCTAATTTTGTTACTGTGCTTAGCCTACCATAAACATAATCAGCCTATTATATTCCAACTGCTGGGACACAGGCCTCGTCTCTGTCACAGGGAGTGGGCCATGATCCACACCACACGGGCTTAATGCGGATTTGTAGATGTCACATTTCTTCTTTCAAATTGTTGGTTACCGTAGACATCATTTTGATAAAAAATCCAACCAAGAACCAAATTCCTACAATAGCACAACGATGGCCGCCTTCACCACATGGCACAGCTATGTTTTCGAGATTGTCCACTTCCTGGGCTGGTTAATCTGATTCTTGATACAATTTTTGTTAATTGTAACAAGAATTTGCGTTACATAGTTAAAGAAAGAATACATAGAATATGATTTATTGTACTCAAAAATTTAAGAATAAACTGTGAATCTGTGATTCTACAAAACTCAAATTAAAAGTGACGACAACGTGTTACACGAACTTAACGCTTACGCCTGCAAAGCGTGATAATTATATGTACCTAAAATTTTCCGGGAAATCCTACATTTTGCAGCGTGTTTCTACGTTCAGCTGTCGACATTTAAGACAGCAAAATAGCACGTTGAAAACCTTGCCACATGTAAAGCCGTGCCAATTTCGGGATTACGGGATTGTAACTGTACATAGTGTAGGTATGTATTGTACAAATTAATAGGAAAACAGTAACAAGTTCTACATGATTCCTGAACCTTTAACTTTGTTCGTGTCATTGGCATAATTTCGTAACAGTAATATTCCTACGTTCAGGATATTATCGTTTTCTGCATGTCACCACAAAGGTCCTTTTAAAGCTTGAAGTCAAAGTCAAAATTTTATTATGTAAAACATAGGTGTAAAAGATGTTGTAAATAAAATACATCTTAATACTTTTTGACTACTACTTTGAAATGGCATTGTTAAAAAAGAAGCACACTCTGAATACTCATTTTTCAAAAAATCACATAGCGACTACCAAGCCCAATTCCCAGCGAGTTTTCCCCGAGTTTCCCCAACAATAGTAACCCAACTGAATCTATGTCGAGTGGCACCACTCCTGCCGTTCCCCCGCTCTCGAGCAGCGATACTATTCGAATGGCCGACCAAAGAGCGCGCAGCTTTGTTCCCGCGTTTTTTGCAACCGTTATATTTTTTTGAATTTTAGAACGTAGAACAAGGACGGTTTGTAATTTTAAACTTTTTTTTTTTTCATTTGTTTTAGTCTCTTTCTCCTGGAGCTGCAGCTTGACATTTCATCCTGGAATTTATGTTTTTAATGGTCAGACCGACCTTTGTTCAAAGAAATTTAATTAAACGGACACGCTTAGGTACTTATCTTACCCAGAAAATAGTGAGATTATAACGTTTATACTTTTGTCCAAACAGTTAGTTTCCGGTATTACTTATTTATTCGTTACCTGTACTACATTGGTTCTAGAAGTACCTAAATGTAAACAGAGGTATCAACAAAGCATTATCAAATGATCATAACCATATGCCAATTTCTTTAGAGACGGCGCAACATGTCCCTTTCTTCCATACTTCTCTATTAGTCGTCATCTCGGCAGTCACCCCCTTTCTAGCCATATCATCTTCCACACAGTCCATCCATCGTTTCTTTGGACTTCCCCTACTCTTATAGCCAATAGCAACCTAGCTAGTGATAGCCTAGTGATGTGACCGTCAGACTGCCAAGTCATAGGTCTCGAGTTCGAACCCAAGGCACGTACCTCTGACTTTCGAATTCATGTGCGTATTGTATGATTATCACTTGCTTTAAAAACTCGACGGCATGTGAAGCCAAGTCAGAGGCCCATGGGCAGCGTTAAAACTCTGACACCAGGTTAGTCACTAACCACACGAAAGTAAGAAAAATTCAACACCCTTTCGGAACTAAACAAAAATAAAATTTCAAGTGGCTCCGTACATTCTACTAAGTAAATGCAGAGGTTTTCGTCCGACCGTCCGGCTGTCCGAGCCGTCCGCCCGTCCGGCCGGCACCGGACATTGCTCCCGGCGGCCTACTACGAGCTAAAATACAGCACTCCTACACTACAGCAGGAAATTGCACTTTTGCAATAACTCCACTGTCTATGGGCAGATCTTTAGACGATAGTATTGTGATTTAGGATTTTAGTTTCTTGGTAGGAAAGTGTTGAAAAAGATATTATATTATAGTATAATATTATATTATAGTCGGTACTATATTATAATATAATCGGTCGACCGAGCTCTGCTCGGGTGAAAATAGATAAACATATCGTTTACCAACGTTGTATCACTTTGTCGAGGCGGTAAAAATAGAGAAAACGAATTTTCCCAGACTTTTTACGAGACCTAGCTAAATCGTTTTTCACCCCCGTAAACCCTTATATTGCAACTTTCATCGAAATTGTTTGAGCCGTTTTCGAGAACGTGTCAAAAATGTTGGTATATCGATTGTATTTTTGACAGCTTGCGAATGAAATTAGAATGCCGTCTTGATGTCAATGTGAAAGTTTGCATATTTGTTACATGACTGTGCTATAATTTAATGTAACATCTTGCATGCAATGTGTGTATACTTATGTTTTGAACAAATAAATCTTATCTTATTTGTTACTCAATGACGCAAAAACGACACCATGAACTGGCTTTAGGACTTAGGATACTTTTTATCCCGGTAGCGCGCTCTTATATGGTGTGGTAAAATACTCGTGTGCGCTGAATAAGCATGGACATACCTATCTAACACCACAAATTGACAGCGTGATAATAATGAAAATTATATTAATTAGAACTTAGGTACACCACCTACCGAAACTAAAATGGTCGTTATATTATTTTGAGGTGTAACAGACCTTATCTATTCTAGCACATGTGTACCAGGATTACATAAGCTTGGCAACACATAACGAAGCCCTAAGCCCTCAGAAATAGAAACAATAGGGTATTACTGCCTCACTGTTTAGTGTTGTTGTTTCCGCGCCATTTTCATAATATTCTCGGAGCAGAATGTCATCGTGGAGGTTATTTTTAGTTTAATTCTCTAGGAAAATACAATGCTATTCTTTCTCTTCTAAACTACTTATCTGAGAGAAAAATTCAAAGACTTCCTTTCAGATTTAGTCGAGTCAGTCGGTTATGGGAAACTTGATCAAGCTTCTTTTCTATCGTGTATTTAATTCTCATCACGTGTCTTCACGAAGTTTAGCGAGCGGCTCCGGAGTTCTTCCGGGTAATTCCACTATAGAGCTTTAATGATGCTTAGCGATGGGATCACTATGAGGTCTTAAAAGTCAATGGTCATATTGACCATTCTTCTGCGCAATGGTCAATGTTGTAGTAGCCAACCCTCAACATATTATCGTGTGTAAAACGCATTATTGTGTTGTGTTCAAAATGAACAAAGATTTATATTAGCGTCTAGTTTCAAATGATTTTATTCTATGGAGTTTGTTGTCAAATCTCTCATAGCTTATGACCGACAGACGGACAGATTTGCTTTTGATAGGTTTGATTTTTATTGAACCTATGTACAATTTAGGTGATGACGTAAGATTGTACCTAAATACTTATGGGAAAAGTTTCAACACTTACTTTGCTCTTAGGAAATAATAGTTTAAATTCTTCAGTTTAAGTTGAAGAACCAATCCACATGAGTAGACTAGTAGAACACATTCAATAATGTAGATTGCGGAATAACTGTTCGTTTAGCAAGTACTAGGGAAACATAGTTTGACTAGAGCTTCTCCGGTTAGGATGGCGATACTAATTCGGAGAGAAGTTTTTTGGAGTCACCATCAAGTACTAGTCATCATCATTGACAGCCAGCCATTGGTTATCCTTGTTCTTCCTTATTATGATTGTCAAGCTTTAAATGTGACCATCGTCACAACGCTTTAAAATTAAAATAAACCGGCCAAGTACGTGTCGGACCACGCATAATGCAGGGTTCCGTGATGAATTTATCCCAGAGACAAACTTAACATTGTAGTTGAAAAATATGTTCTCCATCGATATAATTATGTCTCGGTGTATTCTCCAAAGTCAAAAATGTAAGTATGTAATATATTTTTTGTAATCAAATTTACCATTTTTAGGCTTTTTCCTTTACATGACATGTGCTGTGAGACCTTGCTTCATGCCAAATAGGTCAATGGGATAGGTTTTGATTTATTACGAGTATTAAAATTATGACGCATAAATGGCAGTATTTGTTTATTGCGTTGACTTAGAAGCTCGATTTTTTGAGCTCAGTAGAAACACTTATTACCTCCACGCATTCCTGAGAAAAGGGGTCTTGACAGACTGACGGACGGACAACGAAGTGATCCATAAGGGTTCCGATTTTCCTTTTGAGGTACGGAATCCTAAAAAATATAAATAATAAAACAAATTTTTTGTTAGTTAATTTAGTATGAAGTTTATCCAGTGTATATTTTTATCGTATTAATAAATTCATTGTAGAGCCCAAAATAATAAAGAAGTAAAGTAAATTCCAGATCGAAATAGAAAACAAGTACCTACTTAAATCAAACTGGTTCGCGGAGATCAAATGGCCGTCGTTACTGCTAAAATATTGATATTCAGTTGTATCTAGCATCTAGCCTAGCAACCAATTCCTCCGTAAATTGGAAAAAGCCAAAAGGATATTTAACTCTCTAAAGGCATGAATATTAAATACCGTATCGCTGTGGTCGGGTCCGAAATACGCTGAGTCGATTTATAATCCAATATTTATTTCGTGATGCCATATTTTATTGGAGATACGATTTGCTTTATTTAAACAGAAATATTACTAAATGTTATTTTTTTCTACTTTTCCTGTTAGATGTCCCTTTCCTGTCCTTCTATATTTTGTTTAAGCCCTTCAGCATTTTGTAGACACTCTTTGCATTTCTCCCATCCTGGTACTGAGTGAAGAAAAACTATTTTGCAACTTTTCATTTTATCATGTAGATTTATTTTTAACCCTCGCATTGCCTTGACCCAATAAAGTTCGATATGAATAAATAACCGTTCATCGATTTTCATTCGTTCACTTCAGTTCGGTCCATAGCATCTGCCTCTGCCTGAGAGATTGATTCTACGGAAGACTGGCTTGATATAACGTTCATTATTTTTACCGGTATGCAGGGCACGGCAGGGTTAATGGTAGAATCTGATTGCGACTTTGGGGCTTAGATTAATGAGGTACTGTTTACCATATTTGATGCTTGTCTTATTTAATAAATTATTCTTCTTTCCTTTAGTCATTAATCAGCCTTAAACTGACCTTTGCAGGTTCATAACAGGCTCCGTTTCTGCTTCTCTCTGCCTCAATACTTCGCTGTCTGTTTAAGATCTTCTGCATCAAAGATAGCAAGAATATATTGAACACAGACGTCATACCAATGATAATAAAACATGCATTTGTATGGTTCATTTAAATACCAGCTTTCTCAGTTAGAATTCACTTTGACAGCAAAATTCAAGTAGAAAATATTTTTAAACCATCTCCAATCGCATGCATGACCGCCCAAACGCGGCCATCGAATACTTTATTCAAGAAATATTACGATCGTGTTATCTTCAGTAATATTTCTACTAGGTCACAGTCACAATATTGGTACTAGGAAAGTATATTCACAAGCCAACTTTAGCATGTTAAAGCCCGATATATTTTGTACGTGCAACCCAAACTCCGCGATAGTTTCTTAGACAAGGCTGACTTGTAATGTGGTTGATACCAATATCCGATGGGAGGTATTTTAGTATCAATACGTGACGACTCCATGTTTGTTCAAAATGGAATCAAAATTATGAACCTCCTTACTATTTAAGTTTCGAACTCAAGGTTTAATTTGACGTCTTACTGAAGTTTACCTTCTTTTGTTATTCTTTTTAGAACAAACTGCTGTCATCTTAGGCAGTGTGTTCATTTGTTTCCAGAATAGGTTGCCTGTAAAAGCACAGAATGTAGATTATAAACGACAACTGCTGGAGTAAGCCAGCTCTTTCTCTCAGACAAAGTAGGTACCTTTCCTTACCCAAAATCAAATAATAAAGATATCTGTTTTACCTCCAAAGGAATAATACTATAAACCTAGTTACCATTTTTCCTCCGTAGGTATTCAATACGTGTTTAAAATTCTCAATTCCAAGGCCCAAATTATTTCTTTACATGTCGAAATTCGAAAATTAAATGCGTATAAATAAAGCTTTTTTTTTATAATATCCTGTTTGCCGAAGGACATTGATTGATCGGCGCGTGAATGGATTCTTTTTAATCGGTCATGGTGAAACGATTCCTTTTTTGAATTGTCGTCGTAAAGAATCTTTTGAACGGATTTTTTATTTTATTAATTTCCACAAAGTAAATATTTCGAATTTCGAATTTATAAATTTTTCAGTATCGTTTTTCTGTGATAATAATAATGATAGCCACACACGTAACGATTTATTTGCGCAAATTTAGTCTTGTGCAAGTAAATGTATGTTGGAAGATTTTTGCGCAAATTTCTTCCAATACATGTCACGATAGACTTGCACAAGCCTAAATTTGCGCCAGTCGTCAAATCGTTACGTGTGTGGCTACAATAACAATAGCATTTGATACTTACTAATAAGAATTTCTTCTCTTACTGTTCGTGTGTTCACAGAGCTTAGTTAAGCCTTTCCTTTCGCACATTCGTCAATTCCATCTCTGGTAAACCGCCTACGCCTGGATCAACGCTAGTGCGATATCATCGTAAAGGAAAACAAACGAACTAATGGGATGGCGCAGGGATCCATCACGCTTGGACGGATTGTATCCCGATAGCACATACGGACAATGTTCCAATTCCGATGTTCAGCTTGACATGTTATTGTAACACGCTATGTTATTTGCACATGTGTTTACTTCTGGCAGTTTTTGTACCAAGGTTGACGATCCCTCCATAGAAAAGAGACGAAAAATATTTTCATGTAGAAATATTATACGCCAACTGAAATATTTTAGTTTCACCAGAATCCTCAGTTGAGCTTCCACGCAGGAACCTGCTTGGTGGCCAGAATATAGATGTTCGTTCCCCGATAAACAGTTTCAAACAAAGCTCATATTTGAATAACCCATAACCAACTTAACCAGATAACACAGCCGAATGAATAACCCCATATAACTCAATATTTCAGCGAATAAACGATAGAAAATCAACTTACACGGGGCCTTTTCAAACAAAATACTTTGTTCGGGAGTTCGTTACAATTGTTTAACGTTACTGCGCCGTAAACCGGGCGTCATCAGAACTTCGCGTTAGGAAACTCTATTAAAAGTTGACTCGCTCACACGTAGTCTTTGGTATTCTTTGTACGGAGTTGGTGCACTAGTGTAATAATAAAATATATTGTTCATACATATATAAACTCACGCCTCATTCCCATGGGGGGTAGGTAGAAACTACAGAACGTCGAACGTCGTTTACGTTCGCGTAAACGATCGTCTATATTAACACCAAATCGTAAGTACATCTGCACCCTAATTTCGTAATACCAAAGATTTAAATCGTAGATTTGCCCTCACACTAAGTGGCACGAAAAATCGTCCATAATGAGAGGAGCGAGCTCACACATTAACAATGGCATAACGTTTCCATGACAACCAAGTCAAGTCTCTGAGACACTGTCTGTCTCTGAGGTGTCAAAACGAAACAGAAACGCGACCATCTTTTGACGCGGAAGGGCAAATCTACGATTGAAATCTTTGCATCGTAATACACGATCAATCAGAATCTGAATCGTTTTGAAACAAATTGTTAATCCATGGCTTCATAGGTTCGAAAAAAAAAACTGCTCGACAACGAAAATAATGCAATGAATGTTGTTGAACAGTTGGACAAACATATAAAAAAAAAAAAAAACATACGTACGCTACGAACATAAAACCTCCTCCTTTTTGGAAGTCGGTTAAAAAGGGTTTTCCACGTGATATGTTAACGTAAGAATAGACAAAATGACAGATTAGGATTGTTTATCTGTCATTTTGTCTATTCTTGTGTCGACAAAACCCGTTTCTATTGTGGTCATGCTAAGCGTGCTGCTCATCTTTCTCCCAAACCATCTATATATTCATTGGCCTGCCTCTCCAAGTATTATTTTATGTCAAAATCTAAACATGACGGAGTAAGTTACCGTATTATTGATGTATTCCAACTTTTTGCGTAGCTCAAAACTTTGTATTCGTTCAAGAAGAAACGATTTGTTTACTCACAATTTTGAAGTTTGTTATTCACCTTGTTTGTTACCATCAAACTTGGTTTTACTTTTATTATGTTAGCTTTTATTTTGAATAGATAGATGTTTGGTGTCGTCAATAATATCAGGCTGTAATTGATTGTCCTGATTTCATAGGAGTTATCGAACGAGCGGCAGGGAGGCTCTGTCCGCTGATCATTAACTGGTCGCATGGTAGCTAGTATTTACATACAGTACACCGTGCGATCAGCAATTTTTTTTTTTTTTTTTTCTTGTCATACCTGCATGCAATCATTAAATTATAACTAGCTAAATAATTTCTGTAATCATGTGTCCATGATTATTGTGTGTAATGTTTAAGTTGTTAACAGTTATAAAAATATCCCTTAAAAGCATTGAAAGGTGAATCGCTAGCCTCATAAAGTGAACTTAATTATAGTGAGTTAATGTGGCTTAGGTTAAGTGCATTTTTTGTTCATTGTACTGATGTTAAATAAAGATATTTGAAAATGATAATGAATAATCGAACGAGCATTGACATTGCCGAAACTTGCTCAATACGGGTCTGCGATTTTCGGACGATTCATTTGACTAAAGATGTTGTAGTTATGTCTTCATAAAAAGTAACTCAGTGTTTTTAATTAATTTGTAAAGTATATTTATGGCATTCATATGACGGGGAGGTTGTGTCTCTTTCGTTATTACAGCCATATTTTATCTACTGTGGGTAGTGTTGGTTATTGCGCATTAGAAAAACCGTTTACAGTTCAGATTAAATTATAATTTACTATCAAATTAATCACACTAGCATTTCACACATTGTAGGCACACGAAACAACTATTCGAAACGCGCGACAGTTTCTATACGTGTTCACTGCTTTACCGCCACCGATGAAGTTTGTTTAGCTCTGGCCGGTCCGAACGTTATGTTGTAGACTCTGTCGAGCGCCGCTAGGCGGCGCTGGCGTCCCGATTAGTCAACTCAGTAACGTATTTCCGACAAATATATAACATAATATCACGCCTGTAATCCCTGAAGGGTAAGGCAAAGGTTTACCTATACAGTGTCCACCCACATTTCGCCAGTTATGAGTCTCATGCAATAGGGGGCGAGTCTATTGCCATCAAACGGGTACAAATCCAGACTCCGGGCTGCTACTGAAAAAATCACCGGAAAATCCCAATAACACTTTGCCCGACCTGGGAATCGAACCCAGGACTTGATGCTCAGCTACGTTTACGACCACTAGACCAACGAAGCAGTCCGTTATGCGGTTTGACGATACAAATATGCCTAGCCAGGTCTTAAAACCACAACAAGGTGCTCAATTATTTATTTTTCTCAAACATGCTTGGAAATTCGAACATCGAAATTTCTGTACTGGTCAAAAACAAGCGAGCGCCCGGCCGGCAATGTTACTATGAAATCCATAATTATGTCGTGTTTAGCGGTCAAATATTATTATGAAAACTCATATCTGTCGCGTTATTTAAAAATCGAACAAAATTTTTACTTCAACATAATTTGCAACCAAGGAGGTAACTTATCAAAGAAATTTATTTAAATTTCGAACCGGCTTAGCAAATAGTAGTAGTAAAGTAAAGAAGAAACAAAAGAACATATTGGCGCGTAAAATTTTTTCTTTGTTCGTCATTGATTCCTAGTTTTTTTTTTTTCTCTTTAAACAAGCCTTGACCGCAACCAGGCTTTGCATTGGTAGACTCATTGCTGGCCGCGAAAGTAATGTGCTACTATGGTTATATTATATGACTATCTTTGTCTTAGAGTAAATAATAATAGGTATACCGTATCTACATAGGTAAGTTTTGTATGTAGAGTACTTAAGTAAGCTATTTATGATAAGGTACCTAAGTGGCACGTGAGAAGACATTTACGTGACGTATATGTTAATGTATTTATGAAGTTTCCAGGTAAACGGGGACCGTACTTCTAGAGTAACGTATAGACTGAAAGTTAGTTGTAACTTCTAGAGTAAACCATAGACTGAAACTTTCAGGTCTATTGTACCAACATAGTTTGTAAAGGTCTTGAATATCTAGTTATCAAAGAACTGTGACTACGGAGTTGAAGGTTGCGTTTTTGTTATTTAGAATTTTATTGGTTGTTTTGTTTTGCTTGTGTTATTGTAACTGATTACAATGGAAGGTTTTCGAAAGAAACTAAGAATGAAAGGTCTCATTTCCCCTCAAAAGTTTTGGACAATTATAGTTCCCCACCCAAAACCAATATTGTAGGTATTATTAGGTATATTTGAGGGATTTTATCGTAAATCTTCTTTCTTTTCGTGTGGTTAGTGACTTACCTGGTAACAAAGTTTTAAAGCCGCCCATGGGCCTCTGACTTGGCTTCACATGGCGTAGAGAAATATCTCTCAGGCATACCGGTTTCCTCACGATGTTTTCCTTCACCATTTTTGAAGCAAGTGATAATTATACAATACGTACATGAATCCGAAAAGTCAGAGCCTTGGGTTCAACTTAAGACCTATGACTTGACAGTCTGACGGTCACACCACTAGTCTATCATTGCTGTTATGGTGATGATGATGGTGATTTCCTAACTTAAATCATACTTTTGTGTTTAACTGTGTATCGAACTTACAAATGGCCACACATGGCATGGCTATACATTGCACGATGGGATTTGATACATGTAAACAAACATTACGCCTACAGACCTTACATAAAAAATTAACTCAGTCATATTTCTTATGTATTCCTCAACAACACCACAGATAAAATAGCAAACTAGCAAAAAAAGAAAAGCAAAACCATAAACAACGTACAATAGTGTTGTCCATTCTCAGTTGATGACGTTTCATTCCGTTTCCCGCCACAATCCATGGACTTGTTGAGGTCTCCACACACTGCAATAACGTGATAAAAAATAAACAAGGTTTTTTTTTAACAAAATGTCGCCGGAATGCCGTAGGCTTATCTCGATTTTTTTTTTTCATAGACGCTGTAAATAGCGGCCTTGTTTGCTTATCAAAATTGAAAGACATGAACACTATGAATATGTGAATATACATGCATGTTTAAAGTAGGTATTTTTTTTGTTTCATTGTTTTAAAGAAATATACTTTTTTATGGAACTGTACACACAAATTAATAATATAATAATTGTAATAATTACTTACCTATTAATTTGCTATATCAAAAATTCAATATAGTAAATGGGTAAGATTCAGTAGCTGGAAGGCAATTCTCTCGCATCTCACATTCGTTATTGTCGCTCGATTCGTACTTTTCCCTCGTAAAATTCCCTGGATTCGAAGTAAATTCAGGAAACAGCTTTGCGCTCGAAATTACAAAATATATTCTATACTATTAAACTAGCAATTTGTATATATATATCCTATACTATTCATGAGCAATATTTATATATCACATCCACGTTTGTTTCACGTTCTAAAAAACGGCTTTAACGATTTCGATGAAAGTTGCAATAAAGGGGTTTACGGGGGCGAAAAATCGATCTAGCTAGGTTTTATATCTGGCAACAAGATGGCTACCTTAGATTAATGACATGGCAGCTTGGAATTAGTAAGTACCTACTATCATGGCAACATGGAATTACTAAGTACCTTCTATCATGGCAACTTGGTATTAGTAAGTACCTACTACCATGGCAACATGGAATTAGTATGAACTATCCTGTACTATTGAATGAGCATTCTCTATTTTCACCAGAGCAGAGCTCGGTCGCCCAGGTACTGCCTTCCTAATCAAGCAAGCGTCGTACTGAAAACCATGACGGACAACATCAGATGAAGCTAAACATCCCAGTAAATCAAAACAAAATGACGACGCACAGTTAAAAAAAATAAACAAAAATTCCTTAGCACAGACATGCGATTAGGTACTTTTTCAGATTATTTCTGTCCAAGCTTTCAGTTCAATGGACAAGCGCCTTAACAACCCTTTTTGAGCAGACAATTTTACGACGCAAGCAGATAAGCCGGGACATCACTATCCCGCCATATTTGGAACGTAAACTTGTGTAACACGACTGTATGTATGTTTTTATTCTGTGCGGACGTTTTATACAAGACTGATCGTTTTTTATTCCAATATATGGGTAGATAGTAGGTAGGTACAATAAATGTGTAATCAAAAGTTAAAAGATAGAAGGATCAATATAATTTTACCTTCATGTATTCAGAAATTATGGTTTTCCTAAAAAATATAAAATGGTTAAAGAAATTCTGAAAAAATTGCCTATTTGGTATCTTTGGTCGGAGGAGGTCGTAGCACTACTGCTGAGCATGAGGTACAACTTTTTTTCCTGGGTACAACTTTCGGGTCGGATAAAGTGTTATTGGGTTTTTCCATCTGGAATTTCTCAGCTACAGCCTTGAGTCTGGATTTGTGCCCGGTTGATAAATAGGCTCGCTTAATATTACATGAAATTTAAACAAATTAACGACTTTCGGTGTTTTTCCTTTACTTGTGTTGTGCTTGCTTCTTGCCAAATTTCATGATTCTAGCGTACCTTAGAGGTTTTGATTTATTTGCGAGTATCAAAATATGTCACATAAAAGTCGTATATATTTGTATTCCGTTGACTTAGAAGCTTAATTTTTAGAGCTCCAACACACGTATTTGATATTAATTTCAAGTTGATACCTCCACGCGTTGCTGAGAAAAAGAGTCTTGATAGACTGACAGACAGACAGACGGACAATAAAGTCCTATAAGGGTTCCGTTTTTTTCCTTTTGCGGTATGGAACCCTAAAAACGGTACTCCAATAGCAAGCAACCACTTTAAAATTCACCTGCGGCCCTTACAACATTCGTTTTGTATCAATTTCCCGAAATCCGTATGAACAGACAGCACGAGTAAAGCTTCGTGTAGACCAGCGCGACGCGAAAGCGCTACGCGACACCGGCTATTATTATACCGTCAAGTTTTCTTAGAAATTGTATTGTTCGAGTCGCGTCGCGCTGGTCTGCACGAAGCTTAATAGCAGACCTCCACAAAATAAATAATTCTTACAGATTTAGGTATCTAAACTCACTTGTGTGGTCTTGGTATAGTACCTAGGTTTGGTACGCCACGGAACAACCAGCATGGTGGTTACTGGAGTTGTATTATTTAAACATATTATAAATTAAAGTCGCTTTTCGTATTTGTATGTCCGCGTTGTTCTTCTAAACCACGCAACAGATTTTGATGAAGTTTTCACCATCGTTTAGAGAATTTATTCCGATAGGTTTATGTGTATAATACGTTAATATTCAAGTTACATAAAACTAAGAAATCTTGATGTTTTGTCAAGTCATAAAAACCGTGCGAAGCAGGAGCGCGTCGCTAGTGTGTTTAAAGTACCTACTTAGTTATACTAATTCCATGCCGGGGCCATATTTGATATAACTGACAACAATACTTCATTGTCAAATCATAACAAAAAAATCATATTTTTACGACAGATAATGTTTTTAATTAAAGCAGTAATCTAGAATATGAAACTTTGTAAAATACTTGTAAACTTGTATAATTGTCGGATTGTCACCTGTCGGTTTGATTGAATAGGCCCTAGGATTTTTAAATGTAGATACCGTTCACTATAACTTGTCACTTGCCGTCATGTTGGCACCATTGCTTGTCAAGCTTAGTTTCAATACTAGTTGAGTTCAAAATGGCGACTGACAGAACAGTACTATCAATCGCGTTACGGGTCAAGTTATAATGAACGATGGGACTAGTGCTTACAATTGAAAAAAAAAACTATTGACTTTGCGACGGTTCGTGTTTGACACTTGTGGTTGTGACTTAGCACTTGGCTTCTTGGATACGAGTCGCAGCATGGTGTACGTGGTGTGCTTACAATAGGAAAATAGTTTTTCTGGGTGTCAGTTGTTCTATCTGAATAAACTCAGATATTTGTGCAGATTATTGCCAATTTTAACCAACGATACCTGCACGCGTAGGATGACCACCATAGAAACGGGTTTTGTCGACGGAAACATAGACAAAATGACAGATTCACAATCACAATCTGTCATTTTGTTCTATGTTGGTCATGGTACGCGTGCAGCAGTGGAAATCCGGAAAAGTCTATGGTGTTGCCACTCATGTGCGGTTGTACCTACCAATGTGTTGTATGGTGTCTAGTCCATGGTGGTATTACGGTGATTGCTACCGAAGTTAACAATAAAAAAACCTTAGTATATTTCGCCGCATACCAAGTTATCCTGGACGGTCTGTATGTAATTTAGTAGAGTACAGACAACACACGATTTATAGGGTATTAGTTTAATCTGATGATCAAGCCGAGTGAGCGTTGGCGCACTAAATTTAAAACAGTATTTTTTTTCCTTTTTATAAACGTGTGTGGATTAAATTTTTCATCTAGATTTGTGGTAAATCGAGTTTGGATTGCTAAAACCTTTGAAATACTGGTTTTCAATTGTTTGTTGAACTAGATTGAGTGAAATAAAAGTTTAGTATCTACTAACCTAACGTAATGGAAAACAATTACCTACTGATCTGATCTTTTCTTATTTGTTTTTCCATCATTTAGGTTTGTTTTTTATTTGATAACCAACTCAAAAATGTTTGTCCGTTGTATTCTTTTAAATGTATTTTCATCGATATTTTCGTCAAATGTGGACCGATTTTGAAAATTCTTTTTCAATTTGTAGAAGAAACTTGCGCAATGGTCTTTTTTAAATTTTATTAACTTTGTTTGGGTAGTTTTTGAGTTAGCTTCCATAATACATATTTAATCCACTTTTTGTATCTCGATGATGTAACAATACTTCCTGTCAATGTTGTTGACATTGCAAATAGTATTAAACGAATTGGTGTGGGATAGGTAATACATAACTAAACAGTGAAAAATAAAAATTACTTTTTTATAAAATAAAAAAATGTCTTCGCAAAAAACACTAGAAAGTGAAAAATTACTTTTTATTTATAGATACCCATATATTTCATGAGTGTACAAAAATAAAATGGCCTACTAATGATAGATTTCACCAAACCTCTTTGTCTACTAATAACACCCAAATACCATCGCTATTACCAATCCGTATACCAATAAAACTTATACTAAACTTTATTTTGTAAAATACATAAATTCATACTTACTTGTAAAGTTACATTTATAAGTATGTAGTATTAAATATTAATCAAAAATGTCATAAAACCAAATTCCACATACAAGTAAAATATAAAATAAGTAAGTCCTGCTCCCCACATCACCGAAAGCAGCCATAGGATCAAACTGTTGATATTTTACAACCACTCAATGTTATTAACTACGGCCGAGATTGCGTACAAGAAATAAAACCGACATTAAAACGAAAGAGGTTCCATCAAGAAAATTCACATCTTTCAGGAATTGTTACATTAAATGATGATGTTGGGGCTATCTACAAGAGGGAACGTTAGTGAGAGTGACCTTCCGAAATATAGGTATCTAATAAAAGTGTAAACTCGTATACACATTTTTTATGAAAGATTAAGAATACATTTCATAAAAACCATGTTACTTTTAAAAAAAGAAGTTTACGAGTGTGGAAAAAAAAATGGGAAGTTTACTCTGTGTATCGGTCCACAGAGTAAATTCCTCATTTTTCAGATTTTTCATACTGACCCATATCAATGGATCGCCCTGGAGGTATTTGTTGATACATGCCAACATTGTCAACCTACATTCCGTAAATACATGTACAGGTCGACATAAAAGAGTCTTGACGTGGTTGATATTCGAACAAAATACCTATGATGATGGCACTACTTTGCCGACAAGTGCTAGTAGGTTTTTGATTTGAGTCCCCACAAGCAGCGTTTTTTGTTGCACATATATTTTAACATTTTTTTTCCCATTCGAAGTGACCTCGCGATAGTGGCGCCCTCATTTTTTCCAAACTCTTTTTTGCCAAGTTGTAACTTTATTCCAACAGGACGTCAACCTACGCGATATGAGTCACTCGAATTCCCCACACGAGGTAAAAATATGACACACGCGTGTTTTTATTGACCGCCTTACACCTTTCTCTGAATAAAACATAATGTTATGAGAAACAACTAGAGAGTCGCTTTGGCAGGTGATATTTCTTTTATTAGGAAACTTCTGGGAGCGTCAGATATTGGCTGGTAACCAAGCTTATAGGTAGGAAGTTATGCAAAGTTAGTGAGGTGAGAAAATGCATTCAAACAGGGAAATGTCAGAGAAGTCGTTTCACCGTGATTTATTTGCCAAAGACATAAGAACTATACTTAGAGACCGCGCCACCACTGAAGTCCGGCGGAAAATTTGTGGAACTACATTTTTAAATGAAATTTGATGCATTGACATATGGTGCCGCGTCTATCCAACTTGAGTGTTGGCGCGGACTCTAAGCTACATTGCATTTTCCTAAAGCTTTGGTTTTCTAGGAAGACGGTTCGGTCATATATTATAACAACTGTCAAAGCTGAAGCAGTAAAAACGGGGGTTCAACGCGTCATTATTTTAAGAGCGTTTATTCTGAAAATGGGCAACGTTGAAAATATATGTCAAATATTTCACTGTTTTGATTAATTTGGCAATATTACTGTATGGAAATATGAAATGTGTCTAACTAGCGAACTAGAATATTAATAGTGAATTGCAATTATAACACTGAATTTGATGTTGTCACCGTTTTAGATGTAAAAAAGGCACAAAGGAAAATTTCCAAATTCTTTATTTATTTAAGGATTACAAACGAGATACATTACAATTATCTTTTACAATAATAAAAACTTGTAAAATATATATTCTACTGTAATGCACACTCAATTACAGGTAACCACAGCGTACACATTATTGAGTACACATGCTCTAAATACATAATTAAATTAAAATACGTAAAAAAATGGAACAATATTATGTACATCCTATTATAAAAGTTTAAACTTACACGAATACAATACAGTAAAACCAAGCATTAACTTGATTATCAATATATTTTACATCTAAAACTAAATATTGGGTGTTACGATATTAATTATTGCATTTCATAATCAATATTTTAGTTCATTAGTTAGCCACATTACTGATTTCCATACAGAAATATTGCCAAATGAATCAAAACAGGTAAGTATTTGACAGCTATTTGCGAAGTTGCCAACTTTTAGAATAAGCGCTCCTACGCGTTCTAAAAGATTACCAGCAGATTTAAAAGTAATTTTAAAATAAATTATTTACACTAGTAACATTTTCCTAAGTGCCATCCCGTACATAAAGCTGTGTTCACATGGGAGTTAAAAGCTCAGGCGATAGCCAATTTTCATTAGAGGTGTCATCCTCGCCGAAAGTCATTGTCACCGTACGAGCTAGGCATTTCCCCCGGGCGTTACCCGCGACGTATTTCCGCTGTAATATCAACAGTAATACCGCAAAAATGATACTATGTAAATTTGTGTACTTCTCACTTTTAAATCGTTGAGCGAGTTTTAAAAGGTGAAATAGTTACCGATACATTTTTCTTTGCTGTGTCGAACTATGGTTCTTTGTAACATTTATTATCAATACGGTTTTGCTTGAAAAGGTAATTAAACTTTTAACACTATTAAACGTCTGCTTTTTTATTGGGTGTCGTACTCGGCCTACGATAAAAAGCCTCCAGCTCACAGTTACGGCCCGATTACTGGTAGATATTATCAGATCTAAGGTAACAGTATCCACTTTGTATTCTAATGACAATCCTATTAAGCTCACCAACCTAGCCGATAACAGTGACCATAATTGCCGTAGTTTGCATGAAAACAGTCTGATTCAACAGTTTTAGGGGGTAGACTTAGCTTAGGCAATGGACCATCGGCTATAACCGGTAGTTCTAGCTTGTACTTAAATTAAAATACCTGAATAAGCAGCAATCATCGCTTGTGGTATTGAACTAAACAAATCCTGCCAATTGCACTAATGCGTGATCTAATTATAGCAAAAATAGGTACATTTCAGTGTATTTGCTAGGATTGACAGACAGAAATACTTTAGTAAGTAATGTGCTACCAACATTGGATATTTTTAATTAAGGTTTGAAAGGTTACTAATCAATGCAATTACAGCAGCTATCCTTTCATAAATCCGTCAAGCTGTGTATCCCAAGTCTTAAGATTAATCGCCGAATTGAAACTGTATCCACTTCATAAATTCTACATAGATAGTAATTTGTAATAAATCATACAGCTGACAAATTGTTTTAGTTTGGTATGTACTTGGTTCAGCAATGTCATTTATTAGAGGGAGACCCGTTATTAGTTATGATCATATCTGTATAGGCCTAAAGTTAGTCTCAATGATTCATATGCTTGAGAAATTGTGACCTATTTTTTTGTTGATATTTAAAAACGCGTTATTTTTTGTCTTGCGTAAAGTTTACTTCCACAGGCTACCTATATAATTATATAGTAGGTACATTCTAGCTCAATGCCTTTCCTTGACATTATCGAACCACCATCATAACACCGTTTAAAGCTGTCAAATGTTTATAAATATCCTACTTGCCTATTTATTCAACATTAAACGAGAATTTCGATCAACCATAGCAAAGGCCAGAATAGGATTATGGTTACGGTGTTATAAGAACGAACACATCACTAGATTTAAGACACATTTATAACTTTTTATATAATACAATAGATGACATATATTTAGTAATCTAATCTGCTTAACTGTTCTTAAAGAGTCATAGAAAATTGAACTGCGTTCGGCGCTTGACGTGACAATACGTCGTTTCCTAGTTCGCATCAAGTCAATCGTCATCCTGAGGATGCCTCGTTGAGAGGTGAAACACGTGTCGATTTCTTACAGGGTTCTTTATGACTCTTTAAAAACAGTTAAGCGGATTATGTTACTAACTTTATGCCGTCTATTGTATTTTATAATGGATTTCCGCAAAGTAACGCCTGAGTCAATTAACTAACTTTTATATATTTTCTTTGTATGATTTGATTTCCTTAGTACTGCCTTAATGCAGAATAAGCAGCTTTCCTTCACTTTAAAGGAAATATGGAAGAGAACTTTTATTTTATATATTTCCGGTTATATTCAGGATTACGAGAGCCTCGGCAAACTCGCCATCTTTGTAACAATGGTAGGGTAGCGAGGTAAAAATGTAAATTGTTCCTCGCATTTGAAAGCTCGGCCCGGCGTTGCTCTTATGCATATTTTACATATCATATCATGTGTCGATAAGCAAATTTGCATGTGTTAACGTTGGGGGAGAAATCTTTAACTCTATGGAAGCCTGGTAGAAAATTTTACGTACGTTGAAATAACAAAAGTTCTCGTGATAAACGGTTTGAGAGTCTTTGAACTCCTTGGTGATGGGGTGGTTTCAATTATAATGGCTATTACCAGCTTTAAGGAATCGTTTTCGTTTATGTTGATGGGGCTCATGAATTGATATATGTGCTGAATAATGTTTAACCGAAACTCAGCGAAGCAGTTTGGAAACGTTTTGCATTAAGTAATGATAACAATATTAAAGCATCATATACAGGAGTCTCTGGTTCGATATTTATTGTATGGAAAAATGTTCTGATTAGTTTTATCATGTGACAAACGTATATGACATTAAATGTCATATATGTTTGTCATTAGCAATGATAAATTTTATCATTGCCAATAATTGCAAATGACATTTTAGTCATCAAAACGCACATCCTTGACATTTCGTCTGCACACGGCCTTATAAAACATTATTTCAAAAATATTTTCTCATTTTATGACGTCATGCCGCTCACAATATTGTTTTAGTTTTAATTAAGGTACTCACAAATTCTGATTTCCTGTGAGGCCATAGTCTAGATTACTTTAAATATTTTAGCTGAACTGTCCATCTCAGTATCTATGCTATAAGAAAAGTTATAAATGGTACACATTTCTCATTTTAATTGCCACTTTGAGTACTATTAGTTTTGATGAAAGTCTTCCATTAAAATCACGTAAATTAACGTTGAAGGTCTAATGGCTAGGCTGCGACTTTTGAGTGTCTGGAACAAAATTCTGGCGACGTAGTTTCTAGTGAGCTAAGTTTTAATTTTATCATTACCCTCTGACACTGCTGGTTATGACATTAAATTCTTTGAAGATACACTAAAATTGTAATAAATAAACATGACATTAAACGCTCTGGATGATTGAATGAATGAATGAAAATATTAATTTTATACGTATGTACCGAATATTTGCATGCCACGCGTAGTACGTACCTAAAATGTGATGAATCCATTGACTAAACATAAGACCATAAATAATGTACCAAATTCTGACAAATAAACGATTATGATTATTAAACACAATTGTACATACATTTGATCTTCAGTAACAAGTCTACGGTGACTTGACTCTCTACGGTGCGTTCATCATAACTGACGTGACGCGATTGGTAGCACTGTTCTGTCAGTCGCCATTTTGAACTTTAGTATTGAAACTAAGCTTGACAAGCAATGCTGCCAACATGACGGCAAGGGACAAGTGAACGGTCTGTAAGCATTATTCCTGTCACTATCGCACAACTGTCAAACGACAAGTGCAAGATAGCGTACAATTTCTAGGCCAAAGCATATGATAAGTAACGTATATTAAACTCGATCTAAGAATTTATCGATATCCTCACTGTGACAAAAAGTTTCTTCATCAATATCTTCTCTAAACTCCACTTCTAAACGTTAACCATTTCCTAACAATATCACTTTACATAAATAAGCAGAAATTTGTGACCCCTTGTCAGTAATACAGGTGAATGTGACCAATCCACTGATGTAGGTAATCCCTTAGTCCTTTCCCGTGTCACGCTTGGGAGGGTACGGCGATGGCTATTTTTAAATTGGGGACGACATGGCTCCGTACCCTCATAGATCCGCAATAGTAAGATTTTTGCTGCCTTTTCTTAAACCTGTTGAGCCGTTGAGGTCAGCACTTCTAATTTTGATTCGAGGGTACTTATAGTTATTTATTTACTATTTCCTTTCAAAGATTTTTTTTTGAAGTTAAATGCATCGATACAGTTACAAAATCGCCGATCGCCGATGCTAAAAGTAGCTAGTCTACTGGTCTTTAGCTGTTGTGTTTTTTTTTTTCTGTTAGCTTTTTCCTATAGCTGAGTTAAGGTCGCGGCTACCTTGCATGTTTGCGAATCGACAAAATGGTATGCATGATCTGACTTTTACATTTAATTTATCGATACCATACTCTTTGCTGCAAGTAAGCGGCTACATAACAAGCTGTAAATTTCCAGTATAAGCTGACCTCTCATTGTATGAAAATCCTTTACAATGCGAGATAAGGAAATATCTTATACTGGAAACGTACAGCTTGATATGTAAATTTTTAGTACAAAATGTAAGTACACACGTACTTACATTTTGTACAAAAAATGAAGCGAAGCGTTCAATATAACATTACCTGCGCAGATGGTAGTGTTAGTGTAACTTTATAGAATTAGGTAATCTGCTTTTCCTTATTTTTACCCCATTAATTTTGCGAATAAGATTCTATGTGATAGTGTTGCAGCCTTATCAATTTTCAATGATAATGCCCCAAGAGGAACGGATCGACAACAAATCCTGTAAACAGCTTTTTATAAGCTAATTATACATCTGATGTACGAAATACTATCCGATGTACAAAGCAAGACTATCTTAAACCTACTTTAAGATCATGTCCCTCAGGAAAACTTCGTAGCAACAGAACTTCGCAGTTCGCACACGAAAATTGTTAAAAAAATACACTACTCAAAAATCGTGTAAGAGCCTGCAGTGGGCCCTTAGTCGATTTTCCGCGACTCTTAACGTCGAAACGACCGTCGAGCATAAAATTAAGCGCGTAAATATATAACAACATGTAGTAAGCAAGTAAATGGGCTCGAGTTTCACGGCCGGCTGCGTGGACGCCTCTTCAATTAGTGCAGTAGACGGAAAATTAGCTCTCGTCACCTAAATGCACACCTGCGACGCTTCTGCGCGACTAACCGAGATAAACAACCTTTGATATATCATGTAATAAGCGGACCAAGTACCTATTTAGTTTCCTTATAAAAAATTTAGAACACAGTTCCGACAAAGTTCGAGGACGCGTTGAAGCTCGGAAAAAATTATGGAGCCGTCTAACTTCTACGTTAATTATGTTTCGTGGGAGGTTCCTTTTGTTTCTTGGCAATGTAATTAACACCTACATTTCCTTGAGGCTCATCAAAATGAATTGTTCTCCTGAGCAGGTAGTACATGCTACTATGAGATTGGATGGTGTATTTTAGTTAACCAATCAAAGATTGTAATTTGACGGCAATTTACCTGATCATAATTTGTGTGGTATCGAGTATAGTACTGACATTATTTCAGTGGAAACAAAGGATAATGTGATAAAGAGACGATTTGAATTGCAAGGCAAACCAGCAAGAAATTAAAGAAGAAAAGCAAGAACTTTCAACCCTATACAAGAATACAAACAAGCTACTCGAAAAAGACTACGAAAATCATAGAGTGGAAATAATAGAAACGAACTTACTGAAATGTAGAAGCCAAAAAAGAGCATATAAACAACTCAATATGAACAAAACGTAAATACAAAAACTAAAACCCCACAATCCTCAAAAAGATAAATATACTGCTGAAAGATAAACAAAAAGCAAAAGACATACGAAAGAAAACTAACATAATAGATGCTCTTCAACATACGAGACGCCTGAAATGGAAGTAGGCTGGACATGTAGCAAGAATTACAGATGAAAGATGGACAGTTGGTAACTCAATGGCCAGACCCAAGCGGCAAGAGAGCCAGAGGAAGACCCAGAGAACGTTGGGCAGATGAAATAAAACAAATTGCCGGAAAGGACTGGACAAAGAAAGCGAAGGAGAGAAACAGTTGGAGGAGGCCTATACTCAAACGGGGCATTAACTAAATAAAATTGAGTAAATGCTATAAAATATTACCTATAAAATGTAAAAAATGATTAATGTGAACGTTAAGGAAAATAAAGGCTATTTATTTATTAATATTTATTATACCTAGTACTTAGTTACTAATTCCATGATATTGTGAAACAGTGGTTTATTACTGTTCAAATAAACTCGCAAACAAATTCTACTTGTCATAAAACATATTTCATTATTCAAAATGTACTTAGTTTCTCTAAGGGAGAGAAAAAGATCTACAGTATCCATTCTTCATCTGTGGAGGTACCAGGATCGCAGCACTTCTCAGGAGGTCCATCAATCACGCGTCAGATCAGACACGGATCGTTGCGCGGCGCACTGTAGATAAATTGTCTCTTTTGCTTACACAAATATTAAAGGAGGTGAGTTATATGGGCTTGAAGGTTTGAAATAAACGATTTCGTTTTGATTCCTGATGTGTGAAGAAAGAGCAAACGTGGTATACAGGGTTAAATTAACTTAACAAGCGAAATTGCACAGATATACGGATAACGATACTGCTAATTTAAGCTGTATAATTTTTATTTTATTACATTGATTTTACATTCTGTGATTACTTCCTCACACACTGACTTATTAATTGTAAAATTATAGGAAAATCGTCTACTTTTACAATGTTTGTAAATATGTTAGCACCATGTATCTATCACCGTAATTAATTTATCTGTTGTTGCTTCATTTTTCATTATTTTTACCTATTGTGGTATAGTATTTTATTCTAGGTGCATCGGCTTCACATATCTAACTAACTAACCAATGTTATAACTAATTAACCTATACAAAATATTGTAAAACATTTTAAAAGAGTAACGGTGGAGTTACTTGCCCATTCTTCTCCATACGAAAACTACCTTTTGGAACGGGCGACTTCAATTAAATTTTGACGTTCAAAAGTGCCTTACAAGGGCCTCTTTGAAATAAATGATTTCACTTTGACTTTGACTTTGATAGGTATCTAAAGTATTAAGTTAATAAAAAGTCAACTGCCAACTCGACAATTAATTACACCTGCCTTGAATTAAGGGAACTTGTAAAAGGCTGGCGAACCCGTGGCATCTACGAGGCGTCTACGTTTTTCTTAAGTCTTAGGCCCGTTGGACGCGGTTTCTATACGGTACGGCGCGCCAGCCGCACCGCAAAATAATCGTGTGAGCTTGTTTCACGGCAAACTACCGGACGAAACAACGGCTAGGTAAGTACGGCTCAGTTGTGTTTTTCTGTGCCAAACTGCAGACGTGCGTCATGAATTCTTTTAAATAACTATAATCATTAGTTATTATAACGTGTACAGAAAAATCTAAAACGAAAATAAAGAAAAGGATGTTTGGGTACATCCGATTTTTTTTAAAGGGTCAAACGGTGTCGGCGCCGTGCCGTAATGCAGCCGTGTCTGTTAAGGGGACTACAGGACCTAAACGTGCCTAAACGCAAGTTTTATAATGCCTAAAAGAATATGATCCACTGCAGTAAACAAAATCAGAAAAATATATGATATTCTTCAGGATATATGCTAGTATGATAGTGTGTTGAAAACATAATACAACAAATATGATACGATAGAAAAAAATCATGAAGATACCTCTAAAAATTTATTTTAACGATTAAAAATCATATTAATTTACATGCAATCATTCTGATTTTGTGTCAGATTATTCTACAAGCTACATATTAGCATAATAGTGTTTTAATTTTCCAGTCCAATCAATAGATTTTTTGTAAATCGCTAACTGCTTCTGTAGGCAACTCACTCGCCTCATGAAAATAAAAATGTTAGATTTAAGTTTTATTACGAATTACGCGCGAACAGAAATGCAATCCCCGCGCCAAAGAAGCATCGTTGTTCATGCTTGCCTTGTACGCATGCGCGGGGCCGCCTTTTTGTTCGCGCGCTCGCGAGCCGACCGGTGGGGACGCCGCTCACGCCGCGCCGCGCTCCGAGTAGTGGTCGAGGAAGCGCCGTCGAAAGTCCAGTGCGCGCGGACCTACCTATCTCGCTCGGGCGTTCCCGCCAAAATCGGTTTAGTCCTTTAGCTAGTCGTTAGTTCTTTATAGTTTCTGTGAACTGTCTCTATGTGCGAGTTAAGTATTAAACGTGTACTCAATATCGGTAACTTTGTGTTTTGTTTTGTGTCGTAATCCCGCCCTATCAAGAACATTGGTCCTTCGCAAGCCGGATCAAAATGGATAGCAAAGTTACTGGCGTCGTCACACGGAGCAAAGCTCACGCTGGAGCTGAGCAACGACCTGAAGCGGATACGATGTGTGTCACTACGATCCCGCGTAGTGAAGTTGTTGCCACGTCGACCGGGTCGCGATCAAGCCGCGAAGCCCTACGCCTCCGTGCCGAGTACAAAGCTGAAGAAGAACTCGTCAAGTTGAAAGAACAGCTTATAAAAAAGAAACTTGCGTTAGACATAGCGGAGATCGAGGACGAAGTATTAGAAAACCGCGCTCACAGTGTTTGTTGTAGCGGTAATAACGTGGATGAGTGGCTAAGCTCAAGTCAAGCCCAAAGCGAACACGCGGATATACCGCCAGCGCCCCGTGCGCCGGCCGGCGCGTGCCCGCCCGAAGGCCTATCTCGAGAGAGCGCGCGCGGTCCCGCGCATGCGCCGTATGCTACCGGCGTTCGCGCGCTTTTCGAGCCCGCGGCGGCGTCCTCCCCGTCCAATCCGAAATATGCGCCTGGGGCTCCGCCCGAAGTCACCAACACCGGCACCGTCGCAACTGCCGACATCATGCACCTAGCCGACGTTATTATATCGAACATGACGACACGGCCAAAACAAAATTATGATCTCCCAGTGTTTGATGGCAGCCCGGTAGACTGGTTGGCGTATCGACGTACCTACGAAGCTACTGCGTCTAGGTATAGCTTGTTCGAAAACACCGTCCGACTACAAGCATCGCTCCGTGGCGCGGCAAAGTGTGCTGTTGAAGGCCTGCTGCGTACCGGGGCCGACCCGACAGACGTAATAAAGGCCCTAGAAGAGGAGTTCGGACACCCAAATTTACTACTGGAAACTGCACTTCATAAAATACGAAATCTACCACGTGTATCCGACAGTGGCGTCGAGTTGAGAAATATGACGTGCGTTATACGAAATTGCGTGTACATTCTCAAAAATATAAAAGCGGAAGGTTATATAAATAACCCGCAAATAACGCACGAAATACTAAGTAAATTGACCCACGTTCAAAGAGCGCAGTACGGCGAGTTTGTTATGAAAATGAACATCAATAGTAAAGAAGATCTTCGTGTATCACCGAACATAAATATTGTACTCGAGTTCCTGAGTCACCTGTCACGGGCATCAGCTTATTACCTACCCCTGAACATAAGCACCCAGGATAATAATAGTCATCGTAACCGGCCCACCGCTGCTGCCAACCCCGCTACCGCAGCCGCTGTGAACACACGGCGCGTGGAGCCTGCGCGTCGTCACCAGCGGGAACATACTCAACGTGTACACATTACCAGCGAGGAATCTGCGTCATCGAGTACATCACCGTGTACGTCGTCGTCATCCAGTGTGTGTGTGTTGTGTAATAGTGCGGTTCACCGATTACCCGAGTGCGACAAATTTGTAAATAAAACTGAAAAAGAAAAGTGGGACTTCGTAAAGGTAAATAAGCTATGTTTTAAATGTTTAGTGCAAAGTCATTCTCGTTATCGTTGTCGCGCAAAACGGTGTGAAAAGTGTCGTTCTCCGCATCATACACTTCTCCACTACGAGAAGTCGAGCGCCCCGGACGCCGCCGGCGCCGGCGCCCCACCTGTGGGTGCTACGGCGCAGGCGGCCGCCGCACAACCGCCGTCGGACGCCGAGTCAGTGACGAGTATGGGTGAGCGATGTCGGAACACAAAAACATTATTAAAAATTGTGCCTGTTACTATAATTGTAAATAATGTCGAATATAATTGTTATGCATTGCTTGATGATGGTGCCACTGTGTCGTTAATTGATTCTAGTGTTTGTAATTTTAGTGGACCATTATCCCCGTTGAAAATTGTTAGTGCACGCGGTCATGTTGTTACTGATAAGAATTCTTGTAGGGTGACTGCACTAATACGCGGACCCAACGGTTTGTGTCATGATATCGCATTACGTACTATCCATAATTTAGACTTACCCACCCAAAGTGTGCCCGCCAGAGTTTTAGTTATGAATAAACATCTACGAGACTTAGATTGTTGTGAGATGTCGTGCGCAAAACCAATGTTATTAATCGGGCAAGATAATTGGCAGTTAATAGTTAACCAGGAAATACGACAGGGTAAATCCGGACAACCCGTAGCGTCGCTTACGAAGTTAGGGTGGGTTGTTCATGGGCCTGTAGGTATTTGTGACGAGTCTGTTCGTGAATCGGTTAATTTAGCATTTGAAAATTTAGATGATTTGAACGAACTTGTGAAGCAGCAGTTTTTGCTCGAGTCAATCGGTATCACAGAAGTGTCACGCAAAAATGTTGAGACTGAACGCGCTTGTAAGATCCTAGATAACACTAGTCGCCGTATTGACGGAGGCTGGGAGGTAGGTTTACTATGGTCACGTGACACTGTACACTTACCCGATAATTATGATTATGCTGTGAAACGTTTACGCGGTATAGAAAGTAAGATGGATAAAAACCCCGATTATGCTGAATTGTATTCTCGTCAAATTGAAAGGTTAATTTCTGAGAAATATGCTAGGCGGTTGGATACGCCGCTGAGTGTTAACCCGGTATGGCACCTGCCGCATTTTGGGGTCATTAACCCGAATAAACCAAATAAACTTAGATTAGTTTATGATGCCGCGGCCAAAAGTAAGGGTGCATGTTTAAATGATTATTTGCTAACAGGGCCGGACTTGTTGAATTCTTTATTAGGCGTACTGTTTAAGTTTCGATCTGGTCCAATAGCTTATACAGCGGATATAGCTGATATGTTCCTCCGTATTAAAATTAGGAAAGAAGATCAGGGCGCGCAGCTCTTTCTTTGGAGAGGCCGAAACCGAGAGCGCGACCCTGATACATACGTCATGGACTCTATGATTTTCGGTGCCAAGTCATCGCCTGCATCAGCCATACATGTCTTGAATAAAAATGCTAGTGAGTTCCGAAATTCGTATCCTGAGGCCGTCAAGGCAATTCACGAAAATCATTATATGGATGATTACCTAGATAGTGTTAATTCAATAGATCGTGCTCGTCAGCTGATTAAAGATGTTTCCATGATACACTCCGCTGGTGGATTCTCTATCAGGGGATGGGTGACTAATTCACCCGAACTTCGAAAAGAGTTACCAGCTGTCGTGCCCGGTACTGTTAATTTTGATAAGTCTCCATATAATGGCGAACGAACTTTAGGTATGATATGGATGCCGGAGTCAGACGAGTTAGAGTTCGACTTATCGTTTAAAAAAGTGCCGCCTGAAGTAGTAGACGGTAGAGTAATTCCTACTAAACGGCAGTTTCTGAAATTTATTATGAGTATCTTTGACCCTTTAGGCTTACTTTATCCTTACACGATAAAGACTAAAATCTTGTTACAGAAAATATGGAAACCTGGTATAAGATGGGGCGTTATTTTTACTTGCCTTGTCACTCGCGGTGTTCATATTGAGCTCGCATCTTCACTATCAGCTGACTCAGCCATAATGGCATTCCGACGCTTGATAGCTTGCCGTGGACAACCGTCTATCATGTTCAGTGATAGAGGCACAAACTTTGTAGGTGCTGACGCAGAGCTGAAAGCTTCCATTCAGGCAATGGAGAGCGATAAAATTCACGATTTCGTCGTTACCAAGGGCATTTCTTGGCAATTTAACCCTCCTGGGGCCCCGCACATGGGTGGGTGCTGGGAGCGGCTCGTCCGCTCAGTAAAGACCGCACTTAGAGTTACTTTGTCGTCGCGGGCGCCTAAAGAGGAGTTGCTAATGACATTGCTGGCTGAGGTAGAGATGACACTGAACAGTAGGCCATTAGCTTTTGTGGGTACGGACCCCGATGGGCCCATCGCTCTTACCCCTAATCATTTGTTGTTAGGTACAGCTACCGGTGCATCTACGTTAGGTAGCTTTGATGCATCGGACTTAACCAGTAGAAAGGCTTGGGTAAAGGCTCAGACTCTGGCGGACATGTTTTGGCGACGCTGGCTGATAGAATATGTCCCCACTCTTCAAAAGCGTCAAAAGTGGCTGCACGAAGTGCCACCCGTGAAGGTGGGAGACATGGTTCTTATTTTAGAAGAGAATCAGCCGCGTAATATGTGGCCTAGGGGCGTGATTAGCGCGGTCCACCCAGGCCGCGATGGCCATATTAGAGTAGTGACTGTTAGAACCTGTAGAGGCTTTATGAAGCGACCGGTTGTAAAGGTCATTGTGTTGCCTACTGACGATTATGTTCAGGAACAAGGGGGTGGAATGTAGGCAACTCACTCGCCTCATGAAAATAAAAATGTTAGATTTAAGTTTATGACGAATTACGCGCGAACAGAAATGCAATCCCCGCGCCAAAGAAGCATCGTTGTTCATGCTTGCCTTGTACGCATGCGCGGGGCCGCCTTTTTGTTCGCGCGCTCGCGAGCCGACCGGTGGGGACGCCGCTCACGCCGCGCCGCGCTAGGGAGTAGTGGTCGAGAATGCGCCGTCGAAAGTCCAGTGCGCGTGGACGTACCTATCTCGCTCGGGCGTTCCCGCCAAAATCGGTTTAGTCCTTTAGCTAGTCGCTAGTTCTTTATAGTTTCTGTGAACTGACCTATGTGCGAGTTAAGTAATATACGTGTACTCAATACCGGTAACTTTGTGTTTTGTTTTGTGTCGTAATCCCGCCCTATCAAGAACAGCTTCATATTTTGCAATAAATTACCTGCGTCGTGTCATCGCGCTTCTCTTTCATTTCTATGCAGTCCGACAGTGACCGCGCTTTAGCTGTTGTAAGCCTCTTAACAAACTTCCATAGTGATCCATACAACACTGACGACCGTGCTGATACGCGGTGAATCTATCTTAGTTTTTCATGGCAAAAACAAAGTGTGTGTACAACAGGCCTTATGCGTAGGCACCCTTACATACAACCGCTGCACTTCCCTAAAAAGTCCATCCCAACTCATTAAAACAACCATAAGACATCAACCTGTAGTATCCTCTCACCTCCTGGTACATAAACACAGGTAAATGATGTGCGTACTCATACATATTCAGTGGCATCACACGATCACACTTACTTACCCACGCCTCGCCAAACGGCGCCATCTTGCCTTTTATCTAGTTTATTTCCACGTATTTCTTTATCTCTTGTACTTGTGTTTTAAGTACTTGGGTCGTTTGTGTGAGTGTGTTTAGGATAGTGTGACAGGTCGTTACGGCTATAAAAAGGTTTTTGAAAGATTAGGGGTTTATAATGAAACCATGTGGAGAAACATTTTTTCTTAGTTGCCTAACAAGAATGGGTTATTTACATGGTTTAAACCAGGGACTGAAAGCGGTTACGGTTAAAGCGATTGCGGTGGTTTAAAATAGGGGTTGAGCTATTCCGATACCTTTTTTAAATAAAGGTTGGGCTAAACCGTTATTTACCTTTACACGATTTCGGTACCGAAAAACATGTGAGACTGCGCGGGGGGGTCGAACACGTTAGAACTTGTGTATTTATTAAGGTTTAGGCACTGCTACCGATACATTTATAAAGGTTAAGGTCTGCTACCGATACATTTATAAAGATACCGATATTTCTACCGAAATATGGTATGCATTTCCAACCTCAAAATTCCGGTACTGAAAAAAGGAACGGTATCTAAATATTTTGTATACTTGACAACACAATTACAAATCAATCTACGTTATAGCACTTCTAATTTCAATTTTCGCTCCCCTAAGCACATATAAAACGAATGCTCTTAAAAGTGTATTTATTTATCTCCGTGAACATTCTATCACAGAGACAGCCTGTATTGATTTCATATTATCCTGGTACAAAATAAGCTTTGTAGAATAAATCATGCAAGGAAATAACAATTTGTTAAAATGTAGGCGCCGACGGGAAATATTGCCTGGTCATCTAGCGATGTTGTTCACGTTTCTACTTTGTGTATTGGTTATCGAGACTCCGAGCAATTTAGAGTTTTATCGATTTTGAAGATACTTTCGCATTGAAAGGAAAATTTATCAGTGGTTATCGGTTTTAGCTATTTTGAAGGCGATTTTAGCTTTGAAATATTTGTTTGTTTTTAAAAGAAAGAAAGTTCAATCATCACTGTATCGGTTAGACGATACACGGATACATGAAATTAATTGATAATTTAGCAGTACTTTTAAGAATACGTATACTGAGGTCTAAACTCAAACTCAAAGCATTTATTTCAAATAAACCAATTACAGGCACTTTTGAATTGTCAAGGGGTCGGTCAGTCAGAAAGATGAAGCTAGTTGCCCATTCCAAAGCGTAGTAGGTACCTATGGAGAAGAACGGGCAAGAAACTCCACGGACACTTTACTCATGTTTAAATTATACATGTGAGAACAATGTAGAAAGACGTGCACGTTAAAAGCGTCCGCAATGAATCGATAATAAACAAATTCAAAAACTAAAATACATTAAAATAAGCCATGGAAGCTAAACTTCTTAGTTACATGTCTTTACCTGCTAATCTTTTGCATGTAAACTAAGTAATTGAATTAAGTCGGTTCCATACAAATACTTTTCTATTATAATTATTACCTACCAGCACGTGTTTTGTCGACGGAAGAATAGACAAAATGACAAATTGTGATTGTACATCTGTCATTTTGTCTATTCTTCCGTCGACAAAACTCGTTTCTATGGTGGTCAGACGCTACGCGTGCAGACGGTCAAACTATCCTCATAATATACCTATCACGATGGCAGTATGGCAGTGAACAAGTATTCAACTTATGATTTCATAAAGTTTCTAAATTCAATAACACTGAGCAAACTGCCTGCATGGCCAAACCTCACTGGACGACTTGCAATTTGAATATGAAATAAATCTATTGCTTCTCTTTGAAACTCTACACTTTGCACATGAGTTTTTCAAACTGTAGGAACTCTTTACAAATATAGACTGCATTTGCAAATAAGTCAGAGTAATTCTAACTGTCAGAGATACAGAGATTTGGTGCAAGAAATTCATCTAGAGATATTAAATCTCATTATTTTATATAAAAAATCTTTGGCCTTATATCAAAGTAATTTATGTACACTTAGTAATCTTAAAATAATTAATTCACCCTTTGTATATAGATAGGCTTTTAGCCAAACAGGTCATGAAAAAGCTGTTTGACTAGTGTGACGGACATATTCATAGTCTATACTCGCCTCAGCGCGTAGACGCGTAACCGCGTAGGCCTAGCGTAGCCGCGTAGGCCTGGCGTAGCAGCGCGGCGTAGCAACACCTACCGAATATTTTGTATGCATAACAATATGAGACTGGAAAAATGCTGAAAATACACTCAAAACATTCTGTTGGTTGGGTTGATGTTTTTTTTAAAGAATTTTTAAAGAAGAGAAATATATGAATATTTTCTTCAAAATGAATATCACCACAAAGTGTCCATTGTGAACAAACTGCTGATCTAATTACTCTCCTTAGTCAAGCTCCTGACTGTTGCGTAAGCGGTAAGATTGTCTACGTGTCGTATCTAACGACAGTGCTGCCATCTAAAGTGGCTCTCAATCGCTACACTTTACACCAAATTGCGTGCGGAGAACGTCAGACTCAAGTTATGTCTCTAGTATTTTATATTTAAACGCAAATACGTTTTAATATAAGATTGTCATTGTTACCTAATCTATTTGGAATAGAAAAGACGAGTAAAATATCGAGAAACAATAAGAACCCCAATTGGCTTGATGATAATGATGGCTCTTGTGATACAGGAACTCCTAGTACAAGAGGCAGGAAAAAAAAATTGTTTATTAAATTGTGGCATTAAAACACAAGTGTTTAATACATAGTTATGCACGGCTTCAGATTCATACACTACTTTATCTAGTGTCATACATTGGGATTGAACCTACAAAATAAAATATCAAAGTTAATAGAGTCATTCGGTCGCTTAGCGCGGCACGCGAACATTAACGACATCATCCGACGAGCTCTTGTCACCGTCGGCGCTCCAGCTGTGTTAGAACCCGGTGGCTTGGCATGCGACGATGGCAAGAGACCGGATGGCATATCTTTATTTCCATGGAAGATGGATAGGCCTTTAGTGTGGGATGCAACCTGTGTCGATACTCTTGCGCCATCTCATCTTCCTGGCTCAGCGTGCTGTACTGGCGCTGCCGCTGCGGCTGCAGAAAACCTCAACCGGCGAAAGTATAATAATCTTATCGGTAACTATATTTTCAAGCGGTATGGGTTGAAACCCTAGGGCCGTGGGGTCCGAGTGCTCATGGTTTGTTCAATGAAATCTCCAAACGACTGGTTCACACTTCCCGTGACACAAGGGCTGGCTTTTACCTTGGTCGGAGGCTAAGCTTTGCCATACAACGTGGCAATGCTGCCAGTCTCTTGGGAACATTACCAGCCGACAGCGATGAGGTGGAATTTTTCGACGCCATATTTTTTTTTGTTAATAGTTTTAGTTAGGTACGATATATATATTTTTAGTTTTGTAAGAAGACTTAAAATCTTAGATATAAATTATTAAACAGTTCATTAAATAAAAAAGAGTTATTTGATTTATTTTAAGTATTCTATTTGTAATGTACCTTTTACTATGTATTATGTACTTTACTAATAGGCGCCAAAACCCAGCACATCACTGCGCATGCGCTAAAGCGGGCGATGCCACAGACAAGTAAAAATTGGAATCAAAACATTTTTGTAATGCTATAAAAATGGCGCGCCGCGCATGTGATTTCCAATAGAGAAAAATAATTGATGAAACCTCCTTGGGGATATTAACTTCTTGGATTTGCCCTGTATCACATTGGTAAAAAAAATTATAATATTATTTTGTTATAGAAAAAGTGTGATTCTATTCATATATTTCGGTATTGTGTTTATAAAGTATGTCAATATAAACTCGTTTTAAAGTTTATAATTCGAATTTTACGATATGAGAATGGATAAAACATTAGAAACAACATTGAAATTAATTTCATTAATTTCATTTCATCAGTCTTGAATAGTTCACTATTAAATATAACGTTCACTTCCACTCAATGAGTTCGATTTTCGGTCCTCTACCATCAACTACCAACTGCTACCATCCTACAAATTAGGGCTTTGAATACATTTTATTGATAGTTTATTTTCCTTTGTTGCAGATCTTCATCATGGGCCAGCGTTACTTAATAACTTTATGTGCTTTGACGTTCGTCGCGGCGGGCTACTGCCAAACTGGTAAGTTTAAACTATATAAGGGTCGTCCATAAATCACGTGAGGCTTGAAAGGGAGGGCGGAAAAAATCACGAAACCACATAAGGGGGAGGGGGTTGTATTGAGATATCACAAGTATTTTTTTTTTTCTTTCTTTCTTTCTATTTAAAGATAAAATATTCTGTATTTTTTTAGATACTTTAGTAGAGGTTAGTCTAAAACCTCAGCACTTATCACCACGGGGAAGGGGGGGGGGGGTTAAAAAGTTGCTAAAAACATCACGTGATTAATGGACGCCCCTAATACCTCCTTCTTTTCCTGCAATCTTAAAAAATTGAGTAGGTGCAGCAGTGGAGTGGCTGTATGATTTGCATCTTCGCTACGGGTTGATTCAATTCCCGCACTGTATAAAAGCACATAGGTACTATTCATTGTAACAGCGAATCAATTTTCACGCCTCCCTTAAGACCTAGAGCAAATATTTTTTTGGTATTCGGATAGCTCTTGACCTGAAAGAGGTACCATCAAGAATATGAATAAAAAATGTCAACTAATTAAATAGTTACGCAACAACGCGAAAGCGGGTATTCTGATACCAAACAATGCAGGATATGTCACGTTAACCTTTTACTAAAATTACCATAAAATATAATAGACGACTTGTTACAAACTCGGACCCGACGTGTGGACACGACAAGCGTCACTCACTGCGACACTGCGCTCGACGCTTGATGTGTCCACATGTCGGGTCCGAGTTCGCAACAAGTCAATCGCCTTCCTGAGAATGCCTCGTTGAGAGGTGAAACACGTGTCGATTTCTAACAGGGTTCTTTATGACTCTTAAAGAACAGTTACGCGGATTAGGTTACTAAATATACGTCGTCTATTGTATTTTAAAATGGATTTCCGCAAAGCCACGCCTGAATCAATTAACTATCTTAAAATTACCATGTTCAAAAAAAAAACTGGCCATCATATTTAAAACAGTGAATAAAAAGCATATAGCAATATTTTGGTGTTTGAATTTAGAACACATCTATATATGCGACCTCCATCTCAATGCTATACTACCTCCTTGCGAAAACATACTCGATACACAGGAATTAAATATCGCTTCACAAGTTGATTATTATTAGTAATAATAATAAGAAAATTACTTTTAATTTTAGTAATTGTTCCAATTTTAATGTGCATTTAAATTATTCAACCTTCCTTTTTTATTCATTAAATGTCTATTTTCGCTAAATCCTTCTTTGTCTCGTAGTCATGGTATAAAGTATAGTATGCAACTCTTGAATAAAACGGATTTATATCGAGGGCCATGAATTACTCGCGTTGCTCAGGATTCTAACACTTGAATCAGTCCCTACGGTCGTGATTCAGTCGTTAGAATCCTTCACTTGCTCGTGATTCATTTATTGCCCTCGCTTTAAATCCGTCCTTTATTCACTAATTGCATAATATACTATTTTTCCAGCTAGCTACTCAACTTTTACGACCACTCCTACTTTAAACTATGCACTTCCTTTCGCAGTCATGGGATGAGCAAATCATAATTAATTAGCCCGCGTGGTTGTCGACATATGAGATGTGGACTCAGCGATAATTGTGACAGCCCAGGGCTTAATTGCCAAGAGCCTCATACCACCTTCCCGTACGCAAAATACGCGCTTAGTCGTGGAGTTGCGGATATCAGCCCGTATTACCTATTACCTATTACCACCTTAGGAGGCTCTCGTTAGGCAGCTGGATCAAGGGTTTGATTCAGAAAGCGATACTTCTAGACACGGCTCGTATTGTTAAGAGGTTCCTCTCTCTGGAGCCCTGACCGCCGCACTGTGGATCGAAAAAAGGCTCTCGAAGACACTGTAGCTTAAATTTTAAAAGATCGGATTTTTGCTTGGAATTACTTCTAATAGCCAATATTATGTATAAATATATCATAGGATACAATCTGGTACTTAGGCAAAGTGGCAACTTGTATTTATTTTTTGCAAAAAAAATTTTTGGAGCTAATGATGATATCCCCGAAATAGAGACAATAACCGTTATATCCTTGCACACGGTGATGTAAATATATATTAATGATTTTTTGACATACGTCATAAAAGGAGATTTAAGCTGGGAACAAATTATCGGACGCGTCCGTAAGCCGCGGCTGAGAGTCGCGGCTTATTTGTATATGGATAGTACATTTAGCACTACACTGTGCAAACTATCGGTCGTAAGTCGCGGACGTGCCCTTGAGCGTTCGGACGTCTGTTGGTCGCGACTGTCAGCCGCGGCTTACGGACGCGTCCGATAATTTGTTCCCAGCTTTAGTGCTGTTTTTTTAATCTGAAAAATCAAGTACGTCAAAAAATTATAAATTCATAGTTACATCATAGCTTGGATCCTGTTCCCGATACCGATGGGCTACTATTTTAATTAAACCATAATTTCCCAGAAACGGAGCCCCCAACAACAGCCACCACAAAGGCTCCTGCTACCACAACTGTGGTGACTTCCACCACCACGGCGTGGGAGACAGAGACCCTGAACGAGGGGCAGGCGATACAGAAGGCGCTGCAGTATCTCTTGCAGCACCGCCAGCCCGACTGGGGGTGGGGCAACGATACGCACCATGTTATGCTGACCTTGCAGGTAAATAGGAATATGTTGGAGTCTTGGGGTCGAATTTCGGCCATGGAGGCAAATCTCAGCGGAGAATAGCCATAAACGCAAAAGATGTTGTAGTACGTACACGCACCCCTATCGCTCGTGTGACCCTTGCGGTGTACGCGCAGAAACAGTTGCGCTCTCTCTTTCATCACTCTCATAGTTCGATGGAACGGCAATCCGACACGAACAAAGTGCCAACATACTTATTGCCGCCTTCTTCTTCTTTCTTCTACCACTTCTACCTAGAAGCACTGATGTTTTCTATTTTAAAAGATATTTTTGGTGTCTAATTTTGGAAAATGCACCGTAAAACCTCAGGGTAAGGAACCCTCAGATGTAGGTGCCGTATGTGGTGGTGGGGGCAAAATCTCACTTCATTAATGTTTTGTAATTTTTTATATGCATTTGTATGATTCGTCATTTTACAAACGGCGCCGTCCGTTTATAAACGCTGGCGGTTTTGTAAAATGCCTAACTGTGTGTTTGCACTGGCGAAACATTCACAACAAAACATGTTGGAATCTCTATTTTCTGTCAATGTTCCATTTTTGACAGGAACTAGAGATTTCAACATGTTTTGTTGCGATGTTTCGCCAGAGCAAACGTATAGTTAGGCCAATTGTAAATTGCCTAGTTACTTTATAATATGCCACAACATTTGATGGACAATTCAAACGCCATTTACAAAATGCCACAGCAAATTGAAGTATTTAGTTATCCGGCACGTAAAAAACGCAAGGTGCTACAAAATTGACGAAAAAAGTTTGAACTGTAACAAACAAAGAATTTAACGCATTATTTTTGTATAGTTTATAATCTAACAGAAATAATACCGACAAATTGTGAACTGCTATCAAACTTGCGGGCGACGTAACGCACCTTGCGGTAATACTAAATAGCCTGCCTAGCTGCGAGCAACTTAGAAGTCGCTCTCGCCGGCCGCTACCGCGGCATGTTCACCCTACAATAACAATCAATGTCGAAAATAAATGATAATTGAACGAATTGCCAATTTGCCTTAGACATTTTGCAAAAACCGCCAGCGTTTGTCAACGGACGGCGCCGTTTGTTAAATGACGAATCATACAATCTCCCTGCGACTTATACATTTGGTCATTACAGTCTTAATGTCATTTGGCGAAGAACGAACGAGCATGCAACTAGGTCAGGTAGGCAGAGCTGTCATCAAACGTATTTCCGATACATCTCAGTATCGCTTAATGGCATCTGCCTTAATCCACGGATTATCTTGTCAGCTCCTTGTCTGATTGTCAGAGTACGCTCATATACTTATTATTATTTATAAGTCGATAAGTAAAAGCCAACTTAATTTTGAGATCCAGAATCACTTGAAGTATCGGAACTTAGTCGTTCTGACTACTTTTAATTTGGTATTTTTAATAAAGCTGGCTATTTTAAACACAATTAATACTTACTACAGACAAACTGACTTCTTTTGTGTTTTGTGAAGGAACCTTACAATTTGAGTTGTATACATTACTGTATATAATAGATTTATATACGGTGACGAGCCATTATTTTCTTGTTACTTTTTGTATTGTTTTCCTTGTTTTTGTTAAGTGTCTGTGCTTACTAACATAGTCGTAAGTTTTACTAACAATCTTGTTGTTGAGTCTTGGTTACTCGAATAAAAGAAAATTCTATTCTATTCTATATGCCCCTACAAATAAGTAATGAATTCGTTCATGTCAAAAGAGTAACAGCATTGTCTCGATATCAAGACCTGTCGCTTTTCAGTCAGGTGACTTTGTACCGAAACAAATCAGAGATATCCTGTGATTACTTTCTCAGTTGGCCAACAACACTGGCAAGGAGATCGAGCAGCAAGGTCTGGAGATGCAGCTGTCAGCCAAGCAGATGGAGATCGAGATACTGCTCATGATGTCCAAGTTAGTCATCTTTGATCTTTTAACATAATAGTTCAGTAGTTAAGAGACTGTTAAATGGAAGGCAGGTGATAATGTCTTGAAAAATACATAGGCGTTTAAGAGATGGAAGACGTTATGATTAAATGTACCATACTTGTTTAAACCCTATCCCTAAATAAATATGGAGAGTTCTTCCAAAGTTCTTCGAGAACCTTTTAAAAATTAAGGGTAAAAAACAATCAAAAACAGTCATAAAATCAACAATCAGTCGTCTAAGACTCGTTACACAACGATTATTGATTACATTCAAATATCAGTCCGTAATTCGTTTTCCACTCGAAAGAAAACAATTGACGGAAAATCTATGTCATTATTTTCTCAGACACCACGAGTCTCCTCCTCCTCTGGGGCGCCTGGCCGCCTACACCCTCGCCTTAGGAGCTCTGTGCAAGGACCCTCGTTCCTTCCACGGCCGCGACCTGGTGGCTGCCCTCTTACACCGAGAACCTCCACATGACCTGGAGTTCGCCTATGCGACCCTAGCTGCTTGCTCCTCAGCAGCTCATGTGAGACGCCGCCACATTAGGAGGCTCCTGGATATCGCTAATGCTGCGTCTGATCATAGTCTTGGTAAGTGCTGTACTTATTTAAATGATCATGAAGAGTGACTGCAATAAATATGAATAGCTGACTGCCAACCTTCGCTAGTGTATGAGTACATAAAGAGAGAGAGTTTGCCAAAATGTTATCCTTACATCATTGTCTCATATTGAATCGATACGTAACGATAACCGTTTAGACTTGGCAAAGGCTGCGGCCATATGCTAATCCCCTTGGCCACAACGGTTAACGCACGCGCGTTTCGCTTGACGCAAGTCGCATCTCTCGAGGCTGTACACGGGGCCTCTACTTTATCAGTTGTACTAAGAACAAAATTAACCAAAATATTCCTTCCATTTCAGACACGATCTCGATGGTGATCCTGGCGCTGCGGTGCGTGGTGCAGGACCACCGTCACCGCAGCCTCATCCACTTCGTGCGCCGCCCCATGGCCGGGCTGGCCAGGCAGCAGCACTCTGACGGGAGCTTTGGAACACTCACTACCACTGCGCTGGCTATCCAGGTAAGCTGTAAGATTTGTTCAGAATATGTCTGGACCATCGTCACCGCAGCCTCATCCACTTCGTGCGCCGCCCCATGGCAGGGTTGGCCAGGCAGCAGCACTCTGATGGGAGCTTCGGAACATTCACTACCAATGCACTGGCCATTCAGGTAAATAACCTTACACTCTTATAGCATTAGCTGGTAAATTTTAGACGAAAAGTGAAGTGCCATACTATTTTGCACCAACTGACTGATAACTGCGATCGTTACCTGCTCTGCATATCACCTGCACCTAGAGCCCTGTATTTTCGTTTTACAGTCATCTACTTAATACAAAATTAAATCTTAAATTCACTGACAGACAACGCACAGCCTAAGGCCGCTTTCCGAATTAGAACGTAATCGCTCACAGCGCTGATATCAATGATTGGCGTTCCGATTTAGATAGCACGATTATGACAGGTGAGGGCTGTCAACAATTCGGAACGCTCGAGAACGCGCTCACGGTGCTCGCTCAACGTCAAAACTTGCTTATTAAATTTCTTCTTTTTCGTTGGTTAGGTGGCCACGGTAGCCAGAAGCACAATTTCGAAACCACCCCACGTTTGTCTTAAGTGATGCGACTCAAAACAAAACAGCAGGAATGTCATTTTTGACAGCGCTCACGGTGATATTAGTAAAAGGCATGGTCGGCGTTATCGCAAGATGGCGCTGTCATGACGTCACCTATGACGATTCACAATACATCGTTATCGCGCTCATGCTTATTCGGTACGTGTGTTAGCACGCTCAAATCGATTACAGCGTAACTCGGAATGCAGCCTAAATCGCTGGGTCATTCATGAAATTTTGCACAAGCATTCCCTTTATAACGAAGGTTAGCATTCAGCAAGGTTTTTTTTTTAATTCGTTCCCTTAAGGGTATGAAAGATTGCATGGCAGTTCGTCATTTTTACCGATGAGAGACCCCGTCGGACACACGGCTTGTTTCTAAATAAAGATCCTCGTCCTGCGGAAATTTTCGAGTTCGATTTAAAACACCACCTCCTGAATAATTAATCCTCCTTTCTCACGGCCAGGCTCTGGAGGATTCGGAGTCAGGTCCAGGAGCGCACCAGCACTGGAGCTTCCCGGCAGCTCGCAAGTGGCTGGTGGAGCGGCAGCGCGCGGACGGCGGCTGGGGCGACGTGGCCAACACCGCGGCCGCCGTGGCCGCGCTCACGCCGGCCTCGCTCGCCGCCGTGCGCCCGCCGCACTGCTCTGATAAGCTGCTCGATAACCGACATGAACCATTAGGTGACTACTTGACATGTTGTCTTCCTGTGCATTTTTCAAAACACTGCTATAGAACAGTAGGGACTCGACCTATATTAGCATCTCTTGTTATCACCTCGCATCGAAAACGTCTCATTCACGCAAATAAGTCAGTTAACCTTCTCCGACTGGAGACCAACAAAACAAAATGGTTAATGTCTAATCTACAATTCGTTAAAAAAAAATACTTTCGCTAAACGCAGTGGTTATTTTGATATTCCAGACAGCAACGGCGGTGACGGCACTCTGAAGCTAGCCTACCAGTCAGGCAGCACCAGCAACGAATCCGACGCACGCAACGTATCCTTCACGTACACGCTGTGGGTCGGCACCAACGTCACCGAGAACTACACTCTGCACATGGTCGCCCCTAGGTAAGAAAATAGTACTAGGATGACAGAATACGTGAGGAGCTTGACGGAACCGACAAATCGAGCTACTTTGGTAAGGTGGCTCGAACGCCGGTGGTAACCAACCCCACCGGCCTTGTGTGTTATCTGAATTAGGGAGACGCTTCTACTAGGATAACAGAATTAGCAAAGAGACTGATGCACAGGCCTGCGACGGACTTGTGAATACAGTACAGTATTACTTACATACTTAATATATTACATAATATATTACAATATTACACAATACAATACAATACAATACAGTACAAACACAATACAATACAATACAATATGTGACATGAGCTAACAGGACGAGCAACTGCTCGTCCTGTTAGGCCTAGTACGAGTAGTTACTAGGCCAACAGAATGAGCAAGGATCCTGCAGGTTGTTATTATCAAACCATTCTTTTGGTCTACCTTGTATTTTGGTTCATCATGAAATCTCTTTTTTCTTCATTATTAGCTACTTACCATTAAACTTTAAATTACTTACAGGAACATATCATTCTTCCACGTGATGCAAATTGCTGCGGAAATGCACCCTAAGTTCAAGTTCGAGGCTAGCGAGTGGCCCAACGGCCACTACGTGCACACGATCGCCGGCCACAAGGAGGAGCCGATGGGCTATCACTACTGGCTTCTGTACCGTCTGCCGGAGAAACCAGACCCCGCTAGCCCGCCCGGCAACCAGCTCGTCGCTCCCGTCGGTAAGAACCATTATCAACCTTATCTTGTTTCTTTACCCAAACTAGAAAATCAGGTTATAGAAGCCAACCCTGGACATAACCACGTATAGCCTCACGTCAAAAAAAACAAACAATTTTGGTCAAAATATCTTCGGGTCTGTCATTTTGACCAAAATTGTTTAACCAGCAGTGCTATTCTGTAACCATCTCACCGTGAAAACTTAGGTGATGTGAGCGTGGAGTGAACTGTCATTCCACCTAATGCTAGAGATTGACACTATTGACAGCTCACTTCACCTAAGTCTTCACGGTTATTTTTTTTATTTACAGAATACGTCGGCAGAATACATTTCACCTTAGTTATTGTATCGCAGTTTTATTTAAATGTTGTTAACTTTCTGTTACAGGTGTGGACGACTTATTAGTTGAAGATGGAGAACATTATCTGTTCTGGTACAAGAAGTTGTAATTCATCCACCAATCACAAGCCAGCACATCACCAAGTTGATTGTATTCCCGTGACATCCAATGAACCTTATTTGATACACCATATCTATTTATTTAAGTCAATTTTCCTGTTTCCGTTATTGGTACGAATATACCTGAAACTTAGTTGTAAGATTCGCAGTCATATTATATAATGTATTTCAATAGAATTAATAGGGTTTATGAACATATTTATCAAATAACGTACCTATAATAATGAATTAAATCTGACTACTTGAACTTTTCATAAAGCAGCTAGCTGTGGTCAATTCTCGTAACGTTATTAAAGAACATTTCTATGAAAAAATTTAAAAGTGCTATCTCCTTTTCTAAGTGACCTGTCTGCTGTGAAATATACCAAAGATCTATGTTTTCCAAGTCCACAAAGGATGATTTTGATGTAAATATTTTCATAATTGTGTAGCTTGAGATACTTAATATTTAGCCCAAAAAATACCTACATGACAAAAATGGTAAATTTCTATAAGTCACCTGGCTGTGCAGGTCCCATGATTGAACCTTGAGGAATCCCTTGACTGAGGCCAAACTATTGCAAGTCATACCAGTACCTACTGTCTGAATTTTTGGAATTATGTCCTTAAATATCTTAGAAATAATTTGGTCGCTTTATACCAAGCCTATAATTCCAAGGAGTTTAAATCTGAGGCCTTTATAACTATCTCAAGCCAAAACACACATTGTAGGTTCTATAACTGACGAACAATTACTTCCGTGTTTACTTAATAATGCATTATATTTTAAAGGTGCAATAATTCTGTAATTTGTAATCGTCAATAATATTATCGTCAGAATATTGACATTTCAAGATGTTTTTCAATTTCCTGAAAGTAATATTGACACTATTTTTATCTGCAATACCTTGCATGCGTTAGTTAGGCATGTATAATAGCGTATAGATCAATGTTAAGATTCATGTTAAAGTAAGCGATTCTCAATTTTTAATAAATCCATCGAGTTAATGGAAGAAAATGTAAAACAAGCGAATATCGCACTTGTAGACTTCGAATTAAAGCTCTGATTACAATGACATGACATGATGTGACATTGATTATATACGATACGAATTAAATCGATTACCTACCACCGCGACCTACCGTGATAACATCGCTAGATTGTTGAGTAAAACACGTTTTCTGTAGTAAATAGTATTTACATAAATGCATTTACGTTTTACATAAAGTACTTTTGTATTACATTGAAATTAACAGTAATTTAAAAAGTTAACAGCTGCATCTATAATAAGTGTTTTTGAACACTTTTCTTGATCTTGCATGAATTTTCAAGATCCATTTTTTTATTCTAATTGCTTTTTTAAGTGCTACAAGAAAAGGTTTCCGTATGTATTCACTTTAACTCTGTTTATTACATTATTTCCATAAACTCGATGCTTATTGTAATAATTCTATAATAGTAATGATATATTGTGTAATCTCGGAAACAATAGATTTTAAACTAATCATTTTAGACGAGACTGAACGCAGCGTTATCTGATTGAAGTGCGTTAGATTAACATTTTTATTGTACCTATTGAATGGTTCTTAATAAAGTATGAAAATTCAGTAACTTTTGATGTTTTATTTTTTATATAGGCTGACTTTGAATTCCTAAATAATCTTTTCTTGAAACATGAACATAACACAATATCTCCACATCAACGCACTAACAAAAAATAAAGCTAACATGAAACAATACTCGTGATAATTAAATAGTAATCTAGGCAAACAAATTCACACATATAACCCAAAGTCCAGCCACCAACACGCAAACACAATAAACACACACACATAAACACACACACGCACACACACAAGAGCATGCATGCATTAAATTGGTTCCCTACAATTTTTTAATTTTTTATTTTATTGCATATTGTTAATTTTCAAAAACGGGTGAAGACACAAGACTCCTACAACACAGGTACGACCTATAATAGTGCAGCAGTCATGTCGTCATCAGAGTCGTATTTGTCAATTCAAGAGTCTGTTTATGGCGACGATAACCGACTTTTAATGATTTTATACTGAAGATCACGACGTCTAAACGAGTACATAGTGTTAATGATTTGGAAAAAATATAAATAATATAAATTAGAGCATTTTCTTATTAAGTTAATATATGAATATTTTAGATTGTTTATATTACATAGTGAAATTAATTTGTAAAATTATGTCTAACGCGGATAAAAAACTGCGAATCACGTAAAATCTATCAAGATAATTTGTCTGAAGTCTTCACCATTTTAAATATAATTTTATTCTTGATCTTTTAGTCTTGGTCTTGGTCTTATTAAAATACCTTTTGTTTTATGTATAATAAATTAATAATGCGTCTATTTTGGGACAGCGCTCCTTGATGAGCGAGTTCTATTACTGGCTGGACATACCGACACGTTGCATGAGCTCAGTACAGAACACGTCTAACCACTCAAGTTCACTGGCATATATCTGCGTCTTAAGTAATAAAAGCCAATCATAAGATCCAACATTTATTAAATTTGTACAATTTACACTTAACACCAATATGACCACGTCGGCTGGGTATCGACACCTACACAGTGCATAGTTACCTACAAAATGTTCCGTATATGGCTTACAAAACAGAAAACAATGTCTTCACATAAATAGCATTTGAATATATTTTATTTGAAAGTGCTTAATCATAAGAACTTACATAATAAGTTATTAAATAACTTAAATCACACATACAACCTTCATTTATTATATTGGAACATAAAATAATAATGCTTGTCACGCGAGAACGTAATAGTAACTTTGTAAATTAATCTAACTGAACTAAAAACTCTCGCATTTTCACAAATAACATAAAATTACGCTATAATTAAATTATTTCGTAACCATTGCGTAGAAAAAACGTTATTTGTACAGTGCAAAACATAATGTTGCCCGTTACAAATTATACCGTCTTTTATAAAAATGCTTATATTCTTGTGTCTATTATAAGAGGATTTCGACTAAACAATTTTCAAAAGTTTCCTTCACGAATCCCTTGAGGTTTAATAAAAAGAAATTTCTCTCAGGTCCGTTTAAAAAGCTAATCAAAATAACTTAACACAATAATACTTTTAAGCAACCTCTTTGTTGAAAGTTGCCACCAGGCACAAAAATGTCTTCCAATTTGCTACTAACACTAGTTTATAAGTTTACATTGCTTCTAACAAATATGGAAGTGATTCTGAAATAAACGTTTACATTTATTTATTTATTTATTGTGAACATACAAACAAAATAATGATACAATAATAACTATTTCAGTATATCGTTTGAAATGAACAGTGATGGTCAAAATATTTAGTAACATTTCGTATTTGGTGAGCTATGCGACATTGCAGTGTTAGAAAATATTTCGAAACATTTTATTATTTATTTTTTCATTTATTTTGTAACATTGCCTGCTTCCTGGATTCAAAGCAAATAAGAATAATACATACTTCCCATAAAAAAACCCAAAAAAAATACTTATAAAAAAATTAATTGTATTCTTGCAACACTCCCTTATTTCATAAATACAATCTAGTAGAGATAAAGGTAAATAAAATGAGCAATATTATTAAATAATAATTCAATTGTGCATAATTATAAATAATTGTGTCGATATAGTTAATACACATGTGCAAACACAGCTTGTCTAGTAGTTACACGGATTTGTGGAAACTCACACAAAGAAGGGTACAGTCACGAAAATGTGAAAAGGTAATTATTAAAAGTCAAAGCCATAGTTCTCGCGCGCTAGACGGCCACGGCTCCGGCCAGTCGAGGTCCAAGGCCCGTGGCCCGGTCTGCGGCTAGTTGGCCGTTGCTACTACAAAGTGCTCGCTACGTATCGGTTTCTATAGCTTTCCTGGTCGCTGCGACCACTGCTCGTGGTCCTGGCCGTCTAGGGCACGAGATCCCTAAGAATAGCTGTTGCAAAAAAAAAAATAGAATACCACACTGAAATTATCTTATAAGTACCCGTATAATCTGGAATAAATTCACAGTAAACAACAAACGAAAATGATATCCACAAAAAGTAAAAATTAAATAAGATTCCAAAAATCATGACACAAATACCTTTCTTTCTGTTCGTTTAACATCAGTTTTCGCGTTTTTAATTATTGGATCTATAACTTTTTTTATAATGTTGCTAGATACGTAGAAAATCTTCAAGCCTGTGTATAAAGGACGATACACATCTTTGAATAGCTTGTAAACGCATTACACACCGAAACCGCAAAATCCTCTATGCTACGGCTACATTGTCGCGATAAAGCGAACTAAAAACTTCGCGCGCTCTCTGTTTAACAGCGAGACATAGAGCGGGGTGTGAGAGAGAGCGCGCGAAGTGTTACAAGGAAGCCGTAGCGTTACACTTTAATTTGACGAATCAAATGTGTGTGTGTGTGTGTGTGTGTGTGTTTTTAGTTTAATGTGTGATTTCCTGTGCGAGTCTCAATAAATACTTTTTGTTTCTTTTCTTTCAAATAAATTATCAAGTTAGTTTCTATAAGGTTCGGTAGATACGCATTGCCCCCCGGGGGCCGCATCACAAATAGCCAGTTGCAGAAACGAACTTTAAATTTGAATACTAATCATCCATCAACTTGTTGCAGAAAGCAACATTCGACTCGATTTTAAGACGGCTTCTCTTAAAAGTTGGCAACATCACAAATAGCTGTCAAATATTTAACCTGTTTTGATTAATTTGGCAATATTACTGTATGGAAATATGGATAACTAGCCGAGTAGAATATTAATCATGAATTGCAATAATTCATATCGTAACACCGAGTATTTAGTTTTAGATGTAAAAATTGTATTTGGAAACTTTCCAAATGCCTTATTTACACCTAAAACGGTACATCAAATTCAGTGTTATAATTACAATTCATTATTAATATTCTAGTTCGCTAGTTAGCCACATTTCATATTTCCATACAGTAATATTGCCAAATTAATCAAAACAGCGAAATATTTGACATCTATTTTCGACGTTGCCCACTTTCAGAATAAACGCTCTTAATGGTTCTTTGATGAAATTAATGAAATCATTAGCGTTAATGATCCATTTCGTAATGGGGCATTAATGTTTGTCTTAGTGCAACTGGGTGTACCGGTAACAGTGTCTCATTAGGCAAGACTTGATAGGTCTCTTGACCATCTAAACATTCCACTATAAAAGTAAGGCAAGATTAAGCTATCTTATTAAAATGAAACACGATAATTATGTTTCCATTTTAGTTTTTGTTAAGTTGTTTTCACAGAGATTTTTTTCAGACAGAAATGACATGACGTGTCGCTGGGAAGTTTGTTATGATGTTTGTGCTCTCGACGCTTGACGTGTCGACACGTCGGGTCCGGGTTCGCAATAAGTCGGATTAGGTTACTAAATATACGTCGTCTATTGTATATTATTATGTTTTGCTTCATGCAAAAACGCTAAAAAGCGGTGAAGGTAGCTTTTTTGGGCAAAGGGTACTTTATCATATTTTGAATAAAATAACGACTTTTTAAGTGCATATAAGTAATTGTTGTTTCAGTGCATATTACGTCATATCAGTCATAAGACATTAAATTCGAACATTTTCTAACTGGGAACAATATCACAACGTACATTCTAATACAATACAATGTGCGGACTATTGCTTCGTCGAAAATATTAATACCAGCTTTCAGCGAAATATTATTTACAAATATAGTGGAATAGAGAAAAAACAATAAAATACTTAAGATACATATTATTTATATCACATAGAGTACCGAAGAGGTAATGGTTTCAGGTCAAATCACTTTTAAACGTTAAGATTAGAACGGACTGGGTCGAAACGAACTTGCAATGTCTTCTCTATAATATGCGTACGATATTCTATCATTAAAAACAAATTTAGTGTAAAAAACGTTTAGCCCACGTTCGCACGGATGTAAAATTGTCGCGGCGGGATTTTATCGAGCACTGGATTTTCACCTCTCGGTGTTGAGCTGAGCGTTGAGAATCCAACGCGCTGGGACGCACTCGTCCCAGCGCGTTGAAAAAACACTACGTTGTATTTTCTCTAAGCAGCTTTCGCTAAGCAGACAGTTGAAAATCCAGAGCACGAAAAAAGAATCGCCGCGGTAAAAATCGCCCGTGCTAACCTGGGCTTACATTTACACAATCACACGATAAAATCGGAGGAATACAAATTCAAAACAATGAAATGGTGCAAGCCTTCGAACCAAGGCACTCAATTTTTGTGAGTCTAGACTCAAACTTAACACGTATAGTGATAAAAATATGTATCATCACGGATATTGGCGATGAGCCACTTTCAAACTTATTACTAAGCGAATAAGGGTGAAAAATGTTTTACCGCAAATGTCCGCGGTTGTACATTATATATTTATTTTAATACTCATTACAGGCAGCAATTATTCTCATACACTTTCATAACGCGAAAATAAATACATGTGGAATTTTATTTCACATAAACCTACATGGGCACTTCTGAAACGTCAGAAGCTAGGTGCACTGTTCCAATTGGTCGTTTTTATGGAGAAGAGCCGGCGAGAACCCCGCGGTTACTCTTTAAAAATATTGAACGATCATGAAAGTTATTTTATAAAAATGGCAATATCTCACATAAAGCGTGTCCACTCTGAAATGACGCGCCCCACTACCGCATTTTACTTGCACGGTAATGCTGTAGTGGGGCGCGTCATTTCAGAGTGGACGAACTAACCTAATATTCAGACACTGTCTTACGCACACAGTATGCTAAGCTCGTTTTCGACCCACTCCTATAGCAAAACGGGCAAAACCACTAAACAGTTCCCGAGCGTAAATATCGACAAATCCAGCTGGGAAGCGCTAAGGTTGCCCACGAAATTAAAATTTTCTTACGTTTTTTGTAAAATGCAGGTCAGGGTCAAGTTGAATCTTGATTAAAATATGATTCGCGACGTAACCAATATGGCTTTAAAGATTTATAATCATTAGAATCAGCAATACAACTCCTTATGTTGGAATACTTCTAAAATGTCATAATTTCATGAAATAGTACATCAATAGGATTATATGAACTAAGGGAGTTGTATTGATGATTTAAATTATCATAAAACGTAAGAAAATTTGAATTTCACGGGCTACCTTGACGCTTTCGCCTTAAGACAGTTTACAATAACTCCAGGCGACTCCTAAATAAGAGTTGAAAATCCAACACCGCAATAATATTTAGGTATCTCCAAAATATTATAGCTCTGTTGGATTTTCAACTCTCGACGCTGAGCCGAGCGTCGAAAATCCAACATTACATTTAGGTGTCGCTTCAGATGGGACACTCCGCAGTTTAGGTATGAAGCTACAAGTACGCGGCGGGCCCGTCTTGCTGGGCCAAGTCAGTGAGTGTAACGTAGTCAGTAGATATTAAGAGTTACGTGATAGAAAGAGAGGCAACTTCTAGGTGAATATAATTGTAGGTGATTAGCGCTGTGCGACCTGAATTGCACGTTATTATGTCGTAGCAAGAGTCGCTTTTTATTTAAATGATTCTGTGAAGTGTCCCATCTATATTAATCTATGGTATAAGTGGAAACAGGCAAGACTGTCACACAGATATGAGTGACACTTTACAAAGTTGTTTTTCAAAAACTTCCCTATTTACGACCGGTTACCTGTTATGCTACTAATCTTAACTGCCACGCTGCTGACGTCACGCCACTAAGGCGTGATCGTGATGCGGTTCATGACGGTCGTGTACGCGAGCCCTAACGCCCAGGAGACTTCGTGACCGTTCACTTTCTTGAACAACTGAAAAAGAATGAAAGATTTCATTAGTTTGTAAAAATTCGTCCTTACTGCTAACGGCATAAAAGCGCTGTCAATGTCAATTTTGACGCGCATGGACGTGCGGTTCATTGTACTGCCGCTAGCTCACTAAATACATGGAAAACATTACCCATCGTTAACTTTTTGTTTACCGAAATGTACACTAACAATTATATTTTCTGCACATATATTTCAATCAATCTGCCTAGCCTTTTCCCAACTATGTTGGGGTCGGCTTCCAGTCTACCCCGATGCGCCTGAATACAAGTATTTTACATGGAGCGACTGCCTATCTGACCTCCACAACCCAGTTACTGGGTAACACGATACCCCTTGGTAAGACTGGTTGTCAGACTCGCGCTTCTGACGGCCCGTAACGACTGTCAAAGATCCACGAATGACAGCCGGGACCAACGACATAACGTGCTTTCCGAGGCACGGAGAAGTCTTGGTATGTAAAGATGGTCACCCATCCACGGACCAACCCCGGCAAGCGTGGCTTAACCCGATGGATCTACCCGTGCGACTGTTATTACTTAGCCACAAGCTCTTCTTATGCACATTGATTTATGGAAAATCGTATGTTTAGAAAAATTGATTCTATATTTTTTCTAGACAACGCGCTCTACTACTACTAAAACATGTATGAGTGACCAGGCTGGGCCACGATGGGCCACTGTTAATTAATGTATACGTACGTTGATGGACTTGTTGTTGTCGATCTTGTAGGCGTCCTGCAGCAACGTGACGACGTACACGAGGTCGATGCAGGCCCACGGCTGGTCCACGTTGCCCGATATGCACGCCAGCATGGCCGCCGAGCGGTAAGCTTCCACTGAGACGGTCCCGCCTGCCATTACGTCTGTAACATCATGTTTAATGGTTAATAAATATTGAAGTCTGTGTGAAAATAATTTTGAAATGTTTTATATTATTTTTAAAGGAGAAGGCTCAAAATTACCCCACGAGTGACAGCAAAGAAAGTATCTCAAAAAAATAATTAAAATAAATACAGTTTCGGTTTGAATCCTTACTGGCTAACATACGAAAAAAATGCTCTTAATATTAATTCAGGGGTAGTACATAATTAAGTAAATTGTGGAGATTTTAGTTTTAGAACGACTAGAAATGCAATAAAACATTTCCGGTTTCAGTCCTTACTGGTTAACATACAAAAAAATGCTCTGAATATTAATTCAAGGGTATTGTATAATTAAGTAAAACCGGCAGATTTTAGTTTTAGAACAGCAGGTGTCTTACTGAAAATTTTAGAAGTAAAACAATGTTGTTTTACTTCTAGAAATGTAAAACTAAAATCTGCAGATCTTACTTAATTAAACCTCTGAATTAATATTCAGAGCAATTTTTTCGTAAAATAGACAGTAAGAATTATAACAGAAAGTATGTTTTTATTGCGTTTCTAGTCGTTCTAAAACTAAAATCTGATGATTTAACTAAATTATATACTACCCCTGGACGAATACTCAGAGTATTTTTTTCGTATGTTAGCCAGTAAGATTAAAACTGGAAGAATGTATTTTTTTGTAATTTTTTTGATACTTCTGTTTGCTGTCAGACGTGGGGTAATTTTCTATGGGAGATGAGATTTCTCGTTTTTAATGTTTTATAATATTTTGGATATTTAGCAAAGCTAAATGTCCGAAATATATTCACACCTTGGGATCTGTTCACTCTAAAAGTTGACGTACTTTGTAGGAGAGAGAAAAAATTAAGAATTTATATAGAACACAAAAAAGTACAAATTTTATGAAAAGAATGTAGGCGAACTGCATACGTGTTGCGATGCGTCTCGGCACCACTTCACGCGGCGTCGTAGCGGGCTTTTTCAAGCATCTGCGCATGCGTCTCCTCTCGGTGTGAACTGACTCTCTCGGTACTAGTTTCCCATGTACACAACAGCTGACTCACCGATGATGCCGGCGTCAGCGGCGACATCGTAGAAGTAGCTCATGGCGGCCACACTAGCGCGCGGCGCGTGCGCAGGCGCCCAGCCCAGCGCGGCCAGCACGTGGCGCCGCACGGCCGCGTGGCACGCCGCGTACACGGCCGCCGGCTTGCTGCCGCGCGCGCGTGCCGCGCCGCTAAGGGACAGGAACACAAGCCGTTAAAATAGTAGACTGTTTGCCTAGGGAGCAAGCGGCTAACTTCCGAACCGCCATACATGAATTGGTCTACGAGACATCTGCAAGTTTACTTTGGCTCCTCGTATGCCTAACAAAGGACCGGGATCCATCGTCCCGAAATTTTAAAAGTATAAACTTAATAATAACCAGTACCCTAATTACGCAATACACGATCAATCAGAATCTGAATCGTTTTGAAACAGATTGCTAATCCATTGCATCGTACGTTCGAAAAAAAAATCTGCTCAACAACGTAAATATCACAATGAACGTTGTTGACCTGTCAAATTGAAACAGATTAGTCGGAATTGTCAACGAAAATGTGTTGCGTAATTAGATAGCAGTTCAATAAATCAGGTCGTGTTTACCGACGGTCTATAAAGTTCTTAGATCCATTTTGAGAGCTAAAATTAACAAACATATAGACACCGACTCTATCATGTCTAACTCTCAAAACGAGTGTACGAACGGGTCCCGCGGTACTAAGGAACTGCTCCTCATTGACATGGCAATTAGCCAACAGGTTCGTCGTTCCCGAAAGGCTTATGGCTCATGAGGACTCACATCCCGCATGGAACGATAGATACAAAGTTCAGTATGAGTGAGCGAGACAATACTATCTTTTGACGCGGTTGGGCGAATCTAACGATTTAGATCATAGCTCGCTCGCTACACTTACCTAACATAGTATTTATTGTTAGCATAGGTCCAGGGCTCGCGCTGTATGATAGGGTCGACGCACACCGAGGTGAGTTCCTGCGAACTGTTGCTGCCGCTCTCACTGCGGAACACGCCGTAACGCGCTGCGAGCAAGCCTAGGTTCAGGTAGCTGTAACAAATGACATATACTTTTAAAAACGAAAGTTACTGTCTGTCAGTGAATTTTTCACGCATTAACGGCTGAACGAATTTCGATAAAAATTGGCTCACAGGTAGACCCTGGGTTACTGGACGTGGGATATTTTCATCCCGGTAGTACGGTACCGTGGGAAAACTTCCGAGAAACAAGCGGGCGAAGACGCGGGTAAAATTTAGTCTTAGAAAATTTATCAAATTTTGTAACCAGAAACTGTATGGTACACATTACTCACAAGAGCAATATTTAGCAAACAAACCACTCAGGCCGTGTAGGTAGGTGTTTACCTTCTAAATTAGTATTTAACTATTTGATAGGCTGATGAGATTACTATTTAAGATTCAAATACCGCTCGGTAATCCGGCACCCATTTTTTTTCGCCAGAGTATCGTAAACGCCGGCTTATTGGGATTTCTTTAGGAAGTGAGAAAATAGCTAGTAAGAAATAATTTTAACACAGAATTGCAAAGTAAAAAATCTTTATTAGTTTACGTTATATTCGAACGACAAAGATCAATGCGCGCGCTCTGTAAAACTTTTGTATTAAACCTGCCGGATAGGAGACGAATATCTCTGCTAGGAGAGCTAAATTAGACTATTGTAAGTGTCGGATTAGTGAGCGCCTACTGTAACATTGGTAATATTAATATTAATGTTTTACTTTACTCATAAACAACGACAGTGTGTGCGTTGCATTTGAAAAATTAGTAGATATTTGAATGTTTTAACATCCAAATATCTACTAATTTTTCAAATCAACAATCCATTTGACGTCTTTACAAATGCTTGCACTGACTGGACAGGTCCACTCATATCTGTGTGGTTCTTTCCTCAAAAGACCATTTCAGACACTAATCTACATGGTCCTCATGTGGCGTGGCCAAGTTTATGTCTGGACTTTAAAAGAGACTACGACCTCTGAGTTAGTTTCGGCCTTTCTTCTCAGAGTAGTCAGATAGGAAACGCCGAACTCATCTACCTTATTTAAAAAAAAAAAATAATTAGACGTGTAAAAGTGATTCTGATAGCTATTACAGAATATAATCAATTTCATTTCCTGTTTACTTCTTGTGCTGATGGTGTCATCTATGCACCTAAAGTTTGGCAAATAATCGTATTCAGTTACTTGACAGTTGGAGGGATACCAGTTTCTGACAAAATAAAAATGTAGTGAGGTGAAAAACACAGAAATTGAATGCCCTACCATGTACTTTATTGTAACTCTCAAAACAAACATATTCGTTTATATCATGACACAAACAATTAAATAGATAATTACCGATTCACATTTTTGCAAATCCAATAAAAAGAAAATAAATTTATACCTGGGCATTTTAAGCAAACAATTTATAGCGATATTCTGTCATATTATAGACTGACTGTTGTTAAACTGATAAAAAAATATATTTTCAATATTCCAATAGAACAACACATTATTTTAAGATTTATTCAATTTCAACAAACTGTGGCGGCATCTACATCGCCACATGCGAACTACGCATCAAAGACCTGACGTCACACAAATCCTGCATCGCACAATTAGAGTTTACCGCGCGAACAGCACATATATAACTTCCCCGACATCAATCGTTGGGCAGTTGCCCGCCAGCCACGACACCCGTCTGGTCGGAGGATCCTCCCTTTTCAATAGAGGATGAGTGAACTTTACACCCTGTTCGTCATACCTCTAAAAAACTATTTTGACCATTCTCTCTTTACACAAATTCGTTCACCACAACACTATTAGTGTTAATATGGAAAACATTTTGATTTGAACTGTCAAGTTACTGAATAAGATTATTTATCGATCTATAGTTTCGCAATGCGCCTTATTAGAAGGCTAAAAATCAGAAATGAAATCCGCAGGAGAACCAAGATAACCGACATAGCCCGAAGAATTGCCAAACTTAAGTGGCAATGGGCAGGACACATTGCTCGCAGAACAGATGGCGGATGGGGCCGAACGGTTCTGGAGTGGCGACCGCGTACCGGAAGACGTAGCGTTGGAAGGCCTCCCACAAGATGGACCGATGACCTTGTGAAGGCCGCAGGAATCCGCTGGATGCGGGAAGCACAGAACCGGTCGAAGTGGCGGTGCTTGGGGGAGGCCTATGTCCAGCAGTGGACGTTGTGTTTCGGCTGAAATGATGAGGCAGATAATTTCATTCAATAATCTCACCTGTGTGTGTACAGGGTGATGTTGTTCCCAGCCGGCACCACGTGCTGGTCGGCGGCCGGGAAGCTGCCCGTGTCGCTGTCCCTCAGCTGGTACGTGATCTGCGTGGAGCCGCCGCCCAGGTCCAATGCTGCCATCGTGTCACTCTCTATTAGATCTGAAATAGGTAACAAGATCTGTGAGCATTCTTTTAGGAGGTAATTTGGGCATTTATGACATGTTAACATAATAGATAAATAGATGTAATATGATATTATTATATAATACTTTAGCTGTTATGCTTTAGCTGTTTTTTGTTTGAATAATGTATTAAATTGTGCATATACATGTACTATTTTTAGAGGAAACTCCAGGGAATACTGATAAATGGGGAAAAGTGTTCAAAGGAGTTACACGCTGTATTTTAATAGAACTTACTGTGATTTGGAGAAATCGTAACTATCCTACGTTAGTTTGAGTTTTTATTTTTTGCTATAAAAATTATCATTTCCTTTTTTTCCGGGACTTTCAGGCCTTATTATCAAATAATTATTTTTACGTTATAGTTTTTAGTTAGAAAGCTACTAGTATTATCATCATAATAATGTCTTATTTTTAATAAAAGCTAATTAACAAATCATACAAGACTTAATTAAATTAACGCCATTGCTAAATTATTAAGACAACTATTGTATTAAGGGTACTATAGTTTGACCGGGACCGCTGCCTTAGGAATGCGCGGCGAGGCGGGTGGCAGCGTTGACCAATGAGCGGCGGGCTACGCGCCATGAGCATTGATGAATAAGCGACCTGCATTGCCCCCCGTCTCACCACACACATACCTAAGGCGCGGAACAGTGGTCTCGGTCAAACTATAGTCCCAACCCTTGTGTGTCTCACTTAATTTAAAGCATATTGTGACAACTTACTGTGCAGAAGATTGATGGTATACCAGATGAAGATGCCCTCATCAGAGCCGTCCATGATCTTCACTCCGTCGGGTGCCACATCATAGCCCAATCTGGAAATTTACATTATCTTATGTTATTAAACTAGTCCAGTCTTCGGTTGCTAGTCATAGACTTTTGTCATGAGAATCCAGTTATTAGTGGATATTACTGTTTTTATATTTATGTGGCAACGCACAGGGAACAGTGGAAAGCTAAAAGCTAAATGGTGTGATTGTAGAAAAAAATTAAGGAGAGTGCCGACGGCTGCAGTTGCCTCTGCCGTCGACGCGTGCCGCTCGTGTGTATGAGCACTTATGTAATACAGCTAATAAAATATGGTAACGCCTGGCAATAAGCCCCAGCAAGATTTTTTTAGGCGACAAGTCTTAACAGACCTACCTACGTGACATAATTCTTCTGACGCTTCATAAGTGCCCATGTAGGTTTATGTGAAATAAAATACTTGCACTGTATAGAGAGCCTGCACTTTATGTCTATCGGATAAAGTGCCGCGGCATAACAGTGAACAAATACGATCTATCAATACAAAGAGCAACGAACTAACCTCAACAATCAAACATAATAACAAGTGACTCAAGTGACAATGACAATGCAATGCTTAGGTCACTTTAGCCGGGCCGAGGTAGCGTCACTATTATGCCGCAAATAGCGGCACTTAATAGAATAAAATAGAATTTTCTACATCGAGTAACCAAGACTCAACAACAAGATTGTTAGTCAAACTTACGACTATGTTAGTAAGCACAGACACTAAACAAAAACAAGGAAAACAATACAAAAAGTCACAAGAAATAATGGTTGGTCACCGTTGCGATATCCCATGTGACAGCACGTCACGTCAACGCCGGCTGTCGCTGAAAACCAGTGTTGGGGCTCTGTCTCGCATAGGGTCGCAGCATTAAGCTGAGCGATGGCCGTTTTGCGTGGATGTGACGCATATTTTCCCTCAAATTGTTTATTATTGTGTTTTGTTCTTTTTTTTTTCTTTTTACAACAGTGACACACGTACACACAGTCCAGGCGACTCGCAACCATGCTTAAGACACTGTTTGAGCCGCCCCGCACGCTGTGCACCAGTGAAGCGCACCTTTTACGCATTGTTGCGTAAAAGCAATCTACATGCGCATCTGTGAACATCCCTGACGCACTACAGAAACGGGGCAGCCCCACCAGCATCCTAAACGCATTGTTATATTGAACGCGGAGAGCGTTGTACGATCTTTGCGTATATCTAGCCCACAGGCTGCACGTGTAAAAATTTGTACAATAGGCTCAAAAGAGCGTGATTTAATACACTTCCAAAAATATTTTGATTTTCTTTCAATCTTTCTTTGATCAACTTTTGTTGCTGTTTGTTTTTACTTACTTGTTAATAGCACGGGCGACATGGTCTATGAGCTGTTGCGCTTTGTCTGCGGGCAGGAGCCGAAGGCCGGCTGTGGCGCGAACGATCAGAGGCGTTGCCTTTCGTTTGTCCGGCGGCGTTAGGAACTCAGCTTTCTTTATCAGCTGCACTATTGTGTCCGCGCCCTGAAAGTGTAACGGATTCTTGTTAACATAATATTGGTAGCATTTTAGATGTCTAGTTGAAGATCTTTCTGTTCTTTTCTTTTATCAGTACTGTTTAGTTTATATCAATTAATCTATCTACCCTTTTTCCAACTATGTTGGGGTCGAATTCTTGTCTAACCGGATGCAGCTGAATACCAGTATTCTGCCCTGCTAAGCCGAAAGGCTCTCTGAGATACGCCCTTTTAGTTTTTTTTATACCATTCAATAGCTATAATAATTTCGCATCTAATGGTATAAGATACATACCGCTATCTCACTTAAAATATTTAAAAAAAACCACTTAGAAGTTCTTTATATCCTTATGTTTCCTTAAATTACAATTTACAAAAAGTCAATATTCTCAAAACTTACTCCAATTGAGATACCGCCTTTCGGCTTAGCAGGGCAGTATTATACATGGAGCTACTGTCTATCTGACCTCCACAACCCAGGTACTGGGTAACACGATAGTAAGACTGGTTGTCAGTCTTTTTGGGCTTCCGACTACTCGTAACGACTGTCAAAGATCTACGAATGACAGCCAGGACCAACGGCTTGATGCGCTTTCCGAGACACGGAAGCACTATTCAGTTAAAGTTTCATATGTCGTAGGATGATTTGATAATTCGAATTTTCGCGAAAACCGACGACCTACGACTAAAAACACTACATACGTATGTAGTGTATGCACCTCTAACTAAACAGTGCCTGAGCAGGTGTTCAGGTGTAGAATACATGTACATTACACCCACATTTCGTCGGTTATGTTTAAGCCTAATGACAGTAACTGGGCTTAAATCTAGAATGTGCAGCTAAAAATTTCTTAAAAGCGTTTATTCTGAAAACAGGCAACGTCGCAAATAGCTGTCAAATATTTACCTGTTTTGATTTATTTGGAAATAAGAAATTTGGCTAACTAGCGAACTAGAATATTGATTATGATAAGCAATAATTAATATCTTAACACCGAAAATTTAGTTTTAGATGCAAAAAAAAGTATTGAGAAACTTTCCAAAGGCCTTTTTTACACCTAAAACGGTTAGAACATCAAACTCAGTGTTATAATTGCCATTCATTATTAATATTCTAGTTCGCTAGTTAGCCATATTTCTTATTTCCAAATTAATCAAAACAGGTAAATATTTGACAGCTATTTGCGACGTTGCCAACTTTTAGGATAAACGGTCTTAATGGAAAACCCAATATTTACCCAACCTGGGGCCTGAACCCCATGTTCAGACGCACAGCAGGCGCGCTTGCGACGACTACATTAACGAGACAAAGCTGGCAGGCCAATGGATAATAATATAAAATATGATTAGCTTAAATAGCTTACCTTTTCAGGATCATCGGCATAAGACGACAAGCCCGGCTTGGACTGTTCAAAATATTCATTTACCACGTCCAAGTTCCCCTGGCCGAATACTGAAACAAGGTACACTAAGCATTAATGCCACGTTTATGTGTACTAAACATACATACATACACGCCTTTGTAACATGGGAATAGGCAGAACCTTTAAAGACTAGCTGACCCGTCAGACGTCCTGTCAAAATTACGATTTCGATTTTCCTACTGTTCCTTTGGGTGTTCCCTAATTTTCTTTTTTCCTGAACCACCCCAGGCTACAACAGAACAAATGAAAAAAAAAAAAAAACCGGTCGAGTCATTTTCGAGTTTTTACGAGACTACTGCACGGCAATTGATTTTTATATATATAGAAGATAGATCTGGCACAACAGGCTTGGCACAACGTTGCATTTCTATAATCATCAATTTCCGAAGTTCGTATCGGCTTCCAGTCTTACCGGATGCAACTGAATACCACGCGCATTTACATGGCGTGACTGCCTATCTGACCTCCAGAACCCAGTTACAGGTTAATTCGATAGATTACCCATAGCATTACTTTAGTAAGGAATAAACACAAACGTGTTAAAGTTCTTGCACACTTGCAAACGCTTTTTAATATGACTATTTTTTTATTACGTATACTCCATTGGTTTAGGTAGTTAAATAAAGGTAAACAAAAAAAAACACGTGACGAGACAGCTGTCAAGTAACCGTCTAAACGTAATACCTGTCACTTCACTTGTCATGCTACGTCACAGTTGTACTCTTCAATTCAGCAACGTTATAATTCGTTGACGTTTAGAGTTTGGGCTCTTTACAATAGACAGATTACAAAATATTATATTATTATTTTAAATCTAACAAAAATATGGTGCTCAAGCAAATACGTCTACGAAAACTAGTTTAACAATAAATTATAAAGTTTAACATACATTAATAAAAGAGTATTGTAAAAAAATCTTTTAGTTTTATCGTATTTTTAACGCTTTTACGATTTGTTTCTTTATTATTTTTTATTTTTTTCTCTATTTTTTAGGGACTTGTACCATTGACAGGTCATGTCAGCCCCATAAAAAAATGTAAATTTATAAATAAGCTTAGCTTTAAGGCTCCTACAAACAGGCGCGACACGCGACGCGACTCAGACACCGCTCGGCGCGCGACGTGCGGTGTCTTTATGTCGCGCTTGTTTGTAGAAGCCTTTATTGCTTGCAGGGTAAGCCAGAATACTTTGAAATGTACCTAAATCGAATGCATTTCATTTTTTTTTTACATTAATGTGTCGTTTTTTTCTCAGTATGAATATCGGATTTTCACCTATAATCCATGGATGTGAAAATGCGATTTTCATACTGAGTTAGCAATAATATTCACATTTCTGCCACTAGATGCCAGTATCGGCAAACTATGTAGGTTTACATAATTTGCCGATATTGCATAATTAATTACTAAGTACTCTACATAATTATAACAGAAATTCAACCAATATCTAATCAGAAATCCGAAGTATTTTGCAAACAGTCATTACACAAAACAATATTTAGTAAACAGGACCGTTTCGGCTGTGCAGTGATGATAACATCATGATTCATGGCAATTGTTTAAAAGTCCTGTACCTCACATTGCTTAGCATGATCATCTGTCATATCGAAAATACTGCAGCATTCATTTTGAAATATATATATGGTAAATTGGAAAACTAAAAGGGCGCCCGATCGAATTAACTTATTACTTTTGAACAAGCAATGTGCCCAAAGGGATTTCCCATCGTTAAAAATAACGTGGTTCCATACAAGCTTTAACCCCTTTAGGGATTTATTTTCAACATTCCGTTCTTACTGCTCACTCGTTCGTTATTTAAGGAACTCTGGCACAAAATTTCATGCTTCTAGAATCAGCGGTTTAAGCTGTGCTTTGTCTGTCAGGGAATGAATTAATTAATTTCTTTAATATTTAGCGTTCATTCTAAAAGTTGGCAACGTCGCAAATAAATGTCAAATATGTCGCTGTTTTGATTAATTTGGCAATATTACTGTATGGAAATACGAAATGTCGCTAACTATTGTTCCAAATACTTTTTTTACATCTAAAACTAAATATTCGGTGTTACGATATTAATTATTGCATTTCATAATCTATATTTTTGTTCGCTAGTTAGCCACATTTCATATTTTCATACAGTAATATTGCCAACTTAATCAAAACAGGTAAATATTTGACAGCTATTTGCGACGTTGCCAACTTTTAGGGTAAACGCTCTTAATATTTAGCGTTCATTCTAAAAGTTGGCAACGTCGCAAATAGCTGTCAAATATTTACCTGTTTTGATTAATTTGGGAAAATGACTGTATAAAAATATGAAATATCGCTAACTATTGAACGTAGAATATCAATAATGAATTGCAATTATAACACTGAATTCGATGTTGTAACCGTTTAAGGTGTACCTAAAAAAGGCACTTGGACAGTTTCGAAATACTTTTTTTACATCATAAACCAAATATTCGATGTTACGATATTAATTGTTGCATTTCATAATAAATATTTTAGTTCACTGGTTAGCCATATTTAATATTTCCATACAGTAATATTGCCAAATTAATCAAAACAGCGGACAACTTGACATCTATTTGCGACGTTGCCCACTTTCAGAATGCACGTTCTTATAGATGCTCAGTTAAAAAAAAAACTATCCATCTATCTAGCCTATACTATCCCACTGTAGGACTGTATTTACTACTGTTTTGATTTATGCCATAATTAGGAAAATACAAGATTACTTTTAATGTTTCATATAGCTGCAATGATTACCATGTCTAAGATAATTTCGGCACCTAAATCCGAACGTTTCGAAAAATGGAACGTAACGCCGAGATTTTTAGAAAAACAGCCATTGTATTGATGTATACTTAAACAGGCGTGTGCTCACTTTCGTTATAAAAAGAACTCTTGTTCCATGCTTTTAGACCTAGCGGTGTAAGCTATGCGTGGTCTCTCAGTGAATGAATGAATTTAAGAGGCTTACAACAGCTAAAGCGCGGTCACTGTCAGACTGCATAGAAATGAAAGAGAAGCGCGATGACGCGACGCAGGTAATTTATTGCAAAATATGAAGCAGTTAGCGATTTACAAAAAATCTATTGTGATTGGACTGGAAAATTAAAACACTATTATGCTAATATGTAGCTTGTAGAATAATCTGACAAAAAATCAGAATTATTGCATGTAAATTAATATGATTTTTATTCGTTAAAAGAAATTTTTAGAGTTATCTTCATGATTTTTTTCTATCGTATCAAATTAGTTGTATTATGTTTTCAACACACTATCATACTAGCATATATCCTGAAGAATATCATATATTTTTCTGATTTTGTTTACTGCAGTGGATCATATTCTTTTAGGCATTATAAAACTTGCGTTTAGGCACGTTTAGGTCCCCTTAAGATATTTTTTCAGTTAAGTTTTTCCAGTTTATACGCCCGCTTTTCGCGTTTCCACGCACTTCTGGGATCTGCGAATGCAGGCAAGTCCTCTAAAAAAACTACTAAAATTAATCTAAAATCGTAGAGGACACTACGATTTTTATCAAATATGTATTTTCGTTATAAAAATATAATAATTATAACAAGATAAATAGTACATTGAACAGACAAAAAATTGTTTTATTTAGTAACGAGTAGACAACAGTGTCACTATGAAAAACACATGTAAATACTTTGTAACGTAGGTACTGTTCATACTACTCTAAGTACTCTTATTGAAGGACTTACATAACATCGTTAAATGGTTTACAGTCGCAAGATAACCGGTAACTGATAAAACTGTGTTTTATGTACAAGTACGAGCAATGATGGTAATCATGTGTAATTACAATTTTTATATTTCCTGGGTAAAGCGACGCAATAGAGTACTTAACTATCGAAAAATTTGTTTTGCCTCCTTTCTGCAACTTTTTTTTATTGACACTCCTGTTAAAACACAGAACCTACTTAATTTATATACCACTGTATAGATAATTTAATGGAGATTAATTCTGTACTCTTCAAAAATTGATTTAATGCAGCAGAAACGAAAAAAACATCAAAATAGATGTAAATTTTTTCCCGTCAGTCAAAAAACTTCAGATTTTTTTTAATAGATTCGTTTCAACCGTAGGAGGACCCTATTGAAAATGGCTCTTTTATTCAAAGTAGTTTTTTTATACGATCAAATGAGTCGTGCACTTTTGGATTTTCCATATTTTTTTTAGCGTAATTTATACAGGGTTACGTAAATAATATAAGATGAAATAGATGTTATTTTTATGAACATAATATCACACCGTTATTAGCCGTAAAGGAGTACCCAGTTTGATATACTGCTCGAATAGGGAATCGAAGCCATAACAGCACGCTAGGAAGTTATAATTACTTGGCCCACGAGGCAGCGGTTATTTTTAACCGACTTAAAAAAGGACGAGGTTCTCGATTCGATAGTATGTTTATTTGTATTTCTATTAATTAAGAAATATTTAAAGATACCATTCCACTTTATTTTTGTGTTTCATTGTAATGAAATGCTAATATTTTGTTTTTATAACTTTTGTGTTTCCAAAAACAGAATTACCAAGTACTTATTTCAGGTTTAATTTTAATTTGTTTCATTAAAAAAAAGTAGGAAATAACCTAAATGGTTATTATTGTTATCAGTTTTTATCTTATCAGAAATAATTGAACTTAATCTAAGTACCTAACCAACAATGCTATTAACTTTATCGTCAACTAAATATTTATTGGTTCAATAACAGAACTACGAGTATGTTTCATAATAAGCGGTTTTCGATAAATAGCTTATCTTAAACTTAAAACTTATAACAAAAAATTATAAAAATAAAATAGAACAGGTTTTAGTTGACATAATATTTTTATTATTTGACATTGTATACTTACTTTGTTCTATATTTTTTATTAAATTTGATTTGTTACAGCTGTAGCGTCAACCATTGTCATTTGGTTTAAATATGTTTTTATTTTTATTATTTTATTTATCTTTTATATAGATTATTTTCTTTTAAATTTTGTGAATGTGAGAACGTTGTAGACATAACAGACTGTAGATCTGTGGACAATTTTATATTTTGCTAAGTACCTGGTACTTGTTGATGGGCCTACACTGTCCTCTCATACCTTTTAACCTTCGATCAACAATACCAACGTTGATCGAAGCTTTTAACACTGTAATTTGGAAACATTGTGAAAACCATTTACTTTTAAAAGAGTAACCGTGGAGTTTCTTGCCGGCTCTTCTCCATAGGAAACGACCAATTGGAACCGTGCACCTAGCTTCTGACATTTCATAAGTGCCCTTGTGTTATGTGAAATAAAATACTTTCAATTTTGAATTTTGAGTTCTCCACATCATAAATAACATTCCATAAAAAAAAAAACTTCTAAAAGTGATATATTGCTGTGAGCTAAAATCTACAGTTGAGAACAACCAGAAAAGAGCCCAAGAAAATCAACTGCCTATTAACAACCTTAGATACCTTTTCTGTATCAAACAATGAAACTATATCGTCCCAATGGTGGGAAAACGTCTCATAGGGGGGTATTACACTATCAAATATCTAGGATCACAGATCTCTGAGTCATATATGTATAAATGATAATGTAATACAAACATATGAATCCAATCGTCTTTGATCAAAGATTTTTGACATTTGTTGTTAGATAGGATCATAGAAACAGATCTTGCCATATTGAATATTATATACTGAATTTTCACATTTATTTTCATAATTTCCTGATACAAAATCCCTCCATAAAATGATGTGATTTTACCTTTTCAGTTTTGCTACTGCCACATTCTAAGTTCACGGTTTTATTAACGGATAAAAAGTAAGCACAACGAAATTTTGGCCTAAGTTCACAATACGCTTTGGAATTCTAAAACTATTTGTTGGCAATACTGCTGTACTAAAAAAAAAGCAAGCTGCTGCCGGGCACCCGGGAATTCATTGTTTTGTCTTCATTCTAATGTTCTAAGTTCTATTTGTTATATTGTGTGCCGAAAGGCTTCAGTATTTTGTTTTTATAGACGATTGCAACCCATATGTCAAAAAAATTGGATCCTAGATATATGATAATGTAATACACAGATATGATTCTAGACGTCAAATATGTAGGATAAAAGATAGGATCCTAGATATTTGATAGTGTAATACCCCCCTTATAAAAAGGTTCCATAGCATCCACTCTTCTCTATGTTGCCTTCTCTGGCCAATCTCCCACGAACATCTTTAATAAAGCATACTATTACACTTAAATATAAAAAACGCACTCACTTGTAAATGGTACTCTAAACTTATAAGCAAGCACCCTGGATCCAGATGAGCCGGCGTCGATGATGACCGCGTGGTGGTACACGCTCTCGTACCCCAAACTCTTGGCGAGCCCATCAAGCCAGTGTGACTGGCCAGCAAACAAACCTGCGACATAAACACGTATGCTGAATTTGAAGAACACAGACACTACCTTTGCCAACATCGTAAGTTTAAATAAAAAAAAGTTCTGTCAAAGTTTTTCCCGCGTTTTCAGTCGGCTGACAAAACTTTTTGCGGGTTCTCAAATGTCAAAAACGTTTTCTTCTTTTTCACAAGGAATTACACAGTCGTTTGTTACATGGCCAGTATGATCTCAAACTGAATACGAAATAATGATAAACATAAATAATTAGTCCTAGTGTAAAAGAGGGGATAAGTTAAACATAAATAATCACATCAGATGTTTGACCTGAATTGAACTTTGTACAATACGATACTTCTAGTCTAGTAGGTGTTTATACAGAGATTAAACAACTACTTACGAGTACTACGAAAATCATAATTTTTTACTAAAAAAAATATATTTTACATTACAAGATAATAAATAACTAATATTTAATTAAGTAACATAATTGTCCATATTTTTTTTATTTGTATTATTTAATTAATTATATTTATTTATATTTATTGTGATTGGAATTTTAAGTTTATTTCAAATGTACAACATAATATGATCTTAAGTGGATTGAAATAAATGATTTATTTTGAATTTTATAGGACTAATTATTCAGTTGATATGCACGTACATGGGGTACGTGATTGTGGTATATGTACTGTTAAACTATAGGCATACGATAGTCTGGCTATCTTACAATTAATAATTAAATTAAAATATAAAAGTTCCATCAATTTTTTTTCAAGGTTATTTTGGCGCGTGGCCATAATCGGAACTAACGCCGCCATCTTGTTTTTAGAATACATTTCAAGTGACATTTCACAAAACAATTGCACAAATGTTTACCAAAAGCGCCCCCATGTCGACGTCAATCGAGCGCCAAAATATCCTTGTACCAAGAAAAGTTATATTTTCTATTTTGAAGGGACCTTGTTTAATTTGACATAAAATTACTAACTAGGACTGTTTATAATCTGCTTTAACTATTTTATAATTAATAACCAAATTACAAAATTAAGTTCCGTTTTTTCCCTTTGAGGAACGGAACCATAAAAAAATTAGATGCCTTCAAGATTTTATAGCCAATACGAATACAAAAGAAACGGCGTAGTGTGTGCCAGACTACTCACAGTGTATTAATATAGCTACGGAAACCTATCATCATTTCTTTTTCACAATACTTTTGTCATTAAAGAGCTGTGCTCTCGAATGAATGAATACTGCTTTGCTGCTGCTTGCTATTGAATGCCGATTAGTGTCGAATCCCACAACATCTCTGAAGTATCTCCAATAAATTAATAATAGTCAAGATTCTCACTTTTTTTTTCTGGTTTTTGTGATAATGAAATTCTAGTACTAGAGCCATGGTTGCACTCATGATTGTGCCCTGTAATGTCAATAAATAATTTATTATTGTTATTAAATAATTTATTATTGTTATTAAATAATTTATTATTTTTATTAAATAATATAGTTTGGGGTACTGTTAAAGACCTACCCAACGACGATAATGTGAAGAGTAATTTTACTACACATTTTTAATGTGGTTACAAAAAGAAGTTGACTGCGAATTCCATACAAATTGGTTAATAAATGACTTAATAAAAGTTATAAGGTAATATTATAATTATAACCCTAAAAAATTAAGGCTTTTTGGCACATGTAGGTACACAACAATCAAACATTGATTACTACTACCGTAGGAACACACTACCATATTTAATTAAAATGTTTTATTTTATATTATAAATTATAAATAAAACTGGATCTACTAGTCTCAGATTTAAAATATTTCCTGATGGAGATTAGTAGCCAAAAAAATATGTATGTGTGACCATGAACTCTTAATGGCTTTTAAAAATAAATGAAGCCTACACACATTCGCAGTTTGTGTTCCTCATACTTCTTTTCTGTTTGAGAATATATTTTCTAAGTTACTCAAAATATAATCCAAATAAAAACAAAATTGGCAGTCACGGGACTGCTGGCAGAAGTGAAAACTTAAAACTGGTATTAGCGCTATCTAGCTTCTGTAATTACAGCACGCACTACGCGGCGCAAGCATGTCGGTGACGCGAATCTATAAGTATATCTCCTACCAAAAATCGCAGGGTGTTTTAAGTCATCATTTTATTTATTATTAGTTGATGAGAGTTTGATGTAATATTTTCAATTTAGGCTACAATTAAGTTCCTGCTATCTAATTACGTAAACATTTTCGGTAAACGGTTAAGACTAATCTGTTTCATTTTGACAGTTCAACAACATTCATTGCGTTATTTACGTTGTTGAGCAGATTTTTTTTCGAACTTATGAAGCAATGGATTAGCAATCTTTTTCAAAGTGATTCAGATTGTAATGAGAAAATTTAATTTGATCAATATTATTTATGAAATAGTTTAACATACTGTTATAAATTGCGTTTGTCTCTAATCATCGCGCTGTACAGTACAATATTTATTTAACGTAAGTAGGTAATATGATACCTCTGATTCTTCACAAAACACCCAATCATACTGTTTAATGCTTTTAGAAAAAGATCTGAATGTCATTTATCTGTTTGGCTTATGTTAAAATAAAGAAATAATAAAATCAAATTAATCAATGTCTTTCAAAGTGAATCAGATTGTGATTGATTGTGTATTACGCAATTAGGGTACTGGTCTGGATGTAAGTGGATGCGAAAATGTTTATAAACTTACCCACAAATCAGAATACAGGAGAAATTACAAGATATATTTTTTTATTACACTTACACAAGTTTCAACAAAATGAGCTATAATTTAAACGTTTATCTAAAATTACAATTATAATCTACACATTGACTATAAGATACTTATAATTAATCTTTTTACTTAAGTACTCCTAAACAATGATCTACAACAAAATACCTGATAGGGTAAAAACTGTACGCACTAAGATGGCCGACCCATTCATAATTTCCATTTTTATTCGCGCCCCAAAAAGCGGATACGTATCTATCTGCGGAAGAAACTCAACTATTACCTTCATTCAGCCGAAACCTTATTATATTCAACGAGAAAATACATTATACACAGTTCCTTAAATAATTATAAGCATTACTGCTTTTGAATTAAAGTTGGTTTTCGCATAATCTTTGGAAATATAATGCGACATTGAAATGAAATATCGTCTAGTGTTGACGAAACTCGGCTTCGAAACTTGTTTTGTTTTTTAGCTATTTTTTTTTTTTGATAAAAATATTTATTGGTGCGTTAACTCGCGTACGATACGGTTCATACAGTGTATATGAGTCCCTTTTCCATGATCCAATTATTGTAACACCCTCTAAACAAGGAGCGGAAAAAATATTATACTGAAACATTTTGATCTACAGAACCCATTATTAATTTCTATAATTATTATTTTTGGTTTTGAGTGTAATTTGCAAGCTTTATATGGTCACATATTTGTTCGTAAGCACAAGTCAGTTTGCGATTAATATTTTTTCTCAAACATGCTTGGAAATCCGGGCATTATTTTGACAGGTTTTTTCGAGATAAGTTGCTGTACTGGCCGAATATGCGAGCGGCCGGCCGGCAATGTTTGTATGAAAGTCCATATCTGTCGTGTTTAGCGACCAAATAAATTACTATGAAAACTCATATCTATCGTGTTATTTAAAAATGGAACAAACTTTTTACTTCAACACATGGCAACCAAGGCAGTAACTTATCAAAGATTTTAATTAAATTTCGATTTGGTCTGCAAATAGACCTGTTTAAAAGTAAAGAAGAAACGAATGAACATATAGGCGCCTGAAACAATATCGTTGTTCCTCATTGATTCTGGAATTTATAATTAATTTACTTATTTTAGTTTGAATTTCCGCGCATTATTTGAGCAAAATACTATACAAGCCTTAGCCGCAACCAGGCTTTGATGGACTCACATAATGTGCCATGTGAATCCTCAATGCCCTTGTTGCAGACCGCGACAGTAATGTATAATGTACTATTAATGAATAAAAATTGGTCCTTACTTGTACACCAGGCTTAGAACGATGTCGAGTCGACGATGAAGTACCTGGGACTCGTCCTCGACAGCCGGTGGAACTTCGTGGAGCACTTCCGACGTTTGGCTCCCAAACTGCAGAGGGCAGGGGCTGCTTTGAAGCGGCTTCTGCCCAATCTAGGAGGTCCAAACGCCTCCTGCCGGAGGCTCTATGCGGGGATCGTGCGGTCCATGGCCCTTTACGGGGCACCGGTGTGGGCGCGTTCATTGAGGCTGCGACCAGCCCAGCGGTTGAACGCGTCCCAAAGGGTCATGGCGATCAGGCTGGTACGAGGATACCGCACGGTCTCCCGTGAGGCGGCGAGCCTCCTTGCCGGACTACCGCCATGGGATCTGGAGGCAAAAGTCCTCGCGCACATGTGGGAGTTGCGCGAGGAGGCGAAACGCCGGGGCGTAACTCCGCTGCCGCGAGAAATCGCGGCACAGCGGACAGAGCTCCGGCGGGATCTCATGGCGGCATGGAGAGTGCGATTGTCGCAACCCAGCGCTGGGCACGCCACAATTGTGGCGATAAGTCCCCTCTTTGAGGAGTGGCTAGAGAGGCGCCACGGCGTCCTCACCTTCCGCCTGACACAGGTCCTCACCGGACATGGTTGTTTCGGGAGGTTCCTGTTCAGAATAAAGCGGGAGGAAACGCCCGGGTGTCACCACTGTGTGGATCGCCCGGAGGACACGGTGGAGCATACGGTGGAGGTCTGCCCAGCTTGGGCGGAGCACCGCCGTGTCCTCACGGAGGCGATCGGCGGCGGCGATCTCTCGCGTCCGGCCCTGGTTCAGGCCATGGTCCGGAGCGAGAGTGCATGGGAGGCCGTCACCTCCTTCTGCGAAGCAGTAATGCTCGCGAAGGAGGAGGCGGAGCGCGCGAGGGAGAGGCAAAATGCGCCCCCTCGCGCCCCTAGTCGCCGCAGGAGACGCCCCGGGCGTCGGGAGTCGAGAGCCGACTTCCGGCCACCGTAGGCGCGGGCTTGCGGACGGTGAGCAATGGGTAGCTCGCCGTCCGATAGGGACCAGGCCCGGGTCGACGGCGCGTTGTGTTCCACGCGCGCCTCAAAGAGATGTCAGCACCAACTGACGGGGTCCGGAAGGGCCAATGCCTGCCGGGGTTGCGGGTTTGTCTGAAAGGGATATCGCGACCTCGGCACACAGGCAACGGAAGGAACACGGGTGGGTTTTAGTCAGTAAAAGTCTGACACGCCCTCCCGCTCCACCCAGAGCGGGAGAAGTTATTTGATAATTTCCCATCCAAAAAAAAAAAAAAAAAAAAGCCTTAGAACGATATTATCGTTATCGTTACACACAATTATAACATGTCTGTAACTATTTATGTTTACCGTTTGATATCGATAGAGACGGAATTATGTCGAAAATATTTACAAACTAAGTTCTCGGCTAGTAGCAACTGTCACAATATTTTTTGTCATGTGTCGGAAATACGTTACTGAGTTGACTAATTGGGACGCCAGCGAAGCCTAGCGGCGCCCGACAGGGTCTACAACATTACGCTCGGACCAGCCGGAGTGAAGTGAAGTAGAGTTCATGGGTGGCAGTCAACCAGTGAAGACGTTTAGAAACTGTCGTGCTTTGAATAGTTGTGTAGTGTACCTACAGTGTGTGAAATGCTAGTGTGATTAATGGGAGCGTAAATTATAATTTGATTTGAACTGCAAACGGTTTTACTTTTGCGCAATAAACAACACTACCCACAGTACGCCCACAGTAGTTAAAATATGGCTGATAATAATGAAAGAGACAGATACCCTCCTCCGTCAATGTATTTGATTAAATATCCGAATCCGTACGTCCCGGAGGACGCGTGGGCTCGCGAACGATGGAAGGAGGTGAGGGGAGGTCTTTGCCCAAGAGTGGGACAGCGCAGGCGATCTACTTCTTCCTATACATAACTATCGGACCTGACAGACGATATCCAGTACTGTCAATAATTCATACAAAAAACTCATAGATAAATGAGTTCAGTTTTTCCCAAATTTGAAAAAAATTCGGACGATTTTTCTAATTTTTCTTTGCATAAAAACTTAATTCGGACTATTAGCAACATTTTAGAGCAAAAATTACTGAAACGGTCCAGCAGTTCACAAGTGATGCGCTTACCAACGAACAGCATTTCAGTTTTATTTATATAGATTCTATGGGCACTTAACCCTCATGAGTATGATCCAATGACCTGACGTAATTAACTAAACAACTGAGCACCGTAAATGGAGCAAATAAAGGCGACGCGATGGCTTGCTTGGATAGTAATCAGGATTTTTTTTAATGCGTAGTTACAGGGTCTAAGGGGGACATCTGTGTGTTCAAAGGTGTGTGGAATGTATGGGCATGTGATGCCGAGGAATGAAGAAAATGTCTAGAGGAAAGTTTTCAATATGAATATGGCTAAAGAAACGATGGATGGCCCTTGTGACAGATAATATGACTAAAGTCCCCGCCACGAGAAGCTAAACATTTTGTAAACAAAGAACTTCCACTAAGTTACGTAACGAAACAAATAATTCCAAATTCAATCAACTCAAAGTAACATACGTGTAACACGAAACTAACGAGCAATTTCACTTGGTCGTGTTATATTTTAGCGATATAAAGCGCTGTCGTCTCATGTTTTATGGTACTGGAACTTGGATGTTTTGTGGTAGTTCCAGTACCACAAAACATCCAAGTGAAATTGCTCGTTAGTTTCGTATTACACGTATGTTACTTTGAGTTCATTGAATTTGGGATTATTTGTTGTTGACTGAATTGTCGTTACGTAACTTAGTAGAAGTTCTTTATTTACAAAATTTATAGTTTCTGGTGACGGGGACTTTAGAAAGGGGATGACTACCGTGATGTAACCAATATTTTGTAACCATATCATGTTTTAAAAGAGTGTCCGTGGAGTTTCTTGCCCGTTCTTCTCCATAGGTACCTACTACGCTTTGGAATGGGCATCTAGCTTCATCTTTCTGACTGACCGACCCCCTTGACAATTCAAAAGTGCCTGTAATTGGTTTATTTGAAATAAATGCTTTGAGTTGAGTTGACTAATAGAGAAGTAGGGAAGAAAAATAAATGTTGCGCCGACCGCAAATAAATTGAGAGAGATAATGATGACGGTATATTATTATGGGACATTGACGCGCAAGCTGTGCATAAATTCAGTACATGAGTCGAGATCTACCAGCGTTGGAAATTTTAGTATGAACACAGGATTTTAAAGACATTGCGTGCCATAGCTTAGGGGTAGCTTCAGTATCGATAAAGGAACCCAGGAAAAATTTAGTACCTACTAAGTTAAAATAAGAATCGTTTAGAATTAAAATTATTTTATTTGTTTAAATGCTTTAATTACTTACTTTCATTGCGTTCGATAGTAGGTAGGTAACTCTAGGAAATTATGATATTAGCATTTAAACAAAATAAAAACTTATTTTAAGCAATTTTTAAATCAATTCTATTTTATTGCTATTTAATTAGTAGGACTACATTAGGTTCATCTTATGATAATTTTCGGTTTTCTTAAAACTTTTTTTAAGGTTTTTTTTTTTTTTTAATTATATTATAGGTTATATTTATTTTTTCACGGGTTCCTTTATCGACTCTGAACACACCCTAAAGCTATGGCACGCACTTTCTTTAACACCCTGTATATTAAAAAAAAACTACTGTTTCATACTTACATTTATGGTGAACGCATACAAAATCTGAGCCGAACGCGTCGAACGAATCGAAGTCAACAAGAACGGTCTTCCAGATTCGGACGAATCGATGCGGGCAGGTGTACAGCCACGAGCATTAATATGTATACACTTAGCAACTTTTAAAAGTGATTTTCTCCTACTGTAGTGATTGTAATTTTATGCTGTTACGAACATAGTATTTTGGAAACCATATTAATATGAAATTTGCCTTATCTCAATTGTTGCAGTCAATATATAGTCCACAAGAAAATCGCTTCTGAATTCTGCTGAGTGGATACATATTAGCGCTCATGACTGTACGAGGTTTCATAAAATTTCATATAAATAATTCTAAAATTCGTTTCGTTCGGTTCGTTCGGCGCGTGCGGGTTGGATAAGTGTGCGTTCACCTTAAATTTGACCTTGTATTTGAAGTTTCGTATATAGGTATATACTTACTGTGTAATAATCACTGTACCGACATATATCAAAATTCACAGACGTTTTGACGTTCTTCAGGTGTCGATATCTCAATGATACAACAAAAAAATAAGCTAATGTTTTCAGGTAACCAGCGGCGCTTGAATTCGTAATTAGCCGTAGTTATTTCAAATTACGAGATAAGAAACCCAATTTTTTGTTTGGTCATCATTACGTAGATATAAAAAATAAAAATTCTGTCACAGAATAAGGAATCTTACAGAATTGTGAGACGACATTCAATGACAGATATAAGAATTATTATACTGTCTACCATCAATAGAAAAGAATAGTATATTATGCAATTAGTGAATAAAGGACGGATTTAAAGCGAGGGCCATAGATGAATCACGAGCAAGTGAAGGATTCTAACGACTGAATCCTGAGCGACGCGAGTAATTCATGGCCCTCGATATAAATCCGTTTTATTCAAGAGTTGCATACTATACTTTATACCATGACTACGAGAAAAAGAAAGATTTAAACGAAAATAGACATTTAATGAGGAAAAAAGGTAGGTTGAATTAATTATAATGCACATTAAAATTAGAACAATTACTAAAATTAAAAGTAATTTTCTTATTATTACTAATAATAATCAACTTGTGAAGCGATATTTATTTCCTGAGTATCGAGTATGTTTTCGCAAGGAGGTTGTATAGCATTGAGATGGAGATCGCATATATAGATGTGTTCTAAATTCGAACACCAAAACAGTGATTAAAAGTGCTTTTTATTCACTGAAAACCGTGAATAAAATAAGCTTTTTAGAGGGGGAATGGTATAAACTACATTTTTACCATTGCCACTCCAAAAGGGGCATTTTATTCATCGATAACAGTGAATGAAACTCTCTTTTACTCACAAGAGAATAAAAACTTTTTGAATTTGGAACAAGCACGAACTATACAAACTATGTACAAAAAATAAATGAAACGTACTGAAAATACCTACTGGCTGGCTAGATGGAGCTATTTCTTAGAAGCTATACAATTTTATTTTTTTTAAATATTCCGCTAACTTTAGTTAGGTTCTTTTTAATTGTTCAGTAAATAATCAATTATAGGCTATATTACGATCAAAATAAGCATCGCCTAATTTCAATGATAACGTAATTTAAAGTCATACAGTTTGCGATAAGACAAAGTTTTATTATATACCAGAAATCGTGATTTCTTTACTCGAGGTGTGACTAATTGCACGATGGCGTAGTGTTTTCGTTATGAATATAAATACTTTAACAATAATAAATAAGTATAACAGAGACATGAGTCATGTACCTACTCTTAAGTTTTAGCCTAGTCATAGCCTGTAACCGTGTGTCATCATTTCAACCGAAAGACGTCAACTGATGTACATAGGCCTCCCCCAAGCACCGCCACTTCGACCGGTTCTATGCTTCCCGCATCCACCGGACTCCCGCGGCCTTCACAAGGTCATCGGTCCACAATGTGGGCGGTCTTCCAACGCTACGTCTTCCGGTACGCGGTCGCCACTCCAGAACCTTTCGGCCCCATCGGCCATCTGTTCTGCGAGTAATGTGCCCTGCCCACAATTCTTCGGGCTATGTCGGTTGCCATGGTTCTCAAGCGAATCACTTCATTTCTGATTCGGTCGTAGGGAACCGTGTTGTACATTGCGCGATTAAAAAATAAATTAATAAATCATGAAATCAGTCCATGAAACACGAAATCTATACTAATATGATAAAATTTGTCTATGTTAGTATTTGTATTTGTCTAGGCTAGTACTTACAAAACGAAAAAGTGAAAAGAAAGAAAATACGTTTATTTGCGGTAAACATGACGCAAATATAGAACAAAACACGAAAATAACAATTTGGGGGAGAATATGCGTCACATCCACGCAAAACGGTGGAGTGTGCCTCACGGCTGCGCCAAAAAGGTCGGGTCCATGCCAGCATTAATGGCAGACTGATGTTGACTGATGTCTGACGCTGGACGGTAAAGACCATGGTCTAATAAATAAAACAAGGTCTGGCATTCTGGGAGTGACACATGCTTACTTCACTATCCAGTTGCCTTTATTGCAACAAAACACGAATTAAGGAAAGATTTTCAGTCACCATTAAAAAAAAAATATATACAAAGCATTCAACTTGTCGTTTCGTTTGTCTAATCACACGAAACAATTCAATTTAAACTTAAACCAACGTAATTGTTAATTAAAACCTCATTCGCACAGGTAATAAAGGTGGTTGGGGAGTTATTATTACAAACTTCTGGTAACACAGATGTGATGACGTACACTTGTGTCACCCACGTGACCAGTGTGCCTCGGAATGCTATACCTGGCGAGGTATATTATTATACCAGGGTAAAGACTATCTTCTTTTATTTTAGGAGAATTCGCAATGTATTTCCTCTGTAACTATTGGCCTACCTATTGGCTGAAACCTTTGTGGGAAATTATCAAATAACTTAAGCGGGAGGGTGTGTCAGACTTTTACTGACTAAAACCCACCCGTGTTCCTTCCGTTGCCTGTGTGCCGGGGTCGCGATATCCCTTTCGGACAAACTCGCAAACCTGGCAGGCATTGGCCCTTACGGACCCCGTCAGTTGGTGCTGACGTCTCTTTGAGGCGCGCGTGGAACACAACGCGCCGTCGACCCGGGCCTGATTGGCTGAAACCTCTAACCGAATTTCGGAACTTCCATCAACGCTCGTTGTCTGCAAGTGTGTGTCTACTTTCCCACATTGTACCAACTCGATCACCAGAAAATGTTCTCCATAAAGACTAAGTGGGAAAAATACGTATTATTGAAGCTAACTCAAAAACTACCCAAGCAAAGTTAATAAAAATTATAAGCGACCACTTCTGTAGTATGACCTACTGGAATTTGGTTGTTCACAAGGATTGTTTAGCCATTCATCTAGCCTTGGGAAAACCGCTTAACTACCGACATCATTTACTCAAATGTTATATTATTTATTTTAATGATAAACAAGTCCTCATATCTATTGTTGTTTTATTTTCCTTTTCTCTACAATAGAACAATACACATGCAACTGAAAACATGTAAATGATGAACTGTAAGAGACACAACATACGAGTAGTTTTTCTGACATAATTTACTTTGACGTAGGTCAATACGACCACAGGTCAATACGACAGCAGTTCAATACGACCACAGGCCAAATCGGGCACAGGTCAATAATATGACCATAGTTCAATACGACCCAACCATCTGCCTAGCCTTTTCCCAACTATGTTGGGATCGGCTTCCAGTTTAACCGGATGCAGCTAAATACCAGTATTTTACATGGAGCCTCTACCTATCTGACCGTGACCTCCACAACCCAGTAACTGGGTAATACGATAACCCTTGGTAAGACTAGTGTCAGACTTTCGGGCTTCTAACGACTCGTAACGACTGTCAAAGATCCACGAATGACTGCCGGGACCAACGGCTTAACGTGCTTTCCGAGCCACGGAGGAGTCTCGTAAAGATGGTCACCCATCCACGGACCAACCCCGGCAAGCGTAGCTTAACCTGGTGGATCGACCCGTGCGGCTGTTATTACTTAGCCACGAGCTCCTCCGTCAATACGACCCAAGGTCAATAATACCAAGGGTCAATACGACAAAAGGTCGATATGATACGACCTAAGGTCAATACAACCACAGGGCAAAACGGCCAAAGTTCAATACTACCCAAGGTAAATGCGACACTAGGTCATTATGACCGAAAGGCAGAACAACGGAGTACTGTAGCGGCATCTACATCGCCACATGCAAACTACGCATCAAAGACCTGACGTCAAACAAATCCTGTACCGCGCAATTAGAGTTTGCCGCGCGAACGATTATCCGTTGTTCTATCGCGACTATCCAACTTCAATCGTTGGGCAGTTGCCCGCCAGAAACAACACCCGTCTGGTCGGAGGATCCTCCCTTTTCTATAGAAGATGAGTGAACTTTACACCCTGTTCCTCATAACTCTAAAGTACAACGTACAGAACATCGGACTAACGAAAAATATCTCTTGGAAAACGAATTGGTGGACAGTACAGTAAATCCTGTCAACGTATAAAATAATCTGGTGGTCACCGTAACAACACTCAGCATTAGTGGGTTAGCCCATTCCTTTCCTGGTACAAATCTTATCTCATTCGTTGATATTCATTATCAGCAATTTTTTTACAAAATTGTTATGCTTTTTATCTATTCATCTTTACTAACAACCTGATAAACGTGGTCTCGAAGAGGTGTTATTAGTGGCAAGAACTGTTCCTTTCAGAGGTTTATGATAATTATTATTAGATAAATGGGACTGTAACAGCTATACCTAACATTTGTGGATCAGTCATATAAATAATAAGGTGCGTTTGTTTGACCGTAAATGGAGCGATAAGGGGTATACCCATTCATCCAGGGTTTTTATTTTACCATTTCTACCGCCTCCTAAAAGAAATACAGAGCTATCCTATTGGACAATACGACCACAGGCCAATTCGGGCACAGGTCAATATTATGACCATAGGTCAATACGACCCAATAGATAAATAATCGGGTAAATAAATATGAATGTAAATTTTATAGGAAGGTGGTTGCAAGGTGGTATCCATGACAACATTGATGAAATAAAACTGGCATTTTATAGGCTCATGCATGCGTTATTAGCAGTTGTCACGAATCTTAGGCGATTACGTAAAATACTACATGGTTCTACTTACTTATTTTTTATTACTAGTTAAAGAATAATAGGTACATCATGCCTTCAACATAATAACATTCTTTTATGCATTTACTATCTGTAATTACTATTACAAAACACTGAATAATATTCAATATTACAGTAATATTTGTATTTTATATTCTGATACATACTTGACAATTGTTTTGGATTCTATGGTACAACATAATATGAATATGTTTATTGTTCAAACATTGTTTTGTCCAAATAAAACTGCATATTACCTACTTAATGCAGTAAACAGCTGGCAAATAACAAGAAAATATTTACATAACTTGACACCTGTATTCACATATCATCCTATTCAGACCTAATGAGCGAGACTTTTGAAAGAAATATTACTTTAAAGGTTCTGTTTTGCATAAGGTTCTTAAGTATGAGTTTATGGAACATGAGTACTGAGGTGACAGCTAATATAGAAGTATGGAAGAAAAAGACATGAAGGATTTGTATATTATAATTATGTGTGCCCATTTTTTGTTGAATTTTTGTGACCCCCGCAATTATGTATTAGTCTGAGGCGTGAATTGGATGCATAATGATAAAAGTATGGAAGAAAAGAAACCTTCCAGTACTGTTGTCTGTGTGGGAGGATATGATCAGGTGCCAAATTTGGCCATGTCTGCCCTGTGAGTCATAAGTAGCACTGCATCCTTTTAGATTGTCTTTCTACAAATGTAATTCACAATCAGTGTGAGTTGGACGAATAATGATAAGTGTTTGGAAGGAACAAAGCTTTCTTCCATAAGTGTGAAAATCAGGACATGTTGCACCAACCCCAAATAAATTGGGATAAGGTTAAGAGATGATATTAAACATGTTTTGTTTCACTTTAAAGGACACTGGAGACCAACATCAAGGCCCTGTGAAGGTCTCAGCCTGAACAATCTCTGATCAGTAAGGCGGCCGTCATATCTCATCATAGCTAATTAGATAGATAGATAGAATATTCTTTATTATGTACACCATACAAATTACAGAAATAAATTTAGAAATTTTACATAGGGTAACACAATGGGCGGTCAAAATTATAATAATTTTTATTGTTCCAAAAACAGTGTTACAGATTATTTTCTCACCAGTTATTGATAAGCAGAAACTATGCAATACGAAACAGTACTTAACTTTAGTGGAACAGATTACCTGTATCCTGTACTAGTAAAAAAAAACTATATGACAGGAGACAGCGCCTTCCGTTTAAAATGAATCAGCGTATTGACAAATTTATGTAAACCAATGTTTGTTGGAAAAATACTTATAGGTAATAAAAGGATACATGAAAAAGTAGGAACACATTGGTAAGAAAGTAACTGTAGGTGTGCATGTGCTGTGTAGGTGTGTTGAGTAAGTGTGCTGTGTAAGTGTGTGGGTGTGATTGCATATGAGTGTACAGATTTCACTATAAAACTATACAGGGTTATTGGTAAAACACCATCAACCTCTTAAGGGGTCATTCTACTCATCAATTGGAACAACTTTTAATATGGGACCAAACATGAAAACGCGAATAAAAAAAAACAGCTGTTCCCTAGATTTATGTTCACACAACTCGTCAAAATGTATGGAACACCAGATTTTTCTTTCCCGATTTAAGGCTTGGAACCAAAGTAAAAGTTGTTCATAATGATGAGTACAATGACCCCTTTTTTTTTTTTTGAGGGTGGGAAATTATCAAATAACTTCTCCCGCTCTGGGCGGAGCGGGAGGGCGTGTCAGACTTTTACTGACTAAAACCCACCCGTGTTCCTTCCGTTGCCTGTGTGCCGGGGTCGCCATATCCCTTTCAGACAAACCCGCAACCCTGACAATGACCCCTTAAGAGGTTGTTGGTGTTTTACCAATAACCCTGTATAGGTAATAAGTAGATTTTCAAGTAAGAAGACTTTCAGTATCACTGTATGAAAATTTTACATGCCAATCATGCAATCAATTGCTTGATCGAAATACCACCCTATCACAGATAAGATGTTAACTGGCCTAATGTGAGTAAATGTTACAGGACATTTCCAAGATTATCCTATAATATTAGAGCCACTGAAGGGCTTACACCCGAATACTGAAACGCCACTCAAAACTTAAGCGTTACTTATGACTCGTTTAAAGCCTTTTGATTGGTTGAAACTAGTTTTAAGTAACGCTTAAGTTTTGAGTGGCGTTTCAGTATTCGGGTGTAAGTAACATGGATACATATACAGTATGTGGCTGTGAAAATTACACATTGAGCTTTAGATAAAGTTCAGCATTGTTAAGGCCTATGTGAAACTGGGTGACTGTCTCTATTCAAAACTCAATGAGCAATATTAACACCTAGGTACTAAGTATTATTATGACAATAGGTACTCACCCAAAAAATATGTGATGCTTAGTACTGCTACAATGAGGAAGATAAAAATTTTCTTCAATTTTCTCGGGTGCTTAATTGTCCTACTTCTAACATTGATATGTGGGGCCGAGGTATCATCTTTTAACTGTAAAAAAAAATGAAACACCGTATAATATACTTTACGAAACATTATTTAAAATTATGACGTGTTTCTAAGACTGTATTTTGTCAACTACTAGTAGTAAAAAATGTTTTACTAGCTTGGTGTATGAAACAATAAAATTCTATGGAATTTTGTATATACACATTACACAGAATTCTGAGCTAACTAAATATATCTGTAGATATATTTAGTCAGCTTGGAATTCTGTGCGGAAAACCCGCATGCCTAGTTCGTTTTTACTTTTTTATTTGTGAAGGATTGATCAAAGCATAATTTAATATTATTAAAAACCTGTGTGCAACTCAAACCTGTGTTGCAACCTGCAAGTAAACATTAAAAGCAATAAACCTGTGAGTAATGCAGTTAGCAGTCTACAAAGCAATTACTTACTGCATTTAATTATTCATTTTTCCCAGAAAACTCATGTGAAACTAAACACAGGTACAGGGTACAAAATCAGATTTTTACTAGATTATTGTTTAAATAGTAGCTCTGTTTTGTTTTCTTTTTTAATTCAGCGTTCATGTGTATTAAAACAATCGAACAATATAAACATTCCATTGAATACATGATAAATACCCACCTCTAAGTACCTGTACGTGCTGAACTTTCCCATGTTGACTTAAAATAAACATCACAACCAATAAATCAGTTATTTTGATATTTTTCTAATTGGAATTCAACAAGCGGTACGTAGACATTTTTTCATAATAATTTTTACGAAAAGAACTTGAAACAGAACGTCACGCTGCTATTATTTTTAGGATAATGTCAAAAAATTTAAAAAAAGTGACGTCGGTGACATGACATGATGATAATCTGTCAGTGTCTACTGTCAAGATTCTTGCCATTGTCAAATTAGTGATGAGCCCTTATTTACTAATAAAAAACTAGTAAATGCGTGAGCGAGAAAGAGTATAGCACGAGCCGAGAGCCTGTTGCTAATTTGCTACCCATTGAACGTAATCGACTAAAGCTTCACATTTGATATTATTAGTCTTGCAATGAACATTTGAACGTTGAAGAAAATATTTTTATATTTATTATTGTAAATTATTTGCTCGATACGGTTTCACGGTCAATTAAAATAAATAGTATGGTTTTTGTTTGCTCAAGTGTATCAATAAAAACATTTAATAGTAAAAAAAAACAAGCTATAATTAATTCCTAATTCGAAATTGGTTAAAATGCACTCTGCTTTGCCTTTCAAGTAATTTGCACTGTACAATAAATAAATTGAAAGTACAGTTTTTCGTCTTGCCTTCCGTATCAGTCTCAATAAAATATAAATAAGCAAACAAAACAGAATAAAGGAAGTCAGAGTGAGAGAAGTGGTGATAAAGATAACATAAATGGCGAGGTAAGTGTTAAGTTCTAAGTGTTGGTAGGTATTTAATACATAATAGTCAATAAATTAAACAAAAGTTTTTATGTAAACGTAAATTACAAGCTCGTTACTGAGGTTTCGTAATTTCACGTATAACCACGGCATTGAATTGCTAAAACATAACCTAATTGACAAAAAAACACCCAGAAAAAACTACTGTATTATAACTTGATACCTAACCTTTGAACCAAGTAAATAACGTATGTAATAAAATTACTACTTTAGTACTTACCTTTCTTTGGCGTACGTTCATTTTATTTTATTTATCACTTCCGTTATTGACCACAAACTAATTACGAAATTTAAATAGTTATGAAATTTCCAGTACTTGTTTCTCAAAGTTTTAATACATAAAATTAATGTATTATTTTAAGCACCTCATTGAATACTTGCGACCGTGAACTAACTTATAACAAGTAATTATGTTGGCCTTGACAGGAATATTACGTAGATAGGTATTTTTAATGTAATCACAAATACATAACAGACGTGCGCATCACATAGAGCTACAGACTACAACTAGGCTACTATTGGATAACTTTACTACTCAGACTTATCATAATGACTGAGCATCATTGGTAGCAGTTTATAACAGGCGAGTTTATCGTTAATTTATCATGACTTAGTATTTTTCTTAGTCGTTCAGATTGCGATAATAATACCAATGAAGTAGGTAGCCGTTTTGTAACTAAGTAATACTATACCGTTTCGAATGCGATAGCGATAAGATTGGTCTGCAGATCTATATGTTGTCAATAGAAAAATGATTTTGACCTTATTAATCAATCGAGGGGAGTATTTATGTTGCAGCAGTTTATTGGAATTGTTGTACATACATATTTCGATGGTTTGAGATTAACGGCAGTCATTCCAGAAATGTTAATTGGTGGATAATTTGCAGTACTTATTTGATCAAAATAACTACCAAGTGTGTTGGGTACCCCTTCTTCTTAAGAACTTGTTTGTCTTTTAAATTACCTAGTAACTTAGGTACCTCATAGCTAAAAGTTGTAGCCGTGTGATTTACGGCAAAAAACAAACCAATCAAAAACAGTATTAGAACACCCGATACATAATGTAGCTCTTGCGAGGTTGTTAAGAGGGCCAGCAGTAGCTCCTTCGAGCTGACAAACATGGCCGTGATTTTACCTACTGATTTTACTTGTTAATTTGATTAGAGGCTGATGAAATAAGGTGTAAAAACATTACATGGCAGGAGACTAATCTCAGAAATGACGCAATAATTCACGCTTTTTTATCTACTTAGGAACTTTTGACTCGCTCGAAATATAATTTGCGACCTATTAAATAAAACTAATTCATCATGTCAGCCTTGACATGTCTATACGGTTGGTTATGGACGTTTTAAAACGTCTGTAAATGGGGTATAGGTACTGTCTTACTGAATAGGTAGGATGCTGCCACACACAGGGTCTGCCGCACTGCCCTGGCCTGAAACCTCACCCCTGCCCTGACTATTCATTCTTTTAGCACCAAATAGCCCATATTTTTTTCAAAGAACTTCGTAAATGAAGCCCTTGTAGGTGTGCACTTACTGCCTTACCTTCAATAATAGTGAAGCAATATAAATCAGTAATTAATCCAATGTACCTACTTCGCGTGCACGTGTCATTCGTTATCTGTTGACATGTTATTTATATTGGATGCAATACTTCACGGCCTGGTAGTCCCTAAAGCACATACGAGTACTACTGTTGATCTCAGGTTTGGCTGGAAGCCTCATGCTCATTTTATGTATGTCCGGACGGTCTGATTGAGCAGTTAATAATAGTTTTTTCTTCTTTTGGCTTTGCACGGTTTGTGCATTTAGCAATGTTACGTTAACCATCGAAGTATTCTTTAAATTTAAATGATTGATTTCTTCTTTCCAGGATGGAGGTCAGCAACTACTTACTTGTCAAATTAAAAGAGTATGGCGTCGGTCGTCGTAAACTAGATGATATACTTTTTATTAACGACAAACCGCCTCCCAGACTTGGTGTTTACGACTTTGACGAAGAAAATCTCTGCCATGAAGTGTAAGTAGACAAATTAAATACATTGTAGCGGCTTAAGCTTATGTCCAAATCTTGCTGTTTACCCGACGACACACCAACAAAGCTTTCTAACCCAACCCCTTAGCCATTGAAGTTTTTTAGTCTTCTCGTAATTATAATTAGATGTCATTTATGGTAGAGGGTAGAATTATAGAATATAATGTAGCTCGCACATGTCCTTCATTATTGATAAATCTTGCCAGCAGCTGTTCCCGAAATTTCTAAAGTTTGATTGCGAGAAGTATAGTTCAAAAGAGCACACAAAACTATACTTGAGAAGAATAGAGGCTCACAGCCTACGGGTGTTTTCTGCACACCCCGCAAAGTAACCGTGTGATGCAATTGCTTCACACAATTGTGAGAACACAAAAATATTCGTTATCTATAATTTTTGATAAATAGTATAAAACAAAGTAATTTTTCGTGTCTGTCTGTGTGTCCACGTTGCACAAAGCAACGAATTTTGATGCAGTTTTTACCATCATTTAGAGAATTTATTCCGCACGGTTTATTATTATTTATTTATCAGATAACATGATCCATTATGGTATGTAACAACAGGAGCTTATAAACCATGTTAAAATAAAGAATTTAAATATAAATATCAATTAAAACATTTTATTTTACCGTCCCAACCACGATGCCTACCCAGAGCAAGTGTATCGGATACTGATATTTACTGAAACTATCCTCAGAATGTTGTTGCTGCTGTAAGTAAAAGTCATTCGTTCGTGCTTCGGCAAACAGCGGAGGCACTGCAGAACCGCGGCAACCGCAACAACATCATTAAAATTAACCCACAGGCTGCTCGTGTAGAAAGATTGGCACTACGCTTTGAGTTTTTTGTTTATGTGTATAATAAATTAATATTAAACTCACATAAAATAAAGACATCTCGATTTACTGTCAAATCGTAAAAACCGTACGAAACGGGGACGGGTCGCTAGTTTAACGTTTTTTTATTTATCTATTCAATTCACAAATGTTAGACAAGGTCATATGCATGCACGACCATCCAGTGAATTCGTCTTTGAGCACAGATGTATACAGATGGGACACTCCACAGTTTAGGTATAAAGCTACAAGTACGCGGCGGGCCCGTATTGCTGGGCCAATTCATTGAGTGTAACGTAGTCACAAGATCTAAGAGTTACGCGATAGAAAGAGAGGCAACTTCTAGGTGAATATCGGTGTTGTGCGACCTGAATTGCACTTTATTGTGTCGTAGCAAGAATTGCTTTTTATTTAAATGATTTTGCTGAGTATCCCATCTGTTTTAATCTGTGCTTTGAGCAACGACCCGTTAGTTGTTACTCGAACACCAATTTGAGCCGAGCAGTCACCCTCTAGAAGTGGAAGTCGTATATTACAATTTGCACTGCAGCTCTTATGACAAGCCGTCCAATTTAGGCGTCAACATGTTATTCTGCCAACTTCAAGGTTGAATAAAGCATGATAACTAGGAGCAATGATGAACGCAATCCTATAATTTTCTTCATCTATAGAAATTACCTACCTACATTACAGCAGATTTGTATGTGTTTTAGCATAAAATCCACATGCAGCATTCCTGGATGCGAGTTTACATCTGAATCTTTATTGGAATCTGAAAATCACTATAACGCATCGCATCGGTACACCTGTGCTCGGTGCAAAAAGGTTCTGCCGTCACCTCATTTGTTAGACTTGCATGTACAAGAAAATCACGACTCATTCTTCGCAGTTCTATCTGAGAGGAAGCCTTCGGTAAGACAGAAGTTTAGCAAGAGGTAAAAGTTCTACCTGTAGCCCCTAGGCAATGTGACTTATGACTTGAACACAATTTTACAGTACTCCTGCTACATTGAAGAATGCAAACTAAAATTCGCGACCGCCAATGATCGACGTCAACATTGTGTAGAACTACACAAACTGCCAAGGGAATTTCGGTTCGATATTAAACCGAAAAATAAGACCAAGAAAAAGTCCAAAACTAGTTCCGATGAAAACGCAACGTCCATGGAAGTTGAGAACGAAAGTACTAGCGAAGCAAAAAGCAATATAGTACTATCTACAAGCAGGCAAAAAACTTTCGCAAAATACAGCGGTAAAAAATTTACGAAAAATGATGATGGTAATAAAAACTCAAAAGATGTGAATATGGATGAAGTAATGGCAGATTTAAAAGAAAGCTTGCCGGAATAAAAATAAATTTGAAGTATGTTTAATTACGTTTTTAATGTTTATACTCAAGCACTCTACATTGGTAAATATTGTAAACTCCTATGGTAACAAATTGGAAGGTATATCTTGGCATACACCCAATAAATGATCTCTTGAATACAGCAGCTAATTTTGAATATCAATCTAAACATTCTTTAGAGAGATTCCTTAGCACATTATTTTATTATTTGCAAAACGAAATTTATTATTTATACAATACATATATGATTCGATACTTTATAATAATGTCAACCGTCATGATAATTGTATTTAACGACTACAACAAAATAAATTACTGATTTTTGCTTAAAATTACTTGGCCTTGCCTTGGGAGGCAACGGCTTCCATCGCTTTCTTCACGGTTTCTTCGTCTCCGAGGAAGATCATGGAATCGACTGGTTTCATATCCTCATCTAATTCGTACACGAATGGAATGCCGGTGGGCAGGTTCAGTTCCATGATGGCTTTATCACTTAGACCTGGAAATATACACGGCACCGATATACTTCCAATTGACCTCTGAAGTGTCCTTCAGTGACTTTCTTGTTATTAAGCAACCTTTTGACCGTCACTGTCTGGCGAAAGCCGACTGCGAAACTACGAACACGACAATCGGACTTGATTGAACAATTTAGCATGTTTTTTTACAATTATTTTATATTTCTACAAAATTAGATTAAATTGGCAACATTTCAAGATCTAGAATTCTAGATGTATTATCAATTACAGACTCCTTAAATAAATATGTAGTATTGCAACAATACATAAGATGTAGGTACATACCATCTAAATGCTTGACAATACCCCTGAGGCTGTTACCGTGGGCAGCGATAATAATTCTCTTTCCTTCTTTAATCTGAAAAAAATTCATGTATTTACTTAGATAAAAAACAAAATAAAGTTTTTATCAGTTACTGTTTTGAAATAAAATTATGATTTTTATCAGTAAGTTAGTTAAAATAAAATGAAGTTCTTATCATTGGTAACTTTTATGGCATTTAAATAAATGATAACTGCTATTTTATGAGATCTAGATAAGGCGAGTTGCACTAATCTGGTAACTCACATTTAAACCTGCTTTGCATAAATAATACGGAAAGCAGATTATGTACTTTTAATACAAATTAATGATGTAAATGAAAAACTAAAAAATAAAAAATAATAGGGAAATCATGCTAATTATTAGGGGTTTTTTCTCATCATTTGTTAAATTTGACATGACAGTGTATCCTGCTACACAGTATGATAGGTTTTTTTTTATTTAACACTAACCTGAGGTACAATAACATTGTTCCAGTAAGGCAGTGTCCTCTCAATGGTGAGCTTCAAGCTCTCGAACATGGGGAACTCATCAGGTTTTGGGTCGCCAGCATAACGGGGGTCGCTGACAATGGTGTCGTGGTAAGGGTGGTCCTTTTCCATGGGGGGAGGGGGCACATCGAAACTACGGCGCCAGATTTGCACCTGCGGAAATAATAATAGAAATCGTAAATCGCAGGTCAGCTGGGAGAGAATTCTAAAGAAACAAAAATATTTTTTTTAAGATTATAAAGGTGCCTTTATAATCTTATATCTGGATAAAACTGTGTCATGAGTAGGTAGTACGTGACTACAAATACTTGAGTCATAAATACTATCTTTATGAGGTCAAATAAAGGTCTGCCAAAAAGATGTCAAGATATATATTATGACGATGCAGCAAGATTGATGTTATTAGTGTAAGGTTACCAAGTATTTGATTTATATAAAAATGTAGGCTTTTTGGCTCCCTGTCCAAATTTTGTCCAGCCTTGTACCTTTAAGAATTTTTTTGTTAGAAAATAAAAAAGTTAAATTAGTACCTAATAAAAATCGAAGTAAAAGATCCAGACGATTTTTGCAAATGTCCGGGTCAGGGTTTATCCAGCATTTACAAAGTTCTAAATTGTTACCCTAGACAATGTGAAAATTTTATTGGGAATGGAACATAATGGCGGCTTTTTCCATGTCCAGTTCTTCCAATGGGTTTGATGGATGGCCCTTAAATAGGCTGATTCTTAATTCTAATATAAAACATTCATTTGAGGATAGAAATTTTTTAGTATGATATAAAATACACACTTGAGCTTCACCATACTTGGCAGCTGTCTCGGCCTTGTTAAGACCAGTGAGGCCACCATAATGCCTCTCGTTCAATCGCCAGGTCTTCTCCACCGGCAAGTCTTCCTTACCAAGCTCTTTCAAAATTGTGCCCAGCGTTATTTGAGCGCGTTTCAACACCGAAGTGTGGGCGACATCGAATTCGTAGCCTTCGGATTTCAATGCTTTTCCGGCAGCAACTGCTTCCTCACGTCCTAGAACAGATATATTCTAATGATAAGTATCTTACAAAAAAAAAGATCATGTACAAGTTTGTTTTGAACTTACCCTTATCGCTGAGGTCAGCGTCGAACCATCCGCAGAAAAGATTCTTCTGGTTCCATTCGCTTTCGCCGTGGCGAATCATAACAATTTTGTATTTTGCAGGCATTCTGACCGAATTTACAATCTAGACTAGACCGGCGATGTAATAGAAGCCGACACTTTTTTCTCTTCTTGACGTAAATAACCTGAGTGACCTCTAGTCAAAGTCAATACCACAGAGCATGTAACTTTGTCAATACAAAGTCGCGTTCCATACTGCAAAGAAGAGCCTCAGGGAACTTTGTACTTTAAGCTTTGGTTCCAATCAATCAATAATCGACTAAAATAGTTGATATAGTCGGACTTTTAGCTAGCCAATAAAACCACTACTAAGGGGGACCTGAGACGATCTATCTTACATGTAAGATAGATCGTCTCTCATTTCATGTAACCCATGCAATGTCTTCGTTACTGTGTGTTTGCACTGGCAAAACATTCACAACAAAACATGTTGAAATCTCTAGTTCCTGTCAAACATTGACAGGAAATATATTCCTAGGTTTATGTACCCACGCAGTGACATAATTATGTAGCCATTTGAAATTGCTAGCGACAAATCTGCACTCAACATTTGAGTGTGGGTGTGAGATTTACAAGAGTATAGATGAGGTATCCCTACACAAATATCAAATCCGTATCGCTATTGGCCCAAAGACCACTTCCCATACAAATTCGACCAGTCTCCCATATCAAAATTTTTTGCACTGTAAAATAAGTTAACAGACTTGACCATGCGTAAAGTATTTTGTCTTTCTTTATCAACTAACTAGTTCATCCAGCTCAAAATAGTCACATAATTAACCTGCAATAAAATTGTCCCTTACATTATGTGATATTTATAATAAGCTCGTAAATGTAAAAGTTCGTAAATCTACGGCTTTTTATAGAGGCAATCTACGGATTTCTACGGACATATTTTCAAGGTCACCCTACGGACTTCAAATTGGATCAGGCATTCTGGCAGTCTGGCTGGCAACACTTCCTTCATCATCTCTTCTTGAGTATTTATATTCTGTGTTCATCATTCTCATTCATAATCTGTGGTAGGAATGGAGAACTTTGATGGAAAATAAGATATTTTTGTGTGCGAAAACCGTAATAGAGTAAATATTTTGGCAAAAATGCCACCACTCAAAGGAGACGGAAAGAGTACAGAAAAACTGCGATCTGTTCGCAAACTTAAATCACATTCAAATATTCCTGCTAACTTAAAAGTTAGCATACCTTTACAAGGTACAGGTAAGTTTGAATCCAACAATTTGCAAGATCTGCATTATTGCAATAAACTTGTATTATACTTATCTTGACCACCTATTTTTCCCCCTCGAGCCTGGAACTCTTATGAATCTTGCAGTCACTTCAAAGACACTTTGGCAACAGTTCCATTTTCATGCCAATAATAACATTAACAAAGCATTGTTGAATACAAAATGGCTTGATACATCACTGAGCACTGTCAGCAATATAAAACTGTGTGCTTTAGCCGGTCCTTCTTTTATTCTTATTCTTACGACTGAAGTGTTACAACAGAAGCATACACTTATGTCCTGTCCTGGCCTGTGTGTATTGTAATTTTACAGAAAAATTCATTCTACATAATCTACAACTAGATTGCACCAGTATTATATTGCTGCCTTGTTGGTCTAGTTGTTGCAACACTCTACTGCTGAGCATGAGGTCAGGCAAAGTGTTATTGGGATTTTCCATCTGTGATTTCTCAGTAGCAGCCTGGTGTCTAGATTTGTGCCCGGTTGATGGCAATAGGGTCGCACCTATTATATGGAACTTTAACTTAACTGGTGAAATGTGGGTGTACTATACTGCCCTGCTAATCCAAAAGGCGGTATCTCTGAGATACGCCCTTTTAGTTTTTTTTTATACCATGCAATAGCTATAATAATTTTGCTTAAGCCACATACCGCTATCTAACTTAAAACATAAAAAAAAAACACTCAGAAGTTCTTTATATCCTTATGTTTCCTTAAATTACAATTTACAAAAAGTCAATTTTCTCAAAACTTACTCCGATTGAGATACCGCCTTTCGGCTTAGCAGGGCAGTATAGGTTCACCTCTGCCTAACCCCTAGGGGAGTACAGGCGTGATGTTATGTTATTTATTAGATCATGATGATCAATCACAAATTTTACCTTTTGGTAGGTATTTTTTTAGGAATATTCATGTAGTTGAATAGAATAGTCAAGTTTTTATATCCGAAGTTTACAAAAAAAAATTTATAAGATTCTGATGCTTGAATAACTTATTTAAACCAATTATAGCTACAATTTATAACTCGGTAACATAATTATTTTCTTACAGAACAAGAAGGAGTACATGTACCAATTGTCAAAGGCCGTCGTCCTCCACAATTTACGAAGCATTTGGACATTGAGACCAAAGTAAACCTAGCAAATTCAGGTATCCTATAAAAATTCTTTCATTGTACTTACCCATATGTTTACACTAAAAAAAAAAAAAAAACTTTTATTTACTCAAATTAACACAACAACCTTGCACAATTCACAAAGTTACAAATAAGCAGTAAAGGTAGGTGACATGTTTGTTTGGTAAGTATCGGTACTTATTATGGTTGTTACAGGGAACTGATGACACTGATGACTTAGGGTTATTTATAAACATTGATTAAAGTAAGGAGAGGTTTGAATTTGGTTTTGCTAATCATTTATACTCAACTTTAAGCACTGTTTATAATCTTTTAAACTATGTTTAGTTACCTCTTTTCGTGACCAATGGGATATACAGGGAATGCAATCTCTAGTCGACCTCGGTTACATGTAACTAATAACTATGTTACTCAATTACTCCAACTATTGTAAATTACTGTAAAGTTAAAAAAAAATAAAAAAAAATGTAATTTCTGTGCATAATTTTTTGTTTTTTTTTGTTTTCTATTTTGTAATAATGTTTTTGCATGCCGTCCATCGCTTAATATTGTGCACTTGGCTTGTGTTTGTAATTGGTTGAACAGTGTAACAATTGTAGATACACCAATAAATAAATATGTATGGATAGAGTGACCCTTGACTTTTTTGTAATTTATAATTTTACTACACCATTGTTTAGTGGTGCTGAGTAGTGCACAGAATACACCTTTTCTCCAATTTTCATATAGTACAAAAAGTGTTCGAGTATAATAGCTGTGCGAATGTGATGAATTGATGACGGACGGACAGATGGATGGACATGAAAAGGGTGTTTTTGCCATTTGGCTACGGAACTCTAAAAATCAATGTTTATTTATGTTATAATCATCTGTACATAACGATACAAATCAGCGCACACACGACACCGCACACGCATCACGCACACAAAAAATCCGTTAATCCTAACTAATATTATAAATGCGAAAGTGAGTTTGTTTGTTCGTTACGATTTCACGCTAAAACGGCTGAATGTATTTGGATGAAATTTGGCACAGGGGTAGACCAAGAAGGATATTTTCATCCTAGATCGCAGACGAAGTCGCGGGCAACAGCTAGTTATTAATACTATACAGCGTCAAATTAAACAAGCTAGCGAAACTCCCCAGACGTGATGTGAATCTTTATTTAAATACGGTTTTCGTATTTAGATACCCATCACATCTGCGAAGTTTTGCTAGCTAATTTGACCCTGTATTAAAAATGGTTTCTTTAATAGCACATTGTGCTACGTCTTGTGCGCTCAGTCTCGAAATCAAAAGTGATTGCAAGAACTAGATTGTTTTCCCATGATTAAATTTAGCAAAAAGACTTGAGATCGATTCGATGCAATCGAGATTGCATTCCCCAGATAAAATACATAAATAACCTAACCCTGACCAACCGTCATACCTGTATTCCTAAAAACTTGTTTGACTTTTGGGAATTGGGAAAATAAATTAAGCTTATGTGAAGTCCCAAGATTGAACCTTGTGGGATACCATAGTAATCCTTAAGATATTTGAACCAATTAACTTTCTAGGAACGAATAAAAGGCGTTTTGGTTTGTAACACAAGTGTATAGAAACTATGGTAACTAATTTTGTATAGTTTAACAAGATCACAAATCTTTTTAAGAGTTTCTTTGTGGATTACTCTGTAAAAGGCTTGTTCGATTGCCAAATACCAAAATAAACATCAGTGCATAAGTAATATAATTATTAGACCGGTCTTTTGTTTCAGTTGCTAGACAACAATTGGTTAAAGTAGAACCTGTATTCCAAAACGACAATATTGTTGTTATTCAGCCTCCAAGGCCCAGAGGGAGAAAAAGAAAAGTTAAAGTGGTGTCAGATTTTTTCCAAAACTGTGTAGTCATGGGAAAAAATACATCAGGTAAGCTATATTTTAACATAATTCAAGTAACTACATGAATATCTGTTGTAAAACATTTTTTTTATTCATCTATTCTGTCCCTCTGCTGATCGGTCGTTAGCTCTCCCATGGACTTCGAAATCTCTCTTTCCGATCCTATACTTATTTTCAAGGGCGATGGGAAAAATATGATTTGTAGGTAAGGTAAAGAGCACATGAAGTTTTGCACTTGTGGTGCGAGTCTTACCTCTATGGTGCACAATGGGGCCAAAATCGACGCTGGTGGACATTTGATTTTTGACAAATCAGTTTCAACTCGTTAGTCCCGATAGGAACTAATAAAATGATAATTTCTATTTTCAATGTATGGATTGGAAACAGAACTTTCGGGTCATTTTTCCCAAAACTATTCATAACTGTAGAGCTGAAACCTAATAGTATTATGACTGGGCCTACCACCAACACATAGATACGAATTACGTCCCCGGACTCTGGATTAGACCCCGTTTAGGAGAAAAAACAAAAAAAAAACAAATAAAAGTCGGCCAAATAAACAAAATTGTGTTTATAGATATGTATGTTGGCTAAAAAATATTTTGATGTCTAGGCGGGGCAACTGCCCCCTTTGCCCCCTTGGCGACACCCTTCCTTATTAAAAAATTTAAAAGTCACAATAATTGTTTTTTTTTTTTACAGATATCATTGTCACTTCAAATGATGCTAAATTACCTGAGAAACTTTCACCTGGAAAGAAGCTAACTCCTATAAAAAAGCCGAACCACACCGAACCTACACGAAAAATTCGTAAGATACCATTTTATATTCTTTAGCCTAAAAACAGAATTCTTAAAAAAAAAATTATTTGGTAGAGGAAGCTTGCGCGGTGGTCCCATATTATTAACTTTGCTTGGGTAGTTTTTGAGTTAGCTTCAATAATACGTATTTTGTCCACTTACTGTGTGTTGATGATGTTATAATAACTTTCTGTCACTGTTAATTACATAGCAAGTCGTGGTATAGGAATTTGTGTGGGATTAATACAACAAAAAAGTGAAGTCAGTGACAAGATACGAAATAACAAAACCAAAGACACCAATTTCCGAAATTAAAGTTATTTTTCACTTTGTAGTGTTTTGTTTTGTAGGTAAGTAATAACAGTCGCACGGGACGATCGATCAGGTTAAGCTACGCTTAACCGTGGTTGGTCCGTGGATGGGTGACCATTTTTAAATAGCAGGACCCCTCCGTGCCTCGGAAAGCACGTTAAGCCATTGGTCCTGGCTGTCATTTGTAGATCTTTGACAGTTGTTACGGGTCGTCAGAAGCCCGAAAGTCTGACAACCAGTCTTACCATGAGGTATCGTGATAGCCAGTAACTGAGTTGTGGAGGTCAGATAGGCAGTCGCTCCATGTAAAATACTGGTATTCAGCTGCATCCGGTTATGACCGGAAGCCGACCCAACATAGTTGGGAAAAGGCTAGGTAGATGAGTGTTTTCTTTTGGAAGTCAGTCTTTTGTAAACAAAGTTTTTCTCGTATACAAATATAGCTCTTGTTAGTCGCTCAACAAGGTTGTAGCGAGATTCTCCCATTATGTTAGAAGCACAGATAGTACCTGATATAATATTCTTGTTTACAGTTACTAGAAAAAGACTAGCTGATTCAAAAGCACAGGGTGATGCGAAGCGTTCAAAAGTTGAAACAGACACCGAAGCCCGTGACGTTTACATAAAATTGGAAGACAATGCTCACGCTGTCGATGTGCCAGTTGAACCCGAATGTGATACTTTCGTGGAACCACGACCAACGGTCGTCGAACCAGAGCCTGTAGTCGTACAACCAACATCTGTAGTTGTACAACCACAACCTAAAAAAACTAAATCTCTAGTCAAACGTCTGCAACCTACAGCTAAGAAACCACCGCCAATAAGACAACCAACACCTGGCAGGAAGAAAGGACCCAAAGGTAAGCAACAAAATGTACAAGCTAGAATTGAAACACCTTCAATAGTTGACCTATTGAAGAACAAAGTTACAGAGTCTGAAGTAAAAACCGAGCCAAACCAACAAAATGCACCAGAATTAGTAGAATCTCATAAGAGCTCTGTTGGTAGCAGCCCGAAAGTATTAAGAATGAGGAACAGAGTCACAGAGGCTGAAGTAAAAACCAATCAAAACCAACATAATGCCCCAGAATTAGTAGAATCTCGTAAGAGTTCTGTAGGAAGCAGCCCGAACTTATTGAGGATGAGCAACAGAGTAACAGAGGCAGAAGTAAAAACCAAGCCAAACCAACATAATGCACCAGAATTAGTAGAATCTCGTAAGAGTTCTGTTGGTAGCAGCCCGAACTTATTAAAAAACAAAGTAACAGAGTCTGTAGTAAAAACCAAGCAAAACCAACAAAATGAACCAGGATTAGTAGAATCGCGTAAGAATTCTGTTGGTAGCACCTCGAACAAGTCATGGACTAGAGACATATCCAGTTCGAGCAATAACACTTGTATTGGTTCAGTCTGTTCCAATGACTTTGTCCGTATCAATAAGAAGTTGCCGGTACTTAAACTTACTAACATAGATAGCGAAGTGAAGAAAAGACAGAATGAGGCGGAAGAGATTGCTGCATCTGCTGCTGCGGATGAAACGGATGAAGATCTATCAGACTCTTATGACTCTGATAGCTCGGACAGCGAAAGGAAGTTTTCCGAGCAGTTAAATGATTCATTCGGTGCAAACTCGCTACATTTGAGCGCCTCTTCTAGTAGTCAGTTTACACAATCCCGTAGAAAAGAAAGTAGTTCAGATTACCCAAAAGGAACTAGTTCTGATTACGGAAAAGCAGCTAACAAACTAAGCTTGACCATGGAAAAGTTGGACCTGGAAATAATAAAATGGATGAACTCGGAAAATGAAAACGTCAATGCGAATCTCGTCAAGTTTAGAGATAAAATGTTCGATATCTTGGATAGAGAATTTGGTGTTATAACGCACTGTCGTCACCTAAAAGAAATGTTAAACCCTCCAAAAAAAGGTGGTAGTTTTGATGAGACTTGTATTTCTAAGCAAGTTCAAGATTGTGATGCCAATAACGACACAGAAAATGTATTAGTTGAAGAAAATGCCCCAGTTGTAGAAAAGGCCCCAGTCGTAGGAAAGGCCCCAATTGTAGAAAAGGCCCCAGTTGTAGAAAAGGCCTCAGTTGTCGAAAAGGCCCCAATTGTAGAAAAGGCCTCAGTTGTCGAAACGGTCGAAGAAAATACTCCAGTTGAAAAAAATACTAGAGAACTTGTAAAAGATTTTGTAGAACCTAGAAGAAGATCTAGTAGACATCTATCAAGTACTTCTGAGGGTAATATTTCAAACGCGAGCACTAGAGCTAGCCAAGACGTAACCTCAGACGACGAGCAGGCGGCAGGCACCTCGTACCCGTACTATGACCACCATGATGATGACGATACCCTGTCTCTGTTCGCTGAAAGCATAAGCGGTTTTGAATCTTCTAGAATGGCTACGTCGATGGCCTCAGTCGTTGTTTCCAAACCGCACCAAGTCGAGGAATATATTCCTAAACCGGCCAGGGAAGGTAACGTGCCGAACACAGAAAAGCAAACCTACTGTCCAACGAAAATTAGAGATGACGCTGAAATTATAGCATCAAAAATAATAAACGTTTGCGAAAAACAAAATGCTGATTCAACTTCAATTTATAAGCAAAGCAACAGTACAGACGACGCTGAAAGTTACCAAGACTTTACTGAAAACATAGACTTAGATACAAGATTAGGTCCCCCAGATATGATTAAAAAACCGCGTCTAATGGAATCGTACTTCGAAACATTACCTAAAACCAGCCTCGTGTTTGGCAACTTATGTTTCTACAACCTGATGAACTGCTGCCGGAGTATGTTTTACGGACAGTGTCGGTTTTTGCATTTGGTACCGACCACCGCACAAATTAAAGATAAACTTAATCATTTAGACAACAGGATGTTTATACAAGAGTATTTGAAGTTGAGGAACTGGTCGGAGAAGTTAAGAAGAAGATATGGCATGTGTTACGTGGAGGAGTGCGCGAAGCGGGGGCTCACGAGGATACTCGTAGAAATGGCTTACGATTTCATTATGAAAGCTAGAAATGAGTGCGAGGAAGACACGCAGCTTAGAGTTAACACCATAGAAGCGACTTTGTTACATTTGAACACCGTCGACTTGAGTATTTGTGAAGATTTGTTGAAGCTGACCATTCACTCGGACCAGGTGAACAGGACGCTACTCTGTGACGTATTTATGGCGACGATGTCTATAACGCAGAACTTTTCGAGGTTCAAAGTAGTGTTTTTAAATCTCACGTATTTCATGGTGGACAACGACAGGACGTTTAACAAAGACGTTGTCGAGCATATATTGGAGCGCGTGTGTATATTGCCTTTCGAGGAGCCGATAGCGCGGGCTTTGATACAGATGATGCGGTTGACGAAGTCGGATATATTCAATAACTCGATGATTGGGCACTTTGAGAAGCAGATATCTGTGAATAAGGATGTCTTTGAGGAGTACACGTTGCTGAAGAACCAGTGGGCGTTCTCGTCGATGCTGGCGTCAGTGGTGACGGCAAGTCCGCCGCTGCAGGCTCCGGCGGCGCGGCCCGATGGGCTCGACCGGCCCGCCGGGCTCGACCGGCCCGCCCGACCCGACCGGCCCGCCCCGCCCGAGCCGCAGCCCCCGGCCGCCTCGCCCGATACCACCAACCTGGATAATATGGTAAGTCTTTTTTAGTACTTTGTAAATAAAAGTTGTACTGTGTAGTCCTTAATATAATACACACACACACACACACACACAAACAAACAAACTCACGCCTCCTTCCCATGGGGAGGGCAGAACACCACTTGCTACGATCCTTACATAGTCATTTTCCTTCGTTTACATGCGTCATACCAACACGCCATTAGAGAGTACCTACGCTCCTGACCTTTCTGAAGAACATCACCATTGAGGTCACTTATGTCCATCTAGGGCGTCCCTCCCCGACCTTTGTTATTCGCCTTTCATTCATCCTCTCAACATGACCAAACCATCTAAGCATACTCTTAAAATTTTTGGCACTACATCTTTTAAACCGTAACGTTGCCTAATCATATCATTCCTATACACAAAAAACCACCTCCCTACAATATTAATATCATTATCGAACTTCATTATTCATCAGTTTATTTTTAAAGCACCAGTTATTTTTTTTTATTTTTTTTATTGATATAATGATATGATTTCAACAGAACAAAGCGGCCGAAGAGCCGGTGAAGCCAGTAATAACTAGGACAATAGGCATGAATCCGGCAATCATCTTCAACAGAGCGACGCTAAATTCCGGTGACTCGCGAGCCCGCGTGAGCCCTGGCCTCTCGACATCGTTCGCCAACCCCGGCCTCTCGAAATCTTTCACCAACCCCGGCCCCTCGAAATCTTACGTCCACCCCGGGCCCTCGAGATTTCACGTCAACAACACAGAATCGGATACCAACGACGACTCAGTCAAACTGAACATCAGGAAATGGCGGAATCGATCGATATTCCCCCATGTGCTCCCGTCTCTGATAGCCAACCGGGGCTCCATGCGCGGCAGTCCTACACGTGGCTTCATGAGGCCTCCGATGCGGCCTCAAATGAGACCGCCTCATAGACCGCCGTTTATTCAACGGCAGGTGACGTTCAAGAGCCCCTCCGTATGTATACCTGATTTTATAACTCCTGCAGGATAGATTGTGAATTTTCTTTGCGTGTTCTTCAGATAACCCAACATCGAAGATCAAACACTCTTTCAAAATTAATCTGTTCGTTTATAAACTTGACAGATTATAAGCAAATGTTGTGTCCACCGGATACGTTTACAATAATCTTCGGTCTTAAAGTCATTTAGGACTTCACCCAAAAGTAATGACCATTTCCACAATAATTTAATTAGAATCTGTGCATGCTTGGGATAGGCAGATTTTAAATACGAAACTGGACTGACTTTGATAACTCGTCTTCACGCTTTACAGGTGGTTAAAAACAATCTGCTGTTTCATACAAAAGTACAATACCCACGCGGTCAAAATGTATGGAACAGCTGATTTTTTTTAAAATAACCGACGAAATTTTTTAACTCAACGGGGTTCAGAATCTTGTACTGAATCCATGGTATCAGTTTTCGCGTCGATGTCCCTGCCACCCTGTATTCTAACACGTAACGTTGTACAAGGAGCAATTTGATTGCCATTTGAATTTAATAACTTGAAGACGTATTAAAAGTCGTACCATCTACATTGATGTAAATAATCGATGACATAAATTAATATTCTTTCCTGACAATTAAATTTCTCCTTGACTGACGGAACTCCTAAATGAACATATTTTTTTACTAATGCTTGTCACCGTTCCTTTCAGAACTACGTAAACAGACAGCCTGGTCCGAAGTACTGAAGCTCTTCACTTCGTTAAGTAAGTTACTGTTAAGTTAGCATTTCAAACACATCCAGGAAAATTAATAGTTGACCGAATTGACACCCTATGTCAATTTGCCGTGTTACAACCATTTCATACAACTGTGATAGAATGATAATGCGGACAATTTAAGTTGGTAGTCAATTTGCTTAACAATTTTTTTTTTCTGAATTTACAACCTTCAATGTTGTAATTGTTGGTATTTTAGCTTTACCTATCGGTATGCTTAAGTTATAGTTGACTAGTTGTATAAATAATACACACAAAGTACATTATACTACCCGGTGAACACAATGTAAGGCCATTTTAAACTTGAGCAGTTGGTCTGAAAAAGAACATGTAAACTATTTGTATTAATAGTGATCTCATTGGTTGATATGAACACTGCTCAATTTCGAAATGTCCAGTTTGGGCTTGACCATATGTAAATACTTTTTAGAGTTTAGCATTCAAAACCAAATAATAGAAACGATTGCACTAAAAAGTTGAAAACAAGCTCCCTTTTCAAGCAGTCAGATGCAGTTGCTGGCAGTTATTGTAGTTCAGTTTGTTATATTTATGGAATTGTGTCCGCAAGCCCTTTATTTTGCTACACCAAACGGTCATGGTGCAAAAAAAAAATCTTTCCTGACGTCTCAAATCCGCCATAATTGTTTGTCAGTCAAAATGCTGTTGTCTTCTTCGTTGGTGTAGTGGTAGCTAGCTCTACTGCTGAGCATGAGGTTCTGGTATTCCCGGGTCAGGCAAATTGCTATTGGATTTATTTTGGCATCTGGAATTTTTCAGTAGCAGCTCGGAGTCTGGATTTGTGCCCGGTTGGTGTCAATAGGCTCGCTCGCTTACATGGGACTTAAATATAACTGGCGAAATGTAGGTGCACTATAGCTAAACCCTCGGGGGATACAGGCTTGATGTTTGTTTTGAATAGAAGTGCAGTTCGTATTATGCTCAAACTGAAAAAATCTAGTCTGCTTTTGGCATCTTGATAAGTTACTCTTGTTTGAATTCATGAACAAATCCCTAATCACGTCGAGTTTTATTGCAAAAGTTTTAATATTTTGTTAGGTGTTGTTTGTTAGACAGCCTATTTAACGATGAGGACTAGTTTACGTATCTAATTTTGAATAGTTGTACTAATAACTGTATATGTATAAATGACTTAAGTACTGTTGCTGTTGGCCTGCATCATCGTAACGCCTCGAGGTATAAATCGAAAATAAACTCAAAAAATAAAACTTTATAGAGTTTCAGAACTTGGAATAGGCAGTTTTTTATAAACACCATGCCATAAACAGATGGACATGGATTAGAACTTCAAAACTTTCGTCAAAAATTCTTGAAAGGAAAACTACAGATTGCATTTTGTTTGTCTACATCGTTCTCAATAAAACTATTGCCCAAATGTACAGTTTTGTTTTGCAATGCGTTTTTATGTGCTAAGGAAATTGTAGTTGTAGTTTCTTTGCAAATGAGCTTAATACATGTCCGTAAGAGTTTCAACGATTGTCTTCCTTGTATGTTCTACATATCCTATTCGAATGGGCTGTTTGGTTGTTCGTCAACTTGTTAGTAGGATTAACCCGACAAATGTTATACGGACCAGCGATTGTTCATAAGAAAATTACACTAGAAACGACAATAAATATAATCATGAAAACCGTTTAGCGCTTACATGCAAGCGGCTTCGAGTAGGCTATCGTTTGATAGGTACATTTTGATATCTAGGCAGAAATTTAAAAAAAAGTCTCGCAAAATATCAGACTGATGCTCTGTGTATTGTCTTTTGGTTAAAAGATAATTTTTTTTCGGAGGTAGAAATCTTTCACGTATTATGCCACTAGCCAATAGGCATATTTTCAAGGAAAATAATAGAAACATTTATTTGTATGTATACAATTTGTACAAAATTCTGTTTGTATCTTTAAATTCGTTGATGACTCTTCAAAGTGCCAGTAATTATTAATTTTAGTTTTTTTTGTTATTTCTTTCTTAGTTTAGGTAAAATGTAAATATTGCATTTACTTTGTTATTCATAGAAAATATTGACATGTTGCGGAAATGAGACATCATTCTTGCTAACAATAAAAATCTTGTTTATTCAAATAAAATTGACCCTAATATTATAATACAATTGAATGCCTTTTCATTTACTTAAACAATTTAAACTGAACTGAATTGTATTAACAAATACATTTTTTCGAATAATAGGAGTTTAAAAGCATTTATTATATTATTCTGCAGTTTATCATTGCACGTCCAACAGGGGAAAATCGGCTATACCCTCACCAAAGATTAAGGTGGAACAAACAATCTTCAAATAATGATCATGTCCACATTGGCCCAACCAACACCAGCGATGGGCCGACGTGCAAGTTCCGCAACTGTTGCTTGCACCAATCATAATCTCTGGAGATCATTGTAAGGGGCCTACTATTGACCCTAAAAAGAGAAAGCGAGGTGTATCTTTTATAATTATCAAAAAGTCCATGATGATGATAAATTGGTGAAGTCTTATAATAGATCCTATTACTTTAACTGCATAAAGTTTTTTTATTAAAGATTCCAAAAACGTTTTAACAAAAAAAAAAAAATAACAGCCGACTTAAAAAGAAAAACACTATAGTGAAAAAAAAACCGTTTTTATTAAACCACAACTTGCTATATAAATAACAGTGACAGCAAGTATAGCAATAACATCATCAAGATACACAAAGTAGATTAAATACTTATTATCAAAGTTAACTCAAAAACTACCAAAGCAAAGTAAGTACCTACAATTTATATGGGACCACTGCACCAGCTTCCCCTAGCAAATGCAAAAATAATTTTCAAAATCGGTCCACAATCGACGAAAATATCGATGAACTTAGAGGAGGTTAAAAAATCTACTGGACTTAAATCCTTCAACTTTTTCATATTAGGGATAATTTCTGCAATGTCCAATCAATCTGCCTAGCCTTTTCACAACTTTATTGGGGTCGGCTTCCAGTCTAACCAGATGCAGCTGAATACCAGTATTAGGTATGGGTATTTTAGTATTTCTTTTGGTTTTGGTATTTCTGCAATGGCCAAAAAACCTAATCTTATATTCTCGATATTATATTATAGATATAACTAGTTAGAACGTTTTATTTTTTAAAGACTAGCAGGTTGCAATTTTGTGACAACCGTGTTTATTTTAAGTTTATTTGTTACAAAACGGATTTGTTCAAATTGAAAACCTTCATAGTAAACTGTAAATAATCTACTATCACTTTTATTTTTGTGTAATTTGTAAGTGGCCTCTTAGATAGAATAAAATAAATCTTCTCAGATGGAATACTTAGGTATTCTGCCACGTCTGATCCCATGGTGTTAGTGTAAGTTTGTATTATGATTCCTATGTTACGATTTTGTGTGTACCTAAAGGCTTCGCCAACCAAATAGAACGCGTACTTAGCACGAGTAGAGTATCAATTACAGCGCAGCACGCTCGTTGTACTGTCACGGCGTTGCACTGTTTGACAGTAAACATACGTCATAGTGCAACACAATCCGACGCTCTAACGCGCGCTAAGTACGCGTTCTATTCGGCGAAGCCTTTCTAATGTTATTTCCAAAATTTTGAAAAGCATTGTTTATTTTTTGTGTAATTTAGCAAAGCAATGATTTTCAAAAGTTTGGCAAGTCTCAGAAAACATACGCCACAAAAAAAAAAACTTCCTAAACGTTTAGATTGACGAGTTTGTTGGTGATAGTTTTATCGAAGTACCTACCTACATTATTGTATAGATTTAACTACTTACTTTACGTAGGTAGAACCTATCTGATGCTAAATCTGTTTGTTTGATAAGTTTGAGCTGTGAAGATATTTTTATAATAAAAATATGATCCTATTAAAACTTATATTTTTATTCTCCCCCGCTCCTTTTGTCTCGTTTTATTTATTAATCTTTAATTCAGGCACATCCTAACTAATATTATAAATGCGAAAGTGAGTTTGTTTGTTTGTTACGCTTTCATCAAATCGGATGAACGAATTTAGATGAAATTTGGCACAGGGGTAGACCATGACCTGGAGAAGGACATAGGGTACCTTTTATCCCGATATTCCCACTGGATCAGAGACTTATGCGGGTGAAACCGCGGGGCGCAGCTAGTTGCTCATAATTTTGTTAGTAGGTATTACATAGGTAACGATTTCTGTTTAATCGTGTGTCCGGACCACGCACAAAGGAGGGTTCCGTAGTTGGGATGAATTTATCCCAAAATCAAAGAAACAGGTCGACTTAAAAGAGTCTGAAGTGGTGGACATTTGGAACTAAATATTTTACTTAAGTAATGCAGACCTATGATGTTGGCACTACTAAGCCGACAAGTGCTAGTAGGCGACTAGAATCAATTCAACTATTGGTAAATTTTGACGTTCAAAGTGCATTTTATGTACCTAATTGAAATAAATTATTAATTTTGAGTCACCCACACCACAAGCAGTGTTTTTAAGAATTTCTCTTCTCATACAGAAGGCATGAGCATTGATCACCACGGTTGCTCAAGACGGGTTGGCGATCTCAGACTTATGAAAGGATAACTTTATTTTAAAATGTTGTGTGTGCAATACGGTAAAATTAGTTGGGAAATGTGCAGATGCTAAACACAAGCAGTAGGGATTGAAAGGTTATCAAGTTAATAAAACAACAGCTTGTAGAAAACCAAATATAATTAAATGACACCGCAGTGCCTCATAGCTAATGCATTACATACATGATGAAAATACATTTAAAATAATAATACCTACATACCGTCGTAATAAAAAATAGGTGGGTAAAAAGTACATTTGAGCCTCTTCGACTAAGAAATTAAAAGTAAAAATATACAACTACAAGACAATCAGTCTTAAAAATACAGTCAACGCCATTTCACACTTATTCAAAAACTTGCCATCTACAAAAATCTTTTCATATAATTTTCCAAAATTATTATACTTTCTCATGACGCGAACTGTATTCGACAATAAAGGAACTTCGGAGATTCCAGAAAAAAAAATCACACCTTAACCTACGTATAAATATTAACAGGCGACTACAATATTGTCACAGCGAAGCGTATTAGTGTAAAAAAATCTATTCGTACTTGTTTAGTCGAATGAAAATGGAGTAGTCTTTACCAAGTTTTTGAGTCCCTATGTCCAGCAGTGGACAATAAACCTCATGTTAGTACCTAATACATTTTTATAAACAGTTCGGCATGCTATCAAATATCTTCTTTAATATCTAAACTTGTTAGTAATGTAAAGAATAACTGATAGTTCTGTCCTACGTTACTAAGCTAACAAAATACGCCATATTCGCCCGTTTCTGTAATTCATTCAAGTTTTTCTGCATTTTCACTACTCCATTTTATCCGCCATTATGCTTATACAATTTGTACTCAAAGCTATACAATTTGGCGTTATAATACTGAATGCAATAATACATGATATTTTAATACAATTCAATTGGATATAAGTACATACTTAAATCACCGAATAGTTATAGTAGAACTTAATTCAAAGGAATTTTGCAGTTATCTTAAAAATACATAATTATGGGAAAGTTAAATATTACTAGGACATAAGAGATTGAGTACTTTTCTAGATTTCAGTACCTATGATCTTCGCATTATTTTTAAAATAACGCAGGTCAGACCTTTGGGATGTACACGATGCGTTACGGCGGCAGTGCGGCGCCGGAACGGTAACATACAAATATCTATGGTATGCCACACGGTGCGTTGCGGCGTCGCACCGCACGCACACCGGACTTGCAACCCGCGAGACGAGGCGGGGAGGGGTGTATGCGTTGAGACGCCGCACACACGGCAAAATGACTACTTTAGGCGGCCAAAAAGCTATTTATTAACATAAAGATAAAGTCTAAATTCGCCTGTATTTTTCAAGTCAGATAGTCGTTCCATCACAAAGCGCATAAGTCGCCTTTGTTATGTTCACAACAAAGGAGTGCGAGGGTCCGGCAGGTAAGCGAAGTGATTGTGTACGGTTAGTTGCTTTCTAAACCGTCAAGTAACATCACGTATTTTTCGTTCGTGTCGTGTTTAAATATCAACAGTGGTCAAGAATATGGAATCTACAGGTATGTACATTTTATTAATACAGTAAAATTAAAAATAATGTAATCTTATTGTATTAAAATCTTATATTGCGGTTCTAGATAAATTTCTCTTTAAAATGTATGTTTACTTGGACTTACAAAAAAAGTTCCGCTAGGTACCGCTTTCTGACTTTGATATTTGCATTTAGTAGTTAGTTGGCCGTAATTATTGTGAATTTTGAGAACTCAAACCAACTCATTGTGACACTATCCTCTTTTATTTACAGGTAGTCGGAGTGATCCAAGTCACTCGAAATTACATGTTAGAAAAATGGATCTGATTTTAGTGCTACAAAATGAAAACTTTTATAAATTATCATCGTCTAAGTGTGTGGAACGATTAACTAGTTATATATTGGATAATCATAGTATTTATAAACAATCAAAAGACAGTGCTTTACAAATAAAATGTGTTCTCAAAGTGTTTGTTTCGAAACTGTTGAAAAAGTGGAAGAACTCGAATTGGAAGATTGAGAGATTCACCAAGTACAATTCAGCATGGTTAAAAAACGACTTGGTGTTGCCAGCAGTGAAACCTGTGAGCAACGTTTCAAACTTACAAAGTGTTAAAGGCAGACCATCAAAATCTTTCGAAGAGGGCTCTGTACGAACAAAAAGAAGACGAGTTCAACCAATTGTTGCCAAAACAAGTCCAGAGGTATTGTGTGCTGCTGCTCAAGCTAGCCTAGCAAAGAGTGGGAAAAGGACAGCTGCACAAATGGTGAACCTGGCATTGACCACCAGCCCACGCAGATACAAACGCATAAAAAAAATTCATGATACACCAAAGACTTCTGGTATCACACCTTACTCCCCTGAGGAGGCTTTAGCCTTCATCATTGACTCTGACATGGGTAAAGAAGATTACATTCACATGCAAAGAGGGGCGAAATCTCGGGGTGCCAATATATATCCTGCATACAATGTTATAGCGCAGACAAAGAAACAGTGCTACCCAGACAATATAAAAATATCAGAAACGGAAGTCCAAATCCCCGTCCAAGATATTCTTGACCACACGATACACAGACTTGCAGATGTACAGCAGGATGTACTTCTTATACACCACGATCACGAAGAGAACTCACCCATTGAAGTGGTGTACAAATGGGGTCTTGACGGGAGTGGCGGTCATTCCATATATAAACAATGTTTTGCAACGAACTCATTGTATGGTGACACTAACATTATTTTGTGCACTATAGTGCCATTACAAATGTCAGAGAACACAACCAATGGAAAACAGATAATATGGCAAAACCCTAGTCCTTCCTCGTCAAGATATAGCCGCATTATTCGTCTGCAGATTGAGAAGGAGACAAAAGAATCTGTGAAGCTGCATTACGATGAAATTGAAGCGCAAATATCAAGGTTACAGGTCACGAAAGTAACTTTTGGCGACAAAACATACACCTTCAAACATCATGCTGTATGTACAATGATGGATGGCAAGACTTGCAACGTTTTAACTGACACATCGTCAACGCAAGCTTGCAACATATGTAAAGCAACACCCAAGGAGCTAAACAACATAGATTTGCTTTTGAGGAAACAATACTCTAAGGCTCCGTTCAAGTTTGGTATATCTGTGCTCCATTCGTACTTAAGATGTTACGAGTATCTACTTCACATCTCGTATAAAATAGAGTTGCAACAATGGCAAGCCAGGGGCACAGACGCCAAAGAGAAAATTAAAAAAAGAAAAAACGAGATAACAGAAAGGTTTTACAAAGAAATGGGGTTGGTGGTGGATCAACCAAAACAAGGAGGGGGGAATTCCAATGACGGAAATACGGCCAGGAAATTTTTTGCTGAGCCTACTAAATCTTCTGCTATCACAGGTATAGATACGGAAATAATCAAAAGATTCGCCAACATCCTGAGCGTATTATCATGCGGATTCAACGTAAATTACGAAAATTTCAAAAATTACACTATTGAAACTGCAAAAATTTGTATTAATAGTTATGGCTGGTACAAAATGAGTGCGTCTGTCCACAAACTCCTGATACACGGAGCAGATATTATTAAGGAGCTGCCACTACCTGTGGGTTTATTATCAGAAGATGTGCTGGAGACCAGCCAAAAGGAATTTAAAAGCGTACGGCTTTTCCATGCTAGAAAGACCTCCAGGATCCACACCAATACAGACATTGCGCACTGGATGCTTATAGCTTCCGATCCTATAATTGCATCGAAGAGGAGGAGCCACTATAAAAGAAGGAAACCATTTGCTAAGGAGGTTTTAGAAATGCTGGAAAATCCTTCAATAGAAAACATCATCAATAGAAATAATGATGACGAAGACGAAGATGATGACAATGAACATGAAGATGATGATGAAGCATCCTGATTATTAATTATTGTAAACTAGGTATACCTACATAAGTAGCTACCAATATAAGTATGTATTATTGTATTATGTATAGTGAAATATACTTACTTTTTTCATTTCCTAAATTCAATTTTTTTTATTTCTACGAGTATTAAGTTTTCTACTCCTATCAATTTCCCTTTTTAGGTAGGTAGGTACTTACATGTTTTTTTGGGTTCTAACACAAATAAAATAAAGCGTCGCTACTTAATGTAAATAAATAATACGACACACCGAACAACGGGCACAAACAACAAAATAAAAGTGCTGTGGGTAATAGAAACAGGCTTGCAGAGTGCCCATTCATTCTTATTATTGATAACGTATTGATCAGGAACCCTAAAAAGTACAAATAAAAACATTTTTTCATATCTATTATTTTTGGCCTCCTAAAGTAGTCCTTTTGCCGTGTGTGCGCCGGAGCGGCACCGCTCAGTCTCACCATATGACCGCCAATGCGGCGAAATCTTTGCGGTGTGGCGCCGCTGCGAGGTAAAAACGTTACGGCGCACTGTGGATCGAAAAAAGGCTCTCGAAGAAATAGGAGATTAAATTTTAAAGTGTCGGTTTTTTGCTTTAAAATGGCTTATATTGGCCAATATTATGCATAAATATATCATAGGATATAATCAGGTAGGCAAATTAGCAACTTTTTTTTTTTTTTTTGCAAAAAAAATGTGTGTATCTAATGCTTATATCCGAAACGGAGAGATAACAGTTATATCCTTGCAACCGGAGATAAAACTATTTATTATATTATTATATATGATTTTTTGACGTACTTGATTTTTTCGGATGAGGGGCAGTTTTTTTTTTAAAAAAAAAACGACACTAAATCTCGGTATATGACGTATGTCAAAAAAACAAAAATAAATAGTTACATCACCGTGTGCAAGGATACATCAGTTATTCTCTCCGTTCCGGAGATATAAGCATTAGCACAATACTTAAAAAAAAAAAATTAAGCTCCTATTTCTCCGAGAGCCTTTTGTCGATCCACAGTGCGGCGCCGCAACACCTATGTGACCGCCCTTGCGGCGAAATCTTTGCGGTACGGCGCCGCAATGCAACGCGTGAGTCGCTCTTAGTTTACCTAATGGTAAAAGATTACTGCAGCCCCAGAGCACAAATATGACTATGTACTAATAAATGTTAACTTTCCACTATCTTAAGTTATTTATTATTCGACGGGAATAAGCCAATCGCGGATGTATTACAATAATAAGAAAATACTACGAGTATAGCACCAATTGCATACAAAATATCGACAATACTGGCGACAAGAGATTGTTAATCACTGTAGATAGTGTCATCCACGAAGACGCGCCCCACTCCGCTTCGCTCCGTACTAAAGTACAGTGGAATGTCAATGATGATTTTCAAATCAGTCTATGCTTAGTAAAATGAAATTATTCAAGTTTTAGTAGCTTACGCAACACATTTTCGTGAACGTTTACGACTAATCCGTTTCATTTTGAAAGCTTAAACAACATTCATTGCGATTTGAAGCAATGGATTTGCAATCTGTTTCAAAACGATTCTGATTGATCGTGTATTACGCAATTAGGGTACAGCTTATTGTAGGCCACTGCTGGACATAGGTTTTTGCTGAATAGACCTGTGCCTATATTTGCAAGTAGGTCAGCTGACTGAGCATTTTCCAAATAGGTTTGCAAAGTTAAATAAACTCGAAATATAGCAAATAACGCTATGCAATACGCATATCATTTGCTGGCATTTTTTTTTTTCGTAACCTCACGCCTTGTTGTCCCAAAGGGTTGGGCAGTGGTGTACCTAAACAGGGTGGATTTTTGAGATGGGGCAGTAAGGGCAGCAACCTTATCCGTTGTAGCTACAAGAAACCGGTCTTAGGACACTGTCCTTAACTTTTTGAGACATTTTGATCTAAATTCACAGATTTTGAAAAAATAAATGTACAGTCAGCAAGAAAATGGACAGTTTTCACAAAAACCGTTTTTTGATGCCAATCGATCCTGTTTCTTACAAGGACCAAAAAACTCCACTAGACCAACTGAGGTTTGAGTAATAGAAAAGTTAGAAACCACAAAAACTTTTCCTTACATTTCGTAAGAAATATAACTCCAACCTACTTTTCACGGTGGATAGACTGGCCGAAAATAAACAAAAAAAAATGGAATTGCTGCCCTTACTGCCCCATATCAAAAAGTCACCCTGTATAGTACACCCACATTTCATTAGTTATGTTTAAGTCTCATGTAATAGGGGGCGAGCCTATTGCCATTTTTTTTTTTAATTATTATCTAAACGCTCAGTGACTGGATTCTCCAAACTGTAACAATGAAAGTTTGATTCTTATTATTCGGATTCATCCATACAAACTTATCTGGAAAATCCACTCAGTAATCCTTATCATCGTGTAATCTACATACATGTAGAAATTACAATTATCTTTAAACCATCATATATTTCATTGCAAGAAACCATCATTTGACGACTGACAGCCGCGTCTAACAATCTCTTGTAGCCTTTTGAAGCTAGTCTTACGTTAAGCGGTGGGATACATTTGTGCGTTGAGTTATTACGAGTAGTAATAGAAGCTTCAGTGGAAGAGCGCTCGAGGTCTCTTCTTGGCGAGAATATGCCACGAGTGAGTGACCCCTTTGCGCCGTTTCGGTGATAAACTGGAAGCAGACAAATAACAATTACTATAGTCATATACGTCGACGTGGGGTTTCGGAGGTGGGCGCTAATGGCTGCAATATAGTTTTTTTTATTTTTAAACTAATGTAGCTGTTAACGAACAAAAAATTTTTAGAAGAATTGTGAACTTATTTTTTGTTCCAATAATTTATTTTATTTGATATCCTTAATCAATCATAACAGCGTGAACAGGTTCAATATCAACAAATAGAAGTGGTACAACTGTTAAGGCTAGAGCAGTTGAGGGCGGGCCGCACTTCAATTTTACAAGTCATATAAAAAAATAAACAAAATAAGCTATACTCCATTTGAAATAAGATTAGACATTTAAAATAAGCTATACTCTATTTGAAATAAGATTACATATTTAAACACACCTTTTTTACAGTCCGTTCAACCGATTCTGACTTCTATACCGTAGGCATAAGGATGGCATTAAAAGCAAAAAAGTGGTTACAATACCAACTGTTTACTGCAGCTGACATTTGTCATGCCATCAACGCAATAGAAGTCAAAATCGGTTGAACGGACTGTAAAAAAGGTTTTGTTAAATGTCTAATCTTATTTCAAATGGCGAAACAAACTCAAGGGTCAATGTCTCTTTTAAAGTCCAGGCACAATCTTGGTCAGGCCTTATGAGGACCATGAAGATTAGTGTCTGAAATGGTCTTTTGAGGAAAGAACCACACAGATTTAGGTGAACCTGTCCAGTCAGTGCAAGTATTTGTCAGTAGTCACATCGGACATTTGAGTAGGCTGCATAAAGTACATAAACTGCCAGACCATCATTAAAATTAAAAGAGAAACGAAAAAAAATTAAGAAAAAGAACTTCCTTTATCACATTCACAATAGTGGCACAGCCTGGCGGCAAATATATTATATTCGATTTTGCCCCCCGACTGTGCCGAATCATGCCGACCCGAACATGTGCGTAGCAAACCCTGATGAGCCTGCTCTACAAATTCACACCTCAACATTTAGTCACCAGTAACCCAAGAGTGAATAACCAATAAGATGAAAACACTGATTTAATAGTAGGTAAGTTAGTAGAAATGATAAACATCCTGGTAACTTACCCATGGTCCGGTGTATCGGGCATGTACGGCGACATTCTAAAGTCCCTGCTGTGAGGTGTCTCTATGCCGAAGGGACTGTACAGCTTAGTGGGGCTCCTGCCAAGTATCTGGAATAAACCAAACAGGATGTTATTCATGTCAGACAAAAAAATTTAAGGCTTTGTTTCCGAGGTCTGCTACACCTCCACTTGCCACTTGTTCGGATCGGCATAATTCGGCAAAATATATTATATTCGATTTTGCTCCCCGACTGTACCGAATCATGCCGACCCCCGGACTTAAGTGTCGAGCCTGCACTACAAATTCATATTTAAGCGCAAACCACTCTACATTATTTTTTTGTGGTCATCACTGCATAAGGATGTTTGCTATACCAAGAGGTATCATTTTAGTGTTGTCTCTGGCAGGGCAATGCATGCATCTTGCCCTGCCAGAGACAAGACTGAAATGTCTCATGTAGTCAAGTGAAAAGAGGGGATACAGTTTATATGAAAAATGTATTGCTTTGGTTATAAACTTGAAACTTGGCAGTACTTGCCTCAGTAAATATTAAAGATTATCTTTTATTTTAGTGTTTTAAACAACACAGAGGAATTACGGGGTTTTAAAGTAAGTACATTTTTTTACGCGCTGCCGGATTTATACAAAACTCAGTACCTACTAATAATTAAAACAAAAAATTAAAAAGTATGTGTAACTGACGGTGTGTAAAAGGGTAATAAACTTTAAGGGGTGGATTTTACTGGTTGCTTTAATAACTGGAAAATGGTTATAAATAATGTTTAAGCCATACAATGGAAACGTACCAAATGCTTTTTTAAAACAAGCTCTGTTATGGTGAAAAGGGAGGACAGTTTATTTGAAAAATCTTATTCCTTTGACCTGTAAACTTAAAAATTGGTCTGAATATTTATTTATCTAAATAAATGTTAAAGATTGTAAATATTAATTTTCGAAAACTATCTTTCAAAGGGGGTTTTGAAGCTTTTAGAGGAAAGTACGAAATCTGCGCGGACGAAGTCGCAGGCAAAGTACTTATATGTATATATTGTAAATGCAGAAGTATCTCTGTTACCATTTCATATCTTAACAGGTGAACAGATTTGTATGTTTAGCACTCGGGTAGACTATGTCACTATGTCCCTTGGACAGTAACCCTCGGGAACATGCCCGAGAGATAATGTCTGGCCTCTATGCAGGCGAAGCCATGAGCTAAAGCTAGTAATTTTTATAAGATACATCTCTGTTTAAGTGTAGATTCCTCCTGAAATACAGGTTCATACCTGTTTCTTCTTCATGACAGGTGTGGTTGGTGTCCTGCACGGAGAGACCGGTTCAGTCAGCCGGTGACGACGCCTGCCTCCCAGTCTGAAATGCTGAATTAATCCATGTGGTCATTTTTATTTACCGAGAAAAGAAATATACTATTTTTAATAGAGTTGCGTTTTATTATTATGTTTAATTCTCAATCATTTCCAAAGGTTGAATGAATTTGTTTATTTGCCTTTTGATGCCTACACGCACGTAAATTAAATTTTGGAATGGAATTAAATAACAAAATAGAATGTTTTGTTGTATCTCATTAAAAGTTTCTTAAAAATAAATTTATTTGACCCAGGTTAAAGCACACAATAAAAAAGAACAGAAAAAGCTTCAGAGGGATTCTAAAGTTTATGTGAAATAAGGTAAAGTACAGTAGTCCTAGTGACAAGAATCATATAAACCAATTTTAGAGTTAAACCAGAATGTTGTGGAAAAATGCAGTCTCTAATCTCATTGATTTGTAGAAAGGGACAAACTGAAAAGTTCATAAGATGAAGACATTGACCTTAGTACAGCTTTAGTACATAATTATGATGAAAATTACAAGTATGATTGAAAAGTAAAGATTACAGGGTGTTTATAATAAGGTAGCATAGACCCCCAATGTTGAATAAAAAAGATGAATAAATAAGTTTTGGTGTTTCACATCACATGTTAATTTTTGAGTTTAATTTCTGAACCTGAAGTTGGTTCTGTTTTCATGGTTACTCAAGACAGGCCAGTATTTAGCATATTGGTACATTATTAGAAATACATAAATCTAGCTGAACATTTGGAAGACAAGGTACTCGAGAAGATCGATTACTGTTACCATGGAACTTTCGGCCATACCGTTCAATCTTACATAAAAAGAAAAGAATAATCTTTGGAAGTATACCGGCCTTTGGAATTTTAAATAGACGTTTTATGTTGAGTTTTAGCTGTGTTAAAGAAGGTTTATTTAATTATTTGTCTTAAAATATGACACAGCGGAATTACCTGTGACAGATTTCCGAAGGTGTTCCTAACACTTCGAAATGTTCTTGATATCTTATCAGCACCCGACTGCAAGGCACGACGGGAGTTCGCGAACGAACTAGACTTGAATATATTCTTGTTGTAGCAACCTTCCACATTTCTAAGGCTCTCCCTGGCCGGCGAATCGATAACTGAATCCTTAACAAAAGGATCCTTCATTTTAAAGAATTTGTACGTCGCACTACCAGTATAAATACACTAGCAGACTACTAACACTACTTTATTGCTAAAAATCTATCGTAAACTCACACTTCGGTACACATTTTCGTTAATTTCTATGTAAAAAATCAATCAAGCTGAACACGACAAAGACCGTTGATTTTGTTGTTTTTTTTAAAACGGAAACTTCTAATTTCTTTTTTTTCAAGCTTGTAATAGCTGCCCTTTGGCATTGCGTTCCACACTAGTTGTCAAAAAAAAACATAGTTTTAGCAAGTGATTTAGTATGAATTTGACAGTAGGTTTCCTGCCTTTATGTTTTCTTCTTTTATTTTTGCTGTGTTCTCACCACGGGCAAAGTTAAGCAGTCAACGCAGTGTTGTTTCTACGTGATTGCTAATCTTAGCAGTCTTTCAAATGCTTTCATCGTTCGTCGGAAAGTCATTCTTACCGCAAATAAACTATTTTCTTTCGTTTACTTTTCTGGCAGCTTATATTTATAAGTTTTATTGACCATTGAACTGATGCCTTTGATCGTCTCAGATACCCTTTAGAACAATAAAGCTTCGGACAAACCTGAGCGACCACAAGGCGGGAGGCGGGATGCGAAGCGGATCCAAATGTATTTGATTCGCAGTTCTATGTTAACAACTGAAAGACATTATTATTATTATCTAAGTGTTTTGTTTATTGCTAAAAATGACTATATATATATATAATAATAATTTATTTTTTAAATAATTATCCACGTTGATGCATGTAATAATCAATTACTGTTGAAAATGCCGCAAAACCTGCTGCGCCAAACAAACCCGCCCTCATGCCACCTGAAAAGAAATAAGTTGGATATAGTAATGAATAGATACTTTCTTCGCGCAGCCAGATAGAACCGAACATGTTAGAGGACTTTATTGTCATAACAAAAACGACTGTTTTTTTTAACTACCTCGCGAGAATCGCGGCGATAGTCTCGCTATGGCATCAAATTCAATAGAAACTATGAACCAATCTCCACACGGCGATATCATTGCGGCGATAATTTGATTGCACGGCGTAATTGCCGCGATTCTCTCGCGCGTGGTGGAAAAGACGCCGCAGTATGAATACAGTAGCAATGCAATTTTTTTTTAAAGTTAAGTACAAGCATTATTAATATATATATTTTTTAGTGGTCCTATTATTCGCATAAAGGCTCGTGCAGACCAGCGCGACGCGACAACGGGACGACGCGACTCGAACAATACAATTTCTAAGAAAACTTCATGATATAAAAATAACCGTTGTCGCGTCGCGCTAGTCTGCACGAAGCTTAACGCATTCTTGCATAAATTGTGCAACTGCCTTATATATTCTTTTCAATCCACAAAATAATAAATAAATTATTCATACCTCTCAACCCTATTAGGCCACCTGTGACCCCACCAGCATAGGTACCATTCTTCCAGTCAGATTTCCCTCTAGCGGACTCAATACAGCATTCAACACCAGAAAATACAGCACCAAGTATAGCAAAGTTCTTTGCGTAACTGAACATAGATGTTTTCATTTCACGCAGTATTTCCCTGGCCGATTGTGTTTTCATGGGATCTGTTACGGCTACAGTTGGCATTAATGAAGATGTGAAGAGACCGACTGCCAGTCCAAGACCATATCCTGAAAAGAAAATAATTTTTGGATGAAACAGATTTATTGACTAGAACTGGTAGAAGGAGAGGAGGCTCCTGAGTGACATTTATAGGGTCCAAGAGGCTAACAACGAATTTAATCATTTTTGTACCCATTGTTTAACTTAAATATTTTGATCAGAGGGTTTTCTGGGTACAACAGGAACCTGCCTCTCTAGTCCACATTAATAGAGCAAGTTATGATGTTTCCTTTCATACTCATTTTATAAAATTTAGATCAGCTGCAATAGACACTATCACACATAAAAATACTTTGAAAATAGTTGGCCTTGAATTATTAATTTTCAAGGGAATCCAAGTTAAGCAGGGCATTATTACATAACTAGGAACTGTCTACAACCCCTAGCATGAATGGTCATAGGTTTACTACTAGGCTACTACTGCATTATTCACAATGTTTATTAAATAATGATTCGTGACTGCAGTATGTTGTGTTGTAAGGGGATTTGGGGTTGCTAGTCTGTGGCAATCTACACCTTGTATAGTCTATAGTAATAGTATTATGTTTTTCAGTCAATTCAGCCCATTGGAAGTGCTAACGCTGCCCCTACTCAAGTTGGTCAGTGGGCTTAGGGGCAGTTATCTCTTATTTGTGTTCTACAGCGTCTACAGCCAATCAGGGTGGCCTAGCTTTGGACAAGAAGTACACGATAAATCTCTAGTCACATTAAATAGTAGGTACACATATACATTGATAGGTAAAGAAGCACTCGACTTACCAATAACACAACTGGTCACTGATTTAAAGGGGCAGCTTTCAATTGTGGCTTCTATCATCTTCTCCTCATTAGTTTTGATGATAACAGGCCCGAGGATCCTTGGTATTATGATATTCTCGCGAAATCTGTGGTTGTTGCCGACAAGGTACTTTGTAAGGGAATCGTAGTCATCGTCTTGCATAAATTTTGATAAATTCGGGTCTGTAGGCGGTCGGAATAGCATTGACATTGTGAACACTGATTAGACTAGCTCGTTTCTACACATAAAACAATTCTTACAAAATTATTTTTGCACAACAATCGATATTGAATTTTATAACCTACAAATCAGCTGATGTTGGTCTTGTAATAAAATCAAACTAAATTCCATTATTTCGTACGAGACATTGTGAGTTTGACAGAGTTAATTTGAGTCTGGCTGACACTTCCGATATTTCTGGTATAACTTAATACTTTTATGACAGAGCTGCTTGCAGCGGCTAATGTAAGATTCTGTACTTTTCACCTCAGCCGCGGGTCAAGAACCACTGGCTGGTCATCTCTTTTCACGGCATGACAGCCGTGACACTGACAGTGACAGAAACAAGAAAAGTCTTTAATATTTACAAAGTAAGCTGTCCATAAATATTAAAATAGAATGAATTTGCACAAAAAGAAAGCCTTCGAAACTATTACTACATAACGTAATTTTTTATAGAGTCATTTTTAATACATGATGTTTTCCAGCGATGATAGGTGATTTGTGAATAAGCATTGATTTTTCTTCTAAGCGATCTGCGTTTTTTTCTGCCAATATTATACCATTCAGTTTTGACAGCCTCACAGCAAGCTTCGTGAACAACAGTAAACAAAAAAAAAAACGAGTTGTGCGATTGTGCAGTCGGTCTCAATTTTCTATTTACTTCTACAAGGCTTTTATTATGTCTGATTCTTCGGAAGATGAGGATCTTTCACGTTTCAGGGAAGTAGTGGACACAACTTTTACTAAGTTGATAAACGAATCACGAGGGCAAACGACGCAACAAGAAGCCAGTGACAATGGTAAGTTTCCATTAATACATTTATTTTATTGTTTTAGCTAGTTTATTATTGTATTATTTAACTACAATGCAACGAGTGCTGTCGGATTAATACCACTCTTTTCTTCAGCTCTTTTCTCATATTGATTAAATTGGTATAACCTCACTTTTGTACAGGGCTGTATTTAGGTTTTGACAATCAGGTGCAAAACTCAATTTATAAATATTTTGCGAGAAAACTAGTAGAATATTTTCATGTAACGTTGGATCATTAAAGCTATATTCGGTATCTAAAAGATTGTTGCATCAAACAAAAATATTTTTTTCAGCTCAAACGAAACCTAAATCTGAAAGATATTTGGAAGTATCGTCCCACTATAATGATGTGAAAGTACCACAAGAAATGCAAAAGAGAATTGGAGCAAAAGTATCTGCAATAATACAGAAAAAAATTGAGTTTGTGGACATGCAAAATGAAACAAAGTAAGCTTCTACTAAAAATATCTTTCACTCACTCATTGATCATTGTTATGAGTTATAATTAAAAGCTTTGTCTTTCTAGAAAACGGAAGATCAAAGGTGGAGTAAAACTATTTAAGGCTTCTGAAGGATTTTTGTCATGTGAAGGGGTAAAGGACACCTACACTGAAACTCATAATATTAAATCAAAGAAACTCAAAAATAAAAAAAGACTAATTGATGAGGAAGACAGTATAAATGAAGATGGTAAGTATTTTCTCCATGACAATTACACAAACTGAATTATATATAGTGTTTAAAATAAAATATTGAGAAAAAAATATTATATAAGTAACAATCTCATAATATTTCCAAGGTTCTTAGTTCTAATGGTTTAATTAAATCAAGTAGCAAACATTACCTATCCCTTCTTTTATAGGTACAATCAAATCATGATTACTTTATATATATGTATATGTTTATTATTATATATTATATGTATATACAGGATGGAATTTTTGAACCTCACCTGGAGGGAAAGTACTCTAAATACCAAATTTAACTCAAGGAAACATTCCTTTATTTTTTAAAGCAAAACATTTGTTTTCAAAGATATTCGGAAATTCGCTTGCCACACTCTGGAATCGAACCGGGTAAAATCCGATAAAATAACATTCTGTACTTTTATGGCATCAATAGATAGGGTCAATCATAAGGATCAAATCTCTCTAACGAACATGATAAATTAAATGAAAGGAAAACCATAAAATTTTAACTTATTTTAATTCAACGAAAAAAATGGGTAAACTAACTAATTAGTTGCTTGAAATGAGCTCCATTTTGTTGGTTAGCCAAATTTGTTATTTTAAGGAATTCATTTGCAGTAACTTTTATAGCTAGTTGTGTGAACCTCAGTTCCTAACTCGCGAGTTGCACAGGAATTTTGGTAAATTTGATTCTAGACATGTCTCCATAAATTAATATCTAATGATAATTGTTAATTGGGTACTAATATTAGAAATCTGATGGACCTTTGAGTAAAAGTGCTTTATAATCTTGTCCCATTGAATCTACAGGTTAAGATTTTATGGTTTTCCTTTCATTTAATTTATCATGTTTCTTAGAGAGTTTTGATCCTGATGATCGACTCTATCGATTGATCCCATAAAAGTACAGATTGTTATTTTTTCGGTGTCCTTTTTTATAGATAGGTACTAGAACTATTATTTTGCCATTCGTTCAAGTAAATTTAACGGATCTTGGAAGCCATTAATTAATTAATATATTTCTTTGTAGATAAAGTAAATGCTGTGGTGGTCAGTGGAGAATCTATTTTATCTAAAGAAGAAACAAAAGTTTGGAAGTCTAGAAGAAAAGAAAAGCTTTTCAAATATAAAGGTCAAAAGAAAAGTAAGGTTTTAACAGAAGTGGTATAAATATAAGGTATAATAAACTATCACTGGCAATATGAAAATTGCAAATGAGTCAAATTTAACCGTTTTCGTACAGTTACAATTTGACAAAGTAACAATTTAAATAAATGGTACTTGTACTTGTTACACTGAAGAAAATAAAACACTTATAAAACATTAAACATTTATTTACAATAATCACATAACTACGAAATAAATATGTACAAAAGATCATTATCACATAATAACTGCATTCCACTAGGGATTTTTCTATAGTTTCCATAGAAACAACCAGAAAGAATAAACCCGAAAAATACATTTACCTGTACCTATTACATGAAAGTCTTTTGCATTTGATTTCACTTTGGTGAATTTTCTGCAGTAGTACGAAGTTTTTAAGTTTTCAAAACTCATAAAAACATATCCTAGATGCCATCTCTTCTACCAATAGATTAAGTTGTACATTTTTCATAACATAATTAACTGATTTGGGAAGTAAATGCAAATAAATTCAAAATTATGCAACAACTTTTGGGTAAATGAATTACAGTTTATTGCACAGTCTGTTTAGAAATCAACTTTTCGGAACATGTGATATGTATTTAATTTGTTTCTGCTACATTTTCAGTAGATAATAGCATAGGCGGTTGCCGGTTCTGTTAAAAACATCTATTGAATCAGTGAAAGGTGTAAAACCAATATTTTCACACAATTTAACAGGAAAAGTTAACAACCAAACAAGCCATTCGAATACACTGCATATTCATGAAAATAAATAAAATGTATTCAACACAATGACAATGAGCTTAAAATAAACTTAAAACAACTTATTCTAAAACTTAACACTCAGACATAACTTACTGGTACTAACGACAATGCATATTATAATTGACCAGTCAACCATCTTCATACCTGCAGGCAAATGCGTTCAAAGACTTTTTACGCGCTGTTGGTATTCAAATATGAATGAACTGTTTTGCTTACTCCTAAAGGAACATGCATTGTTTGAAAGAGTCATGATTAGGCTTTTCTATCAACTGACACACTTGAAATTTTGTTTCTCATGCATAAGTCACAGCCGCGTGAAATTGCGTTCTTTTTTCGCTACAGTGTTAGGCGGATCAAAATATCGAAACTTTTTTTGAGCAAGGAAAATGGTAGGTGGCACTTTTTTAAGAATTCCCGTTGATTTTGGAGACTAATTTTTCAGAGTAAGAGATTCAACTGTGACGATTTTTTTGCAGGTAGGTATAACATTTTCGAATTACCTACATTTAAAAATAAGTAAACATTTTATTACATTAAAAACGAACTTTGGAAAGAACGCATAATTTACCAATATCGAGCTGTGTCATAGCGGCCATCTCACACAATATCCTATCATGCACCCATTTGTACTTTTATTGCACCCATATACACATCCTGAATACGGCCCTGGAGCTTTCCACAAACTAATATTTCTGGTCCTTTTTGCTAGCAGTTCTTGACTGTAGAGTTTATGGTCCCCGATATTTTTCATTCGAAATCCGAACAATTCGTTTATTATCTACAGTCTTTCGTGGCTAGGTGCGGTAGGTAGACTTCTTCCTGCGTGTCTGGCGGATAGTTCGTCTTGAGTGAAGGCTCTGTTGTCGAGGCCGCTGCGTTTGTCCGCGGACTCCTCTGTCGTTATTGCTGGCTTCTCAATAGGTCCATCCATCAAGAACATTGTTAGGAAGAACATTATGCTGCCTGTGGGTTAGAAGAAGAATGATTAAGGTTTGAGTGAGAGATGCTTGCTTTAAGTTATTAAAAAAGTTCTTTTCTCAAACATGTTTGGAAATCCGAGCAATATTTTGACAACGCAGTACTGGTCAAATACATGCGAGTAGGAGGCCGGTGTAACTATGAAAATTCATATCTGTCGTGTAATTTAAAAATGGAACGATCTTTTTACTTCGACTTGGCAACCAAGGAGGTAACTTATCAAAGATTTTATTTTTTCGATTTGGTTTGCAAATGGAGCTGTTTAAAGTAACGAAGAAACAAAACATATTGGCGCGTGAAAAATGTTCGTTGTTCGTCATTGATTCTGGAATTTATAATTAATTTACTTAGTTTCAATTTTCCCGCATCATTTGAGAAAAGTAGGTACTATAGAAGCCTTGGCCGCCGGTCGGCATTGCCTCGGACCACATTATCACGATCGTCCATCAATGCCCTGTTGCAGGCCGTGACAGTAATGTGTTATAGCTGAGGTAATTTTACACACAAAAGTGGATGCTAAGTATCCAAAAATAATATTGTAATAATTATTAAATGCTTTTCGCAAAAGAAATGAAAATATACAAAATTAGGCAAAAAGTCTGGAACAATAATGTAGTTCTTATGAACTCATCTACTCAAACTTACTTAAGGCATAAAATCCAGCGTAGAAGATCATAATGGCCTCCCTGTATCCGATGATCTTGGAGACGGGGTCCACGAGTATAGGCAGGTTGCCGCCGACGTTGTTCATGACGAAGAGGAACACCCCCACAGTAGTGGAGCGGACGGACAGAGGCACTATCTCCACAAGGATAGCGAATACGATGCCGAACCACATCTCAGCTGGAAGGGAGAAGTTTTGTGTTAGAAATTGGGACTCTAAATTGATGATTAGAGGGGTTATTTTCCAATTTCCTAGAGTTTATTTAAGGCTGGTAATGGGACAAGGGTCTGCGGTCTCAAACTTTCTTGTGGGTAAATCTTATTGGTCATACTGCAATGCATTCGATCAAATTAAGTCGTGGAGAACGTCGTACGGACCCGGTAATGTAATGGTGTTTCTCGGGTGAAGCCAACTTTTAACCCTAGGATATCGTCAGGAGATTTGCTCCTTGTCTATGTTAGGAAGAGAATGAGAAATTCGCCAGAAAGTACCTACAATAAGGAACTAAGGTGCATTTCATCAAACAGAAGATTGGCTTCAGACGCTAGCTGAAGCTCCGTCTTAAGCCTCGTGTAGCGCGATACGACAGCGCGACGCGTCTCGAACAATACAATTTCTAAGAAAACTTCACGGTATAACAATAACTGGTGTCGCGTCGCGCTTGTCTCCACAAAGCTTTAAGCAGCTATTCTTAAGTATGTGTGCTTACCAAAGAAGTAGGAAATAGCAAGAGTGATCATAGCCCACAGAGGTCCAAACACGACGGATCCGAACGCAGGCAGAGTAGCTATCAGCTGAGATAACGCAAGTACCAGAACCCTTGAACGAACGCCCATCTTCTCCACGTATCTGTACAAACAAAATTTATTAAATTTGGTTATAAAAAATGGCAGTGTTAAAATATTCAGATTGAATTTTTATGCTGACTTTTGAATAATGAAAATACATCATGTATATGTGATTGCATTTTTTGTGGGCGGACCAATTAACGAAGATAAACAAGATTTCGCCCACTCTATTTAAGCTTTCCACAGCTTAAAATACGTAGGTAGCATTTACGTAGGTTTAAAAAAAAAATGAAGCTTTAAAAAAAAAATTATACAAAATACTAAGTATAGTATAAAATACACAAAGTAGGTACATATACAAAATACTATTCTTTAAATGTAACATACGACAGTCAATCAATCTGCCTTGCCTTTTTCCAACTATGTTGGGGTCGGCTTTCAGTCTAACCGGATGCAGCTGAATACCAGTATTTTACATGGAGCGACTGCCTATCTGACCTCCACAACCCAGTAACTGGGTAATACGATACCCCTTGGTAAGACTGGTGTCAGACTTTTGGGCTTCTGACGACTCTTAACGATCCACGAATGACAGCCGGGACCAACGGCTTAACGTGCTTTCCGAGGCACGGGGGAGTTTCGGTATGTAAAGATGGTCACCCATCCACGGACCAACCCCGGCAAGCGTAGCTTTACCTGATGGATCGACCCATGCAGCTGTTATTACTCAGCCACGAGCTCCTCATGTAGCATACGACATTGTATATATAGATATCCTAGAGCCTTCGCAGCCCCTCGAACCAGACGCTTTAAAATAGCGTACAAAGTATTCAAATCAGTTCTTACTTGTCCGAGATGACTCCTCCAGCCACAACTCCAATGGAACCGATACCGACGGTCACAGCGAACAGCCACCAGCCTAGATCAACATCGGGGAAGTAGTCACGGTAGTACAGGTCCGCATTGTAGGCGAAGCACATGCCTCCTGGAAAACAAAAGAATCTGTGGTTAGGATACACCAATGACTGGATGGATGAGAGAGGTGGATCGAGCTCAGTCATTGGACTTTGGAATGGAATTTGGTTGACTCTGGGCTGATTTTCCTGCTGATTTTGCTGAAAATTACACCGATGCTTATAGTGCTATGGACGTATGTGTCATATTATGGGTATGAGGATGTTGATGGCAGGATGTTGTAATGCGAATCGCGCGGATAACTCTGCGTGATGTAGGATTTTACGTGACGTCACGTGTGGAGCGTAGTTCGCATGTGGCGTAAGTGGTGTTGTAGGTGGCCTGTACCAGTATCTGTATCCTATGCCTATCGAGGCAGACGAATATTTGTAAGTCTTAGTCATGACCTAAGAAGGTAGTTAAAGCAAGGAAACTTTATTATATTTTGTTGGGCATCGAATAGACCCATTCGTTACTTATTAAGTAAAAAAACCCCTGAGTAACAGTGAAAAATCCAACACTTTTCCACACAGCATTGAGAAAGTAAATCTTAGATGATATAAGTAGTTGGCAGCTAATGCACCCTGCAATGGCTTCATTAAATGAGTTTCCTTGCTGACCTAGGTGAAAAGTAAGATGTAAATGTCTGGCTTATCCATCTATTGTTTTAGTTTGCTTTACTATGAGCAGTGTCATGGACACGGAGAATAAAAAAAATGAGCTTTTACAAGATTGATGCGCTCTGGCTCACGATAAGCCTAATAATTCTACCAACACGGATCATTCGTGGGTATACCGTTGACACGAAAGCTGTCGAGCCTCGCCACATCACGTCATGGCTAATCTAATCTTCACCAATTATTATTAAAGAAAAACTAGAAAAAAAAGAAGATGACTCTACTCTTGTCCTTCTAATAGAGTCGTTTTATCCTTAAGGTATTACTAATCTTTTTGCCAAAATGGAATTTTATTTAGGTAAAAACAAAGCACCCCATTTCTTCTTGCTCCTTGTGTAAAGATGTCGACTTGGCGTTATTACTTTATGATTTCGATTCTGATTCGCTGCTGTGTAAAAATTGTGTTACTTGAGGAAAAAAGGGAACCATTTTAATTTGCGCGTGTCATTATTTTTTTACTTTACGAAATAAACGTATAGGATAAAATTATTTTAAATTTTGCTTTTTAAAATCACATCGTTGTTTTTTCTTCTATCATGTGTCAGATTTTTCCTGTCTAAATACCAGCTTTCCTTCCAGTGGAGGTGATATCTGTAAGAAGGCAAATGACTTGCCACGTAATGGTTATCAACATTAATATCTATCCCACCCCTGCCAATCCATTAATATGACCTACATACCGATATCTTATAAACAAAAAAAATATTTTCATGTTTCAAGAAAAATAAGAAAATTATTAAAGTTAAAAGGCCTGTCCCTTTCAGCCGTAACAAATACAATTAGGCTAAAATGAAGATACTTTGGCGTTGAATAAACTAACAAACAAAGACATCTTAAACAACTACAAAGGATTGGATGTGACAGACTATTATTACTAACGCGAAAAGGTTTGCGCCCCTCGTCTCCGACGGGCCTAAATACGGTCCTGTCATTTTTAAATAGAAAAACTTTTTCACTTTTTGTGTGCTTTTTTATTTTAGGTAGGGTAGGGTTCCGCACCTCAAAAGGAAAAACGGAACCCTTATAGGATCACTCGTGTACTGTCTGCTTGTCTGTCTGGCTGTCCGTCTGTCACAGCCAATTTGCTCCGAATCGAATGGACCGATTAAGTTGAAATTTGGTTCACATATGTATTTCTGTGACCCAAACACGGCCGTGTAACGTAAATAAATGAATTTTTAATATGGGGGTTACTTTTGGGGGCAAATAACAAAATAAAAATAAAACGTTTTGCATACTATACCGTGTGACATATCAAATGAAAGAGGTTGTTGCGAGGGTCTCAAATATATTTTTTAAATAATTTTAAAGTAAATACTTTTAAAGATATTTAAGAAAATTGATGAAACTTTTAGTCTGAGCAAAAATTTTGAAAAAAAATCAGAAAATGGTTCTTTACTCATAGATTACAGGAAAACCTATAAGAAAGCTATGGTCTTCAAATAACATAGTAAATCTCTCAATATTGTGCGTATAAACTTCATATGCAGTTGGAATGTATGGGACAACATGTTTTTCAACTACAATGATAAGTTTGTTCTTGGGATTAATTCATCCCAACTACGGAACCCTTCATTGTGCGTGGTCCGACACGCACTTGACCAGTTTTTTTTCCTATTTAAATAACTGTATCTACCTACCCAATGACTAATTATTTTGTAAAGTCAATTGTCTTCCACTTCAGGGACTTCAGGTAGGTAAGGTTACCTACTTAGACAAGATTTTCACAGTGGTGAAATATACAGTCCGGCTGTCGAGAGAATGCGGTCCTGGCATCTGTCAGTTGGACAATTTCTAGTACTAATAATGATCAAATTCGAAAACACGTATTCGTTAGTATGAAACTGACAAGTGTCAAGAACGCATTCTGTCGACGGCCGGACTGTAGGTAAGTCCTACGTATGGTCTGTTCCAAAACTATCTGATGACAGTGTAAACAAATTCTGTTCTACCTACGATACGACTTAATCCACAGTGAACCTTCGCGTAGAACTTTCTTCATAAATTTATTGTGCTTTTAAAACATTAAACATGACCGAACAATAGAAAGTCGCTGAAAACAGCAGTCAATTTTAATTAGAGATAAATTATGGAATTAACATCAACAATTAAATTAATTTTCCAGTCTAGTTAATGGTTTTAGTAGCCATGTTTTAGGGAACTCCGGAATGCTAACTAGATTCGTTATTCCTACCTACCTAGAATTTGACTCCTACTTTTGATACTAAAGTTTTTGTTATCATCTTATTGACGCTGAAAATAGTCATAGCATAACATAACATCACGCCTATAACCCCAAAGGGTACCTATAGTATATCCACTTCGCCAGTTATGCTTAAGTCCCATGTAATAGGGGGCGAGCCTATTGCCATCAACCGGGCACAAATCCAGACTCCGAATTGCTACTAAGAAATTCCTGATGGAAAAACCCATAAAACCTACTTTGCCTGACCTGAGATTCGAACCCAGGATCACATGCTCAGCAGTAGCGCTTGCGACCACTGGACCACTAGACTAACGAGGCAATGAAAAGAGTCATACACCGCATAATAATATGCACTTGCATAGTGCATACAGGGATAATCGTCGGTTGGTGCCTCATTTAATTAAAACGCCTAACGGGCCTCTGCGAGTTGGCTTCGGCCCCTCGTACGCCATCCAAAGGTCCGGGACCCCAGGGGCCCGAGAAATGTGCATGTGTGCTTTATTGTGGTTTCCTATAAGTGAAGGAGTACACTTACTTAATATCCGATGTTGCCCTTTAATTATGTGTCATGTATTGTGTACATCTTTTGTTGGAGATCCTAAATAAATAAATAAATGTCAAAGACCAAATTATTATTAAGGAGGGAGTCTTGTTTCCCGGAAGAAATAACAAATGATTTGAAAATATCAGGTGTACCTATGTAAATACGTAGGTACTTACTTACTAGTAAAGGCACTTTTTGTAACATTAATCCGACCTTGGATTTCGCGACATGACTGGTCTATTGCCGTGACTGGCAGGATACTACCTACAAACTTACATTTGCGCTTAAAAAACTTCTCCGTGAGATAAAAACTTCGCATTTTAATCCTTATTGTAGGGTCATAAGGCGTATGAATAAAAATAAGGGATTTTGTATTTAGAGAAACTAATATTGTTATAAAAGTTCTTGTTTTGTCGTGAATTCGTGATACCGTATTATTATGTAGATACGTGTTACTGGTCATGTAGGTACCTACCTATATCTACATAACATGTTCATAACATTAATCGATTAAATATGTAAAATTAAATATTTTATATTCTTAAAGGACGAATAAAAACTTTAGTTCCTATGCAGGTAGGTACCTACTAATGATAATAATTATAAAGGGGGGCGAGGTGGGGTCCGTGCAATGTGGTTCAACTACAAAAGTTAGTTCTAGAAAAATGGAGGTAGAAGCTACTGCGGTACTTTGTGACCCTAAAGCTTCGTGCAGACCAGTGCGACGCGACAGCGCGACGCGACAGCGGTTATTGTTATACCGTCAAGTTTTCTTAGAAATTGTATTGTTCGTGTCGCGGCGCGGCGGCGCGTCGCGCTGGTCTGTACGAGCTTTTACTCGGCGCTTGTGCCGCATAGAATTATAGAGAGTGTAGAATGAATGTAGCCAACGCAGTTTGATGTGTTATTCTACGTGCCAAAACATTTGATGGGTCGAAAAAACCGCCACCCGAGTTATCGCTTAAGGTCTCACGTCATTAACAATGACACATCTCAGTTAATGTATTAAATATTGGAAACATCTGCGAAATGTCTTATTTCACGCGTTAATTTACGCGCAAAGACGCAGGTGTGATAAAAGCATGATAAAAACAAATTAAGACTCACCGCAATGTCTGATGGAGGCGGCGAGGCACAGCAGTATGATCCTGGGCTGGGCGATCACGTGCCAGATCGTCACCTGAGGCATCTTCTTGCCGGACTCTAACGTACTGTCGCCTGCTTTGTTGGTTCCTAAACAGACGAAGGTGGTATTAGATAGTTGAGGAAGTTTTCGTAAAAGCAAATGGAAGTCAACCAAACTTCTTTTTACCCTTTTCTATAAAATGCAAGTAGCATCGCTGCCAATCGCCAGTCACATTGCTTATCTACACTTTTACCAGATACTCCTCTTTGCTAGTCAAATTGAAGGCATTGACAATGAATTGCTGATAGACACAAGATTCAGTAAGATACTAAAGGGTAACTGAAGAGGCCTGAATGCTGAAAAGGTACGACGTAAATATTCGATCATGAAAGGGGGTTGATTAAAAAACGATATAGTTCATACCTTCTTCTCCAATAGTAGTTCTGGAAGGTTCCCGAAGAGTGAGGAAAGTGAACGCAGTGATGATCAGACCGATAATACCGGCTCCGAAGTAACATACTCGCCAGCTCTGTGGAGAAAGTAAAATTTATGATGATACTTAACTTTTCGCTAATTGGTGTAACTAATGAGGGCTTCAGAATAGACCATTCGTATAAGCTTTATAGTTTAAGAGATAAGTGTTCTAGCTAAGTGCCCTTTTAAAATGATAGATTTGTGATCGCTTTTTAACTTGGTCGTATGTAACTGATATCAGTCGGTCGATTCTGTAAAAATATCAACCTGAAACTTAGGTGAAGTGAGCTGTCACTGTCACAAATCGACCGGCAGGATGCTAGAGATTAACACTATTGACAGCTCACTTCTCCTAAGTTTCACGGTGATATTTTTACAGAATCGACCGGCTGGTATCTTTGTTACGTATTATATTTATCGCAGAAAGAGATAACTTCTTAATTAAAAAAGTATTAAAACTCACCAATCCCCAAGCATTAATATCAGGTATATACCGTCCAACAGGGAAGGCAATACCGTATCCTCCATAGATTCCCCAGTTGAAGATGGACAGCGCCAGAGCCCTCTGTTTCTCTGGGAACAGGTCTGTCAGGATCCCGGTGGCGAGAGGGTTGCAGCCCGACTCTCCTGCCGCCATGATCATACGCAGGACCACGAGGTGCCAGTACTCTTTGACCGTGCCCATCAGGAGGATGGCGATTACGAAAACTAGGGTGCAGAACGAGAGGATTCTTGCTCTGTTGTATCTATGGGAAGAACAGTGGAATAAGTAAACTATTATCTTAGTTTGAATCAGATGGCGGATCATGATTATCGTCAATGTGGGATAGAGTTTGCGATGTAGAAACTGTGGCGACATCTACAACGACACATGCGAACTAAGCATCACACTGACATTACGCAAATCCTGCGTTGCACAAGTAGAGTTTACCGCGCGACGAGTATATATACAACGTCCTGACATCAATCGTCAGGCAGTAGCCCACTAGACACAATAACCGTCTGGTCGGAGGATCCTCCCTTTTCTGTTCCTCAGACCTCTATAAAACTATAACGATAAATTGGTATTTGGGACTTTAGATGATTCATCTTTATCGGGTGACCACTGAAAATCAGCGCTGTGCTGTGGGTCTCCATAGCACAGCATTATGCTGAGTGGAAGCCTTCTTGTCACAGTCATGACGTGCCAGCAGCTGCCGACTATTTCTGTTTTGTGCTCGTTATTGTATTTAAATCTATTGTGTTTTATTTCTTATTTTCTACTCGAGTTTATTATCTTTTTTTTTAAGCACGTGTTTCTGTATATAAACTTATTTTTCTTTCTTTCTTTCTATTAATTATAAGAACTAGCGGATAGTAGATACATTCTGTAGGTAGCTCTGCCAACCACTGATATCCTGGCAGTAGTTTAGACTTGTTTTAGAAAATATAAATAAATCTAAGATGGCTTTGATCAGATACATAAATCTCTCGAATTACTTATAGGATCTTTCGATCTGTAGCCGTACTCATGACAACTTTACGTTACGGTTAATAAGTCAACAGCAGTGCTGCGTTGTGGTCTCGTTTTCTCCCCAAGTATTAGTGAGTCACTAATTACTTGACCATTGTAACTTGTAACTTACTTGTCAGCGACCACGCCGAGTATGACTCCGACGACAGTGAAGACTGCCATGAAGGCGGGTCCAGCCAGCACCTGGTAGTCTATGCCCAGACCATTGTAGCCCCACTCGCAGTACCTTGTCCCGTTCAGCATGAGAGTCGCGCATCTGTGGAGGGAAATGAGGTGGGTTATTGTCAGGGTGTATAGGTGTAGTTACGACTTGCATCCCAAATGAGTAACACGCGCATGGATTTTTGAAGGAAATGGCTTATCCATTGCTTCAAAAGTTCGTCTGCTCGACAGCGTAAATGACGCAATGAATGTTGTTGAATTGTCAAAATGACAATTGAATGAATTGTCAAGACATTGCCATTTAACACACTTACATGTGTTACATAATTACCCCTCTAGTATCACTGGTTTGATCCTGGTACCTGATGAAATCGACCAGGGGAGGAGAAAATTAAAGTGGTTTAAAGTGGTACGATCAAAGTATTCCCTGAATTAAACTTTATGAAGTCGAAAAAAGATGTAGGTATAGGTATTAAGTTTTATTGAAGTGATCTGAATTCTTATATTTACACGCACATTGACAAATGAGATATCTACATGATTCAATTGATAACACATTATGTAGGTATACAAAAACAAAATATGTAGGTACCTACACGAATGGATGAACCCTTAAGCGGAAGTCACACTAGCAACGAAGCGAAACGAAGTTGTTCGTTTAAAAGCTGTCCTCTATGTCTTTTCATACAACCGTTTTCGTTTTGCTTAGTACGCGGTGTAAAGCGAAGTATGACAAAAGCGTCAACGCCAGCTGTCTATGAAAACCAGCGCTGTCTCGCATAGGGTCGCAGCATTATGCTGAACGATGGCCGTTTTGCGTGGATATGACGCATATTTTCCCCCAAATTGTTATTTCCGTGTTTCTTTCTTTGCGTCATGTTTACCGCAAATAAACGTATTCTTTTCTTTCAAAAGACGCGAAAGAAAGCTGAACAAACTAAGCTTCGTTTAGCTTCGTCCCCAGTGTGGCCTGCGCTTTAACACTACGACAATTGAATCAAAGGAAAGTAGAGATTTGCCGAAAGCGAATCAATCGCCGGAGGATAGACGAATCTTTTCCATTGTCCTTTAAGTATTATTATCTTTTTGTTTCACTTGATATGGAATTGATAGACGAATGGTACCTATGAATGTATTTCTGTTCGGGACCCTCGGTAAGTGTGTCTAGAATTTCCTAATAGCTTTTATAAAATTTCATATTCAGACACGAAGCAATAAAATTCGACCTAAAGAAAAGCGGCCACATTCCTCTATATCGTATTTTGCTTCGTGTGAAACTTTATAAAAGGTATTAGAAAATTCTAGACACATTTACCGAAAGTCCTTAGGTACTAGCCGTTATTCATAATTCCTTCTCAGTCACGAGATAATATTTTTTTAAAGGAGTGGCGCTACTGGACCATTGGGGGAGGCGTGAAAATTGATTCGATATTACAATGTATAAAATAGATGTATAGAAACCATTTAAGATTGTTTGACCTGTATGTCAGTAGTCGAAGCAAATGGGTCGTGTAAAAGATCGTAGTGTAGCACGTAGTGTTCTACCTCCATCGAAATAAAACCCAATTTTAAATGTTGGTAAAGGGCTCCTCAATAAAACCTGCACTATGGAGAGCGACCCCTCGTCCTATCTAAAAGCGATCGTCGCGCGAATGTATACACGATCATTCGAACTTTTTGTTCGGTGAACTTGAACGCGTAGTCGCGCCGACAGAGGGCGCTTTCCGGATTTTCAACAAAAAGTGACATGAATTTTATTTATTATTAGGCTCTTCAACAATGACTACACTTTATTATAAATTGTACATTACAAACTTAAGTCTAAGCGCCTCAATACTTATAGAAAAGCACAGCATGCAGTACATTTTACGCCGATAATAACACAATTAATTAAAACTAAATAGATTATAAATAAATTATTAAAAGCTAAATTAAATTAGATTTATTTTTGATATTTTTTTGATTTTATACTAGACACCCAATAAATGACAGGTGCGGCTTTTTTAGAGCAGGCAATGCTGAATGAAAGAGGTACCTATCGCGTATTCGCGCGACTATCCCTTTTATATAGAACGTTTTAAATATTTTGAATTTAGAATTTATAGCACGCGGCCTGAGGCGTAAAGGCGTTACTCCAATATTTAGAGCAAGGGCAAGGAGGCCATATGTCTTCTCAGTAATGCCTATAATATATCTGCTTATGTTATTATCATTATTACACCCTGTAAATCATGGCAGGTGTCACGAAGCGCTGTTTATATTGAAGATAAATCATGGTAAGATTAAAAGCTGTTTACGTGTGTTACGTAAATAAAGCTCCATATTGCGAAGGCTTTTTAAAGTAACAACTAACATTTAAGTTTTGGAATGAAAATCATGATAGATGGGGTCCATTTTGTCTATAAATGTACTGTAGGTGTAAACTAGAAAATTAATTTTAAGTCCTTATTTAGGTTCTGCCCGCGACTTCGTCTGCGAGGCCCGGGCCCGGGTGAAATTTATTCCAAGTTATAAACTATCTGTGTGCCAAATTTCATCCAAATGTTTGTTAATCATGCAAAAACGGCTAAATACCTTTAGCCGTTTTTGCATGATTGACTAACAAACATCGAAATATAAAAAAAAACATATTTATAATATTATTACGTAGGATTATCGTCCAATTAATTATACTACTACTATCAAAGTCAAGTATCAAAAACAATTTAAACCATTCCATGAATAAACGGGAAACAGTAGGTAAATAATGTTCAAATAGTCCCAATTTAATCACAAATCTGGCAATACCGTGTTAATATCCGCCATTTTTAATACCTCCGAGAAATTCCTTTTGATACAAGTATGAAAAGACTTCCGTTTCCTTACAAAAGTGAGAAAGCAAACATCGAACAATGCCGAGGGGTGGAATTTGATCGAAGTCTCGAGGACGACGCGACGGTTGAACGATGCTTCCGATCAGATAAGTTTACATAATTTAAATTTAGAATCCAATTAGATTCCGTTAATGATTATGGAGGTTTAAAACAAATGTTTAATATTAAACGTTTAATATTTGATTTTGTTTCCCATTAGATAAAGAGAGAGAGAGAGAGAAAGAGAGAGAGAGAGAGAGAGAGAGAGAGAGAGAGAGATATATATATAGAACAATATAATAATTTTATTTCGGGCAGAGTCCATAGGGTTAGTAACAATCTTACTTAACATCTAGTGTTAGTAGGTACAGACACGGATTAACATAAAAATAAAATTCAGTGTTCCATTGACGAATCGCCTCTCTAAAAAGCAAGGTAGGGATGGGATGGGACCCCTTGAAATTGCATTTTTTATGTGGGAAAAGTCGAAGGTGGAAACAGGTGCTTATTAATATGCATAGCTTCACGCTAGCCACGCTAGGTAATTGAATATTACGCATGAAATAAAATCATATGTCCTAATTGTAATATATAATGAGTATTATTCCGAATGTTCATTTATAATAAAATTGTTAGTCCTAAGTTAGCAAACAATTTGGTTTTAGCGACAGAAACGAATCGCTGTAAATCCGACTCCACGCAGTCTTGTCTGCCCTACCCCTAGAGTGTAATTTAGAATCGCGTAGGCGCGGAGGGGCGAGGCGGCCCGCGAGTTGAGGAGCAGGTGGCTGTAACACCACAGCTTCGTCTAGCTGGCCTCAGCCGCGGCCGCGGCGGCGAGCGTTAAATCATCTGCGACGAAAGCCGCGAGGGATCGCCGGAGTCCCGCAGCGTCCGAGCTATGACAGAAACCATGCCTGCTGCATATTGCGTGCTTGCTTGCATGCTGCATGCTTGCTTGCATGCACGTTTGCGTGTTGCATGCTTGCTTGCATGCTCGCTTGTATGCATGGTGTATGCTTGTTTGCATGCTTCTTACAGGGAAATGTTACTTATGTATTGTATCAGTTGGATTTGGTAAAATAATAAACAATTTTAATATGAAATCAGATAATATTTAATTATAAAAAATGTTACTTAAACGTAGATACATTAATTGTAGTCGTAATTATAGGATAAATAAACATTAAATAATTTGAATTTAGGACTTATAACTTTTATTGAAAACGATTTTAAGTGTTTTGTATATTATTGATTGCAATATTTATGAGAACCAAATTTAGGGCATATTGTATTTAGGGATTTCAATTTTATGGCATGTTATATTATTTGACATTAAGTTCGGGCAAGTTATCATTCGGACAAATGATGATTAAGACAAAAAATATTATGGGACGTTAGATTATGGGTAAAAAAGTTAGGGAACGCAAATAGAGAACCGTCATAACAAGCGCCCCGAAGTTCATTCACTGCTTCGTTTTAATATGAAAGGGGCTAAAGCATTATCCAGACGACCCCTTTTAATTAATGTCTTATCTGAAGCTATCTGTTTTGTAGGAAGTTATTGAATGATCTAGAACAATGTTTGATTGGAATTCGTGCAAAACATTTTACAGGAAACTAATTGATGTACCAGAATTTTTCTAATAAAGAAAGATACGCTCGTAGCACGTGTGTGCTTCGCCGTAGCGTTTCATTTCTACGGGCATCGCTACGAAAAAGAAATGGCTACGGATCGTAGACGCATAGCTACGACAAGATTTGGGGTGGTTTCCCAATATTTTATGAAAATGCATGCTAGCGTTTGCATTAACATTTTTTTCAGGTCATTGCATATTTTACCGAAATTTGGGCATGTATTCTATAATTTTAACTGTATCTCTCTAGAGTAATAAATAAAAAGAGCACTAGCATCTTTCGAATATTTATGATGCTTTTGAATCCAGTCTCTAGTAATTATTATAACGTTCAAGTTTTCTGTTGTTACTTTTTTAGATACACAATTTCATCTCATTGAATTTTTCTAGAAGCAAAACTCTGTAACATTTCATCATCGTTATCATTATCTGCCTAGCCTTTTCCCAAATATTGGGGTTCGGGTCTGTTGGGGTCAGCTTCCAGTCTAACCTGATGCAACTGGATAACAGTATTTTACATGAAGCGACTGCCTATCTGACCTCCACAACCCAGTATCATAGTCGTTTCGAAATAGTCGGAAGTCTGCTCCCAGACTTAAGTTTAAGCTATGTGCAAGTTATCAAAACAGTATGAATTTAATATGGCAGCATTGCCGGAGGGGCGCGGTCTAATCAAGTTGTAACTTACTTGAACTAAGTTGTAATAACTAGTTACTTATTTGGGTTTATTGGCCTCATGTATACAATATGCAAGTGCACTGCGGTTCGAGGTGAATTGTGAGTTAACTTGCTTTTGCCCGCGCCTGCGCCCGCGTGGATGTCGGAAAATATCCCAGGGGAACGTACTACTGGGATTAAAAGTACCCTATGTGTTAATCCAGGTTATAAACTTATATTTGTGTGCTAAATTTCATCAAAATCCGTCCAGCCGTTTTTGAGCCAATTCGTTACATACATCCAGATAAACATAATACATATAACAATTTTCGTCATCAGACTCGTTCCCACACCTCGTAGCCAATTACTTTAATTTCATATATGAATAAATATTCAATGTACAGTGTTGACTTCGTCACTGTTTTATTATTTCATTTCATATCGCTATTCGTGTTCACGTATTTGTTTTATTCGTCCAAATACGACGCTACTTTATTCGCCTATATATTTGGCAAATTTTCACGAATAAGACGGATACGCAAATACACTAACACTCGTATCCGAATTGAGCTCTAGGTTAGGGATATAAATTGACTGTTGCGATCCTGAGATACAAGGCTTTTTATCATCGCTCATGACATTGAACTTGCCTTGCTGTAAGGAGATGATGATGATGATCTAGCATAGAATGAAGGCACCTAGCAGATGCCTACTAGTTCTGGCATCTATGTCTCCTTGATGTATCCGATAGAATGAAAGGAACCAGAAGATGCCTTTCACTCTATTTCCATAGACAAGGAAACTATTAGTTTTGTCGCTCATCTTTCCTATTCTAAAGTCCTACTTATCCATTTTATAAACTAGACTCACTTCTTCTCGGTCTTTATAAAAGGTGTTGATTTGATTACGAGGCCAAAAAATTTAATCGCGCGATTTGTAGTACGTATTTATTACTCAACAAGCAAAAACTACTCGAATTTAATAAACATACGTGTTTTTGTGGCAATTATACTTTACTCAACAAAAATCACATTGTTAGCGTTTTGATTAATTGAGTACTAATTTTAAGGTAGTCAAATGTATGAATGTTGAAATACAAACGCTCTAGGCAGAGTTTTAGATAAAATATGGCCGTTTTGGGTACCGCTTCGTCATAATCATAATAATTTATTTGCAATTAGTATTGGTTTAGTGTTGGTCTTATAGTCAGTAATAAGTTCCTAATACAAAATCAGACATTTGTTGCTAGAGTATAATATTTATGTCCCATGACATGCTTTATAATAATGGAAACATTAATATTCATTAATAATAATATATAATATAAACTTGTCCTATCAAGTTGGGGACGACAATAAATGCAAACAATCAAATAAATCCTAACATTAAAATTTAAAAAGTGGTTCTTCCAAACAAATCAGTAAGTAGTGAAGGAATGACTATAGGTTTTGCCAATCTTTGACTACCTATAGTGACTAAATACTCGTACTTGTCTCCATACAAAAATTCAACAAAATATCCTACTATAATATAATATAATATAATAATCCTAATAATATTAGGTGAATATTACCTGTGAAATCAGCATTTTGTATGGAGAATTTTAAAGAAGTTGCATTTTCATACTAACATTTTCTTAATTTATATAACAACCATGAACACTAATGTTTTAAAACTTTTATGCACTAATGTTTAAGAACTAAGATAACGTATTATGTCACTTAGATTGAGCGACAAAAATAAGTTTTGGCTAAGTTAAAACAAATAGTGGTAATTTCTAATGGTGGTATTTTTTATGTTTAGAAAACTATAAGTAATAAGGTGTTTTTACTATTGGTAGTCTATGATGGTCATGATTCGATATAATACCAAGCAATTGATGAATATTTTAAATCATAGAAAAGTAGAAGTGACGAGGTTCTCTATTTGTGAGAAAAAAAGCCAATTTCATAGGTGGGAACCAAATATTATAAATGGGAAAGTTTCTATGTTTGGATGTTTGTTACTCAATCACGCAAAAACGGCTGAATGGATTGGAATGAAATTTGGGACACAGATACGAGTTTATAAACCGGATTAACACATAGGATACTTTTTATCCCGTTAGTAAGTTCCCATGGGATAATAAATTTCCGACCTGCACGCGGGCGAAGCCGCGGGCGAAAGCTAGTATTCAAATATATTTGGTGAAATTTTTGTATAGAGACTGGAAACGTCATTAGATATACCAGCCATGCGATTCTGTAAACATCTCACCGTGAAAACTTGGGTGAAGTGAGCTGTCAATAGTGTCAATCCCTGTGGAATGACAGCTCACTCCACGCTCACTTCACCTAAGTTTTCACGGTGATATGGTTACAGAATAGCACTGCTGGTGTCATTTATTGTCGTATTGTCGTCTCGTATAACTTGACGTGTATCAGTTTTTATTTATAAAGATTGTACTTTGCGTGCCTTTTTTTATTTTGTTGTAAAGACCCTGAACCTGTCATAATAGTCTAGATTCTGTGGCAAACATCAATATGATAAACACGTAAATACCACTGCAAAGTTCTAAAAGATTCCAATAAACCAATTTAATATCAAACAAGCTAAGCACGCGACAAACTTTTTATCGCGCGCCATTTAATTCTGAAAACCCAGCTTGCCAAGTCACGATCTACCAATAAAATTGTTACAAACTCGGCTGGACATTACAAAAAACGTTTCTCGAGAACCCAGGAGCAATAAGAAGTGACAAAACAGATCCTGCCATCATGTTTTGTAATTATTTTTTTGGCTAACTTCCGCGTAGCTGCAAAAAGTTGCGGTCACTAAAGCTAAGCGCATATTACTGCAACGCATTGAAAAAAAATCTTACATTACTTTCGTACATTTTGTATGAAGGATCGCACACTAAAGGCGGGTCGCATCGCAACGCAAAACAGTAGCCGCAAAAATATACCAAGCGAGTGATCCGCCAGTGCGTTGCGCTGCGGCCCTGTGCTTCCCGGTGCGGTCCGCCTGTATGATGGTTCATAGAAAATGTACTTCAGTGATGCAGGAGGATTTTTGCAATGCGTTGCGATGCGACGCGGCCCGTTCAAATGTGGGTTAGCCTTTAACATTTAATAGTTTTTATATTATTATAGTTGATAAGAACCTAGGTTACCTGGCCTTGTGGTTAATATGATCTAGTTTATCGAGACTTCTGTGGACAGTATGCAAAACTGAAGGTTCATAAAGTGGCGGAGCAGTTTTCCGGCATGAATGATTTATGCTTTCGTTATGTCGTGTGACTTTCAAGTTAGTTGTGACTGTAAGGACTGTTTCTCAAATCTTAAAGTTTACAACAATGGTCGTTAGAGAGAAGTTTTTTTTAATATTTTGTTATTTGATGTACTTTATATCTCACGCACTAGAAGGCCACGGCCACGTCCAGGTAAACTATAGACACCGATACGAATCGCGCTCTTGGTCGCAACGGCCAACTAGCCGCACACCGGGCCACGGACCACAACTGGCCTGAGTTGTGGCCATCTGGTGCGCGAGATCCCTTATTATGTGTTTTTGCCACTGTATCACGTTCAAATTCATCTTTTAATATGGATAATGTTACTAAATATCTGCTTTTGTGTTTATATTGAAAATCTTTAAGTACAAATTTAATGAATCCTGCGCATTTTCACATTGAATCTCTAAATCCGTTGTAATTCACAATATTTAAATTATTACATTACTGCATAGAGTTTATCAACAAATTTATTAACGAGTATAAAATTCTTATAATAAATATTTTTTTTTTTAGTAAAAATAAAAATATTGTATCCTAATTTAACTAATACTGTTAACAACTACTTAATTACTGCGTAAATTCAAGAATTATCTTGTTTACTGACTAATATAAAAAATATAATTCTTAACAACCTATTGTCCAGACATTATGTATTTATTTAAAACAATGTAGGTAAATAGGACCTCGTTTAATTAAAATTTATTGTTTCCTGATTAATATAGTGATAATGTTCAGCTGACCTTGGCCACAGATAATATAATACTGGCGAATACTGGCCTAGTGACTATAACTGGCGAGTCGTGGCTCATATTTTATTATTATTTATATGGTGGTATATAATTAAGATGTCCGATCTACCCAAGTCAAGTCAAGTCGATAATGGTATTTGCATCTTATTGTTCAAATCGATCGATATTCAAATCGATTGATACGATAAAGTTAAATACTGTGATTATTTTTATGAAATTCTGAAAAATAAATAATAAAATGGTTCCAATTAATTAATTTCTAATTAAAAACCTAGATCTATTAAAGGTTCGGTGTTACCTTTTAAGGTCGGAACCCTAGAAACGCTATTGGTCGGATGTAATTTAAAATAGTTTAGGTAGTCATTATAATACACTTTTAAATATGGAAATTTATTAATTTTTTCACTGCCTATCACAATTCGATCAGCATCGTGGGCAAATAGGTTATTTTTTATATGCCTTTTGTGTCCCACTGCAGGGCAAGGGCCTCCCTTGCCTCTTTCCACTTATTTATATCTATTGCTATTTATGTGGGCATCTTTTAGAAAAGAGTAGAGTTCGTCCCGCCATTAACTCCTGGGCCGGTTCTCATTTAATCGGTTCAAACAGGTTCTAATCTATATCTTTACATATTATAGAACAAAGTCGCTTTTCGAGTTTGTCCGTATGTCCACGTTGTTTTTCTAAACCACGCACAGGTTTTAACGAGGTTTTCACCATAGTTTAGAGAATTTATTCCGAAAGGTTTATGTGTATAATACGTTAATATTAAAGTTACGTTTACCTATGAAATCTCGATGTTTTGTCAAGTTCTAAAAACCGTGTGAATGAAGTAGGAACGGGTTGGTACGTTGCTAGTGTTTAAGTAATTCAATCATCTTTCCTTGCTGGATTTCTACTGGTTGCCTTAAACCGACCCCGGTATGAATGCTGCATTCACTGATTGGCATTGCGCCCCCAGAAATTTGCAGGACCATAGCAAGCCGCTTAGAAAGAGCAAAACTAGGCAACGTCTTTCGCCATCCAGTGCACAATTACAGCTAAGTTTCACGGAGACTTAAAAGCCGAAAAAGTTTTCTTGGGTGCGTGAGTCCATCCGATGGCAACACCTCATCGGAAAGATGTCATCTTTGGCCAGAGAAGCTCAAACCTCCTCATTCTTTCATCGCGCCAACAGAGAGCCTTTCACCAGGACACTTGTTGCCGTGGCTGACTTGGAAAACTTTAAACAGACTCCGCACTCAGGTCGGCCGCAGCAAAGACAATCTCCACAGGTGGGGTATCTCGGATGGTTCCGATCCTCAATGTATATGGGGCGTCTCCCCGCAGACCATGGCCCACCTTTCATCTTGCGCCACCTTGTCACCTGTACACGTGAGGACCTTATGTCTGGGTCAACGAACGGTGTTAGGTTAGTGTTGCCAAGTTCAGGGCCAAACAGGAAATTTAAACTAAATTTGCCATTGACCCTCTACAAGGAAGATCTTTCCTTAACTGCAGATTTTAGATAAATATTTTTTTAAATTGAAATATACAATTTGCATACCTAAACAGGCTTTAATGGGATACTCGAGTGATTCAAGATTAAAAGGTTACGAAAAACATTTTGCAGTTTTAAGGGTAAGAACCTTTCCTTAAAACATGCAAAATGTTTTTTCCTTATATTTATTCGCTCTTAATAAGTATGTAAGTATATCTAATTATAACATCACACTTTTTTTCCTCGAGGGACTGGGCAGAGGTGTACCTATAGTACACACTCATTTCGCTAGGTATCTTTAAGTCCCATGTAATAGGGGGCGAGCCTATGGCCATCAACCGGGCACAAATCCAGACTCCGGGTAGCTACTGCCAAACCAACCAAACTTAATAACCACCATATCACCGTATAATATCTATCTACTGTCGATCTAATTTAAACTTTGTGCCAAATGACTAAAATGAAGTAAAAACTTGTAAGTATTTCTCTCCAATTAGGTAGGTACACAGATACCTATTACCCGGGTTTTAAAATAAACACCAGTAATTGGGTTCCTTACCGCAAATTATATTATCTAAGGCGTAAATACAGTCGTTATACCAATCATGGCCACTAGGTAACTGCTTCAATAAGTCACTAGGTACTTATTTAAGTGCCGGATTAAGTTGCATTCACAATAAGTGTGATGCCGATCTAATCTTCGAAGTGGTCTCGCCTTATTAGTCTCCGGCATCACATATATTTTGAAGAAGTAAACAATAAATGAATGCATCCCCATCTTCCCACGTGCGCTGACATCATGGCGATTTATTGGTTTTCTTACACAGGCCCCATGCTCATATTATATATAGGTATATATAGATGGAATGTTTGGGTCGAGTGGGACTTATCATCTTCGGATATTCACTTCGTATATTTATCGTCGAACTTCACTTAAGTTCTATTCAATTATATCAATTATTCAATTATATCATTCATTTGCAAATCATTTGGTCATTCCTTTCATTTTGTATAATTTTAATTTTAATTTATCCATTTGTTTTTAGTTTTGCATGTTTACATTGTTTACGTTTCAATTGCTTAAGATAATGACAAGTGGAAGCGGGGAGTCTCCTAACACAAGCAATTCCTTGCTTAAAAGGTGATCTCCAATAATATGTATCGTAATGCCCTTTGAAATTGAAATAAACATTTTTTTTTAATATTCTTTGTTGTCCGATGGTGATTGAATACAATTTTAGATGTTCAAAGATTAGTTGTAAAAACATAAATAAATAAAAATGTTAATGGGAAGTGAGATTACAGGGTACAATGTAACTACCAAATTTTCCTGAATAAGGGTAATATTCGACTCATTCCTCATGGCGACGATAACCGACTTTTAATGATTTTATGCTGAAGATCACGTCTAAAGGAGTAGTGTTAATGATTTGGAAAAAATATATGTTTAGTTAGAGCATTTTTTAAATACTTTATTGAATTAATATTTTAGATTATGTTTATATTACATAGTGAAATTAATTTATGTCGAACGTGGATAAAAAACTGAGAATCACGCAAAATCTATCAAGCATATTTTTCTGAAACTTTCACCATTTTAAAGATAATTTAAATATTGATCTTTTAGTATACGTGTTTTATTACAATACCTTTTATTTTATGTATAATAAATTAATAATGCGTCTAATTTAAGACAGCGCTCCTTGATGGGTGAGTCCTATTACTGGCTGGACATACTACGCGTTGCGTGAGCTCAGTACAGAACACGCAAGGTAACCACTCAAGGTCACTGGCATATACCTGCGTCTTAATGAGCTTACGTTTATTTGTAAGTTCGGATTCCACACAACAACATAACATCACACCTGTGTTCCCGGAAGGGCTAGGCAGAGCTGTACCAATAGTACACCCACATTTCTTAGGTTTTTTTAAGTTCCATGTAATAGGGGGCGAGTCTGTTGTCATCAACCGGCCACAAATCCAGACTCCGGGCTGCTGCTGAGAATGGAACCACTAACATCATCATCATCTTCATTGTCATCTCAACACCCCTCTCCCTTGATTTCGTATATTTGTATATATATTTAATATAGGTATATATTATAGTAAATATGTATGTATGTATGGGTATGTAGTTTTTAATCTATTTATGTATTGTTGTATCTATTTTAGTTATAAGTCATTAGATTTTTTTTTTTTTTCTTTGTTCCTCTCAAATAGAGCACCTGCCATCTAATCTCTTCACCACCCTTGGTTGACTGGTAGAGAATTGCTAAGGCATTAAGTCCGCCTTTGTACTTTTTTGAGTGTGAAAAGTTTTAATAAATAAATAAATAATGGACGGAACGGAACGGATTCCACTATTAAATGAACGGCACTATATTTTTTTGTTTTGGTTTTGCCCTATGTTACTTTGGTGTGAACACACCTCAAGGTACCACCTTTAGGTCACTACTCTCTAAGTGTAGGTAAACTTAAAGTGACTACGGGTAAAAATATTGATATCAAGTTTATTGACATTCTCAGACTCATTTTAAAGCTGCAATTAATTTTTCCTTTATTTTCAATCTTTGTGGTTTGGGTTAGGTTGTTAAACCTTAATCATTTCTCATAAAAGGACAGTCGAATAATATCAAATGACGTCATGGGACTTTCCTGAACTTTGTTGACGGCAAAAAATACCAGTTTTCAAGTTTATAAGTATAACGACTTTTGTAACCACATATCACAGGGGTGAGTCAGAGAGGCTTGTAGGCATTATGATTTGCGAGAAGACAGTGAAAGGATCCATAACCATAATCAGCCTATATCAGACTTTTAACCTTCTAATAAGGCCCATTGTGAGCGACCACGTTTTTGCGAAGATATTGTGTAGTTTCAGGTTGTCGGAGTAAAAATAAATTAAGTTTCTTTCTGTTAAATATCTCTACTCTCTACCTTACTCCAGCACGCGTAGCATGACAACCATAGAAATGGGTTTTGTCGACAGAAGAATAGAGTAAATAACAGATTGTGATTGTGAATCTGTCATATTGTCTATTCTTCCGTCGACAAAACCCGTTTCTATTGTGGTCATGCTACGCCTTTTAGTAAAAAAAGACTAGGCTCTTTTGTCATCAAGATAGCCTGGAGCTCTTTTAACCAAATTAATAATCAATTAGCAAGTTCTGTCCTACAAAGCGTCGTGCAGACTGGCGCGACGCGACTCTAACAAAACAATTTCTAAGAAACTTCACGGTAGAACAATTACCGGTGTAGCGTCGCGCGATAAGTCGCGCTAGTCTGCACGAGCCTTAAATTAAATGATTGCAACTTACAATGCTTCACTTTAGCATTGACCGTTAATAAGATAATTTGTATGAACAATCAATTTATTTACTCAGCGATATTAATAACAAAGTCTATTGCCGTTTATTAGATATACTTATGTAGGTATCGTTAACAATGTTTTTACGTTAGTTACCTTCCTAATACCCGCTCAATATCGTTCTTAATTAAAATAATGAACAGAAATGTCTGTCACGCTTCAGTGGACAGATACTAATCTAAATTGAGATCAATTGACTAAATAAAAGATCTGTTTTAAGTTACCGCTAGCTAAGTTTTAGCTATGATGAGCTTTTATAGTCATGTTGACTAAGATGCAGTTTTGTATGAATATAATAATACCAGCCTGTTACTGTCCCACTGCAGGGCAAATGCCTCTTCTCATACAGAGAAGGCACGAGCATTGATTACCACGCTTGCTCAAGACGGGTTCATGAATTCAGACTTATATTAACTATAAGTCCAGGTTCCCTCACGGTGTTTTCCTTCACCGATGTCAGTAATGTCCAAGATAAACTCAGAAAGTACATATGATTTGGAAAAGTCACATTGGTACTTGCCTAGATTTGAACCCATAATTTCATGTATGAGAGGAGAGGCCTTAACCACTGGGTCATCACGATAATGTATGAATATAGCATAGCTTTATTATCGTCTAGTAATAAAAGATGCTTCAGATGAAATCATCATCATGATGATAAAAGATGCAGATGAGATCCATTTAAATTAATGCTGAATGATTTGCCAAATACAACAAAAACTGCATAACAATGTGCGTGCATTTATAACCAGATACCAAGTCAATTCAAAACATTAAATTCTAGATTATTTAAGATGAAGTTGAATGAGTGTGGCGTAAGAATTTGTAGATAAAAAATGTTGATGTCAAATATCCTGAAATTTTGCATGCCATGTTTTATCTTAGCTAAACTTGTGCCATTATAATATTTTATACATATCATGTTTTATGCAAATAAATGATTTATTCATTCATATTATTTATCTTCAAGAGTAGTACGTATATAATAATGGTTTTAAACTATTTAGCTTGGCTTCGCAATTGCAAATCATCTTGTCATCTAGACTCTCTAGAGACTTGTCTGTTAATTGTATAATAATTGATTTAAAACACGCTAAATGGTTATTAATGGAGGTAAGGTACTTAATTGGAATTACATTAATCGAAATATTTTATGTGATTATTGATTCCTTAAATGACAAAAATTACTGTCCGTCACGATTTTTGACGCCTAATATTTTTTTTTTTAATATTTCCTTCTTAGTCTCACGGCTTTTCCTCAACGTCTCAATAAGGTAAATGTTACAAAAAACTCTTGTAATTTTCAAATTGTTACCTTTCACTTATTTAAGAAACCGCACAAAGGGGAGGATCGGTAAAATTGTCCAGAACGCTTTGTGCACGGATTGGGTTACAAAAGATTATTGTATCAAGGCCGGTGTCGGATCCGACCGATCTTCATTAGTCTGACAGTTGGAGCCGATCGATATTTAAAAGTGGAATGAATAATTTACTTCTTGCTCGTCTTGACCCATTTATGATTGGATTAGAATATTTTATTGTGAATTCTGTCGTTGATTACATAATGTTATTCAACGTGTTACGATTTTTTACTATAATATGGCTTGATTATGTAATGTATTCTGGTATGTACGCCTATGGAGGTAAAAAATATAATTTATCTTTGTGAATTAATTAACATATTTTAGATTTTATCTACATGATAGACTGAAGTTGATAACCGATAAGGCCTAATGTTGGGGTAGGTCAAGTTTGCGAGAATTCTTACAGTTCTGCTGACGTAATTCTTGCGAGTTTAACTTAAATACTAGAGTTTCGGAGAGCATGACAAAAAAAAATCCCATGTAGGTACATACATATATAGAAGGTTTTTTTTGAGTTGTTCGAGCTATAAAATAGCGCCGACTCGACTGTGTTTTGCTATTTTTGGGGGCCTCTGGTCGTCCAATCGTGCGTCCCTTCTACATAGCATCCTCTTTTATGTTCTACGTTATATACAGATCTATATCTATACAAAGGCATCCTTTAATGAGGCAGTTCAGGGATGTTGTCAAAATATTTTTTTTGGCCCCCAGATATCTTATAAAAAAATATATTGGACCTTGTTTTTTCTTTTTTTACGTATTCAAAAGATTACGGCAATACATTGAGTAGGCAATGCGTTAAAATGTGGCATGACGTCACTGGCCAGTAGATTTTATACCTGACCTGTGACGTAGTGAGTCCCCACTCTCCAACTTTAATGCGTTTTATCTAAACCATTTTTTAGGGTTCCGTAGTAAACGAGGAACCCTTATAGTTTCGCCATCTCCGTCTGTCTGTCCGCGGCTTAGCTCAGAGGCGGTTAGTACTAGAAAGCTGTAATTTAGCATATGTATAAATATTAATCATGCCGACAAAGTGGTAAAATAAACTCAAGAAAAATATATTATTTTATAGTACCTACCTCCCCCCTACACGTAGAGTAGGGATGTTTTTTTTTCTCCTCATCTACCCCATGTTGTGGGGTATCGTTAGAAAGGTCGTTCAAAAATATTGTGAGTTTGTGAAAACCATTTTTGGATTCAGGGATTCATTTGCTAAATATTAAGCTATTAACTGAATTTTTTGTTAGAGTCAAGTGTCCCCCCCCCCCTGCCAGCTAAATGGTTGTACTTGGATTTGTGAAAAAAATCACAGCATTAATATATATAACGAAATTAAAAGGAAAACTATCAGAGCTAAATAGGCTGTACAGGTTAACGAATAATAATCAACCAACTTAAATTTGCAGTTTGAAATACATGATCTCCCACACATTCCGTATGGGGGAACATGTTTTTCAACTACAATGTTAAGTTTGTTCTTGGGATAAATTCATCCCAACTACGGAGCCCTTAATTGTGCGTGTTCCGACACGCACTTGGCCGGTTTTTATTAATATGATAAAACAAAAAATACGTATAATAGTCTAATATTTTTTTATCATCTGACTGACGGATTAAATAGGTTTTTTTTTCCCCAGTCCACATTCCTATTGGCCAAGCATGTTGATTACGTAAATATGTTAATGAGAACAGTGGAAGTTTACGACCTGATAGGTACCTTAGGTACTGTATACACGTAGGTGCATGTACTAGCTTCCTGCCCACCTGTCCACAGCAACAATTTGTCATATAATTAATACTCCCAGTATCTAATGAGTCATGGCCTTCGTAATTATAACCTACTTTGTGACTCATAAATTATTTTTATGTTATTTAAAACCACAAGTAGGCGCGCAGTTTGAGATTTATAAGCATTTATTACTTCCTGAGCAACTCTTCATATTTTATTATTTTATTTTATGATTTATCATTTATATTTCTAATACAATTCGAGCTTTAGCTGTAGTGTCTCTTTGCCTCGTCCTCCTCAAGGCTCGTACAGACCAGCGCGACGTGACTCGAACAATACAATTTCTAAAAAAACTTGACGGTATAACAATAACCGGTGTCGCGTCGCGCTGTTGCGTCGCGCTAGTCTGCACAAAGCTTTATCCTTCAAACCAATAGGTGTTAGAAATATCAATTAAGTTAAAAGTATAATTAGCAAAAGTATGGTTAACTATAAGTTAATCAAGTAAACAGCCAAAATGTTGGTCCTAACTGTATAATAGAACCAGGAAAGTTACTCAATGGAAGGACGAAAATAAATTTATTTTCGAAATATCCCTATTGAACAGAGTGATTACAATCGGTCTTCTTAAATTGATATTAATGACAGATTACTATTTGAGTTAATCTTGTAACACATCATTCGATTTATCTCATAGGTAATGGTTGCGGCTTAGATCATGGCTATCGTATTGAACGTTTTGTGTATATTAGGTATGTGAAAGTTTTACAAATTAACGTTAATTGACTTTAGAAAGTCTCTATGATAAAAAAAAAAAAAAAAAAAAAAAAAACATAATTGATTACAACAAATTATAATTAAAAATTAGTGATGAATACTGTAAACAACTTAGAGAAATATAAGGCATTTTTATTTTATTTTTATGATATCATACAATGACTGTTTCAAATCGATTAGTAACTCGATTGTATTAGGTCTTATTATCTTTGTAACTTTAAAAATGTGCACCAAAGTCAAGTAATTTTGGAGTGATTCACGTATGTTTGCATCGTTCCATTCAAAGGCGATTTTTCAAACCCACTCAGACGCTAAAACCCTGTTCGTTTGACAACACCAAACGGGTAAACCAGAAAAGGTATGCGGTTCGGAAATGTTCGTGTTTCCGAATAATTTTTTGGAATTTCATAGAGTTGTTAATTTATTTGTTTGAAATAAAATAGGCAAGTACATCCGTGGTTGTAACAGCTCTATATGAGATCTCATCATCGCACGTTCGTATTACCGAAGATAGTCTACGATTCCCGAAGTGCATACTTTTCTTGAAATATCAGTAAGTACCAACCAACGATAGAAGAATAGAATCGAAAGTACTTACATATCGCTCGAGTTGACCTTCTCGCAGACGACAGGCAAGTCACTCAGCGAGACATGGGACAGGTTCAGCATGCAGGATTTGTCTCCATAGTGAAGATCGTCAGCCGTTACTTTCGACGTTGTACCTGAGGACCAAAAAGTGGGAGTTAGTGTTTTGTTTTAGAATCTAGTAGTAGGACCTTCTTTCTTCCGACTGTGAGAATGTGTGAAAAACATTGGACAATCAGTCGGCGGCTGACGTTGTTTTTCATACATTTTGAAGTTGAAGATCACAGTCGGTGGTCGTTGAAAGAAGACGGGTAGTTTTCTTAAAGGTCTATGTTTGACTGTCAAATCCAGATTCAAGTGTCAAGTCAATACTCTATTCATAACCTAAAAGTAAAAAGTATTTTTATTGAAGAAATAAATCAAGTTACTAACAAAAATGAATGGCATAAGAATTATTAAAAAGGTCGAGCATTTTACATGACCATTAACTAGCATGTAAAGTATATTCTATGGCGGCGGCATCCATGTCGCCACATGCGAACTACGCATACTATCTCACTGACGTTACGCAAAATACTGCATCGCGCAAGCACAGTTTACCGCGCAATCAATCGTCAGGCAGTAGCCCACCAGACACGACACCCGTCGGATCGGTAGATCCTCCATTTTCTATGGAGGAGGAGTGAACTTTACACCCTGTTCCTAATTCCTCTATAACAACTTTGTCGGATATAGAATTTAGTAACAATTTTTTATATTAAAACGTGTTTCATTTACAAACATAACAACACGTGGCCACTAAAAGCTAACAACAGTTGGTCAAACTTGTGTGTGTTGTACATAGTCGTGAGTAAAACATTACGATTCTGGTTTATACGACTACAAAGTATTTCCTACAAGTACCTTCCCACGTTACCATTTACTTTAAAAGTCGCATATATAAAGCTAAAAGCTTTTAATGGGGCCTTGTGTAAATAGATTTAAATAAGCATAGCATAAGCGTAATATTGAATTTTGTTCAGAAGACTGATAAGTTAAGTAAATTTTAACAAAGCTTCCTCTCTCCTACTACATATTTTGCTGTGCCTGACGGGGTCCTTAATGATCACATATAATTTTAATTTACCACCTAAGTACACATTGTGGAATGCAAATAAAGTATTGAGTATAATCAGCCCACTACTGGGACAAAGTCCTCTCTGTGAGAGGGAGTGGGCTGTAATCTACCACGTGGGCCCAGTGCGCGTTGGTAGATGTCACATGTCTTTATCTCTCTCATGATGTTTTCCGTCACCGTGCTTTCCTTAAGGCTCGTGCAGACCAGCGCGACGCGATGGCGTGACGCGACTCGAACAATACAATTTCTAAGAAAACTTCACGGTATAACAATAGCCCGTGTCGCGCCGCGCTGTCGCGTCGCGCTTGTCTGTACGAAGCTTTAAGAATTGGACTATCAAATACAAAAAGACTTTTTCCAATCTTACTCGTAGTCGGAAAAACGGTGAAGGAAAACATCGTGAGGAAGCCGACTTGCTGAGATATTTTAGTTTGTTCACTAACCACACGAAAAATAAAAACAGTCGGATTTGAAAAAATCTTTTTTTGTTTGCCCCTCGGTTTCACCCACCGGTTTCATTTTGCTCGGCTCCTATGGGTCGTAGCGTGATGCTAAATAGCCTATAGCCTTCCTCAAGAATTGGGCTATCAAATGCAAAAATATTTTTTCCTATCCGACTGGCAGTTGCAGAGATTAGCGCGTTCAAACCAACAAACAAGAAAACTAACTCTTCAGCTTTATTATTAGTACCTATAGATAGATATAAACTAATTTGCATGTACTTAATGGGTTACGTGATATAGTTATTAATAGGCCAGCAGATCTATTAATCAAGCAATAAAGAATGATCTCGTATTAGTTGAATATACAGCCTCGTTCAGAATACACAAGTGATTTGGTCCAGTTGTGCAATGTTCGATTGAGAAATCAACGGGTATAAAGCTCGGTAGCTTAGTTGTACCTTTGTAAATAAAACTGTTACCTACTGCATTCATTAAGAGATTGTTGGTGACTTTATTGTTACAAAACTATTATTCCCGTATTTAATCATCGTTGGAGATGTTTTGAAACTTTTTAAACTCCGTATACTAATTAGTCCTCATATAATGATCTGACTAAGATTATATCTGGACTTTAAAAGAGACTATGGCCTCTGAGTTTGTTTCGGTCTTTCTACTCAGAGTAGTCAACTAGGAAACATTGAACTCATCTAAGTAGTTATAAAACACAAATTATTTTTGACATGTTAACGTTTTTTTTTTAAACCAATTTACAGAAATAAATTTATTATTATAATTATTATTTATTTTATCAAGACAGAATTGTGTGGAAAAAACAATTTGTAGAGGCGCACTTATCTTTCAACGTGGAAAGACAAGTGCGTGTGTATAGAATGTCTTTTCCTTCATATTTCTAACTGACCGACTCCTTGACAATTCAAAAGTGCCTGTAAAGGTTTAATTGAAATAAAAGCTTTGAGTTTGAGTTTTTGTGAATACATTATTAAACAAAAATAAATTTAAGGTAATAATTTTATTAGCACGTTATACTATTTCGGGTTAACGGGAACGCCTTTCGTTAATTAATGTACTGTATTCCGAAACATATTGAAAAATAAAGATGGCGGCGTTAGTTCCGATTTTGGCCGCGCGCCATTATATCCTTGTAGGCAGCTATTCAGCTATAGCAGCAACTACTGCAGTTTCTGCGAAAAATGCTTTGTTAATTGTTAATATTCTAAAGAGCGTTCAGATGTTACCCAATAGTGTCATAAACTACTGACCACTTGACCGACTCACTGGCATCATGTGAACTAGGCCGAACGCTGTGCAAATGATAATGACTTTGAACGACCTTGGTAATGACTTACGATAAGTATAATTTAGTTTTATTGACTGATTCGTTACGCAGTTTTTTGTCGGTTTTCGTCTGATCATTGGCATAGCAATTAAATTGTTATTTTTAGGATGTTGATACCTTTTGTTACAATCAATCAATCAATGTGCCGAACCTTTTCCCAACTATGTTGGGGTCGGTTTCCAGTTTAACCGGATGCAGTTGAATACCAGTATTTTACATGCTGCCTTTTACATGATTGCCTATCTGACATCCACAACTCAGTTACTGGATAATACGATACCCATTAGTAAGACTGGTTGTCAGACTGTCGGGCTTCTGACGACCCGTAACGACTGTCAAAGATCCACGAATGACAACGGCTTAACATGCTTTCCGAGGCACAGAGAAGTCTCGGTATGTAAAGATGGTCAATCATTCACGGACTAATCCCGGCAAGCGTAGCTTAACCTGATGGATCAAACCGTGCGGCTGTTATGACTTAGCCACGAGCTCCTCTGATACTTTTTGTCTCATGGTGTAATATTGCACAATGTTCAGCATTCCGTTAAAATCATTAAAATTACTTTATAAAACTTGAATTAATTTGATGGGAGTTATATTACTAGTTAACCTTAATATGTAGTTAACCTTGTAGAAATATATAAAAAACTAATAAGTACCTGCCTAATTATTCAATTCGTAGGTAGGAGTGAAGTCGGTCCTTCTTCAAAGATTAACGAAACTGGAAAAACCTTCTTCAATCAACATTCTCTTCATCATACATTAACATGAGCCAAGCTGTCCAATCAAAACTCCATTCGTCTGATTGTCCTAAATATAAACTAACTCAAGACTCGCCTGACATTTAGCTTGTAACAGTCTGAAGGCTAGGTTAGTGGGACACCAGATCCATGCTGGTTCGATTCAGACGTATTTATAACTCGTCATGAATAAGTAAAGGGTCTCGAGAATCTCACTCATACGTTTCGAGTTCGAACCCAAGGCACGCACCTCTGACTTTTCGGATTTATGTGCGTATTGTATAATTATCACTTGCTTAAAAAACGGTGAAGGAAAATATCGTGAGGAAACCGGCTTGCCTGAGAGATATTTCTCGACGGCATGTAAAGCCAAGTTAGAGGCCCATGGGTGGTTTTAAATCTCTGGCACCAGGTTAGTCACTGCCCACACGAAAAAAAGAAGTAAAGGGTCCCTTTACCTACCAAGGCTAGAGAAATGTGATTGTGTTGTACAAATATCAAAATTTATCAGAATTTGTTCCAAAAAACACTACACAGTGAAAAATAACTGTAATTTCGGATTGATGTCTTTGAAACTGTATTTTAGTTTTTGCCACCGACTTCCGAAATAAAAGTTATTTTTCACTTAAAACTACCCAAGCAAAGTTAATAAAATTTATATGGGAATACAGCGCGAACTTCCTTTACCAAATGAAAAAAAAGTCAAAATCGGTTCACAATTTGACGACAATATCGATGAACACATATTAAAAAAAAATAAACATCTGGTAGTCGTAAGTGCTACTGCAGCATGATGTCCTGGGATCGATTTTCAATCAGGAATTTCAGATATCAGATATATTTATAACTTGTCATGAATAGGTAAGTAAAGGGACCCTTTACCTACCCGTGTATGTCAAAAGGGACCGGACAAGGGAAGAGAAATGTGATTGTATTCTGAAAGATATCAAAATGATAAAACTTGGTTCAATAGAATGATATTGATTGAAGGCAACAGGATAGTTTTCTTCTAGTAAAAACGGAAGTTTTAAACATGTGAATTAAACACGATTTTAGAAAAAGGATATTACGACTTCTTCTTTTCGTGTGGTTAGTGACTAACCTGGTGTCAGAGTTTAAAAGCCACCCTAGGCCTCTGATTGGCTTTACATGCCGTCGAGAAATATCTCTCATGCATGCCGGTTTCCTCACGATGTTTTGCTTCACCGTTTTTTAAGCAAGTGATAATTATACAATACGCACATGAATCCAAAAAGTCAGAGGTGCGTGCCTTGGGTTCTCTACTTGGCAGTCTGACGGTGACACCACTAGGCTAATACTGCCGGCGCCAAATAAGTCTGATTTATCAGACTTATTTGGCGTCTACACAGGACTTTTCATTTATTCCTTCCAGATACATACTTACATTTCTGACCGGCGTTGCTGTTCCTTGCTATCATTATGTATCATCTTTCACTATTCCCGTCCATATTGTCTTAGACTTGTCTGTATTATTTACTATTATACCAATAATGAAAAAAAATCGTACACGAAAATCCGGTCGACGTCAGGATGTTACATCGCCGGCTGTCGCTGAAAACCAGCGCTGGGGCTGTGCCTCGCATAGGGTCGCAACATTATGCTGAACGATGGCAGTTTTGCGTTGATGTGATGCGTATTTTCCCCCAACTTGTTCTTTTTTGTGTTTGTGTTTTTTCCTTGCGTCATATTTACCGCAAATAAACGTCTTTTTGCTGTCTTTTTTTTCTTTTCTAAAATAACAACGTAGCTTTTAACTTTTCCCATCCTTTCATTTTTCGTGAGTTTAGTGACTAACCTGGTGTCCGAGTTTTAAAGCCGCCCATGGGCCTCTGACTTGGCTTCACATGCCGTTGAGAAATACCTCTCAGCACGCTTAGCATGATTTTGTCGACGGAAGAATAGACAAAATGACAGATGAACAATCACAATCTGTCACTTTGTCTATTCTTCCGTTGACAAAACCCGTAGAAAACCCATTTCTATGGTTGTCATGATCTCATGATGACGTTTCCCATTATAACCTAAGATATCAAGATTGAATGATATTAAGGTATCATCATCATGATTCTATGAATGAAATAAGAATGATTCTTATTCCCACGATCGTTATGGCACAGTAATCTAGTAATTCATTCAGTTATTGTTTTCTTTTGCCTTCAAATATTAATTTATTGTTTTTTGTGTGTTCATTTGTTTAGTTTCGTTTATTGAGCACCTTCTTATTTAATATTTGCATGCTAATTTATGGTGAAATGTGTCATTGCACTAACAATTTATGTAACCATATTTTGTCCCGCATTTACTGCAAATAAGTTACCTTTTCCTCTCCTTGTAATAAAAACAAATGATCAACACGAGGTTGGATTTGCTTTTCTCCATTTTAAAAACTGTTTGTTTGAACTTTTCACGACAATGGAAAAAAAGTCCTATCCTTTACCAGGAAACACGTTCAAAACCGATACCAATATCATATCAGTATTCCATTCGCAGGTATAGAAGTTAATCCAGCCGGATCAACGAGTATCGGAATCGAATCCCTCGGGATATAAAATATGTATTTTTGTGCATCTCTCTCATTCGTTCGCGGCTTTGTTTTCCATACACAGTGTATGTTAATGTATGTATTTATACATACATTTGTTTTTACCATTCTGTATGGAGATGCCATGGAGATTGATACTTGTTAAGAGCTGTTTATTTGTCGCTGGTTCATACAAATTCATGGTTCATAAATATTTGTGAAGGGTTTTAGTGAATGAGGGGGGAATAGGGTTTGCTTATAATAATGCTTCAGATATTCTTGTTGACGAAGTTATTGGGATATTTTCATCATTATCTGTAGCTAAAGTGGCGATGATTCCAAGGCAAAAATAATAAAATATAACACCACAAAATTACTTTTGAAAAACTATTGCAGTTTACAATTTATTAGTCTGCAACTGCATGGCATAGCATGGCTCGTATTTCTCTTAAAGCGCTGAGCAGACGATGAACAATTTGTCCGTGGTCAATTTGGAATCGTATGAAAATCTAACGCAGGCGTCGTCTGCTCAGGGCCTAAAGGAAGACATCATCCCCTCTGCATACCACAGTTAGCGGTGATTCCCGTTATGTATGATAATAGTTTTTGAGATAAGTTTAGATCACTTTTCCATTCGTTTGTCAAAGACTCTTTAGTCAGCGGCTATCTGCAGATGAAGGGGTTGATGTTTGCAAGTGAGGTTGACGATGTGGAAAATATATAGATCTTCACGTTGCCAGAAGAGAAAACTCAAAAGAAAAGTCTTTGGAGTTTTCTCCTTATAGGTATGCTAGTATGATTGTTGTACTCACCAATAAGATAATGTCCGAGCTCTCCTAGGATGTAGCCGATGGACACCAGACCCAGCACATACCACTTGTAGAAGCCTTGCAGCTTTGTCCAAATGCCTCCTTGAAACATTTTTATTTATTCTGTGGACAATAAGAAAATAACGTTAATAATGTTGGCATCTACCTACTTATTTGTTTTAGTCTTATATTATGACTGATGCTTGATCATTATTATCATTTCATCCGAAAGATACGAGTATAGCAACGTCATGCCATGTCATTTCGTTTAAAATTGATTTGTATTTTTATTAATTTATTTATCATGCTCTGTTTTGTTATGTACCTGGTACTTGTTGAAGGACCTACACTGTCCATAAATATCTATTAACACTGTTATTTGAAAATATTGTAAAAACTATTATTTTTAAAAGAGTATCCGTGGATTTTTTTGCCGGGTTTTCTCCATAGGAAATGACCAATTCGAACCGTGCACCTAGCTTCTGACGTTTCATAAGTGCCCATGTATCTGCAACCTCTTGACCAAAGAGGCTGACAAGGTGTTAAAACCAAGTTAAAATACATACTTAATGATCAGAATATTAGATAAAATTCTTGGTACACGCCCAAAACATCTCACATATCGATAAATGTAACACCGGATGAGATCAATAATGCGCAAATGTAGACATTTTAATCACCACCATGTGTAAATGACCTCAAATTATAATAATTAGGCCTTATACGGCCTAAACTGTATCACGTTCATGACATAGTTTGATCTCATTTTGAAATAAAAACTGCAATACGCCCTGAAGCTGGTATTTATTAGGTATAATATAATGTGTTAAACTCTCTAGTGTAGATAGCTGATAGCGGAGCGGACCAAAAGAGCGTATAGTCTGTTTCAAAAGTATCTGATGAAACTGTAAACAAATAGTTCAGAAAACGTACCTGTGGATGCTACAAATTAAGTGCTCTGATTTGATTATTTGAATACCTATAGGTACCCGAAATTCTAAGTTTAAATCACAGTAATCATCATGTTTTTCATTTGATAATTGAAGTTAATTTTATCAAGGAGCTCGTGTCTAAATAATAAAAGCCGCACGGGATTATCCATCGGATTAAGCTACGTTTTCCGGGATTGGTCCGTGGATGGGTGACCATCTTTACACATCGAGACTCCTCCGTGCCTCGGAAAGCCGGCTGTCATTAGTGGATCTTTGACAGTCGTTACTAGTCGTCAGAAACCCGAAAATCTGACAACCAGTCTTACTAAGGGGTATCGTATTACCCAGTTACTGGGTTGTGGAGGTCAGATAAGCAGTCGCGTTCATGTAAAATATTGGTATTGCTGAGAGCTGCATCCGGTTAGAATGGAAGCCCATCCCAACATAATTGGGAAAAGGCTAGGCAGATTGATTGAATTGAAGTTAATTTTATAACCTCAATTTTCGTCGATGATTTTTCTGTAACAATTTGATACTGTCATTCAAACAATAATTGCTGGAAAAAGTGGTGACATATAAAGTTGAAAACTTCTTAATACAGTTTATAAATGTGTTATCAATTTCCTTTAGTGTCTGGTGCGTAAGAATTTAACCTGACAGAGTTTGTTTACACTCTTATCAAATGCTTTTAGAACAGATCATAGTGGACAAGCGACCCTAATGTTGCTTACATAACGTAATCAGCTTATAATGATCCCTCTACCGGGACTCAGGCCTCCTCCCTGTGGGAGGGAGCGTTCTATAATCCACTCCGACCTAGTGCTACTTAGTGGATGTCACATGTGTCCGGATTTTTAGTTCTCTAGGTAATGACACTAGATTTTAGTAATGCTTTCACCTTTTAAACCTAAAAGTAAATTGGAATAGAAAAATATATGAGCAATGTTATTCGAAGTCATAATGGGATGTTGCTTGACATCACACTTTGACATAGCCCATACATACCTATAGTGCGTAAGGGACATCGATGCTCAAACTTTTATCATGAATTCGGCAGATGATTCGATAGGATAAGGAAAAAAATACAGCAATTTCAGATAGTTAATTGAGTCAGGCGTGACCCTGCGAAAATCCATTGTAAAATACAATAGACGTAGATATATTTAGTAACCTATTCCGCTTAACGCAGAGCTCTGCGGCCGGCGCTCGGCGCGGCAACACGCCGTGTTCAGGTTCGCGACAGGTCAATCGTCATCCTGAGGATGCCTCGTTGAGAGGTGAAACACGTGTCGATTTCTTACAGGTTTTTTATGACTCTTTAGGAATAGTTAAGCTGAATAGGTTACTAAATATATCTACGTCTATTGTATTTTTTACTGGATTTTCATATAAAAATGCAACACCACCTAAAATGTATGGAACAGCAGATTTTTCTAATAACCCTGATGTCCCTTACATAGGTACCTTAACTGACATAAGCAAAGGCACACCACCTACGTCTTTATTCACTACTTGGAGCGTTTCCGCTCCGCTGTTATTCCGCTTACATAAGGCCAAGGGCTTATAATCTCATGCCAACGGAAACAACGTGTGAATTATGTGACAAGTTAAGGAGACATGGAGGTCGCTTTAACGACTGTCAGTTAAGAGGTGTTCCGTTTTTAAATTATCTGACATGCAGTCTGAATGTTAGCTTAATTATGTGCAACGAGTATACCTATTTAATAACAAAAATAACCAACACACAACATGTGATGTGTGTTGGCTATTTTAGTTTTTTTTTCAGAGAAAACCTCCCTACTTCGATTAGAATAGAACCTTCATTCATGAGCTGATTTTAGCCAATTTATTCCTTTTTTTTTATCATAAAAACTTGAGTGAAGTGAGCTGTCAATAGTGTCACAATTTTATAAAATGAAGTCAATTACCTAACCCATTAAAGTGCATTTATAAATATGGTCATCAATCACAAAGCGAACAAAGGGTTCTGCAAAGATTAACATTATTAGAACTTGTCAGTCTTGGAAGTCCTGGAACGCGGATTGCTGATTTTAATATTGCTTTATACCTAACGTCACTAAGAAAAAAACCGGCCAACTAAATTCCGTAGGTACCGTATTAAGATCGAGTTAATAAAGCCGAAAAAAGAACACGTTTCTTAATTGAACCCCCTTTAATTATTAACTTTATTTAATTTAAATTATTTGTTGTTATAGCGGCATTAGAAATACACAATCACAAAATATATATATATATATGTGTAAAATAACACTACTGTTAATTACCTTGTAAAAATAAATGTTAATGGCTATGATAAATGTAAAATTATCCGAGGGTATTGGTGCTGATAGCCGAGATACAGGTTTTGCCCAGTTCGGCTACAGATGCTTAACTCATTTGTACTCAAAACTAGCCTAGGTTTAATTAGTAAAACATTTGTAAAACAATCTAGAAATAAAAAATACTTTACAATCTGTGAAAATTTCAGCGGACAGCGAAGGCTTAGTAATAAGGTTCCGCTTGGCACACTTCGGGTACGGAACCCTAAAAATAAAGCCTCAGCTGAATGAGAGGAATTGATGCCAATTCTACATGTTTTAAATAGATAGAATATACTCTTTATTAAGTACTAAACCATAAAAATTACAGATAATATAAATGTAGAAATAACTAACTCTTCTCTATGCTAACTTCAATTAAATGGATTTGGAATTTAAATTTAGGTCACATCCTTAGTGCTTGGTTCATCGGTAAATTGGGAATTCTCACTTTCATTACGAAAATCACTTTATCTAATAGTAGTCATGGTAGTGTTTATGATACGATATTATGTAGGTACTTGTCAGTTCTGCTATCAAATCTCATGACCATTATGATTTAGCTGTCTACAATAAAAACAACAAATCAAAAAAAAAAAACCATATCTGACAGGCGGATAAACTATGGAGTACCTATGTACTTACGCACATAAGTACAGTGCGTTCATTATACCTTGTCCCGTAACGCGATTTGTAGCACTGTTCTGTCAGTCGCCATTTAATTATGAACTCTAATAGTATTGAAACTAAGCTTGACAAGCAATAATGCCATGACAGCAAGGGACAATTTATAGTGAACGGTCAGTTCTAATTCCATGGATAAAACTGAACGGAGGCTTTAAAAAACACCGGCGTGTTTCCAAATTTAAAATTAGCCACAAACAACAAAGACGTATTTTAGGAAACCGCCATTAACCTGTCAGGGAGTCCTATTTTCGGTTAATAAAAACATAACAATGACCTAGTTGGTAACAATGACGTAATTAAGTGAATTTGACGTCGCGTGTCTCTATCCACCATTGTGACGGCGGCGTGCGGTAGAATCTGTTAAGTAACCAGCTCTTGGAAACTAATTATAGATAATGCTGGGAGAAAATTTGTCTTTTAGTTTCGTTTGCATCGAGTTTGGATTGAGAGGATTAGTTTATTTTAAATCAGGAACTTCTTCTGCCCGTGTAACTGACAAAGAAAGAAAACTGCCAGTGTATCAAAATGTCTACATTGGCTGACTTATTTGAAAGCTTAAGTATATGATGTACCTAAATGTTAAAATTTCGAGAAAATAAACCGTCTGACCATTTCGTAATGCTTTTCCAAACGTTTCGATTGTCGATGAAATCGATTACTTGGAATATAATTGACAAAGCTGCTTTTAGGGATGTGTAAAAAAACAAAAACTTAAGTATCTATATCGGTATAAGTTAAACCAACTATGAACCAATTCTAATGCTGTGGCTACATTGTGGCGATAACGCGAACTATATTTCGCGCGCCCTCTGTTGCTCAGCGAAACGTCGAGAGAGAGCGCGCATGCAATGTGGACCCAGCATCAATCGCACGATGTTAAAGACACTCGTTAATTTTCTTCCGCACATTGAAAGTTGTGTTCTTCCAACAGTCATTCTTACCGACGACCTTGACCTATAACCTTGGACTTGAGTTTAACGTGTAGTCTTCGAAAACGTTAATTAGCTAAAATATAAATAAACTTCCGCGTTTAAATTAATTTCACGGCGTTTTACAGTCAATTGAGAATTTCGCAGGCTGATGCATCTTGTCATTATATTCCATTTATAGCTTCTGTAAAATGTTAGGTAATCGTATTTTGGACTAACCATTCTCCTGCCCATATCCCGATATATTTATGGTCGGCGCATCAAGTTTTTTTCTTCCACACTTCTCTATTAGTCGTCATCTCGGTAGTCACCCCCTTTCTAGCCATATCATCTTCCACACAGTCCATCCATCGTTTCTTTGGTCTTCCCCTACTCTTATAGCCATCCACTCACACCACACATCCACACCACACCACACCACACCACCACACACACACACCACACCACACCACACCACACCACCACACACATACACACACACCACACACATCCACATTTATACTCAGATGTTTTAGTATTCTGTTATATTAGGTCCCCACCTATGAAATCAGCGTTTTGAATGGAGAATTTTAAAGAAGTCGCATTTTTCATACTAACGTTTTCTTAATTTTTATAACAACCATGAACACTAATGTTTTAAAACTTTTATGCACTACTTAATGTTTAAAAACTAAGATAACGTAATATGCCACTTAGATTAACCGAAAAAAATAAGAAACGGCTAAGTTAAAACAAATAGTGGTCATTTCTGCTAACAAAATGAGGAGTAATTTTTAAGGTATTTTTTATGTTTAAAAACCTATAATTAGTAATAAGGTTTTTTTACTATTGGTAGTTGTCTATGATGGTCATTATTCGATATAATACCAAGCAATTGATGAATATTTTAAATCATAGAAGTGACGAGGATCTCTATTTGTGAGAAAAAAACGCCAATTTCATAGGTAAGGACCCAATATAATACTAGCTGCACCCCGCGGTTTCACCCGCATAAGCCTCGATCCCGTGGTAATAACGGGATAGAATATAAAAGAATAGAATAATTTATTGTTTAAGAAATTACATTCGAATGCGTTGATTCCTGGAACTCAGACTAGGATTCCCTGTGTCGTGAGATCCAGGCTCCTTTGTTCCGTTTACATTTATTGCTATAGATGTAATAGAATATATATACATTACAATAAATTTCCTAATTTCATATAATCTACTCGTAATCTACTAGAAAAGGAATATACAATATAAACTAATATACAAAGACAACAGCAAATAACCAAGTGTGTATGTATATTTTGTGTGATTGTGATAGTGTGTGTATGTGTGACATGGTGTGTTTGTCTGGGTGTAAGAATTAGGATAAATGTGTCGGTGTTGAGAATTTAACCTGAGGATGTATATAATTATGTGGATGTTTGTGATATAGAATAATAAATAAATATATAAAAAGAGATATGTATCAGTACCTATCAAAGCACTTGTTTTTTTAAATTTTATTATCAAAAGTCCTATATTCTAACCCAAGTCATGGTCTACCCATGCGCCAAATTTTGTCCAAATCGTTTTAGCGAGAAAGCGTAACAAACAAACAAACAAACAAAACTCATTTTCGCATTTTAGTTAGGATTTACGTCACTTACATTATCCTGTGACCCATGAAACCATGACGACCTCTTGCTTAGAATCGCATTTAATGAAATGAAAAATGGAAAGAAATGCTTTTTGGTGTTATTATAGTCTGAAACACCATCTTTTTTCCTGACAGCTTTCAGGAAAAGCGAGAAAGGTTTGCTGCCTACCATTTTCAGGAATACAGACATTACGTTATGTTTATAATATAGTGTCACTTGTTTACCAGTTAGAGGAGTTATCTAATGATTAGGTAATACATCAGTTAGCGAGGTTATGTGTTATTGTACACAAATGCACGTGACGTGTGACACAGCAGAACTGATACGAAGCCGGTAATTTGGGAAAGTGTGTGACGGTCATCTGTCACGTGATCTGTTAGAGAAATATATTATATATATCTATGGTGTTGACTGTTATATTGTCAGTGTTTGCTCTCTGTCGATATCTACGATGTGACTCTTGAGACCATAGCTTGAAACACGTATATGTAATAAAAGCTAAGCTAAATACGGAACATGCACTTACATTGGATATTTACCCTTAAGGTCACAGTACACTATATTAACTTAGTTAGTATGGGTGTACGAAAATGATGTGAAAGAGCGGAGCCTTCTAAAACAGGCATTGTTTGCCTAAAAGGAGGCTCCAAACACGATTCAAATGTAATTTTCTATTGACACAATAAATTATTTGTATTTATTTGTATTTGTATATCATTTCAGCCAAAAGACGTCCACTGCTGGACATAGGCCTCCACCAAAGGATGGTCCGAGGTTACCGCACGGTCTCCCGTGAGGCGGCGAGCCTCCTTGCCGGACTACCGCCATGGGATCTGGAGGCAAAAGTCCTCGCGCATATGTGGGAGTTGCGCGAGGAGGCGAAACGCCGGGGCGTAACTCCGCTGCCGCGAGAAATCGCGGCACAGCGGACAGAGCTCCGGCGGGATCTCATGGCGGCATGGAGAGTGCGATTGTCGCAACCCAGCGCTGGGCACGCCACAATTGTGGCGATAAGTCCCCTCTTTGAGGAGTGGCTAGAGAGGCGCCACGGCGTCCTCACCTTCCGCCTGACACAGGTCCTCACCGGACATGGTTGTTTCGGGAGGTTCCTGTTCAGGATAAAGCGGGAGGAAACGCCCGGGTGTCACCACTGTGTGGATCGCCCGGAGGACACGGTGGAGCATACGGTGGAGGTCTGCCCAGCTTGGGCGGAGCACCGCCGTGTCCTCACGGAGGCGATCGGCGGCGGCGATCTCTCGCGTCCGGCCCTGGTTCAGGCCATGGTCCGGAGCGAGAGTGCATGGGAGGCCGTCACCTCCTTCTGCGAAGCAGTAATGCTCGCGAAGGAGGAGGCGGAGCGCGCGAGGGAGAGGCAAAATGCGCCCCCTCGCGCCCCTAGTCGCCGCAGGAGACGCCCCGGGCGTCGGGAGTCGCGAGCCGACTTCCGGCCACCGTAGGCGCGGGCTTGCGGACGGTGAGCAATGGGTAGCTCGCCGTCCGATAGGGACCAGGCCCGGGTCGACGGCGCGTTGTGTTCCACGCGCGCCTCAAAGAGATGTCAGCACCAACTGACGGGGTCCGGAAGGGCCAATGCCTGCCGGGGTCGCGGGTTTGTCTGAAAGGGATATCGCGACCTCGGCACACAGGCAACGGAAGGAACACGGGTGGGTTTTAGTCAGTAAAAGTCTGACACGCCCTCCCGCTCCACCCAGAGCGGGAGAAGTTATTTGATAATTTCCCATCCAAAAAAAAAAAAAAAAAGGCCTCCACCAAGCACCACCACTTCGACCAGTTCTATGCTTCTCGCTTCCAGCGGATTCCTACTGCCTTCACAAGGTCATCGGTCAAAAAACACACTTATTGTGACAACTTAATTTTTCTCGATTTCTAAAGAAACATCGGCTTGAAGTTCTAATAGCAGCTACTCCGCGTGTCGTCATTAGTCTGAATTTAGTTAAGTGAGTTCTATTGCCAATTCTCATCAAGTATTGGCAGTAGGCTTCTCTACAAATGCAACATTCCATGTTCCAATAGCCCATAGAAAATTTAACAAGCAGGCCCAAACTTATTGAGAGCCAATGCAAAGAGTGGAAAGTATCAATAACATTGACAACACACTGGTATGAAAAAGTCTATTACATAAATTGTTTTTCCACTCACTGTCGTCTTCCGCCCCTCTCCCATATTCAAGTTGAAGATGCATTAGTAATATAACCTTCTGATTGAAGTCAGTTTTTTGTTTTCATTACCAAGAAATCATAATATTGTAAGACCTGGGAATATGTAACGAGCTAGGTTAACACGATGCAATATCCTTGCAAAATGTTGAGCAAGATAATTTAGGAGGTAATAATGTTTATAGTGGTATTTGTGACACCAGATGGTGCAGAGATTTAAATCTTCAATAAACGGTACTGTAATAACATCTTAGAAGGCAATAACATTCGACATATTAGACACTTTCCTTGCATTTGAAATGTCAAATGAATATTCGATGATTGTAGGTGAAGATAAATTGGAAGGCCTGTATCAAGTGGAACGATTGCATGGAGAATGCAATGAATATATAGATTGGACACAAGAAACTGAGAACTAAGTGTTGTACTAAGAGAGTGTCATGGACTTCGATAGAATGGTTGATTTATTCAATGATGTTAAAATATTGCCAGCTCAAAAACATTTTTACTTCTCAAATAAATATTATATTAAACGTTTTATTTCTGCAACCTATGATGTCAATCTTTAATTCCTTAACAAATATCCTCTTCGCAAAAGATTGTTATATAAATAAATTGTTCAATAAAATCTGTAAGCAATGAGCGTACACCATTAGAATTGCAATGCTGTTCTAATTTAATAGCAATTTTAATTGATATTGAATTTTAATTCAGTTTTGTCGTAAACTTGTCTCCATTTAGACATAACATGCCTACTAATGTGACATAGAAGGCGTCATTGTGCCCATTTTACATCTAACGTCATTAATATCTGTACTTATTGTAATTGGCTTGAATATTACCTCAAAGACTACAAGACTTGCTGTCCAGTATCTATCTATCTATCTATCTATCTATATACTGGACAGCAAGTCTTGTAGTCTTTGAGCTAATATTCTCACTATTTAGTATTGTTAAGACCTTTATATACAATATGTAAAAAATACCTTGTCCGATACCCAAAGGGGCACTGCAATAATATTACCAAAAGGTTATATATATTTTTATTTAAAATAAAAAGTTATTGCTAAAAGTTCGCATTTTTAGTACCAAAATTACCCAAAATACATTGCAAATTAGCAAATTTTCAACAATAGTCATAAGTTATGACTTGTAGACACCCGCTGACGACCGACGGCCGCCCTCGCCCCATGTTATAACCCGGTAAAATTCCCTATTGAACAAAAACGTGGTATTTTTTTTTTTCTTATTTCCTTATTTCCACATACATCTCTCAGTATATGTACGATAGGCGAAAGCGTCAAGGTATCCCGCGAAATTCAAATTTTCTAACGTTTTTTGCAATTTGCAAGTCAGTATCATGTTCTATGTTGATCTAAATATGATTCGCGGCCGTATCAAATGTTTAATTATAGAATTACATATAATCATAAAAATTATCAATACAACTCTCTAAGTTCATGTAACCCCATTGAATGACTATTTCATGAAATCATGACATTTGACAATTATTATGCTAACTTATGGAGTTGTACCTATTGCTGATTGTAATGATTATAATTAGTGTTTTATGTTTAGTGTGTTTTTAGTTTAATGTGTGATTTCCTGTGCGAGTCCCAATAAATACTTTTTCTTTCTTTCTTTCTTTTATGTAAAACCATATTTGTTACGGTCGCGAATCATATTTTAATCAACATACAACCTGACACTGACCTGCAAAATGGAAAAAAACTCAAGAAAATTTGAATATCGCGCTTAGCGCATCTCCCTTACGAACACCCTTCCGGATCGGACAGGGTCTTGCTACATATGTTTTACACGCTTGTGTAGGTAGTAATGTTTAATTTTATCATCATAATCAATAGCATATAATGTAGTATATATAGTAGGTACTCTAACCACTTGCATCTACTGCCATTTTCCCATTGTTTACTTCTGTGACTAATGCGTTCTGTCAGATTCTTATTTGTAATTAAAACATCGTTGTGAAATAAGTTGATGATCTTTACGTCAGAAGCCTTTTCTTGAAACATTCCACTAATATAGGAGTGACGTTTCCAAAAATCTTCTTGCATCATGTACAGTGTAGGTATTTGTTTACTTGAAAACGGCCTACCTACCCATTACGAAATAGTATCAAGTGTGGTGACGAAATTCATTGGAATTACAAGGCCGGTCGAATGTCATCAGTGATCGCAAAAATACGACGGAAGAATTCTTAATTAAAATTTGCATCTCGTATTTTCTAAGTGAGACTTCTAGGTCAAGTTTAGTAAAATCTGCAAGTTTCCATATATTAGCAGTAGTATGTAGTGTGGGTAACAAAGCCTTATATATATATCTCCCTGGTTGGAGGCTCCAGCATTTTCGTTGGAGCTTTTCTTGTGCACAGCACATTTCCCACTTAGTATATGTGGATGATATGATGATAACTTCTTGTCACTGTTATTTACATAGCAGGTAGTAGTATTCGAATTTGTGTGGGGTAGGTACCACAACAAAAAAGTGAAAATTAAATACTATTTACAAAAACAAAAAAAAAACACTTCCAAAAAAAACTCTACAAAGTGAAAAATAACTTTAATTTCGGAAGCCGAGAAGTTATTAAAAAAAAAAAAAACAACCGACGAACTTCGAAAGACATCGACTTCCAAAATTAAAGTTAATTTTCACTCTGTAGTGTTTTTTTTTTTTTGTAAGAAGTTTTTTTATTAAGTAAGGTTTAATAAATAAATATTACTCTTAACTGTACATTAAATTTATTGTTCTGCATCGGCGCATTACGGAATGTATAAATCCGTCAATACGTCACTACTGTTGCAGTATCTTTTTTTTGTCTATTCTTTGACATTACCCGTGTATTCAGTACCATCTACTGGCATCTCCATTGTATTTGTGTGATCAACCCAATAATTCTTGACCTCAACGTTTTTTTCCAACATTGTTCTACACTCCTACAACTGTTTTATACTCTGTCCTTCGCACAACGCATGGTTAGTTAAAGTGTATCGTTCATAATTTCACGGATGGATAAATGTTACGCATTCACAATTAAATGGAGTGCGAATTTGTTGTTTAAATTGCTTTTCAGTGGGTCGTTTGTGGACATTGTTTGGTTGTTATCAAGGCTTTAGTTTATAGCATGGAGCAGGCAGAGCGTACTGTCACAGTATAATAAAGTAACAGTATTATATCTCGACAGTGCCTTTGAAATAATTACCTATGGTCGCTCGGTAGATAAACCTTCCGAGTCCATACGAAACTGCCGCGAACTCGATACTGTTGCGTACTGATATACACTGAGATTTCGAAGCGCGTTGTTTCGTTTTCTATGAATATACTGTTACTTATTTACACTGTGGTAATGTGCAACCTTAGGCTTTCAAACGTGTGTGTCTGGATTGAGGAGCCAATCTCATATCGGAACGAGGGTACTACCAATATTTAGTAGTAAATTAGCCGATTTTGTAGGCCGGATCCTGGAATTTGTAGTAAAACCCTTAAAAAGTTATACGACGTTAAAGGTGGCTCCTCAATCCTGACGTCTGGATTGAGGAGCCACCTTAGAACTCGAAAACTAGCCAACGGATATTTTTGAAAATTTTGTAGGATTTAGTAGTACTTTTGCGTAATCTCTACAAAAAAAATGGGGTTTGTACGGTCGTACCCTTGTTTGTGAAAACAAATAAGCAGTGTATTGGACGCTGACATTTTTGTTTGATTGACTTTTTAAATGTGTCTTTTTCATCATTATTTCAAACATAATGTTACTTTTTCTGTGTTTAACCAACCTGTCTGTCGATTGATTAAGTTAATTAACTTTGGCTAACCACTAATTTGGGGTGCGAGTTGAGTTATAATGAACTTTTTTTTTCGAGGAAGTCAACATTATTAAAAAAGAAATAAGTAAATACTTTCTCGTGCCAAACTGGCTTACTTCAATTTCCTGATGAGCTACTGTTATGTTTATTTTGAATTTTATGGACATTCACTGAACAATGATAGCAGTCGTATAGCTTTTTTAATTTTTATCTTTTCTGACGTAACGTGCTTTCTGAGGTACGGAGGAGCCTCGGTATGTAAACATGGTCACCCATCCACGGACCTCACCCGGCAAACATAGCTTAACCTGCACACTTAGCATGACAACCATAGAAACGGGTTTTGTCGACGGAAGAATAGACAAAATGACAGATTGTGATTGTTTATCTGTCATTTAGTCTATTCTTTCGTCGACAAAACCCGTTTCTATGATTGCTACGCGTGCTGATGGATGCCGTGCGGCTGTTATTACTAGCCACGAGCTCCTCTATATTTAGGTCACATTATTCGTAAATTCTTAAGGTTTAATTAAGAAGGTCGTTCTCCCACGCCCATTAAATAAATGTAATGAACAATTTCCTTGTGTGTTCGGAAACAGCGCTATTTACACATAACGACTTTGATAGTATCTGTCATTTAACACTTTCGACGCCATGCCGCCATATATATTAGAAGTGAACCCTCCGGGAGGGTTGCCGGCATTAAGTTTGCGCTAAAGTTAAATATCGTGGACGGTCAACGGCATTAGGTTTAAAACCGTGTTGATAGAACAGTGTAAAACGAAGTAAAATAGTGTTTTCAGGGGGTCTTGTTGCTATACGTAGTTTCCAAACTTTTAAATTTTTAGTGAATCATTTATAACCGAGCAAGAAAAAAAGTCCTTCGATTTTAAAACCAATGCAATTCTAATCACCTACGCAAATCTTGTTAAAATATACATCTGATTTTATTTACAAGCTTTATTATGCTGTATTCGCTAAGAAAAACCTACATTTAAAATGTGCCCTCCGTGACGGCTCCCGGCATCCCATATACAACTAGGTGAACCCTCCAGGAGGGCTCCCGGTACTGAAAGTGATAGTTTATGTTCTCCGTAAGGATTTTCTTTTAAAAAAAACTTGAATTTGACGAGGAAAAGTCTAACGATTAAACAATTTGCCCTTAGTTCACCTTTCATTAAAACCAGGGCTTCAATTAATTCCTCAGTAGGCAATTACCTACCTCACTGATTTGTTACGCATAATCCTTCATCATACCTAACAAGGTAATGAAATTATCATTTTTCTTTAATTATTCAGTAGATTATGCACAAGAAATGATCTGTTCATGATTAAAAACAATAGACAATCATGAGGACGGTTCTAAACGACAGATTTATATTTAAATTAGTTCGAATAATGCTCTTAAATTAATGGCTCGTAACGACTAATAAACTGGCCAGTGTCATCTGAGGGTTATATAGTTAACTACCCCGTTGCATGATCTCGTGGGTTCGATTTCCATATCTCGCAAAGTGTTATTGGGTGTTTTTCCATTCGGAATTTCTCACTAGCAGCCACAGACCAAATAAAAAGACCAAGAAATAGCGCTGCGAATAATATAGCTATGCATGTCAAAACTACACCTCTGCTCTATGCATACACGCTCACACGCACTCATTTACAATCAAACTACACCTCACTAAGTGCACACATGTTTACGAAATCGGCCTCACGCCACTGTTGACAGTGCTATGTGTTGGTTTTTATTTGGTCTGAGGTAGCAGCTCGGTGTTTGCAAGTTACTGCTGTGACGGGCCCGTGCCTCGGAAAGCACCTAAAGCCGTCCTGCGTCTGATCTCTCTCCAGTCGTGACGGATTACCGTCCCATCGGAGTTGTGCACTATTTACCTCCTGCGTTTTTGGCTAATAACCGTTGAGATTACCCGCCGGCGCCGTGACCGAAATTCGATCGCTTGAGGGATTTTTTTTCATCTTGTACTGTGCCACTACTGGGCCTACCCGAAATTCTTATAGGAACTCTTTTCCTGCGCCACCTCGAACCAGCCTTCATAGTACGCGTGCATTTAATCTCGCCATCTCTTTCTGAGTGGGGGTATATTATAGTAAGTTATTTGAAGGGTGGCAATTATAGGACCTCCTGCAGGCGATAAAACTCCGTGCGGAAACATACAGATTTCAAATTGCGTCTTTGCGTTGGCGCGGAAAATTAACACATTTTTAAAATGTGTTAATTAAAATCTAAATTAAAATCTCTATTTATAGATTACTGTCTTGACCATGCCAATGTGTATTTTTAGCTATCCATAATTACTTAAGTATTCAAACGCGTGTAAGGTGTATAATTTTTATGCAAACACAAGAATAACTTCCGACACAACTCACACAACTGCAATTTCCGAAAAGTCCGTGATCGTGATTATACTTGTAATTTGACCTTAACCATTAATGCTAGACTGCTGTGTATCATATATTTAAACGTCTGTGTACATACAATCACGAAACGAAAATTAGCGACAAAGCTGTTAAAAAAAAAAAAAAAAAAAAAATGATTTCCTAGCTTTTGTTGCCCGCGGCTTCGTCCGCGTAGATGTCGGCAATTATCCCACGGAAATATAGGTACTACCAGGATAAAAAGTTACCTACATCCGAACACAGATCATGGGCTACCCACGTGCCGAATTTCATCTTAATCTGTTCAGTCATTTTAGCGTGAAACCGTAATAAACAAACACTCACTTTTGCATTAATAATACGTATTTATGACAGTTAGGTTATCAGATACGGCCAAAATACCAGCGTGAAAATACCTCAATAAAATAATTTTGCCCTTTATTTTTGACATGATCTTGTTTACTTCACATTTGTCGGTTTATGCAAAAAATAAAATCGTAGGTCGAGTACCTACGGGCAAGGCCTGGCCTTGCTCTAGAATCTAGATAGAATATCTTAGTTAACATCTTAAACGGAATGCATTCTTCCACGTTCTTTACTTAGCTTTTATTATATTTTCTGTGACTCAAACACTCAAAGCACCTTGTTTTTTGGTTATTATTGTTTTTGGTTGTTGTGATCTATTTACAGATTCATACTTTAAGTTATCATTAATTCCGTGTTATAGAAAAAGTTTAATGGTGGAAAATTTAATTAAATTAATTTTAAAAAGTTAAAAATATAATAAAATAATTGTTTATTTCTTAACCAAATCAAGACAATAAGTTGATGATTGGAGCCTCCTTTTAAGCAAAAAATGTCTGTATTAGGAGACTCCGCTCGTCCATAACAAGATAGTTTTACAAAAAGAAGAGTGTTACATTATTAAGATTGTGATATTTTTATTTTTATAAGTCAAAATGTATTGTAACGAAATTTAATTTTAATGACTACCTAGTTTTAATGTAAATTAGTTTGTGGGTGAATGAATTTTTTAATTTTAATTGTAATATGGATATTTAATTTTAAATGATCGATTGCATTGTAATGTACTTATTTTATTTTAAGATGTAATGAATTGTATGTATTTGTGATTAGTATCCAATATACTAATTACAAATACTAGACTTTTGCCTTAGTAAATAAATAAATATATAAATAAATAAATTATTTATTACACAGTATGGGGACGGGGATGGTTTGTGTGTGTTTTGTGCGTGTATATGTAGGTGAGTGTGTGTGTAGAGAATAACTGCAGTGCTATTCTGTAACAATCTCACCGTGAAAACTTGGGTGAAGTGAGCGTGGAGTGTGCTGTCATTCCACAGGGATTGACACTATTGACAGCTCACTTCACCCAAGTTTTCACGGTGCGATGTTTACAGAATAGCATGGCTGGTGAGTTAAGCTACGTGTTGCAAGAGCGCCTCAGTAAAATTTAATAAAAAAACAGATCGTATTATTTTTGAGTCTGGCGGGTTCGCACCTGTATGTTTCCAAGTAATGGATCTTGTAAACGGCATACTGCGCAAAGAAACACTAAAGTAATTAAATGCTAAGAGTATTTTAAACAGTAAAGCAGACAATATTTCTTCCTAAAATTATATTAATTAATATTATAAATGCGAAAGTGAATTTGTTTGTTACGCTTTCACGCTAAAACAGCTGAACAGATTTAGACGAAATTTGGCACATGGGTAGACCATGACCTGGGTTAGGAAATAGGATGCTTTTTATCCCAGTATTCTCACGGGATCGAGACTTGTGCGGGTGAAACCGCGGGGCGTAGCTAGTCTTTTATATTTATCCGTATAATAACATATTTTTATTGTAATCATATTTTTCATAGGAAAGAAAAGGCCGAAAAGGGACGTCGCTTTATTAAATCAACCTACGGAAAACCTAATTAGTAGGTACTCGTCACAGATCTGCACCCGAATTGCGAAAAACTCGATCAATCACAATCTGTTTCATTTTGACAGTTCAACAACATTCATTGCGTTATTTACGTTGTTGAGCAGAGACATTTTTGGAACATATTTATTTATTTAACACTTTAAGCACACAATGTACAGAGGCGGACTTAATGCCATAGGCATTTTCTACCAGTCAACCTTTGGGTGATGCAGAGATAAACAGTGGTAGGTGCAATATCGAAAATCGTGGAATAAATATTTATTTAAATATAAGGATATACATTATACCTATTAACATATCGTCGTTGCGCGTGCAAAAGTCGCTATGTGTTATTTCATGATTTTCGGTTTTTTATGCAGTTTGAATAGCTATTTCAATACACACATACTGTTAAAACAGCTATGTGATAAATGCAATATTTAAAGAGTTACGGAATGTAGCTATGTGACATTCATACATCGAAAGTTCCATATAAACACACTAAATATGTATTAAAGTAAAAGTAAATTGTTTGAATAGGTACTCAAGGTATTTTTTGAGAAAATCAGTTTTTTGCGTCTCCTGTAAAGTGTGTAAAAAACACAGCGATTATGGAAAGCGCAGCGACGATATGAAGCAATGTATAGCAATATCATTCAAAATGATTCAGATTATGATTGATCATGTGATACGCAATTTGGGTGCTGAAAACAAGTGTTGCCCATAATAATAAAGCCATTAGGTATTATGTAGCACCATTGTATGTTTTATATTTATGGTTTATTTGCCACTTACCCCGCATTATAGCATCGGGTTTCACCGAGACGATACTATTGTCATAGATTAAGGCTTTGTGCAGACTAGCGCGACGCGACAACGGTTATTGTTATACCGTGAAGTTTTCCTAGAAACTGTATTGTTCGAGTCGCGTCACGCCGTCGCGTCGCGCTGGTCTGAACGAGCCTTAATACAGATGGGATACTCCGCAAAATCATTTAAATAAAAACCCGCCCAAGTGCGTCTCGGACCACGCACAATGAAGGGTTCCGTTGTTGGGATGGATTTTTCGTAAAAACAAACTTAACATTGTAGTTGAAAAACATGTTCTCCCATACGGAATGTATGGGAGACCATGTTTTTCGAACTGCATATTTAAGTTGGTTGATTATTACTCGTTAACTTTTACAGCCTACTTAGCTATGAAAGTTTTCCTTTTAATTTCGTTATATATACTACTGCTGTGATTTTTTTCACAAATCCAAGTACAACTATTTAGCTGGCAGGGGGGGGGGGGACACTTGACTCTAACATAAATTAACACTTTTTGCTTAATATTTTGTGAAAGGATCCCTGAATCGAAAAATGGTTTTACAAATTCGCAATATTTTTGAACGAACTTTCCAACGCTACCCCACACTATGGGATAGAGGAGGAAAAAAAAACATCCCCACTTCAGGCGTACCGTAAAAAAATATTTTTTCTTGATTTTGTTTTACCACTTTGTCGGCGTGATTAATATGTATGTATACCCATGCCAAATTACAGCTTTCTACTAACCGTCTCTGAGCTAAGCCGCGGACAGACAGACGGACATGGCGAAACTATAAGGGTTCCTTGTTTACTACGGAACCCTAAAAAGCGACTCTTGCTACGATACAATAAATTGCAATTCAGGTCGCACAGCACTGCTATTCACCTAGAAGTTGCCTCTCTTTCTATCGCGCAACTCTTAGATCTTCTGACTACGTTACACACACTGACTTGGCCCAGCAAGACGGGCCCGCCGCGTATTTGTAGCTTCATACCTAAACTGCGGAGTGTCCCATCTGTATTTATCTGTGTTCATTGTTGAAGATATAAATTCGCTAATGGGTCTGTGAAAATATAAGTACGAAGGTACAAACGAAGTGCTTCGTTTAATTAACATGATACTTTGTTATAGTACGTTTGTTTTGATGCCAGTTTAACGAGTTGTTTATATTTACAGGTAACTAATACCTACTGGCAATATCTTTTGTCTTTAATAAAGGGATTATTTTTGTTATAAAGTGTTTAGTAACATTACACTCGCGACAATCTAAGAAGTCCGATTTGACGTTTGGTACTCGTCTATCGTTTTATTATACGTAATAAATCAATATGTTTCGAGAACAGATTTATAAAGCAACCGATTTTTTTTCCATGACTACACAAAGTACCTAGGTATTTTTAAAGCTGTCAAATCGGATTTCTTATATTGTCGCGAGTTTAGTTATAGTTTCTACCTCTCTCTTAATATTTTGTTGTGCCCAACAGGGTCCCATAGTGATATCATTGAATCTTAAGCTGTCCCCTAACTCATTGCAGAATACAATAAATTATTGGGTATTGAGTATGTTCACCAAAGAAAATGTCTCCTAGACGGCGTTGTTTAGTGAGACCGAGATTTAGATTTTCATTATGTGTAAGTCTTCAAATCGTCTCCATTATCATAATTATCTCATGATTGGCAAGTCTAACCGATGCTAGGGGTTCGCTTTCCAATCATAAAATAATTAACAGAATTCAAACTCAAACTCAAAGCATTTATTTCAAATAAACCAATTACAGGCACTTTTGAATTGTCAAGGGGTCGGTCAGTCAGAAAGATGAAGCTAATTGCCCATTCCAAAGCGTAGTAGGTTCCTATGGAGAAGAACGGGCAAGAAACTCCACGAACACTCTTTTAAATCAAATCTCTTTTAATTAAATCAGAGCAGTAGCAAGCATAGAACAGATAAAAGAGGTAGGAAGTATAATACGGTACAGCTATTTAATTACGCAACACATCGTTCGTAAACGATTACGACTAATCTGTTTCATTTTGACAGTTCAACAACATTCATTACGTTATTTACGTTGTTGAGCAGATTTTTTTTTCGAACTTTTGATGCTATGGATTAGCAATCTGTTTCAAAGCGATTCAGTTTTTGATTGATCGTGTATTACGTAGTAGGATAGTTTCAAGTACCTACAATAAATAGCCTGCAGCGTTACTTCCTAACAACTATTTATTAAACATTGAGAAACTATAAGCAAGAAGGTATATAATTATACAGCACATAGTTAAAAAAACGATGTATGAATGCATCACAATGCATGTATGTATGTAAATAAGTTTTTTACTGACTACATGACGACTAATAAACTGAGTTCAAGGACTATGCAAGACATATACCATTAAGTACATATCCGTGCGACGACAAATCGCACAAAACTTCTTCGATAATTAACAACAACTGTTATCCTTGATTGTAAAAATGAGGAATCATACGAGTCTGATATAAATAACACCTTAAATAAAATTATTACTTGGTTAGATAAAAACGCTTTAAAAGTTAACTTAGAAAAAACTAAAATAATCAATTTCAAAACACAGAAAAGTAAATATACCCACTTTAAAGTATCGCATAGAGATCAAATAGTAGAACAATTACATAAAACAAAATTTCTTGGTATAACACTTGATGAACATTTCTCCTGGAAGCAGCATATCGATGAAATATGTATGAAAATCAATAGGTTTGTTTTTGCATTAAAGAAAGTTAAAAATGAGACATCCAGAGAAACTGCTTTAATGGTGTATCACGCCTATGTTTGCTCCGTCATCCGGTATGGTATAATTGTCTGGGGAAACTCTTCTGAAATTGCTAGAGTTATGTTAGCACAAAAAAAATGCATACGAGCAATTTTCAATATGGGCTGGACTGATTCCTGCAGGCCAGTGTATAAATCACACAACCTTCTCACAGTTCCTTGCATTTATATATATGAAATCGCTAAGTTTGTTAAAACAAATTATTCACTTTTTGAACTTAATAATAATACAAATAAACGTAAAATCACACAATATTTATTAAAAATGCCTGTCCCTAGGATCGAACTATTCCGACGCAGTTGCGTATATATGGCGCCACTTATTTATAATTCAATTCCAAATTTTATAACTGATCTTCCTTACAGAAAATTTTGCGTAGTACTAAAAAAATGGCTCATTTCACAAAGTTATTATTCAATAGGTGAATTTCTAAAAAAAACTTCTTGTAGGTCCTATCATTTCAGGAATGCATTGTAGACTAAACTTAAAATATATAAAATCTGCGATTGTAGATATAATTTGGTTTAGTTTATTGTGCCAAATGTATTAATATTTTTTTTATTACTTTAGTTCTGTTGTGTAAATTGAAGATTGATTTACTTTAAATAATTTCATGTTTAGTAAATATTTTCAACTTTAGTTATAGTTAATTGCTTATTTAAATAAGCATTACCATTAATATTTGCATGCCAAAATATGGCGAAATGTGTCATCGCACAAGAATTGATATTTATTAACACCTTTGTAACCGCATTTATAGCAAATAAATGACTTTGACTTTGACTTTGACTTTGACTTTGACAACCTTCTATCATTAGTAATTAATTGTCACCTGTACTCTTTTTTTTTCTTTTTTTATATGTATTTTATTTTCTTGTCTATGTGAGGAGGCTTGTAATTAGCGATTTGAAAATATTACACTATATATAATTTTTATTTGTTAGTCTGTAAGCCTTCTTTAAAATGAAATAAATAAATAAATAAAATAAAGTATCATGGATCCGGCAAGAAAAACCAAGTAATTGAAACCATAAGAATGCGTATAACAATTCCAGATGACAACTACATAAAAATAGTGATGTAACTACGGAAAATCTCGTTCACTAATGTCATTGAATGAACATTCGAATGAATGTATTCTTGTCACGTCCCTCGGGACGATACCAGATAGCAACGAAATGTTAAACGTGCCTACAACCGGATGCCAAATATCCGGGAACCCGTAATATATAACAATGAGATCTGAATTATGTAATATTTGTTGAGGAAAAGTTACTTTTATGTCACGTAAAGGTACAGAAAGGGAATATAACGACAAGTAGCTTGCTAGAATGCCGTCTATTTAGTAAAAATCTCACTGTGAAGTGAAGTGGATTATAAGGTGAAGTCAGCTATCATTCCACGTGATTGACATTATAGAAAGAAAGAAAGAAAGAAAGAAAGAAAAATAAATTTATTTGTCACAGAAACACGTGCATAAAAAAAAAAAGATGATAAACTCGAGTAAATAATAAGGAAAATGAAACAGAGTAGATTTAAATACAATAACGAGCACAAAACAGAAAAAGTCGGCAGCTGCTGGCACGTCATGACTGTGACAAGAAGGCTTCCACTCAGCATGATGCTATGCTATGGAGACCCACAGCACAGCGCTGATTTTCAGTGGTCACCCGAAAGAAACGTACGACGACGACGTCGAACGTACGTTCGATTATGACTTCTCACTTCACCTAAGTTTTCATTATGAAATTTTTACAGTATAAGGCCGCGTCCTATTTAAAAGAGACCGTCGCGCGAATACGCGATCGTCGTGTTCATATGTCACTATTTGTTTGGTGAACCTGAACGCGTCCGGTTTTCCGAACGAAGATGATCGAAGATGACCGGGGTAAGTCCGATTATTTTCTTTTCTTATGATCTCGCGAATTGCAATAGCTTAGGTATTTTATTCTAAATTCGGGTTCCATCTAGTTTGTTTTAATAAATGGTGTTTATGCTATTATTCAATTAGGCTATTAATTAATCCGGAACCAAGCTAAAAAGAAGGACTTATCTCCGAAAATCTATAGGTACTTCCACCATAGTGTCTTCTACTTTTCATAGAATAGTGGACAATAATAAATGAAATTTTCCAAAAATTTAAAAACTCCTTAGAATCAATATCAAAATATTTTAGAATATTGTCAAAACATCGAATAAAATAAAATAAAAAATAACACAAACCTACTCAGGCACTTATGATACGTCACAACCTAGGTGCAGGTTGGAGGTTTTGGAATATATATAATTATTATGAACATTTTAAGATAAGCGGAAAAGTTCAGCCAGGGGGACGCGAGCGCAATGCCTACTAAGATTTTTTGTACAAGCCAATATAATTTGCGTTTTTTACCTACTATGCCAAGAAGTGAAAGTCATCCTCCAGCTCAATTACAGTCAGACCTTGGATCAGGTCGCACGTTGTCCTGATTCGTCACACTGACTATCAGATTCAGAAGTTATTTTTATTTCCCGTCCATTATTTTTCCTTTAATTATATTGTTTTTGAAGTCGTGGGGGCAATGAATTGCATTATTTTTTGTTGATTTTGGAATTTAAATTGATTGATGATCAACTAATATGATGTTTCATTTTCAGTATTTATTATATTCATCAATATGACAGCTTAAAGGAATGTTTCATTTTCAGTATTTATATACAATTTTATTGTTGTAGTTGCATAACATTAACCCCTCCTAACCTTAGACGGAGGGGACATTTCGCCAGTTATGTTTAAGTAGTGTAGTAATAGGGGGCGAGCCTATTGCCATCAACCGGGCACAAATTCAGACTCCGGGCTGCTTCTGAGAAATACCGATGCAAAAATCCAATAATGCGTAGCCCAACTCGGGAATCGAACCCAGGACCTAGTCCCAGTCAGCCATATTTCTTATTTTCATACAGTAATATTGCCAAATTAATCAAAACAGCTAAATATTTGACAGCTATTTGCGACGTTGCCAACTTTTTGGATGAACGCTCCTAATCAATGTTTTTTCCCAGAAATAAGTACAATTTACTTATTCCAGTAACATTATTATTTTCCTAGTTATATCATTTCCGTGGAACGCGACCACAACTAAGTACGTAATTCTAAGTACACAGTGTACTTAATGATGAAATCTATTAAAATCATTTGCCTGTTTTAACTTAAATCCATTGCTACTGTCACAAACGCGTCATTTAATACTAGGTAGTGATACATTTTCTGAATGTAGGTACTTATTCACAATAAATAAGTTTCCACGGCTATGTCGGGAAATCCCTATGAAATACCTACTTAATAGAAGTAATCTATGAACTGTTATTGACTACCGCGTTGATATGTGGTCGCAAACGCAGTAGCGCGTTAATGGGTAAAAATCTGAAATATCTCAGCCTCCAGGGGCAGCAGTCTCGAGTTCTCGACATAGATAGCGATCGCTATATGACCGAATTCGGTCGCTAATTCCTAATGGCGTCCCTCGGCGGTTAAAATTGCTTGACAAGCACGAAAAAATCACGTGCTTGTGAAGCACGTCGCGCGCGTCTAGTGACGGCATTAGGACTTTGCGACCGAATTCGGTCATATAGCGATCGCTATCTATGTCGAGACTACCGCCGCAGGTGGATCTTCGAAACTTAATTATAACATATATAACGCCTATATTTCCTGAAGGGTTAACATACCTATAGTACACCCACATTTCGTCAGTTTTGTTTAAGTCCCATTTAATAGGGAGCGAGCCTATTGCCATCAATGGGGCACAAATCGAGACTCCGGGCTACCACTGCGAAATTCCAGATGGAAAATTTTAATTATAATTAGGTAAGATATTTATGTCTAGATATAAATATCTTACTTAAGGCTTGAGGGACTTGTGGCTACGTAATAACAGCAGCACGGGTCGATCGATCAGGTTAAGCTACGCTTGCCGCGGTTGGTCCATGGATGAGTGACCATCTTTACATACCAAGACTCCTCCATGCCTCGGAAAGCAAGTTAAACCGATGGTCCCGGCTGTCATTTGTAGATCTTTGACAGCCGTTAGATGCCCAAAAGTCTAACAACCAGTCTTACCAAGGGGTATCGTATTACCCAGTTACTGCCATGGGTTGTGGAGGTAAGATAGGCAGTCACTCCATGTAAAATACTGGTATTCAGCTGCATCCGGTTAGACTGGAAGCCGACCCCAGTATAGTTGGGAAAAGGATAGGCAGATTGATATATGTAAATCACTAATACACTTACTTACATCACTTAATAGTCTTAAATATTAAAACCGAGACATCCACCCCTTCTTAATAACTCTATCACTTTGATTAACGAAGCCTCGTCAAGTAACCTGCACCAATTAACAACCTTCAGTGCTTATCTCGGTCACTGCACACACGGAATTTGCAGTCATGTGAGTGTTCTACAATATCACACTTCAACATGAATTAATTGTGATAAATGAAGCATCGATATAAAGAAAGAAAGAAAGAAAAAGTATTTATTGAGACTCGCACAGGGAATCACACATTAAACTAAAAACAAAGTAAAATTAAAATTTAAAGAATAAAGTCCCGTACAAGGCCAAAAGGCTCCTATCTCCGCATGAAGCCGCGACATTAAAAAAAAAAAATGTCGCAGCGCTGGTATTCTGATAGGGCCCGCAGTGATGACACGGATAGATACAGAATTAAATAAATATAAAAAATAAAAATAAATAGGTGTGTGAAATACAGTGAAGTGTAAAATATATGTAATCCGCGTGTCTGCATCCGACGTAACATCAGTTACTAATAATAATAATAAGAAATGCGATATGCTAATAAGAATCAAACGCAGGAGTGGCTCGTGGTTGAATGGTAACAGCGACCCGTGCGGTCAATCGAATGGTTAAGCTACGCTGGTTGGGTGACCATCTATTGCATGTCGAGATATCTCCGTGCCTCGGAAAGCACGTCAAGCCGTTGGTCCCGGATGTCATTCGTAGATCTTTGACAGTCGTTACGGGTCGTCAGAGGCCTAAAAGTTGACAACCAGTCTCACCAAGGGTTACCAGTAATTGGGTTGTGAAGGTCAGATAGGCAGTCGCTCCATGTAAAATATTGGTATTCAGCTGCATCCGGTTAGACTGGAAGCCGATACCGACATAGTTGGAAAAAGGCTAGGCATATTGAAGGATCAAACGCATCGAGATGAAATTGATTAAGATTTCTTTTATTGTTATCTACTATAGTTCCGCGCTCCAGACACGGTTTTTTTTGTCAGTGCTTTTTGTTTTTCTTTCTTTTAAGAAACGATGTTAGAAATCGTATCGTATGGACCTATACAGGTTGTCAGGGACATCGACGCGAAAACTTTTTACCATGGATTCTGAATGGATGCGACGCGGTGGGTCGGGTTCCGAAATTTCACGAAGCTATTGTAACATAAACAAATGACTGTTTGCATCGAAACTAATTGTAGCTTTGTTAAAATTTGGTGTACCGCCAAGTGGAATGTTAGTTATTGGACAAGAGGATATGGACCGAATTTGGGGACACAGTTTGCCTGACCAGACTTTATTCGTAGATATTTTATCAAATATTGCGGAGGTTTTATTACATAACATAACGCCTTTTGTTGTACGTAGGACCCTAAAAAGGCGTGTCAGGCAAAGCTAAAGCTATGCTAGAACTAAAGACCGTTTACGATTTTTCTAAATTATACGTTTGAAAAGCTTTGAAAGTATTTCTACTCACAATTACTGTAGCTTACCTGTGCTGTAGCTTATGTCTGCTGTGCTTAGCTGTGTGGGATTTATTGCTTGTGTCCCGAAACCAACCTGTAACTTTCTGTGCTTGCATTTTTTTTCGGTAGGATACCTTCAATAGGCGCCCACGCTTTGGGGATAAGACCGGGGAGTGTGGGGTTTTTACCTCACTAATTCCACCCCGGTGGTCACTATCTGCACACCGTTATCTCTAAAAAGACCGATCCGAAATCCTCTCCGTGCAGCGCCTGTAAGGGGTAGGGTCTCCCTGAAACCTAACTGTGCAAGTTTTCAAGGCAGCACGTGACCACTGTGCATCGATTTCCCTGAGGTCACTCGGTGAGCGGAGAGTCCGCACTCTGAGCGCACACGACCCTAATTTCCCGCCTGTCTAGGTGGAGAGAGTACCTACTAAAGTCTAATGACAACTCCATCATCGGCTATTCAAGCCAAAAAGGCGCCCAGGATTGAATTTCCGGCATATAAGTTATCATGGCGGATAAACCAGTGTTGCCACAAAGTGCAGGATACAGATCAATCAAAAAGATACTTATTACGGAACTAAGATCGATATCTACAAACAATTTAGCTTATCTACTTAGCACGACAAAAAACAAACAAAAAAAAAGGATTATAGTGTCTACATGTTTGTAATTTATGAAGCTTTTTTTTTTCCTTTGGCAGTTGTCTCGGAATTAGAAAAACAAAATACTGGTAGGGATGTTTATTCAAACTGCTTTTTTAAACTGTGGAGCTCGTGGCTAAGTAATAACAGCCGCACGGGTCGATCGATCAGGTTAAGCTACGTTTGCCGGGGTTGGTCCGTGGATGGGTGACCATCTTTTACATAGACGTGCCTTGGAAAGCACGTTAAGCCGTTGGTTCCGGCTGTCATTCGTGGATCTTTAAACGTTGTTACAGGTCTTAAGAAGCCCGAAAGTCTGACAATCAAGTCTTACCAAGGTACCCCTTGGTAAGACTTGATTGTCAGACTTTACCCAGTTACTGGGTTGTGGAGATCAGAAAGGCAGTCGCTCTATGTAAAATACTGGTATTCAGGTGCATTTGGTTAGACTGGGAGCCGACCCCAATATAGTTGGGAAAAGGCTAGGCAGGTGATGATGAACTGGATTTAACTATGAGTTACGTAATATTGTGTAATGTAGATTTATGAAATACTTTTTATACACCATAACGTACCTACTTACAATTTTTTACTCTTTTTTGTTAAAATTCAAAGTCATCTGTTTTATCTTATATGTCATTTGTCTTGCCAAAATGTAATATTTTTGTCAAACAGTTAAAGCTTACTGTACTTTTGAAATGGTAAATGCTGAAACTTTCCAATGCAATACGGGGTAGCGTCGAATATTCTACGCAACGACGAATTCCCGGAAAAACTGAAACTCCTAGCTGAAAACTTGTTAGACTGCATCCTCCAAGCTTGAGGGGTTCACAGGAATGTTGTTACTACTAGGAAACTAGGAAAATAGGGTTACTAGGAAAAAGCTACATAAACTTATAGTTAGATATTTAAAATCTAGCTTCTCTAGCATTAATTTCTCAGAAACAATAAACAAGTATTCTCGTCTTAATGTCTATAATTAAAAAGATAACAACACTTCATAAGAAAAAGCCATTATTACCACATAGTTATGACATAATTCTTAATAAAACAGTATCATTCGCGCATTATCACAACTATGCCAAGGGCGATCGCTCTGATAATGACCGTGGACTGGACCACACATACCTGATGCCACAGCTTAGCAACGGGCAGAAGAACAACAATGCAGTCGGCTTACTCATCCGTGAAGGCTGATCTACGCTACCCTGTGCTCGCCATCGAGATATTTAGTTACTAATGATTTAAACCATTCATCTTTAACCGCTTTAGGCGAGCTTGTTTCAAATTAAGAGCCCTATTATCTGTTAATTTATTTAAATGAGTTTTGATTTCTTGATTTTGTTGTGATTATCGTGTTCCGTAATAACTTCTTAATTCACGGAATTCTTGAAAATCTGGCGTCAAATTACAACAGTTAAAATAAGATCCGACAGTTACTAATCGGGATTTTAGAAACTGGAAGATATAATCTTTGGCATAGTTTTACCTTTGTATCCTCGGATAGAATATTTGTAGTAAGTATTTTGTAGTGTTTTGTTTTTTGTTGTTGAAATCAGCCGTGCTATTCTGTTAACATCTCACAGTGATAACTTGGGTGAAGTGAGCTTGATGTGAGCTGTCATTGCACCTAATGCTAGGGATTGACACTATTGACAGCTCACTTTATGCTCACTTCACCTCACTCTTCACGATGAGATGTTTACAGAATGGATCGACTGTTGTCATGGAACATGTGATGCGGCGTTACAAGCCGTGAGGAAAGTGAGTATTAATGTGAATGAGAGTAAAAAAAAAGAATCGATGGATTGATGGTGGGATAAATGATATGGCTAAAAAGGGGTGAAAACTGAGATAACGACTGATAGAGATTTTAGTATGGAAGCAGAAGATATGCCACTTCGAAGCCAAATTGTGTACGGGCAGGAAGCCGGTGGTATCTCTAGTCCCATTTCTTTTTGTTGCCAGTGAGCCTTCTACATATGTCTTTGCTGTGCGTAGGACCTTCGCCGCAGACAATTGATGGGTTCGTAACATTATTAGGTTATATTACGTCCACTGATGACTGACATAACGGATAATCATACGCCGCCATGTTATTACGTAGGTATTACTACCGTTCGGGAGGATGAGATGACAGTGTTGTAGGTATTGAAATTGGTGTTACGAATTTTGCTTAAGAGCAAATTATACAGAAACTGGGCAACGTCGCAAATAGCTGTCAAATATTTAGCTGTTTTGATTAATTTGGCGATATTACTGTATGGAAATGAGAAATATGGCTAACTAGTGAACTAGGATATTGATTATGAAGTGCAATAATTAATATCGTAACATAGAATATTTAGTTTTAGATGTATTAAAAGTATTTGGAAACTTTCTAAATGCCGTTTTTACACCAAAAACGGTTACAACATCAAATTCATTGTTTTATTTGCAATTCTTAATATTATTAATATTCTAGTTCACTAATTAGCCATATTTCCTATTTCCATACAGTAATATTGCCAAATTAATCAAAACAGGTAAATATTTGACAGGTATTTCCGACGTTTGACAACTTTCTGACTGACTTTCTTTTTTAATTCGTCAGTAATGTTAGTCCTAAGTAACAAGAGGCTAGTCCATTGGCAATGATGGGGCCTAAATCCAGACCCAGAGATCCTACTGGAAATCATCATCATCATCTGTCTAGCCTTTTCCCAACTATGTTGGGGTCTGCTTCCAGTCTAACCAGATGCAGCTGAATGCCAGTATTTTTCATGGAGCGACTGCCTTTCTGACCTCCACAACCCAGTTACTAGGAAACACGATACCTCTTGGTAACACTGGTTCTCAGGCTTTTGGGCTTTTGACGACCCGTAACGACTGTCAAAGATCTAAGAATGACAGCCGGGGCCAATGACTTAACGTGCTTTCCGAGGCACAGAGGAGTCCCGATATGTAATATATGCAATGGTCACCCATCCACGAACAAAACAGTATCATTATAATATAGACCATATTATATTTAAAATCAACGCGTGCCGCTTTACAAAGAACAATGTTTGCAAGTCTTAGGACATGAATATGATTTATTTAAATTCAATCTCCCGCCCATATCCGAGGTTTTGTCACGATTTTACTTAGGTATCTGTAGCACAAACCACCGTGACGTGGTCATAAACATTACCTATTACCATACTGGGTTCAGTTTGACAGTGTTGCTGGGGCCTGGTCACGAATTTATTGTTTCCCTATTGGTTTGTATGTTGCAATTCTTGAGTCAACGTTGTGAGGTCTTAAACAATCCGGTTTGATTAAACTTCGACGCAGGGCTCGGAGACGTTATTTAAAATAACGTTTGTAACAGTTCTCGTTCTTCTCTGTACAATATTTTGTTCGGAACGAAAACGAAATGAGAACGTTTTATTCCGCTGGACGCAGCCGCGCATGTCGCAGTACGCATGCATGAACTTGTTTAGTTAAATTGTACCTTATCTTCATTTCATTAAGTAATTGATTCCAATGCACTTGCTGTAAGGTTTTGTTGCGAGTTTCCTATCGATCAACCCAAAAATGGTTAAAAACGTTTTATTAACCGAGAACGATTTAAATTTTGTTCTTTTTCAAAAACGTTTTAATAACGTTCCGTTCCAACGTAACCAAAACAAATCGTCCCTTAGGTTTATAAGACAAAACCGTTTCGAAAAATATACCGTTATCGGAGCCCGTACTGTGACTTGTTAAAGCAGTCATCGTTCCAGTGTGAGAGAGAGATGAAGCTATACAGGACGAATAGCACTATCCTTATTTCACAACGGAAAGGTGATGGTTTTAACACGTCATAGTAAGGCCCCTGTTCAAGGCTTGAAACGGTCAATTTATGAAAACCTAAATAGCCAATTGATATTGCTGTTCATTGTTCTTTAATCTCTCCGACTACAATTAACATAAGAGTTACATGGGCCTTAATCATAACTGGCCCAATGGGGGTGTGGTATAGGTACAGACCTATACCACACCCACCTTTTGTCTATTTAGCCTAAGCATTCGGGGATTACAAGCAGTATATAGTAGAGGGTATAGTCAACTGAATGTAGCAGCAAGATCCGGGCTCACAAACGAGAGATCGTTAGTGTTGTCACTAAATATCTCAACAATATTAAAATTAGAGCAATATTTTATCTAATAATAATGAAAACATCGATTCCCTATAATAACAACAATGCAATATATCGTAATCAGAATCGATCGACTTCCGTACAAGACAATCGATTGCGAGGTCGACACTCGATCTTGACCGCATGATTAATAACTGCAAAACTGTGAAGTAGTCTATGGTGTTACCAATGTGTCTTGACACCACAAGGTGTCAAATTCAGTGCATTTTAATTTGGTTCCCTATTTTGCCACCATCCAAGTAATGCTGGTCATTGATATGTGTGAAGGTTCCCATCTTTGTTGTTCAAATAATTATTATGGTCTTGCTAATTATTGTTACGTTTCTACTAAGGTATGCGTATACCTCATGGTGGGGTCACTGGCTTAATAAACTTGCTGCAATGCCGATAGTGTAGGCGTTCAGCAGATGGTTACACTGTCGGCCTTTCCTTCGAATGGAGGTAAATTCATTAAAAGATTTCGTTCGATCACTAGCTACCACGTAATACAAAGTCATACCTTAACTATTTGAATTAATTATTGTATATTTATTTTATTTTAATATCTTATTTATATCATGGTATGCTGCGCCGGTCGACATCATAAAGTCCAGCGCTGGGGCTCGCATACCGTCGCAGCTAGGGTTGCCAGGTATCCGGCTTTTGCAATCGTGTCCGGCCAAATATACACAAGTCCGGCCTGTCCGGCTTTTGTCAGGCTTTTTGTCAAACCCGCCTCGCCAAAATATGCCCGTTTATTGATTGTTTTAGTTACTTTCAATGTGAAGAAGTTACAAATTACGTAGTTTATTAATATCAAAATGTGATTCATAATTTACTAAGAGTAGAGTAGGTAAGTCTCAAATGAATAACAGTAATAAATATACAAACAAAAGTATTTTTCTTTCTTTTAAAAACCAGTGTCAGGCTTTCAGAGCAAAATGTCCGGGTATATATGAATCTGTGTCCGGCTTTTCTATTTTTGGGCCCGCCAACCATAGTCGCAGCATTATGCTGAGTGATGGCCGTTTTGCGTGAATGTGACGCATATTTTCCCTCAACTTGTTCTTTTTTGTGTTTGTGTACTTTCTTTGCGTCATGTTTACCCCAAATAAACTTACTTATTTTCTTTCTTTCTTTTCTTTCAAATATTTTGGCGTGGGTATTACTTGACTTGAAATATCTGGTAGTTATTTTTATCTTGTCTATCATCTTGTTATATCATCAGATGTTACAGAGGATTCACTTCGTAAAGGCTGTAAGAAAAATATTCTCAAAATACAATTTGTCAACTGTCTCTAAAAATCTTTGTTACAGTCAAAAATATTAGAAACGGGCAAATAAGGGCACGTCTACTCACTTACTTGAATGAAAATTGGTTAGAATTTGTGGTAAGAGGTATTCTAAGACAAGGCAGTAAATATGAAAAAAGCAGCAAAATATGAGATTGAGGAGCTTGTGGCTAAGTAATAACAGCGACGTGGGTCGATCAATTACGTTAAGCTACGCTTGCCGGGGTTGGTCCGTGGATGGGTTCTTTACATACCGAGACTCCTCCGTATCTCGGAAAGCACGTTAAGCCGGTGGTCCCAGCTGTCGTGGATCTTTGACAGTCGTTAAGAGTCGTCAGAAGCCCGACAGTCTGACACCAGTCCTACCAAAGGGTATCGTATTACCCATTTACTGGGTTGTGGAGGTCAGATAGGCAGTCGCTCCTTGTAAAATACTGGTATTCAGCTGCATCCGGTTAGACTGGAAGCCGACCCCAACATAGTTGGGAAAAGGCTAGGCAGATTGATTGGCAGTGAAAAATATGTAAAGTATCAAAGAAGCTTAAATATTTAGAAAATATTGTAAGTGCTCATGTAAAAACAATACTCTTACTTCAGAATCAATCGGAAAAATAAGCTTCTTTACAAAGTTCCACTTATCTTTTATTTCACATAAACAACTTTCTGTTAAGTCAAACAAAAGTGAAGATGTTATTGTTTGTTAGCAGGTGGGTTCAAATCGGTGTCAATGACAGTAAATATTTATACAACGTTATGTACTAATATGATAATTTAGTTACATAACTTTTACCTTTAGTTATCATATCACTGACCTTACTTCCTAACTGATGTAATAGTGTGTGTTCGTTTACCTGTCAGCTGTCGAGCGCGGTGAAGCGGTTGTAAGTATTGAATACTTTAACGGGTCATGTTACGTAACTTCTGACATCGTCAATTTCTGATCATGACAGCAGTGCATAACTTTGGATGAGCTGTACAATTTGTTTGAGATAATATACCTATATATTTCTATACTTAATATCTTTCTTAAAACAGCGGGTATATTGGGAAAGAAATATGCTAGCTCTACTAAAGGTTACAAGTATGTTTAAAGGCTATTAATGAAAAATTGAATCAGCGTTGTCAGAACACTGTAGGTACTTAGTTCAATACAAATACTTCAAGAATATCTTTTATTCTCACAATGTAAACAAGACACCAAGACCCATTTAGAATCGCACAAAAACAAACTAGCGAGCTATTTGTAAAGTTGGATTGAACCAGTTTACCGGTTACCTTGTAGTTACACTCGTGATCAAGGACCCACGCATGTCTGCCAAGGTAGTCTAAATTATATAGAAATTATAAATATTTATGATAGTTAAGGTTCGTTAATTGCGTCATAAGATTTGGTATTCCGTTATTTCTTCCGCATTCATTTTCCTAGTGTTCATATGTTTTTGTATTAATTTAAATTGATTTATTTGGGCATGTTAATAGTCATGTTGTAAGAATATTCAAGAGACAAAGTTCCTTTTCATTATATATATAATAATTGTAATCATACCCTAATTATCAAATCAAATGCATGCGAATAATATCATCTAAATATAATAAGTACGTTGTTAATAACATGTATGGCACTGACACATTTTTTATTATTATTTAAGTACATATTTTTTCTCATTAACACGCGACAACTTGTACTCATAGATTTTCTTGATGAAGATTTATTGTATATTCGTTTAGAATAGGCACTTAAGACTGTCAAGTCAATCTGATAAAAAGCGATGACTGTATCTAAGTAAGAATAAATTCACACATAAGATATTTCTGTCATTCCGATTTTATCGCACTGGTATATAGTATGTCAAATCTACGTTTGAACCTCTAGTATTAGACGTGGGCATCTTTATAGATCACTATTCCCAAACCATCCATACAAATTAAAAAGTATAGTAAAAATAAAATAGGGGTTGCTGTTCGCAGTAACATTGTGGTTAAGCAAGTAGTGGGTAATAACATCATCTTCTTCAATTTCGTATAATTTCATGTGACTTAAATCTTTAGATAAAATATAGTAATAGCTCCAATACTTATGGAAATCTATATCATCAAAATCCGGATTTGTCTTCAAGCGACGTGCTACGGTTCTAAAGCGGGACACGTTTCTACCATCAATAACACCGAACTGATAGAGCCGTAACCTATTTTTATCTCTGCAATTTTTAACCCTTAATATTTTATGTGTGCGGGTAACATACGAACCAAGATAAATAAAAAATAAGCAATTTTGGACTTTCAATCTTTCACAACTTTATCACTCTGAAAGTCTGAATTTCGTATTTTCATCTAGGTAATGTAGGTATAATAGGAAAAAAAACCGTTCTCGTTTGTGTGTATTTTGTCCTACTGTTCCCTGTTTAAATTATTTTTCGATATTTTCGGGTGTTCTTTTTTTGCATGCATTTATTTAGTATTTACTTGTAAATTAATCAAACTTTTTAATTTAAAGAAAAAATACGTACAATTTGACTGAAAGTTGAATTTTGAACCAAGCCATAAGTACCTTCCGCCAGAAGACTCAACTATCTTAAGTCATTACCGAGATATTTAATTTAAATATCGATTTAGTACTAAAAGGCACAATCATAGAATCGCGTGCGTTCAATTATCTCAAAAATAAATCTATTACAAACCCTATCCTATTAACTTCCACGTGTTCATTTATAATTAACTAGGTACCAATTGAACTTAATGATAGATTTCAATAAAAACTTACGGAAGTTACTGTTAAACGTGCGTTAATTGTCACGTCATAATGACAATTGCAGATACCTTGCAAATGCAATAAAGACTGCTTACACGAACAATAAAACTGCGTACAACCTTGAACGTCAAACAAGCTTGCCTAATTCAGTGAAAGGTTCGGATGGTGTACAGCTCAAATGAACAAGTGATTTTTTTATTGATTTCATTAGTTTAGAATGTTGATGTATAATTATGTATTAAAAATAACAGTGTTGGATTTAAATAAGGAAATCGATACTTCGTTTTTGTTTTAATTATATTATTGAGGCTTTTATTTTTAAATTTATTTTCGTCACAATAAAATTTTAACTTGTATCATTTTTTTCTAGTAAAGTGAGAAGTCATAATTCAAAGTCTTGAATATTTTTAAACAGTGGTTACTTTTTTACTGAAGATAAAACAGATAATGTAGGCATAACATGTCATGTATTCGCGCTTTTTAGGCTAAGGGCGCATAGACGCTGCAATTATCATACAAATAAGGCTAAGGTTAGATTAGATACTTATTAAAACATAACTGATCGAACGCAACTACTTATTATTTCTGATTTAATCTTTTTATTGAAAAATAATAATTAATTAACGATTCATCATTAGTCACAGGTTATAAAAATATCTAATCTTAAGTTCAATTGTAGTTTTCAGCCTAGACCCGTAAAGCAATTATTGTAATTCATTTAAACTTTAATTAATTTTAATTGGATTCGCTTTAGAGGCAATTTACATGCTGTTGGATATCATTTTACACGGAGAGTACAGAGAGCGTTGAGCTTGAGTTATTATTCCCAAAGGAGTTGAGGACAACCACTGCTTAGTTGCTCCCATTAAAGTAGATATTTTAATGAAGTCATTATAATTAGGAGTCTTTATGTGTGTGAAGAAGTTGGTGCAGAAGAATAGGCCTTTTCGTTTAAATAGTACTATTTGTACTGTGTGTAGTATAGATTTAATATAATTTTTTGTTGAATGTGGCTATACGAGTAGGGGAAGGCAAAAGAAACGATGAATGGACTGTGTGAAACATGATATGGCTAGAAAGGGGGTGACTACTGAGATGACGACTCATAGAGAAGTATGGAAGAAAGGGACATGTTGCGCCGACCACAAATAAATTGGGATAAGGCAGTTGAATGATGATGATTTAAGTCATGCCAAGAATTTATTAAATGCAAGGAAACACAAACCATTAATAACGGTTGATGATTATACAACTTTTAATTCATTGACAGTCGTTGAAGCCATGAAACTACTCATGATTACAGACTTGAACTTTTACTACAAAACCTACTCTGAAATAGCAGAAAAAGACGGACTTTTTTCATTTTTAGAAGATTTGCACCCTGATTGCTTTATTTTCAATCTCAATCCGAATGATTTTGAATGAAACTGCTAATCCATTTCCTCATATGTTTGAAAATTATGTCTGCTCGCTAACGATAATCACGGAACGATGTTATTGAACTGTCAAAATGAAAGGCAGTGCCATTTGTAAATGTGTTAAGTAATTACTCCTCTGAATTACCAGATAATTATATGTCAGCTTGTAATTCTCCTATACTATTAAACGAGCAATATTTGTATATATATGGATCTAGCTAGGTCTTTTATCTGGAAAAAATCGTTTTCTCCGTATTTTCACCCGAGCAGAGCTCGCCCAAAGTTTAGAACAAGATGGCTACCTTAGAATAATGACATGGCAGCATGGAATTAGTAAGTACATACTATCATGGCAGCCTGGAATTAGTATGAACTATCCTATACTATTAAATGAGAATTCTCTATTTTCACCCGAGCAGAGCGCGGACGACCAGGTTCTAATTAATTAAATAAATAGTCTAGTTAGTGTTTATTAACATTTCCCCATAGTAAAATTACCTATACCATCGTCAAGTCGACGACAGGAAGATTATATTAATTAATAGTTGCATAATATGATATGTTCTACCAAGTGTTGTAGCATTGAGCAATAAATAAACTGCATCAATAACACGTTTTTTATGTATATTGTAATTGCTAATATCGTGTCGGCGGCGAATACGGCACAGATATATCTGTATTTAATTTTCATAAATTATTGATGTGTAGTTTATAATAACTGCTCGTCATTCGCTTTTAATTATTTGTATTTGAAACATAAACTCATATATATTTTTAGTTAAATTATTATTCACTTAACACGATTCTTTAATTTTGCAATTTTCTAGTCTCGTTCTTTTAAACATCGTGTTACATCCCAATTACGTAACTCACTTTCTTTCACAATCCGAAGTCATCTGCTCGACAACGTTAAGGGCGCACCGATCTTTTGCCGCTAATGAATGGGATAGAGCGGGATAAAGAATGGACGGTTCGCGCGATAATTTAGGTATTTCCTCCGTATTATTAAAATGTAAAATGTATACGTTATCGAATATATGTAGTTTTGATATTATAAAAAAACGGATGACTTGAAAAAACAACATAAGCCCATGTCGTTTTTTAGAGATTACTTTGGGTTTTTTTTCTATCGAGAAAACTACAAATAATCGTGTTTCTAAATTGTAAGATTTATAGAGTTAATATTTAAATATGTTACATATTAATTGCTTAACTAAAGGTTAAGTAATAACGATGCAGCAAGGGATCTAACGAACATAATTATTTCGTAATTACCTCGGTGCGCTCTTAATAACAACATTCATTGTGTTGAATTGTCAAAATGAAAGGAATTGCAATTATAAGTGTGTTATGCAATTACCCCGCTGATTTCTGAGTAAGTCAACTTCCTCAAGTCCCTCGACTGTTAAAATAACATAACATAATTAGCTTATAATGTTCTCACTGCTGGGACGCAGGCAATACAAAAGCACTTGGCTTAATGAATGTCAAATTTCACTAATTTATGGGGAAGAAAAACTGCTCGGAAACAGTAAAAACGTGGCGAACGTAATGTTAAAACTTTTATTCTACAGATAAATAGTTTATAGTTTACTGTTATTATTTTTATTAAGTCATAAAAGGACTTAAGATTAGTTCCTGCTTCGTTCTCGCATAATACCGCCCACTCTAATCGCATTATTACAGATATTGACCCGCAACTGGTCCAGCCAGTTTGCGGACAAGCAAACCTTTTACTGGTGTATGTTTTTTAAACAAAGGTATGTGTCCTTGATGCTTGAAAACTTTTTTATTACATATCTTTTTATGTAATACGCTCGCATATTAAATAGTTTTTGTGAGCCTTTTAATGAATTAGCTTAATACAAGTATGAGATCTTTGTCCTCAGGTTTGCCCGTTTGACTGCCCGAGAAGTCCTACCTGCTCGGGCAGTCAAACGGGCTAACAAGGTTACAGACCTTGTTAGCCCGTTTGACTGCCCGATCCTTTTTTATTATTTTGTATACTTACCAAGATACTTATATTTTTTGGTAGGCATGATACGGCACAGTCGGACGACAAAATCAAATGTATGGAGAATGTTTACGTAAAAGCGGCTCGGCTTAGCTCACATTGTGCCGAGCCGTCTCGAGCATGATTAGAAGCGAGTGTAGATGCCGAATGAAGTTTGCCGATCGGCACAAGCAGAATAAAAGCCGAATCAGTGCAGAAAATTGCTTCGGGTCGGTTTAGTTGTTTAACAAATACTGACGAATCAAATGTGCCGACCCGTACTTGTGTCCCTTACGGGGCGGACTAGACAAAATAACAAAGAAAAAATGTGATCAAATTTATCGAAATCGCGGCCCTCCGGGACGTGTACCTGCGGGATTGGGGCCCTTAGAGACGAACCCGACAATACAGCCCACCCTAGCTATAAGCACAGCGACCACAGCTTTGATTATTTGTGACAGCCCCATGTTTATTATCGGGAGTTGTAATCTACAGTAAATCATTTAAGTACAAGATAAACTAGAACACAAACAGATACTAGATTGTAAAGGTGTCGCGAAACATTATCCAGAGATCGCAGATCGTGTTGCTACTGTAATTATATTGCACTATCGACAACTACCTATACGACTTATTAGTATAAAGCTGTACTTCCTTAGTGTAGCTGCAAAAATGACGGGAAGTTTTCTAGGCTACAATATAGAACCGACAGACGGCGGACATACAGACATTGAAATATAACTAATAAAAATGCATTATGTTATTTATGTTGATAATATACAGGGTGTCAGGGACATGGACCCGAAACCGGATACCATAGATTCAGCACATGATTCTGAACGCCCCTGCGTTGAAACTATTCGACGGTTATTTAAAAAAAAACAGCTGTTCCATACATTTTGACCGCGTAGGTATTGCACTTTTCTATGAAACAGTAGATTTTTAAAAAAATAACCGACGTAAAATTTCTATGCACTTTCTCTTCAGGATCATGTACAGAATCCATGGTCAAAGTTTTCGCGTCGATGTCCCTGCCACCCTGTATAGTAGGTACCTGTCTACCCCCGCTCGTGTAAAAATAATTAAAATCGTCTATGATTTATTTGCCAACATCAGAAAAGTTTACAGTTATTGAATAATGAAAAATAGTAAGCAGGGGTGGTATTTTGGAATGTATGACTCAATGGTCATTACAATTATTTTTTATATCAAAATCTGTACCACCTAGTATGTGTAGGTACATACTAGGTTGTACAGATTTTGATATGACATAATATGAAATGAAATTAATGTAAGTAATGATTGTGTGACTATTATAAACATACAGCACAGCAAACATAAGTAAATACCAACCTAAACTACTCCTTTTGCATATCAGAAAGACTAGTAAGTAGCAAAATTAAGTAAAAAATCCCCAGTTTTATGTGAAGTCTTTTAGATTTTTTGGATGTTTGTACATAATAAATATGCTTTTAATGGGGAAAAAGGTGTGTAAGGATAAGGTTAACTAGCGATCTATTCTCTCTGCTATTTGATAGATAACTTTTGTTTAGCAAGGAAAAATACTTTATTATTATGGTGAAACACTTTTCTCATTTACTGTAGTGACTAAGTGAAAAAGCACAAAAAACCAAAGATATTAAATGAATCGAATCGGGGGCCTCGACCACTGGGGGCCTAAGCCACGGACCCAAGATGTCGCGACTAAAGGCCAGAACGCTATTAAACTTAGTAAACCATTTAACACCAGTCCTTGTTTATACAAACTAAAAAAATTAAGAGCTGTTAATAAAGATACGTATTTAATAACTAAATTAATAGCCGTTATCCATCCGTATGATCCAGTGTGTTTCCTAATAATATTTGCATACAATCACAATGCATTTTGCAATTAAATATTTTAATTTGAACATTTAGACGTTTTTAATAAACATGAAACATTTTGCATAGTAGGTAACAATAGCATCACGCCTGTAAGTAGACCCCGAAGCGTTAGGCAGAGGTGTTCCTGTAGTACGCCCACATTTCGTCTGTTATGTTTAAGTCCCATGTAATAGGGGGCGAGCCTATTGACATCAACCGGGCACAAATCCAGACTTCGGGCTGCTACTGAGAAATTCCAGATTTAAAACCCAATAACTCTTAAAAAGCGCTATATATCTAAATACGTAGACTTCTGCTAAAGTTTGTGTGATTTTATAAAACGCATAAAAAACAGAACTTTTTTATGTACCTACACCATAAAATAAAAATGAATGAGAACGGTACACGATAAGTTCTGCTTTTATTTACAATCCGTTTTGATATCTAATGCTACTGGTTAGAAATCATTTGGAACGAGCTTGCGCATACGCTGAGCACTGACAGATAGTTCCGCGCGAGATTCAAAGTAGTACACAGCCACACTATGCGTCAAAAGTCACAGATTTGTAATGTACCCGGTTTCATGCCAAAGAATGGCTGGTATTATTTTTAAACGATTTTGATCATCTTCGGCTTTTAACAGCCCATTAGAATTTTGCACAAAAACGATAATTGCGTTCCCATTACTTAGTTTTACGACGACGATGATGTAACAATACATTTATAAACGAATAACTATTAAATAAAACAAAAAATAACAACTCACCAAAGACTGCGAAACACTTCGTAAATATCACCTCAATTTTTTTCAAATTGCAACACCACGAGATCCCGCCAAAAATGTGCGCGGAATTCGAAAAAAAATTCAAACACGTTCGCTTCGACTTTTGAATATCGAACTCGACAGCTTGATAATTTTTTAAATTATTTTTTATTTATTTATTTAAGATGTTCCTATACAACCTCTATGTATTCCAAATAGGTTGTAGCGGTAACATGGGCGCGTGCGCCGTGGTTTGGTGCGCGGCGACTACTAACCATGCTGGTTTCCTTACGAGCCTTGAAAGCTACTGAAAGCCCCGCCCGCCTTTGCATTCTTGGTAACAATTCAATTAGATCGATGATTTAGTAATATAGTCCTTCGTGTCGCTTTGTTCGAGCTAGATGAAAAAAATGGGGTCGTCAATGAGAATCAGTAGTCGGCCATTAAGAATGGATGTCAGAGTTCTAGCAAGGTTGTGAAAAAAGGAAAAATGTTGGTTTTCGCAGAAGTATGTTAAGTGGTTTTAATGATACCGTCGATCGTGAATATGGCAAAGGTAGGCTGAGACATAATATGGTACTTAGTTATACTAGACAATGGGATGTCATTAATGAGTGCTGGCAACACCGCTACCGGAAACCTATCTGTACTACACAGAGTTAATTAATCTAGATCTCAGACAAAGGAACACGATGCAGGTAGTAAAGATTTTTGCGATTATTGCAATATTGAAACACTAGAATAGATAACTTCCTGTATTATTGATAACGCATATCGATACATTTAATAGTGCCTTAATAGTATGTCTGTAATTAACAATTTAAATGTTAAATTTTTTAGCCCAAACGTGCATGAATTTTTCTACTAAAATAGCCCGGTTTCCAATCTGTCTGACTGGGTCATCTTTGAAACTTTAATACATTCCGGGCTCAGGTAGGCCGAAATAGGGAAAACCTGCTCAGGTGCTCCACCCTGGAGTGTAAATCTGGTGCTGTCCAGCGTAACCTGCTGTCTGCACGCTACAGTACCTGATGGACGCTAATGAAGGTGACAAGTTCGTAGTGAAATTCTAGGCTGACTTTATATACATGGGGCACTCAGAAAGTTTATCATATCTTTTCAAATTATCTATAACAATTTTAATATTTGTATATATTATATATAATATTTTTTTTATTTTTTTTTGTTATTTATATCTTTTGAAAAAACTCTCCATTAACGTCTATACACAGTTTCATACGTCTAAACCAATTTTCATAACAATTCTTCAAAACCCTTCTCAAATGCAGCCAGAGCATCTTTCGGTGATGAAAACTGTTTGCCCTTGAGTCGACTTTTTATTTTGAGGAACAAAAATTATAAATTCATGATTTACAATTGATTGAGTGGTTGATTGATAGTTGTTTTTTTTTTTTTTTTTTTTTTTTTACCCGTAATTATATCGTAAACGCGCCGAGACGAGCCTGCTTCAAATTTTGCTATCAAGTCTCGGCACCTTTCTACCCGAACTTCCTTCTGAGCCTGCGTTAAATTGTGCGGTACCCAGCGTCAAACTATCTTCGTTACCCGAAGATGCTCGTGTAGAATTTCATGCACACTTCCCGATCCAATATGCAGTATATCTTTATATATAATTCGCCTATTCTCTTGAATTAAATTTTTCATATTCAGCACGTTTTCTTATGTATTACTGCCGTCATAGGGCTCCTACTTCTTTCTTCGTCAGCCAAAGTTACTCAACCACGGGTAAATTCGTTGAACCAGCGGAAACCAGATGCTTTACAATGGCTTTTGTCTATGAACGCTATTTGAAGTCTTTCAAACGATTCTTCCGGTTTTAGTCGACATTTGAAATCGTACAAAATCATCGCGCGAAAATGTTCTCGGTGTAGATCCATTTTTCAGTAAGACGGAGTTCAGTATTTTGATATTGCTCGTAACAAAATGTGGAGGGAATTTCAAATTTGGAATGTTGTGTTCTTTCGTAATAAATAGTCATCGTTATTGACATCAAAACCAGCCAGTGTCCCATAGACAAAAACTTTTAGTCGCAAAACATTCTGAGTAACCTGGTAGATAGCCATCGACACGCTAAGATCTTTGTACCAAAATATACTAACATTCATATAATGTTCCTTATTTTCGTCAAAATCTCTAACCGCCTCGTTTACCGACTATTCAAAATGAGAAACACTTTAGAAGCCACAATATTACTATACATGACAACCCTTTGACATATTTAATATAACCACAACTGATGGGGAACCGTTCTTCATTATTAATGTATGAACTCATGAAATTACCTGTTAAATGACAGTCACATCTGTAGTCAAAATAGAACGGAAACGTAGTGTTAAATAGGTAGGTACTTATTTTGGTGCCAAAGATACAGACTTGCCTAGTTTGAGGCCATTGTAAAAGTCTTGTAATATTTTTGGCAATCATTTATTTTATTTTATTTATGTTTGTGCTAAAGAAAAGTCAACAGTCACCACCAGTGAAATTATAATGGTTCTACAAGGTAATAATAATTAAAGATTCATTGAAATCGATTGTTTAGTAGGTACTACTTTTGCTTGACCTATTTACCTACTTTTAAAACCAGATGGGCAGGAAAAGGCAGGAAATTATTAATTTTCTATCTGACATTCACATTTCCCGAGTCATTTACTCATAATTTTTCACTATCGTGAATGCATTCATTTTGTGTCGATTTATTAATCGAACAATCGAGCTTCATTTATTATTCTTTGAAAACGAAAAACCACGTATCAGAAAGATGTTGTCATATTTAAAGGTGTGGTACGGATCATTAAACTGAACAAATCAAATGAAATAATCAGCCGTCCCTTGATGATTCGGTATTGATGTTTTGTATGGATCTGTTGATAAGTTTTGTATGGGACAGTTGATAAGTTTTGTATGGGACAGTTGATAAGTTTTGTATGGGACAGTTGATAAGTTTTTCGCGGTTCCGATGTTGGGCCCATGGAGAAAGTTGCTCTGTTAAATGATCAGTACCACACCCTTAAATATGACTGTACATTTCAGATATAATGCTGTATAAAGAAATCCCTAAACAATTTAAAAAAAGAACGATTTTTTAATTTTTTTTTTATTCCAATTTGACCGCATAGTGTGAACAGTGCAAAAAGTTTTTAAGCCAAAAAACTTTAATCGGATATTTTACGACGGTGCTGACTGAATCGCGGCACGCACGTCCACGAAACTATCCAAAATTCAACAATATGCTAACAATAATTACTTACTAGGAAAAGACTTAATATCCGTAAAATAAAATACCGTAACTGTCACAACAGCTTTCAAGAAGCAAAAAAGTCTTTGACAGCAAAATGAAAAACATCTCAAATTGAAATAAGAAATTAAACTTGGCACAAAAAAAGTTCTACAGTAATATTTTTTATAGCATTTTTTGTTACGGTCTGCAAAAACCTATCTGATCTATCATAAAAATAAATAAAGGCATAATTTATTGAAAAACAGAAAAAAAATCACTAGGAAAAAAAAGGGCAAAAAGTTTTCATTCTTTTTTATGTTTTTTTTCCCACAATATTGCAGAACAAACGCATTTAAATTATACGAGTACCTACTTTAAGTTTAACATTTGAATCGTTTACCAAAATATTTTTTTTTATAAACAGGAAACTGCAACACCAGTAGCAAAACGCTATAAAATAAACGTAATAACAAATAAGTGTTGGACTGATGCATATCTAAGTAAAGGATAATTGAAGGCACTTTGTTTACCTATTCTTGTAACTATGTTTACAAATAGCTACATAGTGTTAAACTGGACATCGATGAACGTCTGTTTGTCTGGTTTGCAACGTGACAATAAAAGTTTGTATTTAGGTTGGTTATTCAATAACGTTATTTGAATAGCAAATGGCGTAAAAAAAATACCTTTTTTTTTCAAGCATCAAAGGAGCGTGTTATTATTACAAAATACTTTTATAAATTCTATATAAATTGAATAATAGGGATGTTGCTTGGAAAAAAAAAATCTATTTAGTCCGTCAGTCAGATAATAACAAAATTTTAGACACGTATTTTTTGATTTATCATATTAATAAAAAAATATTTATATAAAACGCATTAAAATTGGGGAGTGGGAGTGGGGGCTCGCTACGTCACAATTCAGTATAAAATCTACCGGAGAGTGACGTCATGCCACATTTTAGCTCAATGTATTGCCATAATCTTTTGATTACGTAAAAAAAGAATAAATACGTGTCCAAAATTTTTTAATCTAGGTATCTGACGGACAAAAAATATTTTTAGTCAACATTTCTATTATGGAAGTAAACTAAAAACAATAATTCCAGTAAACGATTCTCCGGTCCTATAACAGTCCACTGCTGGATATAGGAGTCTCCAATCGAACGCTATTTAGCTCCATCCTCGGCAACTGTCATCCAGTTGCTCCCAGCCACCATGCGCTGATCGTTGTTCCAGCTACACTGAGGGCATCCAACCCTTTTTTTTTAGGGTGTTAGTTGTCAAATAACTTTTCCCGCTCTGGGCGGAGGGGGAGGGCGTGTCAGACTCTTACTGACTAAAACTCACCCGTGTACCTTCAGTTGCCTGTACGTTGCCAGGGGTCACGGTATCCCTTTCGGACTTTCCCGCGACGCCGGCAGGCATCGGTCCTAGCGGGACGCGTCAGTTGTGCTGACATCTCCTACCCTACGTTTGCCAATTCGCGGTCTACACTCAAGAACACATCTACACCGAAGACCATCGGTTCTGCGGCTAATATGGCCGGCTCTGCAAAGGCTTGTGATTCAATAAACATCGTTGTGCTGTCCAAATTATAGTCACTGCCAGGTAGTATATTATGCAAATAGGTAATCCACTTAGAGGCAAGGCAGCTAAGATATCTCATCTTAGCTGCCTTGATCACTGTTGTAATAATACAAGTTGGATTCTACGATACGACAATAAATTAAGCTTCGTATAACTAATGATGTTCCCAGTCTGCATACAAAAATTCAACCAAATAATTATATTCAATTATTTATTGAACTGGATTTATTGGCTGATATTTTTTTCGTGATTAATATACAATGCCGCCCACAGGCATGTGACCGCCCGTATTTTTCTGAATATTCATGAAAAAATTATCTAAAGTTAACTTTAAAAGTATCGGGTACTTAAAAGTATAAAAAAAATAGACCCCCCTTGGTCTATTTTTTTTTAATATCCCCGATTCTTGTGCTTTATAAATAAACACTGTTATATATAAAAAAAAAAAAGATTTTATTCATAGTGCACACATTTTAATTAAAAATATTAGTTAATCTTATAAAATTACTCATAAGCTTTTAGAAATAAAGCTTCGTGCAGACCAGCGAAACGCGACAGCGCGACGCGACACCGGTTATTGTTATACCGTCAAGTTTTCTTAGAAATTGTATTGTTCGTGTCGCGGCGCGGCTTCGCGTCGCGCTGGTCTGTACGAGCTTTAATAAGCAGAATCGAAATAGAGCCAATTCATTAATATTATTCTAGTTCAATAGTTAGCCACATTTCTTATTTCCATACAGTAATATTACCAGAATAAACGCTCTTAAAATTAAATTAAAATCGACTGACTGACACCGGGGCGTGTCGTAGTTAACAATAAATATGAATAAATAAAAACTTATACCTACAGCTGACAACAATTCAAGTTCTGCATTAAGTACTTACTTGCATACAGAATAATTTATACATCTTATTACGTAATATCTATCGTGATGTGATCTTTGATTGTTTAGTTTTTGCATACTACTTTACCAATAAAACCGTTGCTTATCAGTTACCTATAAGCAACGGTTTTCTAGAATAGTGGCCGTCATGAAAATTAGTTATTTTTATCAGTATTTGACATTACCACGTTCAGTGCCCTCCTGGAGGGTTCACCTAGTGGCATATCGGATGCTGGGAGCTCTCGTGGACGGCTCGATTTAAATGTAGGTTTTTTTTAGCGAATATAGTGATAGCCTAGTAATGTAACCATCAGACTGCCAAGTCATAGGTCTCGAGTTCGAACCCAAGGCACGTACCTCTGACTTTTCGGATTCATGTGCGTTGGTATTTTATAATTATCACTTGCTTCAAAAACGGTGAAGGAAAACATCGTGAGGAAACCGGCATGCGTGAGAGATATTTCACGACGGCATGTGGAGCCAAGTCAGAGGCCCAACCACACAAAAAGAAGAGGAAGAGCGAATACAGCATTATAAACCGTGAAAATAAAATCTGATGTATATTTTAACAACATTTATTAGTTTAAGCATTGGTTTTAAAATTCAACTTTTAGTATGGGTCCAAACCAGAACTGGGGAAAAAAATCTGCTTTTCCCTACATTTATGTTCGCATTACTCGTCAAAAGTAGGGAACAGCTGTTTTTTTTTCGCGATTTCGTCATCCGTCTCATAGTAAAAGTTGTTCATAATGATGAGTACCTTAAGACCTTTTCAGTTATTGCAATTACACCTTGTAAAGGTAGAAAAAAATAACAGGCATTCATGAAGCTTCCTATCAGTGAAAGAATTTTTGCAATCCGATGAGTAGTTTTGAAGATTACCTCCTACATCCAAACTTACAAAATGTACTTCTTTATAATATTAGTGTAGATAAAGGAGCAATGGTCGATAAAATGTATCCAGCGTGGACCACTGTGTAAAGACAACATTAGCCACGTTTCTTCATTCGCCGTTAATGAGGGAAAAAAGTAACGTATTATGTCCGGTTATCTCACCAGCAAGCCATCAAAGTTATGAGAAAGAAGAAGTATGTATTGTATTTTATCCCATCGCTTTTATACTTCGTAAAATATTAGTGCGTCGGGAAAGCGTACAATTTTGTGGCTTCAGGAAATGGGAGATGCTCTAATTTCTGCGTCCGGCATTACATTACCGCAGTTTGGAATTAGGGAGTAGTCAATGTGTATAGTTTTTTCGCTAAGATTAGATTCGGTGGTAATTTGTACTCCTCTGAATTAGTACCTACTTTTGAGTGGAACTTTGTTACCTACTACAAGAAAATACTAATGGCTTAATGGTTTCACCACCTGGTGGAGCTCGTGGCTAAGTAATAACAGTCTCACGGCTCGATCCATCTGGTTAAGTAACGCTTGCTGAGGTTGGTCTGCGGATGGGTGACCATCTTAACATTCCGAGATTCCTCCGGGCCTCGGAAAGCACGTTAAGCCGTTGGTCTTTTTTTCCAATTCGTGGATCTTTGACAGTCACTACGGGTCGTCAGAAGCCCGAAAATCTGACAACCAGTTTTATCAAGGGATATCGTATTACCCAGTTACTGGGTTGTGGAGGTCAGATAGGCAGTCGCTCCATGTGAAATACGGTATTCAGCTGCATCCGGTTGGACTGGAAGCCAATTTCACCATCCATCGTTGGGAAAAGGCTAGGCTGATTGAATTAGGTTTCACCACCTCGTCAAAATATCTGGAAGATAATACAAATCATACAAATTCTGTTCCTTTTTATCTGGTAGTTAGTGGACAGGACACTGTAAAACTTACTAACTATAAAAATATACACACAGTTAAATTTGTTTTTGAATACACGCTCAACTTATTATTGCCATATAAATAAATTAAAAAACTGCAACGTCTCTAAAACCGGAACGAACCCGTACCGATTGTTCGAAAATGTGTTAACCGGTTATTCGGTGCGCCATTGGGAAACCCAGGGCCACCACCTTGGGTGGCGCACCGAACTAATATACTTAACCATTACGTACTCCATCCATAAATTACGTCACATGTAAAGGGAGGGGTAAATAAAGTGTGACGTTCTGTGACGAGGGGGGGACGAGTTATAAGTTTCGTGTGTATGTATTAGGTCCCCCACCTATAAAATCAGCGTTTTGTATGGAGAATTTTAAAGAAGTTGCATTTTTCATACTAACATTTTCTTAATTTATATAACCATGAACACTAATGTTGTAAAACTTTTATGCACTAATGTTTAAAAACTAAGATAACGTATTATGCCACTTAGATTAAGCGACAAAAATAAGTTTTGGCTAAGTTAAAACAAATAGTGGTAATTTCTGCTAACAAAATTAGGAGTAATTTTTAAGGTATTTTTTATGTTTAGAAAACTATAAGTAATAAGGTTTTTTTACTATTGGTAGTTGTCTATGATAGACATTATTCGATATAATACCAAGCAATTGATGAATATTTTAAATCATAGAAGTGACGAGGTTCTCTATTTGTGAGAAAAAAAACGCCAATTTCATAGGTAACCCAATATAAGTTTAAAGTATTCAAACTCTAAATTTAAAATCTACGAAAAACTTTAAAATATTACCAACACTGTCGATATTATTATAGTTTAACTAGCGGCCCGCTCCTGCTTCGCACGGTTTTTACGACTTGACAAAACATCGAGATTTCTTAGGTAAACGTAAATTTAATATTAACGTATTATACTCATAAACCTTCCGGAATAAATTCTCTAAACGATGGTGAAAACGTCGCCAAAATCTGTTGCGTGGTTTAGAAGAACAACGCGGTCATACAGACAAACGCGAAAAGCGACTTTATTCTATAATACGAGTATGTATAGATCTACAATTGCAAAATAATGACGTCACACCAGGGGTCACACAAATATGACCACCTGTGACAAGGACGGCCAGGGCTCCAAACATCATGCAATTCGTGTGGGGTGATTTATCCTCCTCCTTAAAATATCTACGCAAAGCCGCGGCCAATTTAATATAAGGCTTACATCCGTCTTTCCCTACAATTTACTCCTACGCAGCTAAAAAATGACCATCATCATAATCAGTCTGTAATGTTCCCATTGGAACTCATACCTACTGTGAGAGTTTGCTCTTTTGACGAATTTCTGTATCGTGTATAATTATACAATGTGAAATTTAATTCGTTTGCATCCTCTTAAGGGGTCATTGTACTCATCATCATTACATCAAATCTGAAAAAATCAAGTACGTCAAAAAATCATAAAACAATTGTTACATCACCGTGCATTAATACAGAAACATTTTTTTGTTTCGTTAGGAAACCGGTATACAACATGAAATTTAATTCGTTTGCATCCTCTTAAGGGGTCATTGTACTCGCAAAAAAAAAATCTGCTGCTCCATACATTTATGTTCCCATAACTCGTTATAATGTAGGGAACAGCAGTTCTTTTTTTCGCGATTTCGGCGTTGGCCCCATAGTGAAAGTTGTTCATAATGATGAGTACAATGACCCCTTAAGATTGGTTGGTTGGTTATTCTCTCCGTTCCGGAGATATAAGCATTAGATCCATAGATTTTTTTGCAAAAGAAAATAGAAGTTGCTAATTTGCCTAGACACTTTAAATTTAAGCTCCTATTTTTTCGAGAGCCTTTTTCGATTCACATTGCGTCACCTGGTTCTAAAATGTATGCCTGCGAACAGTGTTAAATATTCAAAATAAACTTCCTTAATTAATTTTAAACTAAAGTCACATTCGTTTCATTTCCTTCTTTTGCGCCCACATTCATTTATTTATTTTATTGTGCTATTTTTAAGAAACCGCAAAAATCCCAGAACCAATTATATACCAAGAATTCAGATTTATTCCACTGACCCAATCGGAGCGACACCTACAGAGGCTTGTAACTTGTGTGCGACCAACATAGGGAAACCCGGTGGCTTCACCTCGGCTGTCAGAATCAATCACCTACAAGCTCACATTCTCAGAATCATTAGAACTACTGTCGATTTGTCGACACAATACCGGAATTGACACCGCCCTGTGACACATAGAAATGCATAGAGCATATTGGTAGTACAATTTTTTATTGGAATATCTCGTTCGTAATAGCCTTAAATAATAACAAATACATTAAAAAAAAAAAACAGTTCAAAGACTGTCTTAGGCAATAGGCTTTTATTTTTGGGATAATAACTTAGTAACCAATACCGACAATACGATATAACTTGGTAGTCTCGAACATAGGCACTACTTTCGCGTATTTTGTCTCACTTACACTCGCCCCATGTCACCATTTAGTTCCTAAAAATGTTATTGCGCTGTCTTCTACGCAAACTTCGGAACTGGCAATTTATATCAGGAGTATTATACCTATTGATATTACGAAAAACCATGTCCATAGCTGATTATAATAATTATTATCGTTGTGGATAATCGAAATTATTGAAATTGAAATTATTAATTAATAATCAAGTACCTACATATTACATAGCAGTTTGAACGGTGAACCCCAAACTAGACGCAAGTCTGTTTCTTGGGGATCAGAGTTGTACATTTTTGAAAGATCGTACACGGTGATTATTAACATAATCAAACTAAAAGTTAAGTTAATGAATTAAAGTTAAACAAGAAAAAATATAATTAAGAGTAAATCAAAAGTAAAAAAAAAGATTAATATTAATATTGGTAATAATACACATACAAACAAGATTCAACTTAAACGTGTGTGCGTTTAGCGTGTGAGTTTGCGTGTGTGTGTTTGTTAGTGTGTCTCTGAGTGAGATTAGGAGTGCTGTCAGTTTGTGTAGTCTTACTTCTTATGTAGGTAACTATTTGTAGATAATCTTTTCTGTTTCGTCGTAGGTTCAACTGTAAGGAGCCAGGTATTTATGATCTTTTTACACAATCACACAATCTGTGGTCTAGTTTGTGTTTATTCGAGAGATAATTGTTTAATTCGTGTCCAATTTTGTTTTTTACTTAATCCTATTATCCTAATTAGTCAGTTCCGGTTCAAAAACTTCACAGATCATAATACCTCCTATTATTTATAGTTTTTCTTTTTTTATAAAAACACCGTGGATTGTAGATATTTCTTTGGCGATGGAATCTTTTTATTCAGGGTCCGTAAGTCCGTAACAAACAAATTATAATTAACACATTATCACTGTTGAACAACTTTATACTAATATTACTAATTTAACGTAACAGTTGGTTAAAAAGTAAAGCACACAATCTGCCTACCCTTTTCCCAGATATGTTGGAGTCGATTTCTAGTCTAAACGGATGCAGCTGAATACCAACATTTTACATGGAGCGACTGCTTATCTGACCTCCACAACCCAGTAAAAAAGTAAAAAATATTTAAATGCGTAGTTACCAAGGGGTATCCTTGGTAACTACGCATTTAAATATTTTTTCACAAGTTGATTGCAATTTGTGTAAATTATTTTTGCATTTAAAGCACTATTATATAGAATAAAGTTTTTCCAAATGAACAGACAGCTGTGCTGCTTAAGCACTAGGAAGTGGTGAAGGGTGGGCGTTTTTGGGGGACTTTCTTAAGTAATTTTGACGTTCAAAAAGTGCAGAGTCTCAGAATTTGAATAAATGAGTTTTGAATTTTAACACTGGAATTTTGGGCATCTGAGTACCGGTAACTGTCAAAGATCTACGAATGTTAGCTGGGACCAACGACTTAACGTGCTTTTCGAGGCACGGAGGGGTCTCTATATGTCATGGGTGGTCACCCATCCACGAAACGACCGTGCCAAGCGTAGCTTAACCTTCGATCGACTCGTGTAGCTACTATTATTTAGCCTCAAGCCGAAACCTCAATTTAAACTAACGAACACAAAAATGGTAAAGATTAAAATTAAAAAAGTTGTAATGACTACTCCACGCATTTTCTGTTTCTAGTCCTATATACCCTTAATAGTAACAATGGAATAACTGATATAATAAGTTATTAATTGTCCGATTAGGAACATAATATATGACAATACCATTGCTTATATAGAACCTAGACATTTTTACTTAACCAACGGATACAGGAAATATGTCTTATCATTGTTAGTTCCGATTGTTATCACAATATTATATTAAGTAATGTGACAATTATTATGCCTGCCTGTTACCTTTTCACACCTAAACCACTGAACTGGGCGTTATGATTTTTTTTTTTTCTCAATACTCAATACTCAATATCTTTATTGCTTTAGCCATAATGTGTACTTAGGTGGTAACATTTACAGATGGGTTGCCTTTTTTTTTGCTTGGTTAATTGAGGTGGAGCGGGAGGGCGTGTGATTACTCTTACTGACTAAAACCCACCCGTGTTCCTTCAGTTGCCTGTGTGCTGTCAGGAGCCACGGTAACTGGACTTTCGGACTTTCCCGTGACTCTGGCAGGCATTGGTCCATTGGTTGGCAGGTAGCGGACCCCGTCAGTTGTGTTGACATCTCTTTGAGGCGCGCGTGGAACACAACGCGCCGTCGACCCGGGGCTGATCCTTATCGGACGGTGACCTACCCATTGCTCACCGTCCGCAAGCTCGCGCCTAAGGTGGCAGTGAATCGGCCTCGGACTCCTGACGCCCAGGGCGTCTCCTGCGGCGACTAGAGGCGTGAGTGAGGGCGCGAAATTTGCCTCTCCAACACGCGCTTCGCCTCTTCCTTCGCGAGCATTACTGCATCGCAGAAGGAGGTGACGGGTTCCCATGCCCTCTCACTCCGTACCAGGGCCAGAGATCACCGCCGTCGATCACCTCCACGAGAACACGGCGGTGCCTCGCCCAAGCCGTGCAGACCTCCACCGTATGCTCCACCGTGTTCTCACAAATGGGTAGCCTGCCCGTTACTTCCTTCTATGACCTATTCTGTCTGTCAATCTACGAGGGGGCGTTTTTAAGTTCGCGGAATGGAGGGTAAAAAGTGAAAATAAATATACCAAACTATTTTTCTTTTTCAATATATTCACCTGCTACCCTAACACATTTTTCAGATCTTTCAATTAGCTTATGTATACCTTCATAAAAAAATGTTTTGTCTTTGTCCGAAAAATAAGCTGAAACTGCGTCCTTCACTTCTTCATCGGTTGAAAACTTCTTCCCACGAAGTTCTTTTTTAAGTTTTGGGAAGAGATAATAATCACTGGGAGCCAGGTCTGGACTGTAGGGTGGGTGGTCTAAAATATCGAAGCCCACTTTATGCAGGGCAGCCAACGCAACACGGCTCTTGTGAACAGGCGCGTTGTCGTGAAGAAGAAGCACACCTTTTGTCAATTTTCCCCTCCTTTTTTCTTTAATGCTTTCTTTTAACCTCTCGAGGATTAAAGCATAGTATTCTCCGGTTATAGAAACGCCTTTATCTTTATAATCGGTCAACAGGATTCCTTCCGAATCCCAAAAGATGGTTGCCATGATTTTTCCAGCCGATTGTGACACTTTAAACTTCTTGGGTGATGGTGTGCCTTTTTTGTGCCACTGCATAGAGTCCTGTTTTGACTCAGGTTCATAATGATGAACCCAAGTTTCATCTCCAGTAACAATTCGACTCAAAAGGCCATCCTTATCTTCGTTACAGAGGTCCAAAAACGTGCGAGAACACTCCACGCGGCGATGTTTTTGAGGCGGCGTGAGCATTCTTGGAACCCATCTTGCACTGACCTTTGTCATACCAAAATGATCGTATAGAATTTTGAAAATTGTCGTATCCGATACTCCAACTAATTCTGCAAGCTGTTTCTTCTTTAGTCTGGCATCTTCCAATACAATTTTTTCTACTTTTTGAACGATTTCCGGAGTAGTCACCTCAATCGACCGTCCGGCCCTTGGATCGTCTTCGAGTGAGGTCCTGCCTTGTTTAAAGAGACTGTGCCACTTGTAAACCATGGTTTTACCCGGGCAAGAGTCCCCGTAAACGGATTCCATCTCTTCCAGTATGTTTTGAACTGACTTTCCTTGCTTGGTAAGGAACTTTATAACGGCACGGTACTCGATTTTTTCCATAATTCACACTTTCTTCCCGCTTGAGTTGTTTGATTGACGATAGTTCAAAGACTAATGATCCAATTAAGATAAAACTTGGTATTTATACTTATATTGAGTGGCTGAAGTAGTGGCCACCCCGTTAATTACCTTTATTTATATCCTACCCTCCCATTCCGCGAACTTAAAAACGCACCCTCGTATATGTTTTAAACGCTGAACTATCGAACCAATTGTGATGAAAGACAGATTTATAAACTTTGATGTTTTGTTTTACGATCACCAAGGACCTATTCCTACATAATTAAATATACGAATTAGAATAAAATAGAGGTCGCTGACCAATCTGACCAACTGAGAAGTACTCAGTAAGAACATGAATCAGCCGAGGTCACGCACTAAACAAGAATTTATTGCCTAAAACTATTTTAGATAATTTTGTGGGCTTTACAATTAAACGCAGTTGCCCTGTATTTATGTTAAGGATAGTGTGTTTTGATTCTAAATCTGTGTGGGGGCTCGAAAAAAGGTTGATATACACAACACATGGCATAACGTCAGTTTTAACGATGTGTCATCGAAAAATAATGATTTGCATGAACTTTTGAGCATGAACCTCATATTTTTCCTGTTTCTGAATCCTTGCTGTGATTTTAGGGGAAACATAATTTATATTATATTATGAACACGCATCCACACAAGCATGTTTATTACTGCGAAAACAGGTTTTACGTAATGGATGATTTGGTAAGCTATTTCAACAACTGAATTAAGATCTTGTAGTTAGGTTTCATTAAGCTTGATACCTACAGAGAAACTAAGCACAGCTTAGTATATTAAGGCTTAATTATAATTCACAAAAATCACTGACGACAACGTACCTAAACTCTAGACCCTAGACTCTAGACACTAGACACTAGACCCTAGATTCTAGAGACTTTTGAAGATTTTGCACAAGAATTCCTTATATCGCATGCTTAATGGAATACTGACTTAACTCAAAAAAGGCGATTTTTGGGCGATATAATGAAGGTGACCACTGAGGAAGGATTTGAAAATTCATCCGCTAAAGGAGATAAATATATCGCTCATGGTTTGTATCTTCATATAATGGTAGTAAGTACGAGTTAAGTTTTATTTATTAGATCGCAGGTACTCTGCTTGAGACGAACAATGAGATATTATTTTTTTAATATATCAGAATAAATAATAAAAAAAATTGGTACACAAGAACATAAAGATAAAGTTAATAAGGTATATAAAGTTTGCATACATAACTTGTTTACTATAACATATACCTATATCATATACACATATATAAATTCAAGGGAGAGAGGTGTTGAGATGACTCTACTCTATTTATTTTGAAAATAACTGCAATTTCCGCTTAAATGCATACCGACTGGTGGCCGTATAGCTTGCCCCATTAAAGTCACATAGCCATTATCAATACGGTCTGTAGTTACCGATAATGTCGTTTCCATATCGCTCGTGAGCCTCTTAATTTGCGACCATCGTTAAAAGCCGTTCAAAAGAGCTCCATTATTTTTCCACTTCGTTAATTTCGTGATCCATGCTTTTTTTTTCAGCTTCATTATTTCTGTCTATACCTACTTAGTTATTTCTTTTGAAAACAGTTTATTCACACTTTTCTTTTTAATTAATGTGCGTTTTTACGGTAGGTAATCAAAGAGATGATTTTGTTGACAAAATTATCGATTTGAAGTATCTAATTGGTCTTTTTTATTAAGCTGGAATAATCTAAAGAATAAATAGAATAAGAATTTTTAAATAATGAAATTTCCCTACACGTAAGCGAAAGTCTCTATAAAAATAAGTATATAGGTACCCTAATAACTCCAGCCTGAGACTATGAATTCAGAGCTCTCCACAGGCCTAAGTTCAAAGGGATGATGGGTGCTATTATTCAGAACGAATAATCCGCGTATAATGTTGTCACTACTCGGTTACAGTCGGTCGATTCTGTAAAAATATCAACGTGAATCTTAGGTGAAGTGAGCGTCAAGTGAGCTGTCACTGTCACAAATCGACCGGCAGGATGCTAGGGATTAACACTGTTGACAGCTCACTTCACGCTCACTTCACCTAAGTTTCACGGTGATATTTTTACAGAATCGACCGGTAAGTCTGCTCTCTGTGAGAGTGAGTGGGCCGTAATCTACAACGCAGGCCCAGTGTAGTTTGAAAAGCGAAGTCAGCGAATATTTCTACAAAGAGCTCTATTACATACTACAAATGTACTTACAACTGGTCCAACATATAAACCAGCTATAACAATTAAAATGACTACATGATATCATAAATCTATGTACCCACTGGTCACGTTGGTCACGTCTGCGACCGGAAGCATGCGAATATGTCCCATATTGGCAATGATATTGTATTTATTAGCTTTGTGATTGTTATCTGATTGTGTCGCCCATGTAACTTGCCCTGACCTCCAGCAATCATGTGTGATAAGACAGGGGGAGGTCATTAATAAGTTACGACTGTGTTACACTAGTACGCTTAGCATGACCACAATAGAAACGGGTTATGTCGACGGAAGAATAGACAAAATGAGAGATTGTGATTGTTTATCTGTAATTTTGTCTATTCTTCCGTAGAAAACCCATTTCTATGCTACGCGTGTAGGTACCCGGCCGTTGTATAACACATGCGTTGCATTTACTTATTTATTTATTGTTCCAAAAACAGTGTTACAGATATTTTTCCACTAATTAAAGATAAGTAAAACTGTGCAATACAATACAGTACTTAAGTTTAGTGGAAAAGATCACTTGTATCCTGTACTAGTTGAAACACACAGGCGACTGGGCTTTCCGTTTCAAATGAGATAGCGTATTGACAATACATGTATCCGGTGTTTGTTGGAAAAAGCGTAAAGGTAGTGGATACATGAAAAATTTGGAATGAGTAGGTAATTAAGAGAAAGTAATAGTAGGTGTGAGTTGTGTGGTGTGAATGAGTTGGTGTTTGTTCGTGCTGGTAAGCTTTCGAAAGAGACTAAAACTAAACTATTTTACAATTGAAAATACTCGTTACGCACATACTACATTCACTTTTTATAATTTTTTACAAGATCTTTCTTCAACCTCAAAACTTTAATTTAATTTACAACTAACTATTATATAATTATATTATGTACAAGAATGTAAAGAAAAAAATAAGAAAATAAAACAAAGGAAAGAGCTCATTGGGCATCAAAAAATTTGTCCGCATCGCTGTCAGCGGGAAAAGTGCCCAAAAGGCTGGCAGCATTGCCACGTTACATATTTACATAGATTTAAGACATTATTAATTCCTATGGTTATCTTGCCGTCATAAAAACGAATGAATTGATACTGGAGACGCAACATCACCAATCGGCTTTCTACAATATGCCAGGAGCCTGCCCTCATAGTTTTCGGACATATTATGCGTTCACCTAAGCATGGTCTGGAAAGGCTTATGATACTGGGCCGGGTGGAAGGAAAACGAGCTCAAGGCAGATCGAGAGAGGCGATCTTCAGCTTTGGGGGAACGACGAAGAAGAAGGAGATGGGTATCTATTAAAGGCTCGTTCAGACCAGCGCGACGCGACGTCGCGACGCGACTCGAACAATACAATTTCTAAGAAAACTTGACGGTATAACAATAACCGGTGTCGTGTCGCGCTGTCGCGTCGCGCTAGTCTGCACAAAGCTTAATTCTGCTTCTCGCAAAAATATAAACCAAAATGTATAGCGTTTTGGTTTATATATTTTTTTTCGATAGTTGTATTGGGTTATCATTACCTATGAAATTGGCGTTTTTTTCTCACAAATAGAGAACCTTGTCACTTTTATGAATTAAAATATTCATCAATTGCTTGGCATTATATCGAATAATGACCATCATAGACAACTACCGATAGTAAAAAAAACCTTATTACTTATAGTTTATAAACATAAAAAATACCTTAAAAATGACTCCTCATTTTGTTAGCAGAAATTACCACTATTTGTTTTAACTTAGCCAAAACTTATTTTTGGCGCTTAATCTAGTGGCATATTACGTTATCTTAGATTTTAAACAATAGTGCATAAAAGTTTTAAAACATTAGTGTTCATGGTTGTTATATAAATTAAGAAAATGTTAGTATGAAAAAAGCCACTTCTTTAAAATTCTCCTTACAAAACGCTGATTTCATAGGTAATATTATCCTTTCAAAAATCCATCCAAATTAGAATTCGTTATAAGTATCAACATCACGCGTTCGTGCTCCGTAGAAACAAAAGACAACATGATAATATATTGTAGAAAGATTAATTTCGACAGCGTGACGTCAAAAATTAGGAAAGGACCAGTCACTTTGTCTTCGACAGCTACACAACTGGTCATGGTACGCTTTTTTCTAAAACTTGATGCGCCTTTTAAGGTTACGCTTAGGGTGCTGTAGGGAGCTGCGTGATCATCTTAATTTTATATCCACTACGTGCACACTTCGTTCAAGAGATACTTAGGCATTTCACGAAATGGACTAGAAAGCTCTCTTATGTTTTAAACTTTGGATCATTATTGTTATCACTACACGTAGGAAGGACCTAAGCGAGATTGTTCTCCTAGTTTTAAGTGCTAGGACTCTATCGGTAAACAAAATGTTTACTAAACATTTACTTTTACTAACAGTCCTTACTAAGATATTCGGGGCAAATTGTAATACAAATTATTGCCCACAAGCAAGTTTTACTGCGCAACCAAGCTTAGGCATCGTGTTTAAATATCTAGTTCCTGTTACAAGCTGATTTGAACTTGCATTTTGATATTAAGTCATAAACAAGCAAGTATTCTAATCGCTAACTAAAATGGTAATCTGAATTGGTTCCTTGTATCCAAAATAGCAACTACATCAACGTATGGACGTGCTGTTTCTAATTGGAAATACCTAGTAGTTTTATCCATAAGGTTTCGGGTCAGTGTCTTCCGGGATTTGGGGTCCGTTCTCAAGATTCGTGGTCCGGAATGTATCAGTCGTCAAACTCAAACAAAATGTCTACAAGCTACTTTTTCTATTTTTGTCATGAGCCAGAACAGAACGGCCCAGAGCTGTGACTCTCTACGATGAAAACATCACAATTCTCATTGAATTTCTTTATAGGATTTGTTGAATCTTAATGTAGATATTATATACGATGTATGCATCTCTACTACAGCCGATCGATTCTGTAAAAATCTCACCGTGAAAACTTAGGTGAAGTGAGCTTAAAGTGAGCTGTCATTCCTAGGGATTGACACTATTGACAGCTCACTTCACTCAAGTTTTCACTGTGAGATTTTTACAGAATAGCACGGCTGTTATTGATAAAAACTAACACTTATAATATCTTGGTCAATAAAGAATAATACGTTTCAAAGCACAATATGATCCTTTTATTTTTCTGAAGAGTTTACACTTAAAAGATCCTGCAGAATTTATCTATTCAAATCACCAGTTTTCCTATTCAAAAAGGTACGGTTAATAAGCAAGAGAACTCGGATTTTACTAGTAAGCTTTTCAATATTCCGTGATATCATAGCTAAATGCCAATGATTGATAAGCATATAATTAACTAAAATGTTGTCCGTTTATTGCTAGTTGTACTACATTTAGAACGCTACAGTGCGCCCGCGCGGGTCGTGACTAGGACACCTGAATGTCGTCCACTTTTACATAGGAACTTACTTGCGATCGGAATAAGAATAGGATTGACCTTTCGCCATAATGTTTCTACTCAAACTCAAAACATTTATTATGATTAAACATTTGCAGGTACTTTTGAAAAGTCAAGGAATTGTTTAGCCCGAAATTTCAAGCTACACTGCTACAAGCATTGTTTGGCGCTCGTTTGACGTTTATAAAAAAAGATTATTGAAAAAATCTGTTCAGTCGTTTTAGCTTAAAAGTGTAACAAACAAACAATTAAACAAACAAACTCACTTTCGCACTTATAATGTTACTAGCTATCGCCCGCGGCTTTGCCCGCGTGGGGGTCCGAAATTATCCCACGAGAACGTACTGCCGGTATAAAAGTATACTATATGTTAATCCAGCCGGTCGATTCTGTAAAAATCTCACCGTGAAAACTTAGGTGAAGTGAGCTGTCATTTCGCCTGATGCTAGGGATTGGCACTATTGACAGCTCACTTCACCTAAGTTTTCACGGTGAGATTTTTACAGAATAGCACTACAGCAGTGCTATTCTGTAACCATCTCACCGTGAAAACTTAGGTGAAGTGAGCGTGGAGTGAGCTGTCATTCCACAGGGATTGACACTATTGACAGCTCACCTCACCCAAGTTTTCACGGTGAGATTTTTACAGAATAGCACTACAGGTTATAAACTAATTGTGTGCCAAACATCCAAATCTGTTCAGCCGTTTTTGCGTGATTGAGTAACAAACATTCAAACATACAAACTTTCACATTTGTAATATTAAGTACGATATATATATACTATAATACTTTAATCCTACTTATATATATATATTTAAGGAGGATTAAGGTTAGGATTTGTCAACTGTCTATTGCACGTCAGTGATGATGTCATCAACGATGTTGCACGCTCGACCGGAAGTAGCTTTAAATACAGTTGTGACACAAAATCTTCCGGGTTACAGATATCGCAAAACACAGGTAAAAATGTAGATAGAATTCAGTGACGCAATAGTGTTTCTAGTACGGTTAGGACAAGGTTATTATATTATCTGACTCAAAAGTCATAGGAACTTACACCTAGTTTGAGTCAGAGTATTTAAATATTGACCTATGTTTTAGTCTTAAAGATATTGTAAAACCTTTTTGGTGAAATAAAGATTTTATTTATTTATTTATCCTAATCTTATTTTGAATATTAGTAGATTTAACGGGTTTATTACCTACCGATCAAAACAATACTTATACAGAGAGATTTAAAAAAAAATAAGTTCATTATCAATAGAATAATCGAAAGATGCGCAAAAGGAAGAAAGATAAAGAAAGGAAGAAAATACATTTATTTATAAAGAATATATAAAATAAAGCACACACACAAATAAATAAATACCTACCTGTTCAAGAAAAAGCTTTAATTTTGGTGGTTTGAAAGCTTGACTGACAAGCAATTAGAGGTTTAATTTTTTTTAATCAGAATTAATATTATAAATAGAAAAGATTTGAATTTTTGTATAGAAAGAAAAAAGAAAGTGTTTATTCTGCACAAACTAAACGCACATTACAAAAAAAAAACAATACAATACCACTTTACAAATGAGCCAAAAGCCTCGTATCCTCGAATGTTTGTTTTAATGAATAAACTTAAAAACTACTGGACCGATTTGAAAAATTCTTTCACCTTTCGAAAGCCATATTATTACTGAGTAACATATAATACAACATATAATTTATAAAGATATCACGCGGACGAAGTCGCTGGCGGAAGCTAGTTTGTTATATGGAGTCAAAACGTCAGAAAAAAACTAACTAATAATATCTAGTTGATATTTCCATAAAACAGATTCCTTTTTACCCTCAGCTTCTAACATGGGATCGTAATAACATCGCGCTCGATAAATAAAGACGTGACCCGACTACGTATCCACACTCGACCTCTCCAGTAATGTTACAAATAACAACATCTCTGCGAGAGCTGCGGTAAAACCAGCAGTATTTTTTTAAAGAAATATAAGTACCTACGTGAAGTTTTATTTGGTTATTGTCCTAAGATTTTCCTCTTTATGAATTGTTACTGTTACTAATAGGTACAGTCAACTATAAGTCACAGCAGTGATAGCCTAGTGGTGTGACCGTCGGACTGCCAAGTCATACGAGGTCTTGACCACCTCTGACTTTTCGTATTCATGTGCGTATTGTATGATTATCACTTGCTTCAAAAACGGTAAAGGAAAACATCGCGAGGAAACCGCATGCCTGAGAGATATTTCTCGACGGCATGTGAAGCCAAATCAGAGGCTCATGGGCGGCTTTAAAAGTCTGACTCCAGCTTAGTCACTAACCACACTAAAAGAAGTCATATACCTAATGATTTGTTTAAAAAAGGTACAGGATAATCAAGTTCCTTAAAAAATAACGAACGTCATGCCAGAAGGTATTTTTTTTTACATGTCATGTTGGTTTAAAATGTCGAAGAAAATACAATGTAGGTACGGTACGACACAACTTAGATGTAGCATCGGCAAAATTCGTAAAACCGATCACGATCCGAACTGAGTGCGCCTTCAAAATCACCAATCTTTATTACTGCTTTAGGTGAAAATTATCTTTACGCAAACGCAATAACTTGTAAGTCATAGTAACCAAAGACATTCGTAAAATTGAAATGAATTAATGCAAATTTGCAAATCTAAGCTACATCTAAGTTCTGTTGTAACATTGACAGCACCTTTATTTCGTAGCGATAAGGGTGGATTTCGTAGTTTAAATTAGAGTTACTACTGTTGCCTGGTTGCCTATACTCAGGTATTGCCACATGTAGTACAAATGTTGTAATTTAAAGTATATACTAATTCTATGCACAAAATAATCATCTATGCAGCAACTCTGCAACTGGATAAAAAATGAATTCTATTTTTAAATGGAGAATCACGATCGCCTGTAATTTAACTGTGTAAATCCAAATTCGAAATTTTACTAAACTCTTAAGAACAATGGCACAGACAAGATTAAAAACCAGTAGCAGCAATCAATAGTAATGTTCCTACTATTTGAAGGTCACAATGTAACGAACTTTCACGAGGCTTACTTCCTGAAGTTTTTGTTCTACTATCATTAAGATAAATAAGTTCAATTAGGAAGCAAAAAATGTTACGCACGGTAATGTGGTGAAAAAGTGTGTGGTATTTGAAGGTTGCAAGGACGGAGAAAGATTTTTTGATTGTTTTGGCATTAGTTCCAACCTTGAATGATTTAATGAAAATATTTGATGTTTTTTATGACTGCCGCGCTGATCTTGTGTTCGCAAGCGCTCGGGTTACGGTACACAGATAGCGGACGCTGGCCGCACAGCTCCTGGACTAAAGTCGAACTGGGCTGGCCGCATCTTTTGCATGTTGGAGGAGCAATGGGCAAAAACCATCACTCAGTGGATCCCAAATAGCAGGACAGGATTACGCGGCAGGCTCAGAAAGAGATCGCAGAAGTAGCTGGACTTCTTCTTAAAGGATTAGACCGCAATCGCAGTAGACCGGGAAAAGTGGAAAGAGGGAATGGAGGCGTTTGCTCTGCAGGCTTATTTCATCATCATTCTCCTGCCCTTATCCAAATTTATTAGTAGTCGGCGTAACATGTCCCTTTCTTCCATACTTCTGTATTAGTCGTCATCTCGGTAGTCACCCCCTTTCTAGCCATATCATCATCCACACAGTCCATCCATCGTTTCTCTGGTCTTCCCCTACCCTTATAGCCATCGAAATTCATACTCAAAACTTTCCTCACGACATTTTCCTCATCCCTCCGCATCACATGCCCATACCACGACACCCGATTTCCGCACAACTCTTCTGTCACCAGTGCTACTTTCAGACTTCCTCTTATCTACTCATTTTTTTATTATTATATTCATTCGCGTAACACCACACATCCCTCTTAGCATTCATCTCAGCTGCATGCAATTGTCTTTCATTCATCCCTTTTGTGGCCCAACATTCTGATCCATACAAGACAGCTTATAATAGTAAAATAATAATATTGCAGCCTTGGTATCTGGAATTCTGGGTAGGCTCGGCTGCTGTTGCATGGGACTTAAACTGAGGCACTTAAATGGCGACATAAGTATCTAAAAGAAAGAAAAGAAGAAAGAAAGTAATAAATAAAGAATAATGTTTATTTGGACACAGTTCTACTACGACGTTCGTTCGTTCGTATCTACTATACTATACGTATCTGCATAACCTTTTGGAGAATAATGGTAAGGCGTTATGTTATATGAAAATTGCTGTAACAGATTCGTTTGTGAGGTTAGGTCATATACTCGTAACCTCACAAACGACTCTGTCATATAGTTGTCCTGCCGGGGTTGCGAGATGTCCGAAAGCCTAAAACCCACCCGTGTTTCTTCCGTTGCCTGTGTGCCCAGCCACGATAGCCCTATCGTGGCTGGGCACACAGGCAACGAAAAGTAACGTAAAGTCTGACACGCCCTCCACCCAGAGCGGGAGAAGTTATTTAATAATATCCCAACCAAAAAAAAAAAATAGGTCATATAGTCGTAGGTTAGGTTAGATCATATTATGTAGTTTAGTCAAAACACTAGCGCACAAACTGACTTTCGCATTAATAATATTAGTTAATATCCTTTTACCTAAGGAGCTCATATTATATCTATGTAAGTAGGACGGACCATAACAGGATCCCATCAGCATTTAAGGGTATCTCAACAGGAAAATAATATCAGTTTCGGGTGTAATCATATTGCTGGCAATGGTATTATGATTTCAGTTGAAATTGATATTTAGTATTGGACTTGCTGCTACCTTGCTGAAACGTTGGGCTTCGGCATTTGCTATCAATTACCGCTGGGTATAGGGATTGGTGTAAATAGAAGGTATAGTCACGAGCATTTAATAAATACTAGTGACCGACCGATGGTTCGGTTTCGGCAAGGTTCGGCAGAAAATCTACCGAACCTTCGGCCGCACCGAAACTCTGCGTTCGTGAACTGTCGTGCGTCGTTCGACGGACTTCGGGTGAGTTGTGAGTAAAATACTCAATTAATGAGGTCCTTTCTTTATAATTTAAGTGTTGATTGACAAATTTTTGTTCCAAGTAGTAGTTAAAATGTTTGTTATTTTTTTTGTTTTCTTGCATAATTTTTTTATTTCATTTAACACGGTGTTAACTGTCTGTATAAGTTTAAAAAATAAGCCAAATTTTAGTAAGTAAACAATAGATTTTTAACATGTCAAAATTGTTTTCTCACATGTATAATTTCAACATGAATGATGAAACCAATACTTGGTAACAATTTATTTTATTTAAAAGAGTGTCCGTGGAGTTTCTTGCCCGTTCTTCTCCATAGGTACCTACTACGCTTTGGAATGGGCAACTAGCTTCATTTTTTTTTTGACTGACCGCTTCCTTGACAATTCAAAAGTGCCTGTAAATGGTTTAATTGTAATAAATGCTTTGAGTTTGAGTTTAAGTTTTCGGTTTCGGCCGAAACTGAGAGAGATACCGAAGATTCGGTTTTGGTTTCGATTTCTGTAGAAAGGTCGGTCGGACACTAATAAATACCTTATGTACAGTTACGCAGAACTCAAAAATAGTTTTCTCGCGAAAAAACAAATGCAACTTTGAGAAAAGACCAAGACGAAGCGTAATAGATACCTATGAAATAGAACGGGCAAGAAACTCCACGGACACTCTTTTAAATCAAAATATTGGTTACATCTTTCAAGTTAAGAACAATCATCATCATCATCATTCATTTCATTTGAGAACGATGTAGAAACCCGGGTGCATTAAAAGCGCCCATAAACAATAAAAAATTAAAAATAAGCTAAATACCTATACTATAGTTAATTGACTCAGGCGTGACTTTGAATCCATTATAAAATACAATAGATGACGAATATTTAGTAACCTAATCCGCTTAACTGTTCTTAAAGAGTTTTAAAGAACCCTGTAGGAAATTGACACGTGTTTCACCTCTGAATGAGGCATCCTCAGGATGACGATTGCCTTCTTGCGAACCCGGACACGACGTGTTGCCACATCAAGAGCCGAACGCAGTGTGAGCCATAGGTTACTAAATATACGTGGTCTATTGTATTTTACGAATTCTATGACTACTCTTCGAAGAATATCGATATGTTATAATTATGATGTGTAATAATTACCAATTTTCTTCCAAAAACAAGGACATTTTAATACTTAATCAGGACAAAATTCAGTCTCATAGCCAGTCAAAGTTTCAAACCTCTACCAATCAGCGTCAAATATACATCCACCTTAAGGGTCGGTACAAGAAAATCGTGTTATGAGTTTTGGATAACTTTTTTTTTTTTTTTCTGTGGCTTTCCGCGATCAGTTTTTACTTTTAGCGGATGACTTGGAGCTAAATATTGGTGCGAAGACCGTGACTCCAGCGAGCCATCTACTCCGTATTCGTGCTTAGGACTACGCGATGTCTTTCATTTTTAAGTCTTTTCCTGTAACTTGTTGTTTTCAGTGCGGCAGCCAGATTGCTGGGGTGTCTTTCCAGTATTTCCTGGTATCTTTTTATAATGTTTTTGTTCAGATTCAGATTTATTTTTATTTGTTCTCGTCCATGACAGTATTCCTTGATAACTCCTTGTGTATTTCAGCGTTCGGGTCAAGCCAAGGAACGCCACTTATTGACCTCAAAATAGCATATTGCATTCGCTGTATGATAACTTTGAAAAAAGCTCAAGAGTTTCACTAGTCAGTGAAAAACCTTGTAGATGATTGTCATTTTTTTTATTGAATATCATTAAGACGTCCAAAAAGCACTGCTGTATTTTGATAACTTTAAGAAGTCACCTACATACACTTAAATAAAGAAACCTTAACAATCATCTACAAGGTGTATCTTCAATCTGAATTTTTCACTGACTGGTGACACTCTTCAGCTAGCCAGACCTTTTTTATTGTGGTTACTACTTTAAGTTTTCTATACAAACTTATCGAAATCCTGGTACGGACCCTTAATAATCTAAAGGTGTCCGTCCACACACGTGTCCGGAATCTGTTGTCTGTCTAACACGAGCCTAAGCCATAACTTACGGCTTGCGTGCCGGCTCCGGGGACATTAATTTTAGTCTGCCGGGAATAAATCACGGTAACCTGTGATAGATATACTACATGCTGTTATGAACCTGCCTACAGTAATATTTAGGGATGGATGGGACTTCAGGTTACTTGTGTATGTTTTTATCAGCTTTTATTTAGTCTCATAATCAGCCTGTCCCTTACCTTAGATTAAGTCGGACCAAAACGGAATACTTGTTTTGCGATTTTGGCGGTTCTTTCAGTCTTGTGCCCACGCCCTTACCGATCTGCTTCGACTTTCGCTGCCTCGGGTCGCTTGTCCAAGGGGATGGCGGAGTAGACCGAGACGTAACGCGCCGGATCAAGTCAGAATGGATAAAATGGCGACAGTTCACAGGAACAACTTGTGACTCACGGATGCACGTTTCTTAAGTTTTTTCATTTTAAATATTATGTTTTATATAAACATTTAGGACTAAGTATTGTATTCATTTATTTTATTTTGTTGTTTCACTATACGTTGCACCGGTTGACGTCATCACGTCAAACGCCGGCTGTCGCTAAAAACCAGCGTTGGGGCTCTGTCTCGCATAGGGTCGTAGCATTATGCTGAGCGATGGCCGTTTTGCGTGGTTGTGACGCATATTTTCCCCCAAATTGTTTTGTTCTTTCCTTGCGTCATGTGTACCGCAAATAAACGTATTTTCTTTCTTCTTTCTTACAAGTCCGTCCAGGCCTCCTCTCTTCAAGAGGGTGGGGGCTGCAATCTACCACGCGGAACCAGTGCGGGTTGGTCTAATTTTTGGTTCTAGGACATGCCGGTTTCCTCACGATGTTTTCCTTCACCGTTTTGAGAGCAGTGGTGATGAAATTATTTACACAAAGTAAAGCGCCTGCTTGGGTTCGAACCCATGGCCCACAACTCGTATATCGCTTTCAAGTGCTGTCAGTGTCATTATTGTTATGGAATACTGACACTGACAGTTCTTGAACGTGGTTTAGATATGCTGATCGCGGTCAGTTTTATTAGTAACATTGGTCCTCAGTATGGTAAGATTACATAAGATGGAGACTGTCTAGTTAATTTTCGAAAAATTCCTCTTCCCTATAAAAGAACTTTGTGTAGGTTCTGTTCCGATGATAAATAATATTATTTATTGTATTACTTGTAAACGTTTCAGCCAGGTTTCAAGAAATCTGGCTGACCCTTCTTGTTAAATACGGCAGGTATTTAGGATGCCAACTTTGTTTTTTGCCTGCATTTTTGATGTAAAATCTCATCTAGTTTACAGAGATTTTTACAGAATAGATTGGCTGATCTGAATGTATTTAGCTAGGCATTCCTGACAACGCCTTGGGAGTATATTCTGTAATGTTGTGCATGTAAACTTAAATAAATGAATAAAGAAAAAAATTATAAAAGAAATATTTAAAAAAAAAATGACAATCAACTCAGAAAAACTCGTTCACACCACTAGATTAACGTGGCAGTGACCATTTGAACTTTCAATAATAGCATAGCTTCCCAATGACATTAGACGAATGTCAAACCACAAATAGCCAGACATATTTCACTTTTGACATTGACATTGACTTGATTGATAGATTAGCTACAAGTTTTGCTGAGCCATACCGCGTCTGGGCCGGCCGTCACGATTGTACGAGTACACAGAATAATACAGAAGGCCCGCTCCATACAACGAGCGAAAACAGCAACATGACGCGTATGTACGGCAATCTCAAACAAATAACAGTCGCGAGTGCGCTTGCACTCGCTGTACATGAACCTTGTCTATGTGTGCGTGCGTTTTCGCTTGTTGTAATTTATGGAGGCTGCCGTTATTAAGAGCAGTGGTGGTCCAGGGGTAACGGACACGATTTTGAGTTGTAGGTCGTGGTTTCAAACCCAGACAAGAGCTTTACTTTGTGTAAATTATTTCATCACCACTGCTCTCAAAATGGTGAAGCAAAACATCGTGAGTAAACCGGCATGTCCTAGAACCAAAAATTCGAAGACATGTAACATCTACCAACCCGCACTGGGCCCGTGGGCGTGGTGGATTACGGCCCACTCCCTCTCCCAGAGAGGGTCTCAGCAGTGGGAACATTATAGGCTGATTATACCAAAATTTGCCAAATGTATGTACTAACACTAGTATGTAAATTAAAAAAAAATCAAAAATTCAAAATTCAAATTTATTTATTTGCTAATATGGGTAATAAAATAAAGTTGTTAAAAATAGAGCACAGTTCAACCATATTACACCTTATGACATGCAAATTACATGTTTTGTCTACATCACATGTTTTGTCTACATCATATTTCATTATATCACATTACATTATCGTACACTAATTACGTTTACGGCAGCCGAAGGATCGAAAAAAAACCGAAATGATTTTAATAGCTTTTAATTATAAAAAACTGAATTACAATTAATTAACCTACGAATATTCATTCCACGTCGAAGTAGGAATATGGAATGCCTATTCTTACAAAAGTAGTCATTAAAATTAGGTTGCACCGACGACTGACGTCAATGCTGCATCGGCGATTAGTAGTTGTCATCCGGTATTGGCGTAACTGCAACGTCGGCGATCTTCCTTTAGTAGAGCTACGTAATTCCTCCACCCTTAGAACGGCGACTATTTCAGCACGTTCAGTGAAAATGTTGCCGGAATGTTGTCGGGATCTGCATTCCTTTCCAGAATTATGGTCGGAGGCTGCTGGTTATTTTGATTAATTTTCGTAGTATTACTACATTTGCATATGTAGCGCCTGGCCATTAAGATGCTGATAAGTATGGCTGCACTTAATAGCACACCGTAGAACGGGATTGTGGTGTGATAGAAGGTGTCTGTTTGCACGTTGTCCAAATGCACGGGAGTCTGGATCGTAATTTTGTCCTGGATGCCACGTAGTCCTTGAAGATCCACGGAGTTCAAATTAATATGAGTAGCTGTGGTAACTTGTTTCCCGGAATCGTAGGGTATTTTCATCAGTTTGAGTGGTTGGCCTTTGATTTCATCATAGACATTTGCTATAGTAAACTCTTCAGATTTCAGTCGACATCCAACGGGAATTGTAGCAAGATAACTTCCTTGGAGCGATGTGTAGTCCTTCTGGTGGCAGATGAGTTGTACTTTCGTTTGTTGAGGGAATGACAGGGCATAGTGTTGGTCATCGAGTTTCTCCATAGCCTCTCTCATCAGGGTAACTGTAGTGAACTGGCAGGAGTCTAGCAGAACTTGATTGGTGATCAACTCCTGGATGCAGTCAGATTTGGTTCGGATCTGGTGGGTGATTTCCTTCTCGCAGAGGTACCAGCTTTTTGACTTCGGGCATTCAGCCTCCATGTACATGAATGTCAACTCGTTGGTTGCTAGGAATGGGAAGGTTGGGATAAGAGCCTGTGCATGTTTGTTAGGTACTGCAGACAACCTATATAGGTCGTAACTATTCTTTGAAAAGATTGGAAATTTAAAAACGAAAACTATCTGTTTATCAACGAAGTACGATCCTGGTTTTATAATATTGTAGTATTCCCTAAGTTCTAAATCTAAAATCTGTTCTTCAGAGTATATAATTTTCAGTTTCCTGACCATTGATGCTAGTATCTCTATGTCTACCATAGAATGATGCATGGTAGATGCATGAATAAAAGCTAAACAATTTTCTATCCTAAGTAATGTATTGTTAATTCTATTCTGATTATCAACTATCTGTGCTAGTACGTCAGTGTGTTTAGACATCCACTCTTTACTTATGCTAATGTGGTTATTAAATTCAGTTGCTATTCTATTCTGATTTGTCTCTAATGTTTTAATGGCCATATTATAGTTTAGCGCATCATTGTGGTCTAGGTTTCCAGTAAGGCTTTTTATGATGGAACCTAGCCCGTCTACAAGACCTCTTTTAACTCTATTGGGCTCCAGAGATTGTAATTGTCTTAGAACATTGCCAAGCTTGTCAGTAAGATGGTTTATTTGGATATCATATAGTAAGTAGGTGTCATTGGTCATTCGACTTTGATAGCTTAGTAGTTGAGTCTGTAGTGAGTGGACGTTGTTTTCGATATCATTCAGACGTACATATTGTAGGAATGTATGGTGGTGAGTCGTGAGTCTCATGGGCCCAAGTTTGTAGGGTAGCAGTCCTGGTCCCTCATCGAGGCTCTCGAGTTTTATCTCCTGAGGTCGCATCATTGGGAGAATTGTTATTAACAGAATCCTGTAACAAATTTACTGATTTAGGGACACGCTTTAGTCTTGACTTTGCTATGGGGCCACGTTTCTTCGAAGTATAAATATGAATCGGCAGGTCAGCTAGAACTATATCTTGTGTATACCGTGGTGCGGTCTTTTGACGATTAGCGAGAGGGTTTGTTACAAATACTTGCTGTTGGGGTGCGTATTCCTTCTCGGGTTCGCGGGTTTTATTTCTACTCTCGATTAATGCTGTTCGGTTTGTGAGTGATGAGGCGTTGACAATGTCATAAACCTGTTTCATGCGGTCTTTATGAACTAGAACATACTGTTGTAACAGCTGTTGTGTTATGTCAATGTCCTTGCAGTCTCTGGGGTCAAAGTGTCCTGTCAGTAAGTCAAAAGGTCTGCATCTTGTGAAACTGTGTATGGAACTGTTGTAGGCTATGATAGCATAAGGTATAAGGTTTACTGTGGGTTCGTCTTTGTACTGTAATTTGAGGAGTCTGAGGTGTTCTAATAGTGTTAAATGAAATCGTTCAATATTTCCATTGTCATTAGGTGAGTAAGCTAATATTCTGTGATGGTTGATCTTGTGAAGCCGTGTAAATTCCATGAAAAGTTGGTTGGTGAACTCAGTTCCATTGTCTGTGACAATAGTCATGGGGACGCCATGGTGAGTACAGTATTGCAAGAGGGCTTGTAATATGCTAACAGCTGTTCCATCGCGCAGATGGTAAGCTTGACCGTATTTCGTAAAGACGTCGATGAAAGTGACGTACTTCTCGCTTTGTACAGTGAATAAATCCATATGGACTATTTCAAATGGCTTGGTGGCTGGGGGCACAACGTTAAATTGTGGTCTGACTGGGTTTCTATCGTATTTGGCTTGTCCGCAGATGGTACATTCACCTATAAATTTGGTAATATGGTCCTTCATTTTTGGCCAATAATATTTGCGAGACAAGGCTAAATGACACTCGGTGATTCCTCGATGGTTAGTTTTACCATCATGGTAGTGACGGATTATCTCCTGCTGACGCAGATATTCCTTGACGTTTTCCAGCTCGGATTTAGCGAGAACGAGGTTTAATGATGAACTTTTAAACTTGTTCTGAAGGATCGGAATAATAGAATACATGGCTAATGGAGGATCTATTAAAATACCTGTTTTAACCTTGGGGTTAGCGTACTCCTTTATAGCGCTTATGACATCCTCCTCTAAGTTGGATTGCGATAGCTGGATGCTGATACGCGTGTGTGTGTCAAATGGTTTTGTCACTGAGGGTCGTTTCTTTACGTCGCTAACAAGGATAAGATGTAACTGTCGATTGAATGTATTAAGAGGTTTATCTGTTATAGGAATTTCAAGAATTGGATTTTCATTACTTGTGTGAGCTGTTTCAGTGGAAGAGTCTGCTTGGGCGAGTATTGTTTCGGATGGGTTGCCCATTAGGGAATTGAGTTCGTCAATTTCTTCTATTAGAGACATAGCTTCCTTAGTATTTATTTCTATGCGGGAAAGGGCGTCGGCATTAGTGTTCGTTTTCCCCTTCTTGTAGATTACGGAAAAGTCGTACTCGCTGAGTCTAAGTCGCCATCTTGTAAGTCGTGAGTTCGGCTCTTTCAAATTCATCATCCACTGTAATGGTTTATGGTCAGTGAGAATTTTGAATCTTCGTCCAAAGAGGTATGGTCTGAAATATTTGGTAGCCCAGACTATGGCGAGGAGCTCTTTTTCAATGGTGCTGTAGTTTATTTCACTCTCGTTAAGAGTTCGAGAGGCGTAACAGACCGGTTTGTCTGACCCTATGGGACCTTGGGATAGTATAGCTCCAATAGCTACGTTAGATGCGTCTGTGGTTAAGTTAAATTCTCTATTAAAATCCGGGTATTGCAAGATGGGATCATTGGTCAGAAGAGTCTTACATTTTTCAAAACAGTTCTTATAGTCAGTGTCGAGAGTGATCTTTCTTCCTTTTTTCAGACATTGCGTGAGTGGCTTTGTGGTACGGGCAAAGTCGGGGATAAATTTTCGGTAGTAACCGAGAAGGCCTAGAAATTGCTTGATTTCTTTTGGGGTTTTCGGTATGGGGTATTTGTTTATGGCGGATATCTTATCGGGATTTGGCTTTATACCATCCCTACTAATTATGTGCCCAAGGTACGCTGTTTCAAGCTTAAGGAATTCAGATTTGTCCATCTGGATCTTGAAATTGGACTCTCGAAGTCTCTGAAACACTTTTTCGAGATTGGTCACGTGTTCCTGAAGGGAAGTGCTGAACACGATGATGTCATCGAGATATACGAGACATATCTCGTTCTGAAGCCCTCTGAGGACATTGTCCATCACACGCTGAAACGTTGACGGAGAATTTTTTAATCCCATTGGCATACGAAGAAATTCGAAATGCCCATGCTCTACGTTGAATGCGGTTTTCTCGACGTCGATAGGGTCCATCTCGACCTGGTAGAAGCCACTTGCCAAATCGAGGGTCGTGAAGTAGTGGCATTTCCCTAATTTGTCAAGGACGTCACTAATATTAGGGATAGGGTACTTGTCGTCAAGTGTTTTTTCGTTAACCTTACGGAAATCCACCACGAGACGCCACTTTTGCTTTCCGGAAGCGTCTATCTTCTTTGGCACTACCCAAATAGGGGAGCTCCAGGCAGATTCAGATGGTCGTATGATACCCTGTTCTAGCATTTTTCCTATCTGGTCCCTAACTTCCTGGCGATGTACGAATGGATACCGATAACTTTTGGTATGCACTGGTACTTCGTCTGTGGTCCTAATTCGGTGTTTGACTTTGTTGGTAAAAGTTAGTCCCTCGCCCTCAATATAAAATACGTCCGCGTAACGAGAACAAAGAGCTATAAGGTTAGCCTTTTCCTCTGGGTTGAGGTGATCCGTTCGTAATCGTGAAACTACATTTTGCGCGCGAGTTGACGTTTGTTGAGTACGCGTGCACTCAGTATTAAATAGTTCCGCGTGCGCCGGGCGATCAAGTGAGAATATGACGTCATTGGGTGTCGGGTTCTCAATTTCTAAGTAGCCACGGTTGTTAGCAATGGTGGTAATGCATTCGTGAACTATGCAATTACAAAGTATTTGTTCATTAATGAAAGCGTCTCCTTCCGCGATGTCGACAGGGATACGGATAACTTTAGAAGTCCCTGCTGGAATTATATCCTCATATAGATTAACGTTGCATGAGTTGTACATTTTGATAGGATTTGACGCGGTTCGAGTCAATAGTTGACCTTCTCTTAAATCTATGCGGGCCTCCCAGCTACTCAATAAATCTAAACCTATTAGTCCGTCAAAGTATTCGTGAAACCTATAAATGAATAACTTCATATTATCTGTGTCATTAAATTCTGCAAAACAAGGCAATGTAATAGAATAGTCGTTTCTGCTTGTTGCGTGTATATTTGTCACTTCAAACGGATCAAAGTTGAGGGCAAAATCGGAAAAGTACTTTTGAACGGCTTCGGGACTTATAAAAGATTGATTGGCACCCGTGTCTATCAAAAGTTTCAGAGGGGGTTTCGCGATTTGTATGTATGGTAGCTGTCTCTGCGCCTGTAGGTTTAATTCTATCTTGGTTTTGGTGAGATTGAAGTCTCCGGAAAATCCTGTTCAGCATGGTTAGCATTTCCTTGTGGCTGAGGATCGTCAAGCGATTGATTATCCGCAGTCATAAAATAAGTCGAGTCACCGGTGAAACCGGGGGCAAAGTCACTGTCCGAGTAGTTATAGTCAGCATAATAATTGTACGCCGGTTCTTGGTAGTAATTGTAATGTGAGTCGTCATAGGTGGCACATTCATTAACATTCATTTCGCGGGTCCTAAAATAGTTTGTTGGCGGCGGGTTTCCTGATCTATTCCAATCATGACCTGCTAACCCGTTGGTTGGGGGCAAAGATCTGGGGGTGAAACGTTGTACTCCACTCATAGGTTGAGGACCTGATGGTGGACGGTTTTGAGACGGTACCCGGAACACATTACTACGGGGGTTATAATTAGGTGGTGGTGCACTTAACATTCTTTGCGTGTTAGTGGGGCCATGCTGCTGATATTGGATCGGTCTTGCAAATCTGAAAGGTTGAGGAGGGGGGCCCATAGGGCGTTGTCCTACGGGAGCTGGCCAATTAGGCACCTGGAAGTTATGCGACCGCTGGGGAGCAATTGCTGCTGGTGGTAATGTTGGGGTGACCTTTAGGGTTGACTGGCCCTTTTGGGGTTCACTGCGTTGCTGCAAATACATGATGTTTAATTCCTCCTGAACATATTCAAGAGCTTTGTCAATGGTAGCCGGCCGCATGCAACGTATACGGGATCCTAAAGGTTCCTTTAAACCACGAATAAATGCCTGCATAGTCACCTTTTTATAAAGTTCACGCTTGGCCTCTATAGTAGTCGGTATAGTCTCGTGCAAAGTCACGTACGTCATCATTGTACTGAACAGTGTTTGGCAATGGTCATAAAACTCCTGGGGTGTCTTGTTACCCTGCGTAGCGACAGAAAGGTCATTGTACAACGCGGTTTCATCGCGTTGGTCCGAGAAATTGTTAATCAAGGCAGTTCGAATGCCCAACCAACTCTCTGGTATCCCATTAGAGTTTATGGTACACGCAGCGGTTCCAGAGATCTTATTAAGAATTCCGTTTAATAGGCATAAGTTTGAAAATTCGCTTCCGGGCGCACCACTTAAGTATTGCGTTGCTAATGAGTCGCAGATTTTAATAAACCGTGTAAGCACATTAGGGTTACCATCAAACTCCGGGACAAGGCGAAGGGCCTTGAAAATAGTGTCTGGGTCGTGCTGAGCCATATCTAAATTAAATAAGTTACCTAAATCCAAATTATCTAAAACTATGTCTCTATTAGTATCTACAGTTCGTCGGCGGGCCTGACGTGATTCAGGTTCCCGCGCACTCGAGGCTCTGGGATGGTAAATCTTGAAGGTTAGGATTTCGAAGGGAGCAACACGAGAATAATTCTGATGTACTTACAAATACTTCATTTCTGGTCTCCTTCCGTGAATCGATTTCCAGATTCTCCTCTCGGTCTGCAGCAGGTCCGTATGTTCAGGATATCCGGAACGGTGCTTGATAGCCACCCGGGTGACACGCGACGCGATTATCGATGTGAGATGCGAGTCCCGACGTCTCCCGCGGATATCCTACCGACTGCGCCAATTACGTTTACGGCAGCCGAAGGATCGAAAAAAAACCGAAATGATTTTAATAGCTTTTAATTATAAAAAACTGAATTACAATTAATTAACCTACGAATATTCATTCCACGTCGAAGTAGGAATATGGAATGCCTATTCTTACAAAAGTAGTCATTAAAATTAGGTTGCACCGACGACTGACGTCAATGCTGCATCGGCGATTAGTAGTTGTCATCCGGTATTGGCGTAACTGCAACGTCGGCGATCTTCCTTTAGTAGAGCTACGTAATTCACTTAGCCAAGCAACCATCATTCATAGTAAACAATAACAATATTTTTAACGCAAATACTAACAATGAACAAGAATACAATAACATGTAAGATGGCCTACTTTTTGGGATTCGTTAGGAATGTGGATAAAGTTAATATTTTGTTCCGAACCGATCATCCCGAGGTCCATGATGTCCACGTCGCAAGGCATCGGCATCGTGCGGCCTGACTTTAAGAATGTTGTAAAAGTAGTATTACTCAATTTATTCCCATTTACTTTACTGTATACATAAGTTTTTTATTTTTTTCTTTATTTAATTAAAGATGGTTTTAACCTAGACAGATTATGTCACCCTCATCGTTACGAGTCAGCTTTTACGTGCTACTACACAATTAATAAAAAATATCTTACCCTATCTAGGTCTACGATTAATCCCAATCGTTACGAGCTTGTACAGCATCCTGGCTGCTTCCGAAGCAGGAGCAGCAAGGACACTGTTACATACCCCAGTCTCGCACATATTAATTTCATCTTTCCGGCTCGTTCTGGACACACTCCATGATGATATGATAGACATCTTTAATTAAATTGCATTCCACACAATTTGGTGACTCAACTTTACCCATTAGGAATGAAAATTTATTTAATGGTATGTGGCCGGAGCGAAGTCGAAGGGCTGTTATGATTGTTTGCCTTCCCATATTGGCACTGTCTATCCACGTATTTTTTAAAACGCTCGGTTGTATTGTATACATATGTACTAATTTATGTTTACGTATGTCGATATTCTGTACTCTTAATTTTCATTTCCATCTATTGTTTCGTTGCGAGGATAATTTCGTATTGGAATCAGTTTGGAATAAAATATCAATTTTATTCCTATTCCAAACGAATCCCACAAAGTGGGATCGGATTGTAGGATCCGAGATAAGGTCCTAGGTGACACTACAAATTGGCATTCACACACACAGGGGCTGTACTATGACTAGTTAAAGCAATCATCGTTCCAGTGTGAGAGAGAGATGAAGCTATACAGGACGAATAGCACTATCCTTATTTCACAACGGAATGGTTTTAACACGTCATAGTAAGGCCCCAGGTGTGTTTACTGATTCATTTGTACGTTTTTATCAAATGATTTTAGAGTTGACCATGGGTAATTTAATTCTTACCCGTATTGGAATTGAATAATGTGTAATTATCCCCCCCTTTATATTTGTATAGTTAGTTAATAGTTTATATATATTTTAGTGTTAGCTTGTATATTATAATTAAGATTATATCTGTATAAAGATGAAATTAAGTAAAATAATGTGTATATTTTTACTAATAAATTAGATTTTATGATCTGTAAAACAAATGATTTGATTTGGTTTTACAGAATAGCACTGCTGTACCTATCTATTTAGTGGCGCCATTTCAGACTAGATAGACTGACCTTGGTAGAGAAATGAGACTTACATGTTCATGTATGTGTCACTAACGACCTAGGCCTCCAGGGCTCCATGAATAAACTACATTTTTTACGACGCGCCTAAGGCTTTCTAGATTGGTATCAGAAATTAGAATACATTATTAATGTTTGTAGTTGACAGGATATTAGCAATTGGCTTGTAATAATATCAATGAGTGTAACACATTTTGATCCTGATACAATAGATAGTAACATAATCACGTGCGAATGTGTTGTAAGCTTCGATTCAATCATTGAGATATCGTACAATAGTAGAAGCAAATCGGTTTAGAATTTCGCAGTGTCGTGACGACGTTCTTCTCAAAGCAGTAAGTATTGCAGCTAAGAATCATTTGAATTACTTTGTAATGGTTGAAATAACACATTGTCAAGTAAACCCTTCCACTCCTCCGCGCCGAAGACCTATAGTTTTTTTTAAACGATTTTTTATTATGACATAAATCTCATAGAAAATGTTGATAAATGAAATGTAGAGGGAGGTGGAAGGGACGAGAAGGAAGAGGGCAAGTCATCCCCCCACCCTTCAGTTCATAGGAGACACATTTTCAAGGTCAATGTCAAACGTCTCGAAGATCAAGTTCAAAAGAAAAAAAAAACTTGTTATATGGTAAATATAAATATTTTGAAGAAAGGCGTAGTTAATGATACGCAAAGAAAATTAAACCTCATGCGACGTACATAAAATACAGTCGAACCAGTAAATAAAAATAAAAATAAAAAGTTTTTTTTTTTTTTATAAATAAAAGAAACAATTCGCACTCTAATTTCCTTAACGTCACTAAACAAAATATACACATTTTCAGTATATATATTGTGATCCCTTTCCAAAATAATCAAAACTTTAAACGCTTGTACTGAAAATGTGTATATTTTGTTTAGTGACGTTAAGGAAATTAGAGTGCGAATTGTCTGCGGCAGAAAAAAAAATATGTGGAGGGTTCAGAAGACCTTTAAGAACCTCCAAATAGCCTCAAATTCTTTCTAGCGAGGCGGCACGTTTCTAAACACAATCGGAAGAATTTCCAACAAAAAAAAAACTGTTTAGATACCCAGTATAATTAAGAAAGTTCCTACATGAGACTGTACTTATTCTAGTACTTTGAGGAACCTTTTAGAAGTTCCCTTTAGTAGCAGAGATAGCCAACCTGGGGCTAATAACATGTACTCTCTGGCAACGGGTTTAGTGGGTGCCAGGGGTATCGTTGAGGTGTATGTAGAGAACGCTGACCTTAACGACACAAAGTTTACATAAAGGATAAGGTAATAAAGATGACTGGATTAGTAAGGAACTAATCGCTAAACGCTAGGAATTGTGTGCATGAAACAAAATACGTTAATCAAAAAACAATTCACATATTTAAATATACTCATAAAATATGAGAAAATACTTACAATGCTTTCATGAATTTGGGTTAATATTAACTGCTAAATGTTAAATAATAAATGATTTTATTTCAGTAAGTAGGTTTGTACAAACACTTTTACACGACAATCATATTTATTGTTTAAACTAGATGAGTTCGACGTTTCCTATTCGACTTCTTTAAGAAGAAAGGCCGAAACAAACTCAGAGGTCACAGTCTTTTAAAGTCCAGACATTAATCTTGGTCAGATCACGTGGAGACCATGTAGGTTGGTGTCTGAAATGGTATTTTGAGGAAAGAATCACCTGTCCACGCATTTGTCAATAATCGTGCAGCTCAACTCAGAATTTAGTAGCAATCACATGCCAAACTTCTTTGTTGTAAGGGCTGCAATAATATGGTACGCGCTGGAACTGTAATTTATCGAATCGAAATGCTATATTTTCATCATTTGTAAGCACAGCGACAGCGTTTGTTTTGTACAGTCACCATCATACATTGCCACTGGTTAAAGTGACCTATTACGATGAACATGACATCACAAATACTTTAGCTAGTGAGCAAGGTGGTAGTGAGGTTTTACATTTTATAACAACAATGGTCTGGTATTGCAGGATATATCCTTGCCTGCTTGTGTGCTGTGCTACCCAATAATATAGATATAATCGAGGAACAATAAAGGCAAATGAATCATAGATAAAAATAGTCATATTTATATCTAGACGAGACCCATAAAGGAGCATATCCTTTCCGCTGCCTTCGATATCAATAATACTTGTTTCAATTGAAGGGTCATAAAGGAAGTATTTGTATCAAGTAATTTATGTATCCGGACCTAATTGATTGCACATAGATGCGCGACCAGTCGGCGTTTTAAGAAGAATTCTTTTATAAATATTAATGAAGTATGTGAGGTATTTATTTTATGAATTAGTGCTAGTGTATATGGAATGATAGACATGACTAATTCAGATCTCTATAATGCAATATCAGATTACTATCTAGTTTTATATACATAGTTTATGATCGAAAAGATGAGTCAACCAAAACCATTCATAAAATATCAATCTGGATTATCACATAACATCACGCCTGCATTTCGCGAAGAGTTAGGCAGAGGTGTACCTATAGCACACCTTCATTTCGCCAGTTATTTTTAATTTCATGTTAGAAAGAAAGAAAGAAAAACGCGTTTATTGGCATTACAAAAAAAAAATACACCTTAAAACTATAAAAACAGAAAACAAATTATTATAATGCCAAAAGGGCCTCAGCTCAGCATAATGTCAGATGACAAAATTCAAAATTCAAAATTCAGAAGTCATTTATTCAAACTAGGCTGATAATCAGCACTTTTCGAACGTCAAAATTTACATAAGACAGTCCCCCAAAACGCCCACCCTTCACCACTTCCTAGTGCGTTAGCTGGGAAGAAGAAGTGGCGCAAGAAACTCCCCGGCAGCACAGCTGTCTGTTCAGTTAGAAAAAAAAAAAAATTACTCTATATAATAGTATTCAACATAATTAACCTAATTTAAATTATTATCCATATGTGGCACACGCCAATATACCAAACAAAATCATCGAGAACTATACTCGGGCAGAAATAAAAACTACTTAAACGTAAACAAAACTTAACGTCTTAATAAAAGCCTCCAGGCATAAAGGGCGTGCCCGCTTACATAAAGCTGTAACTGGAAGTTATAAATGATAAACTAGGACCATCGAGGTAAAATAAATAAACAGTTAATTACTAATAACAATAAATAATATGATCCATTGTCGAGGTCACTAGTTACATATTGCAATACAACTCATTAAAAAAAACATTGTAATGAGTAGATTATGTCAACAATAAATTAAAATTTAATTAAAATAAACAATTATATGAACTCATATAACCTGTCAGTAGGTAAGCTAATTCTGGTGAAAGAACATAAAAATTGTCTTGAGTTAATCACAGCGACCAACTATTCGTATCATTTAAGTAGTCGTTGATAGAATAGTATGCCATTGAACAAAGGTTGGATTTTACTTTCGTTTTAAACGCATTAAAAGGCAAATCTAGCAAAGAAGAGGGTAACTTGTTATAAAAGGTTATACCAAGCCCAACAAATGAGTTATGAACCTTATGAAGCCGGTGAAAAGGAACTCTTAGTTTTGCCTTATTTCTAGTGTTAACATTGTGGAAATCACAACACAAAGTGAACCACCTGACGCTGATTTTTAGCTGCAACCCACATGAGATTATTGCTATCAGGGCATAAATCCGGACTCCGGGCTACTACTGAGAAATTCCAGATGGAAAAACCCAATGACACTTTGCCTGACACGGGCATCCGCCGGCGTACCATTAATAAAAAAACAAAGTTTCCATTTCAAGTTAACCGATAGTTGTTTTGAAGGTTTAATTAAATTCTTGCAACTCTTGAACCGGTTGTAAGCAGCCTAATTGTATGTACCTACAGTTAAATTTATATTAGGGGATAAAAATATATAAACTGGATAAACTTCTTAAGCTTTGTGCAGACCAGCGCGACGCGACAACGCTACGCGACAACGCTACGCGACAACGCTACGCGACACCGGTTATTGTTATACCGTCAAGTTTTCTTAGAAATTGTATTGTCCGTGTCGCGGCGCGGCGTCGCGTCGTGCTGGTCTGTACGAGCTTTTATTCTAAGCCAATTAACTAACAATGTACCTACGTAGTTACGTTAATAGTATCATTTGCATTCCTTCTTTTTCGGGTGGTTAATGACTAACCTGGTGTCAGGGTTTTTATGCCACCATGGGCCTCTGACTTGGCTTCATATGCCTTCGAGAAATATCTCTCAGGTATGCCGGTTTCCTCACGATGTTTTCCTTCACCGTTTTTGAAGCCACTAATATTTATACAATACGCACATGAATCCGAAGAGTCAGAGGTACGTGCCTTGGGTTTGAACTCGAGACCTATGATTTGGTAGTCCTATGGTCACAGCATTAGGCTATCACTACTCCTATCAGGCTGACTGTAGGCTATCATTTGCATTTAAAATTGATAAGTGAACGTTATAATTTAAGATAGTTAATTTACTCAGGCGTTGGGACTTTACGTTTTTAAAATCTATTATAAAATACAATAGACGACGTATATTTAGTAAGGTTTTTTTTTTTTTTTCCGGGGTGGAAAATCCTCATGGATGTCCTCCGCCCTGGGGCGGGCGTAGGGGTCTGTCAAACTCTTACTGATTAAAAATCACCCCAGTGTTCCAACCCACACCTACGCCGGGGATCGCGGGAACGAAAGAATCTTCCGCAACCCCCGGCTGATATTTAGTAACTTAACCTAACCTTTATACTGGTCTCGACGCTTGACGTGTCAACACGTCGGGTCCGGGTATACGTGTTGATTTCTTACAGGGTTCTTTATGACTCTTAAAGAACATTAGTAGTATTGTATGTTATAATTTAAGCTTATTATTAAGGCACCAGTCCCACCGCTGACGATGAAGCCACTAGCTATCATCGTTTTACTCGCTCATGAAATGTACAAAAGATTGTAGTAAAAGAGATATTAACATATATTAATACTTGATCGCTGACTGTTAGTATCGGCGAGTAGGTACTCGTTTGTCGAGAGCTTTCAAAGAGAGTACTCGCTAAGCGACACTCTCTTGGGCAGAACACTCGCTGACGGACTCACGCTTAGCAAGTAATCGCTCGGCGCCGTCACGCACTCGCTGCTCGTTGCTCTTCAACTCATTTTTAGGGTTTCGTAGTCAACAAGGAACCCTTATTGTTTCGCCATGTCCGTCTGTCCGTCTGTCTGTCTGTCCGGGGTTAACACAGATACTCTTTGTACTAGAAAGGTGTTATTTGGCATGGCGATAATATATATTAATCACGCCGGCAATAAAAATAAAAAAAACATTTTTAGTGGTACCTTCCCTACACTTAAAGTGGGCATGTTTTTTTATCCGGGTTATACCATGGTGTCGCTGCAAAGTTCGTTCAAAAATATTTTGAGTATGTTAAAACCATTTTTGGATTCAGGCATCCGTTTGCGAAATATTAAGCTTTAAAGTACTAATTTTTATTAGAGTCAATGTCAACCATTCTGAGTAATATGACATTTTATATTTTAAAATGAATGAAATATAAAATGTCAAATTATCCGATTTTTTTTTACATTTGCATAGGAGTCAAAGGGGGTCATTTCGTTATCAATTACCTCTCCTACATCCCATTAAAGGAATGCCGACATATTATAAGCAATAACATTATATATTAAAAGGAAAACTCAACACAGCTAAGTTAACGTCTAATAATCGACCCTTACATTTGCAGTTGCAAAAACAAATTTTTTGTTAGAGCCAATTGTCCCTCCCGCCCCTGCCAGCTAAATGGTTGTACTTGGATTTGTGAAAAAATTCACAGCAGTAGTATATATAACGAAATTAAAAGGAAAACTATCACAGCTAAGTAGGCTGTACAGGTTAACGAGTAATAATCGACCAACTTAAATTTGCAGTTTGAAAAACATATTTTCCAATACGGAATATATGGGAGAACATGTTTTTCAACTACAATGTTAAGTTTGTTCTTGGGATAAATTCATCCCAACTACAGACCCTTCATTGTGCGTGGTCCGACACGCACTTGGCCGTTTTATTTAGTTGCTAGCTCTACTCAAGCATGAGTGAACGTATTGTAATTAAACGGCTATGCAGCGAACATCATAACCTTGATCATATTTATAATTATTCAATTCATGCTGCTTGGAATTAATTGGCTTGATCGGTTATAAATCAATGAGCAGTTATTTCGTAATATTTATTTACAAAGTTCTGCCTGGCAGATTTTTTTTTTTTGCGAAATTTAACTCTTTACCCCCGACTGCCCACAAGGAGGGTAATGTTTTTCGAGAGTATGTATGTATACAGTATGTTAACTAACAGAGGGCGTTCCCGTTAACCCGCAATAGTATAAACTAATAAAAATAATTATATATTATAGTTATATATTTTATAAGTAATAAAAAAGAAATTATTATTTTAAATAAAATATATTAAATTGATCCGTAAAGAAACACTCTGTACAGGCGCACTTGTCGCAATTGTCTTTCCACGTTGAAAGACAAGTACGCATGTACAGACGGTTTTTTTTACGTATCGGCTTAATATTTATGTGAAAATTTTATTCATAAAAAAGTTAAAACTCTTGTTTATCGATATTAATATTTTTTTTTAACATGTATAGACTCAATGGGACGCCCTCTGTTAATCAACATACTATACATGTAAAATATTACAGGATTAAAAAGAAACAGGAAATCAAAAAAGTATCCACATAAAATTAAACTGCTAACCGAAAATTGGAAGCAAATACTTAAAGGTATGCAAAAGTTACAGCCTTTCTAACATGGTCAACGTAAACTACCTTCCTTGAGAGGAAACAAGGATAATGAGATGTTTCCTGAAACGATCCAACAATGACAGTGTAACGAGGATCTGGAAACTTATTACGAGGTTCCGCTACACGCTACTTCAGAACTACTTCAAGAAGAAATAAAATTGTAACCTGAACTTTTGACAAAGCAGCAGCTGTTACTCACACAGGATTGAGTAAGTTTTATATAATAATAGAAGAGTATTTGCTTTGGTTTTGAAGGTTAAATCAGATAAAAATACGATAACATACCTAAATTTTGTTTTTACAATACAATAATTATAATTAAGACAAAAAAATAATTTAAGGTATAGCGCTACAAGGTTATGTCAGCGCGTGGCCAAAGTCGGAACTAACTCCGCCATCTTGTTTTTTGAATACATTTCAAGTGACATTTCACAAAACAATTGGACAAAATGTTTACGTCATTCGAGCGCCAAAATATCCTTGTAATAATGTAGATGAATCTAAACAGTGCGTCAATTATAATTTGTCCCGTGACGCGATTGGTAGCACAGTTCTGTCAGTCGCCATTTTTAATTCTTATTATTGAAACTAAGCTTGGCAAGCAATGGTGTCCAACATGATGGCAAGGGACATTTTATGGTGAACGTTCTGTTGCAAAGATTTTTTTTTAAATTTCATTGGAAACGTCAGTCTGCCGATGTAATTTATTTACATGTATTTTTGGGATAGCTGGTGGATGGTAAGAGTATTTTACCTGTCCCCTTGTTGATCTACGTCTTGAAGGTGAGGTTGACGATCGAAGAACGAAAGTGAGGGTAAGTATCATCATCATATTCCTGCCCTTGACCCATGTTACGTGGGGTCGGCGCACCACGTTTTGTTCTTCTACTCTCCCCTGTCAACCGTGACGCTCAAACTCAACTCAAACTCAAACTCAAATCATTTATTTAAATTAAACCATTACAGGCACTTTTGAATTGTCAAGGAATCGGTCAGTCAAAAATATGAAGCTAGTTGCCCATTCCAAAGCGTAGTAGGTACCTATGGAGAAGAACGGGCAAGAAACTCCACGGACACTCTTTTAAATAAAATAAATTGTTACAAAGTATTGGTTACATCATTCATGTTGAAATTATACATGTGAGAACAATGTAGAAAGACGTGCACGTTAGAAGCGTCCGTAATACAAAGATAAAAACAAAGAACAATTCAAAAATTAAAAATCAGCCATGGCCGCTAAGAGTTGACCAGTCCCAACTGACGGCGCCCGATCACGAACATGACGTATGGATCAGCACCATTCAGCTCAACCATTTTGAAGGGAGCTAAATGATCCAACACACGCGCCACCATCAGCGAGACATTTGAGTGAGCATGACATACTCACAGCCGCCAGGGCACATTCAAGTCAATAAAAAAAATTATTACCCGGTAAATGGTAGCTCTTTAGTACATAGTACTCACACCTGCTGTCATTCATTCCGTTCTCTTTCATATCATTCCTCACACAACCCATCCATTTTTTCTTGGGCCTTCCACTCCCTCTCCATTCATTAACATTGTATTATAACTTTATACATACATTATTGATTGTCACACACGTAGCACGGTAAAAAAAGAGTACGACATAAAAAGTAAAAATACGAAGTTTCCTATAAATATTTACACATAAATAATTTTTATTCATAAAAAATGCCATGATTCATAATAATAAAGCAACGAACCAAAACATAGGAAGTAATTAAACTAAACTCGCCCGCGTCACAAATCCCTACAGATGTAAAAAAATATAATTATTCAAATAAAATGTCCACACGAAAGAAATAATTAAGTCCCACACTATAATAAAATTGTTAGAATGATATTATCGGCTCCATTTTGACGTAATTCGTATTAACTATATCTTAATATGTGAGCTGCTGTTTACGTGTTCAAAGGAAATTTTGGTCATAGTGAAGTACGCGATTTTATTTTTTATCGCTTCCTTGAAGCGAATTTAGTCTGCTAATTTAATATTGAGTAACTGCAAAATGCGTATATTTTGAACTTAACACCTACGTCAGACGATTTGTTTTATTTATTTTTTTGCAGATAATCTGTCATCTGCAATTTAGGAATTTTTGTGACGTTGATAAAGCTATGCATTATGCAGTAGTCTAATCCGAGCTCGAATAGTCTAATATTAATAAATGTAGGTAGTTCTGCTATAGGAAAAAAATACTGTATCTACCTGATGTTACACCGATCCCAAGTAAATTGGGATAGGGGCCGGAGAATAGTTATGACCTCTCTGTACGTAAGTCTATTTAATATAAGAAATCTATTATTTTACATTGTAACAGCAAATCAATTTTCACGCCTCCCCCTTAAGACCTGGGCCATTTTTTTTTATAATTCGATTGCTCTTGACCTAAAGAGACAAGTGACTTAAATAATATGAATTAAAAATCCAAACAAGAAAAAGAATCCGCGGGTACTCTGGTGCAAAACAAGTAAGCTCGCAACAAAAAAATATTCTCATTTTAAGAGGTTTACAACAGCTAAAGCGCCGTCACTGTCGGACTGCATAGAAATGAAAGAGAAGCGCGATGAGACGACGCAGGTAATTTATTGCAAAAGATGAAGCAGTTAGCGATTTACAAAAAATCTATTGATTGGACTGGAAAATTAAAACACTATTATGCTATGTAGCTTGTAGAATAATCTGACAAAAAATCAGAATGATTGCATGTAAATTAATATGATTTTTAATCGTTAAAAGAAATTTTTAGAGGTATCTTCATGATTTTTTTCTATCGTATCAAATTAGTTGTATTATGTTTTCAACACACTATCATACTAGCATCTATCCTGAAGAATATCATATTCATTTCTGATTTTGTTTACTGCAGTGGATCATATTCTTTTATGCATTATAAAACTTGCGTTTAGGAAGGTTTAGGTCCTGTAGTCCCCTTAACTAAGTATGTCAATATGGATGCTATCTGTTGCCCGCGACTTCGTCTGAAATCCAGAATGACGAGTGGTCTATGTTCCTCTCCAGGTCATGGTCTAGCCATGTGCCAATTTAATTCTCATCCGTTCAGCCTTTTTAGCGCGAAAGCGTAACAAACAAACAAACTCATTTTCCCAGTTATACTATTAGTTAGGATTATTATGTATGAACCTGTATGACTATGCCAAGGCTACTCATTATTGCACTACATTTTTCTGTGCATGTTTTTCGAGAAAGAATATATGTTGTGAAATATATTGCAACGTCAGTAATGAATCTATTACCATAGCTTGTCCACTCTGAAATGACGCGCCCCACTATCGCATTACCGCATTACCGTGTGCGTCAAATGCGGTAGTGGGGCGCGTCATTTCAGAGTGGACAAGCTATACCTTAAATATTCACTTTATTTAAATTAAATAGCTTTTTCCTTGAGACCTCACCAATGTTTTATTAGAATTTTTACAATATTATTACTTGCACGAGATGTAAAACCACTGAATATTTAGAGGTCAACGACTTCCGTACTGCGGAATTGATCAATGAATAAATTGTTAGATAATAATTTTGTCTTTTTTTTCTAAGACCGCAAAATTAAAATGTTACGCCAGGCGTAGTAAAAAACCGGGAGTCGCAGCTTTTTAATCATAATTTTATTAACTATAAACACTTGAACATTTTTTGTTTAAACAAGTCTTGTTCTAGCCATAAATAAATATACATTTTGTTCCTATTTAGTGCACTCGGCCCACATTCCTATGAACACTTGGTACAACGTTTTTGAGGTCAGCACTGTTTTGTGTTCCGATCTCGGAAAAGGAAGTAATTACACAAACAAGAACTAGGCAACTACATGTTTGTATAGTGCAAAATATGTAGAGTTAGCGCTCATGAACAAGGTGATCATTATTTTTATGTTACTAGTAATCAATATGAGTATTAAATATTCAGAAGACGCTTTGAATAATGTCCCGAAGGTGTTAAGCTACGAAGATTACGCGATCGAAGCACGTAGTCGTATCATTGTGCGTACTACGCCGTAGAACAGTAAGTGCTACGCCGTAGCCCGATGCGTACTACGTCGTAGCCCGATGCGTAGCGTCGTAAAACGCCCTTATCTTTTATGTGAGCTGCGGATGGAATGGTTTTTGAATTATGGATGTGAGATGTTTACAAACTAACTAGGGATAATATTTTCATGAACAAAATAATAGATTTAAGTTCAAATTAATCCTTTATAGAGACAAAAGTTGCAATGATATATTTCATGCATTCGTAGCGATAATAAGTGCTAACATAATCTAATAAGTATTAATACAGTAAACTATATAAGCGGGCACGCCCTTTATGCTTGGAGGCTTTTATTAAGATATTAAGTTCTGTTTACGTTTAGTTTTTATTTCTGCCCGAGTATAGTTCTCGATGATTTTGTTTGGTATATTGGCGTGTGCTAGCTAGCATATGGATAATAATTTAAATTAGGTTAATTATGTTGAATACCATTATATAGAATTTTTTTTTTCTTTCTAACTGAACAGACAGCTGTGCTGCTGGGGAGTTTGTTGCGCCACTTCTTCTTCCCAGCTGACACACTAGGAAGTGGTGAAGGGTGGGCGTTTTGGGGGACTGTCTTATGTAATTTTGACGTTCGAAAAGTACTGATTCTCAGCCTAGTTTGAATAAATGACTTTTGAATTTTGAATTTTATGTAAAAAAAAATCTAATATCATAATATTAGATTTAGTTCAGAAGACTAATAAGCTAAGTTTATTCAAAGCTTCCTCTCTTCTACTATTTTTATGTGCCCCACAGCGTCCATTATGATCACAAATAATTTTAACTTACCACTTCAGTATACATTGTGCAATGCAAATAAAGTATTGAGTATTCAGTATCATTCTTATAAAAAAGTTTGCCAATCCTATAAATCTCCAATCCAATCCGCCAATCGATATTTAAATAACAATATATTAAATCTTCCATCATATACCTTTCATACACAAGTACGTCGTTAAGGACACTCGAGCCATATGTTTAGGGCACATAAGCACCGTATGTATCAAAGGACCTTTTCAAGTAAGTACTCGTGCAAACAAAGTTGACAATCCCTGCTAAGCCTACCGCTTGTGATTTATTGCCGACTTTGTTCTCCCTGCGGCTTGGCCTACGACCTTTTGAATTTTGTAATAATGAAATGATGTTATGTGAAACAATGTCGAAAAAAACCCAGCTGTTCCCTACATTTATGTTCGCATAGCTCGTCAAAATGTAGGAAACAGCTGGGTTTTTTTTCGCGATTTCAACGTTGGTCCCATAGTGAAAGTTGTTCATAATGATGAGTACAATGACCCCTTAACAGGTGTCGCATGAATTCAAATTCACCCTGTATAATAATGCTTTAATGCAAAAATAATTTACATTAGCACAAATTGCAATCAACTCATAAAATAAAAACATTTTAATGAGTAGATTATGTCAACAATAAATGAAAACAAAATTTAAAATAAATTGACTTACAATCAAATAAAATAATCCAAACAATTATATGAGCTCATATAGTATCATCAGTAGTAGCGTCATGTAGTCTTTGATTCTAAAAACACTTGTCTTTAAACACTAGAAAGCATGTTATGCCGTTGGTCCCGGCTGTCATTTGTGGATCTTTAACAGTCGTTACTGGTCGTCAGAAGCCCGAAAGTCTGACAACCAGTCTTACCAAGAGGTATCGAATTACCCAGTTACTGAGTTGTGGAGGTCAGATAAGCAGTCGCTCCATGTAAAATACTGGTATTCAGCTGCATCCGGATAGACTGGAAGCCGACCACAACATAGTTGGGAAAAGGCTAGGCAGATTGATTTTTTTGCATAAATTGATTCGATTGATATTAATTTGCTATATACTACATATTCGGTTTTTTACAAGTGACCATACTAAGGTACCAAGGTAACCGACATAACCCGAAGAATTGCCAAACTTAAGTGGCAATGGGCAGGGCTCATTGCTCGCAGAACAGATGGCCGATGGGGCCGAAAGGTTCTGGAGTGGCGACCGCGTAACGGAAGACGAAGCGTTGGAAGGCCTCCCACAAGATGGAACGATGACGTTGTGAAGGCTGCAAGAACCCGCTGGATGCGGGAAGCACAGAACCGATTGAAGTGACGGTGCTTGGGAGAGGCCTATGTCCAGCAGTGGACGTCTTTTGGCTGAAATGATGATACTTACGTACCTACTTACGGAAATGTACGTCATTAAAAAAAAAAAGGGAGCAAAAGGTACCAATACAGTCAAAAGGTTTAATAAATCAAACGGTATTAAGGTTAGGATCTCCCAGAGAAAAGGTCGGTTGAGGAAGTTACACATTTATTTATTATTTGTTAGCTTTTGCCAGCGGCTCCGCTCGCGTGCATGTCGGAAATTATTCCACGAGTACTTACTACCGGGATAAAAAGTATCTTATATCCTATTCCAGGTCATGGTCTACCTGTGTGCCAAATTTCATCTAAATCCAGTCAGCCGTTTTAGCGTGAAACTGTAACAAACAAACTTACTTTCACATTTATAATAGTAGTTAGGTATTAATGTCAGCGAAGGTTTGTTTTAGGATCACTCACACTCTTTAAAGTTTTATTTATTCTTTCCTGTTGAGTATATTTCACGTCTGACTCTTTATAACCCGCTTTAAAAAAAGGAGTAGGTTCTCAGTTGGTCAGTTCATTTTTTTATTTTTATGTATTTTCCCCGAATTCTCAAAGACGGCTGGACCGATTTGAAAAATTAGTTTTTTTGTTTGAAAGGTTCTTAAGCGGTCTTATATTAATTTTATTAACTTTGCTTGAGTAGTTTTTGAGTTAACTTCAATAATACGTATTTTTTCCACATAATGTATGTTGGTGATGTTATAATAACTTCTTGTCACTGTTATTTACATAGCAAGTAGTGAATACGAATTTTTGTAGAGTAGGAACTACAATTGCAAAAAATAAACTTTTTGACAAAAGAAATAACGGGCTTCAAAAAAAACAATACTAAGTGAAAAATTACTTTAATTTCGGAAGTGGCTGGCAAAAAACGAAAATACAAAAGCCTGTTTTTTTCTTTTTAACTGACTTCCCAAAAAGGAAGAGGTTATCAATTCGGTTGTATTTTTTTTTTTAATGTTAAAAGTTTTTTATTTCATATTTAATTACGCGTTGTCCAATAAGTCAATGCGCGTTGTACTTCGTTTTGGTGCCGATCATTTTCTCTTTACAAATTTGCCCATTCATATTTGTTACATGTGAATCAAGTGACCTCATTCTTCCTTTTTTTTTAATCTTAAAATGAGGAATTTTATTTTAGCCTGTAGGTAATATTCCAGGTTCATTCCAAAACTCAAAGTTATGTAGGTTACACAGCTGCCAAGCTTAAGTGGAACTGCATGGGCTGGCCTCACCTGCCGCACGCCTGCGGAGCTTAGGTCCCAAACAACAGCAAACGGCAACGCGGCAGGCCTAGGCGGAGATGGCGGGACGTACTCGATTTTTTCCATAACGATTTGCCACATACAGCAGTAGATAGGAAGGATAAGTGAAAGGAGGGAAGGGAGGTATTTGCCCTGCATTGGGACAAAAACGGCTGATAATAGTAATAACTCATCTTCACCACACATGATGACTAATACATCAAACATCATTGCTGCAAGGTTTTCACAAATGAATATCCTTTCAAAAACCATGTTAGCATAAGCTTCGTCCGTCACGATGGACGTAGATCCGATACGATACGATGTGATATACGCCGATGCGACCAACCATTACCGGTTATCGTCGATAGATCGGGCTGTGTAGCACTTATCGCCCAGGTGGCGGTACATAACAAACGTGGAGAAGCCGCTAAGGTGACCGCATTAGCGCGATAACTTTTTAGCGAGCAAAACATACGAAGCTTCGGCACGCATTGATTTATCACGATAGACGTAGATGCGGCCGCAGCATATATTTCGCCGTAGTTTTGCAATACCAACAACCGCTGCCAGCAATTAATAAAATAGCGTAATAGAGCAGTCAACAGCTAACCTATAAACACACAAATAGCCCCCGCAGTGGCTACATGCGGCGGGCGCAGTGGCTCGGAAGGGTGGCTACTGAGCCATGCCACCCCAGCCGCGTCACCGGCGCGACAATTATGTTCATTTACCTTCCATTCAGCTGGGCGTAAATCACCATGAAGCTTTATTTGATTCTTTATCCTATCACTTATTTGAAAAACGGCGAAGGAAAACATCGTGAGGAAACAGGCATCCCTGAGAAATAAATAATCTCAATGTGCGTCTGTACCTTCAAAAACGGTGAAGGAAAACATCGTGAGAAAACATGCCTGAGATATTTCTCGACGGCATGTGAAGCCAAGTCAGAGGTCCATGGGCGGCTTTGACACCAGGTTAGTCACTAACCACACGAAAAAAAAAGAAAATTTCTTTCTTTAACAAGCTGACTAGACAAGGTAATTCATAAATCTACATTTCTAAGCCAGTTTATTCTGTAAAAATCACACCATGTAAAGAAGTCAGCTGTCATTCCACCTTTTGCTAGGAATTGACATAACTGACAGCTCACTTCAGGTTCTCTTTATCAAAGTTTTCCGTGGGATTATATTGGCTGATATTATATACAGGGTGTTAAAGTAATTGTGTGCCATAGCTTCAGGATGAGTTCAGAGTCGATAAAGGAAACCAGGAAAAAAATAATATCTAAATAACCCAATAAAACTTTGCCTACACTGAGGTCCTGGGTTAGACCAGGACCTCATACTCAGTCATTATAAAGACCTGATATTATACAAGGCCCTTTTTCTGTCCTGCACGCGTACCATGACAACCATAGAAACGGGTTTTCTACGGGTTTTGTCGACGGAAAAATAGACAAAATGACAGATTGTGATTGTTTATCTGTCATTTTGTGTATTCTTTCGTCGACAAAGTCCGTTTCTATTGTGTTACTAAGCGTTCTGGGATCTTTTCTTTTCTTTACCTGTTGCAATGATCATCGTCATCCGTATCCCTTATCCCAATTTATTTGTGGTGGGCACATCATGTCTAACTCCGTAATAGCTTTGTCTCATCATCATTAGACCCGTCACTCGAGCCCGCACTCCTGTCCCTCGCACGCTCTCTGCGCTCAACTCGCGTGATGTGTTTGCGGATGAACGGCAGAAGATCTTGTCAGTATGCCTGGAGTATTGTGAGATGAGCGTATTACTGTCGATTAGTTTTATACTTTTGTTATTGTAGTTTGTATCTTTAACTAATGTAAATAAATCGTTTTCTGTTAAATAAATCGTCTGAGTATTCGTCTGTATGTTTTCTTTTTTAAATGTACTTTCGTAAACTGTAAACAGATTTTGTTTTTTTTTTTTCATTCGTTTGAGGAAGCTTGCGCCGTGGTCCTAAATTTTATTAACTTTGCTTCGGTAGTTTTTGAGTTAGCTTCCTTATTTCGTATTTTCCCCACTTACTAAATGTCAATGATGTTATAATAACTTCGAGTCACTGTTATTTACATAGCAGGTAGTGGTATTCAAATTTGTGTGGGCTAGGTACCACACCTAAAAAGCGAAAAATAAAAACTTCAAGGCCAAACAAACATAAATCGTTTCTTTGATTTTCCTCTGTTCTTGTGGTCATTTACTTAAAACTTACCTGGCAACAGATAAATATCACTTACCTATTTTTCCTTTTTTGGGGTTCCGAGCTTAAAAGGAAAGACGGAACATTATTATGATCACTTGTTTCCCCGTCTGTCACTTAGGTTTTCATTAAGGTAAAAATTTGGAAGAAGCCCAAAAAATTGAATAAAAAATGAAAAACTTCTGTGTTTATAACTCAGAAGTTAATTACGAAAAAAGCGTAGAAAAAAATATCCTGATTCGTCGAGTTTATCTCTAAAACGCTAATCAACTTGAAGGGTATCTTGATGAGAGCATTTTCAAGTAAACAAGGTTCTTATGAAGCCCTTTGGGTAATTAAGTCTCTTCTTTATTAAATCAGGTCGAGTTTGTTGAGAAGTTATTTGGATATTTTTTGGCTCCTAATCAGGCCTGAAACGTCTACTGATAATTATTAGATTAGATTAATTCGCAATAAACACTTTAATAAGGATGCTTGGCGAAGTGATTGATTGCAATTTTCTTGTTGTAATAGGTACCTATTAGATACCTATTAGTATGAATTTATGAATTAACTACGTCCAATTGGACGTAGTTAAGCGGAAAGGATCCAACCCACACTATGGGCGAAAATGAGTTATGTATACCAAAAAACTCTTTGTAGTTCAAACTTTAATATCACAAAAACAATCCCAACGCATCATGTCATTATGACCATACGTTACCAACCCGTATGTATGGCAGGTCATACGGTCACATAACACGATCTGATCTTAAAACTTGAATATCTCAAAACTAACTCTGTGTGAGTTGGATCCTTTCCGTTTAACTACGTCCAATTAGCCTAGGTACGCACGGGCGTTTTTCCCCGCAGCGATTTTTTTTCGTGCACTGAATTTTCAACGTTCTGGTCAGCACCGAGAATTGAAAACCCCTCAGGGTGTTTTTTCAACGCGCTGGGACGAGAGTACGTCCTAGCGCGTTGGATTGTCAACGCTCGGCTCTACACAGAGTAGAGAAAATCCAGTGCGCGATAAATTCCCGCCGCGATATTTTTACGTCCGTGTGTACGTGGGCTTACTGTCTTAACAGGAGCTCAGACTTAGTAATAACAGCCACACGGGTCGATCCATCAGGTTAAGCTACGCTTGCCGGGGTTGGTCCGTCAATGGGTGACCATCTTAACATACCGCGACTTAAGCACGTTAAGCCGGTCCGTTGGTCCCGGCTGTCATTCGTGGATCTATGACAGTCGTTACGGGTCGTCAGAAGCCCGAAAGTCTGACAACCAGTCTTACCAAGGGGTATCGTTTGACCCAGTTACTGGGTTGTGGAGGTCAGATAGGCAGTCGCTCCATGTAAAATACTGGTATTCAGCTGCATCCGGTTAGACTGGAAGCCGACCCCAACATAGTTGGCAAAAGGCTAGACAGATTGACTGAATAGGTAGTAGTAGACAAAATCTTATTTATAAGTTTAATAGCTTCTGCCCGCGACTTCGTTCGCGTAAAATCTCTTGTTCCCCAAACCTGCCCCGTCGCATCGCATTACCTATTTTTTTTAGGGTGGGATATTATCAAATAACTTCTCCCGCTCTGGGCGGAGCGGGAGGGTGTGTCAGACTTTAACTGACTAAAACCCACCCGTGTTTCTTCCGTTGCCTGTGTGCCGGGGCCACGATATCCCTTTCGGAGCATCGCATTACCTGCCGGCGCTATAGGGAACTACTTCCTTTTCGTTTAGTGTTCTTTCTGACTTTTTTTCTTTTTTGCTCGGCTCCTAAGGGTCGTAGCGAGATGTTAAATAGCCTATAGCCTTCCTCAAGAATTTGGCTATAAAATGCAAAAAAAACCTTTTTCAAGTCCGACTGGTAGTTCCAGATAAGAAGGGATTTTTGAAAATTTCTCCTTTAAGGGGGCGAAAAGGGGGCGAAAAGGGGGGATTTCATTTGTATGAATCTTATTCCTTGAGTTAATAAACTTGAAACTTGGCACAAAAAGTACTAGGCTAGCATGAATTCAAGGTAGTATTTCAATTATTAGACGTGCACAATTTCTAAGCCATAACCTAACAAAAAGTACTAGGCTTGCATGAATTCAAGATAGTATTTCAATCATTAGACGTTGTGCACAATTTGTGATAGTATTCAATCATTATGTAATGCTACTAATAAATAGGATATATGGATGAGGCAGACAGATAGTTTATAACCTGGATATAGGACAAAAGATACTTTTTATTTCGGTTTTACGTTTCCATGGCATAATTTCCGAAATCCACGCGAGCGAAGCTGTGGGAAAAGCTAGTTATTGGTATAGATAGTTAAGGCGAAAGCGTCAAGGTAGCCCGCGAAATTCATTTTTTTTTACGATTTTTGCAATTTACAGGTCAGTATCATGTTCTATGTTGATCTAAATATGATTCGCGGCCGTATCAAATGTTTATTTATAGAATTATAATCATCAAAATGATCAATACAACTCTCTAAGCTCATGTAATCCCATTGAATGACTATTTCATGAAATCATGACATTTGACAATTATGCTAACTTATGGAGTTGTATTGCTGATTGTAATGATTATAATTATGTAAAGCCACATTTGTTACGGTCGCGAATCATATTTTAATCAACATACAACCTGACACTGACCCGCAAAATGGAAAAAATTCAAGAAAATTTGAATCTCGCGGGCTAGCTTAGCCTGTGCCTTACCTCTGTACTCAGCGAGCCTGTGGTTCAGATATACCCAAAGGGCTTACAATTCTCTGCGCATCCAGTTTAACAATGCCTACAGGGCGCTGTTACGGCTGCCACGCTTCTGCAGTGCGTCAACAATGTTTGCTGAGTCACATACAGACGGCTTTGATGCCACCTGGCGCAAAAAGACAGCATCACTGCTAAGTAGATTGCGTGGGAGCAGTAACAGCATCCTGGAGGTAATAGCCAATAAGTTCGACAGCCCACTGGTGTGGAGCCTCACCCAGAGGACTAAGTCTCTTTTAGTTATTAGGTACTAACATAGTTTTTAAGTTCATACTAACAATATAAATGTAATTGTAATGGATCTTTATAGTTGTCTGAATAAATAAATATATTATTATTATCTCCTTTATTTCATTTAAACAACTTATAAATTATATTTTTAAATATTTCTTAAAAAAATATATAAAAAAACATTTAAAAATATAAAAAATAGTAGCCCACCGGTATCGGGAACAGGGTCCAAGCTACCGGCGGTCAGGGCTCCAGAGAGAGGAACCTCCTGACAATGCGAGCCGTGTCTAGGAGTACCGCTTTCTGAATCAAGCCCTTGATCCAGCCGCCCAACGAGAGCCTCCTTAGGTGTTGGTCGAGGCTCTTGGCAATTAAGCCATTGGCTGATACGACTATCGGCACAATGATCGCTGAGTCCACATCCCACATGTCGACAACCTCGCGAGCCATGTCAAGATACTTGATTTGTTTATCTTTCTCGGCTTTCACGAGGTTCCCGTCATGCGGGACCGTTATGTCAATAATCATTGTGCGCCGCTCTGCTCGATCCACCACCACTATATCAGGTTTATTGGCAACAATAGACCTGTCAGTGATGATGGATCGATCCCAGTACAATGTGATATGTCCACTTTCGAGAACTGGGTCGGGCACATACCTGTAGTACGGCACTTCAGATTCCACAAGACTGTATTTCAGAGCAAGTTGCTGATGGATAATCCTGGCTACAAGGTTGTGTCTATGCAAGTACTCTTCGTTAGCTAAACGAGAACACCCGGAGATAATGTGTCGGATTGATTCTCCTGGACGGTGGCATGCCCGACAGATGTCAACCGTCCCGTCCTTTACAATGAATCTCCGGTAATTGTTCGTCATCATAACTTCGTCCATAATTGCACAGACAAAACCTTCGGTTTCCCCAAATAGGTCACCAAAACGTAGCCAGGCTACGGACGCTAGTAAATCTACATCGGGTCCATGTAGGGCCCGGAAGAAGCGTCCGTGAAGCTCCTTATTCTGCCATACCTCCTTGCGATCGTTAGTATCAAGCACTGCAGGCTTGCGCCAGTTCTCTTTAGCCAAGGAGAGCGGGGTGAGACCCTTGTCCACCGCGACCACATCTCGATGCATCCCCACGTCGGCTTCTAAGAAATATTCCCTGAGACTGCATATCTCGCGATTGTGGAGAGTCTTAGCATTTAAAAAACCTCGACCTCCACACTTTCGTGGGATATACAGTCTCATTACCGATGACCGTGGGTGATGCATTCGATATCCAGTCAGCAGCGTACGGACCCTCCTATCCAGGGCGTCGAGTTCGGTTTGAGTCCATTTGAGTACGCCGAAAGAGTACATCAAAACCGGCATGACCCAACCGTTGAAAGCGCGCACCTTGTTCCCGCCTGATAGAAAACTATTAAATACTTTCTTCAGGCGGCCAAAGAAGCGCTCCTTCAACGATTGCTTCATGTCAGTGACATTGATGCCCAAGGTTTCCGACATACCCAAATACTTATAGGTTTCGGATGCGGAGAGGGCTCTAAAGTTTATGGAATCCGTGAGCTGTGTTCCCACGGATTCCACAATCTCCCCTCGCTTTACATGCATGACCGCACATTTGTCCACACCAAATTCCATCCTGATGGCTCTACTGAAAGTTTCAGTTACTTTCAGTAGCTCCATCAGTTGAAAATTGTTGGGGGCAAAGAGTTTTAGGTCATCCATGTAGAGGAGGTGAGATATAACTTGACCACCTCTCCTCAGCCGATAGCCTAGGTCTGAACCCTCCAGCAGTGTGCTTAGAGGATTCAGGGCTAGGCAGAACCAAAGCGGACTCAAACTATCGCCCTGAAATATGCCCCGCTCTATCCTTATCGGTTCGCTATTCCTCTGGATATTTCGACATCCTGGATAGCGAAGGACCGTCCTCCATTGCCCCATACACGACAACAGGAAGGTGCGCAGAGTTGCATCTACTTTATACAACTCCAGCACCCTCATGAGCCATGTATGTGGCACCGAGTCATAGGCCTTCTTATAATCTATCCAGCATGTCGACAGATCTTTTCGGGAACGGCGAACTTGTTGGCTAATGGTCATATCAATGAGGAGTAGCTCCTTAGTACCGCGGGACCCGTTCCTACATCCATTTTGAGAGGCAGACATGATGGAGTTGGTGTCTATATGTTTGTTAATTTTAGCTCTCAAAATGGATGTAAGGACTTTATAGACCGTCGGTAAGCACGTAATCGGCCTATAATTTTTGGGGTCCGCGGTGCTCCCAGATTTATGGAGCAGGTGGGTAACTCCTGTTGTTAGGAACTCGGGTAGCGAACCAGACTCCAAAGCAGTCTGGTACTGAGCCGCCAAGCGAGCGTGCGACCTTTTGAACCATTTTATCCAGAAATTGTGCAGCCCGTCCGGCCCTGGAGACTTCCAGTTGGGCAACGGACGAACTGCACGAGCTACATCTTGGGGGCAGATGGTAATAGCCCCCATTTCTGGTATTGGATCGCAGGCTCGCTCGACTTCCCGAGTCCAGTCACCTTCAGTGTGGCTGACAGGCGCCGACCAGATACTCCGCCAGAAAGAACACATGGCATCATCATCCGGAAGGCGTGCGTCAGCCACACCTTGGTCCGGTTGCTCCCAAGCCCTATATACCCGCCTTTCATCACTTTGGAAGGTGCGATTCTGAGTGTATCGCTCCACACGCCGCTTATACCTACGAATACGGTTCGCCCATGCATACACTTTCTGCTTCAGGAAGTCGATGCGCTCTGTGGCACGGGACACATAATCCTCAGGGCTAATATCAGTTCCTGAGAACGCCCGCCTCACAAAGCGCATCACTCTAGGTCTAGTATTGCCCTCCCTGAAGCAGATAAGTTTGCCGATGAGCGCTCTGGCCCCACCAATACGGCGCTCAATTCTGCACTGCCAAGCTGGTACGGCTGTTTTCGGTCGTGTAGCTCTAGAGTCATTTGCAAATTTTACGTGAGCTACACGACATGCCGCTACAGCCGCACAGTACAGAATCGAATGAGTATCAGTGAGGTCTTCGCAGTCATCAAAATAGTTTGATAGCTGCGAATCCAGAGCAGCCACCAGCGCTCTATTTTTGTTATGCATGGGCAAACGAGGTAGGCGTGGTCTAAGTTCGGGCGACATGGAACGATATTCCCGAATCGCACGCTCCAAAGCACTCCTCAATTCCTCATTGTATTGGGTACTTACGTTTGTAGCCATGTCATCAATCCCCTCGTCAACTTGATTTATAGTGAACTGTGGTGCTACCATAACAGTCTGCGACGGGGGAGCGGTGGCATGGCTATTCCGCATTTCACTTCGTAGGCGATCAAGTACAGTGTCATCCAACATATGGTTACGCAGAATGACCCGCACCTGATCCGACAGTCGTTGTGCCGAAACGTTGACAGCTGGCTCAAGCACCTGAAAAAGAGACAGCATCCGAACACGGTACGCGGTCAGGTTGTTTCCCCCTTCTGTAGCCCCATAGTATGAGCGCATGACATTCTCGTTGATGGATTGTGTCCATCTCATGCGCTGCACACTTCCGCCGGGAGCTGGGACCCTATCAGAGGCCGGTGGGCCTCGAGGTCCTAAGCCGACCGGCGGCCGGTGTCCTCCCCGTCGACGAGCAGGTGGTGGCGTCGTGGGCGGAGAGAAATACTCGTCGCTCGAGCTCGACGCAACTGCCACTGCTGGTGTCGTTCCAGCGCTCACAGTGGGGCTGGGTACCGGCGGCAGCGAGGCGGAGCTGAGCGACGAGTCCGGAGGTAGTAGGCGTGCACGACGTGTGGCCGATCTTGTCAACATTCTTGTCTTGATTTTCTCATTTTCCTGTTGTGTTCATTGTTCTAGTATCGGAGGTGACATCTGTCATGTCACCTCCGATTCGGCAGTTTTTATTAAAATTCTTTTACATTTTGGTGTAAATTTGATCTCCTTATTGAATATTGTTTTGTGGTTTCGGTTTAGTTAAAATTGAACAAAATCTTGTAAAACTGCGTGTAAATTAATATTATATAATTAAATATAATAGCGGGATGCGCTAATAATAATAAGTTTACTTTGCCGGAACAGGTCTAGGATGAGGAGCCAGACCAAGAGAGATACAGAAACCCGCAGGGCAGCATGTGGCGAGCTGTTGGGCAGTAGCGACCCCACGGACCCTATCTCCCGGGAGAAATCTTGTTCCTCATCTCTGGCTTGCCTTTATTGGCCGGCTGGAGTGAACACTGACGAGGAACAGAGCTCCCACCTCATTCTTGCCTTAATTGGCCGGCTTGAGTGGAGATTCGCAAGAGCAAACGTGCTCGGAGGAAGGAAGTATTCCAGTAAGTGCTCGTAGGGATCTTGACCATCTTCCGGGCTCTGGGATTGTTCTGAAAGCCGTGGAATACCTCTCCACTCCTCAAGCACCTCAGGACGTGTTGCCCCCTTGTCGCTACGTCACTATGTGCTAGCGACAGTTTCCGGGGGCCCATTATTGAGTGTGCAAGTCACCCCCTGCCATTTATCCGTGTACATATAAGACATTGATCAGGCAGGGGCCATAGTCCTTCCATAGTTCCAGGTCACCAGTCAACTTTAGCCACCCAAACCCATAGTCCAATATCTTTGTTTCCATTTCCTGCAATAGTCCTACGCCAACCGGGGGTTGTCCTTGGGTGCACTTGCATAGTGCACACAGGGATAATCGTCGGTTGGTGCCTCATTTCATTAAAACGCCTAACGGGCCTCTGCGAGTTGGCTTCGGCCCCTCGTACGCCTTCCAAAGGTCCGGGACCCCAGGGTCCCGAGAAATGTCGATGCGATAAGGCCGCCCATTGTATATTTTATAGTGTATTACTTTTTCTTTATGTAATGTATAATCTGGTGTACAATAAAGTATATATAAATAAATAAATAAATAATGTCAAAGACGAAAATAATAATATATTTATTTTATAGTTTTATTAAGTTACATTATAGTTACGTATGCTACATAGTTCAGGAATATTTTGAAATACTAACTTTTGATAAAGACAAACCTTGCATTAGAGACTGAGGGCTGAATTTATTTGTAGGCGAATCGATTACTGAGGTTGTCGATTCGCCTACAAATAAATTTACTTCGTGCGAAACGTAAATTCGAACGAATCACCAATAAGCCAACCTGAGGGGCTGGTCTGAAAACGCCAGCAATACCAACAGCAACTGTGGTTATAAGAGACTTCTTTTATTTCCTTGCTGGCTGATAATAATAATTTAAAAAAATACATGATACAAAAAAAAAAAAACAAACAATTTAAAAATAACAAAAATTCTAACTTTAAATTATAATTAAATTCAAAATCAAAATTAAAAACTAAAATCAAAATAACAATAATAATAAATAAATGATAATGATTAAAATATTACTTCTAAAACAAAACTGTTTTACTACTATATTTTTCTCATAAAACCTGGGGTACTCAACATTTTTCCGGATGTTTTCGTATTTCTCATTACCGCGGGTGGCCGACGGCGTTTTATTGTTCGCGATTCTTCATATTTGCTCTTTTATATGAATTCGGACTGTATGTATAATGCTGGGGTGAATGCAGTGAATTGAGCGTCTCTGGTAGTAAATGCAAAGGTCTGGCTATGTATGAAATGTAAGCTTCTTGATTAACGCCTAGTTTATTGCGTATAGCAAAAATGAGGATGTGCTACTGTAGGTAAGTGAATACTGACAATGCCAAAGAGATTATATTTTTACAGTTTTTCCAATAAATAATGCTGCTCTCTTAGTAACTTAAAAAGGTAAAAATACCGCACCGTGTTCAGACGGTGTTTCAGCCGTGTTTAGCTAATGATTAAGAACCACCACCACCACCATTTGAATTGAATTGAATTGAACCAGTTGCTACGAAGATCAATCTTTTAGTAGATGTCACACAAAAGAAAGAATTCGTTTAAATAAGTAGACAGTAGTCATACATTATGAAACAAATACCTACTTACATTATTTTGTGTGATTCTCATTCAATTCTGCTCTAGAGGGAACTCGAGTTAAGTCAAACAAAACAGAACAAAATCCCACTGTTATTTTTCAAGACGACATTTTTGTTTGTTACTTCGTACCAAAGTATTCAATGAACATAACAGCATTCATCAGACGCACAGTGCAAAAATATCATCTTGAAAGAAAGTTACAACTCTACATTACGCAAGAGCGAAAACATTTGCAGCAATTTTTTCTCAAGGCGCTATAATAAAACAGCAACGAACACAAAAACCCACTCATACCACAAAAATGATAACCGTGAACTTAAATGACTGTGGAGGTCAACGCGAGCGCGAGTCGTGACCCAATTCCTGCGCAAACGACCTATATTTATGACATACTGACATTTACGGAGCTTATAAAATCAATCGCATTTGACGGGCGAGTAAGCGAGGGTTGAATGCCTTAATAACCTTAATTGTTTGGATTTTAAGCTGCTGCTCATATTTAAAGGGATTAAATAGAAATAATGCCTAAAATAAATTTAAAAAAATACTTCAAAGACGTAGACAACGTGCTACCTAAATAGTATGTCTTGTAATTTGCTTGATTTCGTCATACATCTCTGATAAAGTTTTCAACATGGTGGACTATCTAAAAGCTACGAGGACAAATGATCCCTTTAAAATAATACCTACTAGTCAGTAACTGTGCCACTGCAAGAAAAACGCCTTAATAAAAAGTACGAGTATTAATCCCCACACTTGCTCATTGTGAGTTTGCAATTTCAGACAACTTTATAAGAATCAAAAATTCTTAATTAATATTATATAACATCACACCTGTATTTTTCAAAGGGTTAGGCAGACGTGCGCCTCCATTTTGCTGTTTAAATACTTTGTAATAGGGGACGAGCCTATTGCCATTAACATCAGCCTAGGAAGTGTTAAAGGGCGGGCATTTTGGGGGACTGTCTTATGAAATTTTGGCGTTTGAAAAGTGCTGATTCTCAGCCTCGTTTGAATAAATGACTTTTGATTTTGATTTTGATTTTAAACCGGGCCAAAATCTAGACCCCGGGCAGCTACTGAGAAATTAATCTAAGTTTATTTGTCATAAAATCTTATAACTTGTCCTTAAAGTATTCTATCAGTCCCTAGTCCCTTAGACCCAAAGGCCCACAGTCCCACTAGATATTTATCACCACCTCGTGAGTACATATGAATGGAGGCAGGAAACTTACAAAGTGCTCAGGTGTGTTTCTAGCTCATGATAAGTTACAAACTAGCGGTAAGATTTATCTCAGAACGGGAATATTCTGCAGGTTTAAAAAAAAAACTAGTTGACTAGATAAGTTTGTTATTCGCTCAGTATTTTCGTGAAACTAACTAGGTACAGTTTTTTTTTTAAACGACTAGCAATTTGTTTTTTTGGAAATATTGCTGTAGTATTTACTTTTTTTCCACTTTGCAAGTCTAAAGAGATGTACAAGTCACTTAGTAGGTAAAATTACGGTGTAATTTATTAATTGTTGAACGGAAAAGAACAAGAAGAACACTCTTTGTATTAACTGGTGACAATATCAATGTGTAACATCTGTCCTCTCGATTAATTCGATAAATAATCATAATGAAATCAATCAAATCTGTGGGAGTGATATCCAGTGCCGGATTAAGCAATCGCGGGGCCCGTAGCAAATTTTATAGACGGGCCCTTGATCTGCTATGGGTTCTTATGTATAAAGTGGTAAAAAAAAAACAATACTCAATACGTCTATTTGCAATCAACTTTTAGAAATTGTATTACCCATATTCTGACGTCTTAGTCGGCAAAGGTAGTACGTATCACGTTTTTGAGACATCAAGTAAATTCAATACCACTTCTTAATAAGTTTCACTCAAAAAATTATGCTCAGGCGGAGGTGGGGCCCGGGTTTGAATACGCGGGGCCCCCTTTAGCGCGGGGCCCGTAGCAATTGCTACTCTTGCTACGTGGTTAATCCGGCACTGGTGATATCGTGAAAAGGGACGGAAGTGTGAAAGACGGGGAAGCGCGCGCTATTTGATTTGATCAATGAGCGCGCGTGGTGCTAGAGTTGGCCTTCAGAAACGACCTTGACGAGACCCCCCTTTTAATGTTGCTTATTACCATAATGTTGCTTAGTACCAGAGTGAGACGTCAGATGTCGACATCATATGCGACTACTGTAAGGCTCGCTCGTATTTTTTCATCTCCGTATAAACTACAATACTATATTTATAGCCCATATCATGATAAAATATAGATAAGCCTGCCAAAACACTCACAACGGATAGTTGTAGAGCTATACAGGATACTTCAGACGTCCTACTCAAATATAGAGGCTTCTTTCATACACGCCCGTACTTGACAAAAAAATACTTTTGACCTGCAATTTTCTTTAAGAAAATAACCTTGCGACCTCGTAGCGCAGTCATAAAAACATCTATCAAACATTGATAATAAAATAAAACATCGTAAAGGCTACTTTTACTTCCTCTAAAAGTCATAAGTTTCATATTTCATCTGATAGAAGCACTCTCGTGTGGAACATCAGTCTGTGTTGACCTCCGTAACTTCACAACTTGAGGGTTTGGTTAAAGTTCCGAATGTTTGCAGCTCCTGTTTGCTTTCCAACTTTTGCATGTTTGAGTTTTAACTTTGTGATGTCTCTACAAGATTATTTTGTTGTTAGAATGTTAACGTGTTGTGCTTCCGTATCTAAGTAGATAATTTTGGTAATAAAGCAAAAACCGATTTAAATTTATCAGTTTTAAATAGAATAAATATTGCTTAAAGCTTTTTTACTCTTTTTCAACATAAATTTACGAACCCCAGATCATAATTATGTCTATGAATTGACACTTCAATTTTGGCATCCGCAGCCTTTTAACCGACTTATAAAAAGGACGTTCTGTTTTCCCCCAGTTTCATTGTTTCGTTTGTTCTGACTTGCTAATCACTTCCAACCTTCAGAAACTAAATACATTGTTTGTTTACAAATGCTAAGTGTTCCCCGATCCCCTTGTTTCCGCTTAATTACTGGCTTTTTGTTTAAAATGCTAATGTAAGCGATACCTTTGAACTGGCCTCCGTGCGCCTGATTGAATTTTTAGAGCACATTCCGTTTGACTGACGCTTTGGAAGTTGGGCAATTTATTAGGCGCTTTAAAAATTTAAAGAGTGAAGTACCTAACTTTTAGAATTTAATTAATGTGTCCATTCAATTATTTTGTATACAGTTGAGGGGTTTGTTGTGGAAAATCCGGGGAAACAGTTTTCAATATTGTATTCTGTTCATTTTCTTATTATTACCAACACATTTCCTAAGAATTCAGCCTGCTGTTGATGACAAAAGATAACCGATTGTCCATAGCCGCCTTTGTGGGTACTACCTTCACTAAACATTGTTAGGAGTGGGACACACGAGACATTACTATCAAAGAACCTGTCGTCCGCTTCCGTTGCCGGTACAGGAAACTGGCAACTCTCGGGGAAATAGTCTGTACGACGAACGTAATACAGACAATGTGGGCACGTGTGCCTATTGCCTTTTAGATGAGAATGTACGTCCTGTAGGATGGTTCTCAATGAGAGGCTTTGTGATCAATGTGGGGCCAGTGAGATCGAAGATTTAAAAATCCTCTTTTAAGCTGGCTTTTCTGGTACAACAATAAAATGAAATATATTCAAAATGTGAATACCCCACTTACAATTTAGTATTAAAAATGAAAATACGAGGTGGCCCAGTGGTAACGGCCCCGACTTACGAGTTGTAGCTTGTGGGTTCGAACCCAAGCAGGCGCTTTACTTTTTGTAAACAATTTCATCACCACTGCTCTCAAAACGGTGAAGGAAAACATCGTAAGGAAACCGACATGTCCTAAAACCAAAAAACCCTATGTGAGACATTCCCAGCGCTGGTTTTCAGCGACATTCGGCATTAACGTTATGAGGTCGACCGGTGCAGCATACAATGAGATATAAAAATAAAATAAATATACAATGATAATTTAATTAAATCATTTTACTCACTTATCAAACTTGCATACATTACACGCGAATGCTCGGTAAGTGACCATGTCAAGATTTTACATTCATTAACATATTATTCTTAAATTCTTTATTGAAATGCACCAAAACTAAACCACAGTTTCTCATCTTTTTCTTGCGCTGCACAAGTTTTCAGGTGTCTGGACACCCTTTAAAACAATTAACCCTTAGTGTCGCTGACAGATCTAAATCCTGTTTTTTTCGGTGTTGGGTGCAGCTAGTAGGTACTATCGGCCCAAGTTAAGCATACTCACTTAAGAAAATATTCCTGCGAGAGCGCAGCTAGTGACAAACCACACCCCTTCCTAGTTTCCCCCAATTAGAGACAATATGCATTTGTGTGAGTAATGAGCGAGTAACATAAAATAACAAACATTAGCTAGAGCGCGGCAGTGCCAATTTGCTCTCGCTAATTGTTGACGGTTCCCTTAAATTCCTATCGCCATTTCATTTTACGACCTGTTTATTTCTATCGGACTGATTGCCTGCCTAACTGTGACCTCTGCTTGTATACCGGACTGTGATCGAAAGCCTCTTCTTGACCCTAGCTTGTATCCTGGACTGTGTGTGTATTGTGTGTGGGCTGTGACTAACGTGGTGCAACCATGACGACCCGAAACCTGATTCAGGAAGAAAGGAATCAAATTATTGTTTTGCATAGACAAGGGTTAAATATATCCCAAATAGCAGTGGAGTTGAACATGCAAGTAAGTTATGTTTTTGTATTCAGATAGAGGGAGAGATATAGAAATAAATAAAGTGATAGTAATATTATTATTTCATAGTTTGCATTTTTCCTTATATTGCAATTTAAAAAATATTGGTATTCAGCTGCATCCGGTTAGACTGGAAGCCGACCCCAACATAGTTGGGAAAAGGCTAGGCAGATTTATATATAAAAATAATAAAATTATTATAACTTTCAGATGGATTCTTTTTAAAAGTCTCATAAGATATTACCTACTTATAGTAATGCATTCAAATAAGATTGTTCTTTTTATTTATTTTTGCTTTCAAAGACGTTGTTGGAGCCTTTTATGACCCGATAATAAATCCTAAACCAAAACAACCTAAACAATGGTGCCTTATCTCACAGCGTCGTTGCCGCATTTTAATTAGAAAAACCAGAGCGCATTCGTCGCATTTCTAGAGGCTTGATCATTATATTTCAAACTACAATTTTTTTTCGCCCAAGCACAAGATAATTGTTTTTTATAATTATTTTTAACATTTATTTTATCATAATACTGCAGATGGAAAGTAATTGACAATAATGTAAATTTTTGTTAGTAGTGCTCGTAAATACTTACCAAAAAAACTTTAAAAAAATAGCACACATAGTTTTAAATACTAACGATTTAGTGCTTGGCTGGCCGAAAAATAGCAAGTACTTACTATTTTTTCGGCCAAGCACTAGATCGTTGGTATTTAACCACGAAAAACCTTTAGAAATGCCACGTTGCCAGCCCGCACGGGATAAACACTTTTAAATAGTAGAGATAAAGCACAAATTTGCTTGGGACAGTTTCATACAATGTTGGAATTTACGCTATGCCATTTTTCTTACTCATAGGTATACGAGGTGTAAATTGCAATATCTGAAAACCTCTTAAGGGGTCATTGTACTAATCATTATGAACAACTTTTACTACGGAACCTAACCTGAAATCGCGAAAAAAAAACAGCTGTTCCCTACATTTATGTTCGCGTAACTCGTCAAAATGTATTGACCAGCTGCTTTTTTATCGCGATTTCAGGTTTGGTTTTCATAGTAAAAGTTGTTTATAATGATGAGTAATGACCCCTTAAGAGATTTTCAGTTATTGCATTTACAACTTGTATTTTAAAATATAGTTATGAATGTTATAACTACTTAAATTAGTTATAGAAAAGTTAAGAGTTTATTTATCATGAAGTCAACCAAAATGCACACCTTAAGTATTTCAATACTTATAATTTTTATTTATAGTGTACTAGTTGTGCCCTTTGAATAAGACTTTTGTAGTGTACTCGTATTATTATACTTAGTTCCTATATTATGTAAAAAATCGATGCTGATTGTTTTTTTTTTTTTTTTTTCGTTAGAGAACAACGGTGCGCCGCTGGGTGCGAAGATATGAAGAAGGAGAAATTACAGAACGCGTTCGTGCACCTCGACCCCGGGCTATAAACGAAAACGAGTTAAATAATATGATAGCCACGTATGAAGAGAACCCGTTCACACCCACTCGCAGTTTCGCACAAGAATACGAAGTTTCGATGCAAACTATTAGAAACGAGTTGCATCGAGCTGGAGTCCATCACAGACGTCCCGCAAAAAAAAAATATTTTGACGCAGGAGCAGAAAGCTGCTCGCGTGCGATTCGCTCGTGACTACAGGGACTTCGATTTCTCTTACGCCATATTTTCTGATGAAAAGTGCTTTAGGTCTAGCCAACAAGGTCGTCGGAATTTATGGCGTGTAGATAACACAAGATACGAACCTCGAAATGTGAACCCAAATGCAGAATCGGGAAGAATTGTAGTGAACATGTGGGGCTGGATGAGTGCTGCTGGACCAGGCGAGCTTTTATACCAGGGAGGGCAAACGGCCAAACGTATTTAGAGGTGCTACAAACCATCATGGTACCCACAGTGCGCACGGTGTATCCACAACTGGACGTGCCAGAATTTTATTTTTTCCAGGACAATTGCCCGATACACCGTGCGCGGGTTGTTCAAGAGTGGTTGCGAGGGCAACCACAAATTAAAACAGTGCCATGGCCCTCCCGATCGCCAGACTTAAACCCCATTGAAAATTTGTGGGGTTTAATGGTCCAGAGATGGGATAGTAGAGCAGAAAGAACGAAGGAAGCACTTGTCACACATTGCGAACAAGTTTGGGACACATTCAGAGGTTCGAATTTGTGCGAAGTCCTGGCTAGGTCCATGCGTAGCCGTTGCGATGCTGTGATAGATGCGGGAGGAGCAGCGACGAAATATTAAGTTAATATAATTTTTAACATGCACTATGTTAATTAACGAAAGGCGTTCCCGTTAACCCGCAATAGTCCAAACATGCTACAATTAATATTACCATTTAAAAATTCGCGAAAAAAAATCAGCTGCTCCCTACATTTTGTTAAGCTAGGTATGCGAACATAAATGTAATGAACAGCAGATTTTTTTTCGTGAATTTTCGAATTGTCATATTTTGGTAGCATGTGGACGCTATACTATTGCGGGTTAACGGGAACGCCTTTCGTTAATTAACATACTGTATAATTACATTATACAGGGTTATTTTTCTAACACCTGGTAGGACTATATTAGTTCAACCACTTTTGATCTATGACTTTTTAGAATACCAAAAGTAAACTTTCAAGTTTTTGTTGTAATATTTGTAATAACACTTTTTAGATCTGTATTTTGTAGTAAGTACCGCTGCGACCCTGCATTCGCAACGCACTGTTTGTTTATTTAACTACTTACATATTTTGGTACCGCGTAGTTGTTCAAATTTAGAGCGATCAAAATAAATATTTTTAATTGTATTATGAAATTATTTTTTTATGAATTATTAAAAGTCATACAACACAAGTTGTTATTTATGATGTTAGTATTATAGTCCTACGAGCTTATTAGTGTTTTATCATCAAATGACTTCTCCCGCTCTGGGCGGAGCGGAAGGTCGTGTCAAACTTTTACTGACTAAAACCCACCCGTGTTCCTTCAGTTGCCTGTGCCAGGGCCATGGTATCTCTTTCGAACAACCCGCGACTCCGGCGGCTTGCAAATAACCCTGTATAGCTATTTTTATTAGGTTTATTTTTATTATTCCAATTTGTATTATATTACTTCGTTGATTAATGTCACAGGGTAGACTGTAGACCGTAATCATAGTTTAAAATATTGCCAACGAGTTTGAAGTCTTCTTGTAAAATTATTGATGTCAATTTAGTGTCATGTTGCCTTTATTGGTGGATTTGTTGTTTTATTTACAATCAATGTTGTCGTAAGCCCCGATCTCGTTAGTTTGTTATTTTACATATTCAGTAGTGTCATCATATCCGTCCACCTCATAAATAATTGATCTCATTTGCTTGATAAACCTAGTCTGTAGTGTAATGTAATTATTGCAAATTATAAAAATTATTAAGATTCTTAAATTGTACTAATCTTAAAACTTTTCAATTTCATTAGAACTGCACGAGCAATATTCTCCTAATCTTATTTACTGACAGGCTTTTTGCCTGTTGTTGTTGTGTTGTCTGTTTGTCATTGTTGTGTTGATTTCATATTTTGAACTTTACGATATAAGTGTAGATAAATACAGTCTATAAATGATATTATGAGTAAGAATCTTTTCAGTTATAATATTTTGCATTTTGATGATAATTTCTGTGTAATTTTTTGTTATAATATGTTAATTTCTGGATGAATCTTTAATGTTTTGAAAAAGTCTATTAAAAATAAATTAAGTTACTTATATTGTTTTTTTTTCTACAACAGCAAATCCTTAAAATTGTTCTCAAGTAGATTTTAACTAACTGTTTATTTTTTCACACTGAGATTACAGCCGATAGTTTCATACAAAAAGCACTTACTATACATCTTTTATTATACAGATAAGATTTAAATATCAACCTAAATAAATCTTTAATCCTGCATAATGTTAAATGAACACAAACTAAAAATATATATTTCACTAGTACCCAACATTTTATTTCAATCCTTTCACTCTCACTGCTGCCAAGGCACAAATTATAGTTTAGTTTAATTACTTGATAAGCTTCTGAATTTTAAAGTGGCGTAGGAACTGAATCATTGTTAGATTTTTTTAAAAAAAACTTGACATGCAATGCCGGTAACGCGCCTGTAGCGTTGATTTCGCTTAAAATCATGAATTGTCAAACTTTGACTAGAGCATGAATTATAAAAGAGTAAAGTGTTGGTTTGATTATAATCCAGTCTTAAAGTGCTCATCCTGCACGGCATGCCTGGGCATTTTAATTGCAACGATACCTTGTTCGTTATACAGGCTGAAATTTAATTCATGGGTATCCTCTTAAGGGGTCATTGTACTCGTCATTATGAACAACTTTGACTATGGGAACAAATATGAAATCGAGAAAAAAAAATTGCTGTTCCCTACATTTTGTCGAGTTATGCAAACATAAATGTAGGGAACAGCTGATTTTTTTTTCGCGATTTCAGGTATGGTCTCATAGTTGAAGTTGTTCATAATGATGAGTACAATGACCCCTTAAAAGGATGCCCATGAATTCAATTTCACCCTGTATTATTTTAATGAATAAAAGGTAATATTACAATTACCTACTGTTAAAAGTATTAAACCAAATACAAGGAACAACTGCAAAACATTTGAGATAATCCTAAGGTAATAAAAAAACGTATGGCCCTTGTATTAAGCCGTCCTCTATTGTTTAACCGAATTTCCAGACATTCCCACTAAATAACAATGGGTCTTAGATAATGAACTTATTTTTATTTCAGTTGCAAGAGTTGCGTTAGCTACAAACAAAAAGCTCTGATAACATTGTATGAACTGCGCAGAGTATTGGTTCAAATATTACTGTAATTTTCAAGTATTCCCAAATTTCCCAAGTATAAACAAACACATAGAATTTTAGATAGTTATTTACTTTTAATAAAGTCGATTAAACACAAAAAATTTCAATATAAACATTCGATACCTTCATGCAGTGCCGGTCAACGCACCTATACCTAACGTATTCAGGGAGCCGTGAGATAAAAGGTAAACAAACCATAAATGTCCGTTCAATCGATTTTGAATGCTATTGTGTTGGTGGCATGACAAATGGCAGCTGCAGTAAACAGTTGGTATTGTAACCACTTTTTTGCCTTTAATGCCATCCATAAGCCTACGGAATAGAAGTCAAAATCGGTGGAACGGACTGTAATAAAACGGTTCGTTTCAATGTCTCATCTTATTGTGAAGGGAATATGGTGCGGTTGCTGCGGCATGCGGCATCACATAGGATATGGTGAAAATTGGAGAGGCAGTGAAAGTGTTCATAAATAACCTATATCTATAGACCCGATAGAGAGAGGAAAATATTAAAGTGGATTAATACATATAAATTGTAGTTTATTAGTTATTACAAATTATTTTTGTAAATACTGCAATATCAATAATACATTTTCTAAACCAAACAAACAGAAGATATGGGTACTAAAATTAATTCTTGTCAATAATAAAATAACAATTCAATTCAATAACAAAGAGCTCACGCCGCGCTGGCCGTGCCCATTAAAAACTCGTCTCTTAGCAGAAACAAGTGAGCATAGTACGCTCCTAGTGTGAGTGTCACACATTCTATACATGATTATACTAATACGAACACCACTAAAATACGCTTTGTGCATCCTATTGGTCAAAACTCGTGCATTGTGCGATCGAGTCGTGAGTCGTGCTATGCGATTATCGCCTTTAAGGTGAGCATGCGGAACTTTGGCCGATTGTACGCGCGGCGTGTTTGTCGCAGACTTCCTGAAAATAGAGGTGGCTATAAAAGAGTTAAACATGCAAAAAACATTGAAATTGGTTGAAGATATTCAATCGAAATTAATACCTATATGCTTACTGCTTTGGTACCAATTAGGTTCTAATTCTTGAGTTATTTGTTCTTGAGTTGTTTAAAAACTAAACCACCAATGGTATTATTTGCTGACGATACTTCCTTAATTTTTAAAATTAATAGACGTGCATCAAATCTTGACGGCGTAAATAACGCACTACAGCAGGTCCAAAATTGGTTCACTGCTAATAATTTAGTATTAAATGGGAAAAAAACTAAGTGCATAAGATTTTCGTTGCCAAATGTCAAATTTAGTCATTGTGAGATAGTATTGAATCAAGAGAAACTAGAATTCGTCGATAAAACTGTTTTCCTAGGGATCACGCTCGACTCAAGGCTTCAATGGAGTCCTCATTTAACATCCCTTTCAGGACGATTAAGTTCAGCAGCATATGCTGTGAGAAAATTCCGTCTTTTTACTGATGTAGGTACCGCGAGGCTAATCTATTTTAGTTACTTTCATAGTATTATGTCGTACGGTATTCTACTATGGGGACGGGCTGCAGACATCGAGTCTATTTTTATTCTGCAGAAAAGAGCCATCAGAGCCATATATGGCCTCCGCAGGCGCGACTCTTTAAGGAAACTTTTTAAAGATATTAACATAATGACGGTACCTTGTCAATATACCTATGAAAATACATATTATGTACGTAAGGAAAAATCTACACCTTTTTCAATATATTATATATTACTTATAATAATTATAAAAGTAAAAAAATATTCATAAAGATTTCTGCCATCTTTTATCGATTTATCCTGCTTGTGTGCACCGTACAATATTTAGCAAAAAACACCGAAAAACAGGTTTCTTTATGTATTACTGATATTATTATATAATTAAAATAATATAATTATACAAATAGATTCTTGCGATATTTTATTGATTTATAGCTTGTGTACCGTACAAAAATTAGCAAAAAACACTGAAAAGCACGTTTCTTGTATGTGGTACCTCCTTTAATTTTTACTATATTTTATAACGGAAATATTAGTACACAATCTGTGAAAATGTCAACTATTACGGTTCATGAGATACAGCCCGCTCACAGACAGACGGACGGACAGTGGAGGCTGGGCTGGCTGGGTGGTGGGAACAAATTATCGAACGCGTCCGTAAGCAGCGTCCGACAGTTGCGGGTTATTTGTATCTGGATAGTATATTTTGCACTACACCGTGCAAACTATTGGCCGTAAGTCGCGGACGTGACCTTGAACTTCGGTTTCGTCGTAGTTTAGGTTTAGAAAGAACGAGCGAACAGTCTTTTTGCATTTAAAGTTTGTTACGCCGTAAATCGACATTTTTGCGTTAGTTCATTAGCTATAAGTAGTTCCTGTTTACTTTACTATTTTGTCCAAGATTACCTTATAATAAATACCTGAGCTACCTAGATACTACATAGATACTTATGATACCTACATAGGTAATCGGTATTTTCCCGATGTAGGAGCACATAATTTGACCGATACAAGACACACACGCACACACACTGAAACAGACATGCACTAGACACACCATCAACCACTCGCAAATGTACCACATTGACAATATTTACAATGGGGGACCTAGACTTCTAAAATACAGGCCTAGGCTTAGTTTAGACTTCAGATCTCTCGCAAATTAATTTTTTTTCTCAAAATATCTGTCAACTTTTTATGTTACTTATAAGAATGTAATTTGTGGAGATAAATAAACATAATTTTATTTATTTATGATATTTTTATACAGGCCGTTTTTAACATGAAGTAAATTACTTTGTGGTTTCTAATACATAATTAAATAATATTTTGTTGCAAATACCTTTGTAATAGTCAAATCAAATTGTGAACGACTTTATAAACTATTACTATTATTGTACCCTACTTATTTGTTTTGTTCTCAGTTAATGAAGTTGCTTGTAAAGGGAATATGTAAAAGACCCTTAAAATCCAGTATTTTTCACGATAATTATCTATTTCGGTACATGCATTATGAAGTATGTCGGTTTGTAGAACAGCCGTGACTGACATGAGGGTCTCACCAGACACCTGTCATGGCGGCCCACACTTCTACCCCTCCAAATGACACGGGACACTCCAACAAACTTCGTAACCTTGCCGTTTTTAGTCAAGGAGGTTCAGCCCGCGACCTCGCAAGAATAACTCGTGGTTACACATAATAGATATTATGTACAGAAGGCTAGCTCCGTGCAACGAGCGTACAGCGAACCATAGAAGCGTATGTACGGCGAGTCTGCGAGCTTAAAATAAAAATATTTTACTTTACATTAACCTACATGGGCACTTATAGTGGATGTGCGAACTAAAAGTACGCGGTTCTTAAGTTCGCCAACTTACTCGGCCCGCCTTCGGTGACACACGTGAAGCTTGCTCACACTGTATCGCGATGTTGTCGAATTTTCTGAACCAAACTAAACAAACATTACACAAATGTCGAAACAAAATGGCGGCTCGCGACTCGCGACGATGATAGCCGTACGAAACTACGATCCAAGGCGGGCTACGACCAAAGTTTCATGTCTGTTGGATCGCCGACGAACTAACTCAATGACTTTAAAGTGCGCGTACATAGTATGACACGCGCGAGTAAGGTCGTCGAGCCATAAGTACGCGTATTTGCTCGTGCATCTATCACCCCTTTATGAAACGTCAGAAGCTAGGAGCACGCCGACAGTTAAAGTTCACAGTTACTCTTTTAAAAATAATTGGCTTTTACAATATTTTCAAATAACAGTGTTAGGACAGTGTAGGTCTTTCAACAAGTACCAGGTACTTAACAAAATAGAAAATGGCCAACAAATCTACAGTATATTAGGCCTACAACGATATCATATGATTCACAAAATGGAAAATAATCTATATAAAATATAAGTAAAAAAATAAATATATGAATTACATATCCTATCCACAAAAGTAACTAATAAAGAGTTGAAATTAAATTGTTGGTATTTAATGTCAAATAATGTGATGATTGTGTCGAGGAAGAATGTAAAAATAAACATTGTAATTTGGGAGCTTTGAGATGATCTCAAATGAACGCCAGTCGCTCGAAAGCGCTTATGCACTCGCTGTAGGTAGACGCGTGTCTAAGTGTGCGTGGGTTTTCGCTCGTTGTATGGAGCCGACCTTCTGCCCTTCTGTACCCATAATTTATTTCGTGGCTACAGGCATCACCGAAACATGCACAAGTCACTTACGTGAACTTGAATGTCACGTAGTCACGAGTTATTTTAAGATTCGAAGTTGGCTGTTATGTCGGAACATTTTTGTTTTTACTGATATTGATAGTAGACAAAAAAGTACAGGCGTTAATTACATTTGTGTAGGTACTGAGTCTCGTGCAAGGCAATTAACTTTTAACCTCTGAGCAATGTGTAATTTTAATTAATATTAAAATTTGATATTCAATAACTATATAACGGAGGAGGGTATGTGTTGTTAGGGTTCCGTAGTAAACAAGGAACCCTTATAGTTTCGCCATGTCCGTCTGTCTGTCTGCGGCTTAGCTCAGAGACGGTTAGTACTAGAAAGCTGTAATTTGGCATAATTATGTATACATATTAATCATGCCGACAAAGTGGTAAAATAAAATCAAGAAAAATATATTTTTTTAGGGTACCTCCTCTACATCTAAAGTGGGGATGTTTTTTTTTTCTCGTCTACCCCATGTTATGGGGTATCGTTACAAGGGTTGTTCAAAAATATTGTGAGTTTGTGAAAAACATTTTTGGATTCAGGGATCCGTTTGCGAAATATTAAGCTTTTAACTGAAAATTTTTGTTAGAGTCAAGTGCCAGCTAAATAGTTGTACTTGAATTTGTGAAAAAAATCACAGCAGTAGAATATATAACGAAATTAAAAGGAAAACTATCACAGCTAAGTAGGCTGTACAGATTAACGAGTAATAATCAACCAACTTAAATTTGCAGTTTGAAAAACATGATCTCCCATACATTCAGTATGGGGCAACATGTTTTTCAACTACAATGTTAAGTTTGTTCTTGGGATAAATTCATCCCAACTACGGAACCCTTCATTGTGCGTGGTCCGACATGCACTTGGCCGGTTTTTTACTTCGTTATTATCCGCCATATTTTAACTACTGTGGGCGTGCTATGGGTAGTGTTGATTATTGCGCAATAGAAAAACCGTTTGCAGTTCAGTTTCAGATTATAATTTACGATCAAATTAATCACACTAGCAATTCACACATTGTATTTACACGACACTACTATTCGGAATGCGCGATAGTTTCTAAACATCTTCACTGGTTGACCGCCATCCATGAAGTCTGCTTAGCTCCAGCCGGTCCGAGCGTTATGTTGTAGACTCTGTCCACCGTCCCGGTTAGTCAACTCAGTAAAGTATTTCCGACATATATCTACATATTATAAACTAGCTGCTCCCACGGCTTCGCCCGCGTAGACCCTAAAGCTTCGTGCAGACCAACGCGACGCGACATCGGCTATTGTTATACCGTCAAGTTTTCTTAGAAATTGTATTGTTCGAGTCGCGTCGCGGCGTCGCGTCGCGCTGGTCTGCACAAAGCTTAATTCTATTTTTAAAGTAAAAGTAGTCTAAGTTATGCCTTATCAATTCTTATTATTCGATAACAGACATTGACACCAGTGCGGACACCGTATTGATATTAAGGTATTGAAGAAGATATGAACGCTGAACCACTATTATCATCAATTTTAAACTAAATGTCAATGTAAATTTAAAAAAATTCTTGGCCATTGAGCCGCATCACGTTGAGAATTTTTTAAATACATTTTTTCAAACACGCTCTTCTCACCGGCTTCCAATCTAACCGGATCCAGCAGAATAACAGTATTTTAGATGCAGTGCCTGCCTATCTGACCTCCACAACCCAGTTACTGGGTAATAGGATATCCATTGGTCAGATTGGTTGTCAGACTTTATCTGACTACCTACCCGTATCGATTGTTAAAGATGTATAAATGATAAGCTAGCTGTCGTTTGGTTCGGTCGACCCATGCGTAGTAGCTACGACGCAGTCAAATATACATTTAGTAATAGTGACGCTTGCAGATTATTGTTTTGACAGTTTTTATCTTTACCGAGACGTAAAAATTTTATCAAATATTTTTACACGTACAGATTTTTCTTATGATTCATTGTTTTTGCAATGTCGATATTTATGCATAAATTGAACAAAAATACATGCGGTAGTATTTGCTATAATGTTTTTTTTTTTTTTAATGTATTTTCGACGATATTTTCGTCAATTGTGAAAAAAAAGGCATTTGGAAATACTTTTTTTACATCCAAAAACTAAACATTCGGTGTTACGATATTAATTATTGCATATCATAATCAATATTTTAGATCGCTAGTTAGCCACATTTCATATTTTCATACAGTAATATTACCAAATTAATCAAAACAGGTAAATATTTGACAGCCATTTGCAACGTTGCCAACTTTTAGGATAAACGCTCTTAAATAGCGGCGTAAAATGTAAATAAAAAATAATATCAACAATTTCATAACATTACTTTATACTTCTAATTAACTTTTCCCTAAAGTATCATTTAATTTACATAGATTTGAGCTAAATATACCATCATCAATGATAAAAAATACTGGCTGGTAGGATGCTACCGAAAAAAAAAAAAAGGCGGGAAAGCGACAATGCGATCTTCAGTCGTTTTGTCGAGTGCTTTGTAAATGAGTTCATCGGATTCAGATATTGATTTAATCAGGGTTTTATTTACGAAAAGCAGAGTAAACCTTAGGTGAAAAACCTATTTAGGCACGAGATGGCGCACGAGCGCAGCGAGCCCGCGCCAATAGTTCGAGTGCTAGGTCCTTTTCATCCCTTATAATCAATCTATTATTAATTGTGGCAGTCGGTGGCAAAACAACGAAAATTCAAAACCAAACACACCGACTTCCCAACTAAAGTTATTTTTGCCTTTGTAGTGTTTTTTTTCAAGAATATTCATTGTACAGTTACAATTTTACTATAGATTTACATATACATGTAACAAAATGTAACTGTACAATTTGGTTAAATATTTGTATGCAGATTGGGAGCGTCATTAGATACCTATACAAAGTTTAATTTATTGTCGTATTGTAGTCTCTATCTTGTATAAATAAAACATTATGTTACTTTGATCGGTTTATTTAGGTATTTTTGTAACATTGTTCGAACCGTGGGACACAATCTGCATATGCTAGAAATGTCCGCATCTATAAAGCAATTAGTGGAGTTCAAATACGCGATAATTATGTCGTAGTCCTCTAGACTGAATTTCGGCCATGGTGACCAATCTCAGCGGAGACCAGCCTTCGGCGCGGGAGATATTATAGTGCACAAGTGTGTGCGCAGACACAGGTGCACTCTCTCTTCCCTCACTCTCATAGTCCGATGGGACGGCAATCTGACACGACCGGAGGGAGGTCAGGCGCAGGGCCAACGGCTTAACGTGCCTTCCGAGGCACGGAAGGGTCTCGGTATGTTAAAATCTTGCACTGAACGCGGCAAGCGTAGCTTAACCTGATCGATTGCTATACGATACTTACAGGCAACACTTAAAAGCATTTTTCTCATAAAATAAAAATTACAACTTTAAGAGAAGACCTCCTTAAGACAGAGGCTTCATAACAGTATGGTTTCGATAAAACTATGTTCGTTTTGCGTAGCTGACTGTACATATTTTTACTTCCTTATGATTTGATGTTTTCATTTCGAACGAATGTTCTCCCTTCCCAGCCTTCACGTTTGATCATCTTCAGCATGATACCCTGGCCCTTTGGTTGCGTGATGAAGGTTCTAGGGTCTAAGGTCAGGGTCTCCGGCATGCCGTCAGCCAGTTCCACTCTATACTTCTTAAGGAACGTGATGATGCCAGACATTACTTGCATCTTTGCGAAACGCAATCCTGCAAAACAGTTTTTTAAATGTTTAATATACAAAATAAAAATTCTAGAGATAGAAGATCTGATGATTCTCATGTACAAAGGCGAAGATTTGTAAGAACCATGCCTGCTATGTGTTCTGGAAATCCCCACTCCGAGAAGAAAATATTTCTACCAAATTAATATTATCGATAAACACAAATTATTTTTTTCTTAGTGAATTATTTCATAATAGTTGCTGGATCAATGTTGGTAAAAGGAAAAATTACAAAAATATGCTGCATTTTAGATTAAGGCCGGGGCCACGACATAGGGTTGTGCGTCTTGCGTCGCGTCTTGCGGCGCGTAGCGGCGCTCGAATGTTCCCGCGTCGCTCTTCTCGACGCAAGTCGCACTGCAGCGACTCATGGTACGCTCTAAATAACTTCTAATATTTATTCTCGCTGCGGTCGCAGACGCAAGACGCAGGTCACACGAGTGGTGATGTGGTGGCCAAGGATCGAGGGAGACATAGTTTACTCTTGAAAGCTCCGGGACATTTTAAGGAGAGATCAGGAAAACATCCTGGTCCTATCCTGTGCTATGTCATTGGCAAGTTGCAGGACGAGAGGAGTCCTAATACTGATGCATCGCAAGTGGCTCGCTTAGCATCTCAACAGGCTGGACTGACCCTAATCTTTGGACATGGGTAAATGGATGATGACCAATATTAATAAAGAAGTGTAAGAAATAATAATTACCTATACATAGCCTGGGCCCTGCTCCAAACGGAAAGAAAGTGTAAGGTTTAACATCGTCTTTATTTTCTGGCAGGAAACGTTCTGGCTTGTACTTCTGTGGCTCCGGGAAATATTCAGGATTGTGGTGCATGTGGTAGATTGGAACATGGACTCGGACACCCACGTCTAATTTCAGTCCCGTAGGGAGGACGTAGTCGTCCATGACCTCGCGGGTGAGGACAGCTAGCACGGGGTACTTTCGAAGGCTCTCGTACATACAAGCTTCCAAGTAAGGCAGCTCATGCACACACTCATAGTTCAGTTTGTTCCCGTGGCGTCGCAGGAACTCGTCCACCTCTTCGACCGCTCGTTGCTGCACGTCCTGATGTTTTGCAAGCTCAAACAGAGTGTAGCTCATAGTGGTCGCCGATGTCTCGAAACCCGCCCCAAAGAACATGACGCACTGTGCAACCAACAATTCATCATCCACCTTTAAATGTACCTTCTTGTCAGCGCCAGTCTTTGCATTACTTATACTGTCCCCAGTTATGTAATCGTCGTTCTTTAAAGTCAGGACCAGGTCCACGAAGTCGTTCCTCGGTGATGGCTTGTAGTCTCGGCTCTCGAACACTCCTTTCAACAATTTTGAGAAGAATTGGTCTATTGTTGGAGGAAAAACTCGAAGTCCCACTCGGTAGAAAATGGCAGGCCATATGGCCCTGAAATTCGTTTTAAAAGCACGATATTTTGAAGCTTCGAATATTTCGTCTCCCATGAATTTGAAGGGGTTATTTTCTTCTGGTCCCATAGTGTTAGCCTCCACTCCAAAAGCCGCGGAGCATATGCAGTCCATGGTGTACCTCGAGCTGATGTTTCTTATTCCGATGACGTCTGACATGCCAATTTCATAGTCGAGCATATCTTCGAAGACCATGCTACACTTTTCTATCAAATGGTACATATTCTTCATCTTTGCGGAAGAAAAAAGTGGAGTTAGATTTTGTCGGACTATTTTCCATCGGTCGCCGCCACTGAAAAATAGAGTTTGGGTGAGAAGCTCACTTTCAGAGTAACTGGTGGCTTCCCTGCCGTTGACGTAGTAGTAATCTTTAGTCATCACATGTTTGATGATCTCGGGGCTGTGCACCACGAGAACAGGCTCCGTGCCGTAGAAAGCTCCGAAGTAAGGTTGATCGATGAACTTTTGGCAAAGTTTCTGCATCATCTTGCCAAGATACTCTTGTTGTAAAATATATTTTCCGTAGTTGCCCAAAAGGGGCACTGGTTTAACGTAAGACACGTTCTTAATTTTCCAGTAACCAAACTTTCTTTTAGATATTAAATATATTAAATAAAAGATTATGGTCAATAAGGACCCGAGAACGAGAAGGGCGTTCATTTTAGCACCCGTGTTGCTGTAAACTGTGGACAGTTGGCATCCTTTATCATGTTGATAAAAATATGATAAAAATTGGCCAAGTGCGAGTCGGACTCGGACTCGAAGGGTTCCGTATCACCATACAATATTTAGCAAAAAACGCAGAAAAAGACACGTTTTTTGTATGGGGACTTCACCCCATTTAATTTTTAACTTTATTTTATTTTTGTTTTTGTTATAGTGGCATTAGAAATACAAAATCTGTAAAGTTTTCAACTGTTACTTATTACGGTTCATGGGATACAGCCTGCTGACAGACAGACGGACGGACAGTGGAGTTAAAGGATTCAGTTTGGTACCCTTCGGGTACGGAACCCTAATAACATAGGCGCACAATCTGTAGCCACTCCTAAGCATAACTATCCGGACTGACAAGAATGTAGATTACCAGATATGATATTAAATAATGACGTTTGCTATTAGACATTATCTATGTTTAGATTAGGGAAATATCAAACCGCTTTTCTGCATTTTTGTTTTGACTGATTTCTAAATGTTTTTCGGCTCATTTATCTGTGAGGTAAGCTTCTCGTGATCACGATAATTCGAACAGGGAAAAAATCGGCCAAGTCCGTGTCGGACCAAGCACAAAGAAAGGTTCCGTAGTTGGGATGAATTTATCCCAAAAATAAACTTAACTTTGTTGTTGAAAAACATGTTCTCCCATACATCGATAAACGTCACGTTCAATTCTCCAACGGCAAATGTAAGTTTGTAATTGCAAAAAAAAATCTGTATAAACTACAAATTTACAATATTCGAACTTTTTTCTTTACTTGTGCTGTGAGACCTTGCTTCCTGCCCTACAATAATTTGATAATTCTAATTCAACGGGATAGATTTGATTTATTTGCGAGTATCAAAATATGTCACATAATGGCCGTATTTTTTTATTGCGTTGACTTAGAAGCTTGATTTTATTAGAGTCCACCACTCTTCTAGGAAAATATTATATATGCGAAAGTGAGTTTGTTTGTTTGTTTGTTACCCTTTCACACTAAAACGGCTAAAGAGATTTAGATGAAATTTGGCATATGGGTAGACCATCACCTGAATTAGGACATAGGATACTTTTTATCTTAATATTCCCACGGGATGGAGACTTCGCGAGTTAAACCACGAGGCGCAGCTAGTCAATGATAAATTAGAAAGAAGTTGCTGTGCACTGCCAAACGATGGTGTACCTAATTAAATTAAAAAAAACCATTTAGTAGAAGATCTCCCTGTCAACCGAAACATGAAAAAAATTCAATGCACATAAGAGTATGGGGTTTTTTTTTAAATAACTCATTCATTAGTTCTGACTTGTTTGTACGTCTTTAAGTATCTTTTTTTTTTTTTTTTTAAATTACGACCCGAGTGACCCTGACAATTTGTATCTTCGTTTATTTTAATTGCATTGACATTTTATTTTAATTTTAATACTGTGACCTTTTTATTTTTTTCCTACTCACATTTATTTTAATTGTATTAACATTTTATTCTGATATCTGATATTCTGTGGCAGAATTGTGAATTTTTATTTTATTTTATGATAAATGGGTCTTGCCTGAATTAAATTAATATAATATACGTAAATAATAACTTATTGAGATAGTGAATAATTTTTGTTAATTAAAGCAGTTTTTCGAGAAATATTATTAATCCAAACTTATTTTTGCAGTCCATAAAATCAATACTGTGCTTGCGTTCATATTCAACCCAACTATGGAACCCTTCAGTGTGCGTGGCGCGACATGAACTAGGCCGGTTTTTAGGGTTTCGTACATGAAATGGAAAAAACGGAACCCTTATAGGATCACTCGCGTGTCTGTCTGTCCGTCTGTCACAGCCAATTTGCTCCGAATCTAATGGACTGATTTCGTTTAAAATTGGTGCACTTATCTAGACCAAATAAAAAACTAAGACAGAGCGCTGCGAATACTACATTGAAGTATACCAAAACTACACCGCCCACCACCCTGTGCATGCACGCTCAGACGCATACATTTATAACCTAAAACAATGACACTACAATCAAACTACACCACACTAAGTGTACACATATTGAGGAAACCAGCTTCACTTCACTATTGACAGCGCTCTGTCTGGGGTTTTCATTTGGTCTGAGGCACATAATATATATTTCTGTGACCCAAACACGGACCCTTTTGGAGGGCAAATAAGAAAATAAAAAATAAAGTTTTGCGAGCTGTACCGTGTGACATATCAAATAAAAGGGCTTGTTGCGAGGATCTCAAACATTTTTTTTTATAATTTTAAAATAAGTACTTTTAAAGATAATTAAGAAAATTGATGAAAATTTACCGCTATCTCCGAAATTACTGAGCCTAAAATATTGAAAAAAAATACAGAGAATAGTTCTTTACGCATAGATTACAATAAGAAGTCTATGGTCTTAAAATAACATGGTTTCTCTATATTGTGCGTACAAACTTACATTTGCAGTTGGAAAGTATGGGAGAACATGTTTTTCAACTAAAATGTTAAGTTTATTCTTGGGATAAATGCATTCCAACTACGGAACTCTTCGGTGTGCGTGACGCGACATGCACTAGACTGGGTTTTTATTTACTTAAGGTTACAGGGCATGTGCTAGATGAGTGTTTAGGTAGATTATACTGCTACAAGGATGTTACGGCGCCTGGCTGGGGGGCCTTGTTGGTAAATGTAATATCACGCGAATATTCCCCGAAGGTATAAGCAGAGGTGTACCTATCACGTCATTTTGCTTTATAGTACATACCTGGGGGCCTACCACCACCTCTAAAGCCGTATTATTTTAGTGTGGGAAAGAGATGAAGCTCTACAGGACGTATAGCCCCATCTCTTTCCCCCGCTGAAATAAGATTAAAATAATACTGCTATAAAGGTGGTGGTAGGCCTCCTGGTCGGCCGGGGTTGCGAGTTTGTCCGAAAGGGATATCGCGACCCCGGCACACAGGCAACGGAAGGAACACGGGTGGGTTTTAGCCAGTAAAAGTCTGAGACGCCCTCCCGCTCCGCCCAGAGCGGGAGAAGTTATTTGATAATTACCCACACTAAAAAAAAAAAAAAGGCCCCTTGGTCGAACGAGCGCTGCTCGGGTGAAAATAGAGAATACTCATTTAATAGTATAAGATAGTTCTTACTATGTAATTCCATGCTGCCATGATCGTAGGTACTTATTAATTCCATGCTACCATGATAGTAGGGTACTTACTAATTCCATGCTGCTAACTCATTATTCTAAGGTGTCATTTCTTCTTTTAAACTTTGGGCGATCGAGATCTGCTCGAGTGAAAATACGGAGAAACGAATTTTCCCAGATATTACACATAGTTAGATCGTTTTTTCGCCCCTGTAAACCCCTTTATTCCAACTTTCATCGAAATCGTTAAAGCCGTTTTCGAGAACGTGATAACAAATAAATAAAATATGTGTGTGTTATATGTATATATTAATATATTTATTTAATATTGCTCGTTAAATAGTATAGGATACTAATTTGTATGCATTGTGTATTGACAAAATAAGATGACGGCGTTAGGTCTAATTGTAGGTTCTCGCAGACAAGCGCAACGCGAACACCCGGTGAAACAATTTCTATAAAAACTTCACGGGATTTGTTCCACCGGTGTCGCGTCGCGCCTGTCTGCGATAATCTTTTTGCAATGCACCAAGATAACCTCGTAGCGATGTTTGTACAATTCGGTGCCCAGCAACAGATAACGATTGGCAATTCATAAAATCTTTTAGCAAGATGGTGTTAACTAATCTTGTCCTACCAATGACATCTGGAATTTAAAACAATAATGATAAGGAAAGATAACATATTTATTTTGTACATAAAAGTTATTTATTTATTTTCACTGTCATTTATATATCATACAAATTATCATCAATGCAACTGTTAGTTATCAAGCATGATTATTCCGGGCCTTTTGGTATAAGAGTTATTAGTTAAACAAGGGTGTATTTAGACAATTGAAAGCGATGTTGCAACGTTTAATGTTAATAAATGTACCTAAGATGGTGGCCATACAAATGCCAATTCGTCATCGATATCATTTTCATAGTTCTCAGGGGGCTTAAGTCACTGTTCCTGTTCAAAAGAGAGATGGAGCTATAGCGAACATATGATGACTTCAAGACTTTGAAATACGTCCTCATGGCGTTTACTTTCTAATATTATGCGTATGTCTTCTTTTCCGCTGGAACGAATTTCCTTCCTTCCCAACCTTCTCGTATAATCATCTTCAACATGATTCCCTGGTCCTTAGGTTGCGTCAGTATTGTTCTCGAGTCTAACGTCAAAGTCTCCGGCATGCCTTCAGCCAGTTCCACTCTGTATTTCTTCAGGATGCTGATGAGACCAGACATTACTTGCATCTTTGCGAAACGCATTCCTGAAAAATCAATAGATATGACAGTGGTTTAGTAGCAGTTTGCGTATAAGCGCGCTCGTACACGATTCCGTGCGTACGAGCGCGCTGATATGCAATTTTTTGTAGGTCCTACAATTGGTCAGATTATAGTAATATTAACTTATTTATTTAAAAAATGTTTGGCACAGCCTGTTACAATAAATATAATTTTAGAATTTGCGGATAAATCCTAAAAAAGAGAGTAACAATCAACAGAATGAAATCTGGCGTCCTAGCTAGGTTACATTGGTAACTCAAAGTCAAACAATTTATTTATAATAACAATTTATCCATACGTCATGTTCGTGAACGGGCGCCGTCAGTTGGGACTGGTCAACTCTTAGCGGCCATGGCTGATTTTTAATTTTTTAATTGTTCTTTGTTTTTATCTTTGTATTACGGACGCTTCTAACGTGCACGTCTTTCTACATTGTTCTCACATGTATAATATTAACATGAATGATGTAACCAATACTTTGTAACAATTTATTTTATTTAAAAGAGTGTCCGTGGAGTTTCTTGCCCGTTCTTCTCCATAGGTACCTACTACGCTTTGGAATGGGCAACTAGCTTCATATTTTGACTGACCGATTCCTTGACAATTCAAAGTGCCTGTAATGGTTTAATTGAAATAAATGATTTGAGTTTGAGTTTGATAAAAGGCACTTATGAACGTCCATTTTACAAAAAATAGAATTGATTCTAGTCGCCCCTTCCAAAAGGTAGTTTTCGTATGGAGAAGAATGGACAAGAAACTCCACCGTTACTCTTTTAAAATGTTTTTACAATATTTTTTATGCATTAATAATATAATTAGTAACCTGTAATTGGTAACCTGTATTAAGGTTCGTCAGATTATTATTTTGCTCTACGTTATTTAAACCTAAGCTACGTTTTGTAGGACGTGTGCGTCGATACATTTGATCTGCACTGTTTCATTTAGCTCCTAAAAAAAATCGACCATCGATGGTGTACCGTCTGCGTAGGTACACTTTTATCATTGGAGTACACGGAATATGATTGATGCCTCCAACTGACTTAACCTGCACGTTGGTCGTCCTAGACATATTTAGGAATCTCACGCACTGCGCAGCTGGGACCGCTGTCAGTGGTCGCATAGACTAGGTTAAACTATCGTACTTGTTTGGGCCTACGCGACCAGTCGTGGAACTGGCCGTGTTGTGCGCGAGGTCACTCAAGGTTATGTAAGCAGTTATAATTACCTATACATAGCCTGGGTCCCGCTCCGAAAGGAAAGAATGTGTTAGGTTTAACATCGTCTTTATTTTCCGGCAGGAATCGCTCCGGGTCGTACTTCTGCGGCTCCGGGAAGTATTCAGGATTGTGGTGCATGTGGTAGACTGGAATATGGACTTTGACACCTATGTCTAGTTTCAGGTCTGTAGGGAGCACGTAGTCGTCCATGACCTCACGAGTAAGGATGCTCAGTACGGGATACTTGCGGAGAGTCTCGAACATACAAGCCTCCAAGTAAGGCAGCTCATACACACACTCGTAGGTCACTTTGTTCCCGTTACGTCGCAGGAACTCGTCCACCTCCTCGGCCGCTCGTTGCTGCACCTCCTGGTGCTTTGCGAGCTCAAATAGAGTGAAGCCCATGGTAGACGCCGATGTCTCAAAACCCGCCGCGAAGAACTGGACGCACTGTGCCACTAACAATTCATCATCCACCTTCAAATGTACCTTCTCTTCAGCGCCAGTCTTTACATTACTTATACTGTCCCCAGTTATATAATCCTCGTTCTTTAAAGTCAGGACCAGGTCCACGAAGTCGTTTCTCGGTGATGGCTTGTAGTCTCGGTTCTCGAACACTCCTTTCAATAATTTTGAGAAGAATTGGTCTATTGTTGGAGGAAAAACTCGAAGTCCCACTCGGTAGAAAATCGCAGGCCATATGGCCCTGCAAATGATTTTGAAGCCACGATAGTTTGAAGCCTCGAATATTTCAGTTGCCATGAAATTGAAGGGGTTGTTATCTTCTTTTACCATGGTGTTGGACTCCACTCCAAAAGCTGCGGAGCATATGCAGTCCATGGTGTACCTCGCGCTGATATGTCTCATTTCGATGACGTCAGACATGCCGCTTTCATAGTCCAGCATATCTTCGAAGACGATGTTACACTTTTCTATCAAATGGTACATATTCTTCATCTTTGCGGAAGTAAAGAGCGGAGTTAGATTTTGTCGAATTATTTTCCATCTGTCACCGGCACTAAAGAATAAAGTTTGGGTCACAAGTTCACTTTCTGAGTAGTTGGATGATTCCCTGCCGTGGACGTAGTAGAAATCTTTAGTCATCACATGTTTGATCATCTCGGGGCTGTGCACCACGAGAACAGGCTCCGTGCCGTAGAAAGCTCCAAAGTAAGGTTGATCGATGAACTTTTGGCAAAGTTTGTGTATCATGTGACCAGGATACTCTTGTTGCAAAATATATCTTCCGTAGTTGCCCAAAACGGCCATTGGTTCAATGTAGGGCACATTCTTATTTTTCCAATAACCGAACTTCCTTTTAGATATTAAATATAATAAATAAAATATTAAAGTTAACAAGGACACGAGAACGAGAAGAGCGTTCATACTGGCAACCTCGCTGCTGACTACTGCCCGGAGCTAGAATCTTACACGATGATAATAATACAGATAAACTCATACATATAGACTACTTCAATGCCACACAAGTACACAACACACGCAGTAGTGTTAATGGCTTAAGTATTTATATAACTTTAAATAAATATTGATGACCGCACTGCACTACAAATATTACGTCCTTTTGTTTATTTTACTTGTTTTTATTTTCAACTGGCGACCCGCGCCTGGTTCACACAGTTCTTACGACTTGACGAAACATCGAGAGTTATTTATTACATTTTAGTTTATGATGAATATACGATATGAATATTCCGGAATAAAATATGATCTAAATGATAGTGAAAGCTGCACTGAAGTCCGTTGCGTAGTTTTGTAGAACAACGCAGTCACACAGACAGACTCGAAAAGTGACTTTATACATATATAATAAAATCGTAGCGAAGTCAAAATTGTACATTGAATATTTTTGAAAAAAAGTAATTGCTGCGAGGTCTGGGATCGATTCTAATGCCGAAAATATAGTTTTTAGAATTTTTGTCTGCTTGTCTGTATGTATGTTCTAGTATCACGCAAATTCTACTGGACAGATTCTGCTAAAATTTTGCATAGATATTCCCTATAAGTCTGGTCAAATTATAGGGTATAAATTATCACGCTATTTGATATGGCTATTATATTACATTATATTCATATTTTTCTCTGTAAATAGTAAAAGGCGCCAAAACGTTAGGATATTGTATCGATTTGTGTTTTTAAATGATTATCATCACGCTATACATTTATGGAACTAAGCAGTCAATCATGAAATATATAAGAACGGCTATTTTAGCTAACTTTCAACAAAGCAAATAACTAAGCGATTATATGATTGCTTTGCATGCCTGGGGGTGAAAGTACGATTCCCAAATATTGTTTTAATTTTTAATATTTTTTTTTACATTTTGTAATACTTACATTATTTTTTTATAATTTTTTATTATATACATATAGTTCATAGAATGTATTAATTTACAAAAAAAGGAAAGCTTCGTAATCTTTGGGAAAGTGGTACGACATAAGCGCATTACAGTCACAAAACATTCAAGGTTGTGTTCTGATCATTTTAGAGTTAAAGACTATAAGAATAAAAAGTTTGTTACAAAAATATTGTGTTTTTGTGTGTCGAAAACACAATATTTTTAGTGCCATTTACTTTTAAAAGCATATTGTAAATTAGTTCAATATCACAAAAACAAAATAATTGAAATACTTATATGCATGTTTTTAATCTTTCGGTATGAAGGATGAAATTAAGCCAGAAAATATCGACTAAAGCCGAAAAACGTTGCCGCTCGCCTTTTACAGTTTGCTTAAACTATTTCACGAAGTCCTGTTAGTTATTGGAATTTAAACCTTATGATTAACGTCATTATGGCCACAAGACCGACAGGCTGTGTAACGGAACCCTTCTTTGTCCGTGGTCCCACTAGCACTTGGTGGTTTTTATATTCTATTATCTTTCTATTATTGGCACTACGGTAATAAATTACAACAATTTTCTATTCTTATAAGTAAGGCATTATTCTATGAGGTTAACGAATCCACGATACAAATTGCGCGAATGCACTACTTTTGAGCCAGGAATAGTCTATTAAATTCTACTACCCCATAATAAATTACCATATCGTAGGTTTGAAGCTAGAGCCGTCTTTTGGCTGTATATTCTTGTAAAGCGCCTTAGAGCTTAATCGTATCAGTTTATTAAACATATATTTTATCTACGTGTAATTTCCACGAGATCTATCTAAAGACATCCCAAGGAAAATTATGCATTCGTATTGAGTTATTGTATGAAATAGTTATTTGGTAATTATATTGTTTTCTGTTGTAAAATTGAATTCTGTATTCTTGTCTTGCCTATTTTGCGTTTAAATTATTACTCTCTACCCATCTGATGATGTTTCGGACCGCTTCATTAACTTCCTCACTGTAGTTATTAAACCTAGTATTAGGTTTTCTGGAATTACCAGAGATATACGAGTATCATCTGCAAAACAGGTACAGTGATGATTTGTAACATAAGGCAAATCGTTTATGTAGAGTAGAAATAGAAGCGAGCCCAATAAACTACCTTGTAGGACTCCGACTCTAATATATTGTAGCTAAGATTTATATGCGATTTCTATATTCTCATGATTCGTATTAGTGATTTCCACATATTGTTGCCTATTTGTAAGTTAACTTTGCAACTATTTATATGCGACTAGGGACCGGCCCCGGCTTCACACGGTTATGTATTATACGTATAAACTTTCCTCTTGAATCACTCTATCTATTGCTGAAACCTGCATTAAAATCCGTTGAGTAGTTTAAAAGATCATTTCTTTAAAAAAGTTTAAAAGGACAGCGGAAGCGACTTCATTTTATAGTAGGTATGTAAAGATAAAAAAGAAAGAAAGAAAAAGTATTTATTGAGACTCGCACAGGAAATCACAAATTAAACTAAAAACACACAAAAAGTAAAATATAATTTGTAGTCCGCGTCTCTGCATCCGACGTAACATCAGTTACATGTCTATGACAAAGATACTGCGAATACCATATCATACGTCTCGAAGAGAAGAGGCCTGTGTCCCAGCAGTGGGAATATTATAGGCTGATTATGCTTTATGCATACACATAATAATATGCTTTTTGGAGCTTGATGCTTTCATGAGCAAAAAGTGAAACGCTTTGCTCATGTCGAAAAACACTGCGCAGGTGTTAATTCCTTTATCAATATTTTCTGAAACCTTTTTATTAGTTTAAAGGCGGCTAGATAGATTTTCCTCTCCGGAAACCATGTTGTTGGTTTTAAAATATTGAATTTATTAAGAAAAGCTTTTAACCTTTAGCAACTACTTCTGTTTCACCATTACTTTCTACCAAGAGACAAATGGTGAAACAGGCAACTCGTAAACTTCGAAATCTACAATTTTTACACATGTCCGTGGTTTTTTAAGTTCAGTCTCTGTCAATATCGTATGAAACGTCTTGCTCGCCAACCTATAAGAGGTTCCTAAGCATTACGCATCGGCAAATCGGTGTCGAAACTTTACTTTCCATCGCATAGTGAAGGCTGCTGTTTTTTTTTTTGCGCTACGTACCTGCTTAATGTTTACGCATTACATTTCGATATCGCCCAGTGTTAATGAAAACGGTTACACAGTAATAATTTTATTAATAATTTGCTTGTTCTAGGATTGTTCATAAATAAACATACAGGTTTGATTAGAATTTACTATCTCTTCCTAGTCCGTCTACTTCGCTGATACGGCTTCATTAATAGTTAATTTTTAAGTATTATTGCAATGTCTGCTTTAGCGGCCATGTGTGGAATAGGTGTAGACAGGTCTTGTCAATAACACATGTAAAAGTTAGCAGCAATGTTAGCAGGGATACAGACTTAAAATCTACGAAAATAACGATGATCGTACTCACTAAGTTACGTCTTGAAGTGATCCGAATAATAACTGGCTCAAAATTTCACCAGGCTCTCAAAAACATGAAGTACCTACATACAATAAGAGTCCCGATAAAAATGATATAACAACCAAATCATTTCGTGCCACGTTGTTGCTATGAGCAAATTAATGAACACAATTATTAAACAGGTTTTCCTAATCTTTTTTGCTATTTGAATGTTATCCATCTCTACAGGAATGAGTATCTTTCTTGTGCATGAGGATTACATTCGTATAATTATTGACTTGGTAAATTACCGCCCTTGCACCCTTACCGTACATCGTTACTTAAGTTTCAAGAATATCCTTGTCGTCAACTGGTAGTTCCTAACCTGCAAGCTACCAAACATCTTTAAATCAGGGGTAGCCCCCTGTATATACACTGTAAAAACAGTTCGGTGTCGAAGTTGCCCACATTCCTTTTTAAATTCTAATCCGTTCACCCTCTGCAATTTGGCGGTCCGGGCACAGTCAATCTCGATCACTATCAACTTATGATCAAAATCAAAGATCGTGATCTATATTGAAAATAATTATCAAGATCTTTTGAATCAAGATTGTTAATTTATGAGCAATTAAGATTAAAACTAATGTTTAATGTAACAACAGATTTTTTTTTCGTGATTTCTTGTTTGGTCTCAAAGTAATAGTTATTCAAAATTATGGTTTTATTGATATCCGGGTATTGCGGTAGTAAAAATTTAAGTTGTACAGTGCCTATGTTTAGTTTTCTGCTCTAACGAATGCCCTCCGTTCCCAGCCATCGCGTTTAATCATTTTAAGCATAATACCCTGGTCTTTTGGCTGTATCAGTATGGTCCTTGGGTCGAATGTGATGGTCTCCGGCATGCCATAAGCCAGTTCCACTTTGTACTTCTTGAGGAAGGTGATGAGACCAGACATTATTTGCATCTTTGCAAAACGTATTCCTGAAAAACGAATAGATTCGTTAGTACGACAGGCTTGATAGAAGCACAGATAAAAGTTATCTCTTCGTATGACATAATTAATTACCTATGCATAGCCTAGGACCCGCTCCAAATGCTAGGTACGTGTAAGGTTTAACATAGTCTTTATTTTCAGGCAGGAATCGTTCTGGCTTGTACTTCTCTGGCTCCGGGAAGTATTCAGGATTGTGATGCATATGGTAGACTGGGATATGAACGCGAACACCAACGTCTAGTTTTAGGCCCGTAGGGAGCACGTAGTCCTCCATGACCTCGCGGGTAATGTTCCCCAGAACAGGGTACTTGCGGAGTGTCTCGTGCATACAAGCCTCCAGGTAAGGTAGCTCATGTAAACACTGATAGTTTAGTTTGTTCCCGTGACGTCGCAAGAATTCGTCCACCTCCTTGGCCGCTTGTTGCTGCACCCCTTGGTGCTTTGCAAGCTCATACAATGTGAAGCTCATGGTGGTCGCTGACGTTTCGAAACCCGCCGCGAAGAATTCGACACACAGCCCCACTAACAATTCATCATCCACCTTCAACTGTATCTTCTTATTACCACCAGTCTTTGCATTGCTTATACTGTCCCCAGTTATGTTATCCTCTTTATTTAAATTAAGGACCAGGTCCACAAAGTCATTCCTCGGTGAAGGCTTGTAATCTCTGCATTCGAACACTCCTTTCAGCAATTTTGAGAAAAAACTACCTATAGTTGAAGGGAAAAGTTGGAGACCCACACGGTAGAAAATTGCAGGCCATAGGGCTCTAAAAATGATTTTAAAACCACGATGGTTTGAAGCTTCGAATATTGCGCTAGCTATAGATCTGAAGGGGTTGTTCTCTTCTGGTGTCATGGTTTTGGACTCCACTCCGAAAACGCATGAGCATATGCAGCCCATGGTGTATCTCTCACAAATCCGTCTCACATCGATGACGTCCGACATGCCAATTTCATAGTCAAGCATTTCTTTCAAGCCGAAACCACACTTTTCTATCAAATGGTACATACTCTTCATTTTTGCGGAAGAAAAGAGAGGAGTTACATTTTGTCGAACTATTTGCCATCTCTCACCGCCGCTGAAAAATATACTCTGGGTAGCGGCTTCACTTGCAGAGTAGTTAGATGATTCCCTGCCGTTGACGTAGTAGAAATCTTTAGTCAACACATGTTTGATGATCTCGGGGCTGTGCACCACGAGAACAGGCTCCGTGCCGAAGAATGCTCCGAAATAAGGTTGATCGATGAATTTTTGACAAAGTTTTTGTATCACCTGACCAGAATACTCTTGTTGCAAAATATATCTTCCATAGTTGCCCAGAAGGGGCACTGGTTTAACGTGGGGCACATTCTTTTTTTTCCAGTAACCGAACTTTCTGGTAGATATTAAATAAAATAAATACAAGATAACAGATAATAAGAACACGAGAACGAAAAGGGCGTTCATTTCAGTAACCGCGTTGCTGACAACTGCGGGCGGATGGCATCGTTTCGTTGAAATATAATAAAAATCACACCTTAACAAGTAACCGACTAGAGTACAGATTTAAAAGATTAGATACGATTATGATAATTGTTTGATTTTATATATCTTCTAATTTAAATTAACTAACTGATTAGCATAAATGTTGCACTAAGCATGATCAGCCTATAATGATCCCACTGCTGGGACACAGGCCTCCTCTCATCGAGAGGGAGTGGGCTGGTAATCTACCACGCGGGCCCAGTGCGGGTTGGTGTTTTCCATTTTTTTGGTTCTGGGACATGCCGGTTTCCTCACGATGTATTCCTTCACCGTTTTGAGAGAATTTCATCACAAGTGATGAAATTTTTTACACAAAGTAAGGCGCCTGCCTTGGTTCGAACCCACGACCTACAACTACCATTGTTACCATTGGGCCACCACTGCTCTTAAAATATTATTAAAATAAAAATATAATATCCTAACAAAAAATTCCTCCGCTTATCTGTCGACTGATAATGTACCCAAGAGACTGATGGCATTGCCACGTTATATGGCAATGCTTACCGTCTGGCGAAGGCGAGGTAAAAGCCAGCCCTTGGGTCACGGGAAGTGTCAACCATCCGTTTGAAGTTTTCGTTGAACAAACCTGCACTGTAGCACTATCCAGTGTGTATTTTTATCCTCTTATATTTTGGAGATATCAAATGAAACGCTTTTCGCCATTTCTAAATACAATACCTGTTGAAACTGTAATAATTACAAAGTTCTGGATGTAAGTTAATGTAATGAGTAGAGTGAGGAGTAATGTACTCTTGAGTAAGTTAATGAGAGGTGTCGATGAAAATGACGAAAATGTTGGCTAAGGTCAAATTTGAAAATTGTTAAAATATTTAAAACAAAAAGTGATAATCGAATTAATTAACTGGTTTATGCCATCCCACCACTTTCTAACCTCCCAGCAATCCAAGACACGTCAGTCACCCAGGTCGTCAAAAGTCGTGGAGCGGCTTTTGGCTTTCGTGTGCTGTGCTAAGGTTGCTGATGAGGCTGAGGGTGTTGACCAGACGGGTGTTGTGTCTGGTGGCTACTGCCCGACGATTGATGTCGAGACGTTGTTATATAATTATCGTCGAGCGGTGAACCCTGCTTGCGCAATGCAAGATTTTGCGTGACGTCAGTATAAAGCTTCGTGCAGACCAGCGCGACGCGACAGCGCGACGCGACACCGGCTATTGTTATATTGTCAAGTTTTCTTAGAAATTGTATTGTTCGAGTCGCGTCGCGGCGTCGCGTCGCGCTGGTCTGCACAAAGCTTAACGCGTAGTTTGCAAGTGGCGATGTAAATGCCGCCACTAGTTAATTTACATTATTAACATCAGAAAATGATGCGTTTATAAAGACTGGACGTAATTATGCAACAACCCACAGCAAGTTCAAATTGAGATAAACAAAATTTATAACTTATCCGGGTTGTTTTCTTTTTATGTTTACGGCATATCCGTTAACAGCCGTGTGAGGTGTGTCGTTTTAAATAGGTGTTTAAAAATGATTTTATCATTGGTTTCTTGATTAAATCAAGCCAATGATAAAATCTTTTGCATAACTACGTCCATAATAATAATATAATATATTTTGATATTGATACTTCACAAATTTTACAAAACCTTTGAATCGCTTTATTAAAAAAAACAAAAACCATTTTAGTAATTTTAATTTTCGTATTAAAACGTTCCACACATTTTGGTCGTCTTTATTTAACGTATTTTGTTTAAAAATAAAACGCACTTTAATGAATTGAACGGTTTTCCGCAAAATACTTCTATTTTTCAATAATACTTTACAAAAATCAACGACCATCGGTCGATGGGTCGGTCGTGGTCATTGATTTTCTCACTCACTTCGCGTCCACCACAGACCTCTCTTGCCAACTTACAAAAAATATTATTCATTTAGTAATCGACTAACTCAGCCTGGTCGATATGAATGAACACAATAGTAACATAAACATTTTATAAATAGTAAATAATATAAATTCTTAACATTTGTTTTGGAAAAATGTTCCAAAACTTACAAGACACTTTTGCAATTTACATTCCATAAAAACATTTTCGCGAAAACGTTTCAAGGTTATGTGAATCTTTACAGCAAAATTATTCAAATTAATAAAGATTGAAATAAAAACATTTGAGAGATGTAACATATTTGTAGTTAAAAACAATTAAAAACGCATCAGATTTTAATTGTTTTTCGCTACAAATGATGTTAGGCGTTTTGGGTTGGAACATTGGAAATCAAAAAACAATAACAAGCACTGAAATGTTTTTACTATATGATGTAGGGTGTTTTAAAAAGTAGCCTAGTGCAATAAACTCAATTTTGACAGACTTGTGGGTTGGAACGTCTATGTATGTCCCACTTTTACAGAAAACTAAAAAGTCAAATAGATACGGCGCGGTATCTATTTAATGTTGCGATGAGAATGCCAATATTTCGATATGGGTGTCATTTACTTACATGGTTGTACTAGCACACCTGTGCTAATGACGAAAGTGAGGTCACAATCAAAATCCAAGAAGGCCATATAATTTGCATATTTTTAAATATTTTTGTATTCTACCCACCTACCTACCTACCTACCCTACCTACCTACCCTACCTACACCTACCCTACCTACACCTACCCTACCTACACCTACCCTACCTACACCTACCTACCCTACCTACACCTACTTACCTACCCTACCTACATACTTACATAATTACCTACCTACCTATATACACCTACCTAGCTGACCCGACAGAAGTCTTTTCTTTGATTGGGTTTTAGAACAGTTTGTATTGGAAAAAGAAAAGTAGGGTTTTTTAAGTTTTTCCGGGCAATTATTCCAAATTTTCAAACATATGTAGAGGAATATTTAAGAAAAAAATGCTAAAATGGTCCAGCCGCTACTCTAGAGTTTTGCGCTTAGAAACACGTTTATTGATAATTTTTTATTTATATAGATTATTATACGATCATCCCTCTCGAGCCGTGTACCTACATATTATTATTATACTGTTACTGTTGTTTAGCAGTGATAGCCTAGTGGTGACCGTCAGACTGCCAAGTCATAGGTCTCAAGTTCGAACCCAAGCCACGCACATCTGACTTTTCAGATTCATGTACGTATTGTATAATTATCACTTGCTTGAAGCAAGTGATAATTATACGATGAAGAAAACATCGTGAGGAAACCGGCATGCTTGAGAGATATTTCTCAACGGCATGTGAAACCAAGTCAGAGGTCCATGGGCGGCTTTAAAACTCTGACACCAGGTAAGACACTAACCACAAGATTATATTGTTCCTCATCAAAGAGACATAGAGCATCTTTGTTAGGCTGCGTACCATTTAAAAGCGATTGCCGCTCGAATACGCGATCGGTCGCGTGTATATGACACTTTTTGTTCGGAAAACCGGAAAGCGCCCACTGTCGGCGCGACCACGCGTTCAGGTTCACCGTTCAACACAAAAGTTCGACCGATCGTGTATTCGCGCGGCGGTCGCTTTTAAATAAGACGCGGGGTTAGAGCAAGCTTCGTCGTGTACAAAAGCTATACGATCACTTAAAGAGTTTATACTGGATTACGTTATTTCATTTCATTTCATTTCATTTCATTTCATTTCATTACGTCCGCTGCGCAGGGAGCCGACCGCGCGAATGAGCCGCGGCTGCCTATGACTTTTTAAATTCGTAATATCTATTGAATGGAATAGCCGATTCAAAAAGTAATCTACATTAATTGAAACAGTCTTGAAAACAATATGATTTATTTGGATAAGGATTTAAACAGAAGTATGAATAACATGGTCTAATTTTGTTCGGTATTTTTATCAACTTTTAAAATGTAAAAAGTGGTTATTGTGACATAACGATAATAGTTGGACATGTACTACCGCAAAGTTTTTTGTAGTTATTGACATGTTCTTTAATATTGTAAAACATACTTTTGTTCTATCATCAATACTTTCCGCAGCGCATGCGACGAAAGATGTTTTATGGCATTTTTTTACACCTTGGGTTACGTTACTAAAGTTTTAGTAAGGATCCCTAATATTTTCTAGCAATAAATATAGATTATGTTACTCAAGGTGAATGTAGCTTTCGAATGGTGAAAGAATTTTTGAAATCGGCGCAGTAGTTTTTGAGTTTATTCATTACAAACATACACACAAAAATACAAATCTTTCCTCTTTATAATATTAGTGTAGATGTAGAAGACGTGGCTGTGCTTTCAGAAGCTTTACGTTACGTCGTCTTTTTTTTCTGCTGTACCTTTGCAACCCCGACTACAGCAGCTGAGCGCTGTGACTGCGGGTATTCTGATTCGGAGTCAAATCTAATGGAACACGAAACATTCATTTTATAATTGTGCAACTATGAATTAAATTTTTTAACGGAATATGATAATAGTTACACCAGCCCGCAGACAGAAACCGGGTCCATAGCTGGGTAGCAATTACATTCTACTGCAAATTCAGTAAACTTAAAATACTTACTTACATTTTACGAAAATAGTTGATGTACTGGAGAATGTAATGTGATTTTTTTGTCAGAATTGATTGGTTTTATTCATAAAAAATACCATTTCAGCAAAAAATTACTTCATTACAAAATTAAACCTTAACTTCATGCCTTACAGTTGTATATCTAATTTACATCATTTACGTTAGTTCCATCATTATGAAATCATATTGATTGCATACCGTTACTGCAAAATTGCATTTTTTATCGTGAGAAATGAAACTAGCGCTTTACCCTCGCCGACAAAAATGAACCCGCACCAATACCTAACGGTCGCTTAGAATTAAGAAAGAAAGAAAGAAAAATATTTTATTTGGGACACGCACTGGAAATACAAACAGTAAGTAATAATAAAAATAAATTATAAAGTAAAAATAAAAATAAACCGGTCAAGTACGTGTCGGACCACGCACAATGAAGGGTTCCGTAAATGGGATTAATTTATCCCAAGAATAAACTTAACATTGTAGTTAAAATACAAAAAAGGAGAATTTAAAAACAGAATAATAACGACCCGTGCGAGGCCAAAAAGGCTCCTATCTCAGCATAATCCGGCGATATTTAAAAAATAAATAAATACCGCAGCGCTGGCCCAAATAGGGAATTACTACTATACATATTTTATTTAAAGTATGTGTGTTTGTTTAATACGTTTTGATTTAAAACTTTGAATGACATCACACTCGTGAAATTAATAAAATCGCATATTTGGGAGTCAGAAATCAGGATGTACCTAAAGATGCAAAATCCTTACAAAATTTGATGTGTGCAGAACAACCCACGTGAACAAATTCACGTTAAAAACTGTTGTATGTTGCAGTTAAACTCAAAGCTGGTGTAAAATTGTAAATCTACTAAAACTAACAAAATATTATTAAAAAAATTGCAAAGCAACCCTAAAGGATCAGCAAAGTATTATATACTGACGAAATATTTATAAGTATACGCACACTTTACATTATCTTTTATATAATTATATCATGGCTACGATTTGGTGACCTAATCGGAGAAACTGAAGGTTTCGTCTGTGCAATTATGGACGAAGTTATCTTGACGAATAATTACCGGAGACATATTATGAGGGACGGGACGGTCGACGTGTGTCGGGCATGCCACCGTCCGGGTGAGTCCATCAGACATATCATCTCTGGTTGTTCTCGTCTGGCTAAAGACGTAAACTTGTATTCAAATACAAACTTGTGTTGTGGATTCTGAGGTACCGCATTACTAGAATGTGCCCGACCCAGTTCTCGAAAATAACCATGTCACGTTGTACTGGGATCGGTCTATCATTACTGACGGGACTATTGTTCCCAATAAGCCTGGTATAGTGGTGATAGACCAATTAGCGCAACGCGCAATGATAGAGTCGATGTTACCATTCCACATAGCGGGAACCTCGAGAAAGCTGAGAAAGAGAAACAAATAAAATATCTCGACTTCGCACACGAGGTTGTCGAGATGTGGAATGTGAGCTCGGCTATCATTGTGCCGATTGTCGGAACGGCCAATGGCCGGATGGCTGAAAGCCTCGACAAACATCTCTCGAGTCGTTAGGCGGTTGGATCAAGGGCCTGATTCAGAAGGCAGTACTCCTCGATACGGCTCGCATTGTGAGGAGGTTCCTGTCTCTGCAGCTCTAATCACCAGTAGCTTGGACCCTGCACCCACCTGACACCGGCGAATGTCTACTTTTTTATATTTTTAAACGTTTTTTTTATTCTTTTTATTTTAAGAAATATAAAAAAATGTAAATTAATATGAATCAAAATTAATAAACAACATAATAATAACGACTTTCAAGATGGTTAAATATAATAATTACATTTTAATAATTATGTTACCAAATGAAAACAATTTTTTGTCAATTTCTAACAGTCAAGCAAACTAATATAAAAACTTATGAGACAGAAAATGCTTAAGTTATACAAAATGACGTAAATTTTTCTCAATGACATGTCAGATGAACTGGCGATGAATCACGGTTTGCACCAATACTTTCTTAAATAAATTTATTTCTTCATGTTTCCACCTCGAACTAATCGTCTCCCCTCCCAGCCTTCACGTTCAGTCACCTTCAGCATGATATCCTGGTCCTTAGGTTGTATCGTTATGGTCCTAGGATCGAAGGTCAGGGTCTCCGGCATGCTATCAGCCAGTTCCACTCTGTACTTCTTCAGGAACGTAACGAGGCCAGACAGCGTCTGCATCTTCGCGATACGTATTCCTGAAATATAAACAAAATAAATGTAAAACAACTTAGTCGGCACTTTTTTGAAGGTCACAAAAGAGCAGCTTCCAAAACACTTGGAAATGGTTAGGGTGAAATGGCCGACAGAAAACATAAAATGGCACAACAAAGTTCTAAATAGACATTATGTACATGTCTATTTAGAAGTTTGTTGTGCCATAGTACATACATATACATACAGTCGACTTGTATGTCGGCCGTGTAAATCAAATAAATAAATAATAAATAAATGTCCAAAACTCCATAGCTCCCTAAGCCCATATATATTTACCTATACAGAGCCTGGGTCCAGATCCAAACGGTAAAAACGTGTAAGGTTTAATTTCGTTTTTATTTTCAGGCAAGAACCGTTCCGGCTTGTATTTCTGCGGCTCCGGGAAATATTCAGGATTGTGGTGCATGTGGTAGACTGGAATATGGACTCGGACCCCTACGTCTAGTTTCAGGCCCGTAGGGAGGACGTAGTTGTTCATGACCTCACGGGTAAGATTCCCTAAAACTGGGTATTTGCGAAGAGTCTCGTGCATACAAGCCTCCAAGTAAGGCAGCTCATTCAAGCACTCATAGTTCAGTTTGTTCCCGTGACGTTGCAGGAACTCGTCCACCTCCTCGGCCGCTCGTCGCTGCACCTCCTGGTGCTTTGCCATCTCAAACAATGTTAAGCTCATAGTGGTAGCTGACGTGTCGAATCCCGCCCCAAAGAACACGATGCACTGCGACACCAACAAGTCATCATCCACCTTCAAATGTATCTTCTTGTCAGCGCCAGTTTTTGCGTTACTGAAACTGTCCCCAGTTATGTAATCCTCGTTCTTTAAAGTTAGGATCAGGTCCACGAAATCGTTTCTCGACGATGGCTTGTAGCCTCGGCTTTTGAACACTTCTTTCAGCAAGTTTGAGAAGAATTGATCTATCGTTGAAGGGAAAATTTTGAGTCCCAAACGGTAGAAAATGGCAGGCCATATGGCCCTGCATATAAATTTGAAACCACGATAGTTTGAAGCTTCGAACATTTCATTTGCAATCACCTTAAAGGGGTTGTTTTCCTCTGGTCCCATGGTGTTGGACTCCACACCGAAAGCGCAGGAGCATATGCAGTCCATGGTGTACCTCGCAGCAATGTGCTTCACTTCAATGATATCAGACATGCCAATTTCATAGTCCAGCATATCTTCGAAGACGATACCACACTTTTCTATCAAATAGTACATGTTCTTCATCTTTGCGGAAGTAAACAGTGGAGTTATATTTTGTCGGATTGTTTTCCATCTATCGCCGCCACTGAAGAATACATTTAGTGTACCAACTTCATTTCCAGTGTAGTCGGTTATTTCCCTGCCGTTGAAGTAGTAAAAATCTTTAGTCATCACCTGTTTGATTATCTCAGGGCTGTGCACGACGAGGACAGGCTCCGTGCCGTAGAAAGCTCCGAAGTAAGGTTGATCGATGAATTTCTGACATAGTCTTTGTATCAACTGACCAGAATACTCTTGAAGCAAGATAAGTCTTCCGTAGTTGCCCAAAAGGGGCAGTGGTTTAACGTAAGGCACATTCTTCTTTTCCCAGTAACCGAATTTCTTTGTCGATAAATAGTATAATAAATAAAATATGATTGTTAGCAAAGACGCGACAACGAGCAGGGCGATCATTATGATGAAAGCGGTGCTGACAACTGTGACCCGAGAGATATATGTGTTCCTTTTTATAAATATTTTGTGACAGTGTAACTCCAGAGTGCGCTAAGAACTGAAAAGAATAAATTGTGTAACAACATACTTAATTTAACATTTAACATTACATTTTAAATTAAAATTTTAATTCTGTGACCCTGACAATTTGTATCTTTTAATCTGCGTTTATTTTAATTGCATTGACATTTTGTTTTAATTTGAAATTTGTGACGTTTTTATTTAATTTTACCTAGGTACTCATTTATTTAATTTAATTGTATTAATATTTTATTCTGATGTTTTCTGTGTCAGTATTGTGATTTTTTATTTTATTTTATGTAATATGGGTTTTGCCTGAATTAAATTAATAGATATAATATATTATAATAAATTGGATACTAAAGATACCTGTGAGAGACAGTTTTTTCGACAGCGGCTTCGCCCGCGTGATATCTTTGTAAATTATGGCGTTACTCAGTGAAAATATAGCGGAAATATTTTTTTAAATCGGGCCGTTTGTTTTTGAGTTTATTCATTACAAACAAACAAACAAATATATAAAAAATCAAATCTTTCTTCTTTGTAACATTAGTTAAGATAAAACGCAGGTGGCTATAGAAAATATGCCAAATCACTGTATTTATACTTAACATAAGAGTTATCTAATTATTGGAAACTCACTGACTTTTTAGATAGATAACTTCGAATGACGTTGAAATATTTGTTTTGGTAGCGGCCCAGAGAGTGACAGCATGGTGACGTTGCATCGCCATGCTTTTATTGGTTTTGTATTTTTGTAACCCATTATTATTTTATCTTATTTAATTAGGAGCAATTTATTACATTTCGTTCTAGCTTTCTTTTTCTCATCCTTTTTATTTATTTATTTTATTATTTATGTAAACACAAAAAATACTTAGAAATAAGACATATTATAACATTACATATGTACAATCGTAGGTATTACTGTTTTTTTTTGTTCTTTTTCCGTTTCGTCCGAAATTAGATACATTTTAAATAATAAAATTATGTATTTAAATTCTAGCTTGCTTCTTCTATTTTAATACCAACGACCAACGTCGGAAATAAAAAATACGGGCCAAATGCGATCGTAACGGTATTGTGTTTAAAAAAATTGTAGTAAATTTCCGAATCATGATTTTTTCTATATTTCATTTGATGATCCTCTTAGTCACCAAGGATGGAGACTTATGACCCGAATTCCAGATTTTTTATTTTGTGTTATTTTACTAGAACTTTCCCCGCGACTTCGTTCGCGTCATCATTCTCCCTTATTCCAATTTATTTAGGACTTTGAATCGCATGAATTTTGTATTTTCTCCTACAAATTCCAATACCCCTTTCACCCCCATAAAATGAAAATTTATGATCATAATCTAATTATATATTTATGATGTTAAATAGCCTATAGCCTTCCTCAAGAATTGGGCTATCAAATGCAAAAAGATTTTTTCAAATCCGATTGGTGGTTCCAGAGATTAGGGCGTTCAAACAAACAAAAAATATACTACGTTTCTTATTGTTTATTATTTTACTAGCACTTCCCCCGCGACTTCGTTCGCGTCATCATTCTCCAGCCTTTTTTTTTTTTTTTGTGGTTGGGTAATTATCAAATAACTTCTCCCGCTCTGGGCGGAGCGGGAGGGTGTGTCAGACTTTTACTGCCTAAAACCCACCCGTGTTCCTTCCTTTGCCTGTGTGCCGGGGTCGCGATATACCTTTCGGACAAACTCGCAGCCCTGGCAGGCATTGGTCATTGGCCTTTATGGACCCCGTCAGTTGGTGCTGACATCTCCTTGAGGCGCGCGTGGAACACAACGCGCCGTCGACCCGGGCCTGGTCCCTATCGGACGGCGAGCTACCCATTGCTCAACGTCCGCAAGCCTGCGCCTAAGGTGGCCGGAAGTCGGCTCGCGACTCCCGACGCCCGGGGCGTCTCATGCGGCGACATCATTCTCCTGCCTGGATATTGAATCGCGTGAAATTCGTATTTTCTCCTCATCCTACAAATTCCAACACCCCTTCCACCCCTATTTATGTTATGATCATATTCTTAATTATAAGAGAATTTTACCCGTCCGTTAAAAATCAAAGAACAAACTGGCCATAAAGTTTCACAATGCCCAAAACCCATTATTAATATCGAAAATTGTCAAAGATAACGGTGTGTGGACATAAAGCTGAAGACTGTTTTTCAAACAAAAATAGAAAACAGTAAATAACGAAGATAAACGGGTTTAATGACCACTACTACCGATGCAGCTAGTTCACCAAAAAATATTACAAAAAAGCTTCTATCTATCTATCCATATATATATATAAAATGGTAAACTGACTGATTGACTCACTGACTGGGTGATATATCAACACACAGACCAAACCGCTGGTCCTAGAAACATGAAACTTGGAGGGTGTATTCTTTGTGAAGAGTATCCATTAAGAAATAATTTTTGGGAATTCCACTGCTAAAGGGGTAAAATAGGGGATGGAAGTTTATATGAAAGTCCGTCAGTTTTGAAGTTAGAATCTTCAAATTTTGTGTTTAGGCTGACGATTAAAAATAAATTTATACGTGTTTCAGCGTTTTTGATAATTCCACCCCGAAGGGTTAAAAAGGGGGATGAAGTTGAAAAGTCCTTCATTTTCAAATAAAAATCACTAAATTTACTATCTAGGGTTATGGTTGGAAGTTATAGTTCGGAATTTTTAACAGACAAAATGTAATGATTGTTTTTGACCATGGTCGGTACCTACTCATTGACATAGTGAGTATTATCATTGATTTCAATTCCATTTGACAGTTTTGCACGTGACATTTTTTTTGTATTATTTTAATTAGGTATTTATATTATTTTTTATTTTGCTCTCTTTTTTCAACATTTTTATTATATTTTTATTTTTGACGTTGTAAAGTTATTGACCATAGTCCGTACCTACTCTTTTGACATAATATATCATTAAGTTCAATTCCATTTGACATTTTGACATTTTTTGCACGTGACATTTTGTATTTTAATTGTTTTTATTATTGTTTTAATTGTTTTTATTATTCTTATTATTAATGTTTTTTTTTTTCTCTCTGTTTAAACATGATTTAATTTTGAATTTTGACGCAGTAACGTTAAACTTAACTTTTTGACATTTGATATATTTTCCTTTGTTTTTATGTTGTCAAGTTCAATTATTAATATTATGCATTCCATTATTTTTATTTTATTATCAATTTTAATGTCAATGACATCTTCTTGAATATTTTTGTACGCCTTCGGGTATAACACAGCGCGCATCTTTTATACCTAACAACTTTCTATTGTACCTACCTGTGTTAACAAATTAATAAATGATTTGATTTGATTTGATTTGAAGCTAACGCAACGATGTTGTTAGAAATTCAACCCTTAGGGGGGTGTAAAGGGGGATGAAATTTTGTTTTTAATTAAAGTTCTTTATTTTTTAAGTTAAAATCACTAATATTTGGGCTTATGGTTGGAAACTAACCGACTTCCGGCCACCGTAGGTGCGGGCTTGCGGACGGTGAGCAATGGGTAGCTCGCCGCTCCGCCCAGAGCGGGAGAAGTTACTTGATAATTACCCACCCTCAAAAAAAAAAAAAGGGTAATACGATACCCCTTGGTAAGAATGGTTGGTTGTCAGACTTTCGGGCTTCTGACTAGTAACGACTGTCAAAGATCCACGAATGACAGCCGGGACCAACAGCTTAACGTGCTTTCCGAGGCACGGACGGGTCTCTGTACGTAAAGATGGTCACACATCCACAGACCAACCGCGGTAAGTGTAGCTTATCCTGATCGATCGACCTGTGCGGCTGTTATTATTTAGACACGGGCCCCTCCCCGGAGAACCCCCCCATCCCCTTCTCCGGGAGAATCGATATAGATTAGGTAGTTAGAATAATTCATTAAAAAAAGAATTTATACTCTACGCAGACGAAGTAAAATAAAATAGTAACGAAGTCAAATCTTACATTGAATATTCGAGTCTGATGACGAAAATATAGTTTTTAGAATTTTGGTCTGTTTGTTTGTATGTATGTTCCGGTTTGCACAAAAACGGATGAACGGATTTTGATGATATTTGACACACAAATAGTTTAAAACCTTGATTAACCTTTAGGTAATTTTTTAATCCCGGTAGTACGTTCCCGTTCCCGGATATTTTTAAACATCCACGCGGGCGAAGCCGCGGGCAAAAGCTAGTTAATAATAATTCTATTCAAGTTCAATGCTTTATTTATAGATTTTGGACGCCAAAGCACACTTATTAGTGATATATTAGTATATCAGTACAATGTTATCATTATTGAGAGTTATACCTGTCATTAAAGGAGTAGGGTAGACCCACGTTGTACCATAGCGGACACTGGCGCCTGACCACGTTTCGACCTCATTGCTTAGGCAATAAGGTCGAATAGTGGTCATGCGCCAGTGTCCGCGATAGTACCTATAAGTAAAACTGAAACATCATTGAATATAGATGGAGTTTAGACTATATATGTTGTTGCATCTAACCAGCTACTTGGAGCAGCTAGGAGTCTTTTTCTGGACCAAGCAGAGATCCTTTCTAAATCCTCATTTATTTTTTTAACAGTTTCAGCAGTATCTTGTGAGCGGAAGAAGAGGTACAACTGCAAACCATCGGTGTAAAGGTGGAACTTGGTGTTGATCAGACAGTTGACCATGTCAGCACTGTACAGGATGAAGAGAAGCGGGCCAGACATCGATCCCTGCGATACGCCCCTGTTCACGCGCTTCGAACCAGAATACATAGTATCTCTGTTAGTGTCGTATGTAACCCGGAAAAATTGTGATCGATTACTGAGGTAACTCTCAAATCATTTAACCGCTTGGACATCGCGCTCATAGTAAGACAGCTTGGAGAGAAGAAACGAAGTATTAATAGAGTCGAAAGCACGCGAAAAATCTAGTAGGTCTCTGGCTTCAAGAATGTTACCGACTATATCCAGGAGTGCTGTCACTGTGCTGTGGCCCCTGCGAAATCCGGATTGAGCCAGTGGTAAAATACTATGATGCTCAAGATATGCCCTTAGCTGGTCGGAGACAACCCTTTCTAAAAATTTTGATAGACATGGTAGTAGGCTTATCGAATGGAGGTCTTTCACGCTAGTGGAGTTAGGTACTTTTGGGATTGGTCTAACTATTACCATTTTCCACAGATCAGGGAAAGACAAGGTGACTATGGATCTGTTGATGCTAGCTGTAGTAAGTGCAAATGTTCGAGGAAGTGCTAACATCAGCATCTCCACAGAAATATGGTCAGCACCACATCCTGCTGAACCGGCTCAAGCTGGAAATGACTGTGTCTATGGTGCTCAAAATAACTTAAATCAGCAGTTGTGACCTTACCACTGCCATGTACATCCATAAAGTGTGGATTGATAGATTCTGGTTTGTAATGTGGCAGACTAAGCTCTGGTTTTACTAACTTCTTCGGTTTTTTTATATTATTATTAATATAATTATGTTTTAAAACACGCGCTCTTCTCATTATCAAAAGCGGCTCTTACAAGGTATTTAAACTCTTTGTAGGATTTAATATGATGTTTAGATTTTTTAGTTTTAGTCTGCAAATGGCACTTGTCACGCAGCCTCATCATTTCCCTGGCAGTGTCTGTTAACCAGGTATAAGATTTATCTTTGATTAAGACTTTTTAAAGGGGAGCATGCAAGTCAAATTAAGTCAAAATGTATTGATTAAATATTGCAACCAGTTTACATGTTCCAGACTTTCAATAAGTTCCCTGTCTATTTTATATTATTAAATTGTCATTTAAATAATCAGTAAAAATTTCTTTAAGTGGCCTATATGTAATCCAGTGTGGACTTCTCTATTTTAAAATTTAATACCACAGATATAATTGCGTGGTGACCGAACTCCGATATGTGTGATACTGAGACCACACACACGGGCGTCAGTGCAGACAACATCAATTAGAACTTCACTATGATCTGCGAAATGGGTTGGATCAGTAACAACTTGTCTAAACTTGCAGCAATGTATAAAATTGTTCAGAAGTTTAGGTTTGTTGTCGGTTTGGTTTAAGACATTAATATTGAAGTCGCCAAGCAAGACAACCTTGTCCGCGTTAGCAAAGAACGAGAGAAAATCAGTAATTATTTCCAGGAAGACATTGACATCAAGCCATGGCGGTCTATATGCAATACCGATGATAACTGAATATGAGTTAGTGTTAAACCTGAGCCCCATATGCTCGACTGTGGCGCCGGCGGGTGAGGTACCGGCGCGCACGCGCACCCCGCAGTGCACGTAAAACGTTTGACGGTGAGCAATGGGTAGCTCGCCGTCCGATAGGGACCAGGCCCGGGTCGACGGCGCGTTGTGTTCCACGCGTGCCTCAAAGAGATGTCAGCACCAAGTGACGGGGTCCGGAAGGGCCAATGCCTGCCGGGGTTGCGGGTTTGTCTGAAAGGGATATCGCGACCTCGGCACACAGGCAACGGAAGGAACACGGGTGGGTTTTAGTCAGTAAAAGTCTGACACGCCCTCCCGCTCCACCCAGAGCGGGAGAAGTTATTTGATAATTTCGCATCCTCAAAAAAAAAAAAAAAAAAAAAAAGTGCACGTAAAAGCCCACGCCGCCCCTGCGCCTGCCGCACATGCCGCAGACGGTAGCCTGGCATTGTCGGTGCGCGATCCTCTCTCCCTGCCTGAACCAGATGTCATTTATCGCCATGATGTCTACTGAGAGGCTATCTATAGCAACAAGGAACTGCTCATGGCGCGAACCGAGCAAAACCGCATTCGATAATCTAATCTTCAAATTTCTTGTCTTATTCATTTTTGTAAAATAGTGGTGTATATGATAATAGAAGTATGTTTATCAAAGATGGCGTCAGAAGTGTTAGGTTGGGTAGAGCTTGCATAATAATGTAAAGTGTAAATAAAGTGAAATACTTATTAGGAGTAACTTGTAATAATATAAAGTGAAGTATTGTAAATATTGCATAAATATATATAGTCAACCAAAAAGACATAATACATAAAGTCCGTAAAAATAAATATATTTTTGATATATTAACGTGTGACATATATAAAATGTACATTGATAGTAATCGGTCGAGCAGCAGGGCCACTCGAAGAAACGAATATATACTGACGCACGAACATAACTGACCTCGCACAACACAAACTTAAATACCTAAGTGAAAACATAACAGATAAAAATAAGTAAACTTTTAGGATTAAATTGTTAAAATCAGTAAGGTGATTGCCAGGGGCTATGTAATCAGACATCCTTTGCCGTAGACACCTCACAAAAAAATACGCGCGCACGTTCCTCCTTTGAGCAGCTGCAGTGGGTAGGCTTGCCGTAACCTTGCTTAGCCAGAATGCGGCCGAACTTCGTCCATGTATACCTCCACCCGAGACGGCTGGCAGCTTCACGCACACGGTAAAACAAAAATGCTTGTTTGTTCTAGTAAACCTCTCATTAGGGTAGAAGCGACCCAGGGGTGCGGGGAGTCCGAGGTCTGCAGAGGTGCAACACTTTTTCACCAAGAGTCTGCGGGATATTAGCAATATCAAGCTGCAACTAGCACTATCTGATCCAGCTGGCCCACTTTGCCGTCTGGCACTGTAGTAGTTTGACTCTCAAGCGCCTCGATCCTGACCTCAAAGCTGTCAACCCGCTCGGTACATACTGCCATTGACGTGTTTAGGTCGGCCATCTGGACAAAGCTTCGAAATCGAAATCGCGACGAAACTCCCGCATTTAATTCCGAACCTCCCGCAGTTCGGTTCGGAAGAGCCTTATTTCTTCAAGGAGGGTCGGCTCCGGCGAGGGCTCATCAGTAGTCTGTTTGCATCCAGTCCAAGACAGTACCCCAGCTACCGTAGCGGGGGGTTTTGTTCACCGCGACCAGGTGACCTGATCATACCGCCTTGACTGGTACAACAACCGGAGCTGCTATCGCTGTCGACGCTGCCAAACGAAGAGCTACTGTGGTTCGCGACGCTACCTCAATACGGGCTGCTGCCGGTGTCGACGCTGCTGCTGGTACTACTGGGGGACATCTAACCAGATCTTTAACAGGTGTGCCGCTGTTATCACCCCTGGGCAACTTTCTTCTGCACTCTGGGCACAGCCAGTCGCTGCTAATCTGCGTTGGATTTAGCAACACAAGCAAGCGAGGTGATACCTATTGTGGCACGCCGAGTTGACACATGTAGCGCCCCCTTTTGTCAACAGAAACCTTCCGCAAGCTGCACACTTCACCTTAGTTCGGCTTGTAGCAGCTAGATGGCGCACAGCTCTCTCACGCTTTTTTGGCGGCGCTAGATGGCGCTTGCTACGCATTCAATTATTGAATTTAATACACAATCTGTGGTAATGTTGTCGACACTTGTCAAAAGTTGTAAAAATGATATTTTTTGGAGGTACCGGTGGCACAAAAAAAAGAACAAGTAACTTCGAATTAAAATATTTAATAGTTTTTTTGCGAATTTTACTACCGAACTTCGGTTTCATTGCTATACAAACGTCACACAATTAAGGATCCTGTGCTAATGTCAACACGACTTTTTTCGACTTGGAATTTAATGGTGTTTTATTTTATATCAATGCTGACGCGAACAGCTGATGTGTACCGTAATCCGTCCGTGACGTCACCGACTGATATATTAATTGTTGCAAAAAAAATTGTGCTCGCGAGGTCTTCTGTTCGCAGAACTACTAAAAATACAAAACTTTTATCTATAAAATATTAGTTTAGATAATGAAGGAAAGTCTATTGCAGCCTCAACTATACATGAGGCTTCAATAGACATTTGAGATTTTGACGATGGACTCTTGCAGTGTACTTAAGTACATGTTACTTAACAGTGAGTCTTATTATGATAGTCATATATGGATTTATGGATTGGATTATGGATTTTACGTTTTTCTGGGCAATTTTTTTATATTTTCTCTTCATAAGAACCTTCAAATTGGAATGTCTGACGTCATCGAAATGAGACATACTACTGCGAGGTACACCATGGACAGCATATGCTCCGCCGCTTTCGGAGTGGAGTATTTTACGAAAGAGAGCTGTCAGAGCTATTTATAAAATCTACGTCGTCTCGAATCTCTCAGGAAACTATTTAAAAACATTAATCTTATGACGGTACCTTGCCAATTCATTTATGAAAATAATATGTATAAAGAAAAAATCTTCATCTTTTTAATAAAACAAGTGATAGACATATTTTAAGACTAGAAATAAAGATAAAATAGATCAATCATTTTTCCAGATTATAAAGTACATTCCTCTTTTATGGGGTACTGTGTTAATTGTTACAACAAAATACCTAGTGATATTTACAATTAAATGAAAGAAAATTTTAAACTCGTATTAAAAGTAAACTTTGTAAACAAGCATATTGCAAATTAGAGGATTATATCCAAAATAAGAATGCTTGGAAACATACTGGTCCTGCTAGTCTAGTAGTCTAGACAAAATAAAACTGGTTGCTAATTTAATTGTATAATTTACTACTTCTTATAACATTGATTTAACATTCTGTGATTACTTGAACTCACACACTGACTTAGGTATTAGTAGTTATTAGTTGTTAAAATTTTAGGAATATCGTATAATTTTACAATGTTTGTAAAATGTAAGAACCATGTATCTATCACATAATTAATTTAAGTGTCATTGCATCATTTTTAATTCTTTTTACCTATTGTGGTATAGTAATCTTATTCCAGGGACATCGTCTTAACATATAATTAATGTATACAAAATATTGTGAAAACATTAAAAAAAAGTAACGGTAGAGTTTCTTGCCCATACGAAAACTACTTTTTGGAAGGGGCACCTCGAATCAATGCAATTTTTTGTATAACAGCTCCTCCAAATTCATGGCAAACGAAATATTCTTCAATTTATCGCGGTTTCAAAATCATTTTCGGGGTATTCTAACTTCAAATTTTCCCTCCAAACATAGACCAATTCTTCTCAAAATTGTTGAAAGGAGTGTTCGAAAGCCGAGACTACAAGCCATCACCGAGGAACGACTTCGTGGACTAAATTCAAAGTTAAAAAAAAAGAGGAATACATTACTAGAGACTGTTTAAGTAACGCACAGACTTGCGTTGACGAGAAGGTACAATTGAAGGTGGACGATGAGTTGTTAGTAGCACAGTGCGTAGTGTTCTTCGCGGCGGGTTTCGAGTCATCCGCGACCACCATGAGCTTCACTTTGTATGAGTTTGCGAAGCACCAGGAGGTGCAGCAACGAGCAGCCGAGGAGATGGACGAGTTTCTGCAACGTCACGGGAACAAACTGGACTACGAGTATGTGCCTGAGCTGCCCTACTTGGAGGCCTGTATGTACGGATGTACGAGACCCTCCGCAAGTATCCTGTATATTTCCCGGAACCAGAGAAGTTCAAGCCTGAACGGTTCTTGTCTGAGAATAAATACGATGTTAAGCCTTACATTTCTTCTCGTTCGGATTTCCTTTCTTGCAAACGTCTAACACAGAGATATCCCGTAAAAATTGAGGGAGAGTATTCCAAAGGCACACAGCCGGAACAGTAAATGATCCACCATAACGACTTTCAAGTTGATTAAATATAATTATTACTTTTCAATAAGTGAAAAGAAAACAATTTTTAGTCAATTTCTAACAGTCAAGTAAACTAATATAAAACCTCAAGAGACGGCCAGACAGCAAATGATTAAGTTACACAACATGACGTAAATTTATGTCATGTCACACGATAAACCGCAGTTTGCACCTATACTTTCTTAAATAAAGTTTATTTCTTGATATTTCCACCTCGAGCTAATGTTCTCCCTTCCCAGCCTTCGCGTTCAGTCACCTTCAGCATGATACCCTGGTCCCTAGGCCCTACCGTTACGGTCCTAGGATCTAAGGTCAGGGTCTCCGGCATGCCATCAGCCAGTTCCACTCTGTACTTCTTCAGGAACGTAATGAGACCAGACAGCGTTTGCATCTTCGCGAAACGTATTCCTGTAATATTAACAAAATAAATTTAAAAGAACTTAATCGGTACTATTTGTAGGTCAATGTCACAAAAGAGCAGACCCCAAAACACTCGGAAGTGATAAGGGTTAAATGGCCGACAGAAACCAAAATGGCAAAACAAACTTCTTATCAGACATTATGTATAAAATACAGTCGACTTGTATGTCCAAAACTCCATAACCCCCGGAGCCCAAACGTGACAAGGCTGGAAAGATGATGATCAATAGTGACGTAGTGTAAAAATTATATTTACCTATACAAAACCTGGGTCCAGATCCGAACGGTAAAAACGTGTAAGGTTTAATTTCGTCTTTATTTTCAGGCAGAAACCGTTCTGGCTTGTATTTTTGCGGCTCCGGGAAGTTTTCAGGATTGTGGTGCATGTGGTAAACTGGAATATGGACTCGGACCCCTACGTCTAGTTTCAGGCCCGTGGGGAGGACGTAGTCATCCATGACCTCACGGGTAAGATTCCCTAGAACCGGGTATTTGCGAATAGTCTCGTGCATAGAAGCGTCCAAGTAAGGCAGCTCATTCAAGCACTCATAGTTCAGTTTGTTCCCGTGATGTCGCAGGAACTCGTCCACCTCCTCGGCCGCTCGTCGCTGCACCTCCTGATGCTTTGCCATCTCAAACAATGTTAAGCTCATTGTGGTAGCTGACGTATCGAATCCCGCCCCAAAGAATACGATACACTGCGATACCAACAAGTCATCATCCACCTTCAATTGTACCTTCTTGTCAGCGCCAGTCTTTGCGTTACTTAAACTGTCCCCAGTTATGTAATCCTCGTTCTTTAAAGTTAGGATCAGGTCCACGAAATCGTTTCTCGATGATGGCTTGTATTCTCGGCTTTTGAACACGTCTTTCAGCAATTTTGAGAAGAATTGATCTATCGTTGAAGGGAAAACTTGGAGTCCCAAACGGTAGAAAATGACAGGCCATATGGATCTGCATATGAGTTTGAAACCACGATAATTTGTAGCTTCGAATAATTCATTTGCAATCACCTTAAAGGGGTTATTATCCTCTGATCCCATGGTGTTCGCCTCCACACCGAAAGCGCAGGAGCATATGCAGTCCATGGTGTACCTCGCACTAATGTGCCTCACTTCGATGACGTCAGACATGCCAATTTCATAGTCGAGCATATCTTCGAAGACGATACCACACTTTTCTATCAAATAGTACATGTTCTTCATCTTTGCGGAAGAAAATAGTGGAGTTAGATTTTGTCGGACTATTTTCCATCTATCACCGCCAGTGAAGAACAGGTTTTGTGTAACAACTTCATTTTCAGTGTACTCGGTTATTTCCCTGCCGTTGAAGTAGTAGAAATCTTTATTCATCACTTGTTTGATGATCTCGGGGCTGAGCACCACGAGAACAGGCTCCGTGACGAAGAAAGCTCCGAAGTAAGGTTGATCGATGAACTTTTGACATAGTTTTTGTAGCAACTGACCGGAATACTCTTGAAGCAAGATAAGTCGTCCGTAGTTGCCCAAAAGTGGCAGTGGTTTAACGTAAGGCACATTCTTCTTTTTCCAGTAACCGAATTTCTTTGTCAATATATAATATAATAAATAAAATATGATTGTTGACAGGGACGCGACAACGAGCAAGGCGATCATTATAATGAAGGTGGTGCTAACAACTGTTGCCCATGAGATAGATATTTTACTTTTTATAAATATTTTTATCAACGTGACAGACTGGGGATCTGTCGAATCACTGTGACAGAGTGCGCTAAGAACTGACAATAATTAATTGTGTAACAATTAATTGTATGCTATAGAAACCAGTTGAAAGCTGTTTTTTCAATAGCGAGTTTCATGTGAAAACGCAGGTAGAAATAAGAAAATAAAAGACGGTATTCGTATAGAAAATATGCCAAATGACTGTATTTATACCTAAAATAAGAGTTATCAAACTTTTAATTATCTTGAAATATTTTTTTGATAGCCTAAAACAGAGACACGATCCATGGCAATGTTTTTATTGGTTTGTATTTTTGTAACTCATTATTATTTTTGGGTTAGTTCCTGCATAGGGTCGCTGTTCTAACCTAACGTAACCTTTTTTGCGAGTAAAAATATTTAACCTAATCTAACTGATTCGGTTCCGGATAGTAGAATTTATTGACTATGGAAATATACTACTCGAAAAAAATAATGCTATATTATATGTTTTTTATTATTATGCCCACGCTGATCTACTCCATAATATGCCAAATTGACACCCCAATTTCCGCTTTTTTTTCAGCAACCAGCACTGGCAGCCAATTCGGGACACGGCGCCGACAGCTGAGGCACTTCCTATTATTTAACCTCATTTATTTAGGAGTAATTTATTTCATTTCGTTCTAACTTTATTTTTCTCATCGCACAAAAATACATAGAGGTACGACAAATTATGACAGTTAAGTACAAACCTTTGTACTTAACTGTTATAATTTGTCGTACCTCTATGCAAAATAAAAGAACAAAAGTAAGCAGTATCTACCTAGATACTGCTTACTATTGTTCTTTTATTTCGTTCGAAATAAGATACATTTTAAATAATAAAATTATTAAAATTCTAGCTTGCTACTTCTATCTAAACACTGGCCAAGTGCGATGAAAAAGTAATTGATAAATCCCTAAACTCATTCTTTGAAACAAACGATATACTTGCTAAAGAAAAATATCGTTTTCGGAAAAATAAAATATTAACAACGCAGTCTATGAGCTAATTGCTGTAATATTAATTTTGACAAAAAGAAATCCTATTGCCGCTGTACTTATGGAGATGTCTAAGGCATTCGATCACATGGATCATGAAATATTACTGGGTAAGTTAGAACGTTATGGTGTCCAAGGAAATATTATATATTAAGCCTAATTAAGACTTATCTAAGCGGAAGAAAACAAATCACCGTTTTAAATAGAATTTGTCCTAATTCTAAGTTATAAGTTGCTCACAGTTTGTCCATTAGGTAACTTGTGGTGTACTCCAAGGAGTGTCCTTAGGCCCTTGCTGTTCCTCATATTTATAAATAATTTGACAAACCGTCTTGTTTTTCAATAACAGTACACTTATTATACCGTCTAGTACCGTAAAGTTTATATCTCTTCAATGTTACGTTTTGGAATAATATATTGGAGAAATTCGACTGACGAAGAAATTTCTTTCAAAGCTCAAAAGAAGTGTTCAAGTGCTGTATTTAAGCTAAAAAAACTGATAATTGTAGTCCGTTTTTTAAGAAATACGAGTATAAATTTTTACTTTGCCCTTTTTATAGATCTACGGGACAAACATTGAGATCAAAACGACGCAACAGAAAGATATGTACTATTCCACATCAAAATGCGCATTAGGAATGGCACCCAAAATATATAACAAGATACCCAATCCAGTATAAGATCTCGACATACACCATTTTAAAAAGGCTGCTCTTAATTTATTGAATATAAACGCAAATTACACAATCAATGATGCCGATTCTCTTGTACACTGAACTAAACTAACACTAAAATTGCTTACTTTTGGCTATGAAAATCTTAGAGCTATTCTGCAAATAAAATTCTCTAAATTAATAAATAATTTTGATACAACTAAAATCGAATTTGACAATCGCGAATCCACGTGGTACCCGTGGTTTTTTTTAGAGCCGGAGGTGCGCAGTGGGTGCAGCCTCAACGTGCTTTATACGGAATTTTTCCTTTTTTGTATGGAAAATATGAAAAAATATTACCTACATGTTGAGTGTTAGGTGTTTAAGGGTTTTTATAAAGGGGGTCGACATTTTCATTATTTTTTCGATAGGACGCACCATTTTCGAGATATAAGCAAAAGAAAAAACAAATACAGTTTTTGCACATGAAGTCGAGATGTTGGTGTGAATTTTAGTTCTTGAAAACTTATTTTATACCACACCATTTTAATCGCGATACTGGTTTGGTCTTTTACAATAAAAAAATTAGGTGAAAAACGTCAAATTCAGAATAGATATAATTAAGTTGTGTCACTTTAGTCTATTTTAGAATGGGAAATCGTCGTTTGACAGAAATAAGCTAAATTTTAGCGATTTTTAGTCTAGTTTAGAGGCATTTGTGACAAGAAAATCGGCACCAATGAGGATCTTGACGAAAAATTATAATTTATTGAATTTTTTTTTAGGTGTTTGTATTTTATCAAACGATTTTTTAAATCTTGTGTAATACTGGTAGGTACGCATCACAACCGTGAAACTAGGTAATTTAATTTGCCCTGGTATAAGGTCGTAAGCCACACTACTGGGAGCTTCGCTTGATGTGTAGCGTAGCTCGAACAAGTGACATATTAGTATTGCAGCGTGGCATCAAGCGTCAGTGTGCTCAAAAACCGTGGTTAAATGATGATAAATGATATTTATTTCTGTAAATTTGTTTAAAAAAAAAACATTTTTGCACGTCAAAAATAACTTAGGTTTTAAAACTGGATGAGTTCGGCGTTTCCTATCTGACTACTACGAGAAGAGCGTCCGAAACAAACTCAGAGGTCACAGTCTCTTCTAAATCCAGACATAATCTTGGTCAGGACATATCAGGATCATGCAGATTCGCTAGGAGCTTTTCACCTAGCACGCAGCCTGACACTAAGTACTGGCTGGGACAGCGACTGCGGATAAAACAAATAAAATAAGTTGTTTGGCACGCCACGAGTCACCGCGACGCGACTTGCAGAGCGAGCTACGGACGGAAACGCGTGCGTGTCGTCTGACGCAAGTCGCATCGCCGAAAGCCGTGAACAGGACCTAAGCGTTGCACCTAGCTGTGTGGCTTCGACGTAATGCCCGTTTCCACTAACACTGGAAAATTCCTAAATGAACGGCTAAATATTATTGCACTGTTCGGTTTTCAAGTCTGAGCATTGAGCCGAGCTTTGAAAATCCAACGTTTTTATTTAGGTATTCCTTTGTTTACGTGTCAGTAAAAATTGGCATTTGTGTTGCGTTTTCGTAATATTATCTATTATAATAATTTCGTAGTACGGAATACTAAAAATAATACCACATAACTCATATTCTTTGTTTATATATGTATGGCTCAAACGATTTAAAACTTTAATTTATTATTTAATACCTAAGTTGTTATAAAACGGAAAGATCCAGAAAAAACACTGATACGAACTGGAGATAAAGGTCAAATTCACCATGTTTGCGCTTGTTCATCATCGATGATTAGGTCAATGTAAATTTAGGTTTTTAATCAGTTAATAATAGATAATTATTTGTTTTTCTACGTAATGTTAAATGATAAATGATAAATGATTTTTATTTCTGTAAATAGGTTGTACAAAACACTTTTACACGTCAAACATATTATTTTTAAACTAGATGAGGTCGGCGTTTCCTATCTGACTACTCCGAGAAGAAAGGCCGAAACAAACTCAGAGGTCACAGTCTCTTTTAAAGTCCAGACATAATCTAGGTCAGATCATGTGAAGATTATGTAGATTGGTGTCTAAAAATGGTCTTTTGAGGAAAGAACCACACAGATTGAGTGGACCTGTCCAGTCAGTGCACGCATTTGTCAGTGACCGTGCAGCTCAACTCAGAATTTAAGGAGCTCAACGATTCGACGAACAATACCAAAGAAAGGACATTTGGGTAGGCCGCATAAATTACTCAAGCTGCCCGACCATGATAAAACTAAATGAGAAAATAAAATAAAAAGGAATGATCCACATAGTCTTCACATTCACAAATTATTAAAAATATAAAATACTTTAAAAAGTAAATATTCATGTCATAGTATATAAAAAATTCATTAATGTCAATGTGTATAAAACCCAGAAATAATCTTGGTCAGATCATTTGATCATTTGAGGACCATGTAGATTTGTGTCTGAAATAGTCTTTTGAGGAAAGAACCATACAGATTTGAGATGACCTGTCCAGTCAGTGCACGCATTTGTCAGTAATCGTGTAGCTCAACTCATAACTTAAGGAGCTCAACGACTCGACGAACAATACCAAAGAAAGGACATTTGGGTAGGCCGCATAAAGTACTCAAACTGCCAGATTATCATTAAAAGTAACTGACCCACATAGTCCTCACGTTCACAATAATAAAAAATAATAATGATATTATACTTCACAAAGTAAATATTCATATCGTTGTGCATAAGATTAAAAAAATAATAAAAAAATTACAAAATTCAAAGTTCTGACTGTAAAAAATAAATAATAAATAAATTGGAGCAGCTTAATCCCAGGCCTTTTTGTCCTCAACGTAATCTTTAATGGTATAAAACGCTTTCTGGCACAACTTACGTTTAATGAATGATTTGAATTTATTAAGGCTTAGATCTTGTACATGGCTTGGAAGCTTATTATAAAAGCGTATACATTGACATCTGAACGAGCTACCTATTTTCTTGAGCCTTGTTGTAGGTACTACAAACTTGTGTTTGTTCCTAGTGTTTATGTTATGGATATCACTGTATTTTTTAAACAATTTTATATTTTTATGGGCATATAAAAGATTTTCAAAAATATACTGAGAAGGCACAGTCATTACATTAATTTCCTTAAATTTCTCTCTGAGAGAGTGTCTCGGGCTTAATTTATAAATTGATCGAACGGCTCTTTTCTGCAAAACAAAGATAGTTTGAATGTCGGCGGCATTTCCCCACAACAGAATACCGTATGACATTACACTATGAAAATAGCTAAAGTACACTAAACGGGCTGTCTCTATGTCAGTTAAATTACGTATTTTTCTAACAGCATATGCTGCGGAGCTTAGCTTTTTTGACAATTTATCTATTTGTGGGCCCCACTGAAGCTTAGCATCCAAAGTTAAGCCTAAGAATACTGTGCTATCTTCAGGATTCAATTCTTCGCCCTTTATCAACACCTTAGTTTTCACCTGCCTAACGTGTGGTAGGGTAAACTTAATGCATTTGGTTTTTTTTTCATTAAGAAGTAAATTGTTAACATTGAACCAGTGAACTACTTGTGAGATCGCGCTATTTACGTCGTCAGTAACCAGCTGCTGACGTTTAAGTTTAAACAAAAGTGAAGTATCATCCGCAAACAACACAATATCATGGTTATCCTTTATGAGGTAAGGCAAGTCATTAATATAAATAAGAAACAAGAAAGGACCAAGAATCGAGCCCTGTGGGACTCCCATTGTTACTATAGATCCGGGAGATCTTTGTCCATTAACGTCAACGCTCTGAATCCTATTACTCAAGTATGAAGTAAGAAGATCCAGAGCGGTGTTCCGGATCCCGTAGTGGCGGAGTTTCCTGATTAACGTTTCGTGAAGAACGCAATCAAATGCCTTGGACAAATCACAAAAGATGCCCAAGGCATCGCATTTATCTTCCCAAGCATTATAAATATGTCCTAAAAGTTCAACACCGGCATCAGTTGTAGAACGACCCCTTGTAAAACCGAACTGTTTGCTATGTAATAATTTGTGTTTATTAAAAAATCTTTGCAATTGCTCTAAAATTAATTTCTCAAAAATTTTACTAAAGGTAGGTAGTACTGAAATAGGTCTATAATTATTTATTAGGTTTGGAAAACCTGATAGGTATAACTTAAAGAATGACGCTGTCTGCCAACGAGATAGGTAGTAAGTCTCAGAGAAGTAGGTACCCATATAACAGCCATGCTATTCTGTAAACATCTCACCGTGAAAACTTGGGTGAAGTGAGCTGTCAATAGTATCAATCCCTGTGGAATGACAGCTCACTCCACGCTCACTTCACCTAAGTTTTCACGGTGAGATGGTTACAGAATAGCACTGCTGTACTAGCTTCTGCCCGCGACTTCGTGAAATTTCTTTTTTTAACATAAAATATATTCTATGACACTCGACAACTGGGACACTGTTTCCCATCAGTGAAAGGGTTTTAGGAATCGGATCAGTAGTTCCGAAGATAATAAACAACACACAAACTCACAAATTTGTGCTCTTTATTGACCGAGCGAGCGAAGCGTCTCTGCTTCAAGTCTGGAAAATTTTGTTTTCGTGAGTCAGTTTATTGACACACAAAACATACCCTAAATGTGTGATCTGTGGTATAAGGCATTATCCCATCATGTGTGGTGGCCTGGCTAAAGACAAGGTCACTATCACTTAACGGACCACTGACAGCTCTAACCCACAATAAACTGAACTAAACCAGTCGTCTTCTTCAAAGACTGTTTTGTTACAAACTTTGAAGATTAACCTTGTGCACGGCAGTAATAAATTGACAGTAAGAGCTTTACTTGACCCTGGTGCACAAAGTTCGTTTGTAACAAGCGAGATAGTAGAAAAAACTTGAACTAGCGCCTAATGACGAAGTAGAGTTGAGTCACACATTGTTCGGAGGAGTTGTCACCAAAAAGCAAAAACACAAACTATATGACTGGTACACTTTGTCTGTAAATTCTTAACGCTGATTAAGAATTTACAGGCAAAGTGTACCAACCACTACACCCTGCACAGTCCAGTGCAGGGTGTAGTGATTGGAACACTTTGTTTGATAAATAACGTAAGTACATTTCACGTTCAGGATTTTTGGTTATTAGAGACAATGGTAAGAAATGATACTGAAATAAAATGCCAAAAGAAAGTAGAGTCAGAGGTACTCAAAATTTTCAATAGTACGGTGAAAGTTAATGAGAATGATAGGTATGAAGTCTGGCTCTCGTGGAAAGATGCATCAAAATGTCTCGAAAGTAACTATGGTAATGCATTTAAGCGGTAAATGTCAACCACATGTAAATTAAAAACCACAGGTATAATAGAAGACGCCACAATTGTGGCGATAAGTCCCCTCTTTGAGGAGTGGCTAGAGAGGCGCCACGGCGTCCTCACCTTCCGCCTGACACAGGTCCTCACCGGACATGGTTGTTTCGGGAGGTTCCTGTTCAGGATAAAGCGGGAGGAAACGCCCGGGTGTCACCACTGTGTGGATCGCCCGGAGGACACGGTGGAGCATACGGTGGAGGTCTGCCCAGCTTGGGCGGAGCACCGCCGGGTCCTCACGGAGGCGATCGGCGGCGGCGATCTCTCGCGTCCGGCCCTGGTTCAGGCCATGGTCCGGAGCGAGAGTGCATGGGAGCTCCTTCTGCGAAGCAGTAATGCTCGCGAAGGAGGAGGCGGAGCGCGCGAGGGAGAGGCAAAATGCGCGCCCTCGCGCCCCTAGTCACCGCAGGAGACGCCCCGGGCGTCGGGAGTCGCGAGCCGACTTCCGGCCACCGTAGGCGCGGGCTTGCGGACGGTGAGCAATGGGTAGCTCGCCGTCCGATAGGGACCAGGCCCGGGTCGACGGCGCGTTGTGTTCCACGCGCGCCTCAAAGAGATGTCAGCACCAACTGACGGGGTCCGGAAGGGCCAATGCCTGCCGAGGTTGCGGGTTTGTCTGAAAGGGATATCGCGACCTCGGCACACAGGCAACGGAAGGAACACGGGTGGGTTTTAGTCAGTAAAAGTCTGACACGCCCTCCCGCTCCACCCAGAGCGGGAGAAGTTATTTGATAATTTCCCACCCTCAAAAAAAAAACAAAAAAAAGGTTTAATAGAAGAGCATGACAACGTAGTTGTGTGGCATAATTGAAATCATACAAAATGATGACAACAAGGACGGAATTTTTTTCGCTCACCACGCGGTGTTTATATGCGGAGAGCCTAACCACTAAGATTAAACCAGTATTTGAGTGTGTGTCTGGATTGAGGAGCCATGTCTCATATCGGAACGAGGTTAAGGTAAACGCAGCTATCAACGACCCATCGAAAATCTGTAGTTATTACCGACCTATAAAAGTAATTCGAAATCTTTACGTTTCCAGAACTATTCTAGCTATAGGTAGGAAAAGTTACACACGCGTTTATTCCTTGAGCATCGTATACTTTTACGTTAGTGTGAGTAGCTGTGCAAAAAAGAGATAAAATACGTCAGATACTGCGGGGCAGCGTGGATGCAGGAACTGTCGTACTGTTCCCTTGTTCCTTTAAGTAAGTACTTATATCTTATATTACTAAATGTATTCATTTAAGTATCAACTCTTGATTTCTTACGACATTTTATTAATAAATAGTAATTTGAAATTATAAAACTTTAAATTAAAATGGGATGGTGTTAACTTCATCAGTTTTAGTCGTGGCAGCTATCAACGACCCATAAGTCGGCAATGGCAGCAACGTAACTTTTCGTTTTATTTTTCTTTTATGTTACTAAATCACACTAACACAAGTATTTTTATGGACCAGTTTAAATCTAAGCTATCAGTCTTTATAAAAATCTATTAGCGACTAAACTTTTTTGTCTAGTTTTTACCTTTTAGCGTTGTCAATTTAACCAAAGTTATGATATTTTTCGAGGATCGATATTGAATAGTTACAGTAATAAATCATTGTTTTTGTGTTTAAAACAGTGTGCATTTGTTCATATTTTTTGTGACATTAATCAATTATAATCTATGTATTTTATAGTCCGAAGGTCAATTGAATTAAAATAACCATATTTTTATGAGTCGGTTATACAATTTATGTTTATACTTACATACTTTATTACCGACCCATGAGGGTCAGCAATAGCAACTATAAGAAGCTATTACCGATCGTATATAGATTATTTAGTTTTTCACCTACTTTTATGACATAATAGGTACCTATTAATAAATGCTACTTCTTGGCTAAAGCAACACAAAACGTCTGATGATAGTGATGATGAATGTATTTTTTAAGTGACTTTAATGTTTCGTTTGTAAGCACCAGTTGTACCAAATCATATATGTAACTAATTAGTAGCAATTTATTTCTAAAAAGAGGTGAAGCAGTGACTGTGATGATTAATATTATAATTTTCAAAAAATGATTATGTTCTCAATAGCATAAGGAAATATCCTAGAGTTTGAAATCCTTAAATTAAAATATATATGTGTATTAATAGTATTATGTTGATTAATTTAAAAGTTTATATTTTTTTAGTTCATAGGTATTACTAAGAAGTACTAATTTGTTTTATTAAAAATACGAATAAGTATTTGCATTTTTATGTTGTTTTATTTTATTAAGATCGGTAATCATCATCATCACTAGCTTATATACATTCCATTGCTGGAAAAAGGCCTCCTCTCATACACGATCGGGAATAGCTGCATAAAAATCGTTAATAGCTTCACAGCCGTTTTTATGGGTCGGTAATTGCAACAATCGACTAAGTCACATTGTAAATAATTTTTTACAAGATAATCCTTTATTTAAATGTATTTGATTCAGTAAATACATTTTTTATACATAACACTAGCATATAAAATGAAACTATTAATCTTTAGAGAAACCAGTATACTAAAAAAAAATGGTTGATTTTAAAATTGCCTTAGGGGGGTCGTTAATACCTGCGTTTACCTTACTACCTAGAATTGGGTCTTGTGGACACCACTGTGTTCTTAGGTATTACTTTGGATTCGAAGCTTCAGTGGGGACCTCATATAACCAAATTGTCGAAGCGGCTAAGCTCTGCAGCCTACGCGGTGTATAAAATCCGTCATTTGACTGATGTAGAAACAGCTCGATTAGTATACTTTAGTTATTTCCATAGTGTAATGTCGTATGGCATTTTGTTGTGGGGAAATGCGGCCGACTTTCAGGCTATATTTTGCAGAAACGTGCCATTCGAGCAATTTATAACCTAAGTTGTAGGCATTCACTGAGGGATAAATTTAAGGAAATAAACATAATGACGGTCGCGTCTCAATATGTATATGAGAACCTGATTCATGTAAAAAAGAATATAAATCTATATTCTAAACACAGCGACATTCATAGCTTAAATACTAGAAACAAAGATTTATTTCTTGTGCCGAGGACTAGGCTCCAAAAAATTAGTAATTCATTTAAGTGCCAAAGTATACGTTTTTACAACAAACTCCCAAGCCATGTCAAAGAACTGAGCCTCAATAAATTTAAATCATTTATTAAACAGAAACTATGTCAAAAAGGTTTCTATAAAGTTAAAGATTACTTAGACGACAAAAAGGCTTGGGACTAATTAAGCTACTCCAATGTACCCCAAGCAACAAACAAGTGTTTTTAGAATCAAAGACTACATGATACTATATGAGCTCATATAATTGTTTGGATTATTTTATTTGACTGTAAGTCAATTTATTTTAAATTTTGTTTTCATTTCTTGTTGACATAATCTACTCATTAAAATGTTTTTATTTTATGAGTTGATTGCAATTTGTGCTTATGTAAATTATTTTTGCATTAAAGCATTATTATATAGAATCAAGTTTTTCTAACTGAACAGACAGCTGTGCTGCTGGGGAGTTTGTTGCGCCACTTCTTCTTCCCAGCTTAAGCACTTGGAAGTGGTGAAGGGTGGGCGTTTTTGGGGGACTGTCTTATGTAATTTTGACGTTCGAAAAGTGCTGATTCTCAGCCTAGTTTGAATAAATGACTTTTGAATTTTGAATTTGAATTGAATTTTACCAATATTTAGTAGTAAATTAGCCGATTTTGTAGGCCGGATCCTGGAATTTGTAGTAAAACCCTTAAAAAGTTATACGACGTTAAAGGTGGCTCCTCAATCCTGACGTCTAGATTGAGGAGCCACCTTAGAACTCGAAAACAAGCCAACGGATATTTTTGAAAATTTTGTAGGATTTAGTAGTACTTATGCGTAATCTCTACAATAAAATGGGGTTTGTACGGTCGAATTTGAGATAGCTACAACGTTTTGATTTTTCATAAAAAAACATAAATTTCACCGCGCTGTATCCCGGAAAGTTATCAACCAATTACAACATATTTTTAGTATGATTTAGTAGTAAATGTGCTCGAATTTGTACAATAAAAATAAAACGGAAAAGCTATATAATTTCGGTCTATAGAAATGATATGTACGTAGCTACTAAAGTAGTTGATCAAATCGGATAACAATAACACCAATATTTAGTAGAAATTTCTACTAAATATTGGCGTAATCCAACATCCTGCGCAATCAGTATTTCAAAAGATATTAATAAAATAAACATTCCTTAACAAATTAGTGAATAGGGTGACCATAAATAATTCAAACTATGATCATAAACAGAGTTTTACTTACACATGAATAATTCTTCACCAATCAGTACTTAAATTATGAACACAATATTGACACAAAGAATAAAAAAAAAGAAAAAAAAACTAAAAGAGCAATATCCCATAGAATAAATAAACAAACACCAAGAATAAAAAAAGAAATCACAAAGAATTTTCAGCATCAGCACTCCGAGCGACGCTCTAAAGAGATTCCAGCCCAAACTATAACATATCCACTGCCAACCGGCACTTTTTCCTAAAAAATAATCTATTATTTAGGGCGTTAGGCGTCGGTGTTATAGGCGTCGGCGTTATAGGCGTCGGCGTTACGCGTCAGCGTTAGGCGTCGGCGTAAGGCGTCGGTGTTTTAGGCGTCGGCGTAAGGTGTCGGTGTTATCGGCGTCGGTGTTATAGGCGTCGGCGCAATGCGTCGGTGCCATAGGCGTCGGTGTTATAGGCGTCGGTGTTCTAGGCGTCGGTGTTATAGGCGTCGGTGTTATAGGCGTCGGTGTTATAGGCGTCGGTGATAGGCGTCGGCGTAAGGCGTCGAAGTTATAAGCGTCGAAGTAAAGCGTCGGTGCTATAGGCGGCGGTGTTATAGCCGTCGGTGTTATAGGCGTCGGTGTTATAGGCGTCGGTGTTATAGGCGTCGGCGTAAGGCGTCGGTGTTATAGGCGTCGGTGATAGGCGTCGGCGTAAGGCGTCGAAGTTATAAGCGTCGAAGTAAAGCGTCGGTGCTATAGGCGTCGGTGTTATAGCCGTCGGTGTTATAGGCGTCGGTGTTATAGGCGTCGGTGTTATAGGCGTCGGCGTAAGGCGTCGGTGTTATAGGCGTCGGTGTTATAAGCGTCGGCGTAAGGCGTCGGTGTTATAGGCGTCGGTGTTATAGGCGTCGGCGATAGGCGTCGGCATAAGGCGTCGGTGTTATAAGCGTCGGCGTAAGGCGTCGGTGCTATAGGCGTCGGTGTTATAGGCGTCGGCCTAAGGCGTCGGTGTTATAGGCGTCAGCCTAAGGCGTCGGTGTTATAGGCGTCGGTGTTATAGGCGTCGGCGTAAGGCGTCGGTGCTATAGGCGTCGGTGTTATAGGCGTCGGCCTAAGGCGTCGGTGTTATAGGCGTCGGTGTTATAGGCGTCGGTGTAATAGACGTCGGTGTTATAGGCGTCGGCGTAAGGCGTCGGTGTTATAGGCGTCGGTGTTATAGGCATCAGCGTAAGGCGTCGGTGTTATAGGCGTCGGTGTTATAGGCGTCGGCGTAAGGCGTCGGTGTTATAGGCGTCGGTGTTATAAGCGTCGGCGTAAGGCGTCGGTGTTATAGGCGTCGGTGTTATAGGCGTCGGTGTTATAGGCGTCGGTGTTATAGGCGTCGGCGATAGACGTCGGCGTAAGGCGTCGGTGTTATAAGCGTCGGCGTAAGGCGTCGGTGCTATAAGCTTCGGTGTTATAGGCGTCGGCCTAAGGCGTCGGTGTTATAGGCGTCGGTGTTATAGGCGTCGGTGTTGTAGGCGTCGGCGTAAGGCGTCGGTGTTATAGGCGTCGGTGTTATAGGCGTCGGCGTAAGGCGTCGGCGTAAGGCGTCGTTGCTATAGGCGTCGGTGTTATAGACGTCGGTGTTATAGGCGTCGGCGTAAGGCGTCGGTGTTATAGGCGTCGGCGTAAGGCGTCGGTGCTATAGACGCCTATATCACCGACGCCTATAACACCGACGCCTATAGCACCGACGCCTTACGCCGGCGCTTATAACATCGACGCCTATAATACCGACGCCTATAACACCGACGCCTATAACACCGACGCCTATAACACCGACGCCTTAGGCCGACGCCTATAACACCGACGCCTTAGGCCGACGCCTATAACACCGACGCCTATAACACCGACGCCTATAACACCGACGCCTATAACACCGACGCCTATAACACCGACGCCTTACGCCGACGCCTATCGCCGACGCCTATAACACCGACGCCTATAACACCGACGCCTAATGCCGACGCCTATAACACTGACGCCTATAACACCGACGCTTTACGCCGACGCCTATCGCCGACGCCTATAACACCGACGCCTATAACACCGACGCCTATAACACCGACGACTTACGCCAACGCCTTACGCCGACGCCTATAACACCGACGCCTTACGCCGACGCCTTACGCCGACGCCTTACGCCGACGCCTTACGCCGACGCCTTACGCCGACGCCTATAACACCGACGCCTATAACACCGACGCCTAATGCCGACGCCTATAACACTGACGCCTATAACACCGACGCTTTACGCCGACGCCTATCGCCGACGCCTATAACACCGACGCCTATAACACCGACGCCTATAACACCGACGACTTACGCCGACGCCTTACGCCGACGCCTATAACACCGACGCCTTACGCCGACGCCTATAACACCGACGCCTATAACACCGACGCCTATAACACCGACGCCTATAACACCGACGCCTTACGCCGACGCCTATCGCCGACGCCTATAACACCGACGCCTTACGCCGACGCCTTACGCCGACGCCTATAACACCGACGCCTATAACACTGACGCCTATAACACCGACGCTTTACGCCGACGCCTATCGCCGACGCCTATAACACCGACGCCTATAACACCGACGACTTACGCCGACGCCTTACGCCGACGCCTATAACACCGACGCCTTACGCCGACGCCTTACGCCGACGCCTTACGCCGACGCCTTACGCCGACGCCTATAACACCGACGCCTTACGCCGACGCCTATAACACCGACGCCTTACGCCGACGCCTTACGCCGACGCCTTACGCCGACGCCTATAACACCGACGCCTATAACACCGACGCCTAATGCCGACGCCTATAACACTGACGCCTATAACACCGACGCTTTACGCCGACGCCTATCGCCGACGCCTATAACACCGACGCCTATAACACCGACGCCTATAACACCGATGACTTACGCCGACGCCTTACGCCGACGCCTATAACACCGACGCCTTACGCCGACGCCTTACGCCGACGCCTTACGCCGACGCCTATAACACCGACGCCTTACGCCGACGCCTATAACACTGACGCCTATAACACCGACGCCTATAACACTGACGCCTTACGCCGACGCCTATAACACCGACGCCTATAACACCGACGCCTTAGGCCGACGCCTATAACACCGACGCCTATAACACCGACGCCTTAAGCTGACGCCTATCGCCGACGCCTATAACACCGACGCCTTACGCCGACGCCTTACGCCGACGCCTTACGCCGACGCCTTACGCCGACGCCTTACGCCGACGTCTACAACACCGACGCCTTACGCCGACGCCTATAACACCGACGCCTTACGCCGACGCCTATCGCCGACGCCTATAACACCGACGCCTATAACACCGACGCCTATCGCCGACGCCTATAACACCGACGCCTATAACACCGACGCCTATAACACCGACGCCTATAACACCGACGCCTATAACACCGACGCCTATAACACCGACGCCTTACGCCGACGCCTATAACACCGACGCCTTACGCCGACGCCTATAAGGCTTCGTCGTTATAGGCGTCGGTGTTATAGGCGTCGGTGTTATAGGCGTCGGCGTAAGGCGTCGGTGTTATAGGCGTCGGCGTAAGGCGTCGGTGTTATAGGCGTCGGCGTAAGGCGTCGGCGTTAGGCGTCGGCGTTAGGCGTCGGCGTTAGGCGTCAAATACAGGTATTCAGCTGCATCCGGTTAGACTGGAAGCCAACCCCAACATAGTTGGGAAGAGGCTAGGCAGATTGATTGATTTTGTTTATAACCCGTTTGTATAGTAGGTACTAAAAAAGTTAGAGGCGCCTGTTATGGTTCCTACACACTATGCCGGCGGCATGGCCGCCGGATTTTCCCGCGCGGCACGTACCCCCGGCTTTTATGCCTTCATTTCCTTTGCGATCCTTTGTGCGGTTACAATGAATTGTAAATTTTCTATTAAAATACTACTAATAATACTTTTTAATGGAGTTTGTATCATTTATGTCTAACCGATTTATTTTCTAATGTAATGCTTGTCTATTACTTTCTTTACGTTACTATAGCAATAATATTGTGAAAAATAACAGCGAAACAATAATGAATTTAAAATCATAACGTATGAATAAAAACTTTGACGAAGACAATTTATTTTACTATACACGAAGAGGTCATGTTTCTGCGGAGATTCCTATCACCGCGATTCAGCGGAGAGTGCTAAATGCACAACGCCATCAAAAGATACATCAGGAACTAAAATATTGTTTAAATAATCAAACTAAACATAAGTTTGTATAAAATAAGTATCATTAAATTCATCACCGGTTACTGAATTTCATTTCATTAGGTTCATTACATAAATATCCTAACTATATAATATTATAAATGCGAAAGTGAGTTTGTTTGTTTGTTACGCTATATCGGCCGAGCGGATTTGAATGAAATTTGGCACATGGGTAGAGCATAACCTGGGTAAGGACATAAAATACTTTTCATCCCGCTATTCCCACGGGATCGAGACTTATGAGGTGGATCCACGGGGCGCAGCTAGTATTTCAAATAATCTAAAAACCACAATTACATAAGTTACACGTAGGTAATCGTACTCGTAGAATGATTTATAAGCAAATAAAACTACTTATTTCAAACAATGGTCTTCTTTGAATTATTTATGGTCACCCTATTCACTAATTTTTTAAGGAATGTTTATTTTATTAATATCTTTTGAAATACTGATTGCGCAGGATGTTGGATTACGCCAATATTTAGTAGAAATTTCTACTAAATATTGGTGTTATTGTTATCCGATTTGATCTACTACTTTAGTAGCTACGTACATATCATTTCTATAGACCGAAATTATATAGCTTTTCCGTTTTATTTTTATTGTACAAATTCGAGCACATTTTAGTAAATGTGCTCGAATTTGTACAATAAAAATTAGTATTTGATTTAGTAGTCTAAATCATACTAAAAATATGTTGTAATTGGTTGATAACTTTCCGGGATACAGCGCGGTGAAATTTATGTTTTTTTATGAAAAATCAAAACGTTCTAGCTATCTCAAATTCGACCGTACAAACCCCATTTTATTGTAGAGATTACGCATAAGTACTAAATCCTACAAAAATTTCAAAAATATCCGTTGGCTAGTTTTCGAGTTCTAAGGTGGCTCCTCAATCTAGACGTCAGGATTGAGGAGCCACCTTTAACGTCGTATAACTTTTTAAGGGTTTTACTACAAATTCCAGGATCCGGCCTACAAAATCGGCAAATTTACTACTAAATATTGGTAGTACCCTCGTTCCGATATGAGACATGGCTCCTCAATCCAGACACACACGTATTTGACGCGTCCGCGGTAGATAAAAATAGCCTGTATTTAAATATTTGATTGGAGAAGGGAACAAATTTAATAGATCCAAAGTTGATAATTAACTTCAGGAGAAATGCTATTGGCATAACACGATACGAACGATATTTGTAAAAATGCTTTCTTAATATCTGAATATTAAGAAAGCATTTTTACAAATATCGTTAAAAATTCAAAATTCAAAATATTTTATTTCACATAAACCTACAAGGGCACTCATGAAACGTCAGAAGCTAGGTGCACAGTTCCAATTGGTCGTTTCCTATGGAGAAGAGTCGGCATGAAACTCCACGGTTAGTACTCTTTTAAAAGTAAATGGTTTTTACAATGTTTCTAAATTACAGTGTTAAAAGGTATGAGAGGACAGTGTAGGTCCATCAACAAGTACCAGGTACTTAGCTAAATATAAAATGGTCCACAAATCTACAGTCTATTATGTCTACAACGTTCTCACATTCACAAAATTTAAAAGAAAATAATCTTTATAAAAGATAAATAAAATAATAAAAATAAAAACCTATTTAAACCAAATGACAATGGTTGCCACTACAGCTGTAACAAATCAAGTTATGGCCTGAAGATAGTGAATATGTTAAGTTTTTGTGGTGGAATAATATTAAAGACCAAAATAAAAAGTTGATAACATACAGGCACCAGCGTGTTGTATTTGGAGTTAAAACGACCCCTTTCCTACTGGCAGCTACAATACTGAAACATTTAAAAAAGTACGATTCAGAGACTGCCGAGATGTTGGGAACATCATACTATGTAGATAATTGTGTAAATAGTGTAAACAGTGAGGAGGATATGCATCGTTTCATATTTAAATTCAAAAGAATAATCCTTAAGGGCAACTTCGAGCTTTGATGCCGAGTCCAGGTCCAGTCATTACGGATGAAATGGTCGTCACCACTTCAGTATTAGGACTTAAGCTTCGTGCAGACCAGCGCGACGCGACGCCGCGTCGCGACTCGAACAATACAATTTCTAAGAAAACTTCACGGTATAACAATAACCGGTATCGCGTCGCTCTGTCGCGTCGCGCTGGTCTGCACGAAGCTTTAAATGGAACCCAAGAGATAATACACTCGATTAAAAAACTTCTTTACAAACTAAACACAATACGGAGAAAAATATTACAAAGCGACATTTGTTATTTGTACGATAATCACAATAGTATACATGTTTTTTGTGATGCAAGTTTGGCTGCCTATTTTTATATGTGCATTTTGTATATTTTTACGGTCTGAGTTTAATAGCGAGGTCACAGTTCAGTTGTTGATAGCTAAGTCAAGAGTATGTCCTAGTAAAGCTGTTACGATGCCTAAGTTGGAGCTATTAGCCGCTATACTAGCTGCTAGAGTAGCCGTTGATATAAGACGGAACCTAAACTTGAACTGTTGATATTCTGCTGGACCGATTCGTCTATAGTGCTAGCATGGCTTAACAGAAAGGTGAACTTGAATGTATTTGTAAATAATCGAATTCCGGCGATATTAAACAAATCTGTGTTGCACGAATGGCGCCTTGTTCCAGGAGAGTGTAACCCTGCTAATTTGCCATCGTGGTAGGCTGCAATGCAGAAGACCTTTTAAAAGCAAATGGTGGGAAGGTCCCGAGTGGCTAAAGAAATCTGAATCAGAATGATCTCATATAGAAGTGACTTCGGATGAAAATGGGGTGTTTAGAGAGGTAAAGAAGTCGTGTTTGTGTGTAGTGAACACAAAAGAGTTAGTAGTATTTTGAGAAATATTCGAAGATTGTAATAATGGTCGGGTGGTGCTTAAGGTTCTGTAATAACTATGGATTACGTTTAAAGAAAGAACACAGAAGAGCAAGAGACTTATCAGCGGAGGCAACAAATGTACGTAATGTAGGCTCTAACACCGATCAGCTATTACAAACAGTTCAAGACCACGTGATACTGTATCATGCGCTTGTTGTCGTAGAGGCAATCGTGTGCGTTTGATATTCATTGCGTTTTTGTAACTGCAAATGCGTAATTTGTTAAGAAAAATCTAAAATTCTGGTAATGTTTGTTTGGAAAAAGTTTAGTAATAAAACTTCAAAATATGTTATCGAAAAAAGTTTTATAAAATGCGACTTTGACCTTCAATATCACCAGAATCAGTGAATTCCCAGGTATGGTCTAGTGGAAAAAATGATCCAAATAATGGGTACAATATGTGGCTTTCGGCTTCGGAAAGTGTGTTCTTACGTCCGATACATAAAATACAAATATAAAATAGGTCAACCATTTTTCAGATTATCTAAAGTATCTTCATCTTTTATGGGGTACTGTGTTAAATGTTACAAAAAAATACTTGTGATATATTACAATTAAATGAAAGAAATTTTAAAACTCATATTAAAAGTACACTTTAAACAAGCATATTACAAATTAGAGGATTATATCCAAGATAAGAATGCTTGGAAACAGCTGGTCCTGCTCCATAGGATAATCTAGAATCTAGACAAAATCAAACTGGTTGCTAATTTCAGTTGTATAAATTATTATTTTTATTATATGACAGTGATTTTACATTCTGTGATTACTTCCTCACACACTGACTTATTCATTGTAAAATTTTAAGAAAATCGTCTACTTTTACAATGTTTGTAAATATGTGAGAACTATGTATCTATCACATAAGTAATTAATTTATCTTTCGTTGCTTCATTTTTATTAATTCTTCTTTTTACCTATTGTGGTAACGTATTTTTTTTTAGGTGCATCGTCTTCACATATAATTATGTTACTAATGTACCTACATATACAAAATATTGTAACACTTTTTAAAAGAGTAACGGTGGAGTTTCTTGCCCATACGAAAACTACCTTTTGGAAGAGGCGACTAGAATCAATTCAATTTTTTGTAAACTTTGACGTTCAAAAGTGCTTTACAAGGGCCTATTTGAAATAAATGATTTGACTTTGACTTTGACAATATATGAAATCCTACATGCGTACATACGAGTACATACAGGTAATGTTAACAGAAAAGTTGTATTTATTTTCAACACAAAGCTATCCTGTAAAAAGTGAGAAAGAGAATTCCAAAGGTACATAGCCTGTACAGTAAATGATCCATAATAACGACTTTCAAGATGTGTAAATATAATTATTTGTTTTGATTAAGTTGTCGAAAAGAAAACAATTTTTAGTCAATTTCTAACAGTCAAGCAAATTAATATAAAAACTAATGAGACAGCCCTACGCAAATGTAAAATCTACAGCGTGTAAAAAAAACCCCTATCCGATCCGTGAGGGTTGTTAAGAACTATACTGAGAGTCAATATATGTGGTAATTTTCTGGAAAAAAAAAAAAAAAAAAATGTTTTTTTTTTTTTTTCAATGGTGACTTTTACCGGGTTATTTACATGGGGCGCGGGCAGCCTTCGCTTAGCGGGTGTCTACAAGTCATTACTTGGCCTGTTGAAAGTTTACCAACTTTTTTAAGGAATTGGGAACTTTAAATAGCAATAACCTTTTTATTTTCAATAAGAATAAGTATTTTTATTGCTTTTTACCGACTTAAAAAAAGGCAGGTTATCAATTCGATACGATCACTTTTGGTAATGTTATTGCCCCTTTTTGGTTCGGACAGGGTTTTTGTAACATATTGTATAACATCGTTTTTTCTCATGTCATGTCAGATGAATCAGCTCATCGCGCATTCTTATCCGGTCGATTCTGTAAAAATATCACCGTGAAACTTAGGTGAAGTGAGCTGTCAATTCTGTGACAGTGACTACTCACTTCACCTAAGTTTCACGGTAATATTTTTACAGAATCGACCGACTGACATGACACGAGAAAAAATTCTAACTCGTATAAACTATAATATAACTATAAATAAAGTTTATTTCTTCCTGTTTCCACCTCGATCTAATCTTCTCCCCTCCCAGCCTTCGCGTTCAGTCACCTTCAGCATGATACCCTGGTTCTTAGGCTGTATCGTTATTGTCCTAGGATCGAAGGTCAGGGTCTCCGGCATGCCATCAGCCAGGTCCACTCTGTACTTCTTCAGGAACGTAATGAGACCAGACAGCGTTTGCATCTTCGCGAAACGCATTCCTGCAATATTAACAAAATAAATTTAAAAAAACTTAATCACAAAAGAGCAGACCCCAAAACACTCGGAAGTGATAAGGGTCAAATGGCCGACAGAAACCAAAATGGCAAAACAAACTTCTTATCAGACATTATGTATAAATACAGTCGACTTGTATGTCCAAAACTCCATAACCCCCTGAGCCCAAACGTGACAAGGCTGTATAGATGATGATCAATAGTGACGTAGTGTAAAATATATATTTACCTATACAAAACCTGGGTCCAGATCCAAACGGTAACGTAAGGTTTAATTTCGTCTTTATTTTCAGGCAGGAACCGTTCTGGCTTGTATTTTTGCGGCTCCGGGAAGTTATCAGGATTGTGGTGCATGTGGTAGACTGGAATATGGACTCGGACTCCTACGTCTAGTTTCAGGCCCGTGGGGAGGACGTAGTCATCCATGACCTCACGGGAAAGATTCCCTAGAACCGGGTATTTGCGAATAGTCTCGTGCATACAAGCGTCCAAGTAAGGCAGCTCATTCAAGCACTCATAGTTCAGTTTGTTCCCGTGATGTCGCAGGAACTCGTCCACCTCCTCGGCCGCTCGTTGCTGCACCTCCTGGTGCTTTGCCATCTCAAACAATGTTAAGCTCATAGTGGTAGCTGACGTATCGAATCCCGCCCCAAAGAATACGATACACTGCGATACCAACAAGTCATCATCCACCTTCAATTGTACCTTCTTGTCAGCGCCAGTCTTTGCGTTACTTAAACTGTCCCCAGTTATGTAATCCTCGTTCTTTAAAGTTAGGATCAGGTCCACGAAATCGTTTCTCGATGATGGCTTCTCGAAGAATTGATCTATCGTTGAAGGGAAAACTTGGAGTCCCAAACGGTAGAAAATGGCAGGCCATATGGATCTGCATATGAGTTTGAAACCACGATAATTTGTAGCTTCGAATAATTCATTTGCAATCACCTTAAAGGGGTTATTATCCTCTGATCCCATGGTGTTCGCCTCCACACCGAAAGCGCAGGAGCATATGCAGTCCATGGTGTACCTCGCACTAATGTGCCTCACTTCGATGACGTCAGACATGCCAATTTCATAGTCGAGCATATCTTCGAAGACGATACCACACTTTTCTATCAAATAGTACATGTTCTTCATCTTTGCGGAAGAAAATAGTGGAGTTAGATTTTGTCGGACTATTTTCCATCTATCACCGCCAGTGAAGAACAGGTTTTGTGTAACAACTTCATTTTCAGTGTACTCGGTTATTTCCCTGCCGTTGAAGTAGTAGAAATCTTTATTCATCACTTGTTTGATGATCTCGGGGCTGAGCACCACGAGAACAGGCTCCGTGCCGAAGAAAGCTCCGAAGTAAGGTTGATCGATGAACTTTTGACATAGTTTTTGTATCAACTGACCGGAATACTCTTGAAGCAAGATAAGTCGTCCGTAGTTGCCCAAAAGGGGCAGTGGTTTAACGTAAGGCACATTCTTCTTTTTCCAGTAACCGAATTTCTTTGTCAATATATAATATAATAAATAAAATATGATTGTTGACAGGGACGCGACAACGAGCAAGGCGATCATTATAATGAAGGTGGTGCTAACAACTGTTGCCCAAGAGATAGATATTTTCCTTTTTATAAATATTTTTATCAACGTGACAGACTGGGGATCTGTCGAATCACTGTGACAGAGTGCGCTAAGAACTGACAATAATTAATTGTGTAACAATTAATTGTATGCTATAGAAACCAGTTGAAAGCTGTTTTTTCAATAGCGAGTTTCATGTGAAAACGCAGGTAGAAATAAGAAAATAAAAGACGGTATTCGTATAGAAAATATGCCAAATGACTGTATTTATACCTAAAATAAGAGTTATCAAACTTTTAATTATCTTGAAATATTTATTTGATAGCCTAAAACAGAGACACGATCCATGGCAATGTTTTTATTGGTTTGTATTTTTGTAACTCATTATTATTTTTGGGTTAGTTCGTGCATAGGGGGTCGCTGTTCTAACCTAACGTAACCTTTTTTGCGAGTAAAAATATTTAACCTAATCTAACTGATTCGGTTCCGGATAGTAGAATTTATTGATTATGGAAATATACTACTCGAAAAAAATAATGCTATATTATACCGCATGACTTTTTTTACCGTCTCGGAAAAAATAGGGTATAATAGGTGAACGGAGTAGAAGCCTATGGCATAGAAATTTTAATGTTTTAATTTTTTTCAATAACCTACATTGAAATTGATTTATCGATAAATACCAAGCATATAAAGTGAACTTTTCATTCCAGAACATTAAAAATAGAAAATAAAAAAGAACCCTACCCTCATACGCACCCTACTAGATGCGCGGAATTTATCATGATATATGATGGATAGTTTTCATGTTTTTTTAAGGATATTTGGAACTTTTGTATCTCAACAGTACTAAGCAAATATTCCCGGGTATGGCTTCTGTTCCATTTACTCAACACACCATATTATTCTCGAGACGGTAAAAAATTTCATGCGGTATGTTTTTTATTATTATGCCCACGCTGATCTACTCCATAATATGCCAAATTGACACCCCAATTTCCGCTTTTTTTCCAGCAACCAGCACTGGCAGCCAATTCGGGACACGGCGCCGACAGCTGAGGCACTTCCTATTATTTAACCTCATTTATTTAGAAGTAATTTATTTCATTTCGTTCTAAATTTATTTTTCTCATCGCACAAAAATACATAGAGGTACGACAAATTATGACAGTTAAGTACAAACCTTTGTACTTAACTTTTATAATTTGTCGTACCTCTATGCAAAATAAAAGAACAAAAGTAAGCAGTATCTACCTAGATACTGCTTACTTTTGTTCTTTTATTTCGTTCGAAATAAGATACATTTATATATAAAATTATTAAAATTCTAGCTTGCTACTTCTATCTAAACACTGGCCAAGTGCGATGAAAAAGTAATTGATAAATCCCTAAACTCATTCTTTGAAACAAACGATATACTTGCTAAAGAAAAATATCGTTTTCAGAAAAATAAAAATATTAACAACGCAGTCTATGAGCTAATTGCTGTAATAGTAATGTTGACAAAAAAATCCTATTACCGCTGTACTTATGGAGATGTCTAAGGCATTCGATCACATGGATCATAAAATATTACTGGGTAAGTTAGAACGTTATGGTGTTCGAGCAAATATTATATATTAAGCCTAATTAAGACTTATCTAAGCGGAAGAAAACAAATCACCGTTTTAAATAGAATTTGTCCTAATTTTAAGTTATAAGTTGTTCACAGTTCGTCCATTAGGTAACTTGTGGTGTATTCCAAGGGAATGTCCTTAGGCCCTTGCTGTTCCTCATATTTATAAATAATTTGACAAACCGTCCTGTTTTTCGATAACAGTACACTTATTCTACCGTCTAGTACCGTAAAGTTTATATCTCTTCAATGTTCCGTTTTGGAATAATGTATTGGAGAAATTCGACTGACAAAGAAATTTCTTTCAAAGCTCAAAAGAAGTGTTCAAGTGCTGTATTTAAGCTAAAAAAACTGATAATTGTAGTCCGTTTTTTAAGAAATATAAACTTTTTACTTTGCCCTTTTTATAGATCTATGGGACATTGAGATCAAAATGACGCAACAGACAGATATGTACTACTTATTCCACATCAAAATGCGCTATATTCAAAAAACTTTTTAGGAATGGCACCCAAAATATATAACAAGATACCCAATCCAGTATAAGATCTCGACATACACCATTTTAAAAAGGCTGCTCTTAATTTATTGAATATAAACGCAAATTACACAATCGATGATGCCGATTCTCTTGTACACTGAACTAAACTAACACTAAAATTGCTTACTTTTGGCTATGAAAATCTTAGAGCTATTCTGCAAATAAAATTCTCTAAATTAAAAAATAATTTTGACACAACTAAAATCGAATTTGACAATCGCGAATCCACGTATTACCCGTGGTTTGCCCTAACCCGTAATTTTTTTTAGAGCCGGAGGTGCGCAGTGGGTGCAGCCTCAACGTGTTTTATGTGGAATTTTTCCTTTTTTGTATGGTAAATATGAAAAAATATTACCACCATGTTGAGTGTTTATAAAAACCTTTAAACACCTAGTTTAAAGGTTTTTATAAAGGGGGTCGATATTTTCATTATTTTTTCGATAGGACGCACCATTTTCAAGATATAAGCAAAAGAAAAAATAAATACAGTACTGTTTTTGCACGTGAAATCGAGATGTTGGTGTGAATTTTAGTTCATGACAACTTATTTTATACCACACCATTTTAATCGCGATTAAAAATTGTTAGGTTTAGTCCGGTTTGGTCTTTTGCAATAAAAAATTTAGGTGAAAAACGTCAAATTCAGAATAGCAAAATTGCCATTTTCACTAAACTAAAAACTCAGTACTATCTTAGTGCTGTCAAACTAAAATATAGTTAAGTTGTGTAACTTTAGTCTATTTCAGAATGGGAAATCGTCGTTTGACAGAAATAAGCTAAATTTTAGCGATTTTGAGTCTAGTTTAGAGGCATTTGTGACAAGAGAATCGGCACCAATGAGGATATGGACGAAAAATTATAATTTATTGAATTATTTTTTAGGTACTTCTATTTTATCAATCGATTTTTTTTAATCTTGTGTAGATACTGGTATATTGGCGTCATACTTATTATGGAGCAGGTGCCGTTCAGTTTCTTCAGTGGAACTACTATCACAAAGTGTGGCGAATAGTGTTGTGTTCTCGCGAAAGCAGAGTACGGCTGACCGTCAGCCTAGTGAAGTGAATATAATTAGTGAGGACACTAACCCTAAACGAGACTTATCCACGTCACCTATGTCTAAAACATGTCGCTTTAGATTAGAAGATAATTATGTAACTTTTGGCCCGGGAGCATGTACGGTGAAACCATACACTACCGACGACTAAGCATTTTTACGTCACTTAATTAATTAATATCAACTGAGCAATTAGTACTCGATTAGCGGTCATCGCGTGTGCTCCCTCGCTCCTTTATATCTATAACCTTTGGTCCGTTGAATACATTTATTTTTACCTTAAAGCGCAGCCGTATCATTGACTATCTTCCGACCTTCTACATGCTTCTACATGGTCCTTCGAGCCGGATTCTCCTTGCAGCCACCCTAGGACCACCATGGAATCAGTCCATCCATAAATCCGCATATCTAATTCACTGTAACAACTAATAACCTTGTTCATCAACTTCGCTAACAAATACGCACCGCTTAATTCTAATCTCGGCAAAGATATGCTCTTAGAAACAGGTACTAATCGAGCCTTAGCAACAACTAGTACTACTGTTGTCTCATTTGCTTTCTGTAATCGTGCGTAAATTACTGCCGCCACAAACATGTAGAAGCATGTAGAAGGTCGGAAGATAGTCAATGATACGGCTGCGCTTTAAGGTAAAAATAAATGTATTCAACGGACCAAAGGTTATAGATATAAAGGAGCGAGGGAGCACACGCGATGACCGCTAATCGAGTACTAATTGCTCAGTTGATATTAATTAATTAAGTGACGTAAAAATGCTTAGTCGTCGGTAGTGTATGGTTTCACCGTACAGCATCAAAACCTATCAAGCTAGCTAATTTGATTTGGCCTGGTATAAGGTCGTAAGCCACACTACTGGGAGCTTCGCTTGATGAGCTCGAACAAGTGACATATTAGTCATGCAGCGTGGCATCAAGCGTCAGTCTGCTCAAAAACCGTTGTTAAATGATGATAAATGATGAGGACGGAAACGCGTGCGTGTCGTCTGACGCAATCAGACGTCAGACGACACGCACGCGTTTCCGTCCGTAGCTCGCTCTGCAAGTCGCGTCGCGGTGACTCGTGGCGTGCCAAACAACTTATTTTATTTGTTTTATCCGCAGTCGCTGTCCCAGCCAGTACTTAGTGTCAGGCTGCGTGCTAGGTGAAAAGCTCCTAGCGAATCTGCATGATCCTGATATGTCCTGACCAAGATTATGTCTGGATTTAGAAGAGACTGTGGCCTCTGGGTTTGTTTCGGACGTTCTTCTCATAGTAGTCAGATAGGAAACGCCGAACTCATCCAGTTTTTAAACCTAAGTTATTTTTGACGTGCAAAAATGATTTTTTTTAAACAAATTTACAGAAATAAATATCATTTATCATCATTTAACAACGGTTTTTGAGCAGACTGACGCTTGATGCCACGCTGCATGACTAATATGTCACTTGTTCGAGCTCATCAAGCGAAGCTCCCAGTAGTGTGGCTTACGACCTTATACCAGGCCAAATCAAATTAGCTAGCTTGATAGGTTTTGATGCTGTACGGTGAAACCATACACTACCGACGACTAAGCATTTTTACGTCACTTAATTAATTAATATCAACTGAGCAATTAGTACTCGATTAGCGGTCATCGCGTGTGCTCCCTCGCTCCTTTATATCTATAACCTTTGGTCCGTTGAATACATTTATTTTTACCTTAAAGCGCAGCCGTATCATTGACTATCTTCCGACCTTCTACATGCTTCTACATGTTTGTGGCGGCAGTAATTTACGCACGATTACAGAAAGCAAATGAGACAACAGTAGTACTAGTTGTTGCTAAGGCTCGATTAGTACCTGTTTCTAAGAGCATATCTTTGCCGAGATTAGAATTAAGCGGTGCGTATTTGTTAGCGAAGTTGATGAACAAGGTTATTAGTTGTTACAGTGAATTAGATATGCGGATTTATGGATGGACTGATTCCATGGTGGTCCTAGGGTGGCTGCAAGGAGAATCCGGCTCGAAGGACCATGTAGAAGCATGTAGAAGGTCGGAAGATAGTCAATGATACGGCTGCGCTTTAAGGTAAAAATAAATGTATTCAACGGACCAAAGGTTATAGATATAAAGGAGCGAGGGAGCACACGCGATGACCGCTAATCGAGTACTAATTGCTCAGTTGATATTAATTAATTAAGTGACGTAAAAATGCTTAGTCGTCGGTAGTGTATGGTTTCACCGTACATGCTCCCGGGCCAAAAGTTACATAATTATCTTCTAATCTAAAGCGACATGTTTTAGACATAGGTGACGTGGATAAGTCTCGTTTAGGGTTAGTGTCCTCACTAATTATATTCACTTCACTAGGCTGACGGTCAGCCGTACTCTGCTTTCGCGAGAACACAACACTATTCGCCACACTTTGTGATAGTAGTTCCACTGAAGAAACTGAACGGCACCTGCTCCATAATAAGTATGACGCCAATATACCAGTATCTACACAAGATTAAAAAAAATCGATTGATAAAATAGAAGTACCTAAAAAATAATTCAATAAATTATAATTTTTCGTCCATATCCTCATTGGTGCCGATTCTCTTGTCACAAATGCCTCTAAACTAGACTCAAAATCGCTAAAAGTTAGCTTATTTCTGTCAAACGACGATTTCCCATTCTGAAATAGACTAAAGTTACACAACTTAACTATATTTTAGTTTGACAGCACTAAGATAGTACTGAGTTTTTAGTTTAGTGAAAATGGCAATTTTGCTATTCTGAATTTGACGTTTTTCACCTAAATTTTTTATTGCAAAAGACCAAACCGGACTAAACCTAACAATTTTTAATCGCGATTAAAATGGTGTGGTATAAAATAAGTTGTCATGAACTAAAATTCACACCAACATCTCGATTTCACGTGCAAAAACAGTACTGTATTTATTTTTTCTTTTGCTTATATCTTGAAAATGGTGCGTCCTATCGAAAAAATAATGAAAATATCGACCCCCTTTATAAAAACCTTTAAACTAGGTGTTTAAAGGTTTTTATAAACACTCAACATGGTGGTAATATTTTTTCATATTTACCATACAAAAAAGGAAAAATTCCACATAAAACACGTTGAGGCTGCACCCACTGCGCACCTCCGGCTCTAAAAAAAATTACGGGTTAGGGCAAACCACGGGTACCACGTGGATTCGCGATTGTCAAATTCGATTTTAGTTGTGTCAAAATTATTTTTTAATTTAGAGAATTTTATTTGCAGAATAGCTCTAAGATTTTCATAGCCAAAAGTAAGCAATTTTAGTGTTAGTTTAGTTCAGTGTACAAGAGAATCGGCATCATCGATTGTGTAATTTGCGTTTATATTCAATAAATTAAGAGCAGCCTTTTTAAAATGGTGTATGTCGAGATCTTATACTGGATTGGGTATCTTGTTATATATTTTGGGTGCCATTCCTAAAAAGTTTTTTGAATATAGCGCATTTTGATGTGGAATAGTACATATCTGTCTGTTGCGTCATTTTGATCTCAATGTCCCATAGATCTATAAAAAGGGCAAAGTAAAAAGTTTATATTTCTTAAAAAACGGACTACAATTATCAGTTTTTTTAGCTTAAATACAGCACTTGAACACTTCTTTTGAGCTTTGAAAGAAATTTCTTTGTCAGTCGAATTTCTCCAATACATTATTCCAAAACGGAACATTGAAGAGATATAAACTTTACGGTACTAGACGGTAGAATAAGTGTACTGTTATCGAAAAACAGGACGGTTTGTCAAATTATTTATAAATATGAGGAACAGCAAGGGCCTAAGGACATTCCCTTGGAATACACCACAAGTTACCTAATGGACGAACTGTGAACAACTTATAACTTAAAATTAGGACAAATTCTATTTAAAACGGTGATTTGTTTTCTTCCGCTTAAATAAGTCTTAATTAGGCTTAATATATAATATTTGCTCGAACACCATAACGTTCTAACTTACCCAGTAATATTTTATGATCCATGTGATCGAATGCCTTAGACATCTCCATAAGTACAGCGGCAATAGGATTTTTTTTGTCAACATTACTATTACAGCAATTAGCTCATAGACTGCGTTGTTAATATTTTTATTTTTCTGAAAACGATATTTTTCTTTAGCAAGTATATCGTTTGTTTCAAAGAATGAGTTTAGGGATTTATCAATTACTTTTTCATCGCACTTGGCCAGTGTTTAGATATTTATGTTTTTTTATGAAAAATCAAAACGTTCTAGCTATCTCAAATTCGACCGTACAAACCCCATTTTATTGTAGAGATTACGCATAAGTACTAAATCCTACAAAAATTTCAAAAATATCCGTTGGCTAGTTTTCGAGTTCTAAGGTGGCTCCTCAATCTAGACGTCAGGATTGAGGAGCCACCTTTAACGTCGTATAACTTTTTAAGGGTTTTACTACAAATTCCAGGATCCGGCCTACAAAATCGGCAAATTTACTACTAAATATTGGTAGTACCCTCGTTCCGATATGAGACATGGCTCCTCAATCCAGACACACACGTATTTGACGCGTCCGCGGTAGATAAAAATAGCCTGTATTTAAATATTTGATTGGAGAAGGGAACAAATTTAATAGATCCAAAGTTGATAATTAACTTCAGGAGAAATGCTATTGGCATAACACGATACGAACGATATTTGTAAAAATGCTTTCTTAATATCTGAATATTAAGAAAGCATTTTTACAAATATCGTTAAAAATTCAAAATATTTTATTTCACATAAACCTACAAGGGCACTCATGAAACGTCAGAAGCTAGGTGCACAGTTCCAATTGGTCGTTTCCTATGGAGAAGAGCCGGCATGAAACTCCACGGTTAGTACTCTTTTAAAAGTAAATGGTTTTTACAATGTTTCTAAATTACAGTGTTAAAAGGTATGAGAGGACAGTGTAGGTCCATCAACAAGTACCAGGTACTTAGCAAAATATAAAATGGTCCACAAATCTACAGTCTATTATGTCTACAACGTTCTCACATTCACAAAATTTAAAAGAAAATAATCTTTATAAAAGATAAATAAAATAATAAAAATAAAAACCTATTTAAACCAAATGACAATGGTTGCCACTACAGCTGTAACAAATCAAGTTATGGCCTGAAGATAGTGAATATGTTAAGTTTTTGTGGTGGAATAATATTAAAGACCAAAATAAAAAGTTGATAACATACAGGCACCAGCGTGTTGTATTTGGAGTTAAAACGACCCCTTTCCTACTGGCAGCTACAATACTGAAACATTTAAAAAAGTACGATTCAGAGACTGCCGAGATGTTGGGAACATCATACTATGTAGATAATTGTGTAAATAGTGTAAACAGTGAGGAGGATATGCATCGTTTCATATTTAAATTCAAAAGAATAATCCTTAAGGGCAACTTCGAGCTTTGATGCCGAGTCCAGGTCCAGTCATTACGGATGAAATGGTCGTCACCACTTCAGTATTAGGACTTAAGCTTCGTGCAGACCAGCGCGACGCGACGCCGCGTCGCGACTCGAACAATACAATTTCTAAGAAAACTTCACGGTATAACAATAACCGGTATCGCGTCGCTCTGTCGCGTCGCGCTGGTCTGCACGAAGCTTTAAATGGAACCCAAGAGATAATACACTCGATTAAAAAACTTCTTTACAAACTAAACACAATACGGAGAAAAATATTACAAAGCGACATTTGTTATTTGTACGATAATCACAATAGTATACATGTTTTTTGTGATGCAAGTTTGGCTGCCTATTTTTATATGTGCATTTTGTATATTTTTACGGTCTGAGTTTAATAGCGAGGTCACAGTTCAGTTGTTGATAGCTAAGTCAAGAGTATGTCCTAGTAAAGCTGTTACGATGCCTAAGTTGGAGCTATTAGCCGCTATACTAGCTGCTAGAGTAGCCGTTGATATAAGACGGAACCTAAACTTGAACTGTTGATATTCTGCTGGACCGATTCGTCTATAGTGCTAGCATGGCTTAACAGAAAGGTGAACTTGAATGTATTGTAAATAATCGAATTCCGGAGATATTAAACAAATCTGTGTTGCACGAATGGCGCCTTGTTCCAGGAGAGTGTAACCCTGCTAATTTGCCATCGTGGTAGGCTGCAATGCAGAAGACCTTTTAAAAGCAAATGGTGGGAAGGTCCCGAGTGGCTAAAGAAATCTGAATCAGAATGGTCTCAGATAGAAGTGACTTCGGATGAAAATGAGGTGTTTAGAGAGGTAAAGAAGTCGTGTTTGTGTGTAGTGAACACAAAAGAGTTAGTAGTATTTTGAGAAATATTCGAAGATTGTAATAATGGTCGGGTGGTGCTTAAGGTTCTGTAATAACTATGGATTACGTTTAAAGAAAGAACACAGAAGAGCAGGAGACTTATCAGCGGAGGCAACAAATGTACGTAATGTAGGCTCTAACACCGATCAGCTATTACAAACAGTTCAAGACCACGTGATACTGTATCATGCGCTTGTTGTCGTAGAGGCAATCGTGTGCGTTTGATATTCATTGCGTTTTTGTAACTGCAAATGCGTAATTTGTTAAGAAAAATCGAAAATTCTGGTAATGTTTGTTTGGAAAAAGTTTAGTAATAAAACTTGAAATATGTTATCGAAAAAAGTTTTATAAAATGCGACTTTGACCTTCAATATCACCAGAATCTGTGAATTCCCAGGTATGGTCTAGTGGAAAAAAATTATCCAAATAATGGGTACAATCACATATTGTACCCATTATTTGGATCATTTTTTTCCGAAGATCATTTTTAGAAGACAAATTGTGAAAGTGTCTTCTTACACCCGATACATAAAATACAAATACAAAATAGGTCAAACATTTTTCAGATTATCTAAAGTACTCGTATCTTCATCTTTTATGGGGTACTGTGTTAAATGTTACAACAAAATACCTTGTATATTACAATTAAATGAAAGAAATTTTAAAAGTCATATTAAAAGTACACTTTAAACAAGCATATTACAAATTAGAGGATTATATCCAAGATAAGAATGCTTGGAAACAGCTGGTCCTGCTCCATAGGATAATCTAGAATCTAGACAAAATCAAACTGGTTGCTAATTTCAGTTGTATAAATTATTATTTTTATTATATGCCAGTGATTTTACATTCTGTGATTACTTCCTCACACACTGACTTATTCATTGTAAAATTTTAAGAAAATCGTCTACTTTTACAATGTTTGTAAATATGTGAGAACTACGAGTATGTATCTATCACATAAGTAATTAATTTATCTTTCGTTGCTTCATGTTTATTAATTCTTCTTTTTACCTATTGTGGTAACGTATTTTTTTTTAGGTGCATCGTCTTCACATATAATTATGTATCTAATGTACCTACATATACAAAATATTGTAACACTTTTTAAAAGAGTAACGGTGGAGTTTCTTCCCCATACGAAAACTACCTTTGGAAGGGGCGACTAGAATCAATTCAATTTTTTGTAAACTTTGACGTTCAAAAGTGCTTTACAAGGGCCTATTTGAAATAAATGATTTGACTTTGACTTTGACAATATATAAAATCCTACATACGTACATACAACACAAACCTATCCTGTAAAAAGTGAGAAAGAGAATTCCAAAGGTACATAGCCGGTACAGTAAATGATCCATAATAACGACTTTCAAGATGTGTAAATATAATTATTTGTTTTGATTAAGTTGTCGAAAAGAAAACAATTTTTAGTCAATTTCTAACAGTCAAGCAAATTAATATAAAAACTAATGAGACAGCCCTACGCAAATGTAAAATCTACAGCGTGTAAAAAAAAACCCCTATCCGATCCGTGAGGGTTGTTAAGAATTATACTGAGAGTCAAAATATGTGGTAATTTTCTGGAAAAAAAGAAAAAAAATATGCTTTTTTTTTTTTCAATTGTGACTTTTACCGGGTTATTTACATGGGGCGCGGGCGGCCTTCGTTTAGCGGGTGTCTACAAGTCATTACTTGGCCTGTTGAAAGTTTACCAACTTTTTTAAGGAATTGGGAACTTTAAATAGCAATAACCTTTTTATTTTCAATAAGAATAAGTATTTTTATTGCTTTTTACCGACTTACTTACCGACAAGGAAGGTTATCAATTAGATACGATTACTTTTGGTAATGTTATTGCCCCTTTTCGGTTCGGACAGGGTTTTTGTAACATATTGTATAACGTCGTATTTTCTCATGGCATGTCAGATGAATGAGCTCATCGCGCATTCTTATCCGGTCGATTCTGTAAATATATCACCGTGAAACTTAGGTGAAGTGAGCTGTCAATTCTGTGACAGTGACAGCTCACTTCACCTAATTTCACGGTGATATTTTTACAGAATCGACCGACTGAAATGACACGAGAAAAAATTCTAAACCACAGTTTGCAGCTATAAACTATAATATAACTATAAATAAAGTTTATTTCTTCCTGTTTCCACCTCGATCTAATCTTCTCCCCTCCCAGCCTTCGCGTTCAGTCACCTTCAGCATGATACCCTGGTTCTTAGGCTGTATCGTTATGGTCCTAGGATCGAAGGTCAGGGTCTCCGGCATGCCATCAGCCAGGTCCACTCTGTACTTCTTCAGGAACGTAATGAGACCAGACAGCGTTTGCATCTTCGCGAAACGCATTCCTGAAATATTTACAAAATAAAATTGAAAAAACTTAATCAGCACTTTTTGAAGGTCGAATGTCATCAAAGTGCAACCCCAAAACACTTGGAAGTGGCCGGTGGGTCGAATGGCCGACAGAAAGAAAATGGCATAACAAACTTTTAAATAGACATCATGTATACATACAGTCGACTTGTATATCCAAAATTCCATAATCCCCGGAGCCCAAACGTGACAAGAGTGGATAGATGATGAGCAATAGTGACGCAGTATAAAAAATATATTTACCTATACATAGCCTGGGTCCAGATCCGAACGGTAAAAACGTGTAAGGTTTAACTTCGTCTTTATTTTCAGGCAGGAACCGTTCTGGCTTGTATTTCTGCGGCTCCGGGAAGTATTCAGGGTTGTGGTGCATGTGGTAGACCGGAATATGGACTCGGACCCCTACGTCTAGTTTCAGGCCCGTGGGGAGGACGTAGTCGTCCATGACCTCACGGGTGAGATTCCCTAGAACAGGGTATTTGCGAATAGTCTCATACATACAGGCCTCCAAGTAAGGCAGCTCATTCAAGCACTCATATGTCAGTTTGTTCCCGTGACGTTGCAGGAACTCGTCCACCTCCTCGGCCGCTCGTTGCTGCACCTCCTGGTGCTTTGCCATCTCAAACAATGTTAAGCTCATAGTGGTAGCTGACGTATCGAATCCCGCCGCAAAGAAGACGATGCACTGCGACACCAACAAGTCATCATCGACCTTCAAATGTATCTTCTTGTCAGCGCCAGTCTTTGCGTTACTTAAACTGTCCGCAGTTAAGTAATCCTCGTTCTTTAAAGTCAGGATCAGGTCCACGAAATCGTTTCTCGGTGATGGCTTGTAGTCTCGGCTTTTGAACACTTCTTTCAGCAATTTTGAGAAGAATTGATCTATCATTGAAGGAAAAACTTGGAGTCCCAAACGATAGAAAATGGCAGGCCATATGGACCTGAATATGAGTTTGAAACCACGATAGTCAGTAGCCTTGAATATTTCATATGCAATCACCTTGAAAGGGTTATTATCCTCTGGTCCCATGGTGTTGGACTCCACACCGAAAGCGCAGGAGCATATGCAGTCCATGGTGTACCTCGCACTAATGTCCCTCACTTCAATGACGTCAGACATGCCAATTTCATAGTCCAGCATATCTTCGAAGACGATACCACACTTTTCTATCAAATAGTACATGTTCCTCATCTTTGCGGAAGAAAACAGTGGAGTTAGATTTTGTCGGACTGTTTTCCATCTATCGCCACCACTGAAGAACAGGTTTTGTGTAACAACTTCACGTCCAGTGTAGTCGGTTATTTCCCTGCCGTTGAAGTAGTAGAAATCTTTAGTCATCACTTGTTTGATGATCTCGGGGCTGTGCACCACGAGAACAGGCTCCGTGCCGTAGAAAGCTCCGAAGTAAGGTTGATCGATGAACTTCTGACATAGTTTTTGTATCAACTCACCAGAATACTCTTGAAGTAAGATAAGTCTTCCGTAGTTGCCCAAAAGGGGCAGTGGTTTAACGTAAGGCACATTCTTCTTTTCCCAATAACTGAATTTCTTTGTCGATATAAAATATAATAAATAAAATATGATTGTTGATAAGGACGCGACAACGAGGAGGGTGATCATTGTGATAAGCGCGGTAATGGCAACTGCGGCCCGAGAGATATATCTGATCCTTTTTATATATTTTTTTATCAATGTGATTTGGCAGACTGTGGGTTTCTGTCGAATCACCGTGACGCTGCTCTATAGTGCACTAAGAAGTGACGATAATAAATTGTGTAACAACGTTTGGATGCTATAGAAACCAGTTGAGAGCTGGTTTTTAGGGTTCTGTACCTCAATAGGCAAAACGGATCCCTTATAGGATCAGTTCGTTGTCCGTCCGTCAGTCTGACAAACCCATTTTCTCAGGAACGTGTAGAGGTATCAAGTTGAAATTAATATCAAATACGTAAATCTATGTTCCCTTGGAGCAAAAAAAACAAGCTTCTAAGTCAATGCAATAAACAAATACGGCCATTTATGTGATATATTTTTATACTAGCAAATAAGTCAAAACTGGGTACAGGGTTCCTGTTGACCTAGAATCATGAAATTTGGCAGGAAGCAAGGTCTCACACCACAAGTAAAAGAAAAGGTCTGAAAATTGATAACTTTTGGATAAAACACATGAAAAAAAATGTATTTACAAACTTACATTTGCGGTTGGAGAATTGACCGTGATGTATAACGATGTATGAGAAATCGTGTTTCTCAACTACTAAGTTAAGTTTGTTCTTAGGATAAATCCATCTCAACTACAGCCGTGCTATTCTGTAAACATCTCACCGTGAAAACATGGGTGAAGTGAGCTTAGTGTGAGCTGTCATTGCACCTAAAGCTAGGGATTGACACTATGGACAGCTCACTTCATGCTCACTTCACCTCACTCTTCACGGTGAGATGTTTACAGAATGGATCGACAGAACCCTTCATTGTGCGTGGTCCGGCACGCACTTGGCCGGTTTTTCAATCGCGAGATTAGTTTTATCTGAAGATAAAACGCAGGGCTTATAAGACGGTATTCGTAAAAAAAAATTGCCAAATTACTGCATTTATACTTCACATGAGAGTTATCTAACGATTGGAAAAGCACTGATTGTTTATTTATATAGATAACTTCGAATGACATTGAAAATTGGTTTTGGTAGCGGCCCAGAGAGTGACAGCACGGTGACGTTGCATGGCAATGCTTTTATTGGTTTGTATTTTTGTAACCCATTATTATTTTACCTGATTTATTTGGGAGTAATTTATTTAATTTCGTTTTAATTTTCTTTCAATCAATCAATATTCTTTATTTGTAAACATAGGTTACAACAGTGTGCGAGATGTTACAATTGTTATATTATAGTTTCTCCATGTTTTGCCATTTGGCGTACAAATATACATTTATGGGAGGCTTTCGCCAATTAACTAAATTCATCATCATTTTCTTTTTCTCATCCTTTTATTTATTTATTTTATTATTTAAGTATACACAAAAATACTTAAGAGATACTGTTTTTTTTTGTCCTTTACCGTTTCGTCCGAAATTAAATATATTTTAAATGACAAAATTATTGAAATTCTAGCTTGCTTCTATTGATCTTAATGCCAAGGTCCTAAGCATTGAGAAAAAAAAATGGCCAAGTGCGATCGTAAAGGCATTGTATTTTTAAAAATCTTAGTAGATGTTCGAATCATGATATTTTTCTATATTTCATTAGATGATCAAAGGAAAGTCTCCGTCCTTGATGACTAAAAGTTTTTGAGTCGAATTCCAGAATTTTTATTTTTTATTATTTTACTAGCACTTGCCGCGTAACGTTTTCATTCTCCTGCCCTTATCCCAATCTATTTAGAAAGAAAAAAGAAATAAAGTAAGATTTTTTTTTATTCTGCACAAACATAACGGACATTTAAAGAAAAAAATAGACACATAGGTACTAAAGTAGCCAAAAGCCTCGTAAATAAATAAAAGTTTTTTGAGATGTTGAATCGCGTGAATTTCGATTTTCCAACACCCCTTCCACCCCAATAAAAGGCAGAAAAAGGCGAGGGAGAGGCAAGATTCGCGCCCTTGCGTCCCTAGTAGCCGCAGGAGACGCCGCGGCGCACGGTGGATCGAAAATCGGCTGTAGAAGACATAGGATCTCGATGTCTTAAATGTTATTTTTTTTGCTGGAAATGACTTCTGCCGATCATTACTGTTCTATAAAATGTCATATGAAGTAATTGTGTGCACAAATGGAAGAGTTATAGGTAATTTTTATAAGAAAAAAATGTATGGAGCTGACATGAAAAATGAGGATATCTCTGGAATCGCTAGGATTGCCATTATATCCTTGCACACTGTTATAGTACTATTTATTTGTGAATTTTTGACATACTTAATATTGCGGCATCAATTGCGATTTTTTTTTTTTTAATCGTCAAAATTAAAAAATTAAAAATGTTTATGATATGTACATTTTAATGCTTAAATATGGCTATACCAAGTGTAACTTACAATATTTTTTATGCTTAGACCAAAACATTCTAAGAAATCACAAAGTCGGCCTGCTACCTGTGTTTGGCTAAGCCTACAGAAATGAATAAGTTAGATTTCATTGCGTCAAAAACCATTTCTTCTGGTGTGTATGAGTTCGGATTATCATCACTTCATGCCGCGTTGGGTCGCGTCGGGAGTCGCGACCCGACTTCCGGCCACCGTAGGCGCGGGCTTGCGGACGGTGAGCAATGGGTAGCTCGCCGTCCGATAGGGACCAGGCCCGGGTCGACGGCGCGTTGTGTTCCACGCGCGCCTCAAAGAGATGTCAGCACCAACTGACGGGGTCCGGAAGGGCCAATGCCTGCCGGGGTTGCGGGTTTGTCTGAAAGGGATATCGCGACCCCGGCACACAGGCAACGGAAGGAACACGGGTGGGTTTTAGTCAGTAAAAGTCTGACACGCCCTCCCGCTCCGCCCAGAGCGGGAGAAGTTATTTGATAATTTCCAACCCTCAAAAAAAAAAAAAATGCCCGCATGTGATGGAATGTCTTCTACACATAGCGTATCGTCTCGACTTCAAAAAGTGGTCTGCAAGAGGAGAAGGTCATCAAGAGTTATTGCATTCACGAAAAAAACTCATTCAAGATCGATTCAAAGATGATCTCAACCTTTTGATTGACATCGTTAAGCAAGGATCAGGCACAACTAACGACGGGAACACGGCAAGGCGGTTTTTTGAATTTCCTGATAAAACTGCAGCGATCACTGGATTAGATGAAGACCTAATACGCAGATTTGCTGTGATTCTGCAAGCTATCACATCTGGAGAGATTGTAGACGTGCCGAAATTTAAAGAATACGCTATAACAACCGCTGAAAAATACGTGGAACTGTACGATTGGTACTACATGTCATCAACCGTCCACAAATTGTTGATTCACGGAGGGGACATAATTGCAGAAAATGCTATTGTACCAATTGGAAGTCTTTCGGAAGAAGCTTCAGAGGCCCGAAACAAAGACTTTAGGAGGTTCAGAGAACACCATTCGAGGAAAAAGAGTAGACAAGCATCAAACGAGGATATCCTCAATATGCTTATCGTCTCTTCTGATCCTCTAATTTCTTCCACAAGACCAAAATTAAATGCCCACAAGAGGCAGACATACTTCAAGGAAACAGTAGAACTACTGAAACTTCAGGATCAGGAAGCTCCGACAGAGTTCTTAGAAGTTATATCTATTGTAGAGCCTGATTCTGAAGTGGATTCTGATGGTGACGAAGTATAAAATAAGTTAACTTTTATTGTTTATGTTAGGTTAGGTTAAGTTAATATTTTTTTTTTATAATTTGCTTTTATTTTTAATCATACAATAGTTTACCATTTATTGTTATTGACTAATGATCACGTTTATCTAATTACCCTCATTATGGTACGTATCCTTTTAACAGGTATATAGGTATTAAGTTTTATTAATCATTAGCTAATGTGGACTTGAGGCATTAGACAAGATTACATATTATGTAATTCATAATTACCATGTCATTTCAAATAAGTAGGTAATACGACTTTGTGATTTCTTAGAATGTTTTGGTCTAAGCATAAAAAATATTGTAAGTTACACTTGGTATAGCCATATTTAAGCATTAAAATGTACATATCATAAACATTTTTTATTTTTTTATTTTGACGATAAGAAAAAAAAAAATCGCAATTGATGCCGCAATATTAAGTATGTCAAAAATTCACAAATAAATAGTACTATAACAGTGTGCAAGGATATAATGGCAATCCTAGCGATTCCAGAGATATTCTCATTTTTCATGTCAGCTCCATACATTTTTTTCTTATAAAAATTATAACTCTTCCATTTGTGCACACAATTACTTCATATGACATTTTATAGAACAGTAATGATCGGCAGAAGTCATTTCCAGCAAAAAAAATAACATTTAAGACATCGAGATCCTATGTCTTCTACAGCCGATTTTCGATCCACCGTGCGGCGCCCGGCTCCGGGCGTCGGGAGTCGCGAGCCGACTTCCGGCCACCGCAGGCGCGGGCTTGCGGACGGTGAGCAATGGGTAGCTCGCCGTCCGATAGGGACCAGGCCCAGGTCGACGGCGCGTTGTGTTCCACGCGCGCCTCAAAGAGATGTCAGCACCAACTGACGGGGTCCGTAAGGGCCAATGCCTGCCAGGGTTGCGAGTTTGTCCGAAAGGGATATCGCGACCCCGGCACACAGGCAACGGAAGGAACACGGGTGGGTTTTAGTCAGTGAAAGTCTGACACGCCCTCCAGCTCCGCCCAGAGCGGGAGAAGTTATTTGATAATTTACCAACTTCAAAAAAAAAAAAAAAAAACCCCTGTAAAATGAAAATTTATGATCATAATCTTAATTATATATTTCGAAACACGCCCGTCCGTACTACTTCGTTTCGTTTTAACGTTCTTTCTGACTTTTTCTGTTTGCTTGCTCGGCTCGTAAGGATGAGATGTTAAATAGAGATTAGCGCGTTCAAACAAACAAAAAATATACTTCGTTTAGGAACTGAACTAAAAAACAGGCCAAGTCCGAGTCGTACTCGCACATGAAGGACCACGGTACAATATTTAACAGTACATATTTATAGGATTCCCAAAATAAGTTAAAGTTAAAAATTAAAGGAATTGAGGACCGTCTTATAAGAAATATGTTTTTTTCGGCGTTTTTGGCTAAATATTGTACGGTGGTATAGAACCCTTCGTGTACGAGCCCGACTCGTACTTGGCCGGTCTTTTTATATATATAGATAATAATTTCGTAGGACGCAACACTAAAAATAAAACCACATAACTCATATTTTTTATATAAATCTGTATGGGCCCAAACGATTTAAAACTTTAATTTATTATTTAATACCTTAACCTAAGTTGTTATAAAAACAGAAAGATACAAAAATAAACCTGATATGAACCGGAGATAAAGGTCAAACAGCCATGTGTGCGCTCGTTAATCATCGATGATTTGGTCAATGTCATTTTTTTAGGTTTTTAATCAGTTAATAATAGATAATTATGTGTTTTTCTACGTATTGTTAAGCATGTAAAAACTGAGTATAATTTAAAGAATGACACTGTCTGCCAACGAGATAATATTTTTTTTGTCATACTTAGTAAGTCTCAGAAAAGTAGGAACCTATACAGGGTGGCAGGGACATCGACGTGAAAACTGATACCATGGATTAAGTACACGATTCTGAACCCCCTACGTTGAAATTTTTCGTCGGTTATAAAAAAAAAATCTGCTGTTTCATAGAAAAGTGCAAAACCTACGCGGTCAAAATGTATGGAAAAGCTGTTATTTTTTTAAATTACCGACGAAAAATTTTTACGGTGTTCAGAATCATGTACTGAATCCATGGTAACAGTTTCGACTCGATGTCCCTGCCACCCTGTATAATAGTACTAACTTGACAGGTACCCAAAGGTTCGGAGAGTTTCTTGCCGGCTCTTCTCCATAGGAAACGACCAATTGGAACCGTGCACCCAGCTTCTGACGTTTCATAAGTGCCCTTGTAGGTTTATGTGAAATAAAAATATTTTGAATTGAATTGAATTGTTGCCTGGTAGAAAATGCCTATGGCATTAAGTCCGCCTCTGTACATTTGTGTGCTTAAAGTGTTAAATAAATAACTTGCCCGTGCCTTCGTCCGCGTTTAAATTATTTTATCAACATAAAATTTATCTCATGACACTCGGCAACTGGAACACTGAGCTTCCCATTAGTGAAAGAATTTTCGAAATAGGATCAGTAGTTCCGAAGATTACTCCCTATATACAAACTCACATAAGTATAGATACGGCATCGAGATATAAGTACTAACGTACTAGAGAAGCTACGTCAAGTAACTGAATTGTCCTATTCTTCGTAATTTGAATCTTTAGTTCGCTGCAGCGCTAAAATAATAACAATTCGTCTAAACCGTAACTAATTTACCACAGCGCTAGATTTGCCGCGGAAGTGTATTTATTCTCGGCAAAAAGGTCTTAAGCGCCATGTAAATCACGGCACTTACGCGTTTTCTTCGACAACTGCGGCGCGATCGCCGCAGTTGAACGAGACAAAGTAGGAATTTACGGTGTCTTCTCTAGTACGTTAGTACTTATATCTCGATGAGATACGGCTTTTTTTTTTTTTTTGAGGGTGGGAAATTATCAAGTAACTTCTCGCGCTCTGGGTGGAGCGGGAGGGCGTGTCAGACTTTTACTGACTAAAACCCACCCGTGTTCCTTCCGTTGCCTGTGTGCCGAGGTCGCGATATCCCTTTCAGACAAACCCGCAACCCCGGCAGGCATTGGCCCTTCCGGACCCCGTCAGTTGGTGCTGACATCTCTTTGAGGCGCGCGTGGAACACAACGCGCCGTCGACCCGGGCCTGGTCCCTATCGGACGGCGAGCTACCCATTGCTCACCGTCCGCAAGCCCGCGCCTACGGTGGCCGGAAGTCGGCTCGCCACTCCCGACGAAGTATAGATGAGGCTGCGATAGACATTTGAGATTTTGACGATGGACTCTTGAAGTGTACATAGTTAAATAACGAGTCATATAGCATAAGTACTTATTTCTTTTTACGTGTAAATGTTTTAATATCTACAGAAGTACGGACGGATCCCTACACTACGCTATCATAAGTTTTTGTTATTTAGCAGAGTTCATTGAAATTATACTAAGTAAGTATCTTTATTCTACTTAACGTCACGCATGAATCAGGCAAACGATACATTGCGTGCGAATAATACGACCCGATTTACGACCCATGTAATTGTTATAAGCGTTAAATATTACCTATTATCAGTCATGCTTCTTGTCTTGGACAAAAAAAGCTGTTTAAATTCGGTATTTCCATAATCTAAATATAGAAGAAAAAAACACGCACTTAACGTGTTACCTGCAAAACTGGTAATCTCGTCAGTTCTGTTGCTAAGGTCATTACTTTGTTCTTATTGGAGTGGCTAGAGTGTACATGCGACGGTTTTATCAACGTATTACGAAGGATGCCGCTAGCCCGCAGTTGTCGGCAACGCGGTTACCGAAATGAACGCCCTTCTCGTTCTCGCGACCTTATTATGTATAATATTTTATTTATTATATTTAGTATCAAAAAGAAAGTTCGGTTACTGGAAAAAAAAGAATGTGCCCCACGTTAAACCAGTGCCCCTTCTGGGCAACTACGGAAGATATATTTTGCAACAAGAGTATCCTGGCAAAATGATTCAGAAACTTTGCCAAAAGTTCATCGATCAACCTTATTTTGGAGCTTTCTACGGTACGGAGCCTGTTCTTGTGGTGCACAGCCCTGAGATCATCAAACAAGTGTTGACTAAAGATTTCTACTATGTCAACGGCAGGGAATCATCCGATTACGCTTCAGGTGAAGTTGTCACCCAGAACCTGTTTTTCAATTCCGGTGACAAATGGAAGATAGTCCGACAAAATCTAACTCCACTCTTCTCTTCCGCAAAAATGAAGAACATGTACCATTTGATTAAAAAGTGTTCCGTTATCTTCGAAGATATGCTCGACTATGAAATTGGAATGTCTGACGTCATCGAAATGAGACAGACTACTGCGAGGTACACCATGGACTGCATATGCTCCGCCGCTTTCGGGGTGGAGTCCAACACAATGGCCAAAGAAGATAACAACCCCTTCAAATTCATGGCAAATGAAATATTCGAGGCTTCTACTACTCGCGGTTTCAAAATTATTTTCAGGGCCATATGGCCTGCCATTTTCTACCGAGTGGGACTTCAAATTTTCCCTCCATCGATAGACCAATTCTTCTCAACTTTGTTGAAAGGAGTTTTCAAGAGCCGAGACTACAAGCCTTCACCGAGGAATGACTTCGTGGACCAGGTACTGACTTTAAAGAAAGAGGATTACATTACTGGGGACAGTATAAGTAACGCAAAGACTGGCGCTGACACGAAGGTACAATTGAAGGTGGACGATGAGTTGTTAGTAGCACAGTGCGTCGTGTTCTTCGCGGCGGGTTTCGAGACATCCGCGACCACCATGAGCTTTACTTTATATGAGTTCGCGAAGCATCAGGAGGTGCAGAAACGAGCGGCCGAGGAGGTGGACGAGTTCCTGAGACGTCATGGGAACAAACTGGACTACGAGTGTGTCCATGAGCTGCCCTACTTGCAGGCATGTATGGACGAGACCCTTCGCAAGTATCCCGTACTGGGCATCCTCGCTCGTGAGGTAATGGACGACTACGTCCTCCCTACGGGCCTCAAACTAGACGTAGGTGTCAAAGTCCATGTGCCAGTTTACCACATGCACCACAATCCTGAGTATTTCCCGGAACCAGAGAAGTTCAAGCCTGAACGGTTCTTGCCTGAAAATAAAGACGATGTTAAGCCTTACACATTCTTCCCGTTCGGATCGGGTCCCAGGTTGTGTATAGGTAATTATATTTTTTACATAAATTGTTTTTTTTTACCAATGTTAATTAAAATTATGATAATTTCGACAATTTTGATTTTTTTCTAAATAAGCTAATAATAAAAGATATCAGAAAACTGCGCAAGGGTGCGTGAGTTATTTAAGGGTCGGTTTTACCACCTACGATTAAATGGCCGTTAACTTGGCAGATAAATAAAAAACTCTGTTCGATTTTTATTTTATTCGGTGAGTAGAGGAATAGCCTCTACTCACCGAATAAAATATAAATGGAATAGCATTTGTTATTTATCTTTATTCCATTTTTATTTTATTCGGTGGTGAAACAGGCCCTTAATCTTTTCTGACGCATGTAATGGTCCTTACAAAGAACTCACGCGCCCTTGCGCAGTTGTCTGCTGTGTTCTATCACCGGACACGTAAAACAGGCTCCGGGAAAAATTTCTTATCGGCATTAATGGCTTTTTTATGTCCGTTACTATCTCCGAAGTTATTGAACCGATTATAATGATTATTTTTAAGGGACCATTTAAGCAAAATTATAACGAAACTATTTTATTTTTGTACTTTAGAGCCGGGGTTCTATCTTCCCAATTTTTATGTCTACCATATAACTTCATCAATGCTATGGATAAGTCATATAAGACTTACAAAAATGTATTTTTATTTTGCAGGAATGCGCTTCGCAAAGATGCAAGTGATGTCTGGTCTCATCAGCATCCTGAAGAAGTACAGAGTGGAACTGGCTGATGGCATGCCCGAGACCCTGACTTTTGATTCAAGAACCTTCCTTACGCAGCCGAAGGACCAGGGTATCATGTTGAAGATGATTGAACGCGATGGCTGGGAAGGGAGGAAGTTCGTTCGAGATGCAAACCAGGCATAACTAAGCATTATATTAGAAAGAAAACGTCCTGGGGTATTATGAAGTGTTATGGTCATCACAGTTGCTATATGAGATGGTGCTATTCAGCTCGTATAGTTCCATCTCTCTTTCGCACTGGAACAAAGATGGCTCTACACGTCACGATAGTTAGGGCCGTGCGTCCATATAAAGTGTGGATCTTATAAGATCTCGATCGCATACAATTTGCTAACCTTCTCTATAACATGTTTAAGGGTAGAATTTTGAAACTTCTTTTTAAATGCACACTGATGACCACGATTTCTATCTTAACTGGTAAAGGCTAAAATAATTAATTAGTATAAAAATAATGGTCAATATGTACATGGCCATTACCAATGTATACGAATTTAGATTTAAAAAATAATGTTTAACCAAAATTATATTAGCTAACGATAATATTATATTCTAGCGCCCGCCAGCGGCTTCGCTTGCGTGATATTTTTATAAATTATAGCTTAAGTTACTCAGTGATAATATAGCATTCTGCTGGTGAAAGAAATTTTAAAATCGGTTCAGTAGTTTTTGAGTTTAATCCTTACAAACAAAAACAGAAATTTATCATATTAGTGTAGAAAAGTATTTTGTTTATCAATAAGGAACATGAACATACCTTTTGTTTATCAATAAGGAACATGAACATACCTTTTGTGAATCCAAAGTTTTTTTTTTTATAAAAGCATGAATTAGCTTGCACTATATACAGCCATACTAACACACTAATTCTACGTGCTACTAACATAATCTTAAGCCTTATTTATAAACTCAAGTTTTTGATTAAATACATATTTTTATTTATTTAAATTTTTATGTACACCTATAAAACAGACAAGAAGAAAGGAACAGAAAAATACATACAAAGGTGATGCTTACATATATGTATGTTTAGGTTAAATTATTTTTCTATGGGCCTGTGTCGCCTAAAATAAATGGTATTATTATTATTTTACTGCCATATTGTATATAAATACAAAAACATAACGAGAAAACAAAAAAACCGATCGTAAGATTCTAATTCCGGATTGAGGCTTGAAATGTTGCTAAATACATGACTAGTTTCCGCCAGCGAATAAATATATAAATGATATAATAAATATTATATAATAAATTATAGCCTATGCTACTCAGTGATAATTTATCATTTAACTGGAGAAATCGGTCCAGTAGTTTTTGAGTTTATTCATTGCAAAAAAAAAATACAAATCTTTTCTCACTATAATATTAATGTAGACAAAAGACGTTCCCAATATGTCGTCAAAAATAATGCCAAGACGTGTGCTCACCTCTTTGGTAATAACAAGCGTGATGATGACATAATACAATAAATACATGCTAATAACCTAAACGACAAAACGTCTCGACATTCTCAGCACACCTGATTTAGACGATAACAAGTTATTTATAAAGCCATTGTGAATTAATTATACTCGTAGTGGACTGCAACGTGCCAGCATGTCATTTGAAGTCAATTTGATTACATTATTCTTTATTTACATAAACAGAAAAACGGTGAATCGGTGCTCACGTGTCATAAATGTATGAATAATAAGATACTAATTGAATATAACTATGCAAATTTTTTGTTTATTGTTTTTTTTTTGTTAGGTGTTTGCAATTTATTATTTTATTTTTAGTACAGTATTCAATGTGGAAGTTTAGTAATGTCACTTGATAGGAAGTACCTTATATAATGTGTAAAAAATACGCTGTCTGATTCGTGAGGTTATTGTTAAGTGTTGTACTGAGAGTCTATTTATGTGGTAATTTTCAGGAAAAACGAAAAAAAAATACCCCGTGTTTTTTTTCAAAGGGGGATTTTACCGGGATCTTACATGGGGCGCGGGTGGTTGTCACTTAGCGGGTATCTACAAGTCATAACTTATGACCCCTATTGATAATTTGCAAATTGTTTATCGAATTAGGATAATTTTCGTAGTTACACGTGATTTTTAAATAGCAATAACATTTTTGTTTTCTATAATAATATGACTCTTTTTTTTTTTTGGTATTGTTATTGTGGCCCTATTCGGATCGGACAGATTTTTTTACACATTGTATACAGCATGTATCAGAAAGGAGCGGTCATATTTAAGGGTGTAGAAAAACTGAACAACTTTCTCCAAAGGACCAACATCATAATCGTAAAAAAAAACAATACTTTCTTTTCAGTGACAATCCGTCCATTGTAGTAAAAATAAAATAATACTTTGCTAACATCTAACAACAGATACCAATACACACTTATAAAAAAATGTTTATCTAATTGGAGCATTTTCCATCATCAACACCTAAGTTTTTTTCCCGCCAATCTTTAATACCCACAGTGTAATGCGTTGATCGGCATTACAGCAGAAAAATACACTATAACTAATAAAAAAAACAAAATAATGATTATCATGCCAAAAGGGCCTCAGCTCAGCATAATGTCAGATGACAACACAAACGCTGCTTACGTTGCTTTGGAAGGCCTTCCACAAGGTGGACCGATAAGGTCATCGGTCCACTTTGTGTGTCCCGAATCCTGCGGATTCCTGCGGCCTTCATCACCTGATGAAGGCCGCAGGAATCCGCTGGATTCGGGAAGCGCAGGTCTGGTCGGCGTGGCGATGCTTGGGGGAGGCCTATGTCCAGCAGTGGACGTCTTTCGGCTGAAATGATGATGATGATTTTGCTAACCATTTATTGAAACAGGTAAAAGGTAAAACGTAACTTACGTCCTAGCCTTTTCCCAACTATGAATGGGGTCGGCTTCCAGTCTAACCGGATGCAGCTGAATACCAGTATTTTACGTGGAGCGACTGCCTATATGACCTCCACAACTCAGTTACTGGGTAACACGATACCCATTAGTAAGACTGGTGACAACCGGGCTTCTGACGACCCGTAACGACTGTCAAAGATCTACAAATGACAGTCGGGACCAACGTGCTTTCCGAGGCACAGAGGGGTCTCGGTATGTAAAGACCGTCACCAATCCACGGACCAACCGCGGCAAGCGTAGCTTAACCTGATCGATGGACCCGTGCGGCTGTTATTACTTAGCCACGAGCTCCTCTTCTTCTCTCTACGTACAGCGGACTTCTTGGCAGAAAAATAGGCAGGCGTTGCGTTATGATGATAGGCTTTTTGCGTGTCTTCTGCCGGAGTCTGTGTTTCCTAATAACTTAAACCGAGGACATTTCAAGGCTAGAGTCAATAGGTTACTTCTTATTCTCGGTTCCTATAAACAAGGAAACGAATCGTTATGCATACTAATGGTATTTTTGTTATTGCCAAACTAAGGATATCAGTAGATTCATATTCCAGGGTCTACTATGCAAATTACACAGACAGGGTCAGGGTCTACTACTGCTATTTTCCCCCAAATTGTTTATTTTCGTGTTTTGTTCTTTCTTTGCGTCAGGTGTACCGCAAATAAACGTATTTTAACAACAACAACAACATTTTTTTTTTTTTTTTACGTTTTTGAACATTATTCTTTCTTTCTTTTCTTTCTTTCTTTTTCTTTCAAACTATGAGATATTTACTTCATGATTGGTAAATATTTATGAGACTTAATTTATTAAACTTAGGCATGGTATACCCACATTACGCTAGGAGGGCGCCCAATGGTACAATACCGCCACTCCTTTAAAAAGTGTGTCTAGAATTATCAAATACCTTTATTTAAAAATTCTAGACACATTCTTACCGAAGTTCCTAACCGTTTTTAACCTACTTCCAAAAAGGAGGAGGTTACTTGTTCGTCGCGTATGTGTTTTTTTTTTTTTTTGTATGTATGTACGCCGATTTCTCCGTCAGTTGTGGACTGATTTTAAAAATTATTTTTTTGTTTGAAAGGGTATGCTCCTAAATTGGTCCCATATAAACTTTATTAACTTTGCATGAATAGTTTTTGAGTAAACTTTAATAATACGTATTTTTCCCACTTAGTATGTGGATGATAACTTCCTGTCACTGTTATTTACATATGCAGGTAGTGGTATTCGAATTTGTGTGGAGTAGGTACCACAACTAAAAATGGAAAAACAAAAAATTAAAAAAAAAAAAAACAGCCGACGTCCAAAAAAACACTACAAAATGAAAAATAACGTTAATTTCGGAAGTCGGTGGCTAAAACGAAAATTCAAAACAAAAGACACCGACTTCCAAAAGTAAAGTAATTTTTCACTTTGTAGTGTTATTTTTTTTTTGTAAAAAGTTTTTTCATAATTCCTTCTCAGTCACAGATCCAGTAGTTTTTGAGTTTATTCACTACATACATACAAAAAATCTAATCTTTTTCTTTATAATATTAGATTAGTGTCGTATTTTGACGGACAGTACCTATAAAGCTTCGTGCAGACTATTGCGACGCGACACCGGTTATTGTTATACCGTGAAGTTTTCTAACAAATTGTATTGTTCGAGTCGCGTCGCGCCGTCGTGTCGCACTGTTCTGCACGAGCCTTAATGCGCCGCAGATTTTCTGTCAGACTCATGACCTTCCGGAAAGATAATATTTGTTATATCTATAATAATATGTGTTAATTACTATCATAACAGTAACTACTTAATTGGTACTGCAACTGAGTGGTCAGTGAGAACAAACACTTAAGTGTTTTCAACAAACGTGTGATTAGAATTTAATTACGCTCCTGACATGAGACTGCTTATTTGAATAACCGTTTAAAGTAATTTAAGTAGTCGTCAATACAATTGGTATTCGAAAAAAAAACTGCACCGTTATCTAAAGACTTCCGTAGTTTTTGTAAAGAGGTTCTGAGACGTTCAAGGTGTACGAGCACGTATTGATATTTCAGTTTTCTACATGACAACATCACGGATTATTTCCCCGAAGTGTTGGGCAGAGATGTACCTATAGAACACCCACATTTTGCCAACTATGTTTTTAAGTCCTATGTAATAGGGGGCGAGCGACCATCGACCGGGCACAAATCCAGACTCCGGGCTGTTACTGAGACATTTGCCCGACCTGGGAATCGAACCAAGGACCTCATGTTCAGCATTAGCGCTTGTTTGACTACTAGACCAAATCATGAAACTAGCACATAGTTAAACCAACACAAACACATGACCACACAAACACACAACAACACAAACACACACAACAACACATGAACACAACACAACACAACACAACACATCAACAACACAACAACAACACAACACAAAACACAAACAACACAATACAACACAACACATGATCATAAATCTGTGCTCAGTCGTATGTTTCCGAAACGTATGCTATTTTTGATGCCAAAATATCGAAGTTAGCAAGTATTCCTCCTGCGATTCATGTGTGCATTATGGTTTAGAGGCCGTTGAAAGCTGGGGGAGGTGATAAATGGTTTACCGTCTCATGTAGTCTTTCCCTCTGGGCCATTAAAGTACCAGGTTGTACATTACTTGCTGACAGCCACATATTTCTTTTAGCTGTGCCAAAATGTTGCCCGACCCGGGAGTTGAACCCAGAACCACATGCTCAGCAGTACAGCTTACGACCACTAGACCAGTGGTCGGCAAACCTCGGCTCGCGAGCCAGATGCGGCTCTTCGGCCTTTAGAGTACAAATGTCAATGAGTGCGAGCGTAGATACGCGCGGGGTCGGGGGTTCGGACAATAAGCAAGATATCAAGTTTTATTTAAAATTCGAACTAAACAAAGACTTATTTTCGAAGTATTTTCACCAAAAATTAACAGGACATCGAAAATTAATCATTTACTGTACCATTCGAAGTTTTCCAAGGTTTAGTTGTTAATAAGTAAGATGCCTTCATCATATTATTACCAGCCGATATGATGATAATAAAGGCATCCTACTTCTTAGCAAGTTAATTTCAGGAAGCGTTGTGGAGTGAAACAGGATGAAAGTTTTAAGGATTAAGAAAAGCGTATTGAGACAGTTTGGACACACAGAAAGGATTGTGTCTTATAAGAAATCTTAGTCGTTATAGTATTCATATTTGGCTCTATTAACTAATGAGTTTGCCGACCACTGAACTAGACCAAGGAGGCATTCGGTCAGTACGGTTTTCTAATAGCTTAAAAAAAAAAACTGACGGGGTCCGTAAGGGCTAATACCTGCCGGGGTTGCGAGTTTGTCCGAAAGGGATATCGCGACCCCGGCACACAGGCAACGGAAGGAACACGGGTGGGTCTTAGTCAGTTAAATTCGGACACACCCTCCCTGAGCGGGAGAAGTTATTTGATAAAGTCCCACCCTCAAAAATGCGATTTTCTAATTTCTAATAGCACGTTGTCTCTAGGAACATCTTTAGGTTAGTAACCCATAGTTCCGAGCTTTTCCAAGGGCTATGTTTCAATCGTCAGATCTGAAATATGTTGGGTTTAACTGAAAAATAAATACATATGTCGGGTTTTTCCATAATCTATTATCTATACTAATCTATATACTTACTGAATAATAATAAACCTGAAGAGATTGCTTTTTTGTTTATTTGGATGCGCTAATCTCGGGAACTGCCAGTCGGATTGAACAATATTTTTTTTCATTTGATAGCCTTATTCTTGAGGCAGGTTATAGGCTATTTAACATCACGCTACAACCCTAAGGAGCCGAGCAAAAATAATAAAGTCAAGAACGCTAAACGAAAATGAAGTAACACTGCAGGCGGGCGATGCGATGCGACGTAGGTCGGGGAACAAGAAATTTGACGCGGACGCAGTCATGGGCAGAAGCTAGGTTCTATATAAAAGCTATCAAACAGTCGTTTCGAAATCGTCAAGCTTGTGATTGAATAATAAGCTGTAAGCATAACTCTTCATAACCCATACAACAGAACACTTTTGGAATATCTAATACACCACTTAATTTAATCCTTAGCAAACTAGATATTTATTACACCTAATTTTAATGCTAAGCCACGCTGACAGGACTTATTTATTACATAGACAAAGGCGTCTTTCATGGTCAAATAAAGACGAATGTATAGGCAAAGTACGTATAAGTAACAGTATTATATCTTCATAGAAAACGGCCGAAACGACGCGCTTCTAAATCTCAGTGTAAATCAGTACGCAACAGTATCGAGTGTGCGCCAGTTACGCTTAGACGCGGAAGGTATATCTACCGAGCGGCCGTAAGTAATTATTTCAAACTGCCAAGATATAATACTGTAACTTTATTATACTGTGGTATAGGGTAATAATGGTGACTAGTACTTTGCATTCAGTGAATACGCTCTAGACGATTCTAACAATACAACAAACCTGCTAATATTATAAATGTGAAATTAATTTTGTAGGTTTGTTTCATAATCACGAACGGCTGAACGGATTTGGGTGACATTTGGCACATAGATAGTTTATAGCCTGCATTAACATTATAATGACATTTTAAATATTTCAGCCAATAATTTGGCAACAACGAATGACATTAATTATAATTTAAATTAGAAATTAAGACAATAGAGGAACCTCTTGCTTAATAAATGAAGATAATTTAAATAGTTTAAGTTATCAAAAAATTATTTAATATCTCACCTATCAATATTTCCGACATCATATTTACAGAATAAACAATTTCATATCACATAGGGTACTTTTTATCTCGGTAAATGACGTGCGTAACTACTACGACTATTATCAATTTTATATTTCTCACGACCCAATTCTGAAGTCCACGCAGAAGAAGTCGCGGGCAAAAGTTGTATTATCTATTTCGCAGTTGTTGATTCACCTATAACGGAAAAGTTTGCCAATTCTTAATACAAGACTTCGTCGGATATGGTACGTTCAAGTATGTTCATGACATATCCGCTGCTAAAAGCGGCATACGAATATTTACATTTACATGGTCATAAAACCTAACTTATTTACTCTAATAACAATACAAAAAACTTAGACTATAGACATAAACTAGACTCTATTAAAATACAAAATAAAAATAAAACACAACAACAAAAATATTTGTAGGTATATAAAACTAAATAAATCTAATATGTATTACCGAAAACGAGTCTTAGATCCGGTAAATGGCACAGAGTACCTACAAGTCTATGCCATGACTAGATATTAAGTAGGTATTTAATAAATTGTGAATTCAAATTCAAAAGTCATTTATTCAAACTAGGCTGATAATCAGCACTTTTCGAACGTCAAAATTACATAAGACAGTCCCCCAAAACGCCCACCCTTCACCACTTCCTAGTGCGTTAGCTGGGAAGAAGAAGTGGCGCAACAAACTCCCCAGCAGCACAGCTGTCTGTTCAGTTAGAAAGAAAAAAAAATGACTCTATATATAGTGATGATGACATACCTGGTAAAGTATCCTCATGTTTGCATACTTATCCTTTTTTAAACGCAATGGCATAAAAGCTGAGTGACGTTCATATACAACCATGCAACCAGCAGTGCTATTCTGTAACCATCTCACCGTGAAAACTTAGGTGAAGTGAGCGTGGAGTGAGCTGTCAATAGTGTCAATCTCTAGCATTAGGTGGAATGACAACTCACTCCACGCTCACTTCACCTAAGTTTTCACGGTGAGATGGTTACAGAATAGCACTGCTGATTACTGAAGGTACGACTGTTCAGCGGTCGATCACCACTACGAGTTTCAAAAAGGATACTGAAGGTTCGTAAGGCTCGTATTTTCACCGGCCGATCACCACTTCGAGTTTTATAAAGCATACTGAAGGCTCATATGTACAGCTGCCGATCACCACTCCGAGTTTCAGAAAGCAACAACTCAAACCATTTATTTCAATTAGGTAAACCATTTAGAGGCACTTGGTTACATCATCCATGTTTAAAATAGGTACATCCCCGGTGTCACACTCAAGCCTAAGTAAAAAGTCCTTTTTTAAAGCTACATGTACTATCAAAGAAGCAATTTCAAAACAAAATCCCGTGAACACGATGACCACATCTGTAACCAGCCCGGTTCTATAGTCGACACGTGTTTCACCTCTCAACGAATCAAGAGCTCGAGAGCCCAGAGCTCTGCTCTCGACGCTTAACGTGTCAACACCGGGTTCGCAACAAGTCAATCGTCATCCTGAGGATGCCTCATTGAGAAGTGAAACGCTTGTCGATTTCTTACAAGGTTCTTTATGAATCCTTAAGAACAATTAAGCGGATTAGGTTTGTAAATATACGTCGTCTATTGTATTTTACCTATAGTGACAAAAAAAATGGATATATATTCGGTTAAATATTTGTATGCAGACTGAGAACGACATTAGATGTACGAAGTTTAATTTATTGTCGTATTGTCGTTTCCACCTTTTTTATATTCATTTGTTGGAATTATTTCTGAAAATATATTGGTAATCTATAATTGGACGTAGTTAAGCAAAAAGGATCCAACCCACACTATGGGCGAAAATGAGTTATGTAACACTCTTTGTAGTCAAAACTTTAATATCTTAGATCTTTTAACTTTTATATCTTAAAACTTGAATATCTCAAAACTAACTCAGCGTGGGTTGGATCCTTTCTGTTTAACTACGTCCAATTATACACACATAAACCCCAAATAAGAATAAAAAAAATATGTTTTCCTGACTGTTTTAAATAACACTAATTAAATTAAGAACGGTTCTTTAAAGAAATCTTTTATTTTTCCCAAACCAAGGAAATGGAGAGCTACACCATGAATTATCTGAATTACAAATAAGAATGCATTATTTGTAATAAGTTACAAAATTTAATTATAAGTTAGGATAAGAGTTAGATAAGTACGTTATCGCAATAGGTTACCCTGTAATGATAGATGTAAGTTAGACAAAAAAAAAAAAAAAAAAAGTCTCTAGACACTAAATAAAAAACAAATCGAAATAAAAACAAAAAGATAAAAACTTAAACCTAACAACGACAAAAACGGCAAATAAAAAGATATGAAATAAGACATTGATGTCGATTTCTTTAGGTTTTCGTATAACCGGAGACACACGTTTATACGTTTTTAGTAGCCTTTTTGTCGAAGATGGGTGTAAAGTCTAATAAATAATATAATAAAGAGATTTTTTTTTTGTTTGTTTGTATTTTTGTTTGCAATTAATAAACTCAAAAACCACGGGACCGATTTAAAAAAATCTTTCACCAGTAAAATGCTATATTATCACTGAGCAACACAGGCTATAATTTATAAAAATATCACGCGGGCGAGGCTGTTGACAGAAGCTAGTTTCTAATATAAGTTTAAAAAGTCAAACTTCTGTATCATTACCCACCCGCGACGCGTAAGGTCAACCTCCAAACATAAGTTTAAGAAGCTCGGGGTGGAATGTACCCCTATCACTTATAATTACGAGTAGAAATGAAGATCAATGACTCTAGCACTTACAGTGGCTTATGGTAAATCCCTCAGGGAAGGGACACCGAACGCGAACTTTTGAAATTAAAACTTTTAACTAAACTACAAAAAAAAAACAACCATCATATTGGTGGCAAAAAAACGAACATTCATAACCAGACACCGACTTCCGAAATGAAAGTTATTCTTCACTTTGTACTGGTTTTTTTGGAAGTCGGTTGTTTTTTTTTTTGTAAAATGTTTTAAGTAATTTTTAATATTTTTGTTGTGGTAGCTACCCCACACAAATTCGAATACCACTACCTGCTATGTAAATAACAACAACAAGAACATATTATTATAATATCATCCAAATAGACTAAGTGGGAAAAATACTTATTATTGAAGCTACGAGTAATTAAAAAACTACCTAAGCAAAGTTAATACAATTTAAACGACCAAAAACCTACCAAACAAAAAAAAATAATCATCAAAATAAATTCATAGTTGGCGAAGACGTCGCGCAAAAAACATACAAAAAATCGAACAAAACAGTCGAATTGAGAACCTCCTCCTTTTTGAAGTCGATTAATAAAATAAACGTTGAAGTCACTTCTTCCTTCAAATGTACCATCAAAGAAGTTCATAATATCTAACCAGTTGGAAAACAAAATCCCGTGAACATGATGACCGCATCTGGACCACATCTGTTACCGGCCCGTTCTATAACCACCGAGCGCTGCAAGCAAGAATAGTCCTTACGGTGGTTAGTTATGAACTGCTTTGTTGGTACCTATTAAAATAACATGTACTAATGGCGTGACACATTAAGGGGACCACAGGACCTAAACGTGCCTAAACGCAAGTTTTATAATGCGTAAAAGTATATGATCCACTGCAGTAAACAAAATCAGAAAAATATATGATATTCTTCAGGATATATGCTAGTATGATAGTGTGTTGAAAATATAATACAACTAATTTGATACGATAGAAAAAAATCATGAAGATACCTCTAAAAATGTCTTTTAACGATTAAAAATCATATTAATTTAAATGCAATCATTCTGATTTTTTGTCAGATTATTCTACAAGCTACATATTAGCATAATAGTGTTTTAATTTTCCAGTCCAATCAATAGATTTTTTGTAAATCGCTAACTGCTTCATATTTTGCAATAAATTACCTGCGTCGTGTCATTGCGCTTCTCTTTCATTTCTATGCAGTCCGACAGTGACCGCGCTTTAGCTGTTGTAAGCCTCTTAAGTTAACTGTACACACGGCCGTCGCACCCTGGGACAGTCGGCACCGCTACCCCTGCTGACTGACTGATATTATAACCGCAACATGATAGACAAGAGAACATTAAAGTTCGTCACGCTATAAGGAAGAATGAGGATACCGTAACACGTTATTCTGGATCTTGGGAAGCTTGGCTCGCAGCGACGTAAGCATGCCGCGTCGCTGCTGCAGAGGGTCCGGGGCAAAAGCCTCCTGAATGTCATTGCTGGAAAACATGATTGCCCGCTCGTCCATTATTTGTCTAACCTGCATATTTACTTACATAGTTATTAAGGTTAATGTTTACTTACAAATAATGTATGTTCTTCTGAAATAAAATTATTTATTACATTATTTAATTTAAGTGCTGGGGACTGCCAACGCGTGGTTTTGTAGAAAAACGACATAATCTTGCTATTTTCGCAATCCGTGTAGCTACCTCGCGATGTATTTGAATAATTTTGTAGGCGTTTGATACCCACACAAACACCATAATTCATAAAAGTAAATTAATCGTCATTTTAAAATTATTATTTAATTTTTCTATACTGACAGAGACAAATATGGCTGTTCTAATAAATCAATTCTGCGCAACCATTTTAGCATACCTAATTATAAATAATAAAAAAACCTTGGGCAGGAGTGGGACGGCGAAGGTTATCAAAAAAAATATATTAAATTATAGCTGGTAGCTGTCAGCTGTGAAGTTATTTATACTTTTTTTTTGCTAATCCAAAAAAAATAAAAATCGCATTCCACAATCCAGAATCCATTTTAGTTCCGCATTAAATTGTGAACAAATTATACCTACGTATTATTATTTTATAAACTTAAAATAAGAAAACCGATAGCATAGTTTATTTTAGCAATTTCATATTTAATCATTTTAAAATAATTAAAAGCAATTTGTCGATGCTACAACAATAAACTTTTAAGAAAAAAATATAAAACTTTTACTATTGGCCTCGGCCTCGGCCTCGTCTTGAACAGACGTAAGAAATAAATTATGACTCGAAAGCATAGTATGTATTTTGTCTAAGCAAAATCACATTTTAGTAGTACATATTTGTAGCTTCTCCTCTCGTGTAGCACTTATAATACGCAAATCCAGGAGCTACGGGCTACGCTTTCTCGTAGCAAGCGTAGCAGGGAACGTAGGCCCTTGAGCGAAACCTGTTAATGATTTCATTTCAACAACGGTGACAGATCATTCAGAAACAAAAAAAATTAAGAAGTTTTCTTCTCAACTTAGTATGTATTGATACATGTGTTATATACATAAAACGTCCCTACACGTAAAGTGGCCTTTTTTTTATCTCCTCTATCCTATTGTGGGGGTGTCATTGGAAAGGTCGTTCAAAAATATTGTTGGTGTTTGAAAGCCATTTTTTAATTTAGGGATCCGTTTGGGAAATATATTTAAATGCTAAATAGCTTTAAAGTGCTAATTTTTGTTAGAATACTCTAACAAAAATTTGCACTTTTTTTTTTTACTGTTTTTTTCTTTTTTTATTAGTACAACCATTTAGCTGGCAGGGCAGACACTATACAGTCTGCCCTGCCAGCTAAATGGTTGTACTTAGATTTATGAAAAAAATAAGTATATATAGAGGACCGGTTTTGGTACCTACTCGGATTGGTGATCGCAAAATGTTTACCATATCATAACCTACAACAAAAAGGACTTTTTTAAAGCTATCGGATGTTACAACAGCAACAAAAATAAAATGTCGCAGTTTTACTGTAACAATTCTATATTTTATTACCCAATAAAACATTTCCAACTACACTCCAGGGATTCTAGTATACCAGTAAAAATGTGAGCGGTCCTTTTTAAATTAAACTTATGTACCTATAGAATAAATAAATAAAAACTTGGAATAAAAACTAACAAGGAATTTATTGAATTCTAACCTTGACAGTACTGACTTAACAAGATTTAAAGTAGGTAAAGCTTTTTCTGGTTATTTAAATGCTAAGAGTGTTCATTCTAAAAGATGACAAGGTCACAAATAGCTGTCAAATATTTACCTGTTTTGATTAATTTGGCAATATTACTGTACGAAAATATGAAATATCGCTAACTTGCGAACTAGAATATGATTAATCATGAATTGCAATTATAAATTGCAATAATTTATGAAAATATTATGTATGTAAGAAAAAATCTACATATTTTTAATAAAATAAGCGATAGACATAATTTTAATACTAGAAATAAAGATAAAATAGATCAACCATTTTTCAGATTATCTAAAGTATCTTCATCTTTTATGGGGTACTGTGTTAAATGTTACAATAAAATACCTTGTGATATATTACAATTAAATGAAAGAAAATTTAAAACTCATATTAAAAGTACACTTTGTAAACAAGCATATTACAAATTAGAGGATTATATCCAAGATAAGAATGCTTGGAAACATGCTGGTCCTGCTCCATAGGATAATCTAGAATCTAGACAAAATCAAACTGGTTGCTAATTAAAGTTGTATGAATTATTATTTTTAGTATATGACATTGATTTTACATTCTGTGATTACTTCCTCACACACTGACTTATTAATTGTAAAATTTTAAGAAAACCGTCTACTTTTACAATGTTTGTAAATATGTGAGAACCATGCATCTATCACATAAGTAATTAATTTATCTTTCGTTGCTTCATTTTTATTAATTCTTCTTTTTACCTATTGTGGTAACGTTTTTTTTTTTTTTTATTTGCATCGTCTTCACATATAATTATGTAACTAATGTACGTGCATATGCAAAATATTGTAACACATTTTAAAAGAGTAACGGTGGAGTTTCTTGCCCATTCTTCTCCATACGAAAACTACCTTTTGGAAAGGGCGACTAGAATCAATTCAATTTTTTTGTAAACTTTGACGTTCAAAAGTGCCTTACAGGGGCCTATTTGAAATAAATGATTTGACTTTGACTTTGACTTTAAAACTGAATTTGATGTTGTAACCGTTTTAGGATTAAGAAAGGCATTTGGAAAGTTTCAAAATACGTTACGATATTAATTATTGCACTTCATAATCAATATTTTTAGTTCACTAGTTAGCCACTTTCAGATTGCATGCTCTTAAGATGTTATTCCTTGTAGTTTAATTCCTAATTATTATTGCACCCAACACAATTACAGGAAAACCTATAAGAAGTCGATGGTCTTAAAATAACATAGTAAATCTCTCAATATTGTGCGTACAAACTTACATTTGTAGTTGGAATGTATGGGAGAACATGGTTTTCAATTACAATGATAAGTTTGTTCTTGGGATTGATTCATCCCTACTACGGAACCCTTCATTATGCGCGGTCGGCCAACTAAAAAAAAAAAAATTGTTACCCAATGTGCAAATCCAAGTTATTAAATATCTGTGCCAATGCCAGAATGCAGCATAGCATCCGGACGGACTGGACTTTTGAGGAAAGCAAACGACAGAATTGATGTCGTGTGAAATCGGTTCACATTCCCCTGTAAAAATTGTTTAAATCCGGGCACTGTGACTCTAATTTCATAGCGACGTTTTAGTATTGCCGTCCATTGACGAAATCTCCTGTGTATATGACGTGACCACCCCCTAGAACGCAAACAATGACTTTGCTAAATGTCAACATCATGTCCACTTATATACCACCTATTTATAGTTTCTGCAATGTAACTCGTAAACGTTTTATTTACAAATAAACAAAACACTACACATTACACTTAATGATAAAATTGCTCCCTTATTTTTATAAGTGGTAGTTATTATTTTGCAAAGAGTTAATAAACTTTTCAGTCCCATTAGATTTAGTAGAACCTTGCCAGCATTTGTTTCGTGTTTAGCCTGGCCGTGGGTCATAGTGGACCATCCGGCCTACGTTGTCATACAAAGCGAAGCTAAGTACATGCGTAGTTTAGTAGTGGGCTGCTGTGGGGCTGCGCCTTTAGGATTGAATGAGCAACATTGGTGCCGATTCTCTTGTCACGAATGCCTCTAAACTAGACTAAAAATCGCTAAAATTTAGTTTATTCCTGTCAAACGACGATTTCCCATTCTGAAGTAGACTAAAGTAACACAACTTAACTATATTTTAGTTTGACAGCACTAAGATAGTACTGAGTTTTTAATTTAGTGAAAATGGCAATTTTGCAATTCTGAATTTGACCTTTTTCACCTAAAATTTTGATTGTAAAAAACCAAACCAGACTAAACCTGCCGCTGTTGCTGCCCCTGCTTTCGGCTGTCGCTGAAAACTAGCGCTGGGGCTCTGTCTTGCATAGGGTCGCTGCATTATGCTGAGCGATGGCAATGACATTACTTGAATGTAATGACATTACTTGAATGTAATGACATTAATTGAATGTAATGACATTACTTGAATGTAATGACATTACTTGAATGTACTGACAGTGGGGTGGTAGGAATGATGATATGATCTAAATATTTTAATAGTTTTAAGTCAATATTGGAAGGAATGATACTTATATTGATGTCATTATTACTGATAGTATCTGGTCCGCTATGCAGTAAATATACTGCGCAGTATTACCTCTCTAAGTAGGTATCTTCCTATCTCGTGTCGCTTTAGTTAACATTGTACTTAGGTACGTGCTAATTAATATCCTATTTGTGTTATTATGTAATAGTAAAATTATATACCAACGTGAACCGTTTACTATTACATGTTTTAACATTATAGATATTGTCACTTTTGTTTCGCTAGCGGGACTGCTGACTGTGAGGCCCTTTTTTTTTTTGACTCGGCGGAGCGGGAGGTCGTGTCAGAATCTTACCGACTAAAACCCACCCGTGTTCCTTCAGTTGCCTGTACATTGCCAGGGGCCACGGTATCCCTTTCGGACTTTCCCGTGATCCCGGCAGGCATCGGTCCTTGCGGACCCCTTCCGTTGTGCTGACATCTCTTTGAGGCGCGCGTGGAATCGGCCTGCGATTCCCGACGCCCAGGGCGTCTCCTGTGGCGGCTAGGGGCGTAAGGGTGCGATATTTGCCTCTCCCTCACGCGCTCCGTCTCCTCCTTTGCGAGCATTACTGCTTCGCAGAAGGAGGTGACGGCTTCCCACGCCCTCTCGCTGCGTAACATGGCCTGGACCAGGGCCGGACGCGAGAGATCACTGCCTCCGATCGCCTCCACAAGGACGCGGCGGTGCCCCGCCCAAGCTGGGCAGACCTCCACCGTATGCTCCACCGTGTCCTCCGGGCGATCCACACAGTGATGACACCCGAGCGTTTCCTCCCGCCTTATGCGGAACAGGAACCTCCCGAAACAAACTTGTCCGGTGAGGACCTGCGTCAGGCGGAAGTTGAGGACGCCGTGGCGCCTCTCAAGCCACTCCTCAAAGAGGGGACTTATCGCCGCAATTGTGGCGTGCCCAGACTGTGAGGCCCTGGGTTCGAGATTACACTTACTTGCTTAAAAATACGATAAAAACAAATTAAATTTATTTTTTATTTTTACAATAGTGTCCTCTTTTATTAATGTATGTCAAACTTCATCATTTATTTTTAACTACTCTTCGTAGATATAACTGCTTGAGCGCATGATTAGATTTATAATATTAATAAAATGTAATTGTTTTGTAATTTGTCTATTGTAAAGGCGAAAAAAACGTCAATGAATTATAACGTTGCTAAATAGAAGAGTACAACTGTGATGTAGTATGACAACTAAAGTGACAGGTATTACGTTTAGTCGGTTATTTGACAGCTGTCTCGTCACGTGCTTTTGTTTACCTTTATTTAACTACCTAAACCTATGGAGTATAGTATCATATCAGCACAAAAATAGCATTATTATCTTGATCCTCCTACGTACGTTAGTAAATACATAAATAGGTATCATTAATATCACCGTTATCAGTTTCATTACCAATTTAATATTGATAATCGATGTAAATAAACTTGAGAGGTTGATATCACTACATTGTCCTGATAACGAGACACGTTGTTCATTGCGTGGTTCTAAAAATCTGTCTGATAGTACGCACACTTTTATTTTATTTTTTTCGTTTAGTAAATTGCCAAAGAACTCCACCCGCTCTGGGCGGAGCGGAAAGGCGTGCCAGACTCTCACTGACTAAAACCCGCCCGTGTTCCTTTAGTTGCCTGTACGTTGCCAGGGGCCACGGTATCCCTTTCGGACTTTCCCGTGACCCCGGCAGGCATCGGTCCTAGCGGACCCCGTCAGTTGAGCTGACATCTCTTTGAGGCGCGCGTGGAACACAACCATCGACCTGGGCCTGATCCTTATCGGACAGCGAGCTACCCATTGCTCACCGTCCGCAAGCCCGCGCCTACGGTGGCCGGGAATAGTCCTGCGATTCCCGACGTCCCGTTCACCCCAATTGCGTAACACATTTTCAATCACAATCTGAATTGTTTAGAAGGGTATTGCTAATCCATTGCTTCATAATGTTCGAAAAATTTGTCTGCCCAACAACGTAAATAACGCAATGAATGTTGTTCAACTGTCAAAATGAAAGCCATTGCTACTGTTAAATTATGGTAATCCAAAAATATAGATTATGATGTAAATAAATTTATCCAATTGCCAATTTGTAGTGCCACAAACTAAACGCACATTACAAAAAAAAACAATACCACTTTACTAATTAGCCAAAAGCCTCGTATCCATTATTAACACAGAAAAGTTTGACAAATTTTATCTATTGCTTGCTGTCAGGGTCAGAGGCCAAAGACAATTTACTATAATTACATAATGTGTTGCGACATTTACAAAATGAAATCAAACAATCAAACCTACAAAATGCTGATTGCAAAGTGGGAAAATAGCAGTTTGTGTAACAAGTAACAACAATAACAAGCGAACAATATTACGGGCGGTAGCGTTAGGTGGAATAAGTTTTTTCTATAATAAGGTTGCCTAACCAATTCAGAAGGCGGGCCAAAATTTTGATTCCGAGTTAGCCGCGAATCTAGTAAATAAAACTTGCATACGGTTATGATAGATACCAGATATATATTATGCTAGCTATTAAAATGAAATAAAACTTTAAGTTACTCATTGTTTGAATAATATTAAAAAAAACTTTACTGATACAACAACTTATCAATATTTGGCTATCAATACTGACCCGCGGCGGGTTGAGCAGCCTTGAGTTATTTTATACCGGCTGAAAACCATAACAATAATAGTTTGCCCTTAGTGCTTTAGATCTTATCTATTAGCAAAAAAATACAAAGATATCTTATTAATATTTTAAATAGTTTTTTTCTAACGAACACCAATTTTTTCACCAGTTGTTATCAACTAGGCACAAATCCAGACTCCGGGCTTCTTCTTCTTCTTTTCGTGTGGTTAATGACTAACCTGGTGTCAGAGATTTAAAGCCGCCCATGGGCCTCTGACTTGGATATCTCCTCACGAAGTTTTCTTTCACCTTTTTTGAAGCAAGTGATAATTATACAATACGCACATGAATCCGAAAAATCAGAGGTGCGTGCCTTGGGTTCGAAATCGAGGCCTATGACTTTGCAGTCCAACGGTCACACCACTAGGCTATCCCAGCTCACTCAGGGCTGCTACTAAGAAATTCCTGATGGAAAACCTAACAGCACTTTGCCGGCCCTCGGGATTGAACATAACAAAATAAGAATAATCATAGGAAACCTCATCTAGTTTGACAAAATATGATTGGCGTGTAAAAGTGTTTGTACAAACATACTTACAGAAATAAAAACATTTATCATTTTAGTGGTATAAGGAACAGGGTTTAAATTATATGGGGATAAAAATAAGGGGGCTATTTTGATTTCGGGGAAGTTATATTGTATGCCGTTCGCGCGGTAAACTTTAATTGCGCGATGCAGGATTTGTGTGACGTCAGGTCTTTGATGCGTAGTTCGCATGTAGCGATGTAGATGCCGCCACATCATTTATCATCATCATTTGCCTAGCTTTTTCCCAACTATGTTGGAGTCGGCTTCCAGTCTAACCGGATGCAGATGAATTTTTCGTAGAACGAAACTTTTAATAATCTATGGGAGCAACTGCATATCTGATATCCACAACTCAGTTATGGGGTAACACGATACCTCTTGGTAAGACTGGTAAAAAAAATAAAAATATTATATATAAATGAGCAAATATTATTAACAAACATGACATTTCAGTTTTTACATTATCATTTCTCTATTTACTCAATTTATCTTTGTTTGTTTACAAACAAATACTTTTTATCTAAGTAAATACTCTAAGTACCTTTATGTAAACTTTTATGGAATTATAGAGTAATTGACCGTATTAGTAATACACCATACATGTAGCGCCGTCAGTTGGAACTGGTAATCTCTTAGCTGCCATGGCTTATTTTAATTTACTTATTAATGTTTTTGAAATGATGTTTTTTTTTTATCTTTTTATTACGGACGCTTCTAACGTGCACGTCTTTCTACATTGTTCTCACATGTATAATTTCAAAAATGTTTGATTTAAAATTGTGTCCGTGGAGTTTCTTGCCCGTTCTTCTCCATAGGTACCTTGGGTACCTTGTTTCACTTTGGAATGGGCAACTAGCTTCATATTTCTGACTGACCGACTCCTTGACAATTCAAAATTGTCTGTAAATGGATTAATTGAAATAAATGCTTAGTGTTTGAGTTTGAGCTCCCATGTTTGTATATGTACATATATTGGGTTCTCACCTATGCGATTGGCGTTTTTTTTCTCACAAATAGAGAACCTCTTCACTTCTATGATTTAAAATATTCATCAATTGCTTGGTATTATATCGAATAATGACCATCATAAACAACTACCAATAGTATTAAAGATCTTATTACTTATAGTTTTCTAAACATTAAAAATACCTTAAAAATGACTCCTCAAGTCATTTTTGTTAGCAGAAATGACCACTATTCGATTTAACTTAGCTAAAACTTATTTTTGTCACTTAATCTAAGTGACATATTACGTTATCTTAGTTTCTAAACACGACGAAAAAAAAACCTGCCTTTTCCTACATTTTGACGAGCTATGCGAACATAAATGTAGGGAACAGCTGTTTTGTTTTTCGCGGTGACGGTGTTGGTTCCATAGTGAAAGTTGTTCATAATGATGAGTACAATGACCCCTTAACAGGTGTCGCATGAATTCAATTTCAACCTGTATAAATTAAGAAAATGTTAGTATGAAAAATGCAACTTCTTTCAAATTCTCCATACAAAACACTGATTTCATAGGTGGGGACCTAATATAAAACTATACTCTATTTATAATAATATTAGACAAAAGCCCACCAAGGCACGTATAATCACTAGAATATTGTTTTACTTAGAGTTTTAGCTCATATTGATCCTCCTATTTAATATAACATAACCGGGAGGTTATATTACAATAATAATAATATAACTTTTTGTTGAGCTGCTTAAATTTTGAGTTGAGCTGCACGGTCACTGACAAATGCGTGCACTGACTGGATAGGTCCACTCAATCTGTGTGGTTCTTTCCTCAAAAGACCATTTTTAGACACCAATCTACATAATCTTCACATGATCTGACCAAGATTATGTCTGGACTTTAAAAGAGACTGTGACCTCTGAGAGTGTTTCGGCCTTTCTTCTCGGAGTAGTCAGATAGGAAACGCTGACCTCATCTAGTTTAAAAATAATATGTTTGACGTGTAAAAGTGTTTTGTACAACCTATTTACAGAAATAAAAATCATTTATCATAAAAATTAGCTCAATCTGATAATCGAACCCAGCCTCATGCTGAGTAGTAGCGCTTGTGACCACTACACCAACGAGGCAGTCGAGTTCTTTAGTTGTGAAAATCTTAAAACTGGTATTAGCGCTATCTATATTCTGTAGGCCAGCACTACGCGAATACATAAGTTTACCCCCTACCCAAAAGTAGCTCAACACGCCATTAGAAGTTTTCACTTCAAAAAGCCTACAATTCGGCCCGCTATTTTATGACATCATTGACCTTTGCAACTACAAGAACATTTACATCAACTAATGATGTCAAAAACAAAGATATAAAGCATGCAAGCAAGATCAAGCAACAGTCACTGTGACAAATTATTACTTTTGTTTAAAAAAAATATTGTTTGTTTACATTAATTGCTAAAAATATTACCAGTCAGAATGACTATTCACTTTTTAGATCCTGAAGAAATCTGGCATAGATAAGTATTTACTGTCTTGCTTAAGTTACAGGGTGTGTAATAATTATTAATGTGTAATTATTATATCTGCCGGTCGATTCTGTAAAAATATCAGCGTGAAACTTAGGTGAAGTGAGCTGTCAATAGTGCTAATCCCTAGCATCCTGCCAGTCGATTTGTGACAGTCACGCCATCATGCGTAAGAAAGCGGCTTCCCTACTGCAACGTTTGCGTAGCGCTCGGAACGGCATCCTGAAAATGATTGCTAGCAGAGTGGACTGCCCCATCCAAAGGCATTGGGTAGAATTAGGTATAGGTTTATGTTAAATAGAATTAAGTACTAACAACAATAACATAGCATGTAAGCACAGTTTGTTACTAACCACTAACTACGTATGGACTGTTTAGGTCTGAAATAAAGATATTTTTTTTTTTTTTTTTTTTATAGAGTAGTCGCAACCGGCGCGGCGCGCGCTCATGTATGAACGTAAACGCAGCAAAAGAAGTATGTAAGGATCGTAGAAGGTAGCGTTCTGAGGGTCTAGTGTGAGTTTCGTTTAACCATCTCGATTTTACGCATCGACCGCGTTCGGCGCTCCGATTGGCCCATCACCAGTGAAGGCCAGTGAAGGGCCAATCAGAACGCCGAACGCGGTCGATGCGTAAAATCGAGATGGTTAAACAAAACTCACACTAGACTCTCTATAGTTTCTGTCTCCCTATAGTAGAAAGATTGAGTTTACATATGTATGTGTAATTTACAAGACCTTTATCGTCTGCAGAGATTTTTATACAACATGCAGTCTCAGACCAAATAAAAAACCAAGATATAGCGCTGCGAACAATACAGTGAAGCATGCCAAAACTACACCTCCGCTCTGTGCATACACGCTCACACGCACGCGTTTACAACCGTTTACAATCAAACTACTCCTCACTAAGTGCACTCATGTTTACGATACAGTCCTCACGTCACTGTTGACAGCGCTATGTCTTGGCTTTGTATTTGGTCTGAGCATGCAGTGTTCTGTTTCTGTCTTAACCGGTAAAGCCCTGGGTGACCCTCAAGCACGTCAATTAGCACGTTAATTAGTTGTTTATCAGGGCTTTACCGGAAGACTAAATTTTCCAGTTTTGCCTAAAAAATTCCTTGCAAACACGTTAGTTCGGTAGTCAATATAAACAGGCTCCAACGAGAGACATATTCAAGGATACAACAATATTTATACACACTTATTAAAAAAAAAACATGTTTATAAATCACAAATAAAACTGCGTACACGCATAGACTGGTTGAACTACCGTCGGAATTTTGGCAAATACAAAAGCAAGGCTTCTATCACGGGGGAACCACACCTGATGTATTTTATAGGTTTTTTTTTTCAAGTCTTATTGATTTATTTTTTACGTAGGTATTTGGAACGAGAATGGAAAATCGTATAAACCTATATCCAATACAGTCAAAACCGTTTATAACGACTTTGCTTAAAACGACGTACCGGTTATTACGACGTAATTTTGAGGTCCCAGCATTTCTGTTTACTTAACATAGTTTTTGGTTATAACGACTATCGGCTTTAACAACCGTAATCCGACAGGCCCTTCGAAGACATATAAACGGTTTTGACTGTACGTTCATTTTATAACTCACCTTGTATACATTGTTTTGTTACTAAGTATAAGCGTTGATATGCTAATTATCGATAACCAAACACGAATCGAAGAAAAATGCAACGTCATAGGACATGCGTGACCTCTGTCACCATACTTACAGCACTTTTGGAGACATTCCCGATAACAAGAAAGCTCCCATTTAAATATTTTAGAGCTAACTGTTGCTCGCGACTTCATCTGCGATGAAGGATGAAAAGAAAACTATGTCCTTGGTTTAGAAACGTGCCGCCTCGCCAAAAAGAATTTAAGGTTATTTGGAGGTTCTATTGAAACCTCCACAACAATATTTTTTATTTTTATAAAAATTATTTCTATTAGGTAAGTTTAAAAAAAAACTACTTATTTACGGATGGAAGAGCGAGCCCAGAGAGCTTGAGACATAAACCTCGAAAAATGAAAAAGTGTCTCCTGTGAACTGTTCTCCTCCTTTCTACCTACCTCTACATTTCATTAATTACCAACCTTTTTATGAAATTTATGTCATATTACAAAATCGTTTAAAAACAATGTATGTATATCCGGCGGAGGGGGGGTTACTAAACCTGCCCTCCTCTCCCCCTCCCCCCACCCCTTATCGAGGCGACACGTTTCTAAACTTAAACCCCATAATCTTTATCTACTTTAGTTTGTAATAGCAGGCGGTCGTCAGAAGCCCGAAAGTCTAACAACCAGTTTTACCTAGGGGTATCGTATTACCCAGATACTGGGTTGTGGAGGTCAGATAGGTTCAGCTGCATCCGGTCGACTGCTAACGTACTGTACCCAAGAGACTGGCGGCATTGCCACGTTGTATGGCTTGCTTACCCTCTGGCCAAGGTAAAAGCCAGCCCTTGGGTCACGGGAAGTGTCAACCAGCCATTTGGAGATTTCGTGGAGCAAACCATGAGCACTAGCAATGGAAAACACTTATATTTTGTCCCACTTTGGGGTTGAAGTATCACTTAATTGTTATCAAGTGCAATCGACACCTATCAACATTTTGTATAACAATCACTAGCGGGAAATTCCTTAAAACTTCTGAATACATTGTCTTCCTCAAGTATAACGAGCTCTTTATCTATAATACTATAAATATCCAAACACACTTGTCTGACATAAACAGATTCCTCGAAACTTCAACATGATCGCGTTACTATTGCTCGCCACGCTAACTCTGATCTTCTACGCGATCTACCTCACCTCTAAGCGAAAGTTCCAATATTGGGAGGACAAGAAAGTGCCACATTCACCACCGGTCGCGTTTTTCGGAAATTTCTCCGAATATATTTTGCAGAAGACTTACTTAGGACAACTCACACAGAAAATATGCCAGAAATTCCCGAACGTGCCGTACATTGGCGCCTACTATGGCACGGAACCCACCCTCATCGTACAAGATCCGGAAGTCATCAAGCTTGTAATGACGAAGGATTTCTATTTCTTCAGCGGCCGTGAAGCCTCCAACTACACACACAGGGAGCTGATCACACAAAATCTTTTCGCCACTTATGGCGATAGGTGGAAGGTGCTACGTCAGAACCTGACTCCACTGTTCTCCTCAGCCAAGATGAAGAATATGTTCCATTTGATCGAGAAGTGTTCTCACGTGTTCCAGAAAATACTCGACGAAGAAGTGCAGAAATGCAATGAGATCGAAGCGAGGATACTGGTGGCGAGGTACACGATGGACTGCATTGGATCCTGCGCGTTTGGCGTTGACACAAATACGATGGAAAAGAAAGAAAACAATCCATTCAGACGCATGGGTGATGTTATCTTTGATACTCATAGGTTTAGAGCATTCAAGAATGTTCTACGCGCTATCTGGCCGGCCATCTTCTACGCACTGGGATTCAAATTGTTGCCGGCAGAAGTTGACCATTTCTTCAATGATTTGTTGACAAGCGTTTTTAAAGGCCGCAATTATACGCCGACGTCGAGGAACGACTTTGTTGATCTCGTGCTGAAATTGAAGACCAACCATTCGATGACAGGCGACAGTTTGAAGAATATGAAAGCTGATTCAGGAAATAAAGTTAATTTAGATGTGGATGACGATCTATTGGTGGCACAGTGCTTCTTGTTCTTCGCAGCGGGATTCGAGACTTCGGCAACCACTTTGAGTTACACTTTGTTTGAGTTGGCGAAACATCCCGAAGCTCAAGAACGACTGTTAGAAGAGGTGGACGATTACCTGCGTCGTCATAACAACGTGCTGAAGTATGAGTGCATTGCAGAGACACCATATATGGAAGCGTGTATTGATGAAGCTCTTCGTCTGTACCCAGTACTAGGAGTGCTAACTCGCGAGGTGATAGAAGACTACACGTTCCCATCAGGACTGAAGCTAGAGAAGGGTCTCCGTGTGCACCTACCAGTGTACCACTTACAGCATAACCCGGAGTTCTTCCCGGAGCCAGAGCAGTACCGTCCGGAACGGTTCCTGGCGGAGGAGAAGCACAACATCAGGCCGTACACATACATGCCGTTTGGTGATGGTCCCAGAATTTGTATCGGTAAGTGCTAATTTATTATTATTTTTCGGCAGTGATGAATACGAACTTACAATGAATCTCTTGGTTTTGGTCACCTTTGGGAAATGGCTGTATTCAATCTGTAAGAGAGAAGCGGTTCTTCAATGTATTTGATAAGTAAAGTTTTGTTTAATGTGATTGCCATTTATGACGTAAAAAATGAGAGAGCACTTATCTAAGCATGGGGTGGTAAGCTAAGTACCTTTAAACCTATTTCACAGTAACTATATTATTCTCATTCAAAAGCAATCAGTTGGTACCGTTTACGTAGTAACCTTATCTAATGTGTGTTACCGGTGGGATTGAGTATAACCAAACTCGCTTAAATATATAAAAAATACAAGACAAGATAGAAGTTGTTTTGGATCTCTGACATTGAACCTGCTAGTATTCAAAACATAATTTTTACTGTAGTCAGTGGTATAAATATTTACTTTTGATAATAATGACGCACGGCATCGTTATTAAGGAAGTTACCTTCATGATTGTCAATCAGTTAAAATTTTGGATCAAAACTTTTGATGAGCGCATGACGAACTACTACGAGGCACTGACATCTAAAACAATAAAAGCGTCATGGATTTAATTGTTATTGCCAGATGGTTTAAACTTGAATTAGCAAGCTTTTATCAACTAGCATGTTAAGGTTCCTCACGAAATACTGTGATTCAGTTAGGACCAGAGATTAACTTATGTTTTTAAAGTTTGACCGATACCGCTGTACCGCGCATGCGCGGCGAGGTGGGGACGCGTTAACGAATGAGCGACGGGACGTCATGAGCGTTGATGAACGAGCGGCCTGCACTGCCACCCCGTGTCGCCGCGCATATACCTCAAGCGCTAACAGCTGTCTCGGTCAAACTAAAGCTGCTAATAGTGTTCGTCAATATAAAACAAAAGAAGCCGCTTCGCTTGCCAGGTTTTTGAATTCGCAATCTTACTGCCTAAAGCTATGCTACTCGAAATATTCTCCATAAAAACGTAGTGGGGTAATCACTCCATTGTTTAACATCGTACGTACAAAGTTAAGCGTGATATCGATATCAATTCAAATAATTTACAATCATTGTCTTTTTCAGGTATGAGATTCGCAAGAATGCAAATGGCGGCCGGTCTGATAACACTACTGAAGAAGTACCGCGTCGAGCTGGCTCCAGGCATGAAGAAACAATTGACGTTCGAACCTAGGGCCATTGTGACACAGCCTGATTCCCCAATCAGACTGAAGTTTATTGAAAGAGAGGGCTGGGAGCAAAGGCTATTGAAGTCACCTTGAATTTTAAGAACATTTTGGTTTTAAGTTATCATCGTAATTTGTCCCTGGATTCTAAGCAGGCCAGAAGCAGATTTAGGAAAATCAACATTTGCAAGAGTCCATCAATGTTCTTTTTTTTTAAAGAACTGTAATTAAATAATTAAAGAGGTTATTATTTTGTTTAAAATAACGTTAATATGAGTAGATAATGTCATATCAACTCATAATACGCATATTTTTTCTAGTTATAAGCATTTAAATAAGTTTTGTAAATATATGGAAGAATTATATGTTAAATGTAAGTATATCCAAAGCGCGACATGTGGCTAATATGCGAATAAATTTTATGGTAGAAAGCCACAAAATTGTATCTCTAATAATTGATAAGAAAAAATGTCTAACATATTGTGCAATAGTTGTTAAATAAAAATAAATCAAAGTTTGGCGTTTGTTATTTCTGTCAACACTTAAAATTAATTCCGTCCCTGACCGGTTGTTTATTCCGGATTCAGTTCGGTTCCTTTTCGAACTTTCCGTGTCTGTATTTTTGGCTTATGGCTCGTTAAGCTAGAAATTAACAACTGGGGATCATTTTGTGAAAACGGGCCTGTTCGGGATACGTACTGTAAATTTTCGAAAAAAATTTCATAATGGTTTTGGATTGACTTGATTACCCTTAAAAGTCAAAGGGAGCGTTCAAATATTAAGTAACGAATTAGGGGGAGGGGGGGTCTTGCTAAACGTTACGATGCGTTACAGGGGCGGTAGGGGGGGTTTGAACTACAAATTACGATATAAGATTGTTTTTTTTAACCTTTCAGAACAGTCGCGTAGAGGTAAGGTATTTTAGCGACTTTCCGGTACTTTACGCCACATAATTGTGACTTTTAGGTAAAAATAGTCACTTGGTGGTTACGTAACGTTTTACTAGGGGGGAGGGGGGGGTACAGAAAAACGTTACGGCGCGTTACATGGGGGGAGGAGGGTCTAACATCTCCAAAAATTGCGTTACGTAATACTTGAACGCTCCCAAAGTCAAAAAAAAGAACAGCCGTACTTACAGCGAGTGACAAAAAGTCTTCCGTACCAAGTCTTAGGTTCTATTAGGTACCTTTTATGCTTAAATAGAACTTCTCTAGCTTGCGTTTGCGCATATTTGATCCACCTGATAATAACATCTGCCTAAGGCAACTTGAGAGCAATGGCGGTCCACGACTTTCGAGTTGTAGGTCGTGACTTCAAACCCAGGCATGCACTTTACTATGTGCATTTAATTTCATCACCACTGCTCTCAAAACGGTGAACGAAAACATCGTGAGGAAACTGGCATGTCTTAAAACCAAAAAATTCGAAGACATGTGAAATCCACAACCTGCACTGGGCCCGTGTGATGGATTAGTGCCCACTCTCCATCACAGAGAGGAGGCCTGTGTCCCAGCAGTGGACACATTATAGGCTGATTATGTATGGCAACTTAGTAAAATATCTAGTAGGTCACGTCATCTCATAAATATGCTTGTAATATTCCGGCATTTGAAATTTGAAACCGACTCTCAGATAATCGACTTGGTAAAAAAAAGCGTTTGAAATTTAATTAAATTAAATTGTTTATTCTGTAAATAGGATATCGGAATCGCTTTAACACGTCATATCAAAATTGAAAACGAAAGCTAGATGGAGTCGACATCTCTTATCTAACTACCCCTGAGAAGAAACGTCGAACTCAGGCGTCAAAGTCTCTTTTAAAGTCCAGACATAATCTTGGTCAGGCCATATGAGGACTATGTAGACAGGTGAATGTAATGCCCTTTTTAGGAAATAACCACACAGATTTGAGTGGACCTGTCCAATCAGTGCAAGCATTTGTCAGTTATCGTAGAGGACTCAGAACTTAAGGAGCTCAACAACTCGACGAACAATACCAAAGAAAGGACATAATGGGTAGGCCGCATAAACTACTTACTTAAACTGCCAGACCATTATTAAAACTAACTGGGAAAGAAAAAAATTTAAGAAAAAAATATGATACACATAGTTATCACATTCACAATAATTAAAGTAATATAATTATTGTGAACGAACGAATTATTGTGATTCTTTCTGACGTGTTTTTCTAAATGCTCTATCGTTTTCTGTTGTTCATTCAATTTTGTTTCTAAGTAGTTTGTTCTGTTTTCGATCATAGTAATATTGTTGTTAATAATATTTGAATAATATTTTCTTGCATGTTCTTCATTTCTCGATGACTAGGTCGTCATGAATTTGTTTTAAAATTTCCACTATCGCGTCCATTGTTTTGGTACTAGTATTGCCCTCTAGCGACTAATAGCAGAATAACTATGCGGGTTAGATTGCAAGTCATGCGCGCATCAGAAAAGGAATGTTGCGCAGGCGCAGCAACGTTGTAGTACCGTTGGATGTTGATAGATGACATTAGTGGTATATGGTATTGGTGATACGGTTAGTCAGTTATATTATCGTGATATTTATATTTGTTTGTAGGTTATAATTGCTTGTTTATCATTAGTTTCCTCAAGTACTACCTATCGCCACTTATCTAACACTGACTGACCTTTCAAAAAGAGTTTTTGATAGTTTTCCGAGCGCCGATATTTTCGTTTATACGCAATTACACATGATACAAACATTTATGCAAGGTTCAAAGGCAGAAAAAAAGTATTCAGGCTGGGGAGGCCGCGCATCCCATCATGTTGTCTTACTATCTTGGTCGGCTTATTCCTACTTATTATGCATTAAGCAAAAATAAAACATTCATTTGGTAATTGAATAAAGCATTTTTATTATATTATTACATTCTAATCTTAGAAGAACTTCTTCGAATAACTGAGTAGCCGGCGCGGTCTTCATGCTTGTCGTCGGCATCACCATACGATGCTCATCACGCATACTAGCATCAACTGCCATGCGATTCTGTAAACATCTCACCGTGAAAACTTGGGTGAAGTGAGCTGTCAATAGTGTCAATCCCTGTGGAATGACAGCTCACTCCACGCTCACTTCACCTAAGTTTTCACGGTGAGATGGTTACAGAATAGCACTGCTGTAATCTATGGCATTGCATTAGACTCGTTCATCTCTGCAAACCTGGATTACGTACAATCCTCAAATTCGTAAAACCGGTCACCATCTGAACTGAGTGCCCCTTCAAAATCACCTAAGTATATTTATTACTGCTTAAAATAATAATTTTCACCTAAGAAAATAATATAGGTATATAATTTGTATATATTTAATATAGGTATATAATTAGTATGCTTTTCTTTGATTTTGTTTTTTAATTATTTTAGGTTTTTCTAACTTTTATTATACCTATAATATCTTGACTCTGCTGTTTTGAAAATTAACATGTCCTGTCTAAGAGAGCCGGGTGATCTCTAAAGCTTCGTGCAGACCAGCGCGACGCGACGCCGCAACACGACTCGAACAATACAATTTCTAAGAAAACTTGACGGTATAACAATAACGGGTGTCGCGTCGCGCTGTCGCGTCGCGCTGATGTGCACGAAGCTTCACTCAGGATCCTTCTACCTCAGACACCTTTCTGTATTTATGATTGTGCATCTTATTAACCAGTGCCTGAGAGTATGAAATAACGACACCTCCATGCAATAACATCGTAACTCACTTTTTTCCAAAAATTGAGTTACAACGGCATTGTTATGTAAAAAAAATGCATTTTTTCTGTACTATCATTGTAATTCTATTCCCTTTCGTTTCTAAAATAAACCAACGTCAAAGTATTGTAACTAATCCAAAAAATATTTTTTGTCAACAATATAATTGCAACTTGATTTACAATTTATAGAAAATATTATGAGTAGCTTGTTTATCAAGTACAACAAAATTGTAACATTAGATACAATCTATGTACATGATACAAAATGACCACAAAAATAAATAAAACTACAAAAAAACTAAATTGTAACTCAGACATACAATGTTTGTCCTCGGAACTTATATGTCATTTCACTGTTTTGTTTTTCACGTAAGTCATGAAAACCCATGAAAACAATTTTTCTTTTACAACTTAACCATACCTATTTATAGTCCGCCTAAACTATATTAAATAGAGCCAGCTTCAAAAATTGTACGGGGTGTTTTGAGTTTGCTATAATTTTTCAAACTTTAAAATCGCTCTCCTGTAAAATCACAAAAAGTGAGTTACGATGTTAATGCATGGAGGTGTCGATAATATAATATGAGTGATGAGAATATGAAATAAATATTATTAGTATGTTAATTCCTGTTCCGTTTCCCTGTGGTGTGAGGACCCTTAATGTTGTTCTCGCTTTCGTATGCACTTCCTATTTGGGCGTTGCATCCCCAATTAAAATTTAAATTTAAATTTAAATTAACCGCAGTCAACCGCACGTCACTTTAGCTATGAATATCACCCTACCAATATCGAAGAACTTTTTGTTTAAGTTGGAAATGACACCTACAGACATCTGCAATAAAAGGCAACTAGATGCATTTCCGGAAAGTATAAGAATATAATATCCTAACCTAACTAAAACTACAATATGGCGTCGAAAAATTCAAGTAGCTTAACCTGATGGATCGACCCGTGCGGCTGTTATTACTTAGCCACGAGCGCCTCCCCTCCTATAAGTCATATAATATGCACGCTGTAATTTTTTTTGCGATCTAATCGTTGGTGAGCCATTAATACATAAAAAATATATAAATTGGACGTAGTTAAACGGAAAGGATCCACCACACAGAGTTAGTTTTGAGATATTCAAGTTTTATGTGATTGTATGACCTGCCATACATACGGGTTGGTAACGTATGGTCATACTAACATGTTGCGTTGGGATTGTTTTTGTGATATTAAAGTTTTAACTACAAAGAGTGTTTTGGTATACATAACAAATTTTCGCCCATAGTGTGGGTTGGATCCTTTCCGCTTAACTATGTCCAATTATTAAAGTTTTTAGGATACCTGCAGTGCTATTCTGTAACCATCACACCGTGAAAACTTAGGTGAAGTGAGCGTGGAGCGAGCTGTCATTCCACAGGGATTGACACTATTGACAGCTCACCTCACCCAAGTTTTCACGGTGAGATGTTTACAGAATAGCATGGCTGTACTGGATTGTGGTAACGTGACTAGGAAGCCACAGAAAAACCAAGAAAAATATGCAGGTATAATTATTTTGAATAAGCCTTTTTATATGACATTTTTGCTCAAGTCTTTGTTATACTATAGCTACACAATTAAACTATTTCAAATAAGCGATAAAAACACGTAACAACTATTGTTAGTCAAGTACAGTCTAAAATAACGTTTTTTTTTTATTGACCGAGCGAATGACGCGAGATAAACGTCTCTGCTTCAAGTCTGGCAAAATTTGCTTTCCTGTGTCAGTTTGTTGGTACTCCTCTACAGACGGACAGCGGATGAGCGGAGCCTTAGTATTAGGTTCCAGTTGACGGAACCCTTCTATGTTCTATGTTATGGGGTTTGGTTTCCGCACTTAGTCCTACAGTGGACCATTGTGCTTGGGCCATAGCGGCCGTTGGTGGTTACTCCAACCAGCCCACCTCCCTCCAGAAGTTAATTAAATCTCCTGGTCTGTTCAGAACATCTGTGAAAGATCTGGATGTCCCGAGGGTCTGTGTTCTAATCTGGGTGACGCTTGTGCATTCAAAAGCACGTGCGATATGGTTTCCTCAGCCTCCATGCACGCCCTGCACAGAGGACTGTCCGTTATGCCTATTGTGTGAAAGTGTTTGTGAGTGACGGAACCCTTAAGCTTCGTACAGACCACCGCGACGCGACGCCGCGCCGCGACTCGAACAATACAATTTCTAAGAAAACTTGACGGTATAACAATAACCGGTGTCCCGTCGCGCTGGTCTGAACGAAGCATTAAAATCAATCACTTTTTTCAATAAAGCTAGTCACGGCCGATGTCGCGTGACTTTGGCGTAACATTCAATGTTTCTTTAAACCTAATTGGTGTGCGTCTGCGGTATTAGCACTAAAGATAGCTCAGAAGGCTTATTCTAGACACAACCCAGTAGCTTATTAATTTAGTAAAGAAAGGTTTGATTCCGAACAACGCCTCACGTGGTATTGCTGCGCATCAGTGTTCTCTGACGCGGGATTCCGAGCACCCCGGTGCACTGTGGATCGAAAAAAGGCTGTGGAAGACATTGGAGCTTTTTCGCTTGAAATGACTTCTAATATGCATAAATATATCATAAGATACAATTAATATTTTTAATAATTTTTATTTCTAAACTGGCAATTAATTTTTTTTTGCAAAAAAAAATGTGTGTTTCCAATGATATATTTATGCGTAATATTGGCTATTAGAAGCCATTTCAAGCAAAAATCTGACACTTTAAAATGTTAGCTCCAATGTATTCGAGAGCCTTTTTTCGATCCACAGTGCGGCGCGGCACTGCTGTTCGTGGTTTACTTCTCAATAGTAAATAAGTTGTCAACATTCACGTGTTATCGCTGTGATGAGCGCCGCACTACTGATCTGTCGCGGCGGCAGGGCGACACTGCCGCGCAGCAATGACGCGCAGCATTGCTGCCGTGCTCGGTATGTTACCTCATATAAGCCTATAGAAAATGTGAGGACTAGTAGAGACGCGGCAACAATGCCGCGTGCAGCATTGTTCGAATTCATACCTTTAGACACAAGTTTCCGTTGCTATCATTAAGACTGATTCACACGGTGCAATATAATAAAAAATTAAATAAAATGTATTCAAGTATAAAGTAAAATTATGATTTAGATTGATTACAATCGAGGAAAATTTAATTCTAACTGTAATGTAGACCTGCCTGATCAAGGTTTATGAAAATCATGTGTTTCAGGCCATCTTAATAGGGACGATGACTAAAAAAATTTTTTATCCGTCAGATAGAATATATAGAATATAGGTATATATTTATATTTTTCCTTTTTCTACGTAATCAAAAGATTACCTACGGCAAGTTGAAGAACGTGGCATGACGTCACTTGTATGTAGATTTTATGCTTACTTGTGACGTAGTGCCCAACTTTAATGCATTTTATCCAAGTAATTTTTTATTAATATGACAAAGCAAAAACACGGGTCAAATATTTTGTTAATGACTGACGGACTAAATAAAATTACTTTTTTTTTACCCAGGCATCATTTCTATTGCCTGCTGCATTCAATAAAATGTAAGCATCAATGACTTGCATCGTTTAAATACTGATAATACTGTTTAGACGGTGCAACTTTTGTAGTTGTATGCAATTTAATCGCACCATGTAAATCAGGGCTTAAGTTAATAGAGGGATAATCCACAATGGGTCAAGGATGATCGAGCAAGCGATACCAAGGTTATATAAGTGGGAGAGAGCGTTGCGGGTTTGTAATAGTCGGCAGGAGTCCGTCATTTCATAGGTGTCCATTGTCTTTTCCGGAGAGTAGAGAGAATCCCTAGTTTATAACAAAGCCTGCATCGTATTAGTTCAATGACCTTGGCATCGTGGAGCTAGTGTGCAATTACTAGTCACAGGACTTGGCATTAGCAGCATTAACATTCCATATCACACCCATGTGATCTTGACCTTATTCCCAGTAGATAGCCATGGTTCTTCTGCACTAAACTGTTATAGCATCACAGATAAACATAGATATATAAGCTAATATGTGCTCTCAGGCTTCAGACAGACGGTCCGGGGCTGCGCGCATGCGTACCAGCTCCCTTCTGCTGGACTCACCCTGACACGGTAGGGAAGCCATGATGGAAAGAATCAAAGGATAGTGCCCGTATCAACAGGTTGTGAAGATGTTAACTGCGGCCATGGAATTGATGCTCATTTGTTTAGTAGTGGATGTGATTAATAAGTGTCGGATTTTGTAGAACACTTGTGGATTTGCGTGTGCTTGGGCGGTTGTAACAGGTTAAACACGATATCTGTTATCACTGTTACTGTTACACAAAAATAACAGACCCAAATATCTGTTATTAAATAACAGCTTGTTATTTTTGTACGGACGATAAATACGTATTTAAATCTCAATTGAATATCATGTTTATTTATTTTCGTTTAAAGTCGAAAATCGTATTTAACCGCTATAGTAAGAGTGAGAAGTAAACATATTTAGAAGTAAATAATAGATGTAGGGTGTGGGGTTGGGGGTAGGTCTTTTTACCAAGGGTCATTATTCAACGAGGAAGAGAGAGAAATTGATAACCTTGCTATATTTCTTCCTTAGTGTGAGTGTGTATGTAAGTATCAGCCGTGGTAACAGTTTGTGTTGGGATTGTAACAAAGAATTATCAGTAACAGCCGCGATAACAGTGTTTGAGGGTCTGTTATTTTAAATAACAGATAAGTTATATTGTTAGGAACAATTGTTATCTGTTATTTTTAAATATCTGTTATTTTTATCTGTTACGATAAATACGCCTCACCCCTCTAAGTAGGATATGGCTAAAGAAATATTGTTATACGCATCACCTCATGTACCCATATTCAAGCAAATAAATGATTTGATTTGTTTTCGAAGCTTTTCTATGGGTTTTCTAAGTATTTTTCATGCTTGTTTTGTCTGTTAAATAACAAGATCCAGTAAACAAAAAATCTTAAAGCGTTAACTCGTAATCCATCAACTTGGAATAGATATTTCTTGTAGCATCGCCTATCAAAAATTGAATCAAAGGCGTTGGTAGGTTAGAGCAAAATAGTGTGGTAGTTACTTTTAGTTTAGTTTCTGACGTGATAAAAATTGCTGATAGACTTGACCTAATCACACTTGGTGGCGGCGAGATGGACGGACGACATTGTTACCACCGCGGTTAGAACGGGATTAGGCTGGCGCAGGAGCGTGGGGATTGGCACAAGAAAGGAGAGGCCTATGCCCAGCAGTGGGTGAAGTCAGACTGTGGATGATCGTGATGATGAATCACACATAGTGTAGGTAAGTATAATCAGCCTACAATGTTCCCACTCCTGGGGACACAGGCCTTCTTTCGATGAGAGGGACTGAGCCTTAATCCACCACACGGGCGCAGTGCGGATTGGTAGATGTCACATGTCTTTTTGGTTATAGGACATGCGAACCTTACAATGTTTTCGTTCACCCTTTTTGCGAGGAGTGGTGATGAAGTAATTTACACAAAGCTTTACGCCCGTTGGAACCTACGACCACCACTTCTCTACACACGTTATGTATTTATTGAACAATTTTCTCAACGTAAAATTAAACGCAAACTAGTTTTAGCTGTTTCTCCTGCGAAAGTGGGTAGAGTGACGGAAAAGGCAGGAGAGAAAGAGTCAAGCTATCACTAATCTGAAATGACTAAGTAGATAAATGCTATGAACAAAGCAAGCAATAAAATTCTGAAAACACAAACGCCTTGATAAATATTAATACCTACATTTATATAGTTTGAACACTGATATTTACTAAAACTATCAGGCGTAGCAACACAACAAACGAATTTCGATTGAAAATCCAATTTCATTCTAATTCTTTAACAAATATTTTCCCTGACATATCCCCCAGCCTCCGACTACATTGTCACCCTAGTTGTCCCACTCCACGCCACAAGCTCAGTGTTCTGACGCGTTTCAAACGTCGCCCACAAACGGAGACGGAGCAAAACATTAGCTAGTTTTCAGACAATAACATATCTAACAACTAAATCATATCAGTAACAAAATAAGAAGTAAAAAGTACTCTATTTTGTAACGGTTTGTAACAGTTTATCCAGTTGTTATTAGTGATTGTGATATAAAGAGATAATTTGGAAACGTAGTGAGATCGTGTTGTGAATTTGAAATTGCTTTTTGAAAGCATATATGTTTTCAAAGTGAGTAGTTTTGTGGTAACTTTTATTAGTATTTGCAGTGTTTCGTTCGTGGATTAACTACGGATTTTCGTGCAAAGTATGTCTTGAAAATTATTTCGTGAATTTTCAGGGAGGATGCACATTTCTTTTTACCATTATACTGTATGTCTATCGCCTTTCCTCAAAAAATTTGATATATATTTCCATTAGAAATACATCAAAGCTAATTCAATTTTTAGTAAAAGTCTATATTTAATCCATTATTATTTTAGTCGTGAAAACATATCAACAGTTGTAGTAATTTCGGGTGGGCGTTTACACGTGTAAGTTGATTCAACAGACGTCGATGCCCGCATTTCTGGCCGAGTTGTATTCATTAAAGGCTTCAGTTGGGCGCCTACAATGCGCAGTGCGTTGGTTTGTTGCTATGAATGGTCTTACAGGCGCTTAATTTAGATTGAGGTTAACAATAAATGAAAGGGGAATCTTCGTACGGATTATCTTATAGTTGTAAGACTACTATGAGTGAAGATTTAGAAAACTCATAATCTAAGGAAATTTTAAATTGATCATACGTTTTTAGAATGCAATTGATAGATATAGTAAGTAATTAGTTTTCTAAATTAAAATGGCGATTCAAAAGAAACAATTTTCTTTATTAAATCATACTTAGAAGCAAAATAAAAATAAATAGAAGTATTTGTATGTAATAAGAAAAACTTTACAACTTGAAAACAAAACATTACATGAGGCCTTGTCTCCCCGAAGGGTTGGACAAAGGTGTACCTACTCTCATACTGCTCCCACATTTCGGCAGATATGTTTAAGTCCCATGGGGCGAGCCTATTGCCATCAACGGGGCACAAAAATGGAATATCTGCTAAGAAAAATAAGCAGAAACTCAATAAAGATGGGCCAATCATAATCTATTACCAAAAAGGTAGTCATAGAAACAAAATATGCTACAAAGGTACCACAAACAAATGGTAATAAAAATGGAGAAAATATCGATCAGCGCTCGTCTGTGAAGTTTCGATAATGTAAACCAATGAAGTGCAATTTATTATCGTTTGTGAATGCAACAGTCAACAAACCCACAGAGACACACGCGCTCCTACGCTTTTTACTTATTGATACAAAAGTAAACTGACTTCTTAATTAATCAAATACCACACTACCACAGCTTATTAGAGTCGACTTTTGATATAAATAGGTAGGTACATATTAGTTTTACTTTACTTTGGTGCTGACTACAGTCTTACCACGGGGTACCGTGTTACCCAGTAAGTGGGTTGTGGAGGTCAGATAGGCAGTCGCTACACGTAAAATACTGGTACCGATTCAGCTGCATCTGTTAAGACTGGAAGCCGACCCCAACAAAGTTAAAGGGGGAAGTTTGGGGAAAGTCTAGGTAGAAGAGACTTTTGGGCTTCGATGTATTCAGAGAAATTCTAATACGATGTTAATGCCAACATAAATATTTCCTTTAATTCAGACGTACTTTGACTCATTCACAAAGTAGTCAGAATATATCAGTAGCTTATGAGCTGTACTAGGTTGAAAATACGAAGAAAACGAATTTTCCCAGGTATGAGACCAGCAAGATCGATTTTTCGCCTCCGTAAACCCCTATTTTGCAACGTTCATCGTTACAGCCGTTTTCGAGATCGTGATTACAAATATATATACAAACATTGCTCATTTAATAGTACATGATAGGGTACTTATAAGATATAACATTACGTAGACTACTCATATCTGTTTTCTTTCCTTTTAGGAATTAGGACCAATTACGCTATCTACGTATCTATTGACTAAGAAAGGCAGAAATCGCGAATGTTAATTATTTATCAGATTGATTCAATCAGATTAGAACAATTCGTATTGCTGAATACTTAAGTAACCTAACAGCAAAGTTAATTAATGAAATTAACATCAAAGACGTCTTGTACTAGATACTGATCGAATTCGTAATTGCTATTAATGGAGTACAATTTATTATTATTTGTAAGAATCTAATCATCTAAACCGCTTTCGACGTTGTTCACAAAAAATAAAAAAATATTTTGTCTTTGCCCAGCCGTTTGGCAAACCTTTCAGTTGTAATTCAGCCTATGTTTTTTATAACACTTACAAGAAAAAAACAAAAAGCAAAAAGGCAGGCAAGATAGATTGACATGTCAATCCTCGCACACAAAGGGTTTCGTACCGTATTAAGATCGAGCAAAAAACGCCGAATAAAACACGTTTCTTATATGGCGACCCCCTTTAATTATTAACTTTATTAAATATTTATTATTTGTTATTATGGCGGCAATAGAAATTATACACAATCTCCGAATATTTCAACTGTATAAATTCAAATTCAAATTCAAATAATTTATTTCAGACATGCGTCCATAGTGTTAGTATACAAGATAACTTAAATACTATTGTTAGTAAACATGACATGTATAACCCTATTACGGTTCATGAGATACAGCCCGCTGACAGACGGACGGACGGACAGCGGAGGCTTAGTAATATACTACATATTCAGTTTGCCTCGGAAAGTACGTTAAGCTGTTGGTCCCGGTTGGTCGTTCGTAGATCTTTGAAAGTCCCTAGGGGTTGTCAAAAGCCCGAAAGTCTTACCAAGTGGTATCGTATTACCCAGTCTTCTTCTTCTTTTCGTGAGGTTAGTGACTAACCTGGTATCAGAGTTTTAAAGCCGCCCATGGGACTCTGACTCGGCTTCACATGCCGTCGAGAAATATCTCTCAGGCCGACGTTTTCCTTCGCCGTTTTTGAAGCAAGTGATAATTATACAATACGCACATGAATCCGAAAGTCAGAGGTGCGTGCCTTGGATTCAAACTTGGCAGTCTGACAGTCACACCACTAGGCGAGCACTACTCTGATCAATGCTGCTGGATCGACCCAGTAACTGGGTTGTAGAAGTCAGTTAGGCAGTCATCCATCCATGTAAAAAAACCGGTATTCAGCTGAACTTTTTAGACTGGAAGCCGACCCCGACATAGTTGGAAAAGGCTAGCCAGATGATTACTAAGTATTCAGTATTTATATTCGCTAGGTATTAACTGGTAAATGTACCTATACCTATTAGCATTTCAGCCTATAATGTTCCCAGTGCTGGGACATGGCCTGCGGCGTCCACTCTTCGAGAGGGGAGTGGACTGTACTCTACCTCGCGGGCCCAGTGCGGGTCGGTAGATGTCACATGTCTTCGAATTTTGGGTTCTAGGACATGCCGGTTTCCTCACGATGTTTTGCTTCACCGTTTTGAGAGCAGTGGTGATGAAATTATTTACATAAAGTAAAGCGCCTGCCTGAGTTCGCACCCACGACCTGCAACTCGTAAGTCAGGGCCATTACCACTGGGCCTCTGTATACCCATTAATACATATTAAATCAGGCAGATAGATCAAAGATAATGAAAAACAGACGACTATTCAATGAAGGCTTAACTTCCTAATCACGATCAATGGATTGCAATCTATTATAATTTGCGAACCTCCCACGTACGACGCGACATGGGAATTTCCTTCTAATGAATACATAGTTGTTGGGATAACGAAATTAAATTAAAACAACCTTTATTTCGGCTGACCCTTCTTTGTATATAAACAAGTTCTTAAAACGAATAACATGTCTTCTGGTTGATAACCCTACATTATCAATTAACAGCTACCATGTCAAGCTATCTTGCGACGTCGGAGGACAGCGGAGGGTAATAAAGGAGGCCTTCCTTTATTACCCTCCGCTGTTCAAAGCTGTTCTTCACCAACCTTCCTTTACGTTTTTATCCATTCCTCGGGTACCATTCTGTGACTTTTTTTCGGTCCATTTTTCCGACTTTGTTCTCATCATAATATGACCTGTCCATTTCCATTTTAGTATTCTTGTTTTTCGGGAATTTCGTTCCCATGAATAGGTATTGATGCAGAAGCAAAATTAACTATTTAATCATAATCGTATTGACTTGCGGAAGCCCCATTTGCAAGTTATTGCGGCTTGTATTTCGAGATTCATCCATTTTCACGAGTCTACGAGACTGCTACGGAATTGCTACACTACGAAGTTGCTACGCGACGTTTGTGAGACGTTTTTTCTCTTCTGTTTCATCAAGTCATTTCATTCGTTATGGGATTTTCAAGATGCTTTGATGTACGTGAATTCATATTTATGTACAAGAGAGTAGGTTCCTCGTCTAAATGATATATTATTGGTTTATGTAACAGTGAGTATCCGATTCGTTATATTTTTTTATTATATCAAAAATACATAAAACACGCTGAATTATATCATAATAGAATCTTAATAATCTCGAACAGAGATAAAAAAGAATTACAATGAGATAGAATTTTCATTTTGAATCATACAATAATGGGCGCCCTTATCGCTATCTGCAATTTCCTTCAGAAACCATACCAACCATCTTACATCATTTAAGTTGAAAATAAAATGAGCTTTTCAAGAATTTATCCCTTTTTAACACGCTTTTATTAGGTCGAACTGTATGTAACTATGTAATGGAATCTTTCAACGTAATTTTCACCAACTTCAAGACGTTCGATTAACTTGAAAATTTGCACACGTATCAAGGGCCGATGACAATATACGGTCAAGTCATAGCTTCGTTGACTTTAGACTTATTAACTAAATGAAAAACATACTAGACAATTTTTTTTTTTTTTTTTTTTATAAAAAAAAACACGCTTTTTGATTTGTACTTATATCGTAACTAGTACAATTCAATTTAATTATTTTATCATTTTTAGTTTGTGTAAAAAGCGTGTTATTTTAAAACAATTATTTTAAATAATATTTATGTAAACGTACGAGGCACTGTATTATAAATACCTCTAGCACAACGATTTAGTAAAATATAATACTAAGTGTAGCCATGGTTATCGTGTAACCATCGACAGATTTTGTAAACAATATGCATATATAAAACATAACAAATATCGAGACATAATAATTAAGTATAGGTACAGTAACATAGGTGGATTCCTGAGACGAGGCAGTAAAGGTTAGCTAACTGTTCCATATCATGTTTTATTTGGTTTATCTATTTCTAATCGTATGTTTGGAAATGGTATTATTTACCTGAAATAAATGAATTTATCATTTCGTTTATTCATCTAGATTCTTATTAATTTACTTTTTTAAATAACAAACAGAATTTAAAAAACCATTTAAAGATATAAAAAAATTGAGGTCCGCCGGTGTTGGGACCAGGGTCCAAGCTACCGGCGGTTAGGGCTGCAGAGACTGGAACATCCGCTCAATGCGAGCAGTATCGAGGAGTACTGCCTTCTGAATCAGGCCCTTGATCCAACCGCCTATCGAGAGCCTCGAGAGATGTTGGTTGAGGCTTTCGGCCATCAGGCCATTAGCCGTTACGACAATCGGCACCTATATTCACCTATATAATAATAATATCATTTATTTCAGGCGACACAGGCCCATAGAAAAATACCTTAACCTAAACATACATATTTTAATATAAATAAAAACTTGTATATAGTATGCCCACATTTTGCCAGTTATATTTGAGTCCCATGTAATACCCCGGGGACAAGCTTATTGCCATCAACTGGATACAAATCCGGACTCCGGGCTGCTACTGAGAAATTACAGATTGAAAAACCCAATAACACTTTGCCCGACCTTGGAATCGGAGCCAAGACCTCAAGCTCAGCAGTAGCGCTTGCAACCACTAGACCGACGAAGCAGTCAGCTAACTGTTCCATTTTTCCGAAATCTGTGAATAAAAACAGTTAGCAATTACTCAAATCTAGGTACCATTACTGCACCGTCTTAAGAATCCAACCTGTATGTATCTTGGTGTATTGTATCGATTTTTCCGAACGTTTATGGAAAATCACCTAACGACATGTCTGTTACACAAGTATATGTTGGTACCTACACAATACCCATTGTTCGTGAGTTTGTTCACGAAAAGTTCTATGTTGTTTTTCTTTCTCCGCGTGGAAAGCTGTTAAACATGTCTTTTCATAAACGATGACATTATGATATTTGTTTATATAAATTGGTAAAAAAACACACAAAAATAATGTTTGTTTTAAAACTAGATGAGTTCGGTGATTAATATCCAACTCCTCTGAGGAGAAAGATCGAAACAAACTCAGAGGTCACGGTCTTTCATTTTTATTTTAAAGTCCAGATATAATCTTGGTCAGATACAATAGACGACGTATATCTAATCCGCTTAACTGTTCCTAAAGAGTCATAAAGAACCCTGTAAGATATCGAGACGTGCAACGCAGCGCGCTCTGCGTTCGGTACTTAGCGTGGCTACACGTCATGTCCGGGTTCTCAACAAGTCAATCGTCATCCAGCGCTCTTTGAGAGGTGAAACACGTGTCGATTTCTTACAGTGTTCTTTATGACTCTTTAAGAACAGTTAAGCGGATTATGTTACTTATACGTCGTTTATTATATTTTTAGTCAATTAATTATCAGACAACTCTTTTTTTTTCAACCTCTTTCTTCAATTTGGTCTACATATATTCAAGTCCCTAGGTCTGTTTCCTCATTGGTCTTCAGACATTAAACGTGGTTTGTGACCGCTAAAGGCTCATTTGACGACTCAGCCCCGTAGCAACGTAATTGAGTTGTCTGGTTATTGTCTCTGGTATAGAGGACAATGAGTTTAACGAATTTGGAAGGGAATGGGATACTTACCCAGTTGCGTTTACGTGTTTAGTTGCCGTGGAGATAATGGGCAGTTGACAAGGAAATGGAATTATGAATGGGCAGTGTTTTCTCATAGACAATATTACTGAGAAAGCAATTGTCTTTTATTATGTATACGGCAAGTATATATTTCTAAATGAGGGGTTCAAAGTGAATATCTACCAACTTATAAAAGCCGTTGACTGGAACTGGAGCAATTTTTTTTTCACCGTCTTCCCTCATGCATTAATGAATAAGATGCAGAATAATATGACGAACAAAAGTTAAAATGCGGTAACATAACCTAAAATCAGTCTGAAGAACCGAGCCACTGTATGGCTCGGTTCTTCAGACCGGTGGCAGCGACATCGCCGCCAAAACTGTTGCCATGGATACGTACATGATTCTGAAACCCCTGCGGCAGAAAAAAAATTCGTCGGTTATTTTAAAAAAACTGCTTTTTCATACATTTTGACCGCGTCTGTATTGCACTTTTCTATGAAACAGCTGATTGTTTTTTTAATAACCGACGAAAAATTTCAACCCAGTGGGTTTCAGAATCATATACTGAATCCCTCCCTGACACCCTGAATAGAAGAATTAAGTACCGAGTACTTCTAACGACCAATTGGATCCGTGCACCTAGCTTCTGACGTTTCATAAGTGCCCTTGTAGGTTTATGTGAAATAAAAATATTTTGAATTTGAATTTTTTTAATTGAAGTTATAGAAATTCAGACACGATGTAAAAATTGTTATTGAATTTAACGAAATGAAATGATTGCTGTTTGTATGTCATAATATATCGGAACAGGGTGAAAGTGTACTAGAAAGCCCTATATTCATATTCAATGCCAACATATCACATATGCCGCTGAAACTTGATTGTAATATTAGCTCTATGTTTAGGCTGTCTGTGGGTATCGACCAGTGTGTTACAAATAGGCAACCGGTGGGTCTTAGCGCTCTACCAAACTGAAATTGTCTGTCTTTATGAACTTACTAGCTTCTGCCCGCGACTGCGTCCATGTGATTTTTTTCTTTTACTTAACCGTTAAAGGCCTGATAAACAACTAATTAACGTGCTAATTGACGTGCTTGAGGGTCACCCAGGGCTTTACCGGTTAAAATATATCTTATATCACTCGGCAATACTGTAGTTTCCCATTGGTAAAAGAATTTTCGATCAGTAGTTCCCAAGGTACTCAATACAAAGATATTGAATCTTTAACATAATGTGTACTTAGGTGGTAACTTATATCATTATGGACCCTGTAGGGTACAGCAAAAACTGTTTTAGGAGATCATTAAGTTGTTATTGTGGGAACAAGTTTTAACTTACATAATCAGGAGATCGCGAATAAGATACTAACATTCCGCTTATGAAAATAAAAAAAATGTGTTTATTGACATTACACTATAAAAAACATCTTAAAACTAGTAGGTGGAGTTGGGGTGGGTCTAACAAACAAAGTAACAAATGTTACCTCTTTATAATATTAATGTATAGACTAGGCAGACTAGCATTACCAGCCTATAATGTTCCCACTGCTGGGACACAGGCCTCCTCTCTGTGAGGGAGTGGACTGTAATCCACCACGAGGGCCCAGTGATAAAAGTGACGTGTATTCGATTTTTAGTTCTAGGTCATGCCGGTTCCCTGACGATGGGCCTCTGACTTGGCTTCACATGCCGTCGAAAAATATCTCTCAGGCATGATGTTTTCCTTCACCGTTTATGAAGCAATTGATAATTATACAATACGCACATGATATTCGAATTCAAGTAAACCTATGAAGCTTTATCTAATGAGACACAATAAATTATAAATTTTTACGATCTTCCTGTCACACGGAGATCAATGTGGTTACGTCTTAATTAAAAGACCTCCATCGAAATAATCAATGAGAAATTGTGCCCACAAATCTTTAACATTAATTCACCCCAAATCGTATTTTCCTCAACGCCCCATCATTTCACAAATACAATCAGCTCCATACTCCACAAACCTTCCCTCCAAAAGGGCAAAAGATCTCTCAAACACCGTATTATTGAAATTAGATCACCAACACCAACTCGCAAATGTTTGATCAACGGTTGGCGGTGCTACCGACCACTCATGCGGACCGATTAGGGGTCTAACGGATCGCCGCAAAACTGTTTATACTGGCAACGGATTACTTCGCTTAGGTAACGTGGTAAAAGGTATCGACGACGTCTTGTTTAATTAATAATAATATCTTAATTAGGTAGGTAATAGCAAAGAGATTTTCTTCGTGTTTGATTGTGGTTGAAAATGAGTTAAAAGCATTTGTTAAAGTTGGAAAGAAGCGTTATTTTGTGTGTGTGATACGCGCTTGGACGTAGCATTGCGGACACCCAACCCGATATACCTACAATACAAACAACATAGAACGTAGTGATGATAAGTATGTTGTCCTAACGTTTCGTAAAAACCTTAACGTGGGGCCTCAGACCAAATAAAAAACCAAGACAAAGCGCTGTCAACAGTGACGTAAAGCCGGTTTCGTAAACATGTATGCACTTTGTGTGGTGTAGTTTGATTGTTGTGTCATTGTAAATGGTTGTAAATATGTGCGTGTGAGCGTGTTTGCACAGAGCGGAGATGTAGTTTTGGCATGCTTCTTTGTATTGTTCACACCGCTCTGTCTTGGTTTTTTATTTGGTCTGATTGTGGTATAAGTCACGACGGTATGAAACAATAATAAGTGTAACAATCTTTCCTCAATTTAGAAAGTCATTAGGGATTTTACGATAGAATCCCTAATGACTTTGTTTGATGTACCAATCGGTGGTTTGGTTCTCATCGCACAGCATCATCATCATAAATTCAGCTACAAGTATTTTTTTCCAAAATGATTTCGATGATGAAAACTACAGTCATCTTCATTCATAAAGCCTCACGGTCACATTCCCAAAAAGTACAACCTGAATACGAGTCTACGACTAAATCAAAGTGTACATGTCCTCTACCTAAACTCGTACTGATTTATTGGGACCGACAAACTCGGATCCACGCTAACTCAACTGTCTTAAATTCAATTGGTCTCGGTTCACGCCTCCCGAAGTCCCGATATTTCAACATCGAAGGCTTTACTACAAAACCGGTAGATACCTACAGAAGGTCGACTCCAAACATCGATCGCGAAAACGCACGCACTCATAGACACGCTTCTACATACAGCGAGTGCAAGCGCACTCGCGACCGGCATTTGTTTGAGGTCGCCGTACGTAGGTATCTATGTGTGCGTGTGTATTTACACTCGTTGTATGGAGCCGAGGAGGTCGTGGCTAAGTAATAACAGCCGCACGGATCGATCCATCAGGTTAAGCTACGCTTGCCGGGGTTGGTCCGTGGGTGACCATCTTTACATACCGACTCCTCCGTGCCTCGGAAAGCGCGTTAAAAGCCGTTGGTCCTGGCTGTCATTCGTGGATCTTTGACAGTCGTTACGGGAAGCCCAAAAGTCTGACAACCACTCTTACCAAGAGGTTGTGGAGGTCAGAAAGGCAGTCGCTCCATGTAAAATAATGGTAATCAGTTGCATCCGGTTAGACTGGAAGCCGGCCCCAACATAGTTGGGAAAAGGCTAGGTAGATTGATTTCGTATGGAGCCGATCTTCTGTACCTATCTATTCTATGTCACTAGCTTTACCTGCCCTTGTGAATCACTTGAAATGTTTGGTAAAATGTCAAACGATAAAGATTTTCACGATATAATGGAATCGGCTCAATCTCTAGGGATATGTAAATCAGTATTTTATGTGTAGGTTACGTACCTATTTGTTATTGATTTTGTTCACTTTTATCCGATCACTGTCTTTTTCCTTAGCAATCGAAGAAATGGGTGACGCTTCAAGGACTATTGATTGGACAATTTTAAAAGCAATTCTGTAACTGAAACTTTCAATGATAAATGATTTCTAAATTTATATTATAAATGGTAGTAAAACTAAACATTGATCTCCAAGACCGCCGCTTCAAACCCTGCGGCACATCTAAAACAGAGCAGAAGAGCAGTGATGCATGCTCTTCTAGCATAGCATTTCTACCTCCCCTTGTAACTGTCTTCCTCTTTATCGTGTCACTTCCATTAATAACCGTGGTATTCTTATCAACGACAGCCTTACATTTAAGCAACATATACCCAACCTTTCTGGGTGACTAAAAAAATCTCATCCATACCAAGCGTAGACCTCGAGACCCACAGACACACTACAGCAACTTTACTAAGTGCTATGCCAATCCATAATTCAGTATTGCATCAGGGTATGGGTACTACGTGAAAGACCTAGTTAACTTTCCCTGTATTGACTATCGTGAAACGAGAGTTCTCAAATTCCGCCAGCTTTTCATTATTTCTGCCTGTACTCAAAAAACTCAGACCTGACTACACATCAATCATAAGCAAAAGAAACTTGTTCCCAACCCACCTACAGCCCTGCAAAACGTTGCCAAAGTTTGAACTATCTTCACCGGCCACGGGTGATACCGGAATGCATTTTTACATGCTCAGACCATTTAAAAAGCAAGACAGCGCTGCGAACAATACAGTGAACTATTCCAAAACTACACTTCCGCTCTGTACATACACGCTCTCACGCACACATTTGCAACCTTCTACAATGAAACTACACCTTACTAAGTTCATACATGTTTACAAAACCGGCCTCACGTAACTGTTGACAGCGCTATGTCTTAGTTTTTTATTTAGTCTGAGTTTACATGACGTTAAAAAATAAAACAAAAATAAAGGTACAGCGTCAATTATGTTAATGGGGTATTTATAACTTACACTTTTCTTCATTTACTAACCTACACGTACACTGGATAAACTTCTTGAACGAAATTACCTAATAAACTATTAAAATATGTGTTCAAAGAATGGTTTAATTTAATGTGATAACCTCATCGCCACTCGATATTATTCTTTTTTAATTTTTTCTGTGGTCAATTAAGCAGATTCTTCTGTCCGGAGTAAATATGAACATATTGAATTTAATGCAATTTTCTAACTTAAAATAAGTCGTGTGCCCGATGGGAGCCCATCGACAAAAATTACGGTTCCATACAAACTTTCATCCTATTTAACCCCTTTAGGGGATTAACAAAAAACCTTACTTAGTGCTCTCCTTCTTTGTATACGGAACTCTTGTGCAATTTTTTATACTTCTGCACCTTGCGGTTGAGGCTGTGAGTTGTCTGTCAGTAAAAAGATTTTTATTAAGTGAAAGAAGATAGAGGTTAATATATTTCTCTGTTATTTTTTTTTAGGTTATGAAACCAGATAGTATGTTTACCGGTGTGTAGCTGGTGCCTGCGCATGGGCAGCCTACCGGACCTGACGGAGCGGTCGCGTCCGACGCCCGTCCGCGCCGCCGTGCGGACCGTATCCGACCCGCACCGGCACCGGACCATCCTTACACCGGTACGCTACTCTACAACTCTAAATAATAACTGCGTTTCACTTCCATGGATGTTTCATATGACTAAAATGTTCTTCCACAGATCCCAGTGAGCACAATATACAAGAAAGAATGGCCTTGGAAGAAGCAGAAAACTCCGGTCCGAGTAACGGGGTCTTGCATCGGACCTCGCCGCCGGGACTCGGCTGCGTCATCAGTCGGAGCGGCGTCAGTTCGGCGACTGCTTGCCCGACAGCCCCCGAAGCTGCCCAAATCACTCGTCAACCGGTTCACGCTACTATGCATCTCCAGTGGCCTCTGTGCGACTGCCCTGCTGCCTTTCACAGCGTTTGCTGGCGCAGAAGCTGGAGCTATGCCACTGTCAATAATGCACACGGCAGCCGCAGTAGTTGCTCCATTCTCTCCCCTCATTCTCCAAAAGACTGGAACGAGACTAGTGATAGCGATCGCTCATACCCTAGTCTGTGTACTGTTAACTGCTCACACAGTGGAGACTCCACTCCCTGTTCTTCTAGCATTGTACGGAATCTGCGGCGTGACGCTGTCACCGATGTCTCTGGCCTTATCAGCCTCAGCGACATCCTTAGCTCAAGCGGCAGGCGATGAGGCAAGAAGAAAGGTTGCTCTCAGAAGAGCAGTAAGAGCTTTAAGGGCTGCCCAGGACCTAGGACTGGTGTGTGGGTCCCTGCTATTGGGTTTCGCCCTACTGATATGGTCTGAGGAGGTGTCTAAGCCTGTGACTCCGGCGCCGACGAATATATCTGTCCCAAGATGGCCACCGCCTGAGGAATACTTCTTAGAAGATGACTATGAAGTAAGTTCTACTTTTACAGAGTATTTATTAATAAATCATTAATTGTCAAGTAACGTAGACTCACACATTTAACATCAATTTTATTTACTTACTAGGTTTCACCAGCGGTTTCACCCGCGTGATCTCTTTATAAATTATACCGTGTTACTCAGTGGTAATACTCGTATAGCGTTCTACTAGTGAAAGTTATTTTTTAATCGGTCCAGTAGTTTTTGAGTTTATTCATTACATACAAAAATCAAATCTTTTCTCTTTATAATATTAGTTCGTGCCATCGCTCTCTCGCTTACAGGTTAAGCCGAAACCTTGCAGCAGTGGTTTACAAACGCACATTCTAGCCTACTTGCTACCACCATCATACATCATTAATCAATCTTCGTGTCGTATTTATTTAAAAGTGAGATCTCTTCAAACATAGATAATTTTATCTTTATCTACATTTTCCAGGAGCGAACCTGCGGCGCCGCCGGCTGTCCAGACATGCAGACCTTATCGGGTACAGTGCTGGACGCCGATGGACGAATGTTGCTAGTGGCTATGTGGGCGTTCCTAGCTCTGCTGTCGGTGGGGATAGGCGTGTATGGCGCGCCGACTGCGCCCGCACCGCCGCCTGATGCGCGCTCCGTCTTCGGGGACCCTCGGGCCGTGCTCGGGATGCCCATGGGCCTGTTCATAGGACTCCAACAGGGATTTATTTATACGTCGTATATTAAGGTGCGTACCTTTAATTAATATATTAGATCGATTTTATTTAAAACCGAATGCCATTTGCAATTTCTCATCGGCAATTTCTCAGAAGCCGTAGGACATGATTTTTAACCCGCCTAGTGTGTGTCGGACCACGCACAATGAAGGGTTCCGTAGTTGGGATGAATTTATCTCAAGAACAAACTTAACATTGTAGTTGAAAAACATGTTCCCCCATACGGAATGTATGGGAGATCATGTATTTCAAACTGCAAATTTAAGTTGGTTGATTATTACTCGTTAACCTGTACAGCCTACTTAGCTCTGATAGTTTTCCTTTTAATTTCGTTATATATACTACTGCTGTGAATTTTTTCACAAATCCAAGTACAACCATTTAGATTGCAGGGAGCTTGACTCTAACAAAAAAATTCAGTTAAAAGTTTAATATTTCGCAAACGGATCCCTGAATCCAAAAATGGTTTTCACAAACTCACAATATTTTTGAACCTTTCTAACGATATCCCACAACAAGGGGTAGATGAGGAAAAAAAACATCCCCACTTTACGTGTAGGGGAGGTACCCAAAAAAAAATTGTTTCTTGATTTTATTTTGCCACTTTGTCGGCATGATTAATATGTATACATATGCCAAATTACAGCTTTCTAGTACTTACCGTCTCTGAGCTAAGCCGCGGACAGACAGACTGACAGACAGACGAAACGGCGAAACTATAAGGGTTCCTTGTTTACTACGGAACCCTAAAAACGATGATATAACTACTTTTAGTTACAAGTTTTACTTAGACTTCTGTAAAGTCTAAGTAAAACTTGTGCAAAATTTAATGTTTCTATAGACCCAGCGATTGTTTTCCTTGTCTGTCAGTGACTGAATGTATGTAATGAAGGAACCTAAGCAATTAACAGCTAGTAACTTACAAGATAGAGGTACCTATCATTTTACATCTCAATATACTGTTTTTCATATAATAAGCTCTCTTTGATATAATATAACTAATAGCATTTCGATGACAAACACAGAAATAGATAGGTGCTTAAGTATCAGAATGGTACAGAGACAAAAAAATCATTTCAGTGGTACGGAGTATGTGTGGACGGGTGGTGGTGTGCGTGGCGCTCTCTATGTGGTACAGGAGTGCTGCAGGCGCTAGCTGCGGGCACCCTCTCCATGGCAGCAGCTCGTGGCAGGCGTGGCGCCCTCGCGGCAGGAGGCGGCGCAGCGCACGCGTCGCTTGTGCTCGCTCTACTGCGCTGGAGAGCAGCTAAAACGGATCTAGCGCTGCCAGCGCTTGCAGCCGCTGCGTGGGGCGCTTGTGCAGCGCTTTGGGATGTACTGCAGGTATAAACTTTTAGAGGTTCAGAATCAAAATCAAAAATCATTTATTCAAATTAGGCTGAGAACCTTTTAGCGATAAGAACGCCCATTGTGTTACTCTATGTAACACAATGGGCGTCGAAATTTTTCTCTGTAATTCATATAGTGTAGGTACATAATAAGAAGTAAGTATTCTATTCTTTTCTTCCCCCAGTCTGGCATCTGCATAGGAGGCCCCGGCTGGCGGGGCGCGTGGTCTATGATCCTAGCGGCGCGGCACTCAGGGCTGGCACTCGCGTGCATTGCACGACAACTGCTGTGCGTGCGCACACAACTGGCAGGCTTAGCGGCAGCTCTCCTCGCTGCGTTGGTGACGCACACCATGCTCGAGCTTAGGTTGCGCAGAGGTAAGTCGAGTAACGCGGCGCGATTTTTTTTTCTGGTGAGTTGTGTTTTGTTTTAAACAGTTCTATTTATGGGGTATAGTCTGATATCGTCAAAATCAATCTGCCTAGCCTTTTCCCAAGTATGTTGGGGTTGGCTTCCAGTCTATTCGGATGCAGCTGGAAAACAGTATTTTACAAGAAACGACTGCCTATCTGACCTTCACAACCCAGTAACAGGTTTACGATACCCCTTGGTAAAACTGGTTGTCAGACTTTCGAAAACCCATTAATGGTGATTCTGGTGTCAAGAGTTGACAAAGGACTACCTGGCCCTAAAGCGGCCCTACCTACCTAAAGAGATATAACAAAAATATTTCGTAAAATAGGGGTAGAAATTCATAATTTTATGAAGCTGACAATAGTAAAATAATTTCACAAATAGATTCATATCGGCCGTAAATATGCTCAGAAATTAAAAAACTCCCAGTCGAAGAAACTTTGCATCATAAGGAATGCAATGAACCAAATAAATCTAGTGCCGAGCAAATACAATAGCAACGGCAGCATCAGAAACCGTAAGAAAATAAGATCTTTAGAATGTCGTCATATCGGCCGTAAATCTGCTCAGAACTGAAATATATCACAATCGATGAAAGCTTGTATCACTAAGATTGCAATGAACATCATTTTTAGGGTTCCGTACCTCAAAAGGAAAAACGGACGTGTAACGTAAATCAATGAATTTTGAATAGTTACTTTTGGGGGCAAATAACAAAATAAAAATAAAACATTTTGCATACTGAACCGTGTGACATATCAAATGTTGCGAGGATTATATTTTTTTTTTTAATAATACATACTACAACTAAATAGATTTAAAGATATTTAAGAAATTTGATGAAAATTGACCATTCCCCCTTATCTCCGAAACTAATGAGCCTAAAAGTTTGAAAAAATATCTGATAATGGTTCTTTACTCATAGATTACAGGAAAACCTATAAGAAATCTATTGTCTTAAAATAACATAGTAAATCTCTCAATATTGTGCCGTATTGTATATGTATGGGAGAACATGTTTTTCAATTACAATGATAAGTTTGTTCTTGGGATTAATTCATCCCAACTTCGGAGCCTTTCATTGTGCGTGGTCCGACACGCACTTGGCCAATTTTTTGTAATTAATTTTAAATAAAATAGTTAAAAAAGTCACCACACGTTTTCAAGAAACTCTGCGGCGCGGGCTCGAAATACGCCTAACTCATTTTATTCATTTTACAGGGGAGGCGAACCGCCCAAGATCCTAGCGAAGACCAACAGCGACGCAACTGGCGGCGCTGGCACCGACGACGTCAGACGACATTGACGAGGCTGACACCCACGACGTCGCCTGCCACGTCATTAGTTAACGTCGCTGGCGAGTGAACGACGTTTTCAGAAAACGTCATGACGACGTTTGAACGACGTTTTTAGAAAACGTTGCGACGTGTAAATGACGTTTTCAATAAACGTCGCTGAATGTAACAACGTGTTGTGACACTGGACAATGCAGTTTACTGACATTACGACATTATACTGTTAACAGACTATTTGTCTACTTTTCAAAAGCACTAACTGTTCTAAAAACGAGTGAGATCTATTTACCTTTCTACTTCTTGATAACTATTTTGTGAATGTTCTTGTGGCGTAAGATACCGTTTTTTAATAATTTTTATATGCTGAGAAGATTTTTAGTAGGTTTTTGAATGTTCCGTGTCTTTATCAAGATGAATTTATAAAAAAAGTTGTAGTGTATTCTCTCTGCTTTCATATTTGGTAAATCATGAATATCTATTATCTTACGCCATAAGCAGGTCGTGACATACGGAAGCAAGGGAAGGTACCTACAAGTACTTATGTACATTTCCTGTTGGCAGGAGGTCGGAAAATAGACATGACAAAATAAGAGTTACAGTTACATAATGTCAATTTTCTCTGTTAATGACATTACCAAAGAAAATTGACATTATCTAACTAGCAGTTTGGCAAGCTCAGAAAAATTCATGAGGTCATGCCTCAGCTTCTTACAGCTTGATCGCGATCACTGCCTAGGCTTTGTAAGCCACGACCCTACAAACCACAGCATTAAACTATGACATAAGGACCTAACCCTAATCTATTCTGTTTTATAAAAAATATATTTTATTTTAATACCTACCTATTAAATCCTTGACTGACTGTTCACTACTCTAAAGTCAATGTTTTATAAATGTTTAGGATAAAGTCGTTGAAATGTTATTAGACTGATGGGGTTTGAACGTAGATTTTTGGATGGCTGCATTTATGTAACATCATGTTTGTCTATACGTACGGTTCAGCGCTGTATAAGAATGGTTTTCGTTCCCATAATCACGATGATTCTATACGGAATCGGCTAAACTTAATTATTGCTGTTTATATTTTAATCTGTGGCAAAATAATTAACAGATGGAAGATTTTGACGCTTTATTTTAAATAAAGACAGAATTGACGCTGATGTAATACCAAACATACCTACTTAGTCAATATTTCACTGTCGAATAACCAACGCTTAGTAAAAATAAAACTGGACGTTTTATAAGTACTTATGTATTATTTATACACTCTGGTCGTACAAACTAATGTTTTTTGTAAGAAAAACAATCATGTTATTAACCTGACCAATCTTTTGTTTTGGCACTTTGCAACACTTTGAAGGCAAAACCGTAATATTTCGCTAACTAGCCTGTCTAACGGAAATAAGATTAACATCTTGTAACCTTCGTAACACAGGCGGCAACTAAAGTTATTAAATTACTCAAAATAACCACTTTCACCAAATTTCAAGTTACTTATTTACAAAATATCCTACAATTTTATTGCTTTGTAAACTAATTGAGGTCACCGTCAATTTGTGAAATTAAGATAATGTAAACTGGTTATTTTGGTTATATAATGTCATAAAATGATCAGACAATATTATTTGGATATGCGATAAGTAAAATAACGATGTTGGATGTGAGTGTTAGGATAAAGCTGTGTTTACGACGAAAATATGAGAATAAATAATTGTTGACTGAATTAAATGTATTTGCATTTTATCCATTTTCTCGAAATCTATTGCACACTTGTTTCTTTTAAGATGATATCTATTTTTATAAACGAAATTACATCCATGTAAGGATCGCTCGTTAAGCTCGTGGCTAAGTAATAACTGCCGCACGGGTCGATCCATCAGGTAAAACTACGCTTGCCGGGGTTGGTCCGTGGGTGACCATCTTTACATACCGAGACTCCTCCGTGCCTCGGATAGCACTATAAGCCGTTGGTCCCGGCTATAGTTCGTGGATCTTTGACAGTCGTTACGTGTCGTCAGAAGCCCGAAAGTCGTCATTACCCAGTTACTGGGAGGTCAGATAGGCAGTCGCTCAATATAAAATACTGGTATCCAGCTGCATTCGGTTAGACTGGAAGCTGACCCCAAAGAAGTTAGGAAAAGGCTAGGCAGACTGATTGACATCCATGTAAGGATCGTTGCAGGTGTCGTTCTGTACAGTTTCTGTCTACCCCTATGCGAAGAAGGCGTGAGTTTATGTGTATGTTACATCCATCTCCTTTTACACTATTGTAGTATGGAAGTCCGACATTTTTGTTGATTTTTAAAGATTGAGGGCCATCTCAAAAGTTATCATAACATACCTCTTTTTAGTCGTTTGTTTTTTTAGAGTATAAATAAATAAAACACACATCATCAACATTAACACATTATTTTTATTTTTCCAATGTTGTCTAAGACTAGGAACCCCGTCGCATCGTCGTCATTTCACAACTCCTAAAGTTTATGTTTGTGTACAAATCTATAACATAATGGTCACAAGCATTCTGCCATAACAAAATACCAAAAATTAATGTAAAGTTGATTTTATGTCAAAATAGAAAATAAAGAATTTGACACCACTAGTCAGTTCTTGAAATAACTGTTGTCGAATTTGACATTACAACGCCAATTCTACAGAGTGACGAAAAGTAACATAAAAATGCCTTGCTCTATATTTGACGACCATGAAACAGGGTACATTACATTCGTTACAATATGATAGTAAGTATATCGCACTAGCGACATGGATCATTCCTCCAATCAAGTATTTAAAATGGCATGACACTTTTTTTTGTGTACCACAACACTATTTAGCAATGGCTCTAGGTGTGAGTTAGTTATATTTACTGAGTGTTGTTCTTTTTTTTTCTAGTGCTGCATAGCTATTTATACCAACCTATTGCAATTTTAGACGTAGTCTAAAAGCTTCCCATGCGTCGTGTCCATTCGTCTTGGTAAGTTAAGAGGAAAACACCAAATGATTCCGTTAATACCTAATAATTGATTGCAGAAACCATCTTTGCCTTTCATTAATTATAAGTTAAGGATAAAAATACTAAAACACATATTATATCATACTATTATTGTCTGCAATAATCGATTTTTATTTCTAGCTGACCAAAAAGTACAAAAAAATTGTTCGAAACAGCAATTTTTCTCCGTGTTCCAGCTATAAACTTTTTCGAATTGCGCATTTCGTTTTTCCAGTTTCATATTGTATAAGTAATTTAAACATCAACAAAAGATTGACTTCAGTCTAATATCAGTTTTTTTATGACATTGCAAGCACTCGTGTGTTTTTTATTTCTTTTGAAAAACGATACATCTAAAAACATTCATTACTTTTAAAATACATAATTGACACCTAAACAAGTAATGCTGAAGTTAGAAGCTTTAAATAAGCACCTATTATAATAGGTCGTTATTCGTGGACATTTTAGCTACATCGCGTGCTATATCAGCAGCTTCTTTTACAATCAACCGTCTACTGGTTATCATATTTTAAACTATATTATAATATCTTTTCATTCACTCATGTCAGTTATTTCTCGCCAAATAATTTTAAAGTACCGGAAAAGAAGGTTAAAAAAGAGGAAAAATAAAAATAAAAGAAACGTATCAAAACAAGTTTTGTCTTTATTAAAAGTCTATCCGTAAAATAATCTAAAAATAGCATCACAATAATAATTAATCAGCGCAAGGAGATTTCAATTATAAAGTTTACACATTAATTAATAAAATCGTGGACGAAATAAACGTTTACAAAAACAAAACACAATTTCAGAACTAAAAACTAAAATCTAAACTAAAATGAATGCACGCTGATTACACTAACACTAATTCAACAAAATATTTGTTTTAGTTGTAAAATGTCAGGATTTTGACACCGTACAACGTTTAATGACACTGCGCAACTAACTTTCTGAAAAAGATGTCGGCATGTGTTATAAACTTAGGACTTGATTATAAGTACCTAACTAAGTTGTAGGAACTGAGTAGCTACGGTATAACTCACAAAACGAATACATACAAGAATTCTGTCCAGTGAAATCGATGGATCTATTCGTAATAACGGTAATTTTAAATAGATCCATCGATTCGCGTTCCATATTTAAATATAAAAACTTATAATTTTATCAACAGTTTTGGCATTCTAAATACGATACCGCAGCTAAAATACAAAGTTATGCGAGTCATTAACGGGTAGTCTTACTAAAAGAACATGTTTACACACTTATATGATTGTAGGACAACTGCAATAACCCGGAGTGTCGGACAAAACAGGGGGCTACATCTATATATATATTGCCGTGCATTAGTCTCGCAAAAACTCGAAAATGGCTCGACCGATTGTCATGAAACTTTGGTAAGTTGTTGTGTGCGCGCCGGAGAAGGTTCCTAACAAAAAAATAAAAAAAACGGCATTGCAACGCACGCCGTTTAGCTAGTTACACAAAACTTGATTATAATTTAAGAAAAGTATGCGTGGAACTATGAAAATGCACTATTTCAACGCCTTAGTATATTCAAACGTCAGGTTTTCATAGTAAACTAGTTGAAATGATTTGTTTGTTACTATATGTCATAAATATTGTGTAAATGCTAATCAAACGGATAAATATTACGGTATTGTTGACTACTGTTTCATACATCCATTACACGCGCGATACAATTTACAGAAAAGGAGCCCTTATTTCGACTTATCTCCGAAAAGAATCTTGAAGATCCTAAAATGATGCAATTTTTATGTTTACAATTGTTTTGTTTTTTAAATATTATTCAGTGACTCAATAAACAAATATTAATAATTAGATTATTAATTAAATGTTTTGTCTTGTAGAACCCTGTCCTATGAACAAAATATTTCATTGCATCCTAATTTTACAGAACGACCGCAACACATTCGATTATTTTATCGTTATTCTTTTAATATTTTAACATTCTACATTTTATAAACAGCGATCTAAGTTCGATTTTTAACACTATAGATAGAAGCGTCGATAAATAATATACATACGTTAATAAATAAAAATACTGTAAGAAGCATAAACAATCAATACTGTTCGCCATTTTGTTACGTTTCATTCGGTTTATGAAATTTGTTGTCAGTGTTGCCATAAGTTACGTCAAAATCATAGACAAGTTCTGTTTATTATCAGCGAATTATTTAAAAGTTAATGTCGACGGGTGAAGAGGTATTATTATACGTATGATACAAGAGCTAGCACCAAATGAAGAGTGTGGTCAATAGAAAGATACAGAAGATCACATGGCCCTCTTCAACCGAGACCAGCTTTGTTGTAAGTGGCCATTGTGTACTGTTTCTCGCTGTTCACAACTTTTCATTGGATTGCCCCTCCGTACAATATCAGGTAGGCATTAGCAACGCTGGCAGTTAGTATATTTTATGAACAATATACAAATATTTACAAGTCCTGTCTGTTTAATAATATGAATAAATACAAGATATAGTAAGTACATTTTGCGGTTATCGATATATTAAAATGGATTCGCCAACATTTTGTATCTTGAAATAAGTATACCTATTTCAGTTTTAACACGAATTCCATAGATGTAGCATACCAGACGCTACATACTGACTTATGTACATGTTATGTAGTTCAATAATCTTGTATTATTTCGATTTTTTTATTGGTTATGCCAACTTTTTTTGTATTTACTCATTTCCACCACAGTCGGGCAACCCCCTTCTTCCAAACGGTTCATAAAACCTCTTTCAAATGATAATTTCTAAGCTTAACAATTTGGTATTCAAAGAGCCTGATAAACAAACCTAATTAATTGATAATAATTACATCCTCTTTAACTTTAATGACAAGATTATGATACCTGAGTTGTATTTATCAAACTCGATTAAATTACCTATAATAGTTTTAATATTTACCTACACAAACATTGTGTGCTTATTAGAAATATCTCTTCGAAATAGGTTTTAAGGAAATAGTTCCTAGACAACCGATTTACCAACAATCAATCACAGACAAACTACTACCAAGGATGGGACTCGACGCGATTATATCGATAGAATCTCAATCGAGTTCTGTGGTGAATCGAATCCTTGTATCGATTAATCGCGTCGACTCGCTCCATGCAAACACGCCGCACTAACGCATCGACAGCGACTAGAAGGCTACTCACTACGCCGCGTCACATGGCATCTCCGTACATCCCGCAAAGTAAATTAGACTATAACACTCGGACTTAAGGTGTATATTTAAACGGGCGTGTAGCGTCCGACCGGCGGTTTGTAGAACATTTGGCCGGTAAAGACCCGGCGGATGATTTCTTTGAGAATTAAGTTCTTCTCCTTCTTGATCTTCACGAGGAAGCCTCGGTTCTCGTTGGCTCGGCGGGACAGGTACGGTAGGACCTCCAACACGGGGCCGTATGGGACGTATTTGTAGGCGGAGTAGCCGGCTTGGCCTGGAAAGATTGAAAGGAATTATTTAAGCATTAGAAATCAAAGATATTAAGTAAATAAGGGTTAATTTTTCTAGAATAATCGTTTTTTCTGATACCCAATTCAAGTGTTTTCGTGTTGTTAGTAACTAACCTAGTGTCAGAGTTTTAAAGCAACCCATGGGCCTCTGACTTGGCTTCACATGCCGTAGATAAACATCTCTGAGGCATACCGGTTTCTTTCAATGTTTTCCTTCACCGTTTTAGAAGCAAGTGATAATTATAAAATACGCACAGGAATCCGAAAAGTCAGAGGTGCATGCCTTGGGATCGAACTCGAGACCTATGGCTTGGCAGTCCGACGGTCACACCACTAGGCTATCACTACTATTATTATTCTTATGGGTACCGAATATGGAATTGGGACCACCGGAACATGGTGAACGGATATTTTTAATACGACATGAGGCATTCTTAAATAGACGGCCCGTGTGATGAAATGAGGTCTCTGTCATCTCTTAGCATAGGATCCGCAGAGGAACGACCTTCACCAATCTGTTTAATGATTGAAAAGTATTTTATGTAAATAAAATTTAGTAGGTATGTTAGAAAATATATCGCGAGTGGGTTGGCTAAAAAACTCGTGTATGGGTGTAAATAAATAACTTGTGTAGTAAAAAAATTGCAAAATAGAAACCGTACAGGGTTAGATAATTTATTCAAAAGTTCAAATAAGTTTTTTTGTTGTAAATACATCCAGTAGTTTTTCCATAATATCTACAGGGTGTAAAAAGACACATCACAAAGCCGTAAACTACGCATACTGTACGTATAGCTAAGTAGCTTTGCGCAAAAATTATTGCTGGGAACCGTATTTTTTTTTTTTTTAATAAAAAAAAACAAGTTTTTATTGCGCGCAATGTAACGCGAACCCACGCTTGAATGAACGGATTCAGTGTTAGTTAAGCTCCGCCCCTACGCTACGTAGGTAGGTACTTGTTGTTCATTGCGTTTTTGTAACTTCAAATGCGTAATCTGTTAAGATAAATCTAAAATTCAGGTAATGTTTGTTTGGAAAAAAGTTTCGTATTATCGCATAGATTTCATTTTCGTGAAAAAGTAAAAAAAAAAAATGCGACTTTGACCTTCAATATCTCCAGAACCAGTGGATTCCCAGGTATGGTCTAGTGGAAAAAAATGATGCAAATAATGGGTAGAATATGTGGCTTTCGGCTTCGGAAAGTGTCTTTTTACACCCGATATACGCCCAAAGGTATGTTCATAAAATTTTACGCGCATTTTTTCGTTATAAATCATCGTCTATTTCACTAACAAAATAAATAAAATATGTCAAAACGTCAAACAAATAGTTTTTATGACAGCTGCGCGCACAGACTGAATTAAGACCGCGGCGCGTGAGTCACCGACGGTATGAAATGTTACCATTTTAAATATTATATTTTATATAAACATTTAGGACTAAGTATTGTATTTATTCATTTTATTTTTGTCTCATTTTGTTATTTCACTATATGCTGCACCGGTTGACGTCATCACGTCAACGCCGGCTGTCGCTGAAAACCAGCGTTGGGGCTCTGTCTCGCATAGGGTCGCAGCACTATGCTGAGCGATGGCCGTTTTGCGTGGATGTGACGCATATTTTTCCCCAAATTGTTTATTTTTGTGTTTTGTTCTTTCTTTGCGTCACGTGTACCGCAAATAAACGTATTTTCTTTCTTTCTTTGTAAAAACTAGATAAATAATTACTAAACTAAATAATTAGACTAATTAGCATGTATATTACTCACGCCCACCAACGAGCCGTTGACTAGTGCCCTTAAATAGCTATGGTGGTGGTATTTCCCCGGAAGAACTCATTTACATAGAGCTCTAATAAACTCTACTAACTTCATTCATATCGATAAATAGACGTGACTAACCTAGCGGGAAGGTGATGTGGTCGCACATGCCGAGCAGCTGCCCGAAGCACACGACCCTGTCCTCCGGCTTGATGTCGTAATCCTTCATCAGCTGGATGGCGTACCGCACCGTGTCCTCGTTGTGGGACGCCACCATGATGCCCAGGCGCTCCTTGTTGGGGCCCTGAGGAATATTACAAAGTTAAAGAGCTGTCGGTCGATTCTGTAAAAATATCAACTAAAACATTAACACTATTGACAGCTCACTTCACGCTCACTTCACCTAAGTTTCACGGTGATATTTTTAATCGGCAGGAATCAATCGGCAGTTGTTTAACATCAAAGGTGGGTCAGGTGGTCCGACCATCGGACCACCTGACCCACTGATTGTTTAATTCGGATGCAACCGACAAGCACAACATAAGATAGGGATGTTGACTGGAAAAAATAAACAATTTAGACCATCAGTCAGATAATAAAAACAAATTAGACTCGTATTTTTTGCTTTATCATATTAATAAAAAAATATTTAAATAAAACGCATTAAAGTTGGGGCTCGCTACGTCACAAGTCGGTATAAAATCTACTGGAGAGTGACGTCATGCTACATTTTAACTCAATGTATTGCCGTAATATTTTGTTTACGTAAAAAAATAAAATATACGTATCTAATATTTTTTAATAATTTATCTGACGGACAAAAAAAATATACTTAAGTAAGATCCCTATTATCGCGGAATCAATTAACTCTATAAGAATGTTTAAAACTCGCATTTTTGCTCTAAAATAATGACACTTTCATCATAATGATCCAAGGCTTCTCGAATACAGCGGATTCCCGCTAACTCGGTCAGACGTGTGCGCCTTCCGGTGGATGGACTTCAGAACCCTTTCGACCTTATCAGCTATCTGTTCGGTCTGGTCGTAGTGGAGATGCTTGGGGGCAATGTCTAGCAGTGGACGTCTTTCGGCTAAAAGTTAAATTAATCTGCCTAGCCTTTTCCCAACTATATCGGGGTCGGCTTCCAGTGTAATCTGCGTTCGCTGAGTATTTGCCAACAAACACGGGTTTTCCACTTAGACAAACATCAACTTTATGAATGTGAAAATAAAGTTGATTTTAGACTGACTAGTACTGTTGAAAAAGTCATAAAAAATATGAAGTTGTAAGAAGGGCAAACTGAACCTTATGTGTAGGCATGTTTGGCAAATGAATTTCGAACGCAGATTAACCGGATGCAGCTGAATACCAGTATTTTACATGGAGTGACAGCCTATCTGACCTCCACAACCCAGTAACTAGGTAACACGTTACCCCTTGGTAAAACTGGTTGTCAGACTTTCGGGCTTCTGACGACTCGTAACGACTGTCAAAAATCTACGAATGACAGCCGGGACCAACGGCTTAACATGCTTTCCGAGGCACGGAGGAGTCTCGGTATGTAAAGATGGTCACCCATCCACGTACCAAACCCGGCAAACGTAGCTTAACCGACCCGTGCGGCCGTTATTACTTAGCCACGAGTTCCTTTCGGCTAAAAGTTAATGATGATGATGAAGAAGCTCACCTTGACCCTGCTGAGGATCTCCTGCAGACACTTGTGGAAGGACGTGGTGGTGGCCTCCACAGACTCGCACGTGGGGTCGTCGTAGCCCATCGCGGCCGCGCGGGCGCGCTCCTGCGGGCGAGGGGACACATGTTACATCAAGTTGTTTGGTATTTTATAAAGTTGTGGTTTAAAGTTCTTTGTAGATTCGTTTTTAATGGTAAGGACTGCATAATATACAAAGTATTTTATTTCACATAAACCTACAAGGGCACTTATGAAACGTCACAAGCTAGGTGCACGGTTCCAATTGGTCGTTTCCTATGGAGAAGAGCCGGCGAGAAACTCTACGGTCACTCTTATAAAAATAAATGGTTAAAAAAAAAAAAAAATTACAGTATTAGTAGTAATGACAAGACAGTGTAGGTCTATCAACAAGTACCAGGTACTTAGCAAAATATAAAATGGTCCACAGATCTACAATCTGTCAAGCCTACAAAATCTTTAGAAAAGATAAAAAAAATAAAGAACTATTTAAACCAAATGACATGATTGCTACATACTACAACTTTAACAAATATAATTTAATTTATTGCCACCGTGCATTTTGCATGGGTCTATCTTTTGCGAAGCACAGGGTACGTTCGTCAAAAGAGTGGCTTTAAAACAATTGAGAACAAATGCTTATTAAGGGGGATGCCCTAAGGTAGCCCGCGAGATTTAAATTTTCTTTAGTTTTTTGCATTTTGCAGGTCAGTCTAAGGTTTTATATTTATTAAAATATGATTCGCGACCGTAACAAATATGGCTTTACATAATTATAATCATTACAATCAGCAATACAAGTCCATAAGTTAGCATAATCGTCAAATATCATTCAATGGGATTAAGAGAGTTGTATTAATCATTTTTATGATTATAATTCTATAAGTAAACATTTGATACGGCCGCGAATCATATTTAGATCAACATAGAACATGATACTGACCTGCAAATTGCAAAAATCGTAAGAATATTTGAATTTCGCGGGCTACCCTGACGCTTTCGCCTTAAATGTTACTGGTGGCGAGCGTATTACGCGACAATAGATAGAGCACACAAAGTTTTTCCTGTTATAAGCGTTTATACAGAAAGTTGGCAACTTTGCAAATAGCTGTCAAATATTTCGCTGTTTTAATTAATTTGGCAATATTACTGTATGGAAATAAGAAATATGGCTAACTAGTCAACTATAGTAAACTAGAATATTGAGTATGAAATGCAAAAATTAATATCGTAACACCGAATATTTAGTTTTAGATGTAAAAAAAGTATTTGGAAACTTTCCAAAAGCCTTTTATACACCGGAAACGGTTACAACATCAAATTTAGTGTTATAATTGCAATTCATTATTAATATTCTAGTTAAATAGTTAGCCATATTTCTTATTTTCATAGAGTAATATTGCCAAATTAATCAAAACAGGTAAATATTTGACAGCTATTTCCAACGTTGCCAGCTTTTTGGATGAACGCTCATAACAAATTATAGCTTTCTGAATTTCTATGCCCCTTAAACGATATCTGGGACATAGTCCTCAGTTCCTCAGTAAAGATGAAGTTGCTGACAATCTCACCTGCTCAATGTACGCTCCGCGCACGAGCTTGGCTCCCCAGCAGAAGTTCTGTCGCTGCGCCTGCTCCAAGTCCGTGAGAATCTCCTGGTACGTGTTCTTCATGTACGTCTGGTACGTGTTGAACACTAAGAACTTATCCTGGGGGAGAACAGAGTTAATTAATAATGTATCTGTAGAGTAATTAATGACAGTTTGGAAATGAGTAACGTGTCTAAAACTGGTAGTATCGTAATAAATACACCGTAATATACTTAGTATGAATCTTGAGTTCACGGCTCAATTAGCAGCATCATTATGCTGAGTGATGGCCGTTTTGCGTGGATGTGACGTATATTTTCCCCCAGATTGTTTATTTTTGTTTTTTGTTCTTTCTTTGCGTCATGTGTACCGCAAATAAACGTATTTTCTTTCTTTCTTTCTAATTACATAAGTCGAATTAGGTACATGCTTTAGAATTGTTCTACAATACGGGCCTGACCTAAATGCAGTGTTTCCACTTTGAGGGATTTCTCCCAAGAGGGAAAAATTACTAATATTATGCATGGTTTAGGGATATTTAATTTTGACAGGGATTTAGGGAATTTCGGGGAAATATTGAACTTGCGTTGGTAACCCTATTGGTTTAGTAGGTACCCAATGTATTCCTTTACACTATGGCAACACAGATTTATTCCCTCAAACTCATAATGCATGTAATCGATCTAATTTTAGTTTACGATGTTAATTGTACTATTACCGTGGGTAAAGACGACATCGAAACTAAGTCGCATTAAGGCTCGTCCAAACCAGCGCGACGTGACTCGAACAATACAATTTCTAAGAAAACTTGACGGTATAACAATAACCGATCTCGCGTCGCGCTAGTCTGCACCAAGCTTTATACTTGGAGTTGGTTTGTTTCGTCTCATTCGATAAATAATGAATGTTTTGTAATCTCGTCAATTAATGAATGTTTTGTAGGTATTGAATGCTATTAAATATGTGGAATGATTTTTTATTATTTATTATCACCTTGCCCCCTAAATAAAGGTTAAAAAATAAATAAAAAAATAGGCAATTTTAGGGATAATTCACTAAGAAACTGGGGAAAAACCAAAAACGTAAGTGAAAACACTGCCTAAATGGCCCTTAGTAAATTCCCCAAGCTAATATCAGCTGTCAGAACAGCGTTGAACAGCTGAAAGAGAGGCATTTAACGATCACTTATCCGCATAAGGCCTATTGATATTACTTCTTTATAATGTGTAACATCTTCCCTCTCGCTTTCCTGCAATCTGTACACAGATCATACCCTAAAAATCTTTGGCAGTGATTTCGTGAAAACGGACGGAAGTGTGTAACAGGCAGCCGGGGAAGCGCGCGCTATTTGATTTGACCAATGAACGCGAGCGGTTTTAGAGTTGGCCGTCAGAAAACACCTTGACGAGACCCCGCCCCTTTAATGTTGCTTATCACCAAGATGAGATGTCACACATCCTATGCGACTACTGTAAGTCTCGTTCTTTTTTAAATCTCTGAATTGATACTGTAATTTTGAAAAATTAAGTAACCAGACCAAATCAATCAATTATTTTTTAAAGCAATCATAAAAGAAAAATGGAAAGATTCTTCAAAACTTACTTTATTATATCTCCTCATCATCTCCAAGCAGATCCTGGAGATAGCAGGCTGGAAGTACGTCTGCTCCGCATCAATCATGATCCTGACATCAGCATCATTAGCGATCTGGATGATGTGGTTCAGTCGTCGCAGCATGTTGCGGAACATCTCCTCCTCTTTGGGCGAGATCTGGGAGATCAGGCGCCGCATCTGACCGGTCTTCGGATCCGGAACTCGGAACGAGTCGGAAAGGTTCATGTCTTCATCCAGAATGTTCGTCCAAGGGAACAAGTGGACGATTCTGGAACGGATGATTTTTTTTGTGATGAATGGTGTAAGATTATCTGTCTCTATGTTTTTTTAACCACAAATAGCTAACAAGATTTGGCAGCAGACTTGCGTAAACCAGTTTACGGGTTAAATTTAATCAACATAATATTAAAATGATAAGCAGGAATATATATTATTACGTCAAGCTGTACCTAGCATATATTTAAAACATTTTAAGACTGAAAAACGAATCCTGTTATTAATTTAGCCTACAAAAACCCAATAGCCATTACATTTAACACTAAGCAATCAACGAACGACACATCACACGGAAAATACTAAATACTAGAAGGAAATTAGAAATCGCCACGCCAATCTTTGTTTTCCTCTAGCTCACTCCTATTCGCTGTGAGTGAGAGACGAATAGTTTACGCGCAAAATAGCAACCCTCGAATGTTAGTTGCGTCTCACTCTTTCACACAATGTTTGAGTGAGAGGTGAATAGTTGGGCCACTTCTAATACCATTCTTTAAGAAGTAGTGTAGTAGACACACTAGCAACATTTACGAGACAGCGCTTACAAATGTTAAAAGGTGTCGCCACTGACCGGTCCCACGGAAATAGGTGGACCACACTGAAATTACCAAACGTAGCTCTGAATATCCTAATATGTCAGTATAGCTGGTCCACTCTGAAATGACGCGCGCCCCAGTAGCGCATTACGGCTTGGCCACGACCTTGTCGCTAGCGGTAACAAATATACAAAAATATAGGAAGCATGCCACGAGGCGCCGCCGCCGGCAATTTTTTAGCTCCGTCACCACGCTGTGCCTCGCTTGCCTCGTCGCCAAAAGTCGTGGTCAAGCCCTTATCGTGAGCGTAAAATGCGGTAGTGGGGCGCGTCATTTCAAAGTGGACAAGCTATACCTTTGTGTCTATTCGGCAACCAAAAATAATAACCATATTTCCTTGCACTTTTTACAGTAAGTACTTACGAGTATATCAGAATTTCATAAAATGAAACGGAAAAAATCTAACTACCATAATTTTGGTTAATAAGAGCGATTATCCTAAAAGGTAGCTATGTCTCAAATAGTTGTCCAAAATTTACCAGTTTTGATTAATTTGGCAATATTACTTTATGGAAATAAGAAATGTGGCTAACTAGCGAACTAGAATATTAATAATGAATTGCAATTATTACATTGAATTCGATGTTGTACCCATTTAGGTGTAAAAAAGGCATTCGGAAAGTTTCCAAATACTTTTTTTATATTAAAACTAAATAATCGATGTTACGATATTAATTATTGCATTTCATAATCAATATTTTAGTTCACTAGTTAGCCACATTTCGTATTTCCATACAGTTATATTGCCAAATTAATCAAAACAGCGAAATATTTGACATTTATTTGCGACGTTGCCCACTTTCAGAATAAACAGTCTTAAGGGAGATGCGTTAAGATAGCCAGGTTTTATGTTGATTTGTGACCGTAACAAATATGGCTTTACAGAATTATAATCATTGGAATCAGCAAATCGACATAAATGTCATGATTTCTTGAAATAATTTAATAGGGTAATTCGAACTTAGAGAGTTGCATTGATGATTTTAAAGATAATAATTTTCTAGATCAATGGTTCTCAAACTATGGGCCACAACCCACTCGGTCGCGAGCAAATATTGGGCCTTGAAAAATTATATTTCACCTATGATTAATATTACAACTAAATACCGAAATACATTGAACGTATCAAACTCATTGCGATTAAAAGTAACTAAAATTGAAGTTGATGCTAAAGCTTTACTTAATGACAAAAAACAGTTGCAATTAAAATTTATTTGTATTTAAAATGTTCGATTGTTACTGAATGTTTTCTCTTATTTGAACAATCCTTGATTCATATAATTAAGTATGCCCCTTTTTTCTCCGTGACAGCCAAGGTGAGCCACGAATTTAAAAGTCTAGTCAACTTTGGGAACCGCTGCTCTAGATACATATTTGTTACGATCGCGAATGAAATCTTGATCAACATTCAACCTGATAATAGACCTACAAATTGCAAAGTAACCTAAGAAAATTTGAATAGTTGACTGGGGAAATAAACAAAAAATTATTAAGTCAGTCAGTCAGATAATAAAAAAATATTGGTCACGTATTTTTTATCATATTAATAAAAAATGGTTTAGACAAAACGCATTAAAGTTGAGGAGTGGGGGCTCGCTACGTCACAAGTCAGTATAAAATATACCGGGGAATGGCATCATGCCATATTTTAACGCATTGCCTACTCAATGTATTACCGTAATAATTTGATTAAGTACTTAAAAAAATTATAAATAGTATCTAATATTTTTTTCATAATATAGATGAGGGACAAAAAAAAATTTCAACATCCCTATTTCGCGGGCTCCCCCTGCGGCTTTCTCCTTAAAGAGCCAAATTAAAAAAAAAAATCCGTTTCATGCAAAATTTGAGTCACTTACAAACAAGAAAAGGGTATAATTTGGGAAACATTGATTTCCAGTCGGAATAAAGACATTTAATATGGCGTAGAAATTGTATCTTTTTTTAATAGCTGCGATTTAATACAAATCAGAGTCATTAAAAAAATTACGGAGGAAAAGGCGAAGTCATGTCGCATCGGGTTCCACCCCGCCCCAGGGACCTTCAGGATCCTACATATTAGACATAAGAACTTGAAGCATCCATAAAGTGACCCTTAGAAGGATAAAAAGATTTCCATTAACCCCAGAGAAAATAAGACGTCTAAAAACAAATATCAACAAGGATACCGAAGAAAACCCCGGGAGTCTTCACGAATACACCATGACATTTTAGTCGTCTTAGCTTTTAGCAGCCCACTTCACGTATCCAATGATTACAAAACATTCATTAAAAATAAATTGATATACACCGTGACATTTTAGTCGTCTTACAAAGGGCCACTCAATGTAAGTACCCGACATAAAATACCTCTAGAAGCAATTAAAACATTGTTACAATGTTTAGTAGTCATTGGATGCATGAAGTGGGCTGGTTTTGTAAGACGACTAAAATATCATGGTGTATAGGTACATGAAGACCACGGTCACGGTGTATGTATACAAAATATTGTAAAACATTTAAAAAGAGTAACGGTAGAGTTTCTTGCCCATTCTTCTCCATACGAAAACTACCTTTTGGAAGGGACGACTAGAACCAATTTTTACTTTTGTGTATTTTTTGACGTTCAAAATTGCCTTTCATGTGCCTAATTTAAATAAATGATTGGAATTTGACTTCGACTTTGACTTTACTTGATCATCCTAACAAATATCCACAGTATCATAATACCAGCCTATTATTGTCCCACTGTTGGGCATAAGCCTCTTCTCATAGAGAAGGCAGGAGCATTGATCACCACGCTTGCTCAAAACAAGTTAGCGATTTCTTAATATACCTCAGTCCAGGTTTCATCACGATGTTTTCCTTCACCGATGTTTCAATGTCCAAGATGAACTCAGAAAGTACATATGAAATGAAAAGTCACATTGGTACTTGCAGGGATTTGAACCCACAAATGCACAAGGTTGTGGGCCGAGGCCTTAGCCGCAGTATTAAAATCTTTTTGACCCACCCCTCCTTATCCGAGGTAATCTTCTTCATGAACTCCTGGACCTGCGGCTTGGAGCTGTGGTCCCCGAAGTACCGCTGGAAGTCCTCGATGGTCTTGTGATGCGTCAGCACGTTGCCGGTGCCGCCTGCTATCTGCTGCATGTAGTTGCGGGCGCGCATGATCACTTCTGAGAGTTGCAGCTGGAAGGTAAAAAGGGTTAAGGTTATAATGAGAGTAAGATTTTTTTCGTGTATGCTTGTGCAGTATGTCAACGAAGGACTATTCAAATATTTATTTCCAATTGATGTTATGTCCCCTTAAACAAACATCAACTTTATCCTAATGTAAATAAAGTTGATTTTAGACTAGTACTGTTGAACAAGTCATAAAAAAAAAGAAGTTGTAGCGTAAACTAAACCTTATGTGTAGGCATTACAGTTGTTTTTCCTAAAACTCGTGTTTGTTTACATGTATGGCAACTAAATTGCGAACGCAGATTAGGTATTTTGTGACTTAGTTTTAGTCGGAATAAATTATTTGGGCAGAAGGCAATTTAAGACCAATAAGATAGGGTATGAGCCTTTTTGCTTCCAGAAGCACCTATATAGTAGAACTAATCATTCTCGACATTCTGCTCCCGATTACGAAAACTATTGGCTTTAACGCCACATAAAACTGTGATAAGAATACGACAGACGCTCTGAACATTGCTATCTTCCACAAAAGATGGCAATAGCTATACAAAAGTGTACGTCAGTGATAATAATTAAAATTGTGATGAAAAACTTACAAGTAACTGTGGCCTGCCGAGCGCAGTCAATTTCACTGCCATCAAACCTGTGCTTTTGGTGATGGCTGGAAAGTAAAATGAAGATAATTAGTAGGGGAAAGTGTGTACGAAAGAGTCAAGCTTTGAAAGAGCCGATGCGATTATCTTCCACTTAAGAGCGTTTATTCTGAAAGTTGGCAACGTCGTAAATAGCTGTCAAATATTTACCTGTTTTGATTAATTTGGAATTAATACTGTATGGAAATAAGAAATGTGGCTAACTAAGTTACTAGAATATTGATTATGTTATGCAATTTTAACATTGAATTTGATGTTGTACCCGTTTTAGGCGTAAAAAAAGCATTTGGAAACTTTCCAAAAGCTTTTTTTACGCCTAAAACTAAATATTTGGTGTTACAATATTAATTATTGCATATCATAATCAATATTCTAGTAACTTAGTTAGCCACATTTCTTATTTCCATACAGTATTCATTCCAAATTAATCAAAACAGGTAAATATTTGACAGCTATTTACGACGTTGCCAACTTTCAGAATAAACGCTCTTAACAACATCCTAACATAATTCAATTTGACTTTTTATGAATCAACACTGGACAGCTGTCACCCACAGACATTTGACAGTTCTAGGAAATCATATAGCATCGTAGCACTGCGTTGAACATTTTAAAGCCAAAATGTAAGTGTGATTGGGTTTACAAATTATTTTTTGCGAAGTAGTTTACCTATAGCATAGGTTGACAAAATTAATATGTTGTATTGTAATGCATATACAACGCTGAAATCGCGAAAAAAAATCAGCTGTGTGCTCCCTATGTTCGGATATCTCATTGAAATGTAGGGAACAGCTGATTTTTTTTTCGCGATTTCTGCGTCGGTCCCATAATGAAAGTTGTTCATAATAATGAGTACAATGACCCCTTAAGAGGTTTAGGGTAAACAAAAACTAAGGTTGTATATGGTATTATTTTACGCAAATATTATTGTTATGATTTTAAAGTAAATTAGCTATAATTGGAGGTTATATTATTTAATACAAAAATGTTTTGAAAGAGCCAGTTGTCGAGTCATGTCACGGAAGAGCACTGATTTACAAGATACAGGTTTTTGCCTAGAATGGAATTCAGAGTTCATATTGTTTTAGCCGTCTACTCACTTACAGTATTCATACCCTAGTTCTCAGGAATATAGCTGTAATATGCTATATAATATGCTATATAATATGCTATATATATATATATATTTTATTGAGTTGAGTTGTTGTTTTATTGAGTTAGAGACTATTCTTATAACTATAAAGAATTCCCTTCTAGGCCATGAAGCCCTGGTTGGCGATCAATCAAGACCTAGCCCCAGTACGGAACGCGGATATTCCAATTTAACGATAGTGTCCGGCGCAGAAAAACATCACGGCATTACGTAATAACATTGTGTGTGTTGTCGTAGTCATTACGAGAGTAAGATCGAAGAAATAATAAATGGATTTTGTGGCCGATGACGTGACTAGAAAGGGGGTTAATATTGAAAAGGCGGCTAAGTGATAGAGATGTATGGAAGGATGACTTGCTCCGCTAATAAATAAATTGTGATAAGAGCAAGAGAATGCTGGTGATGTTTGTTGTCCAAGCTGAGACTTAGCTTTTGACGAACACCTATTTCGACTTGACAGCAATGAAAATTTTACCGTGTTTGAAAGAACAGATATGAGCGTTTATACAGAAACTGGGCAACGTCGCAAATAGCTGTCAAATATTTTGCTGTTTTGATTAATTCTACGATATTACTGGAGTATGTAGTAAGTATGGAAATAAGAAATACCTATGGATAACTAGTGAACTAAAATATTCATTCAATGCAATAATTAATATCGTTACTCCGAATATTTAGTTTTAGATGTAAAAAAAGTAATTGGAAACTTTCCAAACGCTTTTTTTACCCCTAAAACGGTTACAACATCAAATTCAGTGTTATAATTGCAATTCATCATTAATATTCTAGTTCACCATATTTCTTATTTCCATACAGATATTGGCAAATTAATTAAAACAGGTAAATATTTGACAGCTATTTGCGACGTTGCCAACTTTTTGGATAAACGCTCTAGAGAATTTGCGACGAATGGCGCAAGCGTGTTATAGACGGTCTAGATTAAGTTTAAAGTACCAACAAGAAAAAAAGAAAAGAAAACAATGGAAGGAAAGGAACCACTCATGGATAGGTGTCGGTAGACAATTTTCACCAGCTAAATTCGGCAAAAATTTATCACAGACAAAAAGCAACCTTCCGCACTCAATCTAAAGTGTAAAATAAACAAGTCCTCACCAGCAACAGCATCAATACTCTCCAGGAAGGCCTCCATGTTTTTCTCACAAGAGGCCTCGTTGAGGTAGAAGTATGTCCTGGCGCTGGTGACCTTGTACCGCCTGTCGGCGAACTTCTGTTCCACATGGTACTGCTTCAGCTGACCCTCTTCTTCCTGGTCGCCGCATGCTGATATTGAAGCACTGGAATTTGATAATAATTTGTCGTTAGAAAAGACGAAATAAGATTGAAAATTGGTTAATTGCGGAGTCGGCTAGATTTGACCCAATTTTGGTTTCGAATTAAAATCAATCCCAGGTTTGTGTCGGAACTATTTTTAAGTATGAAAAATCGGTCTCGGTAGAGGACCTCAGAAAAGGGTAAAAAAATAAATAAAAAATAGATTTCATAATTTTATTTATGTTGGTAATATGCCTACTTGTGTACTAGATAGACTGTGTGAGGAATGATATGAAAAAGAAGGGAGTGAATGGTAGCGTGATGGTTGACAGGGGAGAGTGGAAAGAGAAAGCGTGGTGCGCCACCCCCACGTAATATAGAACAAGGGCAGAAAGATGATGATGAGGCATATATACACGGCGGCAGGGACATCGACTCGAAAACTTTTATCATAGATTCAGTAAGTCATTCTGAACCCATGCGTTGAAATTTCTCGTCGGTTATTTTAAAAAAAATCTGCTGTTCCATACATTTTGACCGCGTAGGTATTGCACTTTTCTATGAAACAGCAGTTTTTTGTTAATACAGTTTGTAACACTTTTCGCGTCGATGTCCCTGCCACCCTGTTTACCTACTTCATTCAGGGTTTTTCGAACCAAATTCCATGTTTAACCTTTAAAATAAGTCCTATTTACATTACCTAAATCAACCACATCAAAATCAAATCGACTTGATAATATTTCAATTTCAATCATCATGATCTTTTGAAGTATACTATTATCACAGAAACACACTAAGCCCTGCGTACTACACATCGTTTGTTCTCTAAAAATACACGTGTCATGCTCAGGAATGTATTCCACACACTTCGAGGTCGTTAATATTGTGTATTGGTTGTAAAAGGAGACGTAAACGTAGTACAAGTAGTATGCTGCTAACATTATTATAAGTACCTGGGCGACCGAGCTCTGCTCTGGTGAAAATAGAGATTTAAAGATAGAATTTAATATTATAGAATAGTTCATACTAATTCCATGCTGCCATGATAGTAGGTACTTACTAATTCCATGCTGCCATGATAGTAGGTACTTACTAATTCCATGCTGCCATGATAGTAGGTACTTACTAATTCCATGCTGCCATGATAGTAGGTACTTACTAATTCCATGCTGCCATGATTAGTAGGTACTTCCTAATTTCATGTTGCCATTATAGTAGGTACTTATTAATTACATGCTGCCATGTCATTAATCTAAGGTAGCCATCTTGTTCTAAACTTAGGGCGACCGAGCTTTGCTCGGGTGAAAATACGGAGAAAACGAATTTTCCCTGATATGAGACCTAGCTAGATCGATTTTTCGCCCCCGTAAACCCCTATATTGCAACTTTCATCGAAATTGTTAGAGCCGTTTTCCAGAACGTGATTACAAATATAATATCAAATATTGCTCATTTAATAGTATAGGATAGGATAGGATTAGGTATACTGCAACTTTACTGCTATCGGTTGAAAAACTGAGTCTGCACATAAGTAGATTCAAGCATTTTTGATAATATACCTCTTTGCTATTTATTAAATTAATTCATTTATATTCATCCAATAGTTTTAATATTGCATTTCTTTTGCAAGGAAAAATACTACTCTAGTCGAGCATACGGCCACGAAAGCGTAGTTCCCCCAGAACGATAGATAGACGACCTCATCACATCCAAACTATAGGAAAAGCATGGATAACGATAGCTTTAAGACCGAGGACTTAAAGAAATCCCATGAGGAGACCTATTCCCACCAGTCGATAAAAGGGAGTTGAAGAAGACAATCCACATTTCCAAGTCATAGTAATTCTCATATAAATTCATTCTTATATTAGTTTATCATTGACTAGATAACACTCGTCAATACGAGTGCCAACTGTAGTGTCATTCGTCAAGTGAGTGACACTTCCATTGCTATTATAAAACACTATAGGCATGCGTGCTTCAATTTCGTGTTACACTGACTAATTACATTGTTAATCTGTGCTAAGAACTATGGCACTCGTCGCTGAATTCTAGTCTACATCAGTTAAGGGTCATTGTCAATTTAAGGTGTGTTGTTGTACCGACAGAAGACTTTTTAGAATGTCTTAAAGGTAAGTGATAATCGTCATTGGAGAATTCGGGGTCAGAGATACGGCATTTACTGATAAGTATCCTGGGAAGACGACCTACCTAAAAGGAACACATGCCAAGTAATTAGATGCCTAAGCTAAAGGTCAGATTAGAAACTGTCTTGAGTATAATATTATACTAAGACTTATTGCACGCCTCACAACTCTTCAGCGTGTGAGAGTGCTCTACTCTCGATATGTCGCCTTGTAAAAAGTTCCAACATAAAATCGTTTCTATACTCTCAATTATACATACTTATAGAATACTTGGGTATATCGTAGCAATTTCTTCAACCTTTCAAAATTATTATGGTGATTTATTAAGTTCGCGATACGATCAACAAAGACTCCAGAGTAATCTATATCTTTATCTCCTACTTCTTTTTCTTCATTAGAGGCAGATTTTTTTAGCTACTTCTAGTTTAGCTAAGTATCTGCCAGTGTTAGCACAGATTTATGCATCACTGGGATCAGATCCTTATCTCACATGGTTGAATCCTAATCAAAACCGGCCATGACACAATCCTACTTATCATTATAAAAAGGCGAATCTAAACGAACAGTCTTATGTAATAATCCTTCTCTAAATGACTCTTCAACTCCACACATCCCATGGTTCATTAACACATATTCCGAACAAATGACTAAAATCATCAATTTAAAAATAAACTCCTAAGAATCGACTTTCACTATCAAATTATAATATATATCAACCTAATTTCCTTGACAATAAGGTGCAAATTAAGTAGTTAAAAACTGTATTATATTTGCATGCTCGACTCAGTCTTGACGTATCTAGGTCATCTTAATAGTTCATTGAAAGTTATTTTGCGCTTTCTCCGTAGTTTTTTCTACACTGTAAAAAAGTATTTGGCACAGCAAATTAGTGAGAGCTGACACGGGTAGGTTTTGCTTTATAAATCAAGACTGATCACTAGCATCACGAGTTCTTTTGCCTCATTTTCATCAGAGAACCATTTGTTACAGAACCAAAAATCTGATCTTTCAGCCTGATGGTGAGAGTACTATCTTTTGACGGACCAATGGCCCATTTAGGCGGGGCCAATCCCTGGGACAATCCACTAAGCTAATTCAATAATAGCATCGCGTAAATAGGGACTGTCCACCGCATTGGATTGTCCTCCAGCCATTGATGGTCTTAATGGTCCATTATGCCACAGTATAAATATGGTCAGTATGGAAACTAGGCCATTGTTGAAATAATTACCTACCTTCTATTTTTAAAAAGATCGCGGCGACTACGCAGAACCCGCAGCAGACAGCACCGCGAAAATCACTTTGGGGTCTCGTCAATAAGCACGTCCGTGTGAGTGTGCCGTTTCGAACGTTTACTACGCAGTTTCTGTACTGTTCATATATTATACTGTGATTATGCTCAGCACTTGACTGATATACCCTGATTTACGTTGAACACTCATAAAGCGCAAAAAAAATATTTTGGCGCGTGGCCAAAATCGGAACTAAGGCCACCATCTTGTTTTATGCTCAGCACTCGGCTGCTATACCCTGATTTACGTTGAACGCTCATATAACGCGAAAAAGTAATTTTGGCGCGTGGCCAAAATCGGAACTAAGGCCACCATCTTGTTTTATGCTCAGCACTCGGCTGCTATACCCTGATTTACGTTGAACGCTCATAAAGCGCAAAACAGTTAGTTTGGCGCGTGGCCAAAATCGGAACTAAGGCCGCCATCTTGTTTTTTTTTTTAAACATTTCATAAAACAATAAATTTGCGCAAACGTTTACCAACAGCGCTCCCTCTAAAATGTCATGCGAGCGCCAATCCTTGTAGCGGTGCACTGTCATGGTGTGAAGTCTGTCCTTATATTATACTATGATTATGCTCAGCACCCGGCTACTATAATACTCTGGCTTACATTAAACGCTTATAAAGCGCTAAAAGGTACTTTTGGCGCGTGGCCAAAATCGGAACTAATGCCGCCATCTTTTTTTTTTTTAATACATTTCACAAAACATTTGCATAAATGTTTACCAACAGCGCCCCCCTGTCAACGTGATGCGAGCGCCAAATGATCCTTGTAGAGTGTACTTTACTATCATGGTGTGTAATCTATTCCATGAAAGGTACGTCCGGGACATAAATAACAGACTTGTCATACGGCGTCAAATTAAATTACACAGCGAAACACCGCGCGAAACAAAAAAAAAAGATTTGATGTGTTTTTTTTGGGCCAACGACCGTAAGTATGGATTTACTTGGAATATTCTTTTCTTTTTAAACTTCACAGACGGAATGGGTATGTTTGATATCTGAACACGATAAAACAGATTTTCTTACTTATATTTCAAGCACCGAACTAAACTTTTAGCATGTTTAGATGTCGCGTCTGCGGAAGTGCGGAGTTTTGCTAGCTAATTTTATTTGACACTGCATGTGACAAATTCAATGTTTATAAGAATGGCGGACTCATTTGGGTCATTTCAAACATTGTTCATCCCAACTTTTAAAACTTCAAACAAATATAAAACTACCCACGCCGAATTCGCAGAGAAGCGATCCACGTGCGGAATCATATTATTCATTCATTTTGTGATCTGTTTCTGGCTTAATCAAGATCACGCGATTTTTTTTACGCACTTGCAAATGGTATTATTACAGTGATTTTTTATTGACACGGCGCCAGCCTATGTTTGGATTGGACCCATTCTTCACACAGATCTACTAGCAGTGGCAGTTAAAAATATATTTTAATCGTCAATGGAATTTAGTACACTTGGCTAGCGAACGTTTCTGATGCTGCTAATCCTCCCCTTGACTTAATTAGCCTTTCCTCCCGATCCCGCAAAGCAACGACTGGAACCCCAATTATTTATGAGGACATACAATACGACGCGATCAATTTTATTACTTTAAACATAATTATGTTCACAAATTAGATAGTGACGTCAGATGCGAGTGTTCTCATTTGTCGCCGCGAATCGAATGAAGCCTTATCCAGTAACTGTTAGTTGTAATTACATGAGGGATATGGTGCCTACTGGCCATGTATGTCGCAAAAAAGTGCGACAAACTATCTAATAAAAATAATTTTTAACATTGCATAATTATCGAGCAAAAAACGTCGACAAATACACGTTTTTTACCCCTTTATTTATTAATTAAGAGCGTTTATACTGAAAGTGGGCAACGTCGTAAATAGCTGTCAAAATTTTCGCTGTTTTCATTATTTTGGCAATATTACTGTACGGAAATAAGAAATATGGCTAACTATTGAACTGAAATATTTATTATATTAATATCGTAACACCGAATATTTAATTTTAGATGTAAAAAAAGTATTTGGAAACTTTCCAAATGCCGTTTTTACACCCAAAACGGATACAACATCAAATTCAGTGTAATTATTGCAAAACATTATTTATATTCTAGTTCACTAGTCAGCCATATTTCTTATTTCCATACAGTAATATTGCCAAATTAATCAAAACAGCTAAATATTTCACAGCTATTTGCGACGTTGTATAAACGCTCATAACTTTATTTTATTTGTATTATTTGTTGATTTAGCGGTCATAGTATTATAGTACACACAAGTTTCAAGTGTCTACCTATTACAGTTTTTAAGATATAGCCTTGTGACAGACGGACGGACGGACAGCGGACCCTTGGTAATAGGTTCCCGTTGGCACTCTTTGCGTACTGAACCTTAAAAAGGCCTGAATTAGATAAAATAAAAAAATACAAAGTAAAATCTGTCTAAGTCAAAATAAACGTAACTACACTATTTTACTTATGACCTACAAACAAATAAAATACAATGTTAAAATCAATACGTAAAAATAAAAGTCTACCTACAATGTTTCACATAAAGAAACCATTTACAGGAACAATAATCGAACTAAAATGGCAATGAAAATAATGAAACAATCGTGAAAACAAAACGCGAAGGTCAACCATGATGAAACGTTTACGTCATATGACGTTATAATGACAGCTATAACATGTCAAAAATACCTTGTCTCGTCAGCTATCAACGAGTGACAAGGCTCAATGAAACAGGACCTTGGTCCACAGATATTCTCGTCACGCTACACAAAACTAGTGGTATGACAAAAAGAAAAAAAAAGAAAACCCGGCAACGATTATTTCTTGAAAATTGCTTGATTGTTTTAGTAATTCCGTCAACCGTTCACTGGTTAAACTGCCACTGAAATGAGGGGGGAATGCTTTAGTAGAAAAGAGTAAAAGTAAAAAAAATAGAAGGGTTATAAAAAATCTATCTACTCGTTAACTCCTGAAACTTCTACGTTATGTAATGTATGCACTGTAACTGAGAATGCATACTGGGATTTGATAAAAAAAATGAAGTTAGTAGATAGTTATCGTAGTAAATAATTATAAATTGGACGCTTTAATATTACTTCAAGAACAATACATACAGATTCGATAATTAAACAAAATCACACGCTTGAGAACAAAATTAAGTCCAAGACTGAAACTCTTTTTTAGTAAACTGTATGCAAATTAGTAAAACGTGATGTCTATCTTTGTAGTTCGAAACAAAGACGCAGAAGGTTGGTCATTATCACAACAAAGAGGGAAACGTTTTTCTTGACAATTATGCGAGGCAAGCGAAGCCAAGGCGTTCTCCACTATGCCTATGAGAATGAGTAAGAGTTTTAACATATGGTTTAGGTTGTTAGTTATGGTATACTTTAGAGATAAACGATTATTGCGAAGTGAATAAATTGATGTTTCTAAAGACTTCAAAATTTATAAAAGAAACATGTTTGGTGACGGACTCATAGATAAAATATTAGGTACCTAATTATAATTACAACCATGAGACTAGGACTTAATTATTCAATTTTAACACTTATATTTTTATTATCATTTATAACTTAATTTTTTTTATCACTTTAATTGAATTAACAACGTAGTAGATGATTTTAGAAAGATTGTTTTTTAAATGAAATCTGTCAGTGGTTCCATTTTTTTAATTCCACGTATTATGTCGTATGTCATGCCTTTCCTGTTTCTGTTACCCTCGCAGGACACAAACAGTCTTTTGCTGAACCTGTAAGTACTTTTTTTCCGCATTTCAGCCCGTTGGCCTCAACCATCATAGTTCAGCCACGTTTGATCTTCGCCTTGAAATCGTTACGTAGGTATAAGGCCGTAACCAATATACTATGAAATTGTTGTGTTACTCAAAATGTACGCTAATTGCGAGCACGTATTTACGGATTTTAGTAAAATTATGTGTTTCACTGTATTGGCGACAGGCGTTAAATTTAAAATAATATTGCAAAAGTAACTTTTAGATTGGGTAGGTATAACTAATAACATAGCTTAAGAGTCGTATCGTCAACGCGAGCATGGTCGAAAAGCTTGTTGTTTCATCAAGCGCAAGTGAGAACTGCTAACAAACAAGTGAGAACGCGATAACATTGTACGAAAAATGGTGTGTAAAAATTTGTTTCAGGAAATACGTGTTTTTGAGCAAACCTTACAAGTTTGTGAAATAAATGTTTGTCATTTAGAATCTCCATTACATGTGCGGGGTGGGGTTTCTATGAAGATGTTTTCTTTACTTTTACAAATTATGAGTATATTATGACCGGCCAAAGTTCAGGTAAAGTTTGTGCAAAAAAGCAGATTTTTGGAGGCTTATACTGAATTTGTATCATAGTCATAAAAACCTAAATAATGAGAGATGTCAGAGAAACTAATATGTATCTTGAGCACTATGCACAAGATACATATTAGTTTAAAAATTTCAAAGAAAGATGTGTTACAACGATATAATCACGTACTAGCGTTTGTATGAAAAGTATGACGGGTTGGTCGCTCTTAATACTGTACAACCCAATATATTTGGATTATTATTTTAGCCAGACACGTTTGACGCATGTCGGATGCATTGCGGGCTAAGACCACCACAACATGTGTTCCTGAAAACGTCCAACAGCATCGCGGGAGACCCAGGCGTAGAGGGCGGGACGAACTTGACGCTTATAGGAGGTATTGGTCCATATTGGCTCAAGATCGGGTTGAGTGGGAAAAAGAACGGGATAGGCCTTTGCCTTGCAGTGGGTGTCCCACTGCAAGGCAAAGGCCTATCCCGTTCTTTTAACGAATACGGGATAATTAGGTACCATTTTTTTTTATCATACCGACCTTAACATTTTTAATTGTTTTAAAATGAGAACTTTTATGACGATTTTATCCCTGCTTTTATAAGCCTGTTCAATTTAATCTCATTTCAAGTAAGATTGGCTGTTATAGCTGGCCATTATCTGACAACCAGTCTCAATTGAGAATTGATTTAGGTCAGAGTTCGGCTTTTCAGACAACGGGTGTAATGCGTTTTCACTGACGCGTCTCCGCTCCGAGCGGAGCTGAGTGGAGCTGAGCGGACACGTGCAGGAATCGTACAATTACAGACGAGACGAGAGACGCGATGAGGGTTTCAACCATTAGGATTAGTCGATTCAATTTAATAAACTACCGGATAGCATAAAAAGTGAGACCCTTCAACAATTTAAAAATAAACTCAAGGCTTTTTTGATACAGAAATGTTATTATTCCATAAGTGATTTTTTGAATGACCCCATGTGTGACATCTCGACTGTTTAATATTATTGACATTATTTGTAACATTTTTATGCATGATCTGGACTTGTTAAATGATTTATTAATTTATTATCTATTTTATAATTTAGCTCATGAGCTTATTGATGGTGACATTATTTGTAAAATGTTGCATGCCAAAACTCAAGCAGAATGTACCCGGCTCATTATACCTTTATTACAACTTTATTGTACAATACCTACATTCTATGCGAATAAATGATTTGATTTGATTCGTGCAGGTCTCCGCTCAGCTCCGCTCATCTTCGGTTCAGTGGAAACCTTACATTGTAGTTACAGTTTAATACATGGAAGGCTGTAATGTAATATTTTTTCAGTCAGTTTTATTACTGTCTTGTAGGTACTTACAAAGAAAATAGTTAATTGACTCGTCTCTGTAGCTAATAGTCAATTAGTCATAGAAGAAGTTTATGTCAGAACGTGAGGTCTTACAAAGGTTTTATGTTTCTTTTTTACAATATTATGTAATTACTATTATCTATACTTACCTACGAACATGCATAAAGAATCCGGTACATAAGAATGACTAAAAATATTCTCCAATAAAAAGTGACATAAAAATGTTAATTAAGTAACAAAAGTTCACATCACGCAATCACGAACAAAGACCCCAATTGCATGAAATATTTCCATGCACACGAAAATCTTCGCAACCGTCGTTGCTATTGATTTAACTGATTTTCGTATCCACCCTTTTTAACAACTGTAACCGTTATAACCTTTTTAAAATTGTGAGATAGTCTATACGTGTATAGACTATACCCCAATTTTAGAAAACACATTCTGTTCAGTTGTCAAATCACAACAGCTTACATAAGATTTGATCAGTAGAAACGTGTTTTGTCGACGGAAGAATAGACAAATTAATGACGGATTGTGATTGTTTATCTGTCATTTTGTCTATTCTTCCGTCGACAAAACTCGTTTCTACGGTGGTCATGTTATGCGTGCTGATCAGGGACAGGAACAGAAGGCCGAAGTGCCTAGATATACAGTCAATAGTGTCCCAAAACTCTTACAAACAGTTCATAAATAACAGCAGTATTTCAATGTAATATTTACCTCACTTCCCGCTTCTCAGCCTCCTCCTGTGATAGATCCTCCTCTACGGAGTAATCAAGGATTGACTTCACTCCGAAAGAGCGCAATCTGGAATGTTACAAACATTTACATGAATTGAATGCTGATATCTCTTCTTCACGATATGTAGGAAAAACCCTACTAACTTATGTCATATATATAATGATTGTATTTTTTGATAGAGTGCGACAAGGGTCCTATTCGTCTCTATAGAAAAGGTCATACGGATGGTTTTTAATTTACAGATTCGATTGTTGACGAGGGACAGGAAAAATTGTGAAAATAACTCGTCGTTATTAAAATGTACAAGATTTTGACGAAGCAAAACTCAACGCAAATTGCAACGGAGATTTCATGGGAACTATTAATATGGCTACCAATTGCGCCCAAGTAATATAAGATAGATTTACCATCGATGCGAAAAGAAGCAGAAAGTAAAAACAAATGAAAATGCTAGGATGAAAATGGGAAAAAAATCGAAAGCCAGTTAATATTCAGTTAAATCTTACAGCTCATTTCATGTTACCAGGCAATGAAATAACAATTAAATCCCTGTCATTTCTTATGCGTTATTGCTAATTGCAGCTCGTAAACTCATAATGTTTGTGTTACACGTAACTATAAATGTTACGATCATCGAGTTGAATTATATCGCAAAATGTAGTCCACAAGACCACGGCATTCTTCTTCTTAGCAAACAATAATGGTAATGGCGACTGCAATCTAGATTGTATCGGCCCAGAATTTGGCTACGACTGTGGCGCCTTCAGTAGCTTCGATCAATTCCTGTACTACAGTAGGTCCACCATCATACCACAGATTTTTGTTCTCGCTTACCAAGGGGCCAGTTTTTATTTTATTTTTTTATAGTTGCCACATTTTGACTCGTTTCAAACATGCATGACGTAAAGTTTCATCACTATCCTCTTTCCCCTATCCCATTTTATTCCGGGGTCAGTTCAGTGTCTTTTTCTTCTAAATCTCTACTCCGGCACGTCTCCCCTTGCCATGAAGTACTTTGGACCTTTATCATCATTTTCAGCCGAAAGACGTCCACTGCTGGACATTGGCCTTCCCTCCCAATCGTCGCCACTTCGACCGATTCTGTTTCTCGTATCCAGCGGACCTCTATCAACGATACACAATCATCATAACTAGGAGCGAAAGATTCATTACTAAACTTCGTTGTAGAATATGGATCTCTTCAACTTATGCATAGTAATCCATTAACTAGAAAGGCATATTTGCCTACGTAAAACGTAAGGATCATAACAGATAGCGTTCTGCAGTTTATGGCTACTGGGAAAAATGCGTGAGTTTATATATGTTTGTATATTTACCTCTCGATGGTTGGTCTGATGGTGTTCTGATCCTCGCCCGCGACGAATTGGCCATAGAAGGTAGCCTTCATAAATAGCTCGAACATTCGCTGCCCCACCACCTGACGCATCCGCTTCATCAACTGTGGACATGGAGAATAATGAAGTTAGCACTTTGTTTAAAGTAATACAATGGATCAGGGATACTAGCAACAATTCAGAATCATCAGAGATTCCTACAACTGGGATTGCCATTGGTTGTTGGCGTCATCTTCCTTAAAATTATATCTTAGTAGTCCATAAATAATCTTCACCATCATCATCGACCTCTCCTTTATATATTTGCCATATAATTGGTATTGGCGCAGCACTTCCTTACGTCATTTTCTTCCATACCTGTCTATCACCCGTCATCTCAGTGTTCTCTTCTTTCACATACCTATCATCTTTTACACTATCCAAACATATCACTTAATATACATAATTATATCTTCATTAATTTATTATTAATGCCAAACTTTTGCCCAATGTAAGACAACTTGTCCTTAGCACGATGAAGAGATGAATAAATTATAATAATACTAGCAGCGCTCTTCGGTTTCACCCGCATAAGTCTCGATCCCGTCGGAATATCGGGATAAAAAGTATCTTATGAGTTAATCCAGGTTATAAACTATATGTGTGCCAAATTATACGGAAATTTTAATTATTAGTTTTCAAAAGAGTAACAAACATCCATCCATCCATCCATTCTCACAAACATTCGCGTTTATATTATTATATTATATATATATATATAGTAGGATTTATTCATCATCAATTATTATTCATTCATGGTCCTAAGTGATCCTAAATATCCTTTGATACATGAATGGCATGCATAAATGATTGCCGAGAAAATAGTAAATGATGACCGAGAGAGAAATTACCATATAGTCTATTATCCCATTACTTCTACATTTACATCGCTACCATAAATATTATTTACTTCACTCTCCTTCAATTTAGATAGAAGCCCGCATTTCCTTTGACAAGTATTTTCAGAGTTGTTTGTCGCATGTAGGTAATGTATATGGAAGTACACTTTGCCAAGTTTTACTAACAAATTTTACTTCAATAAAGCAAAAATGATGATAAAGAAAAGTTTGCGGTTGTTAATGGACTTATAAAAGCAAGAAAATGTATTTCTAATGTGTATTCTTCATGTACTAATGGGAGTGAAATTGATGAACTATGTGAGGGACAGTGAACCTAAGTAAGGATGTATCGATCAAATAATGTAGTTAAAAGAACTGGAAAACACAAGTGAGAAAAAAAATACCTTAGTGTACGACCAACCTATATTTTTTTAAATTATAGATTTCTCAAAGGCATTCGACACGAATGACACTGATCTGCTATCAAACGATGTTCGTTCGACTATTTCGTACTACCGACAAAACTACCAATTTTTGTATAAACTCGCAATAACGATACAACAGCAAACCCATTGTCAAGGTTATAAGAAGTCTATTTCCAGCCAAACCACATGTGAATACAAATATAATCCTTACTCAACTAACATAATGCATATATTCACATATTTGGAGTTGCTTTACTTATGTCAGCTGTTTAAATACTGGTTCCATACAAGTTGTTGCTGATGAGCATTAAACGTAGTTCATCTTCCCACGCTACACTTACTAGTCACATGACTAAGGCACCTGTCCGTCTGTCCCACTGAGAAGCGAGGAGAGCTAGCAACTATAAACGAGTTTGCGAGCATCGAGCAGCGAGTACACGATGGCGACGAGCGATTACTTGCAGCGCGCCTAGCATGACCACCGTAGAAACGAGTTTTGTCGACGGAAGAATAAACAAAATGACAGACTGTGATTTTTTTACTGTCATTTTGTCTATTCTTCCGTGTACACATGTATCTCAAGTATGAGTCTCTCAGTGAGTTTTCTGCCCGTCAAGCGAGCGTCGCTGTGTCAGTAGGTACTCTCTTTGCTAGCTCTTGTCGCTTCGACAAACGAGTATTCGTTGCCGGTGTGAACAGTCAGCGATAAACTATAAAACTACTGCTATGTCTTTTACGTACACGGGACCTACAATGTTTTGTACGTTTCTTGAGCAAAAAAACCGTTGATAGCTACTTCTTCGTCTCGGCGGTGGAACAGATGCCTAACAATTCTATTTATATTGCTTTAAAATTCAAATTTCATTGAACCCGTTCGATCACTATCGTTGGTACTTCGTTGGAATCTTACTTAACTAACTTTAAAACAAACTTGAATACAGACTTACTTACCTAACTTTAAAACTTACTTATTTCAAAGGTCATACTCAACATGAGCATGACCTTTGAAATAAAATCTATCGGTCTACTGCGTATGAACTTTACAGGGTGTTCAGAATCCTGCAATGCGCAATTTCTAGGCGAATTTTATTCGATTTGGAAATATTGCATGGCTTGTTCATATGGCATGCATAATAACATTAATAACCCTGTGCCAAGTTCATTTTTACAACTTTATAGCACGCTAGGAAAATCAATATTGAATCCAAGTTTTTCCAGCTTCGTTAATTATAAATAAATCAGAATTATGGATTACAGGATGGTATAAAAAAAATGGAGTCTTTAACGGTCTGGTTAAAGCTTCGTGCAGACCAGTGCGAAGCGACAGCGCGACGCGACACCGGTAATTGTTATACCGTCAAGTTTTCTTAGAAATTGTATTGTTCGAGTCGCGTCGCGGCGTCGCGTCGCGCTGGTCTGCACGAAGCTTTACACCTTTATTAAATTAAATCTTGATAATGACGTGAAGTCCGTTATCAAAGATGCCTCATTAATCATCAAGATAAGCTATTTTTATATGAACCCTGACGAGCACTATCTAAAATTTCCTTCTTCATATATTATGTAAAAGCGAGTAGTAAATTGAAAGTGTAAATAAATAAATATGGTTAGGTGTTTGAAATCGTTGCCAACTGGTAATTTGCGAAAATACACCTAAACTTTTCAAATATAGACGGGCATTGCGCCGACGGTTTACGATCGACCCGAACTGAGCCCACGTGACGGATTACGGCCACTCCCTCTCTCAGAGAGAAGGTCTGAGTCCCAGCAGTGGAAACATCTATAGACTGATAATGCTATGCCATGTACGTATTCCTACGTATTGCTCATAGAACAAATAGTCGATGTCGATGCAGACGAAAGATTCTACATAGGCGACCGTGTACCGAAAGGCACAACGAATAGGTTAAACAAGGTGGACCGATGACCTGGAATCCGCTGGGAGAAGTACAGAACTGGTCGATGTGGCGATGCTTGAGGGAAGCCTATGACCAGTGGACGTCTTTCGATTGAACGATAATCTGATAAGCATGTGCAAAATGAAACAGGTGTGGAGATCGTGGGGGCGAGAGTAGCCTTGGCAATGAACACAAACGAGTTTGCGCGTCGCTCAGTCGCTCTACGTTACACAATGACTCATATTTTATGAGCACTTCACATACGATTTATTGTTATTTAAGTAGTTTAGGTCGATAAGTACTGAAACAACACCAAATCTTATTTGGAATGCTAGTCGCAAGAATGTTTTTGACTACATAATCTGTATGTGTGAACTATTGAACGAGGCGGCAGTAAGTAACTGCGAAAATTTTGGATTTTCTATACAAATATTTCGAACATAGACCTAAGCAAAAAATAGTTTATGTATATCTACATATTTACTATGCATCTGCTTAGTTCCAACTTCTAAGCCGTCCTTCAAACGACCTTTCCCAAAGTCACATTGCAAAAACTTGTTACGCCGATCCGATGCCCAACTTTTTATGTACTTAAGTTATGTAAGTATTGATTTGTAACTATGTTCTAAAGTTCTTGAAACCCTCTCGTCCACAACTTTGAAAGGAGATAGGTAACCCTAAACGACTGAAAAACGAACGTTTAAAAAAAAACTTCAGCAGTACCTAGTTGGATCTAGTTGGAGCAGAACAGCCAAATCAAATGGTGCCATTGGCTGATGATAGTTTATGAAACCAGTTTACGAGCACTTCAAAAGATTGCAAATTTTTGTGTTGTTTTTCGTTCCGGAAACCGGGCTTACCTATCTAGGTACCTAGGTTTGGCCAAGTTCTTTCATTTTATTAAGCGGTGCTAGTATAAAAACCTTTCAACCAGATCAAACATTTCTAAAACCATATTGCAAAATGGAAAATCTACGGTTTGGTTGTTTCCGCCAATGTACATTTGCCACGGCAATCATTTATATACAACACATTTGTGTACCTTACATAACTAATATTGCGTGAAGAATTGCCAAAAGAGCCAAATTTACTGAATCCAGCACTGTTTGTATACCGTGGCTCGGATTACAAAGTAGTCAACAAAATTCCAAACTACAAGATTGATAGGTGGGCTAGAGATACAGGTACCTATATAAAGAACTTGTATAGTTTATTTTACTAATATTAGAAAGAGGAAAATTATTAAGGAAAAAATAATACAACAAGAACAAGTTGGGGGAAAGTTTGCGTCACATCCACGCAAACGGCCTCCCAGTCTATTAAATGAAAATGATCTATCTATAAAATTATGTTTCCAGGACTAGAACTGTCTCTCTAAATCCGAGTACATTATGTACTCCTATTTGGAGTGGGTCCAGATCAGTGGACAAAGACCAGGGGAAAGACAAAGGGGTCGACCAAAACGGTATGCAGACTTGATTCTCCAGTCCTTGGAACTTCCTTTTCACGAGGCTCAAGAATGGCCTAGAAACGCCATATTGGGATTCAAGCTGGTTTAAGGTAGGTACCTAACTGCAAGACAGTACAAAGAAGAGAAGTCCCTACAAAGTTTATCAGACAGTAAATAAATGTAAAGGATTCAACAGCCTTCAGAGATTCTGCTAGAAATAGTGAGGTCTTAAAAATAGCAGGTGTGTGGATCCATTGCTCCCATTTTGGACAACAGTTCATAAAAGACTCTAGCCGAATAATCAGAATGGCCGAGCATTCGGCCCGTTTAAATCTAGTAGATTCGCAAGAACCTTAGTTAATATATAAATTAGATTGATAGTTTATGTTTACATTTATTAAGATTTCGTGTTTTACTATTTACATTATAGGTTCTAATCAATTCATAGGCACTGCAATGTAACATAAACGAAATTCCTCACATTGATTCTTAGCTATTTTTAGTTATTCTTTGTGGAATTTAAATTCTCAGATAGATGCTACACCACAAACTTAAGATCGTTGACCCAAAAAAAATATCATCAATTCTTGTTTTTTTTTTTGGTTTATCTATCATGTTTAATTATTATCGAACCAGTCACGTCTGCGGAGTTTCTACATTTACTAGCATGATGCTAGTAAATGTATGTACTCTGAAGATCCTTCTGTTGTACCTCTCTATACAGGGTCTAATTAAATTAACTAGCGAAACTCCGCAGACGTGACTTTATCATTTAGTAAGTGTTGTAAAATGGAGGAGCTCGTGGCTAAGTAATAACAGCCGCACCGGTCGATCCATCAGGTTAAGCTACGCTTGCCGGAGTTGGTCCGTGGATGGGTGACCATCTTTACATACCGAGACTCGTTAAGCCGTTAGTCCCAGCTGTCATTCGTGGATCTTTGACAGTTGTTACAGGTCGTCAGAAGCCCGAAAGTCTGACAACTAGTCTTACCAAGGCGTATCGTATTACCCAGTTACTGGCTGTCAGATAGGCGGGCGCTCCATGTAAAATACTGGTATTCAGCTGCATCCGGTTAGACTGGAAACCGACCCCAACATAGTTGGGAAAAGGCTAGGCAGATCAAAGTCTTGTAAGATGGACATTAAAACTAGCATAAATATCCACGACTTCAAGTGCATGTTTTTCCTTATGGCACGAATTGGCACGAAGTACGGAAAATGCTGCACGGGTTTGACAAGTTTTTTATTGAAAAAATCTTCATGCTCTGCCAAGATTTATCATACTATTAGTACCTATTATACTAAATATTGCGTTGCTGGGAGCAATCAGCTAAAAATACGCATTTTTTTGCGCAATTGTCGTGTGAGGCGAAGGTGACATAGATACTTTTGGTGGGATGGCAGCAGTCCATTTTTAAAGTCGAATGGACTTTGCTCCACCTGAAATTAGCTACCTATATTGTACCGAGCTGCCTCGTGCCGTCCAGTACCTACTGCAACAAACCATGTTATTTTTCGATAGTATAATCTATCCATGGGAAACCGACAAATTGTGAACTGAAGACCAATACTCGTACATAAAAAACGTTCACATTCAAGTCACAATCTGTCAAACTTGTCAAAATGTCAAACATGTCAAAAATACAATCAATTTATCACAAATTGATTGTATTTTTGACAGATCGCGAATGAGATGCGAACGTTCTTTAAAATTACGGGAACTGACCCTCTGGTATCAAACTTGCTTGCGACGTAGGGCACTGCCGCTTGCGCTTATAAAATTGCCTGCCTAGCTGCGAGCAACTTAGAAGTAGCGTTCACTCGTCTCGTGCGCGTTTGGTCATAGTTCTAACCCATTTCACCCAGTTCATAATTTTTTGACAGTAGTATAATCTAACGGAAATAATACTGATAATAAACTACTTAACGAACTTCGTTTATGCGGTGAGATATCAGAATAAACATCCTAATAGTGCCTTTGTTCCTTTGAAGAAGGCCGAAAAGTAGGTACCCGTAGATTATTTATTTATTTACAAAGGCGGACTTAATGCCTTAGGCATTCTCTTCCAGTCAACCAAGGGTGGTGAAGAGATTAGATGGCAGGTTATGATTATTAACTAACGGTTCTCACAACCTTACGGTGACATCTATACGTTATCTAATGATTGGAAATGGAAGTTGCGGAGTCCCTATCACAAGCAATTCCTTGCTTAGGTAAGGCTGGTTTTACAGCTGTCCGGGACGCCCGTACGGGCTCCCGGAACGGAGACACACGTGAGGCGCTAGAACATTGTTTTACAGCGACGCGGATTGGTCCGTACGCGACCCGCACCGGGTAGAGCCCGTACAACGTATCGTACTACTCCCTTGTTTCAGAGCACTGCGGGCGCTACCCGTACGGGTCTCCCGTGTACGGACGGTCCGTACGGGTCTCCAAACGTGTTAAAGAAACGCACTTATATTAATGAAAAAAAAAACTTTTTTATTTATTTGTCAAAACCGCCTACAAATGTATAATCGAATCGTTGCCAATAGGTTTTGTTTCTAATTTTAGTAAATTTTGTCAATACGAGGAAAATACCGACAGAATTTTATTAAAATAGTAATATATATTCAATAAAAATATATCGATATTACTGTTTCTTTATGTACAAGCATGCTGTTTCTATATGTTTAAGCATGCTGTTTCTATATGTTTAAGCATGCTGTTTTTTCGTATTACCAGTACTTAAGTACTTATGTTTTTTTTCTAGCTGATCTTTTTATAGATATGTCCACATTACAATGATATTTTTACCTTTAGTTATTTATGATCATTCCGACTTATTATTTGTTAGGTGTCTTTAAATTGTTGGTTCTAGGACATGAAATTGTCCTCACGATGTTTCCTTCACCGTAATGAGTAGATACCTATTATGTCTGAGTCCCACATAGTTTAACTCCACAAAGCCTGATTAAATAATACAATGTCTAAATGTATTATTCATAATGACGCAAGTCATATTCTGTGGTCTAATTATTTGTCAAAATAACTACCAATTTACCTTAAAGGTAGGAATTAATATGTACAAACAAACGTGCCTACAGATGACGAATGGATTAACCATATTAATTTAGTATCGAAGCCAATTATGGTGTCCATCGAGGCATAAATATGTAATTGTCACTACAAAATAATACGCATCAAGACATGATAATGAATTTTCGTAAACCTTTTTCGCAAACAAAGCACACTCCTTCTGGACAAAAACATCGCAATGAAAAATAATATTAGGTACCAAAGACTTCACCTAACGCTTGGGTTTCCTAGGAAAGCGGTTCCGTCTTACTTTATCGGCCGTCATGAAAATCTGTCATATTCAACAGTATTTGACATTTTAGGTGTCAAAAACGCTCTGTATTTGGACAACCTTGCGCACCATGCCTAGGTGCATGGTGCGCAAGGTTGTCCAAATACGTCTGACGTTTCACAAGTGCCCATGTAGGTTTATATGAAATAAAATATTTTGATTTTTTTCACCGTTCAGCATTTCCTTAGGAAACCAAAGCTTTTGTTTTTTAAATAAATTATTTAAACATTATTATTTAAAACACATGCGTATAAATAAATAGATGAGACACCCAATTGGTGATTGTGAGCAAAAGGCACCTTAGTAAATTGACGTGAAAATGGGGTCAAATCGAGAAGGTAGCAAGAAATGCCAGTGAGAACGACGGTAATGAATGAAGATTGTTTGAAACTTCAGTCTATGTACTTATACCAATCAAATTACTCTAAGTGATTAAGAAACACTATCTCCTGCCCGCGACTTCGTCCGCGAGCTTATAACCTTCCTCATAAATTGGGCTATACAATTTAAAAAGAATTTTCATTTCCGAATGGTAGTTCTGGAGATTACCCCTACATACAAACTTACAAACAAACATATTTTACCTCTTTATAATATTATAAGTTGTATAAATTACGACATACTTTTTAGGTCCAAACATTTATTGTATCAGCTAGGACGTGTACCTTGATAAATGATTTTTATTCTGTAAGTAGGTTTGTACTAAACACTTTTACACGTCAATCATATTTTTTTTAAACTAGTTGAGGTCGGCGTTTCCTATCTGAATACTCCGAGAAGAAAGGCCGAAACAATCTCAGAGGTAAATCTTGGTCAGATAATACACATACATTTGATCTCTGCTATAACATTTAGCTCCTACAAAAATCGGCCCCCAATGTACCGTCTGCGAACGTTCTTAGACAGCCATTACCAGAACATTGTTGTCAGACCTCCAGCCAGACTAAAGATAGTAAGTACTAGTAGTTCTGCGAACAGTAGACCTCGAAAGGACAAACTTATCTGGAAAAATTAATATACCTACCACTTAAGTTATTTAAAACTTAGTCACTAGGTACCATTCAAATAAAAAAAGAACCATCGAAATCGGATCTCATAAGGCTGAGATATTCAGTAGCTCCCTTTTGTCTTTTTTTAGAGGAAGTACCCCTCCAGTCAAAAATGCCCGACGACAAAAAAAACTATAAAGTCGTAAACCTGTATACCAAGTTTCGTCCAGATCGGTTGTAAAATACGACCTGTAGAGGAGTACCAACAAACTGACACACGAAAGCAAATTCTGCCAGACTTGAAGCAGAGACGCTTCGGTCGATCGGTCAATAAAAGTTTGGAATTAATATCACTCCCTTATGGATACGTTTTATCCCCGATATATCCCCTACAAAACAGATAAGATGCATAGGTAATAGGATTGTCGGTATCGCTACCGCTGCGATACTAATCACACGTAATATTACGATGACGTCACACCGATATAATGTCATGAATCATTTATGATGTTTACATTTCCACGTCACAGTTAGATATGAATGAAGATAGGTACGATAAACTTTTACGTAGGTACGCTAGATAAGTACAACAAGTGAAATTATATTAAAGTTTAAAAAACCCCCGACACAAACATTTCCTCATTTCTCTTTACTCCATCACCAGACCCTGTTCATCTATCTATAACCTATTCATTGAGACCCTTCCAATGAGCCAAAAGGTATCCTGCAAATTCTAGGTGACGATGTTCTTCTAGTATAATTGAAGTAACAGAATACCAAATTTCAAATCGATCAGACCTGTGGAAGACGCTCACATCCATTCATCAAATACAAAAGAGCTGATAATCTTCAAACGGCTAAACCGATTTTGATAGAACATGTCTAAGAACCATCTCTAGAAAACCTGTTTTCAAATAAAAAAACCGCATTCAATTCGGTTCACCCGTTTAAGAGCTACGGTGCCACAGACAGACAGACAGACACATAGCGGTCAAACCTATAACACCCCTCTTTTTGTGTCGGGGGTTAATAACAAGACCTATCGATGATTCTAAACAGTCTTCCCCAAAGAAGAAAGCGGATTTTAAAGTCTACAAGATTAACATCACATACGTACCTATACTCAAGCCTTCCCACGGGAATAGGCAGAAACTACAGAACGCCAACTGCTACGATCCTCACATAGTCCTTTTGCTTCGTGTACCGGCCTGCGTGTATGACCAGATGTATAAACGTAAGTTCATACATCTGGTCATACACGCAGGCCGGTAGCGAGATGCACATCTGGTTACTCAATATAAAAATTAACTAACAAGCTATCAAATCTCGTGTTACTGCTGTGATTGATTGCTTGACTAAAATACCAACAGTCAATTTACTTGAGATAGGTATAACAACAGATTAAAATCCGTAAAAAGTAATTTACAATTAATTGGTAGATACCTATTTAGCAATGAATTCTCAGATTAGTATAAAAGCAAAAGAGCCAATCAAACCAAGAAATAAACATAAAATTATCGACTAACGAGTCAATACCACAAAACCGCAAATACTCCATAAAACTTCTATAAACCCAGAGATTTATAACGATAGACCTCATTTTGTTGAAACCGCTCAACTCAACGCTGTTCTAATTCCGTGAGAAAATGCCGAAAGCCCACGTGAAAACGTTTCAAATATCTTTAGAAAAGCTGCACAACTCTCAAAACTATGATGCATTTAACAAGCTGATGGAAGCTCTGTGAAAGTTCACACACACACACACACACACACAGACACACACAGTTCGCTTTCAGTTTTATTTCAAGACTTAAAAGAAGGTTTAATTAAGAAGAAACGTAAATGAAGGCAAATTAAATCAAACTTTGAGTTAACAGAATCTTACATAAATCGGACCATTCGTAGCTATAAGTAGGTATACCATTATCTCACTCGAAAGAGTTCTTGAAAGGAATCCAAGAATAACAACGAACTTACATCTAAAAACAATTACAATATGAAAACAAATAAACGTTATATCACCAATGTTTCGGGAACAACAAATTTTAAGACAAGACGCATGCCAAGAGATACAGTTGAGCAAAACTAGTAGAAAACGGAGAAAAACATCTTCAAAACGGACCGGTAATTAGTGAACTTGATTGGCATGTAGAAGCTGAAGATTTTGGCAATGTGGATAGACAAGTAGGTAATTTGTTGCGATGCGGGATATAAACATTTTTACGGAGACAGGAGAGTGCCTTGATAAATGATATTTATTTTGTAAATTGGTTAAAAATAACAGTTTCACATCATTTTCTTGTTTTAAACTACATATTTGAGGTCGATGATTTTGAGCCGACTTCTCTGAGAAGAAAACCCAAAACAAACTCAGAGTTCCTTTTAAGGTCCATACAAATCACGATCATAACCAGAGAAAACCATGTAGGTTAATGTCTGAGGTGGTATCTTGAGGAAAGCCCCATATAGCTTTGAGTGGTCCTGTCCATAGTTTCCACGATCATAGGACCCCTTTAAGGTCTTTAAATTACACGATACACATAAAGCCTGTTTTTCTAAAGGTGAATAGCACACCCATAGTGCATCAGATCAGCCATGCTATTCTGTAAACATCTCACCGTGAAAACTTGGGTGAAGTGAGCTGTCAATAGTGTCAATCCCTGTGGAATGACAGCTCACTCCACGCTCACTTCACCTAAGTTTTCACGGTTCGATGGTTACAGAATAGCACTGCAGAAGGCCAAAGCTAGTACTTAAAAAACGTTCAGATTCAAGTCGCAATCTGTCAAACTTTACAAAAATGTTAATAAATTGATTGTATTTTTGACAGATTGCGAATGAAAGTAGAATGCGAGCGCTCTTAAAAATTACGGGAATTGCCCATCAGTTATCTTTTTAAGTACCATGTAATAAGAGGTTGCGGGAATTCGCTAAATACGGGAAGCACAGAACCGTTTGTTACGGCGATGCTTGAGGGAGGCCTTTTTCCAACTGTCTTTCGATTTAATGTAATGTAATAAGAGGCCAGCTTATTGCTATATCTAACATTATGACGCTCAAAATTCTATGACCTAGAAGAACAGATCTATGTAAACATATTGTTTTATTCAAAGAGCGCTTTTCTAATATCCACAGCTAAAAATAGTAGCGTAGAAATGCATAGCGTAGCATAAGACCTTGCACTATTATATACAGATTACTCAACTGATTCTGGCAGACAGAAAGTCGACTGGCCAGTCATTAGTGGAGATAGTAAAAAGGACTAAAATTAAAATAGGTTTTGTTTCCGACATTGGATTCAGGCAGATTTCTAGTACGTCCTTGAAGTTTTTGGAGCTAAAGCAATTAGAACAGCATGTGACATGATAGGCGAATAGTAAAAGGCTGATTTCAGGTAATTTACTAACAATATTAAAGTTAATTACTTAAAAATAAGGTAAAACGTAGATAGAAGATAAACACTTCGTTGAGGTTTCGATCACACAGCAACACATCAAGAAACGACATAATACGCGAAGACCAAGAGATGTTATCGGTTTTGCCATTTACTTTTATTGAATAGGTAGGTACTCCATTTTCGATCAACACTACGTCATACGTCACAAAACTCCTTAGCAACTAGGCTATTTCCATAGACATACTCAAACATTTCCATTTACAGCTGCATAATCAAAAGGGACCGGTTTTGTGCATAGTTTGAATCAATCAGATGAAACTAGTTTGTTCTGACAGCTGACGACTGAGAAACACGTGTTTTTTGTCTTTCCAAAGATATGCTAGTTTTAGTCTAAAAAGACATACAGGATTGGTATGAAAATAAGCGGACCGGTTTTGATGATGCAACATCTTCAATATTAACATGCTCTTGATCTTTGATAAAGCGTGGCCGTTTTATTTGCTTGCTTGCTGTATGGTGGATGCGTTTTAATTTTTCTCAGACTCTAATCAGAATTTTGGCAAGTTCCATTTTCAATAATTCAGTCATTTAAGAGGCATGAGTATTGGGTTTCGCAATTTCATTTCAAGAACTGTCTTTCGAACTTCTTTAGACTTCTGGCCTCCAGGCTACGAAATACTTCTTTGGTCTTCTTAAATTCTTATAAGTAGGACACGCAACTATCTATTTTATGAAGAGATGCCTTAACGCATGCGCAAATAACGAATCTATCAGTATGGGAAAGCGGGCAGGTGTACTCAATGTTATGTTATCTTGATTGTTTGTTTGTTTCATGACTTCCTTTAATGAGAGTCTGTTTGACTTACTTATAGTCTATTGTGATTGTGACAGCCGACCAGTGAGAAGTTTTCACTACTAACAAATTAATATTCATTATAATGACATTATTAAATCCAAATTAGACTTACTATGGACGAATATTGGTGGCTCTTTGTACTCTCAAATTCTGAACCAATATCTTTGACAAATATTCGTTTATATACGGACCGATTCTCTTTATCATTTTGTATTGGGTCTCAAAACAGTACCCTGAGGCACGCCAAGTGTTTGATATTCAAATTCACAGCTTGGTATTTGGGATTGAGACAATGCATTTTTGTTCGTGGCTTACAAGAGGCACTGATACGTAAATGTCTGATTGGGTATATCCCATTTTAACTTTTAGTTTAGGGTAATTCAATAAAGTGAGCGTATGCATAGCTTGAGCAGCTTACTATGACTTCATAGTTTTAAATCATTTTAAGAGTATCACCGGCCTTTTGGATATAATGCAGAATCGGAACATATCAAACGGAAGTCTCAATTCTCCTTAAAAAATAGCCATTGCATATTGTAGATGAGTTGGCAAGGCAATGCCATTGAAACCATGCCAAACTTGCGATTGGGTTATTTTCATGGTCGAGTTTAAATAAAAAACCATTGTCGTTATTTTATTCTGCAACTACTCGTACATACTCGCATCGCCAAAAATGTACGTCGATAGAAAACTAAGTACGACGACGGCTGATTCTACCGTTATATTTATACTCTACCAATAACGTGTTTAAAACTGCGATAACGTTAAGAACAATTCTATTATGGTCGCTAACCGCTACTTCTAACTGGGTCACGAGGATTATACTGGCAATACTCGACAAACGTGGATCAAACAAATTACAACACAGCGCAACTTTCTTGCGCTTAGTGACAACTAGGGCTGCCAACCCTCCGGGTTTGACCCGGAGACTCCGGGTTTGATTGATGCATCTCCGGGCTAAGGTTTGACATCGTATATCTCCAGGTAAGACGTGGTGGGTGTAAAGTCAGTCCTATCGTTCGCTTCAATATTACCAGTGGATTTAATGTGGGTTCGATTATTGAAGACAGCAAATCTTACTAACATAACGAAAATCCTTGGTTTTTTTTCTCTATCTCTATTAATAACGCTTTTGTGGAAAGAGAGAAAGAAAATACGTTTATTTGCGGTAAACATGACTCAAAAAAGATGGAACACAAAATAAAAAAAACAAACAAGTTCAGGGAAAATATGCGTCACATCCACGCAAAATGGCTATCGCTCCGCATAATGCTGCAACCTTATGCGAGACAGAGCCCCAGCGCTGGTGTTCAGCGACAGCCGTCTTTGACGTTATGACGTCGACCGGTGCAGCATACAATGAGATATAATAATTATGATATAAAAATAAAATAAATATACAATAAAAACCTACATGTATAAATAAAATATAATATTTAAAATGGCAAAATTCTGTTCAGTCGGCATCGACTCGCGCGCCGCTTTAACGCTTTTTTCCCTGATGGGGAACTTATGGACAGATGAGCGAATCTGTTAATCAGTCATTAAGGTCAAGTCAGAGTTAATAGTAAAAATAAATTATAACAAGAAATGTTAAAGTTAAAAAAAACCTTAACAAGTAAAATTGCTTAAAGAAAATCACAGTCCATGAAAAACTATGATTTATGAATCAATTTATGGACCTTGTGATACTGTATAGGTAGTATCTACCTAGTTCCGTTCTTTTTAATTACCTACTGTTTTTTTCTAGTATTTTCCTCAAATCTCCGGGTCTGGCATTTTTTAAAGTTGGCAGGTCTAGTGACAGCCCTGTGCCCAATACATCCAAAATAGAACCGTGTTGTTGAAAGATAAGACTGAATTCACCTTGACACTGCTATTTTTTAGCTCTCATGAATGCCAATCCTCTTGTTTTTCAAAATTGCATTACAGTTCATTTTCTACATTATGGGTAGGGATATACGTTCTTAAATCGGTTGGCAGTGATGTTTCAAGACATTCAACATTCTTCATCCGTTTGCAAACCAGTTTCAGGATTTTTATCGTTAATGCGAAGTTCATTGACAGAGTTGTCTCTGTTTTGTAAGATGTCTGATTTGAGGTGTATAGTTTGGGCCCCCTTTTCTTTATTTAAGTATATAACAATTTGCTTGCTACAGTTTCAGTTTACACCAAAGCATCAATGTATTCATTCAAATCTTTTATTCCCGTTTAGTTTTTTTGTCCATCCGTATTTTAAATTGTAAGATTTCCAGACTTCTTAAGTTTTTTTTTTTTAATATGGCTTTTTAAAATTATTGTAAAAAACTATGTAATACGTACCAACCCAGTATCTTCACGTACTCAAACAAAATTATTTACGTTCTCCAATCCTGACGATGGAATGTGAATAATTGTGATTACAAAGAGTTCATTTTTAAAGGGAAAGTTATAGTTTTTATTAACTACTTATGTTATTAAAACATTGCAACGATTTAACCTTAGGTCTCATACCTATTTCTCATGATTGTTCTGGAAGGATTTATTTCTATACATTCTAGAAATGTTTGCATGCTAAAGTAGGTATACAATTATTATACTGTTTGGTCTACATTAGACAATATGCCAATATTTAGAAATCGAAGCCAGACATTATGGATTAAGAGTAGGTATGACTCATGATCCTACCTCCAAAGAGTCTCAACTGCTTTAATTTGTATTGACGACATGCTGATGTGACACGTGGTTCTCATTACAATAAAAAGACACACAGGTTGTAAGGACATCCAACTGTCTCATTCCGTCGTGAAATATTCCGAGCTACTGGCGCCATGTGGTCACGACTCCATTAAACTTCGCCAGCTGATGTGTCAGCCGGTCGGGCGGTCATAACCGCTGAAGTGCTAATAGCCATTCAATTAGGATGCAATGTATAAAGAACTGATAACGTTTGATTAGAGCTGTGTGAGACACGACGAGAGTGCGGCAGCTATGGCAAGGTTTTTGGCATTTTAAATCATGGGACACGTTCCAGTAGTCTGCAGGGTGCAAGAAGCACAGGACCGGTCGATATGGCGACGCTTTGAGGAGGCGAATTTTGATAGCTCATACAGTGTTAAAATCCGCCCAGTATGCGCCAGACACACTGGTGTTATACATATCTATCCTATCCTATAAATCAATTGCTTTTAGCACTTCCAGTTCATGGAGGTTTTACGAGCAATCAAAGTGGACACGTCGGAAAAATGTGTTTGTATGACCATTCGTCCGTTTAGTCCGCACATGGCAACTAGCTAATCAGCTGACAAACATGTCTACACAATGGAAATATGTCCACAGTATAACGCAAAAAAATTGTATATCCAGTGCCAACATAATAGTGACGAATCTGAATAGCAGATCTGGTTTTTTGTTCTGTGTGTGAACATGTGAAAATCTTGTAGAACTAGTAAGAACTGGATTTATCTGGTTCATATTCGGCAGACATTTTTATTTTGTGGGATTTGCAATGTGATAAAGTTGCTTGTCAGCTATATATTTTATAGTAGGTATTACATTATGTTTAAGCTTTTAACTTGAATTCAAGATGTTATACTCACGTGAAACTGGATAGTTACTAGATAATTGTACAATACAAAATCGTAAAAGGAAATAAAAAAACGTATGTGATTCTAAAGTTAGTTATACACAAAGAGGATTTCAACTGTCAACAGAATACAAAAACCCAAGCAATTTTAAGCGAATTAGCGCAATCCAGTGAACATAACACTGTAATTACACATAATCATGACAAGATACAGCCATGAATCACGACATAATGAAACAACATAAAAATGTGCTGAATGAAAGAAACTATTGCGTCACTTTAGAATGAATATACTCCTCCATTCATTCCCTATAGCCCCCTAAGCTAAGGACTAACACAACACAATGAAGAAAGGGACGTAGCCTGAGAACTATGCACGTCTGCACGTTATTAGAATTGTATGCAAGGATTTTTGTAAACTTACCTACTGACTCCATCACAGTATCAAAACAGTAAAAACACAATATAGGAAATACGAAAATATTGAAATGGACTATAAAAAGAAAGAAAATAAATTAATGTGACCCAGGTTAAGGCACACAATATGCCCACAAAAACAAAAAACTTAAAAACAGTAGGTATTGACTGCTTTAAAAGTGGCTGATGAGGTTGATGACACTAACACAACAATAGTAACTACGAGTATAAAGCTAACAGTGTTACGAATTGGTTTTGTATTAATGGTGAGCAAAAAAGATTTTCTTTTTCATTCATTGTCACCAGTCAATTCATACAGATTTCAAGCCTCATTTGGTGGCATGCAAGACAATTCACCGCAAACATGGGTGCGTCGAATTCGCGAAATTATTTTACTGTACTGCGCTCACGTGATATTTATCCGTCATGATTTTTTATTATACACCTTTGAGTGGTTGTGGTCAAGCACAATCATCTTAACTTGGTTACATCCTTATTCGTACTTATAATAACCTAGGATTTCCCTTGTGGTTACAAACGTACAAATATAGATAAATATTTAGATTTATAACTATTTTTGATTCTCGTTAATTTAGGCCTTGTTTTGTAAAACTTCTTTGAATCTTGAAGTTGGAATGAATTCTGAATGTGCATTCTTTTGTCTACCACGATTCTTAACTTCTTTACTGTCGATACCATGCTTCCTAAAGATAACAGTCTCTGTCTCGTGTGTCCCTGGTCTCTGGTGTCACGTTAGATATTACTTATTTTCAGTCGTACCTTGAGCGTCATCGTTATGTCCCAGTGGTCAAATTTTACGTGAATTTCTTTAGTCCACGATTTACATACAAACATTTGCGTCCTAAATCACTAGCTTTTCAAGTTGCAACCGTCTGCCAGCGTTCGAGACGCAACGGTCGTATTTTAACGGTGTTTTTAATGTAACAGTAACTGACCGACTGAACTGTAAACATGTTTGACGCGAGCGAGGTCGCGATGTAAAGCTATTTAATGGATATTGGATTCTAGTTATCCTGTAGTTTGTACGAAAGAATGCAAAGATACAGATCACAACATTTCATCGAGGTATAATAAGGCTAAGATTATGGGAACTTGGTGGAAGGCCTTGGCTGAATCGAGCCATGATTAGTGACAAAAAACGGGAGAAACATTGATGTTACTAATTTTATTTACAACTTAACTATCCGACATTAAAGAAGGGGCTTATAATTTTTTAAGCTATGCTTAAAAAATAAGTCTGTACCTATAACAAAAAGATGACTCCATGATTTCACGCAAATCATAAAATATGTCAACCAATTTTCTTGGTTTTCCTGATGTTTGCATCAAAAGGAAAAAATAAATAAAAAGGTAAATTGAACAATGAGGCCTTTAGGTAGATAAGACATTCAGTAGGTACATATTTTTGTAATGATTTATTAAATTTCACAAAAACCCAATAATTGTTTATTATCCTTGTAAACTGGTATTTCTGTATTGTGTTTAATCATTTTAATGTCTGTCCTCTATTTAACCACGTAAATCGTATATTTTCCTGATTTTCTGAGTTCAATACACCTTTAGGCAAATTGTATCAACATATTTTCACGTGCAAAATGCGTGGTGCATTGTCACCATTTAGTTGATACGTACGTATTTATACATTAAGCCTTGTATAGTTCGGTATTACTTACCTATTTTTATACAGTGTTAAGTACAATGGTAATAAAATCATGTTTACAAACTACAAGTAGGTAGGTAGATACCTACTTTAAAAAAAAAGCACGTCCTCAATTTCTAGAGAAACTAAAAAAAAACTAAGTACTATTTTCGCACTAAGTATCACCTTTGTACCTCATTTCGTTGTCTATTACTCTGTCTACTACCAGAAATTCAAATTATTGACCAATTTGTCAATATATCTATCTACTTACGTCATAACGTGCGTGAGCCATTATGAAAATAAGTAGCGGTTTACACGTGTAGCTTCTTTATTTTATTAATACTAAGTACTTAATTTTAGGAATGTTTTTAAGAAATATTCCACGAATTTTATTATTTTATCTTAGTTTTATAACTATTTTGTCATGCCTAGTAAATACATTCAATAGCCCATTATATTTTATTTATAAGTAGACAAAACAATAATAGGATAAATCGCGAAAAATAATAAAATAGTCAGAAAAATATTATCAGGTTTTTCCATCTGGAATTTCTCAGTAGCAGCCCGGAGTCTGGATTTGTGCCCGGTTGATGGCCCGCCCCCTATTACATGGGACTTAAACATAACTGGCCAAATGTGGATATTGATATCTACTATAGCATCTGCCTAACCCTTCGAGAAATACAGGCGTGAGTTATAGTATGTATTTAAATTACTCTTTATCGAACCTTTCAACGTGTGCTAAGCATTTAAAGCTTATTTGCATTTCTTTTCTCAAAACTGATTTCAGCAAATACAAGCAACATATCACTGTAAAAAGATAACGTATACGAACACTGAAAGATATGACCAATAAAAAGATAACAATACGTCTCCATGTCTATCGTACGTCTGTTTCAGATCTAACCGGCTACCCTGACAATTTGTTTACGTTTAAATATTTAATCAGTAGGTAAGAAGTACGCACTGAAACGTGCCTATCTATAACTGTATAATCTTTATGAACAATGTTTTATGATAATGCCGGATTTTACTGCTTAATCTGTGCAGTTTTCATTAATCAAATAGTTTAAAGAAAATTCACTGAGTTTTAAATGTTTTTTTTTTCTTTCTATGAAAGTTATCTTTCCCAGAATCTTAGAATTCGACCAAAATGAATGCAAATTAAGTAAAGAAGTAAAGGGCGTGCTACCAAAGTGAAGTGAAGTATTAAGTCAGGGATTTTTATACTAAATACGCATCTTTATTAAAAAAATCACACACCGAACGCCGGCATTGCGACAGATTGGATAATGGCGGCCATGTTCCACCTGGCCGCCATTTTCTTCTAGTTCGGAGAAAATGGCGATTTATTCCCGCCATCTCGGAGCTAGATAGCTACAGAAAGAGAAAAAGTCTTGGGGCCAAAAGACGTGAAAGAAGGGGATGGAAAACACGAGGTAAAAAAATTAAACATAGGTAAACGAGTAATAAAGACCATCATCCTAATTTGTATCCGAGCAAGTGATCACAACGGAACATCGTGCAAGCTATAAAAAGCTTAGTGAAGTCTGTCGCACTTGAAAATTTTCTTTATGACATGAGATTATGTGAAGACGGCCATGACCGATTACTGTGACACTTAATGACGGAAGGCTTTTCATCACACAACGATGTGCACAAGTTGGGAACTCTCATTTTTTGTAGGTATGCGGTTGAAAAGGAAATTGTCGACGCAAAAGGTCTAATAGAAAATGATGGGAAGATTGGAACTTAAAATGGTTACCGATTGCAAAAAACTCTAGGAAAGAAAAAGAAGACGGCTTTAGGTATATTTTACTTGGCTTTAGTAATCAATTAGATATTATAACCTAAACGAACATACCAAACCAAGAATAAGAGCTCTAGCAATCTTTTGTTGATATTCTTGACTTTTTAGTAGAGAGATCAACGAACGAATGTTCTATTCCTGTTTACACAAAAATAATTTGGTTAGAGTAGGGATAAACTGCATTCGCTCGCTTGGTCCAAATCTACATTTAGAAGTGTTGGTAACTCTAACTAATAAAACATAAAAATTAAATAAACAAACAAAATCTTAAGTTAGTTCTACTCAAAGACATCACTAATTGCTTTATCGTTCTATTAAAACGAATTTAATTTGATGTAGGTAATTTTTATGGCTTCTCACACAACGGTATTTATTTTTAGTCAATTAAAATCGTGAGTAGGTACCTAACTAATACCCGTAAATAATTAAAATGTCTGAGAAGGTGAATATTGTTATATTTTAGTAGATAAACTTTTTTTAATAGGCTGTGTTTTGTTTCCTTTAACAATATATATTGACTAGCATACATAGAATAGATACAATCATAGATATAATATAGCTTATATACAATAATATATAAATTAGATAAGTATAGTCAATTATCTGATATTTACTTTTTGTTTGTAAGAAATAAAAGATTTTTTTTTAAATTTATTTGATTTTTTATAGATCATCACTAGCGGCATTATAAAAGGAAAAACGATAGTTACCAGGGAAAATGGAATGGTGATTGCAGTAACAGAGCATAAGAGGTTGATGCTAAAAAGACGCCTCACAAAACTGACCAGAAAATCTGTTGACTATTCAACTATAGATCACATTTGAGACGGCAAACTAAATACCCAAACCAAACATTTGTCTTAGTTGAAGCATGTCGCAAAATGTTTTCAATTTGAATAATGTTTGTAGATCTAAATGACATAACCGACAACTAACAATGGATCTAATTAACGATGTGTATCGAGGTAATCCGTTGATGCGAAACGGTAACAAATCAGATTAGCTAAACCCCCCTAGACCATTGTAGGTAGGTGGTATCCACGCACTAGATGTGAGGCAGGTATTTGGTTCAACTTCAACTCTTCATTAGTGGCTTTTGTGAAGGAGTTACAATAGACATTATTTCGTCAAAACCAGCAGTTTATTCAGCTGTTTAGGATATGTTCAGTGAAAAAAAAATGGACGGTAAAGATTATCCAAGCTTGTCACGGACTAAGATCGTCCAAATCCGCGACATGTGTCTTGTAAAGTAGTAACAGGACGTGATACAAAGTATCGGGATTGCCATCATTAACTGTGATTGTTACGATTATCGTCCAATTTTGTCAGTAAACTACTACGTCACAAATCTGATGCTGCGATGCTATTGGTTGATGAGATTTATATAGCGGCCGAGCACTGAAAGCAGAAATTGTCCTTACGGTGTATAGATATGGGTCCACGATAGTACAAATTCATGTCTTTGTCACTCGGTCGTCTTTCACTAATCTGTCTGCTAAGTATGATGATTATATAGTATTTTTCTTTTTGATTGTTGGTTCATCAGGAGGTCCATTTTCAGCAAGACGATTGAGAAGGTAAGGCCAAATGTTGAGATAAAAGTAATAGGCAGTTTTTGGTTAGCAACCAGGAAAAAAAAATTAAATCATATTAATTTTACATATTTCCTTAATTCATACAAAAATATATGGATGTTTTTATATTCAGAAGTAGAAACATATTTACTTATAACAAAAACTTTATTTTTTGTCTGTGTGTGTGTGTTTGTTCCGGTTAAATCTTCGAAATGGCTGGACCGATTTTGATGGGACTTTCACTGGCAGATAGCAGAAGGCCAATTCTCGTAATTAAAAAACGTTCACATTCTAGTCGCAATCTGTCAAACTTGTCAAAATTTTTATTAAATTAATAATATTTTTGACAGATTGCCAATGAGATGCGAAAACCAACGTTCTTAAAAATTACGGGAATTGCCCTTCTGTTATAAGAAGTAGCTTAGGATACGACTATTTTAGAAGAAAAAAAATTGGGTCCATGCGGGCGAAGCCGCGGATAGCAGGTAGCTACCTATACATATTATAAAACAAAGTCGCTTTTCGTGTTTATATGTATGTCCGCGTTATTCTTCTAAACCACGCAACAGATTTTGACGAGGTTTTCACCATCGTTTAGAGGATTTATTCCGGAAGGTTTATGTGTACTTTTAATCCGTTATTAAATTTACGTTTACCTAAGAAATCTCGATAAAACCGTGTGAAGCAGGAGCAGGCTGCTGGTTTAAAGTAAAAGCAATAACAATTCAAAGGTAAACTAGTAACAACTACCTACATATGGCCTGTGCAGGCAGGTTTTACAATGTTACAGTTTAAGAAACCTGCTGGTCGAAAGTCCAGTCATTTATTTATCAAGACATTCATTTCAGTGTGCAAAAAATTAAGCCTAAGTACCTACAAATAATATCAGCGTATAATCAAATTTAGTCAAGTAGATCATTCACAAATTCTGAGTTATGATGTGTACCTAGAAAATTGGGCTATTATATATCAACCTACACTCATGCGCCGGTCATTCTACCGCGTTGGTATCCATGATACCGTGTTCAGTGCTTAGTGTAATCAGACGTCTACGTCGCGAGCCACGCGACGCAGACGTCTGACTGCCGTTAGTCCGCACCGGCCGCTGGGGCTGGCCCGCTGGCACGCATGCGCGCTTACCACCGATCAAAAATCCATTCCTACCACCCATTCATTCCTCTCTGTTAGGTAACACGCTTTGCTTCGCCCTCCCCAAACCACATGCTATCCTGGTTACTCACTCACGGCGTCTCTATTCCCCAGACACTCCCAAATTTACATTAGTTAGAAAAAGAACTCAAGAAAACCACGCCGCCTAAATCTAAATACACTCTCATCAATCACTAACATTAAACACAGACGCAAGGACGGCAACCGAAGCTAATTTCGAGCTGAACGGTTGCCGGCGAGTAAACATTGCTATGCAGATCTTACATAAGCTAACAGCTGAGGTGGTGCGATCTACTCACCATGTCATTGTGCTCGACCAGCCAGTTCACCGAGCATATTTGGTACACGAAATACGCCCGCACAAGTTCGCTCGTCTTCTTACTTTTGAATGCATCTTTAGGGCTATTAAAGTTGAGGTCGAGCTCGTCCCGAGTCGGAGGCGAGGAGGACAGCGCGCGTACTTTCCTGGGCGCGTTCACCGCAAGCCGTTTGAGCAGAGCCATGTTCGGAGCTCCGCGAAATACAACACGTACACAACACGCGCCCGTCGTCCGCGACTGACAACTGACAACTGACACTGACGTCCGCTCGATACCTAGTCGCTGGCGCGCGCAGCCGATCCAATTTTAAATCCGTCGGAGCGTCGCGGAGGTGTGTCTTGGACGGGCGCCGTGATTGGTCGCTCGGGCGGCAGCACACGAACCTGCCGTGACGCGACAAATTATAAACAGCATTGTGCGGTAACCTCAAGGATCGGAACTCAAGGGCAACTCAGCCGGCGGCGCAACAACAGCGAGCCGAATACTTTGATACAACCTCATCAACTTCACTAACAATCTTTGCAAACTGCTCCATAGCCATAGAATGTTCACTCCACAATTTTCCTGAACATAATCCATCGCGTGAAAAATGTTCATGTACCTAACCTATAAAAATGAAAATGTAGGGTTTATGTAACCAGGCAGGGCGAGGGAGGTTACGTAAAGCGCCAGCCAGAGTTCAAGAACCTGGGGCGACCTGCCGGCGGCTCGCAGCAGTCGTACTTGAGTTATGTTATTAGTCATGGCTTTATAATTAGCCGACTGTGCAACGCCTGGTACTTGTTTGAAGGCAGTTCAAACTAACTACATAGCTAGTCAGAAATAACAGTAAGGCAACATTTACTCGTCAGAACTTTATTACTTCATTTACCAACCACACACACTATTAATTAAAAAACTCCTCTATAAAACGATTAATTAAAAGGTGTCGATCTTGAATGGCGTTTGATGATCTGCAACATGAAAGAAGAGGTCATCGTCATCGGTCATCAATTCTTAATGATATCATCAATTGCCGTAAAGGGGTATCGTGTTAGCCACTAACCTGAGTTACTAATCTGTGTTGTGGAGGTCAGATAGGCAGTCGCTCTTTGTGAAATACTGATATCCAGCTCCATCCGGTTAAACTGGAAGCCGACCCCAACATACATAGTTGGGAAAAGGCTAGGCAGATATGCATAATCAGCCTATAATGTTCCCACAGCTGGTGCTGCGACACAGGCCTCCTCTCTTCGAGAGGGAGTGGGCCGTAATCCAGCACGCGGGCCCACTACGGGTTGGTAGAAGTCACGTGTCTTTGAATTTTTGGTTCTAGGACAAGCCGGTTTCATCACGATGTTTCCCTTCACCGTTTTGAGAGCAGTGGTGATGAAATTATTTACACAAAGTAAAGCGCTTGGGTTCGAACCCACGCTTTACAAGTCAGGGCCGTTACCACTGGGGCACCACTGCTCTGCCTGCATTTTTCAGGAAGACGCTTTATTTCCGGAGATCCACGTTTCAGGACATTCATCATTCAATTCAATTCAATAGTCATTTATTCAAACTAGGCTAAGAATCAGCACTTTTCGAACGTCAAAATTACATAAGACATTCCCCTAACGCCCGCCCTTCACCATTTCCTAGTGACTTAGCAGAGAAGAAGTGGCGCAAGAAACTCCCCAGAAGCACAACTGTATGTTCAGTTAGAATAACTTGATTCTATATATTCACGCCTTATTTGTTGAAGTTTTCTTCACAGGTGATTAATCAAACTTCTTTGATGTTTGAATACTTTTGCGTTTTTAATTCATCTTATCCATAGTCCCTTTTCAATCTTTTCGGAGATCGTCATCTGTAAAATGTTCAAAGTTTTAAGTTATTCAAAATGACTAGAGCCTAAAGCGTTAAATAAATTATCCTGGAATCACGTCATCGTCTGACATCATCCTGCCGATCGATTCTGTAAAAATATCACCGTGAAACTTAGGTGAAGTGAGCGTGAAGTGAGCTGTCAATAGTGTTAATCCCTAGCATCCTGCCGGTCGATTTGTGACAGTGACAGCTCCCCTAAGTTTCACGTTGATCTTTTTACAGAATCGACCGACAGGCAGGTCTTCAAAACTCTAATGCTACGGCTACATTGTCGATAAAGCGATAAAGCGTTTTAAGTCGTAAGGTACCTACTACAGTTCGTTTTTTAATCCCAGACAGTAATTTGACAAGTGCATATCAAAGTCCGAATTGATAAAACAAATAACAAAGATTTGAAATGTGTAATTACTATCTGCGATTAAAAAACGTACTTGTACACTCCGCGAGCTCTCTGTATACAGGGAGACGTCGAGCGATGTGCGAAAGAGAGCGCGCGAAGTGTTGTTCGCCGTATTGCGAAAATGTAGCCGTAGCATCACAAACGCTAAGTGGCTCGGGTCCCTTCAAGAAGGATCACCTATGAAGGCTAGTTGTAGGGACGACGGTCAAAGGCTTCTCGTACACAAGCACGGCTGCTATGAGAGTCACCATCCAGGATATTTTGGAACATATTACCCTGTAAAGCAATTATAGTCATCTTTTAAAACATTGTAAGGTCCATTTGAATATTATAAAATGTGGTCCTACTCTATTATTTGTACCATCATATTTTTTTAAAATAATATAAACCAGACGAATATATAGTGAGTATAAATAACATACAGAATAATATTAAGTAAGAATGATTGTATGGTTATAGCATTGGCAACGCATCAGTGACTCAAAATATGACAGATGGTGAATATGACAAAAAAGAACAACGGAAACAACACATCTGCGTCAGGTATAGTTAGGTAGGTAAACCAACTTCCTGCTATTGAGGATAAAATGCTAAAAATTATTTACCTGTCTACATATAAGACTCTAGCCAAATTAGGAATGGAACGAAGTTTTGTTCGCCGCACGCCGCACGAGTCGATCCATTAGGTTAAGCTACGCTTGCCGGGGTTGGTCCGTAGACGGGTCTTTATATAAGGTCTCATTAAAATAGATGGACAAACTTTTAGAAATCATTCAGACCACCAAAATAGGGAATGGTAAAAGAAAATATAAGAAAAACGCATTAGATACTTCCAAGAAAAATAAATCAGCTAACGAAACCTGCTGACCGATTATTTGACAATTCAAAAGTGCCTGTAAATGGTTTAATTGAAATAAATGGTTTGAGTTTGAAAATACACTAAAAATGTTGGTCAATTTTGACCTAAAATAAAATAATTTTAATCTGTGTTTTTTTGCGTACTGAACGCTGTTTTTTATAGATGGCAAGTCAGAAGTTTGCAATATGTGGCTGGGAATCACTGTACTTTTAAACCCGTCGCTTTTTTATAGTAGCTATTTTTTTTTTGATAGACTAGACCCTTTGTAGTGTATATTTGAAAACCCCAAAGTGCGCAAAACGAGAAAAAAGTCGCCCCAAAGTTTCTTTCGCTATTGGTGGGATAGTGATAGACTCTTATCTGCCAGGGCTTATTTTTAATGTTATATTTTGAATTGTTTTAATTTTTTTATTGTACATTGTTCTCACATATAGAAGCAACAAGAATAATGTACCCAGGATTGTGTAATTTTCTATATTTAAAAGAGTGTCCTTGGAGTTTCTTGCCCGTTCTTCTCCATGAAGATCTACGTTTTGGAACTGGGCAACTAGCTTCAACTTTCTGACTAACTGACCGATTATTTGACAATTCAAAAGTGCCTGTAAATGGTTTAATTGAAATAAATGCTTTGAGTTTGAGTTTGAGTGAGAGTATTACGGGTGGGGAAAATCACATGGCGGGTCTAAATTTGTTTCCAAGCATAAAGCGTAGTCGACGGATGAGACTCCTCCGTGCCTCGGAAAGCACGTTAAGCCGTTGGTCCAGGCTGTCATTCGTGGATCTTTGACAGTCGTTACGGGTCATCAGAAGCCCGTAAGTCTGTCAACCAGTCTTACCAAGGGGTATCGTTTTACCCAGTTACTGGGTTGTGGTCGTTGTTGAGGTAAGATAGGCAGTCGATCCATGTAAAATACCGGTATTCAGCTGCATCCGGCTAGATTGGAAGTTGACCCCAACATAGTTGGGATAAAGCTAGGCAGATTGACATCTCATTGTGATATTATACGCCTCTTTTTCCCTAAAGGTTCACCAGTGGTGTTATTGCAAATCTGGTGCTTATGCTTATTATATTGTATCAGTTAACGTGGTCACCAATAATATTTTAAGTAAAAAGAGGGTGCCCACTAATACGAGCAGTTTCTCGAGTGCTATGTTGCCCAGCACGCGTAGCATCTACAATCTGTCATTTTGTCTTTCGTTTCTAACAATCTTTGTCTAGGTCCTTTTATACGTAGACTATTTCAGAAGAAAGTTTTCTATCCCAAACTGTCAAAATCACACTGACAACTGACAGTTGTCTCCACGGCCACAAAGTATAAACGGTTATCTACAAAATCATGATTTTACAGGAGAGCATTTAAACACAAAACTGTGATAATTAATAGAAGAACAAAGTTATCTTCTCATATTTTACATCATTTCGTTAATAGGAAATATTACCAAGGAAACGGTTAAGGCCAATATTACTGAAATATTTTTTGTTCTAAAGTAGGTACGGTTCTTCGACACAGGGAAAAATTGTTGTAGTTGTCTATATATACGTGACTTAATATCAGTAAAAATTGAGAATCAAACAAAAATAAATCTTATGACAAAACAAAGAAACCTTAGTCGAATTATGTAAAAGAGTGAATTTCGTAAAATGTGCAGTTGACTCTTTCTAGTTTGCTACCGTCGCACTGTCTACACGGAACGTCAGTTTTGTCTACTCTTCCGTCGAGAAAACGATGTTCATGCTACGCGTGCAGGATTGCCAAAAAAACAGCGTTTACCTACAATTTAATTTTTTAAGAGTTCCGTACCTCAAAAGGAATAAACGGAACCCTTATAGGATCACTTCGTTGTCAGTCGGACCGTACCGTGGAGGTATCAAGTTGAAATGAATATCAAATACGGAGGTCCACGGTCCCTTGGAGCTCTAAGTATTAGCCTTTTTATATTCGAGACTAGGTACACATGAATCCTGAAGTTAGGTACTAGTACCTAACTGAAATCCAGCCACAGCCACTGGGAATTGTTTCAACCATGTTGGAATTACCTATAACTATTGACTGTAGGTAGGTTAACTGCATTATCCTTAAGAAAGAACGTGAGACAATGTTTTCACTTGAAAAAGCTGTCGACAGTTAGAATTATGTGTAATCGAAAAAAACAACACGCGATCCCATGATCTCACCATTAGTAACTCTTGACATCAATCATTTCAGCCTATTATTCGTAATTTTCCGCCCATAACTCATGAAGGTACTAATATTAGGTAAAAACAATGACACAGATCCGAATTACGCATTCTAATATTGTTGAAAAAACATGACAGTTTCCTTGAAGAGGAAAAAAGAAATGCCTATTTAGGTAGAGTCAGCAAATAAAGATATAAGCCTGAGTATATTGTGTAATAGGTGGGACAGCCCCATGCTGGCACTGGATACGGCTGCACACGTAGGCACTGTCACTCGTTTCAATTTTGTATATAGTGTGGTTTTTTACTAACATTAGGTTAAGACCTGTACTAACAACTTATGGATCTTGGTCTGAAATAAATAAATATACCTATATATATATAAAAGCATAGGTAAGAGCAGCAAGATAACGAAGTAAAGTCCTGTATTCATTCATGTTGAGATGAGTAGTCAAATCATCTGAGTATGCCGTGTTTAAAAAAAATACGATCGTAATTAATATTACCTGCATAATGGCAATATTGTTTTTTTCTTGCATAACAACTGACCACGCTTAAAAACATCCTATGGGTCAGTGGATACTTCCTCATCCTCATCGCTTACTTACCCCCCTTCCTCCACATAAAAACTTTTACATCCTTAATATCTCTAATATTATAAATGCTTTCGCATTTATAATATTAGAGATATTAAGGATGTAAAAGTTTGTTTGTTTGTTATGCCGCGGCTGCATCTGCGTCTATCGTGACAAAGCAATTCGTGCCGAAGCTTCGTATGTTATGCTCGCTAAAAAGTTATCGCGCTAATGCGGTGGTCACATTAGTGATACAGTTTAATGAGGGCGATAAGTGCAACGCAGCCCGAACTATCGTGACGAAAACCGATAATGTTTGGTCACATCTACGTGTATCGTATCACTATGCGAAGCTTCGTCACGATAGACGCAGATGCAGCCGCAGCATAACGCTTTTACGCTAAAACGGCTCAATGAATTTGGATGAAATTTGGCACATGGGTAGACTATGACCTGGAGAAGGACATAGACTTTTAGTCCTGGATCACAGACGAAGTCGCGGAAAATAGCTAGTTTATAATAATAATAATGAGACTGTTTATCGTGAAAGACTGTAGAATAAAGTGTAAATGCAGTACTTTAGACCAAAGGCGTATGGCTGTCGATCGATAGGTCGCGAGTTCAAATGGCCGTCCGTTGCCAAGGGAACCTATGTAATGCTGTTGCAGACATGTACTATTTATTATATACCTATATAATTACATGTAGGTATAGCAAATGCAGGTGTATTTGAAAGTTCAATCGTGCTCCAAGATCCTGTCACCCCTTATCAAACAAAAAGGTAAAATCCGTGTTCGAAGTGATACTGAATCACTTTGTTATTTTATTTCTTACTAGCTTTTGCCCGCGACTTCGTCCGCGATTCCGTCGTTTTTCGTAAAAGAGTACCATATGTCCTTCCTCACGGTTCAGTGGCTTTGATGTAACAGACAGATTAACTTTCGTATTTTAGTAGGGAAATATAATATGTCAATCCAAAATACTGTTGAAAAATATCGCAATAAGGAACCGCAGAATATTATTATTAATAGCTGTGCCCGCGACTCCGTCAGCGTGTAACTCCTTGTTGACTTAAATTAGCCAAAACTTACCTATCGGTATCTAAAAATCTATGCGTACTACTTCTACTTCTACTACTACTTCACCTAAAAATAAATAAAATGCAAACTATTAATAATTTGTAATTTGAACGAATATTTAAACACTACCAAAACAACTAATACCTATTTTATAAAATAACAACAAAAGAAATTCAAATAAACTATTTAAAGACTAAAAGTCGCGCTGATAAGCATGGTTTGTTAATATCAATTATTGTCTGTCAATAAGGTCGAACGCTCTGAACGCATCAACAGCCAAATATTGAATGAAGCTCGCGCTCGTCGGACCTCCCGCCTTTTTATACCCTACCGCCACGACCCGCGTCGAGCGCGGCAACCGTTACACAAAAATAATCCTTATGGCATGATTCAGTATTCACGCGCGACGGCGCGATGGCTTATTAGCGTATTTCATGTATAAGTTTGGTGTTTCTATACCGATTACTATGATTCTTTTTTTATTGAATAGGTAATAATATTAACTTCTTTTAATTAGGGATGAGTGAGAGTATTATAAACGTAAGAGTAAACAAATATAATCAGAAAGCTCCGAACTGCTAACCTATCGGGAGTTACACGTGTTATTGTGAGTCAACCATAAAAGATAGACATATGCTGTTGTGGGATATTTTTTAGATAATTTTATGTAGAACATTTCCGTCATAAATGATTTCTATGTAGCTTTAACCATTAAGGCTTCACACGCAACGGAAGCTTAAAAAATGGAGCAACTTCTCCCGTTTTCCCAACATTTCCCTTCACTGCTCTGCTCCTATTGATTGTAGCTTGATGAGAAGTATACTATAACCTCCCCAGGAGTATGAAGAATAATTGTACCAAGTTTCGTTAAAATCCGTCGAGTAGTTTTTGTTTCTATAAGGAACATACAGACAGACAGACAGACAGACAGACAGACAGACAGACAGACAGACAAAAATTTTACTGATTGCATTTTTGGCATCAGTATCGATCACTAATTACCCCCTGATAGTTATTTTGAAAATATATATCATGTACAGAATTGACCTCTCTACAGATTTATTATAAGTATAGATTAGATGTCTTAGAGATCACACGGATCCAAGCAACATTTTGGTCAAAACGAGTTATCAAGGTTTTTACAGAACATTTCATGATTTTAGTTTTCATCCAATTGTAAATTTCATAACACCTACTTTTGCACAGTTATATTTTTTTCAAGAGTAGGGAAAACGCGTTTAGGTCATAAAAAATTAAGGTATTCCTACAAAATATTTGATGACGTAGCACCTTAAGAGCGTTCATCTAAAAAAAAAAAATTTTAACCTGTTTTGATTAATTTGGCAATATTACTGTTTGGACTTAAGAAATATGGCTAACTAGCGAACTAGAATATTAATAATGAATGCAATTATAACAATGAATTTGATGTTGTACCCGTTTTAGGTGTAAAAAAGGCATTTGGAAAGTTTCCAAATATTTTTTTCCTTCTAAAACTAAATATTCAGTGTTAAAATATGAATTAAGTATTGGATTTCATAATCAATATTTTAGTTCCCTAGTTAGCCATATTTCTTATTTCCATAAAGTAATATTGCCAAATTAATCAAAACAGCGAAATATTGGACAGCTATTTGCGACGTTGCCCACTTTCTGTATAAACGCTCTTAAGGAAAAAACATACCTACAAATAACATAATAGCCTAATATTGTAATGAATTGTTCAATAGTAATATGTTCACGTCTAACCTTCGTGGGCTAACCACAGCCCTATCTGAAGACGTCTGTACCAAACACTCATACAAATTACCCACTGAAAATAATAATATCAGCACAGGGAAGTGAACAATGAAAAAACAATTGTTTTCGTTAACATTTTAGTTAAATGGAAAATCCGAACCAAAATAATTGTGATTTAATTTGTGATGATTTCCTCAAGTCTGCTGTGGCATCAGAAATCCGGACAATGACTTATTACTGAAATGTGCGTAAGGAAAATATTCTAGTGTTTTCCAAACTGTTCAGTGCTTTTGGTGTAGAAATTAACTAGTTCATATTATACATTATGTTATAGCTACTGACCGATTCCTTTACCAATAATGAAGCAAAAACCTCATAGCTTTGCAGACTCGACCCTCCCGTATCACAGGTAAAATTAGCTTACGAATCTGATTATATGCCCAGTTTGGCAATAAAAATAGCTACCATTGGTAAGTAAAACGATTCGTCTTTGTTTATAGGAACCGAGCTTAAATGGTATTTGTATATGTTTACGCACTAAGCACAAAATTCGTTTTGAAAAAAATATCCCGACAGCAATACGGGTCGACTAGGCGAACGATTATGTAACCTACTCCGATTGGTCACCACTCACATGTAACGTTTGTTGGTGAATCAGTGCTTTGGTCCTTATGGACAAGTAAATAATAGTGATTTTTATAGGCCTATCTCAATTTAAATTAATAAAGGTTTAGTCCCTAGATCACATGGTTCGTAAAAGTAACGTGGCAGATGTTCAAATTCTTAAGGAAAAAATAATAAGTAACGTTTGTTGGTGAAGCAGTGCTTTGGTCCTTATGGACAGGTAAATAATAGGTATTTTTATAGGCCTATCTCAATTTAAATGATCAAAGGCTGAGTCCCTAGATCACATGGTTCGTTAAAGTAACGTGGCAGATATTCAGTCTTAAGGAAAAAATTAAATAAGGATACATACACAATTCCCCATCATCTAAATAAAACAATAAAATAATGTATACATAGATATTTTTATTTGAAAAATATTTCGTGTAGCTAACAAACTAATCACAATATGGCATCCTACATCCGAATTTATGTATTTATACAAAACGCTTTTACTGCAAATAATATACATCGGCCATAGCCGTAAATGCCCGCACATATTCGCACACATTCTAACAACTGTAAGCTACGCGAATATGTACAACCGCGAACGTTGACGGGCGACCACTTTTCACCCTTATGTATTGAGAAATAAGGTTGAAAAGTGGTCGTGCATCGACAATTTAGAATTTGATACATTACTTCTCGATCACAATCCAATTTATTTTATTTACATTACCACCGTTTGAAGAAGGGTACGGTCACTAAAAATAACGATATCATAATAGATAGGGTACTTTCTTTTTTTTTACCGGTAAAAATACAGTGTACGAAGAACTCGTTTCATGTCGGTTGTCTGAAACCGGATTAATTCATTCGGGACTGCAGAGTCAAACCGGTTGTACAGACGTTTCGCACTCGTGTTTCCGCAGGAATGCACCTTTAGTGGCATGTGTCTGTGGCCTGTCGTGCGAAATATCGACTCAGAAAATTAATTTTTCACCTCACAACCTCGGAAAGATTCTGTTTATCATTCAAAATCTGAGTGCAAAAGTGCATTTTATCCGCTAGCGTGGAATGTTTTTTTTTTAATTCATTATCATTTCAGCCAAAAGACGTCCACTGCTGAACATAAGCCTCCCCTAAGCGCCGCCACTTCGACAATTCTTAATCGGTCCACTGAAAATGCAATAATACTTATTTCATGTCAGTGTGCCAATCTCATTTATAGAACAATCGCACTGGGCCGCAAGATTCCATTTAAAAAAAAACTTATTAATTTTAATAAAAGTATTATTAAAGTAGTTTTTTTTGCACCTAGCATTTTCCTCGCTGTAGTGAGGCGAAAAGTTATTCTGCGTCTCGTACCTTTCAAACCCTCGCTACGCCCAGGTTTCATTACAAGTACACGCGCCAAAAAACTACTTTGCACCCTTGCGTAACAAACAACTATTAAAAGAACCAGACGTATTTGGCACAAGTAACGACGATTGTTTTTTCATTGATTAAATAACATAACACAGCATAACGTCACGTCAGTAAACCCCAAGGGGTTAGGTAGAGGTATACATATGGTACCCCCACATGTTGCCAGTTATGTTGTTGTGTAAGTTTGTATGATTAAATAAACTTGTCAAAAAGAAAGTTGACTGGTCCTTTTGTGCTACAGGACCAAAAGGCTAAGAGAAAGGAATTAAATACAATACTGACATGTCTGACTACTTAGAATGGTTTAAAAATCGCGCCAATCACATCTTATGCTCGACTTCTTGGTCCTATTTGTTTGTCTTAATATTTTTGTTAAGAGCATCAAAATCAGATATCGTAGTATTTTAAGTTCCATACCCTTTTTCAGACTACAACCTCAGCCCTTCAAAACTTCCCATAAGAGTTATGAACTAAAACGTTCCTTAACTCAATGGTTTTAAATTAAAAGCGGAGTTCAAATATAAGCAGAACAGTTTCGATTCAATCTCTAGGAACTTTTCTTTCAAGATTTATTGCGATTCATTTTTATTAGTTTTTCCATACATTTTTAGTATGTATTTTCAAATCAAATCCATTCTGCATACATTTGGTTCAGGCTGCGGATGATCCAAAATGATCACAAAATAATTAACAGGTTTCATGTTTTTGATTCACATTTTCCACATTCAAATTGTATAAATCGCCATTACAATATTTTGTCCACAACTGGCGAAGAGTTTAGCACTGTGTATGTACCATCAAAGAAGTTCATATCTAACCAGTTTCAAAACAAAATCCCGTGAACACGATGACCACATCTGTTACCGGCCCAGTTCTATAGTGGCCGAGCGTTGCAAGCAAGAATAGTCCTTACGGTGGTTAGATATGAACTTCTTCGATGGTACAATATTTACTTGATAGAAAAAGTTTAAATATTGCTTCGATTAAGTTTTAATTTCATTCGCTCAAAGGAGTTTTTCAATAAATAACAAAAATCTTTCAAGTAAACTATGAAATCATTGTGACGACTTATTTTTAAACTGGAAACAATGGCTTTTCTTCTGTTCCTGTTAAATAGCGCCAATTGTGTACAAAGTATTATATTCTTCCCATATTCTTCATCACATATTCGGTATACGCCTATAAATTGAGTAAATAAGAACAAATCTATATGCCTCAAGTATTGGCAAGGAAAGTATTAGTTATAAATAAAAAAAACATTGTGTGCCGGCGAAAAGCATGTCCTCTTATACTAAATATAATATACTTTTATATATAAGTGACTAATATAATTCGGCCGCGCTAAGTAGGCCGGACACTACGGGGTCAAATGCAATTACTTGGCATGACTTCACAGACCTAAACACGATAAACCAACAAAATGTATGATTTTCAATTCATACCTACGTTATTTTTAATTTCTCACTAGCTGTTGTCCTGTCCAACTTTCAATAATTCTTACAAAAAAAACCTATAGAAAAAATAACGGACAGGTATTCCCGAATAGATTTTTTTCCGGGAAATTTTTCCATAAAAACCTAATTCGGACTATTTCGGACATTTTAAAACGGAAGAATATAGGCAGTCTAGCAGGACTACCGATAGAACTTAAAACTGGTATTAGCTCCATCTATATTCGATAGCCCAGCACTACGCGAATCCATAAGTTTACCTCCTACCAAAAATCGCTGAACGCGCCTAAAGAAGTTTTCACTTCAAAAATAGCCAAATCGGTCCAGCCGTTGTCAAGTGATGCACTTACCAACGAACAGCACTTCATTTTTATTCATATAGATAGTTCCTGCGTCACACCATACAGTACAGTTCTATTTTCAGTCATAATTTCAAGAAAATAATGATAGTAATGATAAAACAATAATGTTTTATCATCACTTGATTTACCCGTCACGTATCCTGAAGTTTCGCCAAATAATTTTATTTGATTCTGTTTAAGGGTATCAGCAAACTGACCTACACGAAATTGGGTTGACCTGACTGTATTATTGCTTCACTGCAATCGCTGCTTAGGTGTCTTATGGCCGTATTCACCGACAATTAAGAGACACTTAAATGAATCACTTAAAAAGTGCACTATTGGATTTTCAACGCTAGGCTCAGCGCTGACAGTTGACAATCCAACAGTGCACTTAGTGAAGGTGAAAACGGGCATTAGACAACTTTAACAAAAAGCCTTATTAAAGGAGATCCAATAATAAGGGTTTTTGTTCAAATTGAAATAACCGTTTTGCATAGGTCACTGTGGGGACCTATGCAAAACGGACTATGTTACTTCTGATAAAAATACCTTTTAAATGCGATTTATTTTCCATAAACTTAAATTAAGAAAGTTTAAAAAGTACTGACTTACAGCGCAATAATAATTTAGGCAGTCTCTCATAAACCTTTTAATAGTAAAGGCAGAAGTCAACATTCTCCTTCATTAAAATAAAGCCTAATTAACGTGGCCACTAATTATATGTTATAATATATGGTAAAAGAAACACATCTAAATATATCTTACAAATACAAATATCTATTACATCTTAAAAGTAATAATAAAACTTAATTCTATTCTACGTCTAATATGTACAACTCATATATTTTTAATGATATTGTGATCATTTCCGCACTTTATCATTCATTAAAAATCACTTTCCGTATTTTATAAGCATTGTTTATTGTTTAAAAAATACTATTTAATATTTTTGAACGCCAGCGTAATTTATTTAAGACAAATAATTTCCACGCTTATAAAATAATGTGAAATAAACGATTTGGGAAACACCGCGGCGGTCTCATCAATAAAATGTTCTCTCAAAAGTACTTAATATTTTAAATATAAAAAAGTATTGCATTATTGGTGTCTGATTAAGGCGATTAAATATAACCGATACTAACATCCATCTGATAAATTATACAACTATTATACTATAGAAGGACACTAATACACTATACATGGTATTATGAAAATCTTTTAATTTTGCGCCCACGACTCGATTGAACACAAAGTTACCTTCGTACGTCCAAAAATGCGTTCACTGAGATTCTTAAATCCGATAATGTAATAAATAAAAAATATAAATTCGTTCTTCGGCTAAGTATGCCTCCTAGCTGTCATTAAAGGAATATTCGTAAAATAATCACATAAAAAAACAATTGCAAACATACTCTTTTCGTATGAGCCTTTGCAAATGATTCTGTACTTGAAAATTGGTCTTCTCGCAACACTGTTTACATAACAATGTAGAATATCGCGCAAGTAATTATAACACAATGACAACTTTCCTCTGCTCAGTTACATCGCACCTCTCTTTCCCCCATTCACTCGCTCGCATATGTACAAAGCCGACGTCATACAATCTTGTCCCAAATCTAAACCTGTACAAAAATAACGCAGGACACACAATATTATGTATTTTTTCTTTAATATATACAACATCTAAATTTAATAAACGTCTTGGTGTTACCAATTTATTGATTATTAATAATAATTAATATTATTTGTTATATAAACTAGAGTATAAAATTTGACTCCAATCAAAATACAACACATTCTGCTATTAAATGAAAATTGTTACTTTATAATGTAAGACTCACACACATAGAATTATATATAGTTTTTTTAATAGTATTATAGGCACAAATGAACAATATTGAGTGCCTTAAGCTTCACTACCACTACTTAAAGTAGGCGAGGGGTTTTAGTCCTACAAATATATCCGTATTTCACTAAGGGACCGCCTTCCCTTTCATATTACACACAATTCTCTAAAAACCAATCCTTTCCAATTTGATTTTAATGTTTTTAATAAAAAAATAAATAAAGCTGCCAGATTAAAAAAAAAATAGAATTATGCCAATTTGTCTTTTTAATTAATTTCGATATGATTTATGACTAGCGTTTTTCAATAGCAGTTTTTTTTTTTTTTCTAATAAAATTATGAGAGATCGAATATGTTGTGATTTTCGCGATTTAAGTCGTGCTACCATTTGTAGTCTTATAAAAGAAATAGGAAACCTCTATTTAAGGCAAGCGTCCACTGGATCATAGATGTCAGAAGACATTTATAAAGGGGTTAGTATAAGCTGTGTTTGGCGCGCCAGAATAAGGAATGACGACAACAGTGGACCGTCTTAGCGACTCTAAACATAAAAGCAATATTATCAATACAAACTGTTATAACTCCTAGTTGAGGAAACTTAGAACACAGAATGGAGAAATTAAAGAAATATTCTACTATATTAGTATTAATCAAAGTTGAACAAGACAATTGAAGTTTTTTTATTACGTCTGAGGGCGTTTAGTATCCCCTGCAAGGTGTTAAAACTTCTTTAATTCCATCATAAACTGCAACTAAGTTTCTCTCAAATAGAAGTCGATTTATAAATCATCTTTTCCCTACATAGACTTTCTCTTGAAACCATTATTCAGCTTTGTTCTTCACTAACATCCGTATTCTAAGACATTTCCTTGAAAATTGAACACAACATTACTCAAAGTCATTCTTAATTCTACCTTACGTCGTAGACATACGGTCTAATATTCATCGTTGTTTCTTGAAAATGTCCTTGACTGAAGCATTCCTCATTGAAACAAATTGGAACGATTTGTTCAAGTGAATGTGCAAAGTCGATTACATTTTCCATATTCAACTAGGAATATGCGATGAGTCAAGTTCCAAGAATCGTCTTACAATAGGGGCGATTATCGCTTAACACTGAACCACCTATCCCTACTCTACGCCTAATAAAGACTGATCATAAATTATGCTCTATTGTCATTGACCGTAACTTATTGTTGGCTATGCTTCGTTCATTGCACTAACTATGCCGACTGCTAAATCCATTGATCAGCATGTGATGACGGCGCGATGAGACGAGAAACTAATTATTTCATGTATCCTACAAACTCGTACGCAGAGTACGGTAAGCAAAATAGATAAGTATGCAGACAACTATAGCATTTTTTTTTTTTTGCAAAACCGCTTGTTTAAAGCTATTCAATAAAATTTGCTGTTCATTCTATGGCACGATTTGTTGTGTCAACCAATCAGGACATATAAAATTTCCGCACCTTTATTGCAATCGGAAAGATTTTGAAGGAAATTGCTAATCCATTGCTTCATATATTTGAAAAATTCCTCTGCTCAACAACGTAATAAGTAACACAATTAATCTTTTTGAGCTGTCAAAATAAAAAGAATTATCATTGTATGTGTGTTACTCAATTAAGCCGCAGACTTTCATCGGTTTACGCCCGGATTTACATCTTTGACAAAGATTTAACATTTTTGTTCACGTAATTCTAATAAGACTGAGACAACAGCTCAGACAAGCAGTTGCTTCATGTAATATACTGGTATTATATAGCTACACCCAGGAAAGGCTAGGTAGACGATGATAACACAATAACAATTTCCTTTTGAAATGCTCATACCTGCATACCTAACTCTTTCGTCGATGGTACCTGCATAGTCCTTCGGTTTCCGATGTTTGCCGATTGTCACTCCATCTCATCGCGCCGCCATTTCGTTTCACCTCTACGCACCACATACCGCTAATTTCGCGTAAACACTAACATTAGTAGGAAGTAATCACGCATACACTACGCTATCGTTAGTCCCGACCTCCGTCGAAGCACTTTCTAGAGGTCACTTGTGTCGCTGCCTGCTACTAGTATATTGTACTGTGTCTTACCAGGCAAGGAAAGGTTTACCTGCAACAAATAATATTTTATTTTATTTATTATATTTTAACTTACACGCAGTTCTTAACCAAACAAGTAATAAAATAAAATAAACTAACAGAAGACTTTTGACAGATTTAACAGCGGGTCCCAAACTAGGCACAGCCTGTATCTTGGTGACCCAAATTATACACTAAGTTAATAATTTACGTGTTCTGCTAGCGCAATAGCAAAAACTAAAATTAAAATTAATTTGTTACATAAATTAACAACACTACAAAATATACAAAAATTTGAATAACAACGTTAGGAAGGAATGTATTAAAATAAACTCTATTGATCCATATGCGTAATCAGCATAATGGTGTTCCCACTGCTGGGACACAGGACTTTTTTTTTGGGTGGTACATTATCAAATATTATATAATATAATTCTCCCGCTCTGGGCGGAGCGGGAAGGCGTCTCAGACTGTTACTGACTAAAACCCACCCGTGTTCCTTCAGTTGCCTGTGTGTTGCCAAGGGCCCCGGTATCCCTTTCGGACTTTCCCGCGACCCCGGCAGGGGACACAGGCCTTTCTGCGAACGGGAGTGGGCTGTAATCCACTGTGGCGGCATTTACAACGCTACATGCGAACTAAGGATGACACTGACTTCACCCAAAATCCAGCATCGCGTTAGCAGTGTTTATTGCGTGACGAGTATATATACAACGTCCCGACATCAATCATTGGGCAGTAGCCCACCAAACACAACACCTGTCTGGTCGGAGAGTCCTCCCTTTACTATGGAGGATGCACTGAACTTTACACCCTGTTCCTCGTAACTCTACACCACCAAGAGGGCCCAGTGCGGGTGGATTGGTTGGTGGACGATTTTCAAAGTGTATGGTAACTTAATGGATGACGACCGTGGATCGGGTACATCGGGTACACATACCACAAATTTGATAGGGAAAACGTACGCACACATTAACTTAACTTCATTCTGTATGGTCTATTTCCATAGACAAAGCTGTGAAAACGGTTTTGTGAGGCATAGATTTAAGCATACGACTGTTGTAAACTTTACATAGAAAGAAAACAAACAGACATGCTTCTGGTACAGCGAGTGCTAGTGCACTCGCGATTGGTATTCGTTTGTCGGTCTCTGTGTGCGCGCGCGTTTTCGTTACTTGTATATAGTCGACCTTCTTTACCGTCTATTTTGTAGCATTGAGGTGCAATCGGAGAGATGTCGAGCAGTGTACTGTTTTTTTTTTTTTTTTTTTTTTCTTTATTTATTTAAAGGGGCTTTTACGCATAGCGTATGTCAGTCCCATCGTATCCTAAACAATAGTAGGTACTTCACAACACGTGGGCCATGAATTTGAACAAACCCTTCGCATCGTCGCCATTTGGTTGGGATAGAATTGTATGGAACATGCCTACATCAGTGTACTGTTATGGCTAATAACGATGACGATATGGGATATAGCTACCTAGTCAGAGTCCGTGTCGTCGTTGACAGAAGAGCGCAGCTTGGACAGCGTGCGGCGCGCGGCCGGCGTGTCGTCCTCCTCGTCGGACGAGATCACGATGCGCTGGCGCGGCTTCACGCCCGTCGCGCCGCGCGTCATGCGGCGCGACACGGACCCGTCCTTGTCCGCTGTAATGAGAACAATCAGTACATAAATCATGTGTAACATCAAATTCTAGAATTAGAACCAGGCCGCACGCAATAAGGTGCGGTGTCGCAATACATTCGCCGCTTTCCGGATCTATAAAAGCCCAAAAGCCCGGCTTGGCCTAACATGACAATCATCGCATATCAAGCAATGAAGTCGATCATTTACGCCATAAGAATAAAAACATTTAAATTCGACAGCGACGAATGGTATGCTTTTCGGTTGATAATGCCGTTATGTAGATCTGATATAGGCAATAAAATTATTAGTCCAGTCAATGAAGACATATAAAAGGGGATTTCCCTACAAAAGGTCAAGGAGAGTTCAAATTTGTCAGTGTTACAGGTTAATGTTCTAATTAATATTTCGAATTTGCGACCTTCAGCGAACGCCGCTCGCGCCGCCATATTGGGAAAGTACCAAAAAACAGTTTTTCGAGAATTTCTTCTCTCGTCATTAAGGTTAAAATGGTTAATTTAAAAAAAAATTAACATGAAATTTGCTGCAATTTGTGTAAGAAACATAATATGAATCAGATAAATAGTTCACGAGTTACAGCGAAGTCAAGATCAGCAAATTTTTAAAAGTCACAAAATAACTACATTTTTTCGCAAAATTTAATTAACTATCGATAATAATTTAAGAGCGTTTATTCTGAAAGTGGGCAACGTCGCAAATAGATGTCAAATATTTCGCTGTTTTGATTAATTTGGCAATATTACTGTTAAGATGGAAATATGAAGCGTGGCTAACTAGTAAACTAAAATATTGATCATGAAATGCAATAATTACTATCGTAACATCGAATTTTTAGTTTTAGATGTAAAAAAAAATTGTGAAACTTACCAAATGCCCTTTTTACACGTAAAACGGTTACAACATCAAATTCAGTGTTATAACTGCCATCCAATATTAATATTCTAGTTCGCTAGCTAGTTAGCGATATTTCTTATTTCCTTATAGTAATATTGCCAAATTAATACAAAACAGGTAAATATTTGACGGCCATTTGCAACGTTGCCAACTTTTAGGATAAACGCTCTCAATACGTACTACCGTTTTTTACTCATTTCCGCATAACGAAATGACGGTATTTACAAAACTTTTAGATTACATTACAGTATGATTTTTTCTTAGGACTAAAAAATCAATCTGCCTAGCCCTCAATCAATCTCCCCAACTATGTTGGGGTCGGCTTCCAGTCTAACCGGATGTAGCTGAATACCAGTATTTTACATGGAGCGACTGCCTATCTGACCTCCACTACCCAGTAACTGGGTAATACGATACCCCTTGGTACGACTGGTGTCAGACTTTCGGGCTTCTGACGACTCTTAACGACTGTCAAAGATCCACGAATGACAACCGAGACCAACGGCTTAACGTGCTTTCCGAGGCACGGAGGAGTCTCGGCGTTTGTGATACTTCATAACTGCTGAACGCATGTAAGAGTGCGCATGTAAGTAAATTCATAAAAACACTTGCAAAGAATGAATATTTAAAACTATACAAACTTTCAAAGAACGAAACGCAGATCTTGCCTGAGAGTTTTAACGTTTCTTCACAAAAGTTGCAGGAAATTTCATGCTCTATCATATATGTACGGACCATTTCTAACCTAAATGGCACTGGAGAGAAGATATTCTCGAAAAACTGTTTTCGGTACCATTTTTCAAATATCGACGCGCGATACGGCTACGGCGGCGCGAACGACGGTCGCTCAAGGTCGCAAATACGGAATATTAATTAGGACACCAACCTGTAACACTGCCAAATTTGAACTCTCCTTGACCTTTTGTAAGGCATAACCTACCCAATGACTGGACTATATGGTTACGGAAAATACACCATCATTATAATCTACCAAGGCAATCTGTTTAAGAGGAGTATTACAAAAATGCGAGTAGATGCATGATTTCCTCGTTGAAATTGAAAACTATTCGTTGGTTAGTATAAATAACAATTACTCGGTAAAAATAGTTCGTTTTCTCTTCTACAATAACAATAAAGCAATTTATTTATTTTTTATATATTTATCTAGCAATAATCGTTCTCCTGATGCATGTTTTGGCAAAAACTCATGTAGAGCTCATTCGAGAGCTCTAATTTGCGGATTCTGTTGAATATAATTCATCAAAACAATTTTTCTCATATTACAAATATCCGATGCTTTTATAATAATAAAATATATTTTTGTTATATGACTTTTATATAAAGAAAAAATTACCGGACCTAATTCAATTTTCTACTGAAAAGGTTTGGAAACAAGTCTGAATATCTCTGAAGAACATCATTTTGACGAAAATAAAAGTACTATATATTTCACTGCGCCGGCGATGTACGCTCAGTATCGCAACAACGCTTTAGCGCAGCGCCGAAATGTAAGAGGACTCTTAAAATATAATATCTACCAAACAAGTAATACCAGTTCAACATCAGTTTTAGAATTTATCTCATAAGCTCGGTTCCTATAGACAAAAACGAATCGTTTTTTTACCAATGGTAGCTTTTTTATTTCTTAAGTTAAGCTAATTTTACCTGTGATAACTACTTCCATTTGGGAGGGTCTACTATGCACAACTATAAAGCATTTGCTTCATTATTGGTAAAGATACGAGTCTTAATTTTAACCAATAACGGTCCGTAAAATATCGGAATCGGCCATTATTAAATACAGTATAAGAGTTCATATAAGCAACTCCATCAATAGAACTCACCGACGACTTCTTTGTGCTTGACCTTGGCCTCTTTCTTGGCCTGTTTCTCCTGTTCTTTCTTCTCGATCTTGGCCTTCTTTAGCGCCTGGCACTTCTCTAGCGTGGGCTTGCCGTCGAGCCCGGCCGTCACTAGGAGGTCTAACATCTTCTGAACGCGTTCCTTGTTTTTTGTGCAGCCTGTAAATTATATTATGATGATTATTTAACTGAAGTCGACTGTATGTTATTTTGGGATATTATTTAAAAAAAAACTAGCAGCTAAAAAGTATCCTATGTGTTAATCCTGGTTATAAACTATCTGTGTGCCAAATTTCATCCAAATTCGTTCAGTAGATTTTGCGTGAAAGAGTAACAAACATCCATACATCCTCACAAACTTTCGCGTTTATAATATTATATAAGTAGGATGGATTTAAGAGACTATTTCATTTTACTTATTAAGTCACGAGACAAGCATTAACGCATGATTTTTCAGAAAGTTTTATGAAATGTCTCTGGGGCACACAAATCCTTTGAAAATATTTGTATGTTTAAGAAAACGGACATCAGTCTCGTGACCAGTCTCTCGACTGACGCGATTCAGAGGACTTGTAAGTTGGTGGGAGAGCCATCATGAAATAATGTATTCCTCACCGACACTAATGGACAGCAGTGTCATTCGTTTCATATTATTATAATCAACGACTTTGGTGCCCGCCATTTTGTTATTTATTTTGTCTAGGAAATGATCGCAATTGACCGTAAATCATGTTCATTTATAGTTTAAGTAATTTGTAAGGTTTTTAACAAATAACTCTTTCTGAATGAGCATGAGGTACTGGGTTCAAAACCCGAGTCAGAAAAAGTATTTTCCATCTGGAATTTCTCAGTAGCAGCCCGGACTCTGGATTTGTGCCCGGTTGATGGCAATAGGCTCGCCCCCTAGTACATGGGACTTAAAACATAACTGGCGAAATGTGGGTGTACTACAGCCACTAGGCGTCATATTATTTTATGCTAAAATTTAAATTATAAACTGTTGACATACCTTCAACAAGCTTCTTATAATCGAACCGTATCCCAGCCGCCTTGCAGAACTTCTTCATATCCGTGATACCGGGCTGGCGCAGCTCGGGTGGCACGGGCGGGCGCCCTCGCTTTCCACCCGGGGTCCCTGGCGTGCCGCCCGCGGGCCCCTTGGCACCTCCGGCCCCCGGGGTCCCAGGGGCCCGCGGACTATTCTTGGTCCCCTTCGGCCTGCCCGGGCCGCGCTTCAGTGGCGTATCCTGTATGTTATAGGCGCTTATTTCACTCGGTACGATTGATTATGAGTTATGGAAGGTGCGTGCGGTGCGGGCGATGCTTCGATAAACAATACTTGTACGTTTAAATTGAATAATTCAAGTGGAAGGATTTTAAATATCAACAACTTCAGCTTATAATAAACCTTAACGCTCGATTATTATAAAGTTAAATTGGGCCTCATAATAAAATTGTTGGGGCCCATTTTTTCCGGCCGTTTTTAAACCGCTAATGGAGAATCTAGTGTATTCTTGATCGAAGGTGCGACAAAATTAGTAGCTGAATGCTATGCTTGAAGATTCAACATTGCAATGATATTGTATGAATAATAGTTTAAGTTAAAAAACATTTGCTGAAATAATGTTAAGTTCAAGCTGCAGATTCAATGAATGTGACAATAAAATGATGAATGTGATGAAGATGGAAGAATATTGTTGTTTTTATTTGGTATAGTTTGACCGGGAAGGAATGCGCGGCGAAGCGGGGGGCAGCGTTGACCAACGCGCGCCGCGGCCTGCGCTGCCCCCCGTGTAGCCGCGCACATGCCTCAGGCGCGGAACAGCGGTACCGGTCAAACTATAGTCGACGAAACCAACAATCGCGCATTGATATTAGCAATAAACAGGTGAGTTTTTTGGATACTGGAGAAAATATTATTATGCATTCATTTTTCTCAAACAACAGCATAAAAAATTGATTTGGTGATAAATGGCAAATATTATTGTAGTGTGTCCGTACCTCGTCACTTTCTTCAGAATCGCTGCCGGAAGATCCTGAGGAATCGTCTGATGAAGACGAGTCTACCGTCGTTACCTGGGGCAATATTTTAAATATAATTAAACAGGTTTTAAACATGTAAATATATCATTGGCAGTAAGTGAAGAAGGTGCGCCAAATCGAGTGATCAGGCTGCCTTTTGTAATCAAAAATACGTCATCATTTTTAGATTTTCCAAGTTTGTTTTTATTTCAATTTATAGACATTGTAAAGGATTAATCTGACATAGACCACTCAAAGGTCTTGAGTTTCGGACAATATTTTTAATGGAAAATATTTAATCGAAGCTCTAAAAACTTATTGACCTTGTAAAATGATTCAAGCATTTTTAAATTAAAACTGTTTGAGTTTCCAATGATGCCCTTTTTAAATATTGGCTCTTTTTGAGTTTTTCTCACAGTTGTTCGAAGTAAATAAGTTAGGATACCCCGACCAAACAGGTTAGGTTAGGATAGAAATGTGACCATACGTGCGCGAGCTGAGCAAGCGAAACGAGCGGTGAGCCATACATACCAGTTGGTCGCAGGTAACGATTTCGAAATTTGGATAAGTCCTGACAAAAAAGCCTGACATTTACAAAAAAATCCTGATAATGTAACTTTTTAATCTTATTTTTTTCAGTAATCATTTATCTTTTTCAAAGAAAATAAATCAAATCCAAAAGTCCGGCCAAATGAGAAGGACGGACATAGTCCGGACGGGGGCCCAAAAAGCCGGACATGTCCGGACAAATTTAATGGATGGTAACCCTAGTCGCAAGTACTATTATGGCTATTTAGTATTTATAGGACCCCAAAATATAAGAAAATCTAAAGGCGCATTAATTTAGATGTTCAATGTTTGTAAGATAACAAAATGGGGGTTATTCGAGGTTCGATTAAATACGTGCTATTTTTAATGTTCTAGCAATACTGAAACTCGGTATAGTATTTTTATATCACGAAGCTGCGCGCGCTTTATTTGTGATAACCAAGTGTACAAACACGCTGTGAATGTGTGCGTGAAGACGAGTACCGTCAGCACATAAAACACACAGGCACGCACACACACTTACAATTTCGTCAATGTAAGTAAGTAATGTGCGCGTCGCTTCGTGAGATAAAAATACTGTAACGGTAGTAGTAGTGTGTAGAGGCCATATTTTTTTGTAAAAACATACACATCCCTCTTTTCTGAAGAAGTAACATATTAATTAGTCTCATTGCAGTGACTGAAAAATGTAATAAATTAATGTCTGTTCAAAAAGTATTTGATGAAAGTATAAACAAACGCTGTTCAGGTAAAATTTTTACGTAATCACTCACTAAAGGGAATAACTAACAGATTCATCTGTATTTAGGAGGTTTCAACTATATGACGACCTTTTCCAAAAAATATTGTTTGTATAACATTGACACTTTGAAATACACTAAACGCCCACAGGCAACATAACAATAAAACTTATATTGTGTCTCGTTTAGTGTCCTACAAATTGTAGTATTAAATTCTAATGAAAAATTATCAACGCAAATTGAGGTTATAAGGTTCAAATGAAAAGCATCCTAAAAGATAAATTAAAATTAGAATTTCGGGTTTAAGTATTCAAATAATCAAATCAAAACACTCAATTTATAAGAGGCTCTAGAAATTGGCAACCACGGGTAAGTTTTATCTAATCCATTTGTTAACATTTTCATCAAATACTTTTGGTACAGACAATGCTCACTAAACTAACCTCACTAGTGGCCGGCATGAGCCCCCTGGCCTGCAGCTTGGCGGCCGCGAGCTTAGCCGCGGCGGCCTTCTGCGCAGCGATCTGCGCCGCCTGGGTCGCCAGCTTCTCTCTCTCGGCATTCGCATCGTAGTAGTTGAACAGAACCTCCATGGAGACGGGGACATCGCCGAAGTAAACCTCGTTGGGTATGTGGGAAGAATCCAGGCAGTCGTCGCTCCATCGCCTTTGAAAATGGAATTGATGAAGTTTTAATTGGATATTCAAGTTATAAATTAGAATTTAAACTGGATAAAAAACATTTTTGAACTACTAATATGTTTGCACATCTTTATTATGCTCCGTAAACACATACGGTGTTACTCGATAGCATCGAAATAGTAAGAATCAAGATTCACAGCTCGAAGGCTCGCATGGAGCCAACTCGATGGAATTAAATAAATGTAATTTCCTTGGCTCGAGGGTATGTACGGGTCCTTCGAGTCGAGCGTCAGTCTGCCATTGTCGCGTGTTTTGAAGTTAGTATTCAAAAATCGATTGAATCAGTGCGGCGATCCAACCAAACTTTTACCCAGTACCTCCTTTTATGTTTGCTCTATCTATTATCTTAATTGTTTTTTAAATTGAGATTCGCGAGACTTGCTAAATGCAGCCACTGTCTCCTTTGCTGAGCAGACATCTTATGGCTCAAACGGTTCGGTGATGGACGTCGCGCTCGCCCGATAGATAAATGTCGAATGTGTGGAAAACCCGTGCCGTGATTTTTACTCGATCGAGTAAAACTGTATGTGAGTACGGAACTTAATGAATCTCTACTAATTTTGAGACCGCATATTTTGTATACCAAACCAAACTGCATTGAGCGAGAAAAAGCTTTGGATTAATTACCAGAAAAAAGGCTGTATATTTGCAATATTTAACAATAATTTTATAGCTGGTAAAAAAATACAAATATTTTTAGGGGGATCTCCACTCCATCATATGGATATAAGGGACTTTTCTCTTTTATAGAAGTGAAAAAAATAAACAAAACTACTAACCTTCTAAACTGTATCCCAGAGAAGTCCTTCCTGAATGGTCTGATAGCATACTGGTAGCCCGTCGCACGCGGGCGCGGCGGCGGCGGCAAGGAGCGCGGCGGCGGGGCCCGGGGGCCCGGCGCGGCGGGGCCGGGCGCGCGCGGGGCCCCGGGCGCCTTGGGCTTGTTGGTGGAGCCCTTCGGTCGCCCCCTCTTTTTGGGCTGTCGATAGTGACGATTTTATTCTCAAGATTTAACAGGTGCAGTGACCATGTGTTATGTGTATGATTTGTATGAATGAGTTACTGATCGAGTCTTAAAGAATATGATAAGCGAACGTATCGTGCAAAAAAAAACACGATTTCTTATTAGAATGTTGCTAGCCAAGTAATTGCCATCGTTAGGTTTTATAAAGCAAATTATTTCTATTGCAAATAAAAACAAATTGGGGGTCATAAACGTCGCTTTAAGTAATGATTAACCACACTTTTTAAATGTTTAAATGTCTCTTACATCTAAGCAACGTTTATAAATGAACCCTAATATCTAAAGCGCGAAATCTTCAGACAAGTCTGATAACAAAAGTTAAATTTCGTAACGAACTTACTCTATGAAAAATACCATCAAAAGACTCACAGTAGATGACATTATGATGAAGCTGATGATGATGAAAAAAAGGTTTTATTAAAAAATTAGTATAAAACTAGTTTACCTCGCTGCCTGGAGTCGGTATTTTCCCAGGTATAGAGCCTGATTTAGGAAGCTCTGGACTGCTGAACGGTTTCCGGTCCTCTTCACTGAAACAACCAATAAAATGTCAAGGTTGAATACTCATCCCCATACGCCGAAAGCCTATAAAACTAACTGTCAAAACTAGGTGTGATTTATTTTCTCTAGCCTTTGCCTTGGCCCCCTATTGGGCCAAGTATTGGTTGGCCAAAAAACAAAAAACGTGTGCGATCGGGGGATCCCATCAGGAACAAAGTTCCTTCTCATGGATGATTTAAAACAATAACAATATTTTCGCAGCTGCCATGTTGGATTTTAATTTACACTTCACTATTACTATATTACTTCGGCTTCACTATTAGCACCCTCGAAAACCATGAAAACGATACACATGCTGATTTTTTTTCTATTTTTATTAGTCTTATCTATTATCGAGACAGAGAGAGACAAAGTCGCATGGAGGGGGCATAATGCTTTTTCGTTAAGTGACGATTTCTACCAGTTTACTCCTACCACAAGCCGCGTTAAAGAACTTCGTTCCAAAAACTATAAATTATGAGTTGAGAGAAGATTTGAATACATATCAAATTAAACGGGCTTTTAGTAGTGGTTTTCCGTGGTCAAGTAAAATTCCAGAAGTCGACATCTACTCCCAGGATAAGTAAAAAAAAAAATTGTGAACACGGACGACTGCTTGTAAGATGCTGTCGGGTTGAAATAACTCTTTGCATTTTGTAGCTTTTATTCTGTGCGACCCGCCGCGGTTGCTTCGCGTCGGTGCAATAACGACATATCAAAACATCAAGATTTCTCATCTAAATATAAGACAAATATTAATGTCACGAAAAGCGACTTTGTATTTCACCTGTATGGGCGTTACTGTTGAGAAGAAAAAAAAAATTAAAAAAATTGAAAGACCATTCAATTAATATTTACCTCTTGTCACTGAGCGTGGTTGGTTCGGCCGCTCGTTGTAAGTCGCCCGCGCCGCCTTCCGCCGCACCTTCAGCCTTGCACACTTCTGCACAACAAACGAAACATCTTATTAAGAGGCTTACAACAGCTAAAGCGCGGTCACTATCGGACTGCATAGAAATGAAAGAGAAGCGCGATGACACGACGCAGGTAATTTATTGCAAAATATGAAGCAGTTAGCGATTTACAGAAAATCTATTGATTGGACTGGAATATTAAAACACTATTATGCTAATATGTAGCTTGTAGAATAATCTGACAAAAATCAGAATGATTGCATGTAAATTAATATGATTTTTAATCGTTAAAAGAAATTTTTAGAGGTATCTTCATGATTTTTTTCTATCGTATCAAATTAGTTGTATTATGTTTTCAACACACTATCATACTAGCATATATCCTGAAGAATATCATATATTTTTCTGATTTTGTTTACTGCAGTGGATCATATTCTTTTAGGCATTATAAAACTTGCGTTTAGGCACGTTTAGGTCCTGTACTCCCCTTAAAGATATTTTGCAAAGTATAGTCGACCTTGTAATTGGTTTACCACTGTTGACTATAATTCCCATTACATTGAAACTGCACTAAGGTTGAAAGTATCTAACTGTCACATAGAAAAATAGAGCTTGTCGTTTTACGACAACCAGGTGGTAAAAGAATTACGATGCCGAGCACAGAACTACAGGATAAATATATAATTTATTTATTTTAAAAAAAGTGAGAACTTTGTTAGACATTACATTTACAACAAACAGAAATAAGAATACTGTAAATCTAATCTATGTACAGATTGAGGTAATGGAGACGATCAGGGCGGTAGGGAGACGTGCCGGAATTGACCAATCACTGAAGAGATGCGATGTGGCTTTCAGCCAATGTGATTGGTCGATTCCTGCACGTCTCCCTACCGCCCTGATCGTCTCCGCCTCAGTAGAAGCGCACCCTAAGTATATCGATGGCAAATATAGTTGTTAAAAAAATTCAAATATGTATGGCCCACAATAAAACCTTTAAATCCCTGGAACCCACAACCAAGTCTGCATTACTTAAATCTGTACATAGATTAGATTTACACTATTCTTATTTCTGTTTGTTGTAAATGTAATGTCTGTAACAATGTTGTCACTTTTCCCGCGGTCTATCTGAGTAAACGCCGACCGCGACCGACGACATATAGCCGTCCGTCACCGACGACGGCCGAATGCTATATTCGTAAACACAAGGGCGCGGTCTCATTCGCACGACGCCCGCGACGGACAGTTAAGACATCGGCACCGAACGTTTTGCCAACCGGCGGCGTGTCGGTCGTCCGTCATGACGTCACCGCACGCCGTCGGTAGTGTCTGACGTTTTAAAGAGACCCCAGCCTAAACAAATGCTAGTGCTATCGCAATACCCAACCCAATGTTTGACCTACTAAAGTAGGTAATTGAAGCAACTAATTCATGAAGGAACTGAACCAAGTAATTTACGAAGAAACTGAAGTAGGTAATGTAAGTCATAGGTCAGTATTTGGACAATAAATATCAAATCAAAAAAAAAAAAAATACAAAAAATACAAAAATATTTATTTATGCTTCAGATTTACAAAAAGGGTCATTTGTGTTTGGAGCCTCCTTTTAAGCAAATAATGCCTGTGTTAGGAGGCATAGGCAAAAATCAAATCAAATCATCATTATCATCATCATTGCATCCGAAATACGTCCACTGCTGGACATAGGCATCCCCCAAGCACAACCACTTCAACCAGAACCGGTTGAAGTGGTTGTGCTTGGGGGAGGCCTGCTTCTCGCATCCAGCAGATTCCTCATTGATACAATGTCAAAATTAACAGATAAATAAATATTCACTTACCAGCTGGTTTATCGATCAACTTGTTTTCAACTCCGATGATTGGGTGACAATCGTCTGGAAAATATAACAAGGAAAATTAATGTTCTGTAGTTAGTTTTGCAAACTGTACTGTGGGACTTAACAAATGAAAGCTTGTTGTGAGGATCACATATTTTTTTTATTTTTTTATTTAAATACTTTTAAACATATTGTTATTTAAATTGATGAAAATTGACCATTCCCCCCATATCTCCGAAACTACGGATCCTAAAATTTTGAAAAAAATACTGAGAATGGTTCTTTACTCATACATTATAGGAAAACCCATAAGAACTCTATGGTCTTAAGATAACATGGTAGATCTCTCAACATTGTGCGTACAAACTTACATTTGCAGATGGAACATGGTTTTCAACTAAAATGTTATGTTTGTTCTTGGGATAAATTCATCGCAACTACGGAACCCTTCATCATGTGCGTGGTCCGACACGCACTTGGTCGGTTTTATTATAATTGCTACCCATAGCAATTAATACCAATTAGTACCAATTAATTAAAAATATCTTGCGTATGCAATTTAGTTTTCAAACATGTGAACAAAAATATGTTTTCCAAAAAATTACTTATTTTTTTTAATGACAATCTCAGACGTATTATAATAGTCATTCTGAACTCTATTTACACAGGCATGAAATTGATATTTCTTTAAGTGGAAATAATATCAATTTGGAAACAAGGATTTGAATATGGAATAGGTACCTTTATTTTGCAGATCAGCAGGCTTCTGTGTCACATCCAGTGATAAAGATTTTTGACCGACATCTAAAATAAAATTAATTTATCAAATCAACTAAAATTAATTACTATTTTATTTCATTAAATCATAGCAGAAGTATGAATAGAAGTGACCGTTCAACTATTTGTTTTTTTTTTTTCATACAGAAAATATGAGTGAGAGGCAAATACATAATATTAGTAATGGCCGATTTTTCAATAGTCAGATAACTTTTATTTGAAAAATTTGTTTGGCTATATGACAGCTTTTGTACTTATAGAAAATAACAATTGAAAAAATCAGCCCTAAACACACCATAAAAAATAAAAATATTTACCAATAGGCTTATCCTGTCTATGCGCTAACTCATCAGGCTTGAATATATCTGTCTTTATCTTTATTTTGGGTTGATCTAGATCCCCACCCTGCAACAACAAGTCATTACATTCAATCATTCATTCAAATGAACGAGTGTTTACTAATTAGTACAGTGGAACCTTTTTTATGTAACAGGTCAATGGCCGTCTTGAATGAAAGAGTTTGTGAAAGCCTAAAGCCGAGAGGAGTGTAGAACAGAAGATTTTTTGATGATTTTGAAGAATAAACTTTATTTTCACTGCCGTAAAGTGCAAAAGAACACGAGAGTGCGGGGTCGAAGACGTGTCGCCCGAGGAGCCGATTGATGTCTGCGTCGATTTTAGTACAACTTAAGACTTTATGACACTAACAATAAAGTTTAGTATTCAATATCAAGAGATCTTACTGCTGTGCGATTCTTTCGGTCTGTGATAATGATAAGCTTAAGACGCAGATATATGCCAGTAACCTTGAGTGGTTAGCTTGCGTGTTCTGTGCTGAGCTCACGCAACGTGTCGTCCGTCCAGCAAGTAATAGGACTCGCCCATCAAGGAGCGTTGTTCCAGATTAGACGCATTATTAATTTATTATACATAAAATAAAGGTATTTTAATAAAACAAGTATACTAAAAGATCAATTATTAAATTATTTTTAAAATGGTGTAGGTTTTAGAAAAATACGCTTGATAGATTTTGCGTGATTCTCAATTTTTTACCCGCGTTAGACATAACTTTAGAAATTAATTTCACTATGTAATATAAACATAATCTAAAATATTCTAATTCAAAATATATTTTTTCCAAATCATTAACAATACAGTCGGTTATCGTCGCCTTAAGAAATGTGCTACACCAAGAGGTTTGACGATCTGTGCGCTACAACTTCAAATTTTTTATGACTTTTTCAACAGTATTAGTCCGTCTAAAATCAACTTTATTTGCAATAACATTAAGTTGATGTTTGTATAAATGGAAATAACATCAATTGCAAACAAGGATTTGAATAGACCTTTGATCCAAAAAATAGGAAATCAATTGACAGTTGAATACTAAAGATTTTCCAGCCAATAGACAAAGAATTTGAAAATGCACAATGTTAACATTTGACATCTTTTGAATTTAGATGACCCATTACATAACCAAGGTTCTACTGTAGTTTTAAAATATGATGTTGAAATATTAACCAAAGTACTGGGAATGTGGACATTGAACTCTCTCTGCCGTGCCTGTAGAGCCTGATTGAACATATACACACATTATTATATTACACATAAAGAAAGAAACAAAATACAACACCAAACTTTTTAGATTCACGATTGTTTATGGTATCATGTGCATACAGCTTTCCAAAGTATGTGCTTCGCGAATCATCGCCAATCTTCGGAAATACGAACGCGCGATGATGATATCTTATATAGAGCTGTTACAACCATGCAAGTACTAGCCTTAAATGATTAACAACTCTATGTATTTAGAACTTTAAGTCACAAATGACGATCAACCAGAGTCCAGATGGAGTGAAAACTTCATACAAACACGCAAGTTCAAGGTACAAGGATCAGTTTTGTACTACCGCGATTGTAAAACTGAGAAGCATTGCCTCTCCGGGGGGCTACTCTACGGCACGACGTTCGTGCTAATTCTGAAACCTGAATATTACCGAAGCACATACCTTTTCCGTTTCCTCGTAACCACGGGCGATATTTAAGCGCGACGATTTTAGACTCAAACTCAAACTCAAAGCATTTATTTCAATTAAACTATTTACAGGAACTTTTGAATTGTCAAATAGTCGGTCAGTTAGTCAGAAAGTTGAAGCTAGTTGCCCAGTTCCAAAACGTAGATCTTCATGGAGAAGAACGGGCAAGAAACTCCAAGGACACTCTTTTAAATATAGAAAATTACACAATCCTGGGTACATTATTCTTGTTGCTTCTATATGTGAGAACAATGTACAACTCGTCGGCTTTTTATCGCGCATTTTTATTGGATTTTCAACTCTCGGCATTAAGCCGAGAATTGAGAATTCAGCAGTGCATCCCACCGCGTCATAAAAGAACAATTGGATTTTCAACTCTCGGCATTAAGCCGAGAATTGAGAATTCAGCAGTGCATCCCACCGCGTCATAAAAGAACAATTGGATTTTCAACTCTCGGCATTAAGCCGAGAATTGAGAATTCAGCAGTGCATCCCACCGCGTCATAAAAGAACAATTGGATTTTCAACTCTCGGTGTTAAGCCGAGAATTGAGAATTCAGCAGTGCATCCCACCGCGTCATAAAAGAACAATTGGATTTTCAACTCTCGGCATTAAGCCGAGAATTGAGAATTCAGCAGTGCATCCCACCGCGTCATAAAAGAACAATTGGATTTTCAACTCTCGGCATTAAGCCGAGAATTGAGAATTCAGCAGTGCATCCCACCGCGTCATAAAAGAACAATTGGATTTTCAACTCTCGGCATTAAGCCGAGAATTGAGAATCCAGCAGTGCATCCCACCGCGTCATAAAAGAACAATTGGATTTTCAACTCTCGGCATTAAGCCGAGAATTGAGAATTCAGCAGTGCATCCCACCGCGTCATAAAAGAACAATTGGATTTTCAACTCTCGGCATTAAGCCGAGAATTGAGAATTCAGCAGTGCATCCCACCGCGTCATAAAAGAACAATTGGATTTTCAACTCTCGGTGTTAAGCCGAGAATTGAGAATTCAGCAGTGCATCCCACCGCGTCATAAAAGAACAATTGGATTTTCAACTCTCGGCATTAAGCCGAGAATTGAGAATTCAGCAGTGCATCCCACCGCGTCATAAAAGAACAATTGGATTTTCAACTCTCGGTGTTAAGCCGAGAATTGAGAATTCAGCAGTGCATCCCACCGCGTCATAAAAGAACAATTGGATTTTCAACTCTCGGCATTAAGCCGAGAATTGAGAATTCAGCAGTGCATCCCACCGCGTCATAAAAGAACAATTGGATTTTCGACTCTCGGCATTAAGCCGAGAATTGAGAATTCAGCAGTGCATCCCACCGCGTCATAAAAGAACAATTTTTATTTTCAACTCTCGGCATTAAGCCGAGAATTGAGAATTCAGCAGTGCATCCCACCGCGTCATAAAAGAACAATTGGATTTTAACTCTCGGCATTAAGCCGAGAATTGAGAATCCAGCAGTGCATCCCACCGCGTCATAAAAGAACAATTGGATTTTAACTCTCGGCACTAAGCAGAGTGTTGAACGTCCAGGGCGCGAAAAAAATCACCGTGTAGAAAATCGCCCGAGGGTATTAGGACTACTTTGCTATTGAAACCATAAACAATCATACACAAAAATTTGATTTAGCTAAATGTATAGTTGCCAGAAACAAATATTGAAGCACTTATTGTACTAATAATTAATCAAAACATTATGAACAGTAACAAAGAAGAACTTGAGTAAAGTTAGTTGGTAATCTAGAAAAAGTTGGAGAAAAAGTAAATGAAAATTAGGATTATTTATGATTTTAATAAGATTATTTTTCACTAAAGCTTCATGCATGCGCTTACACCCAGACCCAGATTTAAGCAACACATCAATACTTGACAAGAAATAAGCCAATATAACTATAATATACTTACCATCATCTCATTCTCAGGATGCGGTCTTTTCTGAGCATCCGTCGGCTCAAGTTTGATCTCGGACTTCAGCTGCTTCACATCAAGAGGTTTCTGGGTATCAAGCGGCGGTAGCAGGTGTGGCTGCGGAGGCCAGGCTGGCTTGTGCACCCCCACGTCTCCATAACCTTGAACTGACAGAGTGCAGTCAAGTCACAATACACAAAGATTTAAAAATAAAATTGAATTGTAATTATAAAAGTTTTGTACTTAGTATAGCTTCAAGATGAAAGACATTAACAGAGAGAAAACAGGTTTATAAATATTTGTTGTTATTATAATTATTATATTTGTTGTTATTATAATTATTATATTCATTGTTATTGTAATTATTGTTATATTTGTAGTTTTTATGTTGCCTATTAGATCAAAACTACATAATGTTATTTAACAATATACTATGATAAGAATATGTTTAGTTGAATTTACATACTTTTTTTGCAGATAAAGTTAGAACAAAACAGCTTCCATAGATAAAATTATCTGACAACATCTTTAAAATCTGTCAAAAATAAACATACAAATATGACCTTTATTTTCTATACCACAAAATCTATTATAGTTTACAAGCTGACAATGTTTTGCAATTTTTTTTTGCATTAAGATATTGTGGAAATTTTGACATGTAAACTCACCCATATGGGACTGTGGCATATGCAACTGTGCCTGTGGCTGTTGTGGCGGGAAACTCTGGTGATGCGGGTAGTTCTGGTGCGCAGGCGGCGCATAAGACAGGTTCTGAGGGGCATAGCCCCCAGGGGGCGGAGGCCCATACGGCGAAAACGCTTCCGGAGGCGGATAATGAGTGTTATACGCACCAGCATACGGCTGATAGGGTATTTGATGACCATTATCTACAACAAAGAAAACAACGTAAAAACGACCCAAATATAACCAATTTCCTCCGCGTTTCGCGCTCAAAGTTCACTTACCTATGTAATTTAGCGGCAAACCGTTCCCCTGGACAACACCGTGGCCCGGTTCGCCCTCCATTCGCAATCGCTTCTGATTCATGGCTCTTTCGGCTTCATAATTCATCTTGGTAACTAAAAACAACAACCACTTACAATAGCACAATACGCGATCGCAATAAAACTCATTTCTACATCGATATCGCAACCATACAACGCATATTAAACATTCTCGCGTTAATTGTGACGGACGCCAACCGGACGCCAGCACAAAACACAGGTTATATGCTCAGCAAAAGCAAACACAAGCGTACCTTTGTTGGTCAATGATTGTTATTGATTTTAGTTTATAGACGCACTTAGAGCATTCCCCGCGATGATTTGGTACATAATAGAGCACTTTATCAAGTCAAAATAACTGTTGCATACAAAATATGCATCAAATTATCGGCCTAATGACAGTAAAATTAGAAAAAAAACACAAGTGAAGCGGAGTTCGAGTATTTTTTTTCTCATTCTTTTGTGATTTTTGATTGTGGCAACTTTTTTTTTTCTTTTTTTTTGTTGTCCTAGAATGTTTAGTAAATTTTGGTTCCGTTTCTGTATTCTATTAAAAATTATTGGCAATTCTAAAAATTTTTAAACAGATAAATTGATAAATTAAGTTATGTATTAAAATTTTATATCAATATTGATAAAAAAACTCGTGGGAGTCATGCTTAAAATACTAAAATATTGGAACGTGCCACAAGAAATAATACGCACAGTCCAAGGATTTTTTGTAACAGTAACATTAAGCGTATTTTTTTTTATTGAATTTACTTGCCATTTTTTTGAAAATTATTTCTATTCTAGTATAAATTTTATAAATCAAGAGTAAGCCATGAAATTAAAATAATACTTAAATTATTTAGATTAATCTTCATAGAATAATCAATAACTGCGTTTCCGTAACTCTAACAGTAATATTGTTTGTTTGAGAACTGTTGGCCTACACTAAATTATAATATTTTTGTTATTAGTAGAAATCTCAGGGCAAATATTATACGGTACCCCGCGCTGCCTGAGACCTCTCTGACCCCTCCCTCACCTCACCCCGCACAACTATTTGCGTCAGCGTGGAATGGAGTGTACTCACGGATTTAGCTGTTTTGTTGAAAGTTTTTTTCAATGAGGTAGCAGCGTTTTGTACTGTGTTATCGAACAAAAACATTTTGAGGACTGCTATATTTTGAATTTGAGTTGTTTTTAATTTTAAGGTAAGTTTAAATAACTTCCAACAATTTCACCACAATTCTGAAATTTGAAAATCAGATTTTGGTAAATTTTCACGTAAACTATTGAAAACCAAAAGAAGAAACAGTAACGGCGATCTCAGAACTTGTAACATAATCCAGTTTTAATTCAGTTTAATTATCAATATTCATAATCATAACTTTTCTTCGTGTCTTTGACATTGTACGACCGAGTTAGTTTAGTTTTCGGTTGGTAAAAAAAGTTTCATAAAAAAACCTACGTCAAAAATATAAAAAAAATCTTTCATATTCGTCGATTGAGTTTAGATAATAAGCGATTTTTGTGTGGAATATTATAAATGACAAATAGTTTTAGTTGGAAGATGTGAAATTCCCAAGTTATAGGTTAGTATCGAGATATCTTTTCAACTGCAAAAGAAAAGTTACAGCAGCGCTTCAGTACGAGTTACAGAAAAAATTAAAAAGTTTTGATAAAAAAAACATTCGGTTGATTTCATTTAAACAATGTTTTCAGCACTAGAATGTTGTTTCAAGATAGGTTTTTGATAGTTTTTCAAATTCAATTTAATAAAGAACAATGCCTTTTCCGAATAAATGATTAACTTTTTTTAAATGGAGAATAGTACGATTTAACTTAAAAATACATAATTTTTTATGTGCTAGGATAGGTTAGTAGGTACTAAATATTATAATTATGATATCACAATTTTTCTTATCATCTACCTATTTCTACAAATAGAACTCTCTACTCCTGAATCGGAAATCATGTTCAATATTATCTGTTAGCACTTATTACTGCTCATCAAAATGATTAAACTCAGATTTTTTATTTGCTACACTAAAATTACATGTGGTGTCAACAGGACAATAACCTAGTAAATAATCTAGTTACTAAATGACTCTTACCAAGGACCACTGAATCATTCTCTGCAGGAAGACCTTCTGACTGTTGTAGTGTTGTTTCTGTAATATTAAAGCGTTTGTTCTGAAAGTGTGCAACGTCACAAATAGATGTCCCTAAAATGGTTACAACATAAAATTCAGTGTTATAATTGCAATTCATTATTAATATTCTAGATTGCTAGTTAGCCACATTTCATATTTCTATAAAGTAATATTGTCAATTTAATATAAACGGCGAAATATTTGACCGCTATTGTCGACATTGCCAACTTTTAGGATAAGCCCTCATAATTATTTATTGTGTTATTTTTAAAAAAACGTCCATTGCTGCTGTCATTTTAGTCTTGCAAATTAAAATCAGAGTCTACTTGTTGATTTTGGTTAGCCAATCACAATGGATTTTACAGTGATCAGATTATACCTCATAAGCGTTTCAGAAATTAGGCTTCTTCAGGTTTGGTCTCCATTTCATCTATGACATAAACAGTTACTGATAACACTATCAAATATTACTTAATAGTTTTTTTTTTTTTTTTTATGAGTTTTGACTTTATTTAATCTTTATACAGATATAATCTTAATTATAATATACAAGCTAACACTAAAGTATATATTATAGACTATTAACTAACTATACAAATATAGAGGGGGGGGGGACAATCATAGGGCATCAAAAAATTCGTCCGCATCGCTGTCAACAGGAAAAATGCCCAAAAGGCTGGCAGCATTGCCACACTGTATGGCAATGCTAATTCTCTGGCCGAAGAATAGGCCAGCCTTCTGGCCACACCTACTTAATAGTTATATTTGAACTTGAAAATGATAACTCATTTTTCTACCTGTGTCAATAATGTCTGAAATGAAATGTATGAATAAAATGTAATGCAAATGTACAAATGAAAACTTTTATTAAGGGATTTGGATTTAAGAAAAGAGACAAGGTTAATGTGACGAGAGAAAACTGGGGATCTCAAGGAGCCTGTCAGAATGGTTTCTGGCTCTTCTGGCGTCAATCCCTTAATTCAGAGTTTCAGAGTAGTATAATTACAGTGGAAATTATAAATTTACTTGCATTAGAAATGTAATAAAATTACAACTCGCTTATTTGTTGGATTTCAATTGAATATTTTTTACATCAGGCTTGCCCCCCCTATTGCTTAAAAGATTTGAATGATTGTGAATAAGCACAGCAGTACATGCACCATTGTTAACATACATTTTTTCCTCAACAGATAACAAAATGAAACATGGTCATTGTTTTTGTATTGTCTAAATCTTTTTCTATTTGTTTTAGAAATAATCATGAATGATTCTCCCAAGTTTTACGAACTGGAGTACCAGAGTATCAATGATCAGGAGTTGATGTTGTAAGTATTATTGTTTTAATCCTGTCATAGTACTACTCAACTTATAGGTTTCATCTATGTTTCTTACCAAACCTACATAATTATCTACCTTAATTTCAAAATTTATTACTGTAATTTGTATGGTGTGCATGATAAAGAATATTCTATCTATCATATACTCACAATGTATCAAAATATATTCTTGGCTCTGTCAATTCCTGCCTGAGTTTATTAAACATTGTTATTGTATTGGATAAATACACACAATTTTATAGTATAAGAACATATTTTAACAGTTTTATTGGCATAAATGAGACTTTGAAGCCATGTCCTAATTTAAATCAGACTAGCATTTATGCCTACGACTGAGAACCATTGTTTTTTTCTTTTTTCCAGAGATATTGATCCTTATAATCTTCAGCTTGAAGATGTACCATCATATATCCCCTCGCCTTCCTCTGAAACAATGGATATTGCGTGCAAACCATGTCCACAAATTGAATTCCCTGTAAGTCATTTGAATTATACTCAACGTATTTGAATTATACTCAACGTATTTGAATTATACTCAACGTATTTGAATTATACTCAACGTATTTGAATTATACTCAACGTATTTGAATTATACTCAACGTATTTGAATTATACTCAACGTATTTGAATTATACTCAACGTATTTGAATTATACTCAACGTATTTGAATTATACTCAACGTATTTGAATTATACTCAACGTATTTGAATTATACTCAACGTATTTGAATTATACTCAACGTATTTAGAATTATAATGTTTTTATTCACCCATTTATACCTACCAAAGCCTCATTGACTCTTCTCATAGTATATCTGCTGTGTTACATCGAGCTCCTTTCAAATAATTACGTTTTCCTGGTTTAATTTAAGTTTTAAGAGTGGGTTTACTAACAGGAAAAAAAAAACTAAATTAAAAGTCAAAGCATAAAGCAAAAATAAGTGCTTTACTAAAGCATTTATTTTAGATAAGCCATTTATAGAAAGTGGAAGCTAGCTGCTTGTTCCAAAGTGTAGTTCCCTATGAAGATGTCCACACAATGTACAAGCAAGAAACTCCATGATTACCCTTTTAAATCAAGTTTTTACAATAATATCTCTGAATCTCGGATCCAGGATTGTTCTTTGGGAGGGGATTGACCCCGCTGGTAGGTTTTAGCAAAGTAAATACAATAAAGCACAACATTTTACAACCCTCCTCGGATTACTTTTCGCAAATTCCTCAATGACTTCGTTAGGTTGTAGACTCTCAGAGATATCGTGCGTGAGTGGCGGCGCGCAGATTCAAAATTTGTCACGTAAAAAAAAAAAAAACTTATTAAGACAATTGTACATTAGGTAGGTTATACTAACTGCTACAGAGTTGATTTGTCATGGAAAAACTCAGACGCTTTCGACTTGAGCCCCTTGGATCCGCTACTGCTCTGAACAACAGTTTCCAATATTATTTGAATGAGAATTACTTCACAATTGTTAATGTCTGCATTCTTATCTTTCTGTTTCAGTGTATTGACTCTTATCATGAGGGTCAATAAACTGAAACCACAATTCATTTTTGTTTATTATTTTGTTACTTTGACTTTGCAATAGGCTCGCCCTGTATTACATGGGACTTAAGATAACTAGCGATATGTGAATGGAAAATTGGCGTTATTTTATGCATTTTTATTTTTGTTCAGTTCTCTCACCAGGGCCCCCCAGAAAGGAGCAGCTTTCCTGGGGATTTCAACTTCAGTGTGGAAGTTAACAGCAGCGATGTGCACAAGAAAACTTTCTTGGTAAGTGCTCTCTTGCAATGATGGCGGTTTAATACAATGTGTTGAAAACAAGAAAGACTTAAGGTGTGTACCTATTTTAATTGTTTGAATATTAGCCTACACTCGAGTTGTAGGCTAGATTTAAGTTTGTACCACAGCTTTTACTTAAGTAAGGAGTTGAGAAACCCATCCTAAGATTCATTAAGTTATTTATTGAAGACTAGCTGCGCCCCGCGGTTTCAATCCCGCGTAAGTCTCGATCCCGTGCGAATATCGGGATGAAAAGTACCCTATGTCGTAATCCAAGTCATGGTCTACCCATGTGCCAAATTTCATCCAAATCCGTTCAGCCATTTTAGCGTGAAAGCGTAACAGACAACCACACTTTTACATTTATAAGATTAGAATTAAGGAAAACCCTTATCAAGCGAAGTTTCCCATACCCATGGGTATTTCCTTCAATGTATTTAACTTTTTTCAAAGATATGAGAAAATACATAAATTATTCAATGATAGCATGTAGCGGCTGAATAATGAATAACGGAATAATTTCACTACTCCTATGGTCAGAAAAGACTCATTCTATTTTCATTTATTTATTTATATATACTTTATTGTACACCACAAAAAATAATAATTATGCACTACAAAAGATACAATGGGCGACCCATCATCATCATCTGATTTTAACTTTCCTGCTTTGTCTCCAGTACTCACACCAGCTGTCTCGCGTCTACGTGGCCATGAAGTGCAACTTTAGCATTCAATTCAACTGGGCGTACATGAAGGCGCCCCACATGTATGTGAGGGCGACTGTGGTCTTCTCCGACGAGACGCAGGCAGAGAAACGTGTGGAGCGGTGTGTGCAGCACTTTCATGAGAGTTCTACTGCCGGTGAGTGACACAACTATTAGTATTATCATTGAAAGATAATGCGTTTATTGGCATAAATACAAAAAAAACACCTTAAAAGTAATTTAAAAAATACTTATGGAAACACTAGGTATTGTCACCTGACACTGATTTTCAGATCATCTGTTCCAAAAGTAAAAAAGAAAAAAAAAGAAAGAAAAAGTGTTTATTCTGCACAAACCAAACGCACATTACAAAAAAAATAAAAAAAACAATACCATTTTACAGATGAGCCAAAAGCCTCGTATCCATTATTGACACGGAAAAGTTTGACAAATTTTATCTATTCCCTGCTGTCAGGGTCAGAGGCCAAAGACAATTACATAATGTGTTGCGACATTTACAAAATGAAAACAAACAATCAAACCTACAAAATGCAAGTATCTGATGAAAATGTCGGCAAATGGATCAGAAAACGTCACTGTGGATGACAATTAGTATTGCCATTTACAAAGTGAGACCCTTGTTTTGATTATTTGAATACTTACCTGTAATTCTAATTTTTATGCCGAGCGGGATGTCATCTATTTCCTTGCCAAATTTTATCGAAATCCGTTCAGTGGTTTAGGCGTGAAAAGGTAACATACAGACAGACAGACAGAGTTACTTTCGAATTTATAATATTAGTATGGATGAAATATTGCTGAGAACCCAATCAAGTTGTCCATTGTGCCTTAACAATATTAGATACAATTGTAACATTTCTTTTATGTTCATACACAAAAGAAATGTTACAATTATTGTCAATTAGTTCATATTGAAATAATGTGTCGGGGACAGCAAAGTGTGAGTAAAATTGTTGATTGACCCATAGGTACCATTATTTTCAAACTACCCTCATTTCAGGCATCCGAAGAGAAATCGCGAAGAATGTTCTCCATTCCTCCCGAGAGATCGGCACCCAGGGCGTGTATTATTGTGGCAATGTAGACATGGCCGACTCGTGGTATTCAGTCCTGGTAGAATTCCATAGGAGCAGCCCCGATCCATGCTCGCATGCATACCAGTTCTCTTGCAAGAACTCATGCGCCACCGGTATCAACAGGCGCGCTATTGCCATCATTTTTACGCTGGAAGATGATGTGTGAGTATTAATATGAATTTCTGCTTGCTATTTTTTATTTATGTATTTAAAATACAAACTGGATAAAAAACCAATTATTTAAGCTAACTGAGCAACAAGCAACTTTAAGGAAATTGTTGTGAGACCAGCGCGCGGGGTCCTATAAATGAAAAAAATAATCACTTAAATCGTTCCATTGAACACGAATAAATACCGATTTATCCGTGTTTATTGTGATTATTTTTTGTGTACACCGATACATCCAGGAAAAATAGATACTCGTCGAATGCTTAACCGCCTCGTTTTTTTTAAGTCGGTTAGAAATAGAGTTGTGGTTGGTGGTCCTTATATTAATATTGTTGCTGTTTATCAACCTTCTATCCTTATCATATTGGCTTCCAGATTTGGCTAAAAATGCATTATATTTCATTGGTTTAGGTAGTTAAATAAAGGTAAACAAAAAAAACCACGTGTCGAGACAGCTGTCAAGTAAGCGACTAAACGTAATACCTGTCGCTTCAGTTGACATTATACGTCACAGTTGTACTCTTCAATTTAGCAACGTTATAATTCGTTGACGTTTAGAGTTTGGGCTATTTACAATAGACAGATTACATTTTTTTTTTATATTATTATAAATCGAATTAAAAAATTGTGCTCAAGCAGTTACATCTACGAGGAGTAGTTTAAGAATAAAAAACCCTTTTTACGATTTAATTACCTTAACCAATGGAGTATAGGTACTTTACTATCTTCCTTTTCATGCCCCACTAGTGGCCATATCTACGGTCGTCAGAAGGTAGGCGTCAGGGTGTGTGCGTGTCCGAAACGCGACATGTGCAAGGATGAGACGGCTGAAGGCGTCTACAAGACTGGCAAGAAGAGGATCCCCTCAAACCAGATCGAACAGCCCAAGACCAAGAAGATCAAGGTGGAGAATCTCATGGATTTTGATGACACAGTACATAAGCTGCCTCCGGTAAGTCCAATAGTATGATACCCTTTCATAGTTCAATGTCGGCCCAGTGTGTTTGAGATCTACGTTTTTGGTCCATTTATTATATTAATGTTTAGTATGGGGCATAATTGAGATATTTGATGTGTAACATTTTTCTCCTCGCTTTCCAACATACTATGGGAGTGACTTCGTGAAAAGCGACGGAAGTGTGTAACAGGAAGTCGGGGAATCGCGCGCTATTTGATTTGACAAATGAGCGCGCGTGGTGCTAGAGTTGGCTGTCAGAAACGATCTTGACGAGGCCCCGCCCCTTTAATGTTGCATGGTGACATGTCAGATGTTACACATCTTATGCGTCTACTGTAAGGCTCGCTCCTTTTTTTTATATTCATTACGTCACAATAATTTCAGGATTATTAGAGCCGTCCTAGTCCACTGGTGGTCATAATATTTTTCTGACCTACAGGTGTGACGTCATATATTTTGCAATTTTGCGTTCATCATTTATAATATTCGATTTCCTTGATTATTTATTTGTCCTAAATAGAGAGTCGTGTGGGTGATAACTACGTCTTGCACTCGCGCTACGTTATTGTACTTTTCTATTGTGCGTGCATTTACCGGCCAACTGTTGGACGCAATTTTTTTTCGACGAGTTCACAGCTTTGACTGTCTATCTAGCATATTTTTGCATATTAAAGAGCTCTAGTCATGATTTTGAATACTTTGGATTTATACATGTGACGTCACGACCCCCCTCGGCACACAATATCACACTTTCCCCCTTAACGTGACACGCAATGTATGGATGGCCTCTTGATTATTTTCGAAAACAGTACACCGTATACTCATATAGTAAACAGAATGAATTTAGGACCCTTTTCCAAGTTTAAAAAAACCCATTCCTTCCCCACAGTTACAAATCGTCGGTTCAAGAGCGACGCTCTGCGGCCTCAAAATGATGCTAGAGATGATGGAGCTTGCTATGGAATGCCGGAAGAACGACCCAGAAGCCGTAGAACTTTACGAACAGCCCATCGCTGACCTAAAAGATAGCATCCAAAAATTGGAGAAGGACAAAACACCACCACAGTAGTTGTTGTACTGTGGTTGTGTTTTGTCGTACCTTCTAGCTAGTAAGTTGTTCTTTTAGTATAGTTATTGTGTCACACTTACCGAAATTAAGTGTCACACTTACCGAATGTAAGTGTGAAGTCTATTTTTATTATGTTTTGATTTTTGATACGCCCAGTTTTAAGTTGACACCTCGTATTTTGATATAATCATGACTTTTTAACTTTACAAGTACAGGCAGTGCCTTGGTTATAGCAGAAAATTTACATTATTTTTACCAGTGACCCGCAAAATTCGTTTGTTACTTATTTACCATTTTCCCAATTTTACTTTGCCTCCTTCAACTCTGTTGCAGGCTTTTTCATATTCAGGCTAAATATAAACGAAATTCAAGTCTCTGATCAGTAATTCTCATGTTAGCTGCTATGATAAATTAAGTAGACAGAACAGTTCATCACAGCAGTTGACATAAGAGTAAAAATCTCATGTTTATTGTGAACCAAGTTACAGGCACTGCGCTTTTAGTTACCTCAAAAATGTTTTAACATTCTGGTCCCACCCTAACTTAAGACGTATTCATAAGTGTTAAAACAGTAGGAATCGCGTAATGCAATGTCTTATGAGACTACCGACTTGATGAGCTTAAGACAGGTTAATGAATCTTATCATAGTTCCCGGTCTAAGGCAATTTGTTTTTTTTTTTCTTTTTTCATTTTTGGATCGTTGCGTTCCTTACCATGCAAACTTTTTGCATACAGGTATATCATTTAGCTGCCCACCGAAAACGCGGCACAAATAATTTCTAAACTTATCATATTTTGATAATGATGGCATTTTTATTATTGCATTAATTTGATCGATTTCATCTTCTGATTTATATCATTTTGTTATTACTACCTATACCTGATATGATACTGAAATTACAACGAGAATTACGCTGGTCTGATAGTCCGAAAAATGCTTTAAAATTCACAACTTGATCAATCAAACACCGTCATTGGCTTTAAAAAAGACTGATATATTTTAATTCAATTGGTGGTGGACTTGGTAACAACAAAATTACTACAGATTTTAACGTTTTATATTGTAATTGTTTTCGTCTGTAAAATAAATAATTATGTTGGTATACACTTTGCGAAATACCAGGGTCTTCCAAAGAACTCGAAAAATGCCAATAGATTTCCACCTTTGAGTTTCGCCAAGTGTATATCTATTTATGTTGCGGACTGTAACTTAAATAATAATTATGGTAAAATAAGTTGAATAAAAACCTGATAAAAAAATACCAGCTTGTTAACTTTATACTTAATTTTGAAGTTAGAATTTATTTTTAGAATATCATGTTAGTCGAAGCTAGAAAATAAGTAACCATGCTGTTTGCAACTATTTGTATTTTTTATGTATTATTGATAGATATCTTACTAGTATGTATAACTATAAATTCTTGATATTTATGCTATTTAATGTCATTAGCCCTGTGCTTGAAATAAACTTGATTTATTATCAGAATTGATTCTGTCATCTACTTACGAAGTTTCGACGTAAATGTAATCAAATATCCCAGTAAAATATTTATCTTTACTTAAAATGTATAATTATGTATCTTTTCGTTCACTAATCTGACATTGTTAAGAATTTAATACAAAAAATTATAATAAAATATATAAAGTGCTCTTACTGAATTATATACATTATATATTATCTATAAAACAGATGAAAGTGATTCTGGGCAATTTATATATAGGTGCTATCACTGTTATAATAATTGTTATAGATTCTATGCAAAATATTCTGTCCCAACTACAAATGTTGGGCCATTGTACGTTGGACCCGTCTTATCTACAATCTGTAAGATTCACTGTGGTTACATTATTTTTTTAAAGTGAATAAATACTTTTTCAATTTGTAAACCGCGAGGTTATAACTTGGAATTGGAAATACATAGTACAATACAAGTTGTATTGTTAGATTAATAAGAAATAATTTTATATGTTTAGTTATGTAAGGAATTATTTTAAGATTTGATTTTTTATAAGTATTTTTTTTAATTCCATTTTTTATTATGTAATTTAAAATATATTATGGACATTGTACCTAATATGTTTCAAATTAGCCGCCTTCTTTCAATAATTGAAATACAAAGATAAATAAATACATACGTAAAACAAGAGTTGTGTTTCCTTAAGACATCCTTACTTTCATTATTTGATTGTATCAACAACTGGGAATCTTACATTAAGCCCAAAACGTTATGGGGCTGGTTATTCTGGGTTTTTCAATGAGTTTTTGGGAACTGGACTTTCCTTTTCATTACCTGGCAATTGGTTTTTCCAGGAATTGGGAATGTTTTAATTGAGAGCAAAACTAATGGGTATTTTTAGAATGAGATTCCTAATTGAAACAAAAATGACGTTATTTCATCACACACACTGATAAGTTAAAAATATTTTTATTGGAGGTTTATTGCTTTATTTAAAATCACCCCGCAGTTTCATCCGCATAAGTCTCGATCCCGTGGGAATACTGGGATGAAAAGTATCCTATGTCCTAGGTGGGTAGATGACCCAGGTCATCTACCCATGGGCCAAATTTCATCCAAAATCTGTTGAGCCTTTTTAGTGTGATAGCATAGGTAACAAATAAACAAACAAACTCACTTTCGCATTTATAATATTAGATATGATGGGTATGCTATCAACATATAAATACATAATATTGATGTCATCAGTAAAAATATTTGACTTCATAAGACATTTTACTTTATTTAATAACTTACATAAAAAAATGCAAATAACCTTAAGATAAGTATTTACAACAGTTTCAAATGTCCAGTGACTTTATCAATAATATCTTTAGGTGCAGGACCAACGCCCAGTACTGTGATGGAATTAGGAGCAATCTGTGTCCTACCAGCATCCCGAATTAATGATGTTATCAGTCCCATCTTCTTGGCATTGTCACAGATTTGTTTGACTTCGTCTAAGGAGTCTGTTTTAAGGGCTACTTTGGCTTGACCAGTGTACTGCCATAGTTTGAGTGCTTCAGGGTCTTTATGCTGAGCTTTCTCGAAGGCCCCAACGGCTGCGTGGCTACATTGGGCTGCAATCTTTCCCTTGCTCATGTTGAGATCAGTTCGTACTACTAGTACTAGTTTGAATTCTTCGGATGAGTTGTACTGTAAGAAATTGTGAATAAAATATAAAATTACTATTGAGAACAAGATGTCTGATGCATAACTATTAGGTTTCTGTTTAGGTAACTCAATAAGTTGCAACTTGCAAGATTCATTGCAAGTTTTTAGCAATAATTACTGATGCAATAATTGCATATCAGGCAGATTGATTAATTAACCTTTACTTCATAGGCTAAGGCACGTATTACAGAACGTCACTCAAGACTCAAGCATTACTTAAAAGCTTAAAACTAGTTTTAACCAATCAAAAGGCTTTAAACGAGTCATAAGTAACACTTGAGTTTTGATTGAGGTTCTGTAATACAGGCCTAAGATGGCAAGTTAAGAATCCCAATAAGACCTTGACAACTAGAAGAGACTCGAGAATATAAATTAAAGTGTGGAACACTCAACAGATATAAAGATGACTAATGTTATGTACATATTATTAAATGAAATATTTAATCAACGGAGTCAAACAATAATGTGAAATAAGAATAGGTTATCCTCACCTTGCTAGCATGCTTTAAAGCTTTCCCAGCTTTAGGGCAGGCCGTAAAATATTTCTTTAGTGCGAGTAACGATAACCCGATGCAAAGCCCACAGCCTACGCCGGTTATGAATGAAATGTTAAGCTCCATTTTCCGTTGGGGTGAAATGATTGTGTTTTTATATTAATTTTTTTCTGGATCTTTGTCTTGTTTCTTTAAAACTAGTATGTTTTATTATTACAATTACAACCTTTACGAGAAGAAAGAATCGTGGTGGAATCCTCTGAAACCCCCAGATGATGTATGAAACTGACAGTGACAGTGACAGTCAGTCAGTACCCTTGCAGTACGTACACACGTGTTTTAACTAGCATTTTGAGAAAGAGATATCACCACACGTCTCTAACCTAGCTAGAAAGAGACTTCCTCTACAGAATGCCGTTGAATAAAATATTTTCAACCGGAACACAAAAAAACTTGGGTCTACAAGGGTTCTACTGTAATCGCCATATTAAAAAAAACTAATATTTGGTAGGATTTACGTAAAATCAGAATTTCTTCACATTGCTAGGCAACGAACAATATTGACGTGATTTCGTGATTTTCGTGTGTTCGCCACAACAACAACCAAAACTTTTTAATTTGTTTTAGAGATTGAAATATTAAATAATCTTTTATAATCATGCCTAATAAAACCAAGGATTTGGCACCCATTGCCATTCCACATGGCCCTCCTGTGGAGTGCACTGCGGAATATTTCAAATCCATGATGGAAAGTGAAACAATGGTCAAGTGAGTGGTCTTTTAGTATCGCGGTAGGAACGCCTTGGACTGGCTAAACCTTTTCTAACAAACACTATTGGTTACGGTTTCCTCTCTCATCCGCAAGTGTCAGGCAGGATTCACATCTCGTCTCTGTCGTACCACCATCTCATTATGAGTCGTGATGGTTCATATGACAATGGGGGCAATGTCACAACGTTCGTTTGCAGTTCGTTCAGAGCGGACTTGCGGCATTTATTCATTACCATTCCGCCTGGTTTTCCCTTTAACCTTTCATACGGTTAATGTTCTTCTAGAAAATATCCAGTATGGGATGTGGCACGGCCTACCCCTCAGGTCCTGATGGAGCAAGCTCGCCGCGACCTGATGGAAGCGGACACAAAGCTGGCGATCAAGAGGGAAGACGCGGCACGAAACAGAATCACTATGGACGCCAAGTGGGAGGACTTGAGGAAGAAAGAGAACCTGCTCAAAGAGTCTTTTATCAGCTTTAATAAGGTAGGTACCTCTAATGGGTGAATAGATACAGGTACCTAGATTCATCTTTTCCATTACTTACCTTCAGTGTACCTGCTAAGAAATTACTTGAAAACTTTATCAATTAAGTACCTATTTTTAGAATTTTTTGCTAATTATAAAATGTCTAAAGCCTTACCTTCCCATTTGTCAAAATACCAACAACTTTGAACATGAAATTCAACGATTTAACACAACTAGCTACCCAACATTTATTTTACCACCTAGTTCATAAGAGAGAACCAGGAGAAGCGAGACCGCGCTGAACGTAAGATGCAAGCTGACAATGAGGTCTTAGAGCGAAAGACCAAGGAGACCGAAGCTATGAGGCAGAGAGTCATAGAGATGGAAGAAGTCAAGAAGTTGATGGAGAAGCAAGTCAAGGACTACACTATTTACGAAGTACTTAAGTTTATTATGACGTCCCAAAATACTACACTGCTGCCGTATTTTGACGTAAAGTCGTCATTGTTCCAATGCGAAAGAGAGATGGAGCTGTACAAGATGAATATCACCATCTCTTTTTCGTAATGGACCAATGGTGACGTAAAAAATACGAGCGGACCCTTGGTCCTATCGAGGTGGCCCAAAGATTTAACCTTAGTTTACCTGGTGACCCCACTTTATTTATGGAGTCCAAGAGACTCCTTGCATAAAAATCAAAATAAAAGCAAAACGTTTACTCAAAAATGGTTTATTTTACTTAATAACATTATACTTATATGTTTTCATTTCGTTATTAATTTGTCTGTCGTGTCTTGTCGACAGTTGAAAAACCTAACAGACTAAAAAAATTGAAAATATAAATCAATACCAACTTTTGGCTCAAACTTAAATACAATAAATTATTATTTTAAACTATTTCCTTCAATAATAAGTCTAAAATATAATACATTTTAAAAAACTAAATAAAAATTGGCACGTTCATACAAAAAAAAAACGCAGCGCTTTTTACTCCTTATATTTAACTGCACACCGAACACTGATTTTCTTTTACATGACCAACATACCGGCCTCACACAGATATGGCATAAGTAGCTTGACGTGTCAGATAAGCACTCTGAATCTCAGTCATGAGTATAAAGTATACATCCATCTTCTGAATCGGACAACAATTCGTTTGGCACTATTTCATGATGTGGTCCACCTTCCCTTTGCCCTCCACCTTTCGTTGCCCTCGCTCTTCATCGTTGGACTCCTCATCATCACATCTGAGCCAGTCTAGTACTACCGACTCAGCTTCTGGTCCAAGTAAATTGACTGACCGACTGTGTGAAGCCATTTGGTAGCCTAACTGAGGATTTCACCAATGAAATTTAACGCGTTCAGCATATCTAAACGCGTTCAAGAGCTGTCAGTGTACAATATTCCATATCAATTTTAACACTAACAGCTTTTGAACGAGTTTTAGAAATGCTTATCGCGTTCAATTTAATTGGTGAAATCAGCCCTACAACACAAAAATAACACTGTATAACAATCTAGCCAAATAATATTTTTGTCACACAATGTACCCCCATGGAGTCCAGCGGACTCCAATTACTCACATGTGCGCGTTACGCAGACGGACGCACGTCCTCTTCACCACGCGTCCGGGCCGCTAGTCCGCTACTACAGGAAGGTACTGAGACGCGCGAAATCAAAAACGCGATAATTTTTCGACCAAAATTAAACTTCGCGCGGAGTCCCTTGGACCTAACAGATAAATTAAGGGTTAGAAGGGAACCTACTTTCAAAACCTGAAATTACCTACTAATTATTTAAGTAATTTTGTATTTCTTCTGGAACTTTTTGTAATAAAATGTTCTTTATTTAGGACTACCTCATGTCGGTGGTACAGAATTATCCTGAGTTCAAACAACCTCTGGACGTACTCAACCGTTATGAAGCTCTAGGTAAGGAATCATTCCTTTTTAACCTACCTTCTGTATCTCCAATTATAGAAACTCCACTTTTTACCCGACTGCGCAACAGCAAAGACATGGTTATGCTTTGCACGTGTATCTATATCTAAAAGATACAAGAACTGTCCTGAAAAAAAAAATACCACGTATCAAAATAAAGGGCTTAATGAGACGATTCCAAAAATATAACAGCCTAAAGAAAGAAAAAAAAAGGCACTCATGGGACTGCCGACAAAAACACAAAAAAAAACTTAAAATTGGGTTTAGCGCCATCTATATTCTATAGTAGAGCACTACGACGCGAGCATGTCGGTGACGCGAAACCATAAGTTTACTCCCTACCAAAAATCGCTCAACGCGCCTTATGAGGTTTCCACTTCAAAAACAAATCTGAAAATGAACTATAGTAACTGCATCAGACTGCTTGAAAACTACGCATGTTTTGAAGTTTTTAGTTGCAGACGAGTTTTTAGATTTTTAAATGTTATTTTCAAGTTCTTACCAATAGTTCCTTACCTCACGGAAATGGAACAAAAAAATATCTAGGTAAGTATCTCTTCGTAAAGACGATGAAAATTATGATGACGAAAGATCATGTTGCTAGCGGCGGCAAAATCTACGCTGGCGGATCGTCAAGAGCATGATCTTGAAATGTTGGAGAACGCCCGGCAGGAGATCGCATCGTTGACAGAGGAGAAGAAACTCTTCATCATGGGGCTCAACAATACGCTCGCTAATCTAAGGGTAAGTATGTAATTTCAAAAAACCTGTACACTGTAGCTACAGTCCACCGCACATGAGTGGTAGCACTTGTACACTGTACAGCTAACCACACATGAGTAATAACATTTGTACACTGTACAGCCAACCGCACATGAGTAATAACACTTGTACACTGTACACTTGTTCATTTATTCAAACTAGGCTTCGAATCAGCACTTTTCGAACGTCAAATTACATAAGACAGTCCCCCACAACGTCCACCCTTCACCACTTCCTAGTGCTTTAGCTGGGAATAAGAAGTGGCGCAACAAACTCCCCAGCAGCACTGTTGCCTGTTCATTTAGAAAAAAAAAACTTGATTCATTATAATAGTATGCGAAATAAAGGCGTTATCAATAAGGGTCGTAGCTAGGGGTTGACCAGGCGGGTGACTGCTAGGGGCGCAACCTTTAGGAGGTGCACTTTATACACCCACAGACTGCCCTGATTTCTGTATGAATGGTATAACCAAAAGAAAACGAAACCTATCCGAGATGGTGGAATAATATCATTTTCGAGATCGCTTCGCTCGATCTTGTACTATTCGGTCTCACAATTCTTAAGTTTTTCTGCGTAATTCGACAAAATAACTATTATTTCTGTTTGAATGATCAAAAGACATTCTAAGCCATTCGACAGGGTGTAAAAAAAATTTAGCTCACTTCGCTCAAGGTTTTATTACTTACCTACTTATATTATTATTTATTTGATTGCATAGCTCGACAAAATAACTCCTAATTCTGTTTGAACGATCAAAAGAAAATCCAAAATATCTGAAAAGGGCCGCAAAAATTAATGAGCTCACTACGCTCTCGTATCGTATCCTGCCAGTACCCATGGTGACCACCCCGAAATCTGAGGTGGTGACCGCGCCTGTCTGCAAGCTGTGAAAGATCTTTCAGCTAATCAAAATTCTCAAAAGAATTTATCAAAGAGCTATTTCTGGCAAATTATGACACTTCTAGATTCTAGACCGTAGTTACTAATTTAGTTTTCATAAACATTTCTAATTTAATGAATATCTCTTCAGTGGCGCTATGACAAAATCCGGAACAGAGTGATTAAGTGGGAGCTAGCTCTGAACCGATTGAAGGAGACAGCAGCGCGGCGCCACGTCGAGCTCTGCCATGTCCGCTCCGCTACATGGAGCCTCTACGCTAAGATCTGCAAGCAAAAAGGTAAAACTATAGAAATAACGAATCGATTCATTTGTTATGTGGGCGTACCGAACTTTTGGTCAGTCAGTCATTGGTCGCGGCTTGTACGATATATCATTATAGTAGAGAGTATCATCTAGTGATTTAGTGATCTCGTGGACATCCGCCTTAAGGTGCTGATAGACTTGAGCATTCACTTGTAACAGAACATCGAGCATTCGCCGTTTTTAAATTAGTCGATCTGAACAACGAACACAGCCAAGCACAGAGTCAAACATCGCTACGAACATTCAAAGTCAAAGTCAAATCATTTATTACAAATAGGCCCTTGTAAGGCACTTTTGAACGTCAAAGTTTACAAAAAATTAATTGATTCTAGTCGCCCCTTCTAAAAGGTAGTTGTCGTATGGGCAAGAAACTCCACCGTTACTCTTTTAAAAAGTGTTACAATATTTGTATATTATGTAGGTACATTAGTTACATAATTATATGTGAAGACGATGGACCTAAAAAAAAAATACGTTACCACAATAGGTAAAAAGAAGAATGAATAAAAATGAAGCAACGAAAGATAAATGAATTACTTATGTGATAGATGCACGGTTCTCACATATTTACAAACATTGTAAAAGTAGACGATTTTCTTAAAATTTTACAATTAATAAGTCAGTGTGTGAGGAAGTAATCACAGAATGTAAAATCAATGTCATATAATAAAAATAATAATTTATACAACTTAAATTAGCAACCAGTTTGATTTTGTCTAGATTCTAGATAATCCTATGGAGCTGGACCAGCGTGTTTCCAAGCATTTCCACGATCATTCTAGCGAACGCTCTAGTCAATGCTCGTCAAACAAATATTGTGCGGGAGGCATAGAGGGACGGCGGCGGAACAATAACAGAATGCTTAGCTCGGCAAAAAGCTCGAAGCAAATTTACTGTCCTTTCGTTAGAATGCTTGCTAAAACGCTCCCGTAAATTTTTCTGTGATGTAACATTCGCTAGAATGCTCATTACAAGTGAATGCTCAAGTCTATCAGCACCTTTAAGGTGCTAGTGTATTATAGAGGCGCCACGGCGTCGTTACCTTCCGCCTGACGCAGGTCCTCACCGGACACGGTTTTTCGGGAGGTTCCTGTTCCGGATAAGGCGGGAAGAAACGCCGGGTCGTCACTACTGTGTAGATCGCCCGGAGGACACGGTGGAGCATGCGGTGGAAGTCTGCCCAGCTTGAGCGGGGTACCGCTGTGTTCTTGTTGAGGCGATCGGCGGCAGTGATCTCTCGCGTCCGGCTCTGGTTCAGGCCATGGCACGGAGCGAGAGGGCGTGGGAAGCCGTCACCTCCTTCTGCGAAGCAGTAATGCTCGCGAAGGTGGAGGCGGAACGTGAGGGAGAGGCAAATTTCGCGCCCTCACGCCCCTAGCCGCCCTTAGCGTCTCCTCCTGGGCGTCGGGAATCGCAGGCCGATTCCCGGCCACCGCAGGCGCGGGCTTGCGGACGGTGAGCAATGGGTAGATCGCGTCCGATAAGAACCAGGCCCAGGTCGACGGCGCGTTGTGTTCCACGCGCGCCTCAAAGAGATGTCAGAGATGAAATTGTATTGTTCGAGTCGCGTCGCGCCGTCGCGTCGCGCTGATCTGCACGAGCCTTCAGATAAAAATTTTGCCACGCGCTAATTATTCGTGGTATTCCTTCACAACCATTCCGTAGAGGTCTATGCTGATAGGATGATTTTTGTCTCTCAATAGATATCCAGTGTGAATTACTCATGATACAAGTTGTTCTTTTGCAAAGGTCTCGTTATTGACGTGGCGGTCGGTGACTTCGAACAGCAACTGGTGGTCATCATGAGAGCGTTGCTGGAACTGCGCAGGATTTACAGACTCGCTCAGAGGAGGTCCAAGGAGAAGTGAGACAAACATATAATTCTTACCATTCTAGCTTTTAATAATATACATTAAAACAGGTCTCAACACTGTATGATGGCGCCTGTGGCACCTTACCAATTAAGTATGAAAATATAGCATAGCCATTCAATCAATTATAGTTTCAGTTCAGCGGTACGTCATTACTGGGGCCCATACTATAATGTAGTATGACATCTGCTTACTCCCATTTAGCAGTAAATCTTAAAAACGTGCCTTCATACAGTGCCGCCATTGTAGGTATAGTGAAAGTGTTCGTTCGGGGAATTATAACCACATGACAAAAAAAAAAAAAAAAAAGAGATTTAAAGAGAGTTCCGATGACCAGCGCTAACGCGCGTTGCGAGAGTACTCGTCACTACTCGTCATACTGAAAACCTATTAATACCCTAATTGCGTAATACACGATCAATCAGAATCTGAATCGTTTTGAAACAGATTGATAATCCATTGCTTCATAAGTTCGAAAACAATCTGCTCAACAACGTAAATAACGCAATGAATGTTGTTGGACTGTCAAAATGAAACAGATTAGTCGTAATCGTTTACGAAACTGTTGCGTAATTAGATAGCTGATTTCATCAAGGCGTCAACGCGCGATCGCCTGCGTCTTAGAGTTTTTCTCTGAGCGCTGCTTTATGTAACACTCGCTGACCATCTGATCGATTGTTAGGTAAATATCAGGATGTCGCGATTTGAAAACTCGCGTCAAAGTTTTGCAATCTGAACATAGCCTTAAACTTACAAAATGTTCGGGTTTTTGATCAATCGATAATATCGAAAAAGCCCTCTAAACACTGTTCAAAATTGCAGCAATAATTAAGATTTATTGAATTTATGTTTATATTTTCAGAGGAGATGCAGAATCGAAACAATCGTGAGAAATTTGCGATTTGCCGAAGCTATGACTTTAAAATACTTAGGTAGGTACTTACTTTACTTAATCTCTGAAATGCCAATGTTTTGTCTTTTATTATCCAAATTTTATTCATTTATTGTTAAACCACTGTGGAAATATATTTGTATTTTTTTTATCTATTAATAAATGTTTTAAAGGTTCCGCTTACTTTTTACGCTTTTTACGCTTTTCTTGCGGTTTACGCTTACTTACTTGTAAGCCGACAAGTCCTCTTTTAAAGGCTTGTGCAGACTAGCGCGCCATATCGCGCGACGCGACGCCGGTAATTGTTCTACCGTGAAGTTTTCTTAGAAATTTTGTTAGTCGCGTTGCGCCGTCGCGTCGCGCGCGGCTCTGCACGGGGCTTAAAGCTTCGTGCAGACCAGCGCGACGCGACTCGAACAATACAATTTCTGAGATTTCAGTCACCCAAGGAGTTTACGTCACAAATATAAAATATGCACAATACCACATAAAAAAGCCATTTTTAATAAAAATCTACTTGGCATGGCACCCAAAATCTACAATAAGCTACCTAAACACATAATTGAAATTAAAAATATAGATCAATTAAAAAAAAAAAACTACACATACTTTTAGTTGCAAAATGCTACTATCATATTAATGACTATTTAAATGAAAAATGCTAGGCCTACTACATCCGATTTATTATATTGGGGAAAAATCAATACTACTCTTATGAATGATCTATATTATATACTATTTATACTTTTAATTTGATTTGTATTAGTTTAATTCTGACTGAATGTATTATTCTGACCTGGTATTTGAATTGTTATTTCCAGTGTTTCGAACTTAATTTATACTTGTTTGTAATTTAATTTTCTACTGTTTTTATTTTTTTTATTCTGAAATTTAAATATTATTGTAATTATTTCATAACGATGACATATTTAATTTTATCTTGTAAGACTTGTACGTACTCACTTTTTATTATTTGCATACCCATGTGATGGTTAAACATGGAGAACTTTATTTCTATTAACAAAAACATCAATGTATATCTGTACCTATGTTTGCAAATAAATAAATGATTAAATGAAGAAAACTTGACGGTATAACAATAACTGGTGTCGCGTCGCGCTGGTCTGCACGAAGCTTAAATCACTTTACAATAGCTCCAAACGAATCAATTAGATACCTAGTTATGTAACACATCTTAGGTACTTACATATATTTTGGCGCAAATACCGATTATTTATTCTTTGCCCATTCTAAAGGACATGGTGGCTACATAGAGTAGGTTCATTACCAACCTATTATTATAATTCATTATCATTATGTACAATTCCAAACAAAGTAGATACAATTACAAACTAAGAACTTGCAAACTAAGTTAAACTTAAGGGCAATTAGCTGTTCTAAGTAATTGGACCTCTTTCCGATAGTAATTAAGTACTTTACAGAATTTAAATGAGCAAAGTTGAAAACAGTGCTTGTTAATCTTTATAAACTGTTCTTGTGACCCTTTCATACGTGACGAAAGTGTTAATTAAATTAAGGGAAATATTTTACTGATCCGCTACAAACTTAATGAAAAAATTAATGAACCTCTAAAATTTTTTGCGCTGCTAATGATGCACACTTTTTAGGGTTCCGTAGTAAACAAGGAACCCTTATAGTTTCGCCATGTCCGTCTGTCTGTCCGCGGCTTAGCTCAGAGACGGTTAATACTAGAAAGCTGTAATTTGGCATGGGTCCTACATATTAATCAGGCCGACAAAGTGGTTAAAAAAAATCAAGAAACATTTTTTTTTTTAGAATACCCCCTACATGTAGTGGGTGGGTGGTTTTTTTTTCTCGTCTATCCCATGGTGTGGGGTATCGTTCGAAAGGTCGTTCAAAAATATGGTGGGTGTGTGCAAATAATTTTCCAATTCAGGGATCCTTTTGCAAAATATTAAGCTTTAAAGCGCTAATTTTTGTTAGAGTCAAGTGTCCCCCCACTAAGTTAGGGTACCCTGACCAAACGGATTAGTTTAGGTTGGAAGCGTGGTCAACCACGCGCAAGGTGGAAAGGCAGGGTACCCTAGGACCCCAGGGCACCCCAACCACATGGGTTAGGTTAGGTCAAAAATGTGACGCGCGCGAGCGCTACATACAAATTGGTCACCGTTACTAGGCTATTTGATATTATTAGGTCCCCAAAAGCGGTTAGTTATAAGCTAAATTCATGTTACTAACAAAAAAGTCCAAGGCAAGGTGCCTTGGACTTTTTTGTCTGAAATAAATGATTTTTATTTTTTTAATTTAAAATAAATAAGAGTTTTTTTTTACGGTCTCAAAAAGAGGCGCAATCATTATATTACTGTCAGCTTTTTGGGCACTTTTCCCGCTGACGAATTTGTTGATGCCCAATGAGCTTTTCCCTTTATTTTATTTTCTTATTTTTTTTCTTTACATTCTTAGACTGCTCAATAATATTTTAGGAGCGCAAAATGGGATTAATTATTTGCTCATTGTAAGTAGTTGTAAGATGACATGCTTTGGTGTTGGATGAGTAATTTTTCATTGTCGTTATCTGTTGTTATGGACAAAAGATGATTAGATAACGTTGTTTATCTACGTTATCTATTATACACAATTATAGATATTATGAAAACAAACAGGAAAATGACCCATAAATTATTATAGGTAGGTACTAATTCAAGACGGAAGTTTCAAAGCAGGTCATGCATTGACCTAAAAATGGCTGTTCGTGCTAAGGGTCGTAGACAATTCCCACATGCTTCTTTGGTGGTTGTGCATCTGAGTTAAGAGTTTAAAGATTTCAATCAGGTATCGCATGTAGACCACGACAAAGCCACTTATTACAGTGTAAGTAGGTACTATCGAAGAACTTCATATCTAAGCAGTTTGAAAACAAAATCCCGTGAACACGATGACCACATCTGTTACCGCCCCGGTTCTATAGCGGCCGAGCGCTGCAAGCAGAATTAGTCCTTACGGTGTATAGATATGAAGTTCTTCGATGGTACATACTTACTACGATATCCAAAGTTCAACCCAACGTGTCTATTATTTTGTCTCGCTTAAATTTTTCCGATAGCTTCATGTACAAGCCTTTTTAGATCCTACAAACGCATATAAGCTCCTACTTAACAAGCTTAGAATATTCAGTTCCCATTAACTTCAGAAGTGTATCTAACATCTATAATGTCGCCAACAGAACCCAAAACTACTTTAAATTCTGAAAAATCTGAGCGTTATATGCAATACATCGAAAGACCATTGAAGATCTGTGCCTGCTGGGATCTGTTCCCTAATTCTGCTAACGAATGGAGAATAATCATCAACGATATCTATTTAGCGATAGTACTCTTTGTTCTTACACATTTACCGATGGTTTTGACGGTGCATTTGTACACGGAATGGCAGGACATCATGTCAAGTTTGGCAACAATCGCCGATTCTCTCCCTCTTATCGTGACCCTAATAATTGTCGCGTATTATGCCGTGTATCGCAAAGATTTGTACAAGTTACTTGAGTATATGGATAAGAATTTCAAGCATCATTCAGCACGGGGGTTGACGAATATGACGATGGATCAGAGCTGCATGAAGGCCCGCAGATTTTCAAGGATTTATACGGCTTGCACTGTATTTAGCGTCACTATGTATGCTATGATGCCTGCTATAGTTCACTGTAAGTGGTAGATGAGGCTTGGGTTATGTCTCGAAAGGATGCGGATTATTGTCGAACCGTTGTACCTAGTTGGTCGGAGAACTGAATGGTCGTTGGGGCAGACGAACCTTCGGCTAGAGACTGCGACATGGCAAGCGTAGCGTGGAACGCCCAAGCCGGAGAACTGGGTATGTTGGTGCAATTGAGAGAGGCCTATGAGCAGCAGTACACTGTAATTGACTACAGAGTTGATTGGAATTAGGAAACTATCATACGTATTGCTTTAAATGCATGGATGAATGGATAAATAATAATGGGGATTTTCAGTGTGGACAAAAGAGCCTATCCAGGGTTGGATCTACATGGACGTGTCTCGATCTCCTTTCTACGAAATTTTGTTCTTACTCAATTGTGTAGCGCAACTGTACGTTGGACTTGCTTTGGGGCAGTTTGGTGAGTAGCTACCTAATTTGTAATATTGAACAGTTTGGTAAATGGTACCTATACGTACTTACCTCATCATTCATCATCATTCTTTTGCTCATACCTCAATTTAGTTGAGGTCGGTGTAATATGTCTTGTTCTTCGATACTTCTCTATGAGGCGACATCTCGTTAGGTAAGTACCGACCTACATATATGGGACAGTTAATAAATAATATTAAATTGGTACAGAAGCGACAAAATAGCTTGTTAAAATTTGATTTCGACAGGAGTATTTTTCGGCTCAAACTCGATCCTGATCTGCGGGCAACTGGACCTGTTATGTTGCAGCCTCCGCAACGTGCGTTACACCGCGTTGCTGCAACACGGCGTGAAACACGCAGCGTTGGTCGCAACGTACGCGAACATACAGAATGATGAGGAACATAACTATATCTACAGCGTTTCGGAAATGAAGGAGTCGGAGTATCATTATGATGAGAAAGTGGTAAGGAAGTTGGGTTTTTTATTACGTCAGAGGACCTCATGAGATTAAAAATTAATAAATAGGTTAATATCGTGGTTTGTCTGTTCTAGAACAACAATTTCGTGGGTGTGAAGACTCAGTTTGGTACGTACTTATTGAGGAAGAAGATAATTGGGTACGGGACCCGGTCGTTATTATGACACATCACTAGAGATCGGATATTCGGATGCATATTTAACTAAAGTTATTTTTTAGCTAACAAATTATGGAAGTGGCTTCTTTAAAAAAATGTCTTAATATAAATCCCGGAATTCAATAAAATCCGGGAATGCACAACTAATCGAATACATGGTATGGAAACGACTAATCAGCCCTCTTATAAAGGTTACTTTTGCGGTGTTAATATACCTACTGTAAAGATTTTTTAACGAAACTCAAGGTACCCAGTTGTTTGTCGCTATGTGCTATGCCAATTTGGCAACCTGCTTTACAACATTAGCTAAAATTCCTATAGTCAAAAACTATAAAATTTATCAATTCCGGAATCGCGAGATTTTTGCGATCGATACAAAAGTGCATTCCATATTAGCCAACACCTGATCGTAAGTAAATATAAATTCGATGCTCTAATCAGAACTCTAAATTTGTCAATCCCAGAATCTCGGGATTTTTACGATACAAAAGTGCTTTAATAGCCAACACCTCAACTTTAAGTAAATATGCATCCGAATATCCGATCTCTACACATCACAGTTAATATGACAGACACAAGGCTCTACTAAACAAACCATTTAATAAAATTCCATGTTACATAATAATGGCCATGTAGAGTAAGTAGGTACCGCGTTTTCTTTTCTAAAGAGTTCTTAGTTTATTTTTAAAACTTCCACAATTTGAATTTTGGACCTTTCTTTATTATTCCTAAAAAAACTACATGGGCACGTATGGAATATCAGAAGCTAGCTGCACGGTTCCAATTGGACGTTTCCTTTACCCATCTCCCTGTATCCAACAGATATATACAGCTCCGAATACGACGATGCAACATTAGCCGCACTTCGTGACTGCGCCTCCCTCGGCCAAGTGGTGTACCAATACAAGGTTACTTTTGAGAAGTTCGTGTCACCTCTCCTGGCGCTCAGAGTGGTGCAAGTAACTCTGTATCTGTGCACGCTCCTGTATGCTGCTACATTGGTAAGGGGTTAAGGGGAAAGCCGCAGGGTAGCCCGCGAAATTCAAACATTCTAACGTTTTTTTTTTTAATTTGCAGTTAAGTAAGTATGTATAAACGCGCCCCTACCAAATGTACCGAACTATAACCATTACATTCATCAATACGGCTCTCTCTGTAAATACATGTTTTTTACGGGAGCGTTTAATTTACAAAAAACGTACGGTCTAAGACAATTTGAATTTCGTAGGCTACATTAGCGCATCCCTTTGATAATATTAAAACTGATTCTTATTACACAGGGTGTCAGGGACATCGACGCGAAAACTGTTACTTCAGATTCAGTACATGATTCTCAACCCAGAAACAGTTGTTTCATAGAAAAGTGCAATACCTACGCGGTCAAAATGTATGGAACAGCAGATTTTTTTTTTAAGAACCGACGACTACTTTCAATGCAGAGGGGTTCAGAATCATGTACTGAATCCTTGGTAACAATTTTCGCGTCGATGTCCAGGCCAGCCTGTATATAATGTAAAAAAACCCGGTCCAATCCGAAAGCGGCCCATAGGTACTGCATTAACATTACCTAAAAGTAATAAAAAAACTCTGAAAATAAAAAAGTGATTGCTATTTTTAGTAAGTACCTACCAAAATTACCACAAATTCATTAAAAATGAGCAAATTTTCAACAGCCGATCGATTCTGTAAAAATATCACCGTGAAACTTAGGTGAAGTGAGCTGTCAATAATGTTAATCCCTAGCATCTTGCCGGTCGATTTGTAACAGTGACAGCTCACTTCACATAAGTTTCACGTTGATCTTTTTACAGAATCGACCGACTGGGGTTATAAGTTATGACTTGTAGACACCCGTTAAACGACAGCCACTCGCGCGCTGGTAAAATTCCGCATTGAAAAAAATAGGAGACGATTTTCCTGAAAATTACCACTTAAATAGATTCTCAGTACGATACCTAGCAATAGTCAACACCCTCACGGATCGGATGTTTTTTTTTTTACATGATGAATAGGGTCACCGGCTCACTTTTGTTTGTTTTGTTCCGCAGAACTTCGACATGATGACAGTAGAGTATTTGGCAGCAGTGGCCTTGGACATTTTCGTGTACTGCTATTACGGAAACCAAATCATTTTGCAGGTGAGAATACTAGGTAGGGACTTACTGGTCAAGCTCGAGCCCGACACCCTGCGCCAGCGCTGGTATTTCAACGATTTGAGCCTAGAGTGTGTGAACCTTGAGTCAGTAGGTAAGGTAGGAGTGAATGTTGTCAAAAACCTACTGAAAGGTCGAGTAGTAACCAGCTTCATTATGCATAGTGGCCTGATGTACAGGTAAGAGCACGCTGGCCTAGCGTAGTACGGAGTTAAAATAGAATAAGCTCACGTTCGCTTGGACGTAAACATATCGCGGCAGGATTTTATTGCGCACTGGATTTTCAACTATCGGTGTTGAGCCGAGCGTTTAGAATCCAACGCACTGGGACGCACTCTCGTCCCAGCGCGTTGAAAAACACACTGTTGGATTTTCAGCTCTCGGACTGACGTTTGGTCTACTGTACCCACTGAACTTTATACCTACCCTTTTTGTTTATGACACTGTCAGGCTGACCGCGTTTCAACGGCAGCTTACCAAAGCATGTGGCAAACGATGGGTGTCCGTCCACGAAGAGTTCTGCTGAACATACTGCTGGCTAACAGACGACCAGTCGTCGTGAGGGCTGGCCGCTTTCTACCCATGGACCTGCATACTTTTGTTGTTGTACGTATTTTTTTTGCGGCAACACTGTTTAGGATTGCCATGTCTTGCCACTTTTATTCTACCATAAGTTGTCAGATCTACGTTTTTAAGGTTATGCGTTAGTGTAATTGGCTATTATTATTTTTTTCCAGATTATAAAGACTTCGTTTTCTTATTATACGCTTCTAGTAAATGTCAATGAAAAGTAGAAAAAAAAAATCAAGGGTCATCCTACTGCACTTCAGTTGTATTCGTATAAAAATATAGGTGTACTATAGGTACACCTCAGCCTCACCCTTTGGGGAAGACAGGCCATGATGTTATGTTATTCTGATAAATTGGATTGTGTAGTACGTAGCTTAAATAAAACATTTTAATTTTCTGAAGTATTTTATTTAAGAAATTAATATACAATTCTTTTCATACATAGATCAATGATTCAATTTGATCGGCAGTCAGCCGCGGATATCAGTCGAACACATTCAATAGCAATTAAATAAAAGAAAATCTTCAGTTATTTCTACCCTTTACTCTTATGCGACCTTTTTATTTTTCCATATGGTAACTATCGGTGGAGTTTTGCAACACTGACGAAATTAACCGTTGATTTTAATTTTCGAATATCAAGTTTGTATCAACAATTTCATGTTACAGTAAACACGTTAATTAGAGAAATGCTTATTTCATTCGCAGCGTAGTCTTGAGACTAAACGACAGCCCCATCAACGGATAAAATCATCGGTTGGTATTCTAAACATATGTAAGCGACCACGTCATTCGCGCGAAGCATATTGCGAACTAGGATCGCATAAGAAGTTGGGCGACAAAGCATGCTACACGTAGTCCTATTGACCGACCTGAGGGGACGGTGTAACGTTTACATCTAAATACGCCCACATATTGACCACTTGGCTCCTATTTAAATGCTTATCCACCAGTTCAAGTATACAAGGGATCGTTTACTTACCAATACATTTTGAATCTTACTGGTCCTCTGAATAGGTACTGTAGGCAAGACTCCCATAAATTAGCTATGAAACTATGATTAGTACGTTTTAACCAAACCGAATTGGGTGTTAGTCATTCCTCGTTACGATGGCTATGTAGTTACTATAAATACTGTAAATGCATGGTAAGGAAGTTCTTTCGACTTAGAGATAAAAACACTTGCTAATTGAAAATGAATTTATTGCTTAAAAGTCACATAATGAAACTATACTTTAAATCTAGATCATTCCTTATACCAAGATGTGTGTATTTCTTGTGAGGGGCTGGGAATGTACGTATTTGCCATCTATTGGGGTCATGTAAGTACATACGACTTTTAGCATCGTACTTGGTTAATTTCCACCAAATGGGTTCAATACTGTGGGCGTTTTGTTCATTATATTATCAACAAACTACGGCTTCGTTACGATATTTATGCTTACTACTTATCATACTTGCAATATTTCCTTCCATCATTGAATTCTGTCATTCAATTTTTCTGCGACTCAACTTCGACATGTATCATATCGCGTCACCCTGCGGTCAATGATGAAATAATCTCAATAATAACATAACCCTATCTTTGCTGTCACGCAGTCGGGTAAGAAAGAGGGGTTCGACAAAAATGTCGAAGGAGGGGGGAAAGTCGAAGTTGCAGCCGCGGGCGTTACCTTACTTACATTAATTGTTGAATATTGAATACGACACAAGCATTCTGGGAGCAGGCATACAAACATACAAACACGCATTTGCACAGACATCATTACGCGCACACGAGCTCATCCGTCCACATGTGGATCGCCCACGGAGAGCCCCAGAGCCGAATGCTAGACCGCCATTTTGTTTATGAATAAAAAATATTTGACAACATTAGCTATTGCTACAATATCCTGAAAGCTCGTTTAATGAAAAAAATAAAAATAACATGTGACTTATTTGCTACTGTTGATTGAAATGTGACTGGCTGGTATTGCCGTAAATCAAAATAATATGACCATTATATTCGACTTTTTGAAAGCAAGAATTATCTTACTTCTCAGTTCTCACATCAGCCCGTCACAAAATTGGCATACAGATGATATTTCGGGCAGATTTCACCAATGAAACTGGAACGCAATCAGCACATCTAAACGGCGTTCAAAAGCTGTCAAAGCTGTCAGTAAGGGTGGGCGTTCCGACGACGAACCGTTTTGTTTTGGTTCTGCGACAGAGAAACCGTTTTACGTCCTCGGTTCAAATTTCAAATAGTCTTCGTTGCAAAAACCAGGTTTCGAATTACTTGGTGTGATTATTTATTTAACGCTTAAGGAAATACAGTCGAGAATAGAATTATTCAACTATCTATTAGACTCGTCGCGTCGTCGACTTTAACGTTCCGCCTTCGTATATATTTCAATCGACGAAAACGCAATTCTATTCCATGCTGGATAAGTTCCTATAAGCCGTCTTCAAACCAGTTGCAACGACGACCGCTTTCTGCAACCGTTTTCGTATTAAAAAACGGTTGCGTTCCGTCCGTCAAAAATTCGACAACGACCCACCACTAGCTGCACACTAGCACTAGTCAGCGTCATCATTGTGGTGGAAAATTGACACTGACAGCTCTTAAACGCAGTTTAGATTTGAAAACCGCGTTCAGGTTCATTGGTGAAATTGGCACTGACTTGGTCACTTTTTCAACTTACGGCAAAGCTTTGACAGTGTTAGTCCTAACGCACTCGTCCGAGGGACAATATTATTGTCCAGGAATTGATCAATTGTAAACGTGCGTTACAGACTTATATTGAGAAAATATAATATGTACTAAAGAGAGCGAAGCGAGATTTCCGAAGGAACGATCAACAGGAAGACTTGACTTCCTTACAGTCATTTAGTTGTTACTAGGGTTAGTAATATTTCGTTACTTAAAAATAAGTAAACTATCAATTTTATAAATCTTACTTCACCGTCTTTATAACATTTTAACATAATCTGTGAACAATTTAACTTCAGAGAGCTTTAAAAGTAAAACTTGACAGTCACAAAATTTCTTAGAAAATAAAAAAAATCTACAAAATGTATTCTATTTTATAAAATAGAAGAGCGAAAAAGAACAATACGACATATCTGTTTTCTGTGCTTAATAGCCATTCAGTAGACAAAGAACGAATATCTGAAAGCTGAGCCAAAGATGAATAGATGGGACACTCCGCAGTTTAAATATGAAGCTACAAGTACGCGGCAAGCTCGACTTGTTGGGCCAATTCAGTGAGTGTAACGTAGTCTGAATATCTAAGACTCACGCGATAGAGGCAACTTCTAGGTGAATATAAATGTTGGTGATTAGCGCTGTGCGACTTGAATTGCACTATATTGTGTCGTATCAGGAGTCGCTTTTTATTTAAATGATTTTGCGGAGTGTCCCATCTGTATTAATCTATGGCTGAGCTAAATCGTTTGACTCTTTACCTAACATAAGACTAAAATGGCCTTGGACCGACCATTTTAGTCAAAAAGACTGGACAAGCAAAAGCCCTTCGACACTGAATTATCATTATTTAAAACAACATTTTTTTTACATCATAGTGAGTAAAACAAGCCTTCTCACTACAAAACTACACCTTATAAATATGATACAAAAACTTATTTATCATCCATTGCGCGATTTTCAATTGTAGGTACACAAACAAGGTCAAAACGCGCAATGGAAGGTAAGATTAGCAAACTGTCGTATTATAGAGTCCCTTAACGCTGTCTAAGTTACTAATATTTGTAAGGTAGGTAATAAGTAGGTACGTGGGAGTCCATGCGAGTCGGCGACGGGGCGACGCAGGCGCAGGGTGGGGCGATTAACTGGCGATCGGGAACAAACACAAAATAATACGTGAGATGATGTCAAACATTGCAATTTGATACATGAATCTTGTATTCTTATTCCAACTTTTTATAATACAAATTCATTGAGATATTGAGAACAGTTCTTAAAATATTTGAATATTTTTTTACATTTAAAAAGATACTGCTATTGACGATAAACAGTTATGAAATAAAAAATAATAAAAACAATGATAATGATATAAAACGTAGGACGGACAAACACTGGATTGGCGGCGCGAGTACTTATAAAATTCTACTTGTTGTGTCTACTGTTTTCATTTATCGTTTACACTTCAAACAAGTTGTAAAAAAAATTTGAATACAGAAATTGTAGAAAACTTGTCAAAAATGAGAATAAAATAGTTAACAAAACATGTTTAAAACAACGACAACACATGTATGATACATGTTTTTGACAAATAATTTATAAAACTTCTCGGTAGTCGGTTACAAAACCTGCGACATATCTCTTGGCAAGCGCTCCTTAGACCTAAAATCTCCAGATAGGCCACCTTCAAGAAAAATGGGTCAGAATGTGTATGAATATATCTACAAGAAAAGTTCACCGTATCATATACACGGGTGGTTAAACGTGTTTTGAAGTTCCTCCTTCCACACGGCACCTACGCCTCGCGCCGCCATAAAAATACATGCTCTAGATATGACATTTAAAACAAACGTCATACTACAAATGCTGCTTTTATTGTAACAAAACTTAATTTTTAAATGATTACACTCTTTCCACACAATTCTCACCAAAAACTAAGATTTATATCGATAGATATGGCCTCACTGTACTTAAATGTCATTGTCAACGTAAGAGAAACGTGACTATCTTTTGAGCTCGTCTGGCGAATGTGACCATCTTTTGACACCGTCGGGCGAATCTAACGATTTAAATCTTTTCACCAAAACACTTTTTTTATGGACTTGTTTGAATACTTTTAAAACTCAAATGGCAGATGGATTTTCATGTATTTAAAAACATTTTAGATGTATCACAAAATTATATTTTCAATCTTTAGGCGTTATTTGTAGATTATTAGTTTTGTGCGAGTATGCAACCCCAGTGAATGTTACTAGAGCAAAAAAATGTTGTTTGTTAATTTATGGCAAGATGCATTTCAAACGTCACACAGCGTTTGGTACCTTTTTTGTATCGGCTTCATATAATGTCCCTGCGTATATAAAATAATATAATTATTGAAATTTTTGAGTAATAAAAATATATGTACATCTAATCGGTAGGTGGACCGTACTTTCACAGATGGCGCATTAATAAATAAACCAATAATAAAAAGACGTAGAGTTGTTTGTAAGAAGTAGTATCAGGAAGTACAGATCCGTATTCAAAAAAAAATTCACGGTTAGTAACCCCTAAACTATCGTCGAATGCCATAGGATATTTTTTTATAGTACATTAGTATTTCCATACGGAAACGTTTAGGGCCCTTTTCGAATTTTAAAATGGGTTTATGTTTGTGAGATTTTCACGAGAAAACATGTCTGCCGACTGACAAAATACGTAAGTATCTACGGTTCACAATACAAAAATCTATTTTGTAAGTTAAACTATTTTGTACTTTTTCAATTCACCATGATCTTAAGGAAAAATCTCAACTCATCGTTGAGAACATTATATTATCCCTATTATCAGATACTTTAAAGATTCTAACTTCACTGAGAATCTTATTACCGCCATCGTCGGTTTTAATTCCCTCTTCCTGCTATAGATGTGTGCGTATTGTATGTATGTGGATTTGAGTTCGTGTGCGAGTCTGAGACGGTATTGCCGTATGACGAAATCCGCTCTCAATTATATCCATGAATTTTAAAACGACTGTGTCTAGGGTGCGTCAACTCCTAAGGTATTATTTACGAAATTCAAACTACCGAATTAAATGGGGAATGCTTTATTTTTTTACATGTCACTTAAATAGTACACTTACATTTTTAAAGCCCCAGCTGTTAGCATTACATGACTTACATAACTATTATTCGCATACAATTTCACATTATTATAACCAATTCAATTCATACTCAATATAACAAAATTTGGCATAGTCTGGCAATAAAGCAATGATAAGAACTTATTTTATACAGATTTTGGCAAATATTTTTGTTCTCTGGCGACACTGAGCGGTAAACCAGTCAATTTGACAATACGAGAGTAGCGTCGTGCATAAAAAAAATATAACAGAATTTAATTAAAATTACGTGGTGCTTATCACTATTCTTATTTGAAGAGTAGAATTTGACTCATCACCTCTAGATAAAAAGGGATCGTCCTACTTGGCAAACAATCGTACGATCCATTAATGCAATCGAATATATCGATTAATTGCGTCAAGTGTCGATTCACACGACAAAAATAATATGGTTTCGACATAAAAGCCACCACAAAATTTCAATTACGGAGATTAGTAAAATTACTGGCCACTCGTAAGGTCGTTCGCGAATTACGACCCCTCACGATATTACGTATCCATTATCATGCCCTATTACCAAACGCACACCCATCTTTTCCCTATAATTTCCATCGTATTATGTCTACACAGAGTAGTAAGTATGGCGTGGTCAAACGGGAAACACCCATTGGCGTAGACAGAGTATAGCAGTAGACAAGTCACAAGATAATCATAATGAGACAAGGACACACTTATGTGATTCAGTAGTAAGAGTAAACGAGACAGATATATCTCATTCGCGTATGCAAACTTTTTGTCTGACCCCAACAAAACGGTACGATTACTTTGGAAACCAGACTACATGAGATAGAACTAGTTTAAAAATTACTGTCAGAGACTATTGCTATCTCACAAGGTATACGCTGACAGCGAATCTATACAAACTCTATCTATGCCCATTGGAGGAACGGAGGAGTCGCGTCATAATGCTGACTTCTGATTGGTCCATGAGCATATCATTCTTACTACTCGGTGCACGTGTACAATGTTAGTGCAACAGTTGTGTATGTGTGTGTGGACTCACTTCTTTTTGTTCTTGGGCTGCGCACGCGGCGGCGTGTTGGGTCGGCCCATGTTGAGGCCGGAATAGAGCTTGCGCTTGTCGGCCGGCTTTAGGATCTGGAACGAGCACATAAGTGTCTCGTCCACTGACATGAGGGCTCCTGGAATTGGAAAAATGGGTATTAAAATCTTGAATTTATGTATCAGTATTGTCCTCCTGCCGTTGCTCCAAATTTAAACCACTCCTCGGTGGACTAAACCAAAAGGCTAAGCCTATAAATGAATGGTAGCGAAGCTGTTATAACTGTCTTATTTTTTCCGAGTGGTCAAGCCAGTTCAGCATTGGCTCCCAATAAGCAGTATTCTGGACTTGTAAAATACTCCAGTTGGCTATTGGTAGTTATCCTTAGCACCTTAAGGCTGATTCCAAATAACATAACACAGTGATTTATATCTAGGCTGCTGAGTGGCAACCTAACCATATCCCATTTTGTTAATAGACTATGATTATCATTGGCAGCCTTGTTCCAGCCACTGCTGAGCATAGGTCTCCTTTCTTGTGTACCATGCTTCCCTGGTCTGTGCGAGTCTATTCCAGGTCTTACCCGGTATTGAGGTATTTTTATTTAACTTTATTGGGACGTTTAACAGTTAAATAAAGGTAAACAAATCGTAAAAAGGGTTTTTATAGATGACACTTTCTTGGTTAAAAATACGATAAAGCCAATTTAAATTTATTTTAGATTTTTACAATAGTTTCCTCTTTTTAACCGATTTCCCAAAACGGAGGAGGTTCTCAATTCGGTTGTATTTTTTTAATAACGTATCTTAACATACGAAGCCTATGTGTGCTCTTAACAGGCGAAAGCTTCAAGGTAGCCCGCGAAGTTCAAATTTTCTTACGTTTTTTGCAATTTGCAGGTCAGTATCATGTTCTATGTTGATCTAAATATGATTCGCAGCCGTAACAAATGTTTAATTATAGAATTATAATCATAAAAATGATCAATACAACTCTCTAAGTTCCCATTGAATGACTATTTCATGAAATCATGACATTTGACAATTATGCTAACTTTATGCAGTTGTATTGCTGATTGTAATTATTATAGATATGTAAAGCCATATTTGTTACGGTCGCGAATCATATTTTAATCAAAATACAACCTGACACTGACCTGCAAAATGGAAACATCTCAAGAAAATTTGAATCTCGCGGGCTACCTTAGCACATCCCCCTTAAACTTTATCATTTATTCTTAAACTACTCTTCGTAGTAATTGCTTGAGCACAATTTTGAGTTAGATTTATAATAATAATATAATATTTTTTGTAATCTGTCTATTTTAAAGAGCCCAAACTCTAAACATAAACTAATTATAACGTTGCTAAATTGAAGAGTACAACTGTGACGGAGCATGACAATAGAAGTGACAGGTGTTACGTTTAGTCGGTTACTTGACAGCTGTCTTGTCACGTGGTTTTTTTTGTTTACCTTTATTTAACTACCTAAACCAATGGAGTATAGTAGTGTCGAAATAATAGTTGTGTGTTAATTTGACAGAAAATTAAGAAGTACACATAGGTATTTTTAGGTATAAAAAAAGTCCCTAGAACATGTACTGACCTGCGTTATCAAATTCGCCGCAGTAGTTGGGCGCGGAGAAGAGTGTGACGAGCTGCCGCTTGGCGAAGAACTCGTAGCCGTCTTCCACGACCTGGTGCGCGCGGCAGATCAGGTCGAACTCGTGCTTCGACAGGAACTTGCCTACCACCTGCAAATAGAAACGAATATACATGAAAAATTGGGTACTTGACCTACAAGAAAGACTTCAACGTTTAATTAAATAGAGTGGGACTGGGATCAAAGCATACATATATAAACTCACGCCATCTCTTATGAGGGTAAAAAGTCAGTAACTAAGGGTGTGGTAAAGACCATCAAACTAAACAAATATCCCCGTGGGACCAAAATCACATAGCGAAAAAAAAAAACTGCTGAGTTAATCGAATAGGTATTGATGTTTTGTATGGGACAGTTGATATTTTTTTCGCGATAAAGTTATTAGTTGGTCCAATAGAGAAAGATGTTAAGTTCGATGGTCTGTACCACACCCTTAAATTTGACCACACCTTTCTGGTGCATCCTGTATACTCATTTTACTTGGTACGGACAGTTTTCCTTTCCTAAATCCATTTGGACTACACTTCTGAGGTTTTCGCAATACGGCAGCTTGTTGGTGTTCAAAACTTCAGACTACAGCTAATGACACCGCGGTCAAAATTCCCACCACTAAGCACTATTTACAAAACAGCAAAATAAAATCTTAATCTACGTGCGTTCCATCACGTGTTTTTTTTTATTGTTTCCGCATCCTAAGTACCTCCCTTCCCCCAGGTATCAAGCACGTGGTACAACACAGACTAGGGCTACAGAATCTAACACAAACACAGTAATCAGTGACAGACTGATAGTGCGTAGAGGTCAGTCATGCGGACGCGTCGTATGAAGCAGTGCACGCGCAGATAACAATATACCACGAGATCACCTTTTGAGCTTGTTTGTCTAAGATAGGGTTTATTTATTTATTTTTCTTTGAATGCAGGATGATAATTAACTTGACTTAATATCTATGGCAGTAATAATAATGATGCCCATTGACAATGGCTGTGGAAATGCATTCCTCATCAACATTTCAGCCGAAATACGTCCACTGCTGAACATGGCCTCCCCCAAGCGTCGCCACATCGATCGACATTGCATTGAGTGATTTCTATCTTTGACTTGCACACAAAACAGGAAAGATATGGACAACAAAGCTGTAAAATGATGTAGAGCTAAAAGTCAAAACAGATTGGGACGTCTCTTAAAATATTGCGCATAAATTATGTTGAAATTGAACATGTAAATTAGTTTGGCAGCTCCTAATTTCTTCCTCTATCTAGTGGTTCGTGCTAAAAAATCAACACCTATATCCGTAGTGTAGCCAGCGCTCGAAATTATCTGCTCCAATTTAGGCAGCAAAACAATGCAATGAATAGTCAATCTGCCTAGCCTTCTCTCAATTATGTTGGGGTCGAGTTCCAGTCTAACCGGATGCAGCACCCGTCATTAAAATACTATCCGGTATCCTTCCATATCCGGGGCACGTCTTCCTTACCACTATCGTACCACCCGGTCTACTCCTTGATATGCAATGGCCTCTGTAGCCCCATGCAAAATTCGGCTCCAGGGGCTAGTGCAAATCTTGGGGTTCATTCGATTTATCGAGTCTGGTTTAAACTACGCTGGGATCGGTGCATTTCATTCATTCATCAATTACTAAGTGAAGTTAAGAAGCGCAACTACCTTATTTCACACTATAAACTACATGGAACTTTCTGCAACGTATGTATTCCCTTGCCAAACATGAAAACTTATAACAGTGAGTCAGCTCAAACTAGTCTTAATTTGGCAAACAGCTTAGGTACTGCAGCATCTCGCACCGCAGCTATATAAAGCAAGCTTTCAATAGGCACGTGGAAGACTATGTGAGGCACGGATAACCTTCAAGCTGAAATATTCGACCGCCGTGGTCGAGTCATTTCGCTTTAGAATATTTTGGAGACTGTTTTATTGCTTACCGCAGTAAATTTGTGGTAAATGTTTGGCCAGGTCAAAGAAGAGTTTTGGGACGTACTCTTAAGAGTGTAGTCCTCGTGATACCACAAGTAGATATTTGAGTGCTCCATTAATGACGGGGATTAAGAGCGTTCATTCTAAAAGTTGGCAACATTGCAAATACCTGTTCTGATTAATTTGGCAATATAACTGCATGGAAATAAGAAATGTGGCTAACTAGTGAACTAAAATTATACAGCCATATTTGTTCCAGCGCTATAGAGACATGGAGCTAAACAGAACAGCATATAACTTACACGTCATATAACGACCTGTAGTGCTGGCATCACCGTTGCCAAACTTGCAAATGGTCCAAAGATTTTCTAGAACAAAAATGCACTGAACTAGAATGTTTCCTCACCTCAGTTCCGAATGTAAAGCTGACACCGCGGTCGTTCTCGCCCCAACCGGCGGTATCCTTGTCTGGGTCGGACCACAGAAGGTCGCAGAGCAAGCCCTGGTCGGGCACGTCGGTCGGCCGCATGATCCGCCGGATCTGTTCCATCGCCTGCAGGTCTGGAGATAAACCGCCGTGGCAGCAGAATATCTTCTCGTCAACTGGAACAAGAGAGAAAAGGGTTTAGTATTTGGAATTATTGGGAACATAACATAAAACTACGTCTTTTTTCCCCGGTAGGCACAGGTGTAGATATTCATAGTACGTCGCTAGTCAGTTTAAGTCCCACGTAATAGAGGGCGAGCCTATTGCCATAAACCGCACAAATCCAAACTCCGGGCTGCTACTGCGAAATTGCGCAAGATCTTTTCATTAACGGTTAAGTACGGTGATGAAGTCGGCATAGCGCCAGAAAAAACATGACTAAGGCCCGCAGTCTCAAGTGCTGTGGGAATGGGTAAACCTATAGACACAAACGTGATCCCATCTTCAAATTATATTCAGTCAAAAAGTAAAAAGTTTAATAAAAGGATAAAAATATTTTTGCACAGCTTCAGCAGTCGCGTCGCATGTAAGGATCGATTATGAGAATATTATGATTCATGAGATACGAACAGAGGGCGTCGACACCGTCTTCGAAGGTATCTTCGTAAATAAATAATATCTCGAGGGATACGGTAACCGTACTGGGGAGGTACAGACGTACGACTTGATAGAATGTTTGATCTTAAACTTATGTATGAACCACATGAATCCACTAAAATATTTACTTTAAAATTTTGAGCTAAGGCTGATCTCCTATTAGAGGTTTCTTGTGATTCCAGAGACCAGCCATCAGAAGTTTTAATGAGGATATAGTATTGTTGGTACATCAGTTTGCAGTGCTATTAAGCTTTTAAATGGACCTGATAGTATACGTTTTACAGTACCGCAAAGTTATCTTACGAAGTGACGAGTAGTAAACATAAAGGGTTATCAGCGCGCGGCCGTCCGGCGCCAAACATCAACATGATCATGCAACGATGTTTTATCAATTTCATTATGTAACTGAGCTTATGGAAAGATCCTAAGTACATTCTAGCACGATCCCTAGAAGCCGCTAAAGTGGTCGCCTACTGTCTGCATACAAATCAACCTTATATTGAAACCTTGTCTTAAACTTTATGATCAGATGTCGAGTCGAGACGATCTGAAGGGCGATCAAAATTCGAGTCTCAGGTCACCTTGCTTTAGTTTAAATACTTACACAAGAATTTAGAGATAGGTACCTAACTAGTTTTAGAAAAGAGCATTTCACTATTATGTCCCTTTGATATTAAAATTTACAAAGGATGGTTTTCGCTTGGGTAAGCATCTGGCCAACCTCTTTTAAGACCTTTCAAAGTTATTACGCCAATAGTTAGACACATCTAGATCGCCGAATTTTACAATACAGAGACCGATATGTACATAAAGTAAAAAATTAAATGGTAATGGAAAAATTGCTTCATCCTCTGACTTGACATTGCAGGGTACGACAATAAATGAAAATAAGTTTCCAATTGGGGTCCAAAATTGAAAATCGATGTACAATTTGTGTTCGCGTGCTTCTAGTAACTGTTTTGTATCGAATCAGAGCTTGGAGAGACCCTTCCCGGGAAATTGGAGCGGATGATTCTTGATTACGTACTTCGCTTTCCTAAATAAACATTCCTAGAACTCTCGACTGAACAAGAAAACAGGAAACGACAACCTTCAAAGATATTCCTAGTTTATTAAAGCAACACAAGTACAGGAGTAAAAATGTTTAAACATTTTGGCACAGCTAAAAGAAATATCTAGCTGTTAGCAAGTAATGTACAACCTGGTACTTTAATGGGCCAGAGGGAAAGACTACATGAGACGGTAAACCATTTATCACCTCCCCCAGCTTTCAACGGCCTTTAAACCATAATGCACACATGAATCGCAGGAGGAATACTTGCTAACTTCGATATTTTGGCATCAAAAATAGCATACGTTTCGGAAACATACGACTGAGCACAGATTTATGATCACGTGTTAGTGATATACGGTTTAACTATGTGCTAGTTTCAAGATTTGGTCTAGTAGTCGAACAAGCGCTAATGCTGAACATGAGGTCCTTGGTTCCTTGATTTCCAGGTCAGGCAAAGTTTTATTGGGTTCTTTTTCCATATGAAATTTCTCAGTAACAGCCCGGAGTCTTGATTTGTGCCCGGTTAATGGCATTAGGCTCGCCCCCTTATTACATAGGACTTAAACATACCTAGCGAAATGTGGGTGTACTATAGATACACATCTGCCTAACCCTTCATGGATTACAGGCTGCAGGCGTGATGTTGGTCTCTGGCCCTGACATCAAGCAATAGACAAAATCTTCCAAACTTTTATTCATTTTGACTATTGAATACGAGGCTTTTGACTCATTTGTCAATGTGTATCTTATGTAATTTTTTTGTAATGTGCGTTTAGTTTGTGCAGAATAAACAAGTTTTCTTTCTATGTTAAGTTTCAAGAATTCTAGGAACTACTCACAATCAGGGCGTAAGTCGAGTTCGAAACAAGGTAGTCAGGCAATGAAGAAACATGCTGAGTAAAAGCGTACCGACATAATCATAAACAAGAACGATACTCATGAAACTTATAGAGGACTGAAGTATATTCCTCCAGAAATGCTAAATTCATTAAGTTGAGACCTGGGAGCCGTAACAAGAAGCTTTGCGCTGAATATAGAAACCATTTTGCAAGTGAGGTCGTAGTTTAAATAAATTACTGGCGATATTGCTGGGAAGATACGCCTACGTTCTACTGCCTGAAATATAAATGCTTCGTATATAGACAATACCACTTTAGGGAACTTTAAACTATAGTTTTGGGGTACATAATCCTTTACCTCTGAGGCTTATAGGTTTTATCTGGGACAGCAAAGAGAAGGCATCTTATAACGTGGTGTTTTTGTGAATAAAAATTCGGTCGAAATTATTCATCTCGCAAACTTGATGGACAAGCCTTGAAAATTGTCTTGAAGATACTTAAAAATGCGCGTTTCTCGTACAAGATTTTCGGGAGGAGCTTAACGAGATAAGAAAGATGTTGTAAGTGAAAAGGCGATTGAAGCGTTTTTCAAGAACTTATCGAACCGATCAAGAGAGTTAACAAAGTTACGCAAGGTCGGAGACGAGAGGAGAATTTTCGGATTATTAACTTAAATTTTACCGTAAACGACGGTATTACAGAATGAATTCGTGTCAAAAGCTAATTAGCACAGATACTCGTACGCGCGACGTACACACGTTACACCTACGCAAAAGATCAATACTATCTCCTAAAATTGAGTGACATTGACGTAGACTATTGCGCGAAACTTGGGCGAGTTGACAATAGCTATGAAAGACACATTTTGAAAAATTGTTCTGGCTGAAACTGCTGGTGACCCCTTCACGTTTAGGCCTTTGAAATTCAACGAAAAACTACGTGTGTTGCAAGTCTTTAATTAAACAGGATTTGGCGTAAAACTACGCAGGTAACGCAAAAAATACTGCCTGTGCAAGCTTCAAATACGATAACGCTATCACATTTATCTGGATACGTGCCAAATCTCTTCCATCGCACCCCACGCGAAATAAATGTGTTTACGTGTGTCAAAAGTTATTTTATATATTCATATAAATTATAAATAACGGGTAATAAGTAAGGTTAAGATGGTCTAGCTAGGTTTTTAATGAATGGTTCTCGAAGTCAAAGCATGTCAATCTCCTTGTTGTGGCTTCAAACTATATTTTGCGACAGTTTTGTAAAGTTTTAGAGCAATATTAATTGCTACTTGTGAGTTGTGGATATTAGTTAATCCATCTAGATGGGTATTATCACGAAATATATAGGTACCCAACCGGTACTGGGCTCTCGTGGCGGATTACGGCGCCCTCTCACCGATAGGTCTGTGTCCCAGCAGTGGGAACATTATAGGCTGATTATGATTTACTCGGAATAGGTACTCAGAAATGTATTGCCTCTTCTTAGAACGATTTTCATTTTGGATTGTGCATGTCACGGAATTTGAATTGCCTAATCACAACATTATCGCAGTTTCCATTTATTTTTGTGAGTGGTACTCATCTGCAGGACTAAAACCTTTCACTATGCTATGTGTCGGCCATTTTGTTTAATTTAAGTGCCAGCCACTCAACCTGCGCATGCTTAAGGGTTCTATAACTGTTGACAGCACTTAAGTAGAACAAGTACGTAAAGCTCGTGTGAAAAGACCGTTTAAAGAGTCAAAGGAGATTATAGACAAGATACTCTGACCTCTAAATTGTTATTTTGTCATAAAAGATGAATCATCTGTTTTGCAAATATCACGTGCGACCGAAACACGTGAAGTATCTTCATAGATCAGTAGCAGTAACTAATGGCTACATTTACGCCGTACAACTAAATGGGATCATTTTTAAACCGAGCGTAGTATTAATAACTCTTTAGTAACAATTAGCACCGACAAGGTTGTTCTAGGAATTTACCTTCTGTAAGGTTAATGGTCTATGCTACGGTTTAAAAAAAAATCATCTTCGTTGAAGGTCATTAAAACGATTTTCAACTCCTTCTAGTTCTTCATCTACATGAAATTGTACGTAGTAGTTCATCTTCTTGAATTAATTTTGTGTTCTTGCAATTTTTCGTTTTTGGGTTGACTACATAAGTTGGGCTACCCAAAATAATGCTTTCATCAACTGCTGATCTAGCCATTTTAATATTATTTACGTCCTTCTGCAAAGCAAACATCCCGACCTAAATCATTTCAATTTAAATCGAGCGTCAGTTGATGCGTTTCAATTGAGAAGGGAGTGTATGCTAATGCGTAGGCGCCGGTTCGAATATCTGATCGACCACGTGCAAGCGCACGCGATTACGATCGATCTGCGTGCACGCTTCTAGTGTAGTTTTACGATACGTCGAATGTCTCATTGGTTTGTCTTTTTTATTTGCAATGAAGCGGCTAGTTTCATATTTCGTCCGTTATTTGGCATCCGGTTCACAGGGAACCGATGATTTTAAGTCATACATTTAAGGCTTTCTTAACTTTTATTTACGACAACTATTACAGTTGTAATTGGCACAGTTTGTCCCCTAACATCAAATAGTAATTAACGACCTCTCTGCTTAATCAGTAAGTAATTAATGGTAGTACCTAAACATTACTTACCTACATTTACAATTCATTCTCACCTGTTTCCACCTACTCACGACTTCCAGAACATACAATGTGAGCTAATTAAAGCTTCCGCATACCGAACAAGCTCCCTTGACGAATAGGCACAGACGCATAGAACAAAACGCCCAAAGCCACAACCCCGTATTTGAAACCTCCACTTTCATATTTACAATGGCGTAATAAGGTCACCAGTAACTATTTCTGTATTCCGGGGATGTTTCCTCACAACCTAATTAGGGGAAGTTTATTGTTACGCCGAATTTGGTCCTTTGAGCTCGGAGCATATTTATGGAATGATGGCGTTTTGTGATTTATATAAGTGACGTCATGTGTTGGTCAATCTGATCCTGTATTTTGCTTATAGTCAGTTCCATAGGTAAGATGAATTCCCGAATTGTTCTTCTGTATAAGTTTCAATCGAATTTATTTATGGTGCTTTGTAGCCTAAATAAAGATGCAACAAGCCTACGCAAATGCTTCCATGATCCAAGCAACTCGCAGGGTACATGCATCATATATCGCTTCAAATTTGACATTCTCGGCTCGTAAGCCCGGCGGGCGATGACGTCAGAGGCAGTAAAAGAAAGTGGCGCGGCGGGCCAGGTCCAGTGCTTCAAACGGGAGCCATACGTCATTCTGGGACGAGTTTTATTTATTCAACGGGCCAGTGTTTTTGTTTTGGTTACAATTTTCCTCTGTTTATAAATATTGATTGTACCTGAATATTTCCATCAGAGCGGAACCCAGGCGATAGTGTTTCGTGTTTCGAGACAACTTGAGCGATATTGCAAAGTTATTGAGATGAACTTCTAACAATCTACTATTATTTGGCAAACTGCACTTTCGACTTTAAAACGCATGACATAACGTCGTATTTGGACCCTCAATCTTCTATTCCTGGAAATATCGAGTCGATGAACTGAAGAACATAATTTAGATCATTGGCTGTCAATCAATCACTACGAACAGAACCGAATGACGTCAGAGCTTCAAGATTACCATCCACATACTTCACTGTCTCGCTTCAGGACTGGAGACTGAAATAGCGCTGATTTTGTCAGATGGAACTTGGAACGGTTTCCAAAACATCCAGAAAAATCAGATGTTCTTTAGAATATTGATCTCAAACTACGAATTACGAAGAAGATATCATGAAACTTACAGTAAAATTACAGACGTTTTCGAAGAATGTATCAATTTCATATGCATATAGCCCGTACAACAATGAAACATAATAGACACGGACTTAAGTCTACAGCAAAACAAGAAGCCGAAGATCATAAAGATCATTAGCAATCAATCAATTGACACTACAGACAACCGATGACGTGATCACACAGTGTACGTTGAACTGCACATGTTCAGTAGTAACTAGTAAAATTTCGAAAATAGCTGCTACTGCAACTAAATAAAATGAGTTTTCAGTGTCAAATTGTACCATGGACGTGCGGTTGACTGTATCATCCAAACGTACTTTAGTTGTAAGACGCCGTCATTTGTTTCTTTCTGGCTCGGTAACCACATATAGGAGGAAGTGGGACTCCATGCCACATGGTACGAGGTAGGTGGGTACTTCCCCATCCCGTCGGCACTTTGGACAATGACTCTCCGAGAGATAGCAGGGAGGAACAAGCGACTGTTGAGTTACGAGTCTCTATTTTGTTTGATAAGAACTCTAAATATTTTTTGTTATTCTTTTACCGTGTACTCACTGTAATACAATAATATAGATTTGCAAACAGAGTAAAATGAGGCGGAAATTCTAAAGCGGTCATGAGTCTTGGTGGCTTAATCTCAACGATTTGATGTCTAAGTAAGTAACTTCTAACCCAATGAAAGGCATCAACAGCAATATTAAAGATATAATTGAAGAAAAAAATCAGACAACACGTCGAAACTTCAATCCATTAATACAACATTTTAAAGTATCTTTAAAAATAACTGCAACCATCGACTCGATTCTAGACATCCAGACAATTCGAAAACTAGATTGGACTGCAAAATACGAGAAACAAAACAATCGAGTTCCCATAGAAAACCAAAAAGTCAAGGTGGAGATACATAGGCATACATAAGTCACACCGCATTGCGACGTATTCGTACCAACTGACCAAACAGTCCGAATTTTTTCGGGATATGAGTAATAAAACCACAAATATTCAATGTTCGAATGTGGTCCAAGGCCACCGGTGTGCCTAGTGACCCTGACGTTCATCGGGAACTCCAGGATATGGATGTTTACCCCGGCAGGAAGGGGTGTGGAAATTATCTTGAAATTGTGTGGGATGTCAACACAGCCATTTAAATTGACGTTTGTCAAGCTAAATAGACTTTCCAGATAATAACAAAAACAATATTATGGGTAAATTGAGTAAACAAGGCGAAATTAATTTGTATAACAACACCAAATGATATAGGATTAATGGAATAGGTGAGACCATGATTAAACAATATTGTCCTCGAAATTCCTTTGAGTAAGGGTACCTGACATTTAAGGTTTCAGATTTCGTAATAAAAGGTTGACTTCATTAAATTACGGATTCGGTTTGATGAGCTGTTATTAGAAATGTTTATCAAGATATTATATGAATTGTTATATTAACTTTAAATCCAATATCGGATGCCTCTAGTCACCCTTCCACTTTAGGTAAGGATAAAGTAAAACCGATTGAGACATACATCGGGAAAAGGCCAGGAACACGTGTTGGCAATTTAACAACTAACTAGAAAACAAGAGAAACTTAGTTTACGGTACCCAAACGAGCACTATCAAAAGGAAATAAGATTCCGTGCCAAGTTTTTATGGGCACTAAAACTGATTTACGTAAAAAGTACTGAAAAGCTCATAACTTGACAATGTAAGAACAATTTCGATTGGAACTTAACTACTGCTCAATCAGCCGGTACCAAATGAACGAGGACGTCCTTTCCACGTTTCCACAAAGCACACATTTGTTTAGTAAAGAACAAGGCTCACGCAGCGCTAACAATACAAATTATGTAGAGCATGCCAAAACACAAATTTCAAGGTTTAGCGAACTAAAGAATCGTTTAACTAAGAAAAATATAAATGAACCGCTTAAAGGAAAACATGATGAAGTAATAATATTTAATGATTCAGACACTATTTTATATTATTGTAGGTTCAAACAGAATTTGATAAATGGAACAAACTATGGTAGGCACAGAGAATCCTAAATTAGTTCTGACTTCTAAACTTGTACACATCTGGAATCCTCGGGCATAGCTATTAATGAAATCACCTTGTACAATCACAGTACTTTTTAAAGATACCTTGTAATATATCTCAATTCGTCTGTTTACAGCTCATTACAGAGAAAAGATCCATGATAAACATAAACGTCTCCCCATTGGTTCAATCGCCATTAACGTCAGGATTTTAAGCAGATACGCTGCTCGACACGTGACAAATGGACGATCAAAATCCTATAAAATCAACGAAACTACGTAACGAATAAGCTATTTCTTCTTCGGTTGTTGTTTTGAGGAAAATTTTAAACTCAACCCTATAGTTGCATGATTTATGGGCAGCAAGAGATGAATCATAAGATTATAAGAAGTACGCACGTGCACGTTTTGGTTTGAAACATTGTGCAATACTTGTTTAGATTTATCGAGATGTTAGATCAAAACTGTGGATTCAGCACGATTCGCAGCAATATTAATGTTCAGTAAACAACGAAATTAGGTTACAGTTCGTTTTAAATCTAGAATTTAGACTATGCTAATATATATGAAATGAAAAAAAAAAAAACAAAAAAATTCAAATAAAAAAAAAAAAAAAAAAAAAAAAAAAAAAAATTAAATTCAATTTAATTTTTTTTTTCAATATATATATGACGACTCGACATGAGTTTTGATTGACAACCCGCTTTGTTCAGGATCCGAAGCTGTTTTCTTTTGGCTCTAGACTAGACTCAACAAAACGCTATAGATTTTTCACTCAATGCAAAGTTGAGATTTTTTTCCAAGATTTGCACTGATGTGGTAAAGACACCGTAGTATGAAACCCAAAGACCATAACATCAGAAAGCGAATCTATTGTTCCATAGAGATAATATAAACAGAGAAGGATATGAATAACAATTTCTATATTTATCGCATAATAGCATATCTAGAACGAAGAGAAAAGCCATTTCCTTGGGATGTTTGTTGACTGATATACAAACATGAGTAACGTTTGTTCTTCCACCCTGTCTTAATGGCTGTCTTAGTAATTAATTATCTACATTACATATAGTGTTCGTAGCTAAGTATCAATCTTGCCTAGCGAAAGTTACTGAGGAAGATATTATAATGCTGAATTTCGACGCTATAGACATTTACCGACAACAAGAGCATAATCTAGCTTGTTCAGTTGCTTTTAGTGATGCAACCATTGATATATAAATGCAACGAATACTACTTTTACAAATACGAATACCGATTTTAATATTCGCCGAATACGACTACCTGATTCTACTACAGCTGCACGCATTTATTAATCGAAGAAGGTGAAAGGAAACACGATATATACATATAAACTAATCATTAAAATTAACATAGATACATTTTTATTTATAAAAACAATATGTACTTAGTTGCAGGTTTTTTGGCCACAAACGAACCCTTTTTCCTGTCTGTATATTTGCTGCTGTTGAAAATAGCCTTTCTGAGGCCACTGTGGAAGATTTTATCGAGGAATATTTTCTTGCAACGCAATATCTATATGGGCTTGCTAGGAAATCAATAATTAAGACGAATGTCATGAAAGTATTCGGCGAATACGAATATTCTTATTCGTTGCACCACTAGTTGCTTTGACTTCAAAGACAGAACAAACCAATGTAGACACGACAAGCATTGATTCGTCTCGTACTAATGGTGTGTGGGTTTGGATATAGCAAAGTAGACAACTACAAATGGCAATTTATACTAGAAGGTAAGGTTTCATTCTCTTTGATATCGCACTTCACTTATCCTATATTCCTAGGGATGTATGTCTTCATTATTCGAGACAGACTTATTTTCGCTCAGCAGCGATATCCGCGGGAATTCAATTAAGTACAACATAAGGTTCTGCCATTATTTTATTATCATCTCCTTTTCTCTAACCTTGGAATTAATATATTACCCAAAAGGGACCCCAAGAGAGTCCATAATTATTATCTCCAAAAGAAATGATGTCAAGACCTTGATCATAAGAATTATATAAAAAATGAGTACGCCACGGTTAGCTATCATATTTAATAATCTAAAGAGACTTGGCGCAATTAGTGTACCGGCCAAGTAAAAATAGCTCGGTGGCTTAAGTAAACATCCTTTTACGTCACCGTTTCAGGGACAACTTTGCAAAGAAAACGCTTTCACGTAATTGATCGCCTACTTTTTTTTGTATTTCGTTTTTGTTTAGGTTTTAGAGACTATGCCTAAACTACGGCGTTTTTCATTACTATAACTATTATTTTTTAGGCTCTTACTGCTCTATTAAAAAAAAAGTATTAAGTTTTACTTGATGTAGTTTGTGTTTGCACATTTTTCCTCAGTAAAAGCATATTTTTATTAGTATCTACTATAAAATACAACCGCCGCACGCCGCAGCAAAGTTTTCAGACAGAGTTTTGGCAAGCGTTCTTTATATTTTGCTTTTAAGCAGAATCTCTAAAACTCCCGCGAACACTTGCTTCACAGGTGTTTCAAAAGTTTTTCTATTGTCTTCTCTACATTTCGCAACGCTGCGATAAACTCCTCATGTTTTATTCACAGTATAAAAAATACATTTTGTAGTCTGCGTTAAACCAACGTTTAATGTAGCTCTTGAATAGACACACGGATTTGAATATTGAAAATAAAATTATTTGCTGAAATCCACGTGAACATCAATCAAACAGAGTAAGTGTTATCTTCGATCTCAATCATGGAATCGGAGCAAAAATGATGACGACGACGCCAAAATAGCGACAGAATATTTACTATGGCCGCAATTTCGTTTCTCGTTGACGTGCCGTTCACGGTGCGGTGGACGAGCACAGTACGTCAGACTTCGTCGCGAAAATAACGTGGTGGGTATTATAGGTCTATCATGGTACAGATATGTAAATTCGTATCCACCGTAGTCACAAAATAAGCAGCAACAGAAGGTCTGATTCAAAATACGAGCAAGTAGCAGATTTGATGCGTGTGAGTGGGCTTGTGAACGCATTATGTGAAGTAAACAAATGGGGAGGTAATGTGTTTGCGAACGTGCGCGACGATGTGTATCAACAGTTAGCCGTATATGTCCACATAATCACATGTCAATCTGTACTACGCCGTATGATAGGACAGCAGAAAACGTCATGCTTATCATTTCGCTTATTGATAACCCTTTAGTTTCATGGAGTGTAACTTCTGTCGCTTCTATGTCAAGGAACCCATTCGTGAGGAGTGGGTGTCTCCACCCCGTTCCTTCCGATGTGTTGCAGTAGCCGACTCGTTTTCAAGACACGTGACCCAGATACTGAATACCGTATGAAGACGTTCCATTCTGTAGTCTAGACTCTTTGTGTCAATTAGAACAGGGCTTTGAATTGTGTTGAATTCTTGGGTAAGATGTTATGTCTACATTTTAGCATTCGTTTTATCTCACCATAACGTATTTTCTGCATTAACTGGCACTTAGTATGAGAGCATATGTAAAAACATTAGGTTTTTTGGTTACTACTATCATCATTACAGCGTCGTTCTGAACAATCCCAATGGATTTGTTCGTAGAGGCATAATTATCTATTAAACCGATACCAAAATCTGACATTCTTTGTAATATCTGTTTACCATGTGGGCTTTTCACGACACTAAAGGGAAATAGGGTGGAAGACTTCTTAGTGGAGGACGCAAGACCACTTTGTAAAAGGTTGTCCTCAATTCTCCTTAATGACAGTCTTGAAAGGAACCTATTAAAGAATGTAATATGTGTAATATTATAACATTTGGAATGTATGCTTCCGAATCCATCCGCTTGTTTAACATTTGCAGTTCATTTCATATTTCTTTATGGGTGGATATAATTAGAAATGTTTATTGTAAAACATCATTATTTATGTAGTACGGTCGCTGTTTGTTTTGTGGAAGGTTAACATTGTTTAATGCCCAAGGGAAAATTCGTATGTGTACCTACATCTAAAAGTAGCAATTCTATTATTATTTAACCGATTTCACCTAATTTTGTTTCTTATTTATGTGTTTGATAGTGTTGTCTTCCCGATATATGTTTTTCAGTTTCCTTGTTATCTTTTGAAATCTTTAATTTCTTCAGTAAGTATATTCAAGTCACTAAAGATCGATTAGTTTTGTGCCCCTTTTCTATTAGGATGGATTTTAGATAGATGTCTTATTAGCGATTCTACATAAGACAGGATAATATATTTCCCTAACCTTCCGCAAATTACCTTCTTAACTATTTACAGAGCAATACATACAGCATTCTGCATTAATGATGTGATTATTTATTAAGTAAAACCTTATTTAAACTTGAGAATGATAACGTCACGTCATAAATATTTAAAAGGTTTTCTTTACAACCTTGGTAGTTTATGTTTTTAACCTTGATTGATAAGAATCCCGCCGAATTAGTTGCTTATCTACTTTATCAGTATGTGCGAAAAATGCCTAGCCTACCTGTGTTATGGAAACATAACGTCAAAATCTACACGCAGAATTTATTGATCTCTTTAATTTTTTTTACAATCATTGTTGTTCAATTCGTGAACAACCTAAACATTGTTTTGATAAATTTGGTGTAGGCGTAGGGGACAACAAAAAACGGGTCCAGAACTGACGTACCTATGGACATAACTTCTCATGTGTAGATGTGTATAGAAATCACAACAAAGGTCGTGCACACACAAGTAAGGAGGGATGATAACTCGAATATCTCAGTGGATACTAGAGCGTTTGTGTAAATATTTCTCCTGCTAACAAGATCGTCCTCGTTAAACAATGGCAGGGTCTCGAGGCCCAAGTGTCTACACGATGTTACACTCAACAATATTATGAACTTCATTTAGGCCTTTGCGAATATGGATCCGTGAAGACTACACACTCACTGAGTTGACAAGGGATACGAAAATGCAAAGATTTTAGCAAAGCGAAGAAATAGATGCGTTTTTGTATAAGTTGTCGCCTATTAGAGAACTTGAATCAAATTGTGTGATCAATTTCAGAGCGGAATCTAGACGTGTTTCAACAGGGACTCCCATACAATGCAGCTACGGATGTGAAATTCCGGTTGATAGTACCGTACCATGGGGATTTTACCTACTTAATAATGTAATTCTAACATATTTAAAAAGCCGGATCTATTTGATTACGTACAGCAAAGAGATGTTCTAACAGGCATCTGGTAAAAATCCCTGAAATTAGCCATGTGTTCTCTCCACTCTTTTAAGTTCTCAATTTGCGATTACAATGGCATTAATTCTCCATTGTAAACGATGTTATTATAAAGGTAACCTTTTCTTAAAATCTTTAAAAACGAGATCTGTTTTTTCGGCATCAATTTCAATCTGTGGTGGTCAGGGACAGCCGATATTAAATACGCTTGAAGGTTGTTATGATAATAAAGTGTATTTATTTTTATTTTTGGCACTTACTTTTTCTATCATAGTTTTGCTATTTCGAGAACTTTCGTAAATTTGTTACTAAATTCGTGTCTAGAGTACTTAAGTATCAAGCTTAATTTTCAGATTCGTTGAAGGACCAATCAGAGTCTGAATACATATTTCTTTAGCGAGAGAGCCTTTGAGATTAATAAAGGGCTCCGAAATTGGAAGGTGTTCGATATTATAATATTTCTCATTAAATCATTGAAGGTTTACAGCCTCGTTTCATTTTTATTGCTCTCCGTTTTGCACATAGACTCTGCCTGCGATAATTATGTAATTTTTAACAAGCCTTGCGACCTTTTATGAGCTGACCTTTTTCGGAGACGGCCATATTTTCATGCTTGGATTCGCAAATGAAAGTAGATTGCAATTTTGCTTGAATTCATTCAAATTTTAATTTGCGTACTTTTTTGGAAACCTAAAGCCGTGAAGTTCAACAAGCCATTCAATTGTACATAGCTCGGTTTTTACTACACGACCTTCTACCTAACCCACGCCTGTCAACAAAACGAATTCAAGTCATATCAATACCGAATCCTACACTGTTGAAGTTCATTGTTCTAATGTCAAAAAATTGATAACGTCACGAGTGCTGATAGTTCGATGGCATGTCCGCACGTGAGTCCAAAGAAGCGTGGGTCGATTACAGGCTTGATCGAAGCATTTCGGAGAAGTTACGCATTGATACGGCTAAGCCACAGACCCGCGGTGTTTTGATTTTACGAGCGTATCGAGTCAGACGAATTTGAATCGATATGAGACACCATGTTGGGCTGAAGTTTAGACTCTCGAATACGAATTTTAATCGATATTTGAGTACAGAAAGACTCACAATTTCGGTTGACGTTGGATTAAAATAAGATCTTTATAAATAGGCGATCTTTACATGATATTGTACTTCGTTTTTATTTTTATCTTCGTGTTATCGGGATCAAGAGAAATGTTGACATTCAATTTCCTGTTTCAGATAGGATCTGAGCGAAAGGTCATAGGTACTCAATTCTGTTTGATATCACATTTAATAAAACATAAATTGTGTACTAAGCTTCTGCTTAGCTTAGTTCGGAGATATAAATAGCTGATATTGTATTTCATTTGATGAAAATAAAAGATTCTGACTTCCTTCCAGTATTTTCTTACCTTCCAAAAAATTTGTTCGATGTAAATCTACATAACAAACATTGTTCTATTGATTAAATCTACAAACCATAAAAGGAATGCTTTAATTACTTGACTACCTTTCTATGCCAAGGTTCCCTTCACAAGCAGTTTTTCCCCTAGTCCTCGCGCGTTACAGCCTAAGTTAACCCAGTTTTTGTTGCAAGCGCGGCAAGTTGCCTAACCTAGTTTTTGCTCCAAGTGTGGTTGTAAAGAGCCTAGACAGTGTCATAATCAGATTGTCGTGATGAACTGATGGACTCTTTGTGGTTGTCCACTCGACTGTGAACTATTTGTAGTAACGATTGACATCGATAAAGGAGACTACTAGTTGTGTGATTGCGTAATGTCCATTGGTTTTAAATATTGTTGCCATATTTGTTATAGATACAGGCGTCAGGTTGCAGAAGACTTTGGGAAGGGGCCAAAGAAGTTCTTCCTGATCCTAGTTTAATTGAAACGTCAGTCGAGTGGTCTACGGAACTATTTTGGCACGCGATGGGTACAATATAACTGTGTAGACAATTTTTTTGTAATGCGAGCAATAGCGCATGATTGGGTATGTCTAATATAAGGAGATGACATCCTATATATATCAACAAAAAATCTGAACAAGCGATATTATCAACTGAACTGCAACAAGACTACAGATGTTGAAAAACTAGTGGGATTAGAACAAGACAAATTAAGAAAGAACAATAAATCAAGCGTAAGACCAGGTCTATATTGTCAAGAAATTGATGCCAATTAAATTATAATAAAAAACCCTGTATCATTTAACAGATGCATGTAAGCAACAATGTCTGTAAAACCTGGGAGCCGCGAAAATAAACGACCAACGAGTAGGTCCATCTGCTTACGGTACGTACTGCACGCGTAGCATGATAACATGATTTTGTCGACGGAAGAATAGACAAAATGACAGATAAACAATGACAATCTGTCATTTTGTCTATTCTTCCGTCGACATAACCAGTTTCAATAGTGGTCCTCCTAAGCGTGCTGGATGATGGCCAAGCGTAGTGAATTCTAAGGTTTTATTGTTCAAACTGATGATAAGGGAATTAATATTATACCGTATTTTTGGAGAATAGTCAGAGAGGTTATTTCTGTCTGACAAAGTCGACGAAATCTGAGGAAATAATTACTGTCCCTTTTCTCGATAAGGACAAAATTAGTATACACACAACACATCACATAACTCGCGAAATGAGGGTGTACTATAGGTACACCTCTGCCCAACTCTTAGGGATAACAAGGTGTGGTGTTATATTCAAAATAAAATAAATATAACGACTTTTAATCAGTTCGAATGCCTTCGTCTCGGGTCCGCTTTGCTGGAAGACCAGAGAGACGTATTCATTTGTGAGGAGTCAGAATGAATCATGACATAAATAATCCCCACGAAGCAGATAATTTTAGTAACATACATGGCAAAGTTAAAATGAAAGGACCAGAATGTAAAATGACTAAAGTTTCGGGTCCACCCAAGGGTCAAGCATGTCGCCCTTAGCCACTGCAGCTGACACATTAATTTGTTTAATTTTCTCATTTCTATTCTAAATAGAATATCTAATAAATCCCGGGGAGGGAGATGACGTAGCTTGGTGCGGACAAGAAGGCACTTTCTATTCCATTGATCTTGATATCGCTTATCTTAGCGTTGGCAAAGACCTTTCTAATGGCTGGATTATATTTCATAAGCCTAACTGAGATATAGACATGATGTTGAATATAATAAGTTAATATCTATAAAGAGTTATTGGTAATATGTCGGCAATCCATTGAGAGGATGTAGGAGGTCATTTACAACCAATTGACCCCTTGACTCCTATGCAAATGCCGATAATTTTAGACTAATTTTATATTTTATTCATTTTAAAATATAAAATGTCAAATTACTCGAAAATTGTTGACATTTGCAAATCATTTGGTTGTAAATGACCTCTCCTACATTCCCTTACTGGATTGCCGACAAATTAGTAATAACCCTGTATATTATATTATCTTCTTGTAATGTACGGATGTATAAGATACGTTTGGAATGTGCTTCTGATCTATCTAGACGACTTATTTTGATAAGATATTTTCTTGATATAACAAGAACAAAGGACTTGCCTGTTAAATAAAATGATAGGTGGATGAGGAAGTATTATTTCTAATATGTTCTTCTACATTTCTACAAAAAAAATAATGAAAAGAAAACTGTAAGTACCTAACCATAACATGATATAAAAATAAACGTGAATATTTTATTTTGCTAGAATACATCCGTATTCTATTTCCTCGCCCACAGCGGTTTCTGCGGAGTTCTTTTGGAATGATACGAATGAAAATTTTATAAAGGCACCTAAAATTACAACAGTGGTTCTTGGATAAGCAATCCCAATCAGGTAAAAAATTGTATGAATCCCAATAAATAAACGTTTATCCTAGGAATATCACAATCATTAGAAATGATTATTCCTCGAAAGGTTACATTGCTCAACCTTTTAGCAGACCGTTTTAGGTCAATTCAAAATGGCCAAGAAAAATCTTCAAAGAAAGAAACCTTACTAAAACCATGTTATTTATTTTCCCTGAGGCAACGTGACCCAAACGCTTCTCAGTTCTGTCCGTTGAAAATATAAGTTGTTTGTTATCAAAATGGCTAACTTTGGACAAACAACTGAGGAAGCAGAACTTGGGCATGGCAACAGTTGCCTGTCCATTCTTGTTTTTTCAACACGAACCGTAAACAAGGTTGATTGCGAAATTAAAACTGTATTTTTTCTGTACTATGGTTTTACAACGAAAGCCTAAGGGGAGGAAAATGGGTTCCAAGAATGCGTAAAATTGTATAAATTGCGCCGAATTTCGTATGGAAAGCAGGCTTAATATTCTCCTACACAAACTAATTTCAAATTCTCCTGTATGCGATACGCACTGTTACTTTAACTAAGCACCTCTCCCTTTCAAAGCTGTATTACTTCTAGCTCAATTCCTTCACGTAACAAACTGGGCTATCTTCTTCATGGGAATTTCGTTAGACTGTTTCTATAAAAATAGCGCATTACAAGTGATGTAGCCTTGCAGGTCACGTGAGTCTGCCGTCACATCTGCCACGCGCTAGACCGATTTAGCCCAGGCTAACCTTAAGAGGCCTTGAACCTGTCCAAGAACAGATGCGTTCAATTAATACCGACTATATGTAACGCTATATTGTAATCAACACGTTACTCCAATGTTGTTATACCTACTGAACTTTTAAGTTGATTGTTAACTTACGAATAACATTCCACATTTCCACTGTTATTGTTAGATTTCCAAAATAAATGTTAGGGGTATATACATGGAAGAACATAAGTAATTTATGATTAATAAATGTTTATACAATTAGGAATGTATGGGAGGACGAATAACACTTCTACCGAGCATAAAGTCAGCAATTCTAAGTAATATCTTGAAATGGATGGCAGGTTATAAAACGACGAGCCAAATGCATACAAATGGAACACAATTTCGAGAGCAATTCGGACATGTAGAGCCATTTTCTTGGCTATTCAGAAGCTGACACGAGAGATGAAGGAATAAAAAACTTTTTTGCCGTATCCAATATTGAGTAAAAGACCTCGCGCACTAGGCGGCCGCGACTCCGGCTAGGTGCACGAAATCCCTAAAGCAGCACTAACGCCCGATTTTACTAGCACTAGGCATGCGTTCAGGCGTCGCCTAGTCGGCCTTGCCTCGTGAAACGGGCATTACCTAAATAGGGCCACAAATCAATTAGCCAGAACAGGTACTTCTAATCTTATCAAAACTAGTCACACCTCAAACAAACATTCACTGAATCAATTACTTTTCTATCTGACCAATTCTATTACCGTCTTGTGGACTGGGTCAGATTATCTGATGTTCCGAGGGTTGATTGAAGGGTACGATAAGGTGACAGCAAAGTCGACTGAGGCTCGAATTTGTAACTATTGCTAATTTTGACAGAAGTATTTGACTAAACAATATTTATTGGACGCGCAAATTAAACTAGTTTGGGAAGTTTTCAAGGACGCCTAGATCAACGGAATTAGTAAATTGAATTAATTTCCGTATACAAACATTTTTACGATAGTTGAAAATATTTATCTACAATCAGAAAATCTTAGTCGTAGAAGTAACCAAAATTCTTCGATACCTGTAACGGAATTTATAAATGTTTTCCCTAGTTTAAATTAATCATGATCCTGTAGAACTATCCCGAAAAACATCTGACACAGGCAAATGAACAAGCACTTTTATTCATATACCTTCCACTTTAAAAATCTCCCTCGACGAAGGGAAAATAGGCGTCGCCGTGTAACATGCAACGTAGTACCTACTTTACCTACTACTCTATCGAGTGACGAGAGGCCTTGAACTACGCTCGTAAACAAGCCAACAGTGTCAAATAATTATGATCCCTTGGACCTATCCCAAAAAGCCCCGTCACAGGCGAATGAACAAGCATTTTCATTAATAATGATCCCTTCACACCCAACGCTAAAATACTCCCTCAACAAAGAAGTGTCGATCGACAACAGAGATAGGCGTCGCCGTGTAACAGAGTACCTACACTCCTCTAGGTAGTGACAAGAGGCCTTGAACTACGCTCGTAAACAAGTCAACAGTGCCATCTACACTTACATTTTATATCTGCTACCCATTACCTAGATTACTTGGTAAAAGCCGTTGCCGTTTATACGCGCGTTGTCTACGCGTTTTGTGCCTTGAATAGGCAGCGCTAGTTGAGTTTGCAGCGCGTCTAAGCGCGTTATCATCATCTGCCCAGCCTTTTCTCAACTATATTGGGGTCGGCTAGTCTAACCGGATGCAGTTGAATAAGCGCGTCAACGGCAACAAAACGCCGTGTGCCTTTAAATTAATCATGGCTTCTTTGATATACTGCCTGATATTCTGTAATTTGTGGTTCTGCTGTCAAACTGCAGCTGAAAGTGCGTGGGAGTTTGTTGCGCTACTTGTTCTTCCCAGCTAAAGCACAAGGAAGTGGTGAAGGGTGGGCGTTTTGGGCGATTGTCTTATGTAATTTTGACTTTCGAAAAGTGCTGATCCTCAGCCTAGTTTGAATAAATGACTTTTGATTTTGAAACCTCATTTCGTATGTTGTGATCGTAATAACAACAGCCAATGAAGTCACTTCACATAAGATTGAATTTCACCAGTTTCTAAAAGTATATTGAATTAAATCTGCTTTTAAAGCTTATGCCAAGTGATATGATTATGTTTGTTTCGACGACTCAATTATTGCGATTACGGCATAAGCCCGCGGGGGTAGTAGTCGGGTAGGTTAGCCGGGGTAGCCCACGTATTTCCGTTTTTCTAAATTACAAATAACGGAAGAAAATTTCAATTTCGCGGGCAACCTTAATGTATCCAACTGCGGACTGCAGTTTGGCTGCGTCCAAGTCTAAATTAATTACTGTGTTCATCAGGCTTATAGAAAGAAACCGCTCTGTCTGTAGGTATGTCACTCGGAAAAACCGAAGCTATTTTATATTCATCCTATACTATTAAACGAACAATTTTTGTGATCACGTTCTCGAAAACGGCTCTAGGGATTTCGATGAAAGTTGCAATTTATATAGGGGTTTACGGGGGCGAAAATCGATCTAGCTAGTACTCATCTCTGGGAAAAATCGTTTTCTCCGTATTTTCACCACAGCAGGCTTCGGTCACCCAAAGTTTAGAACAAGATGGCTACCTTAGAATAATGATATGGCAGCATGGAATTAATATGTACTGTCATGGCAGCCTGAAATTAATTTGTACTATACTTGGATTAGTATGAACTTACCTATACTATTAAATGAACATTCTCTTTTCATCAGAGCAGAGCTCGGTCGCCCAGGTACTTTATCATAATATATGACATACTATGTCGTAAAACATAGGTTACCTAGGTCGTAATAAGCCATGAACTATGCTCGTAAATCCATCAGTCGAGTCAACCTATTCTGCATTATACATTTGCTTGCCATTATCTAGATTACTATGCTTATAGGGCTAAGTCGAGCTTGTACTGCACAATAAATCAAGTCTCTGCTTATAAACTGCAACATTAAAGGGTAGTTTTTTTTGCGATTTGTGGCTTTTCTTGTCCTTTAACCTCAGTTGGTCTTGAAGAGTCTTTAAATCCTTGCACGAAACTGCATATAAAAATAAAACGGTAAGACTGACAGACGACATCTTTTTCCAAAATCTGTTCCTAAATGCAGTTAAAAATTACTCAAAACTTTAAGGACAATCTCCCATGAACGTTTTTCTATACCTACAATGCTTAAGATACCTGCCCTTACCGCTTCGTTTACAAAATCTAACCTGTATAAGAAGCCAGAATATTGCGACTTGAACAACCGTTATTGATCTTGAAAACTTACTTCAAATGTCAAATATATATGCTGCCCTCGAAAAGTTCAGGGTAGAGGAGGCGTGTTACTTTGGTGCAAATAATACCTGTCGTTTACACGTTTTCACTTTCACACGGTATTTATACCTATATATATATCGTGGGTATATAGTAAATATTGTATCCCGAAGCTATCTAAAAGTATATGAGGTTATTTTAGATATACACGGGTTATGTGACCATTACGGATCCCCAGGACCGTTCCAATGTGGCGGTCCGTGGAGGCTTATACTCTGTAATGGATATTACTGGCAGAAATTGCTGGATATTAGGTCCTATAAATTGTTATTGCGCTGAAAATAGTAAATTCACTTAAGCTCATAAAGGTTCGTAGAAAACTAATCCTGTAAATTGACGGACAACCTCGTTGGGCGCGGAATAGAAGCATGTTTTAGGTAAGTAACAGAAAATTGCAACAATGTTATGTAATACATACTGAACTGAATATGGTTGATTGAAAGGAAGTAATGTTTCGATCTGTCTTCAAATGCAATGCCCTTCGAAGCTGTCAATGTCAAAAGCATTGGAGTACTAACTGAAGTACGTTCCTACATTGGTAACACGATTAAACCTTAGGCTATCGAGGTTTTTCATGATCTGTTATTATTTTGCGACAGTTTTGTTTATATAATTGATGTTCTTCTCACGATCGTGCTAATCAGTCGGAAGGATACCTACGGTTCTAGGACTTCTAGGTCAAGTCATTTCAAGTACGATTCTTGATCTTTATATTGATTTATTTGATTTCCTTAAAAGTCAACAATGACGTGTTAAAACTAATGTTATGCAGGTCTGCATACTTTAGAATGTATACGAAGGTATCCATTCTAATGTTTGCCAATATCCTAATACTAAATAGATTATGGTTATTACTTTCAGAGTAGAACTGAGTAAATTTTGTTAGTGCTAATTCCAATTTCGTGGGAAGTTCTTAAGAGTACCCACTTAATAATAATTTTAATTACCAAAGTAGGTCACAAATCTCAAAGCTTAAATGTAAATTTTATGAATATCAAGTAAAATTCCCTTTATTTTACGGAAAGATATATAAAACAAGTTTGATTTACGATAAGAAAACTAACTCTTGCCATTAAGTATTAATTTAAATTTTCTTATTCATACAGTATTCCTTGGCAGTTAGAGTTCTCAGAGTTTTTTTATTGCTTTGTTGTGTTAATCCGGCTTTGAGCAGCTCTTAGGTATAATTATGAAAGATAGCGTGTCTGTTCGTTTGTGTTCTTATTGAAGGCTGAAGGTTCTTCCTTATCAGTCAAGCTAGTGTAACTGTCACGATTTACCGAAGTGTGTTGGTGACGTCGCATTTCTTCTACACGTATAGGTTGACAGGGTCGTGTCACGCTTCGTGATTTAAAAGGGTATCTTCTTATGTATCTTCCAAACATACATAAACTCACGACTTCTGCGCTTGGAGGTAGGCAGAAACTTATACTAGATAACCATTTGTTTCGTTTACGTTCATACATCAGCACCCCAGTTTCGTAACACACTTCCAATCACAATCCGAGAGTTCTGAAAGATATTGCTAATCCATTGGTTTGAAAAATTCGTCTGCTCAACAACGCGCAACCCCATTGCGATCAATTGTGTGGTCTAAAAGCAAATCCGCCACTGTTGGTCTAAAATTAGACCAACAGTGGTGGATTTGCTTTTGGACCTCACAATTATTGTCATTTTATGTGTGTTATCCAATTACCCCACAAGTCATACATGCACGCCGGCTGCGAGTATGACCAGCACATGTAGTATGACAACCCTAGAAAAGGGTTTTCTACGTGTTTTGTCGACGGAAGAATAAACAAAATGACAGATTGTAATTGTTTATCTGTCATTTTGTCTATTCTTCCGTCGACAAAAACTGTTTCTATTGTAGTCATGCTAAGCGTGCTGTAGGTAATTAGGTATGTTTAATACTGGTTTATCTCAATATTTAAACAAAAATAATAAAGAATACTAAAGAGACATTCCTTACTTATCGGTTGAGAGCAAAAATGACGAAGCATTTAAGATTATGTCTTGTCCAGAGAAGAAATAAACTCCCCACTCGAAAGTACCTAACCTAAAATATTCGTCTACCCTCCATTTACGACCATTTCCACCAATCAGGGCTGCCAAACGTCCGATTCTGCGCTGGGATGCACTATGTTGTATTCTCAATGCTCGGCTCAACACCGAGAGTTGCAAATACAGTGCGCGACATAAAATCGTCACGTTAAAAAATCACCCGCGTGCCAAACTGGGCTTTACTGTATTGCACATAGTGGTTCGTTATGTAGCGTTTCGTATGCGCACCACGGGGAGGAAATCGAAACGGAGAAACGTGATCAGCCCTAGAGAAAGTGCGGTATATTTTTGGGTATATCTGGGATTTAAGGGTTCCGGAACTGTATACGGTGGAGTGTGTGGGCGTAAAGGAAACTTGAATGGGGTTATCGTTTTCGTGATTCGAAGCCAAAACAAAAAGTGGAACAAACTTTAAAACATGGCCAGATGCAAACGTAAGGTGTAACTATTTAATGCTATGTAAAAATGTACTTGAAAACAGCTAGAAGAATTTTGAAAGTAAAATCAACTAAAGTATGAAAATCAATCAACCTGCTTAGCCTTTTCCCAACTATGGTGGGTTCGGCTTCGAGCCTAACCGAGTGCAGCTGAATACCAGTATTTATATGGATAGACTGACCTATCTGACCTCCACAACCCAGTTACTGAGTAACGCGATACCCCTTGGTTTTCAGACATTTGGGTTACTTACTACCCGTATCGACTGTCAAAGATCTACGAATGACAGCCGGGGCGATTATTTCCGCAAGCATCGTCACATGACTGTCCGTATGAGTAAGCAATCGATTCTGAGAAATCGAATATCCTGTTTTTGTAAGACGTCTCGGCCGAGCGACTCGAAACAAAAACACTACTTAAAGGAAAATAACAGTAATCGATACTCAGTTATGCTGTTAGTTTTTGTTCCGATAAGTAATTTAATCAAGAGTTTAAATAAAATCAACTTCTCAAGCTCAGTCAGAAATAGAATTATATTAATTATTAGAACTTTACCTTTGGGAAAACGTCTTACGAAAATGTTAATTCACCAAAGAACAGTCGTTTAAGTAAAGCAATAAATATAAGCAATTCACAAAATTATATTATACTTACATCTTAGCAATTCAGTAACAAATAACTCCTGAGTTAGAATATTTCGCGTTTCGCCTCATACTCGTATGAGGCGAAACGCGAAATATCAATAAACCGACAGAAATTGGATTGAATTGGGGGAAATTCAGGGAACCCAATAGCGGAGCACTATTGTTTCACGTTTTAAGAATAATTTATTTCTCTTTCGACATAAACTGTATTGATCTCTCATTCACTTTCGAAATGAGGTCATGGTGGTAAAGGGAAGAGCATATTCAATAGGAAACTTCACAGTTCAGTGGGTTCAACAAACTCGTTTGACAGCAGTAAGCCTAGCTTGCAAAACAACTTTTGTCTAACGAAATTAAGCCCGGCTTTTACCAGAATCCGCCTATACAGGCCGAACTCACGTTTAATTGCGTCGCCGAATTAATGTTCCAGAAAGCCTGACACACTTTCGCCATGAAAGACTACAGATTAATCATATCTTTAGGTCCTGGCTGGGACGAGGCGAACTTTCGCTACAATAGGATGATGCCAGGGTAAAAAAAAAAAGGAAATTCTATTTAGTCCGTCAGTCAGATAATAAAAAAATATTAGACACGTATTTTTTGCTGTATCATATTAATAAAATTCGACTTAGATAAAACGGATTAAAGTTGGAGACAGGGCTCGCTGCGTCACAAGCATAAAATCTACTTAAAAGTGACGTCATACCACATTTTAACTCAATGTGTCGCTGTAATATTTGATTACGTCAAAAAAGACAAAATACGTGTCCAAAATATATTAAAAATCAACCTGCACGCGTAGTATGATATCCGTAGAAACGGGTTTTCTACGGGTTTTGTCGACGGAAGAATAGACAAAATGACAGATTGTGATTGTTTATCTGTCATTTTGTCTATTCTTCCGTCGACAAAACCCGTTTCTATACTGGTCATGCTAATAGACCATAAGGACAAAAACATTTTTTTTGCCGTCATTCATCCCTATCCCTACTGGAGCGTGGCAGTCTTAAATGTCGCAATGGTACCTCTGCGACACGTTTTTAGGAAAGACATTAAAAAGTAATTATTTAAATGGGTTTAAAACGTGTCTGTTTGCTGAAAATTTTAGGATGGCAGTAGAAAGTAACATCTGGTCTAAAATGAGTTATGAAATTAAGCTTAGTGTTTTTTGAGTGGTTTAAAAAAGCATGTCGTTGCATATTTTTTTAAAAGAGTAGATTCAACACATGGTGGAAGCTCTTTTTTTCTTTGGGGTGAAAAATATAAAAGATTTCTTGTAAAATATTGTAACACACTTCCTGCGTTTCGAGATAAGTTTTGCAAGTAGCAGACAAAGCGAATAAGCTTCAAGGATATAGCTAAAATATTACTTTGTTGTTTACCAGAAAAATCTTAATTCCTGGAGGAAACAGGTAACTTTGACAAACGATTTTCGCCTGACATGTACACGAAACGACCACAAACCGATCGACAATGGCCCTGCAATCAAATTACAACTTTGGCGTAGGTATCTCGATTCTCGTTTCGAATTTGCAACCAAAATTGTACAGTTTTTAATAGTTTTTATTAAAAAGTTGGAGAGCTGGCAAAATCAGTGGTTTTCAGCATATCAGTTCATTAAAAAACCGTCCACTTGAAAACCCTGCTATCACTAAAACGCCCAGAATTCTGCGAGCAAAATTAATTTTTCGTCCACCTAAAAATAACCTGTCGAATTTCATATTCCCATCCAATTAACCCAAATAAAAGTTCTGAACGTGTCTCATTTTCCAAGTCAACATTACGATCTTAACGTCAGTCACCCAGTTTTGAACTCTGCTTGGGGTCAATAACCGGCAGTAATACGGTTCATAATTTGCACTGCAGAGGTTTTGCATACGTCTGTCGCCATGGCAACCGTGCCGTTGTGCATTGTTACCTTTGTTAGAAATATAAAACGTATCAGAGGGACTGTAGAGAACTGGCAAGCGACAAAATGCAAATTTGAGTCAGTTCAATTTAAATATTGGCTGGTGTCGAGTTGTTGAAGCTGCAAGGGCTAATGTTTTCAGTGGCTATACTTTATTTTATCTCTAATCCGTGAAGGTACTATCACTAACTATACATATCTGCAGTACTCTTGTTTAATGATTAAATCAAAACATCTGTCTAACGCAGACGATTGACCGCTACCAATATTAAAGATTGCAATCATAAATATTTGGAGACAAGTTCACTGATCCCGATCATTTGACTTGACACGTAGAAAGAGGCTGTAGTACCGTTAATCGATGAACAAATCTTTATTATGATTCATAGGAATTTAACGGTTCTGTATATGCAGCTCCCTTGTGTTGGTACTACACAAGGGAGCTGCATATAAATAACCGTTTTGCCTTATTGCAATGCAAATAAATGCATAGAAAACTGTTTAATATTCATTCTATCAGTCTCGCATCACATGTGCTCCGATCAATATCTAGATTTCTTTGAGTTGAACAAACTGGTTTATAGACTTTTTTCTTTCTATTTGGAAATTGAAGAATATGTTGGAATAATGCGTGAGTTGGCGTTGATTGAAAGATAGGAATGGTAAAGTTTGAGTAGCATCCTCTGTTTGGGAGAGCCTTTTTCATAATTCGCTATTTGGGAGAGTAACTATACCCGAATCGCTTTAGCGTGGCAATAGCGGTTATTGACCCACCTACCAGCGTCAACGGCAAAAAGGTGGTACACTTTGTGTTGTCATCTGACATTATGCTGAGCTAAGACCCTTCTGGCATTACCCATAATAATTTGTTTTCTGTTTTTATAGTTTTAAGGTATATTGTATGTTGCTGTTGTCATGCCAATAAACGCATGTTTCTTTCTTTCTTACATTTTCTAGCATTCTTTATTTCAAGAACTGAAATAAAGTCTGTTAACGTCCTGAATCAATATCTATCGTGCTCTTCAACATGTTCCAATAACGGACACCCATACATAGTTTATTGTTTGGCATCTTACGGAGAGATATTAGGGAAAGGGCAATGACTGCTATTGCCAAGCTAAAGCGATTCGGGTATAGTTTTGGAATCATCTGCATGTTTAGGTTCAATAAAATTCGTTTCGTTGTTCTGTTGTATGTGCGTAGTATTCTGTAAAGAATCGTCGAATCAAGCGCCACAATTTAAGACCAAAAACGCACTGACAGCATTTTTAACAGAAAATTTCAATTGACCAAGTTTACACAATGTTAAACAGAGCAATTCTCTACGTGTCATTAATTTGTAATGAAATTCATAGAAAATTCAAAAGACTGAGACCGCATTCAAAGTCGCCATTTGTTTTAAGTTTCCATACCAACAACTTCAGGTAAATTGCCAAGTTTGGCTAAATATTCCGAAGTAGGAATTAATTATGATAAGTTTAACTGGGGTTGAAGAAGAGACTGAAATTTGTTCTCAGAATCTGTTTTCAATTCTTATAAATGAAGTTTCTGTTGAATATCAAAAGAGCTGATGTTAAAATCAAAAAGAGCCCCCCTATTTGATTTTAACATCAGCTCTTCAGCTTTTTGATATTCTCTGCAATACCACCGCTACAAGACCTCTCGATATTGAACAATATTCTCATATTCAAGTCTAATATCGTCTAGAACCTTCTAATCTGTCATCAATACCTCAAAAGCCTCATCTCCATTAATGTGCAGCACCCAATAAACAAACATTCGCGCATCTTATGTTAATGTAGGTACACTTAGTTACATAAATCTATCCGTATTTATCGCTAGTTCCGGCGTGGGGTCGCCAATTTATTCACTTTTACTTGTCAGCGGCGGCCGTGAGATGTTCGTACGCATCTAGAAAACATTATCTTTTGGCAGATTTGATTTATACCATTGTTCTGGTTTCTCTTTCCTCATTATTGTGGCTTCCGACATGTATGTCTTTTGAGAATATACCGATTTTCAGGTCCCAAGATAATATGCATTAGTTTCACTTTCTAGGCAATAAAATATAACTACATCTTACAGAACGAAATCAGTTAACTTTTTCTAAATAGGTTGACAAGCTGTTCTACTCCAGTAAAGCCTCTGGCAGACCTACAAGGTCTTGATTTTATTTCCAATTCAAACAAGATAGTCTTAATGAATAAGATCAAAGATGTCTGCGCCAATTGTTCCCTCGACACCGGAATCTGTTCAAGTAATAGACACTTGACACGTCTCATGATAGTCTTTATCGACTTCAACAGCTCTGAATACAAGCATTTTAGCAATACTACAGTTTACTGTTGTAGGTTGCGTGTTTCTCGCAGTTTTATTGTTCAATTTGCATGTGATTGTTAAGAAGTTAACATATTTTTTATGTAACTAATATTTATAATCTTTCTGTCATGAATTAACGATAAAAACGAATTCAGGGAAGCATCAGTAAATGTCGAAGCGTTACTTGAAATCAATCGTTGGAATTGGTATAAATTATCATGTGACCTATGGATGGCGGACCCTAGAAGATTGGACTCAGTGCAGACTACTGGTTATAAAATTGATTTCTGGACTATAAAGCAGTAGACATCTAACGGCCACATTTATGGTAGTTAAGTTATGACATTTCAACATGCGTTCAGTGACATCAGTTTACCAGTGAAATAAATATTCGTTATAAGCCAAATCTTTTCTATTCCATCGATCTTTTAGTTTGAGAATAAATCACAACTGTTACATTTTGGCAGCCCATTCCACTCAGTATACTTTTCAAAGCGTCAACACTTCGCTTCTCAATCAAGCAACAAAGTTCTAAAAAAATACTAAACACCATTCAAGAGACAGGTGTCTCAAACATAACATTATACAATGTCTATATGATTATAATCTGTCTATAAATACTATAGCATCAAAAGTGTGTAGCGTGATCCGATAAATATAGCCTCGGCGTATATTCGACCTTCGCGTTGCGGTGAGCGAGTCAACCGATCTACGCCTGTATACGGAATTCAGGAGTAACAAGGTGAGGGCGAAATTGTATAAGATGGAAGGGCGGTGAATATCTGATATTTCGAGGTCGATCTTCGATTAGGTTAGAATTTTGTAGTGTGTTACATTTTTGGTCTGTGTTATTGTTGTCGTAATTTTGATTGGGTGGCCTTCTAAATAGAGCAGAAATTACTTGGTTTCTGCTTAGCAATTAGAGGCCGAGGAAAAAAAACGTATTCTATTCATTTTCATAGCCTCGAAATGTAATAATGCTCCGAATAATCGTACGAAATAATTTACCGGCTGTCGAATGAAGTCTAGCAAAATTGGGATAACTATGCCCCCCCTTCCACGCAAAAAAAAGGTTCAGAAGTTGCGAGTGAGGTTAATAGTTTTCACCACCACTTAGGACTGTGTCTCTGAATAAATTTGTCTGTGTAGGATCAGTAGGCTTATAGGTAATAGGTACACATAACCCAAAGCATTATCTAAGTATAAAAAAGCTGCTCCAACACTTCCGAACAATTTTTTTTCCACACACAACACAAGTCCACGAACTAACAATTTTGAGCTGGATTCAGTGCCTATCTGTTGAGCGGGTTCATAGTCAGCTGAGCGACTAATTAGATCAATCACCGAACTGAACCCGGCATGCAAATACGGGACAGGCTTAACAAATACCCGCTGTATGCTGTAACAGGTATTACGGGTCTTTGACGTGATTACAAAACAAGCCCGTATTTATCTCAGTTTTGTGCCTAAGAAGAGTCTCAAAAAGACCCGTAAGTAAAAGCAACGTTAAACTGGGTGTTCCTTCTTTTTCATTTCGTTCTCGTTTCAAAGATAGAAGTTCTTTAGGACAAGCCAAGCGACATAGCGTGCGAGAGTCTTCAGCAGTAAATTACAATAATAGTTTTAGTTCAAAATATTGTTTCTGTTTGTTAGCGCATCTTGTTGATTCAGAACGCGAGATACGTCACATATCTAGAGGCGTACATCACCAAATGCTTCAAGTTCTACAACATTCAATGTAATCTTAATCTAAATGCGGTGTTGAAAGCCGTACCGTAAATAATCTGGATATAAGACAAGATTTGAAAAAGTGACGTAAATGTGTGAAAATGTCAGACAGAGTCGGTCGCTATTATGTACAAAATAAATTTATGAGATATTATAACGTAGTCTTCAATTTCTATAGCCTTAAGGACATAAAGTTATATTAATGTTCTATTTAGAGCTGCTTCGGACACATAAACCTAGACATTATCAGAGCTATATTTAAGTCTACTTAAAACAGACTACTAGTTCTGACGCAAAAACTTTCCCTACTTTTTCCTGTGCTTTTGTTGGCGTGTTGTCAAATTCCGGTTTTCGATGAAGCAACTGCGGACAGGACTGGTTGTAAAGTTTTTTGGCATTATTTTGAGAAGGGGTGTTATAATGTGGAAACAGCACCATCTGGATTTTGGGAAGCCTTGTTTTTTGGTACTCAAAGAGCAATGAAGACAAAGCCATCGTCATAATTATAGGTATATTTTATGCAGAGAATAAAATTATTGGCGTTTGCCAGTTTTTGTACAGAAAAACTGTCTGCATGGTCTGCAGAATACTGCTTAAAGGACGGCTAATAGAGTACTTTGTTTTTAGGGCTTATTTTTAAATCGTCATAAATATTTTATGCTGAGAATAAAATTATCGGCGTTTGTCAGTTTTTGTATAGAAAAACTGTCAAAAATCGAACATTCGTTCTCGGATGGAGTTTTCAGACGAAAACTTCGGACCATAGTAATCAGCTTTCATTTCATTTCATTTATTTGCATACCATATGTAATGTGTTCAAAAGATGTTAAAACATGCGGCTTAAAGCTAAAGTACAGATGGACCCTGTTAGGGCACAGCAACATAGTTCTTTCTGGAAGTTGGAATACGACTTAGCCTAGACAGACAAGTAATTTTCCAATCCAAGAAGCGTTAACACAGCTTTCACCATCTGCCCTACTGCGACTAACATCGTGGTCGGACTAAATACTTCTAGGTAGCTACCCCATAGGCAAGAACCGCACTTTGGTACTTGGAAACTATGGAATCTAATGGGTATAGGTAACCGAACTAAGCAATTAATCGCACGCGATCTTTTTGTTTGAAACCAATCAGTGCAGCAATTTTCCCGCACGTTTTTCTGTTTTTTTGTAATATTTTCCTGAAAATCTACAATCGTGGGCTCAAAAATCTTTTGTAATGCTGCGGTCGCATCTGCGTTTATCGTGACAAAGCAATGCGTGCGGAAGCTTCGCATGTTTTGCTCGATAAAAAGTTATCGCGCTAATACGGTGGTCACATTAAATTCGCAACGTTTAATATGTACCGCCACTCGGGCGATAAGTGCTACGTAGCCCGAACTATCGCGACGATAACCGATAATGGTTGGTCACATCTGCATGTATCGTTTCACTGTGCGAAGCTTCGTCACGATTGACGCAGATACGGCCGCAGCATAAGAAGTATTTTGCGACGAGTTTTTTTATATAAATTAGTTTGTAGACTCACCTATCGCCGCAACCGGTAAGCAGTTGAAGCAGTCTGTGAATGTTTTCCATAACTTGATGTTATATCTCCTTTTGCATTCGTCGTAGAATCTGTTGGACAAAAGAAAACCTTCATGAAATCATGAGCATACAACTTCATCATCATCATTTCAGCCGAAAGACGTCCACTGAATTGATTTTTGTATATTTATTAGATGTTTTCTTATTTATATCTAATTGTATGCTGCACCGGTCGACGTCATAATCAGCGCTGGGGCTCAGTCTTGCATAGGGTCGCAGCATCATGCTGAGCGATGGCCGTTTTGCGTGGATGTGACGCATATTTTCCCCCAACTTGTTCTTTTTTTGTATTGTGTTCTTTCTTTGCGTCATGTTTAACGCAAATAAACGAATTTTCTTTTCTTTCACTGCTGGACATAGGCATCCCCCAAGCATCGCCACTTCGAGCGTACAATTTAAACAAGTAAACGACAGGTTATGTATTTTCTCCAAGCTCTTAGGCCCCCGCTTGCACCACAAATGACTAAAATGCATTTAGTGCTAAACGAATTTTGTACATCGTTTTGTTTCTGTCAATCGTTTATGACGACAGAATTTTGTTTAAATAAGATGAGACACAGATGTCTCACTCCGCATTTTAGGTATGAAGCTACAAGTAGGTACGCGCCGGGCTCGACTTGTCGAATTCAGTGGGCGTAACGTAGTCAAAAGATACAAGAGTTACGCGTGTCAGACTTTTACTGACTAAAACCCACCCGTGTTCCTTCCGTTGCCTGTGTGCCGAGGTCGCGATATCCCTTTCAGACAAACCCGCAACCCCGGCAGGCATTGGCCCTTCCGGACCCCGTCAGTTGGTGCTGACATCTCTTTGAGGCGCGCGTGGAACACAACGCGCCGTCGACCCGGGCCTGGTCCCTATCGGACGGCGAGCTACCCATTGCTCACCGTCCGCAAGCCCGCGCCTACGGTGGCCGGAAGTCGGCTCTCGACTCCCGACGCCCGGGGCGTCTCCTGCGGCGACTAGGGGCGCGAGGGGGCGCATTTTGCCTCTCCCTCGCGCGCTCCGCCTCCTCCTTCGCGAGCATTACTGCTTCGCAGAAGGAGGTGACGGCCTCCCATGCACTCTCGCTCCGGACCATGGCCTGAACCAGGGCCGGACGCGAGAGATCGCCGCCGCCGATCGCCTCCGTGAGGACACGGCGGTGCTCCGCCCAAGCTGGGCAGACCTCCACCGTATGCTCCACCGTGTCCTCCGGGCGATCCAATAGTGCTAATCCCTAGCATCCTGCCGGTCGATTTGTAACAGTGACAGCTCACTTCACCTAAGTTTCACGTTGATATTTTTACAGAATCGACCGACTGTATTGCACTTTATTGTTTCGTAGCAAGAGTCGCTTTTTATTTAAATGATTTTGCGGATCGAACCATCTGTAGTTGAGCGCTCAAGGCGTTTAGAGATTTGCGGTGCAAGCGGGTCTTAGAGATAACACAGTAAATAAGTAAATGAAACCGGCAAGTGCGAGTACCGTACAATATTTAAGAGTACATTTTTTTTTAAATACTTTAATTAAAAAAAGCACGTTTCTTGTATAGAAATATACATTCTGTGAAGACTTCAACTGGCTACCTAATACGGTTCATAAGATACAGCACAGCTGACAGACAGACAGACGGTACAGAACCATAATAAAAACGAAGTAACATAATAAATACTACATGGTTCAAATAATTAATGCATTTATATAGTTTTCATTCATTTTCCTGGTAGATTGGTCTATTTATGGGATATTTATGACAAGGTGGATGACCAGGGAGAAAAGTTATTTATGAATTGCGAGTGCAATAAAACCATAATACTTTTGGCTCGTAAATATGGATTAGGGATTTCCTTTGGCAGATATGGAAATATGTATAGTCAAGTATGTTTCTATGAATAGCTCTTCTCTATCTATACTAAAAATAAAACTGAAGAGTATTTTTGTGTCTGACTTTTAACCTCCTATCACGTAATTCATTACCATTAGTTTGTTCAATGATTATGTTAATACTACAACAGTCATCACACCTCGCTCACCGGTTGGCAAGAGTTCAAATATGACGTCATAGTAACTACACGTCACATTTAATGTTTTAATTTCTTACTTCTATGCGGGCGCAGTCGCAGCCAAAAGCTGGTCACATATAAAATACATAACTTATAAGTACCATCGCGGTCATGCATATCTAACTACTTTGAAAACAAAAGCCCGTGTACACGATGACCACATCCGTTTAGCGCCGCGTTTCTATAGCAGCCGAGCGCTGCAAGAAGTAGTAGTCCTTACGGTGTTCAGATATGCATGTCCGCGATAGTACATCCACCCACAATACCCCTCAGCCGCCATGACACTGACTTTCTACCTCTTATCACGTAATCGATCAGCTAGTTTGTTCAATGATTATGTTAATACTACAACAGTTCGCTCACCGGTTGGCAAGAGTTCAAATATGACGTCATAGTAGGTACACGTCACATTTAATGTTTTAATTTCTTTCTTCTATGCGGGCGCAGTCGCAGCCAAAAGCTGGTCACATATAAAATACATAACTTATAAGTACCATCGCGGTCATGCATATCTAACTACTTTACAAACAAAAGCCCGTGCACACGATGACCACATCCGTTTACCGCCGCGTTTCTATAGCAGCCGAGCGCTGCAAGAAGTAGTAGTCCTTACGGTGATATGCATGTCCGCGATAGTACATCCACCCACAATACCGAGGGGTATTGTGGGTGGATGTCGCCATGACACTGACTTTCTACCTCTTATCACGTAACCCATCAGCTAGTTACTTCAATGATTATGTTAGTACTACAAGACTACAACAGTCATCACACCTCGCTCACAGGTTGGCAATAGTTCAAATATGACGTCATAGTACACGTCACATTTGCTGTTCTGTGGCGTAATATTGCCGCGGTAATGAATGTTGTAAATGGGGAATTAAGTTCATTATGGTTAATGCTTTCTTTGCTCGGTTTTTCTCTTTATGATGATATCAATTTAAAAGGTCACCCTGCTGCCATTCAATCTGATAAAATCTAACCTTCTATGATTGTTACATAGCAGTGGCCATTAAAAGTGATTAAAGATCAATCATAACATCACGCATTGTTTCCCCGAAGGGCTGGGCAGAGGTGTACAAACATTTCGCGAGTTATTTTTAAGGGCTCACATAAAACTGCGATGCGATGCGACGCCGCATCGCAGGTTATTTGTTTTTTACAAGCTCGCTGATTTTTGCAATGCGATGCTAATTCGCAGTTTTGTGTGAGATCCAAAGTCCCATGTAATAGGGGGCGAGCCTATTGCCATCAACAGGACAAAAAAATAGATAGAATATTCTTTATTATGTACACCTTAAAAATTACAGATATAAATGTAGATATTTTACACAGGGTGACACAATGGGCGGTCTTATCGCTAAAAGCGATCTTTTACAGACAACCACACAACAACAACATCGACATCATGACAATCATGTCATATCAATCGAAATAAGAATGAGAAACTACCGCTTATTTTTTGCAGACAAAAAAATGGAGGAGGTTCTCAAGTCAACACGTATAATAGTTTTTTTTTTTTCGTTTTATTACCACGCATAACGTTTTACTTCTTTGATGTGAATACTGTGAAGTCAATACATTTTCTAAACAACCACAAAATTCAACTGAAACCATCATCAAACTGAAGTTTCATAAACGTATAATTAAATCGTTGGAGCCCATAAACCTCAATAGCTCTCTAGCTGCATACTTACATAAATACATACAAACACTGACTCATCCATTCGTAATATTAATGTTTGACACACGTTTACCGCGAGATAACATTTAACCACAATTTATTGTATGAACTGACACACATCAACGACTCCTGACCTGATCCGTCGCTCACCACTAGAAAATATTTGTGTATCGCAGTTGTACCATCGAAGAAGTTCATATCTAACCACCGTAAGGACTTCTTGCTCGCAGCGCTCTGCGGCTATAGAACCGGGCCGGTAACAGATGTGGTCATCGTGTTCACGGGATTTTGTTTTGAAACTGGTTAGATATGAACGTATTTAACGGTATCTATAGTTTGACGTTATCTCTTTAGATGGATATTGAGAAAAAAAATCAAAGACGCATTATGTAGTGCATAGTAGGTTATTTATCATTTTCTGCCCCCAGGCCCGGACTCCACCAAACCGAAGACAAGACTAGAGGAGACGTGTTTTAAGAATTTCGCTTTCACACATCTCTTCTCCACTCCGCTTCAGTGGATACCACTGAGCGGAGATGTATCATATTTGTATGGCGCGATCGAAGATGGAAGAACGGAGATGTGTGCTGTGCCTCGCCGAGATAGAGCTGAGCGGCGGTATAAAGCGCAGATGAGAGCTGTGCCTCGCAATCTGGCGAGGACGGCGTGCAGCGGTCGACATACAACGCTCGCCGCACTCAATACAGTTCCGCTCTAGCCAGCACACATCTCCGCTCCAGTCTAGCCAGTACGCATCTCTGCTAACGCACTAGGAAGTGGTGAAGGGTGGGCGTTTTGGGGGACTGTCTTATGTAATTTTGTCGTTCGAAAAGTGCTGATTCTCAGCCTAGTTTGAATAAATGACTTTTTTTTTTGAATTTTCTGCACGGCTTCGGTTGATACACTCTAGCTGAAAAACATCTCTACTCGTCTCCGCTTCGGACATCTCCTCAAATCTCCGCTTTGGTGGAATCCGGGCCTTATTCCAATTTATTTATGGTCGGCGCAACATGTCCTTTTCTTCGTCGTCATCTCGGTAGTCACTCCCTTTCTAGCCATATCATCTTCCACACAGTCTATCCATCGTTTCTTTGGTTCTTCCCCTACTCTTATAGCCATATTTAAACGCAAAATTTTCCTCACATTTTTCCCTCCTCCGTATAGGTATGTCAAGAATTGTTTTAAAGGACAGTGAATAACAAAAGCCTATGACCGTATAGTGATCAACAATGGGCCTGCCAGGCAAGAATTTATGGCAACACCCCAGAGGACCATTTTTATCTTACCTAGTTACCTACCTACAGTCAGAGCCAATTCCCCGCTCTGCAATGGTTCTTAATCATAATGAGGACAGCTTACGATTAAATACAAAAAAAAAAAGTTTAATTGGCAAAAAAGAAAACATCACAATGTTTAGTTTTGACCATAGACTACCGAACTAAGCAGCTATCTAATTACTAACACATTTTCGTAAACGATTACGAGTAATCTGTTTCATTTTGACAGTTCAACAATATTCATTGCGTTATGTACGTTGTTGAGCAGACTTTTTTTTCGAACTTATGAAGCAATTGATTATCAATCTGTTTCAAAACGATTCAGATTCTGATTGATCGTGTATTACGCAATTAAGGTACAGGCTTGTGTCTTGGGGGTCGGATTGTGACCGAGAGCAGAAACAAATTTCGTCATCATCATCATTTCAGCCGAAAGACATCCACTGCTGAACATAGTACTGCTCCTCCCCAAATAAATATGTCGGCAAGAAATATGTTGGTATTACTAATGTTCATTTAAACCTAAAGTCGACGTAAGTAATTAAAAATGTAGTCCATCGTCTGTACTAAGCCTTAGTCGTTCTAGTTTAGATTAAAGAAACGTTTACGAGTAAGCATTTAAACTGTAGGAAAATGTGAATTTTGAGAAACGTGCCTGCAAGGCCACGTAATATCTACGTTTTTCCCTATAAGAGAATATAAGATTATTATTATTGTATTATCCAGGCCCCTAGGGAAATTACTTACCTGAATATATCATTGGATGCGTCATGCTTTGAATTCGAATGGCCATATTTAAGATTCTAAAAAGGTAGGTAAATCTAAATCAACTTTTTTTTTTTAAACATTGTATAAAATATCAGATACCAAATCCAATTCATCGGACAAGACTACAAATATGCCTTCGTCAGCTTATTATTTAAATAATTTATTTACACACAGACAATACGGCATGATTAAAGAATACAAAAGTAAATAAAACACAAAGGTTAAGCTTACAAAAAAACAGGTCTGTTAAAATGTAAACTAATCTAAAGATAAAAAAAATATTTAAGACAACAGCAGTTAAGGGCATTCCACTCACTGAACAAACGCCCACGTTCACAACTTTAAAAAAGAGAAAAATTAGAGAATACAGCGTTTATTCTATACCTCATTCTACGTAAATTAAATAACACAGACAAAAAGTAGATCGTTGAACTGGGAGATGAATATCAAACGCGAATTTATTAGAATATTCCACGTATAGGTAGGTAGACCTTCATTGATCTCGTCTGTGTAGGTGTTAGGTTTTTCTTCATTAACCTTTCGGTATACTTTATTAGACTACTTTAACTTTCTATTTAATCAAAATAAGTAACGCTTTACAGGGTACTATTATCGACATAGACCAGCCTATTATTGTCCCACTGCAGGGCAAACGCCTCTTCTCCTACAGAGAAGGCAGAGCATTGATCACCACGCTTGCTCAAGACGGGTTGGTGATTCCAGACTTATATTAACTACTAGCTTTACCCGGCCCGGCTTCGCACGGGTAGCACTAAGTACTTATTTACGGCGCACCTACCTAGCCTACCTACCTACTTACATATACCTACCCTACCTACATACACTACCTAGCTTCCTACCTACGTACATACAGTACCTAGCTACCTACCTATTGAAATAGGTACTATCGTGAATTCATGCAAGCCTAGTACTTTTTATTTGCTAGGATTTATGACAACGACAGCTAGGAAAAGTATGTATGGGAAAATAAAATTGTTGTTGTTATTATTTTCCTCGCAATTTTTCTATTTTTTTCTCACCTCATTTAAAGTTACCCTGGACTTCCACAAATACTTCAAAACCAAAATTAGCCAATACGGTCCAGCCGTTCTCGATTTTTAGCGAGACTAACGAACAGCAATTCATTTTTATTATATAGATAAGTCCAGGTTTCCCCACGATGTTTTTCCTTCACCGATGTTAGTCATGTCCAAGATAAACTCAGAAAGTACACAGCCCGGATTTGAACATTGCCGACGCAATAACAAAATGTTGATCTATGAGTTCAGTTCTCACATTTAACAAGTAATCACTGGAACGCTGATAACGCGGAGTTTAAAGTGCTTGTTTTCCAACGGCTAAAGTCTAAATTGCAGATAGCCAGTCCCATTAGATTGTTAAACGATTCCAATGCAGTTCATTCCTAGGAAATAGGAAGCGGTGGCTTGAATTCAAACTCCTTTAGTTACCAGAATGAAACTGTTTATGCAATGGAAGACGACTATCTGATCTGATAAATACAGGCGCCATCGCCAGTTCTAAAAGCTAATTACGGGAAACGTGATCCTTCGATGCTTTCCATGGATTAGTTAATTATAGCAACCAGACAATTATCGTGTACAAGCCGTTTGCACGATAGGATATCCCATTGGCAAAAATTACGAAGTTTCATAAAAACTTTCATACCCTTTTTAACCCCTTTACCGGCTCAATTTCATGCTTCTAAACCGTGATTTTTAAATTTCTTGATATGGTTTGCTAAATAATAGGAAAACATACATTACTGACAGGGTTTAAAAAACAAAATGGTTTTTTCAACATTATTTTTCTGCTATATTTTGTATCGAAGTTGAAAAAATTGGTTCAGCCACATACAAGTAGACTATTTAACGATGTTGATGATATTTTAAAATGTTCTAAATCAAAAATAGTTTCTTGTAAAAAAAAGTGATCAAACGTCAGTCTCGCGTCATTTTTCTGAAAACTTGTTGCGAATGTTTGTGATTATCCATGAATACTTAACTTATTTGAAAAATCCCTTTCAGCCACATGCAAAACAAAGAATTCGACTTTTCAAATCACAAATAGTTTTATTTAAATTCTTTTTCCCTTCTCACGACTAATGAACAAAATTTATCAAAATCAGTCGATTTCGTGCACGGCCTCTTCAGTAGAAGAACATTGTTTACTGGTTACTTTATAAAAATGACCTTAGGCCACATAGGAAGTAACACTTGGAATGTTGCTTTTTTTATTGCGAATTGGGCCTGCTCTTGATATCGATCTCGCCTGATGGAAAGCGATGGATGAGGTCTACGATGTCACGAGCGCGCTCAGAAGATGCCTGTCCACTCTTGACTGAAGGCACAGCCGCTGGTAGAGTGGTTAAAATTGAGACTAGAAATTTTTGTTTGCACAAATTTCACCTCACAGTATTGGTTCATTATTTAATGTTTTTATACAAAATGCAAACGGCAAATGGCATACGATTGCTACTATGAGTCATTGACACAATTACTAACGTACTAACGTACGGGAAACGGTTGTAAGCGATTTTGTTATTGCTCTGTGTAATTAAATTGGTGGAGTTGCTTTTTGAATGTTAACGCGGTGGAAATTCTTCTTCCGTGTTTACTAATGTTCGCTATTGTTTGTTAGTTAGGCAATAATCTAGGATTATGAAGCAAGTGCTATGCTAGCGACCCGGAAATGAGGCCGGTATTCATCAAGCAATCCCAACATTGCGTTTGAAAGCAAGATCTCAAAAACGGCTGTTGAAATGAGTTCCATTTTTTTTTTCAGACTTCTGTTTAGGACGCTTTCACAGCGGGTCGTTAAGTGAGACAATACTAAGATAGTAGTTCAGGACATGATCATTTTACAAACGAACAAGTTTATCCCTAAAGCTTCATGCAGGGTACAAGCTGGACTAACGAACGTGCAGTAGCCAGCCGAATCAAGTTTGTTGTCCTTCACCGACCATGCAGTCGGAGGCTATCAAATCCTATTCATCGGCGTACATTGGCCCCACCTGAACTCAATTTTATTCTGTTTTGAATTAGACTGTGGATATAACCTGAATTTGTATTGGCAGCTTCAATCGCAGACTGAATCTGAGTATAAAATCATTTATCGTTTCAGTTCACTTCGTATTTACTGAAGTACTCAGAATAAATTGCTATTTCGCCATCGACAATTTACGAGGTCTAACAAAAGCTCGATCAATTTTTCTGGTAGTCAGATTGAACATCCCATTAGTCAACCTCGTTCATTCGCTCGTTCGCGTGATTCAATGAATACTGGGTAGTTCGACAGTTATTTGGAGCACATAAAATTGTTGAGCTCCCTGAAAATGTTGAAAGCTTTTGATATATCAATATTTAGTTATAGGGATATTTTCGAGCATAATTTCATTTAAAGGCGTTGATTGCAAATAAAATATAAAATTCAGAAATTCTCATCTGACATTTTAGTCGGTAATTAGATCATTCGTAGTAAGTGAACATTTTGTTGGCATTTCTATTGTTAGAATCTAAATTAATGTCCGTAAGTATGATTTGTTACTAGCCTATTTATTTCTGACGAGATTCGAATGGTGCTTAGTGATAAATGAGGTCTTTAGCCATGAGCACAATAAAATAATACGTTCATGATGCCAAAGCCGTTTAGAAAGAAAAATAATAGTCAAAGTTGATAGAGGAAATTCTCATAGAAACTTTGTTTAAATTGACAAGGACTGGTCGCCAGCTCCTCGTCCATCAGTAACTTTTTTCCTCAATAGAGTTTACGACATGATCAGAATGGTAAGTATTCTACACATACATTTTCCTTGCGCGGAAGTCTGCGACAGAAATGGATAGGTATCAACGTTTTAAATTGCACATCCAAACCAAGAAGGTGAAATATTGCTTTTTATATTTGAAACCCGACTCAGTCGTTCTCTAAGAGTTTAGTTCCCCGGCTGTTCGCATTCCCGGAATCCTGGAAACCCCTACAAGGAATGTTGGAAAGTTGTTGTAACATTTTCTTGTATCTCCAACTAAAAATTCATTTTCTAAAGTGTTTCTGCTCATTTCCGATGCTCCGCTTATTAACGAAACCAGCAAATTCTGAAATCAGAATACCTAGACAAAAATTGCAATTCCCTTAATCCCTATTCCCTTTTTCCGTTGGGAAATTCTCATGGATACCTTCCGTCTGGGGAGAACGGAGGGTTATGTTGGACTCCTACCGACTAAAACCCCACTGTTCCTTCTACAAAGATAAATCGGGGGCGCGGGAGATACAAAATTTCCAACACTTGAACACTTCTAAAAATAACTGCACAATACAATATGACATCACTACGTTGTTTGAGTCTGTCAAGATTATTCCTATCAATCAATGTAATTATCATGTTTAGCCAGCGTTATCTGGCGGATAACTCTAGATAAGAGTGTGGCGTCATTTAAAAAATAACACAACACCTGAAATTATTACTAAATAAAATTATATGACGACCTCCTTGAACGAAAACTGCGAACTTGACTCTTTCCTTCCGCCTATTTGACTCAATACTCATAGCTATCTTTATTTTATGAGCATTTACCATTGAACCACCCACACTGTAAATAAGAACATAAGGTGCAAATCAATATGATTGCGATGACAAAATGCCAACAATTACGATTGTGAGTGGGTTAAGAATATCTGCATTACACTATCTATTGTGGCTCTAGAACAGAAGGTGAGCGAGCCTTACAGGAGTTGCTTAAGATGTGTAACATCTGACATCTTAGCTGACAGTACCGATCTTTCAAAATGGGTTGGTACCATCTGACGGCTAACTCTAGCACCGCGCGCGCTCATTAGTCAAATCAAATAGCGCGCACTCATTGGTCAAGTCAAATAGCACGCGTTTCCCAGGCTTCCTGTTAAACACTTCCGTCCCATTTCTTGAAATCACACCCACAAGATGTTACACATAAAAAAAAAACTTTTTCAAGGCTGACAGTTGTCTGGTTTTACGGATGGAGCTCCAGATGTAGTAGTCATCATTTCAGCCAAAAGACGTCCACTGCTGAACATAGGCCTTCCCCAAGCATCGCCACTTCGACCGATTCTGTGCTTCCCGCATCTAGCAGATTCCAGCGGCCTTCACAAGGTCGTCGGTACATCTTGTGGGAGGCCTTCGAACGCTTTGTCTTCCGGTACGCGGTCGCCACTCCAGAACCTTTCGGCCCCATCAGCCATCTGTTTGCCACTTAAGTTTGGCAATTCTTCGGGCTATGTCGGTTACCTTGGTTCTCCTACGGATCTCTTCATTTCTGATTCGATCACGTAGGGAAATCATCAATCATAGCCCTTTCCGTTGCCCTTAGGGTGACTTTTAGCCTTCTGATAAGGCCCATTGTGAGCGACCACGTTTCACGTTTGGAGTAGTAACTGACTGTTTTTTTTTTGTTTTTATTATTCTCAGCATGAGGTGGTTGACTGACTATATAATAGGTATAGTGATCAGTATCTTCAAAACAGCTTCATCGATCAAATATGAAAATATATCCTAACCAGTGTTGTACATGTTAGCAAATAAATAAATAAATATATCATACTACATCTTTGTCAGATAGATGTTGGTTGCATTCACAATCAAAATGCATGGGACGTTGGTGTTCCATCAAATGGAACATGACATTCGGCGCAATTTGATTTGTTTCCGAAGATAATGTTATGACAAGAGAAGTGTTTTACGTCTGATTTACTTAAGTTTTTTTGATCTTTCTCTTAGTAAAGATAAAAGTCATTCGGTCATTTACCTCAGAAACTCTAGTCGCGAATTTTCTACAAAAAAACTGAAAATTCAAAAGAAATTAAATCCAGGCTGAACTTGGACTCTTTGAGGAGTGGCTTCAGAGGCGCCACGGCGTCCTCATCTTCCGCCTGACGCAGGTCCTCACCAGACACGGCTGTTTCGGGAGGTTCCTGTTCCGCATAAGGCGGGAGGAAACGCCCTGGTGTCACCACTGTGTGGATCGCCCGGAGTACACGGTGGAGCATACGGTGGAGGTCTGCCCGGCTTGGGCGGGGCACCGCCGTGTCCTTGTGGAGGCGATCGGCGGCAGTGATCTCTCGCGTCCGGCCCTGGTCCAGGCCATGGTACGGAGCGAGAGGGCGTGGGAAGCCGTCACCTCCTTGTGCGAAGCAGTAATGCTCGCGAATGAGGAGACGGAGCGCGTGAGAGAGAGGCAAATGTCGCGCCCTCACGCCCCTAGCCGCCGCAGGAGACGCCCTGGGCGTCGGAAATCGCAGGCCGATTCCCGGCCACCGTAGGCGCGGGCTTGCGGACGGTGAGCAATGGGTAGCTCGCCGTCCGATAGGGACCAGGCCCGGGTCGACGGCGCGTTGTGTTCCACGCGCGCCTCAAAGAGATGTCAGCACAACGGAAGGGGTCCGCTAGGACCGATGAGTGCCGGGGTGGCGGGAAAGTCCGAAAGGGATACCGTGACCCCTGGCAATATACAGGCAACAGAAGGAACACGGGTGGGTTTTAGTCAGTAAGGGTCTGACACGCCCTCCCGCTCCGCCCAGAGCGGGAGAAGTTATTAGATTATTTCCGACCCTCAAAAAAAAAAAGGCTGTACTTGGACTGAGCTGCCCACATCGCTCGGGCGATTCTCCCCGGACAGATGGACAAAGGTTGACGCCTGTAGGACGCACAACTAGTGGTCACCCAAGTGAGTTAAGTTATGCCCAGATGTCCATTTATTTTCAGGGTAGGTACATGCCCATAAAATTTAAAAGACTGGAAGGAGAAACTAGACCAACGAAAAAAAACCTCTCCATACAACTTTTTTCTTTGTCACTCTAAAGTTTTTTTGTCAGTTATCGAAATTCTACGTGATCTAACGTCACCAAATGCCTGGAACTTGACTGCTTACCGCTTATCGACCTCGCACTGGATGATTCAGAGTTCTGACTCACTGGTGTTTACCGCATACATGAAACGAGTAGCAGGGTGACTGATTACGATCGGTTGGGGGAACCTGGGGTTTGATTAATTGATTTGAAGTGTGTTTTCATTAGGTAGATAGAATGAGCGTAACCACGCCTAACAGAGTCGCGTAAAGCGGGGTATTACAGTATACCTAAAGTGGGTACCCAATTTTATCCGTGGGCGAATAAATACCCTAGTCTTCCTCACTAATGTCGAACCAAGATCTTAACTACTTATACTAGCGTAGCATCCAAATATTACTGAATTTGAAACACCGAAGAATGAATGTATATTGTGATAAGCACTTCCCGTAGTTGATAACTATTCATGTTTTTCAGTGTAATAAAAGCAAATACGTCTACGTACGTACGTTAACAGATACGCGGATTTTCATAAAGAATAAAGCTTCGTGCAGACCAGCGCGACGCGACGCCGCGACGCGACTCGAACAATACAATTTCTAAGAAAACTTGACGGTATAACAATAACCAGTGTCGCGTCGCGCGACAAGTCGCGCTGGTCTGCACAAAGCTTAAAGTCTGCAAAAAACAAACTGAAGTTCAATGGACTTTGAACAAAAAAGCCTCAAGCTTGACCCGAAGCGTTCAGTTCGACAACAACAAGTATTTTGTTTGAGAAAAAGTTTTGAATTAAAAGAACCTATCTACTATGTTCTATCTGACCGCAGATCAAATAAAAAACCAAGCCGTAGCGCTGCGAACAATACAGTGAAGCATGCCAAAACTACACCTCCGCTCTGTGCATACACGCTCACATATTCAATCAAACTACATCTCACTAGTACGAAACTGGCTTTACGTCACTGTTGACAGCGCTGTTTTTATTTCAAACTCAAACCATTTACAGGCCTTTTGTGAATTGTCAAATAGTCGGTCAGTTAGTCAGACAGTTGAAGCTATGCAGTATAAGCTAAGAATGGTCCAACACACTCGCCACCATCAGCGAGACATTTAAGTGAGCATGACTGGTTTGGTCTGATTTCGTCAGTTTGTAAAGAACTTTATGAATGTAACTATTAATAGGCAAAAAGCACAGACAGGCTGTACCGCGAATTCGGAGATTCGACAAAATCTTTAAGACATGCCTTGTTTGCCAGTACCGTGCGTGGCGCCAGCATTGGCCACAGTCTGCCAAAACAGGTATGAGTACATCCAGTTTTATATAAGATGATGTCAACGCACAAGCTTGTTAATTTCGCATCAGCTTTTGAAAGCCTTATAAGGATTTTGGATTAAGATTTTTAAACTACGTCACTTTTACAAACGAATAAAAGAGTCGAGACAATGCTTTTCGGGGACCATAGCTGGGTAATGTCTTTCGGTTCTTGTAGGGAACTAACAAGGGTAGCTTATTTCGAAAAGTAACGATCATTCTCATGCCCTTTCCCGATTTATTTCGGGTCGCCGCAGAACGTCGTCTATAAATCCCTGCCTAAATATCTAAAATGAATAAAACTGACAGACAGAACCAGCTATACTCACACACACTTAGATAAACCTACAAGGACCTACATTCTAAACTAATTGGAGTGTCCGACTCGCTTCTAAAAGCCCTTCAAACGTATTCAAAGGCACGTAAGACTACGTGTACACTATGCAGACAGACGGCTGTCTTCTGGTTGGTTTACAACCGTCGGTGCATGACGGATGCGTGCTTATTTCCCATGACTCGTACTAAACATATGCGAGGAATTTCTTTGCCCTCTGTGGAGGGGAGTTTCAAGGATATTTTCGGAACGGTAGGGTATCGATTACTAATTCCTTTTGGGATTATCGATTAAGGATGAAGGGGGGAAGTTGCCGAATCCTTAGAAATATAAATAGAATCGCTTTCGACAACCAAATAAATTTATTTTTGGAATGTACTTATGTAACTCTTATTTATCGAAGAGGGAGAGAAAAAACTTGATTAGGGAGACGGAAACTTAACAAAAAACTGGAAATTCAAGCCTTTATATGAATGTAGCAAAAGAAATCTACGTCCACTCATTACAATAATGAAGTAGACATGAAAGTAGCGTTTAGCCATGTGTGGAGACAGCTCGCTAGATTTGCTAGTCAATCGACCAACGCATTAGGACATTTTCTCCTCATTAGGCTTTCACACTACTCTAAGCGCAGAGCCGCTTATGATTTAATTGTGCAACATTCCTAATGTGTTGTCGGCAAGGGAGAAATGGAAAAAGGCTCATTGTATTTTGTATAAAACAATACAAGACACAACCCATGATAATAAATCGACCGGTAATAAGATCTTGGCTTGTTGTTTTTATTGCCTTTGCTGAAGGGGTTAAAGGCCTCGACATATTTGGTGCGGTTAAGCAGGAAAAAATCTCCTTGGGAGCATTCTTACGAAGGACTATGGTGCGGTTAAGCAGGAAAAAACTCCTTGGGAGCATTCTTACAAATGACTATGGTGCGGTTAAGCAGGAAAAAAACTCCTTGGGAGCATTCTTACGAAGGACTATGGTGCGGTTAAGCAGGAAAAAACTCCTTGGGAGCATTCTTACAAATGACTATGGTGCGGTTAAGCAGGAAAAAAACTCCTTGGGAGCATTCTTACGAAGGACTATGGTGCGGTTAAGCAGGAAAAAACTCCTTGGGAGCATTCTTACAACGGGCTTATAATTAAGAACACGATGCATTGATAACGTCGAAGACTGCTTTTTGCCACGATCCTTGATATTCAGACTAATCTAAACTAGTCATCAAGTAAAATCTTTAGAAACATACCGATGGACCGTTGTTTCTCTTAAAGTTTACCGAAATAACAGGTTTTGTCACGAGTCAGTTACGTCGACTACCGAAATATTTGCACAACAACGTACGTTTCATTACTCTTTTTGGTAACTTATTCTTGTTATGCACAAACTGTTTATGTAATTTTACTTATTCTGCAACTTCGTTACTACAGTCCATTTTGTTTACTCAGTAATTGTGTAAACAAAAAATACCTTCCCACTTTTTTTTTTGTATTTACCGGCTATTTTAAGAGCACTAATAATGATTAAAGTGGTCAGTTTAGTACATACCTAGTTACATTTAACAAAATTAAATTTAGTTAAATAGATTAAATACTTAAGTATACAATAAGTTGTCATTGCGTTCTTAAAATGTGACCATAGCATTTGTCCTAAAAGACAAACAAGGCTCATGAGTTAATTACAAAGACTATTAAAGTAGATTCAACTTTAACGATTAAGTTAATTATTACGACACGGTTAAGAGTTAAGACTACTAATTAATCCTAATCCCTTTTAACAAGTTACTCTTGGCTCTAATTAAAAACATTCGTACGTACCCTTTAGTAAGAGGGCTCGATGAACATTATAGAGCTAGTAAACGGAGATAGCAATTCATCAACATCTGCTTAGCCTCCGGATGCTGCTGAATAAACAAAATCAGTCTATATCGTTCCCACTGCTGGGACACAGGCCTCCTCTCTGTGAAAGGGAGTGGGCAGTAATACACCACGCGGGCCCAATGCGGGTTGGTCGATGTCATGTCGTCGAATTTTTGGTTCTAGGACATGCCGGTTTCCTGACGATGTTTTCCTTCACCGTTTTGAGAGCAGTGGTGATGAAATAATTTACACAAAGTAAAGCACCTGTCTAGGTTCGAACCTACAACCTACAATTCGTAAGTCGCGGCCGTTACCACTTGGCCACCACTGCTGTATATACAATACATAGAGCGACTGCCTATCTGAGCTCCATAACGCAGTCACTGGATAACACGATACACCTTGGTAAGACTGCTTGTTGGACTATCGGGCTTCTGACCACCCGTAGCAGATCTCTGCTAAACGAGGATCAGGAATTACAGCACATAACCACTATCTAGTGGTTATGTGCTGTAATTCCTGATCCTCGTTTTCATTTCAAGAAAGATGAAGCTACTAGTATCTATTTTGCTTGTCACATACAGATAACATAAAAACTATGTATCTTCTATATACCGCCCGTATTTTTCAGAATATTCATGTTTTTTTTTCGAAAATTAACTTTAAAAGGTTGGTCTATCTTTAATTTTTTTTAATTTAGTAGCGTTTGTGACCTTGCTTTACATTTTTTGCCATACCTCCGATGTGATTGGCTCGATTTGGATTCTGTTTATTATTTCTAAAAGCTTGTGAATAATTTTTTAAGACATTTTTTTTTCTACAAAAAATCTGTATTTATTTAATAAACACAAATGTAAGTCCATAAAATCATAATTTAAAAAAACATACATAAAAAATTGAATAACAAGAAAAATATTAAAAAAGACGTTTAAAGTTAATTTTTCATGAATATTCAGAAAAATACGAGTGGTCACATGCATGGGCGGCATTTTATATTAAAAACAAAAACGATTTTCGTGCCTGTCTGTGTGACCGCGTTGTTCTTCTAAATTAAACAACGAATTTTGATGCAGTTTTCACCATTGTTTAGAGAATTTGTTCCGGAAGGTTTATGTGTGTAATACATTAATACTAAACTATTAATTAATAAAGAAATCTCAATGCTTTGACAAGTCGTAAAAACCTTGCGAAGCAGGGGTCGATCGCTAGTGTTGAATATTCTATGCTCTTTATCATATAATACGATGACATTGGGCGTTCCACGAGACATGACATGATATCAGCATAACATTCACATATTTGAATATATAAACTTTTTCAACCTCAATTTACATAAAAACGTGAATTTATGATACAACTGAAGACAGCTGTTTAAAACAAAGCGAAACAAAGTTTTGTATCTATGCCTTAGAAAAGTAATAGAAAAGAAAATTATAATGATTTCTTTTGTCTATGATGTTGTGTCATGCAAGAGTTCAATAAACTAAAATATGTTATTTTGCGCACTTTAAATTGTTTAGCGTACCTATATTTTTGACGTGTCTTTCGACGATAAATAATATCAGTAGATTATTAGTGCTAAACTGATTAGCAGATAAAACTTGTACCTACATTGTCTATCTGAAAATATATGTTACGGATAATGATCGTCCATTTTGAAGAAAGTTTGGGCCCATATATGTAAGGTTCGGGTTTTCCCAGACCACAAAATGTAAGCGATGGTCGCGCCCCGAAATTTTGCAGGTACCTACTTAGTGAAATTGAGGGATCCCTTTGTGTAGTGAGTAATAGCGACACCCAGGACCCGACACACGCATGTCTCATCCATCAAAATATGAGAGAAAATTTGCAATTTATATGGATATTTCAATATCGAATACATGTAATTCGCTGTTGAGTTTGAAATAATCATAACAACTTTTTTTAGCAAATAATAGAAGCTTATCGAAAATTCTAAATTGGAATAGAAGAGAAGAAATCGATCTACACTTGGTGTAGGACCGTGTACTTAGAACCTAAATAAAAATCTGGAAATGGTTAAACCAAGTTTATTTCAGTGTGTTCTGGAGCGATCAATTGGTTATGCTACTAGGTTTGTCTGAAAATTTGTAGAAAATGTTACAGACAGTTCAAATATCATATATATTCAGCCCAGGACCGGATTAGGAGAGAAGACTGAGTGAAAGGATTTTTTAAATTTAGCTTTTAGCATTATTCATGGACTTCATGGTACTAAAAAAATAATTATTTACTTACAGATAACCAATTACACTTAAGTAATAAATTGACACTCACCCATAAATCCTATTAATGCTAGCGCACTCATGGTTGCCACGTAAAAGGAAGAAGTTCTCAGGGTACTTGATCTTGTAAGCAAGGAGTAGACATATGGTCTCCAGCGACTGCTTCCCACGGTCCACGTAATCTCCGAGGAACAGATAGTTCGATTCAGGGGGGAAGCCTCCATATTCAAACAATCTGAGGAGGTCATAGTATTGCCCGTGAATGTCACCTGTGGGACAAAAAAGGGGGGCTTAGAATTGGTTATAAAGGATGCAAAATGTTGGTTAGAATGTTGCATAATGTGAAAAACTGTTTTTATTGCCAGGTTCAGCTGTTGATCAAATGAACTTGCAATTACAACAATGATCCTTTTTTATTGGCTATTTCTTTTCTGAGGAAACAATCAAACGAACTGACATTCGCTTAGGTACTGAACTTATGAAAACAAAAGAACCTCTCTCACAATAACAATAATATTTTCAATTAAATGGTTATTAAATTAATATGAGTTCTACTGCTGGGACACCGGCCTTCTGTCCCTCTCACCGACAGAAGGCCTGCTTCTGTCGGTGAGAGGGAGTGGACCGTAATCCACCACGCCGGCCCAGTGCGGGTTAGGTACATTTTTATTTCATTATAATTACCCATCATTAATATCCACAACTCAGAAGTAGCAATTAAATATTGCTATAAAACTATACAGAACTGTTCCAACTATAGGTTGCAGTCAGTTATCGGTAATCACAAGGACATAGACATGGCTAAGCGAGAATGATTAAATATAGTTTAACTTCCATACAATTATTTCCCATAATAATATTTTTATTCTGACTTGCGATATCAAAAACTGATGCATTCCATATTATAATTCTTCCTTGGGTTACCTATTGAATGCAGAACTCGAGTACAAAACAATTCAATTTAAATCACTGACATCAGAACAATCATATCTGATGAATGTGTAGTGGAAAGAATTTTAATTACCTGCTTTTATTTAACTCCTGTCACAGAACTTTCACTCTTTGTCATTTACGAAGTTATTCTATAGATCTGTGATAGGGACTACTACTTTCTGAGTAGAGTACAATTATGAATCTATATTAGATAAATTCTAAACAATTCCCTTTTTCATTGAGAACTATAAAAGTATTATGATAAAATTATACCAGCCAACATTAATGAAACACTTTTTAATCCTTATTTACATATTTTGTTTTGAAATAGATATTCTGATCTCTGGCTAGGTTTGAGACCACATTAGTTCATGCGAAGGGAACTGCTGCCACATCTTGGTATCATTCAAAATGTTTGTGGATCCCGTTGTATGCCTAACTAGGGTCAGCTTTCAGTCTAACTAAATGCAGCTGAATAGTAACTGCATATCTGAACTCCATAACACAGTAACACCCATGGCAAGACTGGTTAATAGACTTTCAGACTCCTGACTTGGGAAGTTACGACTGTCAAAATCCACAAATGGCAGCTTTTGCTTATTATTATCAATATTTACTCTACAACAATGATTAAACACCTATCCAGTAGTAATTGTGTACTTATTTATTAATCTACCATTGAAACGAAGAATAGCCAACATTATAAAAAAAAGTAAGCTACACCAAATATGAGTAAGACATGGAATTTACTGATTTCATATGATTAATAGATTAATATTTAGATAAGATCCTAATGAAACATTACCGATAAATGCACCTTTGTTTTAAAGTTAAGACGAATGTGTATATAGCTGCTATTTAGGCATTTTCATTAGTGATAATAGTTTTAAGTGTTAGAAATATGTGCATAACAAGGCAAGTTCCAGGTTATCACGGGTTGAACGTAGGCAGTAGAAGCGTAAAAAGCCATTTCATTTTGCTACCATTTGCTATCAAATTTGCTTTAATTGTTATCTAATTTTATCTGAGATTACCTCATTTTAATTTCATCATATTTTGTCTAATTTTATGTACTTAATTTAACCTAATTTTATGATTGTATGTGTGGTGCAAATTGTAAATATAATTTGGTTATAAATAAATAAAAACACAAGGATTCAATGGAAATCCATGTGGGGGAGATGTTAGGCTAGCAGTGGGATAATACAGTTTATATTTTTTAACAAAAATGAGGATGGAACTGCATTTTTTTCATTGACTGTATCAAGGTTTTGCTTGCTTGTGTAACAATATAAGTATTAAATATAGATGAAATGACTAATAGGGACATGAGATAATACATTTTAAGATTAGAAAGAGAACCATTGCATATCACGTTCCAGCAAAAACAGTTAAGCTAAAGCTATTTTGATAAAACATATTAATTTTAAATAACCCACAGTTTTGTTTTGAGTGTATACAAATAACAAAATTTTATATATGTATTTGGGTAAACACAAATAACCCTGGCCTTATCAAGTGCATAATTAAATTAATAATGTGACCTTTAGATAATTAGCTATTAATTATTATGAGGCCAATAAAATTGCTTGCAATGCTTACATTTGTATGGAATATGGGCTATTGCCAGTAAAATAGTTTACAATAAAATCAAAATTATTTGTAATAATGTCATGCTTCCTTACGAAATTTGTCTCAAGAAGCGCTCATAGGACTCTGAAAGAATACTTAAAAAAAAACGGCACGGCTACTCTAGTTGTCCAGTGTTGGACTTCAAGAAAATGGTCAAATGAGGGTAATTATCAAGATGTTCGACGAAATACCTTACACATAACAATGTTTTACAACGACATAAACCTTTTGTATAGTTCAACAATGACATAAACGGTTAAAAATGCAGTTTCATCATTTCGAAAGTGGTAGGCATTGGAAAGTAGCAGTATTGGTTAGGATAGGTATGGACTTACCGCAAATTTTAAGCGGCGCTTCCAGTTCAAGTAATATCGGTTGTGACAAGAATATTTCCCGCGATTTCAAGCATAGCCCTTTGATCTCTATTTCCGTTAACTGTACATTCATTCCAGGCTTTTCGCCCCGAACTGAAAACAAACGTAAACATATCACCAACACGTTAAAAACACAACTTATTCCCACTTTTATCACTTTTCTACACCAATATTATAAATATTTCACTGATTCTAAGGTGGAACACTTGTAACTTTGTTTATTTCAGACCGTATCAACATTTACCTTTTAACAATTTTTTTATTACATTATCGATGTTTAACTCATCTGTGTCTCTGTCTGCCATTTGATATAATTGTGGTGCACGGAATATAGCTAAATAGAACAGGCAAAGGAAGAAAGATTACGAAGATATTTGCCGATTTGTGAAAGGTACAACCTATTTCAATTCTCGGTTAAAATGAATTTCAATGGCGGAGACATCACTCACACACACACAAACAAGGGAAACACATCATCGGTGTTCCCAGCATGAGGTTCACGTTTCCCCACAATTTTATAAAACATAATTATATAAAATAGGGGGTTATAAACTGAAGGAATAGAAAGAAAGTCATTCTGACTTTCTTTCTATTTTCGGTTTGGTTTCCATAAGTAAAATTGTAAGAAATAAAAGAACCGAAGAACCACTGTTGGTAAAAAATATTCAAAAAAATATTTTTCATATAAAAATAAATAATTATACCAAAATCCGACGCACACATGCAACGAAATCATTTTGATTATAGAGAAGTTACAGCCCATCATACATATTACGATATATTTTCCATAGTAATCTTTGTGTGACCTCAGACGGAGCTTTATTATATGTATATTTCTAGTACGCACCAAAAACTATGCAGAAAAAGCAAGAGCAAACTGAAACTAAACTGAAATATTCGTAATGTTTTTGTTCCTTACACATTAAATTAAATCATATTTGCGAGATTTATGGGTCTTTTTTTTTACTGGAAACACAGCGACATTTCAGTGTTGCCAATTAATAACAACCCACGCAATGTTGCAATTGCTAAAAAATACAAATATGTTGCCGTCGGATAAATCTTATTTCTACTATTTTTTAAATTAACGAACGTCATAGGTACTTGTGTCCTAATCCTAAAGGACAACATTAATTTCGTACGCAAAAATGTAAGTGCCGCCCAGAAAAAAAATGCTGTTTTCATATGGGAAATAACATGTTGAACTTGTTACTAATTTATTACTGATGATATGAATTTATTACTGATAACAAACTGAGAATTTATATTACGTGCTTACCACTTAGTTGTAGGAGATAAATTGCAAATCTTTTAGCATACAATAAACACAGTGACACTGGTACTTGTAGTGTAATAACGATTAATGTTAGTAGTGATACTAACACTATTTTTAGGCCTTGTAGTAGTTGTACTATTATAAGGTGCGACAACGGAAAAGCCGCTTATGTTCAAAATATAAGGTCTGTTCGGCAGAGAGCTAGAGTTAAGTTTACTGAACTGAGACTGAGACTGAACACTGGTTGAAAGAACATGAAGTAGTGTTTAGCAAAAAGGATTCTTTTTACTGTACAAAGTGCATTTGTAAGAAAAAGTGCTATTCGCGGTGGGTCTTGTTTCAAACAAGTTGAAATGTAAACAATGTTTAAATTTAGTTAATCTTTCTATCGAGCGCACTATTGGGTTGTCTTGTGTTGACCTAGAGTGATCCGTTATAATGCGTTTATCGACCCCCCTCTGGGGATTTTATTCGTTTCGAATGGGTAATGGAGGATTCACCCAATAGGTTAAAATCTAGTAGTAAAAGTATAATTTTATGTGGAGATGTCAATATAAATATTTTAGATGTTACTCATTTTCGTAAACGATTCTGACTAATTCGTTTCATTTCGACAGTTCATTGCGGTATTTATGTTATAGACAGTTTTTTTTTTTGTAAGTTTGAAAAAAATATATTTCTGAAGCAATGTATTAGCAATCTGTTTCAAAACGATTCAGATTCTGATAGATCGTGCATTACGCAAAGGTACCGATCTTATAATTTAATCAACTTGTTTTTTGAACCTACTAGGATCACTGCATCTTCGTCAACTTCTCTCGTCAGTGGCGTGCGGCCCATAAAGACAGAAAGACACTGCCTACCCTCTCGTAATATATTTAGTACCTAATTGTGTTGCCAAAAATAAATTAGTTTTAAGTGACTTAACGTCTGACCACTGTGGTTTATTAGCTAGCTTCCTTATGCCATTATATAAAAGCCGCATAAAATAAAATGCAGGACAGTTAGTCGTTGCAACAATTTTAAAAACAATATAGCTCATAGAATTACACCATCTATACTGCCCTGCTAAGCTGAAAGGCGCTATCTCTGAGATATGGCCTTTTAGTTTTTTTTTTATACCATTCAATAGGTATAACAATTTCGCATCTAATGGTTTAAGCCAAATAGTGCTACCTAACTTAAAACATTACAAAAATCGTAATTACAATTTACAAAAAGTAAATTTTCTCAAAACTTACTACTACCCCTATTTAGCTGTTACTTTTAATAAATGTGTTGATTTAAGAACTTTTACTGACCTCATGAAGAGTAGTAAAGTCATAATATTGTTTAAATTATGTAATAAAAATGACGGTAGTAATTTCAGGCCTATTTCTATCTTACCTGCATTTAGTAAAATACTTGAAAAGTTAATACTCAAGCAGTTGCTAAGACATTTTAATTTAAACAGCCTCCTTCATTTTGAACATTAAGGCTTTACAAAGGGTCGTTCGACCACAGATGCGGACGTTGCTCAGCTAAAACACATATTTACGCATGCACGCATGGAAGAACTTGCAAAATGCTATTGGAGTTTTCTGTGATCTCTCCAAAGCCTTTGATTGCGTGCACCATGACACGCTTTTGCGTAAAGTACGTCATTACGGTGTCCAAAACGAAGCTCTCAAAGTAATAAATTCCTATAGGCTCCAATGCTCTTCCGGGCTACCAGTTCAGTAAGGTGTACCTCAAGGCTCAATACTGGGTCTATTCTTATTCTTAGTATATATTAATGACTTACCAATTAATTTATAGGATATCTGTGACTTTGTACTGTTTGCAGATACCTCTCTTATTTTTAAAGTTGACAGGAAAAGACAAGATTTTGACGACGTAAACAGTGCACTCTCAATGGTTACGGATTGGTTTACAACAAAAATAGTTCAGTTCCAAGAAAACGAAACGAATAAAGAGTTCGCCTTACCGAAGGTTAAAAATGTAGGACCTAACATCGTCTTAAAGAGGTCCTTGAAACTGTAAGCTCGGTAGTTTTTCTGGGCATAACAGTAGATGCCAAACTTCAGTGGGGCCCACATATATCTAGCCTAGCGGGAAGGCTCAGTTCGGCCGCCTACGCTGTCAGGAAAGTAAGACAGTCAACTGATGTTGATATAGCCCGGTTAGTCTATTTTAGTTATTTCCATAGCGTTATGTACTATGGTATTCTGCTATGGGGCAAAGCCGCTGACATTCAAAATGTATTTGTACTTTAAAAACGAGCTGTTCGAGCAATTTACCAGCTAGGTGCCAGAGCTTTTCTAAGAGATTTTTTTAAAGATATTGGTATTCTCACGCTGGCATCATAATTCATCTTCGCCAACATCTTATATATTAGGCAAAGTATACACTTATACACTAAAAAACAGTAATATTCACAATATTAAAACCAGAAATTAGGACAAATTACGAGCTCCATTTCACCGGCTTCGTATGGTTCATAACTAATTTTATGGACTTGATAGGTTTAATGCGTTTAAAGCTAAAGTAAAATCCAACCTATGTATGAGGAATACTATTCTATCCTAAACCTTATTAAAAAAAAAAAAAATGGTAAGACTTCGTCTAAGACAACCATGGCTTAAATGGTTCTAAATTGTCTATACTATCTTCACCTTAAAGCTTTGCACCCATCTTCCAATCAACCTGTATAATAACATTGGAAATACTTCACTATAATATTTATTTATCACTTTTTACAATAAGTAGGTACATACATCCACAAAAACTAAATTTGCCAAAAATAAAACAATAATCAGCTTAGCTGTAGGTAATATTATGATAATTATTCACCGTCGATTATAATATAAATAAAAAAATATAGGTACATAATACTTTCTCTTTCTTATTTAGTCTTTCTTTCCTCGGAATGGATGGCGTTTACTGGAAAAAAAAAAAAAAAAAAAACATTAATTTTCAGTACCTACAACCTAACACCTACCACGCAGGTGGCATCTAAATGTTAAACAGCTCCCATACAAAACTTTAGAGATATCGTCATTTTAATCTCAAGTGGTCACGCTTCTGGGTGGTCCAGAGACCACCCGCGGAGTGACGTGACAGGTGCGCGTAGTACGCCTAATACGCCCGCGACAGATGAGAGGTTGCGACAGTTTGTGTTACTGAAATGGAGCTTTGAGATAGGTGAATCAAGAACAGTAGGATTATTTTGTTTATTGAGCGTACAAAACGATTAAATTGTTAATACTTGAGCTCAACTTTTAAATGAATGGCTTAATACAGAGCTTTCGTTATACTGTAAATCTCTGTTTTCTGTCAATTTTCCATACAATATTTGACAGGAACTAGAGATTTCAACATGTTTTGTTGTGAATCTTTCGTCAGTGCAAACGCAAAGTTATGAGATTGCGTAGTTTTACAGGCCGTCATGCCGATAGTCTGTAGTTTATGTTTACTTACGCAGGAATAGTGAGGGTATAGATTTCGAATTTGGTGTTAATATCCTCGAGGTGGAATATGTATTCGACGTATTCCTTGTCGGCCGGTACCGCTGGCGTCTCGAACACCAGGTTCATTATGTAGTCCTCGACGCAACTAAAACGAAAAAAAAAACATTAATACAACGGTTAAAATCGGAACTAATGCCGCAAATGCTTTTAGTTTTTTCCATACAATTTCTGTGGCAATTTCACGAATGTATACCAACAATGCCGCCCCTGTGCATGTCATTCACACGCCAAAAAATCCAGCAGTTGCCAGTTGTTAAAATAAAACTACTCTCAGCAGTCCAGGGTTTTGTTTACAGTATACTCTGCCATCAAAGACTAAAAATTAAGATTCCTCAAGACCTAAAATAATAAACGGAGCAGTCACTTGACGGCTTCCGTAGGCATAATATCCTCTAATAATATCAAACATATTGCTGAATATCTGAAATGATAGATTGCAATAAAAAGTGATTTATAAACAAAACCCTGGCGGCTAGGGCTATGGGCACGGGGTCTCTGGCCTGGTGACATGAATAAAATTTTTGTTCCGTTTGCTGACACTACCAACGCTGTGTGACCCTAACTAACCCCCTGAGCTCTGGTGCTCCACACCACTTTGCACCTGAATATTATGCCATTGGATTCCAAAAGTTCTTCTATTAATTGTGCTGCTCGGGAGTTTGTTGCGCCACTTATTCCCAGCTAAAGCACTAGGAAGTAGCGAAGAGTGGGCGTTTTGGGGGACTATCTTATGTAATTTTGACGTTCGAAAATTGCTGATTCTCAGCCTAGTTTTAATAAATGACTTTTGATTCGATTGATTTTGTAATGTTAAACGTACTATGCACAAGGCTGGTAAGGCACCAGCTTCTCAATCCTGTTCGGTCTTAGGAGCTTTACGCGCGGATCTGCAACAATTTTTGCCGGTCCTCCACCCACGGGTTTTTGGCCTTTAGGCGTTGGCGCTGGTGGCTGACAAAAAAACATAATATATGTAAAAATTATAACAACAAACAAAGGGTGACGGACCGACAATTATCAACAAGACCGATGGTCGACAATTATCTTTGTAAATTTATAGGTAGCGCTGTGTGTAGAGTGCGACAAGGATCTTTTGGCTCTTGACTGACATTGACATGGGAGCGTTTATGGTAGATTTTTGTGAACTTTTAGGTATTGAAAAATCAAGATTTTTCGCCACGCGCCAAATGATGCTTGTACAGCTCTAAAGGAATGATTGTAAAAACCTGTCAAAATACATTTTCAAGTTATTTCTCTATTTCGCAACGTTCATAATGATCCGTGTCTCACTATTAAAAAAATATACTTATCAATAAAGTAAAGAAGTTGTATTAATAGTTACAGTTAGCCATTTAAAAAGTCTAGGAAGTCATCACAAACCTTGACAGCGCCATATACAACTTGTATGAGACTCTTGACTTCACACTCCAGGATCCTGAGAAACTTGGAGACGTTCCACTTGGTCACCTCCCTGTGGTTCCCGAGGAGAGGCATCAGCGAGGTGCAGTCGCATTTCGCTAATCTGCAACAGATTGCGTAACAAAGTATTACCCGACCCGCGACCTGCGACCCGCTCCTGCTTAGTACGGTTTTTACTACTACAAAACAGCGAAATTTTTTGGGTAAACGTAACTTTTAACGTATTATACCTACACATAAACCTTCCAGAATAAATTATCTAAACGATGGTGGAAAACTCATCAAAATCTGTTGCGTGGTTTAGAAGAACAACGCGGACAAACAGACAAACGCGAAATGCGACTTTGTTTTATAATATTTAGAGATATGTCTTTTAAGAATATATTTATAAAGATTTTTGAAAGAAAGAAGAAAGAAAATGTATTAATTGAGACAAGCACAGGAGATCTCAAATTAATGGTGCTCACTTGACAAGTTCGTCAATGCCCCTCAGCACTTTTAACGTGATGACATCGGCCACTTGGTTGTCATCCTGCTTTCGTTGTGTACTCGCTCGTAGATCTTCTACCTGGGTCGTCATGGCCGCTATTCTTTTGTTCTGCTTCTCTTCCCGTGCCTCGTTTATATCGCGCTGGTCAACTAGAGTTTGAAGCTATCATTAATAATAGCTTTAAAAGGATCTTTTGGCGTTTGGCCGAAATTGAAACTAACGCCGCCATCTTGTTTTTAGGATTCCGTACCAAACGGAACTTTATTATTAAGCCTCCGCTGTCAGTCTGTCTGTCCGCGGGCTGTATCTCACGAACCTTAAAGAGGAAGACAGTTGAAATTTTCACAGATTGTGTATTTCTATTGTCGCTATAACAAAAATAAAAAATAGTTAAAAGTTAAAGGGGACCTTTAACTTTTAACTATTTTTTATTTTTGTATATACAAGAAACGTGTTATTTTCGGCGTTTTTAGCTAAATAGCTACGGTGGCATGGAACCCTTCGTTTGCGAGTTTGACTCGTACTTGTTTCAATATAATTTCACAAAACATTGTAATGACAAAAATGTTTACCAACAGCACATTATGCATACAAATGGTTCACTCCGCATTTTAGGTACGAAGCTACAGTACGGGGCGTTTTGTCGGGCCAATTCAGCGAGCGTATCGTAGTCGGAATATCTAAGAGTAAGCCCACATTCGCAGGGACGTAAAAATATCGCGGCGATTTTTTTTCGTGCATTGTGTGTGTTATTTCAACGCGCTGGGACGAGACTGTCAGAGCCATTTATGATCTAAATCGTCGCGAATCTCTCAGTGAACTATGTAAAATTGACGTTCAAAAGTGCCTCTTATGTGCCTAATTGAAATAAATTGTTTGACTTTGAAGTGCGTCCTAACGCGTTGGATTCTCAACGCTCAGGTCAACACCGAGAGTTGAAAATCCAGTGCGCAATAAAATCGCGCCACGATATTTTTACGTCCCTGCGAACGTGGGCTTACGCGATTTTTTTGTATGAAAGGGTATGCTCCCAAGTTGGTCTCATATAAATTTTATTAACTTTGCTTGGATATAGTTTTTGAGTAAGCTTCAATAATACGTATTTTTCTCCCATTTAGTATATGTGGATGATATGATGATAACTTCCTGTTACTAATATTTACATAGCAGGTAGTGGTATTCGAATTTGTGTGGGGTAGGTACGACAACTAAAAAGTGAAAAATAAAAGCTTATTACAAAAAACAAAAAAAAAACTGTCATCCAAAAAAAAAACACTACAAAGTGAAATATAACTTTAATTTTCGAAGTCTGTGGCAAAAACGAAAATTCGAAACCAAAGACCGACCTCCGAAATTAAAGTTATTTTTCACTTAAAGGATTTTGCGGAGTGTCTGTATTCATCTGTGCCAACTGTCAAAGGTCCTGTCAATGTCATACAAACGTCAAAAGATCCTTGCGGCACTTTACCTTTTGCCCGCGGCTTTGCCCGCGTAAACATCGGAAGTTTTCCCGCGGGAATGTAGGTAGGTACTGCCGGGCATAAAGAATCCTATGTCCTAACTACTCCTAACCTAGGTCAAGGTCCACCCGTGTGCCTTTCATCATAAATCTGTTCAGCTGCTAAGACATCTGCTGTTAAGGCCGATGTGATGTAACCCCTTGGTTGACTGGTAGAGAATGCCTTTGTACCTTATTGTATGAGAAAAAGATAAATAAATAAATAAATTAATTATAAATGTAATATTAGGTCATTAATAAGTAGCAGTATTATATCTCAGCAGTGACCTACGCCCCCTCGGTAGATACTAGGTATATAAACCTTCCGCGTCCGTGCGTAGCTTTTTTTTTTTTTTTTTTTTTTTGAGGATGGGAAATTATCATATAACTTCTCCCGCTCTGGGTGGAGCGGGAGGGCGTGTCAGACTTTTACTGACTAAAACCCACCCGTGTTCCTTCCGTTGCCTGTGTGCCGAGGTCGCGATATCCCTTTCAGACAAACCCGCGACCCCGGCAGGCATTGGCCCTTCCGGACCCCGTCAGTTGGTGCTGACATCTCTTTGAGGCGCGCGTGGAACACAACGCGCCGTCGACCCGGGCCTGGTCCCTATCGGACGGCGAGCTACCCATTGCTCACCGTCCGCAAGCCCGCGCCTACGGTGGCCGGAAGTCGGCTCGCGACTCCCGACGCCCGGGGCGTCTCCTGCGGCGACTAGGGGCGCGAGGGGGCGCATTTTGCCTCTCCCTCGCGCGCTCCGCCTCCTCCTTCGCGAGCATTACTGCTTCGCAGAAGGAGGTGACGGCCTCCCATGCACTCTCGCTCCGGACCATGGCCTGAACCAGGGCCGGACGCGAGAGATCGCCGCCGCCGATCGCCTCCGTGAGGACACGGCGGTGCTCCGCCCAAGCTGGGCAGACCTCCACCGTATGCTCCACCGTGTCCTCCGGGCGATCCACACAGTGGTGACACCCGGGCGTTTCCTCCCGCTTTATCCTGAACAGGAACCTCCCGAAACAACCATGTCCGGTGAGGACCTGTGTCAGGCGGAAGGTGAGGACGCCGTGGCGCCTCTCTAGCCACTCCTCAAAGAGGGGACTTATCGCCACAATTGTGGCGTGCCCAGTCCGTGCGTAGCTGCCGCGCAAACGATACTGTTGTTTATAGCCATGCGATTCTGTAAACATCTCACCGTGAAAACTTGGGTGAAGTGAGCTGTCAATAGTGTCAATCCCTGTGGAATGACAGCTCACTCCACGCACACTTCACCTAAGTTTTCACGGTGAGATGGTTACAGAATAGCATTGCTGATATACACTGAGATTTCGAAGCGCGTCGTTTCGGCCGTTTTCTATGAAGATAGAATACAGCAGTGCTATTCTGTAACCATCTCACCGTGAAAACTTAGGTGAAGTGAGCGTGGAGTGAGCTGTCATTCCACAGGGATTGACACAATTGACAGCTCACTTCACCCAAGTTTTCACGGTGAGATGTTTTCAGAATAGCATGGCTGTACTTACTTATACTGTGCGTTTACTAACACTAGGCGACACTTTAATAAAAGAGCAAAATAAAAGCGCGTTGTTGCATTTTCAACTTTCAGCGCTGATTTGAACGTTGAAAATTCAACAGCGCACTTTTATTTAGGCATTCATTTATGTGTCGTCTAGTGTTAGTGAAAACAGGCATCCTAAATATATTATATAGTATATAATATTATAAATGCGAAAGTGAGTTTGTTTGTTTGTTACGCTTTCACGCTAAAACGGCTGAACGGATTTGGATGACGTTTAGCTCATGGGTAGACCATGATCCGGAGGTCATAGGCTTTTAATCCCGATATTCCCACGGGATCGAGACTTGTGTGGGTGAAACCGCGGGGCTCAGCTCGTTAATTATAATTATCAAATGTGTATTATTATTCAGTGACAGAAAAGTTTCATAAAAAAAAACTCACAAATCCTTTGCCTTAACGTTTCAACTTCCCTCCTCAATAAAATAGACTCCTGTAGAACTGAGCACAGTAGTATGAAACAGGAAAAGTTCTCAATCTCCATTATTTGAAAGCGATTAATGATCGTAGGCACTTTGTCGGAACCAGCGTAAGCCTAGAAAACCAGATTAAGGTTAGGTAATAAGCAAATCTTTAGGTAAGGAAGGAGGTGAAGCGACATTACGGTATGCAAATACGGTTGAAAATGGCGATGCGTTTGATTTTGGTTGAATCTCGCGTCCGCTCTCAAAACGGTGAAGGAAAACATCGTGAGTAAACGAGCATGTCCTAAAAATTTGAAAACATGTGACATCTACCAACCCGCACTGGGCGCGCGTGGTAGATTACTTCCCACTGCCTCTCTCAGAGGAGGCCTGTGTCCAGCAGCGGGAACATTATAGGCTGATTATGTTATACTATGCTAAAACGAGGATACAATGTAAATAGCAGAATCATTGATTTCGTTTTTCTTTTAAAATTAATATTTTTTACTTCACTTACAAATATTTCTAAAAGCAAAGCGTCGTGTCGGGCGATTTCTAGTTCGCACGCCTGCATCTCTTCCAGCCGCTTCATCTCCTCAATCTCATCTGCCTCACAGATTCTCCGAGAACCTTTTACTCGCAGGAACTCTTCCAGCTTTGCCAGGTGATTCAGTTCACCTTCAAAAGATTGCATCTCCTGTACGAAAAATCATTGTAAAAGTTATGTAATTTAAGTAGGTGCAGTTTGTTGATAAAACGCCCCACGACAGCAGCTGCAGCAACAGTCCCGCTTTCTTCATAAACCGCTATATCGTCTTAGAAACCTTTCTTCAAAACCCTTTGAGAAATAGGACATAACACACTCAAAGTCAAACTCAAACTCAAAGCATTTATTTCAATTAAACCATTACAGGCACTTTTGAATTGTCAAGGAATCGGTCAGTCAAAAATATGAAGCTAGTTTACACTCAGTAGACACTCTTTTAAATAAAATAAATTACAAAGTATTGGTTACATCATTCATGTTGAAATTATACATGTGAGAACAATGTAGAAAGACGTGCACGTTACACCACAAACACACACCGTAAACACTCGTTCAGTACCTACGCAGCCGGCGAGTTTAAATTACTAAAATAGAGAAACTCTCGAGAAGTTCTATAAAATCTCGGAATTGCCATAAACTGCTCGTTGTCATCGAGACGTCATAGTAAACCGTTACCAAGAATTGGGATAAGGAGTTGCCCGTGCAAGCGCATATTAGAAAAAGTGTCGCTTTGTATCTAGTGCGACGTCTATAATATATACCACACCGCACGCGTAGCATAACAACCCTAGAAACAGGTTTTGTCGACGGAAGGATAGACAAAATGACAGATTGTGATTGTTTATCTGTCATTTTATCTATTCTTCCGTAGAAAAACCCGTAGAAAACCCGTTTCTGTGGTTGTCATGCTACGCGTCGTGCTGTGTAATATTTTTCCAAAGTTTGACATGTCTGTCACAGGAGCGCACCTACTTTTAAATGACCGATGACCTTAAAAAATTGGCCGGGACATACTGGATGCGGAAGACAGGGTGTTGTAGCGCAGCTTGGAAGAGGCGACTGCGGTAGGCTGTGTTAATTAAAAAAAGCAAAAACCATATTGTAGCTCTCAAAATACGTACAGCAATATCTCTATTCAGTTGGAATAGTCCTTTCCACTTCAGAGCTTCTAGTTTCCGACAACACTCGTCCCTATTAGCGAAGGCCACGGAGGCTATCTCGAATATATCCATGAGGTACATCTTTCCTTTCACCAGCTTGCCTATGGTGCGATTCCATTGGATGTTGAAGCCGTTCCTGGGTTAATAGTAATTGCATTATTATAAAATACAATAGACGACGTATATTTAGTAACCTAAGCCGCTTAACTGTTCTTAAAAACCCATAAAGAACCCTGTAAGAAATCGACACGTGTTGCCACTTCAAGCGCCGAATGCAGTGTCACTGGATTAGGTTACTTATTTGATTATATTATTTGATTATGAATATTGTTTTGATGATTAATAGCGACTGGCCAACGTCGATCGACCATCAGTTGCACTTTGACATAAAATGTATTAAAGGTGGATTCATGCTACACCATGCCGTGGTCGGGCGGTCGAAAGATCTACAATAATAACTAATTCATGCATGCATGGGAGCATGTTCTTAAAAACAAATATTTAAATCTTTAGATTTGTCCTTACCTACTTATGTCGCCCATGGAACGATAGATACGATTATCATTATGATTGAGCGAGACAATATTATTAAAATGTCATCGTCGAGGAAACAGAAACGTAACAAGCTTTTGACGTGGACGGGCGAATCTTACGATTTCAATCTTTGCTTTCAAACGGATACTCATCATCATCATCATTTCAGACGAAAGACGTCCACTGGTGAACAAAGGCCTACCTCAAACATCACCACTTCGTCCGGGTCTGTGCTTTCCGCATCCAGCGGATTCCTGCTGCCTTCACAAGGTCATCGGTCTACCTTGTGGGAGGCCTTCCAACGCTACGTCTTCCGGTACGCGGTCGCCACTCCAGAACATTTCGGCCCTCTGTTCTGCGAGCGATATGCCCTGCCCATTGCCACTTTACTTTGGCATTTCTTCGGGCTATGTCGGTTACTTTTGTGGTCCTGGGGATCTCTCCATTAAGATCACGTAGGGAAACTCCAAGCTTAATGGCATACTATCTATCAACAACAATTTCGTCACTAATAACAGTACTAACCTCTCAACCAGCAGTCTGTGTATCTCTTCTCTCACTCGTCGGTTATCCGTATTGACCACACAGAATCTCTTGGTGGCCAGGTCTAGTCTGTTCTCCATACGTCGAAGACGGTTGTTGGCGTTCTCTATCATTCCTAGTTCCTGTATATTAACTTCTAATAATTACGAGACTCTTCCAAAGGGACGAGTGTTAGAAAAAGTTCGGCATTTTGTCTGTAACAGACTGTGACTCATCACATACTGTATTCATATACAATAGTACGCCATACGGTATACAGGGTGGCAGGGATATCGACGTGCAAACTGTAACCATGAATTCAGCACATGATTCTAACGTATACATTTTTCTTCGATTATAAAAAACGAAAAGCTTTCTCATAGAAAAGTGTACGCGGTCGAAATGTATGGAACAGGTTTTTTCTGTCTATTATTTCTCTCGATTTGGATTCTGTTTATTATTTCCAAAAGCTTCTTTTTCGAAAAAAATATGTATATGGTGTTAAAAAAATTACTTTGGAAACTTTAAGAGGTGCTTTAGACCATCGAACTGAATAACTTTTACTATGGGACCAACATTAAAATCGCGAAAACATACAGCTGTCCCATACAGTTTAGAACATATATAATATTACATTTACGTAATCAATACTCAAAGATGCTCTCTAGTTTATTTAAATGGAAAACCAAATAATATTAATTAGTCAAAACTTTATTGAAGCTGGAAACCACTTTTTTTTTTTTTTTTTCTGTTAAATATTTCTAAATCAGTTTGGTCCTTATAGGCCGACTGAATCAATATGCCGCGTCGTATCCCTTATTTGCGTTTTCGAGTACTCACATCAGCCTCGGTAGGGACTTTCTTGGAGAGTTCAATGACATTCTTCTGCGCGAGGTAGTTGAGGCAGTCCAGCTCCGCTTGCTGAGCCCTCTCGTCTCTCAGCTCACTCTCCAGCTGCTCATACTCCACTATGGACTTGTGAGTGCCACTCTTCACGTAAGCGTCGCGAACTGCGTGCTGGCCTTTTCTGGCAAGCTGAAGATGAGTGTATAATGTAATGGCTTGATTACACTGGACTAAGTTTTAAAAAGCCTGATTTACACGGTACGGTTTTAGTGTAGCACGCCGCCGCGCGGGTTTTACGTATTCCGGGAGTCGGGCGTTTAGCCCCGCCCACATGCGCAAGATCAGTGAGCCTGCATACACCTTAATTATATTTGCCCATAAGTTAAAGAAACAATAAAATATAAATGAATAAAATAACTGCAAACTAACTTAGTTTAGCTCGCGGTGGACGGCTCGCTATATTGTGAGCTCAACGCCTTTTCGGCGGGCAGCACGAATTTTATTTGTTATGCCACAGATATAACACTACGTAGTACCTACTGCTGTCTCTAGGCGCTACGGCTGCTGGAGCGGTGATTCCGTGCTCTGTGCTCTATGGTATAAATAAATAAATAAAGTTTTGGACAACTAACATTGATACAAAGCAGGGTTTCTTTGAGCTCATACGTCAGAATGTTGAGCTGCTTCTCCTGTGGCGCTAGCTGCGGTATACCACCAGCTCGCTTCTCCACACTACATTGTGGCGCAAGTTTCAGGTACTGTGGGTAGCAACAGACAGTATTATTATTTAAGTATTTTTACTTTACCTTATAACGGCTATTAGATTAGTTCAAGAAAATTTGACAAAATATATCATACACTCATCTAACAGAACCGCATATATACACGATCGTCTTCCATTCGTACGCTTACATATCACAGTCAGGATTAGCGTCAAAGTTGCGTCGAGGTAATGAAGATAATAAATTGATGCTGTGGAAGTTATAAGAGGTAAAAGATGTCTTTAAGCAGAGCTTCTTATTTGTTTTTTTGGGGCAGTATAATTATAGGTACCTTATCAGTACTAGGTTTTATTAATTACTAGCTGACCCGACAGACTCAAACTCAAACTCAAAGCATTTATTTCAAATAAACCAATTACAGGCACTTTTGAATTGTCAAGGGGGTCGGTCAGTCAGAAAGATGAAGCTAGATGCCCATTCCAAAGCGTAGTAGGTACCTATGGAGAAGAACGGGCAAGAAACTCCAAGGACACTCTTTTAAATCATGATATGGTTACAAAATATTTGTTACATCATTCATGTTGAAGTTATACATGTGAGAACGATGCAAAACGTGAAAAGCGTCCGTAACAGAAAAAAATAAAATAAATAAACAATCCAAAAAATTAAATTAAATTAAAATAAGCCATGGTAGCTTAGAGATGACCAGTCCCTACTGAAGGCGCCCGTTCACGAATATGACGCATGGATTAGCACCATTCAGCTCAACCATTTTGAAGGGAGCTAAATGATCCAACACACGCGCCACCGTCAGCGAGACATTAGAGTGAGCATGACATACTCTCAGCCGCCAGGACACATTCAAGTCAATGAAAGACATACCCTGTACCTAAATGGTAGCTTTATAATCGGTACATAGTACTCACACAGGTGGACTGGTTGGAGTAACCACCAACGGCCGCTATGGCCCACGCACAATGGTCCACTGTAGGACTAAGTGCGGAAACCAAACCCCACAACATAGAACATAGTACTCACACATGTTCTATGCAATTATACAATGCTAAGAGATTGAATTTATACAACGCAAAGATAGTTTTTAAAATCTTCAGCAGCTCCAACTGTATTTTAAACAACTAATCAATTAGTTTATGCGCCCTTGTGGAGCAGGACCAGCGTTTTTATCAGCAATATAATCTCCCAACTTATAATATGCTTGGCTGCATAGTGTGCGTTTAATATAAGATTTAAATTTCGTTTCATTTAGTTGAAGTATGTGGGGACGCCGTCCTGTCCAAAAATATAATCATACAAAAATCCCATAGAACAAATGACGGCTTTCCCGAATATGACGATTTTTTTCAAAATTTTCTTTTCCTAACATATTTCGGACTATTTCGAACATTTTAAAACAGTAAATAGCCAAATTAGTTTAACAGTTCTCCAGTAATGCGCTTACCAAAGAACAGATTTTATTTTTATTTTTGTACAGTAGATTGGTTCGCTCTTGTACTTGTCAATTTCTCCTGATGGGAAGCGATGGACAATATCTACGAAAGAACTACTGCACCCAGATGATACTCCATCATTTTATCTCTGTCGCCAAGTATTGTCGCTGTATCAACTTCTTGGAGCTCCCGCAGACATCCGATTGAAAGTTGGCCAACTATAGTGACTTTACAGACAGATTTAGTTGGACAAGATGTGCGGGCTAGCATAAGTCACTATACGTATTGGTATAGTCTGCGATTTAGTCGGCCAACAACAAAATTGTACGTTTGCGCGTGCCCTTATAATTCATGGGCCATCATCGATTTATACAATGTGAAATTTAATTCGTTGGCATCCTCTTAAGGGGTCATTGTACTCATCATTACGAACAACTTTCACTATGGGGCCAACCCTGAAGTTGCGAAAGAAAAATCTGCTGTTCCCTCCATTATAACGAGCTATGCGAACATAAATCTATGGAACAGCTGATTATTTTTGTGTGTGAAATGACATCAACGAAATTCGTGGCGATAGGTGATCAACGTCAGGACAGTCAGCCTCGCTGCCAGCTTGATGTGTGTGGCTCCCTATATTATTACCATTACCATTTGGTTTAAATAGTTTTTTATTTTTATTATTTTATTTATCTTTTATATAGATTATTTTCTTTTAAATTTTGTGAATTTGAGAACATTGTAGACATAGACTGTAGATCTGTGGACCTTTTTATATTTTGCTAAGTACATGTTGATGGGCCTACACTGTCCTCTCATACCTATATAGTTGATCGAAGCTTTTAACACTGTGATTTGGAAAAATTGTAAAAACCATTTACTTTTAAAAGAGTAACCGTGAAGTTTCTTGCCGGCTCTTTTCCATAGGAAACGACGAATTGGAACCATGCACCTAGCTTCTGACGTTTCATAAGTGCCCTTGTAGGTTTATGTGAAATAAAACAATTTGAATTTGAATTACCACGGAATGAGCCATAGTATCCTACTGGCTACGAAAGAAGAAGAAACTTCCTTACAGTTCTCACGGCATTGCTGAGTTCTGCTTCTGGGTCCGCCACCTTCTGCTCCACTTGTTGTGGTTTCCGTTCCTCCTTGGGCGGCATTTTGATAAACAATTACTAAAATATAGGAATACAATAAAATAAAATAAGATTATAATGTCCAGTGAACAATGAAACAAATGTTTTTCTTAAAGACGTTCACGTTGACATCTTAGGTGTTTTTGAAATGTTTAATTGCTTCTTTATTTTTGATGTTTTTTGTTGATATTGACAAACAGTTTAAGAAGGTTTCTTAGCTTTCTAAATCAAGACTTTTCATGATTCACCAAAGCGGACACGAGACGAGAGGAGAGGATGTGTTTTAAACATAGATATAAGTAAGAAGGAGATATGCCCGGTAGTTGAAAATGTATCGAAACCCAATGTCTCCACTTAATCCCCACCACGACGCCACAACTACACATGCAGATCAGTAAACCCAACAGATACGAGGTCGCGCTCACACTTGCAATTCATAAATCAGAACGTACTACACAATCAATTATAAGCCTTATCCCATCGAACACAGCGTGCATTTACCATGCACTGTACAACTCACTCACACGAAAACATCGAACGCTATCGTTCTGCTGTGCATAAGCCATTTATTTTTCATATACGCTATTGATTGACTAAAGGGGAAAGTTATCGATTCTCCCATTTATTATTGTATTTAAATTTTGGGAGTTCCTGAAAAAATTATAAATAAAATACGATACATTTAATAAGATTATACAAATAAACAATACTTAGCTAAAAAAATTTATCAAGTAAATAAAAAATAAAAAAACATTATGAGAAAATCTAAATGAGTATAAAACAGAAAATGGAATGACTAATAATAAGATTTCACTTCGGTCTTCCAACCAGGCTCTAACAGTGAAAAATTGAAGAATAAACTTTAATAGTAATGTAAATTCAAACGACAATCGACATTTTTGTCGATAGCCTACGTTAGTGGATCTGCACAAACACATCACTAACTTGTCGCAAGATACCGCGGCCGTACTACGCGATGCAACCGCTTAAATAAAGTATCGTTTTGCGATTTTTACATTGCTTGTCAGCTTGTACGAGATTAGGATGGTCCTGAAGCAGCTTAAAAACAACAAGGCCCGGGTGATGATGAAATTACGGCCGAACTCCTGAAGGCCGGTCGAAAACCCACATAGCCCGAAGAATTGCCAAACTTAAGTGGCAAAGAACAGATGACCGATGGGGCCGAAAGGTTCTGAAGTGGCGACCGCGTACCGGAAGACGTAGCGTTGGAAGGCCTCGCACAAGATGGACCGATGACCTTGTGAAGGCCGCAGGAATCCGCTGGCTGCGGGAAGCACAGAACCGGTCGAAGTGGCGGTGCTTGGGGAGGGCTATATCCAGTAGTGGACGTCTTTTGGCTGAAATGAAAATGATGGTGTTTTTTCTTTACCTACCAATGAATCTCTCCAGAATTTATTCCCAACTATGTTGGGCTCGGTTTCCAGTCTAACCGGAAGCAGCTAAATACCAGTATTTTACATGTACCTAATGACTGCCTATTTGATTTCCGCAACCCAGTTACTGGGTAACTCTGGGTTGTCAGACTTTTTCATTTTCTTTAACTAACATGAGATGATACTTAATTCATCAATTAGGATAGGTATAGGTAGGTAATAAAAATATAATTTTCAGTTTAAACTCATTCTTTATTTATTAATTCCATAAACATAATTAATTATTTATAATGATATTTCTAGTCACTATTAAGATCTTATAAATTACGATTATTTAAGTACTTATGAAAATGTGTTAATTAAGTACACTTGCACTAATAACACGATGGATTGGTTCATGTAGTAAAATATGTATTAATGTACATAAATAATTCAAATGGATTTATTACATATTTTGCAAAAAAAACAACTTTTTTTTGTCTTTGCAACCAAACGTTACTTTACTAGGTAGGTAATGATATAAGCACTGTTTTTAATGTTTTTTCCAAAAATCAGTATTTTTTTTATGTTAAAAATGAAAATGTTTCGTAGAGAGTTGAATAATATTTTGCAAATTTTGTCAAATCAAATGGTCCTCTACGGAATTCCAAACCGTTTGAAAGTATTTTTAACGCAGCGAAGTATTTTGGTTGTTTGTGTAGTAACTAATGTAATAAGTCCAAAGAATTTATAGAAAAATGGAATGACTAAGAAGTTATACTCGCCATATTAGTGTTTTGTGCTAAATAGAAAATAAAGTAAAAATACAGATAACTATTGTTAAAATAAAATGTTTTGCAATTTTTCGGATACAGCAACTATAAAATCAATATTTTAATTCAGTAATTATTAGTTCAGTCTTAAAAATAAATTAAGTACAATAATATCTCTTCCAAATAAGTGATGAAAATTATTTTATTTTAAATCTTATTACAATGACATAAAGTATAAAGTTTGTCGTGCAACTATATACACATAAATACATTTTGCAATAATTTATATTGCTTTTGCATTATCCTATTGCATTGTTAAGTAAAATATTAATATCATAGAATATAGAATAATGGAAAATTATACTTACTGGTTTAAAAATTATAACAATGACACCAGCGCCCCTACCGGTTAATTGAATAACTAAGCAAGATGAAATTGGTAGGTATCCTATTTTTCCCATTCTTTTATAGCCTATAAAACAAGTTACACAGTATAATATGAATGAATGAATTAATATTATTTCATTGTCATTTAATAAATTTAATTTAAAAGTTCATTTGAGTTTAAAACATATCGTTATTATTATTTTACCTTAAATAATTATGATCATTACGGGGTTTATTTTAATTTAAGATTTGAACAGAGCAAAACATATTTTTGTAAAATCATAATATTAGTGTTGAAAATAATTTTCGACTACAAGAGATGGCTTTACTTGAATGAAAAAAAAAACATGTTTTGCACTATATGTTGTATTTTTAGGTATTTTTTCAATTGAATACAAGTATTTCATGTATATATGAGCAATATATTATTTTATATACTTGAGCATGTTTATAGTATAGATATTAAAATATATTATTTGTAGAATGGTATTTGATATTTATTTTTCTGAACCTATTCTTACTGACAATCATGTGGTAAGATTTTGCACACATAGATATTATTATTTTACATGCATAAATGCACTTAAGAGAGCTTTATTAATTCTCCCGGCTGTTTTTGTTATGGAAGTAAATGTGCTCTCATTTATTTATTTCTAAATATTTAGAAAACTGTTGTCGAACTTGGCTGGGTCACTGCCACGCACGAAAGTCATGATGACTAAACTTTTTTTAACGATAGAAATAAAGTTGACTTCATGGTTTACCTACATTCTAGATAAATTTAATTTAATAGACAATACTTGTTCGACGAACAATTAATTGATTGCGTCCTAATAACCGATTCACGCGTGAATATACGATCGTCACGTTCATTTTGTCGTCGCGCCGACGGTCGGAGCATGCCTTCCGGTTTTCCGAACGAAATGTGTGTCAAATGAACGCGACAATTGCATATTCGCGCGGCGATCGCTTATGTTAGGATACGGCTTTATCAGTTTCCTTTATGTCAGTACGAAAATCCACCAGAATATTTTCTAAGGCTGTATCGGTATATTAATAATATAATTAATACAATTGACATTTCTATAGAAAAGGCACTTTACAAGGCCAGGTACTTTTAAGGCACAGAACAATAATTAAGTACCAACTACATTACTATTGCAAAATAATTCAAAATTTATATATTTATTTAAATATATGTGATATTTTACTAATATTCGTGAATTATGCTACACATCATTATCCTAAAAATTCCACCAGATTATGTTAAATTCGCGTCTGTTTCATACTACTGGTTAATGTCGATATTGGCCGGCGAGAGCGTGCCATTGTCTTGGTTATTTTATACAATGTTTAATCAGAGATATCAATAAAGATCAATGACAAGACAATGACGCCGATTCCCTTGTTCACCAAAGGGATAAAGCAGTGTCTTATGTCTTTATTGAATCCAGAGCGGAGAATGACATCTCTTACTGACTGACAGCTCGAGAAAAGAGCGGTTACAGATGGACTAAGTTAGAGATGTCAAATTAGTTTACTTGAACTTCGCCGGTTTTTTAGTCTATGCGTTCTTATTTGCCGACTCTACATGTACGGAAATTGTAAGTTAACTAAAATTGACAGCTCTAATATATGTTCGTCTCTTTCTTGAGTTAGAGAGAAAAGGATGGAAGTAGCTCAAATTAAGTTTAGCTTGTGCACAACAGAATCGGTAAAAATGCTAATTATTCGCCGGTCAATGTGAACACTAGACATCAAAGTGGAGCATACCAGTATTCTGTAAAAACATTAGTAATGTAAATAATATGGCTATTAAATGTTCTTCATTATTTAGCAATCTCCATTTAAAAAAATCTATTATATCTAAAGGCCTGTTATACCACTTTTTAATAACTTATTTAGTTAAAGAGACTGAGTAATACCAGATTAGAAAATATTTCTAAAACCTTGTTTTAAGCAGCTTGCACACTTAATACATATTGAAAGTTAGTTTTTTTTTAGACGTAAGTCGTCTTATTTGTATGCACGTGTTCCTGTGCCAAATAAACCAATTTTTCTTTATTTTTCTTCCATTATTATTTAATGAAAATTGTTGGTCACACTGCAAGGAAATTTATCTATAGCTCCATACCCATAGGTATATCAATCATTCCAGCTTGCTTACTATCAACTAAGATTTTTTCTAATAGAAAAATCCAATTATAATTTCGCCTGATTCGGGTATATAACCCTTCAGGCTTGCAAGACCATGCAAAACCAATCCGTGTCTTTTTTTATTCTTTACAAGCAAGTAGGTAGGCACTACTCAGCCTCTTTTAAAAAGACGTTTGTATTAAATTATCGCAAAACTACCTAATTCGTATTTACCGTGGTAGAAACAGGCGGTAAAAACTAATTTTACACTTTAGGTGCACCAAACATCTCACTTGAAGTGAAGATTTACGTATAATTATGTATAAGTACCAACTATACACAAATAGTTAAGGTAATCTCAATTTAATAAAACGTTATTTACAAATAAAGCAATGGGTAGTAAGTTAAGTTTTAAAATGGCTGAAGTGTTAAGATGGCGGATTATTATGACTTATTTTACGTTAGAGTTCATTTTCGTTTCACATCGAATCGTATTTATAATTTTATCGTTAGTCGGACAAAATATGTTAAATCTCTTGGATCTGTCCGTCCTACCAGTAAACTTATCTGTTGTACTAAATCCGCCCTACGGGGTAATAAGGATGCCCAAATGCCATTAAACCAGCCATTTTACAGTGAAAAACTAAAAAGACACAATAAAACATTAAAAATTAAACGTAAACTTACTATAAACAATCTAACTAGGACACTAACTATCACTGCGATAGTGTAAACATCACACGGCTTATAAAATAAAATTAGAAAATAACCTAAAAACTCGGTGATCGCGGACACGTCCATACGGTAAGCCAAAATGGCGGACGCTGCAATTAATTTTGATAGATTTTTGTACAAAAGTATTAAAAATAAACTGTAGGCAGCTGGTAATGTAGATGGATGGTAATATTTGATGATGATAAGGTAGAGAGTTGATATGGTGGAGTGGTCTATGGCTTCATAGAGGCGAACCAAGAGTGGGGTACAACAGATCACCGGTGAAAAAATCCGAGGAGTCGAGACGTTCTGGTGGGAGGAGGCTGTTCGGGAAGCTTCCTTCGCTTCTCTTGCGTGGTCAGCTTGTGTTTCATCTGCTCGTCGATGAGCTCTTGCATGTCCATCTGGAATTTTAAAAGTGACTTTAAGTAACATTATGGAAATATTACCTTCTTCAGGTTAAGGTGAAGAAGAGGAGGTGTTACACAAAATGTACTGTGATAGGTTCTATGTGTTAGATTCTTTTATATTTTCTGAATGTGAGAACGATGTAGGCTCAGACTGTAGTGTTATTGACCATTTTTTATTTGGTTAAGTACTTGGTACTTGTTGAAAGGCCTACACTGTCCTCCCATACCTATTAACTCTGTTATCTGAAAATATTGTAAAAAGCCAATAATTTTTTAAAGAGTAACCGTGGTGTTTCTCGTCGGCTCTTCTCCTTAGGAAACGACCAATTGGAACCGTGCACCTAGCTTCTGGAGGCCAATTCTCGTACTTAAAAAAACGTTCAAATTCTTGTCGCCATCTGTCAAACTTGTCAAAAATGTTGATATATTGATTGTATTTTTGACAGATTGCGAATGAAATGCGAATGTGAACGTTCTTAAAAATTACCGGAATTGCCCCTCAGATGTTTCATGAGTAGGTACCCATGCAGGTTTATGTGAAATAAAATATTTTGATTTAGATTATATTCATATAGGTATGTCATGTATCAAAGGACCAAAAAATCCAATATTTCCTAAATAACGAGAATGAAATGACCTTAAACTTGAAAGCATCAGAGCTGCACGGCGCTGTTTCATTTGGTTCCACAACTCAACAGTTATTTGTTTGGTATCTTAACGATTTTTCTAAAATTAGTCGCGCCTCTTCAAAAAAAGGTTTTAAAGACTTCACGTTCATTTTGAATAAAATGTCAGATCCAGTACTTATGATTAGGAATTAGTAGACCGCGAATGATTTTGGAAAGCACATTTTATAAATTCTCGGTATGATTCACGAGATTTTTTGGTAAAGTCCTAACGGTTGCCTTCATGTTAATTATTTAGTGATTTTATCACGAAAAGAGAAATGTGGATCTCAGCTGATAGAGCACCATACATAGCTATCTTTATGACAAAGAAAAAGAATAGAAGCGAGCGAGATAGTTTTTGCCAACATCCTACTCTCAATCTTCAAGAAATTGAGCGGTTAAAAGCACAATTTCTTGGCTTTATCCTGGCGAAATGTGGGTGTACTATAAAAACACCACTGCCCAACAGTTCGAGAAATACAGACGAGACGAGACGTACCTGCCACTGTTCCAGTTGCTGCCCAAGGTCCACCTTCTGGCGAACAGCTTCGTACAGCTGACTGTTGGCTTGCATCAGCTCCACCCTGGTCTTGGCGAGGGCCACCTGGAAAGTTAGTAGAACACATTTAATATTTGTTGTATTGTGACTTTCATCCACTGGTCATTAAAGTAGCATCCACAACGGACTTCTACGTAAAGTTATATCATTCTGATCAACAAATCCTGTGGTTTTCTCCTATTGTATTTGGTCCTGCTTGCCTGAATGAAAAAGTATTGTTTGCCGAAAGTATTAATGTATTGAGGTATGAGGAACAGGGTGTAAAGGTCACTCATCCTCCTTAGAAAAGGGAGGATCTTCCGACCAGACGGGTGTTGTGTCTGGTGGGCAACTGCCCGACGATTGATGTCGGGACGTTGTATATATACTCGTTGCGCGGTAAACCCTGCTTGCGCGACGCAGGATTTTTGCGAGAAGTCAGTGTGATGCGTAGTTCGCATGTGGCGTTGTAGATGCCACCATTACTATATCTATCATGTAGTAGTTACTCGGATTTTAATTGTATTTCTGGTCTTATTTATCAGATGTCTTGGACCTTGCAGAGCCTTGTAGGCCATAACAGGATGACCTCCAAGGTTCTGTTCTAGAAAGAGAAGTGAAGGTCCTTACCTCAGCAGTCTTCTTCCTCTCCATGGCGTCGTCTCTCTCCTGCCGCGCCTTTGTGACGGCCTCGTCGTTCTGCAGACTGCTGTAGTTGGCGTCGTTCATCAGATTGTCACGCTCCTCTGCTGCCGCGCGGAGTTCCACTTCAGCCACCGACAGCTGGAAAAGGAGAAAAATATTTTAATATTAGTTATCGTTTTGTTACTGACTATGAAATAATTCTATGAAACAACTCTTCTTTTGGGCCTTAGACTAATTTTTTTTGTTACTCTTCAACTATATACCTGTTGGTACAACACTTGTTGTTATGTCCACTTAGGTAGTTTTTACAAAAGACGTTGCCGACCGCTTTTGCAGATGGTGCTAGTACTAACTGTTAATACTGCTGGGGTTTGGTGCGCCCCTTCTTCTTCCCAGCTAAAGTAATTAAATGGAAGTGATGAAGGTCGGGCGTTTTTGGGGGACGGTCTTATGTAATTTTGACGTTCGAAAAGTGCTGATTTTCAGCCTAGTTTGAATAAATGACTTTTGAATTTTACTATATTTTGATTCAGTGATAAAGAGATTTCCTCAAAGTATATATACTACCTATCTAAAATGAACGTCGGAAACTTTCTAAAACACGGGCAAAGTAAAGCCTCGTGCGGATGCTAATGAATCCGTGACTGATTCCTTTATAGAACTCGGATCATGACTGTAGGTACACCCAAAAAAGGTTAGGGCAATAAAAGGTACCTACTTATTAATTTTGTTATGGACTGACACGTAAGGGCTAGCGCGTACTGCGGTGCGGTGGAGTCATTGCGTTATTTCAGCCGTAGGTACGTACGGTATAACAAATGCAGTCACGGGTCCGCACACTGGTGGTAAAAAAATGAACGTTTTCGCGCCCAAAAAGTTTTGGGTGCATCCCTTGATTACTTTATGGCCTATTTAGGTCTACTTTTTCGTAAGATATAATTTACGTACGGGCGTATTAAAAAACAAAAGGATATTAATAAATATATATGCTTGGTTGGTGTCTCGGTGCGTTTTTTCACTGCAGTGCGCGGTACTTCATATATCTGTTGTCCATACAAAATACGTGCGGTGCCCTCACAGCCAATTTGCAGCGGGAGGTCCACTCTGAATTAACCGCATGCGTTTTTTCATCAAAATCGTTCACTTCTATGACATTCCATAGGTACTTCTCAGATTTTGCGGAACAAGCGCACGGCAGTGAGCGCGGGGCCTAAGCCACCATGCACATTACGTACCTACTTAACCAACATTACAGATCTACAGATATTTCATTCATAACAATGATATTTCATAAACTCCTCTCACAAACATTGTTTTCTCCGGATCTCCCACGGGTGGTTTATTTCCGCATCAACTGATTGTTCCGCGAATTGCCCAGGCGCAGTTCAACCACAATTGTTTGTGTTCGCGCGTCGTAAAGCAACGTATTGTGATATTTGTGATTTTCATGTGTTATCAAGGAAATCAGATGGCAGCATTGTTATAGATATCTTAAAAACTTTGGAAGGAGATTTTAGTTTTTATATAGTTTTAGTCTATTCGTCTGATTTCTTGTACAAAAATGACGATAATAATGTAGGTATCTATATTTTTCTACACAGAAAACTATATTTTTTTTGTCATTATTTCTTTCTTTATAATCATTAATTTCATTTAACTAAACATCTCGAGTTCGATCAAAAACATGGATGTCGATCTGACTCCAAAATAATAATAAAAATAATTTGGTTTTTTAGTTCGCAGTAAAAGTCATCGCCAAATTAACCCAAGAAATGACATTACACAAAACTCAACACAACATTACATTGACACTAAATGGCTTCAAACTTTCAACCTTGAACAGAACAATAACGGAATATACATATTAAAAAAATGATCGCGGCCGTAATAAATGACCAAATAAAAAAAAGAAAGTGGGCCATTGCATGTTACCCACACATTTATGGTAGATCATAGCTAATGTGAGAACTAGCCTTAATACATAATTAAAAGTACGTGTAAAAAAGAATAAATTCTCTTTGGTGTAAGGCTTGAGACACATTAGCGGTATGGTTATGCGGTTTATGGTGTCGCAAGAAGTTAATGATGACGTTAAATTAATATCGACGTGATAAAAACTGCACAGTCGTGATTGTACATGGAAAAGGTTCTTCCCAGTTTCAGAAAAATTCTAAATCTCAATTTTCAGGAACTGACTACTCATTAGTAAGGAAATTATTTTAAAATACGTAGTAGCCTAGTTTGGTATCTAAGCTTAATTCGAATTATAATTTGAATGTTTAGTTATCTACATGACTGGGATAACCATCTCAAAACTTCACGCTCGAAAGACCAGACCGTTTATTCGTCGCACATTCGTGATTTTCTTAAAAATAACTGCGCCTCTTTTTATGGTTTGCTTCTGCTTCTGTATGAGTAGGTAGTTCTATATACATAAAATATCTGACACACATCGTAAACATCGAGACCTGAAGCGGTCGACTATTATACCCAAACAAAACAAATATTTATCCCGGGGCGAAAACCCAATGGTCCAACCACTGCGCCAAACTCGTAGGATGAAGTTCATCAACCTTATTCATTGTTTTTGCCTACACCTACCACTTCTTAGCAATACCATACCAAAAAACAAAATTAGCAATCACTCATATTAAATACCGAATCAAAATGGCGTCGATACAAAAACGCGCGAATTGCTACAAAATGCCTACTCTACGTCCGAGCTGAGGTGATTGACCTTTGTGACGTGTGGCTACGTCACTAGGGTCACGCCATGCGGTTAGCTTGCAGTCTACTGACTAGGCTAGAATTCTAGATCGCTTGGCTTTGATTATGAGCTAAGGTTATACTTTATTTAGAACCGAGTACGATCAAGAAAGAGGTTAAGATCTGATAAGTCTAACTTTTGTAGAACCTTCACTCAAGTTATTTGAATTGGTTGTGGAAACCCAAGGTAGTATATTTTTTCAGAACAGTAATTATACGGTGACTGATTTGCTCGTCTTTCCATGCCATGTATTTTCAACAGTTTTTTTTCAGAATTCATTGTAAATGGTGGAACCTGCAGAAGGTGGAATCTGTGGCCATAGTCCGGACGCAACCGAAAACGTGTGGAAGTAAAGAAGATTGACTTGATTGGTCATCAATTTGTTTGCTTAGCTTGGAGACACTGATGAATAACATAAGGAAATTAAGCAACTTGCATTTAATCACAACCCCACATAACTGTAAGTTGCGAATGTATTATAGAGAGAAATCAGTGCCAATTAGCCTCAAAGGACCACTAAAATACCATCTCTAAATAAATTAGCTTCAAAATATATTATCCTCAAGGAACCTATAAAATTCCATTTCTAACACGTCAAATCTATCTTCTGTAACGCGTTAAGGGGGATGCGCTATACAGCCCGAGAAATTAAAAAATTCTGACGTTTTTTGCAATTTGCAGGTCAGTGACGGGTTGTATATTGATCTAAATAAGATTCGCGACCGTAACATACATGTTTTCACAAAATTACAATCCTTAAGTTATAATTCTCTAATTTCAAATTACCCTGTTGAATTACTATTTAATGAAATCATGACATTTGAGGTCAACTAACTTAGAGGGTTGTATTGATTATTCTAATTCTATAAAAATACATATAAAGTACGGTCGCGAATCATATTTTAGTCAACATAGAACGTGATACTGCCAGCAAATTGCAAAAAAACGTAAGAAACAATAAATTTCGCGGTGGACATTACCATCCAATTAATCTTAGTATTTTTGCAAACGTAAGATCATTCGTTTTTGATAGCTCTGAAAAACCTCTTAACCAATTCCGTCTCAACCAAGGTTAGCCTAACAAAAGTCTAGATATTGCTGTCGTATGAGTAACACGCCTACCCACACCCACCCGTGGGCAATAAATATCCTCTTACGGCCATCCTTGGGCAATCTACATATTGTGAGGAGTACAATAAAAACTGGTTCTAGTATTATGGAAGGATTTGGAAACCGGTGAGGTCATGTAGTGGAACAACGAGGACACGATGTGGTTGAAAGAAGTCTAGATTATTGGCGTGATAAATTTACGACTGTTTTATTTAACAAACTACTGCATGCATAGCTGTTTTAGGGGCTTAGTAATAATAGCCGCACGGGTCGATCGATCAGGTTAAGATACGCTTGCCGCGATTTGGTCCGTGGATGGGTGATTTATATACCAAGACCTCTCCGTGCTTCGAAAAGCATGTTAAGCCGTTGGTCCCGGCTGTCATTTATAGATCTTTGACAGTTGTTACGGGTCGTCAGAAGTCCGAAACTCTGACAACCAGTCTTGCCCAATGGTATCGTGTTACCCATTAACTGTTACTATACGCTCCATGTAAAATACTGGTATCCAGCTGCATCTGGTTAGTCTGGAAACCGACCCCAATATAGGTGAGAAAAGGCTAGGCAGATGATGACTGCATAGCTATTCACAACTATTCGATAGGCTTCCGAGTTGAAAATGACACATTTTTGGTTACCTGATTTGGCTAGTCCCCGACAGCAAATAGCTATCGGAAGAATAGCAGTCGTCTATTTGGTTTAAACTGTCAACATTTTCGGGTTTCGGATTTGGGAGCAGCGTTTAGAGAACTTCTTCGATAACATTGATGTACGATTTAGTACAGAAGCGTATGCTTGCTGGTCTATTTTTATTTAGGTAGGCATTTTCTTAGTTACGGGTCAATATGCAAAGGCCCCGTACCCCAAAAATGGCCTCGTATTAAGCAGAAGAATAGTTCTTACATAACAGCATTTAAACAGCAAATGAGCTAAACGCCTTACGCAACAAATTAATGTTCGTAACGGTGGGTGACGCAAAATGCATTGCAGTGCACTGCCGAGCCTCCGCGTTCCGGGTCTTTATTGAACGTGTAATATTTTTGTGAAAATACAGTGTAGTGCAAAAAAACAGTGTGTCGTAAATATGGGTTTATATCTGCGACACGTGACTGTTTTTCTGGGTATTGACTTTAAAGGAATTTCTTTTTTCCGACAGGCTCGTTGGTCTAGTGATCGGAAGCGCTACTACTGAGCATGAGGTCCTGGGTTCGTGTGCCAGGTCGGGCAAAGTGTTATTGGGTTTTTCATCATTTCTCAGTAGCAGCCCGGAGTCTAGATTTGTGCCCGGTTGATAGCACTAGGCTTGCTTCCTATTACATAGGACTTAAACATAACTAGAGAAATGTGGGTGTACTATAGGCACACCACTGCCTAACCCTTTGAGGATTACAGGTGTGATGTAATGTTATGTTTATTTTTTCAGCTTTTGAACCTTTTAGACCTTTTTACAGTTTTCTAGAAAAGGGTACTTAGTTAAAAAGTCAACCAACATATTTTTGTTCCTTTGGGTCATCAAATTCAAATTCAAAAGTCATTTATTCATACTAGGCTGACAATCAGCACTTTTCGGACGTCAAAATTACCTAAGACAGTCCCCCAAAAACGCCCGCCCTTCACCACTTCCTAGTGCTTTAGCTGGGAAGAAGAAATGGCGCAACAAACTCCCCAGCTGTCTGTTCAGTTGGAAAAACTTGATTCTATATAATAGTATTTATGCAAAAAATATTTATATAATGAGTAGATTATGTCAATAATAAATGAAAATTAAATTAAAATAAATTGACTTATACAGTCAAATAAAATAAACTAAAGAATTATATGAGCAGTCGATTCGCGAAATAATATCAATGACCTAATTAATCGTCATGAATGAACGTGTTTTCTGCATCATGCATACTCACGCTAACATCAAGATAACACAGCTAATCCTCGACTGATCAATACATTGGATTTCTTCAAACATTCCTCAATCAACGGCACTTAAGTTTAATTACGATGTGATATTATCATTGCTCTCAATTGAAGCGTTGCAGAGAGTCTTTATTGGTAAAGCACATTACGGAATTGGGATTGCATTGCAGTAGATGATACTTGTCTGATAAATGGTTGTAGTTAGAACAGCAGTTACTGCATATAATTCAGAAAGTAAGTAGGTTGTTATGATAAATGATCATCATACGTTTCATGCTTCCTTATTTAGTGAATTGGTTGGATACCTTCAAATAAGTAGGTAGGTAGGTATAAATATTTCTGGCATTCGGATGCAAGGACTAGGTATGATATTATAGAGGTATGTGGACCAGGGTATAATGATCACTCATCCTCCATAGAAAAGGGAAGATCCTCCATCCAGACGTGTGTCGTGTCTGGTGGGCAACTGCCCAACGATTGCTGCCGGGACGTTGTATATAAGCTAGTCGCACGGTAAGCTGCGATTTTGCCTGACGTCATTGTGATACGTAGTTCGCATGAGGCATTTTAGATGCCGCCACAACATATCAAAAACCTATTCAACACCAATAGGACCACAATCTTTAATGAGACAGTTTTTAGGCTTCATGGCCATGGCACATGAAGCATGACCATCTTACAAATAAATATCACTTTGTATAGAAACGAGATGTCTATTCTTCCTATATAGAGTACCTTAGAGATAGATACAGGAGTGGTCAAGATGCGGGCGCAGGTAAACATAATGGATTAAAAGATAGAAGTTTAAAAAGAACATTAAGTATCTTCTCTCATTCTGCTTGAAGTTACGTTAAAAAATTACGAAGGAATATCTTTTGTGGTTCAATTTAGCGTCACATTTCGTAGATTTTGATCCAATTATCGCCCACATGTGGCAGTCTGGCTATTAACTAAGGAAACCACTTAAATTCCTTACAAGAAAAGCCTTATAAGTCTGTTAGACGATCACGTTTTACATCTGTACCCTTGACTTCTTTCTGGTTCTGACGCACAAATTGGGCAGTAGTTTTCTGCATAGTAAGAAGGCAGTTCTAATTAAGTTTTCTTCAATGCCAATTTCACCTATGTTTCGCGTCATTTTTGGATATTTTCTTTTGAATCGGTTATTAAATTGTTTACATGTAGAAATTGTTTTTATATATTGTTTAAGTTTAAAACTCATGGGCGAGGAGAACCAGGTAGTTACTGGTCCAGCCTTAGCTCTTAATAAACGTATCTTACGTTCCAATGTATGCAAAAGAAGATTATTTATTTTCCTTTAAGAATTATCATCTGCCTAGCCCTTTCCCAACTATGTTGAGGTCGGCTTCCAGTCTAACCGCGGATGCAGCTGAATACCAGTATTTTACATGGAGCGACTTCCTATGCCCTCCACAACCCAGTTACTGGGTAATACGATACCCCTTTGTCATTTGATTTTCCTATATGAATCAAATGAGAAAATTGAGAATTTCAAAGATACTTATAAAGCTACTTAAGTCAGAACCCAATCAAATTTTTATTTTATTTTCTAGCCTATTCGTTCTACAACTACTCACTTACAACCACCAAGCTCTATTTACCTCAAAATAAAAAATAAATCGTTCAACTACAACACTAAACGCCAAACGATCATCGATCTAACCGAATCGATTTCGCATTAAATCGATTTAGATCGGTTTAGAGCACAAACGGTATTTCAATTGGCCTAACGTGCAGTAACTGTGTAGCTGATGCATTAGGATCGAAAGTTAACTGTATCGATGAAATCGACAGCTCTTGGTCTATGTAGTTTGGAAGTGATGAAATGGGTTATGGGATTTACGTATTGGCCTAGCTGTGACCACAATGGTCTAGCCTTGATGTCGCGTTTATTAACAGTTTACTTCTCAATAAAGTAAGCAGCTTTAGCCCTTAGATCAAATAAAAAACCAAGACATACCGCTGCGAACAATACAGTGAAGCATGCCAAAACTACACCTCCGTGCATATACGCCCACATTTACAATCAAACTACACCTGAATATGTGCACACATATTTATAAAACCGGTTTCACGTCACTGTTGACAGCGACGTGTCGTCGTGTCAACAGTGATGTCTTGGTTTTTTATTTGGTCTGAGCTTCAGCCATGTGTTTGTGCCTAGTATTGCAAGAAGATATTAGTCTATTGCTCTCCGAAGGGCGTGGGTATTTAGGTATAGTTTTCTAATTCAGCCTTCGAGTCAAGGGAGTGTCACATATTCGGGGTCCAGTCAGGACAGGCTCTAATCAGTGGCGGACTCAGCCTGTAGAGGGACCGGGGCGGTAAAACAAAATAAGGCTGGGAGGGTCTCATTTGGTCTTCTCAGTTTATGTAGGTATTTCTAGTAAGATTTTATAAAAAAATAATAACGACAACAAAAAGAACAAGTATAACGTGCGTTATTATAATCTACCATAGCATGGATCTCGCAACCGGCAGGAATGTTTTTTTTCAGGGAGGTGCATTTTCAGCTCCTCAATAGGCTATTTACGAAAAGCAAGAATGCGGGATGCGAGACCAAGCGAGGCGAGCTCGAAATTTTTGCACTTCTCGGAATTTTCGTTTAGATTTCATGACCCCCTTGAATCCCCCCCCCCCCCCCTGGATCCGGCCCTGCAATCACGCCCATGTAAAACGAACAAAAGGGCAAACCTATTGCTATACAAAATGCTTTCGATAGTCAGTTGGATAAGGGAACTTTTATTTTGCTGAGACTGCAGTGCGACTCTGTACCCCTGTTATTTATGTATCAAAAAATCTACACGGCAATAAGCTTATAATTTTTTACGTGACTGCGGAAATGCCAAAAGGAGGGCAATGTGTTTTACGCTTGTTTGAGACGAATATTCCCCTCCACGACCACTACTGAGATTTGATTTACAGTACCTACTCACAAAGCTAATCCTACTACTCCTACCTCGCTACTGTTAGTTCCACAGCTAAAATAAAATCAATGTTCGCCAAAACTGCTCTATCATTGGTCATAGTAATGTCCTTACGGTAAACATCGATACGTATATCAGTGCCCCATTGAAAAACTCTTTGTTGTCATTTTTTGTTGTCCTAGGCCTACCGTTAGCCATAGTTGTGTCATTGTGTGCTGATTGATTTTAGCACGTGGTTGACCGTTTATAGAATTTTTGTAGGTTTGTCTTTTGAGGACGCTTGTCGCCGAGGGCTAATCATTTTACATAGCAACATGCATCGACATGAGTCTGCCACTCTGCTGTACCGTTAAATATTCATTTAGTTAGAACTATGTAGGTATTTCTTAATCTTCTGAATACTTATCTGTTTTGGCGAAAAAGCCATCTTTAACGTCATCCAGTCTAATTACTATACAAATCCGCACCTATTTATTGTTGGTGTTTAACAGCCCCCGTTTTTTGATCACCAATCTTTTTAGTTCTTCTAGCATGCTATATGTGACTTCATTTATCTCGAGTTACGATTGACCTGCAATATACAGGCCCACTATGTAGGCACTAGAATAACCATAAAATTGACTCACCTTAGAAGACAAATCAGCAATAATCTCATTCTTCTCATCGATTTGCCTCTCTCGCTCCATCGCCCTGCGCGCGTGCGCCGCTATCGAGTCTCGGACGCGCGATCCTTCGAGCGCGGCGTACGCCGCGACTGCGTCTGCGCATGCCGCAGCAAGCGCACCGCGTCGGAGCGTCTCGCCTTCCTCACCGTCGAGTGATGTGAGGGATAAGTCGGAGTGGAGTCCTGGAAGAAGGAATTTTGGAGTTAGAAATGTACCTATAAAGTCGCTCCCTATTAGGTACATGGGACTTCATCATGACTGGCGAAATTTATTTATTTATTTATTAAAACTTCATGCACAAATAAAAAAATACTGTACAAAGGCGGACTTCATGCCTGAGGCATTTTCTACCAGTCAACCTTAGGGAAATAATGACAACCTTAGGGGAAGAAATGTGGGTCTACCATTGAAATATAGTCACGGTCTACAGTATACTGTTTGAGCACTTCTTCGGCAGATATTGGTTCATTAGGTGCACGTGCTGGCGAACTCAATACGCCTTTGCCTAGCAGTGGTAAAAGAAGCAGAATTTTATTTTTAATCATTGCCTAGTCTTACTTCTAATAAGACAGATTACAGAGCAACACTCGGCCGCACCGAGGGGATAATATTATCCCTATTTATTTTCCGAATCTTTATCGTTGACATATTTTCAGTCGGATCATAATACCAGCTGTTTTATGTTTTCATTTAAACCCAAGAAAAGTATTGGAAAATTATCAAGTGAGTTCAAACAAAGAAAACTAACAAAAAACGATTCCATATTAATTTGTTTTACTAACTATCAGTAACGGATATTGTTGCAATAACAACCGAGAGATGAACCAATTCAATATATAATAATTATAAACGGTAGTAAAAATATTATTGGAAGCGACATGGCATAATTGATTAGGTATTTTACTTTCATTATCGCTACAGCAGTTTTGAAATCCAGACAAACACAAACGGACAAAAATTCTAAAACTACGGCATCAAACTCGTTCCCACACCACACGTAACAATTAGCTTTTTTCCAAAATATTCGATGTCCAGTTTTGCCTTCATTACTATTTTATTATATGTATGTAGTAGTAGTAGGGAAGAAGACATCTTTCTTCCCTACACCTACATCTCTATTAGCCGAATAGCCGCCATCTCAAGTGCGTACTCACCTCTTTCTAGCTATACCACCTTTCACACAATGTGCATAGTTGTGGTCTACGCGCATAAGACCAGTAAAGTCTTAATTACACACACATCTGTATCCCAGGAAAATATAACAACACATTGTAATGATACCACTTTCACCATCTACCACTTTCCCATAGCTAAACAGTTGAACAATTTCGCGTCTTGTCCACGCCGCATCGGACATCGCGGAAATATTACAACCAGATCAAGTGACTTGATCGATGATGACTTCTTAATAGTTGGAGAAGTAATTTGCTTTATAATGTTGTGGTTTAGATGTAGAAAATGTTATTTGTGTTTTTTTATTCTTTGTTCATGATAATTGTATTGTAGGAAAAGTGCAATGGTGGAGTTTCAAAAGGCAGTGTCTTAGGCGCAGCATTTATTTTGCATAAGAAATTCTAGGTGTTGTTGATGCAGACTAAAACAATTGAAAAGAATAGACCTCTGAAACAAATCAAAATAGGCCGAGAAAAATTTATTTACACTTTTGATGGGTTTGACGCACATATAGCAATATGTGCGTGCTCCAGATTTTTCGCCTCTAAAAGATTAAGTTTTTAAATATTTAAATTTCAGGGCCATGTAATCGATTGACCTAAGGAACCTCTATGACTAAACGATTGAACCAACTTTTTTCCTAATTTTATTGAATTGTCGCAAGGCTTTTGAAGAACTTAACAAGAATAGCGTCATACCAAGTACCTAATTGCTAATCTTTAACTACGAATAAGGCAACTTCTAGTGTAGAATATTCAAGAACAATCGACGAGTGAACATCGACCGAAAAACTGCACTTGTTTACAAAGTGCATTCGATGTAGTAACCAACCACAATGGTTACGAAATTAACCCGCTATTTGCACCACACCTGATTTCGGCTGATATTGAGAGACGAATAAAAACTGTCTCGAGGGGCTATTGACCTGGGATTTAAACAGAATTTCATGTTGGAGATGCAATTTGGAATACTTTAATAATGACGAGTAAAAAAATATGGTGGTAAAAGAAGGCTTTCCCTAAAGGAAGCAATTGAAAAATAATGGAGTATCTCTACATCTAAATCGATTCATGCTAAATGGTATTTATTTGGACAGGAGCCTTTGGCGCTTGGTCCTTTGGGACTCCAGAAAAATACTGGTTTGCCCTTACTTTAATTACCGTACCCTGCAATGTTACTGTGCGTTCACCGTTTCTATTATTTCTATTCTTTCTCTGTCTGTTTCTATTATTTCTATTCTATTATTTTCTATTGTGCGTATCACCATTTCTATTTACAACACAATTATGTAGGTATTTATTAAAATCGAAGGAACTAGTATTCATTATTTTGTTACTAAAACCCTGAAGTAACACCAATATTGACCTTTCCAACGTCAGTTCTAGAAATGTCAAACAAAAAGCCTCTGAAATAGCTACGCATTGCTTTGCAAAATGATGTCATATACCGTCACGTCAGGTTGGGGCATGGTACGCCGTGACACCTCGACCCACAGCATGACGGCAGTCAAACGCCGCATGTTGGTAAATAATGCCAAATATAATACGAGTTAGCTCACGATTTGGAAGAAAGTGATGAATGACTTCCAATCGAAAAGGGATGTAGAGAATTAACAGGGAATCAAGAAAACGAGAAAGTGACCATTGTAATCAGGCTCGTCACCCAATATTATATTTCATCGACAGGCTGTCGTCTTAATATTTTAATACCAATAGCCAATAGCCATATAGACTTCTCTTCTGAATGAGCAATCCTGAGTAATTTATCAGCTTCCTATACAATACTATTATTTAGGAAAACTGTCCCTCAAGATTAATTGGAAATTGAAACTCTTATTGAGACCTCTGGATTTTTACTCTTTTTCACAATTATCATGAGGCAATCTGTATAGGTACATATTATATGGGATCACTGGCACCAAGTGCGCAATTTTGGTCATAAGCGCTCATTTCTTCGTAAATGGGCCAAATAGCCTAATGAACATTAACATTTTACAACGTAATTACACAAAGCAATCTTACTTCGAGATCGTGATTCAGATCGAATTTTAATGGTTTTCATACATCGTCTAATGCTCTAATGTTTCCGTAAGCCAACGATCCAGGAACCGATTACGAAGGTCGAACACAATTGTCTGCAGAATTGCGTATACTGCCGATGTGTTGCCACTGCACAAATAAGTTACAGTAAACTAAGAGCACCAATATCCTCCCCACCGAACTTCCGTCACGGCGGCCAATTTCAATAGAGTGTAGCCAAGTAGGTATCCAGGAAATATTGTAGTGCACAAGTGTGTGCGCAGACACAGATTGGTTCCTGTTCCTTTAGTCTCTTACTCTGATGGGATGGCTATCCGACTCGACCAGGGAGGGATCAGGCGCAGGACCAGCTTTAAGTGCTTATAGCCGATCAAGAGGCCAACATTCCACTTGCGGTGGAAGAAAACAACGAAGTTTGTAGTTACGAGGAAACTTAGGGACGGACATACTTACATACATACATACAGGTCAAATACATAACCCTCCTTTTTTGGCTTCACCGCAGTCAGGTAAGAATGGAAGTAATGGTTTGAAATTGCTAACAAACAGTGCGTGGTGATAAATGCGCGTTACTTATGATGAAATAACATTGAATTGCAAACTTATTGATATTTTAAAGCTTGATACTTTAACTTTATTATGATAGCAGTTAGAGTTCTAAATCCAATAAGACATAGTCTAATGCTTGTCAAAAGTTCTGTTTAAGCTGAACATAAGAGAGACCAAACTTACAAACAAGGTCTTAGCAAATGTAAGGCAAGGTTACAAAGTCCCCTTCATAGTTTACAAAACGAATCACGTCACTAGGGGAGAGCAGTGACTTGTCGATGATTTCACCAACAATGTGTCGAGGGTAACAATGATGTCATGTCATTCAATAACAGTTAAGCACGCTGAGTTCATAAAATGACTTGTTACAGTCCATATTAATAACTGAACGATTGTTTTCATTGTTGCCATCATTGTCTAAACATCCCTTTTGATCTCAGATTTGATGTGGAACCTCGGTTAGGAATAACATATGGCTGGTAACAATATTTATATTATCTCTTAGGAAACCGACTATAAGGAAGCGCTTTTAAACAGAGACAACTCAGTTGCGTATAACGAAAACCTGGCTCTTCTATGCGGATAGCATAAATGGTGATAAAAATATCAAATGTAAAAAGTCTACTTTTAGGTAAGAGTAAGTGGTTGGTGAGATTAAATCCCATTTAGATTGTTCGAATCCCATCGCTTACATTAGCAAAGACAGATAAGAAAAAGCTTCCTGCCCCGTTGGCCCAGTCACAGGAGCGTCATTCTGTTAATGTTGGTGAAGCCGCATCAAAATCCGTTGCATAGTTAAGAAAAAAACGTGGTCACTCATACAGACACGAAAAGTGCCTTTAATTTATAAAATGTGTAGATATAGATAAATAGAGAAGAAGAAGGTGTTAAAACAGCTGAGCAAATTCCGAATACTTTTCAAACTGAAGCTTCTGCCACTCATCCACAGTATCGTTGCCCTACAAAACGGTCACGCGAACTGAGGCTACATTCAACTGGATATTTATGCCGTTCCGTGCAGGAAGTGTGCTTGTGGACCATTTATTTAGTTAACCAACTTTTTATTTAAAAGTAAATACTGAATTTGGATTTTCATTTGGCAAATCGGAGAGATCTGGTTATGTCCAAAATATACTTCAAGTTGTAATGGCGTCCTGATATTCTTTTATGGGCAAGGCTAAATTTATTTGAGGATGGCACAACATGTCTTTTTCTTCCATACTTCCATTTTTTCTCTTTGAGTTGTTATCTCAGTAGTCTCCCCCTTTCTAGCCATTATCATATTTCACACAGTCCACCCATCAATTCCTTGGTTTCCCCCTACTCTTTATAAGGCTTTAGGTGCTGGAATAGAAGTCCAAATATAATTGCCAATTGGGATCCAGTCACATTCAAATGTGTTCCGTAAATGTCCACTGTTATACATAGGCTTTTCTAAAACGATATAACAACTTCCTCCAGTTAAAAATGACGCAATAACTACAGGGGTGGCAAATGTTAATAGCCTACCTAGAGTATGACGCACTTCTTCAGTAGTTGATTCAACGTTCACTTTACCTACCTTTTTATTATTTTTGCTAATGATCTTATAAGTGGTCTAATACTTGAATACTAACATCTGTGCCAATATATACTCAATACTCAATTCTTTATTGCATTCCATATGTATTACATAGATGGTATAATAAGTAAGAGAGCAATATGGACCCTGTCGGGCACAGCAAAATAAGGAGAGAGGAAGAAGGCTAAGCAGTAATTCAATATTATTATAAATTATTACTTAGATGTTTTTAATTAGGTGTATATCTGACTAGCTTGATGATATCATCAAAATGTGAACTGCACTGACAATACTAAATAAGGAAAACTGTTAAACATAGCCTGGAAATGCATATGTTGCGAAAATTATGCGTGAATGTAGACCATCACCATCTTCCTCCCTTGTGCCATGTAACTTGGGGTCGGCGTAACACGTTTTCACCTTCCTTTCCTGTCAAACGTCGCGCTATCATTCACTCCCTTTTCTTTCATACATCTTACACAATTCATTCATCTGGTTGGCCTTTCTCTCCCTCTCCATCTGTAAAATTTTATATTCTTTACTTTTTTAGTCACATGCGTTTCATCCCTCTTATCACTTGCCATTATTAAGCCAAACGGTTTCCTTTCAACTTTTTATCACTGTTGCCAATATCAAACTTTCTCTTATATTTTTACTTTATCCATTTTCATCACTTCACATATCCATGTCAACATTCTCATCTCCAAAGGAAAGAAAATTGTGCCTTTGTTGAAAAGAGCTGCAACGAATGAAATTTCCGACATGCAAACCATTTCTAAACTTCGAAAAATTCATGTTCAGGCCCATAAATAATTTGTACGCAACTAATCCAAATAGTCTGAACACTGAACAACACCGATCGATGTGGTCGCGTGATGTCCAAACTAGTTATTGAGGTTATTAGGTATTTTGTTTGACGTATACGTCTGGAAGCTTCGATTTTTATGTATCATGTTGTACACAAAATTGGTGTCGATCACGACTTTTTGGTTTGAATACACTGAACTTCTTTTGGGTAAATGGATAGTTAAATCATAGGCATTAGAAGGTGTACCTACCAGTACCTACTATAGTTCGTAGATAGCTGATTGGCTATCAATATGTCGCAGCTATCTGGTTAAATTAGCTTGACTGGCTTAGGCGTCCAATTAGCTGGACGCCTAGGCCATTCATTAAACGCCGGCATCCAATTGGATGCGTAGGCCGATAGTTAATTGAACTAGAATCATTCAACGTTTAACAACTTGGCGTATTGAAAGTCAACCCTTGAACTGAACCAGAATTCTGCGAGCAACTTTGCAATAGTGCGCGGTTGGTTACAGTTCCAACCTAAACTAACCTATTTCACCCAGTTTAAGTAAATGATTAAACGACATTCAGCCATCTGGTTAAACGTTGCGTTTAATTACTTGGCTAGTTGTCCATCAGCTATTTAATTGGATGCCGGCGTTTAATGAACGGCCTAGGCGTCCAATTAGCTGGCTAATTTAACCAGATGGCTGCGATAGATATAAGATATTGACCGCCTATTGTTTTACTCTTATTTAATGTAATTATCTTTTTAATCATAAATGTCAATTTCCTTTATTTTATTGCAAAATGCACTTCGATTCGCGCCGTTGCGTTGCATTCCATCAGGTCTGAACCGTAGCATAATATAAAAAACTGTAACCGCCCTGAACCATCATAATGGTCAATAATTAATCAGCCATTGTATAGGTATATGACTTGGCTATCATCTTGTTACTGTAAAATTCACATACTTTGACTTTGCTACGTAAGCGGTTCATATTAATGCGAATGCTTGTCTCCCAGCAATGGGTCTTTAGTCATTGTAGGCCAATTATGCTTTATACTTATGCTTTTAACACCACGTACCTGAATCATCATCATGTCCAGTATTAAGCTGCAACGCCAGCGTTCTCAGCTGCTTGTAAACCTGGACAGCCTCACTCCTCAGCCATCCGTCGTCCTGATCTTCAGGTTCGGACTCCATCTCGGCATGGAGAGACCTGGCCGTGTCTGTGGTGTCGATGGGGTCTGGGGCTCCGATCCTCTCGGCTAGAGTGTCGTGGGATCTTTGTAGGCGCTCCAGTTCCTTCAGTGTGTTCTGGTAAAGATGTTCCTAGAAGAAAGATGAAGGTAAGTAGGGATACAAGTAACTATTGGTTATTATAAGTCTGCATTGTCCCATTGCTAGGTCTTGATCAACGATGACCTTAAGTGATTTTCTTTCCTGAAATATTATACCATAATATTATACCATAAATATTATACAGGAGAAATCTAGATAAACTTATTTTAAAACCTAACAAAACAATGTTTTAAGATGCATTAAATGTTTTTTCCCCAATTTAACAAAATCATCAACATTTTAAAATTCAGACTGGCTATTTAAAATGAAATAAAAAAGGATATTGTTTCAAAAACTTCAAAAGACGTCAGTGAAGGTTGGAATATGCACAGAATAACAAGTACGTACTAAAAACAGCTGTTCTGAAAACAAACAAGAAAGCCTTGGAAAACGTACCACCTGAGAAACGCATTGTGCAATATAAACTGTAGGTACTGTACTGAATAGTCACGTTCATACGATTATAGACTTAACTAAATTACAAGCATAATGATACTCTTACGAAGCATATGGGTAATGTTAAGATACCAAGGTATAATTTAACAAAATAATACTACTGTTTCGTAAGTAAATAAAAGCGAATAAGTTTGAAAAGAGTCTACAACCTATCTCTTAACTACTGACATCAAAGACGACCAACATTTAATTTAGAAAATCTCGTAAAATTACGAATCTCAATCTGTAGTTTTAAGACTTTGTTGCTCCAATAGCTCAAGCAATAGAAGAAGAAGTACTCGAATAAAGACCTTAGAAATAACCTTGCTACAAATAAAACCACACGTAACTTTACACAAAGCGTCATTCAAAAGGTTCCGTATGGAAGGACCATTACGAACAGATCAGAGTCCAAAGCATTGCCCAACAGAAAGACCTTCGAGCCGAGATTAGTTTTTAATTACTGTCCATTGTTCTTGACTAATCCGCCGGATATTGTGAAGTGAAAGGATTATTCTGTTTAGGGTTGGAATTGAATTAAATGTCTAATTAGGTAATGTGCCTGATTTGTTTCATCAGTACATTTTGGGTTTGAAGAACTTACTTTAAACCTGAACCTTCTACATATTCAACCCGAGATAGAGCATATTCGATTTCAATTTTTGAAACTACTTTTAATTTTAGATTTGCTTCAGTGTTGATTTGTATCTTTTAGCTACTCATTACTCATTAAGTAGACAGTATTTTCGAGTAATTTTAACTTTGTTTATTTTCAATATAGCTGTTTTACGTTTATCTTTTCTATTGTACTACATAGGCATCTACTTCCTCATAATATCAATACATATTGTCGCCAACTACAAACCCTAAGAAAGGGCTTAATATGTAATATGACGATACGTCGAGCACTTCCCATACAACGACTTACGAAGCCATACAATACTGATGATATTTCTCACAATTGAATTATATTGCAAGTTCCACAGGAAATCATGTTACGCATTAAAATAACTGACGCTACGAAATGAAGACAATGAAAAGACGATGGAAAGATGAATGTAAAAAACTAAGTAAGTAAAAAAAGGTAAATATCTTAATAATAAAGGAAATGGAGCCACATAAGTAGGTAAGATACTCCAAATCAACAATTATCAATATTTTTATTTCAGTAACGGAAGTCCTTGTATCAAGACACTTGAGATATTGAGTCTATTGCACAACACTGCACATCCATAATTCTGTTCAGATCTAAATCAAGTTAGGTACTTCCAATCTTGTTACGGACGTCATTAGAGTTATGAAAGTCAATTCAATAATAAAATATTACAATAGAGCTCACTTTGGAGGTCGCACTGAATTCGTTGATTTTGATCAAAGCGAAGCAAATGATTCAATAGAATGAGCTAACTGTGCGAGGTTTTTGAAACTATTGAATGTAAGGAACGTCATTTATTTCTTAATATTCCTAGGACACAATATCATTATCATCAATCATATCATAATCATAAAAACCTCCACTGTAAAACGAAATGGAATAGTGTCTATTGAACATGCATTTGTAATAGTACTTACAAATAAATATAATAATATATTTATTTATTTCTCTCAAAAAGGTACAGTAGTTCATAGTAACAAGTTATTGCAACAATCTATCCTTTGTGAGAGCTGGAGTCTGTACTGGGTTCAAGACCTGTGTCACTGCACGTACACTGCACTGCACGTGTGTGTAAATGCACGTTAGGGTTATAAAATTCTAAATATTTCCCGGAAAGGGTGGAATATATTCCTTGCTTTATAGTCCTTACTTTACAAAGTGGCCGCCACCTTAAACCTAAATACTAATATTTAGTTTTAGGAAAGAGAGGAATCGTGTTCATTCCTAAAGCTACATTTTTGGTAACCTAATCTTAGTTAAAATTCCTGCGTGCTTCTAAAATTAACTAAGGCGAAGGATAGTCTATTGTGACATTAGTCCTGATTACCAATGGACGCGTATCGTTAACGACAGGGTTTAATTACGTTAAGAGTCCATGAAATGGGCTATGTCATTGAGGCCAAAAATATTTAGACATTAGTTTATCTAGGAATTTTTATTGTTTAATATACTCCTTGTTTAATAACTCATGCCACATTCCACTTCTTTACTCATCATCATAATATGAAAAGGTATCTAATTTTTCATCACCAAGATTTTCCTGACCCCTTTTTCGTTTTACTTTAACTTAAACATAATCTCTAAGTCTCCATACCTGTTCTTTCAGCTGCCTCTCTAAGGCGACGATCCTGTCGTTTGCCTCATCAAGCTGCTGCATTAGATTATCCTTATCGTGAAGCGATCCCGTCAACCTTTTCTCCAGGTCTGACTTCTTGTCTGTCACCATCGCCAGCTCTGCTTTTAAGGATTCCAGACTATGTACATGGTCCTGTTGGATAATGAGTTTGATTAGAATATTATAACTTTTCTCGGATGAGTTATCTGCCGGAGTCGTCCTTTCCTGATAGCTTATAACCTAGGAGTGTCCAAGTCGAGAGTGAATAGGTTACTCTTAGGTAAGGCACCATCGTCGACCGAAATATCATCGCTTACCCAACAAAGATAGTGTTCAAACGCGAGCATGTCTATTATAAACAAATGAAGACAGATTCACTACGCTTGTTCCATGGATAGATCTTAGGATTGCATAATTAGGATTCTATGCACCACTCACCACCTAACAGATTTTAAGGTTCAGACTTCAAGGTTATTAATTAGAGAAGTGCAATAGAATTTGTTAACTTTAGACAGGCAAAGATTCTCTTTTCCCAGTTAGTTGGAACGAATCCGATAAATTAAGTCATTCTTGCAATTATTGTTGTTAAAATAAATAGTCGATGCTTCTGTTGATAGTAGAATACTATATTGCTTATCTTGCTATTTGCCTCGTATTTTAGTTATCATACGATTTTATGCTATATTAGGTATTTTACACAAACCTGTAAGCTGGTTTTCCTCATAGAGCATTGGTCCTTTAGCCCCTCAAGTTGGGCCAATAGGAGTGCTTCTGTGGCTGATGACTCTTTAAGCTGCACTGTCAGTCTGGAGTTCTGGGCAGTCAGCTCTGCTATTAGGTTCTGCTTTTCCTCATCGCGCTGTGAACAAAGATAAGTATTGTTAAAAAGTTTTTCTATTAAATTAAAGTCCCTTCATAATAACTATTACGTCTTTAAGTTATAAAACAATACGTTTTGCGATGGATACCGTTAAGTCACAATTTTATTTTTACTGCCGAGGTATCATAAAAATTATACACACACTAAAATCTAATTTCATGGATTAAAATAACTAAACAATTAGATACGTTAGCTAGTACGAATAATTGAGTAAGTATATGTGTATGCAATTATATACTTATTTCATGGTGGTAGGAAATCGAGCATTAATAGATGAAACATAATTTAAGATAGGTATCATCCATGAGGACGAGAGCTTAATTATTTAACCTGTGGCTGATTGCAATTAAGAAAATTGATTGATTAATTGTTTTGTGTTTAAGCTATTCAATGCTAGCAGCGTTTCTACCAATATGTAATATAACAAAGAGACATTGATCAAATCTACATAAGAAATGTCTTAAACGAAGGAACTATATACGTTGTTCATCCCATATTTCTTATACAGTCTTCCTCTTAGGGCTTGGGAAGGTCAACAAATTCTCAAAATATAACTTTATACCTCAAATACAAGCATTGTGCGACTGAGTCATATCTGGAAGTATAAAATCATAAAGCCCAAGGCTAGAAAATTTTCATGGTTGTGATACGTTAGTTTATTTATATCCATGGAAAATTATTGTTTTCAAGACTCACTTTACAATTCATAATGCGTATCATAAATAATAGAAGATTGGTATTTGAATTTTTGTTTGATATATATCATGATATATATCATGAACGATGGTATCTTTGTGGGTTTTGGTAGATGAAGCAACAAATATATAAAAGAATAGTACGTAAAGAATAGTAGTAGTAGTAGGTACTTTCTGCCTACCTCCATGGCAAGAAGGCGTCAGTGTATTTTATTAAAAAAAACTTAGTTACAGACACACAAACAATAATTATGTAAACTATGCGTTTTATACAAACTATGACTAATTATTTTATTACCAGTTATCGACAATAACAAATAAACTCTTGAACAAAACAAACATTGATACTGATCAGTATCATTTCTGTGAAACATTCATCGCCTTTTATGAGCTGCGTAAAACCTATCCGCAAAAATTAACTGACTGTACCCAGAAATAAAATGCAAACATTATCTAATCTAAATCCAGATAAAATATAAGAGCCGACCCTCGAAATTTGCCAGTAAACAGAACAGCGAGCGAAACAAATGACTAATAATACACTTTACTGATACCGCAATCAAACATTTAACCATACTCCTAAACTATATTGTTCCTAACATCAAGCGTAGTTAATCATCTTAATAGGTGTAACAGCATAAAGTTACAGCAATCTCAACTTTCATTCACTAGATTTAGAGATCATTATATCATCTACATAATTTGCGAAAGAGTTTTTTCCGAGTCGTTTTGGAAGGACGTCAGATCAAGAGGCGTGACGCGTTTCAAGTTTCAACATTGTCTTTTAGTAAGATGTTTGGTTATGTTTTAAAACAGCATTACTTGCATGATAAAGTAAATATTGAAGAGAAATATGGTGCCTTGCTATTTGACAATAACCTTTTTCTTAATCCATTAATAATTGTCTATTATATACCTAATCATTGAAAACCCAAATATAATAAGCCTCATGTTAAAAATTGCTTTAAAATATTCGGTAGAATAGAATATATTTATTTGCATTAAACATGGTACAATAATGGTCTTAATAATAGGGTTATGATCTACATGTCTCGCCATGGACTGGCATATAAATATTTTATAGGAAAAGAAGTTCCTAAAAATTATGCAACTAGCATCAATAATAACATTGTAGGCAACAGTCATTATACCTACTAGGTATAATACACAACCGTTTGGAAAACCACAAGGTGAAATGTATGAGTAAGGCTTGCACTTTTTTTTTTAAATTTCATCTAACTAGTTACGCTGATGTTTATCACCATCTTCAATTACCAGACAAGTTGAATGCATCTTCCAATCTAAACGATGCTAATCAAAATTATTATGCAGAACAATATTTACTTTACAAAATACATCTTTATGCTCATTAGGTTACCCAACGGTTTGGCTGGATGCCAATTGCCAACACAGGTAATTGCAGAGGATGTGATGGGACGGAAGCTAAGCTATGCCATCCTGACAGGAAGAACACGAAGGTCTCCATATAATGCCTTGAACTAGAAGAATTTGATGGTTATCTGGTGGATTAAAGAGAAAAGGACACATTTTTCCCATGGTCAGTCTGTGAGGATGTTAGAGATAATGAAGGTTGTGAATGTCATTGTCTAGTGTGACATCGAATTTATAGTGAATTTCACGCCTAGTTAATGTTACATGAGAATACAGCAATAAATCTGGCCACACGATTATTTTTTCCGATAAAGATACAAAAAAATAAGATCTACATTTAGTTAGAGAAACAATTCTGGATTTGAAAAAGAAAACCATGATTCGCAGTTATAAAGGTGTCTCTTGAAATCCATTTCTTTAAGCTTATCACCAAGTCTAATAGATAAGAACGAAAGGTCATAATGACAAACGGCTGCTAGACAATCAAACGAAAAGTGCTTCAACAGGGTGTGGCGCTAATTGGCTAATTGGCCCTGAAAGCTTTCAGGGGCCGGCCCGATGACTATAAATTCCCTAGAATTGCGTAATTCTAACGTGTAATGTCACTTAGACCTTGACTTTTCCGCCATTTTCGTTGGCGCAACGTACCCTGACGTACCCTACGATTATTATAATTATATATTTGACGTTTCCTGGAAAAGGGTACTTTGTTTTTGGTGTTGGACTTTTTAATGGCAATGTTATTGTCCCCAATGGGAATATTTGTGTAGTCTTTGGAATTATTACTTTGTTTACCTTGACAAATAGATGCATTATATCCAGTAAATATTGCTTAAAATTCAGCCTACATGTCTATGACCAATTTTTTTTTTTGTTGTTTCTCCAATTAAATATTATAAAACAGACGAAATCGACAAGAGAGCGAGGCTATCGAGATCAGATTGTTTGGAACCAAGGTTGATCACCGGCTGGATAAGTTAGTTAGCAACTTCCCATCTACTTAATATGTGAGTCAGACATTGTGTAACAATCACTTTGTCGAACTCGTTACATTAAGACGATTTGTCTAAATTAAATTGTCACACAGTTATCGTTCTGAATCAAGGCCTGGGTACGGTCTAGGTGTATTTAAAATGTTCTTGTTTATACTAGAACATTTAAGATTTTAATGTAATATTACTTAACATAATCAGCCAAAAAAAATTCCACTTGTCAGGCCTCCTCTGCCAGGCCAGGGGGTGGGCCGAAATTCACCAGGTGTGGTTGGTGGTCGTCTTTTTTATTATGTTTAAGTGCTAGACTGAGAAACGATTATTTATCTATAACTATTAGATACAAACACTAATGGCGAAGTAATAATTTCAAGATTTCTAAACACTTTCTTCACGTCATTTACAATCGATGCAACATGGTATTTTATACACATTACCTATAACATTTTCAAGAACTTTGAACTCTTCTGTAATAAGTACTTATATGTTGTCCCAAATAAATAAAATTAAACTTAACATTACACGTACACATATCGTCATCAGAATTATTACGAAAGTACGGAGAATTTGACAGTCGACCTCTCACATTCTCGCATTTTTTGGAGTATCGGGGTCTTTTTGCTTAAGTATCGGAATCTAACGGAGTTTCGTCACTCGTCGGTTACGTCCATTGAGAATTGATTGGTGCAAAAAGTAGCCCTTTAGTGATGGACGGGCTTTCACGAAACGTGCGCTGAGCTAAGTAAGCGTGACCTGGTTTTTGAAGTAAAAACAGTAAGTTTGAGCCAGATACGAGAGTAAGTTTTGCATAAAGAGGAGTTTTCTTATCCATTGGTTGATTTAACGGATTAAGAAACAGTTTACTTTATTATTGGTCCTTCGATCCGGATAGGACCACATTTCAAGAAGGCTGTACAGAGACATTAAATTGACGACCGAATTGTAATGTGAAAAGCCAACATTCTTTTATAATCTTAAAATCGTGTTCTAAGATAGAAGAACTGATGTGCTCCATTAGTAGACCACAATGTTAAAGGTAAGGTCGAACCAGCTGATGGCCCATCAATCATGCATAAACGGATTTATTTAATGTTCAGACATTTACAAGCCGTTAATAACATAAGTTAGTTAACAATATGCACGTTAAACGAAACCTGTTGAAGGACATTAGGGTAATCCTTCGCACGGTAATAGGATTACGATCAACGAAATTAAGCTCCGGCACGTTTTTTGAACAAAAGTAAGGTTTCGGTTGTGGTGAGGTGCTGTTGTTAGCTGTTTGTAAGATTTGGCTTCTTATTGTGACGTTTTTCACAATAACAATGAGTTTGGAATTGGCGTAATCTCATTTTGATGTAGGCTTAACAATATCTCTCATAATAACCTATGGTCCTTTTTTGAACAACGTAACAAAAAATAATCTGACTAAAAAGCATGTGGGTTAGAGGACAAGACTTTCAGACGGGGTTCGAACTTACAAGACCAACAGAAAATATTGCGAAAAATCTTAAAAGTATTATTTACCCTAGTCATATAACCCTGGATCAAAACAGCAGAAATAAACTCAACCAAGTCATTTAAGAATTACGTCAATGTCACTTTTCATGGCTGCTGGCATATCCTTGTGTTCTTTCGTGCATAACACTATGCTGGCACATACGTGACAGTGTCAAAGGGAAACCGAAAAATGAGGATGTTGTAATAAAAAGTGGGAAAAGTGACTTAGTGGGAGACATTGCTCAGATTTGGAACCGTAAAGGAAGGCTATAGGCCTTAAATAAAAAAATGGTCCTTGTTTTTTTTAAATCTCGCTGACAACTCGCTAACATAGGCAACTCGCCTCAGCCTTGACTCAGTTCACTAATAGTGGTAATGTACGTTTTCAATGTTAATTACATTGAAACTACGAAGTTTGGACACAAAGCATTTTTGTGCCAATTGTAGGGTCAAGGAGACAGGCTTATTGTTTAAAATTCTGACCATTTTGCATTATACACAGTGAAACAATGTGAAAAAGTTAATATTTAAACTGTACTTTATTGTAGTCTGAAAAAGATAGGATATCTTAACTAAATTCAGACACAGACTTAACTCTAGCTTATCTACTGGGTGGCGATTTAGTGACCTGCATTCGTCAAGGGGGTGATTCTGCCATCATACTGAACAACTTTCGCTATGCAACACATATAGCCGACTAGTAAAAAAAACTTACATGCATCGAAATAGTCTATTTACTATTGTATAGGTTTTTTTTTATTTCCCCGAGTCGGATATGAGTTGCATAGCGAAAGTTGTTTAGTATGAAGGGTAAAATCACACCCCTGACGGATGCAGGTGAGTAAATGGCCATCCTGTATTTACCTAAAGTATTGGAATCCCTGCTCTTAAAACAGTGAAGAAAAACATTGTTGAAACCTAAAGCACCTAGAGCACCTGCCATCTAATCTGTTCACCACCCTTGGTTGACTGGTAGAGAATGCCTAAGGCATTAAGTCCGACTTTGTACTTTTTTGAGTGTGAAAAGTTTTAATAAATAAATAAACCTGCATGGCCTAGAATAACAAATTCAAGACATCAACCCGCATTAGGCCCACTCACAGTGAGGAGGTCTGTGATTCAGCAGCAGTGGGGAAATAATAGGTTTGGCTAAAAGTAGACTAAGATATATCATTCACTTTCGACTACTACTTATGTGACCTTTTGTTTAGTTTGTAGCTCTTTGAGCTGACCAGCCACTTTTTAAATACCTTCCGTATTTTGCAACCTTACGCCTTTCTATGTAATGGACAATCTGGAAAGCACGACAGTTAATGTCGCTAATTTCTTATCTTGCAAAATTATTACCTAAGCTTCATGAAGACGTTAACAAATTAGTAGTTAAGATACTCTTGCGCATACTATTACGTGAAATATAAGCTAATAGCAGTAGCCGTAATTATCATCATAATCATATTAGCCTGAAAACGTCAACAGTTGAGTGTGGGCTTCCTAATGATTAGCTATAAGATATTGCTATAATTAACACGATCGGCTGCAGATTGGTGATCGCCCTATGTTGTTATGAGCAAAAAAAACTTACAAAAAGTTTACAGGGGGTTTTACATAGGCCCCAAACCAGGCAAGCCCGTATCTTGGGTAAAAAAAGAGGCAGGAGGGTAGTGCTGCCTATTTTCAGGACTTAGCATTCAAGGATTGAAAGATTAGCCTAGACAAGGAAGGTCTTAGTAAATAAAAGAGTGTATTTTTGTTTTATGGTAATTTATGTGATACATATAGGGTGTGAAAAGACCCATTACGTGGCCTTTATTTACGCATTCTATATATCAAACTAAGTAACATTGAGCAAAAATTATTGCTGGGAAACGACTAAAATTTTTGGTGTGAAAAATTGCTGTTTACGGCAACGCGCAATGTGACGCGTGCTAAACATTGTGCATTTGGGTACATGCAACGGTACAGGAGTTGGGTATTTAAAGTTAAGTTAACATTTAATTTTTATATTTGGAGCTTTGGACCTTCAAAATCTCCGTAAATAGAAGGTCGCCAGCACCCCAATTGCGTAACACAATTCTTAATCTATTGCTTTATATGTTTGAAAAATTCGTCTGTTCGTCGATCACGTAAATAACACAGTGTATGTTGTCGAACTGTCAGACTGAAAGGCATTTACGCAATTACGCCGCTGGTATGGTCCCGTACAAAAAAATAACAATTACGGGGAGTATAAGTGACTCTTGGCTTCGATAAGGTGGATCCGCATGGGTAGCCCGCGAAATTAAAATTTTCTTACGTTTTTTAAGATTTGCAGGTCAGTGTCAGGTTTTATCTTGATCAAAATATCATTTGCGACCGTAATAAATATGTATTTACAGAATTATAATCATTACAATCATTAATACATCTCTCTAAGTGAGATTTGTTCCATAACTTCCACCACCATCGAAATCGGATCAAAGCCCCCTTTTTGCCCCTTTTTGAAGGAAGCACCCCTTCGATCAAAAATCTATAAAGTCGTAAAATCCTGCACGCCAAGTTTTGTCCAGATGGGTTGTAAAGTATGACACGTAGAGGAGTACCAACAAACTGACACACGAAAGCAAATTTTGCCAGATTTGAAGCAGAGACGCTTGGCTCGCTCGATCAATTAGAAATAAAAGCATGTCTTTATTGCGTTAATAACTCTTCAAGATCTAACGTTATATTAAGTAACTAATACAAAAACATAAAATCATAATAGAAATCATAATCATTCTCTCTAACGACTGGTTGACAATCAAATAGAATTACATTATATTGCAAAACAGCTTTTATATTATGCGTAGGTAATGTCCAAGTTATTACGGCAGGTGTTCGAACTGACTGCTATAAATGACACTATTTATTATCTACTTAAGTGAATGTCAATCTGAATAGTTGTACTAATGTTCTTAGTAATAGTTGTAGTTGTATTCAATGCGGTTTTCTGGGAAAAGGACCAATTTGAAGGCCGTAGAATGGTGGAAACAGGTCCTTGTGGACAACGATAAAGACATTAAGATATAATTTTAACAGATTATGTTTGTGTACATTAGTGTGGCTGGTTACTAATAACATTATGATGCATAATTGTCATGCTTACCTACTAATCGTAGCAAACTGTAAAGGCTGGTCCTTTGACTGCTTAACTGTTGGTCAACCCTTTTGGTTGTGAAGACTAGTATAACAGTCTCTTTATAGTCGCATAGTAAGGAGAAGGCAGGCCTATTGATGACTGAAGGTGTATTTTATACATACCGCACCCGCGGTTTCACCAGCATTAGTCTCGACCCCGTAGGAATATCGGGATAAAAAGTATTCTATGTCCTAACCTAGGCCATGGTCTATCGTTTTAGCGTAAAAGCGTAACAAACAAACTCTCTTTCGCATTTATCTATACATATTATAAACTAAAGTCGCTTTTCCTGTTTGTCTGTATGTCCGTGTTGTTCTTCTAAACCACGCAACAGATTTTGATGAGGTTTTCACCATCGTTTAGAGAATTTATTCTGGAAAGTTTATGTGTATAATACGATATTGGTGCCGATTCTCTTGTACACCGAACTAAACTAACTTAAACTAAGACTAAAATTACTTACTTTTGGCTATGAGAATCTTAGAGCTATTCTGCAAATAAAATTCTCTAAACTAAAAAATAATTTTGACACAACTAAAATAGAATTTGACAATCGTGAATCCACGTGGTACCCGTGGTTTGCCCTAACCGGTGATTTTTTTTAGAGCCGGAGGTGCGTATGTGGTGTAGCCTCGACGTGCTTTATATGGAATTTTTATTTTTTTGTATGGAAAATATGAAAAAAATATTACCTACGTGTTGAGTAGGATTAGGTGTTTAAGGGTTTTATAAAGGGGGTCGAAATTTTCATTATTTTTGCGATAGGACGCACCATTTTCGAGATATAAGCAAAAGAAAAAATAAATACAGTACTGTTTTTGCACGTGAAGTCGAGATGTTGGTGTGAATTTTAGTTCATAACAACTTATTTTATACCACACCATTTTAATCGCGATTACAATTTGTCAGGTTTAGTCTGATTTGGTCTTTTACAACCAAAATTTTAGGTGAAAAACGTCATATTCAGAATAGCAAAATTGCCATTTTCACTAAACTAAAAACTCAGTACTATCTTAGCGCTGTCAAACTAAAATATAGTTAAGTTGTGTCACTTTAGTCTATTTCAGAATAGGAAATCGTCGTTTGACAGGAATAAACTAAATTTTAGTGATTTTTAGTTTAGTTTAGAGGCATTTGTGACAAGAGAATCGGCACCATTATTAAAGTTACATCTAACTAAGAAATCTCGATGTTTTGTCAAGTCTTAAAAACCTTGCGGAGCAGGGAGCGGTTCGCTAGTAATATTATAAGTTTCCTAACTTACCTATCGCTACCATCAATTCGAGAGTTAAGTCTGACATACGATGCACGCAAAAGTAAAACTTCTGACATTACTTAAGGTTCCCGCGGACAGGCACGGCGCGATTCCAGTAGAAAAATTGCTATGAAAACTTCATCCGTTCTACTAGAATCACATCGGACTGTCGCGTCATGACTGCTTGGAGCCTTTACCCTCATTGGTCATTTACTACGCACTTAGCCAAAAAAACGCTACGCAAATTGCCCATGAAATTGTACAAAAACGTCCATGTCGTAACTCTCTAACTAGATAATAAAGGTGATAGGCCACAACGCTTCGATTATTATTATGGATTCGCTTGTCAAATCCAGACAAAGACGCCGTAGATCGAGCTAGAGAAAAGCCACTGCTTGTAAGTACGTAAGTTTTTTTTAATGATTTTTTCACGAATTTGTTATGGATAACAAAGTGTAACAATTTTTTCCATAAATCTATCTTTAAGACGCATTTTTTTCGGTATTTTCGAATTTTGGGCTATAGACCTTACTGCTACAAGTTAAAGTGTTAAATGGTTAGTTGATACATTATAAATGTATCTATAATGTTCTCTCTGGGTTTTGTGACCACAATGAATTCTTTCAGTTGAATTTAAAGAGAAAAAAAGAAAATACGTTTATTTGCAGTAAACATGGCGCAAAGAAAGAACACAAAACATAAAAGAACAAGTTGCGGAAAAATATGCGTCACATCGACGCCAAACGGCCATCGCTCAGCATAATGCTGCGACCCTATGCGGGACAGAGCCCCAATGCTGGGCTTTCAGCGACAGCCGGCGTTGACATTATGACGACGATCGGTGCAGTAAACAATGAGATGTAGTAGCATTGGTAATAATAATAATACACATACATACATATTTTTACGATTTCTTCCCACGGGGGTAAGCAGACATTATAGTTGCAAGACTAATTGCTACGATCCTTACATACTCCCTTTGCTTCGTACATACACGTACGAAGGTCGTACGTGTATGTTGGTTGTGTTTGGGTTGTTTACGTTCATACATCGATCATAAGCCGAATTCATATTACTGTGTTGTGTACTGTTGTGACGCCTGACGCAGAGTTAGCCAATCAAAGCTCGTTGTGATTTGACATCGTCCTGAACAGATTCGTTTGATAGGTGTATCCCCGTCACGACACAGTAATGTGTCGATAGATATACACGAACGCCGGGTGCGAATACAACGAACCTGACCTTTATGAAGAACATCACCAATAAGGTCACTATATGTCCTTCTAGAGAAAAATTATATATTACTGATGTAACAGACTTTCCACTCGTATTCAACATCAATAATTCAACATAGAAAACAAATACATCATTTTAACGTAACCCTTTTTAATCTATTCATAAAATAATTTACAAACGAAACTCGTCTACTTACGATAGAACAACAACCTCTGCATGCTAAGCAGATCTTTAGTATTAGTCATTTGAATTTATATGTATATATATATATATATAGCTAATAGATTTATGGTCTATTTACCTGATCGTGTATTCTTGGGAGGTCGGTGATGGTCCTTATTGTGTAAGAGTTATGTTGTAAGTAAATTACTTCATTGCAGTGACTAAGAAGTTGTATAAGGTGAATCAGCTTGATAATGTTAAATGATTGTGTTGTCATGTTATTATACAGAGTGTAATCAGCATCCTCTTAAGAAATCGCAAATAAAGCTGTTCCCTACATTTATGATCGCATAGCGCGTCAAAATTTAGGGAACAGCAGATTTGTTATTCACGATTTCAGTGTTGGTCCTATAGTGAAAGTTGATAATGATGGGTACTATCGCCCCTTAAGAGGATGCCCATGAATTCAATATTACCCTGTATAGATGAGCGATGCTATGCCTAAGTTAGGCAGTTACAACACATTTGTCCCTTTCCAGAAAGTTGTTGAATGGAGATTCACTAGTAAGAAACCAGCATTGAAGATGATGGTCGTACTAAACTAAAACTGATTTCTTCATAACAAGCTGGTGACAAATCTGAAGCAATGTAAACAATGTTCGATATTTTAAATAATTTTGCATAACTTAAAAACCGTAACTTTTTGGTCCTTCAACTACGAATATTTTCCCTTAAACCAATATGTGTTTAACCTAATAACTAACCTGTTTAACAGAATTGTCTCTAGAGTCGATCTTCGTCGTGAGCTCTTTGATATCATTCTGTAGCTCCAGCATCCGCGACTCATACTCTCCTTGTGTTGTGTCCAGCCGTCGTCTTAGCAGATGCTTCTCTTGTTCTAGTTCCTGAGGCGAAGGAAAAGAGCACAATTAGTTTATTGGTCTTTTAGGGTGTAACGGAAAGTGTCATTCAAAATTCTCTCCAAAAATGGTAGGGATATCCTATACCCCGTTAGCGATGTTTCTTCTTTGGATTTAATTCATAGTCAAGTCTAATTCTTCTTTCAATAATGTATGTTACTTATGTGTCATCTTGTAAGTCGAAGGAAACTAGTCTTCACGACACAGGGAAACCAATTGTGGATGCTAGTGCTATTTGAATATGTAACGCTGTATTGAAAAAAAAAATAGTTTAGGTATAACAACTTCAAAGAAAAACGCTGATGCTCAGAATAAAAATGCTCGTAAATTCTTATTTTTCATATAAATTATAGCAAAGGAATCAAAATGCTGTTGCTGAAACTGAAACTGAACTGAAAATACAGCCATGAAAACGTTTGGACCAAACCATTACATCACGCTTGTAATCCCCAAACGGTTAAGCAGAGTTGTGCCTACAGAACACCCACAATTCGCCAGTTACCAAAGGACCAATTTCTTCAACTCTTTTAGGAGGTTAGTACGTAAGCAGGTACGTCAACATCCTCATAATTTACTTATGACATATAAAGTAAACAATTTAATTAAAAGGCACTGAACGATTTAATTGAAATACAAGAAAGAACAAAAACGCTTTTATCATTTCCGCGCCGGAAGAACAATGTGAACGAAGTATTTCCGGCCGCCATCTTCACTCCCATCCATTGTCTCTGGCTGTAAAGTGTGCTATTAGAAAGCATAGTTTACACGTTATCGCAAATAAATTTAATTATTGTTGTCTATGGGAAATATTTGAATCACTAAAGGAAAAGATTTAGTTTTATGTTAAGATTCGTTTAGGTTTTTACTTTTTATTGTGAGCTTGAAGTAAAATCTAGCATACCTAATAGTCAAATTGAGTATCATAAAAGAATGTGTGGTTACTTGAAGTATTTAACGTAGGACATTGTACGCGGATACAACCAATGATGTAACCTCATTGAGTAGACCGGTAGAACTAACAGACCAATTCGCTGAATCTTTTGACATATTCTTCCGTTGACTAGGTGCTATTGCCCTAATGATTAGGGCAATAGCGCACCTGTACCTAGATCAATCATTAGAGCCTAATGATTGTTCTGTACAAAAAAGAAATATTGCCTGTAAACCAATACGATTATAAAAAATTGGACGAGTTTGTAGCTTCCCTGATTTGGATTATTTCAGCAAAATCTGTGTGTATATTTGCAGCTGCCGAAAAGTCAACATCTATTGTCAAAAACAAAAGTTTTGCACAACAATAAAGGATTTAATTAAGTAGAAACGCGTCAGTTCGCCATATTAAACAAATACAAGAATTAACAAAACAACAAAATCGTCACAGCATTACGGTCTAGCATTTGTGTAAATAATTAATCATTCATGACAATAAAATAATCTACGCACAGAAAGTTTTAACAGACTAAAAACAAACTTAGTGCCGGTTAGGGAAACATTAAAATGTCTAAACAACAGAATCGCTGAAGAAGTTCAAACTGGTGACAGAGACGAATCTTTTCTTTACGAAACCGAGTTTCCTCCTATAGCGGTGGCCGCTATATAGGTAACGACTGCAGTGACGGCCGTCATGAAAATTATGGCAATGAGGTTTAACTAGCGGTGTCAAAAACGCTCTCTAGGGAAACACACCAACTTACTTTCATAAACAACATTTCAGTGACGTCATTCGACTGTAAATTACGGACGTTATATGGCGGCCACCCAGTCTTAGGAAAGCTTAGCTTTAGATCTAATTTCTATTAATGTCTACCACAATCATATTTATCGCTTTGTCACAAGTTCAAAAAAGAAAGCTGAATATCGGTGTATTTCACAATTCACTTTCATCATTCATGAATATCTTCCTAATTATTCGGCAAGTGAGAGTGAGTTCATGACCGATACTGAAAGTGAGTCGATGTGGGCTTTATCTCTTTTAATGGGCTATTGGCAAAAACGCCGCCACCGAAAACTGGGGTGAGTGCAATAAAAACTGTGGAAGTAACTGCTCATTGTTTTGAAGCTGAAAAATAAATGCTAGAGGCTCGAGAGCTATGACTGGTAATAAAACTTTTGATACAAAAGACACTTTATAGATGAATTATAAACGGAATAGGTACCTACGAATGCCACGTATTTGCAAAACGACTTTTAGATACACACAACAAACTAATTCTAAACACTTAGAAAAAAAATCATTAAAGGAAAAGTTTGATGCTGCAATTTCATAGTACTTCGAGTTTTCTTCACGAAACAAAATGAACTTACCACAAGGAATGAACAAAATGAAAACACCTTCTAAAATCTTTTAAAATCTGAAGATATTCTTAAGTCCAGCACATGACCACGACAAGCAAAATAGATTGTTATCAAAACCCATTAAACGGATATTATTAATCTGTGCATTCAACCTACTCAATAATACTTAGTTACAAGACATAATAATTTACAATTTCCTTCTATTAACACCGGATCAGTGTATCTAGCTAAATGGCCGGATCCAGCATAATAATAATACAGATTAAGTTTAGTCTTAGATTTAATCTGAACGTTGATATGAAAAGCCTGATTAGTAGCTCTAGAAAGTGGACTCCTGTATCAATGTAATCTTTTAATAGTTGTTATTTGTTTGAAGCTAAACAAAACATTAGATTATTTTCTTTATTAAGAGGGCGCCTAAAGGTCCACTAGCGCCACTCTTTTAAAAAAATATTATCTCGTGACTGAGAAGGAATTATGAATAACGGCTAGACAGGACCCTCGGTAAGTGTGTCTAGAATTTTCTAATACCTTTTATAAAGCTTTATATTGAGACACGAAGCAACAAAATACGATCTAAAGAAAAGCGGCCACATTCCTCTAGATCGTATTTTGTTGCTCCGTGTCTCAATATGAAACTTTTTAAAAGGTATTAGAAAATTCTAGACACACTTACGAGGGTCCTGTCTAGCCGTTATTCATAATTCCTTCTCAGTCACGAGATAATATTTTTTTTAAAGAGTGGCGCTAGTGGACCTTTAGGCGCTCTCTTAATATGACATCATCTTTAGATTACACTATTGTGTTCAGTGACAAATGTTTACTCTTTGTAATTCCTTCATACCAATAGAAGCTATCCCTACTAAAGGTCTCTACTAAAGAGCACCAAAAAAAAAAAGCACCGCGCATAATAAAAATAGTCACATAAAATAATAGCAGTGAACAAGCTTACATTAAATTATCTTTTGACTTGAACACTACGCTCCTAGGACCTTGATATAGTCGTACCCTTAATATTTAGACATTGAATTTGACATTATACCTGCTATTAATTAGACATTGTATTTATTTATTGACATAATTAAAATTAATTAGCCTTTTAAATGTATTGTTTCTGCATGTAATAATTTTATTTAATACGTAATGTTCAACACAATGTTATTTGTTAACGAATACATAAATGAAATGAAATGCACCTTAACTGTGTAACACACTTTTAATCACAATCCGAGAGTTTTGAAGGATATTGCTAATCCATGGCTACATAGGTTTGAAAAATTCGTCTGCTCAACAACGTAAATAACGCAATGGACGTGGGTGAACTGTCGAAATGAACCCCATTGCGATCAATTGTCATTTTATGTGTATTACAGAATTATCCCGCAGGTCCCGTACCTATTCCTTGATTCCTCATCTGTTTCAGTTCGGATTCCAATAAGACAAATGATTTAACTTGGCTCTGCTAAGTTACCTAAATTACATCGCCTGTCTTGGCCTACGTCCACCAATGAATTAGGAGAAATTGGGTGATTCTTATTTATATCTTTGGTTAAAACAGGGCTAATATACGGAATATGAAAAAAGATAAATCTATCTAAAAGGGTACTCGGAATATGTGCGATGCGATGAAAACGAAAAATTACTTTGAAGCAAACTTTACAGCATCATTTTAATCTACACTCCGAAGTCGTCAACTCATCAAAAGAATAAATAGCTCTTAACAACACAACACTCAATTAATTACAGAGCAAAGAGCCATTTTGACATTAGAAACTACATGGAAACTAGGGTTGTCGAAAGTCATTGTTAAGAAGCGCACTGACCCAGTTCTGTGCACCAAGTTGTCAACTTATGTGAACCCCTGAACCATACCAGATAGTGATGACTACAAGTACATGAACTGGGGCATTTTCACATCTCTTCTTCTACTTTTACTTTAACAATACAACTTTAACTTTAGATTCCATAAGAATGACGGAGAAAATATTGTATTGTCTAGAATGAGTCGTGATTGTGATGGCAAAATTGGTATCTCTTTTCTTAATTTGGTTATGATGAATGACAGATTAGGAGTTTTGTGGTTATTTTATTGTCAGTGTATTGAAAAGGCATGAAGTTACGTAATATCACTGAAAATCAATTTATGTTTTGTGGTAAATTTTCTTCTTTTCGTGTGGTTAGTGAATAACCTTGTGTCAGAGGTTTAAAGACGCCCATGGGCGCCTGACTTAGCTTCACATGCTGTCGGGAAATATTTCTCAGGCATGCCGGTTTCCTCCCAATATTTTCCTTCACCGTTTTTGAAGCAAGTTATAATTATACAATACGCACATGCATGCGAAAAGTCAGAGGTACGTGCCTTGGGTTCGAATTCGAGACCTATGACTTGGCAGTCTGACGGTCACACCACTAGGCTATCACTGCTCTATCTTTGATAGTATAATAGAAAACAGTAGATTACCAAAAACAACAAATAACTAACTAACAAATTGGATTGTATGATCTGTAAATAAATAATTTGATTGATTTGATTGATTGAGTACAGACATTATTGTGGTAAGTAACCTAACTATTCTTGTTGTAAGTATTTGGATTCAGAATTAGTTTGAGAAGTGAAAATCCAGTAATTCAGTCTAGAATTCTTTCGAGTAAGTACCCTACAGACTTAGAGACGATCCATTGGGAATTAGGATGCTCACGCGTCGCTCAAGATGCGTCATGCGCTAGAGACGACTGTCAGTCACTACTCTGTCATAATGTGAAAACATCTCGCAGGTACGAATTTGTTTAGTACAATTTTTCTAGACTAATACATTTTTTTATGACAAATAAAATTAGATGTGTACCTAACTATCTGTCTTGTGAATGCCAACAAAAAAACTTACAATTTGTTATATTTCATTAGATTTACAGCCTCCCAATAGACTTAATTGCATATGTAGCAAATACTCCATTTAATTTTTTTAAGAATTTGAGTGACAAATTTTCATAAAAAAATATTCAATTCTAATAAATTAAGGTCAATATCCATCTATCAATAATTTATCTACGGATCTAATCACATAGCACATACAATATGTACATCGACTCAGGCGCAGACGGCATACATACCTACTACGGAACTGTCTGTCCTGCCTGATACACTTTCACTGATGCTAATAACGCACCAATAAATAGTTCCAATCATAATAGAGAATGTGATCGAGCTATTTTTGTGTACGGAGAGTTGAATAAGATTCAATAAGGTACGTACTGAAATAGCTTGGGTGGGTGGCTGTATATATTTGACCTGACTACGTCATGTAGTACTGCAAAACTTACTGCCCTTCTAGCGAAAGGCGCGGAAGGTAATCAGTTGAATTGTATGTTTAAACAAACCTGTCAAGATTTAAAAAAAATTGGTCCTATGTCACCAAGGTTTTGTCTTTAGTGACTAGGACGTGCCTAGGACCAATTTTTTACCGACGTCAAAAAAGGAGAAGGAAGGAATTCGTTCGAATCTTTTTTTTTTTAATGTAGACATTGTGGTAGGTAGTGGTATTTTCCCCGATTACTCGAAGATGAATTCAATTTTTTTGTAATTTGTGTTTCTAATTGAATGTCGATGTATTTCTAGATTTTCGGTGTTCGTTTGGAGTCCTAAGATTTTTACGTACCATGATAATAATATCAGTATCTGCATGAACTTCCGGTAAGTACGTACGTAGGTACACTTTACGCATTTACCGGAAAAATAATCTAATTATTGAATGTTATTACGTTCTAAAAGTTTTACGATCTTAATCTAACCAGAATCTATGAAACTCAGTTAAATCACTAGGAATAACAAACTAGACCAGTTTTACATAGATTAAATTCAACATTTTATGGTAATTGCCATTTTAGAGCAATACATTTCTGACTTAATCCCGGAACACAGTCTACTATAGTTTGAACCTATTCAAATTAACCATTTGTCATGAGTACATAGAATATTGCACATTATGTTTAGTCTGTGGCATTGGCCTGTCATATCTCAAAGCCATCTTTTAGCACTAAAGTCAAGGCTAAACACTAAATAAATGCCCAGGAAGTGTAACGAACATTGTTGAACAAAGTTTGTCAAACTTTTTTTAAACCTACGCAATCCCACCTAAACCTATTACCTAATAAAAACCTATTATTCTTTCATTCTTTCTTTCAACGTCAAAGAACATCGGCCAAATTTCTATAGACGCTGGACCTGACTTTAATTTTCAGTGTCCAGAAATAACTTATAGTGAGATTGGTTAGTTTTTATGTAGTAAACACCATCCCGTTCGAAAATAATATCTAAATAGCCACGATATTTTAATAATGCAAAAAATAATTTTGAGGTTAGAATAAATAAATAAGGCGATTTAATGCTAAGCAAACGACTTAGAGTTTTTACTAGACTGTTAGATAGGTAATTATCCAGGACTGATCACGAAAAAAAAACAAGTGGGACATTTTCTAGCTAGCCCACCATGACTGATTTCAATTCTGACTGAACATAGGGTTAGTCGCTAGGTACTGTCTGTTAGTCTGCGTTGCTACTGGGTAAACGAAAGAAAAATAGGGTTTTGATATAAATACTTTTTATTCATCATCCTCTCTTAAAACTACAGCATCGAGAAATGCTGCTGGCGCTGATATTGTCGGCTGATACCTGGCCCACCCAGGGTACCACACAAGGGTCATTACATGTGCACAGCACCCAATGGTTCTTCTACCAACTAAACAATTACAGCAGTATTCCACTATACCTTCCCTTCCAGACACATTATTTTCAATTAATATATAAACATACAATATATAAACAAACATCGATGATTTGTGAATGTGCTCCGTTGTACGCAATTCAACAAAACGCTGATACTTATTATGAACCATTATTTTTCTAAGACAAGAATCCAATACGTAATAATAAAAACAGCATTAGTTGATTTGATACCTACGTACCTATTTGTAGAATTAAATTACATTAAATAACTTCAGAAAAACGTGAATAATTATAATCTTTGAGTACATATTATTTTTCTATGCGAAACGAATCGTCAATAGGTGCGTTCTGAACATGATAATCTAAAAAATTCAAAGTAATTACTTAAACCAAAAAATATGAATATCTTTTTTTTATGGCTTCTTATAGAGATATTTGTTACGTTTTTTTCAACCTTAAAGAATAACGGATTTTTGCATATATATGGCATATCGGGACGCCACCAACTTGTCGTCAGGTACGCTTTGACCATCCTCCTTTCAAATTAGGAGAATTTTGTAGCAGTGTCATGGAGAGGCCCGTTCTTCTCCATAGAGATCTACGTTTAAATTTGGAACGGGCATTTAAGGGCCCCCGAAACGATCAATTATAATTATTGTAAGATTAATATTGTCAATCACGTAAAAATTGACAATTGCAATTAATCGTTTCGGGGACCCTGTAGTTTAAAACATAGATATAAGAAATATTTCTATGTTTTAAACTTCTGAGTAATTGACCGACTCCTCGATAATTCAAAAGTGCCTGCAAACGGTTTCATTGAAATAAATACTTCGACTTTGAATTAGGTACCGATCTGTTTTAAAGATTAATGTAAGAATTAATAGATATTTGCACACCTGTTATTGTAGGATATTTTTTTTTAAATAACTTTTGTTGCATGTATTATTACCTAAGAACCCATATTCAAGCAAATAAATTATTGGTTTGATTTGATAATAGTTTGAGAATCGTTGTCAGTTGTAAATGACTAACTTCTCTTCGTGATGAGTTGATGAGCTAATGCTTTTATATTTTTTTATTTGTATGTCATGAAGTTATAAATAAGCATGTTCAAATATAATATTAAATTGTAATTCGTGCAGATTGCAACGTGAATGCTGTTATGAAAATGTTAATATTATTATTGAAAAAGAATTTCCAATATTTAAAAACTTAAGTTAACATCATAACTTATACAATGCTGCCATTAAATAAAATTATAATAAAAAAAAAAAAAAAAAAAAAAATTACACCTATTAATATATCTTATAGATGTTTTTAGTGAAACCCAAGTATTCCTTTCATGCTACTTTTGCTCTCATGCACGAAATAGTGGGTTCAAATCCTGGCAAGCAACAATGTCACTTTTTAAATTCATATGTATTTTCCAAGTTTATCTGACATCGGCGAAGGAAACACATCCTGAGGAAACCTGGACTTATCTATTATAAAGTTTGAAATCGCCAACCCGTCTTGAGCAAGCGTGGTGATCAATGCTCTGCCTTCTCTGTATATGAAGAGGCCTTTGCTCTGCGGTGGGATAATAATAGGCTGATATTATTACTTATTCCGTTATGAATATTTGCTTAAATAAAACTTAACTTACCACAATACCTACAACATTTTACTTTATATCAATTTAAAAAAAAAAACAATCATTAACAAAGATTTATCAATCCAAACAGCCAACACTTTCTTTCATTCACAAACTCATTCACAGAGTCATTCGCACTTTACATCCCAGTAACCACAGAGTATTTATTTCACCGTATAACATCGTAATAATGCACAGTCTTTATTTATTTATTTGGAAACTCAACAGCTTATAATTAAAACATTACATGAGTTATGAATGTTGAGTCACCCCCAAAAAGATAGATAAAAGACAGCTATAGGTATGATTGATGTGGCAAATGATAAACGGTTATTTTTGAGCTGTGTTACATATATTAAATAAATGTGTGATATTAATTAATTAAATAAATTATTTATTATCGTTCTTAATAACGCTATGCGAACAACGTAACAATTATTTTTTGCGTGTGTCACAATTACCATAAATTAAACAGCGTATTATAGGTTATTCAAGTTGTGCGTGTGCTGAGTAGACTAATCTATGACATCGAACGGGTCTTCTTCGAAAAAGTATAGCACACGTACCTAATTATTATTGTCAGCGTATCTATAAATTCATTACTTGCTTACATAGCAACCTTTTTTCTGACTATACTCACAGTAACTGCACTTTCATCTTTCGAACTAGGCGGCCTACATTCCTGGGCATGAATTAGGGACACTACTGATTACGATCGGTGCTGTCAATACAATTAAAATGGTCACAAGTTATGGGTGATGGCGATGGCGGGAGAAGTTTGAGTAACGGTGCAGCTGGTTCGAATTTTGAAATGTTCTTTTTTATTTTTGGTTGTAGGTACATACTGTTTTAATTATGCTGTGGTACGAGTCATTATTTTGTTTTAAATGGTTACCTCCTATTAAGAGTATGTAAATACTGGTTTAGTTTGATATCGTTCAGGCTTATTGCTCTTGTAAGATTACTAGCTGACCAGTAAGATAAGAATTTGTACTTTTTGTAGCAAATAAGCCCTGTGAATAAAATTAAACATCCACTTTAAGCTTTGTGCAGACTAGCGCGACGCGACAGCGCGACGCGACGCCGGTTATTGTTATACCGTCAAGTTTTCTTAGAAATTGTATTGTTCGAGTCGCGTCGCGCCGTCGCGTCGCGCTGGTGTGTACGAGCCTTTATTCTCTACCTTAAATTAATTAATAACAAGACATTTTCACGTACTTCCTCATTTCATTAAACCCTTCTACACTAATTAAAACCAACACTTGCGCATGCGCATTACCTATAAACATTTTTACCTCATTCCACTTAAGAAAACAATCAAAATTCGTTATACCATGGAGCTTCTACATCTTCCACCATCACATCTCCCATACCTTACACCACAGTACTAAGGTCACACGAACGCTTGGGCAATGGCTTCCGTAAAAACGAAGCATTGTTTCATTGCAACATGCGCCTGAGCAAGCATTCAACTGTTTTGTTCGTATGAGAAGCAGATAGGTCGATTCATTGTGTTGTATCGGTTTAAGGTTTGAATTTATTTTAATGTGAACATAGCCAGCTTACATCTGGGTGAATTATCTTTCATGTATGTGTTATGGGGTTTTTCAATTAGGCATTTCTCAGTAGCGGCCCGGAGTTTGGAAGTTGATGGAGTGATGAACAATGTTATTTTGAGAGTCAAAAACATAATTAATTGCATGTTGAACACGAATGTACTAAGTACAGATAAAATTAATTTCATCTTCTATGACACCAACACATCAACCATAGCCTAAGTATTATTTTTTCCCACCAAACTATAAAGTGTGAAGTTAGATCATATCTCTAAGTTCCCGTCCTCACAACCATAGGAATGTGACAATCTTCTCAGCGTATTTAAAACAAGATAAAGCCTTCCAAATGTTCATAACTGTATCCCCGTTACAAGTTTAATAACTATCGTTCGTTCGTTTATCTCACAGGTTATTACTGAGCCGTTTCTGCAATTGTTGCGTATTTAATCATCGTAAAAGTGTTTATTGTTTGTTGTTAATCATGGTTTTTCGGTTTAAGATACCTGCATACGTAGGTTTAGACACTTGACACCGCGCTTGGTTTAGGTACTTCCAAAGTTAGTTAAATTGGCGTTCGCAAAAGACTTTGGCTACCTAAAACAGACATGCCCTTCATTGCCATTCATGCTATAATCCGTAAAAAAAACCGCGTCGCTGCTGAGCAGAGTGCGAGGTAGTCGCAACTATATCCTGAGAGCTGTGGCGGAGAGCTATACTCCAAATATTCGGCATTTTATCCGGATGTTGCTCAGGTAGGAAATATGTTTTCTTGCCTGCTCGTCCTCTGCGTGGAGTGTGCATCATTGTATTTTATTTTATTTTATACCTACCTTTAACTACTACTAACACTAGAATATAAGTTGTTTTTGTAATACTAACATAATATGGATCCCTGTTATCTGTAATAAATGAATTTTAATTTAATTGCCACGAGTTTCATAGGAACATAAAAATAAGGCTTTCTCAGATAACCTAAAGGTGCTCCTCCATCAACTCCGTCGAGTTCCGATCGGTTTAACCGATTAAAAAAAATATCGCGGTAATGTTCCGTATCTCGGACGTTCTATGGCCGATTACTCAGGTCAATCGATATATTTTACGGATTACCTCAAGTACTATCTTGGAAATCAAAACCATCCTTTACCTTCACCTCATAAAAAGATGCGACAAAAGGTAACAAGAAAGAGGTCTGCCGTCCCAACAATAATTACAACCTCACAGACTGCAGCTGTGTTTGCAATTACTAGCTACGCCTAGTAATTAGTTAACGATCGATGTTACTAACTGTTCGTAATAGATACGTGTAATAAACGGTGCTTTTTAGAGACATGTCGGGATGGTCTGTTGTGTAGGATGACTTCTGGAAGTGGCTAATGATGGTGGTGTGACTGGTATATGGTGTTGCCAAACTAATTTGGGGAGGTCAACTCTTTCGGGTAAAATTCTGGATTTCTGATATTCAACTAGTTTAGTCTGGGTAAATTGGAAGCTAACTGGATGGGATTTCTCACTTGTGAACCTCTCTACTTACATGTAGTTTTCACCTTTGATTATTTATTTGTCTAGATAGAGTGTCGTGCAGCAATTTTTTTACACAAATACTTACAAATGCATATGAAAGTATATGCATTATAACAAAAACACTTTTTTATTTTATTTGCCTGTCTATGTATCTGTATTTTTATGACGGGAGTTTCACTGAAAGATAGCTGACGTCATAAAGAGTAACCTAGACTACTTTTATTTTAGAAAAAGAATAGGGCGGGCTAAGCCGCGGGCAGCAGGACTGGACTATAAGATAAAAAGCATATAGAGTGTACCATAGAAGAAGTTCATATCTAACCACCGCACACACGGCAAAAGGACTACTTTAGGAGGCCAAAAATAATAGATATGAAAAAATGTTTTTATTTGTACTTTTTAGGGTTCCTGATCAATACGTTATCAATAATAAGAATGAATGGGCACTCTGCAAGCCTGTTTCTATTACCCACAGCACTTTTATTTTGTTGTTTGTGCCCGTTGTTCGGTGTGTCGTATTATTTATTTACATTAAGTAGCGACGCTTTATTTTATTTGTGTTAGAACCCAAAAAAACATGTAAGTACCTACCTACCTAAAAAGGGAAATTGATAGGAGTAGAAAACTTAATACTCGTAGAAATAAAAAAAATTGAATTTAGGAAATGAAAAAAGTAAGTATATTTCACTATACATAATACAATAATACATACTTATATTGGTAGCTACTTATGTAGGTATACCTAGTTTACAATAATTAATAATCAGGATGCTTCATCATCATCTTCATGTTCATTGTCATCATCTTCGTCTTCGTCATCATTATTTCTATTGATGATGTTTTCTATTGAAGGATTTTCCAGCATTTCTAAAACCTCCTTAGCAAATGGTTTCCTTCTTTTATAGTGGCTCCTCCTCTTCGATGCAATTATAGGATCGGAAGCTATAAGCATCCAGTGCGCAATGTCTGTATTGGTGTGGATCCTGGAGGTCTTTCTAGCATGGAAAAGCCGTACGCTTTTAAATTCCTTTTGGCTGGTCTCCAGCACATCTTCTGATAATAAACCCACAGGTAGTGGCAGCTCCTTAATAATATCTGCTCCGTGTATCAGGAGTTTGTGGACAGACGCACTCATTTTGTACCAGCCATAACTATTAATACAAATTTTTGCAGTTTCAATAGTGTAATTTTTGAAATTTTCGTAATTTACGTTGAATCCGCATGATAATACGCTCAGGATGTTGGCGAATCTTTTGATTATTTCCGTATCTATACCTGTGATAGCAGAAGATTTAGTAGGCTCAGCAAAAAATTTCCTGGCCGTATTTCCGTCATTGGAATTCCCCCCTCCTTGTTTTGGTTGATCCACCACCAACCCCATTTCTTTGTAAAACCTTTCTGTTATCTCGTTTTTTCTTTTTTTAATTTTCTCTTTGGCGTCTGTGCCCCTGGCTTGCCATTGTTGCAACTCTATTTTATACGAGATGTGAAGTAGATACTCGTAACATCTTAAGTACGAATGGAGCACAGATATACCAAACTTGAACGGAGCCTTAGAGTATTGTTTCCTCAAAAGCAAATCTATGTTGTTTAGCTCCTTGGGTGTTGCTTTACATATGTTGCAAGCTTGCGTTGACGATGTGTCAGTTAAAACGTTGCAAGTCTTGCCATCCATCATTGTACATACAGCATGATGTTTGAAGGTGTATGTTTTGTCGCCAAAAGTTACTTTCGTGACCTGTAACCTTGATATTTGCGCTTCAATTTCATCGTAATGCAGCTTCACAGATTCTTTTGTCTCCTTCTCAATCTGCAGACGAATAATGCGGCTATATCTTGACGAGGAAGGACTAGGGTTTTGCCATATTATCTGTTTTCCATTGGTTGTGTTCTCTGACATTTGTAATGGCACTATAGTGCACAAAATAATGTTAGTGTCACCATACAATGAGTTCGTTGCAAAACATTGTTTATATATGGAATGACCGCCACTCCCGTCAAGACCCCATTTGTACACCACTTCAATGGGTGAGTTCTCTTCGTGATCGTGGTGTATAAGAAGTACATCCTGCTGTACATCTGCAAGTCTGTGTATCGTGTGGTCAAGAATATCTTGGACGGGGATTTGGACTTCCGTTTCTGATATTTTTATATTGTCTGGGTAGCACTGTTTCTTTGTCTGCGCTATAACATTGTATGCAGGATATATATTGGCACCCCGAGATTTCGCCCCTCTTTGCATGTGAATGTAATCTTCTTTACCCATGTCAGAGTCAATGATGAAGGCTAAAGCCTCCTCAGGGGAGTAAGGTGTGATACCAGAAGTCTTTGGTGTATCATGAATTTTTTTTATGCGTTTGTATCTGCGTGGGCTGGTGGTCAATGCCAGGTTCACCATTTGTGCAGCTGTCCTTTTCCCACTCTTTGCTAGGCTAGCTTGAGCAGCAGCACACAATACCTCTGGACTTGTTTTGGCAACAATTGGTTGAACTCGTCTTCTTTTTGTTCGTACAGAGCCCTCTTCGAAAGATTTTGATGGTCTGCCTTTAACACTTTGTAAGTTTGAAACGTTGCTCACAGGTTTCACTGCTGGCAACACCAAGTCGTTTTTTAACCATGCTGAATTGTACTTGGTGAATCTCTCAATCTTCCAATTCGAGTTCTTCCACTTTTTCAACAGTTTCGAAACAAACACTTTGAGAACACATTTTATTTGTAAAGCACTGTCTTTTGATTGTTTATAAATACTATGATTATCCAATATATAACTAGTTAATCGTTCCACACACTTAGACGATGATAATTTATAAAAGTTTTCATTTTGTAGCACTAAAATCAGATCCATTTTTCTAACATGTAATTTCGAGTGACTTGGATCACTCCGACTACCTGTAAATAAAAGAGGATAGTGTCACAATGAGTTGGTTTGAGTTCTCAAAATTCACAATAATTACGGCCAACTAACTACTAAATGCAAATATCAAAGTCAGAAAGCGGTACCTAGCGGAACTTTTTTTGTAAGTCCAAGTAAACATACATTTTAAAGAGAAATTTATCTAGAACCGCAATATAAGATTTTAATACAATAAGATTACATTATTTTTAATTTTACTGTATTAATAAAATGTACATACCTGTAGATTCCATATTCTTGACCACTGTTGATATTTAAACACGACACGAACGAAAAATACGTGATGTTACTTGACGGTTTAGAAAGCAACTAACCGTACACAATCACTTCGCTTACCTGCCGGACCCTCGCACTCCTTTGTTGTGAACATAACAAAGGCGACTTATGCGCTTTGTGATGGAACGACTATCTGACTTGAAAAATACAGGCGAATTTAGACTTTATCTTTATGTTAATAAATAGCTTTTTGGCCGCCTAAAGTAGTCATTTTGCCGTGTGTGCACCGTAAGGACTATTCTTGCTTGCAGCGCTCGACGGCTATAGAACCGGGCCGGTATCAGATGTGGTCACCGACGAGACCTTTGGCTAATCTGTAAAGTGGTATTGTTTTGTTTATTTTTTTGTAATGTGCGTTTAGTTTTTTTTATTTTATTTGATTTGATTTAATCACCTTTTCTTTCTTTTTTTTTCTTTTCACCGTGTTCACGGGATTTTGTTTTGAAACTGGTTAGATATGAACTTCTTTGATGGTACATCAAAACCTTGCCCAACAGCAATGAACCCGTACACAATCAACATTGAACAAGGAGTTCCATATTACATAGATGCACGGTATATGAGATTAGATAAGTAAATTTTCCAACGGCTTTTTCATCTAAATCTATTAAGAATACGGCAGTGAGTGCAATAATCTGCCTATTACAATGTGTCACGAGCATTTTCCCATGATTTCCCCATTTTCTGCGAATGACAAACACTTTGACAAAGTGTTATAATTATCTTACATGCATGAGAATTACGTTACTTAATGTGAGCAGCAAAAAGAACTTAAGTTCTTGAGGAAATGTACAAATCGATTCTTAGTAGGTTACATGACGGGTTGTTGGTCTTCCGTATGAATCCGACAATATATATGCTACCTTTAAATTATTGACTCAGTCTGCCAACGCCTTATTAATTCCGTCTTCTTTCGAGAGCAAAATCGCGTGGTTGGCTTTGTCGGATCAAAATACCTACTTGTGAAAAAATGCTTATGAATGAGTTTGAGTGATACTCACTAAGGGTTATGATCAAGAATCTCAGAAAGAAAGACAATGTTAATCAGCGTTCGCAATTCATTTGCCAAACATGTAAACAAACACGAGTTTTAGGAAAAACAACTGTAATGCCTACACATAAAGTTCAGTTTCTGCTACAACTTCATATTTTTTATGACTTTTTCAACAGTACTAGTCGGTCTAAAATCAACTTTATTTACACTAGCATAAAGTTAAAATTTGTATTTATTTTCATGTTTGGCAAATAAATTGCGAAAGCGAATTAGGAGGGGAATGCTTATCAACGAAAGGACCGTTACTACTTATCAGTTTCTAATATGACCGTAGTTAACACGCAAAGCAAACAAGTTCTTGACCGCACATATCCAGTCCATTTGCCCCGATATCTCTGGTCACCAACCCCTAGTAGCCTTTAGCGACCCAAGGTGACCCAAGCGTTCGGTGGCCTGTATTGGACCAGGTATCACAATAGAATGCCTACATTCCTAAAGGCCTACAGAGTCTTAGACAATAGACTATAAGTCGTAAGCTTTAACATATAATGGAACTCACACAGCGTTCAATGTAGCTATTCATTAGATATAGTCCAGTCAAAATTGATGTGGTATTTCAGTAAATAAACTATCGTGGGAACAGCAAGCAATATCGTTTTGAATAGAAAAACCGGCCAAGTGCGTGTCGGACCACGGACAATGAAGGATTCTGTAGTTGGGATGAATTTATCCCAAGAACAAACTTAACATTGTAGTTGAAAAACATGTTCTCCCATACGGAAAGTATGGGAGAACATGTTTTTCAAATTGCAAATTTAAGTTGGTTAATTATTACTCGTTAACCTGTACAGCCTACTTAGCTCTGATAGGTTTCCTTTTAATTTCGTTATATATACTACTGCTGTGAATTTTTTCACAAATCCAAGTACAACCATTTAGCTGGCAGGGGGGGGGGGACTTGACTCTAACAAAAAAAAACAGTTAAAAGCTTAATATTTCGCAAACGGATCCCTGAATCCAAAAATAGTTTTCACAGACTCACAATATTTTTGAACGAACTTTCTGACGATACCCCACAACATGGGATAGATGAGACAAAAAAAAACATCCCCACTTTACGTCTAGGGGAGGTACCCTAAAAATAAATATTTTTCTTGATTTTATTTTAGCACTTTGTTGGCATGATTAATATGTATACATATGCCAAATTACAGCTTTCTAACCAACCGTCTCTGAGCTAAGCTGCGGACAGACAGACGGACATGGCGAAACTATAATGGTTCCTTGTTTACTACGGAATCCTAAGAAATGTGTAATTTATTGTTACAACTGAAAACCTCAAATGGAGTAATTCTACTCATCATTATGAACGTCTTTTATTTAGTATGGGACCAATATTGAATTCGCGAAAATAAATACAGCTGCTTCATACATTTACCTAAGGTCGAGCTAACTAATAACAGCCGCACGAGTGCAACCATCTTTTCATACCGAGACTCCTCTGTGCCTCGGAAACCACGTTAAGCCGTTGGTCCCGGCTATCATTCGTGAATCTTTGACAGCCGTTACGGGTCGACAGCCAGTCTGACAACCAGTCTTACCAAGTGGTATTATATTAACCAGTTACTAGGTTGTGGATGTCAGATAGGCAGTAGCTCCATGTAAAATAGTAGTATTCAGCTGCATCCGGTTAGACTGGAAGCCGACCCCAACATAGTTGGGAAAAGGCTAGACAGATTGATTTTACTTCATAGATTTCCCATTACAGCTGTTTTTTATTCGCGATTTCAGGGTTGATAAAAGTAATGCAATCTGTTTTAAGATATTGAGTTATTTCAATTAAACCTGAACTAAATCTGTTTAAGAATCTACAATGAAAATGTTTGGCTGGCTCTTTTCAAATTCACGTCGAAAGTAGCTCTACTAAGTTATTATATTCGAACATTTGAGCAATGTTTATGGTCATTGCAATTATTTTTCATAATACTTGTTCACTTATGTACTCGTTTTCGCAAACAATGTTACGGTGAACATGTGTTACAAGTTGCTTTTATACGAATTCTTATCTGTTATAGCAGTTGCATAAAACTAAATGTCCGAAGCAGTGATAGGATAAGATCTAAAAATATTGTTTATGATCTAAAAAATAAGAAGAAAATCATGAAATGTCTGTTCGTAACGCAGTGCAGTTTCGTTCTTACCCATAAGTGTTCAAATGTGACGAATACAAAGAAGATTTAGAAGCAGGTTTCCCTACTATAGGCATTCAAAACCTATTCCGATTACCAGCCTGTTTGTTGCTATGCGTGGTTATATACAGGTTGGCAGGGAAATCGACGCGCAACCTGTTACCATAGATTCAGTACATGATTCTGGACCCTCCACGTAGAAATTTATCGCCGGTAAAATAAAAAATCTGCTGTTTCCTACAAAACTGCAATACCTCTGATATGATCTGTATACATATGTAATACATCTGATAATAATCTGTATGGATAATTATAGATTAAGGCATTCATTTATGTATAGATTTTTTATATTCTTAGGCCCATTTTTGTATAATAAAGTAAACGCAATTTTGTCTATGTCTGCATTAAAAACGGTACAATGCAAAAATGTTATTTCAACTTGGTTACAAAATTTGTCTTATGATGACACAGAAAAGTTACTGGTTGTTTTAAGTTAAATATTATTTTTAATTAAGTACTGTCCTATCATTAGTCTGTTAAGTTACTCACTATTTATGTCTACCATCAATTTTAGAAAATTTTAATGTAATTTTGCACTTATGACACCTGAGATACAGGTTTATCCTAGTTCAGGTCGAACCATTATTATATACCTACCATTTTACTATAAGGCTTAATATTGTAAATATGCATTATTTAATTAAATAAATAAACATTCAACCTACGCGGTAAAAGTGTATGGAACAGCAATTTTTTTTAAAATAACCGACGATGGATGGATTGATGTGTGAGGACTGATATGAAAGAGAAGGAGTGAATGACAGCGTGACGGTTGTCAGGGAGAGTGGAAGAAGAAAACGTAGTGCGCCAACCCCACGTAACAGGAGACAAGGGTAGTAAGATGATGATGTCGAAAATTTTCAACTTAGGGTGTCCGGAAAAGTCGCGAGCCGACTTCCGGCCACCGTAGGCGCGGGCTTGCGGACGATGAGCAATGGGTAGCTCGCCGTCCGATAGGGACCAGGCCCGGGTCGACGGCGCGTTGTGATCCATGCGCGCCTCAAAGAGATGTCAGCACCAACTGACGGGGTCCGTCCGGAAGGGCCAATGCCTGCCACGGTTGCGAGTTTGTCCGAATCGGATATCGCGACACAGGCAACGGAAGGAACACGGGTGGGTTTTAGTCAGTAAAAGTCTAACACACCCTCCTCCCGCTCCGCCCAGAACGGTAGAAGTTATATGATAATTTCCCACCCTCAAAAAAAAAAAAAAAAAGGAGGTCCAGAATCATGTACCTACTGAATCCATGGTAACAGGTTGTACGTCGTTGTCGCTGCCACCCTAACATAAGTTACCAGGAAATAATAAATCCGGAACAGTTCTACCGTGTAAACAAGTTGACTCTTAATTACCAGCTACTTAGCGGAGAGAGCTAAAATAATGCAGAAACATGCTAATTTCATACAAGGCATCATTTAGCTCGAACTCACGTACACCTATCAACGCAAGTTGCAACGTTATCACTATAATCTCGGTGTGAAATCCGAGGCGACTTGAATGGACGACTGTACGCACCGATTACGTTACTTCTCACGTCTTACATAAAGTATAATGGCACAGATAATGGGACATTCATGGGCAAATGTGGCCAAGTTATGAGGTTCCGGATGATTAGCACATTCTAGGATGCCTTTTCAAGTCGTCTTGCCTCTTCGCAAATATGTTGGTGTGGGCTTTCATCCTAAGTAAATGTCGTTGAATAACAGTATTTTTCACTATTCTATATTAGGGTCAATGGGTCCTCTTAGGGGCAGATTTATAATATAAGTTAGGATAAATCAGACATTCTTTAATGCCATAAAGTTGCACAAGCGGTTGGACCACCAAATGGTAAGTGAACATGGACATCTGGAATATCAAAAGGACTGCAGGTCTCTTCTTCCTTGGGCTGTTGTCATATACGTATTTTATTTATTAATAAGGTCCAGTACATTACCCGGAGGATCTTTAAAGGCAGTTAAGGGAATGCGTTTACACCATTCACCATCTTTCCTTCGGCAAAATATGCCCGTAGATAATCATTATGGTGATAAATTTCCATTATAAGTTTAGCAGTGATCACTGAAGAGAGTAAAACTTTTCATAATTATATCAGTCTTATTTATTATCTGTCACTCATTCTTCCTCATTCATTTCATTCCTGTTCATCATCATGACCTCAATCTTTGCCCTACTCTTCAGTATCACTACGATCTTCAAAGCCAACATTATATCGGACACATTGGCCCAACATTATCCCACGCCAGTATTGGATAATATGGTTAGCAAATACTGCCGGTAATACGTAAACGTAAGACATGGTTTTTGCGACTCATCGCGAATAGTTACATTTACTTAGCACTTTACACTTCTAGTAAACTATGATGAAGTAAATATTAATCATGATGAAGTAATCAATAAGTTTGATCAGCGTGATGGATCAGTTTTGTTGTTGCTATTTATTTTTGGGAATTTTACTGAAATGCTGTCATAAACTTTGTTAATATTAGGAATTCTTGATCCACAACAACAAAACTAAATAAAAATACAACGAACAAACAAAAAAAAACATAGCATAACAGAACTGGCGCAAACACAAAAACATAACTGGCGAAATGATGGTGTGATGTAGGTACACCTGCCTAAACCTTCGCGGATTACAAGCGTGATATCATGTTGTTGTGTGTGTGTGTTCTCGATGTTGGTTTTTAGAAAATTCCAGATACGTTTATGAAGTCTGCTTCATATACCTAAACAAATAACAAATAGATTTCAACCAGCCTAGAAATGGTCTTCGTAAATCAAAATATTTGGGACAAGCATCTATATTTTCCTGAATAGTGAACTGCTTATGGCCGAAGAATGAACCAAACCGCTACATTGGTACCAGATGAAAGACATTAGGGTAAACTTCTAAAATCTTTGACTGTTTATTTGCAACTGGAGCTGCAAACACAGCTAGATATAAATATGTTTATTATTCAGAATCTCTGATTTAATCTCCATAAATCTAACGCTAATTTCAATTACCTATCACAATTAATCACCATAATAAATTTCCCGAGTATCTCACTAATTATCATAGTCATTTAACAGTTTTAATGAAGCGAGTATATACCGCATACGTTACTTAGAAGTAAAAGTGAAAAACCAACTGTTTTCCGCTTTCTCGATCCTAATAGAAATAGTTTTGTGTTGCACGGTACAATTACCGAGATATCCACACATGTTTCGTTGTATAATTATTTTATTTATTACATTATGTGCTGTGTAATTAAAAATCAATTAGAGATTAGTTTTTTGAGTCGTTTAATGATATTTTGTTGTAATTATGACTGGGGCCCAATGCGACTGTAAGGTCGTTTCTATATTTGAGCAACCTTTTTACGTTTAAAGTTTATTCAACCCAATATAAATGCAGTTATTATGATTTCATTCATTGTTTATTGACCTAGCGTAGATACCTAATACTTGAAAAACAGACGTCTCTAGTTTTATTAAAACAAAACTTATTAACAACGAGGTTTTTAAGTCTGTTGTGTATTGCTCAACCGATCAAGATAAAATCTAGTAGTTAATCCGGTTCCTGAAATAAACAGGGTGTAATATATTTTGTACTTCATAATAATGTGTTTGTTTTATAAATTTTATTGCAAATATAATTATAATAATGTTCTAGTACGAACTATTTTATTTTGTATCAAGCCGTGTGCCCGATGGGCGTGTCATGTTCGTGAACGGGCGCCGTCATCGCGTCAGTCAGGTCATGTCTTAGCTGCCACGACTTACTGGTTTTTTATTTTAATATTTATGAAATGTAATGTGCACGTCTTTCTACATTGTTCTCACATGTCTAATTTCAATATGAATGATGTAACCAATATTTGGATCTAAAAGAGTGTCCGTGGATTTTTTTGCCCGTTCTTCGCCATAGGTACATACTACGCTTTGGAATGGGCAACTAGCTTCATCTTTCCGACTGACCGTCCCCTTGACAATACAAAAGTGACTGTAATTGGTTTATTTAAAATAAATGCTTTTAGTTTGAGTTTGGGATTTCCTATCGCCAAAAATGTTGCAATTCCGATACAGAGTTTTGGTGAATTTTCAAGAAGCCTTCCGTAGCGCTTATTTTCGTTACATACGGAACTGCTGTGCAAAATTTCATGCTTCTCTAGACCCAGCAGTTGAGGCTACGATAGATGATATAGGTTTTATCTATTTTAATTTAAAAAAATTAGAAAGAAAGAAAGAATAATGTTAATAAATCTGCTGTTTCATAGAAAAGTGCAATACCTACGCGGTCAAAATGTATGGAGCAGCTGTTTTTTTTTAAAATAACCGACGAAAAATTTCAACGCAGGGAGGCTCAGAATCATGTACTGAATCCATGGTAACCGGCTTCGCCTCGATGTCCCTGCCACCCTGTATATAAAACTATTCTTAAAAAAAATGTGAGCCGTCACGGGACGCCTGGCAGATGTGAAACATCGACATTATTTTGTAAATCGCACAGTCGATTGTGCATGGCGACGCGTCGCCACACCGTACACACTACTGCATATAGACTGTATATATATACCGTCATATAGCGTGGCGACGCGTCGCCACGGCATGCGTCGCCACGCCAGAAATCGGATTTACGTGCGGCTATAGATGTTTCACATCAAAAAAATGACGTCAGCCCACATAACTTACATCACACATCATAATGATTTCCCTCAGACAGTAAGAGTGTTACTAATTCCTACGCACAAACTATTCGAATTCAAGTGCAGTGCAATTATTTAGGGAAAGTGGAGAAACTCGTGTTTTCCAAGATCTTAATGCTATGGCCGTGACTAGAGTTACTATTTCGACTTGAAATTATGGCATATCATTGCATTATCTAATGAATTACCTTTTGATTACTTAAGAGTGTGTTTAATATACTTGCAGATCAGGCTGAAAACTTTACTAGTCAAGGATAGCATTAGGTAGACCTAGACAACTAGGAAATATATCTAGCATAGTCTTTCCAGCACCATTTTTTTTTTCTACGACGAGGCATCTCGGCCTGCTTCTTACCTGATGGTAAGTGATGATCAGGCTGCAGGTGGAAGCGACTATCTTACCTCTAACTGCCGAAACACAACAATGCTGTTCACATTGTTGTTATGGCGGCAGACTTAGATAAGATGGTGGTAGCTAGCCGGCCAAGTACGAGTCGAACGTGCACTTGAAGGGTTCCGTACCGTATTTTAAGATCGCGCAAAAACCGCCGAACAAAACACGTTTTACGGGCATCCCCTTTAAGTAATGCCTTTTTTTTTAAGCTTTGTTGTTATAGCGGCAATAAAAATACACAATCTGTGGAAATTTCAACTGTCTACCTATTACGGTTCATGTAAGCAGTGATAGCCTAGTGGTGTGACCGTCGGACTGCCAAGTCATAAGTCTCGAGTTCGAACCCAAGGCACGCACCTCTTAAGTTTTCGGATTCATGTGCGTATTGTTTATTTATCACTTGCTTCAAAAACGGTGAAGGACGACATCGTCAGGAAACCGGCATGCCTGATAGATACTTTTCGACGGGATGTCAAGCCAAGTCAGAGGCCCATGGGCGGCTTTAAAACTCTGACACCAGGTTAGTCACTAACCACGCGAAAAGAAGGTTCAAGAGATACAGTCCGCTGACAGACAGACGGACGGCTTAGTAAAAGGGTTCCATTTGGCATCTTTTGGGTACGGAACCCTAAGAAGAAACAAAAACCTAGTTTCCCAACATCAATTTAAAATCTTCCTCATTTAGCAACAAACACACATGGTCGTGAAGTTTCGACGTCCCTTCAACAATACGATGTCGCAAAGCAATCAGCAGCTCGCAGCACGAGCGGCCTTAATTGATGTTGTCGTGCTACAGCGCAATAAGGAATTCTATTATATATGCAAGTATTTCTCACGTTGTATCGTAAAATATAAATTAATGATGTTTTTGGGCAAAAAATTTGAAAAGGAGCGTTTGCTCCGAGCTAACCTACATCACATAAATTTGGACAGTATGGAAACTAGGCGTATTTGTTGAAATAATTACCACCCTCCATTTTTAAAAAGGTTGCGGCGACTACCACTGCAAACTGTAGTGGTAGTCGCCGCAACCTTTTTAAAAATGGAGGTCATTGACGAGACCCCAAAGCGATTGTAGTCTACAATCACTTTGGGGTCTCGTCAATGAGCGCGTCAGTGTGAGTGAGATGTTTCGAACGTTTACTACGAAGCTTCTCTACTGCCCATATTTATACGTTGTTGGTCATCTTCAAGAGTCTTTGAATTTTATGACAGAGAGACTGTATCAGTAGGGGAAGACCAAACAAACGATGGATGGACTGTGTGAAAGATGATATGGCTAGAAAGGGGGTGACTACGGAGATGATGACTAATAGAGAAGTAACCAAAATAAAATTCGATACGGGCAAGATAATAATGAGGCTGTCCAATTCATTTAAAGTAATTTGAATGTCTGTTGTTATCTTAGTAGGCCGATCAAATCAAGATCATCATAAGATAAGATGATCATTTAAAGTTGGTTGAACCTTTCAGAAAGTTTTGTAAGTGAGACGATGTTTCAGAATTTAAACTTATTGAAAACTTGGTAAGATTATTTTCTTCATAGTGAGCAATAAACTCACAGGATCTTCTAGTTGTTACGTAATGCATGTTATTTAGAGTAACAACTTGCCTAGTTTTAACGTATTAAAGATTTGTTCATACCCATGGCCATATCCCATGTCGTGTTTGGTCGCACTATAGAACAACGAACTTTGTAACATAGAAAAAAAAGCTTTTAATTCACTAGCCCACTTTGAAAACTACATTTTAATTATGAGAATTTATTTTTTAAGGAGTTTGTATTGTTAAAATAATGGGTTTTCCAAATGAGTAGTTTTTTGGCTGACTTACGCAATTTTAATTGTAGATGGAGTGCTGTTTTACCTGTAATTAAACAAATATTTCATGAATAAATTAGCAAGGAACATCAACCAAATATAAAACGATTATTTTTAAGAGACACGTTCTTGTTGAGTCACAAAGTTAATAGAGACTTGTGGTTAATTGGTAATTAATTTTATTTATTTATAAAGGTACACCAACAGGTACAATATATCAATCAATCTGCCTAGCCTTTTCCCAACTATGTTGGGGTCGGCTTCCAGTCTACCCGGATGCAGCTGAATACCAGTATTTTACATGGAGCGACTGCCTATCTGACCTCCACAACCCAGTATCTGGGTAATACGATACCCCTTGGTAAGACTGGTTGTCAGACTTTCGGGCATCTGACGACCCGCAACGACTGTCAATGATCCACGAATAACAACCGGGACCAACGGCTTAACGTGCTTTCCGAGGCACAGAGGAGTCTCGGTATGTAAAGATGGTCACCTGATGGATCGACCCGTGCGACTGTTATTACTTAGCCACGAGCTCCTCAACAGCAACAGCTACAGTATATAATATATCTTAAGTACAGTCTATAGGTAACAATAGTCTCGGACTTTTACAGTCGCCAATTACAGGATAACCTGCAATCACAGAAATAGGTGATAACACATAATAATACTTAAGCTAAAGGAACTACAATGAAGAATTTGGAAATTGCATCAGACATGCGCGACGCGACTCTACGGGAACAATTTCTATGAAAACTTCATGTAAATTGATCTACCGTACAAACACTTCGTTTTATGACCTGCCTACTTACTATCTATCTATTTTAACCTACGGGTAATGAATAATATCTTTCAGTAGAGATCTAAAACAAAAAACGAGACTACCTACTCCTGTAGTCTGTGCTTCTTGAGCATATCCCTTCCGCTGGTATGTGCCTCACAACAAACCTATCAACATTTTCGCAGACTGTTTACGTGTAGGTTACGTTTTCGTGATTTTCTTTCTTTCTTTTCTTTCTATACAATCATAATTATTTATGGCTCTTTCAAATAAGTTAACCCGGGGTAAGAAGGCTCAGTTACTAGAGTCGGGCCACTTAACTCAATTATAAGATTCGACCTATAATAACGTAGATACAATATATTGTTCTAAGCGGAACTATAAATTCGGACCAAAAGAAATCAAGAACAAAGCGTTGTCCTTGTAGAACAAAGAAGTGCTTCGATTATATCTATAAATTATACAAATTGTTCATATTTTGTTATTGTTCAAGTGCCCACTTATTTTGTAAATTACTGACATCGATGCTATAGTTTGATCTACGCTGCCTACCGACAGTTTTATTTTCGAGGTTTTACTTCCTGTTGAAGTTTTAGAGGTCTGAGGAACAGGGTGTAAAGTTCACTCATCCTCTATAGAAAAGGGAGGATCCTCTGACCAGACGGGTGTTGTGTCTGGCGGGCAACTGCCCAACGATTGATGTCGGATAGTCTTTTATATATCGTTCGCGCGGTAAACTCTAATTGCGCGATGAGGGATTTGTGTGGCGTCAGGTCTTTGGTGCGTAGTTCGCATGTGGCGATGTAGATGCTGCCAGAAACTAATACAAATGTCACATGTAAAATTTTTACATTTTCTGATTCTTTTTTTGCAATGGCATGTACTATGCTTAAAACAATAGCTCTTATGTGTATGCGAAATATTAACCTGTTAGCAAGTAGGCCTGACTGCTCAGACTCTAAACATTAATCTAGGTATGGTATGGTAGGTTATATGTAGATTAAAATATGATTTGCGACCGTAACAAATATGGATTTACAGAATTACAATCAGCAATACAACTCCTTAAGTTAGCATAAACCTGAAATGTCATGATTTCATGCAATAGTCATTCAATAGGATTACATGAACTTAGAGAGTTGTATTGATGATTATAATTCTATAAATAAACATTTGATACGACCGCGACAACAACAACAACATTCAACCTTAACTGACCTATAAATTGCAAAAAACGTAAGAAGATTTGAATTTCGCGGGCTACCTTGACGCGTGAAAATTCAAATATTATGTTTAGCCCGAAATTCACCCACGCGAATTCCGTTAGCTGACTTAGTCATAAGATCCCCAAATGGTCAGATATCAGATGCACTGAAAAATGGAAGGCGCCATTGAACAATAGAATTTTTCTTGATATTTCTGTCTACCTTAGATTCGGAACTTTCATCACAAGCTTTTTAAATGATATTAAAGAGTACTGTACAATGATATCGGTGCTCATCAGATTCTGAGATTATTGCTGGCTCCGTTATAGACATTCATATTTAAATGCAATGTTCTCCTCCGGACCAACAAAATGTTTCCAGAAAAGCCACGATTCAATTTGTAATTCAACTAAGATGGCACAAAAAAACGTCAGTACCATAAGATTCACAGCATTTTTAACATGGTCACGATCTGCAGTAACAGTTAATTCATCTGGAGTCGTGCTGGGAACAAGCTTATCTCAAACTGTTGCGTTGACTGCGAAGCTTTACTGTTATTTCATTTTGATGATAAAAACTGGGCTTTTGTAATGTGTTATGTCATAGATGAAGATGGTCTTATTTTGATGGTGACGTTTAAATCGTGACAAGTTTAATGGGGCAGATTTAATCACGTTTTCTGAAATATTTTTTGATTTAATCAGTTGTCTTATTTCGTGTCGACTAAAAGAGACGTGTTTGTTGTTGTTATTTTGGTTAACCAACAAAAGCATTAGATAAGACAGCGCCGAGCAGAGACCTTACCAGGCTTTCAGAACTGGTAGTTTTTCGGCATGACACTGATGTGTTCCTAACCAGTCTCATTTTTCTACATTTACGAAACTCTTTCCTTCAACTTAAACACCCTATTTTCGCAATTTTATGTTCCTCTTTTCTCATCCCTATCAGCCTGGCTCTTTCGTATAGCAGCTTTTCCAAATCTATGACACACATAAAGAGAAATAAAAGGCACTCCTATCCTTTCTTCTCCTATCCTCCTTCTCCCACTACTATTCTTCCTTCTTCTCTTTTTCGCAAGAATCGACCTATGCCTAAAGGCAATTGTACACACTACTAGACGGCGTTCGCGATTTCGTTTCCAAACATGTAAATAAATATTAGTTTTTGGAAAAACAACTTTACTACCCACACATAAAGTTCAGTTTGCGCTGCAACTTCAAAGATTTTTATGAGTAGTCATTCTGAAATCAACTTAATTTACATTAATATAATGTTGATATTCGTTTATGTGGATAAAACGTCAATTGGAAGGCAGTGTTTCAATAGACTAATTTAAGACACGTCACATTAAGCGCACGTGTAACGCGTTACACTCAGTATATCTCCGTCATTAAATTCCAATCGATAGCCTTATCGGCTAACAATACGGCCACAATCACGCACAAACAGCATTGTTCGATTTTTTGTTTCTATATTAACAGCTGGGAAGCGGTTTGTGTGGTACTGGGATAAAAATGGCTGTGTTTTCTAGAGTTACATGGCAAAATTGAATTGTTAAGGAAATACTGACATATGTACTGTGTATGCCTTTAAAGTTGAGATTTTACCGCGCCTCCCACCCCTCTTTCCCCCGTCCCGATGACGCCCCGGCGAGCACCTCATACCGCTAAAGAGACCCATAAATCATCCACTGCGCAAGTCTACGTGGTGTTTCAAGTCTCAACTTTAACGGCACGACTTATCAAAGAAGTACATATCTAACCAGTTTCAAAACAAAATCCCGTGAACACGATGACCACATCTGTTACCGGCCCAGTTCTATAGCCGCCGGGCGCTGCAAGCAAGAATAGTCCTACGGTGGTTAGATATGAACTTCTTCGACGGTACATACATTTTCAAATGATAAAACTATAACCAAAAAAATATGCAATTAATGTACTCATCAATCCAAAATCCATCCATCAATGTATGCCATAATTGCAACTTCTTCCTTCTAAATTACGTAGTTACCTATAGGCGATGTAGATGCCGCGACATGCGAACTACGCATCGAAGACCTGACGTCACACAAAATCCTGCATCGCGTAGTTAAAGCTTACCGCGCGAACAGCATATATATAAATTCCCCGACATCAAACGTTGGACAGTTGCCCGCCAGACACGACACCCGCCTGATCGGAGGATCCTCCCTTTTCAATAGAGGATGAGTGAACCTGACCCTGTTCCTCATGCATCTAAACTTTCATAACTAGAACCTGTAAGTTTTTCACAGAACATCCTAAGGAAGCTGTTTGCCGTAAGCGCCGGATAAGAAAGCCTCTGATATATGGACACCGGCGGTAATCACTGGCTAATGGCTAGTTTCTAGATAAACGGTTCGTTAACTGCATTTTTTAAGCCGTCTGTGAAGGCGGGTTCTTTGTATTCTAGTAAATAAAGGTGCTATTAAAAAAAAAGTGAAATTGTAGGCGTTTTATGTTAATTGGTTAAACCGCTTTTCATTTATAACAACGGACAATTAAGATTTTGCCGGATGATCGTCACACGATTTTTTTCGTCTTAAATTCATTTACATATAAACATAAATTCACGCCCTGTTCCCATGGGGGTAGGTAGAAACTACAGAACGCCACCTGCTACGATCCATACATACCTCTTTTGCCTCGTTTACGTTCATACATCTGAGGGTCTAGTGTGAGTTTCGTTTAACCATCTCGATTTTACGCATCGACCGCGTTCGGCGCTCCGATTGGCCCATCACCAGTGAAGGCCAGTGAAGGGCCAATCAGAGCGCCGAACGCGGTCGATGCGTAAAATCGAGATGGTTGAACAAAACTCACACTAGACCCTCTGGTCATGCACGCTCGCCGGTTGTGAGTATTACGCACCTGGCTTTTCTTAAGAACATCACCAATACGGTCAGAAGAAATATGCAAGGGCATATATCGTCGGTCGGAGTCATTACTGGAACATCTCTAAAATTTTGTGTTTTGGACTAAGTATGCAGAATGATAAAAAATCAAATGCTTTATCATTCTGCATACTTAGTCCAAAACACAAAATTTTAGAGATGTTCCAGTAATGACTCCGACCGACGATATATGCCCTTGCATATTTCTTCTGACCGTATTGGTGATGTTCTTAAGAAAGGTCAGGTCCAACGATATCAGGACCGACGATATCTAGTGATCGTATTAATTTCTAATATAATTAGCAAGTGTTTAGTATGAATAGTGATGGATGAAGAACAGATCAAAGAAAAGATGGAAGCACTATATGAAAGATGATATGACGGAGAAGGAACTGAACATAGACATGAAGAGAGAGATGAGATTGGTGTCTTCAATGAAATGTCTTAGAAAAAGACATACTGCGCTGACCCAAATTCAACTGGGATGAAGGCTGTTGATGATATAGGTAATTTGCAAGAAACATAACTTTATAAAGAAGTAGATACTTAACTTCTTTTTGATTGGTCAAATGATCCCCTAACCCGGAAACTTTAGACATAGAAGTAGCAGAGTAAACGATATATTATTGCATCACAATCAAAAATGTGAAAGAACTAAACTAATTTGGTTTTCCTCATAATCCTGCATATAACACAGACACATCAATCTACATTACATAGCGATTTGATTTGAATATTGGGAATTATAAGTTGGGTAACACAGTCAGTTCAATGCCTTATTTGCCGAGACAGATGTCGGAACTCCGTACATAATATTACACAATGACAGATGAACTAGCAGAGCTAAGCTTGAAATATTGTGTTATTGGTCAAAGTATGTATAGTCGTTAGTCACAGTCGCTATTTCATGAGATGTTGAATGACATATTTTGTGTAGGAAACCGCGAAAAATTGCACTGACAAAGCCGAGATTTTTAATATGTGCAATCTGTGGACTTTCAAAGTTTTTGTTCAGTCATAGCTCGCTGATGCTAGGGTCATCGAATTTCTATATTAAACGAATTTGTAATCATGTCCAAATTGTATAAAAATGTCGGTGAATGCCGTGAATATGAGAGTCAGTATCCTTTCTTTTTTAAATACATTTTAAACTTCTTTCTTTCGTTCGTAAAAATAAAGTATTTCTTTCTACTGTGGTGGCATCTACATCGCTACATGCGAACTACGCAACGCAACACACTGACGTCACCCAAAATCCTACATCGCGCAAGCGAAGTTTACCGCACGACTAGAATATACATCGTCTCTCGCTCCTCCCTTTTCTACATATATAGGAGGACTGAACTTTACATTCTGTTCCTTATACATCTATCGTCCTTTAAGCCCCATTTATACGAAGCAAGTTTATTGCCTATAGCATATCTGTAATAAAATTGAAGCAAAAAATGACTTTCATCGGCAGGCAATTAAATCACACTGTGGAAATCGGGCTTTAATGTACTTGTCTTCTGTATTTATACCTTGTTCGTAGTCGATTCCTTCTTTCAGATATTATGTGAACTTCTACTTCTTCAAAATAACCCTTCAACTACAACACCCTTACTTGTAGCATCGAGCTACATTACATAGACACTAGGCAAGCAGGCGTAAAGACACTTATATTGCATAGAATTACGCAAGTTCCAGCCAATTGATATCACATTACGGACATCGCGCGTCGCAGTCATTGGCGGATTGTATTGCATAAGCTGCATAACGCATTTGCCCAGGGTTTTCATTTTCATTGTAGCTAATATATGATGTGAACTGGAGTGAACTTAGAATGTTATGTAAATAAACAACGGAGATCAGATAGAATTAAAACTTCCGTTATGCTGAAGATGCTTTTATATAAGTCAAGTCGGTCGATTCTGTAAAAATATCTACGTGAAACTTAGGTGAAGTGAGCGTGAAGTGAGCTGTCAACAGTGTTAATCCGAGTCGATTTTTGACAGTGACAGCTCACTTTACCCAAGTTTCACGGTGATATTTTTACAGAATTGACCGGCTGGTCATCATCTTTCTCGTGTTTTCCAATTTATTTGGGGTTGTCACAGCATTTCTTCTGCATCCATACATCTCTATTACTCGTCATCTCAGTAGTCACACCCTTTCTTATTGATATAGGTAAGTACAATCTAAATATCTCTTCATCATGGTCAAGATGTTCAAGGAAATAATATGACAATATATGTACACTATGCACAGTACAGCCAACACACGTAATTTGGCAAGAGTCGTAGATGCGAATGCATTTTCTCTTTTTTTGTAAACAGACATGTTTAAAAATAAGTTATGGCAATAACCATAGAGTAATTACAAGCAATAAAAGTGTCATTTTTTTTTTGTACTAAGCTTACTTACTCCCACTACGCCAAGACCTTGCCAAGTTACGTGCTACGACTATACCGGTTGTTCAAAAATAGCTCAAGTTTTAGACAGAATTTGGCTTTATAGAGCACTACGTGTACTTGCGCAAACTTACTCCCACTACGCCAAAACCTTGCCAAGTTACGTGCTACGACTATACCGGTTGTTCAAAATTGGCTCAAGTTTTAGATAAAATTTGGCTTTGTGGAGCACTACGTGTACTTGCGCAAACTTACTCCCACTATACCACAGGTATAGTCGTAACTTGGCCAAAACCTTGTCAAGTTACGATTATACCTGTTGTTCAAAAATAGCTCAATGGTGCCGATTCTCTTGTACACCGAACTAAACTAACTTAAACTAAGACTAAAATTACTTACTTTTGGCTATGAGAATCTTAGAGCTATTCTGCAAATAAAATTCTCTAAACTAAAAAATAATTTTGACACAACTAAAATAGAATTTGACAATCGTGAATCCACGTGGTACCCGTGGTTTGCCCTAACCGGTGATTTTTTTTAGAGCCGGAGGTGCGTATGTGATGTAGCCTCGACGTGCTTTATATGGAATTTTTATTTTTTTGTATGGAAAATATGAAAAAAATATTACCTACGTGTTGAGTGTTATATGTTTAAGGGTTTTATAAAGGGGGTCGAAATTTTCATTATTTTTGCGATAGGACGCACCATTTTCGAGATATAAGCAAAAGAAAAAATAAATACAGTACTGTTTTTGCACGTGAAGTCGAGATGTTGGTGTGAATTTTAGTTCATAACAACTTATTTTATACCACACCATTTTAATCGCGATTAAAATTTGTCAGGTTTAGTCTGATTTGGTCTTTTACAACCAAAATTTTAGGTGAAAAACGTCATATTCAGAATAGCAAAATTGCCATTTTCACTAAACTAAAAACTCAGTACTATCTTAGCGCTGTCAAACTAAAATATAGTTAAGTTGTGTCACTTTAGTCTATTTCAGAATAGGAAATCGTCGTTTGACAGGAATAAACTAAATTTTAGTGATTTTTAGTTTAGTTTAGAGGCATTTGTGACAAGAGAATCGGCACCAATTTCTTAATAAAATTAGCTTTTTAAAGCATTGTTCTTGTCACTCGCAGCGCAGGGACTTAGTTAAGCACACTTCTATCCACCCTTTCAGATTAAAACAGGCGTGAATTATAATCCGAAAATACTCGAGCATTTATTTATTTATTTATTTATTTATTAAAACTTTTCACACTCAAAAAGTACAAAGGCGGACTTAATGCCTTAGGCATTCTCTACCAGTCAACCAAGGGTGGTGAAGAGATTAGATGGCAGGTGCTCTAATTGAGAGGAACAAAGAAAAAAAATATTCTAATGACTTATAACTAAAATAGATACAACAATACATAAATAGATTACAAACTACATACCCATACATACATACATATTTACTATAATATATACCTATATTAAATATATATACAAATATACGAAATCAAGGGAGAGGGGTGTTGAGATGACTCTACTCTATTTATTTTGAAAATAACTCCACAGTTTCCGCTTAAATGCATACCGACTGGTGGCCGTCCTGATATCAAGAGGAAGCGCATTCCAAAGAAGAATGGACTGAATATGAAAGGAAGAATGAACAAAGTCAGAAGTATGAGAAGGGCAGAGAAGGAGAAGATTGTTAGAAGAACGCAGATTCTTAGTGTGAGAAGAACATAGATATTGGAAGTGAGACACAAGATAAGAAGGAGGAGTGGGAGAGTTGAGAAGGGAGAAAAGCGTGGTCAAAGCGCGTAAACTTCTCCTTTGGCGAATGGACATCCATTTGAGCTCAGATCTATAGCTAGACACATGGTCATATTTTCTGAGGTTGAAAATAAACCGGATACAATTGTTGAGCAGTCTGTCGAGCTTATCCAGCAAAATCGCATTCAAGTCAAAGTAGCACACGTCACCATAGTCGACGATAGGGAAAATCAAAGTCTGCACAAGCATAGTTTTCGTCTTAGCAGGCAAAAAGTTTCTCAGACGATACAGGGATCGCAGAGTACCGTTGACCCTTTGACTAACACTAGAGACCTGGCGTTGCCAGCTAAGTGTCGAGTCAAGATGCAAACCGAGATCTTTCACCGTAGGGGTAATAGGTATGACGGTATCATTAAAAATAAGAGGAGGAAGAGAGCTAAGTGCCACCCTACCCATCATGCGCGAGCTTCCAATTACAATGGCCTGACATTTAGAGGGGTTTACTGACACCCCAAAACTGTCAGACCACTTTTTGATGGCATCTAAATCTCGGTTTACATCAGCTATAGCGTCCGATAAACCCTCAACCCGCCCAGCTGTATATAATTGAAGATCATCGGCATAAAGATGATACGAACACCGAAGACAGTGAGTTATAAAATTAATGAAGATGGAGAATAACAATGGAGAAAGAATACCGCCTTGTGGAACACCAGCATCCAGGTCGCGACAACTCGATGAGCTCTCATCAACGCGAACCGACTGCTGACGTCCCCGAAGATAAGACGAGAACCATTCCAGAGCCTCGGACGAAACCATAAGATGAGAGAGGATAGAAAGGAGAATATCGTGGCTGACGGCGTTAAAGGCATTGGAGAAATCAATTAATACCAAAACGGTAACCTTGGTATCCTCCATCGCTTCTCTAACGTCACCAGTCACTTTAAGGAGAGCGGAGGCTGTACTGTGCCCAGGCCTGAATCCAGACTGGAAAGAGCTAACAAGGTTGTTCCGGTGAACAAACCCCGTAAACTGCTTGTGTACGCAGGCCTCAAGCACTTTAGACAGGAAAGGGAGAATGGAAATGGGTCGAAAGTGACTAGGTAGGGAGGGATTTGAAACTTTAGGGAGTGGGCGTACATATGCCATACGCCACGGGGATGGGAATTGTCCGGAATCAAGCGAAAAGTTGATGATGTTGGTAATTGGAGGGAGAAGGATATCCAGGATCCAAACGACCATACTACGACTGATGCCGTCATAGCCCACAGCCTTGGATTTTATGGACAGGATGATCTTTTTAATTTCGTCCAAGGTGACCGAAGAGAATTGAAATGGTTCTATGATGGGACTAGCTAGGCCAGTAATGTAATCGACCGTCTGGGACAACATTTGGGAATCCAAATGACAAGTGGTTGTGAAGTGACGGTTGATATCATCAAGGCCAATAGTATTTGGAAAATCCACATGACGTGGTCTGCCGATACCAAGAGTACCAAGGAACTTCCAGATATCAGCAGGTGAAGAAGAAGATATGTTCTCGAGAATATGGCGGCGTTTAGCGTTGCGTATCATCTGATTACACCGATTTCTAGCAGCTTTGAAAAAGTTCCGATTTTCATCACTGCGATCCCTTTTAAATTTACGAAAGGCCCGGTCTCTGCGCCTCATCGCCATTCGAACCCCCGTCGTCATCCAAGGAGCAGGAGGACGCCGAAGTTTAATCATCTTAACAGGGGCGTGTTTGTCGTAGAGAGCAAGGACCGTCCGATCGAAAATGCGCAGTTTTTCGTCTACAGTTGTCGCCGCTGCCAGGTGTTCCCAACTGAGGTCTGACGCATCCTGACGGAGCTTCTCAACGTTCATGCGCGCGAAACACCGCATGTGCAGAACTTTTGGGACTGGTTTAGGCGGTTTTAGGACATACGAGAGGAAAATGAGGTCATGATGGGAGAAACCAGGAGCGGGACACTGACCATGAGAGGAAACAAGGGAGGGAGTGGATGTAAGGATTAGGTCGAGCCAGGTGTCATCGCCAGAGATATTGAAATGGGTAGGTTGCAAAGAAAGTATATTGAGACTAACGGACTCAATGATGTGAAGGAGTTTAAGGGATCGGGGATTGTGGTGAGCAAGGTCAGTGTTAAAATCGCCCATAATGACGCAATGTGCATACTCTGACCCTATGGATTCCAGCGCCAATTCAAGTTTGAAAAAATAATCAACGGCGGGTGGACAATACACAACACCAAGAAGGGCCTTGGCGCCTTTGACGTGGACCTCCAAAAAGAGATATTCAGCAGAAGCATGGTATTGTGAGGGAGATGATGCAATGATTTTGAAAGGGAAGTCGTTACGAAGATAGATAGCTACACCACCCCCTCCCTTTCCAGTTCTATCATTGCGGATAAGAGTGAAACCTGGAAGAGAGTAGGTGGTGGAGAGAAGATGAGGTTTAAGCCAGCTCTCAGAAACCAGAACAGCATGGGCATTGGCGTCGGTAAAGGTGTCCAACAGATCATCGAAGTGACTTGGGACACTTTGCGCATTTATATGGCAGACATTAAACGAATGACCTTTCTGTTGACTGAAGCTCCGACGCACAAAGTCACCAAGGGTGTCAGTCAAGGAGCTAAAACTTGCATTAGCGGATGAGCTAGAGGAATCAACGGCAGAGTAAAAAGAATCATCAACAGATAACATAAAATACAAATAAAAATAATAATAAAAATAACTGATAAATAAGCAAATAGACTATTAAATATGCTTTAGGTGCAACACCAATATCTGTGCACCACCCACCAGCAACACCAGTATAGTTGTACATGGATCTTTTGGCACGTGGCCAAAATCGGTACATCGGAGCATCTTGTTTCCAAAATCGTCGAAGGCAATCAAGCGCCAAAAGATCCCTGCACAGTAGTATTTACAAAACCAGCAAAATAAAAAAAATAAAAACATTAATTTGGAAGAGGAAACATCATCACCAAAATAAACACAAAATATTAAGAAAAGCAAAGAACAAAACGATACATGACAAAGTTACATGAGCAAAAACGGAACGCGACTTACGAAATACAACACAATCGTGGAACAAGGAAAAAGAGACGTCAAATTTTAGGCAAATTCAAGTTTGACAGGTGACAGTGACAACTAATGACGAAACAATTATTCTACTGACACAAACAAATATTAAATACATTACCAACAGAACGAGATATATATAGTTTTGAGGTGAAAATAAGAATTATTAAAACCTAAGTTCACATTTTCCTACTTTACTGAAAGCGAACTGAGAAGCCGTAGTTCCCGAAAATATAAAAAGTCAAATACATAAAGGCAAGAAAGTAAAAGTAAAGATAAAATAAAAATAAAAATGGTACACCCAACTGCCGGGCAGATGAGTTGCAAATTGAAACGTTAGCAACATTAGCAGCAAACGAAAAGCACTGACCGTGACGAAAACAAACAATACAAAATTTCAGAACGTATGCTTTAACGTCAACGTCAAATAATATTACTAACGTCAACTTGACAACCTGATCTGACATTCACTACAAACAACAAAATTAAAAATCATGAATACTAATTATGAAGATAAAAAAATATACAATATTGAGGGTATTGGTAGGTATAACAAAGATTACGTAAACAATTGGCTCACAAAACAACAAAAAAAGATAACTATGGGACGGGACAACTACAGGACGGTAAGTAAAGATTACGAATACTACTATGATATGACAACTTACGAACAGCAACAAGACAACAAAGTAAACATACACATATAGGTACCTAATTACGAAATGTTCTTTACAGGCTCCCGGCAGCAACGAGACTTCTTCATCTCGCTGATGGAGTCGCGCCCGGCGCCTTCGGGTACCTGGTTATCAAGGGCTTCAGCTCGTCGATGGAAGTAACCTTATGCCGACTTCCATCAGAGGCCTTTATGCAGATGACGCCGTCTTGAGTCCAACACGACCGCATACTAAAGTGCTCACGCGCCTTCCCGAATACAGATTGCCTGGCTCTAGTCAAGAACTCCTTAATTGATATTTTGGAGCCTTTCAAGCCTGTCTTCGCCTTCCAAACAGAAGCCTTGATGTCCACCGTGGCGAACCTCACGAGGATAGGCCTGTGATGCTCCTTGCTGGGGGCTCCAAGCCTGTGACAGGCTTTAATTGAGGATGCTGACAGCTTCTTAAGGGCAAGCTTAGAACTGAGAACATCCAAAATTACCACTGGGCTGTCTTCATTCTCCGCTTCAGCAAGGCCTTGGAAAACCAACGCTTTCCGCCGATGCCTGGTCTCCAATCCATCAATTTGCTTCGCACACTCACTGATCTGGCTTCGGAGCAGACCAAGCATTGAAAATATGAGCTCACGGAAGCCACGGAACTCTTCGGCTATCTTAGCGACTGTGTCCTTAGCAGGACCAGCGCACTGGATTTGTGCTTCAAGCTCACCCATCTTCCTCAAAAAGTTTTCTTCAAGGGTCTTCTGTGCAGCAAGGACTTCGGCAAATTGAGACATTTTGTGTTGTGAAGTGCTGACAAATGTTGTGTAATAGTGTAGTTGATCAGCTGGCAGGTGGTGTTTATAATGTCTGTCTATGTCACATAAATGTGCCACAAACGTAAGTACTTGTTATATCGCTATTGTAGACTAAGTACTGATGTAACTTAATCAGTATTTTCAATTAATTATATTTTAAATAAAATTCGAAATTTAAAAAACGTCTATACTTTTTGAACACCTACCCGCGAAAAAAGCATTTCCGATGCATTTCACTTGTTTCTTCAATTATTTTAACACACAATGAGTTTCACGATTTGATTGGACTATCGGTGCATAACAGTTTGTTTTTATTACCGAAACACGTGTTTTGAATACTTTGAACTTTCCATTCGTTCACCGGATTATTTTAGAATTCTCGTATATACAAACAACAATTTTTAGCAGTCGTGTTAATATTTTAACTTTTTTTATTTACTAGGAGTCTATTTTGCTTTTTTTTATCGTGTTTATATAGCCAATCAGCGTGACTACAACCCAGCCCCTAATTGAGTGACACAGTTCCAATCACAATCTGAATGATTTTGAAGGTTATTGATATCCATTGCTCTAAAAATTTGTCTTCTCAGCGACGTAAATAACGCAATGAATGTTGTTGAACTATCAAAATGAAAGCCCATTGCTATTGTAAGTGTGTTACGCAAATTACCTGCCGGTGCTGAGAGATTGGTAAACTCATATTTACAGCTGTGATTGGCTTGCTAAAACAGGAACAGTCAATGAAATTACTAGACATCGCTTTGACAAGCTGTCAGCGAATCCTGTTGATTAACCTTTCAGAAACATAGGGAAAAGCATGCCCTGTAAGTCAAAGTCGAGATTTGTAATCACGTTCTCGAAAACAGCTCTAACGATTTCGATGAAAGTTGCAATATAGGGGTTTACGGGGGCGAAAAATCAATCTAGCTAGGTTTCATATCTGGGAATATTCGTTTTCTCTATTTTCACCCGAGTCGCCCAGGTACTTTGCATTAAATGCGGTAATACAAAAGGTGATAAATAAATACACTTGTGCGATGGATGACACATGTCGCCATATTTTGGCATGCAAATATTAATATCCAAGTAAGGTGCTAATTTAAATAAAAAACTCTAAAAGACATTAAGAAAATAAACTCAGAAATGAAACTAAAATTCAAAATTTCAAAATAAACTGTATTATTACCCTGTTGTTTAAATATAGTTGCAAAAGTGTTGCATCGATTTAGAAATAAGGTATCAAAGTACTAGGAGGTAATTTACTTGTCAATACTGATTGCGATACTGCTGTTAATTTCTTAGAGTTTGATTTATGTGCATTTAGACTGCAATGTAAAGGTTTATTTTAATATCATTTTTTTTATACAGTCTGTAACTATTACCTAAGTACTGGAACTCATTCTGAAAGAGTTATTTCAGGGACGTACATTTATGTAAAAAACTGTAGCTTCCCATTTGTGAAAGATTTTTTTAATTTATTTATTTATTTTTATTTAACGGTTTATGTACACACATATAAACAGACAAGAAAAAAAGGAACAGAAAAATACGTACAAAGGTGATGCTTATTTCTAAAGAAATCTCTTCCAGCATACCTGCGATAGGAAAGTAGTTAAAGAGATGTAGACAACGTGTGTAAGAGTAGAAGAGAAAATAAAATACATAAAATAATACATTTTTTACATTCAGCCCAAAAATTTATGGACGGTGATTTTTGTGGTGTACCTACAATAAATTATAAGTTATTAAATAAATTCTGTCAGTTTCTCAAATAATAACAAAGTAAGAGTGTAGGTACTGCGTCGTAATTTTACTCAGAATACATTTACAGATATGATCGTATAGCATTGAATTCGATCTGATTCGATTCCGATTGTGTATCGACTGAGCTGATAACTGATATCTCAAGCATGGTTACAACGATGAGAAATTGAAAGTACAAGATATATACCACTGTCAGTTTCTGAGGTCAAGTTTTAAGTTACGAGTATACCTCTATACCTTTAATAAACCACAATACTCAGTGAGTTCGTTTGCAACGTTACCTACTTCTAATAAGTCTATCAAATTGCCTAGTATTTTCCCAACTATGTTGGGGTCGACTTCCCAACCTACTTCTAATAAGAAAACTACTTAAAATCCCCAGAAGAGATTAATTTTCACTACTAATTCCTAAACATCGGAGGGTTAGGTAGAGTTGTGCGGAAATATAGTGTGTATTTTTATACATGGCCGAGCCTATTGCCATTATTCAGACACAAAGCAGACTCCGAACTGCTCGGTAAGTACTGAAAAACTCTTATTGCAAAAACAAAAGAAACGAGCGAGCCTTACAGTAGTCGCATAAGATTTGTAAAATCTGACATCTTGGCTGACAGTACGTACCAACCTCTAGGAAAATGGGTTGGTATCATCTGACGGCCAACTCTAGCACCGCGCGCGCCCATAGGCCAAATCAAATAGCGCACGCTTCCCAGGCTATTTTTTTACACACTTCCGTCCCTTTTCACGAAATCACTCACACAGATTGCAGGAAAGATGTTACACATCAAAAACTTAATACCACTTTGCTCGTTCTGAGGATGGAATCTAGGACATATCACTCAGCGGTTGCGCTTATCACCACTGGACCTATGACGCAGTCCCCTATTGGTAATTTTTTAATCAGCTCCACTCTTCCCACTCCACCACATAAATAAATAACTAATTTGAACGTGCCTTCACCTACAAAGAGATAATATTAATAAAATACCATCATTCAAGAGTGCGACATTGGCAATGGAATTATATCACTAGTTTATGATGCCTACACGATGTAACTCTGTATACGATACATACGACGTATAAGAGTGGAAACTTTGACTTCATATCGAACCGAATATACATAATTGGTCCGGGTTTTAAATACTTTTATCAAACTGTAGACGTTCCCTACTTCCCTATTTTAATGAGTGGGAAGGTCCGAAGGACCAGTCTCTCTTGCAGAACACTATCATGCTTAACTTAACTTGGCAAACGTATTGGTGAGCACAGCCGATTTATTCTGTAAATAACCGACTGTGAAAACTTCGGTGAATTAAGCTTGAAGTGGACTGTCAATATAGTGTTAATCCCGGCAGTTCATCAATCCGTGAACCCGTGAGTTCGTAAACCATAGTTCTGTTTATCATTGCATTAAGAACAAAGGTGGATAGCACATCCTCTTATTTCCGTCTAATTTGTTTTTGCAATATACATGTCAATGGAAAACATTTGACTGTCCCATTCAAGCCAAATGGTGAATATGTATGACAGAATGACCTTCATCACAATTAATATTAGGCTTCAATAAAGTAATTATTTTAGGGTTGATCTATCTGGAGTAATTCTGCGTAGGGTAGAAAGGACATGGAATGCTGGCAGGTAATACGTTTAACACGTTGCCAAAATATTTAAAACAATAACGCATTACTATAATAGTCCTCCAGACCTAATTTCGGCCCCAATCTCAGCGGAGACCAGCCTTCGACGCGGGTGATATTATAGTGCACAAGTGTTGCGCAGACTCTCTTTCTTCACTTCTTCTTTTCTGTCTAATAGTCCGATGGGACGGCAATCGCACATGACCGGAGAGAGATCAGGCGCAGGGCCATACGGCTTAACGTGCTTTCGGAGGCACGGATAATTCCCAACCTCCAAACCGCAACTTCCAAATTCCGGGCTGTTACAAAGAAATTCCTAACGAAAAAACTCAATAACACTTCGCACGACCCAGGAATCTACGTTCAGCAGTTGCGCTTGCGACCATGAGACCAACGGGCAGTCTAAAACTAAACAACAGTAGGTACGAATTAATCTTTATTTTAGCATCCGATTGGCAAAGCCCTTTGTCCTTCAGACGAAACAAAAAAACGAAATGAAACACCACACTCTAATTCATAGCACAGCCTTCACAACTATGTAGGTCACTCTGTGATCGACTCGACGCCGACTTATCTGGGCCACTGTGCAGAACTAGATGCAATAGGTTCATTCAGAATATTGGTCCTTTGGTCCGCCAAGAGTAAAAACCGCCTTAAAACGAATAGGAATTCTAAATTATTTGGGTATTTCATATGGCAGCTAACTAGATGCAGACTACAAAAAATTTATAAGTTATGATACCACTTAATTTCTATGACATTTCAACAGTGCGAGCAGCTTAACCATTTATATTTTTGACGTTTTCTGACACATTCGCCACTGTAGGTAATAATACTGTAAGATAGTTAGAATTCCTATTTTCCATCACATTACACAATTATGTGTTCATATTTTTCCAAGGAACAGCAAATCTCCTAAAACAAACCTATTCTTACAACATTAAAGATAGTCAAGATTTTTTTTATTTACTATAGCTAGGGTCAATCAATCAATATCAATCAATCAATATTCTTTATTTGTAAACATAGGTTACAACAGTGTGCGAGATGTAACAATTGTTATTATTATAGTTTCCATGTCTTGCCATTTGGCGTACAAATATACATTTATGGGAGGCTTTCGCCAATTAAGTAAATTAATATAAACTTCGGTCGGAACTTATGAGTCGCGGTCGGGTCGAGGATTCGAACCCAAGCAGGCACTTTACTTTGTGTGAATTATTTCATCACCACTGCTCTCAAAACGGTGAAGGAAAACATCGTGAGGAAACCGGCATGTCCTCGAACTAAAAATTCGAAGATATGTGACATCCACCAATTCCTCTGGGCCACTCCCAGAGACTGTGTCTCAGGGCCTGTGTCCCAGCAGTGGGAACATTATAGGCTGATTATGCTTATGCTAGGGTTATAGATTACAGTAGGTACTGAAAATCTTTCTAACCTTCTGTATCCAACCTACATTCTGACAAACAGCATCTAGTATTTTATATAGGCCCTAAACCGACTTTTATCACCACGGGCGGCGCCGGCGCCGCTATACATAGGATATACACTTTCCAGTATGTTTCTATGACCTATAGGATACGCGTCTAGTCTGACATGTCCGTTAGCTGTCACTAACTGTAATTTGACTCCATTTGTATCCATTACATGGTTTTTGTGTAGTATGGAAAGGATATACCACCACCGGAAAATACTGTGATGGATTAATTGCAATTAATAAATTATCTGCTACGAGTATACTGCTGACCATGAGGTCCTGGGTTCGATTCCCGGGTCGGGAAAACTGTTATTGGGTGTTTCCATCTGGAATTTCTCAGTAGCAGCCCGGAGTCTGGATTCGTGCCCGATTAATGGCAATAGGGTCGCCCCCTATTACATGGGCTGAGAAATGTTATGTTATGTAAATAAATTAGAAACTGAAGTCTTTTGCAGTTTATTTAGATCTCAAAGTAACAACAAAACAATCTTGTAGTTTAATTATAAAGATAATTAATAATCATAATCATAATAAGTACTAATTAATTATCATCATCATGATAAGTAATTTTCTAATTAATTGTCAGCTTCACAAAATTTTTAACCAATTTTGAAATTGTTTTATCTACCTACAAATTATGTTTGGATTTTCAGGATTTCATGAACACTATTGGATTTCAGTTTCAAATGACAACCTAAGTTCCATTTAGGCCGTCAGTTGAGAGTGGTCATCTCTTAACTGCCAGTGCTTATCTTTAGTCTTCTTTATATTTTGAATTGTGACAGGTCTACTATGCCTCCGCTGTACGTCCGTCCGTCTGTCTGCCAGCGGGCTGTATCTCATGAACCGTAATAGGTAGACAATTGAAAATGTACGCACATTGTGCATTCCTATATTGCCGCTATAACAACGAAATAATAAAAATTAACTAAAGTTAATCATTAAAGGGGGACTTACAAGAAACGTGATTTCTTCGGTGCTTTTTGTTCGAATTTAAAATACGGTACGGAACCCTTCATGTGCAAGTCCAACTCGCACTCGGCCGATTTTTTGTTTTTTTTGTCTCTTGCATAGAATAATGTACCCAAGATTCTGTAATATCTTAATTTAAAAGATTGTCCATGGAGTTTCTTGCCCGTTCTTCTCTATAAAGATTTTTATATGTACGTTTTTTTACTGTAAATAGTTTGACTGAAATAAATGCTTTTTGTCTTCCAATACCTGATACAATAATTATAACTTATAAGTTTTACTTTAGAGCCATTTGTTATTCAGTAACTACCGAACGCTTCATAATTCCTACTAATCGACCAAGAATAAATAATATGGCAACCGCCCCAACTATGCTACACGCGTCGAACTAGAAACGAGATAAATACCAAAGTAATTATATGTAAAATACAGGGTCAAAATAAATTTGCCAGCGGAACCCCCCAATTATATTACACGCGTCAAACTAGAAACAAGATAAATACCAAAGTAATTATATATAAAATACAGGGTCAAATTAAATTAACTAGCGAAACTTCGCAGACGTGATCGGTATCGATACTATCGATATAGAAACATGATCAACCGCAGTTAATGTAGTCACTTGAATTACTAGTTTAAAAAAAACTATATTTTTATTTTTTATTTCACAGATGAGAGGGATGTCGATATCTGAACACGATAAAACAAAAAAAAATCAGTTTTTCTAAAATCATACTTCAAGCAAGGAAACGAGCAGCAGCCGGCCCAAAAAAAAAACATCAAATCTTTTTTTTTATTCAAATGCAAATTCGAAAGTCATTTATGCAAACTAAGCTGAGAATCAGCACTTTTCGAACGTCAAAATTAGATAAGCCCCCCAAAACGCCCACTCTTCACCACTTTCTAGTGCTTTAGCTGGGAAAAAGAAGTGGCGCAAACTCCAGCAGCATAGCTGTCTGTCCAGTTAGAACTAAATATATTCTAAAAAATAGTATGCAAAATAATTTACATTACGCAACACAAGACATAATTTAAATTATTAGACACATGTCAGCTAACACACGCCAATATACCAACCAAAAACATCGAGAACTCTCGATACTCAGGCAGAAATAAAAAAATAAAAACTAAACGTAAACAGAACTTAAATATATAAATAAAAGCCGTCGTGTTCAGATATTTATACCCATCACGTCTGCGGAGTTTTGCTAGCTAATTTAATTAGACCCTCTATAATTGGTAGCACATTCCTTTTAATGTAATAGGGAATAAAGTGAAGGGCTGACATTTGTAGCTACCTTAGTAAGTGGTCACCTGTTTGTGTGAATATGACCTATTCTTGATCGAAGAACGTTCTCTTTGTGATAAATGGAAATGGAATTTGAAAGTCTTTATGTGTCTCATAAAATAATTTATTACCATTGTTAATTTCAACGATCATTGCACATGCATAGTTTATTCGATTTCCCGATTAACTTGTGTTTTCTGTGAAATGGGTCGGTTGTAATAAAATAATCAAAGTAAAATTAAATTTTGAGTTTTCTTTAAATCACGCGCCCCATGATAACCGGCTTAAATAGGGCACAAGATAAATCACATTTCTTAAAGGGGATGCTCTAAGGTTGCCCGCGAAATTAAAATTTTCTTACGTTTTTTTGCAATTTGCAAATCAGTATCAGTTGATTAAAATATGATTCGCGACCGTAATAAATATGCCTTTACAGAATTAGAATCAGCAATACAACTCTTCAAGTTAGAATTTGCCCCGAATGTCATGATTTCATTCAGAAATAGTAATTCAATAGGGTAACATGAACTTAGAGAGTTGTATTGATGATTTTTATTATCATAATTTTATAAATAAATATTTTATACGGTCGCGAATCATATTTAGATCAACATACAACCAATCATAATATCATGATATTAATCTGTAAATTGCAAAAAACCTAAGAAAATTTGAATTTCGCGGGCTAACCTGAAGCTTTCGCCATAGACAATGCCGAAATCAGCGGTAGAGCGTCTAAGGGCTGCTTAGCGTTTTTGGCTTTCTGAAAACTGTAGTTCGAGAAATCTCACACGAAATACTGTGACCTGAATGAAATATTTTGATTGCTGCTGTAATGTTTTCATCTCTAGTGAGAGAGACATTTTATTTAACGACTTGAAGCCACAGTCGTTGGCCGCTATATCCAATGTTTAATGGGCTATCAAAATTCGAGTATTTTTATAGCCAGCATCTGTTTTTTCAGCAGGTCTATTCAATAAACATAGGGTTGCCAACCGTCCTGTTTTCTGCTATTTGGGATGTCCTGGTGTGTCCTTGATATTTTTAAGTATCTAACGGTGTGTGTAAAGTCCTGTATTTTAAATTTCGCGCCTTCAACCTTACGTTTTTCGGTCGGCCCCGCGCCACGCGTTTGAAGGTCAAAGAAAAGTCTTTTCAAATCTTCAAACGCAGGGCGCGGGGTATTTAAAAAATAAAGATGTAAGTAAGCTGCTTGTTGTCTCTTTCTCACTACTATTTTCGCGCACAAGAGATATCTCTTTCTAACAGTTAGATAGAGAGAGCTCTAGTGCGTGAAAATTGAGTTTCATTGAACCTGTTTTTATTGCGTGTTGCTATTAACTACTGCTCTTATACTGCGTCCTGATTTTAATCCGAAATGTCCTGATATTTTGACCTTCTAATTCTGTTTTTCAAAATTTGTGAATGGGAACCCTATGTAAACATCTCTACGTGACAAAGTGAAGTGAGCTTGCGGTGAGCTGTCAAGTGTCAATCCCTATCGTAAGGTGAAATGACAGCTCAATTTACCTACGTTTTATTGGTGAGATTTTTACAGAATAGATTAGTTGGACTGAATATAAAGGCGTGTGCGCAGGAACAAACAAGAACATGGTGAACGCGAACATCTAACACTTTGTTCCCATGTCCGTACCGCTAACAAACATCAAACACTGTGTTCGTCAAAAACTATCGTAGCGACCCAATTTTGTTGTTCGGTGTGGACGGTGCTCGGAGAATTTTTGGCTAGGTACTGCACTGTCCATCCATGGCTAAAGAGATCGCGGCGGTTGAGCGTGAACACAAGTCCAACTGTGTTCGTGTTTGCTGTGCTAATTTACGTCCACACGTACGAACCAAATGTTGTGTATTCGATGTTCGTGTTCACCATGTTTTGTTCGTTCGTCGTACACGCCTTAAAGGAACATTTTTGTAACAACATTTAGAACTCAAGGACATTTTCGGCAAACAAAAGACGATCACATAAAAACAATGGCCTATCATAGACTGCCAGTGTTTCATTTTCTGCCCTCATTCATTATATAATCAGACCATCAACAATGCTATTTGTTTATATACAAGTCAGAAAGAAACAAAACATCCTCCCTTTCATTTGATTGACGGTACATTGTTGCAATTTTTCGAGATCCGAAGGCTTGACTTTTCATAACTTCTATTGTCTTCAAAATAAGGATGATATTTGAATGGCAAGATGGGAAATAAAGAACTGACAAGACAATGTAACTGGGACAAGCGAAAGTGATCCGATGACAAGAAAATTGTGACGGTTTTTCGAAATCAGTTTATTTTATTATATTTTGGAGACATGAATGCAAGGTTAACTATAATAGATGTTATTATAGCTACTTAAGACGCTATTGTACTTCAAAATGGCATCTGAAGGATGAGCTGAAATTATAGAAATCGTGGGAAGTGACAAATGAGTACCTAAAACTTTAGGAAGTCACATTTATAATGTTATCGGGCAATGCATCGGAAGGCTTTAGCTTTAATACAGCTGTATTTAAGTAATAAACAAGATGCTAAAGTAGACAGGCAACTGACTTTAAAAGTTCTGGGAAGATTAAATGTTCTCAAACCAAGTTCATAATCGCATGGGAACAGAGACAATATTCTGCATGTATTTTGGGTAAAGACTGAAAAAATTGCCTATATTGATTACCCATCTGGTATCAGGATCTAAGTACTTACTTAAATCTGTCCCATTTTACTTAGTTCTGTCTGACAGGGCTCTATGGAGGATCCATAAAATATCTGGTCTTCACAGCCCTGCCCTGTATTGCCATAAAAGTAAAGGCTTGTACAGACCAGCGCGACGCGACGGCGCGACGCGACACGAACAATACAATTTCTAAGAAAACTTCACGGTATAACAATAACCGGTGTCGCGTCGCGCTGTCGCGTCGCTCTAGTCTGCACGAAGCTTAAAAGAGGTCGCCATCAACATTATTTGCAAAAAGACTCAAAAGGACCAGAAACCATTATTACCATAATCCTATCCCACATGCACCAAATACTGAGCCTACGAGTCCACTACCAAACATAACTTCACCTTATTCGGCACAGTCGGGTAAACAACCTGTATGACTCACAGACCACAGAATAACATAGTTCAGAAGGTCAGCTCCACACAAACAGACGCACACACACATACACGTGCACGGACGACGATCTTGCACTCGCTGTACGTGGAGCGGGTCTATATGTCCGTGCGGTTTCACTCGTTGTATGGAACCATCATAGAGTCCTTCCACATTTATTTTACCTCTGATTTTGTATCACTGACAAAATCAAATTGGTCTTTATAAACGTGTCAATAAGGTTGCTGCCACTGAAAAATTACGGTGATCTTTATGTACGACCAGCGTTTGCCCGCGGCTTCGCTCGCGTTAATGTAGATTTTGTCAATCATTTTTCTATCCTTTGGGGACAGTACTTTTTTCTGATGAAAGATAAAGATAAAGATATTTTATTTTGCAAATACGGGTACAAGTCAAGGTGTTACATAATATAAATACAGAAACAGCCATATTTTGCCAATTACAAGGCATGCAAAAGTAAGGTACCCATATCCGTTTCTGTACCCCTGACAACGTATATGCAAATTTTATGATGATCAGTTGAGTAGTTAAGACGTGAAAGTGTAACAAATAAATAAACAAACTTACTTTCATAATATTAGTTAGGATTTATTAAGGTTGCTGTTTGGTTGCTACTGTCACAGGAAAAATTACTGTGAAAAGACTAGACACGTGCGAACAGCGATCTCATGCTCGATTCCTATATACAAAAACGAATCGATTCCTTACCAATGATAGTATTTTTTATTGCCAAACTGGGCATATAAATAGATTCGTAAGCTAATTTTACCTGTGATAGGCTAGCTATGAGGTCTTGCATTATTAGTGGTAAAGATACAACTCTTAATTTTAACTTATAACCGTCCGTTAAAAATAGGAATCGGCCATTAGTCTACCTCAGGCAAATGCCAGTCGCGAGTGCGCTTGCACTCGCTGTTCGTGAAGCGTGTCAATGTGTGCGTGTGTTTTCCCTCGTGTTCGGAGCCGACCTTCTGTAGTACTCTATGACTCACTGACTATGTTTCATAGACACATTAATTTGAGAACCGGGTCAGTTAAACCAATCATTCGATACATAACTGTTATTTATTGGTAATTTCACACCTGGCTTTTAGAATTTTGTAGTTCATTTAACTTGCTAGTACTTTTTGTTTTATATTTCGGTTATTGATCTATTGATCTACCTGTACTATTTGTTTCCTAGGGTTCATGAAAGTCTCCAAGAATTTGAAACATCATCTGCCTAGCCTTTTCCCAACCATATTGGGGTCGGCTTCCAGTCCAACCGGATGCAGCTGAATACCAGTATTTTACATGGAGCGACTGCCTATCTGACCTCCACAACCTAGTTACTAGGTATAATCCAATAATATATACTCCTTGGTAAGACTGGTGGCCTTTTTTGGGCTTCTAACTACCCGTTACGACTGTCAAAGATCTACAAATGACCAACGGTTTAACGTGCTTTCCGAAGCACGGAGGGGTCTTGGTATATAAAGATGATCACCCATCCACGGACCAACCGCGGCAAACGTAGCTTAATCTGATCGATCCACCTGTGCGGCTGTTATTACTTAGCCACGAGGCCCACCAAGATATTGAAACATTTCTTAAAAATTTGGCTAAAAGGATTGGGTCCTGATTAATCCACGACGACTTCGCGGCAGGCCAAGGGGGAGATGGCGCGATGAGCTTGACTCCTGTTGAAAAGACTGACCGCCACGAGCAAAAGACATATAATTGTGTGGAAAAAGGAAGAGGCCTTGTGAGTCAATACAGGCCAATTAAATAAGATTGACTAAATACTTAAGTAATGTTACGAAAGTTTAAGAAAACATCCAACATTCTTGCTTTTGTGTTATTAGTGAACTAGCTTCCGCCCGTGGATGTCGGAAATTATACCACGGGAACTTATCGGGATAAAAAGTATCCTAATGTTAATCCAGGTTATAAACTATCTGTGTGCCGAATTTAATCCAACTCGTTCAGCCGTTTTTGCGTTATTGAGTAACAAACACACACACATTCAAACTTTCATATTTATAATATTAGTCGGATAGTAGGATTACTTTAATAAAATGCTAGTCTACGATTCCTTTTTGTATTCTTTAAATTAGTTACGTTGAGGTAAATTAAAGTTGAAATCTCATTTTTCTTCGCACTGTTATTAGATGGACGTGATTTGTGCATGGTCTAGAGCATTAAATAGGTATGAAAATCTTATAGTTTTTATTTGTCTAAAGAATTTGTGTTCTTTTAGAAACTCGCGACGAGATTAGAATGTACCTATTCAGAAACAAAAAAAATAACATCAGTTAAATTAATTGATAACGCAACAACCAATTATCCATACTTTTCTCATAATATCTCCCATTGAATCAAAGACAATCACTCTCAATACTTATTTAAAAAAATACTTATTTAATTACACATAAAAAAGTCCCAAACATATCATCCATCAATCTAGGTACATAAAACTGAATTCTACAACAAAAAAGGAAAACTCGGTTGACAACAAAAGAATCAGTCAGCTATATCAAGATCTTCATAACATTACAAAAAAATCTAACAAAATGCACCAAAAACGGAACACTGCGTCCACCGAACCGAAAATCGACTAATGCGCAACCGATTCCTTAATCGATTAATCTAGGCTTTAGACAAACGGTACTAGAAACAGACCATCTATGATGACTGCTCACCTACTAAAATAACGGTAACAGAACATACGGGAATCACAGAATAGATAGATACAGAAGGATGGCTCCATACATTACGCAAAAACAGGCGCCCGCACACATACTTAAACGCGTACCTACGTGCGGCGGCTCTCTCAAACAAATGCCAGTCGCGAGTGCACTTGGACTCGCTGTATGTGAAGCATATTATGTATGTGTGCGTGCGTTGTCACTCGTGTTTTGGAGTTCACCTTCTGTTCCTATCTATATTGTTAGCGAATGGTTCAAAGTAACCAGTACAAGATCGCGTGAGAAGTAAGGATAAAACTTTCGATTTTAGCCAACCGTATTGTTCTGTCTGTTAGTCGGATTGGCACGCAGAATTTGGAATACGCTGTTAAATTGTGTTTGAATACACGAACTGAATCAGCGAGCTTTGAAAGAAAAAAGAAAGAAAGAAAATACGTTTATTTACGGTAAACATGACGCAAACACAAAAAAGAATAAGTTGGGGGAAAATATGCATCACATCCACGCAAAACTGTCATCGCTCAACATAATACTGCGACCTCGATTTTTGAGATGGCAATTCTTTTCTGAACTACATCGCGGCAGGCCCAGACGGAGATAGCGGGATGGGCTGGACTCCTTAAATAAAGATTGGTCCTTGGCAGCTCTAGATAGAGAGAGGTGGAAAGAGAGTAAGGAGGCCTTTGTCCAGCAGAAGGACAATAAAGGACAACAGAAAAAAAATAGGGTTAGCCCAGAAGGAGATTTTGGCTTAAACTGGACGCAGAATCTTTTTTGAAGGACTGTTTAAAGACGACAATAGGTGGAGACAAACGGAAAGCGAGTTGGGAGGCTCTTTTTCCGTGTGTTGGCCTTTATCCCGTTGAAGTGTACTTTGGTATAGCATAAATGACATAGCTGAAGAACATAACACCTCTTGGTGGATGATGATTTTATTATTCTTTGCCCCGAAAACAAAGACAAGCTATGGATACAATTGCTAGCAATAAACCAAAGTTGAATAACAAACACTAACCTATTCTGTTGAAATTATATAAAACGGATTTTAAAAAGTCGTCCAAGTCAAAATACGAGAATAATTTCTTATTCATTTGGCCCCACCTAAATTGCCATATAAGAACAACAGTAAATCTTTGCAAAAGAAGTATTTTCCAAGGATGACATCATGTATACATGTTGTGCTTTTACGTGAGATCCTTTTTACATTCATATTTCTACACGATCTCTTGGATTAGTCATAAAATTATGAAACCTGTTCATGATCGCGTTTACCTTCATTGCTTAGCCCCTGTGTGAGGTTAGCGATAATAACTATTCTGATGAAAATAGAACCGAATGGGTAAATTGTCGTAATTGAGTAACCTATGGATACTGACTTTACTCATCAGTCTATCCATAATATGAGCATTAAAAAAGGATTATCATAATTTGATCAAAAGGACCATTGCCCCATTTAGGTATCTACTTATAAAAAATAAACCCTATTTGAGAAAATGCCAATCATTATCATCATCATCGCCCTGCCCAATTCCAAATCCTTTAAGATTATTATTAATTAATTTTAAAATCAATATGCCTAGTTTTTCAGTATTCGGCTCAAACTCATCCATCGGATTTGTTCGACTTACTCACTAGAAATCTTGGTCCTTCAAGTTTCCTTCCGCTGTTTGTAAAGGTACTCCAACATTAACTTATGTCTGAATCACTTGTAACTCTTGACTTTATACCTACAATTCCACACGGATGTGTATGACCTCATACAGTCACAATCGTGATCATACAGTCTGAGGGGCAAAACACAAACCTACAGCAACTTAGTGATCTCAACTAATGTAGCTTGCCAATTCATCATTAAGTTCATATAAGGGTTCACTGGCAACTCAGGAGTCTTCCAAGACATCTTATGGCAGATGTACATTTTAATCTTACTTCATTCTAAAAGAGAGCTGTAAGTATAGGACGTATATCACCATCTCTTTTTTACAAGGTAACAGTGACGGCTTTGATACATCATAGTAAGGCTTCTGATCTCCACAATGTTAGTATTGGGGGATATTGTTACCGATAATAAGAGTGAACATAATCACCTTAATGATTTAGATGATCTTGAAATATTTATAGATCCGGTTCTTAGTACAATCGATGAAAGAGAAGATAAAAAGTAGAACAGCACGAGAAACATAAAGAAAGAGCAAAGAGCAATTTAAAACATGGAAATATAGGGTAATAGACAGATTAATTAAATAAAAAAGAAAGGACACCAAAAAAAAAAATACGTAGCTAAGTAAACTATTTATTCATTTTCTACCCAATCCATTAAAATTAATGAATTTAAAAGTGTTTACGTCACTCACAAACCTTGAGTAAAAAGCCTTGCACATACTTTACATTAAAGGTATTATAATATTACTCAGCCAATCAGCGAGTTACTTCAATTTTGCAATACTATTCGTAATTATCATTTCATTTCAAATGACTGTAATTAGTATCTACTTTGTTCCGAGAATGATTTGGTATTGAGAAATCAAATTGTTGGTGATAATGGTGTTGATTATGAGAATTAATATCATCATCATTTACAAGATAAAAACTATCTTGTAAATAATATATATAAAGATTTTCTTAAAACTATTGTAGCAATTCGGTGCATGGTAAGAAAAACAAATAATTTGAGAAAAATTTGTACAGCATAGTGGACAATGGCGAGAATCATGAAGAATAGAAAGAATGGAAGAAGAATTGGGCGGGAAATAAAAGGAAACATAAAAATTAAGTTACCTACCTATAAACTATACACGATTAAATTATACACGTAGATATTTTGTTACAAAACACACCAGTAATTTCAAAGTCATCACATTACAATAAAAAATAACGATACTGACAATGTCATATCAAATCAAAATGAAGCAACATGAACTAATTCATATATTTTTAAGCATATACATTCACAAAATCGGAACTGTTAAAAATTAGAACATTGCATGTCATGTATTTTGTTATAATATAATCATCAGTAATCATATTCACGTGTTTCCCGCCTGTCTCTTCCGATTGCCACCCACGGATTACAAAAGGTAATAAAGTAAATTTTATATTGAATGTGGTCAGTCTGACTAATATTGTGATGTAAAGAATCATTGGAGTGGATATATTACGAGTATGTGATAGGTGCAGCATGTTTGACATCATCTTGAGTCGTCTCGTGGTAACAAATGATTTCATAATGCTATGCCGTTTGGTTGAATACGTAAAAGAAAAGAATCAATCAATCATTTTTGCAACATATATCATTGGCTGATCAAGTTCTTTTAAAAAGAAGTTATCCTTCCAATCATCTTTGTATGGAATTTCATAATTATGATTACAGCCGCAATGGCAGCTACGCTTAATACTAAAGACGATGTTGCCTCGTCATTGGTTTCTGTAACCACTGGGATTAGATGATTGTCTTGCAGATTATCAGCATTTGGAACTTTTATAGTCTGTAATTATGTACCCCGTGTTTTATCTTTGTGGAATTTTAGATTAGTTTGTTTCTCCATTTGATTAGGAACACCTACTTTTTGATCTCTGTAATCACAGTTTTTTTTGTCGGCGATCATCTAAAACATTGTGTTGTCTAGACATCAGAGATGTATTCGGAGTAATTTCAGAATTTTTATAATAAATTTTTATCTCAAACAAAATGGTCAAATAAATAACAGTCATGATTTCGAAGTAACCTATCACGAACAAATAGAAAGTTAGCTCTCAACACGATCAAATGTCATTGAGGACATTAGGATGCTAGATTTAGATACCTACATACCATCTACATAGTCTACCAACGAATGTGAGCGATTGTAACCCGTCACTACTCTCTAAACATAACACAAGATTCCAGATTACCATACAGGTCACCATATATTAGATAACGTTCCAGATTATGATACAGACCATACATTAGATATCCCTATGATAAATTTATAAACCTAAGAGTAAACTGAGTAATTCCCTCCTTAGAGAAATGCTAAGTACAATGAGAAAAAATCTGTAGAGTAAGTCGTCAGTATAGGTAAGTCAGTGAGTGTTAATTGAGTTTAAAAGCATCCTCTCTTCTACTACTTTGCCGTGCTCGAGAGGATCTCAATATATTTTAAGTTACCTTAGTACACATGTGCAGTGATAAATGATTGAGCTTTAAACTGTTGTCTTAACCAGCCATAATAGTATCGGGTTATGGCAATATTTGAAAATCTGAAATTCATTTATTTAACTTACACATACTTAGTTCTTAAATATTCAAGGAACTTGGTGTGGCTGGTGGCATGGTGGCGTGGTGGTGCTGAAAATCAGCGCTGCTGACGTAAAGTTCGTCCGAAGTCACAGCATTTAGCTGAGCAATTACCTGTTCTTGCACATATGCGAATGCGACGCACAGCTTATTTTTTCTTATTATTTGCTATAAAAGCAGTCAAAACTCTGCAATCTGCATTTTGTTTTTGTTGTCATTTGCCAATGTCGCAACAGTAATTACTCAATATTGTCTTTGGTCCGTGGCCTTGACCTCAACCAATGAACAACATTGTCAAACTTTTATTTATTGGTTGAATACGAGGCTTTTGGCTACTTTTGTATGTGTGTATTGTCAAACTTTTATTTATTGGTTGAATACGAGGCTTTTGGCTACGATTGTATGTCTGTATTTTATGTCCTTTTTTTAAAATGTGCGCTAAATAAACCATTTTTCTTTCTTTATTTTCTTTTGTATTAAATTCTAACTAACAGAAGACTTAGTTCGATTTAATAGCGGCTCCCAAACTATAGGCACAGTCTGTATCCTGGTGACCCAAACACTACCAAACGTTAATATTTTTGTTCTGCTAACAAAAAACTAAAATGTGAGTACAAACAACGTATGTTATAACAAATCAGCAAATCAATAGGAATTTTATACACGAACTTTTTACAAAAAAACATGGTTAATACGAAATAGAACCACAAGGTAAAACATGTATTTTACTTTGCGACAAAACCGCAGAATTATGTACAAGTTATAGAGCCACTGAACATAAAAAGCAAGACTTATCGATTGACTGAAACAATGTACGAACAAGCAACCTGCCTTTGCATTATTGAGCAGAATAAACCTAGCAAGTTATTGTTCTACGCAATACGCTAGATATAATATTTATGGATGTATTATACCTACACAATCGACGATATGAACAATGAGGAATATCAAAAAATTGGAGCATCCAGGATGCACACATGACCTATCGTCGCCTTAGAGTGAAAAGCTCGGGAATGCCACTTTTGACTTTTTATTTTATTACATTGTTGGAAAAAAAAAACTCGCAATACACGGAGTTTTGTGGCGGAATCTATATCGCCACATGCGACCTACGCATCATACTGACGTCACGCAAAATCCTGCATCGCGTAAGCAGATTTTACCGCGCGATCAGCATATAATATAACTTCCCAGTTGCCCACCAGTTTTTCGCATATAAGAGGTTTTCACTCTAAGACGACGATATGTGTATGTGTGTTTTCTTGTTTTTAATTGAAATTCTATATTTGTGTTTGAATTAATAAGACTTGACTATCAAAAGAATTTAATTTTTTAATCCACACGTTTCACTTTTGGTAAAAACGCGGCGTTTCCTTGCTTATAGGAATCTAGCTGCGCCCCGCGGTTTCACCCACGTAAGTCTTGATCCCGTGGGAATATCGAGACAAAAAGTATCCTATGTGCTTACCCCTTCGAACATGTGATATCTACCAACCCGCACTGGGCCCGCGTGGTGGATTATGGCCCACTCCCACTGTGAGAGGGAGTGGGCCATAATCCACGCCATAATCCACGTGCCAGGCCATAATCCACGTGAGGAGTCCTGTGTCCCATCAGTGGGAACGTTATAGGCTGATTATGCTTATGCTTGACTAAGTTAGAAAATCTTCCAATCTCTAGTAAGTTCGATATTACAGACGGTGAAACCGGTTTTATAACAAACGGAATTCTGATCGCGGCTATTCGTTCTACATACGGCCACGAAAGAAGGCCACGCAAAATTTTAATTCGCAACGCCTTACCGAACTACTGTTTTGGTAACAGTCTATGATATTTAGCTGAACGATTAACTTGAACGGTAGTTATGGAAGGAATATAGCAAAAACTACTGAAAATGTTGGATATAAAGTTTTTGTTTCTGTATTTAGAAAAAGAAGCAATAAATGGTCGAAATAACAAGCCGTGTTATTACTAAATGACGAACTTCCATACATACTTTCATCTCGTCTTTTACCCAATTAAGGGGTCAATTTCCAAAAATGCTTCCTAAGTGCTCACTTCCGCTATGTAAGAAACTCTTGTGCAAAATTTCAAAATTCATAATTCAAAAGTCATTTATTCAAATAAGGCTGAGAATCAGCACTTTTCGAACGTCAAAATGACATAAGACAGTTCCCCAAAACGCCCACCCTTCATTACTTCCTAGTGCGTATCCTTTTATGATCCAGAGAATGTGCGTTGCCTGTCAGTAAACAATTGAATATCAGTAGATTTGGCTATAATAATCTTACCTTTTAAATGCAATTGTTATCGTATGTTATTTTCTAATCAGAATCTTAAAATTAACTTTCTTGAATCAAATTAAGTAAATCCAGGTATTAAATTAGAAACACACGCGACTAAATCAAACACAACTCAATTCCTGTAACTTCTCCAAATATGTATATGTAAAATCAAAGCTAAATCTACAATCAAAAGTGATACCTCTCCAAATAAGTATATGTAAAATCAAAGCTAAATCTACAATCAAAAGTGATACTCCCGACAGTACATCGACAAACATGAATACATTAGCAACAGACTTCAAAGGAACACTTACACTCATAGCATACATAATGATATTTAGAAACATCGACACTGAGCCTGCTTGAATGCTAATACTGACTATTAATAAATGCATGGATATGCACTTAGATGCAGGGTGCATTCATAATTTGAAGATTGTGATAGCTCTATTAAAGAATAATAGAATATATGTACAAACGTTGTACACCACAATTGTTGTTAAGATAACACTCCTTTGCAATTTCTTTAATTAAAATGCTCGTCTTCTGTCTTTTTACAAAAGGTCGAAAGCAAAAACAAAAAGAAATGATCCATATATAAAAATGATTCATATATAAAAATGATCCATATCATCCAGCCAGTACACCAGCCAGTACATCGTACTGGCGATGATTGCGGGAAGGCTGGACTGCCACTTCATTCGGCATTGTTCCAGCAGACATGTTGCCACACCAGTATCGGAGAAAGGGTATTAATTTTATGGTTTTTGATTATTTATTTATTTTTAATTTGATTTTATTTGATTTATATTGCTTTCAATTTAACTTTTTTTTTTTATGTTTGATTTTATTGTATTTAAATTGATCTTAGTAATTTGTTAATTTATGTTTGGCTATAATTTATGTTATTTACCTGAAATGAATGAATTTATTTATTTTATATAGTAAGAGTAGCAAAATAAAATAAATATAAAAATTTATTGTTGCACAATGTTGGTTTTTTTAATGCGTGACGGTTTTTTATTCAATGTTTCTTGCTAGGTATCCGGAGTTATATGCCCGAACAATTGTAACACATAAGCGTCTTTTTACACTCGTTATTTTGAGATCAAGAAAGTCAATATTATAAAGATATTTTCTGGAAAGTCCACATAATAAATGAGTAGAACTGATTTCGAGTCCAAACAAGATTCATTGATAGTCAGAAATGTTAGTTCAGTACCACCAACAACCGGAAAGATTGGTCAGTCTGATACCCCAAAATAGAATAGCCAATAGATTACAATTGGTTCCGCAGTTTTCAATCAATCTCGTTCACAAAGAGCGCTTAGATTGTTAGATTATAAAAACGGATAAATAACTCTCTAAGGGACAAAACTGCTGTTTTTATGATCATTTTCAACAGTTAAACAAGTTACCTATTGCACCGTATTGGCCTTGCCTACATTGGTTCAACATTTTCAGAAAATAAGAACAAAGCCTGGATGACAGAAAAAGATAATACTCACAAACTCCAAGTATTTAATAAACGAAGATCTAGAGGAAATATTTACCTCAACTTCAGCACAGAACCAATAAATCGGAAAATCGGAAAAAATTTTTTTACTTGCAGCAAAATCTAAAAAGCTATCACAAATCTAAACTAAAATCTTTGGCTGGCACACTGAAACTCATTTTCCTTACTAATTACATTATAAATACGAAAGTGAGTTTGTTTGTTACGTTTTCATGCTAAAACGGCTGAACGGATTTGGATGAAATTTGGCATTTTGGTATACCATAACCTGTTTTAGGACATAGGATACTTTTTATCCCGATAGTACGTTTCCATGGGATAATTTCGTCCACGCGGGCGAATTCATTGGCAAAAGCTATTTCTAAACATAAAAAATATAAAAATATTATTCTATAAAATGTGAACATCCTTAAAGCTCGTACAGACCAGCGCGACGCGACGCCGCGCCGCGACACGAACAATACAATTTCTAAGAAAACTTGACGGTATAACAATAACCGGTGTCGCGTCGCGCTGTCGCGTCGCGCTGGTCTGTACAAAGCTTTATTCAAAACAGCCACTATATCTAAAGTCACCTAGTATCTTTCCGTGAACTTTCTCGGCCACTCCTCAAGGCTACGACCATAGATTCTATATTCTATAGCAGTATACTTAGTTACGGTATACCAATGAGTAACTGATGATGTCATACTGTGAGTCAGTCGGAGGCTGCCCTCATACCGGACCTGAATCCGAATGAGGTTTTATTCGGACCGAGGAAAAGTGAGGCGAGAATTTGCCGTGTTATATTGTGTTGTTGCGATGTTTTAGTATGTTGTAAAGTTGGAGTTTCACGGCCAGTTCCGGATAAGTTCTGGTAATTTATCTTGCAGATGTCTTATTTGTTACATTTTTAAATTTATCTTGTCGATAGTCCCACGCGTAAGCTATGAAATCGATACCGTAAGCTACTTAGAACCAAAAAAAACCTTATTACAATTTCTTTGTTCATATTTTATAAGAAGTGTTTGACAATATTTGAAAAATAAGCAATATTTCGTCGAGGAGACTATGTGGCAATGTGGTAACGGCTGCTATTGACCAGTTGTAAGTCATAGGTTCGAACCCCGACAGGCGCTTTACTTTGTGTACCTAAATTATTTCATCATCACTGCTCTCAGAACGGTGAAGGGAAACATCGTGAGGAAACCGGCATGCCCTAGAACCAAAAAATCGAAGACATGTGACATCTACCAACCCGCACTGGGCCCGCATGGTGGATTATGGTCTCCCTCTCGGCGAGAGGAGGCCTGTGTCCCAGCTGTGGGAATATTATAGGCTGATAATGCTTACGCAATATTTCGATTGCCATGCACCTCTGCCTACCCTATAAAGGCAGGCGTAATGTTACTTGTGGATATTTATAACTATCATAATTCAGTTTTTTACACAAGCTTTAATTATGACACCCTAAGTTTAATACAAAAATCTCATTAAGGAAACAGATGTTCAACCCCCAAACCTATTTTTAAAATTTTTCAAAACGTTCGCCATTTGTCATAGACACAACAGTGCCTACTTCCTTCCGCTCTATCAGCTGTCCTACCCACAAAGTTTTCATAAAAAAATGCGCCACTGGGGAATTGAACCCCGGTCCCTCTTGTGGTAACACGTGCTATTGATATAATGAAGATAAAGAACAGTGATCTGTGTTCTTGTGGGTACATGGAGCGTAATATGTAATGTCATGTGTTTTTAATTTTACTGCAAAATATTTTAAATGGAGTAAGTGGTAAATTGACTCAGGCGTGACTTTGCGGAAATCCATTATAAAATACAATAGACGACGTATATTTAGTAACCTAATCCGCGTAACTGTTCTTAAAGAGTCATAAAGAACCCTGTAAGAAATCGACACGTGTTTCACCTCTCAACGAGGAATCCTCAGGATGGCGATTGACTTATTGCGAACTCGGACCCGACGTGGGCACGTCAAGCGTCAAGAGAAGTGTTTTTTTTTTTTTTTTTTGTAGTAATTGGTTTCTAGAAGTTCAATACTCAGTCTTGAAAGAAAGAAAAATATTTTATTTGGGACCCGCACAGGAAATACAAACGGTAAGTAATAATAAAAATTAAAAATAAATTAGAAAATAAAACCAAAAAAGGAGCATTTAAAAATAGAATAATAACGACCTGTGCGAGGCCAAAAAGGCTCCTATCTCAGCATAAGGCGGCGATATTAAAAAAAAAAAATACCGCAGCGCTGGTATTCTAATAGGACTAGGTCTTGGACCTTGGACGATTTTTTTGTTGCCCCGTTTGTCTCTAGGTTTTCAAACACAACTATATTTTACAGGCTCCATTACCTACATATTTTGCTTCAAATATATATTTTTTTTAACCAAAATAAGTACGCAATTCTAAAAAATCTATAAATAAATTACTTGTAAGTAAAACACTTGTATCATCTCGAAACGTTAAATAAGTAATTAATTAAAGCTACAGAACATAAATCTTGTTTTCAAGTACTTCCGAAGTTAATGTAAGTAAACAAGCTTTTAACAGCGCCATTTTAGCGGCTCCTAGCCGGAAGCAACTTGAAGCTCTAGTGTCGGCCGGAATTTGTGAGAGGAAGCTCAAGGAAAGAGCTTTTATCTTAATTGGCGCCCAAATAATATAGATTGAAGATAAGAGGATAAACAGATGCCAGTTATACCGAGAACTACATATATTAATTAAGTTGATGTAAGAATTGGGGAGTTCTGTTTGCTTATTTTCTTACATTTCTTTGATAAATTGCCTACTGTCTAAGCACTCAAGTAAATTAAGCATCTAAAAATACGATTCGTGCTGTTCAATTTATCTACTTGTTCAATTTATCTACGTCTTATGTTCAAATTATCTACGTCTTATGTTCAAATTATCTACGTCTTATGTTCAAATGATCTACGTCTTATGTTCAAATGATCTACGTCTTATATGTTCAAATTAACTTACATCACATGAACATAATATCACGCCTGTATCCCCGAGGGGTTACGCAGAGGTGACCTATTGAAGGTACACACACATTTCATCAGTTATATTTAAGCTCCACGAGGGCGAGCAACCAGCCACAAATCCAAACCCAGGGCTGTTACTGAGAAATTCTTAATGGATTAACCCAATATCACTTCACCTGGGAATCGAACCTAGGACCTCATGTTCAGCCGTACTATTCTGCAAACATTTCACCGTGATAACTTGGGTGAAGTGAGCTTAATGTTGCTGTCATTGCACCTAAAGCTAGGGATTGACACTATGGACAGCTCACTTCATGCTCACTTCACCTCACTCTTCACAGTGAGATGTTTACAGAATGGATCGACAGGAGTAGCGCTTGAGCCCACTAGAGCAATGAGGCAGTTTTCAAATTAACTTAATGACTTTATTTAACAGACAGTGCATCTAACAACTGACCAAAGTGACGACAATAGATTCTTCACTATGTGTCGCAGGTTCAATTCCGTTCAGTGAACAAAAAGTTAACCTAACCAATGGATATTTTTTTAATTATAATTACAGGCACAAACATTAATTGACATAATCAATTTACCCGCAAAAAAAAACTGCAAAACAAGTTTACATAAACTAATTTTCCACATACGATTACGAAACTCAATGATTCATTAAAAGATTTTCTTTCAATGAAAATTAATTACCTATTGTGTAGAACAATAGATATACAGCTGATTATATTGTCAATTAATGGCAACATGGAAGCCATTAAGTATGGTTATAATTAAAACGTCACATTGACAGGTAATAAAGCAAATGTTCGTACGTGAGAATAGTATAGTAGAGAAATAGACCTTAACGAAGTAGGTATAAGGTGTAGAATAAATAGCATATAAGCATAATCAGCCTATAATGTTCCCACTGCTGGGACACAGGCCTCCTCTCTGTGAGAGGAAGTGGGCTGTAATCCACCACGCGCGCCCAGTGCGGGTTGGTAGATGTCACATGTTTTCGAATTTTTGGTTCTAGGACATGCCGGTTTCCTCACGATGTTTTCCTTCACCGTTTTGAGAGTAGTGGCGATGAAATAATTTACACAAAGTAAAGCGCCTATCGGGGTTCGAACCTACGACCAACAACTCGTAAGTCGTGGCCATTACCAATGGGCCACCACTACTACTCTCCAGGATAAATAGTGTTAATTTAATTTTGTACTTCGTAATGTATTGTTTGAAGACAAAACATTATGATCTTAGAAAACAGCGGGCCAAGAAAATCGTGATAAAATTATCACAGTAAGGTGTACGCTTGTCTAGAAGTAACCTACTCACTTAAAACTTGAGGACTCCTAAAGAAGTTTCAGAAACAAACCACGAAATTAAAATGTTTGCACTACGAATGCAAAATTACAGCCTAAAGCTTTGTGCAGACCAGCGCGACGCGACGCCGCGACGCGACTCGAACAATACAATTTCTAAGAAAACTTGACGGTATAACAATAGCCGGTGTCGCGTCGCGCTGTCGCGTCGCGCTGGTCTGAACGAAGCTTTAACTCTCCGACATCAGAAAAAAACGACCTATTTTTGTAACAAAATGTCGCTTGAACACATTAAAAGCCAGCTGTACCTACCATTGAACCTAATTCCGCCAGCTGAATAAAAATACACTACCATCTACAGTTCTACACCAACGGTACTCTCGTAATCCCATTACAGGAACATACTCTTGTCATTATTAGACAAAAACTTGACAGCTGCCTTGCGCACGCGTCAAGGTGCGTTTGCTGACATTTCAACAAAGGACCAACTTGATCTCGTATGCAGCTGCCCTAAATTCCTAAAGGGTTAGCATTTCACTTGAGCTACATGGCATTAAAAAAAAACATATTTTAGCACAAATTGATTAAATGATGCTCACCGTCCCGATACGCCAATGCATTAATTGACCTTAACCATAATTAAGTTCAAATTGCGGCCATTTTGAATTTTTAACGGACATATGCAATTATTGAAATAATGCTCCTTTTAACCAAAAACTCAAGAAAACAAAGAACGCCCTAATTATATTTTATGTATTCCAATCACGAACGCCTAAAAAAAATCATGTGCAGGGTACTTAAATCTATAGCGCAACACCTACTCTACTCTGTATAGGTACATACTTTTATGTGCCAAAGTAAATCTTTTACATTGACACTGGCTATAAATTCCTATCAATTTATTGTTGACTTCTAGACACCTTTACATAATGTACGTTACAAACACTATGGAAACAATCAGATTGGGTAACAGAGACGCATTTGGGGGTTAGACATCGTTTTGATTTTGTTATTTGCTCGTTTCGGCAACAACTACATAGTTGCCCGTGTTATGGTTAATATATTAGCCAATTAGCAAGATTTTAGCGGGGATGAGTGCCCATAGACACGTCCAAATTGCACTGTAAGTGTACACTCACGTTATCATGTTGATAACTTGACATTCCCTTTGGTCTGGACTGGTGTAGTGGGACCGCAAACAAACAGAATTCTTTCACACAAAACAACTCTTTTTTGTGAGAAGAACAGATATACCTGGGTAAACTGAAAACTAGCTAGACTTTTTACCCGACTACGGCGAAGCAAAAAGGGGGTTTGATCTTGACCGCTATGTATGTTCATCTGTTACCTCATAAGTTCTAAACTGCTCATCATAATTTGACAAATGCGGTCTTGATCGTCCGCTGGTTATAGGCTATGCGACGTCAGATTAAAATGAATATAGCGCCCTCTCGAAGACATAAAGTTATTAACTTTTTGTTTTGATTCCGTGTTTGGTATCAAGTGAAAGGGCTTAATTAGCTCATTTCAAAAATATATATAATTTAACTCCAACTTTTTTTTATAAATATAAAAGTTATAAAAACTAAAACCCAAATACAACAAAATAGTCAGCTAAAAAGGTTTCACAAGACATCACAGACAAATTAAAAATCCGGAGTGACACGTGTTAGGGCATAAATCGAACGGATTACGTAGTTGGGTTTTAGTTTTTATAACTTTTCTTTTTGAATAAATATGTTTTGGATTCGTCCCTTCTAAAGCCAGCCCTGGTGTCCTATAGTTAAATACTTCGGCCTTATATCCAGTACCAAGGACATTCTAACTAATTGTATGCTAATATAATTAGCGCAAAGAATACTAATGCTAGGTATCCTATACGATCAAAATATTTCAATACATTTATAGGCTTCGAATAATTTATTCGAAATCAGTTGGTGGGAAAATATGCTGTTTGAAATTTTCCTTGAGTATTGTTTAAAAGAAATATTGAATTGTACCCTATCTTAGAAGAAGGAATTTAAAGATAATTTCTGGCGATGGACGGCGCCGCCGAGGCCGGCCCAGAAAGAGGTGGCGAAACGCCACCGTGAGGGTTGGTTCGAGGTGGCGACGGCGTTGCAAAAAAGTTGGCTAGAAAAAAAAAATTGCCTGCAGAGAGAATGAAAACAAATCTTGGGAAAATAATAAGGTATAGGACCTACATAATATCCGGTACTCCCTGGTCAATCAGCCTCGCTAACGGCCAGTAAAAATATTTTTATTTTGGTTACCAAAGACAGTGGGTTTTAAAATCATAATACAATATTTGATAATATCTACGACGAATAATGTTGAATAATATCAATTTCAACACATTGTTATTATGATACCTTGTCAAAACTATGTCGCCGTGCCACTAACCGCGGACTTGACAATATAATCGAATTTCAATATCAAATAGATCAAATTATATCTAATTTACGTCTTCGTGTAACCGGACCTCGGCAAAAATCAAGGTTGTTTCATGTCTTACTTACAGGTTAATAAAATCTAAGTTTTTATACAATATTATTCCGGAGGATGGAAATCGACGTCTAAATGACTGCCTCCCTGGTCTATGGCGACTCCTCGATTCGAACACGAGGTCGAGCAAAGAGTTATTGGATGTTTTTCATTAGCAAACTCTCATCAGTAGCCTGGACTCTGGAGGCGTGCTCCAGAATCCAGGATAATAATAGGAGTTCCACCTAGACTTAAAATTAACATAACTGACGAAATGTGGAAATTCTTTTGCCTGTGACCCCTTCGAATAATCTATATAATAGAACCCTACGTACCTTAAAGAAACCATAACAAAAATGTATCTTTAATTGTATTGTGAAAGTGTACATGCTCATACAGTAATGGGTTCTGTCACCATCGCTTATGGCCACCGTAACTACACGTTTCCTCCTGATGTTTGTCACGAGTTTCAACATCGACACCTTGTACATTCGTGTGTTATTTTAAGAACACAGATAAATAAGAGTTAAACAACAATACAAACCTTATCTTTTTAACATTACTAGTGGTCGCCCAGAGGTCGAAATTCGACCATAATTCATTTAAATGTCATGATTCTAAGGTAGCCATCTTGTGTCAAACGCATGGTAATGTGTGTAATGTTTTTTTTTATTAATTTAATTTATTTGTATTGTATATTATATAAAAATATTAGCTTTCTGCACTCCTTATCCATATAAACTTTAACTAAGTATGCCAAATTTCATACTCCTCCGTCCGCGGAATTTTCGTAATAAGGGGTACAAAGTTTTTCCTTCACGTATTATAATAATTTTAATAACATTTATTTGTTTTCAGTTTGTTTTCAAGGCCGATGTGAATGGAAACACACACACACAACATTGGATGTCTTGTTGGACATTTATAGAGCCCTTATTGGTGATGTTCTTCAGAAAGGTCAGGTGCGTATGCGTAGTACGAGTATGACCAGCAGTGCTATTCTGTAACCATCTCACCGTGAAAACTTAGGTGAAGTGAGCTGTCATTCCACAGGGATTGACACTATTGACAGCTCACTTCACCCAAGTTTTCACGGTGAGATTTTTACAGAATAGCACTGCTGATGTTTGTAGTGGTGTAACTACTCCCGTTGCTTCGTTTACTTTCTTCTATCATTACAAGGATCATAGCAGGTGGCGTTCTGTAGTTTCTGCCTACCCCCATGGCAAAATGGCGTGAGTTTATGTGCATGTGTATTTATTTTCATTGCATTTTTTTGTGCTTCATGTTAAAAAGCCCGTGACCCGTAAATCAATCAATTCGAAATACAAACGTCAAAACTCCCGCCAATTATTTATGTCAACTGTCAGTTTGACTTCACTTTTTTAATAAAATCTAATAGACTTTAGTGGTGGCCTGTAACCTTGAAGTGTTTCATTTGAAAATGGAACACTAGCGTAAAAAAACATGGCGGCTCATATCAATAGAGGAACGTCAAAATGCATGACATGTGACGTAGCTCTTGTTATTTATACTGAAGTGGCAACGCTCTAGTTATTTCGATATAAAATATAATATTCCTAGCGGTATCTAGCCGCAACACGGTGACATTGAAATGTATAAAAGGACACAGCGGTTCGCTGGGTAACGATGCAGCTGACGAGCTTGCCAGACGAGGATCCAGCACGGCAGTCTGTGGACCCGAGCCCATCGTACCCATTCCCTTCAACCAGATACGCAGGTGGCTACAGGAGTTCACCCACACTCAAGCCGAGCACTGGTGGACCTCGACACCGGGCTGCAGACAGTCCAAGGAAGCCATGCCATCCTTGGATACCAGGCTAACCCGGCGTTTACTACGCCTGGATAGGAACGGCCTGCGCCTGGTGACGGGTACCATCACGGGCCACTGCTCGCTGAACAAACACTTTCACACAATAGGCATAACGGACAGTCCTCTGTGCAGGGCGTGCATGGAGGCTGAGGAGACCGTCACGCACGTGCTTTTTGAATGCACAGGCGTCACCCAGATTAGAGCACAGACCCTCGGGACACCCAGATCGTTCACAGATGTTCTGAACAGACCAGGAGACTTGATAAACTTCTGGAGGGAGGTGGGCTGGTTGGAGTAACCACCAATCGGCCGCTATGGCCCACGCACAATGGTCCACTGTAGGACTAAGTGCGGAAACCAAACCCCACAACATAGAACATAGAACATAATATTCCTAGCTAGGAGTAGGCCGTTAAATTAGTTACCTCATCCTAAAGAAGTTCTGTACAGTTTCAAATGATGGTTCAGTTAATATTATTTGAATAAGTATCTTAGATTATTTGAATGGTACCATGGTACAATTTTGTTAAAGCTTCATTTGCTCTTACAAGTTTTAGCTTGGTTCCTACCACTACTCGAAGTTTGGACTCAGGAGATAATTGATCAATTAAAGTGTTCATTAACACTTTTATTCATCAAAGATTTAAAATAAATCGACAGGATTTCATCAAAAGGAATTATACCTAGGTATTGGCAATAAAACGTAGATAGATAGCTGTAAATTGATAATAAAAATTTCAAGAAGATAATATAACTGCACTTTACAGTTACTTTGTTGTATGAAACGTTTTCTAAGAACACTTTATTGAAACATATCACTTTACGGTTTTATTTCTTTCAACACTTGGCTCGTATACACTTATTTATATTTTAATATTTTAATTTCATTGAAAGAATACAGTTCTTATTTTAAAACTACTTACGCAGGAAAGTGTAAGAGGCTGAATTGAAGCATTGACCTTACCTGGAAAAAAATAAAAAAATAATGTTTAAAATGTTGCCATTAAAAAAGGAGAAATAAATTACTATAGGTATTTATTGTGGCCACAAAAAAAGGTAGTTTGTTAGAACAACTGCTGCAAACATTCTCAATCAGGCAACAAAATTAATTGCCTTTTCAAGCGATTTTCAGAAAAAGAAAAAGGCCTTATAACTCCCGTATCACGCACAGACACATTATATTACATCAAATCTCCTAATAACAAGATAAGAGATGAAAAGTAACCGTCACAGTTAGTGTTACGTAAAATTAATCCAATAACGTGGTTATCTAGACAGGTTGACACGCAATGACTGCGGTTAGCCGCTAAACCTGACATAACTAAAACATTCCTTGCGGTTTTTTTAACTGCAGTTTTTCTGACGAGATTTTTGGTGCCGGAAAAACTAGGTCAAGTGCGTTTTTGATGCTGGTAACTTTAGATAAAGGAGGAAGGTGTTACATAATAGACAGAATGCTAGTGCCGGTAAATTTCAGGCATATAATATTTTCGCTTTTTGGCTCTACTAGGTAGAATGTAGCGGTAACCTTCAGCTATTGTATCATCTTAAACTTGTACCTACATTGATGGCAAATAAATAAATCTGAATCTGAATCTGAATCTATAGGAGCTAGGACCTAGGACTGCGGTGAACGCCACATAGCGTCCGTAATTAACTGTCAAATGACGTCACTGAAACGTTATCTATGAAAGTAAGTTGGGGTGTTTCCCTAAGAGCGTTTTTGACACCGTAAAGTCAAACCTCGGTTCCATCATTTTCATGACGTCTGTCACGGCGGCCGTTATGTGGCGGCCACCGCTCTTCTAGGAACCGTAGCTTACGCCATTGAGCACGTTGTAAATAAAATACGAGGCATAGCGGTTAGAGGTTACGTCAAAGTGATATATTATATGTAACGAAACTTACACTTAAGGGTCCATGCATACCTATTAAAGGATTGTTTAGCAAATGGACTACAAACTTAAATTGTCCGTTCAAATCACAACAGCTGCTGTCATTCTTTGACAGTTGTATGAAATGGCTATGACACGGCAAATAGACGCTGTGTGTCAATTTGATAAACATGAAATTTCCTTGACTGTACATAGTTCGTACCAAAATAAAGATAAATATTAATTGAGGATAGAATAAACCTAACCTATAATGAATAACCCAATATTATGTGTCCCACCGTTTGTGGAACAGCACTACACCGATACTTGTGAATGAACAAATCTGTCTATTAACATTGACCAACAACATTGCATGTCAATACAAACGTACATACTGATTAAAATTCTACCAGTAGTGACAGTGACATCGAGGTGTTGAATTATTTTACTTTACTGATTCTCACTGGACAAAGCAATATCAACGTTAAGTTTAAGAAAAACATTTCATTTTCCTCTGTTTCAATGCAGTGGTAAAAATGCTGACTGGCAAAGCTAATATCAACTCTATTGTTAATGAAAAGGAGTAGTTTTTTCCCTGTAGTTCGTACGTTTAGCGATTGTTCAACACTCGTGTGAATATTGCATTATTTGATATGAAATATGAATTTTAAAAAGGCATAAAAAAGTAATTTCTGTTTTGTAGTGTTTTTTTGCCAGCTGTTTTAGTTGAAACTCATTTCAGTGATTTTTAATTCAATTTCAAAATCATACTAGCCTTTAAAAACATTACCCTCCTTTTGGGCTATGCCGCAGTCAATCGCAGTCGGAAAAAAATATGAAAATATTTTTTTTAACTAATGAGCCCAATGAGATGCTAGCCTAAATAGCCACTATGTGGACCGCGTCTTAGCCATAAAGCGTCACGGCAGACCCTGTAGAAAATGGCGGGAAGAGGTGGACAAAACAATCGAACATTGGTCCACATGAGCTCTGGATCGCAAGAACTGGAAGTCATGGTGAGAGGCCTTTGCCCAACAGTGGGATGATACAGGCTAACAATATATTTCCAACATACGAAAACTATTTCAGTTTAGATGCAAATCTATTTTCTGTCTACAATCAGCCAAATCTAAATTACGATGTTTACTTAACTCGTCATCGTAAATCGTTCGTCTTTGCCTCATCTGCATAAATAACCCACTCGGGCAAACATTTACCGATTTATTGCCAAGTCAAATACCTAGATAACGAAAATTGCTAGGTAATAATATTATTCTAGGTACTATTGGCATAAGCAAAAAATTCTATTCAATTAGTATGATGCATGTTTGTTTTCGGCTTCTTCACACAGTATTTTACGAGCGAGCGACAGTGTATGCTTGACTTTATTTTGATACTTGACAGAATCCCTTAACAACGGGCCCTTAAATTAAATAGAACTAAAATTCAGTGTAAAATTAGAGATCATTATCATCATTATTTCAGCCGAAAGACGTCCACTGCTGAACATAGACCTCCCCCAAAGATTAGTGATAGTCTACCATAAACTCTTGAACCACAATAATGTGGCAACACTTGCGAAAATAAATTAAAAACAAACACAATCAAAGATTAACACACGTTGTATTGATAACTGTCAATAAAAATAAATTTTAATCATTTCAATTGATTGCAATAACATAAATTTAATTTGATACCACACCTATTACAAAACATTACAGGCACAAAAAAAAACCAAATGCAAAAAAAGAACATCCACATCAATAAACCGACGACAAAATAAGCGCAGGCGCACAATAACGATTGCGACAGATAATAGCTGCGATTGCAACGCATGAGGAAATGGACGAGAAATAAGCACCCATTCACGTTTCCCACACTGCCTGTGCGACTAAAACTATAACAATAGCAGTTGACAAATACAATTAGAAATTGGATACTTTTTTAGACAATAATTATAGACTACACTTGAGAAAAGTTACAGAAATTAAACCTTGTGAAACTAAACTTCCAGATAACGAAAGCTGGCTCAACTATATTGAGGAAAAAGTAGTTTTTCATTCGAAAACATTTTCTGTAAAAGCAATTTCGACAAAAATCATAATGCGCTAGGGTTTTTCCACATTGTCATTGATAGAATCGAGTGACAATATCATAACTTGCATACAAAGGCTAACAAAGACCACGATTCAGCAACCATTTATGGATTACAGAAGGCAGGATAATGTAGAGGAAAACTGAAATACCCTACCTGAACACAAGCCAGATGCTCTAAGGAATATTGATATTGAATCGCATTTGGCTAGACTGGGTAGAGCCAAACATAAGGGAGAAGGCAACAAAAGTATATTAAGTACACGGCAAACAATCTTTGGAAGACTATTATTTATTGCTCTAATGAATGTTGACAATGAACCGCTTTTCGATAGACAAGATAGAGCCCATCTTAAGGCTAAAACTCTAGGAAGCACACAACGACTATATAAGAAACCCAATTTAAGGTTAAAGACTAGAAGTATGAGTAAGTAGTTACGCTACAGACAAATATAGAAAGAATTTAGATAAAATAGAAGTCAGAGAAACACAAGAAAAGCAAAGTTAACGACGTACAACCATCTTTAATATAAGATACATAATAGAACAATTCACTCGACACCGTCGTCAGCCACAGCCAATGTTCAACACTCTGGACAAGGACGAAAACCACAATCTAATTTGAATACCTCTTATTTAAAACTACTCTTTCTATGTTTCCTATTGTATAAAAAATTGTCTCTTTTATCCATTCACGCACAATCATTATTTATAGCTTAGATACAGCAAACTCTTAAAGGATATAAACTATAGTTTTTGCCTCTTTCATTGCCACTAAAGGCTACTGAACTAAAATATAAACGATTACTAGAATCGAAACGTTCACTCGACCTTGGCTATCGATTGGATCAAAATGATTGTTCTTACCATCATTAGGATATAATTTGTCCATTTCAGGTGTAATACCGGATCTAGTTTTTGTTGGATCAATATTAAGGTAATGTATATCTGTAATGATTGCGTTGAAATTGTTATTTTATAGTTTAGGTTTGCGTAAATGATTGTTTATTTCAATGGGTCGAATGGCTTCATATTCTTCAGTCATTGAATTGGACAAACTCCCAGCGGTTTTCTTCATAACATTCTTTGTTCGAATCATTGTTTAAATTACTATTTGGATCGTTTTTCTTCTTAAGATATCATTGTCATAGAAAAGAATCAACTGGAATATATTTGAGCTACATTTTTTATGCAGATTGAAAAATTCTGCAATTATCACTCACACATGTCATCACATAATTTGCAATAAGTCACTAATTACGTAAACATACTTACGAATGTAAACCAGCACTAATGCCATAGTATGCATGAAATATTCATTAGTAATTATAAATATAACACGTTCTAAGTACCTACCCTTGCAGCGTTACGGTTATCAAATGAACAGACAGCTGTGCATAAGATAGTCCCCCAAAACGCCCACCCTTCACCACTTCTTAGTGCGTTAGCTGGGAAGAAGTGGCGCAACAAACTCCCCAGCAGCAAGATGAGGTTAAAAGTATTAACCACCCCTCTTTGAAGACGGAAGACGGCCTCCCACAAGGTGGACCGTTGACCGCAGGAAGCCGCTGGATGCGAGAATCACAGAACCGGTTGAAGTGCACGGTGCTTGGGGGAGGGCTATGTCCAACAGTGGATGAGGAAATAGGTACCTCATACACAGTTGAGGAGATCTACCATGTACTTCAATCGCTGTTCCATACCATTTTGATCGTGTAAGTATTACGGTTTTGTATAAAACAGCAGGTTTTTTATAATAACCGCCGAAAGATTTCTACTTTCTAGAATCATGCGCTGAATTCAATTTGCGCGTCGATCATTAACACCGCGTATACAAGATGCCTAATTAATTAGAACTGCACCATTCGATGTATAAAAAAACGTAGTCAAAACACACGCTATAATAGCCAAGTAATAAAAACCATAGTTAATTATTTTAAACGAGTTTGCAGTGGAGGTGACTTGCAACTTGTCCATTGTCAGTTTATTGAACTCACTTCAGTAAGTACTGCACGCTCCAGAGCTACTAGTACCTAAGTACAATTGTTTTTACCTTTTAAACATATCAATGCAATTGCACCTCTTACAATTCTAGCCAGGTGTGCTTGCAAAGGATGAGCACTTCCTGTGACATGCACTGACTAGGAAGAAAGTTGGTGTGCTGTACAAGGTTAATTTTACATTACAATTTAAACTATAGTTTGTTCAGAAAGGTCAGGAGAATTGACAGTTAAAGGTTGGTAACAGTTATTGACAGTTAAAAGCTGTTGGTGTATCTAAAGGTACACCAACAGCTTCTATACAAAATCCTATAACTATATTGAAATAAACTATAATATAACTATAACTATAACAAATATAAATAATAATATTGTTCTCGTCATCGCTGTCCCTCATGACGAGAATCTTGTGAAAGCTGAGAAAGATAAAAAAATCAAGTATATTGACTTAGCACACGAGGTTGTCAACATAATCGTTTCGGTTAGTGGCCTTATAACGGAGAGCCTCGGCCAACACCTCAGGAGGCTCTCATTACGCGGCTCGGTCAAGAGCTTGATTCAGCAAAGCAGTAGTTCTGGTCACGGCACGCATAGTGAGGAGGTTCCTCTCCCTAGAGCCCTGACCACCGGCAGCTTGGACCCTGTTCCTGATGCCGATGGGCCATCATTTTTCATATTTTTTAATGTTTGTTATTATTTAACTATATAAAATTTATAAGTATCTACTCAAAATGAAATAATAGAAATAATATCACTTCATTACCATCTGCCTAGCTTTTTCCCAACTATGTTGGGGTCGGCTTCCAGTCTAATAATATGCAGCTGAATACTAGTATTCAGCTAAAAAGTAAAAGTAAAAATACTAGTATTTTTATATCAGTTCATTCACTCCCGGAATAAGGCAAACATAAAAAAAACTTGCAAATAGTTTTGGTCTAAAGTGGGCATCTTGTGGGTTATCTTTGAAAGAAGTAGTAAAACAAAAGGATATGTATATCTAAACAAACAAATAATAAGTACTGTTCATATATTTTCATTGATACAATACAATTGATTCAAATTGACATTGAAGATACAATCAAATTCGAACGACTTACCTAAACCTAATAATAGTCCATTCAAACTATACAAGCCAAAAAATTACTGTCATCAATTTGTCGTGGTACGGCTAACTGTCAGACAAATATTCTGAAAGGTTACCGAAATCTAGGTCTTTGCCTAGACTGGTACAAAACTAGACAATTATACACACGTAACATTGTAACTGGGGCACTCGCAATAGCGTGAAAACGTTTAGTTTACAAACATGCCATAGAGTATAAATGTTTAGAGAAAACAAGCCTTTTGAAGAACGAATTAATGAATGGAAGAAATTAGTAATCAAAGATTTAAATGGATAGAGCCAGATTAGCCCTCGCCGTACTTAGTGACGGGAAAATGTGTCCATAAAGAAAAGAGTGAGCTCACACATGATTAAATAGCGTTTCCATGGCAATCAAGTCAACCCACTACGTCATTGAGTGTCAGAGGTGTCAAAATGAAACAGAAACGTGACTATCTTTTGACAAGGTTGGTACAATACCGACACAACTTAGATCGGCAAAATTCGTAAAACCGATCACCATCTGAACCAAGTGAAGTCCGCCTTCAAAATCACCAATATTTATTACTGCTTTAGGTGAAAATGATCTTTATGCAAACGCAATAACTTGTGAAGTCATATAACAAAAATACATTCGTAAAATTGAAATGGATGAATGCAAATTTTCAAATGTATGCTACATCTCAGTTGTGTCGTACTGTAAATGATTAGATACGCTCTAACAATTTAATTCTTTGTTAGTAATAAGTATTTCGGGCTAAGATAAACAGTGATTGTGCACGACAGAACACCAATACAATAATATTTACAAACAACTTGAACAATATTTATTTCTTCCTTGTTTCTCTCTTAGATAAAGATAGCTCTCGAACTTTTATCTCAATTTTCACTAACACTAAGCGACACCGAAATGAATATTACATAAAAACTCGTTTTTAGCAGAGTCGGCTTAGAGCCGAAAGTTTAATATCCAACAAGCTTTTAGACATTTTCGCGTTGTCTAATGTAAATGAAAACGGCCATTAGGTTACCTATCGCGTAAATAACTCCTACAATATAAGCAATTTATTAAAGTTCAAAACGAATTAGGCATACCTAGCCAAAGATTAATGCAAAATAAAGCCTCGATGGTCGCAGGCGCTACTGCTGAGTATGAGGTCCTTTGTTCGATACTCAGAATTAAAAAAAAAATCAAAATTCTAAAGTCATTTATTCAAACTAGGCTGAGAATCAGCACTTTTCGAACGTCAAAATTACATAAGACAGTTCCCCGAAACACCCTTCACCACTTCCTAGTGCGTTAGCTGGGAATAAATACGTTGCCACAATAGGTAAAAAGAAGAATTAATAAAAATGAAGCAACGAAAGATAAATTAATTACTTATGTGATAGATGCATGGTTTTCACATATTTACAAACATTGTAAAAGTAGACGATTTTCTTTAAAAAAATTACAATTAATAAGTCGGTTTGTGAGGAAGTAATCACAGAATGTAAAATCACTGTCATATACTGTACTGTACCGTAGGAACAACTCTGCCTTACCCTTCCCGGATTACAGGTGTGATGTTATGTATGTAAAGCCATGAACATCTTAAAAGGTAATAACGTAAAAACCTGTACCGGAAAACAGTACTTCTCATCATCACTTATTTTAAACATTGCCTGAAACCCTGCCTACTCTGTATGCGTAGATAGCGTGAAGCATGCAGCCGACCCGTCAGCTCAATGACCTGGACATGCGAACTAAATTAGCTTAAAGGTTATCGGTAAATATCTAGGTCTGCGACTAAATCGTGAATATTTTTGGCTGTAAATTGGTTTTACACGAAATATAACATTCTGTTTTTATAATTATGAATGAGCATAATTTGGAAGTCACCAGAAAATAAAGGATTGCAGAGATCTCTGTACTGAATCATCTTGGGTAAAGTGATTATGGGAGAGCAGTGGTGGCCCAATGGTAACGGCCCCGACTTACGACTTGTATGTCGTAGGTTGGAACCGAGGTATGCGCTTTACTTTGTGTAAATAATTTCATCACCACTGCTCTCAAAACGGTGAAGGAAAACATCGTGAGGAACGCCATGTTCTAGAACCAAAATTTCGAAGACTTGTGACATCCACCAACCCGCACTGGGCCCGCGTGGTAGATTACAGCCCACTCCCTCTCGAAGAGAGGACGCCTGTGTCCCAGCAGTGGGAACATATAGGCTAATTATGTAACTCTTGTTTGTAATCACGTAAAAATATTAGAGCAACGATATGTTTTGTCTGGCAGAACTTTATAATATGAGCATTAATTTCCATACAATAAAATCTGAGGCGAATAAGGAACAAAGGTGGGGCGAAACAGGAATATCAAATGTGGAGCGAACTTTGTGAGGTGAATACGGAACAAATCATAAATTGTTTCCAATGTCTCAATCTAAAAAAAGAAGGTAATAGCCAAAAAACACAAAAAATATATCAAAATTAATATAAATGTCCTGTTTGGCTTTCCCAAACAAAATCAGCTACTAAGAAACTGCACTAAGTAGCTAAGTTACAGTTTAAAGTTAGCACAGCTAACTTAGTAATAAGGTGTTAAAAACTTACATGTTTTGTGGCGTCAGTACATGCTAAACATGCGTATGTTTGACTTGGTTCATTGTTATGAGAGCAAACTTATACTTACCCATGTTAGGCATATTTTGTTGTTGCATTTAACACTTTTGATTTTATCAGCATAAGCCTTTTTCATAAGGTTCTTCAGATAGCACAGACTTCACCAGACATGTTCCAATGATCTCTACTTCTATCCTATTTTATGCAGATTATCGGCAAAGTCTTGCTCACCCCTTAGGACATGGGATTTTAACATAACTAGCGGAATGTGGGTGTACCTCTTCCTAAACCCCGTTCGAATATACAGGATTGATGCAAACTACTAACAAAATAATGCCTGTAAGTTGCCTGTAAGTTGCCAGTAAGTTGCCAATAAGTTGCCTGTAAGTGGCCTGTAAGTTGCCAGTAAGTTGCCTGTAAGTTGCCTGTAAGGCATCTACTTTCCCAAAGGCCTATCGAAAGGATCTACTACTTCCATTCCATATCGATACCTATTTGCATAACTTCCATCATAACGTCTTCTCATTTAGTACTAAGTAGGTACCTATAACCCCGCTAACTCGTCAAACGAATGCCGATTTCATGAAAAAGGTCAAATGCCGAACAATGCCGAGCCTTCAATACCAGCATTACAGATTGCCCGATAGTGCATGAGAAACTTAGTCTAAAAACCCCTGTCGAGGTCATCGGACTGTTCGTGGAAACGCTAAATCACGATAAGTCACTTTATTCTCATTTTTCATTGTGGGTGAGACTGTGTGTGTCAGTGAACTTATGGGAATGAGGTGTGTGTGACTGTGGTATCCTAGTAACGGATCATGTGTGTATTGTTGAGTTTTTGGGTTTCCGCTTTTCATTTCTTTTGTAGTTATGTGCAATTGTGTAGTTTGTGTACTGAATGGCAGTGCTAAATCAGTACCCAGTTACTGGGTTGTGGAAGTCAGATAAGCAGTCGCTCTATGTAAGGTACTGGTTTTCAGCTGCATTCAGTTAGACTTGAAACCGACCCCAATACGATTGGGAAAGAGGCTAGGCAGCTGATGTTGATGTGCTAAATCATACTCTTCTATACCAAACTGTCAAAATCACACTGACAACTGACAGTTGTTTCCACGGCCACAAAGTTTATACGGTTATCTGCAAAATCATGATTTTACAGGAGAGCATTTAAACACAAAACTGTGATAATTAATAGAAGAACAAAGCTATCTTGTCATATTTTATATCATTTCTTTAATAGGAAATATTACCAAGGAAACGGTTAAGGCCAATATTACTGAAATATTTTTTTGTTCTAAAATACGGTTCTTCGATACTGGGAAAATTTGTTGTAGCCAGCTATATATACTTGACTTAATATCAGTAAAAATTGAGAAACAAACAGAAAAATAAATCTTATGACAAAACAAAGAAACCTGTGTCGAATTATGTAAAAGAGTGAATTTCGTAAAATGTGCAGTTGACTCTTTCTACTTTGCTACCGTCGCACTGTCTACACGGAACGTCAGTTTTGTCTACTCTTCCGTCGACAAAAAGGTGTTCATGCTACGCGTGCTGGTATTCCACCTAACGCTAGGGATTGAGCCTAAGGACAGCTCACTTTTACAGAATAGGTACATGGGCCGGTGAAGGCCGCGGGAAACCGCTGGATGCGGGAGGCACAAAACCGGTCGTTGTGACGATGTTTGGGGCCGACCTATGTCCAGCAGTAGCGTCTTTAGGCTGAATAATGTAGTTTTTTTTTTTTTAGAAAACAAGGCAAAGATGAAGAAGAAGTTATGAAAGAACACAGAGGTATTTTTCATATCGTAAGTAGTGAAAGTAACATTACAGTTTATTACTAACTGCCCCAGTTAAATTGTGGTATGTGGAGTATCTTAGTAAATAGCTTATTTGTAAGAGTTTCCCGAATGATTGATTATAATGTCAATCAATCTGCCTAGCCTTTTCCCAAATATGTTGGGGTCGGCTTCCAGTGTAACCGGATTCAGCTGAATACCACTATTTTGCTTGGAGCGACTGCCATCTGACCTCCACAGCCCAGCAACTGGGGAATACGATACCTCATGGTAAGACTGGTTGTCAGATTTTCGAGCTTCTGACGATCTGTACCGACTGTCAAATATTTACGAATGAGAGCCGGGACCAACAGCTTAACGTGCTTTCCGAGGCACGGAGGAGTCTCGGTATGTAAAGGCCACCAATCTACGGACCCACCCCGGTAAGCGTAGCTTAACCTGATGGATCGATCCGTGCGACTGTTATTATTTAGCCACGAGCTCCTCGTATGGTCGTCGGTGGTATGTGAAGTATCTTAGTAAAACAGGTTATTTCCCGAATGATCGATGATTTATTATTATAAATGTGTGAACATCGATCTCTCATCATGTGCACTATTCAATTTTACATCTAATTTATTTTCTTGGGGCAAGAAATGCTTATTACAAAGTGTGCGAGCAATATCTTGTAATGTAAGCTATTTCATACACCGTTAAGTAATCATGGCAAATTGCCTGCGTTTTACTAACATTATTTTATTTTATAAAAAAAATTAAATATAAGGAATAACATCATTTTAATAAAATAAAAAAAGGTGTTTAGCTTTTATAAAAAAAACAGATCATTTATTAATTTAACTTATTATAAAAAAATGTTAATTTAAGATTTTAAACTTGCAACACAAAAAATTTGTAGACTTTTTTGATATTGCAACATTTCGACGTTTTTGCAAGTTTTTAACGATGTTTTATCTGCAATTTATTTAAAGAAATCTATTTCTACAAATTATCTTTTATTAAGACTGAAAATAAATCAATAAAAACGAAACAAAAAAAATTCTAACCTATAAAAGAAACTGGACTAACAAGAACACGTCATAATATTTATCGATCAGGCTAACAATAGTAATGACAGTGAAAGTGGAAGGTCAGAGGCGTGGCCAACTGCCTGCTCTTTACCGTTTACCATAAATCGTTAGCCTTACTACTACTAAGAAATTTATTAATTTCGATTGATATATGAAAGAAAGAAAAATGGGTTTATTTGTCACAGAAGACGCGAAGAACTAGCTTCCCCATCGGCTTCGCCCGCTTACAAACGGTACGTTTACTCAGTGATATTATAACATTCCACAGGTGAAATAATTTTATAAATCGGTCCCGTAGTTTTTGAGTTTATTCATTACAAACAAACAAACATGCAAAAATGAAATATTTTCTCTTAATAATATTAGTTTAGATACCTAACCGTCATGGGTTCAAGGCAATTTTTTTTTGACAAAAACAGCTTTTAACTCGAAAGGGATACCGTGGCCCCTGGCAACGTACAGGAAACTGAAGGAATACTGGTGGGTTTTAGTCAGTAGGAGTCTGACACGCCCTCCAGCTCCGCCCAGAGCGGGGGAAGTTATTAGATAATTTCCCAACCAAAAGAAAAAAAAGCCTGGCCATTAGGGATGTTCTATACCTCTATCCCTGATGATCACCATAGCGACCAATCAATAGAATATCTAATGCACTGTTGGATTTACAACTCTCAGCGCTGAGCCTAGCGTTGAAAATCCAACAGTGCACTTTTATTTAGGGATTAATTTAAGTGTCACTTAGTGAAAGTGAAAAAGGGCATAAGTAAACTTACAATCACAGTCACGCCATGTTCCCATGGGGGTAAGCAGAAAAAACAGAAAACCACCTGCTACGAGCCTTAGCATAATCAGCTTATAATGTCAAAGCCAAATGCGGGTAGGTGGATGTCACACGTCTTCGATTTCTTTTTTCACCATTATGACAGCAGTGATGATGAAATAATTTACACAAAGTAAAGCGCCTGTCAGGGTTCGAACCTACGATCTACAACTCGTACGTCGAAGCCGTTACCACTGGGCCAGCAATGCTCTCTACGATCCTTATGTACTATCGAAGAACTTCATATCTAAGCAGTTTGAAAAAAAAATCCCGTGAACACGATGACCACAACTGTTACCGGCCCGGGTCTATAGCTGCCGAGCGCTGCAAGAAGAAATTGTCCTTACGGTGTATAGTTATGAACTTCTTCGATGGTACTCCTTTTGCTTCGTTCACGCCGGTTGGGAGTACTAAGCACCTGACCTTTTTGAACAACATCACCAATAAGGTCACTATACGTCCTTTTAGGGCGTCCCCTCTCGGCGTTTTGACTTACATCTGTCTTGTTGGTCGCCTTTCAATCACCCTCTCAACATGACCAAACCATCTAAGCATACTCTTTCAAAATTTTGTCACTAGGTACGAAATATGTAAGCAGTTTGAAAACAAAATCCCGTGAATACGATGACCATATTTGTTACCGCCCCGGTTCTTTAGCCCTCGAGCGCTGCAAGCAGAAATAGTCCTTACGGTGTATAGATAATATCTATAAAACTTCATATTATGAAGTTTTCCGATGGTACTTAGGTACTCATCTTCTCTACGAGTCAATAAGATAAAGACTATCAAATTCCAGAAACTGTATCTATTCCTGGTTGTCTTTGGCAACGAAATAACAAAAACGTAAGTCACTATGGGTTGGAAAACTGTAAGACATTTTAGGGTTAAATAAAATTGATTGTATTTACTGCCGACATTTTGGGGTCAACGAAAGAATAGCCCAGTAATTTATGGTACGAGGCCATTTGCCTACTATTAATTTAGGGCTACGTTAGGCTGTCGTGTTCCAATTTAGGCACTTTCACAAAGTTTCCTAGTAGAAGAAGCGTTGGCACACCAATAGCCAGATGTGTGGAGGACCTACAGAAGATCGCGCGTAAGACCTGGATGAGATTTGCATAGACCTGGGAAGTATGGCACAAAAGGGTAGAGGCCTATACTCAACAGTGGGTGGAACAAGGCTGCCAATGATGGTGATTACGAAGAAGTCTCCTCGCATTTTCTCACACCATCGGGGAAAGCTGTTATTAGAATACAGTATATTAACTAACAGAGGGCGTTCCCGTTAACTCGCAATAGTATAGCGTCAATAAATGTTTTAAACTAAACGAAAACAAAAAAAAAACATTAGTTTTTTATTATTTGTCTCCTAAGATACAGGCCATCCCTATTTTAGGAGACAGGATTAATTTTTGTTGATATAGACAATTAATTGTTTTTCTTTATATAATTTTTTTTCTCCCCTTGTGTCCATTGTTAGTTGAATAAGTCTTAGCATGTAACTAGTGTACAACCTGTGTCTATTTATATTTTTGGATCAATAAACTTTTATTATTATTAATATTATTTACATAAAATTATTGAATTGATACGTAAAAGAAACACTCTGTACATGCGCACTTGTCGCACTTATCTTTCCACTTTGAAAGACAAGTGCGTGTGTACAGAGTGTTTCATTTACGTATCAACTTAATATTTTTTTTTTTTTTTTTTACCTCGATATACTATTGCGGATTAACGGGAACACCCTCTGCTAGTTATCATACTGTATAATAGTGTAACATTTGTAAGACATACCAAATATCAGGTTTCGATTAAGGATACGGTAAATTACTACTTACCCTAAATTAGGTCCAATTGCGTGCAAATAATCGCAAGTGTCGATATTGATACATATGTAATTTAAACCTAATCAGGACACATTACAATTGATAATTGCCTAACAATTGAGGTTGATACTACACTTATAAGGTATTTGTTTAAGAATTATATCGTGCGTGATTGTGTGTTGGGCCTTGTACGATTTTCCAATAATTCCAGCGAATCGGAAGGAAACTTAGGTATAGCTCTGCGATGTACTAGAGTAACTGGTATATATTGTATGTAGACTTGGAAAACTTAGAAACATAATGTATTTGTTGCTTCGTTATTAAAGTAGGTTTCATGTTTATGATTTCCCCGGGGTCACCATAGACGAGGGCGGAGTGTACACAGGAGTTAAGTTAAAGTTTGGGTAGGCTCAAATATTTATACGCCATGGTATGATATTCCAAAACGAAATAACTGTCACATATCTATCCATACCTAAGAGATGTTTCTCGACGGCATGTGAAGTCAAGTCAGAGGCCCATTGGCGGCTTTAAAAGTGACGGCTGACACCAGGTTAGTCACTAACCACACGAAAAAGGAAAGGATTTATCCATATTCTGTAAATTCAATTCAATTCAATTCAAAAATAAATATTTCACATAAACCTACAAGGGCACTTATGAAACGTCAGAAGCTAGGTGCACGTTTCCAATTGGTCGTTTCCTATGGAGAAGAGCCGGCAAGAAACTCCACGGTTACTCTTTTAACAGTAAATGGTTTTTACAATGTTTCCAAATTACAGTGTAAAAAGGTATGAGAGGACAGTGTAGGCCCATCAACAAGTACCAGGTACTCGTACTTAGCAAAATATAAAATGGTCCACAGATCTACAGTCTGTTATGTCTACAACGTTCTCTCATTCACAAAATTTTAAAGAAAATAATCTATATAAAAGATAAATGAAATAATAAAAATAAAAACCTATTTAAACCAAATGACAATGGTTGCCACTACAGCTGTAACAAATCAAATTTAATAAAAAATATAGAATATTGTAAGTAAACAATGTCAAAATAAATACCGAATTAGATTCATTGATCGAAAATAATCGTTCATGTTACTGGGGCAATTGAGGAATAAACATGGCTTTAATAACCAAGAACAAGGACCGTTAGAAACTTTAACACAAGCGAAAAACCCCCAAAACTACCAAGGTAAGTAAATGACCTTAACATCGAGAGGTCATATCCCACATACCATTACCAATTAAAAATACACCCCTTAATTAACTAGAAAATAACCTACAAAACAAAACCTGAAAGTTCTACAGCGGGTATCAGAAATGAGTGGTTCTATTTAAGACTGGGGTTCGTGATTAAGTAATAACAGCCGCACGGGTCGATTGATCAGGTTTAGCTACGCTTGCCACAGGCAGTCCGCGGATGGGCCTCCGTGCCATGAAAAGCACGTTAATCCGTTGGTCCCGGCTGTCATTCTTGGATATTTGACACACGTTACGGGTCGTCAAAAGCCCGAAAATCTGACAACCAGTCTTACCAAAGGGTATCGTGTTACCCAAACTAACTGGGTTGTGGAGGTCAGATAGGCAGTCGCTTCATGTAAAATACTGGTATTTAGACTGGTAGAGCCGACCCCGATATATTTGGGAAAAAACTAGTTAGATTGATTTTGTACAGACCTTCGAGCTGAAGAACTTTCTCCATAGAACCAACATCTTAATCGCGAAAATATAATCAACTATCCCATACAAAACTTCATTACCTACTCGATCCAAATGTTGACAGCTGACTATTTATTCGCTATAATGGTCCTATGGAAAATGTTGTTCAGTTTAACGGTCTGTACCTAGGCTTGCCACCCGTACTATAATATTTATAGTATCGTACTATATTTCAATCAATAGTACTATTTATTATAGAAAAATAATATTGTACAAAAAATACTATATTTTCATCGCTCATCCAATCGTCGCGCTTTTTTATTTTAAATGTGACTGGAATGGAACGCACCCGTAGCGCAGTATGGGGAATTTTCGAACGAAACGCATTCACAGTCTACTCACATCACGGCAACTAAACGTCAACTTTCTGGCTGTTATTGTCAGTTTATCTTTTTAAATGAAGACAAGAAAGAAACGGATTTCTTTCTTGTCTTCATTTAAAAAGATACTCTGCTCTGATTCCGTTCGGAAACGGAATCAGAGCATCTATTAATGTAATTAAAAATGAATAGCTCATTTATTTTAATATGGATCTAAATTGTTTAGACTCCTATAATTATTTTTAAAATAATAAAATCTTGATGGCCAAAGCGCAGAGTACAAAAACAAATGGAAAAATAAATGTGTACTATTTTTATTTTATAAATTTTACAAAAGTACTTACTATTTTTTTACAAGTTTTTGTGAATAATATTATTCTTCTTAAAAAAAAAGAGGTGTCAAGCCTATCTGTACCACACCCTTAAATATGACCACATAATTCTAATACACGCTGTATAATCTATAAGCCACGTAGACCGCGTCCTTGGACTTAACAGGGTCATTTATTTCTACGTCAAATGCCAACCTCGGCCATTACAATGGGCCAATAAAGGCCATGCTGATAAAAACCTGACTGATGCCCGTAGGCACGTAACTGGTCTGTGGTCAATAGCAGGATACTTACCTATAGTCCTGTTGCCTGGGAACGTTTTGAAGGAATGTAGATTAGTGAGTAGGCCACTGCGTTTTTGCTATAAGTAGGGACTCCGGCTAAATGCTGTTGGGTGTTTTGCCAATTAGTAGTATATTTATTTATTTATTTAATTTAATGCACAAGCATTTAATGTATAAGCAGGTACCTGGTCGACCAAGCTCTGCTCGAGTGAACATAGATAAAAATGAATTTTCCCAGGAATGCGACTAAGCTAGATCGATTTTTCGCCCCCGGATATTGCAACTTTCATCGAAATTCTTAGAGCCATTGTTGAGAACGTGATTACAGATATAGCAAAATATTTTTATGTAGGTATATAATATACCTACATAAAAATATTGCTCATTTAATAGTATAGAGGATTAGAACGAGTAGGTCGAATATGTTCTGGAAACATCTTTATTAATAACAGATTGAGGACCCTAAGGTTTCCGAAGAAAATTATTAGGCATTATTTTTACAAATTATTAAAAAAAAAAAAATAAAAAAAAAAATACGATTTAATGTAGGCAAAAATTCTTTAAACATCAATTTGGCAACGAAGCAACAGTCCGCCTTTTCATTAGGTCAAAACTTAAGGTCACGTTTTAATTCTGACCTCGAACATATATTATGGAATGGACTAGTCTGAAGTAACTTATTTAAAAGATGGTATACGAAAAAAGTCCTTTTCAGTCGGTAGACAAATAAAACAAGACGAGCTATTATAGTTCAGGCTTCTTACCATAGGAAAGAAAGAAAATACATTTATTTGTGGTAAACATGATGCAAAAAAGAACAAGTAAACAGCAAACTTGCATTCATAACATCACGCTGTTTCCCCGAAGAGTTAGACAGAGGTGAACCTATATACATATACTTTACTAGTTATGTTTAAGTCTTATGTAATAGGGGGCGAGCCTATTGCCATCAACCGGGCACAAATACAGACTCCGGGCTGCTACCCAGAAATTCCAAATTGAAGAACCTAAAAACACTGCACGATCTGGGAATAGAACCAGAACCTCATGCTGTGCGCTTGCGACCAACGAGTCAGTACTTTTATTCATTAACTAGATTTTTGGAAGCTTGATATACAAATCGACTGTCTTTATAAATATCCGTAGACACTGCACTTTCTTTTGCTAAGTTTTTTTTCCGATCGATTATGTGACCCGGACCATGTGTGTGGCGATTCTCCACAAAACGTATGTGTCTCTAAATAATGAAGTCTTCAACATGTGGCACGGTCACTTCAGAATGTGACGACTGACCCCGTGTGTGGTTTTGTCTAGGAAGAACAAAAAAACCTCAATATATCATTCATTCTGAGATATTACCACAGCCTACCAATATTTACTCCTTTCAGTATATCAAGGCGAGTTTATAGGTAACTACAATTTAGATAATATTTAAATAAATTGTACATTCTGGCGTTGACCAACTGAATGAAGAAATGTCAAAATTCATGAGTTATTTTCTCTTATTTTGTAATAAATTTTAACATTTTCATTATACATCTCTCAAGTAATTTCAAATGTATGGGTATGTGATGAACCATAAGTACCTACTATTTCTAAGATTTGTAACCACTGCAATCGTAAAGTATACGATGCCAAAATATTGCCAATCTGATAATCTGATTAGTTCGGGTTACTTATCGAAGTTTTGGATATTCTTTCATCATCGCAAATCAAGCGAGAATATTGCAACAGTTCTGATTGACGCCTTAACAGCGTGAGTCGTGATGAAGTAATCAATAACGAGGTTTGGATTTTGAAAACCCTTTTGTTTGGTATGTCAAATACATACCAAACAAAAGGGTTTGTAGATACTATTCAGTCTGGTATAAGATTAACAACAAAAAAGAAAGACAAAGATGTTTTTTTTATAATAAAAAATGCGGAAGGGGAACCGATTGTTGCAAGGTAGCTTAGAATAATATACTAGGTATTTGGAACGCCTAGGTCTAAATAACCAAAACTGGAAATATTTAATACATAACAAAAAACATGATGATTACCAAATGGAGATGGGAAAATATTTAAACTTGTTAAAGAATTAGTAGGTAGTCCTTAAAAACTGAATTCTAATTTCCGCAGTACCCGACGTGACTATTTTTAGAAATAAACTGCTAAAGGCAGAATTACACTACACCTCGTACCTTATAATTACCAATATCCTAGCACTACTTTCTGCCCGCGACTTTGCTTCGTGAAATTTCTTGTTGTAATATAAAATATCCCATGATACTCGGCAATATTGTAGCTTCCCATTAGTGAAAGAATTTGCGGAATCGGATCAGTAGTTAACACACAAATTTTACGGCTTTAAAATAATAATATAATTTTTTATATTTTTAAATATTTAAATATTTTTTTTATATTCTAATATTTAAAAGTGTAATTTTTAAGTGTTTTTTTTTTAATTTGATTAAAGTAAAGATTAGCAACCATAACCACATAGGTATATATATAACCAATAGTTTTACGCTTTGATCGATTATTCAACTTTTTTACGATTTTTTGACAAAACCCATCACGGTCGCGAAACAAAACTCTTCAAACCGCGAAGTAACCCGTGAAATTCGTTTCGTTGCTATCCGTAACGTTTAGGTAAATATAAGAAATTAATAAACTGTTTCGGCAATTTTCTGGACAACGTGAAATTGAAATCACATGAAATCGTATATGGTAATAAATTGTGTAGTTTTTTATTGTGCAAAAAACTTTGAATAATATCATATTATCAGGAAAGAAGGCGTCTACTGCTAGAAATTGGTTAAAATTACCAATCTTTTTTTATTCATTTGAAATTATTAGCTTCTTCAGCAAAGCAATAAAAACAACTGATGTCATCACATGTCCTCACTTTATATTTTAGTATATTCTGTACCAATAGTAAAAAAATATTAAGATATCGTCAAAACATTAATCTCCCTACATCTCGATTCCTCACTCTGAATAAGAAGCAGCTGGTATTTTACGGAACTAACCCAAACCTAACGGAATTAAACCATCCAGAACACCATTCAATCTAAAACAGCTATATCCATCACTCCACCTAATTTTTATTATTCCATTTATAAAAAAAACGCATTTAGAACATTCCGTTCCATATTGTCCGCCAGGTGTACCGTTAAGGGCGACCGCACACTGCACTACAGACATCTGTTTCCGACATATGCAGACTAAACGCAGTTTTTTCTATGAAATTGAACTGCACTTTTGGCAACCAACACTTGGTGGATGTCTTGGGTAGCTTTTAATGATTTTTTTTTGTTAAGATACTTGAGAAAAAGATGTAAGGTTCGCAAATTGGTTTTTAATGCCTTTCGAATCTTTTCTTTCGGTAGGTTTTAAAAGGCTTCAATGGGAACTACTTTAGATTGCCTGCAGTCGCTTTTTTAAGTACTTTTTGCTTTTTTCTGCATTTAGTACTTAATTATGTCGTATTAGGTGTTTCAAAATCTGCACAATCATTGCTTAAGATGATAGTTAAGTAGTGTTTTCATTAAGTACCTACAATGCTATAAGATAGTTAGCAATCGGTCAGAGTAATACGTAACACTACAGTATTTTTGTAATGTGCAAGCAAACAAAAAAAAATAATAGCTTTTTACAGAAACAATTTAAATAAATTATCATATTAACGACAGTTCTATCATCATTCACATTGACCAACCAAAATATAAATAATTAAGAAATTTAAAAAAAATGCGCTACATATTCACTGAACTACAAAAACGCTTACAAACGGCCGATTTAACGACTAATATCCGTGCTAACTCACAAGGACGACTAATTATTATACATTTAAAAAACTCATGCTCACTCCTTTCTCCTTTTAAAACAGAAATAAATACGAGCCTCAAAAGAACAATGGACTGTATGATTTATAATATGACCTGGTCACAGAGTAAAATAATTACATGACATTTACTTACATAAATGATGATGATAGGTTCTGTATGACTATACGTAGACATTTTAGTCAACTATTTGCTAATAGAATATGACAGGTGGACTTGCCTTAAAGGTCGTCATATAAATAGCAATTTTAATTATGTTTGTGAAGTAAAATGTCAATGCAACGCTTAGTTGATTATCCATATTGTGTTGTGTTGACCTTACTAATTAGTAAGAACTTTAAATATAATAAATATAGTCATTGACTGTGTGTGCTTTATTATTCATTCACTTTATTTATTTATTCATGCTTAAATTCTAGCACACATACAATGGAACATCACAAAAAATACAAGAGGCATCATTTTTTGCGAAACATCGGAGGATAAAATCTCAAAAAAACCGTGACGAATCACCTCAAGTTCTCAATGACTGTACGTTCAAAACGAAGTAATTAATCAATCTTTCAAATGACTTTTCGATAAAAGTTTAAATATTTTTCAAATAACAGCCACAAAAGTACTCAAAATGGTTACAGCCACGACCCATCACAGTAAGCCAGAGGCCACAGTACAAAAATAACCATTACATAATTTCAAAGCAACAAATAATAGTAACACTGGCAGCAACATACAATGCTCACACAACATAAAATAAAAATCAGAGCAAAAATCGAGGAAGGTAAATCACACAGATGATACGATTATAACTGTGCATAACAACCATTCGTACAATGAACACAGGGTCCCTGACACCAGATTACCCATGTGAAACGTGCCCGGAAGACTAAAACTTGTACCAGATTTATCTACTGGCAAAATAATGATTGCGTTTTTTAGGCTGTGGTAACTCAGTGTGTGAGTACCCCTATGTCCTTGCGAAAGTGAATTTTGATTAAATATTTAAATAAATAAAATGAGTCATGCTCTTCTGGGTTTATTTTTGAACATCGTTTAGTATAAAAACATCATTTGTAAGCGCTAAATTGACGAGTAATTTCTCTATAATATTTACCAAGTAAAACAATGATGTCATCAATGTTTTTTTGCAAGGACATACGGGCATTTTTTACGTGACGTAATGACGACACGATTTTTCCATTATGATAAAACTATATGAAATTTTCTTTGCTATTAGGTACTTGAAGCTGTGTAGAAGAATTTAAAAGGTGGTAGGTAATCTTGCATGTCGTCAAATCTTCGAGTTAAGGCTCGTGCAGACCAGCGCGACGCGACGGCGCGACGCGACTCGAACAATACAATTTCTAAGAAAACTTCACGGTATAACAATAGCCGGTGTCGCGCCGCGCTGTCGCGTTGCGCTTGTCTGTACGAAGCTTTAGCCAAGAAAGCAAAAGCTACCTCTTTTCCAGCCTGCTGTGTAACTAAAAGTGAGCAAAGAATAACTTAAAGTGGGTGTCTAAAATCTTTTAAAAAAGTCGAGATATTTGAGATCAACACGGGATGGCTTAAGCACTGAAACAATATCAAAATTTCAGGCAAACCTTCTTCAATAATTCGACATCAAATAAATAATAAATTATGTACCCACAAATGACGCCCACACCTACGTTTCCATATAAACACTCGACAGTATTGATCGTCCTTCGAAAAAACCAATAGAACTTCCACATGCTTACCATAGACATCGAATATCGATATGTCAACGTCACTAGTTCAAGGGCAAATGTATGATTAATTTGAAATTATCGACCATAAAGCTCACATTCTACTAACGATGGATTGATATTTTTAAGGTCATTTAGCTGCTAAACGCTAAACTACGTCGTATTTATATTTATAATATAAAAAATTGTTGTTTCAAAAATTAAGGAAACAATTGAAAGTTTGTTTGGACATGATGTTTTTAGTTATAGTGTTACTACCTATTTGGGTATATTTTTATTCTGTGGTTATAGTATATTGTTCTTTAGTTGCAATGTTCCTGTTGGATTATGACAACTGAAAATATGAGCATCATTGCTTGCAAAAACAATAGCTGCTTTGCTTGATTGCATGCTTAATTGTTTTTATACTACTAATACTGTCGGTCGATTCTGTAAAAATATCAACGTGAAACTTTGGTGAAGTGAGCGTGAAGTGAGCTGTTACTGTCACAAATCGCCCGGCAGGATGCTAGGGATTAACACTATTGACAGCTCACTTCACACTCACTTCACCTAAGTTTCACGGTGATATTTTTACAGAATCGACCGGCAGATATTATTACTAATCCACTAAGCAGATGACATAGATTTTTGGAACGAAGTTCCTTATCGCGCGTTGTGAAAGGGGGCTAGACGGAAAAAATTCTTATGAAAAGTTGTCACGACACTTTTTGCTATAGTAAGCTATTGTAAGCTGTGCGGCGTCGCATGTTTCTCTGTCTGTCTCTCTCTCTCTTATAGAAAGCAAGCCAGATATTTTCATTTCAATTTCGCATTGAACAGTGTGGAGTCGCGACGATTATTTTTGTTGAGTGTATACAGGTTTTTTGTAAATAATAAATAAAACTTAAAAAAAAAAAAAAAAAATTACAATTCCTTCATTAATTAATCGAAAGGAACTTCGTTCCATCCGGGTGTCCCTTGACACCTCTCAAGTTTTTTTTCTAACGTAATTTCTCCAAGGGACTTCTACCGTGAGCTATCTAACTAGCCTATACAGGGTGGCAAGGACATCGATGCGAAACCTTTTATCGTGGATTCAGTACATGATTCTGAATCCTCTTGCGTTGAAATTTTTCGTCGGTTATTAAGACGATGTCCCTGCCACCCTGTATTATTGTCCTCCAAACTTCTCCAATGATTATTAATTATTCATTGTGCAATTAGCTAGAGAAGATTAAATAACATAATTTCTCATCAACATGCACATTCAACTCCGCACCAGGACAATACCCATAACAAAAACAGCGTACTAGCTAAAACGCAAGATAACATGTAAACCAATAGATTTCACGGCCCCGACCATGCTGGGAACGCGGTGAAAACAGCGCGTGCGCCTCTGTTCCGAATAGTGATGGACGTAAGCGCAAGCTTAGAATTTAATGAGCAAGACGATTCCATACAATTGATTTTAAAAGGCATATAAAGATGACAACATTCGTGGAATTTGACAGTCGTTACGGGTCATCAGAAGCCCGAAACTCTGCCAACCAGTTACCAAGGGGTATCGTATTACCCAGTTACTGGGTTGTGGAGGTTAGATAGGCAGTCGCTCCATGTAAAGTACAGATCAAACATACACTGAAATAATAGTTACACCAGAAATAGACGATATATAATATTTGGTAAGATTCAATTTGCGTTATTTTACTTATTAGTAGATTCAGTGGAACGTCACAATAAAGAAGATACAAAGGGAATGGTAAAGGCACAGATTAATTATTTGAGATGACTCAAATAAGCTAAAACTAAAAACCTAAAAATCAAAACCAATTTAAATCTTTGCAGATTACGGAATTGAATGTTATTTTTCAAGGTTTATGAGCTGTTGTTAGTCATATATGGTCTAACAATTCATTATCTAGAAGCAAACCAGTCTTTACATCATCAATGATTATAAAAATCTTTGTAGTGTAGTAGTCATCGATTTTAATGTCATGGTCTTCCATAATAGGATACACTATAATATCGATATTATGACGATGTTGAACAAAAAGCTGTTTTCCTAGCTAGGTGAGGCTATTAAGTACTCAATGTGACATTTAAAGCACCCACGTTATGTGTTGGTCATCTTATATAGCCTTTATAGGTTTAATGACTTCAGAAGGTAATTATAGCTGCAATATAACGAGGTATTAACCATCACGACATGATAGACTTAGAATCATATTTCATAACGGTAGTAATACTCATCATAATCTAGAATGGGGCCTAGAATGTAACCTAGAGGGACGCCCAACCAGATTTGCTTAGAAAGCGGTTCTGAAATAAAAACAATCATTGAAACAAAAGACAGAGCAAAGCAGAAGAATAAAATAACAAGTAATAAGAGAAAAAAAGTAGATGAAAGAAAGAGACTCAATATTATTACCATATCATTAGATACGAGTATACCTAAGGGAGACATTACTTGTTCAACCTTCTTTGTGTGAAAAAGATAGCTCAATCGATGATTACATAACGGCTCAGTAAATTACGCCGATTCTTGCAAAGTTTACTCTTGCATCGTCTTGCAAGCAATCCCATCCCTGTTGGCACGCAACTGCCTTTCCTGATTATCAATACTTATTAGCGTCACGCTATTAACAACATTTAGTTAGTGATGTAATGAACTAACTGATGAATGTTTCAAATTCTATACATAGATTCAATTATCACTTTCTTTTTTGTTTGCGTTATTACGATCGTATCTTTCAATATTGCCTTCATTATTTTGCTGAATTTTGGTAAGCACTTGGCTTATGGTAGATACAAAATTATCCCAAGAAATCATGGTTTTGAAAATTATTTGAGAAATATTTGATTTGGAACTTCTCACTACTGCTGCACTGATTATATATGACATTATCCTTAATTGAAACTACTGATCCTGTAGTAACAGTAGCCACAATTATAATATAAGTATTACCTAGTAAAACGAGTGCAGCTGGTCATGGTCTTTCCATAAATTTAATCACTTTGCTAATTCTCCGTCAATCAGTACTACAAGACATAGGTAGTAAGTATGCATCGTCTAGAGAGACGGTTTAGTTAAGGTTAACTAAGCCATGGTAACAGACCAGCCATACGTTTATATCATCATCATTTGCCTGACCTTTTTCCTCAACTACGTTGTGGTCAGCTTCCAGTCTAACAGGAAGCTGCTGAATACCAGTATTTTACTGTCTATTTGGCCTCTACAACCCAGTTAAGTAACACGGTTTTATATAATTGTATATATTTATCATTCTTACATCATCTTCAAATCCATAACAAACACGCATTTGTCACATCTTGTTTTACGCATTGCATGTTATATTGACGTTGCATGTTACATTGTACGGTCCCATATCAAGATAAATACAGATTATTTTGAGTTTATCTCACTCTTATTGCTATCGAAGGTAAAATCTATATTGTAGTTGGTTTTATCTTGAGTACTGACGTATTTATTCAAGATATGGGCGTTGCCTCTAGATTGTAAAATCTGTAAGTGTATTTGGAAGGATGAGCCTTCTCTAGATCAGCCGGTGTATTCTGTCGAAATCTCATAATGAAAACTTAGGTGAAGTGACTGCAAATGCTGTCAATCTAAGCTAACCTAACTTAACATCGGGTAGAATCACAAAACGGCAGATCGGCTGGTATGGTAATTTAAAAGAGGATATTACGAATAAAGGTAATTTTAATATGGCTGCTCCCATTATATATCTGTGCAATATTGCATTAAGTTACTATTGCACCATGCGCACACCCCGAAACCGGCCCTATTTCAATTAACTTTCGCTGGACGGCTCATAAATTTTATTTCTACCAAACTTTGTTTTACGTAAAGTATGTACCTGAGATGCAATCCATTGTTCATTCAAATTTTATTCAAACGATTTTCCACTGCCGTGATTACATTCATAGCATGAAGATATGCGACTTTATGCTAATGCTGTTTGTAAAAAACCTTATTTGTTCGGCGGAATTGAGCAAGCGCTTCAATTTCTCAAATTACAATACCTTTTCACTATGCAATGCAAAGTAGAAGCAGTTTTTTTGTAGAATGTCAATCATTCAAGTATGTTTGTTATAATAGGCAGGGGCAAATTTCATTGGATAGTACGCAAAACAATAATTTTAGTCAATTGATCGTTTGACTAACAAGATTCAAAACTATTCAGGGATTGTGAATGAATGAAAGAAACCGAAAAAGTAATGATATTCCAATTGGAAATTGGTAAATATTCGAGCCCCAGCAGACAATAGGAAAAGTCCATGATCCGGGGGTTTTAACCGGGGATTCGAGAATATTTATTCCATTTCATATCAAGCAAATTCAAAACAATATCGTCTTTTTACGTTACTTAAAGTTGAGACAAGCGTCAAAAATATATGGTCACACTGACGTTTACCTAATCACTACATAATTTAGCAATGTTGATAAATAAGGGGGTATATGACTGATTAGTTTGGAACCCAAAAATTACCTTTAAATATAACTTGTATCCACAACAAGCATATGAGAACAAGCTGAATATCAAGAAACAATTGGCGTACGACCTTGCAAGCTTCACAAGTTATTCCTATAGCATTTCATTACGAAATACCTACAGGTGGATGCAGCTGCCAATTCTTCAAGTATTATATTTACAGATGTTCATCTTTCTTTGTATAAACACGATACCCCTCGTCTTGGGAATGCAACTACAAATGATGTGTAAGATATTTTTGTATTTACATAAGAATTTCTGATTCCGTATCAATACCCACGCGATCTCTGAGAGAATATGCGTAAACTATCGGTAAGTGTTTCGTTTTTACTCTTCCTGCAACATTGTGATGGTCTTAAAATTTCTTTGCATATTCATTTGATAATATTTCGTCAAAGACTGCACGTCGAATGAATGTATTATGTCTATGATATAACGTAGCCTAGCCACTATCTCGAAACATCGAAAGAGATCCAAATTTTTCTAACGAATTAATTTTCAAACCTGACTCATGTATCTATCTGACCAAGAACAGTGAGAAAGAAACTACATACCTACATTCATTTATAACTAAAAAAAATATCAAGACTTAAGCTACCAAAAAAAGCGAAATTCATTAACTGGTTAGTCTATAACGCCATAAGCTGACAACCCACATACTTCACCATAAAAGGAACCTGGTCGCATAGTTATAGTCACTCCATATCTACATAACAAATTGACCGGCCTATTTATCTGCCGGAACATTGTGACATATTTGTCAAGTATTGATTAATTCGACGGCAGTTTGATTGGAAAAAATGTTGTAATATATCTTTGAAAGGTGTATCAAAGACTACCAATTGGGTATGAGGAGAGATTGAGAACAGCTTCTTTTGTTCTTCTGATGAATACATAGGAACCCACTGTGTTACCTGAAAAGCATCCTCTTTTGCCTGCTCTAGTCCCATATTACTTGGAGGTACCCCTCTCAGAGTTGATAAACTGTTCCACCGAACCGCATTTATCAAAATCTTGTTCCAGTGCGGTTGGTGGAAGTGCTCAGGTGCGGTTCAGATTACTGCAGTTTAAATCAATGCTTTAAGTGGAATACCTCGTTACTTGGCGCCGTCGATGCAAAATGTTTCTCTCTTTCATTATCTCCTGTTACCTTTCACGTTATCATTCACTCCTTTTTCATTCATATCCCCCACAAATACAATCCATCGATCTTATCTTTGGTCTCCTTCTAGTCTTTTACCATTAATCTGCCAAGTATGGCATTGTAATATTCACTTGACATTGGAGATTATAGCGGACTTTGAAAGGCTCATGACCAGTGACCACACAAGTGGACATGCGCATACCAATGACCGCTATGACTTCATAGTCATAATCATCATAATCAAGCTTTTTCCCAACTATGTCGGGTCTGCTAACTCCAAAGTGTTCGCCTGTTACTGGTCAGTTATCTGATCATATCAGACGAACTTTAACAGATTCATAATACTTAATACTATCTTGAATGCAGACATAGGACCACTGCAGGGTCTAGGCAATGGCAATGTAAAATCTTTAATCTATAATCATCTATACGACTACCATGCATGTTATACTTTGTGGAAGGGATATTCAGTGATTTCGTCACTACGTATATTTTTTGACATTTTTGACTTAGCACACAGTTTCTCCGAGCCTACCTTGGTTTTCTAACCCCTTTTAACCGGAAGCAGTGGACTATGCCAAGACGTGCAGCTGCTGGTCCTTTAGCTGCGACAATCAATTTACATATATTTACACCAAGACCATGTATATCTATGTACAAAATTACAGTAGCTAGCTATATGTTTATGTCATATTATAAATGATGGATTACTCGAATGATAATGTGTACGTTTACATAAAAGTAGGTTATATTATATGCTATTATGATGTGTTATGTTATGATTACGTATCCTACCTATGCTATAATACATTTTTTTTAATACATGTGATGGTGGCGTTCTGCAGCTCCTGTCTACCCCCGTGGGAAGGAGTTATGAGTGTATGTATGTGAAAGTCTATATTCCCATAACTTTTTGGTTGAAGTTCATTAACTGCAATGTCTAATTTCAAATTCATCTCAATATGAAATCAGTCGCAAGAATCAATCTACATAATTTTAACAAACTTGTAAACGCCCTAGAAGGACATTTTATAGTGACCTTCATGGTGATGTTCTTCGGAAAGGTCAGGTGCGTGTATGACCAGCTATCTAATTGCGTAAACAGCTAAACGATTAAGACTAATCGGTTTCATTACAGTTTAACAACATTCATTGCGTTACTTACTTTGCTGAGCAGATATTTTTTCGAACTTGTGATGCAATGGATTAGCAATCTCTTCCAAAATGATTCAGATTGTGATTGATCGTGTATTGTGTAATTAGGGTGCAGATGTATGAACGTAAACGAAGCAGAAGAAGTATTTAAGTATCGTAGCAGATGGCATTCTGTAGTTTCTGCCTACCCCCAATTAAAAGGGGTGGTAATCCAATCAACTTCTTTTTCTGTAGTCAGAGGTGTGCAAAACATATTATCGTGATAAATACCTAAACTATTTAGCAAGAGAATTGCGAAAGCGAGGTGCTGATAAAACAAGAAGTTATGCGTCGTGCGATCTCTGATAATGATAAACATTATCTGTACCAAGATGGAAGTCATCTCGTGATATCATGACGATGGAATTACAGAAAATACTTCTATGTTGATAAGATACAAAATACGAACGATTTCAAATATCTGCGGTGGTTTTATCTACCAGTATTAGGTAACGTTGCTCGGACTTCGAAAAAATTCTGCGGGCATTTTTACTCTTAATTAAACAATCATTCAATCTGCCTAGCCTTTTCCCAATTATGTTTGGGTCGGCTCCCTGTCTAAACGGATGCAGCTGAATACCAGTATTTTACATAATTATAGCGACTGCCTATCTGACCCCCACAACCCAACTGGGTAATACGATACTTCTTGGTAACTGGTTGGCAGACCTTGGAGCTTCTGACGACCCATAACGACTGTCAAAGATCCACGAATGACAGCCAGGATCTTCCGAGGCACGGAGGAGTCTCGGTATGTAAAGATGAGAAGAATTTCTAAAGAATGAAATAGTATACTTTAGGGGTATGAGGAACAGGGTGTAAAGTTCACTCATCCCCCATAGAAAAGGGAGGATCCTCCGACCAGACGGGTGTCATGTCAGGCGGGCAATTGCCCAGAGGTTGAAGTCGTGAGCTTGTATATATGTCCACCGCGCGGTAAACTCTAATTGCGCGATGCAGGATTTGAGTGACGTCAGGATGTTGTGTGACGTCAAGTCTTTGATGCGTAGTTCACATGTGGCGGTGTAGATGCCGCCACATCACTCCCCTCCGGAGACCGGAGGTCGATAGTGGGCTGCGTCTTGTATCTTGCGATGCTTCACAGTACCAGCTGTGGTTCCAGTGAGTCGGAACCGGGTGCCGCATAGTTCGCGGTGAGTCGGAACTGTCTGCCGCATAGTTCGCGGTGAGTCGGAACTGTCTGCGGTGCTTGCGGTGATTCCCCAGTGAGTCGGGGTGGCGCTGCGTCTTGATCCAGTGGGTCGGATGTGGTACAGCGCTGGGTTGTGGCTGGCTGCTGGCGTCGACCAGGAGAGGGTAGAATGGGCTCTGCTTGTGAGACCGGCCGAAAGTGCAGGTGCTGTGCCAAGGTTGCTGATTAGGCTGAGGGTGATGACCAGGAATGCGCGTTCGCTGCATGCTGGTGGTCAGGATACCCGTTGAAGCCGTGGGTACTGGCTGGCTGTGTGACTCGCCTCACGAAAGCTTGCGGGAGTGACGATGATGATGACGTCACGCTGAAGTAGTTGCACGAAGGCTGCGTTGACGTTCATACTCGGGGTCACCAATTTAGGGGTATGAGGAACAGGGTGTAAAGTTCACTCATCCCCCATAGAAAAGGGAGGATCCTCCGACCAGACGGGTGTCATGTCTGGCGGGCAATTGCCCAGAGGTTGATGTCGTGAGCTTGTATATATGTCCACCGCGCGGTAAACTCTAATTGCGCGATGCAGGATTTGAGTGACGTCAGGATGTTGTGTGACGTCAAGTCTTTGATGCGTAGTTCACATGTGGCGGTGTAGATGCCGCCACAATACCAAAACTAGTGTGGCGGCATCTACATCGCCACATGCGAACTACGCATCAAAGACCTAACGTCACACAAAATCCTGACGGTACACAAATCCTGCATCGCGCATTGGAGTTGGACATATATAAGACTTTCCGACATCAATCGTTGGGCAGTTGCCCGCCAGACACAACACTCATCTGGTCGGAGGATCCTCCTTTTCAATAGAGGATGGGTGAACTTTACACCCTGTTAAGCATTCCTCTAAACTAGACCCCGATATCGGCAAAGATGAGGCTCGATTAGACTTATAAAGAACAAGGTTGACCTATAGCTTCGTTTCACAAAAAGGACAAAAGCCCTTTCTAAGCCAGAAACAATCCGTGAAGAACTAATAATAGTGAAGATTGAATACATCTTCATCACGCGTATTGTATGAGAGCGTTCAACATTGAATCAGCATCAGAATACTACCACACCATGTTTAGAACAAACAATTGCTTTGTTTCACCCTTGTTATGTGCACAATGCTTTCATAATAATCACAATAATAGTTATTGTGAAAAAATGTGTTGATTGCACTAACCGACTTCAAAACAAGACGACTTGCTCTCTTTTATCAATACCTAACAACGCAGACTTTTCTTTTCTGTTTATGTACGGTCAGGTAAAAGCATGGCGTTGCAGATTGACACACTACGTTTGCGAAGTTACCTAATCAAAAAAATTTTTTTTTTTACAAAAAAAAAACGCAGTTTTATATTTTGACCTTTATAGCTAACTGAATTCCAGACAACTGCAAAAGAATGACAATTATTAACGGACAATGGCCTAGGCCTAATCTATTCCAATTAGGGAGATCCAACGCTAAATTAAAAATCTTTAGCCCACAAATTGTTTATCACGATTTTCTAAAAAGTTTACCTGTGAAAAATGTCCGTAAAAATCAGTAAACATGTATAATAAACATGTTTGTTTAAATGTCACAGCCTTCCCTTGAGTGGGGTCAGATCGTCACCCTTGAAGCGACCTTGGTAACCCTTAGGTAATAGAAAACTTAATACATGAACGAGAAAGTTTAAGTATTTATAGCCTGGTATTACTTGAAGGCTGTTACGTGACGATCCTTATTATGGCTTTGAGCCTAAAACCGTGCTTGCTCCAAGCAACCTTCAGCTCTAACAAATGAGATGTCGCTGGATTTGTCTTGATGCAGAAAGTATCAGTCAGTCGTATCAGGGCAGTTCAGGCATCTGGCCAATTTGATACATTTTGATATGTAAAGCGAAAGTGTTTTGTTTGTTCTTCTTTCACGCAGTAAGGAAGCAACGGATCGACGTCATTTTTTGCATAAAAATAGTTTATGGGCCGGAGAGTAACATAGGCTACATTTTATCACGGAAAATTCACCGTTCCTTTTGGACAGAGCACAGTAGCGTAGCCGCGCGTAATAGCTAGTATTTTATTCTTTTGAGTTCCTATTACGTTCGTAATGTCACGAATCATTTTTCAATGAGCTCCCAAAACGCATGTTTCACGAAGCAACAATATTTAATATGAGCATGTAAAGTATTTCGTAGAGAAATCGGAAGCGTAGTTACTTTCATATAATATGTAGTTATCCAACGATTGCACACTTTAATTGTATTTGTTGAACAAAAGAAGTTTTTCACTTTATACTTTATAACTGGCAAATAATTTACTTGTTTTCTGCGGTTGAGACTAATTTATCAAGTTTTTTATGATTGTATGTAGTTAAGTTTTAAACCTTAAAACTCAAGACTCACTTCTTTCACACACCATTTTGTTTTTATGATTGTTTATTGCAAAAGTTCCGGTCTTTTAGATGTTCATAAACCATACGTTTAAATTGGTAATATATTAATACTTAAAAAAAAAGAATCGCCTCTTGTCATCAACTTTACGACTATGTTTGATTTGCCAAAAATAGCAGTGTTTTACCAATTTCTATGATTCCCGACTGAATTACATTAAACTGATTCTCTAGGCTTTACCAGTATCAAAACCTTCATAGTTTTTTTTTTTTTTTAGTTTACCTTGAAATCTAGCACTTTCATCTTGCACAAACATGTACAATCAAAAACTTTTAGAACATATTCAAAATACCCGTAAAACAACGGTTTCCTAAGAAAGCGGTTCCGTACAGTATAACAACCATCATGAATATCTGTCATTTTTACCAGTATTAAAAGAAAGAAAGAAAGAAAATACATTTATTTAGCACAGACTAAAAGGTGTGTGCCTTTTAGTCTGTGCTAAATAAATGTATTTTCTTTTACACAACATATTGTACTACAAGTAAAAACAAAATTAAAAAGAAAGAAAACTAATAAAAAGTACACAGTATAACAGTCGACAAAAAACGTTATATTTGGACAGCCGATATTGTGGGACCATTGTCCGCTTGGAAAAACAACACGTTTCGTTTTTTGAAAAAGGAACCGATTACCACAGAAAATAAAACCGTACATTGTATAAGACAATCGTGTAGAAGCGCTATAACACGTGTAAAAACACAGGTCGGTTACCTAACACTTAACAGTTACTAATTGGATAACTACGTGGTTTGATCTCTCAACGTTTATGCCAGTGAAACCGTTTTATATTTTATATAGATGTGACACGCCAAGGGTAGTCTATCTAGAGCAGTTCTTTGGTGAAACTGGAAATGTAGGTCGATGGGTTATTATTTTAATAAAATTTTGTGTGAAAGAGTTTGTTCTGTAAAGTACAACTAGCATTACTATTTTTCAAGACAAACAGCACCGGTTAAGAGTATTATGGCATCAACATAATCAGCCTCTAATGTTCCCACTGCTGGGACACAGGCCTCCTCTCTGTGAGACGGAGTGGGCCGTAATCCACCACGCGGGCCTCGTGCGGGTTGGTGGATGTCACATGTCTTCGAATTTTTGTCACTGCGCTCAGAGTATTATGGGTGTCGAAGAAATTACAAATACCTACATGAGAGATTTGAACTTTGTCTACCCCAGGCCAAACAAATCCATTGCGATGTTACAGGCCTGTAGACGTACACGACGGTAACCGTGTACTCAGTGCCGGATTAAGACTATTTGATGCCCTAAGCAATCCAAAGCTAAGAAAATGACGTATTTATTACAACGAGATAGATCATTACGTACCTTAGAATATGTACGAAAAACGAAAGAGATACGTGGAGTAGGTATTAAAAACTAAAGCATATTTTTTTGTTTTATTTATTTTAATGCGACTTGCGAGTTAAGCTTCGTACAGACAAGCGCGACGCGACAGCGCGGCGCGACACCGGCTATTGTTATACCGTGAAGTTTTCTTAGAAATTGTATTGTTCGAGTCGCGTCGCGCTGTCGCGTCGCGCTGGTCTGCACGAGCCTTTATACGGGCATTAAATTCGCGGACAATCGTTTTTTAGTTCAACGTTTTAGCATAATTATCTGCCTCTGTATATAATATTGATAAAGCATCTAGCCTTTCCTGCAGCATCCGTTATTTTTCTATTATTTTCATCAACCTCCCGCCGACAAAACGCGCGGGTTTTCAAACAGCCTTGTCTTTCTTTCAAGTGCTAGCAAATATTTTTCGGTGCTGTTTATGGTGCCCCCGAGACGTGATACCCTAAGTAATTGCTTCGTTTGCTTATGGGCTAATCCGGCACTGCGCGTACTGTCAGACGAGTTCTAAATGACTGCTTTTGAAAAACACAAAGTTAGATACCAAAACAATGTTAAAAGCGTTTATACAGAAAGTGGGCAATGTCGCAAATACCTGTCAAATATTTCGCTGTTTTCATTAATTTTGCGATATTACTGTATGGAAATAAGAAATATGGCTAACTAATGAACTAAAATATTTGTTTAGAAATTGAATAATTAATATCGTAGCATCAAATATTTAGTATTAGATGTAAAAAAAGTATTTGCAAACTTTCCAAATGCCTTTTTTACTACACATGAAACGGTTGCAACATCAAAATCGGTGTTATAATTGTTTCCATACAGTAATATTGCCAAATTAATCAAAACAGGTAAATATTCGACAGCTATTTGCGACGTTGCCAACTTTTTGAATGAACGCTTTTCGTTATTGACGAAAAAATTCCATTGCTTTGAATTTGTGTCATTCATTGTCTAGCTAGTCCAGTTCAGTTAAATATGAGACATGGATAATCGTTGACCAAACAATAACCCATTACAAGTGACGTCAAACTAAACTGCAGTTATGTCAAGTTTATCTGTTAACGACTTGTCATCACACGTGTGCGGAATCTCCTTAATTAACGTCTAGACGAGCTGAAGACTTGGCCAGTATAGGTTGATATTTGTGGAGACGCTTATCGCAAAGAAATTTCTAGTTTTTTAGTAGGTACCGTAGACCTTTGAAGTCTGGAAACAAGTCCTTAGTAGACGTTAAAAGTCTGTCAACCAGTCTTACCAAGGGGTATCGTGTTACCCAGTAACAGAGAGGCAGTCGCTCCATGTAAAATACTGGTATTCAGCTGCATCCGGTTAGACTGGAAGCCGACCCCAAAATAGTTGGCAAAAGGCTAGGCAAATTGATTGGGTAGACATACGTTATAGACAGAAGAGGAAGAAGAGTACGGAGGCTTTTATCCTTCAGTGAGACAACCCAGGCTAAATACATCCACATATATTAGATAATATTGGTTGGCCAACAAAAAGACGGCCCACCTGATGTTAAGAGGATACCAGAGTCATTGCAGATGCGTTACCATCTCTGAGATAAAGCTCTGAAATATCTCAAGTTCTTGTAATCACCTACACCAGCATACCATTCAAACTGGAACACAGCAAAATTACTTGATGGCAGAAATAGGCCTGGAAGTAGACCCTGAACGAGCTTCACCAGAAAGAACTCAACTACTAATATGCAAATGTCAAAAAAGCCAAATCCAGTACTTTTAAATGAACTTGGCAACTTTGCCGCGGGCCAAGATACGCTAGACACATCGTCAGTTCAATTATTTATAAGTTAGAAGTGACCGCGAAAGGCCGCAGGTTCAAAGTCGTTAAAATGAAGATATTCGTTTTTAAGTACTGGTTTTGCTGAATTGCTTCTCTTAACATTGGTATGTGAATTGAGCTGTTACTTGGAGACTTTGTGCATGGTGGTGATTAAAACGCGATATAGATCTGCAAGGTTACGATGTTTTTTTTTTTTTTAGTCCATCATGGAGGTTTTTATAAAATATTGGACACATATTTTTTCTTTATTTACGATATCTAAAGATTACGGCGATACATTGAGTTAAAATGTGCCATGACGTCACGACCCCCGCTCCGTTTTAACTAAGTAATTTTTTATTAATATGATAAAGCAAAAAAATACGTGTCTAATATTGTTTTATTATCTGACTGACGGACTAAACAGAATTTCTTTTTTTTACCCAAGCATCATCCGTATAGTAGTTCACATATATCACTTTTGCATATTAGAACATGACCGGTTTTAAGTGTTTCGGGGTTAAATACTCAGTTTTCTTTACCCTGTCTGAATTCATTCACTAGTTGTTTAGTATCTTCTTAGGATAGCAACTTTATCCTCGTTGTTGCAGCCATCTTCATCTCTCTCGTCGATAATATTTTTTTCAAAATCGTATTTCTTTTTACCTTTTACTTTTTTGCTTTTTATATAGGTACATGGATGGAGAGAAATGTACGAGTAAAACCTCACTTCTGGATGCCATATCTCAACTTCCCTTACCACTCGGTCGCGTTTCCTGCGTTTCACAATCGCAGCCTAACCTCAGTACCTCGACTGGCGACCGTCGCGGATTAGCATCGTTAGCCATTACCCATTCATTTTGACCGTCGACCTTGTGTTGCTGCAGTCTTGTCAAAAGCGTGACTTTATTGATGCAAAAACTCGTCGAATTCATAAGGTCTTATTACGACAAATCGTCTGCTTAGTCGTTAAACACCAAATTAGAAATGGCTACTTCTGTACCTACCTTGACGGGTGTTGCAGACTTCGAGTGAATACATATAGTCTGTTCGAAAAGTATCTGATGAAACTGTGAAAAAACCCTGTTTAGGTTAAATTCTTACGCAATCACTCTCCAAAGGGAATTTATTTTTATTTAGAAGGTTTCAATTTTATATCTCACCACTTTTTCCAACAATTATTGTTTAAATAACATTATTAAATAGTAATAGAATAATCATCGAACAAAATTGTGGTTATAAAATTAACAACAATTATTGTTAAATGACAAATAATTTTAAAGCGATTTAAAATTAGAATTTCCGTTTTAAGTACCTATTCAAATATAATCAAATGAGAGCACTCGATTTGTAAGTGGCACTACAAATTGGCATCCATAGGTACGTTTTCTGATCCATTTGCTTACATTTTCATCCGATACTTTTGATACGGACTATAGGCATCAGTACCGTTTAGTGGCATAATCAACAACAGTCAAGCGTAGTCTCTATGACGTGGTAGCTACTTAACATTCTTTCGATCGCTTCATTGACATCAATGCCGTTTCACTTTCTTAAAATACAAACACCTCAAACTTCAACATCGTTATTAATCTCTAATCGTCTAAAACATTTCCGATCAAAAGAGATTGAACAAAAACCTAATTACTCAAATGCATCAGATTCGTCGGCTGAGCTAGATGTACAAGGTCGTGCCCTCAAAACGCCACTCTCACTTTGTAGACAGACTGACGGATTGCTTCGTGGTTTTAAATACCAACGAAGTGCTGTAGTTCGATAGTGAAGACCGAAGTTTTCTTAAAGGAACAGAAAATACGAAAACAGCTCATATAGTAGTGAAGGATGAGCCAGTCAGCAAGGTCAGTAGCGGATATGCATCTGGACTGAGGGTCAATTATTTAGATAACAAGCTTCCTGTCCAGGATGAGATAAATAGGGAATCATCATTCTTGGAAGATTTGTTCTTAAAACGAGCGTTTATGTATCCGAATAAATTCCGTAAAATAACATAATTCCGGAATTTCATTAGAACATCGCGTCAGTTATTGTAAAAATCCCACTTCGTTTTGTTGGAAGATTTCGAACCAGACTTCTAAATACTCTAAGTTTGATTGGAAGCCTCTCTCGTCTTTTAAGGATCTAATTTCTTCTACAACATATACACGTTAATATTATGTTCTATCGACCCCAATCACTACACAGCACCAGAATATTTCGTTACTATGAGTCAGCACAGTTTTGCTTGTCGCAACATTGATTCCTCATGCATGCTGATGAGACAACATTGGAAGTTAGGTCATGTAGCTTGAGGATAATGGGCTCTTTAGCTCTGTATCTAGGTCAATAGTCTGGCTAATTTTGTTGGTCATCTGTGAGCTTAGTGTAAGTGAGGAAATAGTATCTAAAAAAAAATGGAGAATAACTCTCCATTTTTTATAATTATGCTTGAGCAGTGAATTTGCAAGTGCAGAAATCTTAGCAATATCCACTGGGTACTCAATCCATCATCACCATCATCCACAGACCGACTTCACGCACTGCTGAGCATAGGCCTCTCTTTTCTTGTCCAAATCCCTACGCTTCTATGCCAGCCTCATTCAAATTTGCTCGCGATGGCAACAATGTCATCCGCCAATCTCGCCGCCTACTCAAGTTGGGTCTCCCAAAATGCATGAGGAATATTAGTTACTACCGCGCTTAGCTTAAGGGTGGAAAACAGTTGTCAAATCGCGTTTCTTTTGTCTCATTCCTCTTTAGCGATAGCCACGGTTAGAAGGTGGTTTCTTTTTATCCGCCCAGGAAAATAGGAATTTGTGGGTGTCCAAATGCGGGAAGCAGAGAATCAGTCGTTGTGGCGGTCCTTGGGAGAAGCCTTAGTCAGTAGTAGATATTTTTATCTTATTATGAAAGGAAAATAGACAAGGTAGTCTAAGTTCTTTTCAATTCTCAGCCACAAAATCGTGAAATATGTAATACCCAGTAATTCTATGGTACAAAATATTTACCAATCATACTCGTATTTAGATCTTTGTAAGCAAGACAATGTATACGTACTTATTTCATATTCTCTATTGAGATCGAAAACAATAGAGGTACATTACAGATAGTCCGCCTGTCTGTTCCATGTATTTGAAACCAGTCAATTTAGTACCATTATATGCGCTTCGGAGAGAATATCGAAATAATAGGTTAAGGAAATGTTATGTCATTGCATTGTGTATATTTGTTGAAGTTAAAGTATGCAAAATTGAGTTTTAGATCTCTAAAAGCTGTTTGCTTAAATGATTTAGGAGGACCAAAATCTTTTAGTTCTCCGCCTGGTCCTGGGATCCCTAGGTCGGGCAAAGTGTCATTGGGTTTTTCTTTTTGGAATTCCTCAGTTGCAGCCCGGAGTCTGGATTTGTGACCGGTTGATGGCAATAGTCTCGCCCCCTATTACATGGGACTTAAACATCACTGGCAATATGTGGGTGTACTATAAGTGCACCTCTGCCCAACTCTTCGAGGAAACAAGGCGTGATGCTATGTTATTATGAGTTATGTCGGCCCAATTATCATCTTGGCCTTATTCCATTAGGGATTGGCGCATCATGTATGTTTCTTCCCTAGGAACATCTTCATCATCTATAATGCTCCGCGCAATAGGACCACCGACCAAAGCCACCGGTAGCCTAGAGACAAACAGTTCACATGCCTTTTCATAGGTTTTGTGTGCGACGTACTGCTGTAGCAGTACTCCGCATCGCAGCAGCAGGCGATAGTGACCGGTGGCTGTGGTCGGTGGCCCGTTTGCGCGGAGCCTTAGTCGTCATCTTAGAAGTCACCTCCTTTCTATCGATGTCATCATAAAATAAATACAAATAATTTATTGTGTAAATAGAAAGTCATGATTCACGCAATCCTTCCATCATTTCTTTGGACTCCCTTTATTTTAAGAGCTTATAGCCTCATTCACGCTCAAGACATGTTCTCATTCTCCAGTGTTCTCTGGCACCAAAATGAATTAAAACCTTTTTGTAAACTATATAAGGCCGTTCAACAATAAAAAGAACTTTATCAGATTTGATGTTATATTTAACATACATACGCAAAGCCTCTCACACAGTCGTGGGTATAATCTAGAGGTTAAAATCGCCATAATTTTTACCCGTACGGTCGAATGACCTCAAAAGCCATCGGTAATAACTATAGTTCTACTAAAACCATGGTGAATTTTAATGGTTACGTGTTTTGCTTCCGTGGTAGTCATTGCTGGGCTGAATTACCAAATATCGTCGTTGCATGGTGCGTGGCTGCGTGGCTGTAATTGATTTGGAGTATGTTTGATGTTATATGACATGTAACATAGGTATTAAATTGATGGTGGTGGTTAGTGGAGCTGTAGGTTTGAATTTCGAGTCTTAAAGATTCCGGAATATAGAGTAAACGAACTGGATAAATGCTAAGTTAAACTTTTACTCGTTAAAAATACAGTTTAGGCTTGCACCACAAATTAATAAAGGCGTTTATCGCTAAACGCATTTAAAACATCAACACACGTTGCCGTCAATTGTTTGAAGTTGAGAGACACAACAACATTGACATCAACATCAACAACAACAACATTGTGTTTAGACACATAGATAAAATAGTGTTTTGTGACGCAAACAAGCCTACATCCAAAGCAAATCCCAAAAATCAAACACGAAATTTTGTCTAGCGAGAAACCTATGAAATTGAAGAAAACAAACAACGACATACAATTGTATATTCAACAAAACTTTTCAAAACCACAACAGTAAAACAGTCTATATACTGCACCCGTAACTGACAACCACAGCATAAATGAATAGCCACAAGAAACCAGTTACTAAATCTGCACACATCTCCAGGAAGTGCCTATGAGCGAGCAAGGGCTGCGGTAATGTGGAACCGGTTGTACCGGTCTGCAGGTCAAGCGATCAGGCTGTGGCAAGTTTAACATGATTCGATGGACAGTATGGTCACATGTATGAGAGACTTGATACATACTGGAAGCGGTAAAAGGTATTGAAGGAGGTGAATTGTGATTTGTGATTTATTTTCGGAGTTATTTTTAAGGATATATTTTGGGGCGTTCTTTTGGAGGATGACTTCCGATTTTTATCTTATTTTCAGTGAATAATACGCCAAAGCTGGAAAGTTTTAGGAGTTCTTAGTAAAATAATAAAAGTAGCTTTGAAATGTAGATACTTAAAGGGTACTTGTTTTTATTCATCACTATCGTATTAGCACAAATTAATATGACTGACTGAACTGAAAAGATATAAAAATATATATGTACTCGTATATATCAAAAGTAATTTATTCAAATTAGACATCAGCACCTTTTGAACGTCAAAATTACATAAAATAGTCCCCCATATCGCTCGCCTTTCACCACTTCCTAGTGCTTTAGCGGGGAAGAATTGGCGCAACATACTCTCCAGTATTCGATTGCTCGGTCAGCAAGGTTGCTAGTGGATGGTTGAACATTAACTCACAAAAGAAAAACACAAATTCGTTTATCTGCTTGCTTCCTAAAGATCAGTGTGAAAAAGTGACTGGTTGCTAGACTTCGAATGTGACTTTATTTTCATTGGAACCTTTTATAATGAATCAGCTGATAATGCATTTCGTGTCAATTTCTTATCTTTCCGTGCAACTAACCTTTGTAAATTATTAATTGGATCTTGATAATCATTCGGATTGGTTTTTTTTTAAACAAAACATTCTATTTCGCCCGTTTCGTCGGCCGTTTCTCAAAAATGGACTTCTAAAAAGACTAGTAAGTACGGTTTCACCAAAAAAAAAAAAACGGTGTTTTTATAAAAATTGATTTTACTCCTTATTTTTTAGCACTTTGTTTTATACTATTTAAAACATACAAACTTGTATTTATTTTATTTTTAAAACATCTGACCTTCGCAGACGAAACAATTTTATAATTCGTACAAAGCAAGTTAAGCTTTGTCGGCGCATGATTCACGATAACGGTATAGAGACCGTCGGCTCTCACAGCGAAGTTTAAAAAGCATTTAACTTATATATGTAGGTATGTTTGTGTTTTAACCTCAAACGTAATGATTTGACGGCAATGCCCTGGCATGTTTTTTGAAAGGCTGATGATGGGCATGTGGCCCTGTATTGCTCAGAGAGCAAATCCCGTTTTATTAAGAACATTTGCATTCTACGTCTCAATCTGTAAAAAAATACCTCTAATTTACCAACATTTTTGACATTAATTGTCGTTGAAATAAGACTGCGCATGCGAATAGATTTACCTGCTGGTTATCCTTAGAAAAAAAAATACTGGACTTATACCTAAAGAAACTCTTGATTCAAAGTCGAAGTCAAATAATTTATTACAATTAGTCACAAAAAAAAAATGCGAAATGATCTTTTCGCAAGGAGAAGAATGGGCAAAAACTCCACCGTTACTCTTTTAAAATGTTTTACAATATTTTGTATGCATTATTTATGTTACGTTTCAGAATGTTGTCAAGCCATAAGAACAAAACCGACTACCCACCGGATTTGCCTAGTCATCAATAACCATTCCAGCCGAAAGACGTGCCTGAACATAAGATTTAGATCAGCTGGTATATTCTGTAAAAATCTCACCTTGACAACTAAGGTGAAGTGAGCTATAAGTATGCCTTCCGATGCTAGGAATTGACACTATTGACAGCTCACTTCACCTAAGTTTTCACGGTGAGATTTTTACAGAATAGATCGACTGGACCATGCCTGAGCGATATTAGCTTCTACAATATAAGTTGCAGCATCAATATTTACATGGCCTACAGATAATATGGGTCAGTCACAAATTCACAATACGGATGGAAAATTAGCATAGCGTAAGTTCATCAGTGGAAGCCTGCTTGATACGTGGGAAATCACCCAGCTATATCAACTGTAATCAGTGACTAACTAATTAATATTATCGTGTGATGATGAAAGTATTTTCATGTTTAGCGGCATTATACTGTGTTATTGACTTTTACGCCATGACTCATATATTACTCATATTGGTAACAAACACTTATCGAGCTAACTATTAAAGTGTATTTAAATAGTGGTTATCTATTGATCGAACGATTACCCACTTATGATGGATTCAAGTTATACCTACTAGATCCGTATTGATGACAGTATTTTCCATGAAGAATTACTATGTAACAGAATAGTTCTGAGAGATGGTATGACGGTAGAAGTAAACAGCCATGATTTACAAAGCTTAGCTGATAAGAACAGAATAAGACTCACACAGCCTACAGAAGCATGGCGCAAAAGAAGACCAGAATAATACTCACACAGACTAGGTAAGCAGTGCGCAAAAGGGAGTAGGCCCATTCTCAGCGGTGAGTAGAACAAGGCTGCCAATGGTGATGATGACTAGCATGCTGCACCAGTGCATCCCGATTATTATAGGAGAATACTTAATACCCCCAATATCCACTTACAAAATAGTCCTGCTGATATTTGCTACCGGCTTGCACTGTGCAAACATTGACAGCATGAAGCCAGTTTATCAACTTAAAACAACTTCCAACAGTCATTTTGACCTATGAAACGTTGGTAAGACAAAGAAAAGACATTGAGTCAGACTGGCCCGTATACAAAAGAACGTAGAGGAGAAAGAAAACGTGGATATTGTAGGTAAGAACATTATGTGAATGTGGTTTTCTACCTTATGGTCTTCTCACTAGACAGATAGAAACATATGTTTGGACGCACGCCGAGGTCTGACCCTCCCAAGGTCTGGCAGCAGCGGGCATGGCTGAATCTGAAGATCGATCTCTGTATGCATTCAACCACAAGCCACAATCTATTGATCTTATCATGGCAAATATTTATTGCCTCGTTATTCTAAAGAAACTATTAATTATTTTTAATTAATTATTTCCCGATAGCCATCTTAGCACGGTTAATTGTATAGTAAAGGAGCCTGGAGCTTGGTGAGCCTGTTGTGAGTTTGATACCCACTCGTTGCAAAACTGAAGAACCAACATATTTAGCTACGTTGTAGGATTAGTAAGGCATGGTTATAAACCGGACTAGGGGCTGACCAAAAGAACGACATGGATTGATGGATTGTGATAAAGATGATAATATATATGGCTGGAAAGGGGGTTGACCACTGAGATGACGCGTGATAGATATTTACGGAAGAAGAAGACATGAACCGCTGACGCTAACCCCAAATTTATTCGTAAGGGCAGGATGAGAATAATGCTTTTAATATCTTGGAAAATAAAGAAAGAAAAGAAAAAAAATATCGAGGTTTAGGAAATCAGGACTGATCTCATGATTCTCTTATCATATAGTACGTCAGTTAACTTTTCTAGTCCATATTACAATTATCATCTTGCTAGTTACAGCTAAACGCACTCAGTTACCAACAGATTAGCATCTCCGAAGCTAACACAGTTAAATCATTATCAGCTACTTATCCAGGTTAAACCATACAATAGCTGTCTAGACGCGCTCGATTCGGCAAACTTATTGACCTGGTTATTGTGAACAATGACTTCAGTTGTCAGTTTCGCGTATAAACGGTCATTGTTGGCATAGTAGGTTAGTTTTGGCATTTAGAGCGAAAACGCGGAGTTAAATTTTTGCCCGGGATCTTTGGTACCATCTACCATTGTAGGTAATTCTTTACTTTGCCTACCAAGGTATTTTTACCAGAGTACTGAGATATCATGTAGTACAAGATCGACAGTTTGTATGAGCTGCTTCACAAAAACGTCTACTCCGTAGTAGGTAGGTACCAAATCATTGTTAAGAGAATAGCGATTTCAGCATTAAATCTTTACCTACCAAGGTTTTTCAAATTAGCGGGGTGATTTTAGTAAATCCTAATTTCCTAACTATCCTATCCTATTAGTATATCCTACTATACAGGGTGGCAGGGACATACAAAAAAAATCTGCTGTTTCATAGAAAAGTGCAATACAAGCGGTCAAAATGTATGGAACAGCGGATGTTTTTTTAAATAAACGATAAAAATTTCAACGGTTTAGAATCATGTACTGAATCCATGGTATCCGCTTTCTCGTCGATGTCCCTGCCACCCTGTATATAATATTATAAGTGTGAAAGTTTGTATGTTTGTTACTCAATCACGCAAAAACGGTTGAACAGATTTCGATGAAATCTGGCATATGGGTATACCATGACCTGGATGCCACGGGATCAAGACTTATGCGGATGAAACCGCGGAGCGCAGCTAGTACATAATATATCTACTAATTCTATTGGCTATTAGCAAAGTAGGAACATTAACAATTCCCAATCCACCAGCACGGGTGGCATCCCCAAAACCCATAACCACAAGAAAAGACAGTCCGTAATTTAATCATCAATCTTTACCGACCGAAAGGTAGCAAAAACTAACAATAGGTGACTTTAAAGTTAAGCAGATACTCCTAGAACAAAAACGTTATTATAGGCCGGTTAGAACGATCTGAAGATGACCATATATGGTGGATCTATATTTAATTTTAAAAGAGTAACCGTGGAGTTTCTTGCCGGCTCATCTTCATAGGAAACGACCAATTGGAACCGTGCACCTAGCTTCTGACGTTTCTTATGTGTCCTTGTAGGTTTGTTTTTTTTTTTTTTTTTCATAGGTTCCATCGAAGAAGTTCATATCTAACCACCGTAAGGACAATTCTTGCTTGCAGCGCTCGGCTGCTATAAAGCCGGGCCAGTAACAGATGTGGTTATCGTGTTCACGGGATTTTGTTTTGAAACTGGTTAGATATGAACTTCTTCGATGGTACATTAGGTACATATTTCACTGATCGAGTGTTGGCATGAGTACTATGCTATGACGCACTCGTTATAGCCGTTAAGAGGTTAACGAGAAAATAATTACTTAATGTTTCTAATATTACTGTGTTGGGAATACTTTCATATCCAATGCAAACATATATCTATCTGGTTCTTAACAAATTATTAATCAACCGTGATAGCTACTGAAATTACGGATTTTCAGTATGTCGCCCTTTTAATCCCGCGATAGCTACTGAAATTACGGGTTTTCAGTATGTCGCCCTTTTAATTCGTTGAAACGTAACTAAAAGTTGTATCTAGATATACACGGCAGTGTGTCAAGCCAAGTTCGGAGAAGAAAAGGGTGGCACCAAGACTACCTTCGAAAGCCAATTTGAGTAGTCTCTAGTTTTATAATGTTTCTAACATAATGTAAAAAAAAAAACATGTTTTTATCTAATCAATAGGGATGTTGACAATTCTTTTTGTCCACCAATAAAAAAAAAATGTTTACGTTATCAAAAGATTGAGGCTATACATTCAGCCACATTTTAGCTGAATGTATTTCAGCTAAAATGTGGCATGACGTCACTCTCTGGTAGATTTTATACAAAATTATGACGTAGCGAGCCTCCACTCCCCAACTTTAATGCGTTTTAACTAAATCATTTTTTATTTAAATGATAAAGCAAAAGATACGTGTCTTATATTTTTTTATTATCTGACTGACGGACTGAAAAGTTTCTTTTTTTCGCAGTCCACATCCCTATTCATGATATATGACCTACCTACCTTATCCGCATTTTCCACGTCAAACAATCATAACTATAATAAACGATGGATGAAAATTGACTCGCACAAGTAAAACGTGCTCAAATCATAAAAATAATTAATCGTGACTGTTCTGCCATTTGGAAAAAAATGTTCATAGTCGGACTCATAAGACTGATTATCTTATTCTAATAAATAATATCGATAATTGAGTAGTACTTCATGATCGCGGTTTGCGTCAAGCACGGTTTGCATTGAATTAACTATAACTACCTGTATATTTCCCTGCAAACGTTTTAATGTTAACTTTTTATCAAACCAACTCTTCTGAGTTGGTAAAAATAAACTAGTAACATGATTATAAATAGGTATAGCACAAAAAAATAAATTACTTAGATTTAATAAAAAACATTATCCCACAAAAATAAAAACAGAAAGGCTTACTCGCAAAAATAGAAACGCCTGTATAGGATTTCAGGAATGTTATTTTTTTCATGGAATAGCTTTTTTCGTAATATTGGTGAATTTATTTATTTAAAAACACATACAACTATCATCACAGGCTTACCTAATACAATAGTGTAGTTATAGTTATAATAGCTTACAGAGATTAGACTTAAAAATTATATTATTACTAGCTATGATGTTATGATGTCATCATACTTTAATTAGATCGAAAATGTCCTGTCAACCTAATCTGGACGCACTGTAGTGCAGCGCAAAGTTTGGCTACTTGCCTACTTTCTACAAAAAGGGAGTTCACGTGGAAAATAATCTAGTTGTCGTCCAATAGCATTATTAATTCTATTGTTTTAGATTTATTACAACAATACCTATACAATTTAAACCATATTTTTATTTTATTGTCGTATTTATCGTAACGTTTATGATCATAATCATTGCCAGCCAATACGATTTCCAAACTAAAACACAATTTCAAACAAAATGCACAAAGTATTGACTAAAGGAAAATCGACTGCTCAAAAAGAGGTTTGATATTATTTAAAGTAGGTAACAGTTTAGTAAATAATATTGTTAGGTATGAAAATAAGTAGGTTCATTATGAAGCCTTATTTACCAACTTAAATGCATATCCACGCGTTTTTTAGTATTGAATAAGTAAAAGTTTTGGCTAACGAAACCAGCAGGTTCTTACGAAAATGCCCGATTTTTGTCGATCCAACGAGAATTCCGCTGACAATACGTGATTGCTAATTGTTTATAACAAAAAAGTTATAACGACTTCTGGTAACTGCTAAATGGTAATTAATCGATAATTTGCATAATTTTTTGTACCTACTTATTAACATGTTGCAATCGTGGTCATCAATCAACAAGAGACTTGAATAATCAAAACTGCCATTTTCAAAATATTTTCATACAAGCATAAATCGTAAAGTTCGAGAATAAGAAGATGAGAGTAACAAAAAACTTATTCAACAAAATGAAAGTGATCCAATAACACCAAAAAATTCACTTCAATACATTAACAACGTCAGTAAATGAAAGGACATAAACAAAGAGTATAAATTGCACAATTTTAACAACCGCACACCGGCCAGTCTTTCTAAAAAATAGAACAACCACAACAAAAACATAATTAAACCGTATCTAGATCGAATTAAAGTTTAAAATCGATTGTGGGTTATGTTGAACGACCGCAAAAATATCAGTGCACATCGCGTGCCTGAATCAGTAACAAATAGTGAAATTGATTGACTCACCTCAACTTTTTTGGAGTACTCTTCCGTCACGCGCTCCTGTTCTTTCTCGAGCTCCTTGTTCTTGTCCAGAAGGGCCTTCCCTAACTCTGCGGCCAGCAGTAGGTCCGACTCCTTCTGCTGGAGTTGGGACCACAGGTCCTGCTCTTGACCCGCGTCCATCGTACCTGTCGTTTGCCTTGTCGCCGACATTTCTCTGACATACGCTTCTAAATCCTCAATAAAATGTTCGTCTGAAAAACTGAGTGGCACAGGAGTCTTCCTCGTGCCACTTTTACTTCTACTACGTCTGTGCTTGTTAATAGGTGTTGATGTTCTTATGTCTCCGTTACCAACAAATTCAGTTTCGTCTGTTATAAAGTTAGGTGACTTGTTGGGATCCGGTGGTTCTGGTTCAGTGTTGTGTTTTCTACTTCTACTAATATTTGCACTAACTTCACCGGCCATTTAATCGGACGAGTCTATTCAACAATTAGTGGAACTAACTTTGCACTATTTTGGTGTAGTTGTTCTTTTTGAATATTTTGTCGATCGCCTGTTGGAACTTGACAGTTTTGGGTAGTTTTATTTTGAATATGCTCTTGTTTATGTCGAAATCCTTTTTTAATGCCATTATAACAATTGGTGTATCACAATAGTAACATTTCCGGCTCACTGGCACTCACAACACTGCACTGTTATGTCGATACACTCGCGGCAAGGCACGGCACAGATGTTGCCTCGACAACGGAGCGGACACAACAGAATGCCTGCGAAACCTTCGAGGTAGAACAGCCCGCGACGGCCATAGATTATGAGAGCGGTGAGAGATGGAAGTAGGTAGAAAACAAAATCTTAACACATTTTATTGTAGTTTACTTAGCGAATGATATAACTAGCCAAGTAAGTGAATCGGAAAGGAATTGTTTTTGACAAGAAGTTAAATTTAAAAAAAGTATGTTTGGGACATCAAATTAAAGGGACCCGTAAAATGATCATTTGTCTCGGTCTACCCTACCCGTGAGCATAGGGTGATCATGATGACGGCGCTTGCAATACCTAGTGCCTAGGAAACTAAACTAGAAAATTTGCGGTGTTTAGTGACAGTTAAAATATATATTTATTTTATTTAAACTAACACCATAATATATTTTTTTCTTTTTTATACAATTAAAATGAATTTAAAATGTAAGTAATAAAGGAAATAATAAAAAATATCGTTTATTTCAGGCACTGGCACCCATAAAAGTAAGTTAAAATTGTTAATTCAAATTAAAAATAGTAAGTACCTAAGTCAAACAAGTGATTAATTCAATTAATCACTAATCATCAGTAGTTTTTTAGTCATTAATTATAAAGTCATTTGTTACAACTAATCATAAATGCAATTAGTGATGATGATAGATATGACTAAAACAATTTAGAAGCATATAATCTATCTAACAGAAATGCCAACTACTTTATATTATTTGATACCTAACAATGTTAGCTTTTTTCATAGATAACGATGGAAAGCTGAAATAAATGTTAAATCTGAACATGTATAGATAATCATAAACTCATGTCTTCTAAAAATGCCAAATCTTAGGATGTCTTCTAACTCCTAACAACAAGTTTGAGATTAATCAAAATACACTGCATTCCTTACCAGTTTCATTACAAAGAAGGTTAAAAACCGTCCGCGTATGTAGAAACAACACTATCACGTAAAAACCTCTCCCTAATCTAATCTTTGGTGTAAATCAACACGTGCGTCAGAGCGAGACGCCAACAGAAAGGTAACGTCAAACTCCCACGCCAGATAAGGACAGCTATACATCATCAAGGTGATATACAAAGAGAGTGGTCAAACAAAATGTCGAAACATTTATTTTTATTGTTAGTAAACGTCAGGAAATGATCTCATAGTGATCCTATAAAATTCGCATCTAAATTAAACCAGTATTTTTTTTTTCGTATAAAGTTTGCCTTGAATTTATGTATTGAGTAGCTCTGAGAAAAATATGCCCGCAGATTAAGTTTCTTAAGCACCCATATAAAATTAATTCTGTCGTAAAAAAGGATGTATTTCCGTTACACCTTGATTCTTTTAAGAAGATTTAGACTAAATAAGTATTTGTAAATATTTACATTGATTTTATTTTTGCTGAACTTGTCGATGCACTTCCGTGCATCCTAGATGTTATTTTTTACCGGAGTGTCCCAAAATGAGTGTACTACACTTCCGACTTCAAACCGTGAATAATTTATTTAGCTTTAATTTAATAGAAAACCGCATCGTTAGTGTAGTTATCGCAAGTGCACCTGCTAAGCGTGGAGTAATGTAATCACCAGGTTAAGCAGTGTTTTTGAGTATTTCTATCAGGAATTTCTCAGTAGCAGCCCGGAGTCTTTATATTAGTGCCCCGGACTCAAATATGTTACTATAGTTTGACCGGGACCGTTGTTCCGTGCCTCAGGTATGCACGCGGCAGGGAGAGGCAAAATGCGCCCCCTCGCGCCCCTAGTCGCCGCAGGAGACGCCCCGGGCGTCGGGAGTCGCGAGCCGACTTCCGGCCACCGTAGGCGCGGGCTTGCGGACGGTGAGCAATGGGTAGCTCGCCGTCCGATAGGGACCAGGCCCGGGTCGACGGCGCGTTGTGTTCCACGCGCGCCTCAAAGAGATGTCAGCACCAACTGACGGGGTCCGGAAGGGCCAAAGCCTGCCGGGGTCGCGGGTTTGTCTGAAAGGGATATCGCGACCTCGGCACACAGGCAACGGAAGGAACACGGGTGGGTTTTAGTCAGTAAAAGTCTGACACGCCCTCCCGCTCCACCCAGAGCGGGAGAAGTTATTTGATAATTTCACATCCAAAAAAAAAAAAAAAAAAAAAAAAAAAAGGTATGCACGCGGCAAAACGGGGGGCAGTGCAAGCTGCTCTTTCGTCAACGCTCACGGGCCTCCCGCCGCTCATTCGTCAATGCCACCCCCCTCCTCGCTGCGCATTCCTAAGTCGCGCAACAGCGGTCTTGGTCAAACTATACCGATTTGTGGCTGTAGGTAACTACTATAAAAGATTCATCTCTGCCTTCCCTTCGCCGTAAACAGCCGTGAGGATATGTTATACAAAATATCAACATAGTTTTTCACTCCGTAACCGAGCGACAATATCGATCCAACGCCACTGAAATTCAGCTGAACAAACAATCGTCAGTGTGTTATTCAATTATTCACAATTCATAAAATAGTTTTATAGAAAAAATTAAATAAAAATGGCCGCTTTGATAGCACCTGTTGATGATATGGAAATGGAGAAGATTGCGGAGGATGAACTGTCCAAGTTACAGAGACAGGTAATTTTTTCCACCTTCAGTTTTTTATTGGTTAAGAAATTTGGACGAAGTAACTGCAATGGCCATTTAAAATACTGGTATTCAGCTGCATCCGATAAGACTAGAAGTCGACCTAAACATAGTTGGAAAAAGGCTGATGATAATGGAGAAGAAATTTGGACAAGGTAAGATAAGGAAGACTGTGTAAAACACTATGTGGAAATAACAGACGGGAAGAAAAAGGGTAAGCAGGCGGGCCATCTGTAACAGCTGCCTATAAACATCTACAATGCTAGAGGAATCATAGGTGCTTTTTCAATTGTCACTTAAGTAGGAGACAAAACTGATATTTTTCAGGTGCCTATAATTTATTTATTTAATACTACAGAGGCGGACTTAATGCCATAGGCATTTTCTACCAGTCAACCTTTGGGTGATGGAGAGACAAACAGTGGTAGGTGCAATTACGAAAAATTGAGGAATAAAAAAAAAAAACTTAATTAATATATAAAGATACACATATACCTATTACAAACAATAAACATAATATACACTCGAGAGCAATGAATCCGGGTCACTTAAAGAATGTTAAAAATCTCGGAAACTAAAAATGATAGGTTAATGCAATAAATTGTATTTAATAGACAATGTAATACTCCTTAAATGAAAGTAAAAAAAATATGAGTCACCATACATTTTATTAACACAAAATTACATAAAGAAAAAAACTGCTGTTCTCTCCTTAAAACAAAAATAGGAAACATGAAATTTTTGAACTTTATTACGATTTTCTTGAATTTTAATACTTCGTATTGCCTCCTCGTGCTTCCATTACTGCGTTTACGCGGTTTGGCATGCTGTACACCAAGTTCCTTATACGATTTTGGGGAATATTCTCCCATTCCTCTGTGAGAGCAATTTTGAGCTCACGAAGCGTGATTGGGGGAGGGTTTCGTTGTTTTACGCATCTGCCTAGCTCGTCCCAAGCATGCTCTATCGGGTTGATATCCGGGCTGCGCGCTGGCGACTCCATACGAGTAATGTTCATCTCTTGAAGGTAGTCATTCACAATCCTACCTGTATGAGGTCGGGCATTGTCATGCATAAATATAGCATCCTCACCTAAATTGACCATAAATGGACCAACGTGATCATTGAGGATTTCTTCCACATATCTTACGCTAGTTAAAGAGCCGTTTTCTATGATCACCAGCTCTGTGCGACTTTCAGAAGAAATTCAGGCCCACACAAGTACAGACCCACCACCGTAGGCTACTTTTTCTTCGATGCATGCTTGCTTGAATCTTTCCCCTGGTCTTCGATACACTCTGTGTCTTCCATCGTGCTTGTAGAGCATAAATTTTGATTCGTCGGAGAACATAACTTTTGACCAATCTTCAATACTCCAATTTACGTGGCTCTGGGCATATCTTAGTCTTAAAATACGATGCCCACGCTCCAGTTTAGGGCCGTTTGCAGGTCTAAGGGGTTTTAAGTTAGATTCAGCAAGCCGACGTCTTACTGTCCATGCACTTGGGTTACTTCCTCCGAGGCGTCGAAACTGATTTGTGAGTTCAGTTCCTGTGAGAAAGCGATTTCGAAGCATGGTGTTCACCAAGTATCGGTCTTCTCGTGCTGTGGTACACCTGGTTCTGCCCGTTCCTGGTCTGCGTAGGTTAGAACCAGTTTCTTCGTAACGTCGGAGAACTCTTTGTACTGTTGACAGCGACACACCGACAGTCCTGGCTGTATCACGCTGACTCCGGCCGGTTTCCAGCATTGTAAGTATTCTGGTGCATTCTTCAGGCGTAAGCGACATAATTTCAGCTTGAATAATGAATATAGAGCACTATCAACATGGTTTATGTACCCACATAAATGACAGATTACAAACAAAAGCAAAACCAAATGCTGTAATTTCGTAGTTCCATCTTCGAAAGTGGCCCTTTTTCAAATTTGATTTTTTTATGATATAACTTTACAATAACTAAGAAGTTTTAATACCTTCATTTAAGGAGTATTACATTGTCTATTAAATACAATTTATTGCATTAACCTAGCATTTTTAGTTTCCGAGATTTTTAGGATTCTTTAAGTGACCCGGATTCATTGCTCTCGAGTGTATATGTCTGATTATATATAAATATAAGCACAAATAAATATAATAACACTGATAACCACGTTTCCATTACGAGGTTTAGGATAGCTGGTCTAGATTTGTCGCCGGTAAATTCAAATTCAAATTCTTTATTGCGAACAAAGTGTACAGAATTTTGAAGATGTTAACAATAGTAATTTCTTAGAATTTAGTTGCCTGTTAAAGCATTGCAATTTAAATGGTTATAACTAAAAAAATAAAATATACATATATAGCTATAGGAGGCGAATTTACTAGCAGTCAGGCACCCATGACCGTGTAATAGCCAATAGGTGTCAGTACAATTTTTTTTCTAGGAGTTACCTAACCGACGAACTTTTTCATCGGTTACTAAAAAAAAACAACTGTTCCATACATTTTGATCGCGTAGGTATTACACTTTTTTATGAAACAGCTGTTTTTTTTTAATAACCAACGAAAAATTTCAACGCTGGAGGTTCAGAATCAAGTACTGAATCCATGGTAACAACAGGCTTCGCGTCGATCTCCCATGCCATCCTGTATAGATACCTAGACAAAAAATGGTATTGGTTATTACACGGTCATGGGTGCCTGACTGCTAGTAAACTCGCCTCCTATATCTATTGTCATGGGACTTTCCTATGAATAACGTAACTGGCGCAATGGGGTTATATCCTTCGCCTACAAATTCAGGCGTCATGATGTCAAGTATTGTTCACAGTTCAGGGTCATGGAAATAGACCGAGCGACAGTGCTGACCAGTGTGCAACCGACCCTCAGGATGCAGAAGAACATCATCAACACTCTCAATCAGGACCTGGAGAAGATCATGATGGAACTTAAGGTAACACTTACGAATAATCTGTTATATCCCCAAAGCATAATAATATTACATGTTACAAATAAATTATGTGTCTTTGTTAGCTGTTAATTTTTTGCGGTGTCACCGTGAACTGTTTTTATCATAGAAATATAAATAAAGATAGCTCAAAGCTTTGGACCCTGAGGGAAGACAAGGTATAGGTACAGTATTCTTAAATCATCTTTCTTTTCGTGTGGTTAGTGACTAACTGGTGTCAGAGTTTCAAAGCCGCCCATAGGCCTCTGACTTGGCTTCACATGCCGTCGAGAAATATCTCTCAGGCATGCCGGTTTCCTCACGATGTTTTCCTTCACCGTTTTTGAAGCAAGTGATAATTATACAATACGCACATTAATCCGAAAAGTCAGAGGCGCATTCTTAAATGAAACCCTGGGTCGTCAAATCCAAACAACCCTTTCCACGTGGACGAGTTCGCGGGCAAAAATCTATATAGTTTCTTTATATTTTAGAGAGGCTTCAGAACAACACAGACAACAGACTACGGCCCACAGAAGGGTAACAGATGTTACAGTACCTATAGGTAATAGGTATCTATGTAGATACAATGTCACCCATAGGCATGTGCCCGCTCGTATTTTTCTGAATAATATTCATTACAAATTATCGAAAATTAACTTAAAAAGGGGGGGTCTATCTTTATTTTTTTCATTTTTTCTTATTTAATTTTTTTTCAATATTCCGCTATGATTCTATGGACTTACACTCATGTTTTTTAAAATAAATACTGTTTTTTTTTTCGAAAAAAATGTCTTCACCTCCGTTTTTTTTTCATAGTCGACTAATTTTATAAAAAAATGTTAGTTAATCCGATAAATTAACTCATAACTTTTAGAAGGCTTTTAAAAGGGAGATATGGGAAACGCTACTAAAAAAATTACAAATTGAATAACATGAAAATATTAAAGATAATTGAAGTTAATTTTCCATAATTTTTCATGAATATTCTGAAAAATACGTGCGGGCACATGCCCAATTGCCCATGGGCGACATTGAATAAACTAGCTCAGATAACGAAGTAGGATATTTTTGAGTCTATAAAATAACCTCAAGCTCATCACGGTGACATCTAAATAACAAATTGTAGGTTAACGAAAATGCGGCCTATATAAAGTAGGTACCTATACCTGGTGATTGGTGCTATACCTAGTTCTAGGTATGGAAGAATTATTTCCGAAGAATAGCAAAACTTACTCGCCCAATTTATGATCTCAACAGTTCACCAGAAGCACCTCCAACCTCATGGAAGGCGCCAGAAGTCGAGAGAAGCTGATAGCTCTCCTAAAAGACCACGAGAAGTACTCAACAGAAGTGCGGGAGCACCGAGAGAATATCAAGGAGCTGGACTTCTTGCTTAAACAAGTGCAGAAGGAGATCAAGTCATTGAGGACAAAAGTCACCGGGTTTGAAATCGTAATTATTTGTTTTACTTTCGTTTTAATTAGGTAGATATTCATTTTTGAACAAAAATTGCTTTCTTCAATAACTGATGGGTGCGTACGGACTTAAGTAACGGACATTGCAGATACGAAAGTATATTCAATAATCAGCAGTACGCTCCCGGCAGCTTAAGAACTGTTCCACCTTCCGACTCTTACGGCTTCATCGTCGAAGCCGTAAGAGTGGGAAGGTGGATGTCACAGTCACAGCAGACCTTAAGAATGCATTAAATAATCACATATATGCATATAATTTCCCCTGAACATAAAAGGTATCATATTGTATCCTTCAAGTAAAACGCAGCAATCAAAATCAATATATTGCCACCATGTTAGGTATGGTATTAACTAACATGGTGGCAGTATAAATATGGTGGATTTACCTACTTTCCCAGGCGATTTTTTTATCGAATAAACGCGTTCGTGCAATATAGTCTGTTTTTTAATCTCGTAGACTAATTTGACAGGTGCAAATGTCAAACTTCAAATTGAAAAAAGAAACAAAAATCACTTGAAGTGTCAAATTAGTCGACGAGGTTAAAAAACAGACTAAGTATATTGCACGAACACGTTTATTAAAACAACAAAAATTAGAAATGTCAAATTACTACTTTATCTACTCATTTCTAATGATAGTAATTTTTTCTTTCACACCAGGCCTACGCTAACGTGCTGACCGGTCAGACGCTGCTCAGTCAGCTAGAGAACCGACTGGACACAGCAATGAAAAAGTTCAACACAGTGAACAGCGAAAACTACTCCATGAGGCTTGAGATCGACCGGCTGCTGAGGGATCGGTAACTATCAGGAATAGTAACTTGTTCAGGACTTGCAGTAAAGAAAGGTCATCATTGGGCACAAGTTCATCTTTGGATTAAGGTATGATTTCGATCCCCGCTGACACTGCTGCTCGAAGAACACTATAATGTGCTGCCACAGCAGTTCTGCCGTGTCATTACTTGTCCCCATACATTTTCTATGGGTTTATATGAGACTAGCTGTGCCCCGCGGTTTCACCCGCATAAGTCTCGATTCCGTGGGAATATCAACATAAAAAGTCCTATATCTAATCCAGGTTGTGGTCTACCTATGTGCCAAATTTCATCCAAATCTGTTCAGCCGTTTTAGCGTGAAAGCGTAACAAACAAATAAACAACGTGTTTCTGGGACAAATAAACTATATTTCTTTCTTTCTTTTTACATTTAATATTTTTAAATATGTAATGTAGGTTTACAGACCTAAATATACTTTTTGATGATAGGAATAAGTGGTCCAGTCAATAGGGATGAAGACAAAAATATTTTTTAGTCCGTCATGGAGATTATTAAAAAATATTGGATACGTATTTTTTCTTTTTTTTCGTAATCTAAAGGTAACGGCGATTGAGATATTGAGTTAAAATGTGCCATGAAATCACGATGATGTAGATTTTATACTTGTGACGTAGCGCCCCCACTCCCCAACTTAAAATGCGTTTTATCTAAGTATTTTTTAATTAAAATGATAAAGCAAAAAGTATGTGTCTAATATAATTTTTTGTTTGACTGATGGACTAATTATAATTTCTTTTTTTTACCTAGGCATCATCCCTATTGCAGTAATACAACAGCCGGTCGATTCTGTAAAAATATCACCGTGAAACTTAGGTGAAGTGAGCGTGAAGTGAGCTGTCAATAGTGCTAATCCCTAGCATCCTGCCGGTCGATTCGTGACAGTGACAGCTCACTTCACCTAAGTTTCACGTTGATATTTTTACAGAATCGACCGACTGGTGGGGTTAAAACTTTGCTAGTCATTCTAACGCTAACGTTATTAAAATATTTACACTTTACAATATTTTCAAAAACATGTATGAACAAAATTCAACATCGTGGATGGAATAGATAGGCCCTGGTTAAAAAGCGTGGCGATACCAAAGATGATTACAGATGGTTCACTCCACAAAATCATTTAAATAAAAAGCGACTCTTGCGACGACACAATAAAGTGCAATTCAGGTCGCACAGCGCTAATACACAGTTATATTCACCTAGAAGTTGCCTCTCTTTCTATCGCGTAACTCTTACATCTTCTGACTACGTTATGCTCTCACTGAATTGGCCCAACAAGCCAAGCCCGCCGCCTACTTGTAGCTTCATACCTAAAATGCGAGTATCATCTGTGGCGTAGGTACGTAAAGTTCTGAATTGGGATCGTCTTGATAGACCGCACGCTCTGTTTCATAATAAATTGGATTCACTTGTTTTGTTTCGCAATCTGATTGGGTCGATAAGATCGTCAGGATAAGAACGTAATGTATAATTTAATGGACTACAAAGGGATTGTTGCATTCTATGTCCTAGTAATTACTACTTACGCTTTATCCACCAATTCACAATTCTCACTGCCTACATCAAGTTCCGGTTAATTTGTCTGCCATATAATAGGGATGATGCCTGGGTAAAAAAATGAAATTATAATTAATCCGCCAGTCAGATAATAAAAAAATATTAGACACGTATTTTTTGCTTTATCATACTAATAAAAAATTACTTAGATAAAACGCATTTTAAGTTGGGGAGTGGGGGTCGCTACGTCACTAGTATTTTTTATAAAGTCTACCTACTCGTGACGTCATGGCACTTTTTACCTCAATGTATCGCCGTATCGTCGTATCTTTAGATTAGGTACGTAAAATAAGAAAAAATAAGTGTCCAGTATTTTTTTATAGTCTCAAAGTAGGACTAAAAACAAATTTTAGTCGTCTTCCCTATTACATTATAACCAGTTGTCCTAAATTCTCATTACCTTTTATATGAAGTCAAGATGTGTCAGGACTTGGGGCACCCCGGCTCGGACAGGTTAGATTCGAAGGGGATGGTATCTAGTGAGCGAGCGAACAAAGAAGTCTCAGGCTCGCTAGGCTCGCTCTTCGCGAAGCGTTCTACATGAAGACATGTAGAACGCAAAAATTCGAAGTTTCTCACACGCGGTCCATAAAGTACAGTGGAGCCAATATTTACGTTGTTAACGAAAAAAAAAATATTTTATTTAAAAAAAAATGCGTCTCCGGTAATAAGATTTTGTTGGGAGGGTTCAGGTAACCGCCAAATAACCTCACATTTTTTCCAGCGAGGCGTCACGTTTCTAAACCCAACCCCATAAGTTTTTAAGTATGTTTATCCGTTTTGTTTTATGTGGTGGACAAGTTTAATAAATAGCCCATCGGCGCAGACTAGTAGACAACAGATCGCGAGTTTGATTCGTACCAGTTGCATTATTGACGTAAACCTACTTACTCCTAGCACAAGCAGATTTAGCTAGGTTTTAAAGTGCTAGAAAGATCATAAAATATGTAAGTACTAAACTTAGAAGCATTGTGGAGACACAAGCAATTTTTCTAAGTTTTGTACTACCATTGTTACCTATTCCGGTTGCAATTCGACAAATCTCAAACTCAAAGCATTTATTTCAATTAAACCATTACAGGCACTTTTGAATTTTCAAGGAATCGGTCAGTCAAAAATATGAAGCTAGTTGTCCATTCCAAGCGAAGTAGGTACCTATGGAGTAGAACGGGCAAGAAACTCAACGGATACTCTTTTAAATAAAATACAGACATAATTGTCACTCAAAAGTTTTTTGAAGTTCTTTGGAGTTGTAACTCTATATTCATATTTACGAAGATAGACGATGATTTCCGAAGCTCATACTCTTCTTTGGAAAACTATACATGATGTTATTTTCCCCAGTCAATTCTTCAACACGCTTTGGAAGAACCAGTTAAAGCGGCTGATGGACGGCAAGGCGATGATCATCGAGCTGCTGGAGCAAGCCATCTCCACGTACGACCAGCGCGAAGAGTGGTGCTCCAAGCTGGACGCGCTCAAGGAGAAGGCGGCCATTGATTATAGGAAACATTGTTTGGTTAGTAGATCAAATAGCATAAAATAGACGTGGGCCGCCTGATAATATCTTTAGGTGTTGTTTTGTTCATAAGCTGCATGGCCAAGCCAGGGCAATAGGCATGTGGTGGCACTTACATCGCCACATGCGAACTACGCATCAGACTGACATCACGCAAAATCCTGCATCGCGCGAGCAGGGTTTACATACAGGATGGTAGGGATATCGACGCGAAAATTGATACCATGGATTCATTACATGATTCTGAACCCGGATACGTTTAAATTTTTCGTCGATTATTTAAAAAAATCTGTTGGTTCATAGAAAAGTGCAATACCTACGCGGTCAAAATGTATGGAACAGCTGTTTTTTTCTTTTAATAACCGACTAAAAATTTCAACGCAGCGGGGTTCAGAATCATGTACTGAATCCATGGTATCAGTTTTCGCGTCGATGTCCCTGCCATCCTGTATAGCTCGTACGTATTGTTAAAAAAATAACTTATTTCATCATCAAATAAAAATCCGGGTCTGGATTTTACATCAGGCTAGGTGGAACCACGATCTTCGCAGCGTTGTTGTTAGCGGATGCTAGAGAGTAGGTGGCCCAAATGGCATAGGTACGATTAGAGGGGCCTGATGTGTCCTGCATTGGAAGACGCTGCTATAAGTAAGGGGCGATGATGTGTAAGTAAGGCTAAGGGGTGATGATTTTTAATTCTTCATGTTTTTTTTGTAGGAAGTCCGCGAACTCCAGCGTCAATTAGACCACAGTTTGAAGCTCGAAGAGTTCCTCCGAACGAAGGGCACGGTCAGACTGACGGCGGCCGACGCTAAGGCCGAGGCCAAGAAGCTGGAGCAGCAAGAAGAGGAGATGAGGATCTACAACAATTACGTCAACATCCTGGATGCTATCAGGGTGAGGAACACTTCATAATACCACGCCTGTATTCCTCGGTAGAAGTGCATAGTAGGACGCATATTTTGCCAATTATGTTATAAACTCCATTTGTGCATTGTTTGTTTTGTGTATTTCTGCATTTGTTTTGTTTGTTGTTTATAAATGGGATGATTTATATTATTGTCATTCAGATAAATTCAGACTCTAGACTGCTGCTGAGAAGTTCCTGCCGGGCCGACGACTTACTTTTAGTTCCAACCGCAGACAATGGACGTTTTTTCTATTTTGTAGCGTAACGATATTATCGTGGACGTCCACTTCACGGCATCACGTAACACAACAGCTAGGTATATCTAATTACTGTGCGTTTGCACTGGCGAAACATCGCAACAAAACATGTTGAAATCTCTAAGTCCTGTCAAAAATTGACAGTAAATAGAGATTCCAACATGTTTTGCTGTGAATGTTTCGCCAGTGCAAACGCACAGTTACGCAACACATTTTCGTAAACGATTACAACTACTCTATTTCAATTTAATAGTTCAACAACATTCATTGCGGTATTTACGTTGTTGAGGAGATTTTTTTCAAGCTTGTGAAGCAATGGATTATCAATCTGTTTCGAAACGATTCAGAATCTGATTGATCGTGTATTACGCAATTAGGGTACAGGGAAGTAAAATGTATGGAATTCTATGAAAACGCTTTTAAATTTCCGTCCACGATAACTTTATAATTTGCACAACGGTAAAATCGTAAACATCGACGTCCAGGATAAAGTGACGTGCAGGATTATAAGAGCGCACAATGCGGGTTGATCACTTTTCACTCTTATTTTTCTTATAAGCCTACTTGACCCCAGAGCCAGTATTCATATTTCCTATAAAAAATATTTAGTAACTACAATACCTACCTACATTTCAGGAATTTGCTGGCGAAGAAGACGTGGACAAACTGGTCCAGGAGTTCACTCGTCGTGAGGAAGAGAACTACGCGCTGTTCAACTACATCAACGAGGTGTGCACCGAGCTGAAGAACCTCAGTGATAACGTGAAGATGCTGAGTGTTAGCATCGGTAAGAATATTTCAGTATTAGTCTTTGTGAGAGAACTTAATCATTCACTCATCAAGTCATCAAATTGGCCTTAAATGATGGTTACTTACCTCATTTCAGAACAAAGGCCTCTTCACAGAGAAGGAAAACAAGTAATGATTATCACCCTCGCTTTTACTAGATCTTGGCAACTCATAGAAACTTTTGTCGCACACTGAAAAGAAACGACATTGGCAAACTCTTAGGTCTGCGGCTAGTTGGCCGTTGGGACCAAGTCCGCGATTCGTATCAGTTTCTACAGTTTACCTGGTCGTTGCGACCAGCGACCACTGGTCGTGATCGTGGCTGTCTAGTGCGCAAAATCCCTTAATCACCACGCTGAATAAGAGCTTGACTAAAATCTGACTTCCATAGAATGTTTTCATTTATTTCGTCCAGAGTATCGAAGTACCTACAGAGTAGTTAAATAGCAAGGCACACACTCATTTGATAAAAAAAGCATTTTAACGAACTTTTTCTTTCTCCATAGAGGAAGAAAACGCCAAACATCAAGCTAAGCTCTTGCAGCAGCAGGACAGCATCGAATCACTGCGGAGTGCGCTGGAAGAGAAGCGCAAGGCTACCGCCAGCGTGCGTGCCACGTGCGAGAGGAGCTCGCAAGTGCTGGCCACACTGCTGCAGCAGATACATGCTTTGGCTCTGTGAGTACCTACCTATGACATTTAAATAGCCTCCTCTAATGTGTCCCTGTTAGGTCCATTTCTCGGATGATTTCGACTTCAGTGTTCATGCTGCCTCTCTTCACAGACCATGACCCATCTTTTATCTTACGCCGCATGTCATTCGAAAACCTAATGACTGAGTCAGCAAAGGGTGTTATCGTTCGGAATACTGAGGTAAACAAAAAATCTCATTTCATAAATGTTAACAATAGGTTTATGGGTTCGACACGCTAAGAATAATAATGTGGACCGCGGACACTCTGGGCAGTCACACCTTGCATAGGCTAATATTTTAACCATCGTAAAAGATTGTCATATTAACCCCTCTGCTCGACTAGATTTTGACATATTATGTATGCGTTACATATCAGCTGACTCGACATGATGTTGCGAATTACGTCATGAAATTGAGGATTTTACATCAACTTTCAGCATTCGAATTTATTAAGAAAAATATGTTATCGCGCCTATTTAATACAATACGTTTGTGGCAAATATCGTTAATTATATGTTAAGGTCGGTCAAACCCCGTCAGTCTACTGCGAAAGTTGTACAAAATAGGTTTTACTACACCTATCCAAAAGGTAGGCAATTTTATATGTTTCGTAACCTAGACTGTGATAGTCAATATAATCGCAATTATTAGACAAAACTGTTTGAAATGATAAGAGCTATTTCACAGAAAGTCACTGTCTACCAGAAATAATCGGAGGGTTAAGGTTCCAGTTGTCTGAAGATGTTACCGGCCATACCTAGGTATAATTCGAGTCTTAAGTAGGTAAAAGAGAGAAATAAGCAAGAAGTATCGATTCCATTCCTTTATTAAACTTCCCAGATCTTCGGAGTGCGACTCGCTGCCTCTCCTGAAGCTGCTGGGCAGACGGTTTGACATCAACGTGACCAACGCGCGGCTGTACATCAAGAGCTTGGAGAAGAAGGTGCTTGAGATCATCGATATAATCAAAATTGATGAGGTAAGCAATTGAGAAGTTGACATAACAACGACGACTATTTTTCCTGAGTGTAAGGCAGAGGTGTAGCTAATGTATACCTTGCCAGTTATGTTTTAATCCCATGTTTTAGAGGATAAGCTTATTGTCACAAAACAGTTTGTTTAGGGCGCAAAAACAGTCAAGAATGTGGACTCCGGGCTGATACTGAGAAATTCTTAATAGAAAAAAACCCATTAACTGTTTGCTCAACCTGAAAATCACACCCACTACCACTAGCTCAGCAGTCGTGCTTGCGCCCGCTATACCCGACAACGCAGTATAAAAAAAAAGTAGGGTTAGACCTGTATGGAAGTCCGTTTCTATAATAATATATAATATATTCTTTATTTCGGACTACACATACAAGTACATACAATCCATATAGTATTAGTAACAATGACTTAAAAACTATGTTAGTAAACTTTTACAAACTAAAAACTATTCAAATTGACGTGGCCCAACACACGTTGGCACGTGCCTCCGTACCCAGTGCCTCATAAAGGGACTGTCCACTTTGTCTAATAATGTGTTCAGGATGCTGTTGGAGCTTCCGCGCAACCTACCCAATATTGACGCTGTTCTTCTCCTCATAATGGCATGAAAATCTTCAACACGGGCTTCCGCGAACATTTGCGAAGCGCTGCAGAAGCCAACTCAGCAGCTCTATGATCCCTCGTAACTACTTAACGACTGAAACGATTTTGATAAATGATATATCGTTAGATTCTTCTTTATTGCGCGAGTGTCACTGGGTATATTAAAATTTAATGGCGGATTTTTGGCGCCAAAAAGTATATTGAAAGGTGATTACAAAAATTTGGAATGAGAAATGATAAAAAGTTATTCAAAAAACAAAAAAACCCTCCCCGTCCCTTTGACTGCATGTTTTCAGACACAGAGGGCAGGAGATGGAGTATAGTTTGCGACAAAGCTCGACATTAATTGTTTTAAATCAACTTTATATCTTTCGCAGCTGATCCAGCGTCAGACGGAGTCCAAGGAGCGCACGCCTCCGTCCACACGCCGCCGGCGCGCGCGCGCCGCGGCCAGCCAGCGGCCGCGAGAGAGTATCCCCGTGCAGTAAACATTATGTGATACATGGTCTAATAAAACAAAGTCTGGCATTCCGGGACTAACACATGCTTACGTCACTATCCAGTAGCCACTTTATTGCAACAAAACACGATTACGGAATGATTTTCAGCCACCATTCTGTTAAAAAATATGTACAAAGCATTCAAATTGTCGTTTCGTGTGTCTAACCAAACGAAACAATTCAATTTAAACATAAACCAACGTAATTGTGAATTAAAATCTCATTGTTTTATCGGATTCGCACAGGTAATAAAGGCGGTTGGGGAGTTATTATTACAAACTTCTGGTAACACAGATGTGATGACGTAGACTTGTGTCACCCACGAGACCCATGTGTCTCGGAATGCTATACCTGGCGAAGTATATTATTATACCATGATGTGATATATGGAAAGAAGCTAAACTGTAACGTTATGTTAAGCTCCTTGGAGCTAAATTTAAGTCAGCAGAATACCACATTGGGTCATTGGGGAAATGTGGTATTCTGCTGTGCAGAACCAGATCATTTTGTCTATTTGTGTAATTGTTCTAAACAAACCACATTTTGACCAAAGTATTTACCTATTGAAATCCTATGTCACTCGTGTAACTCACTTTTTATATATTCTTTAACACTGTTACCTCTGAAAAGCATACTTTTAATTATCTCTGATTGTACCATATTACCTATGTTCAACAAATAAAATACTTTGACTTTGTTTTAGCATCCCAAATGTATTTTATACCACAAATTTCCCCCCTAACTTAGTTATATTCTTAGTCCTTAGTTTTTATCCTTTTTTTAATTTTATTAACGTGACTTAGGTTTAGCTCCACCGAGCTAAACGTAACGTTACAACTATTTCCTTCTGAATGACAGCAACGGCTATAGACGTCAAATGAATCCGCGTTAAGTCCTCCTTTGTACAGTATTTTTTACTTGTGCATGAAGTTTTAATAAATAAACGAAAAAGCGCACTGGATGTAGTGCAGGATCCGTCAAAACCACGTTTCACGAAAAAGCTCGATGTGACAGATTTACGCTTGGTACCTTATTAATTTTTTTTAAGAGGATCTTGCCTAAGCCCGTATCTTACATAAACAAGTACCTATACTCCATTTGAAAAAAGATCAGACATTTAACTAAGCCTTTTTTACAGTCCGTTCAGCCGATTTTGACTTCTATTGCGTTGGTGGCATGACAAATGTCAGCTGCAGTAAACAGTTGGTATTGTAATCACTTTTTTGCTTTTAATGGCATACTTATGCCTACGGTATAGAAGTCAATATCGGTTGACCGGACTGTAAAAAGGTTTGTTTAAATGTGTAATCTTATTTCAAATGGAGTATAGGTATAATCGTGCAATAATGCCGGTTTTTTTCGAGGCCCTGCTGTCACTCAGATACATGCTTATCCATTCTGTAAACAGCTCACCGTGAAGAGTGAGGTGAAATGAGCATGAAGTGAGCTGTGCATAGTGTCAATCCCTAGCTTTAGGTACAATGACAGCTCACATCAAGCTCACTTCACCCAAGTTATCACGGTGAGATGTTTACAGAATAGCACGGATGTTGTTGTATTTCCGTACGTATATTAAACACGCATATTGTAGAAGAATAAAAGTCATTATTAAAACAAATATAGTTTTATTTAATTTTAACCATAACAGACTATGCAGTCCTTTAAAGATTTTTTGTTACATACAATTAAAATGACATTTTTAGAAAGAGAGAATGTTTACACAGCAGCCCACAAAGGCTAAATAAGGACAGAGATACTTATTAACCAAACTTTAAAAAGTAGAGGATAAGAAACATTTGTAAATACCCATAAACGGCTGAACATTTATAGATGAAATTTGGCACACGAATAAACAGGATAGCACATCGTTTTTCGAATACATAACGTAGTTTTTAAAGCATTCGTTCAAAATGACGCTAAAACTAATGTTATTTATTAATTATTACTTAAAATAATAATTAGGTCCCTTAAAAGTATGTACATATTTATAATTATTATGAATATCAGTCATTCCTTGTGTAAAATTGTTCAGTGACGCTATCTGAAACAATAAAAAACGTAATAATTAGTTGAATAGTGACACATGTACATGACATTATTATCATTTTAATTAACATTACCTATTCAAAATTCAAATTCAAAAGTCTTTTATTCAAAGGCACTTTTCGAACGTCAAAATTACATAAGACAGTCCCCCAAAACGCCCACCCTTCACCACTTCCTAGTGCGTTAGCTGGGAAGAAGAAGTGGCGCAACAAACTCCCCAGCAGCACAGCTGTCTGTTCAGTTGGAAAAAAAAAAAACTTGATTCTATACAATAGTATGCAAAATAATTTACATTACTCAACACAAAACAATAAATAAATTTATTTGCCATAATGGCAGCTAGCACACGCCAATATACCAACAAAACAATCGAAATATATACTCAAGCAAAAATAAAAACTCAAAACATAAACAGAACTTAATACCGGAATAAAAGCTTCATAAAGGGCGTGCCCGCTTACATATAGCTAGTAAAACTGTAACTCGAAGTCACTGATAAACTAGGACCATCGAAGTAAAAATAAATAATCAGTTAGGCATAAATAATATATAATCAATTGTCAAGGTCGCTAGCTAACCATATATTGCAAAACACCACATTAAAAATAAATGAAATGGGTAGATTATGTCAATAACAAATGAAAATTAAATAAAAATCAATTGACATATACAGTCAAATAAAAATAAACAATTATATTGATTATTGACTAATACTGTATACAGGTTGGCAGGGACATCGACGCGCAAACTGTAACAATGAATTCAAAAACAGCGTAGAAATTATTCGTCGGTTATCAATAAAAAAAAATCTGCTGTTTCATAGAAAAGTGCAACCAACGCCACCAACGCCGTCAACATGTATGGAACAGATTTTTTTTGTTTCAACAACCGACGAAAATTTTCTAATGGCTGAAGGTAAGAGATTTTTTTTTTTTTTGTTTAGAACTGCCCACCCAGCATAATCAGCGTTCCCTGGCATCCCCTCTGTAAGAGGGAGACACGGGCATCCTCTCTGAAAGAGGGAGTGAGCCATAATCTACCACGCAGGCCAATACGGGTTGGTGACTGTGTGGTTCTTTCCTCAAAATACCATTTCAGACACTAATCTACATGGTCCTCATATGACTTGACCAAGGTTATGTCTGGAATTTAAAAGAGACTACGACCTCTGAGTTTGTTTCGGCCTTTCTGCTCAGAGCAGTCAGATAGACCGACCTCATCTAGCTAATTTTTTTATTTTTTTTTATATGACGTGTAAAAGTGATTCCGATATCCTATTTACAGAATAAACAATTTCATTTAATTTCATTGACAACCTAAACAACCATAAAAATAGTCGCGACCATATGAAGCTCTACAAAGTCGTTACCGGTTCAGTTTTGTCTCTTGTTATTCGAAAGTGCGCGGTGAACTGCGTCAAATCTTTTGACATTTTTGTAACTATTTTATACATTTTTCTTAACCTGTTTGCAGTGCGTTCATTATAACTTCACGCGTGATTGGTAGCACTGACTTGTGCAGTCTTACTTGGCCCAGGTTCGCACGGGCCGCGGGAAAGTCCGAAAGGGATACCGTGGCCCCTGGCAATGTACAGGCAACTGAAGCAACACGGGTGGGTTTCAGTCAGTAAGAGTCTGACACGCCCTCCCGCTTCGCCCAGAGCGGGAGAAGTTATTTGATAATTACCCAGCCCCAAAAAAAAAAAGCTACGCGCGGGCCATTTTTTTTCATACAATGGATTCTCAACGCTCAGCTCAACAACGAGAGTTGAAAATCCAGTGCGCGATAAAATCCCGCCGCAATATTTTTACATCCACGCGAACGTGGGCTTACCGTTCACTATAACTTGTCCCTTGCCGTCGTGTTGGCACCATTGCTTGTCAAGCCATTTTGAACTCTATTAGTATTGAAACGAAACTTGTCAAGCAATAGTGCCAACATAACAGTAAGGGACAAGTTATTGCGAACAGTCTGTAGTTTCAATACTATTAGAGTTCAAAATGGCGACTGACAGAACAGTACTACCAATCACATGACTGCAAAATTCAGTGTCAAGTTATAATCTTATAATAAACGCACCGTTGATATCGATCTGCATGACGTCCGTTGAGTTCTGCTAGCTAATAATGTTGACCGGGAAAAAAACTATTGGGTTCCCACCTATGAAATTGGCGTTTTCTTTCTCACAAATAGAGAACCTCGTCACCTCTATGGTTTAAAATATTCATCAATTGCTTGGTATTATATCGAATAATGGCCATCATAGACAACTACCAATAGTAAAAAAAACCTTATTACTTATAGTTTTCTAAACATAAAAAATACCTTAAACATGACTCCTCATTTTGTTAGCAGAAATTACCACTATTTGTTTTAACTTAGCCATAACTTATTTTTGTCGCTTAATCTAAGTGGCATATTACGTTATCTTCGTTTTTAAAACATTAGTGTATAAAAGTTTTAAAACATTAGTGTTCATGGTTGTATTATAAATTAAGAAAATGTTAGTATGAAAAATGCAACTTCTTTAAAATTGTCCATACAAAACGCTGATTTCATAGGTCTAATATTTAGTCCATCAGTCAGATAATAAAAAAATATCAGACACGTTCTTTTTGTTTTATCATATTAATAAAAAATATTTCGATAAAACGCAGTAAAGTTGGGGAGTGGGGGCTCGCTACGTCACAAGTCAGTATAAAATGTCCCGGGGAGTGACGCCATGCCACATTTTAACGTATTGCCTACTCAAATACTGATCAGCAAAAGAATATTATGATGTTAAATAACGCTTACCTTCTTTTATTAACAGTGTACCTACTTCATCTACTGTTATATGTATTTCACTTTCTTACTCACTATTTTATTTCATTATTATATATAACTATTCATATGTTTTATTCAAATACCCCACAGTCATTTTTTGTCTTAAAACTAAATAGCAGCCGGTGTATTTGTCCGACGCGGTCGGCGGCCTGTTGCGCTTTGTGAGTGCACGAATCAATCTAGTCTAGCTAATCGCTAAGAACAGGTTTTGCGTGGACAGTTCCTGTTGTTTTCATATAATTTTTATTTTTGTTTTTCTAATTTATATTTTATTACTAGTTTATTTATTTATTTAGAAGTATACAAATTATTTATTAGGTATGTTGAAACTGTTTTGTACTCACCGTCACATGTCCCTACTTGTAGGTTCATTAGAAAACCAGCGTCAGACAGCACCTGTCTGGCATTAATGCTGAAATGAACCTTTTTGGCGCAGCCGTGAGGCACACACTATTGTTGTTAAAAAATTGTTTTTTTATTCTTCACTTTTTTTTATTTTGTATTTTGTGTTTCACGAACTGTGTCCAAATAAACATTATTCTTTCTTTCTTTCTTTCTTTCTTTCAATGTATTGCCGTAATCTTTTGAATACGTAAAAAAAGAAAAATTACGTGTCCAATATTTTTTTAATAATCTACCTGAAGGACAAAAAATATTTTTATGTCGTCATTCCTATTTTATTTGACCTTTTAGAAACACTTTGTTATAAACTTGTAATTCAAAAAACCACGCTTACCTTTATCAGTCTCGTACCCTAACGGGCAGTCCCCGCGCGACCACACTGCTGGCTATCATCACATAGGCGCTGGCGCCGCGCGCGCGGCACACGGCGCGCAGCAGCGAGCGCTCCGGCGCGGGCGGGGCCTGCGAGCCCGCGGCTGTGTCTGGGGATAGGGAAACGAAGGGTTAAACAGCTTATGAAGCAAAGAAGTTGTTGAATTAGAGGCTGAACAGACTTAAACGTCTTCTTCTTTAAAAAAAAAACTCTATATTGTCAATAAACAATATAAAGGTTTTTTTTTAATCTGCGACGGGGATACTCTTGGCCTGTAACTCACCTGATGGTAGGTGATGATCAGGCCGAAAGTGGAAGCGCGCTTCACACGGAATTCTGAAGCGCAAAGGAACTGATTTTCTTATTTCTAACTGTCGAACACAAAAATGCTGTTTTTGACGTTCAAACGTGCCTTATAAGGAACTACTTGAACAAAATTATTTGACTTTGCCTTTGTTAACATCGTTGTTATGGCGACAGACTTAGATAAGATGGTGGTAGCTAGCCAAGCGGACTTGGAACAAGCTCTACCACCAACCAAAAACAAGCAGAAAAACCCGGGACCTCTGGTTCTGACACAGTTGAACTAACCACAACACCACAAAGGCAGCTAAAAAGTTTTTTGATCTTTTGTTCACACACATTTTTTTCACCGTAAAAATCTATGGTACGACGGCTGTGCTATGCCTGTGTGTACTGTCACTTGTATCAAAAGCTATCATGTTTATGCATACTTGGACCTGTCCTGTTTCTACACTTGTCCAATAGTTAATACGTAGATTTTTACAGCGAAAAAATCGAATGTAAACAGGAGCCCTAAGGCGATAGCGCAGTAGCGGCTAGGTCGCAGCGGCCAGCGAGATAGATAGTATGAAATCGCCATGGAGCACCTGGCCGGGCGATCGACAACGAAACCGACCTGGCCGCTAGTGCGCTATTGCCCTTAGACAACAGATGACGGTCATTAGAGGGGTTTATATAGGAGAACAACTCTCAAAAAAAAAAAATACGGCCGCTGTCCGATGTTATTTATCTATGTATAAAATGATTTTATTAATTTTACTATATATTTCAAATGTCAATTAATACAAATCAATCAATTCATTATTTCTTTTTCTTGTCATTATGTCTGTCAATACTGTATTCTTATATTTCAATTAATATAAATTAAATTAAATATGTTACAAAGAGATTATACATTAGTAGTAATAATAATGAATGTTGTGATATTGATATTTAGTAGGTGTGCTGTTAATGTTAACTTCCAAATATTGAAACCTAGATTTAAGCTAAATGTAATAATTTAGGAGTCGGTCGTCGGTAGCTGCGCCACAGTTTTAACTTTTGCAGCTATCATCGTTTAACATTTTTGTCTTGTGGGTCATTTTCAGAAAAAGTGTACACTATTAAAAATATGCCGAAATTTATTTATTTATTGTAATTCGTTATTTCAAATTTATTTTACAATTGTTATTCTTTTCACTATATGAAAATTATAACAAAACCTCATAATCAAGATTATTTACTGAAATACAATTAATTTATTGCCCCTGGGGAACAAAATTTATTCCATTCCGAAACTGATGATTTTCAGCTAAAGAAATAAAATAAAACTCGTTTGGATTTAATCAAATAGTATAATTGGATAACAATGTTTTTTACTTTAATACAAAATAGATAAAACATAAAATCAACAATAGCAAACATACTTAACACCATTTTAATTTCCATTACGTTACTCTTTGGACCAAATTAGTTCAATACTTTCTGGTATGTTTCTCAATTAGGATACAACTTAGAAACTCTTTTTATAATTACATAAATCAAATGATTACACTCTAAGGTAACAAAAGCTAATACCAATTAAATAGCTTTTCGCTCTAAAAATAATATTTAAAACAAAATATAAAATAGGACAGTCACGGAATTGACTGTTCCTATAACGGAATAGAATTCTTAAGACTATTGCACATTATCAAGAAAATGAGATCAAATTATTATAAATATTCTAATATAAAATTGAACACAACTCAAATTTTACACCTTGTTCAACATAATACGGGGTGTATTATTAATTTATTATGTTGAACAAAGTGAAAAAAAGTTCTTATTCTTTCATTTTATTCTATTCAAATCTTTTTTCTTATACTCTTCATACCTTTCGGGGTCTTTCTTTAGTTTTTCCCGATATCTTTTCATCTTCTCGGCTGGCATTTTTCCGCAATTCGGAAATGAGTGATTAACCATGGCCATATTGATTCGTGCAATAATAAAAAATCATTTTTGTTTATAAATTTATCAACGTCTGCTAGGACAACCATTCTTACTGGGTAGATAAAGTACCTGAAAAAAATATTCATGTTACATAGTCAACCAATTAAATTAAAATAATAATTATTATGAAAATGAATACATTTTACTAGAACGTGTGTCATTTTGAGTACATTAATTTCAACAATATATTATAATATTTATCAAAACAAAATTATATAGCAAAATCTCAAAATTGTTTTGTAACAATAAATAATATATTAATATTTGTTATTTTTTACAAAGTGACACCGTAAGAACGTTACGAATTAGATTTGGAATCTCTTTTTTTATTATTTCAAATCGATACTACGAATATAATGTATCATCTTCCTAAGAATTCCATTCCGAAACTTTTCAATTCCATTTCTACGTTACCTGCGTTTTGGTTACGGAACGGAAGTATCGGAAGTCTGACTTTAAACACTTTTGTTTTAATTATTTAAAACTAACACATCTAATCAACAAGCTTGGTATCAATTTAAGTTCACTGAAAGCTAATGAAGATATCAAAACAATTTGCAAGAAATAAACTTGTAAACTTACTTTGAAATTGGTCGCGGCTCTGGAAAAGCAAAACTGGACCGCTACCTGAGGTAATGTTGTTCATCCGCCGGCCGCCGTCAAAATGGTCGAAATACTTGTTTTCACCCGTTGACAGCATTAAGAATGTTGCCGATCGAAAAAAAATACGCGTAAACGGTAGTTTTGATAGCATCATCTCGCAAAAATTGCGGTTTCAAAGCACATATTTGTCTCCTTTTGTAGTTAAAACTTTCAGCGCCACCAAATTTGTGACAGGCTTTCATTTCTGCGTAAATTAAATATATAGAGACGTGTGCCGAAAAGAAGCACAATGAACCAAACGTGTGCCTAAAAGATACAAAAAGCAGAAAGATGTGTAATACTTTTGGTAACACAATTTTTCAGAAACTGTGTGACAAAAAGATACACAAGGCACTGAAGGTGTTAAAGGTCACCATAAGATAAAAGACGTGATTCTCACCTAGCACTCGATTGCTCCACTTCGCCTTGCCCACACTATGCCAGGGTACGGGTGCGTCAGAAGGTACGTACAGCGACACCAGTGTGCTCACCACTTTGTCCACTTCTAAGTCCGTCACCTCCCACAGCATACCCACTACCATCGGGCTGGAAAAGAGTAAAATGGATCCTTAGTATTTTGTGAAAGCTCGTGGCTAAGTAATAATAGCCGTCGATCCATCAGGTTAAGCTACCCTTGCCGGGGTTGGTCCATGTATTCCATGTGTTCATGAGTGCAATCCTAGACAAACCTCATATCACCTATTAGTTAGTAATCTCGCGTTCATAAGTGCAATCCTAGACAAACCACATACTCGTATCACCTATTAGTCAATAATGCAGGACTTTAATTACTTAGGTACTTTATGAAGGAGGAGCTCGTGGCTAAGTAATAACAGCCGTCGATCCATCAGGTTAAGCTACTCTTGCCGGGGTTGGTCCGTGGATGGGTGACCATCTTCACATGCCAAGACTCCTCCGTGCCTCGGAAAGCACGTTAAACCTTTGGTCCCGGCTGTCATTCGTGGATCTTTGACAGTCGTTAAGGGTCGTCAGAAGCCCGAAAGTATGACAACCAGTCTTACCAAGGGGTATCGTATTACCCAGTTACTGGGTTGTGGAGCTCAAATAGGCAGTCGCTCCATGTAAAATACAGCTGCATCCGATTAGACTTGAAGCCGACTCCAACATAGTTGGCAAAAGGCTAGGCAGATTGATTGAATCCTTAGTATTTTATGAATAGGATAATAATAATATTATCCCGACCGAATTTCGATTACGGCGGCCCGAAACGAAATCAGGCGCAGGACTAAAGGCGCTACGTGCTTCGATAGGCACGTGACACCGCTTACCTCCAAACTCTGGGCTGCTACTGAGAAATTTCTATTGGAAATAAAATAACCAATAAAACTTTGTCCTACCTGGGAATCTAACCCAGGATTCCACGCTCAGCAATGGCAAAACCAAGGGGCAGTTAGGATGAATAGCATAAGCTTAGCATTATACAGGATTGATTTTTGAGACGGGGCAGTTACGACAGAAACGGTTACAGGACAAATTACAGCTTTCTAGTACTAACCGTCTCCGAGCTAAGCCGCGGACAGACAGACGGACATGGCGAAACTATAAGGGTTCCTTGTTTACTACGGAACCCTAAAAAGGAAGGTTAAATTAATTAAAATGTAGATTACAATTGAAACAATTACTAAAATTCAGAGTAATTTTCTTATTATTGTTATTAGGATGGTCAACTAGTGAAGCGCTATATATTTCCTGTGTACTTATCGAGTATTTTTTCGCGAGGAAGTTGTATAGCATTTAGATGGAGGACGAATATATTGGTGTGTTCTAAATTCAAACACCAAAATAGTGATTAAAAGAGCTTTTTATTCACTGTTTTCAGTGATTAAAATAAGCTTTTTAGAGGGGGAATGGTATAATAGTATATTATGCAATTAGTGAATAAAAGACGGATTTAAAGCGAGGGCCATAGATGAATCACGAGCAAGTGAAGGATTCTAACGACTGAATCACGACCGTAGGGAGTGATTCATGACGATTGAATCACGAGCGTAGCGAGTGATTCAAGTTTTAGAATCCTGAGCGACGCGAGTAATTCATGGCCCTCGATATAAATCCGTTTTATTCAAGAGTTGCATATTATACCATGACTACGAGAAAAAGAAAGATTTAAGCGAAAATAGACATTTATTGAAGAAAAAAGGAAGGTTGAATTAAGCTTCGTGCAGACTGGTGCGACGCGACAGCGCGACGCGATTCTAACAAAACAATTTCAAAGAAAACTTCACGGTATAACAATGACCGGTGTCGTCGCGCTGTCGCGTCGCGCTACTCTGCAAGGGGCTTTAATTAAAATGCACATTAAAATTGGAACAATTACTAAAATCAAAAGTAATTTTCTTATTATTACTAATAACAATCAACTTGTGAAACGATATTTATTTCCTGTGTATAGAGTATGTTTTCGCAAGGAGGTTGTATAGCATTGAGATGGAGGTCGCATATATAGATGTGTTCTAAATTCAAACACCGAAACAGTGATTAAAAGAGCTTTTTATTCACTGTTTTCAGTGAATAAAATAAGCTTTTTAGAGGGGGAATGGTATAAATGTTTTTTTTTTTTTCTGTTTTGTTGTTACTGCTAAAAAGGGAGACACTCACCAGCCAGCTATATGCAGATGATGATGTGCGGCCGCGGGCGGAGCCCTGGGCGCTGAAGTGGTGAGCCTGACGGAGCTGCAGCCCGACAACACGCACACCGCGGCCCCGCCGGCGCCCTGCAGGCCGGCGCCGCCGCCCGCGCCGGCGCCCAGCTGGCAGCCGTCGCCGTGGCCGCAGTACCTGCAACATATTACATGTTCGTGGTATAGTTGTACGGAAAGACCTCCTCCTTGAATGACGAAACTAGTTCTATAAAGAAAGCTGTTTCACAGTGACCTAAAATACATCCAAAAGATAAATCCAATTAGGTAAAAGGATTTTTATAAAATTAGCAGCGCCCCGCAGTTTGACCCGCATAAGTCTCGAACCCGTGGGAATATCGGAATAAAAATGTATTAATCCAGATTATAAACTGTGTGCCAAATTTCATCAAAATCCGGTCAGTAGTTTTTGCATGAAAGTGTAACAAACATCCATCTATCCTCACAAACTTTCGCGTTTATAATATTCAAATCAAATCAAATATCTTTATTGTAGATCATAGGTAGGTACATAATACAGGTCTTATTAAATAACACAACAGTGGGACACTGAACGCATCATGACTGAGGGAGACTGTATTCGAGAAGTGATTTGTCTGTTATGAAGTCTTTTATAGAGTAGTAGCTCTTGTTTACTAACAGATCATGGAGATCCTTTTAAAAAATTTTCATTTCCTATGTCTAATAGGCCCCGGAATATTATTAAAGACGCGTATGCGATTAGTAGGATTATCCACCGATAATATTAACAGCAACTGTTTCGAAAGTGGTAAGACAGGCTATTAGGGAGCAACTACACGTGGTAAGTATCTCGCCTCAAATAGACGATTATCAAAAAGATAAAAGTGACTCCATATAAACAGTCCATAAGATCCTCGTCTCGACTTTCAAAAATTACCGCGTAATAGCGTCTGTTTAAACAAAAAACGGGCCAAGAGCGTGCACACAAAAAAAAGGGTTCCGTAGTTAGGATGAACTTATACATTACTTCGACACCCCCAAGCAATAAGTCGGTAATCGTAAAACTTAAATTTTACAGGAGAAATGTTTTTCTGTTTTTGTTGAATAGCCTTTACACTTTTGTATTGATACGTAAAGATACTTTTCTCGACATAATTTAGTTTTTTAATTTCCCTACAATAAAAGTGTTTTTCATGATATCTCCGTAAATATCACTACGAAAAATGTGAAATAAATTACTAAGATGTATCCCAACCCATAGGTTCCGAATTTGACATAACAATAAAAAGTCCATAATAGCACATTACCGACTTGTTGCTTGGGGGCATCGACTTATTCATTAGAATATATTTTTTAATTTTTTTTCTTTGTTCCTCTCAAATAGAGCACCTGCCATCTAATCTCTTCACTACCCTTGGTTGACTGGTAGAGAATGCCTAAGGCATTAATTCCGCCTTTGTACTTTTTTGAGTGTGAAAAGTTTTAATAAATAAACTTATCGCAAAAACCAATTTTACTTTGTTCTCCAACAGCAAATGTAAGAACGTAACCGCAAAAAAAAAAAAATTTCGGGCGTTTTCCTTAACTTATGCCGTAAGATCTTGCGTCCTACCCAATTTCATGATTCTAGGTCAACGGGAAAAACCCGTTAGTTTTGACTTATTTGCGAGTATCAAAATATGTCACATAAATGGCCGTACTTTTTATTGCCTTGATCTAGAAGCTTGATTTTTCAGAGCTTGAAGGAAACATAGATCTACGTATTATATATTCAAATTGATACGTCCACACATTCCTGAAAAAAAGGGTTTTCACAGACTTACAGACAGACAGACAGCAGGAAGGACACCGAAGTGATCACATAATAATTATATTGACACTGTTTCACGCTTTAATTTACACATGAGTGCAATAATCACCTTGCCAGTCTCGTAATCTCGTATAATAATAATAATTAAGTGTATGCACCAAGTCCCCATTCAATGCAATGCAATTCTCGAGAAACTGCCCTCTTGTAAACAGGCCTTTTATCTGAATAATATACTTACAGGAACACATCACCTTAAGTAAAGTGTAAGATGAAGTCATGCGCTGAAGGCAAACTCCCCTTCCAGTGCATCCCTTCCAGTCAGGACACAAGTACTTCACGAATGACGTCATGCGGTTAACTCTTCTTATAGAGAAGAGTCTGAACCGCATGACGTCATTCGGTTTCATCATTCAGTCAATATTTTTGCCCTTATCAAAATTTATTTGTGGTCGGCGCAACAAGTCTTTTTCTTCCACACTTCTCTATTAGTCGTCATCTCGGTAGTCACTCCCTTTCTATCCATACCATCTGCCACACAGTCCATCCATCGTTTCTTAGGTCTTCCCCTACTCTTATAGCCATCCACATTCATACTCAAAACTTTCCTCACGACATTTTCCTCATTCTTCCGCATCACATGCCCATACCATGTCAACCGATTCTTCTCTACAAGTTACTGTTTAAATTGTTTAAGCCTTTAATACTCACAAGAACACATCAGCTTCACTAAGATACGATATGAAGTCTTGCGCTGAAGGCGGTTCCCCGACGTGGCCCTTCCAGTCAGGACACCAGTACTCAACGAATGACGTCATGCGGTTCTCCATGCGGTCCAGATTCTTTTCTGAAAGTTGTTGTTTAACATAAGGAGGAGGTTTGAAAATGTTGGTAGAAAATGTAGGTAGAAAATGTTGGTAGAAAACGTTGGTAGAAAATGTATGAGAATATTATGATTAAGTTGTTATTTCATTTACAGCCAGTTGCAGAAACTAAATACTAATCTTCCATTAACTTGTTACAGAACAGAAAGCAAACATTAGACTCGATTTTAATGGTTCTTTGATGAAATTAATGAAATCATTTGCGTTAATGATCCATTACGTAATGGGGCATTCATGTTTGTCTTAGTGCAACTGTGTATTAGTTAAGCTATGAAATACTTTATTCCACTGATTGAAACTTTAGTTTTTAATTTATGTGATTTTTGAAAAGTAACTTTAATTTCTACTCATAAAGTTTATTTTCAGCTGTAATTTAAATATTTTTATTACCATTTCAATAGTACGGTCAACCGCAGGTCAGGGGTAACACTTTAACAAAGATTCTATAAAAACCGCCATTTCTGCTACGACATAAAGCAGCCGTCAAAGTCATGACCATGAATAGCCATTAAGAAATCAACCTAATCTACACTCACGTAAAGTCAATATTTAATTAACTAAAAAGTTAAACAAGGATTTGAAGACCATACCGGGATTGATGACGTATCTGCCGACGTCACACTTGGCCGCGAAGTACCCGTCGATGACGTCACTCTCGTGAATCTTGTACAGGTAGTATAGGAAGTGAATGTTCTCCATCCGGGACACAGGGTGCTGGTTCAGTATGGGGAGAGTCTCCCACGGAAATGTATCTAGCATCTGAAATTAAAAGAATAAGTATTTATGTTGTAGTCTATATGGCGAAGAATGCGTGTAATAAAAGCCATATACCAGCACTTTTAATTTTATTTTATTTTATTATACAGGGTCAAATTAAATTAGCTAGCGAAACTCCGCAGACATGCTAGGTATCGGTATCTAAACATGACAAGACATAAAAAATAAATTTAAAGTTCTTTATTTGGGTCAACAACCGCTGGTAGAGTAGTTAGTAGTTACTTGAAATATTTGTATAATTCGTTTTTTTTTTTTGTGTGGTAAGTTCCCAGACGTGTAAGGTCTAATTATCTAAACGTGAGAAAACAAAAAAAAAAACTCATACTTTAAGTAACTACACTACCAGCCGTCGTTGACCCCAGAAAAATAATTTTAAATCACTTTTGTTTTTGTTTTATCGTGTTTAGATATCGATATCCATCACGTCTGCGGTGTTTCGCTAGCTAATTTATTTAACCCTGTACTGTTGTTTTGTATAATAAATACAATAGGTACGTACATAAAACAAACAAATACATTGACTGAAACATTTCGTGGGCCAGAAATTTGGATCGTAACCAAGTGTATTTAGATTTCTGTGTGAAAAATAAGCTACAAAAAGTTCTTATAAATTGCTCAAAATACTTCTTTATTTACTACTTTAGTTCTGAATACGCCCGGCGAGTTACAATTTCTACATAAAAGTTTTTAATGGCGACTCGATTACACACTATGACTTCACTATTATGCTTGCAGTGCTAAAGTTCAGCTATGGAAATAAAACTATAAACTCACCTCATCTACAATAAGTATGACCGGATGTCTCTTAGCCTTCTTCAGGCCCCATTCATCATTATCTTTGACCTGCGACGCAGCTTGAGAAAACGCCCTAATACCGTCTACTAAACCAAAATGATGAATCTTCTCAAAACTCTTCGACAAACATTTTAAACAAAGTTCGTTTAGAAATCTAAACTCTTTGGAGCAACTACCGCATTCTGTATTCAAAACTTGGCGGACATCCTCAATGTTGCCATGTTCGGTTAAAATTCTTCTAATGCAGGATTTAATTTGTTGTGATTGCAACACTGGGCTACATTCTATTAGGTTGTAGAGAAGGATCTTTTGCTTTTGCGTTAGTCTGATGAAACTGGAAAAGAAAGGGCGAGATTAATATAATTATTAATTTAATGCTTTAATATGTGGCTGAGTGACAATACTTTGACGCTGCGTAAACGCTGCGAAAGCATCGCACGACACGTAATTATAACAAATCTAACGTCGCCTCGACGCGGCGTTCTCGTCGCTTCATTCAGACTCCGGGCCGAAAAAAAAAAAATCTAAAGGAACACCCAATATCTCTTTTATTCCCAGAAACCAGAGGTGAAATTAGTGGTTAATTTATATTAAAAGTGTTAGTATTTACCCCCAGTCCAGTATAGTTGTGTCAACTAATTTGATTACTTTTTCCTTCAAGGTCTTGTCGACTAATTTGCCGGTGAGCAAGCAACCCCAGCCTCCGAGCCATTCCTTGTCCATAACATTGATTACACTCTGTAAATAATACAATTATTTTATTAGTTGACTCAGGTAGCAATCTTCAACACTTAATTTTTTTTTATTTGAATAATAATCATTTATTTCCAGATCATAAAATTCATATTTTTTGTAATTAAATGCACAACTAGAACACTAGTGTACATACATTTGGTAGATTTTGGTAATCTATATAAAACGAACTCGCTTTTCGTGCACACAACAGATTTTGATGCAGTTTTCACTATCACTAACCGACTTCCAAAAAGGAGGAGGTTCTATGTTCGTCACGTGTGTTTTTTTTTTAATGTATGTCCGCCGACTACTCCGTCAATTGTGGGCCGACTTTGAAAATATTTTTTTTGTAGGAAAGGGTATGCTCCCAAGTTGGTCCCACATAAGTTTTATTAACTTTGCTTGGATAGTTTTTGAGTAAGCTTCAATAATACGTATTTTTCCCACTTAGTATATGTGGATGATATGATGATTACTTCCTGTCACTGTTATTTACATAGCAGGTGAATTTGTGTGGGGTAAGTACCACAAGTAAGAAGTGAAAAATAAAATCTTTTAGTTTGTTTAAGTTAAATAAAGTTCAAATATCAGCTAGGCATACTATAACCGGACGAACGAAAACAGTATTTTTGAGATGTGACATGGCTAGGGACTGATATTAGGGAGAGAACCGATTTTTTTTTTTGATAAAAAAAAATATGATTGCTGCAAAGATGAGTGACATTATTAAAAATCGGTTAGTTCATGTGCCAGGCATTTTTAATATTGGGTAAATAATATAAATTTATATAAAAAATCACTGGAACACAAAGTTACCCAACTTTTATGGAACCACCCATATAACTTTTTTAGAGTATTAACTCTTAGCTATTACATGAAATGTAGAAAAGTATTCAATAAATTATAATTATATCAATTTAGATGATAATATTATATAGAAATTACAGTATTAATCGACTTTCGTTGCTGACTGTCTAGTGGTCGCTAGGGACCGAAACCGGTATATTTTTAAAGGTTACTTAAATTGAATTATTAATACCGGTTACCGAAATAAAAATCACCTCTATCCATCTACACGTGCCGTCGGCATTAGTCAAAGGACGCGCATCGCCTGTGTGTGTGTGTAACCGGTATTAAATCGGTAACCTAAATAGGGTAACATGTTTCTTCTTCTTGGTTACCCAGATACCGGTAACCTTAATCGTATATGTAACCAAAATTCTTCGATACCTGTACCGTCATTTATAAAGGTTTTCGGTCGCCGGTGGACGCAAGCCGAACTACTGAGCATGAGGTCCTAGGTTCGTATCTCGGGTTGGGCAAAGTATTATTGGGTTTTTATTTCTGTAATTCAGAATCTGGATATGTGCCCGGTTGATGGCAATAACTTACCCTCTATTAAATGTATGTGTATAATAATGTTTTTTTTTTTTTTGTTTAGTTCATTGAATGTTTTACTATTTGATAGATAACAAATATATTATTTTTTGTAATCAATATTTGTTTTTTTTATATATTTGAAACCCATTTATCTTTCTTTTATATCTAAAAAATCAATTATGTATTATTATTTCAGCTTATTTCTTATTTTACTTTATTATTTTCGAGCAAATTTGCAGCACAGTATAGTGATTACAAGTGCGGACTGCTGAGCTTGGGGTCCCGTATTCGAACCCTGTATCGGGCAAAATAACGGACTTTTTTCATTAGGAAAAATTCCGAGTCTCTAACTACTTCTGTAGTATGAGACCTTTGCCCAGCAGTGGGATAAAAACAGGTTGAAAAAAAATGTATTCCAGATAAAGACTGCAAAGCAATCATAATGATAATAATGAGGTATTCATGTCTCACAGTGCACTACACTCCGTTAGTTATAAGAAGGACGAATCAATTGTGTAAATGATGTCATTTAACCATACAAGTCGTACCGCGCAAATGTCAATATTTGTATGTATTACGATTTGAGATTCCGAAAGATTTTTAAACGACTGTTTTTCGACCATTGAGGTCGAACATTACGCTTCTATTCAAAACTCAAAGCATTTATTTCAATTAAACCATTACAGGCACTTTTGAATTGTCAAGGAATCGGTCAGTCAAAAATATGAAGCTAGTTGCCCATTCCAAAGCGTAGTAGGTACCTATGGAGAAAAACGGGCAAGAAACTCCACGGACACTCTTTTAAATAAAATACAGACATAATTGTCACTCAAAAGTTTTTTGAAGTTCTTTGGAGTTGTAGCTCTATATTCGTATTTACGAAGATGATTTCCGAAGCTCATACTCTTCTTTGGAAAACTATACATGATGTTATTTTCCCCAGTCAATTCTTCAACACGCTTTGGAAGAATCAGTTAAAGCGGCTGATGGACGGCAAGGCGATGATCATCGAGCTGCTGGAGCAAGCCATCTCCACAACGCATTGGTTACATCATTCATATTGAAATTATACATGAAATCATACATATTCTCTGGGTGGAAAGGCAGAGGTGTACAGTACAGATTTAACCAGTTATTTTTAGGTCCCATGAAACCGGGGAGTCTATGGCGATGGACCTAGCTCAAAATTTTGATCCAAGGCTGCTACTGAGAAATTCCTAATGGGAAAAACTCAGTAACACTACCCGACTTCAGGATCGTACTCAAGCATGCAACAAATGGTTATATTTCTTCAATAAAATACTAACTATTGCCCGCGGCTTCGCCCCTGTGGAAGTCAGATATTATGGCACGGGATCGTACTACGGGGATATCCTATGTCCATGTCTATCCGTGTGCTATAAATCCAAAACGTTCAGCCGGTAAGGCTTGAAAAGGTAACTGACAGACAGACAACCAGACAGACAGATTTACTTTCGCAATTCATAATAAGGTACCTGGACGACCGAGCTTTGCTCTGGTGTAAATAGAGAATGCTCATTTAATACACTCGAGAGCAATGAATCCGGGTCACTTAAAGAATCCTAAAAATTTCGGAAACTAAAAATGCTAGGTTAATGCAATAAATTGTATTTAATAGACAATGTAATACTCCTTAAATGAAGGTATTAAAACTTCTTAGTTATTGTAAAGTTATATCATAAAAAAATCAAATTTGAAAAAGGGCCACTTTCGAAGATTGAACTACGAAATTACAGCATTTGGTTTTGCTTTTGTTTGTAATCTGTCATTTATGTGGGTACATAAACCATGTTGATAGTGCTCTATATTCATTATTCAAGCTGAAATTATGTCGCTTACGCCTGAAGAATGCACCAGAATACTTACAATGCTGGAAACCGGCCGAAGTCAGCGCGATACAGCCAGGACTGTCGGTGTGTCGCTGTCAACAGTACAAAGAGTTCTCCGACGTTACGAAGAAACTTGTTCTAACCTACGCAGACCAGGAACGGGCAGAACCAGGTGTACCACAGCACGAGAAGACCGATACTTGGTGAACACCATGCTTCGAAATCGCTTTCTCACAGGAACTGAACTCACAAATCAGTTTCGACGCCTCGGAGGAAGTAACCCAAGTGCATGGACAGTAAGACGTCGGCTTGCTGAATCTAACTTAAAACCCCTTAGACCTGCAAACGGCCCTAAACTGGAGCGTGGGCATCGTATTTCAAGACTAAGATATGCCCAGAGCCACGTAAATTGGAGTATTGAAGATTGGTCAAAAGTTATGTTCTCCGACGAATCAAAATTTATGCTCTACAAGCACGATGGAAGACACAGAGTGTATCGAAGACCAGGGGAAAGATTCAAGCAAGCATGCATCGAAGAAAAAGTAGCCTACGGTGGTGGGTCTGTACTTGTGTGGGCCGGAATTTCTTCTGAAAGTCGCACAGAGCTGGTGATCATAGAAAACGGCTCTTTAACTAGCGTAAGATATGTGGAAGAAATCCTCAATGATCACGTTGGTCCATTTATGGTCAATTTAGGTGAGGATGCTATATTTATGCATGACAATGCCCGACCTCATACAGGTAGGATTGTGAATGATTACCTTCAAGAGATGAACATTACTCGTATGGAGTGGCCAGCGCGCAGCCCGGATATCAACCGGATCGAGCATGCTTGGGACGAGCTAGGCAGATGCGTAAAACAACGAAACCCTCCCCCAATCACGCTTCGTGAGCTCAAAATTGCTCTCACAGAGGAATGGGAGAATATTCCCCAAAATCGTATAAGGAACTTGGTGTACAGCATGCCAAACCGCGTAAACGCAGTAATGGAAGCACGAGGAGGCAATACGAAGTATTAAAATTCAAGAAAATCGTAATAAAGTTCAAAAATTTCATGTTTCCTATTTTTGTTTTAAGGAGAGATCAGCAGTTTTTTTCTTTATGTAATTTTGTGTTAATAAAATGTATGGTGACTCATATTTTTTTTACTTTCATTTAAGGAGTATTACATTGTCTATTAAATACAATTTATTGCATTAACCTATCATTTTTAGTTTCCGAGATTTTTAACATTCTTTAAGTGACCCGGATTCATTGCTCTCGAGTGTAGTATAAGATAGATAGTTCAGACTAATTCCATGTATAGTACATACTAATTCCATGCTGCCATGACAGTAGGTACTTACTAATTCCATGCTGCCATGCTAGTAGGTTCTTACTAATGCCATGCTGCCATGTCATTATTCTAAGGTAGCCATCTTGTTCTAAACTTTGGGCGACAAAGCTCTGCTCGGATGAAAATACGGAGAAAACGATTTTTCTCAGATATGAGACCTAGCTAGATTGATTATTCGCCCCGTAAACCCCTATATTGCAACTTTCATCGAAATCGTTAGAGCCGCTTTCGAGAACGTGATTACAAATATATATATATACAAATATTGCTCATTTAAGAGTATAGGATAAGTATCGATCATTGCATGTCTCGCGTGTTACCTTCATTCGTAAATCGATGTCCTCTCTTCGACTCCAATAGTTCAGTACAAGGCGCTTGTTGTTCAGGAACTGAGCATTATCTATAGTCTTGTAGTTCTCATCTAGTAACGAGTACAGCTCGGTGAATAGAGGTTTTTCGCCTTCTGGAATTGTTAAAGAAACAGTTAATATTAAAATGTTACTGTTACCCTGTATCATCAAACCGCTGGGCAAAGGCCTAATATTAGACCCGTGGTCCACATTAGCACTGGAAGTAATGGGGAGGGGTCCCCATTACTTCCAGTGCTAATGTGGACCACGGGTCTAATATTAAAATGTAGTCTGTATTTATTATGTACAGTCAATCGCACATAGTGGTCACAATTTGACATTGACAGCGGTGGCTGTATGTATTATTATTTTTGTATGTTACGAATTACGTGCGGTTGACTTTAAGTAAAGTAACTTTTTAATATTTGTAAAAATAATGTTGTATAATTGCTACCGAAAAATAGTCACTTACTTACTACACTTACACAGACACAAACTGTGTCTGCAATGATTGCATTTAATCCGTTCTGCCTACAATGAGTGCAGTGTGGCCATTCTTTACCAGTAACCATACAAAGAGGTCAGCCAACAACAGAGGTACAGAAGGCCGGCTCCATGCAATGAGCGACAATGCACACACGCATAAACAAGACTACGTACAGCGAGTGCAAGCGTACTCGCGAGTGGTTTGAGATCGTCGCCCGTGTGTTCTGATACGTTCTGGTACTGAATACCTATCTATTTTGTCAGGACAGGACCCTCTATTCTGCTTTTGAAAACTCACCTTTAGTAACATTAGCAGGTATATGCACCGTCATGGGACCTAAGCCTGCATCCTCCAAGTAATCATTGGTGAACATGCTCAAGAATATTGAGTCTACCTCCGTTCTATACTCAATCAATGACTTTAAGTTCTCGTTAGGATTGTATGGTACGGTCAATTGTACCACAGTCCATTCTGGAATGAGAAGAGTAGAAAATGGATTATGGCGAACTTTGATAAGATAACTTAAAATTCTCTTGACAAACAAAATTTCAATAATGTTGGCTGGGTAGGGCTCACAAATTAATATTATGTGGTAGAAGTATGCTCGCGATTATTAGTGGAATCTTAGATAAACCGCATATCACCTATTAGTTAGTAATCTCGCGTTCATAAGTGCAATCCTAGACAAACCACATACTCGTATCACCTATTAGTCAATAATGCAGGGCTTTAATTACTTAGGTACTTTATTTATTTATTTATATATACTTTATTGTACACCACAAAAATACACAACAAGAAATAATAATTATGCACTACAAAATATACAATGGGCGACCTTATCGCTTTCTGCGATCTCTTCCAGGCAACCTTAGCATGGACAGTGATTTGCCTGGACATAAAATGGGGCTGTCGTTGGTGCAAATAATATGTATACAATATACTAGAATAGATACACAGATAAATACATATCCTAAATAATAGATACATAAATACATACACTACTGTACTTTATGAAGGAGGAGCTCGTGGCTAAGTAATAACTGCCGCACGGGTCGACCCATCAGGTTAAGCTACGGTTGCCGGGGTTGGTCTGTTATGGGTGACCATCTTTACATATCGAGACTCCTCCGTGCCTCGGAAAGCACGTTAAGCCGTTGGCCCCGGCTGTCATTCGTGGATCTTTGACAGTCGTTACGGGTCGTCATCATAACCCGAAAGTCTGACAACCAGTCTTACCAAGGGATATCGTATTACTCAGTTACTAGGTTGCGCAGGTCAGATAGGCAGTCGCTTCATGTAAAATACTGGTATCCAGCTGCATCCGGTTAGACTGGAAGCCGACCCCAATATAGTTGGGAAAAGGCTAGGCAGATTGGTTTGACGTATTTGATAAGTAATATAGCAAAACCAGAGGAGGAGGAGAAGGATTTAATATATAAGTAAGTAGTATTATTGTGCATTATAAAGCTGATTAATAGTAGAAATCAATATAGTTCACAGTACCTTTAGGTAATTCTTTCAGAATCTTCTGAAAGTTGTCAACATTATTCTCTTTGGAGAAGTGAAGATATTTCTTGTGGAACGGCAACTCCTCCTCTATTGCAAATGACTTCAAAACGTTTGTTATGTTGTCTGTGCCATCTGAGAGCAAATCTAAAATCTTTGCTTCATTCTTTGCTCTAAAAAAATACAATTATATACATATATTAAATATATCATTGTTTTATAATTACTAATCATCAAGGATTTTACTATAGTCCATTATTTTATCAACACAAACTACATTAAAATATATTATGCAGCAGTAAAAATATTTGCCCGTCAGCAAGGTGGTAGTGACCAGTGGTGGCCCAGTGGCACGACACCGACTTACAAGGTCGTGGGTTCGTAGACAGGCACTTTACTTTGTGCAAATAATTTCTTCACTCTCAAAATGTTGAAGGAAAACATCGTAAGGAAACCAGCATGTCCTAGAACCAAAGATTCGAAGACATTTGTGACTTCTACCAACCTGCACTAGGCCCGCGTGGTGGATTATAACCCACTCCCTCTTAAAGAGAGGAGGCCTGTGTCCCAGCAGAGGGAACTTTATACAATGATTATGCTAAGGTAGCGGGGCTGACTGGAACGTTTCTACCAAATGCACAATTAAGTATAATCTGCTTCTTGAGGGCTGTGGGCTGGTTGGAATAACCAACGACGGCCGCCATGGCCCATGTATAGTGGTCCACTTGAAGGACTTAGTGCGGAAACCAATAATATAGAGCATAGAAATATAACCCACTTGTGAAGGCTATTTTGATGTTGCCACATCGACAATTAGTAATATTTTCAGACAAAACAAGTACTTACATAGGATTTGCATCAATTAAATCTTTTACAGGTTTTATGTAACTTGTGATTTTGTGCAGTTTATTTCCTAAAAACAAAAGTAATATTTACTAAGATTACATACAGATCTTTGAAACTAATATTACAATAGTGCCAGGAAGTTGACTAACTTTACTTGAACGCTTCACCACATCAAATGCAAATCCAATTAGACCAATTTTGATAGTACACCTTCCATCCACTCAGAGTCAACTGGTGGAGGTTGCAAAACCCAACTGTTAAATATAGGTTAGGGTTCCAGGTTGAGCAGTGTTAATGGGTTGTTCTATCAGGAGTTTCTGAGTAGCAGCCCATCTGTATATCTGACCAGTTAGGGACAATTATTAGATTACCCTCAAGGCTATTTGGGAGGGACATGTGACTTAGCATAACTGGTAAATACATTAACTGGAATGAGCAACTAGCTTCATCTTTCAGACTGACCGACCCCTTGACAATTCAAAAGTGCCTGTATTTGGTTTATTTGAAATAAATGCTTTGAGTTTGAGTTTGCCATCATACAGTGAAAGGTCGTAACTAACATTTGTATCAAAAATAAATTAAATATAGGGCCAGATACAGCATTAAACTATCTATCTTTCTGTCTAGGTGATAAAGCTGTATTTAATTCGTAGTCGCAGAGATATACTGTTAAAGTTAAGACTATCGACTGAGCTTGAAACTTCACTTCAGACAAAACTGTAATTTACTCAAAATCAACTTTGAAGTAGTTATGGCCTTTCAGATGACGCAATATACACCACTAAATAATAATAGGTAATAGGTAATACGGGCTGATATCCGCAACTCCACGACTAAGCGCGTATTTTGCGTACGGGTGGGAAAATCGGTTATTCGATCCACCCCAGCTCCTCAAAGAAGGCCAGCAGCGCCTTGGTGTCACTGACAATCTCACGTAGGGTACCTGGGTTACCGAAGTACTTTGCCCTGTATGTGGCGACCACCGGGCAGTATAACAGCACATGAGCTGCTGTCTCGTCGTCCTCCATGCAGGCTCTGCAAAGCGGACTGTTTGTGACTCCTATGACAAAGAGGTGTTTATTAAATGACCCATGGCCAGTTACAGCTGCAGTGACTGTACGCAGCTGTTGTTTAGTTAGTCGGAGAACCTGTTTCGTGAAGCGGCCATCAATTGTAGGGAGTGCCTCCTTGGCCTGCCTGCACTCACCGTGGTCCAACCAAAGTTTGTGATGTTGGTCCCTGGTTCGTTTCCTTACCAGAGTGCGTAGGTACCCGAAGGGGAGTGGCGCAATGGGTTCTGGCCCCACTGGTGCCATGCTCGACCCCCTTCTGGCAAGTTCGTCGGCTGCGTCGTTGCCCCGCGAACCGCTGTGTCCTTTGATCCATTGAATGGTAATATTATTGAGGCTACCCACCTGGTTAAGGCGCTGGTGGCACTCGTATATCAGCCCAGAGTCAACAGTGTGGCTGTTTAGCGCTAGCAGAACAGCCATGCTGTCTGAGAGTATACGTATCGAGTGGTCCTTAACTTCCCTGGCCATGATGGCTAAAGCGGCAAGAGATATACCCATACATTCGGCCTGGAACACTGTGTTATGGACCCCCAATGGTGTGGCTATCTGTATGTTGAAGTCCTCCGAGAAGATTCCAGCACCTGTGCCACTACCTGTTTTGGATCCATCGGTGAAGATTCGTAGCTCTGTGGGGCGTAAGCCCTCGCATCGGTGATCCTCATGAAGTTGAATCCTGTATTTTTTATCGAAGATAAATTGTTTGGGCACCCGATCATTTATGGCTTTCGTAATAGGGAACTCAGAATTGAGTCCCTCGAGCAGCGCGGTGTGTTGTGTGTTTCTCTTACCCCAGAGATTAATTGCCTTAAGACGCACCGCCGCCATCGTCGCCTCCTGCTGTATAAACAGATGGAGCGGGGTTAGACCCAGCATGGCTTCGATTGCCGCAGTCGGAGTAGTCCTCATGCAGCCAGTGGTCGCAACGCAGGCTAGTCTCTGCAGGCGTTGTAGTTTGTTGGAGGTTGTAACCAGCTGTGTGCGGGGCCACCAGACCACGGCCCCGTAGGCGATCATGGGGCGGATCACAGCTGTGTACAGCCACAGTATGATTTTGGGGGATAGGCCCCACTTCTTACCTATCATTTTCCTGCATTGCCAGAAGGCGATGCAGGCCCTGTTTAGCTTGTTGTCTACATGGCTACTCCAGTTTAGCTTACTGTCTACTAGAGTGACCCCAAGGTACTTGACCTCGCTGGCCAACTGAAGCTCTGTATCGAACAGTTTCGGTAGACAGAATGGGCCTAATGCTCGTTTTTGGGTAAACATGACTAGTTCAGTTTTAGTGGGGTTCACTGATAGTTCAAATTTCCTGCACCAACTTTCTACGATACGTAGTGCTTGCTGAGTGAGGTTACAGATCGTTCCCGTCACCTTCCCCGATACAAGGATTGCGAGGTCATCTGCATACCCTATCGTGTAATAGCGGTTGGCGTTGAGTTTGGTGATGAGGTCATTAATTACCAGATTCCATAGAAGGGGGGACAGAACTCCTCCCTGAGGGCAGCCTCTGGCTATCATGGCCAACTGCTGCTCATCCTCAAGGCGAACCACTCGTTTGCTTAACATGTTTGTAATCCAGTCCGTTAGTACCTGTTCTACTCCATGTCTGGAGAGGGCGCTACTGATGCTGGAGAAGTTGGTTTTGTCGAAGGCTCCTTCGATGTCTATAAAAGTGCCCAGGCAGGTGCCCTTTTGATGAATCGCGTCCTCTATCTGGCTGACTACCAGATGAAGAGCAGATTCGGTCGACTTACCTGAGCTGTATGCGTGCTGATTACCATGTAGCGGTATGGTTTTAAGAGCGCCGTCCCTCAGCTCCCTATCACATAGCCTTTCCAGAGTTTTTAGGAGAAAGGAAGTCAGGCTTATTGGTCTGTGGGATTTGGCGTTTGTGTAGTCACCCTTACCTGGCTTGGGGATAAATATTACTTTCACTTCCCTCCATCCTTTAGGAACGTATCTAAAGGCCAGGCACGCTCTCATTAATGGCACCAGTCTTACACCACTAGCTATATACACCACTAGCTACCCTTTTGGGGATTACAGGCGTGATGTTAAGATGTTGTTGTTTGTAGAAATAAGTACTTAGGTACCTACATTATTTACACATCATACATACCAGCAGCCTTCAACTGTTCATCTCTATAAACAGCCATAGTCCTTAATGAAGCTGATGATGCCTCACTCAAATGGAATGCACACCCCACGTCATCATTGTCCGCTAGACATTCCTCAGCCATAAGTTTCCTTCCACCTTGAAAGGCAGAATAATTAAAAATATCTTTGCACATTATTTATAGAAAAAAAACAAAGATCTTTTGTCTTGGAAATACTTGATTGATTAGTTCATTAGTTTCTACAGTTATCTTTAGCACTAGAATATTTATGTTTTAATTCCTAGATATGATTATTTTAACATATTGGGATGGCAAAACTTACTTTGATAATTCGGCCCGTTAGGAGTCGGTGGCACATCATGAACATATTTATTCAATATGTTTTTGAACAAGGGCTTCGTAAAGTTAATCTCATTTGTAAATATATCGAAATCTTCCATAGTTTTAGGCACTTTTCAACTTTTATTTGAATTTTAGAATGTTTGTGCTGGTTTGTGCAATGTTTTCAAAATTCAAATTTGACATTACGATTTGCGTTCCCAACCTTTCACATCATTTATGGAACACACACTTGTTGTTTTCTCTTTCATCAGCGTAATGATGACAAAGATAGAAGACATGCTCTTGATTAAAATGCTAAAACTGCTGGTTTTGGAACGCGATCCTCATTTGACATTTCGAAATCCGTTAGATAATGCGTTCCGATTTACAAAGGCAGGTAATTCTGGATAACTTAACATAAAGTAATAAAACAACGCCAACGCATGAACGCACAGTGATTATTTCTAGCATGTTGCTAGCACTATGATAATCTTGACCAAGAAACGTTTTATTTTATTTCTCAATGTTTTCTGAAATTAATTTAATGCAGTCTTGTAATTTGTTTGATAGTAAAAGCACGTTACAATTCTAGAAATTGCGTGCTGATTCATTGCAATTAGCTTGTTGTTCTATGTATTTCTGTCGAACTTTCTATTCGCCGTATAATGAGCTACTAAGACGTAAGAATATTAATCAGACAACGCCATTGATATTCCATACTGTATTATGCAAACTGCATTGCTGTGTAGTACACACCTGTTAAAGCTTGTACCTACTTATATCAATAATTAAAACATCGTTTTATATAATAAGTAGGTACCCGCATCGTTCTTTGGTGCCAATCGAACATTATACTTTCACAACCATGTGTATAAAGTACAAAAACAATCCATCATGTCACATTTACAAAACTGATATTTTTCCCTATAGGGTAAGGCAGCTTTATTTTTGGTTGACAGTGGGTAGGTACCTAATGATACCTTTGGTAATCGATGCCTAAACTAAACCCAATATTAATTTTTCTTTACCGATGGTACTTAATTATTTCCTACAGCTTGTTCTGTTTTTGGTTACGTTCCATTTCAAACCCAGAACAGCAACTGTCTTGAATCGAGGACCTTACGCTCGCTTACCGCGCCTTTCAACATTTGAAACCAAGTGGTGCGTGGCGCTATATTGAATGGATAGTTTTCCGGTACACAGAAAAAAGGTAATTTGGAAATTATAGAACATAGGTACTTTACAACTTTTTATTTCTTAATAAACATAAACAATGCGCAAATGAGTTAACCGTCGATTTGCCACATTACAATATTACCGACTTTCACGTCGTAAGCAATTATACTCTTGGTAAGTAGGGTAAAATAAAAGTTTCTAAAGATTTTTAAGTTAAAAAATAACTGAAAGTGGTTACGCTTATATTGACTAACAAAATGCTCCTTACAAATAGTACAAAAATTATTAGTGGCACTGATAAACATTCTACAAAACCATACAAAATGTGTAGAAGAACACAGAATATTTTAGTAAATTGTGCAAATGTATAAGGCACAAAATGTATAATTTAAACGTCGAACAACAAATATGGCCGAGAAACTTTTAAAAATACAATTCATTATGCTTATAAAAGTGCCTAATAATTTCATAGATACAAATAAAAGGAGGTAAACTTGAGTATATGTGACGGAAAATGCAAATACAAACAGTGGACATTCTTTGCATTTACTAACGATTTGAACATGTTAGTGAGTGGACATTTCCAAAATAAAGGATACAACAATACTGATGATTAATACATGACGGAGTATCTACACCGGTTCATATATTGCTATATTTAATGAGGCCTAACAAGATGGATCGTCGGACCGCACCGAGAGAGCAACTCGTCGTTTAAACAATTTGTATCATGTAGTTACTAAAATATTACAAAAGAAGCAACAAAAAACATTATCACGTATTAAATTGCACTTATTTTACGCGTAATCGCATACCACCGGGTATCGCGACCTATTTGTTAAGCCTCATGTAAACAACGATAATATGCTAAACTGTAAACATGCCGCGAACTCGGTTTCATGAAACTGAATGCCCGATGCGCTAAGAACATCGTCGCGTGTCGAAATCTGGCAAAATTCGTTGCCTCGGTTCATTGCACAAAACAATTGACTTTTGTCGGAGATATGTAATTATGCTTTTACTAATAATACCTACCTACAAAATATATTTTATCACAAATGTTTATTGCGTTTAGTCAAAGGTTTGAAACGAGTCAAGGAAGACCGTTTTTGCGGCATGTCTGCAGTAGCAGTAAGTTTTAGTTCAGTGTAGAAAGTTAGGTACAATTTTAATACAAAGCAACAGTTTTGCTATAATAACAAGCAAAAAGCATTTTAAAATATCACTTAATTTATAACACATTCCTACTTAACCATAACACAAAAATAAACTATTCGAATGAATTCAACATGTTTAGAAATATTTTCGTTTATCTCGAAGCTTTTCGTAAACCACGTAATTGTGTTGAAGACGAAAACATGAATAGATTCTGAGAACTACCTATCTATTTAGTGTTTCGTGGTAAGTTTAGTTCATTATATAAATCTTGTATACCAAAGTGTTATTCACAAACAACAAATCTCATCTAAACGTCGTGTTACAGAATTACTACTAAATATGTATAAAAACCTACTAATTCATATATTAATTGAATATAAAGGCATTCGTCGGATATGACTCGAAGGCACATTTTTTAAACAAAACTTAGGATATAACCGTCGCGGTTATCCATCACAAGTACGTTACAACGTTAATTTGCATATCTACGTAACAAACGCGTCTACCGTATGTGTCTATAACATTCTACGTGATTTAAAGTTTTAAATCGATTTCTCCAAGCACCTCATACTACGATAAAACATCTCTTTCAATAACACTAACCCTATACCACTTTTTAATATTTTTTTAAACGTGATTAATAATTAATCTACTAGTAAATCTAACGTTTTATAAATATTTTACAATAATAATTAAAAAAAACTTTATTGTATACACCTATTATTGCCCTCTTCGATATAGGTTCAGTAGTGTCGATGCTACTAAACATAGCGTATAAATAAATAAATAGGTATATACACTTGACTTATTAAAGATAACGGAAAGACGCTCGATCATATCGTGATTCGCAAGATGTAAAAGATTATGCATGCTTATCAAAATTTATCTTATTTACAATTCAGAGTAGATCGAGAAAAAAAGGCCTTGAAATCTATCACATTTAAGTTTGGGATACTTAACAGGCAATAGCCAACATAAAATAAATTACTATAAAACTTGAAAAACAGCAAATACTGTCATTTCCAGGTGAAGGAATTAAGTAGCTGTTCTATTATGCGAATTACTGTTGCATTTATTCGAGTGTACGCGTTCGTCTCCGCTCAAATGAACATATAGCGTAGGCGTTATACACTTGGCAATGCACGACCTCACAACACGCTTAATTTATTCTATCTCGTACAATCGCACCGCTATCATACCCCCGCAAAACTAGTTCAAAGTAATAAGTGATTTAAGACGCGCGGGGGCCGGCGAAATACCATCAAACTTAAAAAATATATAAAAATGATCACATACATACACAGTTCCGAAACTAAATTGTGGCACTCAGAAAATGGAAGTACAATAATAGCCTGAGTGTCGATCAAGACATGTTGTTGATGCCCACCCTTTTGCTCAAAGGGGACGCATCAAGGATCCTTTCGTTTGCTTTGTCTTCCTCTCTGAAGTGAATCCGCGTGATCACAATGTCCCCTGTGCTAAGAGTTTGCGAGCCAACCTCGGTTTTCTTAGTTTCATTGAGATCATTGCACTTAATTTCATCATAAGTGGAATTATGGCATCTGCAGCTACAGCTTTTCCTATCTGGCTCTCCTAAGTTCAAAATTTGGCTTAGATTGGACCAATCCTTGTTTTTGAGCAATGGCAGTGTTTGTTCCATTGTTTGTGAGAATTTATCCTCCAACTCTCCACTGAGGGGGGCGACAGCCGACAGAATAGCCTCAAGGCGATTAATTTTCTCTACTTTATCCATGTTCGTGTCTGATAAGATTTCATCCATCATCTGCATGGATTCTGTGAGACTTGGTGGCTGTGTGGAGTGTGGGGATATTGGATCAGAAGGGTTGGATTCTAAGCTGGCCATTTCATTTTCTCTTTCATCATCATCTGAATCAGAATCCTTGTCATGACCAATAGCTTCCAGTTTTTCCAATTTCTTGGATATTTTGTGACAACCCTTCAATTTCTCTTTTTCCTCTTCAGTGAGTTCAATGTATCTGAGCAGTCTAATTTCTCTGTTGCTCAGGACAATATTCTTAGTTGTTTCAGCCAGTTTCTGCTTCAGCTCACCAACTTCTGTGTTAATTTTTCGTTGCCTCTTGCGCAGTTTAACTTCAGTTGGCTGAATATGCATAAATACTTGCTCATTGCTCAGTTCTTCAAATAGCTGCTGATTCTCGGGCTTAATATTGCTTGACATGAAAGCATAAATTGCTGGATTGACCAAAGATAGGACATCTGAAGCAGAGTAAATGATCATATCTTTTGTCAATGGTCTCCTTGCCCAGTAACGTTGGTCCCTGCGATACACATTTTTCAGTTGTTCCTTCATGGGGTTCATAGGTGCATTATACAATTCACATAAGGCATTGAGACTTAGATTCTTGACTTTGTATACAGGCACACCTTGTTGTTGCAACTGTAACACAGCATGAGCAGCTTGTGTGTCGAAAACATTCTTTAAAACAATCTCAAATTGATTGTGTAAATTGACTGAATCATTCCTACAGTCATGTATAATTTTAACAACATTTTCACTCTCTAGTAATTCCTTAATTTTACCCTCCACAACCATGCTTGGACATGCCATTATATCTAGTATGTACACTTCGCCATTCATGGTGGCTATTTGACACAATGTCAAAACTCCTTTGAGGCCAAGGTTTATTCCTTCGCAGTCAAAAGAAACAATGTTTTTTGCATTGCGTTTAGGCACCATAATGCTTTCAATTAGCGTGGCACATTCCCTTACATTAGCTATGACAGTTGTGCACTGGAGCACTTTCTGGCGCCATGCCTCACCCATAACATTATTCCTTAAGCTTGGAGTACCATTAGTTTCTTCAGCACTTCGCGCATTTAAATGATTGTTGACTCTGTCACGAACCATGTTCTCTGCCAAATTCTTTATGACAATAGAATTGATTCTTTGCTTCAGAGTCTGGTTTGCAATGTTAGCTTGAGGTCCTCGGGGAGATTCAATAGGACTGAGTATTCTGTTGTTTGCCGGACTCCTTTTACCATCTGATGGAGTTGGACTCTCAACTGTGGGGGGAATTGGGGACACCGGCTTCTCCTCCACCACAGGCTTTGGTACATCAGTCTTTGCTTTAGCTTTTGCATTAAGATACATAACAGGTATTTTTGGTTTACTAATAAGTGTGACCAAGTTCGATTGAACGTGGAATGAGTCTGAAAATATTTTTAAGAATGCGCTCAAATCTGCAGGCGACTTGAACATTTGATACCAATACTCTTGCGGGAAACGTGACACAATTAGGTGGAAGAGCTGGTCAACCATCACGGGGCCTTTAGCTTCTATGCACTGTGCAACATAGTCTAACAACTGTTGGGCAGTATCTGTGTTAATATTAGCTACAGGTAGATTATGGAATTGTTCAGAATTTGTGTGTGCGTTACCTCTCCTATGATTCTCACTGACTAGAACGACGTTGTCATCGATGATCTGGAAGGCATCAGGATGCTTTAGCAGGAAATCCTTGAACTCCTTGATCCTCTGGCCGGAGATGTGACGCACCTGCGGAGACGCCTGGCTGCGGTGGCCGAGGAGGCTCTTGATCGGCACCTCGGTGCCGTCGCCGTACTGGACCATCTTGCCCGCGAAGTACTCCTTCGCTTCCTCGATGTAGTCGTTGTTGGACGAGGCGCCAGCCCCACAAGGGTGCTTCTGGAACGTGTTGATATCAACATAGTCCCCGTCTATGCTGAACAACGCCGGGTATTGAGCCAGGAACTTCTTCAAGCCCGACTGCGACCCGCCAGCGATCTGTCGCATCTCCTTGGTGAATCCTTTGGCACCAAACTGGCAGGAAAGATCGTGCAACGTGCGCGGCTCGCCTTTGTCGAGCAGGCGTTCCACAAAGAACAACAGAGTAAGGTTCCTAGCGAGCTCATATTCCATTGATTCCATTTCCCTGCAGTTGGTGCCAATGTGTTTAACTTAAACTAAATTTTTTCTACGTATATGTGTCACCCACAACACCATGAAATTTTTCTTTTCTATCCGCACCTGAACCATAGATTATAGACGAAAGTGAAGTGTTGAGCTGATATTACCAAAACAAACTACTAAAAACTCATGACGTTGAAAAGAAATCAAAGTAAATTGTTATGTAACTACTACGTAGCATTATCTATTCTATAAAATCTTGATATAATTGCATGATTTACGCTATGACAATCAATCGATTAGTAATCATTAGTACGTCGTTAAATTAAACTGTGATGCACCACGCAAACAATAAATTCAATAAAGATGTTTTATATCATTTACTTGATTCTATTAGCTAGAGTAAATACATTTATCGATGTTCGTATGTTTTTTTTGTAGTTATTTTAGTCACTTTAGTTTTCCAACGTAACATCACTCTTTCATAGAGTTTTTCTTAACGGTACAAATGCATGATAGAAATCGTAAATTTAAAACAAATTAAGTGAAATACCTACTAATTAAATACACAATTATGAAATAATAATAAAAATATATGAACCTCTAGAAAATAAAAACCATTTGGCATTCAATTTTTGTTTCTTGCCTTTTACCCATCATAATTACCGTGAGTAAACTAAACGCAAACAAATGTTGATCTACTCGTATGTCAAATAGATGTCAGCCCCTGTGTGTCAAACGATTTGTATTCATTCATTGGTCTCGCGATTTCTGATTGCTGTAATCAGTAATAATTGCTTTTATTTCTTCTCAATCATACTTCCACGAAACGCAATTATTGCAACGCTGCAACTAACGGTTCTTTGTAACAATATCTTACTCTAATAACATCATGGTAAGTCGGTTTTTCAAGCATTGATTACTAACACGGAACTTCTACAAAATGTACACCCACTTTTTTCAATTGAATTTTCGCTCGGTATAGTCGGAATGCATCAACTATGCTCGCTCCTTCAGAGTAAAGACATCATCAATTTAAGTTTAACTACATTCGATTATTTCAAGATCTAACTAAAATGTTCTAGGGATAACAAAAAGTAACAAAAAAAGTAAACGATTCATATTTCAAGTTGGTATTTGGAGTTGACACTGACCTCTATGTATTATACAGACAGGAATCCCATATCCTACGAACTAAAACTTAGCCTCAAATCAAGGATACCAATCACCATTGCCTATTGTACAACCAAATATATTTCTAAATGATTTTCCCAGCTCGTCCTAGTACTCGGTGACCTGCACATCCCTCACCGCTGCAGCAGCCTGCCTCCGAAATTCAAGAAGCTGCTACTTCCTGGCAGGATACAGCACATACTGTGTACAGGCAACCTTTGTACGAAGGAGTCATACGATTATCTGAAGACGTTAGCCAGTGATGTACATGTTGTTAGAGGAGATTTTGATGAGGTTTGTATTTGATTATTTAATTTTTAACCTAATAAAACAGTTTTAGACAAGTTTTCTCTTCTAGTTGTATTTTAAGTTCCAAGACATGTTGGTTGCCTCACAATGTTTTCCTTCACCGTTTTGAGAGCAGTGGTGATGAAATAATTTACATAAAGTAAAGCGCCTGTCAGGATTCGAAACCTATGACCTACAATTCGCAGATCGTGGCCGTTACTGCTGGGCCCCCATTCCTTTTTAGCCATAATGACCATAATTTGCCACTTATTTTTAAATTAACTTTTCCAGAACTCAACCTACCCAGAACAGAAAGTGATCACTGTTGGCCAATTCCGCATTGGTCTCATCCACGGTCATCAAGTTGTACCTTGGGGTGATGAAGAGTCCCTAGCGCTAGTCCAGAGGCAGCTTGACGTAGATATCCTGATATCAGGGCACACACATCGGTTTGAGGCCTATGAGCATGAAAATAAGTTTTATATCAACCCAGGATCTGCTACTGGAGCTTACAGTCCACTGTTCAGGTAATATTTTAGCTTTTCAATTCTTCCTAATAAAAAGATGTAATTTTGTCTGTGACGATTGAATTGCTTCTGCCCTGACTTCCATTATACTAATCTAATAATGATGAAGAGTTTGTTATTTTTGTTTGAATGCACTAATCTCTGAAGCAAAAGTTGGATTTAAAAAAAAAAACTTTTCTTAGCTCAATTCTTGAGGAAGGTTATAGGCATTTTATTACATTATGCTATGACCTTTAGGAGCCGAGTAAAAATAAAAGTAAAAAAGAATGGTAAGCGAAAACGAAGTAACGGGGCCAAGGGAACTTTATAAAAATGTGACTCTTATTTTAGTAAGCAGTGATAGCCTATTGGCGTGACCGTTAGACTGTCAACCCATAGGTCTCGAGTTCGAACCCAAAGCATGCACCTCTGACTTTTCGGATTCATGTGCGTATTAATTATCACTTGCTTCAAAAACGGTGAAGGAAAACATCGTGAGGAAACCGACATGCATGAGAGATATTTCTCAACGGCATGTCAAGTCAGAGGCCCATGGGCGGCTTTAAAACTCTGACACCAGGTTAGTCACTAACCACTCGAAAAGAAGATGAATATTTTAGTATATTGTGTATCTTACAACATCCACGCGAACGAAGTCGCGGGTAGAAGCTAGTGTTATAACATTTTAATACACAATCATTATTCAGTAAAAGAAGACCAAGAATATTATGAATCAATATCCTTAATATGAATTAATATCGTTATTATGAATTAGTTCTTCCTTCAGATGCGTTTAAAACTGCCATCTGATGATTCTTCTAAAGACAAAATGATCAAACTCAAACTCAAAGCATTTATTTCAAATAAACCAATTACAGGCACTTTTGAATTCAAGGGGTCAGTCAGTCAGAAAGATGAAGCTAGTTGCCCATTCCAAAGCGTAGTAGGTACCTATGGAGAAGAACGGGCAAGAAACTCCACGGACACTCTTTTAAATCAAAATATTCTTACAAAATAATGGTTACATCATTCATGTTTAAATTATACATGTGAGAACAATGTAGAAAGACGTGCACGTTAAAAGCGTCCGCAATGAAAAGATAAATAAACAAATTCAAAAATTAAAATACATTAAAATAAGCCATGGAAGCTAAGAGATGACCAGTCCCTACTGACGGCGCCCGTTCACGAACATGACGCATGGATCAGTTGTGAACCAGCTGATAGGTATGCAAGACAGCCTATTCTGCTACCATTGTTTAGTTTCGCTTGTTAATTTGTCCACCTTTCCATTATTACAGGAATGCCACCCCATCATTCGTGCTGATGGACATCCAGAGCTCAACCGTGGTGACATACGTCTACAAGCTGCTGGGGGACGAAGTTAAAGTGGAACGAATTGAGTATAAGAAAGCTTAATTATTAATTTTTATTGTAAAATAGTTGTAATTAATATATAAATAAAATAATAATATAATAATAATATACAATATATACATAATTATACACCCAATTAAAAACAACTAATAATATTGAATTACTGCTTAGCCTTCTTCCTCTCTCCTTATTTTGCTGTGCCCGACAGGGTCCATATTGCTCTCTTACTTATTATACCATCTATGTAATACATATGGAATGCAATAAAAAATTGAGTATTGAGTATATTATTACATAATTATAGATAAAGTGTTTATATACATATTCTAAATAATAATTATTTTATTTTATAGAAAAATAGGTCTGTTTTTATTTTCATGTCAATGAAGGAATTAAGACGATTTTTTTACGCGACGATTTTTATCGCGTACTGCATTTTCAACTCTAGGTGTTAAGCCGAGCGTTGAGAACCCAACAGAGTGCATAACAGCGCGTCAAATAAGTACACTGTTGGATTTTCAACTGTCGGCGCTTAGCAGTGCGTCGAAAATCCTGTGCGAGATAAATAGTTGCCCGTGGGTAGTGTGAGTCTGTGATAAGCCTAGTTGATTGATTGATTGATTCATATTTTTATTAAAAAAATTGAAAATAAGGCTACTTGTTATTATTAAGTAGGTACAGTAGGCGCTTGGTAAACCGGCACCCATTTTTTTCGCCAATGCTGTATGATCGGAGACGCCCGATTAAAGCTCGTACAGACCGGCGCGACGCGACGCCGCGCCGCGACATGAACAATACAATTTCTAAGAAAACTTGACGGTATAACAATAGCCGGTGTCGCGTCGCGCTGGTCAGCACGAAGCTTTATTGGATTTCTATAGTAAATGTGAGCTAGCAAGTAACAAATAAAATGCAAAGTAAAAAATCTTTATTAGTTTACGTAACCAATCAACTCGAAGAATCGGACCGAACTGCAGAACGACAATTGTCAATGCGCGCGCTCTGTAATCTGGCACTTTTGTATCAAAGATTACAGAGTAAGAGACGGATATCTATCTAGCTAAGTATGAAAACGCCGGACTATTGGAAGTGTCGGATTAGTGAGCGCCTACTGTACCTGCATTTCTTAACACCCTGTACACAGCGTGTTAGATAATATACAGGTGGATGATGTACGTAATTTAAATAAAACACCCGACTCGGTAAACTTAAGGGGGATGCGCTAAGGTAGCCCGCGAGATTCAAATTTTCTTGAGTTTTTTCCATTTTGCATGACAGTGTCAAAATTTGAATTTCGCGGGCTGCCTTGACGCTTTCGCCTTAAAAGGTAGGGTTACGAATCTCACAGTCTACCTATGTATCAAGTAAAATTCAATAAATTTTGACGTCACAGGGGAATTTCAATATGGTGGCTTATAAATTCGTGGCATACATTTCATGTAGTAATTTCAGTAGTCGGGTATTAGTATATTAAAAATCTTTCAATGAACACTTTAGTCCAAACCTAAGTTTATTGCTACTTTGAGCACGATTTTTTATAAAAATAGTATGTATAGTCAGCGTACTCGTATCGACATTGTCGATTTTCGTTTAGACGAAATATGTCGACACAACGAGACTACTTGAGTTCCCATGGCCATCCTCGGGCTCCACTATCAGATCAGCTCCATGGTTGCGTTGTCACCGAAGTTCCATAGGTATGCCAAGTTTCAGCTCAATCGGAAGCCAGGAAGTGCTTGAAAAATGGATGACAAACAGAGCAACCGGAAACATACAAACGAAGCAGGTTTATAAAAATTTCGAAAGATTCATTTCAGAAGCATAAAAATATGAATGTCTTTTTCCTGATGTCTGTACCTGTACAGATTGATGAAATATAACTCACATACATCTATAAACTAACGCCTTCCTCCCACGGGGGTAGAATGAAACTACAGAACGCCACCTGCAGTGCTATTCTATAACCAACTCACCGTGAAAACTTAGGTGAAGTGAGCGTGGAGTGAGCTGTCATTCCACAGGGATTGACACTATTGACAGCTCACTTCACCCAAGTTTTCACGGTGAGATGTTTACAGAATCGCATGGCTGCTATGATCCTTACGAAATGTAACACACGTTGAAACAGATTCACTTAAGGGGTCGTCCATTAATAACGTGACGTTTTTTAGCAACTTTTTAACCCCCCTCCCCCGTGGTGAGGTTTTAGACTATCCCCTCCCCCCTACCCAAAGTCACGCGTATTTTTTTGGTGCAAAGTATGTTAAAAAATTGAGCCCTAGTCATTGTGTTATATTTCATGTTGTATTGCATACATTTGGACGGCTCATTTGTGTTACATTTTTCACTTTTCACTCGGCGCTGAAAAGCGCGTATTTAGAACTAAACTGTAGTAAGCAATGATTTTCAGATTGTTATATTACCATAAGTAGTACCCGTTTCTTCACTTTTTAAATCAATGTATAGTGTTTTATTTTAAGTAAGTTAATTTTATCTAAAGTTAGTAAGTTTGTAATTTAGTTATAAATCTAATACATAAGAGAATGGCCGTTTGTCGAAAAATAGATATAAGGTGCAACAAAATTAAATTTGTTGTATTTTATTTAGTTAGTAAATAAGTAAATATTATGCATAGTAGGTTCGGGTAAGTAATGTAAGGGTAATTAGTTATTAAGCAAATTGACTTGATTTGTTTTTTTTTCTCTTGGCAACTGAGCCGATGTCGACTATTCTGCCAGCGTCATGTGATGACAGCAACGCAGCAAGGTGAGCCGTCGAACTTTGCACTTCATGGTAATCGACTATTAACTTTTATTCAATTGTCCTTGTATTCAAATTACGACTGTTATTCTTTGACAGTTTTATGAAAAGCTATGAGCCCAGGTAAGCACTTGTGACTCGTGATTTTTTAACGCGAAGATTTTTGTGGCGCACTGGATTTTCAGCTCTCGGTGTTGAGCTGAGCATTGAGAATCCAACAGAGTCCATCCCAGCGCGTCAAAAATAAAAAATAAACGTCAGGAACGAAGTTACGCACACATCTGTTTGATTATCAACTCTCGGGCCTAAGTAATGCGTTGAAAATCCAGTGCGTAATAAAAATCGCCCGTGAGTATGAGGGCTTAATGGTGTCCTCTAGAGACGGTGCGGGGCGAACATCCCGCCGTACCTCTACTCGACCCAGTTTCATACAAAATGTATAAGCATGCAGATTTTTGCGTTTCAATGCGGCCCGACCCGGCCCGCCTCATAGACGCGATCCTTCACACGGCAAATTGACGTAAGGTGTCAATTTGCTTAACAATCTATTCCCCTGACAGTACATAATAATATAATGAAATTATAATGTATATTTGAATCATAGTTAAGATTGTATCAATTAATGAATCATGACAGCTTATTCCGTACCACCTATCCGCAGTCGCTTCAAAAACTATCCCGCAGCAATTTAAATTGGGCATGTTGTTACTTGCACCATGGGAACACTTGCTGCAAGTCGATCTACTGTAAATACCAAGTTTAGGCCGCATTTTCGCATACAAGAGAACTTTTAATCAGAAAGACTATTTGAAAATCTTTTTTGTTATGCTTTGAAAATATCTGTATCTTAATGTATTTGGCTTCTGTAAAAAGGGTATGCAATAAATATTTGTAACTATGTAAACAAATCTTTCAATTTTTGTTAAGTAGATTTTATCTCATTTATTTTCGATAAATTGTCTCTCGGCCGATTGAAAATCGGTTCAACTTTGGTTTTTGAGCTATATCATAATTTTGATATGAACTGGTATTCTTTAGGACCACCAGCACTTTGTGAGAAAGCTGGGAAACCAATAAATATTTAAACTTCGCGAGCACATTCATAAGAAGCTAGCACTATCGTCACAACGGTAATGTTTTCCCATTGTTTGTCTTATTTGTTTTAGTATATTCGTCTATATGTTCCTATATTTACTTATTTCTATTGATCAATAAGTGTATATCCTTCATCATCATTTCAGCCGAAACACGTCCACTACACATACACACACACAGACAGGCCTCCCCCAAATGGGGGGGTTTGCTATAATCGCCACACTTGGTAGGCGGGTTGGCGATCGCAGTATGGTGTTAAAATGCATAGAGAACTCTGCTGCCCATTCCCTAGTAAGTCCTTTAGTCGCCTTTTACGACGCCCACGGGAAGAAATTACTAGTACTATTTTTTAAGTCCGGCACCACACGGCACATCAAGTATCATCATGTATTTCCTTTTATTTAAATAAATATTTATTCCACAATTTTCGATATTGCACCTACCACTGTTTGTCTCTGCATCGCCCATCGCCCAAAAGTTGACTGGTAAAGTGTTAATTATATAAATAAATAAAAATATTCACCAATACTTGTGATGTTTAAATGTTTGAAAATAAATGTATATAATATCATGTGCGTTTCGATGGCGCGGCCACAGCGATATTAAAAAAAAAAACTATGCCAAGATTTCGTAAAAATTTGTAAAAGTTGATTCCCAAAACCATAAATTTGTCAAAGTTATAAGGGTTTGAACCGCGCGGCCACGGAGATCTTTAAAACTAAGCGTTGCCGCGTTGCAGAAGTCTGAAATTTTGGTAAACAACAGATTTTTGTAAAAATATAGAAAAAAATCCTAGGCTCATATTTTAGTCAGCAAGTACATACAGGCTGTAAAAATGCCCCGACGAGCTGTCGTCTACGCATTCTCTCCATCAAACTAGGTTACCTATATTGCACAAAAATAATTGCTGGCAGACAACTTTTATTTTTTGTTACGGAAGGGCGCAATGTACTGGACGGTACAGGAGTCGCGGGGTATTTAAATTTAAAGTTAGTTTTTAACATTTAAAACTTCATTTCTTACAAAAACGTCTAAAAGTTGGTATTTTGTCCTTCAATAACTCCGTAACCAGAATGTTCCCAAGCATAGCCCAGAACAACATCGTTATTATGGCATAAATATCCACTTCCACAACAAAAACAAAAACTACATAAGTACTTCAGCTTATGTCAACCAATAATCACCTTTAAAACTCAACACTAAAGTTAAGTTTCGCTTGCACAGTACCATAACAGCATAATTATGTGTGTACTTCGAACAAGGCCGTTGACAGGTTCGTTGACATTATGTTAGTAATGTTGCTAGGTTCAAAATTATTCCATTGATGTCAGCTTATCATCAATTTAATATCAAAGGGTGATGTGTATTTGCTTTGCATACCTATTTATTATTATCACACAGATTGGAATAAAAAAGTCTCCATGAGTAGCAAATCTTACCAAGGGGTATCGTGTTACTCAGTAACTGGGTTGTGGAGGTCAGATAATCAGTCGCTCCATGTTTTAACACTTTCGACTCCAGCGACTTTTCACAGAGCTCATACGCCATGCCGCCATACATATTGGAAGCGAACCATCCAGGAGGGTTGCTGGCATTAGATACGTTTGCGCTAAAGTTACCCATCGCGGACGGTCAACGGCATTAGGTTTAAAACCGTGTTATAAAACACTGTAAAACGAAGTAAAATTGTGTTTTCAGGGGGTCTTGTCGTTATACGTAGTTTCCAACCTTGGAATTATTGTAACCGTGAACAAAAAAAAAACAAAACCAACGCATACTTATTCTACTAAATGTTGTTAAAATATACATCAGTTGTATTCGCTAAGAAAAACCTACATTTAAAATGAGCTCTCCGCGTGGGCTCCCGGCATTCCATAACCGACTAGGTACTTAAACCCTCAATGAGGGCACTGAACGTGTTAAATACTGGCATTCCGCTGTATTCGGTTAGACTGGCTGGAAGCCGACCCCAGCTTAGTTGGGTAGGTATAGGCTAGGCTACGCATATGATGAGTAGCGTTATAGCGATATAGGTACTTACCTGCGTACGTCCGGAACTCCGGACGCACCCTAGCTAGGTAAACAAATCATTACTACTGTGCTGACTGGCATAATTTTGGTAACTGAATACACAATTGTTAGGTTTAAGAGCGTTTATCCTAAAAGTTGGCAACGTCGCAAATAGCTGTCAAAAATTTACCTGTTTTGATTAATTTGGCATTTAGGGAAATAAGAAATGTGGCTAACTAGCGTCAATTTGACAGTTCAGTCACGCAATGAACGTGCGTGACAGAACTGTCAAATTGAAACGCATTGCGATCAATTGCCATTTTAAGTGTATTACGCAAGTATCCCGCTGATCCTCCAGTCCTTGAGACGTTCTTTTCCTGAAGCTTAAAGAAAGGCCGACCGATTTGGCGCCAAGCCGGGGCAAGACAAGTCCAACATGGGTCACGATAGTCAGCACTGAGGGACCGAGTGCAACGAGGAATTATCTTTCACAACCTCGACGCTCCAGTCAGTCTAGAAAATCCTTTCAAACAAAATACCTACGCCATTTTGTTTGTAAACAAAATACAAAAAACTTTTTACAAAAAAAAAGTACAACCGACTTCCACAAAAAAACACTACAAAGTGAAAAATAACTTTAATTTCGGAAGTCGGTGTCTTTAGTTTTGAATTTTCACTTTTTACCACCGACTTCCGAAATTAAAGTTATTTTTCACTTTGTAGTGTTTTTTTGTGGAAGTCGGTTGTACTTTTTTTTTGTAAAAAGTTTTTATTTTTCACTTTTTAGTTGTGGTACCTACCCCACACAAATTGGAATACCACTACACTGCTATGTAAAAAACAGTGAAAGGAAGTTATCATCATGTCATACCCTTTCATACAAAAAAAACCAGCTAACCAGCCAGTTTTGTTCATGTAACCGAATATCTCATCAGAACAAAACGTTGTAAGTGCCCTTGAACATTTTTTTTTTCGAAATAGTTTTTATAACCTTTGTAGTGAGTACAGGCGTGATAATATGTTGTGTGATGGCGTAAACAATGCTTAGATATGCTATAGCAACAATTGCGGTTAATCTGCTGTTATTTATTGAAGAGTTCCCCCGATTTCTACAAGATCCCATCATCAGATATTGAAATGGTGATAATGGGACCACACGGGAAGCACAAGCTTTCAAATAAAAAAAGAATCATGAAAATCGGTTCACTCAGTCGCAAGTTACGAGGTAACAAACATAAAAAAAAAAAAAAAAAAAAATACAGTCGAATTGAGAACCTCCTCCTTTTTTTGAAGTCGGTTAAAAACAAACGAACATCGCCAACACAGTCTACGTGAAAAACACCACGAAACTAATCGCATTATAATTAAATAAGGAAAAACAAAATCTGTTGTTATCACTAAGAGCAAGTATCGACAATTAGTGAGCTAACTAGTTCTTAATTGACCTAAATTGCAATTGTTTGGTCTACGTGGTGCCCTGTGCGTAGGGCCGGCAGTGGATGATAACGCTGTGTGCAGGCGGACATAGTTAATTACGATTCTACTAATTAAGTACCTACCTTTTATTAACTCGTTTTTTTGTTGGGTAATTATTGATTCTGTAATGCTAATGAAACAGAACGAAACTTGTGTTATCTATGTTTTTATTTAACCTACACTGTTACTGTTCCACTGCTGGATAAAGGGCCCCCATACTTTTCTATTCGCCTTTGTGTTGCCTTTTCCGGTCAATCAGTCTAGAACGAATCTAGGTCGTTGCGCTAGCATTTCTTAGGCCTACCTCGGTGAAATTATAACTAGAGTCAAATTATATGTATAAATGACTAGCTGTGCCCCTCGGTTTCACCTGCATAAGTCTCTATCCCGTGGAAATATCGGGATAAAAAGTGCCAAATTTCATACAAATCCGTTCAGCCGTTTTAGCGTGAAAGCGTAACAAACAAACTACGAATGTCGTAGCACAAACTAAAACTTTTTCTTTTATTTCCTAAACATTTGAACACAGTCTTATAATCTCCTAATATTGTCTCAACTGTCTACTTCCTATCTATTATGATAAGACAGATTCACGTGTATTACTGGGTTTACACGAATAACTCATATTGCCAAGCAATAAAGTTGAAATTCGTGTTTTCTTTGTTACTATGAACGTTTTGTTGTGTGTATGCTCTTAAAGCGGCTGCAATGGCATTTGGATAGTTCTTTGTGTTGTTTATTTTATGGTTTTTGGCTTTCCTTGCCTTTCGAGCTTTTGCCTACAATCTTGAAACGGCTATTTTCACCTTTCAAAACTTTAAAACCCTCATCTTTGCTAAATAAGGAGAAAATCAGAAAAATAAAATCATAATACCAGTCTGGTACTGTCCCACTACAGAGCAAAGGCCTCTAACATACAGAGAAGACACGAGCATTGATCACCTACTCGCTTGCTCAAGGCGGGTTGGCGATTTCAGACTTATTATATATTAACTATAAGTCCAGGTTTCCTCACGGTGTTTTCCTTCAGCGATGTCAGTAATGTTCAAGGTAAACTCAGAAAGTACTTACATATGAATTGAAAAAATCACATTAGTAGAAAAATACAAAGTAGGTAAATATTAGAGACCAGTAGTTGGCATAGGCTGTTATATTGTTCAAAGTGAACATCCATCATTAAAAAAAAAGTTAGTTTCTTGGTAGATCTAGAGGAACTGCTTGTCCTAGTTTTATGTCAAGTATGATTAGGTACCTAGGTACAATAAATACCGCTAAATAAACTCTTTGATGGACTCAAAAGATGTTTTGGAGGATCAAGGTGGACAGTTCTTCCATAGTAAAGGCTACCCTTTGACCACACGGTTCGGGGGCACCAGTATGGAGGACAGAGGAACAAGTTGTTAATCTCCCAACCAGACGAGTTTTTGTGTCTGGTGGGCTACTGCCTGATGGATGATTTGGTACCTACACTCCAGCATTCGTAGCATGACAACCATAGAAACGAGTTTTCTACTGGTTTTGTCGACGAAAGAATTGACAAAATGACAGATTGTGATTGTTTATCTGTCATTTTGTCTATTCTTCCGTCGACAAAACCCGATTCTATTTATTTATTTAGGATCTCCAACAAAAGATGTACAAAATACTTGACACATAGGTAATTATATTGTGGTAATGCTAAGCGTACAGCTGGAAAATATAGAGCAGGAGATTTTATACCTAATTTTATACCGATTCCTATGAAGCCCCAAAAAATCTCTAATGTAGATAATATTGCGCTCATCTAGTGGGGTCAGGTTTTAAAATTCTAGCTACACTTTTTAATTAAAGCGCTTCATTCTCAATAAAGCGCTGCATTTGCTGCACTGCTAAATGGTCATAGACCCCAAACACTGGCACATGTATTCAACTACTTATCCACTATCCAACCGGCATAAACACTCCCTCCCTTTACTCCTCTAAAGGGCCACGAACCACGAACAAAACCGACCGCGCGTTCTAAATTCAATTCAGTCCAATAGCTATCGAGCAGTGCATCGTTGAAGCGCGCGGCCGTATGCGTTCGGATATGTAGAAATAATTGTTTGAAAAAAGAAAGCCGTTTGTTTATGTGAACTATTTGAATTGAGAACTGTGTACAAAATGGCAATTTCCATCGTACGGTTTGGAATAAGATCTGTAGTTAATTTCGAGAGGAATGCAGCAGTTTTGTCAGTTACCAGTGTCCCGAAACAATTTAAAGTAAGTAAATCATAATTGGTTTTAAATAAATTGATTGATCATTTGATTAGCGAAGTGTTCTTAGCAGTATAATTCTGCTTCACTCGCTTTGTTTTTCTCGGTGACTGAATCTTTTTCTTCCGACTTACACTACACAACACAGTCAGTCATAACACAACGATACTATACATTATTCATTTGCACCACTTTCTTGCCTTTTCTTATATTATTCACCCATTGTTTTATTTGTATTAATACCTCTCGTTAAAGAGTAGTATATTCTTTGAACCATAATATATAATTTCTGTAAAATTCCAATCTTCCAATCTCATTTGTTAGATAAATTGACAATTAGTTGACAGTTAATGCATCGCAGATTCGCAGTGCGCCCGCGTCCCTTCGCTTGTCACCATAGATAATAGTCTATACTATGGACAAGTGATGTTGGAACGTCGGGCGTGAATAGATTTATTTATTACTTAGTTTCAGTTTTTTATTTATATTTTTGTTTTATTTTATTGCTTTATTTATTTTTACATCCCATAGTGGGATTTATCTTAATCCGTAGGTGTGTCCGTGACATCACAGTGGGCCCTATCAGAATACCAGCGCTGCGGTATTTATTTTTTAAATATCGCCGCATTATGCTGAGATAGGAGCCTTTTTGGCCTCGCACAGGTCGTTATAATTCGTTATTTTTTGTTTTTTATTTTGTAATTTTTTTTTTATTTTTATTTTTGTTATTACCTACTTACTGTTTGTATTTCCTGTGCGTGTCCCAAATAAAATATTTTTCTTTCTTTCTTTCTTTCTATTATTATGTCAAGTGTCATTGACTTCTTGCGGGCGTTGCATTCTTGTTGCTTGGAGCGTTACTTTGCTCCGGCGCAGTTGCGGTTTCTAGGACAAAAACGAACGCAAGTCTGAGAAAATCTATAATGTTTGAAAAATTTATGGATGAAGAAACGTGTGTGTGGACAGTTTGTGGTTTTATGGGCTTTTAAGGCTCCCGCAGACCGGCGCAACGCGACGGTGCGACGCGATTTTGGTAGAACAAGAAATTGTTTTATTAGTCGCGTCGCACCTTTTTGCCGTCGAGCCTTTAGGCACATTAACCAGTACCTAGGTACTGAAAAAGTGGAATAAAAAAAGGTAAATGTAATTTTATCTTCCATACTAGCTTTTGTTTGGCCAACGAGCTGACAGATTTCCAAGAAAATGCACTTTTAGTCAGGAACGGAAAAACACACTACAATCTGAAAAAATTGTAGGTCTACCTATTGTTGTTATCACCAAATATTTTAAGTACATACTTAGTTGACAATATTTAGGGTGATACCGCATAGCATGTTACGGTGTGCAAAGGTTAAAGTCCCATGACAGTTGACAGTCCTTGATAACCATACCTAGGGAAGGGGAAGGACAGATATACACGTAGCGGGACGCACTGCATTAAGCTGGGAACAAATTATCGGACGCGTCCGTAAGCCGCGGTTGTCGGTCGCGACCGATGAATGTGCACGATGTTCCTACCTCCAGCCGGCTTGATTTCTATCAGACGTCCGAACGCCAGGTCAGTTTACTGTCATAACGCATAATTTGAAAAAATCAGTACCGTCACGCAACGTGTTAATTATAGACAAACGGACATTTCAAAAATTCAGAATAAAATTGTAAAACGTTACGGTGTGCGTGCGCAGTGATTGCACGTTTGGGCAGTTAATGCAGTTAGAGGAACCTTACCTAATGTAAGTAGGCAAAGGTAGATTTATAGGCCTGTAAGAATCAACGAAAGGGTAGCATAATCAGCCTATAATGTTCCACTGCTGGGACATAGGCCTCCTTTCTGTGAGAGGGAGTGTGCCGTAATCCGCCACGCGGCCTCAGTGCGGGTTTTTAGATGTCACATGTCTTCGAATTTTTTGGTTCTAGTACATGCCGGTTTCCTAACGATGTTTTACTCCACCATTTTGAGAGCAGTGGTAATGAAATCATTTATACAAGGTACAGTGCCTGCCTGGGTTTGAACCACTACATCTTGTAAATCGGAGCTCTCCGAGGTGTTAGACAGAAGTGTGATTTCAAACTCATAGCATTTATTTAAATGAAACCATTTACAAACAATAACCTATTATCTCAATGTCCCTTAGTAACTGGTTGATTAATTAGTTAATTATGGTCTTTATTCTCTAAGTGACAAGGACGAGGTTTGTTGAATCTTGATATTAGGTCAGTGTGGTCAGTTGTCAGCTTTTTATTCCTTATCAAACTCCCTTTTACGAAGATTATGCAGTCTCTGACTCATCCTTAAATGTGCAGTTTAAGTGAAGCTTCACAACTTTTCGATTTATCTATTTATTTAGCCGCGACTTATGAGTCGCTGTCGTAGTTATTTCTTAGATTCGAACGCAAGCAGGCACTTTACTTTGTGTAAATTATTTCATTAAACACTACTCTCAAACCGGTGACGGAAAACATCGTGAGGGAAAACATATATTATGACATTCACCAACCCGCTTTGTGCACGGGTATTGGGTTATGGCCCTCTTCCTCTCATAGAGAAGAGGCCTGCGTCTGCCTTTCATATGTGTCTACATGCTGATTTATGCTTATGCTTATCGACCAGACAAGTTTTGATTACATACATACATAAACTCAGAATGCCACCTGCAAATATCCTTATACAGGTTGTCAGGGACATCGACGCGAAGCCGGTTACCATGGCGCCATGCGCCAGTACATGATTCTGAACACCCCTGCGTAGAGATTTCTCGTCGGTTATTTAAAAAAAAAATCTGCTGTTTCATAGAAAAGTGCAATACCTACGCGGTCAAAATGTATCCAAGCAGCTGTTTTTTTTTAAATAACCGACGAAAATTTTCAACGCAGGGGGGCTCAGAATCATGTACCTACTGAATCCATGATAACCGGCTTCGCGTCGATGTCCCTGCCAGCCTGTATAGATACTGCTCATAAGTTTTGATACTTTTGACTAAGATATCTCTGAAGGTTCAACGATACTATTACTTAACTTTCCCTCCCTTGAAACAATTGGACGTTGTTATTGTATCTTTGTTTATGTACCTACGGCTATGTGGCGTACGTGAGCGAGGTCGTTTTTTATATACAATCGGTTGTACATAATATGTTTATCGTGAATAGTAATCGTAAGTACCAACTATTTGGCCCTTTGCAAGGACATAAATTATTATGTAGGAGAGTGGATATACAGCGAAATTTTGTAATAAAGATATACCTAAGTGATTCTGGTTATCTAAGTAGGTAAGTACTTAAGATTACATTTACCTAGGATGTAAAAAAAAAACGGTAGGGTTGTTTTCAAATGTTCATTGTTTTTACAATAATAGCTTTTCGTCGCTGCGCTTTCCATAATGTTTTATACACACTTTACAGGAGACGCACAAAACTGATTTTCTCAAAAAATACCCAGAGTATTCAAATAATTTACTTTTACTTTAATACATATTTAGCGTGTTTATAATGGAACTTTCGATGTATGAATGTCACATAGCAACATTCCGTAACTCTTTAAATATTGCATTTATCACGTAGCTGTTTTTACAGTATGTGTGTATTGAAATAACGATTCAAACTGCATAAAAAAACCGAAAATCATGAAATAACACATAGCGACTTTTGCACGCGCAACGACGTTTTCTATCTTTTTGCAATTCTGTCTACTCTACCCATAGATTTTCCGGAAGACCTATGTGATCGGAGGAGTTATTTAGAAGGAAAATTTCCCTACAATCCCTTCTTTGACACAACACCAAAGGTATTGTTTTCATACAATCACCAAAAAAACCTACAGCTGTTTGAAATTTTGAATACAATGCCTTATTATGTTTGTTAACTATCGTATATTCAATTAGGTATGTACTTAACGTCTATCTAGAAACTTGTTTCCAATTGATGTTATTTCCACTTAAACAAACATCAACGTTATGCAAGTGTAAATAAAGTTGATTATAGACTGACCTACTGTTGAAAAAGTCATAAAAAATATGAAGTTGTAGCGCAAACTGAACCTTACGTGTAAGCTTTACGGTTGTTTTTCCAAAAACTCGTGTTTATTTACATGTTTGGCAAATAAATTGCGAACGCAGGGGAAAGTACGAAAGGGATACCGTGGCCCCTGGCAACGTACAGGCAAAACTGAAGGAACACAGGTGGGTTTTAGTCAGTAAGATTCTGACACGCCCTCCCGCTCCGCCCAGAGCGGGAGAAGTTATTTAATAATTTCCCACCCTAAAAAAAAGGGTAAATAGCTATTGCATACACGTGAAAAACATGTCTGTTATGTAATCAACCTTTGATTTCCGTAATCAGCTTGTGTGAAACTACAGTGAATGAATGAATGAATGAAATGCACCGATCCCAGCGTGGTTTAACCAGACTCGATAAATCGAATGAACCCCAAGATTTGCACTAGCCCATGAAGCCTCATGTTTCATGGGATTTCAAAGGCTATTGCAAATCGAGGAGTAGACCGGGGAGCGCGGGTAATGGTAGGGAAGAACGTGCCCTTAGGATAAGGAAGGATTTGAGAGCCATACCGGATATGCATCCTAGAGTAAGCCTTGGAATAGTGGAGAGACGGGTGTTAGTTATCTATGGATGGGCATCTTTTGCGACGTCGTCGTTATCTTCACTGGTGAATTTTGAGACGGGGTTACTCTGCTTTCTGGGCTTGTTCCTATATTGCTGCTGAGCTGTGTTACATTTTGCTGTATCTGTGTCTTCGTCAGAAGGCTCGCTGCTATCCGTTTCAGGTTTCTTGTAGATCACGCTGGCGGCCTTCATGATCTTGTATCGGTCTGTAGCCTTGTCCATCCAAAAATTGAATTCCTTGTCGAAATAAGTCGAGTCCTGTTTGAGATTGTCGTTCCAAGTGTAAATAGGACGGCCTACTTTCTTGGATTTGGCCTTATACTGCATTGCTGCGTGTAAAAGGTGTGGTTTGCTGCGCCTGTGGACGTGTGCGAGAAAGCACATCCTGTGGTTTTTGATGCGTTTGGTTACTGTTTTCCCATCTAAGATTTCGTGCATCTTCTTTTGTCTAGGTTTATTTCTGGCGTGGTTAATCAAGTCTCTCATTATGACTCGCTCATATCTTCTCAGTCTAGACCTGTTAGCTTTGGTGAGTGCCGATACTTTCAATCCGTATATCATACAAGGTACGATCACCATTCGATACATGAGTCTGGCCAGTTTCCAGTCCATCTTTGAATTTATTATGAATGGTAATAGTGACTTTGCGTTTCTAGTGGCCTGTTCACATCGTTTTCTAACTGTGCTTCTCCTACTTAATGCAGATGTTATGTATGTGCCTAGGTATTTAATTTCGTCGACAGTATGTAGTTTTAATCCGTTCATGGATACGTAGGTCACTTTCTGTTTAGCTATTGGGTCTCTAATTAGAATTTTGGTTTTAGTTTCGTTTATTTGTAGGCCGACGCTACCCAGTAGGGGTTTAATATGATATACTATTTCTTCTAACCCTTTTAGATCGTCTGTAATGAAGATGAGGTCGTCCGCGAATGATAGCACCAGGGGGAGAGAGATTTCACAGTCTTGGTCTAATTTGATTAAATGAGTTTCTTCTTCGAGGGTTCTAAGGACCTCATCCATGACCAGTGTAAAGAGGCGGGGAGATAGCGGGCAACCCTGTTTGACTCCCTTTCCTTTGATAATCCAGCTACTTTGCTGGCCACACCATTTGATGTGTGTTCGTTCATTCAAGCAAACTTTGATTATCCTGTTGGTTAGTGATTTGTTAGATCTTTGTATTAAAATGTCTCGCAGTGCTTGGAGGCTGACGTTGTCAAAAGCTTTTTCTATATCCAGAGCGAGTACATAGACTCTTTTACCTGCACGCCATTCTTCGTCCAGAACCCTTTTTAGTGTAAATATGTGATCATCTGTTGATCTGTTGTTTAAAAAAGCCGCTTGGTAGTTGCCCAATTCTTTTATTGTTTCGTCTAATTTTTTTAAAACGTAGGAGGCGTAGATTCTGTAGCCCGTATTGCAAACCGATATTCGTCGATAGTCATTTGAATCTTTTGGGTTGTTTTTCTTCGGAATTGGTACCTGCATTGTTTCTAGCCAGGTGTCGGGTGCTTCATTTTGTGTCCACGCTTTGTTCATGTGCTTTGTGACGGCTTCCTGTAATATTTGCGGCATCGCTTTGAAGAGCTCAATTACCACTTGGTCTGTTCCGGGCGCTGTCCCGTTCCGCATGCTGTTAATTATTTCCATTACGTCATCAAGCGTGGGTCCTGCATTTGGCGCGATAGATACCGGCTTTGTTATGGTAACCGTTGGTATAGGTAGGCCCTCGGAGTTTTTTAGGATTTGCTCCCATTTGGACATTGGTATATAAGCGTTTCTTTTCCGGCGTTTTGTTGCTCGCTTGTTTTTCCTGTAAAATAGATAAAGTACCTGCATGCGTTTTGAAGGATGTTTTTTTCCCAGTCCAGTGAAGAAGGCCCTGGATTCTTTGTTTTCGTCTTGAGTTTTGATCTTGTGAAGTATTGCCTGACATTCCTTTACACGATTATGTCTATTTGGGTTATCTAATTGTCTTCTTTGTAAGAATTTAGCCTTTTGGAGGTTAGCAAGAGCTATACGATGATCCCTAGAGTGACTCTGCTGAAAAATCAGGGTTTCCTGGGCCGCCGCTTTTAATACTTCAGTTATGGTACACCATGGTATTTCGACGCTTTTATCTGTTGAGTCTATTCCTACGTTTTCCAGTTTTTTGATTATGCAAGCTTGGTATTTTGTTTTGGTTGATTTGATATTAAGAGCAGCATAGTAACATTGTTTGTAATTGAAATTAATGGGCTCTATTGTTGTCTTATTTTTTTGAGACTTGCGTTTAGTATTTTCATCTTTGTTTATGATACGACTTGTTCTTAACTGCCCCCAAATTATTTTATGGTCGGATATGGCCCTACCTGCCCATTCGCCTTTAATATACTTAAAGAGTTTTTCTGTTGTCTGTGGTGTAATAATGTGATCCAATTGTGATTTCTGCTTGCCGTTTGACCATGTTATCCTGCATGATGATCTCGCTTTTGTTGTTTCTATTTGGAGTTTTTCCCTGTTGGCTATATCCATTAACATTTCTCCGTTGTAATTGGAGAAGTCGTGATGTAGATTTTGGTGAATCAGCCCTTTGCGTTGGAAACTTATTGTATCTTGTCTACCAATGTGGGCGTTAAAGTCGCCTAGGATTACTAAAGTACATTTCCTTGGTTTTTGTCTAATCAGGTTAAGTACACCTGTGAAGGATCTAGTTGCTTTAGAGGTACAGCTGTTGATATGTGAGTTAATTATATAAAGCGGAGCAGGTTTGTCACTTTCCCTACCAAAATTAAGAGTGATTGACATCACGTCGTTATCGAAGTTTCTGCTTATTATTTCAATTTGGGCATCCTTTCTTACTGCAATTGCAAGTCTTCGATGAGCTTTACCTGCGGTTCCAGATAGGTGCCATTCGTAGTGGATGGAGTTGTACGTTCCTAAGTTCATCCCTGTTTCTTGTAGGCAGGCTATGTGTATGCCCCTTATTGAAAGTTCCGCGTCTATTTTATCTTTTTTGGCCGGTTTCGAGGCCCCGCGGAAGTTCCAAGTTGCGATACGCAGGTCTGAGCAAGTGTACTTAGTCGCGGCACAAGGCTGGTTTCTAAGTATTGTGTAACCGGTATCGTCCGCGACTTCAACCGATAACGGTGTACCTAATGTTGGTGTTAATTGTTCACACGGTGTTAATGAGCTAGCTAGTTGGGGGCTATTCAGAAATCGGGGTTTTGTAGACAGCCCTAGTTCGTCTCTTTTGTTGTATTTGTTACCTACCGTTTCAGCATGTTGTGGTGTAATTATGTTGGTTGCTTCATGCGTTAGACTTTGCAGATTATTGTTGTATTGTTCGTCAGCGCTCACGACCCAGCTATCATAATGTTGATCTTTGTAAAGGATATGTATGTTTCCGGGTACTGGTTCGCCGGCAGGTGAGTACACCAGTGTGTTCTCACGATTTATATGGACATGCACATTTACGAGATAGAATTCAGCCGCGGCGATTAGGATGTCTTCTCCTCCCCAGAACGTCTCGTTAAACTGCGCGGTTATGTAGTTGGTTACCATTTGTTCCTGAGAGAGCTTGCTGTTAGGAATAATGTCTTGAATGTTATTCCTGAGTGCTAGGCAAATTCTGGCGTCACCACGGTTTTCCGATACATACGTAGCTAAATCTCGGCGTATTGACATATGACCAAAAGTTATCCCCATTAAGAGATTTAATTGATGGGCGATCGCACTAAACAGACAATTGCCGTCCTTTTGCATGGCCACTATTATTACCATTGTAAAAGTATTGTTTGGGAGTCAGAACCCCACGGTGCTGATGGCCGGAAGGGCAGATTTAGTTTCGAGACAGAGATACAAAAGTTTGAAAGGGTCATGCGTTGACTGAGATTTATTAGATACCCTTTCTTTTTCTATAGAAATTTATCTTGTTGTGCAGTTTTTGTTTTTGTTGAATGGGCTTAAGCTTAATCACACATGTGCCTTTCTTCACAAAAAACTAGGGTCAGAAACACAACAAAAAAAAGAAGTTGCCTCAGACGCGACTGTTTTGTAGTGGCTAAAGAAGTTTCCAGATTGTTACGAAATCAAAAACGACACTGTTATTTTTGTCAGAGTACATACACTATGTTATTTTATCTTGCCATTCTCCTTTTACTATATACTAAACATGTAGCTTAAGAATAAACGTTGGTTCTGTCCGTATATTGACACTAACGGTGTTGAACCTTAATCTATCAAATACTATACAGGACTTTGCCACCGACTTTTGGCCCCGTAATTGAAATAAAGCCGGGAATTTAATTTAGTCCTCGTGATCGCTACACTTAGTAGAAACAATAAAAAATTAATTCGTTTTGGTATCTGGATCTATCGTTGGAGTTAAAGTTAACCATGCATTTGAAATATGGGGATTTGATTTATTGACGGAATGATTAGTAGAACGCCCTGAAATACATGGAATGATCTCACCGGGTTATCCTTGTTACGGCTTTCCTGGTTCCCAGGAAACCTTCGGCAGACGGATCACGAACGCACGTAGGCCTAGCACACCTCACTTTTGCACTTTGTAGTTTATTTGTCGACACGTGAGACACAGCCGCATTGAACAAACAAAACGCTGTTCGTCAATTTATTTATTTTTTGACCGGCAATTAACGCGTTGTAACTTGTGGCGGGCGCAAGCTGCACGTAAGTACAATGAAACAAAGGCACGGAGCACTTGAGACGTCCTTCCGCGACGGCGTCCAGATGAACCCAGCTTGTGTGAAACTACAGTGGTCTATTTATTTACATAAGTATATACCTAAAGTAATATTTTATTATCAGCAACTTCCATTGCCGAACAAAGGCGTCGAAATAACCGCTACATTAGAGGAAATATATCTACTGAAGCTGTCGCTCAGGTACCTTTTAGTTGTAGGTGGAATACGTTCTAGTTAACTTATATGATACAATTGATCTGATCCATCCTGTCCCTTGCTGCCCTCCCTCCCACAAGGGGTACCCTTAGCGTGTGGTCGCTTAGTTTATAAGTTTTTTGCCCTGACAGGAGGCCTTATTTATAAGACGTCCATTAAAGCAACCCACAACATCCCAAGTTGACCTGCTAGATGACATTTATAATGTTTGAAACCATGAGCACCATGTAATAACACATAATTAATTAATTTATCTATCATTCCTTAATTTTTCATTCTTTTTACCTATTGTGGTATAGTAGTCTTATTCCAGGTACATCTTCTTCACATATAATTATACAGGGTGGCAGGGACATCGACGCGAAAACTGGTACCTACCATGTCATTTTCAGTCCATGATTCTGAACCCGCGTTGAAATTATTCATCGGTAATTTTTTTTAAATCAGCTGTTTCATAGAAAAGTGCAATACCTACGCGGTCAAAATGTATGGAACAGCAAATTTTTTTTAAATTCACCAATGAAAAATTTCGACGCAGTGGTGTTCAGAATCATGTGCTGAATCCGTGGTATCAGTTTTCGCGTCGATATCTATGCCACCCTGTATTGTAAAACATTTTAAAAGAGTAACGGTGGAGTTTCTTGCCTATTATTCTCCATACGAAACTACCTTTTGGAAGTGGCGACTATAGAATCAATTCTATTTTTTTGTAAATTTGACGTTCACAATCGCCTTTTATGTGCATATTTGAAATAAATTATTTGCCTTTGAATTTGACATTCACAAAAGGAATAAAAAAAAACTGTGCGTATACCTATTATGCTATGACCTAATGTTTTTTCTGGTGAACCGTGCCTATCCGGAGATTAAAGCGACGTGCAGACCGGCGCGACGCGACTCTAACAAAACAATTTCTAAGAAAACTTGGGGGTCCACACGCAAAGCTCAGCGCAGTTGTCGCCAGCAGCGGCGGGATGGCCGCTGTCACATCATTTTCGCTTTGTTGACATCAGTGTTTTTTTTTGTGTTGAAACCGATCCACCATCGTTATTGCTAACATGTATTGTTCCTGGAAGCATAAAGAATTGAAAGACGAACTAAACAAACGAGAAGCAAGGATTACTGGATAGAAATCAGATCTTATTGAGAAGTAGACTTCTATCTAATAAAATATTTTTCATCAGTGCTAGGCTCTAGATTTGGATAATTTTTTTGTTGTAACGTGTTAATTCTTACTTGACTCATGGCAGGAAAATTTTCAAAAATTGAGAGAATATTACTTTAATTATACATATTATATGGTATCCTTTATTTTTTAGGTTACCTGTGACCGAAATTTTAATTTCGGCAATCGAAAGCCCCAAAGCTTCTGAAAGACAAGCACTTGACGTTCCTGGTGTAGAACTTCAGTGCTATTCTGTAACCATCTCACCGTGAAAACTTGGGTGAAGTGAGCGTGGAGTGAGCTGTCATTCCACAGGGATTGACACTATTGACAGCTCACTTCACCCAAGTTTTCACGGTGAGATGTTTACAGAATAGCATGGCTTTACTAAGACGTTAATAGCTCCACCAGAACTCCACCATATTGCCGAAGTTTACCAATCAACATATTCAAAGTTACTTTTAGTTCTATTAGTTTCCAACTTTTTTTTAGCGTAGTATCTTTAGGAAATAAATGAACACCAGGGTTAGTAGTTTAGTACATCCTGGTACAGCACACTTAAGCATATTACGAGAAAATTTTAATTTACTGAATGATAGGTTACAAAATGTATGGAGTTGACAGCTTTCAACGGCCATGTCGACGATGCGCCACCTATCGTGATAAAATGGCAGTACAGATCCTCATTACCGGTGTCACGTCGCGCTAGTCTGCACGAGCCTTAAAACAGGCCCTGAATATCTCAATTTGTCTCACAAGTTAGTTTCTATTACCTAAGTCGGTAAGTATTACCTTTTTTTTTTTTTTTTTTTTTTTTTGTTCCGGGGTGGAAAATCCTCATGGATGTCCTCCGCCCTGGGGCGGGCGGAGGGGTCTGTCAGACTCTTACTGACTAAAAACCACCCCGGTGTTCCGACTCACACCTACGCCGGGGGTCGCGGGAACGAAAGAATCTTCCGCAACCCCCGGCCGGTGCCGGCCCGCCACCGCGGGCCTCCTCTCGGGTCAGGGGGGGGAGTGAGGTGTTTGACTCCCCCCGCGACGTCTCAGAGGGGCGCGCGTGGAACACTACGCGCCGCCACCTCGGGTCCTGATGTGTGGGGGGCGACGGACGTCCCCGAGTCCGTCGCCCCTGGACCCATTTAGGGGGGCCGGAAGAGGGCGTTATCCGCCCTCCGCCGACGCCCGGTGCGCCTGCTGCGGGCCGGGTGAGTGGACGAGATCTCTCTCTCCCTTTCCGCAGCCTCCTTCTGCGAGACGACCGTCTCGCAGAAGGCGACCACCGCGTCCCAGGACTCGGCACCGCCGACCATAGCGTTCACTACGGCCGGCAGCGACAAGTCACTGCCTACTTCTGAGATGAGGGCACGGCGCGGCTCCTCCCAAGCGGCACACTCTGCCAGCGTGTGCCGCGCCGTGTCCTCCCGGCAGTCGACGCAGTGGTGACACCGGGCGTCCGGCTCCCTGTTTATGCGACACAGGTACTTCCCGAAGCAACCATGCCCCGAGAGCACCTGCGTCACCCGAAACGACAGGGAGCCGTGCCTCCTCCCGAGCCAGCGGTCGAGCACCGGCCGGACCGCCTCGACGACGTCGAGGCCGGCGGTAGGGCGCGAAAGCCTGTCCCGCCATTCCGCCACCAGGACCTCGCGAAGCTGAGACCGATGCAGTTCCACGTGTCGCTGCATCGGTCGCTCGCCTCGCGCCCGCGCTTCCTCGCGCCACCGATACGATGACGCGAGTACTTTCGCCTCCAGGTCCCAGGGCGGGGATCCGGCCAGTGCACAAGCCGCCTCGTAGGAGATCGTGCGATATCCCCGGATGACTCTGACGGCCATCGCCCTCTGCGGTCTCCGCATGACGGCGATGCTCCGTGCCGTCAGGTCAGCCGCCCAGATCGGGGCCCCGTAAAGGGCCATCGATCGCACGATCCCCACGTAGAGCCGCCTACAAGCGGCGCTCGGGCCCCCCAGATTGGGAAGCAGCGTTGAGAGCGCTCCAGCAGCGCCCAGCAACTTGGGCGCCAGCCGTCGGAAGTGGGGCCCGAAGTCCCACCGGCTGTCGAGGACCAATCCTAGGTACTTCATGGTACCCTCGACAGCGATCCGAGCCCCCCCGACCACGATATGTGAGCCGGGTGACGGCGCCCGCCGGGGGCCATGGAACACCATGGCCTCCGACTTGCTGAGGGCCACCTCCAGGCCTAGGCGACGTATGCGGCTCACCACCTGTGAGACCGCAGCCGTCGCCAGCAACGCTGCTTCCCTGTGCGAGCTCCCCCGGGCAGTGACCAGCGTGTCGTCCGCATAACACGTCAGGTCTACCCCCGGCCTGAGCTCGCCCCTCAGCACCCAGTCGTACCCGATGTTCCACAGGAGCGGCCCTAAGACCGAGCCCTGTGGAACACCGCACGACATGCGGCGCTGGTTTCCGCCATCACGTCCCACGTAGGTGACACACCTCTCCGACAGATAAGCCCCAACGATGCGGCGGAGGTAGGGAGGCACACCATGATAGCGCAGTGCCTCCCGAATACAACTCCAGGGCAGGGTGTTGAAGGCGTTGGATATGTCCAAGGACACCGCCAACATCACCCCGCCCCGAGACACCGCTTCCTCCGCCAGGACTCTGACCCGCGACACAGCGTGTATCGTGGAGCGCCCATGCCGAAACCCAAACTGACTGTCGTCCAGGTCCGGCCCCTCTCTGCACAAGTGGCCGACGAGGCGGGCTGCGATTACTCGCTCGAACAGCTTGCCCACCTCGTCTAGCAGCACTATGGGCCGGTACGCGGACGACGAGTCCGCCGGGCGCCCCGCCTTCCTGAGCAGGACCAGACGACCAGATTTCCACAAAGTGGGAAACTGGCCCTGCTCAAGACACGCTGTGTAGAGTCCTCTCAGTTGGGGCTCAAGCTCCTTCAGAGCGAGGGCTAGCACGCAGCCGTGGATCCCGTCGGGCCCCGGAGCCACGTTCTTGGCCCGGAGCCGCATCACGGCTGCCCTCATCTCTGCCTGTGTCACCTCTGGGACGCTGATGGCGTTCTCCTCCTCTTCTTCTGCAGACTCTGCGGCCGTGGGCAAAGCCATCGGCGGCGGAGTGTGCTCCGCTCTGGCCGGGAAGAGGGCTGCAACCACCTCCTCCAGCAGCTCGGGTTGGAGACTCTCCGTAAGCGGAGGCGCCGCGGCTCGAAGTTTCCCTCGAACCGCGCGATAAGGGCGCCCCCACGGATCCCCGTCTAGAGTCTCCAACATCTCTTCCCTGGCTCGCGTCCTCGACTCGCCGATGGCCAGCCCCAGAGTCTGCTTGGCCGCGCGGTACACCTCATACAGCGCGGCCTCTTCGTCAGGGACCCGACGACGTCTCCTTCGGTATCGGGTGTACCGGCGTCTGACCGCCACGCACGCGACGCGCAGCTGCGCGATCTCGGCGGTCCACCAGTACACCTGGCGCCTTGCGGACTGTGCGTGGACCCGGGGCATGGACGCGTCGCTGATATGCGTCATAGCCCCGCGGAACCACAGCGCCTCCTGCTCGACGTCGACGGGTCCGTTCGTCGCCGACTCCCGGCTCCAGGCCTGGACAATAGCGGCCTCCTCGAGAAGTTCCCTGTCTATGCGCTTACGCGCCCAGCGCGGACCGTCCGTTCGCGGGGTCGGTGGACCGCGGCCGCCGGTGGTCTGGGCGGAGACGTCGAATCGGATGTATCGGTGATCCGACAACGTCTCCACCTCCACGGCGACACGCCAGTCGCGGACACGGCTCGCGACAGCGGGGCTAGCGAACGACACGTCCACTATAGACCCGCCCCGCTGCCGCACACACGTGTGTACCGAGCCCCGATTCAGGACGGTCAGGCCAGTCGTGACCGCCCACTCCTCCAGCACCTCGCCCCTAGCATCGGTCACAGGGGATCCCCACGCCGCAGACTTGGCGTTGAGATCCCCCAGCAACAGCACAGGGCGAAGGTGGAATCGGCCCACGACGGCACCCAACTCGACAAGGAACCTCTCGAAGTCGGCGAGACTCTTGTTGGGCGAAAAATACGCCCCAACAGTGCCAATGCCGTCCGCGAGGGCGGCTACCCAGCCGCGACCTCGGGACGGGTTGACAAGAGCCCCGCCAATGATGGCCACCAAACCGTCCAAGTCTCCCACCCAGTTATCCCTGGGGGGAACGAAATACGGTTCGGCGACCACGGCCACGTCAATCGACCACTGTGCCATGCTCTGGAGCAAAAGATCCTGAGCTCTAGCACAGTGGTTGATGTTGCCCTGGAGGAAATGGTAGAGCGCCGTTATGCGCAATCCATTCCCTCCACCGCACCATTCCTAGGCCGGGAGTCGGCCGAAGAGCAGCCAGGCTGCGGGGGGTGTAAAGAGCCCCCGGCAGCCTTGGCAGCCCCTCTCTTCTTTTTGTTGTTGGTGGCGGGCGCGCCACAGGCCTTTCCGCCCGCTCTGTGCCCGGCGGGCCTCCCTGCAGCTGTACACAGGCTGCAGTTTGGCGCCGCAGAGCACTGGGCCGCCTTGTGGCCGGGCTGGCCACAGCGATAGCACTGATCGCTGCGGTCAATAACGGCGGTGCACCGAGCCCTGACATGCCCAGTGTCCAGGCATCGGTAGCACCGCAGTGCCCTGGGCTGCAGCAGCTTGACCCTCGCTGCAACCCACCCCACCAACAAACGCCCACTGTCAGCGACTTTATTCGCCGCCGCCACCGGGCACCGCACCCAAATAGTGCCGAGCCCGGAAGCGTCGGCGCGTATGTCACCCGTCCGGACGTCTTCGGGCGGACAACCACCGACTTTGGCGATGGCCGCCACGACCTCGGCCGAGGTCGTCGAGTCGTCCAGGCCATCGACGCGCAACTCAACCGTCTTCATTGGCCTGGACACCCGGACGTCCTCTGGGTTGAGGACCTCCCGTAGCTTGGCGGCCAGGATGTCCGCCTTTTCTCCGCTGGAGGCACCCGACACCTCGAGTAGCCGCGCCCCCGTAATCGCCGGCCTCATTTTGAAGCCGGACGGTGTGCCAAGGTCGGGAAACGCGACATTGGCTTTCGCCATTGTTAGGACCGCCTTATATGTGACGCCCCTTTCGACGGCTCCGGGCTGCAGCGTTATAACTACAGCCGCGGAGCGTGGGGCTCTCATTTTAGGCGATCCCTTCACCTTTTTGGGTGCCGGTGCCGGTGCTCCAGCGGGCGTCGGTGGCGCCGTCTTCTTCCCGTGACGGCGGCCTCTTTTCACCACCGTCACCCAGTCCTCCGAGGTAGGCCCGGGCGCGGCCGCCGGTGGTGCAGCTGGTGGCGCAGCTGGCTGCACAGCCGCCCGGGAGGCGGGCACGGACACGGGCCCCGCGGGCTTTTTGGTCCCCCTCCCAGACCCGCTCGACGCAGCCACCGCCTCCTTCCTCTGCTTGTCCGCAGCGAGCGGTGGGCGGAGATTTTGCGCCGGGAGAAGCCTACTCTCCAGCGCTTCCAGCCGGGCACCCACCATCTTCCCACACTGCATTATGCAGATGCGCGCGATCTTTTCGATCTCCGCATCCGCAATCGCAGGCGTCGAAGACGGGACCGGCGGCGACAGCGCCACGATAGACGAGGAGCCGGCTGCCGCGGGAGCTGCCCTCTGGGCGGCAACCTGCCGCTTGAGGTCCTCCAACTCGGATCGGAGACGGCCATTCTCCTCCCATAACTTCGCCGTCTCCTCCGTGCTAGTGCGATTAAGGAGGACCTCAACCGCTTCCCTAATGCCGTCCGCCGCCTCTTTCAGAGCACGCGTGAATGTGCCCTTCAGATTGCCCGACTTGGTCGCAACCTTCAGGACGACATCCACGCCGTCCAAAACTTGGCGGCTAAGCGCCACAGCTGTCACGCTCCCGTCGTCAGCCATGCGAGCAGAGCGCCGCTCTCGGGCCTGTCGGGCCAACTCGCTGACTTCGTCAGCCGCGACAGCCCTTTCCTGCGACCTCTTCGCAGCGTTGGCCTCCGCTCTATTGGCTCCCAGCAGGGAGCCCCCCCCAAGGTCCACCACCGTGGGCTCGAGGACCACTTGTTTGGTCCCCGAGTCACTTCCTCCGCTGGGTAACGGCGTGTCGGGGCGTTTAAAAAAGTGCCCCGAAGAGTCGCGCGACGTCGAAGACGGTCGACCAGTCGCGCGACCTCGCCCTCTCCTGCTCCTCGGCACCTTCGGAGCCGGTAGGCTCTCCTCACTAGATGAGAGCCCCGCGTGCTCCCCATCCTCCTTCTGTGTTGGCGTCCTCCAAAATTTGGAGGCACGCTCAACCCCCTCCCCTTTCGTCCGCGAGCGCTTTGAGCTTACGCTCGCCACGCTCGCCACACTCATCCTATCTGATGCGGTGTCAGAATCTGACACCACACCCACGCCCATCTGCTCGACCAAAGCGATCGGCAATTTCTGTAAATTTTTATTATTTGTTTGTTTTTTATTATTTGTATCCATAGTTGATCCCACGAGTAGATATAGGTACTACATGTCCACCGGGCAGAGCCTAGATACCCGGTAAGCCTACATACTACAGAGTGCGGCAGGTGCTCTGTAGGGGAAGCGCTCGCGACTGGACTCCCTCCAGCCATTCATCCTCTCACCGCGCTTCAAAGCTTAGGATTGGGTGGTTTTTTATCTTAGAGGTAGCCTTCCTCTGGGCCAGGCAATTAAGCCAAGCCCCCGGCGGCGGCATTAGACATGCCACCGTTCGCTGTCCGGCCAACCCGACTCAGCGAACCCGCCGAAAGTTCTCTCGTTGAAGATTACTCCTCAACGAGAGAAATACGCGCCGCTTTGGTGCGCCCGCACCGCAGCGGCATTGTCGCGTCATCTGTCGATCGACTCCCGTCGATCGATCAGGAGCGACCCCGTCCCGGTGTCTCTCTTAGTCTGGTCTCTCACTTGGGCCTTTCCGGCATGAGTAACTCTACCGGCAGAGCCCCAAGATCATTGAGACACGCAAGCCCCACCACGACGACAACGTGGAGACACCTTCGGTGGGGCGGTAAGTATTACCTAATATATCTGATCTCTGTGGTATTGCTTAACGTCAACGCTGCCATGGGTCATTGACCCCGTCAACGATCAAGTGTGTCATAGAAAATTGTTCAATGGTACTGTGCGTCGAGGCCGGTCGAGGCCCTCAATGTTGCTAACAGATAGGCAGATAATTAATACGTATTCATATTTATTATGAGATATGGAAGTATCTAAACGAACAAAAAGAGTAGGTACGTACTTAAGGATTGTAGCAAGGAGGTTCTTTAGTTTCTGCCTACCTCGTGGTAAGAAGGCGTGAGTTTATGTATGTTTGTATGGAAGTACCTAATGAAAAGCATGAAAAATGGCCAAAAGATGCAATAAGGACTAATTGAATAAAAAAATCAGAACACCTTTTAGTGTCAACTAATGAGGTAACATTTTATAACGCTATATAATGAATTTCTTGGTTTTTATGTTTTTTTTAAATTATTTATATAATTTAGAGATGATTGTGATTTGGTAATGTGAGTATGTAATTCAAATTCATATAATTTATTTCAGACATGCGTCCATAGTGTTAGTATACAAGATAACTTAAAGACTAAGTGTTAGTAATAATAATAATTAATTAAAAACGCAAATTGGTGCGGATTCTCACCCAGTGGCGCAGCAGAGGGGAGTCCCACCGATCTGAAAACACGCTCAGGAGACTGTTGGTGGCGGTGCGCAGCCGGCCATTCATGGAGGCGGCCCTCTTGCGTATTATGGCGTAAAAGTCATCAGTATGCGCCTCCGCAAACATACCGGACGCACTACATCGCCACGCCCGCCCCAACAGTATCCTGAACGCATTATTATATTGGACACGCAGATCACTGTATGTCCTCTGCGTAAAACTGGTCCAAAGACTGCACGTGTAAAAAGACTGGCAAAAGGCTTTAAAAGAGTTATTTTTACTTCGTCAGTACAACGTGCAAATCTTCGAACCAGCATATTACATCGAACAGCCAGCGACCTGCGTTCCCTCTCTATATCAATATTATCCCTGAGATCATCAGTAATGTAGTCTGATATTTAATTGTAGTTATAATAGTATGATTGTGGTGTGTATTTGAATGTTTGGTAACTAACATAATTCTTAAACAAACTTACAAAAATATGGATCACTTACAGTGTCTGAAGTAAATAAATAAATAAATAAAATTAACCCTCCGTTTAACCACTGCAAAAAGATGTGATGGATTTTCGAAAATAATAATGAATAAGTATAACTTTACCAAAGATACCTAAGCTAACTAAAACTATTAACAAACTAAAATATGGCGTACCGAACCGTCAACATCTACCCATTTTATTATTTTTTGTATCTGAGCGTTTATACAAAAAGTGGGCAACGTCGCAAATAGCTGTCAAATATTTCGTTGTTTTGATTAATTTGGCAATATGGAAATAAGAAATATGGCCAACTAGTGAACTAAAATATTGATTATGAAATGCAATAATTAATGTCATAACACCGAATATTTTAGTTTTACATGTAAAATTTGTTTAAACATCTAAAACGGTTACAACATAAAATTAAGTGTTATAATTGCAATTCATTATTAATTTTATAGGTTCGGTTAGCGATATTTCATAAATCAAAATATTGCCAAATTAATCAAAACGGGTAAATATTTGACAGCTATTTACGACGTTGCCAACTTTTAGAATGGACGCTCCTAATCTCTCATTTCATCAGCATCAACATCTATTCATATTTTTTTTCCGTATTTTATCTATTTTATGAAGGGCCACTCTACCTGTTACTGGCACCTACTCCAAAGGAACTGGTTAGACCGGAATACGATTAAAATCCCTTCTAAGTCATGTCCTTTTATGTGTTGGTATTTGTAGCATAGCTGTTGTCGGAGTGGTCGTGTCTATTTATTTAAAGTTTTATAACGATTTGTTTGATTAGTCGTTGCTGCCTTACAAAAGGAATACCAGAAATTTAAAGATTTACACCCGATTAGCGAAGTAACTGCGTAACACACTTACAGTAGCAATAGGTTTCATTTTGACAGTTCTGACGTGGTCGTGTGCTAAATATGAATCCACGAAACGACTATTTTGGACGTCTTCGAAGACACAGAATATGAAATAAAAGTCTACCAGTAAGTATTAATATAAGTACTTTTATTATAACACGATCTCGTGCGTCGGCCATTACGACTACGAGCCCAAGTGTGACACCAGTGTTGCTACACTATAATAATGACTGGTAGTGTTGCACCACCTAACAAGTTCAACAACATTCATTGCCTTATTTACGTTGCCGAGCAGATCAGCAGACATATTTTCGAAAATATGAAGCAATGGATTAACAATATTCTTCAAAATCATTCAGATAGTGATTCAAAGTGTGTTACGCAAAATTGGCAAACAGGCTGTCAAAACTTCGTTGCAAGTTGATTGGATGTTGTTATTTCAGTCAAGTCACCGAAACCTACGAGATGTCAGGAGTTCCACAGTTTGTTTCCAAATTGAGTTGGCCTTTCATAAGCCGACGTAATCCAAGACAGCTTGCATGGAAAAAAAAAAAACGAGGGGGTCTTACAGTAGTTGCATATATGTATGATGATAACATTTGACATTTTGGCTGACGTATACATTATGATATACTTAATAAAGAAATTTATAAATCTACATACATCGGCATTAGGTTTAAAACCTTGTTATATAACACTGTAAAACGAAGTAAAATTGTGTTTTCAGGTCTTGGCACTATTGTACGTAGTTTCCAACCTTTTAAATTTTTAATGAATATTTGTAACCAAGACCAAAAAAAAAAAAAAAATGATTTTAAAACCAACGCATACACTAATATATCTTGTTAAAATATACATTAGATTTTATTTTTACGGTTTATAATGCTGTATTCGCTAAGAAAAACTTACATTTAAAATGAACCCTCCAGGCTCCCGGCACTGAACGTGTTATGGTGGCTTTTAAAAATGCTCGGATGTATTAGACCTCTGAGTTAGAGCCTTCTTTTTGTAAGGTCATGATCGGCTGATCATGACCTAATTGAAATAAATGACTGAAATAAATTTCTCATCATAATTTATTTTAGTCAGCCAATTTGGGGTCAGATAAGCACTTTTCACCTCTCTTTACATCTCTGGTAACGTAAATCCTTAAAAATCGATACGTAAACAGTTGAATGACTTTTTAACGCCACAAATCAATTTGACCCCTTTAATTCTGAGACCTGTCACAGCTCACGTACACTTCAGACTCAGACCCCTTGTAGTGCCCATATATCACGATTTATTTAAAGCATCAGTTAGCAGACATGATTTCTGTCCGTGAACTAATTCGCAAATCGTTGCGGCGAGGTCGCAGTATCACCCGTATTGAGTTGTTATGATTGAATGTGTGATGACATACTGTGTTCAATGAACTTTTAGGCTGTAATGTCAATGACCGATACACATCATTTTTGTGGTGTTTTACGGAATCGTTACAGACTCAGAACAAATAAAAAACCAAGACAGCGCTGCGAACAATACAGTGAAGCAAGCCAAAACTACACCTCCGCTCTGTGCATACATGCTCACACGCACACATTTACATTTAGGTACAATCAAACTACGCCTCACTAATTGCAAACAGGTTTACGAAACCGGTCTCACGTCACTGTTGACAGCGCTGTCTTGGAAAAAACCAAGACATAGCGCTGTTACAGACGGGTTGATGATTGCAGTTTGCTGTTGTTTATCCACCTGTCTCGTTGGCCGCAAGCGCTACTGCTGAGCATGAGGTCCTGGGTTCGATTCCCGGCTGGGGCAAAGTATTATTAGGTTTTTCCATCTGGAATTTTAAGTAGCAGCCCGGGGTCTGGATTTCTGCCCGGTTGATGGCAAAATTCAAAATTCAAAAGTCATTTATTCAAACTAGGCTGAGCATCAGCACTTTTCGAACGTCAAAATTACATAAGACAGTCCCCCAAAACGCCCACCCTTCACCACTTCCTAGTGCTTTAGCTGGGAAGAAGAAGTGGCGCAACAAACTCCCCAGCAGCACTGCTGTCTGTTCAGTTAGAAAAGCTCGCCCCCTATTACATGGGACTTAAACATAACTGGCGAAATGTGGGTGTACTATAGGTACACCTCTGCCTATCCCTATAGGCCATACAGGCGTGATGTTGTGTTATATTAGCAGCACGAATGACGATACGTAGTTGGACTGGGTGTGGTGGCGAAGGTAGGTACTTTAGTCAGTACTTTAGGCAATCTGTTGACTTGAAACAGAATCCCAAATTCGTATGTTTGACAAAATTAACATAAAGCTTCGTGCAGACCAGCGCGTCGCGACACCGGTTATTGTTATACCGTCAAGTTTTCTTAGAAATTGTATTGTTTTTGCGTCGCGTCGCGCTGGTCTGTACGAGCTTTAACTCCATTCATTATACAGGCTGTTAGGCAGACTGTTGAACATACGATTTTTTTTTAAAGTTCAAGTTATAAAATAAATATTGTTAGTTTTGTTATTTTTAAATGAAATTATTGACGTTTGAAGTTTGAGCAAAGATTTTTTTTTTTTTTAAATTCTATTAAAAAATCCTTATGGCTTGCGTCTTGTTATTGGGCCTAAACACTTAGCAGACGGCCCCACTGATCCACCATTTTCGTATGCTCAACCGTCTGCTTAACACTCTGTATGTTTACACAAGTGGGGGCCCCACAAATGTGCGTTATCAACGGCCTACGTGTTTGATAACACTCAATAATTTGTACTTAATCAACAACCCATACTAACTAGTTATTATCAAAAGCTATAAATACAACGTAAACAGTATCGATCAACAAGAAAACGATTTCGTTCCAGTTTCATACTGACAACATAAAGTTGTAAACAAATATTATTTAACCTCAATATCCCTTTCCAAGATTTGGAGGTGACGTCTTGTGACCGGGAAATGCTATGGAAGTAGTTAGATACTTAAGTACTTATCAGTTGACATAACTAGAATGTTCATGTTCATACTAAGTAGGTATATCTACGGTATATTGGTTTTAATAAGGTACCTAACCCTGATACACTTTGAAAACAAATTTAAATACAGGTAAATAGATTTACTTACTACAAAACTTCAAGTTACTATTACACCAACACTTTCCTAATAGTTCCTCCAAATTCCTATAAAAACCGGCCAATTGCGTGTCGGACCACGCACAATGAAGGGTTCTGTAGTTGGGATGAATTTATCGCAACAACAAAATTAACTTTGTACTTAGTTGAAAAAGATGTTCGCCCACTTTATAGCTTAATATTTCGCAAACGGATCCCTGACTCCAAAAATGGTTTTCACAAACTCAATATTTTTGAACGACCTTTCCAACGACACGCCACACCATGGGATAGATGTTTTGGGGAGAAGTAACCTAAAAAATATTTTTTTCTTGATTTTATTTTACGACTTTGTCGGCGTGATTAATATGTGCTAAATTTTAGCTTTCTAGTACAAACAGTCTCTGAGCTAAGCCGCGGACCGACAGACAGACGTACAGAGAGACAGACGGACATGGCGAAACTATGTATAAGGGTTCCTTGTTTACTACGGAACCCTAAAAATGCTCCTGTACACACTCGGACCCATCTATAAATAGGTATACTGCAAGTACACTGGCTGCAGTCTGGACAATGTAGGTAAACCTACATAACATAGAAAGAAAGAAAGAAAGAAAGAAAGAAAGAAAGAAAGAATAATGTTTATTTGGACACAGTTCGTGAAACACTAAATACATAATAAAAAAGTGAAAATAATATTACTTAGGCATCCAAACATAAGTAAAGCTTATATTGACTATTGATGCCAAATGTCACACTGTGCACCTAAGCTGCGCTTGCACACGGCCGCTATGCATAATGCGGTCATCGATCTCGACTATCGATCTGAACTGTGCAAGTTTTACTGGGCAAGTTATAGATAATGTTGTTATCAGTGAATGATAAGGAGAACTCAATGATAAGCTTTGTGGTGGTAATTTTAGAGATGGATTAATAATTGCGTCTACGCATAATTTACTATCGTGCAGCAAGCAAAGCTACACAAAGAAATAAGAACAAGTACCTACCTATAAACACCCCTTTTCGAGTCTCTCACTATCACATTTAATGCTGGAAGTTTGACTATCTTACCTGACAAAAATTCGAGAGGAAACCGGCATGCCTGAGAGATATTTCTCGACGGCATGTGAAGCCAACTCACGAGGCCCATAAGCGGTTTTAAATCTCTGACATCAGGTTAGTCACTCACTAACCACACGAAAACGAACCTGACGAAGTGATAACTTTTGTTTATCATACAAAATAAACTTTAACGCACTGCAACATTCCAACGTTACTAGTACCAGAAGCAACGTGTTCTGCAACACAAAAACAAGTTGCTGAACAAATGTTGTGCAATTTTTGTAACCTAGATATTCATTCAATATTCCTGTCTTTTCATTCCAGTTAATCCATACGAAGCCAGCCTGTAGCGACAGTGTGTGCTACCTAGGCGATCTACCCCGCGACCAGCTCCAATCAGAGCGCGGCTCTATTCTCCGACGGTACAGCAAACAACATGGCCGTCCGGAGGAAGACCGAAGGAAACAGTCTGACAGCGAGTCTGATTCTGATTGCGATACCGAGTGTAAAGGACATGATAGGGTGAGTTCACTTTCTTTTGCTGTATGACAGAAAATACTTAGAATATGGGGAGCATTAAAATACATTAGTACCATAGTTAGTCGGCCTTTGGGGTTGCGGGCGCTCGAATGACCCCAGAGAAGACGGTGGCACGGTAGTCACGTGTGACGTGCTGCCGTAATGCGAGGCTCAGAGGAGAACCCTATATAGTCTGTCCAGGGATTTGCCCCAAGCAGGTGGTTCTTTTTGTAGATAATCGGTGGTGATTTTAGATTGCTGCACAAATTCGAACTGTTATACAAATTGGCTTCAAATGTCATGATTTCATGAAAAACTTAGTCATTCAATAGGGTAATTTGAGCTTACAGTTGTATTGGTGATTTTAATGATTATAACTTTATAAATGCATTTATGTATTTGTAAATTTGAATTTCGTGGGCTACCTTAGCGCATCTCCCTTGCCACAACAAAACCTTTTAAATTAATTATTCTATTCTATTTTCCAGTCTGAGTTCTGGCGCCGCAAGATGCGCACAGTTCACAACATTCTGGATGTCGACAAGGACGGTCTGATCTCATACAACGACTTCCTACTTTTCGCTGAGCGGTTCAAGTCTCTGGGACATCTGACTGGTCAGCAGGCTGAGGAGTTTACCAGTATTATCAAGGTAATTTTTAACTTTCGGATGGGACATCATTGTTTTATTATAGATAGCAGTTTATCATCATCATTTCAGCCTAAAGTCGTCCACTGCTGGACATAGGCCTCCCCCAAGCACCGCCACTTCGACCGTGCGTCTCGCCAGATAGCAGTTCAATTCAACAAATTGAAGTTGTCTACTGTTTATGATAAATTCTAACTGATATTATAAATGCGAAAGTGGGTTTGTTTGTTACGCTTTCACGCTAAAACGGCTCAACAGATTTGAATGAAATTTGGTACATAGGTAGACCATGACCTGAATAAGGACATAGGATACTTTTTATCCCGATATTCCCACGGGATCGAGACATATGCGGGGGACACCGCGGGGATTTTTTTTAGAGTACCTAACTCTTGAACGTTTAGTCAACTTAATTGGCATCGCTGTCGCTGCAGCGGATTATGCCAGAAAACGACTGGTCTTCAACGAACAAAAATGAATGGCACAGAACAGACGCTTGTGGAAAAGGCAAAGCGAGGCCTTTGCCCATTACGGGTTAAATAGATAGATAAATCATTATAAGAGCATCAACCTCGTTTCTAGCCTACTGGTTTCTCATTGTCCAAACTCGCCGTGACGTAATAAGTACAATACTCTGGCGATAATATGGAAAATCGTGCTTTATAAAGATAAGACGCTCTACAAAGCCAAAGGTTCTCGAAAACTCCGTGTGACATTAACGCCTAGATATAACGCTACAAGCTTATTTTGGCGAGTGGCAAGAATTGGAACTAACGTCGCGATCTTTTTTTCTCAATAAAAATCTGTACAAATATCACATTTGTTTACCAACCCTGTTGATGTCATTCAAGCGCCAAAATACCTTTGTAGAACTCTAAACGGTACTAAAAGTGGTCTTTCAAAATCGAGTATAACCTACCTAACATTATGGGGATTATTTATAAACGTTGCTTAAAGTTAAGTGACGTTCAAACGTCAAAAATGTATGGTTGAACAGTCGCTAATCATTACTTAACTTTCAGCACCGTTTAAAAATAAACCGCTATAAACATGTCCAGAAATCAGATCCTCAAAGCTTTATAATAAGTTGAAAATTGCCATAACGTTGTTTTTTCCCGTAACAGATGACCTGGGAGGAGCAATGGGGCGCTATCGACCCGTACAACTATGTGACTATGGAGCAGTACCTCGAAGACATGCACCACGTGCTCAACGACAAATCGCTCAAGAAGAAGGCGTATCGCTGGCTGCCATACTTGTTCAAGGTAAGACTGTTCTTCTTTATTCTATTCTCCAACATCCAAAAAATTATGACATATTAGCAAAAAAAAAAACGATTTTCTACTTGAACCGCTGAACACGCGGTCCTGGGTTCGATTACCGGGTCGTGCAAAGTTTTGTTGGGTTTTTTCATCAGGAATTTCTCAATAGCAGTTCGGAGTCTGGATTTGTGCCCGGTTGATGTCAAGGGGCTCGCCCCCTATTATATGGGACCTATTAGGTACCTACACCTCTGCTTGGTTTACTGTAAATAATTTGGTATTAAATGAGAAGAAAACTAAATGCATAAGATTCGCGTTACCAAATGTTAGAAGTAGTGAATGTCATGTTGTACTGAATAGGGAGACACTAGAATTCGTCGAAAAAACGGTTTTCCTGGGGATCACGCTTGACTCAAAACTACAGTGGGGTCCTCACTTAACATCACTTGCAGGGCGGCTAAGTTCAGCCGCTTACGCTGTTTGGAAAATCCGCCAACTAACAGACGTGGATACCGCGAGACTGGTCTATTTTAGTTACTTTCATAGCATCATGTCTTACGGTATTTTGCTGTGGGGACGGGCTGCAGATATTAATTCTATCTTTATTCTGCAAAAGAGGGCTGTCAGAGCCATATATAACCTCCGCAGACGCGAATCTCTAAGGGAACTGTTTAAGAAAATTAACATCATGACGGTACCTTGTCAGTATATATATGAAAACATAATGTATGTTCGAAAAAATCGACATCTTTTTAGTAAGATAAGTGACAGGCATAATTTTAACACTAGAAATAGGAACAAATTAGATCAACCACGTTTTAGATTGTCTAAAGTGCACACTTCTTTTATGGGGTACTGTGTAAAATGTTATAATAAAATACCACTCGATATTCTTCAACTGAATGAGAAGAAATTTAAAACATGCATTAAACGCACACTATGTAGACAAGCATATTATAAGTTGGATGATTATATCGATGATAAAAATGGTTGGCTTAATGCTGGTCCTGCTCCACAGCCACTTGGGCTCACTAGTTAAAAAATTTAATGTTTGGAAGAGTTGCTTCCCCTTTTTATTTTTCTGACATTACGAACTTAATGTTTATTTTTTATTTAAACAAGTTTAATTGTTGAATGTTCCAATGGATAATGATTTTCTTTCTTTTTGGTAGTATCATTCTATTAATCTCTCAAATACATTGCATACTATAGTTTTGTATAATTTAGAAGCATTTTTTAAATTTTTGTGAATGTGAGTACCATGGAGCCGTATTTTATGTTATTAAGATGTTTGTTGACTTGAAAGAGCACGGCAGTTGAGAGTTTGTCATGCCCACTTAAATGTCTCGCTGATGGTGGCGAGTGTGTTGGATCATTCGGTTCCCTACAAAATGGTTGAGCTGGATGGTGCTGATCCACGCGTCATGTTCGTGAACGGGCGCCGTCAGTTGTGACTGGTCATCTCTTATCTGCCAGGGCTTATTTTTAATGTTATATTTTGAATTGTTTTAATTTTTTTATTGTACATTGTTCTCACATATAGAAGCAACAAGAATAATGTACCCAGGATTGAGTAATTTTCTATATTTAAAAGAGTGTCCTTGGAGTTTCTTGCCCGTTCTTCTCCATGAAGATCTACGTTTTGGAACTGGGCAACTAGCTTCAACTTTCTCGACTAACTGACCGACTATTTGACAATTCAAAAGTGCCTGTAAATGGTTTAATTGAAATAAATGCTTTGAGTTTGAGTTTGAGTTTGAGTTTGCTTAACCCCTCGAGGATTACAGGCGTAATGGTTTATTATAAAGTTTTTGTTGTTTTGCCTATTAATTTAAGAGGGCCCTGTGTCCGCAGCAGTTCAGCGATTTCGCCACGTGATGAGCTCCGTTCGAGTGCAAAAATCCAATCAATCCAAATAATTTATTTACATAAATTTTTTAGTCGTACAATCCTGTCATGACGTGAAAAAAAAACTTTAAAAGTTGATCGAAGTAATAGACAAAATGCTTGAACTCAAGACTCAAAATTGATAAAATGTTTATGGTATTTTTTCAGGCAGTGGACAAGGATAATTCCGGTTTCATATCAGTGCACGAATTCAAGCTGTTCTTCCAGTGCTTAGGTCTCGACAATGAGAAAGCGGCCGTCGCCTTCGCTGGCATAGATGTTAATGGGGTAAGCATGTCATTTTATTTGTACATATTGTAACAGTATGTTATTCATTTGCCTGTATCGGTCTACTGCTAGATACAATGATGCGGTAATTGCTCAATAGCTTACGCACAGTATAATAAAGTAACAGTATTATATCTCGGCAGAAACCTTGAAATAATTAAGTACCTACCTACGGCCGCTCGGTAGATAAACCTTCCGCGTCCGTGCGTAACTGCCGCGCACTAAATACTGTTGCGTGCTGATATACCTACACTAAGATTCCGAAGCGTGTTGTTTCGGGTGTATTTTTATATAGATACTGTTACTTATTTATACTGTGGCTAATGCGCGGTTTAAGCAAGAGGTCGTCAGTTCGACCCCTTTCGTTGCATTTTAGACGAAAACGCACTGCAACCATAAATGCATATTTCACTTGATTAGAGAGGTTAACAGGATATCAGCCACCCCTTTTCGAGCCGGCTGTGCAAAGAGATTTAATTAAGATAGATACTATATGGAGGCTATCAGAAGTAATGTCATAGAAAAATTGTGATCCCATGTCTCAGTATCGCCATCTAGCGGAATATAGCAAAACTACTTAATAGGTAATTTGACACGTTATACTTTTACCCACACCAACCATTGATTACCAACCGTCAAATAGTTTAAACATCTAAGATTTTATTTTATTTTATCGAAATAATGGGTAAATTTCATAATATTAACGAAAATGAACCATATTCAGTCTAGTCCTTTCATCACTACGAGATTTGCAATACAATAATGCACAATTATATACTTCTAAAATAATTTTCATTTGGTGGATATTAAGACATGCAGGCGTACCAGACTAGACCATAGATAATACACTTGACTAGACTGAACGATTTTTGCCTACTAGGACAAATGTATCGTATTACGATTGTGTTCGCTATGTCCCGTCTATTTTTAAGTAAATAATTTAATGTCTTTGAGGCGCTGTGATTCGAGATTTTAAATACCTACGAAAGTGGTTCAATTCAGTTAAAACAATTACAAACAACATTTTATAGTTCGAAAGCAATAATCATATAAATAAATACCTTAAAGGTAGGAACCTAGCCAAAATAAAATCTTCAACTTGATATTGAAAATCTAATTTTTTTTCCAGGATGGCAAGCTATCACTAAAAGAGTTTGTGAAGCTCGGAAAGGACTTTTTCTGCACTGAAGACCGGAGGAGGGTGTCCAAAATGTTCTGGGGACCCCTGATTAACTAAGTCATTGTAATATTAACTTTATGCTTAGGATTTAAGAGTCATTATCGACTGCCGTTTTAATTTAGTTTTTTAAGTGTGTAGTTTTTTTATATTATGGTTTGTACTATGTGTTTTTTACGACGGTTACTTTATGTGTGTACTGTGGCCGTATAGGGAAGTGTTAAAGGGATAGCGCTATTTGTCCTGTGTAGTTCCATCTCTTTCTCACGTTGGTCAAGATTGTTGCTAGAAAGTGATGGAACTATAACAAGTCAACAAGCGCCATCCTTGTTTGACTTTAACACTTACCGATTTGGCCACGGCTCTTGGTCAAGATAGTTGATGTTCCCTATGTTATGTGCATGGAGGGAATTCCGAATTAGGAGATATTTCGAATAAAATAGTTTATTTCTTTCTCTTTTGTCCACGGTTTCTGAACGCATAGACAATATCAACGTTATTTTAATACACTGCTACAAAGATCGTTTGGCGCTCGGATGACGTTGAAAGGGCTGAAGCGCTGTTGGTAAACATTGGTTCATAATTGTTTCAGAAATGTATTGAAAAAACAAGATGGCAGCGTTAAGGTATGATTCCGAACCGACGACAGCGACGCCGCGGCAGCACTGTTGCGTGCACCGAGCACGCAACAGTGCTGTGGCGGCGTCGTTGTCGCGACAGTGCTGCCTGTCGCGCTGATTCCGAGCACAGTTCGTGGTGTCTCGCTGTTTTGTTGCCAATTTACTTGCCAACATTTACGTGTTATTGCTGTGATGAACGCCTCACTACTGGTCTGCCGTGGCGGCAGGCCGACACTGCCGCACAGCAATGCCGTCGCAGCAATGTTGCCGCGACATTGCTGCCGTGCTCGGAATGTAATCGTATAAAAACCTTTTGAAAATGTATGGAGACCTGAAGGTCAATTCTCGTACTTAAAAAACGTTCACATTCAAGTCGCAATCTGTCAAAAATGTTTGTAAATTGATTGTATTTTTGTCAGATTGCGAATGGAATGCGAAAGTTCTTAATAATTACGGGAATTGCCCCTCAGTAGTAACGCGGCAGCACTGCCGCGTGCGTCGGGGATCGGAATCATACCTTTAGTTCCAATTTTGGCCACGCGTCAAAAGATCCTTGTACACCTTTATTTTTATTTTTTTTGTAGTCAGGTAAATGAAGTTTACATTAATGTTGCCCTCGTAAAAATTTCCTTTGCGTTTAGTAGAAAGTTTGAATTGAACATAACACCCCCAATTCGGATATCTCTGCATCTCAACTGCTATATTAATTTTAGACAATTGGTACCTATACCGCCTTTGTTTCGAGTTTTACTACTCATTATTATATGCTGTAATTACTTAGTGGTAGTTAATAGTTATTATGACGCTAAATAATAATTATAATGTAAGTCATTCCTATATTACGGACCAACATTCATTATTTGAATGTATACAAATATTGTTATTGAATGTTGTTATTAAATCTTGGATTAGAATCTCAATTTTGACAAATCATTTCTTTGTTTTATTTGTTTGCAACCCATAATTCCCGTTTTCATTTAGATATTGAATTTTATTTAGTTTTTCTAAATAAAATTTAAAATTCGAAAACTTAAAACTGGTATTAACGCCATCTATATTCTATAGTAGAGCACTACGGCGCAAGCATGTCGGTGACGCGAAGTTGTCAGTTCAAAAAAACGTTTGACTGTTTTTTGAAAAAAAAAAAGCTTTTTTATAGTAATATCTTTATTAAGAAACAATACAAAATTAAATCAAAGTCAGTTCTAACAATCACATAAAAGATACACAAAAATAATGTTTACTAGGCTAGTTAAATATTAGCTTCAAATTATTATTTGCGTAACAAATAGTCGCCCAGAATTTAACAACCTAGTATATACTTGTCATCATGTCGAGTTACCGATGAGTTGTTATTTTAGTCCACAAATCTCATGACACTTGAAAAAAAAAAAAGTACAGAATTGAAAGAAAATATAGGGACCAAGTCTCGAAAACGACACACGCAGTTAAGCTACGGTGTTCCTGTGTGACGTCAGGTCTTTGATGCGTAGTTTGCATGTGGCGATGTAAATGCCGCCACGTCACTCCTCTCCGCAAACCGGAGCTCGATAGTGGGCTGTCTTGTATCTTGCGATGCTTCACAGTGCCAGCTGAGGTTCCAGTGACTCGGAACTGGGTGCCGCATAGTTTGCGGTGAGTCGGAACTGTTTGCGGTGATTTCCCAGTGAGTCGGGGTGGCGCTGGGTTATGATCCAGTGATTTGGATGTGGTACAGCGCTCTGTCCCCGATAGAAAAAAAGACGAGTCTAACATTTTTTCCAGATTGATGTAAAAATACAGGCAGATGCGCCTTTGTTTTCTGATTTCGGCAATATATATAACTCAAATCTGGAAAAAATGTTAGAAGCGTCTTTTTTCTATCGGGGGCAGCGCTGGTTTGTCGCTGACTGCTAGCGTCGACTAGGAGAATCAAAAAACGCACTGCAGGAAACACACAAGGCCCTGCAGTCTCGACATGGACAGCAATCGCTATACGACCGAATTCGGTCGCAAAGTCCTAATGGCGTCCCGAGACGTGCGCGACGTGCTTGACAAGCACGTGATTTTTTCGTGCTTGTCAAGCAATTCTGACCGTCTAGGACACGACCGAATTCGGTCACAAAGTCCTAATGGCGTCCCCATTAGGACTTTGTGACCGAATTCGGTCGTGTAGCGATTGCTGTCTATGTCCAGACTGCAGGCCCAGCTTACTTTCATAAATTTAATAACGGTTCAGTGCCGTCATCGCTTTTCTAGAAAACCGTAGCTTAACTTTCATGTGCCAAAGGTAGTATTATGTTTAATTTTATTCCAATAATGACAATTATTTTACTACAAACAGGAAAAACAAATACATCTAATACAAGTAAATCTAAACAATGCTGAGTTGGTCTTTGAGTAGCTTCGTTTCTTCAATGAGCGTCGATATCTGCCCGGTTCTGAAATCGAAACGACATTTTATGTAGTCAAAATTGTAGATATTTACATACATAGACGCCTTTTTTCCAAGGCAGAAAATACAGAACGCCACTTAGGCTCGTATTACAGAAACTCACTCAAGACTCAAGCATTACTTAAAACTAGTTTCAACCAATCAAAAGGCCTTAAACGAGTCATAAGTAACGCTTGAGTTTTAAGTGAGGTTCTGTAATACGGGCCTTACACCCGAATACAGAAACGCCACTCAAAACTTAAGCGTTACTTAAAACTATTTTCAACCAATCAAAAGGCTTTTAACGAGTCATAAGTAACGCTTAAGTTTTGAGTGGCGTTTCAGTATTCGGGTGTTAGTCCTTTTGCCTCGTTTACGTTCATACATCTGGTCATACACGCACGCCGGTTGCGAGCACTTCGCACTTGACCTTTCTGAAGAATAACACCAATAAGGTCACTATAAGCAGATCCTAGCCGCTCTTCATGTTTGTCTATACGTCCGCGTTGTTCTTCTAAACCACGCAACAGATTTTGACGAGGTTTTCACCATCGTTTAGAGAATTTATTCCGGAAGGTTTATGTGTATAATAAGTTAATATTAAATTGACATCTAACTAAGAAATATCTATGTTTTGTCAAGTCGTAAAAACAGTACGAAGCAGGAGCGGGTTGGTAGTAAATGATATAACTTACTGCTGTTGTAGAATAGAGGAGATCGTATCACTGTGGGACTTGCCGAGCGCGGTGTCCTTCTTCTTGTATTCAGAGTGCCATTTCTCCAGCTGAAAATAATAATAAACAGATAACTTACTTGTCCAGCAGGTGTATTAATTTTAAAATCAGTTCTGGATGGATATTAATACTGAAAGAAAGAAAAGAAAGAAAAATAAGTTTATTTGTCACAGAAACACGTGCATAAAAAAAAAAGATGATAAACTCGAGTAAATAATAAAGAAAATGAAACAGAATAGATTTAAATACAGTAACGAGCACAAAACTGAAATAGTCGGCAGCTGCTGGCACGTCATGACTGTGACAAGAAGGCTTCCACTCAGCATGATGCTGTGCTATGGAGACCCACAGCACAGCGCTGATTTTCAGTGGTCACCCGAAAGAGACGTACGGAGACCAAGTCAGGTTTAATGAATTTACATAAATATACAATAAAACAAATAGTACATAAAATAGTCAATATACAACCAATAGTGTGAACAAATACATAACATAACATATAAATAATTATCCGCAGGCATCACCGTGCGCGCATAAAACATACTGGATGGTCTTAAGGGGGAGACTAAAGAGACGACCGCCATCGTTCGAGAATATTCCGAACAATACGCGTAGCATGACCACTATATTATTGTTATTGACTTTTTATGTGAATGTAATTACTTATTTTTAACACGCTTTTATTAGGTCGACCTGTATGTATGTAACTATGTAATCAAATCTAAGAAAACTAATTTAACCATCTTCTAAAGATCGTAGCGTTATGAAAATTGGCAGTTGTATGTGATTTTGATGACAATACAATAACATGGTACTGTCGAGCTGATCTGATGATGGAGCCGGAAGATATGAACTGGAACTTCATGATGGATGATCGTATCATAGCCGTGTTTGGACTTGTTAGAAAGGTCTTGTAAAGGTGCACGTAAAAGCGTGTGTTTTAGTTTTTTTTAAACTATTAAATATTCATGTATAATTTTAATTTTTTTTTTAGCTTTCTACCTAACCATTATTTTTGCTGTGCCCTGACAGGGTCTACAACGGCTCTTAGCTCTAAGCCTTTTGTTAACATCTTGTTTTACCTTGTGGAACGCAAATAAATGAATATGACTATAGAAACGGGTTTTGTCGATGGAAGGATAGACAAAATAACAGATTTCCGTCAAGCGTTCGCCTAATAGAAAGCTGTTTGCCTGTAAGCGCTCAACGGTTTTTACGACTAAATGTATTGTTGTTTCGAGTGCATTCAGACAACCAATGATCCATTAAATTTACATTTATATTGTTAGTATGAACTTAAAAACTATGTTAGTACCTAATAACTAAGAGAGACATACACCCGAATACTGAAACGCCACTCAAAACTTAAGCGTTACTTAAAACTAGTTTCAACCAATCAAAAGGCTTTAAACGAGTCATAAGTAACGCTTAAGTTTTGAGTGGCGTTTCAGTATTCGGGTGTTAGTCCTCTGGGTGAGGCTCCACACCAGTGGGCTGTCCAACTTAATGGCTATTACATTCAGGATGCTGTTACTGCTCCCACGCAATCTACTTAGCAGTGAGGCTGTCTTTTTGCGCCAGGTGGCATCAAAGCCGTCTGTACGCGACTCAGCAAACATTGTTGACGCACTGCAGAAGCGTGGCAGCCGTAACAGCGCCCTGTAGGCATTGTTAAATTGGATGCGCAGAGATGCGCGGTATATCTGAACCACAGGCTCGCTGAGATACAGTTTATGCACTTACGGGGTTCATACGACATTTAAGAAGAAATCTGTCATGTTGTCTATTCTTCCGTCGACAAAACCCGTTTCAATTTTGGTCATGCTACGCGTGCTGATAAAAGGATGATAATGAGTTACAAACAGAAACATGATTTTCTTGATGTCGTGATTGTTATTCGGGAACGAACTGGGTAGCTTAGAATCTTTGAAAACGCTAGATAGAGGAAAATGAGGCAAAGACGTAGTCAAGGTTGCTTTACAACGTGTGGACTACCAGACATACCAACCAGTTCTTTCGTGGTGAATTATCGCTTATTTCGCTCGTATCGCTTACCTCGACAGTCTTGTGCTGCGCGTGTTGCTTGAGCATCAGTATCTGGTCGCCGAGTCGCTCGCCGCTTCGCTTGTATCGCTCGAGCTCCGCTAGTAACTCTCTCTCGGCCGGAGTTGCTGAAGCGGACGCGCGGATGTTACGGATTACTGTTGAGCATCTGTAAGTTTAAATAAAAGGTGGTAAATAAAAATGTATTCAGTGGATTTTGTAGTCTTGTAGTTCTATGAAGAATAACATAAATTGCGAAAAATTATCTTGATTCTCCTGCGAATCTATTCCTCTCTGATTCGATGTAGGGAAACCCCAAGCTACAAATTTTATATATTTTTTTATTTCGAGTCACTACAACAAAAGTATTGACAAAACTAGTCTGGCAAAGAATAGTTTTTTCACAGATTATTATAGTAATAATATTCACCTGTATTTGAGATCATCTTGATGTTTCTCAGCTAACATACACTTCTCCTTGAGAACCGTAGAATCAAGTTGGACATCGTCAATCTCTTTCTGAAATGAACAACAATAAAATACAGTTAATAATAATATTGTTGTAGTTATTTTGTTTATAACAATTACACAATCTTAGTTTTTGTTTATCTTAAGAGCGTTTACGCCATCCCTGCGCTGCTTTGCTCAAAATCTGTATTTTTCGACCCAGTTAATATCCATCAAACATTATTTTAAAACCAAATTAATTACTAATGCTTTTAGGAAATATTGTTGTCTAAATACTTAGTTAGGATTTGATTAATAGAGTATTTGTGTCAAAGTCAAACAATTTATTTAAATTAGGCACATAAGAGGCACTTTTGAACGTCAATTTTACACAAAATAGAATTGATTCTAGTCGCCCCTTCCCAAAGGTAGTTCTCGTATGGAGAAGAATGGGAAGAAACTCCACCGTTACTCTTTTAAAATGTTTTTACAATATTTTGTATACATTAATTATATAAATATATGTGAAGACGATCAGACGAGAAGAAGATCACGAGCATCTAGAATAAGATTACTATACCACGATAGGTAAAAAGAATGAAAAATGAAGCAATGACAAATTAATTAATTATGTGATAGATACATGGTGCTCACATACTTACAAAAATTGCAAAATTATACGATATTCCTAACATTTTAACAAGTAATACTAATAAGTCAGTGTGTGAGTTCAAGTAATCACAGAACGTAAAATCAGTGTTATAAAAATAAAATAAAATAACAAACTATATCGGGTGTAAAAAGACACTTTCCGAAGCCGAAAGCCACATATTCTACCCATTATTTGCATCATTTTTTTCCACTAGACCATACCTGGGAATCCACTGGTTCTGGAGATATTGTAGGTAAAAGTCGCATTTTTTTTTTTTACTTTTTCATGAAAATGAATTCTATGCGATAATACGAAACTTTTTTCCAAACAAACATTACCTGAATTTTAGATTTATCTTAACAGATTACGCATTTGAAGTTACAAAAACGCAATGAACAACAAGTACCTACCTACGTAGCGTAGGGGCGGAGCTTAACTAACACTGAATCCGTTCATTCAAGCGTGGGTTCGCGTTACATTGCGCACAATAAAAACTTGTTTTTTTTTATTAAAAAAAAAAAAAATTACGGTTCCCAGCAATAATTTTTGCGCAAAGCTACTTAGCTATACGTACAGTATGCGTAGTTTACGGCTTTGTGATGTGTCTTTTTACACCCTGTATTATAATTAACTTAGCAACCAGTTTGATTTTGTTTTGTGAATTCTATCAAGATAACTGAAGCATCAATTTAGAAGCTACAAATATCTTAAATGAAAATAAAATTTGAGAGGTGTCAAGGGACACCCGGATGGAACGAAGTTCGAAGAGAGAGAGAGACAGACAGAGAAACATGCGCACGCCGCACAGCTTACAATAGCTTACTATAGCAAAAAGTGTCGTTACAACTTTTCGTGAGAAGTTTTTCCGTCTAGCCCACTTTCACAACGCGCGATAGGGAACTTCGTTCCAAAAATCCTAAAGAACCATTCCGAAGCCAACCACAGAGGGCAACTGCAGGCGTCGTGTCACCGCGACATGATTTTCTTTGAATTTCCATGTAACACCTTCCGAAACCAGCCATGTCGCGGCGACCCGTCGCTTGCAGTTGCAGCCTGCGGTTGGCTACGGAATTGTACTGTAGCAGCTCATACTTACGTATAGTCATACAGATAAGAGGAGCGCAGCCGGCCGTTCACCAGCGTGCGCCCGCGCATACTAAGCTAGCCGAGGGGAAAGGAACGTGAACCGGCCGCCTGTACCATCACGCTCGAACAACGTAGGGAGCGCGGCAGTCTACCGACATTGCCGAATTGTGTTAGTCTTAAGTTTGTTAATGTACCCTATTTATTTTGATTCCTTTCGACTGGAACTGTATATAAGCAACGTTTCCTAATATATGACACAGATCGTTATTCGCCTTCTTATTTATAACAACCGGCCCTAAAGTACCTTTAGTGAGCACGAATATGTGGAGCAGCTGATTTCTTTCCGCGATTGAGATTTCAGGGTTGGTTCCATCATACAAGTTGTTCATGAAGAGTTCCCTTCTCAGGTTAAGAGTAAACAAAAACTAAGCGTGTATAAAACGACATCTTGTTGTAGTAACTGGGTTGTGCAGGTCAGATAGGCAGTCGCTCCATGTAAAATACTGATATTCAGCTGCATCCGGTTAGACTGGAAGCCGACCCCGACATAGTTGAGCAAAGGCTCGGCAGATGACGTATTAGGTGAGCGGTGCATTAAAGTGTGTGGACACTGGGTTGTCAGTCTTAAAAACAGAAATATATTTATTTTCCAGGCAATCAAATTATAAAGGCAGGATGTACTAGCGAAGAACTTTATATCTAATCTGCGTTCGCAATGTATTTGCCAAACATGTAAACAAACACGAGTTTCAGGAAAAACAACTGTAAAACCTACATATAAGGTTCAGTTTGCGTTACAACTTCATATTTTTTATGACTTTTTCAACAGTAGTCAGTCTAAAATCTACTTTATTTACACTCACATAAAGTTGAATTTTGTTTAAGTGGAAATAACATCAATTGGAAACAAGGATTTAAATACACGTTAAGTACAGTAAAGACTACTTGTGCTTGCAACGCTCCACCGCTATAGAAATCTCATCAACAAATAGAATCGAAGCATCAGATTTTTGACGTGTCTCTTGTTTTAAAAAGACAGAAACATTAAAATTTAAAACTTTCTCATCTTTGTTTCTTTTGTTCTGTTCCTACTGGTTGAAAAAGAGTCAGACATCTGAATTGTGACATCTGTATTGTGTCATCTGTATTGATTATTGTAACAGAGCCTACAAAACACACGAACAACAAAATAAAAAAAACTACAAAATATTACTGTGTATTTTTTTGTTACATTGGTCGTCGCAAATAGGGGCGTTAAACAGATGTGGTCATCACGGGATTTTGTTTTCAAACTGCTTAGATATGAACTTCTTAGATAGTACCTATCTATGTAATTTTATTGCGTGGAAAATACTCTTATAGTAACTCAAGCTATTTTACTCAAATTATATTGCCACCAAACTGAATAAGCGACAGAGTATTAAATATACCTGTACCCTAATTACGTAATACACGATCAATCAGAATCTGAATCATTTTGAAACAGATCCATTGCTTCGTACGTTAGAAAAAAAAAAACTGCTCAACAACGTAAATAACACAATGAATGTTGTTGACCTGTCAAATTGAAACAGATTAGTCGGAATTGTCAACGAAAATATGTTGCGTAATTAGATAGCTGGTGTAGTGTGCAATAGTAAATTGTCTCTAGAGTTTGCTCATTGTGTGTATGAGTTTTTTTTATCCTGCCAGTGATTTGATATGTGTAGATGCGAACCTGTAGGTCCTGCAGCCAGGCCTGGTGCTGGCTGCTGAGCGAGCGCAGTGAGTGCAGCTTGCGGGCGATGGCGTCGCTCGCGCGCTGTTGGCGCGAGATGTACTCGCCGCGGAGCTTCAGCGTCGCTTGCGTCAGGAACTGGAACATTTGGATCATTTTGTTAGAGGGCAATGCATACAACAAAATATTCTGTTTTTACTAACTAAAACTGAATGCGATCAGAACTTCTCAATTGGACTTTATAATAAAACATTAGTGGACTGTATTAAAATAGGTGTAACACCATAATTTACATGAACAACGTAAGACAGTACAAAGAAAAGCGCGCAGTGGAGCGCGTCTGTGAGGTGAGGCGTCTTGGTCGCGGGTTCGGTGGCCCGACATCTCGCGCGTGCCCGCACTGAATCATGCGCATATATGACGCGCCGACACCACGTCCAACAGCTTTCAGTGTCATCGTTGTTGTGGAATATTGGCTCTGAGAGCTCGTTATCGTGGTTCAAATGTGTGAAATTGACCCTATAAGTTCAGTATCACCTAACGATTAGTTCCAACAGGCCCTTTGCACGTTTTTCTTGCCGTGAAAAACTACGGTTTATTCGCCGTCGTCGGTAGGCAAAGTCGGTCAGTGTTGTATGGATCACTATGGTAGTTGACTGACACGTTTTTATTTCACGGCGCGATTTATGTGACGCGTCGTGTTCGAACTGTGTTAAAAGAGTGTCCGTGGAGTTTCTTGCCCGTTCTTCTCCATAGGTACCTACTACGCATTGGAATAGGCAACTAGCTTCATATTTTTGACTGACCGATTCCTTGACAATTCAAAAGTGCCCGTAATGGTTTAATTGAAATAAATGCTTTGAGTTTGAGTTTGACTGTCCCCGGTCACAGACGGGCGACGTCTTAAGGCGAAAGCGTCAAGGTAGCCCGCGAAATTAAAATTTTCTCACGATTTTTGCAATTTGCAGGTCATTATCATGTTCTATGTTGATCTAAATATGATTCGCGGCCGTATCAAATGTTTATTTATAGAATTATAATCATAAAAATTATCAATACAACTCTCTAAGTTCATGTAATCCTATTGAATGACTATTTCATGAAATCATGACATTTGACAATTGTGATAACTTTATGGAGTTGTATTGCTGATTGTAATGATTATAATTATGTAAAGCCATATTTGTTACGGTCGCGAATCATATTTTAATAAACATAAAACCTGACACTGATCTGCAAAATGCAAAAAACCTAAAGAAAATTTGAATCTCGCGGGCTACCTTAGGGCATCCCCCTTAAGTTCTTGAGTTCGCAGGTTGTGTGCATATGTGGGTGGTACATACCACTACAATAGAAAATAAAGTACATATTTGAATGGCAGTTTATAATAAAGTATTGCTTCAAAAATGTGTATATTATTTTACCTCTAAGCACTCCTTAGGACTAGGTTCCACTTTCTTGCTGATTTGCAGGATCGGCTGAGACACGTCCCTTGTGAGTATCTCTTGTACTATCGATGTGAACGTCAGTTTTTGTCTCTGGAATTACATACAAAAAGACATCATAATCAGCCACTGGATTATATCCAAGATAAGAATGCTTGGAAACATGCTGGTCCTGCTCCATAGGATAATCTAGAATCTAGACAAAATCAAACTGGTTGCTAATTTAAGTTGTATAAATTATTATTTTTATTATATGACATTGATTTTACACTGTGATTACTTCCTCACACACTGACTTATTAATTGTATTTTTTTTTAGAAAATCGTCTACTTTTACAATGTTTGTAAATATGTGAGAACCATGCATCTATCACATAAGTAATTAATTTATCTTTAGTTGCTTCATTTTTATTAATTCTTCTTTTTACCTATTGTGGCAACGTATTTTTTATTTTATTTTTTTCTAGGTGCACCCTCTTCACTTATAATTATGTAACTAATGTACCTACATATACAAAATATTGTAACACTTTTTAAAAGAGTAACGGTGGAGTTTCTTGCCTATTCTTCTCCATACGAAAACTACCTTTTGGAAGGGGCAACTAGAATCAATTAAATTTTTTGTAAACTTTGACGTTCAAAAGTGGGATAGGTCCTTACAAGGGCCTATTTGAAATGAATGATTTAACTTTTGACTTTGTCTTTGAGCCAATAATGTTCCCACTGCTGGGACACAGACCTCCTCTGTGAGATAGAGTGAGCCATACTCCACTACGCGGTACGCGGGATGTCAAATGTCTTCGAATTTTTGGTTCCTTGACATGCCGGTTTCCTCACGATGTTTTCCTTCACCGTTTTGAGAGCAGTGGCGATGAAATTATTTACACAAAGTAAAGCGCCTGCTTCGGTTCGAACCCACGACTTACATCTCGTAAGTCGGTTACCACTGGTCTCTTTTTAATATAGATTTAATATTAAAATATAGAATTAAGCACGCCAGCGCCAGTCGCGCGCAGACTTGCGCTTGCGCGCACTCTAAGTAGATATTTTTTCGCTTCAATTATCTTGCCGTTTTCGTTACAATTAAGTTATAATGACGTACCTCTTTCAGTATATTGTTGATATCATCTTGTTCTAACGACGGGTTCTTAAGCTGCAGCTCCTTGTACAACTGCTCCTCCAAGTCGAATGGCTCCAATGTTCTGTGGGGAAGGAAATTATTATTGTTCAGTAACTTGTTAGTATTACCTCTTATAATTAGGTACACGTTAAGTATATAACTAGTTCTAGAAAATATTTAAATCCACCTTGATAGGCTTTTTTAAGTTTTAAATTATTTGTTGAAACTTTGCGGAAAGCAATAAAACAAAATAAAAAGCTCCCTAAAATCATTATTCGTTTATACTTGACATACGCTGTTTACATGGACGTACCCAGGGTGGGGGGTTATTACTATTGAAATTAATAAAGTTATTGCAATTTAAAAGTCACAGTTTTAGAACCAAAATTACCCTACATACTTAAAATGAGGTACGGAACCCTAAAATTAGCAAATTTTCACCAGCGGTCATAACTTATGACTTGTAGACACCCGCTAAACAACGGCCGCCCCCACCCCATGTAATAAACCGTAAAAATACCGCATAGAAAAGAAAAAAAAACTGGAAATGACCACATAAATAGACTCAGTACGATACCTAACAACACCCTCACAGATCGGAGGGTTTTTTTAACGTGTTGTATATGGCGGAGAAGGTACGTAGGGTAGAGTAGTAGTTTGCAGTTCAGATCAAATTATAATTTACAATCAAATTAATCACACTAGAAATTCACATCCTGTAGGCACACGACGCAACAATCAAAACGCGCGACAGTTTCTAAACGTCCTCACTGCTTGACCGCCACCGACAAACTGAAGTTATCTCCGGTCGAGCGCTATGTTGTACCCGTTGAGCACCGCTATGTGGCGCTGGCGCCCCGATTAGTCGAATCAGTGACGTATTTCCGACACATATTTTATGTTTTTATTGCTTTTAGATGTGATAATCACCGCTTCTGTGAAATTTTGGCAACTAATTTAAAAAACGCCATATTAGTAAACTCCCTATAAGATGTATGTATCCAGCCTGCAGATTGAACTCAGCACAAAGTACTAGTAGCTTCGGTAGCGGCGGCGGCGAGGTGAGAACATTCTTACCTTCTTATATCACGCAGCAATGGAGCAACGGCACAGTATAAATAAGTAACAGTATTACGTTTTCATACAAAACTGCCGAAACGACGAGCTTCGAAATCTTAGTGTATACCAGTATACAAGTCTCGAGTGCGCGGCAGTTGCGCACGGACGCGAAAGGTTTATCTACCGAGCGGCCATTGGTAATTATTTCAAGGTCTGCTGCATTACTGCTTAGACGTAATACTATTTCTTTATTATACTGTGGCTATGGATTGATGTGATTTTTATTATAGAGACAGTTCACGAATCAGAGAGTGACATGGGTTACTTGCCTAGCCAGAAGTTTGCACTCAGTACACAGCACCAACAGCTTGGGTAGCGGCGGTGACGTCAGCGCCAGGCCGACGGGCGGCGCGGCCGCGCGCGCCGTGCGCGTGCACAGCAGGTGGCGCGCCACGCTGGCGCGGGCGCACATGGCCGACAGGACTGCTTCCATCTCCGCTGCGGATACGACATACAACGATATTTAAGACCTACCGACCCTAAAGAACTACGAACTATAATAATGCTAATGCTATGATAATGCTTGATGAGTAAATAATCTATACTAATGAAATTAATATAATATTATAAAGAGGTAAAATTTGTTTGTTTGTATGTAGGGGATTATCACTAGTTAGCCATATTTCTTATTTCCAAACAGTAACATTGCCAAATTAATCAAAACAGGTAAATATTTGAAAGCTATTGGCGACGTTGCCCACTTTCTGTATCCAACTATGTTGGGGTGGGCTTCCAGTCTAACCGGATGCAGCTGAATACCAGTATTTTACATGGAGCGTTTGCCTATCTGACCTCCACAACCCAGTAACTGGGTAATACGATACTCCTTGGTAAGACTGGTGTCAGACTTTTGGGCTTCTGACGACTCTTAAAAACTGTCAAAGATCCGACGAATGACAGCCGGAACCAACGCCTTTACGTGCTTTCCGAGGCACGGAGGAGTCTCGGTATGTAAAGATGGTCATCCACGGACCAACCCCGGCAAGTGTAGCTTAACCTGATGGATCGACCCGTGCGGCTGTTATTACTTAGCCACGAGCTTTCGATTTCTGTATAAACTATCTTAATACCAAGTGAAGCTAAATTAAAACTTTTTATGATAACAACTTACTTTCATCAGCCAATGCATAGTCCACTAGATGCCCAAGCATAGGCAGAGTGATCGCATGTACCCCGCCAGCGTGCACGCATGCATATGTGTTGTTTGTGCACTGAAAACCATCAAATATGAACTTTACTCCAATGTAAATTAAGTTGATTTTAGAATGACTTGTTGACTGTTGAAAAGGTCATAAAATATTAAAGTTTATTCGGGTATTAAAATCTTCTTTGTTGGCTATATAAATATTAACTTTACTCCTATGTAAATTAAGTCGACTTCACAATGATTAGTAGTGTAGAAAAGGGCTCAAAAATATTAAGCCTTATATGAAAGCATTAAGGTTACTTTTTCAAAATCGCATCATAATTTTAAGTATTTCAACTTACCGGATACAGGTGTACTGGATAAGAATACTGCAGATCATCGTCTGGGTTCAGAACCATGTTCAGTTCCACGGCTTCGACCACATAGAGGGCGTGACTTTCGCCGTCTTCTTTCTCTGATGGCTGCAACCGGAAAAAATACTTTAGTAAGAGAACTTTTAGCACGATTCAGGTAAACATAACTCAATTTTAAGTCGCTGTTAATCCGCTCACTGTCCCAGAATCACATTAAAGGACATCGCTCATTATAACAGCACCGTTCCGACACGGCAAATAACTTGTCATTTAAGTTAGGATTTTAAACCAAATGTATTAAAGTCTATTTTACGATGGCTATTCAGAATAGTGGACGGCTCGGCGTGGTGGACGGCTCGTGGGCTGTGAGCGGCCCGCACACGTGTTTAATGCATTTGATTTAAAATCCTAACTTGAATGACAAGTTATTTGCCGTGTCGGGGCCGTGCTGCTATAATGAGCGATGTTCTTTAGACTGTTTTGATTGTTCAACTATTGTGCCTGCTTCAGGGACAGATAACAAGGTAAGTATAATTTTGAACGTCGTTATACATACATATGTAGGTATAAATCATGATAATTGGGACCAAAGATAGGCAAAAATCAGATAAAAACAATGTCCTCCAATTATCTCGTGCTAGAACGAGACAGGACTATCCAAAAACATCTATGGCAGAACTAGGTTCACCGCTAGCTTGTCCGGTCTCTGATCAACCGTCCAATCTCACCGTAGCTTCAGAACGCGGCAAGTTCCTACTTACATTAGGTAGCAGCAGGCAGTGGTACAGTGCCGCGGAGCAGGTCGCGACCACAACCAGTGGAGGGGTGTCGCCTCCCCCTAAAGCGGTGATGGAACACGACTCCGAGCCGTAGTTGTCGTCAGCAGGGGGGTACATAGCCAGAGGACCTGATAGTTTCGGTTGGAGGGGGCTGAAATGAAGAAAGGACAGATAAAAGGCTATTGGCTAAAGGCAATTAATTAGGGTAAAATAGGTGTTACAAAAAAAAACTAATATTATAGTAAAACATTTTTTCGGTCATGTGTGTAAGCATCGTTTACACTATGGGTGCGACAATACAACTCAAAAATTTGGCGGTATAGAAAACGAGGTTTAAATACTGCGATCACCAATATCAATTTGTGGCCATACACACGTGCCACTTTTTAACAGTTGGCAACGTCGCGAATAGCTTTCAAATATTTATCTGTTTTTTAATTTGAAATATAGCTAACTAGTGTACTAAAATTGCAATATTTGATGTTCTAACCGTTTTAGGTGTAAAAAAGGCATTTGGTAAGTTTCTAAAACTTTTTTTACATCTAAAACTAAATATTCGGTGTTACGATATTAATGATTGTGTTTCATAATCAATATTTATCTATATTTCTAATTTCCGTACAGTAATATTGCCAAATTAATCAAAACAGCGAAATATTTGCGACGTTGCCACTTTTAGTATGCATGCTCTTAACGCCCAGGTACTGTAAATGAAACTTTATAAAGCGTTCTCTTTCTTACCTCTTACGATCCAGCTCACACTCCATCATATAAACATCTCCGTTCCCCCTCAGGATCAGCAGGGTCTCGGAGTCAGGTATCGGCGTGAAGTCCACCGCCGTATCGCCCAGACTGTCCAGTAGATCCCTGCCGGCAAGTTGTCCTGATGGCTTGATGCCGATGGTCAGGATCTGCACCAGCTTTGGACCTTTCTTTAAGGCTATGTTGTAGAGCCTGCAATGGGCGAGATTGAATTATTGCTGACTATAGGGAATTGTGATACGATTAACTTGATCCGAAGTCGATGAAAAGTCAATCAGGATTTGCGATGTCGATTGCATTCAGTAGATCAGCGGGGAAATTGTGCAACACACTGTCAATGGCAATGCCATTCATTTTGACAGTTCAAAAACATTCATTGCGTGATTCACGTTGTTGAACAGAAGAATTTTACATATGAACCAATGAAGAAATAAATAAGAAGGGAAATAAATAAATTTGGTTTAAGAATTTCATTCAAAATTAATCAGATTGTGATACGCAATTGGGGTGCAAGAGAATTATTTCCCAATTTGTCACTGTTCCGATTTGATACCAGAATTTTACACCATACAAGAAATCCCGATGCGTAAAGTCATCAATATTTTTTATAATCTTTCAAATAGATACCAATGTTTTCACTTTCTTGTACAAAGAAACGAGATCACTCTAGTTTGGGAATCACCCGTAAAACAATTAGGCCCAAATTAATCTCCCGAGTGTTATATTTAGCTCGAGGATTCAAACAAACTTAATAATCACTTAACTTATACTGTAATATATTAGAGTGATATACCTGATAGTGTTATCAGATCCCAGCACGAACACATGTGACAGTGACCCTGGATGCCAGTGTACTCGACGCACTTCACCCTGGCAGTACAGGAACCTTTCGTCCAGCGAGTAACTCCTGTGAATAGAACAATGTCAATTGTAGTACGTGGCGGTGAAGTAGCGAAGTTCATTTTGATAGAGGAAAAGATTTTGGGAAGATGTTACGCTTCGCTGTAGGGTCTGATATTGTAAATTGATGGCGAAGAAAGCCGATTTTCGCTGCGTTTCAGTAAGTGTGTTTCAACAAACTGAAAGTAATGAATTCCAATCTAAATTAATCAATAACTCTTATATCGTGAAATCGTTAGCCACTAACGGCCCAAGCCTATACCCTATCTATCATCAGTTTTGGCATACTGGAGACAAGCAGAATTATACTGTGTACCAATAGCGATTTGTCTTTTACTGAAAATAGGTTATTGGGTTCGGCCGTAAGTCGCAAAACAATCACGTGTCAAAGTAATATTATTGCAATAAAGAAATTCGGCATTCGAGTCATCTACACAGTCTACACTGCGAAAACAAGCCGATAACATCGTCCGAAAAAAACGGTAACATCCATTACATCTATGATAAATAAGCGGTAAGACCGCGGTGCCCTCACGTGGGCCTTCTAATAATTTGATTATTCGCCGGCCATTTTGTTTTTTTTCCTCCTTTTTGGCGGGAACGCGGTCTGGATTAATCGTGCGTTTAGAACTCGCCTTCTTGTCGGATTTACTTGTTTAATATTAAAATGGGGTCTGTGATTCCGAACTGAAGGTAAGGCAAAATGAGCCACATTTTGTGGGTAAACTTGTGTAGTATATTTATGCGGTTGTTATTTGGACCATATTAAAAATTATATTGAAATTGTAATGCGTAGTGGCTATCAACATTGGCGAAAGGTTGAGAATGTACACAGATCTTGAACGGTTACATAACAAGGATAGAAATAATAAGATTTCGAGCAGTAGACGTAGTTTTCCTAAAGTGAGTTGAGAACCTCATGTTTATAAGAGAAACCCGATTTCTCAATCGAGACCAACGATGAGAAATAGTAGTAGTTTTTAGTTTACTTAGGTACTCTTAAGCTCTTTTGATTCCTAAAGTTGACTGACATGACTTCTTATGTTGTGTCACCCTATGTGAAATTTCAACGTTTATATTTAGGTACCTATTACTTACTAAATTCGTTTGGTGTACATAATAAGAGTATTCTATTCTATTCTTATGTACTTAAATATAAAAATTCTGGTCTACATTATCCTAAAGTTTACCTCCAGATTAAGAGGGCTTATCCTAAAAGCTGGCAACGTCGTAACTATCTGTCAAATATTTAACTGTTTTGATTAATTTGGCAATAATACTATATGGAAATATGAAATGTGGCTAACTAGTCACCTGAAATATTGATTTTGAGACACAGAAAGTGGGCAACGTCGCAAATAGCTTTCAAATATTTACCTGTTTTGATTAATTTGGCAATGTTACTGTTTGGAAATAAGAAATATGGCTAACTAGTGAACTAGAATATTGATTGTGAAATGCAATAATTAATATCGTAACACCGAATATTTAGTTTTAGATGTAAAAAAGTATTTGGAAACTTTCCAAGTTTTTTTTACGCCTAAAACGGTTACAACACCAAATTCAGTGTTATAATTGTAATTCAATATTAATATTCTAGTTCGCTAGTTAGCCACATTTAATATTTCCATACAGGAATATTGCCAAATTAATCAAAGCAGCGAAATATTTGACAGCTGTTTGCGACGTTGTCCACTTTCAGAATAAACGCTCCAGGTTATCCAAACCTTTACAAAAAGCCCAGTACTTCAAAAAGCGTTTACTTCACAATTACAGTGTCTATCAATAGGTCCCGCCACTGGGGCACAGCGCATGCTACACGTCCAATTTGAAGCTAATCCCATTGCCGGCCACGTTCGGGATTCAGTTACAGCCCGTTCATTGTGTACAACTTTGCGTTCATTGGTTGCCTACAACTTTAACAGTATTTTCGGTCGGGTACTTAGCTATACTGTCATGAGTTCTAAACTCCCGCAGTTTTGGGATAATAGTTTATTTTTCAGTGCTATCTTCCATCTTTCCAAAAGAAAATAGTTCACTCTTCCTGTGTGGAAAGGGAAGGATCCTCCGACCAGACGGGTGTCGTGTCTGGTGGGCAACTGCCCAACGGTTGACGTCGGATAGTATTACATATGTAGTTCGCGCGGTTTGAGTGATGTCAGGATTTTGTGTAGATGGCGCCACAAAATAATCGTACAAGGTTGTATTTGGCTCTTCCATTCCTGTTCATGTAGGTATTACAATTTGGAAAAGGCAGCGTCAACATTTTGGATTTAGTGTGTTTTCCAGTGGAGCTGTTGCATAACTACATGAAAGTAAATGTGAACGGAATAAAACAATTCTGCTTGATACACATGAATGTAGAATGAATACAATTAAAATAGAACCCAAAGAAAACTGTCGCTGGTCAGCAACCAAAATATAAATCAAACAATTTTTACATACTAAAGAAAAGGGTAACCATTAGGCGGTCAACTAAAAAAAATACACATACAGTGAAACGTAAAAATTACAAATGGGATGACATTAGAACAAACGGGGTATCCGACCCGGTCCGTAGTGTCTCCGGAACAAAAACCGATAAAAAACGGCGAAAAGGATCCGATCCGGTAAAAAATAAGAATCAGACAAAGCGGCCGGACGGCCGGTAACCTCTATACGTGTCCAGTTTTTTTACGAGCACCCCGCAGCCCTTTTGTCCTTCCGGGAGGCCTTTTTTTAAATAGATCAGGGGCTGGCAAGTAAAGACCGCGGCCGACGTCCACCCTGAAATATTATTGTGGATTTTTCTGCTTGGCATTCATAAATATTTCCCAGGGAGAGGCCCGCAACCCCCTCCGTCTACCCACTGTAGGGGATTTACTCGAATCGGCGTAGAATTATAAATTCGGTTAATAAAATATGATACGATAAAGCCGCTTTTTTCTCTGGCGGACCTCTATTATATTTTGTTTAATTTAAATATGAATAATTAAATTTAAAAAGGAAATCTCGGGGCTAATGAAATTTTTGTTTTCGAGATAATGAATTGAAAACACCGAGTGTCGCTCGCTCAGAGCTGTGTTATTCTTTTCTCGCTCATTCAGATTCATCCTTCGTAGTCTAAAAACGCCCTGGAAAATATAATATTTTTTAAATGTATTAATTATGAATACGAATTATATTTTTTCCATGTTTATCTGACCCTTTATACTATCGTGGGGTCCTACACGAGCGAATTGTATTTTTTAAGGCCTACAGAGTAATTAGAATTAATTAATTTTTTATAACGCGGTGGAATTAGGAAATTTCGGTATTTTCAGTGCGTAGTTAAAGTTAGGGCTCGTTATGTGAACAATGAACTACTTCCATAACGGCCTCATCACTCGTAATGGGTGTGGAACAGGCAGTCACAACATAATCACACTTTTAATATTCTACACCCATCCAAATTGTCGGACACAAGTAAAAAGTATAAAAAGAGAGTGCGGTCGAGACATGGGTCCCCAAAACCTCGAACAACGCCTTTAATCAACACAAACGCACCCAGCGATCAAACGGCCGAGAATTAAAAAAAAACATCGATCCAGTCTGCCACAACCACAAGGGATTAAAATTGTAACGAACGTATAAAAATATTCAAATACAATACTAACAAATTGATACAAACACTCATTAGGTGCGGATCGCGGAAGGCGCCCCCCGGCCCCACGCTTGCGGCCCCGCCGGCCGATCTCTCCCGACATTACAATCCACATCCAACGTACAAATATTATCTAAAATTCCTTCTCATTTATAATCCTTTTGTGTCCTCAGCGCGATGTCCTCCGTCAAATCCCCCCTCTCCCCACAGGGGTCGGGTGGGGGTATTTTTATATTTTTAATCGCGTTGGGCATTATCCAAATGGACATTGGCGGGTGCGCCGACTGCCGGTGCCGTCTAGATGATAAATTCTCCTTTCGTTCGACACCGGCCGCAATGTTTTGTTTTGTCCCTTCAGTAATGTCTCCTTTATTGGTATCGGAGTGAAAAAAAAAATACCCTCATAGTCATTAATTACAGTAGATTTGTCTGTTGGTGACTGGCGAGTTCTTGGCGACTATTAAAAATGCTCCGCCATCTGTGGTTCTCGTCGGCTGATTTTTTCGGCGTCTCGGCAAATGAGGATTGATTGTGGCAATCGTTTGATGCAGATTCTTATTGAATGCGATGACGGCTTCGTCCGTGATCGATGGTCTGTCTTTGTGGCTACAATTAGGTTACAATTTTTGTGGAGGCTCTATAGAAGAAAGACAAATTGTGTCACTTTAAGTTAGGGAGTCCAATATTATTTGGTTTTTGGCATTGGCTGTGTATCATCTGATGGAAAATTTAAGATTCTGACGTCTTCAAAACTACTGAAGAGTACTTCCTATGGTCTGTTGATGATGATGATGAAATAAGTACATGAAATTATACCCAATCTAAAGTCACTACCTACATAATTCAACATAGGTACTCCTTTTAATCAATGCCCAAACGCTAACAAACGATCAGCAAAAATTCGCCCAAAAACCAGCCAGCTACGGAATCGTGAACGTACATAAATTTAGACCGTGCCGTATAACCGGCTCCCACGACGGCCCGGTCCGAAGTTTCACACCATTAATTCTTGCGCGCAGTCCACTGCACTTTTTCCATCGTTCCTCAAAAACTTCCAGCAAAAAAGAATCGCTTTTCTATATGCAAAACAGGGCACTGTGCTCATACCACCGTTATAATAGGGATCATCTATACAATATCAATTTCGTCTAATATATTGGGGTATTTTTATGTTTTATTGGAGCCAGGATTTTGGTCCCATTAAACTTTTTTTCGAATTTTATGTCACGGAAGATATTGTTCTTCTTGTTTTGGGCTTTTAAAATGGGGTGGGTTTGCGTAATGTATTGTTTTTTGAGTTATGTTGTAAGTTATAGGAAAGTAATCCGGGTGGTTTTGTTCAAAGTGGTATTTTGAATATTTGGAGCTCGATTTTGATCTAGATGTGGGTGTAGAGTTACACCTCGGCCTAACCCTTTGGGAAATACAGGCGTGTTACGTTGTTATGTGTTCTGTTATTCTGTCGATCAGTATGAAACGACATTAGGTTTACTTTCAATTTCCGAACTAAAATTCTATGATAGATTGGCTTACCGTCTGCAATTTATAGGTTGATATAACACAAGAATACAATCAATTTTCATTTTTTCACGATTTTTGTCAAGTTTGACAGATTGCGACTTGAATGTGAACGTTTATTAAGTACGAGAATTGGCCTTCTGGAGATTCATCAGTTCGACGTAGACTACATCCAACTTCAGGAGGTCTATCCATCCAGAAAAGACCTCCTCAACTTGCACCAGAACATTCGATCTTACGTCCAGCAAATCCAGTTTTTTATCTAACTTCTTCGGCTAGTATTAATAAACCATTATTGCTTCTATAATTAGTAATTTGCTGATTATAGCACAGTGCAAATGAGGTAATGGTAACCCTTCGCTGAATAATATAGTTTATGTTAATGATCACAACCGGGCGCCTGAAATAATTGACGCAAATCGCATTCATTATCAAAACTGATTGTGGAGCTTGCTGCTGGTTAGCTCAGAGACGGTTAGTACTAGAAAGCTGTAATTTAGCATATGTATACATATTATTCATGTCCTACACGTAAAGTGGGGATGTTTTTGTTTCTTCTCATCTATCCCATATTGTGGGGTATCGTTAGAAAGTTTGTTCAAAAATATTGTGAGAGTTTGGAAACCATTTTTGGATTCAGGGATCCGTTTGCGAAATATTAAGCTTTTTGAACTGAATTTTTTTTTTAGAGTCAAGTGTCTGCCAGCTAACTGGTTGTACTTGGATTTGTGAAAAAATTCACAGCAGTAGTTTATATAACGAAATTAAAAGGAAAACTATCAGAGCTAAGTAGGCTGTACAGGTTAACGAGTAATAATCAACCAACTTTTGAAAACATGATCAAACCAAACTGATCAACATGATCAATCGATCAATTCGAACAACCAATTAGTCAAGTCATACATTCCAGTCAAGTTATACATTCCGTATGGAAGAACATGTTTTTCAACTACAACGTTAAGTAAGTATGTTCTTGGGATAAATTCATCCCAACTACGGAACCCTTCATTGTGCGTGGTCCGACACGCATTTGGCCGATTTTTTTATTTATAAATTAGGCAGTATAAATAAACGAATATGTATTGTTTTGGTATTGCTGGTTATTCTTATGTTACAACTTGATCTATGTATATTCTGCTAGTCTAATCGACTGTATTCAGTATTTTAAGTATGCTTTACTCTTGTAAGAAATTTTAAAAGCACGAAAAGGTTTCGTCTTCGAGCTTCTTGCCTCTGGCCGACCTTAATTGCGCCCATATACCTACGTACACGAACGATCCGCTAGTAAAATGAATGCAATGCAATCGTCACTGGCGTTCAAACTGTTAAAAAGTCCCACTTATCCCATAAGTAAACCAGGACAGAAAAAATCGCAAGTCAACCGTGTCCCAATCACTCGATAAACTCTGTTTATCTGTTAAACCAACGGTTGATTTTGAACACAGTGTACGTTTCCCAAACGCTTGCAAAAGCGAATCGGGGAGAGTGTCGTTTACGCGCGTTTAGCAGGAAAACGCCGCGTCAAGTGTCGAACCGACGTGTGACGTAAAGTATTGGCTGCGAAAATGTTACGAGTTGACGGTTTTGATACTTGACGATTTAATATTTAATGTAAAAAAAATCTTTTACTGTTGTCTGCCCCTCCTGCTTAGCTTTAAGTATATTTCGTTCTATTTGTGTTTTTCTAAGACTTGATCAACTAATAACACAGAGTTATTTTTTTAATTAGTCAGGCTTGTGAAATCCGTTGTAACTTGTGATTAATAACGGTATTTGTTTAAGAAGTTATAAAAAAAAAACGCAATTTATGTTTTTATATTCTGAATTACTTACGATTCCTTTATATCTAATGCGTGCCACTTAGACTCCTCAAAATCTTTACCAGACACTCCTCTCACCAGTTTCACGACAGTAAAGATATATTTATTCTTTATTGTACACAGATAATTACGTAAAGAAAGTTACAACAGTATATAAGGCCAGTTTATGTATCTTTGTAACCATTTGCAAATAAAGGTTATGTTTTTCTAGTTTAAAAAGAATCGGGCTAAGAAACAGCATCAACAATGCAGAGTCGCACTACATTATTATCGGGGCGAAACAACGATCACTTCGTCCCAGGCCAACGCTTCGCAATTTTTATTCCAGCTCCTTTTTTTGGCCACAAACCTCCTTTTTGCCCACAACCGCGTCCGCGGTCGAAACTGTTTAATGATTTGAAAAACGTGTTCTATCAGCCTTTATTCGGAAACAACCGAAAAAAGGCGACAACAAAGGGTTCAGAGTGCAAATATAGACTCATCGGTAACCACTCCTCTATCCCTGAACCCTTATAACACTCAATTTTCACCTTTATTCCCTTGACTTAAGATGCACGTTAGATTTTTTTGTACGCAGATTTTTTTTGTTGAAGTGTACGCACAGATCTCATCGGCAATTTATTATATTTTGTCCGTTGGTGAATTTACGATTATTTGAACGGCCGGTGGTCTGTGCGATTGGCTGTTTCTAACGCCGATAATACGCGGACGATATATCGAGGAATGAACAAAAGGTTTGTATGTTATGGTAATGAAGCTCGATGAATAATATTGAAAGGCAAATACAATAAAATATTAATTGTTTTTATTTCGAAGCCTGTGTGTTATGGACTGGACTGAAAAATGCATCATCATTCCAAAACAAGTAAATAATATGAATCGTATTTTTGAACAGATTCATATATTATAATGAAAAAATCACATTGTAATTTAGTGATTGTGGATTGCGATTCCTATTCATAACTTCAACAGTTCGTTAGACATAAATTAGGTTACTTAATTTAAAAATATTATGCACTAGTGTTGTAAAATTGGCAGACAATAGCGTCGCTAGTGACGCTACCATATTATTTTTTTCTTTCATTATATTCTAAAATTTTCGCAGTTGTAGGCAGATCAAGGATTCCGTAGTTTACTAAACCATTCGATAACAAGTATATAATTTATTATAGGCATATTAAGCATTCTACTTCACTACCTTAACACCTTAATTACATTAATAAAAATAAAATATTTAACCCAATACTGCAGAGGTCAATAAAACTCGTACGTAAAATTTACGATATATTTACATATGTGATAAAAAATCGTGTTCTACACGGGGTCGTCGGTTCAATTCCCGTGCTCGTTTTAATTAAACAAACCGAATATAATATACGGTGGCAATTTTATACGTGTGCGGCCGGCCTAACGACACTTTATAGATGAGTTGTGAACACATACCATTTGTCGGCACATATTAATTTATTATTGTTCAAATTTATATGTGACGGGAATACGGGATATTTATGGTTTATAATAAATTTTGACATGGCTGGCTTTTTGTACTGGAAATTGACGGTAGAAGAGGAGTTACTGAGAGAGTTTTTGATTTCCAGAACTATTTTTGGGTTATTATTTGACTTGAGACTTTTTGCAGGTAATTACTAATATTAAAAAAAAAAAAACTCAAATTTGAATTACCTTGAAGTTATAGATGCTGAGTTATAGTTATAGAGCTAATCGGAACTATAGATTTGTGTACCTACCAATATTTTAAATCACATTTCACAGACACAATTTTCGCGTGATTCTCCATCGAGTTTGCGTAGTAACACCAACTAATGAATAGGGGAGTTTGAATAGAAAAATAGAATTATTAATTTATTCTATTTTTGTGCGTGATGGTTAATATGCATGCGATGTTCGGGAGAAGTCTCTGGGGCTTGAAACATGGATTCTATTATTTATAACGTATTTAATGCTAGGGATCATCGTGTGTGAGTTATTTTTATTAATTATGCATGAGAATTGGACATTTAAATGTGGTAGCCATGTTTATCTGAATGTTTTGATAGATTTTTTTTGTTATATTTTTGACCGATATGGTGACGCCGCGAAATAATTTACTCTGTTGTGAAGTTAGATGTTTGTAGGTCGTAGGCGGGCCTTAGTTAAAGGAGGAGGTCCTAATATTTTCCGTGACCAACCTTGTTCGGACCTATCAGCATTCGCAACAAGCATGTTAGTATGAAAATATACACACAAATACACAGAAATATGCACCATACCAGTTAGTCGTATATACATCCCTATATACATAGATATGTAATATTACATATGTTTAGTTGACCTTATCAAATAATAATTATGAACCAAATCCTATAACCGATATAAAAAATTGTTGATTGTCTCTTAATTTTATTTTTATTATTAGAGTTAATTTTATACTTTTTGCAGTGGAATTACTCAAAATTAACTCTAATAATAAAAATAAAATTAAGTAACAATCAACAATTTTTTATATCGGTTATAGGATTTGGTTCATAATTATTATTTGATAAGGTCAACTAAACATATGTGGCTTAAAAGCCATTGTAACACTTTTATATTTACATTATGGAATGCAAATAAAGATATGACTATGAACACATAGTTATGGAAGACGCCGACGAAATATGTTAAGACCGTTGGGTTTGGCAAATACTGTCGTTACCCTTACCTCTAGGAAAGATTTGCAGCTCCCCAAAAACTCTAAATACCATGGCCTACTGATTAAGTCGGCTCCGTATCTAGTCACCAAAGCGACATGTTTTATTTCTTCCCAAAAGCTTTCCACGTTCTCAGCAGATTAGAAAATGTACGTGCACATTGTAAAATATTCCACCCAGGACAGGCTTGGGTTGCTGTCAGGTATACCTGAGAACAGGCGTCACTGTTGAAGTCAGGTTGTCAAGCAAACGCCACCCTGACGGATGAGAAGCCTTTCTAAAGGATTGGCGAAGGAACAACACAGAGGTGTTAAAAGATGTGAGTGTTTCGAAAGAGTCGGATAGATGGATGTGTTTCGTGTTTTGAGACTGTTAGGAGATTGTGTGAAAGTAATTCTTAATTATCTTATACTAGCGACCTGCCCCTGATTCGTAAGGTTTTTACGGCTTGACAAAACATCGAGATTTCTTAATAATATGTAAGTTTAAAATGAATTTATTATACTCATAAACCTTTCGAAATAAATTCTAAAGGCACTATTGAACGCCGAAATTTACAAAAATTTGAATTGATTCTAGTCGCTACTTCCAAAATATAGTTTTCGTATGGAGAAGAATGGGACATAAACTCCACCGTTACTCTTTTAAAATGTTTTACAATATTTTGTATAAATTCATTATATAATTATATGTGAAGACGCACCTGGAATAAGATTACTATAACACAATAGGTAAAAAGAATTAAAAATGAAGTAATGACAGATAAATTAATGAGATATGGGGTAAACGTCGCCTATTTTTTTTGTTACTTAGTTCAATACTCAATATCTTTATTGGTTTACCATACTGTGTACTTAGGTGGTAACTATATAATTTAGATCATTATGGACCCTGTAGGGCACAGCAAAAGGGTAGGAGAGAGGAAGCCCTTCCAGGAGGAGGAGGAGTTCCTTTAATACCTTTTAGTCTTATCGACGTCTTCCTTTCCTTTACACGCAGAACCATCAATACGACCAGGTAAACAGTATCAACTCAACCCACCGGTAATCAACGCACAGAACGAAATGATCACAATAAAATATTTGGGGTGAAAATGGCTTTCACCATCCGAACCCCGACTTTTCACCTTACGCCGGAAACAACAAACATTTTTCGCGAGGGACGCCATGGATGATGGACATCTGGAAGTGATTGCGTTTAAGGTACTGCTGGTTGATTTATTTTAATAGTTATGTAGCAAAAGTGAGCGGATATAATTATTTCTACTTGCACATGTTTTTTTATTGGTGAAAGTAGGTTACTAACTATACCACATTTTGTAGTAGAATGTGTAGAACTTAAATAAATATTAACGCCATACAATGTAAAACTACATATTTACAAATAAATACATCTGATTCTAATAAAGCGATCGTCTAGACCCGAAATGGGCGTTTCTTAAGCCCTTGAGTTGTGGCTAAAAGTGCAATTATGAACGCATTCGAAGCAACTGTTGTATCTTAAAATGGTGTGGCAAATGTCTTGATATATTCGAGGAGCAGTTCCCTAAGTATAAAGCAAAATGGAAAGAATATTCTATGTACTATTCTGTGTTCTAGATACTGATCATTGCGAATTCTGAAAATAAATAAGAGACCTTTTGTTTGGCTTGTTTAGTTTACCTATATCCGTGTAAACCTTTTAATAATTAAATGTATAGCGATGTGGGAGTCCGCTGTTTCACGTAAATCGTCGATCCGGGATAATACTGATCAATATTAACGATCGTCGAACACTTCGTGTGTTTCCGCCGCGGTTCGGCCACGTTCGCAAATTGAATTAGTTATGCCCTCTGATTGGCCCCGTGTTTTATTCGTCACTGATTGCGTGTACGTTGATGACGTAATAAGTTCGTTCGTTATTTGAAATTGGGTGTTGATTGGTAAAGATCGGTTGTGTATTTGTGGGGAATTCAGTATGTTGTACCCTCGTAGTAATCAAATGAGGAATGGGGAATACAAACAATGTGAATAAAAATGGCGTAAGTATCTAGGTCGTGAAAACCGAACTGGCACATCTTCTTATGGTTTTATGACTGGTCAAAATCTACAGACCACAAGAAGATAACAGAAATACTTTTTTTTTATAAATTTCCTCCAAGCCTCCAAGGACCAAATCTATGAAGTGTTGTTGTGCGCGCTATTTATTCCTTCTAAAGAAACTACGTCCTTAGTACAAATATACATTGTATATTTTTTCAGATATCATATGCGCAAAAGCCGTTACCTACTTCAAAATTACGATCTCGTTGTAAATTGCACACAGCAAAAAAAAAAAAAAAAATCAGTGTGGATGTGCTGTTTTCCATTTTAATAAATCACTCTTATGAAAAACTGGACAAGAGATACTTATTTCTTAACAGCCTGTCTATCTCAAAAACGACCCAAGGAATATTTCAACAATGCCTCCAAAGACCAAAATCGCTTACACGGTCCCGCCCACCCAAGACCGTATTAACTAAAAACGCGAAAAACGTCCACACGATTATAATACTAGGGGGGGTCAACTATCTGCCTTTTGAATTCACCCTAAATCGCGTTCATACGAACTGAGAGCTTAAAACTAATACATCTGGGTGGCGTGTGACTGGAGTGGGGGGGTGTCTGAGGGTGGCATGTAGAGGGGGGGAGGTCGGTGTTAATTATTCACATTTTAATTTACGAAGCCCGGCACTGGCCAGTCGCAACGGGGAAAAATGTCTTGCGAGCATTCGACAGTTGGATGGAGTATGTGTGATGGTAAGCAGGATTTTTGTATGGTAATTAGTGTTTTAGAAGTCAATTCTGATGGAGATTGTAGTGGTTTGGAGGAAGAAGCTGATATTATGTTAAATGAAGGTGTTAAGTAATTAAGAAGATGATGAAATTGGAATGGTCGTAAAGAGAGTCGAGCTTTAATTGTAATTTAGTAGCCGAACAGCTTGTAGTGGCTAGATTGAATCCATAGAAGTTTCTACAAACTTCTATAATTATAGTGTTTGATTTTCTATATAGTCAATTTACAATAAGAAAACAGCATCACGTGTCGTCATATTTAGTTTCAATAGTACGAAGAGAAGACAATTTTATAAGACCTCGATACCAATCACTGTAGTAAATTTTGTTTCTACTATATAGAATTTCAGAATTCAACCAAAAATACCTACAAAGCTCCGATCATTTACCAAACATATTTCGCGAAGGCATCCTCCAACGTCCTCAGGTACATTATTCAAGCTAACATTCAAACGCTACGCTCAACCCCAAACGTATTAGACATCACTTTCATGACACATGCTATGAATAAACGAAACAAAAGCTGCCCCACCTATGAATACAGCCATCCTTCTCTATCACTAAAGCGGAGACAAGGACAGACATAGTGCTCCTATCCGATACCGATGAGAAAAACGATCAGAATACGGACCCACGATTGCTATCTAAATAATTCAAGCGTGTATTCAGTCTCTGTAGCACTTTGCAAAATTCTACACTCCATTTTTTAAAGCGCACCTAACCCTTATTCTCATCAGCATAAGGGTTACTTTCAAATGTGTCACAGTTTGGAAATGTTGGTGAAAATGCGGTGCAAACGTATGGAGTTTTTACAGGCTCTTATACGAAAATGTCGAACCGAATCGGTGTTCTCATAAGCAAAATGTATGGGACAGAAATTTAAATTCGTGTATGCAGGAGAGGTTCAGAAGATTGGATGTTTAATTAGTTTGCAGGTTTGTTACAAAAGTGTATGAAGCGAAATGCTTTAAGAAAGATCATCAATAATTTCGGAATGATCAATTTTAGACCCATATAGGCCTTTTATACAAACAAATGTGACAAAGGGGAATTAATTTTTGGTTCTAAGACACATAGTTAAGCTTTAATAGCATTTTGGCCCCTGTTGGTGGATAATGTTTTCAGTTCAACGATAATTATCAGATGGGGTTACCTACCATACACTCTTATGGCTGGAAAATTTTATTGACGACAAAACAGAAGTGTCAAGCGATTTTGAACCATGTGCGGTGCAACTATTAACTGTCACCTTGACTTGCCCTGCAAAAAATTATGGTAAGGCCCCAAGAGACACATAAGTCTCTTAACCAACATGGAACCCTGGTACTTCTGTTACAACTACAGCATCCCCCTTTACATTAATCCAGCAAGCACTCTCAAAAACAATGAATATGAATCGTAAAAACTGAATGACAAGATGCGGTGAGATAAGGCGCTCTAATAACGCGTCAGTGTCGATCATTGTGTGAGATGAGGCCGATTTGTAATGTAGATGTGTACTGTATGAGCCCTTTTATGATAGCTCTCTCCGAATTTATTACACACCTCAATGGAGTTATGAATATGGGTTTTTATTAGGCTTCTGTCTGATGTATTTTAATTGGGTGTTTGGATTTGTTCGACTGTATTATCTAGTATTATGGATATATGTGGGGTCCAAAAGCAAATCCGCCACTGTTGGTCTAATTTTAGACCAACAGTGGCGGATTTGCTTTTGGACCCCACATATGTACTCTTGTACTTTACTGCTGCAGTGGATATTAATTCATGAGCCTCTAAAATCGTAAGGTACATGCGCAGATATAAGCGGTTATATTGTTTTAACAAACAATTCGTAAGTCAGTATGTTCTTTTCCGTGCTTAGAAGGATTCCTTTGTCACCTTTATGACACCATGAGACTTCTCCCATCCTACGATCATCTCTGATATCGTCTCATCTCACAAGTAAGATTATTCTTAGACTATAAAAAAAAGGTCAAGTTATCCGCAGCTTAAAATTTTCTGCAGCCTTGCAATGTTTACGAATCCTTACCTCCGAAACCAAAACAGAGTCCAAAATAATAACAAGGATAACTCATCTTCCATGATCAGTGCAGCAAAACATGGCCAGGTATCGAGCGGGTTCATTAAAAGGGCAGCGAGGGTGGGCCTTATCCAATATTTATTAACTTATTTCAAAGAAAATCGTATAATTAACACCATAGCTTCGCCCCTGGAGCTAACACCCCACGCGAGAACCTTCGACGGTGAGCGATAGAGTTGATAACACAGATGCGACATGATATTATGAATTGAAGATATTAGTAACATAGATTTTATTGAAGGCCTTGCATCCCGCGATAGTTATAACCTGTCTTCATGTCTCGAGTGATTAGGTTAATTTGTGGCAAGCGTAAAACATCGTCGATAACATCATCCGGTAGTCAAGGACGAGCCAAAAAGGATGAAATAGTAAGAAAGAAGATGCTTTGTAATTGTTGTTTCGTTTTATACAAGAAAAACGTCTCAGTAATTCTCGGTAAAAACTTGGACATTACCTCAGATAATGCAATTTTCCTTAAGCGAAATTGCCTGCGCCAAGGATAGCCCACAACACTGATTATTACATCCAGACGCGTAATACACATAAAATGGCAATCGATCGCAATGTCTTTAATTTTGACAGTTCCACCACATCCATTGAGCTAAGCGCAGGCCACACTGACAACAAAACTAAGTTCGTTTAGCTTCGCTCATGTAGGCGTGGAGCGGGGGGGGTACCCCACTTTTTACGTCGGGGGTTAACATAGCGGTCAAACTTATAACACGTGTGTGTGTTTGTCTGTGGCACCGTAGCTCCTAAACGGGTGAACCGATTTGAATGCGGTTTTTTAATTTGAAAGCAGGTTTTCTAACGATGGTTCTGAGACATGTTTTATCAAATTCGGTTCAGCCGTTTGAAGATTATCAGCTCTTTTCTAGTTGATGAATGGATGTGAGCGTCTTCCACAGGTCTGATCGATTTGAAATTTGGTATTCTGTTACTTCAATGATATTAGAAGAACATAGTAACCTTGAACTGATGCTGCAGCATCACCTGGAATTTGCAGGATATCCAACTCCCTTACCAACTTACAGCACAGGTGTTTGGGCTAATTGGAATGGTCTCAATGAATAGGTTATAGATAGATGACGAACAGGGTCTGGTGATGGAGTAGGAAAGAGAAATGAGGAATTTTATTTGTCGGAGTTTTTTTGAATTTTAATATATTACTTTATCATCATACTTCGGTTCATAGTTCGCGGCGTGAACAGAAGTATGCAAACACGCAGTAACAAAAATATCAAAGCTAAACGAACTAAGCTTCTTTCTCAGTGTAGCCTGAGCCCTATACGTTGTTGAGAAAAAAAAAAAAAAAAAAAAACGATGATATAATGTATGGCAAAATGAAAGGTATTGCGCTCGATTGCCATTTGCCAAACAGAAACTTATATTCTGTATACAAAAAAATCTGAACATAATCTGCCTCGCAATCATCTTCCACCTGAGCTGTAGGCACAAACAACGCTACGTCTGTAAGTTATTTGCCAATTATCCGTCTGTCGGTTCTACTCGCATCACTCTTAGCTCTCAATTAGTATTCAGTCTCTCTCCTTACGTGTTCCAAACTTAATGAGAGTATGTGTTGGAGTCGTATTTTTGAAATTCAGACCCTTTGAAACAACATGGCCATCGCAAAAATATGTTAATGTCACCTGTGAAGCGGCTATGCGAGCAAAATTGATTAAGTCTCTTGCTAAGTAATGTATTTTTGATGTTAAGTGTGGATTATGATTACTTTCGGGTCTCTAAATATTGTAAGAGTTGCAGGAAAAGGTATCTAAAGGAAATCTAATAATGTAATTTGAAGAAGGTTTAATATCCACTAATTGCTTGATAAAGTCGTAATTATGATACGATATACAGCGTGGCGATTTAGACACCTGCATCCGTTAAGGGGGTGATTCTACTCGTCATACTAAACAATTTTAATCATGAAATACATATCCGATTCGTGAAAAACAAAAAAACAAATGCCTATACTAACAGTAGACAGACTATTTCGATTGATATGTTTCATAGAGAAAATTGTGTAGTATGACAGGTAGAATCACCCCCTTAATGGATGCAGGTCACTAAATCGCCAGCCTGTATATAAGAGAACTCAGACAATACGTCAAAAGTAAGAAGTTAAAGAAGGTACAAGTGTGTACTATTTAGGATAAAAAGCATTTGGTATGTCAGAGGCGCAAGAAACTCAAAGCATCGAATCGATGTCTCATGGGCGCTTTTATAATTTCTATCTTGACGATATTACGGTGGACGTACACGGCATCAAGATAACAAGGTAGTAAAATGTATGGAAATATAGCAAGACGCTTTTAAATTTCCGTCTATGATAGATAACGTTAGAACGTGCACGTATTTCCACGATAATATCGTCACGTTAGAAATGATACTGACTGTAACCGTGAAAAAGACGATAATAAAGCTTCACCTACAAATCCACACATAATCTAAAACAAAAACGAACACTCTCCAAGCCAGAGGGTGCAAGATCGAGCTATCGATGCACCCCATTGCTCCCGCTTTGATCTCGCCGCCGCCGATCGGCTAACTGGATTATTTAACGAGTTCTCACCCAATTCCGTTAATTGGTCGGTAATCCGGTAGCTAAATGACAGGTACAGGGCTTACGCCAAGCTTGGTACAATAGTGAGTTTGATTAGCGTTCGTGTAAGTAGAATGTGTTATGCGAACTTTTTGGCGGGACTTCGGATGCCTTTATGAGAATGATTGGCTGATGGTTGAAATTCTATTTTGGCCATGAATCGTTCTAGATCTTGAATGCTTATTTTTATTTTTGTTTTACTGAGTCCATCGTATACTCAGTTCATTATTTTAGGTGTATTGAGTTTCCTCATTTTGAATATGAAACTGTTATACAGAATGTTTGGAAGCTGGGTGCAAAGTCTTAACGGGGTGATAATTGACACCATTTAGAGCATTTTCAGCCATACGAGTACATGTTACCGAAGTATGTTTTTTATTTTTAAATGCAAATTTTTAGTTTATTTTAATAGCCGAATTTCTGTTTTTTCGAGTTTCTTCAAATTTTTAAAGTTTCCTCAAGTGTTCAGTTATTTTTTCAATAACAGTGTTATTGAACAATCTTGGTTTATTAGATAAGGTACAAATCAGTTAAACAAAAAAAACCATACCAACTTTAACTGTCAGAAACTGCAATTGCAGTTAATAATAAAAAACCTATTTCGCCTAAGACGTCTATGGCTCAAAATGCTTTAAATGGTTGCCAACTATCACCCCCTTAAAGCTTTGCATCCAACTTCCAATCGCCCTGTATTTTTAATATCTACACACGTACACACCCTCACACAAAAATTCACTCGCATCCATCACACAAGTGCGCTCCTTTCTTCTTTTTTGTATTTTCTTTTTACTTTATTACTCTGTTTTATATTAATTTGATTTTCTTTGTTTTTGTTCTTTTTTTTAATTGCATACTTTTATTGTCGTGATATGTGGAAGAGCGGATTTCACCTAACACAAGCATCTTTTTGCTTAAAAGGTGATCTCCAACTCATGTGTGTCAACAATGTATGTAATTGCAATAAACATTTTTATTTTATTTTATTTTTTTTACATAAAATAATTCAGATTTTTGTTAATAGTAATTAATTAAAGAAAACTTGTGTCCACTTTTTTTGTGTGGCAAGCAATAGAAAGATAAGACAATATAAACCACACACATCAGTACAGATTGTAGCATTTACTACTTCCATCCATTCTACAGCAGATACAACTTGTATCCATTCTCTACAAACAAAACCTCTTTTTAATTCATCACTGGCTAAGCTAAGGGCGGCCACAGATCTCGGAGCTTACACAGGCAAGGCGAGACACGCATGCATACGATTGTCGCAAAAGGTTATTTCTGCAAGGCGCTGCGGGTTTGTGGCCACGGCTGGCCTGACGTACGGACTGACGTTGCGGCTTGTTACGTGCTTCTTACGGGCTTTACGACTTGGGTCGTGACAATGCGTAGGTGAGGGAGAAATATTGGAGTGGTCAATTTTCGGGTAGTTCGTATTTTGTGCGGACTTTCAGAGCAAGACGGGTTTTAACCTGAGAGTTAGCGTTGGGGTAATGCTTTGAGCGTTATTTTTTAAACTAAAGAAATTTTAAGCAATACATGACTTTGTACAAAAGACTCATACATACAGTGGAACCAAGTTAAGGGATTAACGTTAAAATGTGTGTAATAGTTAATTGATGTAGTCTGATTGGGACATACGTAACTTTCTCAAAGTTTCTCACACCTAGTGGTAATAAGGGAACTTTAACTCAACTTTCTTTGCACTACCAACTTGAAACTTAGAACATCATCAAAACGAACTCCATCCATTGTGCTAACAGTTGAACTAAGAGTTCCTTACCGATATATTCCGAATGTAAGTTAGAAGCTAGTCCGTAGCGAAATAACACTAAATCTAGACCAACTTCGCGCGTGTTGGCTGTATATTTTAGAAGTTTCTTTGTGTAGAAATGGTTCTAGCATTAGATGCTAGTAAGAGAGGATTTGGACTGAAGAATTGCATCAGTCCGCAGTAGGTGATGGGAACAGCGTAATGTAGATTGGGTAGCCCAATACGAATGGTATGGATTAGTTACAAACTAGCACCGAAAACAAAAATAGCGTCATAACATACCACTCTGGGCAGAAAGATTATCAATGGGGTATTCTGACATCGAGCCAATAATTAATCTAAAATAGCCGAATATGAAAATATGAGCATTGATTCATCATCTTGCAGTAGAAGGTAGCAGTGTTTTTAAATCCCTCAACACACTCCAAACACTGTCCAAAGGCCGCACTCATCAACAAACATGTGTTAATTAAAATTAATTCACACATGTCTGAGCGTTAAATTATTCACAATTATAATTGTAATAATCAGGAGTCAGACCTAAGACCGTCCGAACCAAAAAGCCGGAGCCGGCCGTATTAATATTATCACATATCCGGGCAGTGGAGCTCTCTGGAAGAATTTTTAATGCTATGCTTTAATTATTTTGCCGTTGGCCCGGTTGGGCGCCAGTCTAAGTTCCATTCACATTAGAGAATTCATTTTTGCTACGGCCGCGCCTACGTTCTGAATTATTAAGGTGCTTGCCGAAAACTGAAAATTGCTGAGATCACCGGGTGCCAGACGGTGTGTATTTATGAGTGCGTAAATTTTCTAGAGGTATTCTGTAACCGTTTGTACATTATGAAGGGGGCTAATTAACCGGCCGAGTTCGGGCCCTGTTAATAATGGAGGAGATGCTGCGTAGTTCTAATGTTAGATGAGTGTGGGTAAAAATCTAGGGTCTGTATAATTTTGATAAGGTATACATTATTGACAACCGCTGTCCAATTTGTGTCGATGTTTGTTCTTTCTGGTGTTCATTCAGTCTTTTGAAGGGTGTATATGTTTTGTTTGTTAATTCGACTAAAACTGATAAGTTCAGTATGATATTTTAGACCATTTTAAAGTAAAATGATTGAGTTTAGCAAAAGCAAGGTTCTTTGCACAAATATCTGTAAAATGTATCTGCTCTAAATAGCGTAGCGAAATTCGCAATATAAACACAGGCAAAAAAATGTTAATTAAAATTAAATCTTACCTAGTGAAGCCGCATCACAAAGAAACAGACGAAACAAAAATGTAATATGATTAGAAACAAATTACACACGCGGCCACGATAAGTCCGGCTCGCGGGGGCTAACCAACCGTGGCCCCACGTTGGGCGCCACTCTGCCTTTGTCCGGCCACTTTCTTTGTATATTGTACCATTTCATGCAAAATTTAATTTCGTTTTCAAGACTCGTGCGGAATGATATTACGGTCGGCGGACGCCACCGCCGTTTGTAATTTCCCTCCTCAAGTGTGTGTGGACATCGTGCCTTTTTCATCGCATTCCGTTTCGGTGGGTGGGCACGGCACCGGTCCGGTACCGTTACGTTTATTGCGGCGTTGTTCGGAATTAAACAGTCGGATTGCAACCGCCGTTAATTACTATACACAACTACGGCCAGGTGGTTTATTGGCTGCTCTTTTAAAGCTATGTGCATGATTTTGCCGGTTAATCAAAGTTCCCACTGGAGTTTTGATACGCTTATTTGTAACATGCATGATTTGCTTTGTTAGAAATGAAATTGGGCAATTAACTGTGTTTGTTTGTCGCCACCATATACTAGAAATACAGAAACGACAACAGCTCAGCATAAAATAACCGATTTTTTTGTTATAGTGAATTGAATAAGTTTTTGTTTCTAACAAAATATCATCCATGTATATGCAGCTTCTAAGGTAACTGTAAATAACGATGAATGCGGTCTTCTTATCAAACAAATACATATATCAGTGTGATTTATCCAAACTACACATTAAAGTCGTACAACATATGATGAATTCGGACAACTTTATACGAAAAACATGAAGAGCAACAAGTCCCTATACTCACATAATTTTCGTGACCCGAGTCCACAGAGACCTGACAAAAGATTCAATAACCCCTATCTTGTAAGGAAGTCCCAAATCCTTTCAACCCTTTAAGAATTGCATCCCCAATTTGTTATCGATACCGGTAACACGGTCCAGTGGCTCAGCGAGACTCCCTGAAGGGATAAAAAAGGGATTCTTTCTGTGATCTACCCGCAAATCGGTGTACACACAATAGGGGGCGATTAAAGTACTTAGGTTAGACGTGAGAAAGGGATTTTCTTTTTCTTCAGTTTTTTTTATGGCGTTTGATCGGTTTTGGGGAGGAAGTGTCGTGATTTTATCTTTTATTCTGTGGTTTAGACATTCTTAAGGAGTACAGAAAATCTTGTGTTATTTGATACTCTGTTTTGCGATGTAATCTAAAGCTTTTTGAAAATTCACCATACATTTTATATGCAATTATTTTATCCGACCCTTTCATATTTTATATTCATTTTTATAATCTTGCATTCATTGAACCAAGTCCAGCTCAATACAGTGCTAATCATAATAATATATAATATCCCACAAAATAAATTCGTCACTTAATCCACCCCAAAGCCCTTAAGCAAAGACTACCAACACCATACAAAGATATTTAGTGGTACACTCAATAACATCCCTCAAACATGTTTACACTGGCGATCCATGTCCAGTCTTGTTCAAACAGCCTCGTACAAACTGGACGGGGGCTAGATATTTGCATATCGGTCTCTTACATGTTTATTGAGGCGTCCGTGAGATTATGTTGTTAATAAAGTTTGGCTAAGATGTCATGGTCATTTTGTGTGATAGTTTGGTTAAGGGTTTATGGTAAGTTTGTTTTTGTGCAAGGATTAATTTTGGAAGCTGATTTGTCATCCCTATCTTTATTAGGTGACTATACTTCATATTTAATTACTGTTTTGGGATTTAAGCAGCGTCCGGTCACAGGACGACATATAAGATTTTGTAGTTGAGACTGCGTCGATAGAGTCTAGAACATGATTTAGACAGTTTAACCCCAGATCTAAAAAAACTTGATTGTCTAAAAGCGTTAAATAGGTATTCTGACACACCACCTGTTCGACAGCACACTAAAACCCTATCACAACCGATCTCAAAAATTAAGCCACCGAAAATCATCGATAAGAACAAAATCTCACGTAAAGACAAAGAATAAGGAGGTATTAGCTGGGTGTATTGCAGGGTCCCGAAGCGTCCGTACGTGTACCTCGGATTAACCGGCAAATTGGTTTAAGCCAAAAGCCCGGATCACGCGGCAAGAGAATCAATCCCGATCGCTTGAGACGTGAGGGCAAGGATGGAAGCGTTTAGAAATAGGAGAATTAAAATTGCAGTTTAAAAGGAAAAGAGAAAGAAAAGATATGCAAAATTTCTACCCATGATGAAATCGTGAAATTATGGCAGAAAAGAAAGGAGGACTTAACCCTGCAGTGGGTGATTCCGGGCTAAAATGACGAGAATTAATCATGAGAAGTAGCGCAGGCAATTGCGATCAAACTCAAAGCATTTATTTCAATTAAACCAATTACAGGTAGGTACTTCTGAATTATCAAGGAGTCGGTCAGTCAGAAAGATGAAGCTAGTTGCCCATCCCAAAGCGTAGGTTCCTATGCCGAACGGGTAAGAAACCAGTTCGTGATTTAGGACTTTCCAATCAAATTCATATTAATTGTAGATCTAAATAAATTGACTTATTTAAAATCTGCAACATTTCAAATAATCAATTAATGTTCTAGACAAGAGTATTGTACAAATGAAATGAACATCTTTATTTGACAATACGACATCTACTCCTTACTTTCTTGGCACGATTTCGATTCCAATAGATTCTAATAAGATTAGTGTTGTCACACGGGTGTTAGATAAAATAGTTTGTGGCCTATAATTGGGGTTCAGGTCGGGCCGACCGATGTCAAACATGCCCATTCCAAAACACACCCTAACCCCTCTAATCAAAGCGTAATTTGGTACAAAAACATTTTCCATGGTCATCACTCGCATGACTAGACAATATCGACTTGGAAGGTGATCTCTAAACACTAGATACCAAAATTCGACTTTCTAGAGTCGAGTTTAGGTTGGTTTTTGACTGTGAATGTCGTGAATAGTTTTCTCCGATCGAGTCCCGTTTACAAATTGGATCGGTCGTCGGGTAAATCAGGGTTACCCAGTAATTGAGACTTACAGGATCGTTCGGTTTGCGGGTAGGTCGACGCGGTTGAAGGATTAGATTGCGATGTATCGCTATCTATCGATCTTGGGTTAATGTATGGGATTTGTCTTTGATGGTTATGGTAGTAGATTATGGTGTTTTGTTGTTGCGACTTTAGTTTTGTTGTTACTAGTTTTCCATTTATAGATTTGTGATAATTATGATGCAATAAACCACTACCGATGGCTGATTATATAACTGATTTCTTTTTGAACAATGAGTTTTACAATAAAGAAAAATTGCTCAGAATGCATAAATAAAAATAAAAAAAAGATTTCCTTTTATTGCCTGTTCTAGACTCAAGTAGACAGACACAAAGCCCTTTTAAGCCCAAACAGAATCAATCCCTTACTTTCAAACTAACATCAAACAAACTTCCTTGGACGTAGGTTCTATTCCCGTGCGAATATACTTGTTTCGTTTGTGTTTAAAGAGGATCGACTGCTGTTTGACGTCTGTCTGTGCCAATAATAGACATTTAATTATTTGTTAGGTTTTAAACTGTTTTTAGGTTCGAATTTTACCTAGGAATAAGGATTCAATTTATTAGTGCTAAGAGTTAACAGAGAATTAATATAAAAATAAAAAATAAATCTGGTCGAGGGTCTCGGTGTGATTCGTTTAATTTCGAAGAATTACTAATTTAATATTTTTCAATACGGACTCAAAAGCTCAACATACTATTATTAAATCAAAGATGTCACCAATGAGGATATCTGTACTCAATGAAGGAAACAAATCAGTTTTCAAATAACTAAATACACAACATACCAAATCAAGATACAACCTCCCAAATATACCTGAACTTACATAACCAAAACAGAAGCAAACACAGTAAATATTCCAACATAATATTTAGCGGGAGATTCGCTTCGGAAGCTCGGAAATGCACCGAACGGCGGCGATAAGGGGTTATCAAAGAATATACGAGCCCACTCGAGCTGAAGATGCTGCGACACAGAGTAAATTAGTTGGGAAAATTGTGTTTAAAGATTATTATAAAGGTGAAGGCAATTTGTGATTGCTCATGTTTAATAGGGTTTTGGTGGTATAGATTATTTTGTATTGTCTTGTCTTGTGAGCTACTTCTGTTCGTTATGTATTTTCTTCTGCTATTAAAGGTATTTTGCATTTTAGAAAATACTTAATCCTTTTATTGTCAAATATTTGGGATTTTTTAACACGATAGAAAGAAAGAAATAAGAAAAGAAGAAAATACGTTTATTTGCGGCACACATGACGCAAAGAAAGAACAAAACACAAAAATAAACAATTTGGGGGAAAATATTCGTCACATCCACGCAAAACGGCCATCGCTCAGCATAATGCTGCGACCCTATGCAAGACAGAGCCCCAACGCTGGTTTTCAGCGACAGCCGGCCATGATCATTCATCTAAAAGATATCCGCTGCAGGGCCATAGGTCTTCGCCACAACGACCGTTTAAAGTGACGAAAATGTTACGCTTACGACATTTCTGTTCAATATTAGTACTTGCATTCCCAAGATTTCATCCACAACTTTATTCTCCACCCAACTTGAACGCCCCGTGCCAAAAATCATGCTATCATCCATGTACACTGGAGTATAAACAAAGTGTAAAACTCAAATCCTCGCTGCAGACGGCAAGACTGAACATCTTAGCATAATTAGCCGAAAGGGGCCGTTTATTGCTAATATTAGTAGTAAGGATTAATACCAACGGGTTCTGAGCTGTGCTGGGACTGCTAACTGCTATTACCATAAGTCAGGCGGGATATAAGATGTATTTGGTGAACGTGGTGGTGTTGCAACTTTTTTTTTGCAGAAGGAGTTAGTGGTGTGGGATTTATGTAATTAAGAAACTGAAGAATCTACTGCAGGATTGGATTTTTATAAACATAGAAAAACTGATAACTGTTAGATAAATTGGGATATGATACGTAAGACAGCTAACGGTAATCTGCATGACAGCGAAGAGAACAAACATAATTACATAGTTTTTAGCTAAAGATTCTTAAAAGCAGTTAAGATACTGGTAACATGTTTAGTTACTGTTTAAAATTCAAGTAAGACTGAAAAAGATAATTTTTGACTGGTTACACTAGTTCTTTACACATTGCTTGTGTAAGTAATAGCCTAATTGAGTCCAAAACCTACTGAATGATTACATAGAAAGTGTGTGTTCACAAGACCACTAATATTTCAAAGCAACATTTTTTTAGATCAGTCGCAATCTTTGCCGCCAATATAAACGACTTGCCCCCCTAACAGAATAAAAATTAAATCAATCCTCTAACCTACTTATCATAAACTTGGAAACAATTTTGATACTTGGTCGGCGCTCAATCGAAACACTTAATTGAAAGTCATCGACTCGTATAATACTCGTCTTAGGGACGAAGCCACAATACGTATCGGTACGTATAAATTCTAATGCAGAAATCCAAAAACATTACAAAAGCCACCCCCTTGAGCACCCGTCTGGATGGTGGATGCGGGCAAATCTTCGAATTAATTTTACTGCCGAAATATGCAAATTTGAAGATATAGCCGCCTAATAACATGTACAAAAGAGTGGTGACTCCGAGCGCGAAACACTTAGACTATATTGTGGTGGTATTGGGGCAGCTTTGTGCCTAATTGGAGCTTGCCTCTGAGAGGTCATCATTTGCAATAATGGCTGGCTTTATTGTGGCACAAAACCTTATGATGTTTATAATAATGAGAAGGTAAAGTGCATCGAACCTACGTATATTGTTGTTATATGCAGAGTGCATATTTGGGTAAAATTTAATTTTGATCTATTCTATTGTTCATGTCATATTACCTATATGTTTCTACGTTCAAGCAAGTTTAAATCCAAACTTGCAAGGATTTTCAAAAATCTTGACCACCGCATTTCATCAAAGAACAGTCCCATCTACAAGTTGTCATCTAAACAATAATCTATGCCTTAATCGTTACCTCAGGCTAACATTATAGCCGCTTCGAGGAGCTTAATAGGTTACAAAATTTACCGTGATAGTAGAAAATACACGATGCTTACGTGCCAGCTTTCTCGGGAACTTATCAGGCTTTATTAGATTTCAGGTGTTTAGTTTCTTCACTAGACGTGGTTAAGCCTTCATTTTATAGTTGAAATTTGTTGCACTATATTGGCCTTTGTTTAAAACTTTGTTGGCGGCGAATTTATTAGTAATTTTTATGGTTACAGAGTTTCAAGAAGATTTTGCTGCGTTAATTTGTTTTATGGGTAAAGGCTTCAAGAAACTTATTATAATACCCGATACTCACAAGTAAGTCATCTTAGTGCTCATATACATGAGCGGCACGCGAAATCTTAGAGATAAATTTACAGTATGTTACAGTACTTATAGAATTTTATGACGAAATATTTGAGTAAATTTTGATTACATCGACATCAAATAAACACTCCAAGCTGAAAACGATTATTGGTATTAAGTGGTTTCAATAGACTTTGCCATCACGTTTCATCAGATGTCCATCATCGGTATATATTGACGACATAATCATTGTATTAATAAGAAATGCCATCAAGAAGGATCACTTACTTGCACAACACAGTCTCTTTGCCAGAATCAAAGAGGCCTGCTCTTCCCCATCTAGAAGGCAGTTCGGCGATGGTGACTCCTCGAGACCCCCACACGCAGATTCGGCTGCCGCAGCCGCTGGTCATGATCCTTTCCACATGGAATGATGGCGGGATGAGGAAGAGGAGTTTCTGGAAAGAAAGCAGTAAGATCGTTAATATGAAGCTTTAGTTGAGTCGGTTTTAACACTCACTTTATGCGGAGCAGACACAATAACTAAACAATCGCCTCGTGTTATACTTAGATCACGGAACAAGATTATGATTCAAAAATTCTGTATATGGGTGTGTTTTTACTTCAGGACAGCGTATGTAAGTATCATGTTTATAAGGTGTCGCAAATACTCGAAGATGAAGAGCTATTAACCCGCTTTTAATATCGAGCATGTCGCCAAAATGGACAGTTGAGAGCTGACCAAACAACTAGCGCTCAACTTATCACAGTCCTACGCTCAATATGGTATCAAAAGATATTTATGCTTTACAAGATTATGTACATTCCCGCCTTAAAACAAGCTATCAAACCCAACAAGCAGCTCTGAGACTCGATCCCGATTCTATTTCACACTCCGCGATCAAGGCAACTTTTTCAATTTCCTTTAGAAATAAGCGCTGTGCGGACCGCGGGCGGCCGTCAAACGATAAATGATTATAACTATGACGTCAGGGGAAACGAGGCAAGGCGCCGGTGTAATGAGAAATAAGACGAAAAAATCCGACGAAGCCAGGAAGCCGAGAACGCTTCCTACTTTATTTTTTGTTCCTTTTATTGATTAAAAAACTTTCCTAATCATATTTTTCCTTCGTCTCGGGAGATAGTTAGGTTATCGGCGCTGCTGTGGATTCTCATGTTGATTGTTTTTGTTTTTGATATATTTTTTCGGAAATTCAATTTTGATAGATGGTGGTGGTTGTTTTTCTTTTTAATTAACGAGATTTAAAAAAAAATCGTGATGTAAGCGCAAAGATCTTTAAGTCAATCAACATGGTGACATAAGAAGGCCATCATTCATTTATAAACTGTATTCATAAAAGTTATTGACAGCTATGTCATCCACATAAACTTAATTGCCTTTACCCACCATATCTCGCTTTTATATAAATACTATAGAAAAATCTCTAAACTAAGCAAAACAGACCTAAATCAATGCAGAACGAAGCGCCATCCAAACCAGATATTAATAGTCTAATCGCGATACTAACTATTGCAGTTTCCAGTACATTAACCGCCACGCAAACTTGCCAAGCACAGCCCCTGTTACAAACTGTTCAATGTACTTTAATGGTCTATTAATATTTGGGTGGTCAAAGGTTTGTCAATGGCGTTGGGTTTAGATCTTTGTTGTTAGAAGATGGAGCGTGGGTTCTGTTAACTGTTGAAGGTTCTTCTTAATGGATTGTTAAATGATTACATTAATGTTTCAAAGCTGGTAGTTTGAAAACTCATGTTATGAATTTTACTTTTAACTATAAAATAACAAAAAATTAAGCAGCGATCAATACTTTTTTGTGAAACTAATTTGAGATAAAAATCATCAAGATGCATTTAAACGACAACTATTTGAAAAATAGAATCAATACGATCTACCATGTATAAGCAAGAACGTAGGCGAAAACATTTAAATTGATAAATATTCAAAGACAGCCACCCACAGAAATATATCTACACTATAAACAATAGAAGTTCACCCTCTTTGGCCATTGTTTAAAACATTGAAAAACCGAAAACGGCCGCAGTGCATTAGCGGGTGATTATCGAAAAGAATCAAAGTGGGTTAACCCTACCGAATGGAACCCGGAACGTTTTGACCCACGCGGTAAAATTCAGTTGGGGTCAAAGTGACAGCGGTTAATATTTTTCTTAGATACATCTTCCCAAAATATATTTGTATATATTTGTACACATAAAAGAGAAAAATACATAAAGATAGAAGAAGACAAAGTTACAGCTGTTGACAAATGTTTCTATAATGTTTTTTTTTTTAAGGTTTTCATCATGTAAAATCCCGGCCTAATGTGATCAGAATTACAAAATTGTTTCCTTCAAATGTTCATGAAATATCGAAGCAAGAGCTTCGCTTAGCAGCGAATAACTAATTGATAGTCATACAAACATATATGTGTTATTTGGCGGCAAACCAGCAGATCCACCTACCACCCACCCAGTTTTCACCGCTATCTATGGACAGCTGCAATACCAGCAGCATCGCATGCCATCCCAGAGACAAAGCTGAAATATCTCACGTGCCAGTTACACTCTAGTTTAATCTGATAGAATGAGGACACCTTCATGGAGGCGTTTTTAAAGAAAGAGTCAAGAATGGTCCTTCTTTTTTATTCCATTGAAAGAAACACACATAACTTGCTTATGACCCGACTGTGCGATAGCAAAGGGTTAAGTTTTTCATGCGTATTTATGTATCTTTGTATGTTGGATTCTTTACTCCCCTTGAAGCATCCTAATAACGGCTGGATGGATTTGAATACATGAGGTGTCTGTCGATTCGTAAAATAAAAATGGTGGATATTGGTCGTCAATAAGTAATGTTTTGAAAATAAAAATTAATTATACCGTTACCATGTTCTATCAAATTAAAGGAGCTTGAGGAAACGATTCCAAAATAAAAGGATGTAAATAATTTATTTCAAAATGTTATTGTTTATTTGCAAGCCCCGTCACTGGCACCCCACAGTGTGACCAACTCGCACGCTGTGGTCACAGCGGGGCGGGCATAAATTCAGACGACGAAAACCTCCGACAGTTCCGAAGCGTAGCCTACGCGACGCGATAATGGCTTCGAATTTCACGCCTAAAATATGGCCCAACACTTTTCGAAAAAAAATATAAAAAAAATTAGAAGTTGAAATATGGGTTATGTTTGGTGAATGATATGATTTTTGATCACGATTTTTACCATCAAATATTGACGAAAGATGTATTTTTGTATATTTTAGTAGGTAGTTTCAAAAGGTATATTATACTGTTGCCATACATATCATTATCGAACATTGAAAGAATCCTCTCATACCGAACAGCGACTGCGCTTAATATCTAAATAATTACTTCAAAACACAAAAACCTTGATACCAAAAAAATAAATTATATATGCAAATTCACAAACAAAACCATTGTAGGTTTTGTTTGTGAAAAATAAGAGCCAGGGATTACTGTGGTTACGTATTAAAATTCCTGATAGGTACACACATAGCTGAACCTCGAACAATTAAGCGAAGGTGGGTGTCTAAGGGGACCCCGCGCGAGGGCAGGGTTATTCGCCATATTTAATAAAATAATAATATTATGAAAAAAAAATTAAATTATTCAACCTGCGTACGTCCGTGTATCGCGATCGGTGTCCCAGCCAGATACGTATAAATTTTTTTTTTCGTCATTCTGGTTTACGTGACCGAGGAGGCTCGCAAAGATTGCCAGTGCGGTGCATGTATTCAAATAATTGTTTGTGTTTTTTCATTTTAATTCTTCCACGGGTGGAATTTTAATGATGCGTTGGTATAAAAGATTGGAGGATGCTAAGCGTTTATATAAAATTTTCGTAGCAGGATTAAAAAGGAAAATCGCCTTTGGATTAAGAGCGGGCGGTCAGTTTTTATAGGTAGGTACGAGATTCGTGTTTTAGTTTATCTTTTTGCAATTTTGTGGGATGATTTATGTAGAATATGAAATAGGGCTGAAAGACCGTTCAGAAAAACTAATATAGTATATTTATCTTACGAAGCGACGCGCGCTTTACTTGTGGTTACCAAGAGTACAAACACGCTGTGAATGTGTGTGTAAGCGCAGGAGCTCTCGGTACCGTCCGAGACAATGGCGGAGTCGGAAGTGTGTTTTTCTGTGTGCGTGTGTGTTATAATAATATAATCAATGTAGGGTACATTAAGATCTTAATATTAATAAACAGCTTCACATATACTACGCTACGCTACTCGTCTTCACGTGCGCATTCACAGCGTGTACACTTGGTTACCACAAGTAAAGCGCGCGTCGCTTTGTGAGATAAATATACTATATCAGTTTTATAATGATGCAGCATATAAAAAAAGACTGTCGAAATTAATATAACAGTTATCCCACTAATGTCGAACTCAAATAATTTATTTCAAGTAGGCAAATAAAAAGCACTCTAGAACGTCAAAATTTACAAGAAAATATAATTGATTCTAGCACCCTTCAAAAGATAATGGTAGTGGAGAAGAACGGAGAAAAAACTTCATAGTTACACTTTTAAAATGTTTATATTTTGTATACAAATCTATACTAATATGATAAAGAGGTATACTTTGTTCGTTTACGTGTTTGTTTGTTAATTTGTATGTAGGTAATCACTGAAACTACCAGATGGATTTGAAAAAATCTTTGTGCATTGGATAGCGCAATTCTTGAGGAAGGTTATAGGCTCGTGGACGTAGTCGCGGGCAGAAGCTAGTTAATTATATAACTATTTGTGAAGACGGTACTTTCTGAGTTTACCTTGGACATTGATGATATCGGTGAAGGAAAACACCGTGAGAAAACCTGGACTTATAGTTAATACAAGTCTGAAATCACCAACCCGTCTTGAGCAAGCGTGGTGATCAATGCTCGTGCCTTCTCTGTATGAGAAGAGGCCTTTGCAGTGGTTCAGTAACAGGCTGGTATTATATGTGGAGACGATGTACCTATAATGAAATTACTATACTACAATAGGAACAGAGAATTAAAAATGAAGCAATGACAGATAAATAAATGTAGGTCGTAGATCCTTAGACCCGATTGCACCACAAATGACTAAATACTTTTATCGCTAAACGATCTTAAAACATTGTTCTGTTTCTGTCAATCGTTTGAAGTTGACAGACACAGAATGCTGTTTTAATGCTGTTTGCCTAAAATTTTTAGTGCTAAACATTATTAGTGATTTGTGGTGCACGCGGGCCCTTAACATAATGATGCGAAAAATTAAAGTGGTTTTTTTCCCATCGTTCATTAAAGGCTCGAGTTTTACAAAAGTCATCAATGATTTGGGTGCAAGCTGGCTTTAAATATAAATTATGTGCAATCGGTCATGAAAGGCCTGATTTTTACAAAAGTCATTAGTGATTACTGGTGCAAGCTGGCCTCAGACATAAATGATTTGAAAAATTTAAGTGTTTTCTTCCAATCGTTCATCAAAAGCTAGATTTTTACAAAAGTCATTAGTGATTTGTGGTGCAAGCTGGCCTTAAACATAAATGATGTGAAAAATTTAAGTGTTTTTTTTCAATCGTTCATGAAAGGACTGATTTTTACAAAATTCATTACTGATTAATGGTGTAAGCTGGCCTTAAAGATAAATGATGTGAAAAATTAAAGTGTATTCTAATCGTTCATCGATGGGCAGATTTTTACCAAAGTCAGATAGATATCTTTTATTCGTGGAATAGAACTGACGTGTGACAGTTTTCGTACGGAAAAACTGTCAAAAATTAATTATTTTTTCATAGGATAAGACTTGAATTAATTATATATAGGTTTGGTCGAATTCGCCATAAGGTATACTTATCCATAAAATTATCCATTTTTTAGATCCTAGTCCTGGTAGACGAATATTAATATAAATGTGTGATATAACAGTTTTTTTTTATAGGAGCCACATTTGTCCATGCTTCAGACGAGACATAGGTATCCTTCCATAGATTTCTTACACCAAACTTTCCAAAACTATTACAAAAACAGCATAATGCTGCCGTATCGTAATTAATAGAATGCACCTAAACTTCTCACATAAACCGATCACAGTGCACCACTAGTTATTATGAATTAAACCCCGTAAGTCGACACGTTATTAAAGTTAGTACCGCTACCCGACGATAGATGGCGCTAGAAGTCGTAAGTCGTGTTTAAAGAGATTTGTTCGGGATTATAGGCTGATTTGTTTGGTTGTGCTACGGATTATATGAGTTTTATTTATGTAGATGTTTTGTCCTATTAATAAATAACGTTACTATAAGGTGTAAATGATCGGCGAAGTATGAATATTGTTTCGAAAATATCTCCGAAATGTTCAGAAAAAAAAACACGAAAATTTATAAAAAAATGTTTTTCACGTAGTCATTGGAGACTTGTGAGTGCACTAAATAAGCTGTTCCTGCATTAAACGTTTATTACTTTTCAAACGAAAGGAAAGTAAGCTTTTGCGGAAGTCAACAAATCATCTTCGAAAAGCTCGTAGGCACCTGCTACGACCGCTACGGCGTAGACTTCTACGCCGTAGCATTACTTATAGAACAAATGCTACGATATTAACGCAAAGAGGTACTATGTGGACGGTAGTCAATGTGTAAGTAGAAACTTTTTATTTATTTACAGTGACCTGCCTCGCACAGTTTTTATTTGATTGCTTCATTATACGTTAGTTTAATATTAATGTATTAAACACATAACCCTTCCGGAACAAGTTCTCTAAATGATGGGTAAACCACATCAAAATCCATTGAGTAGGTTCGAACATCAACGCGGTCACACAGGTAGACACGAAAAGAGACTTTAATTTATAATATGTATAAATATATTTTAGTGAGGAGCTCGTGGCTAAGTAATAACTGCTGCACGGGGCGATCCGTCATGTTAAGCTACGCTTGCCGAGGTTGGTCTGTGGATGGGTGACCATCTTTTCATACCGAGACTCCTCCGTGCCTCGCAAGTTAATTCGTTGGTCTCGGCTGTCATTCATGGATCTTTGAAAGTCGTTACGAGTCGTCAGAAGCCCGAAAGTCTGACAACCAGTCTTACCAAGGGGTATCGCATTACCCAGTTACTGGGTTGTGGAGGTCAGATAGGCAGTCGCTCCATGTATAATACTGGATCAGCTGAATCCGGTTAGAATGGAAGCCGACCCCACTAAAAGTTGGGAGAAGGCTAGGCAGATTGTATAAATATATTTTAGTAAACGTTAATAATAAACAGGTTAAATTAACTGATAGGAAGACAAGAGTATTATCTATAAATCTATAAAGAGAAACCATTAATTAAGTTTAATTCCTCTTAAATTTAGTACCTACTACATGGAAACTAAGAATATTACACTGTAATGAAAAACCTCGTCCACCTTTGTGAACAGTTTCTAGGAACTACAAAATGACCCTTGGCATTAGAAAAACAGGTCTTTACTGTAGAGTAACTTTGTATCTTAAGTTTTTCAATCCTCATTAGAGTAGTGACTCGGAGGAAAAGGTGTCAAGATAGAAAATTATTTAATTAGGACAGTGCTATGCAGCAGAGGATTTTTTCGAAATATTTAACAATGTAGTATTTTAAACAACAATTATATCCTTGCAAGGAAGTTAAAAGCTTCCATGTGAGTTCCAAATGCTAGTTTTTATATTGTCATTCAATACAAAGAGGTCTCCTTGCTTTCAAATAAGACGACAATCAATTCATTCAATGATAAAGCGATCAGCAGCCTACATAACACACTCCTAATGATAATCAGTTTCATATTAACCGTTAAAGAATATTCATTTAGCGCTATGTTTAAAAACTGTGTTCACGATGTTCAACTCAACGTTCAAATTGAAATGTCAACATCAAAGAACTGCCGGTCGATTCTGTAAAAATATCACCGTGAAACTTAGGTGAAGTGAGCTGTCAATAGTGCTAATCCCTAGCATCCTGCCGGTCGATTTGTGACAGTGACCGCTCACTTCACCTAAGTTTCACGTTGATATTTTTACAGAATCGACGGTACAGTCCGTCGATTCTGTCTTGCCTTGTCATTCCGTCGATTCTGACGTAAGCAGACTGCTGATTTGACAGCCGTTTAATTTGTATCTACTCCTTTCAATATAAAATGCCCTGACCAACTCATAATACGCACCTAAAAAAAAAAAAATAACAAAGGAAAATTTCGCAGCCACCATTAGCGCCTTCTTCCCAACTTCTAAGGTCCACCTGTCCTAAAAACACCAGGGTGCGACATCGAACCGCGAATAGTTACAAAACTCCCGACATAAATCAGCCAACTCCAGCGTTACGTACTCTCTTCAGAACCATTAGCATTTTTTATGCATAGGAATCGATCCAGCGACCGGCTAATGCCTCCCACGATACATTAATATCTTAGTTTTTATGACTCTTCTGCAACAATTCGTCTCGTATCGCTGCGTATAACCACCTTCTCTTCCACACGCGAAGTTTAACTTTATATTTTATACCTTACGGTGTGAATTTCACAGGCAATGGGGTGGTAGGATGTGGATTTGCTCGCGGATTAAGTCGCGTTTACAGTTTAGCTCAAAAGTTACGCTATAATTGTGAAGTGTACAAATATTTTGACTAAGATTGGATTAAGGTGTGTGTGTAAGGTGATTTTTAGTTGTGGCAGTATGTATTTAGTGAAGATTAATTTATTTATGTTTAACTAGCCACCCGCGCATGCTTCGCGCTAGTGCAATGGCGACCTGTCAAAACATCGAAATTGTTATGATATTTTTAACTTTGCTTAATTATATACAGTAGAATCCGTTGATTATGAATCCACCTATATTGACCAACCGCCTATTATGACGTAATTATGTACACAACGAAGTTTGGTTTTCATATAAAATTCTTTGTAACAAAGTCGGATATAATGGCTTCATGACTTCGCTTACAGTCACATCTCGCTTATTATGACCCATTTTTTAATAAATTTTGTACGTTTTTGACAGATTTCTTAAGTAAAAAATGAAAAATATACATACAATCATACATACTATGTAAACGTGCAACGTGCGTGCTGTGTACGTGCAATTTTTATTTTTATTTAATATGCTATGTTTCTCTATTAAAATAAGTAAGTATTTACGTAAAAAAAAGGCTATTTTTTTCACATAAAATGCTTTGTATGACGTCAGCTTAGTATGACGTGTTTGTCGATTCCCTTCGAAGTCATTATAAACGGGTTCCACTGCACATGAATCTTCCGGAAGAAATTCTCTAAATGATGGTCAAATAAAAACCGCATCATGTTCGACACAGCTGCTCTTTATATGCCTAAGACCATTGCAGAGGCTTATGACAGTAAAAATCATTCTCAACCGATCTCACATAAGAATAATTCGGCACAACTTATGGAGGTCCAACTTTTGATGAGTACCTATACTTTGGAATCAGCAGGTACCTAATACTCTGAAAATATGCTAGGACACTTAAAAGTAAAAAACGTACGAATATTCTTAGTCCTAAGATCCGTGAACACACCTTTACCCGAATCGGAGTTGATAATAGGTGGATCTGGCGATTTCCTTAACGCCGCCATTTTTCTTTCACGGCCACTTTGAGATTAAAAGTTTGGAAATGAAACGTTCGGTGCTACTTCGCTATTTTTAACGTATCGGAGCATCGGGCGTTTTAAAAAGTTTCAGGAGAAAAAGTGTTTTTTTCTCTTCGTCGAAAGATTTTATGGAGAGTTGGAAGATTTGAATTTGGCAGTTGATTGCTTTAAGAATGATGATAGACGGAAAATGCTCATAATTTATGCAATGGTAGTAGTTTATAAAATCCGTAATTTTCACTCATTTCGGCCATGCATTGATAATTAAAATAAAAACTATAAAAATATATTTTTTATGTTAGCTTAACTTATGTTAGGGCAACTAGCTTCATCTTTCCGACCTACCCCTTGAGGTAGGTCGGAAAGATGAAGCTAGTTGCCCATTCCAAAGCGTAGTAGGTACCTATGGAGAAGAACGGACAAGAAATAGGGACACTTTTTTAATCTCACTCTTTGTCAATTTCTCACCATCCTCAACATCTTTCCTACATCATCCTCTATTCATAATTTACTCTAGATCGTCCATTTGCCTCTAAAGCAAAAATACGAGCGATATTATGTTACTACACGATACAGCACGTTTTCCTCTGGCGGTCCGCCAAGCAACGTTATCGGGAGCGTCCTCTGAATATTATGACCAATACTTTAGCTCGGATTAAAAACTTATTTAGTTATTCTAATGGCGAACACTTGGTTATTTTGGCACTCTGGGACTTTTGGGGTAAGAAATGGTGGGTACATTAGCATAGTTGAGGACGGTTGAGGACGACGGGAGGGGAAGAAGGACAGGTATATTGTGACCTTATTGATGATGCTGTTCAGAAAGGCCAGGTGCGTAGTACTCGCAACCGGCGTGCGTTTATGACCGTAAACGAATCAAAAGGAAAGAAAAGAAAGGAAGGAAAGTACCGTAGTAGGTGGCGTTCTGTGGTTTCTGCTCCCCATGAAGGAAGCGTGAGTATATGTAAGTACATAGCATAGTTGCTTTGTGTAAATGTGATTGCACTTTTAAATGGAAAAGCAATAGAGCCTGTTGTGTTTTATAGTAATCAGTTTTTATTTTCTGGTCTGTTAAAATATGTTCCTACATATGATAACGAAGTATAAAGGTATCGCTATGATTATATTATGAGCTTAGACATAAGAATAAAAGATACAATAGATGATCTATAATTAGTAATCTAATCCGTTTAACTGTACTTAAAAAGTCAGAAATCGACACGTGTTTCACCTCTCAACGAGGCATCCTCCGGATGACGATTGACTTGTTGCGAACCCGGACGCGACGTGTTGCCACGTCAAGCGTCGTGCGCCGTAAACGCCTGTGTCAATTAATATTGTAAGAATAAAAAAAAATATCTTATTTCAATTATGTAAATGTTTCACAGGAATCTATATCTATCTATATATATAAAAGAAAGTCGTGAAATCGTGTTAGTTACACCACTTATAACTCAAGAACGGCTGAACCGATTTGGCTGAAAATTGGTGGGGAGGTAGCTTAGAACCAGGAGAAGGACATAGGATACTTTTTAGTAGGGTAGGTAGGGTAGGTAGGGTAGGTAGGGTAGGTAGGGAGGGTAGGTAGGGTAGGCAGGTAGGTGAGCCGTAGATAAGTACTTAGTTCTACTCGAGCGAAGCCGGGGCGGGCAGCTAGTATATATATATAAAAGAAAGTCGTGTTTGTTACAACACTTATAACTCGAGATCTGCAGGACCAATTTTCATGGTTTTTGATTCGTTGGATTTGTCTCCGCCCCGAATAGCATAAAAACAATGAAAAGGTAGGGTAGGTAGTGTAGGTAGAGTAGGTAGTGTAGGTAGGGTAGGTAGGGTAGGTAGGGTAGGTAGGGTAGGTAGGGTAGGTAGGGTAGGTAGGGTAGGTAGGGTAGGTAGGTACTTAGTGCTACTCGAACGAAGCCGGGGCGGGCAGCTAGTGTAATATATTTTAATGTTAAGTGAACTCATGATGTTGGACACATGTTTATGCGCACTTTCAATATGACACTGTCCCTGAATGTACATTTCATTTGTTACATAAAAACTCGAGATAACACGATAAATCCTAGCCAAAAACTAGCTGGTGGCGCGTGTGTTGAATCATTTAGCTCCCTTCAAAATGGTTGAGCTGAATGGTGCTGATCCATGCGTCATGTTCGTGAACGGGCGCCGTCAGTTGGGACTGGTCAACTCTTAGCGGCCAAGGCTGATTTTAATTTTTGAATTGTTCTGTTTTATCTTTTTATTACGGACGCTTCTAACGTGCACGTCTTTCTACATTGTTCTCACATGTATAATTTCAACATGAATGATATATAACCAATACTTTGTAACAATTTATTTTATTTAAAAGAGTGTCCGTGGAGCTTCCTGCCCGTTCTTCTCCATAGGTACCTACTACGCTTTGGAATGGGCAACTAGCTTCACATTTTTGACTGACCGATTCCTTGACAATTCAAAAGTGCCTGTAAATGGTTTATTTGAAATAAATGCTTTGAGTTTTGAGACTAGTCTTCCTATATTTCTATCTCCTACTTTCAGATCGGATTATGAAATATCTCATCATACAGTTAATACGACGTTATCTAAGCAGCGCACACGACCGAGCCGATATCCTGGCACGGAGCCATTTTGTCAGCGTTATGTTAGGTTTTACCCAAACATAACGCTGACATACTGCTTTAAACATTTTATATCGTAATTTAAAGGTATATTATAGAAATTTTTTGTGGTCAGTGTCTACCTACGTCTCTTTCTTCCATATATCTCTGTCAACTGTCATCTCAGTTCCTCTTCTTTTTTTCATAGTCAAATAATTTTATGCCATCACTATTTTATTTGGATTTCTTCTTTTCTTATCACCATCCAATAATGTCCCATGTGGTGCAATGTTAGAGACCCAATCCTATGAAATATGACGCTATTGACAAGCATTGGTGAACATCATATTGCTGTCATTAAAAAATAACTGTGGACACGTGGGAGAAGAGATTTTGTTTTATGAATTAATAACAACGCTTTCGAAGCCAATTTAGAGCCAAAGACATCCCAAACAAAACGCCATTACTCCTAAACAATACAGCACAAACAAAATTTTCCGCCAACTTGAACATGGGATATTATTTTTAATATGAAAAAAATAAACGTTGAACCGTTCGCGAAATCGTTGCGACCATCTTTCCATTACCGCAAATTACCGGGAGAGGCCAGGGCTAAATAACGTCACGTATTTAATTACGAGCTCTGCGGAGCCTCAAAAGTGACGCTTTTGAATTGAAAGCTAGAGTTTTGGGACACATTGGCAAGGGGACCTGGGATCGAGATTGGAACGTGGTCCTTTCGATGCTCAATACGTACACATGGAACTCGAAAATAGGTTTGTTGAAAGAAATGTGTGACATTATGATAAAATACGGACAAAAGGACCAATAATAACCCAATTTCAAATAGAAGACTTCGGGTTTCGTGTTATTGTATGTACCTAGTAGGTAATCTATTCATCATTAGCAATTATCATGGATTGGTGTTCTCACCGACTTGGTGATACAAGTATATCATCAACATACAACAAACAAGCTAAACATTTTCTACATCCGTGTTTCACAACAGCCGGAGGTCAATCGAGTCGGCCACTCTAATGTTTACTGATAAAAAGAAAACCAATTTGTGTTCCCACCCCCGACCGCCCCTGCCACAAAGGAACGCTATCTAGCGATAAATTATCGAAATTATTGCATTAAAAATTCCATCTAGTAAGTCAAAGCGAGCCATTATGGCCGCTCTGTGCCGCGTTTAAAAGAAAAACGACGTAACTACATTGTTCTTCGTACACTTTGTGACGTTTTAGTTCCGTATATGTAATTTTTCTTGGTAAACGTTATGGGAAACCGTTTTTCTCTCGGAAGAGAGGCGAGATACTTTGATATATTTAGTTTGTCGGTCTACAGTTTTTTGTTTTAGGATTTAATGAATGTTTCGAACGAATTTTAAATTGGTTGAGGTTGTTTTTTTCCCAGTATAAGGTAATTGGAAGGTTTTGACGCGATGAGAACTTTGTATAAGTTACTTTTTTGTTTTGTCAAGTTTATAATAAATAATCCTTTTCCGTCTCTACTAAGATGAACTAAATTCTAAGAACGGGTAACCAATTATTATTTTGACTTGATTCGACGCGTTGATAAATGTTTAACATAGTGCTATATCAAACCAGGAAAAATGACATAACATAACGCTTGTAATTCTCGAAGGGTAAGGCAGATGTGTAGCTAAATCAATAATCTCGACTCCGGGGTGCTACTGAGAAATTCCTGATGGAAAAACCCAACAACACTGCCCGACCTAGGAATTGAACGGTAGACTTCAAGCTTAGCAGTGGCACTTGCAACAATTGGAGCAACGAGTAACTATTTAAAAAAAAAAACTTTTGAAAATACTCATATGATAAATAGGTCAATCTTAGGCATATATACAACTAGTGTCAAAACATTAATTATCTCAATCCACTAGCACAGGCCCGTAATGCCTTCCATATATTCCCAGAAGACTCAACGAATAATCCAGAATTCTAGTACAAAATCTTGCACCATCGATGCATAACTACGTTGCTTTAGCATGGAGGTGCAGCCAATTTCCTGGAGCGCCTCATTCCAGCTAATTTTCATATTAACGAACACGTCTGGCTTGTCCCGAACGATATGACTGGTTCGTGTAATAAGCTATTGTGCATTAACTGGTAAGTTTTCTTTATAGAGAATATGAGGAATTATGTAATGGAAGGATTTTTTAAAGGTTAATGTGTAAAGCCGAACTATTCTGTAAAAATCTGACGGTGAAAGCTTAAGTGAAGTGAGTTTCATGTGAGCTGTCAATAGTGTCAATCCCTCGCATTAGCGGTGTAATTGAGTTACAGACTGACAGTAGCAATGGCTTCCATTTTTACAGTTCAACAACATTCATTGCGTTATTTACGTTTTTGAGCAGATGAATTTTTCAAACATGTGAAGCAATGGATTAGCAATATCCTTCAAAAATAATTCAGATTGAAGTGTGTTACGCAATTGTGGTGCAGATGGAATGGCAACTCACTTCATGCTCACTCCACCTAAGTTGAGATATTTAGAGAATGCGCTTAGAGCGATAGTTTAGTGAATAAGTGGTTGATTATTTTGCGTGGAAGTGACGCATATTTTCCCCCAACTTGGTCTTTTCGTGTTTGTGTTCCTTCTTTGCGCCGTTAACCGCAAATAACCGTATTTTCTTTCTTGATGCTTTCTATGTGACGATATGAAAGGCGTGCGATTGAACTGGCCTATATCCAGCAGTGTAGACTGGTGCAGCCTGATCGTGGTTTATTATAATGTGTTGTGTGTTTAAGGAGGCTTATTAGTAGCTATTTGGTTTTTGAAAATTCCATTTCATTACTAATAAATAGATGAGGGCATGGCAAGACAAAGATAAACAGAATTTATGTTTGCGTTTAAAACGACTTGAATCAGTTTTACTAGTGTGTAATGTAGGTCTTGATGATGCGCAAATTCGAAGACATGTGACATCTACCAACTGGACCAGAGGACTGTACCTCTTTAAGAAAGGACGCCTGTGTCTCAACAATGGAAACATTCATAATTTCTCTGAAATTTCTGTGCTTTACGTGATTATTTTATTCGAGTTTACTTCGATATGTATCTCCATTTATAACATATCTACGGTTTATTTCAGAATACATTTATTACCCATCAGTTTCCTGATATAAAGTACTCGGAAAAGACCTTTCCGTTAGGAAACTGCTTCGGGAAACTACTATGTGGTTTAAGCGATAACGTACGAATGTATATTGTGGGATTAAAAAAAAAAACTTAGTAGTAGTGATGTTCTTTGCTTTTTAAAATTTATAAAAAAAATGTGTCTGTAATGTGCATGGAAAAGGATCAGTCGATGACAAACCAATAATTATTTATTTATATATACTTTATTGTACACCACAAAAATACATAACAAGAAATAATAATTATGCACTACAAAATATACAATGGGCGACCTTATCGCTCTCTGCGATCTCTTCCAGGCAACCGTAGAATGGACAATGATTTGCCTGGACATAAAATGAGGCTGTCGTTGGTGCAAATAATAAGTATACAATATACTAGAATAGATACACAGATAAATACACATCCTAAATAATAGATACATAAATACATACATACTAAATATATAAGCAACGAAAATAAATGAAGACTATAGATAATTACACTTACGAGAACAAGATGACAACGAACGACAAGTAATGTTCCTTCACGAGTCACCATAATTTCATGTTTTCATACAATATTTTTCTTCAATTAATATAAAAAACTCAGGAATCGTGCATTAGTTGTTTCTTGCACAGCTTATATCAGTTTTTTATCAATTACATCAGTACAGGTCAGCTAATGGAAAAAATCCTATCACTGCTATAGAGCTTATGACTATGAGGAATAAGCTCTATTACTTTTTATAAACAATAGGTACTAGTTGTACTTAATTACAAATACTACCTTTCTTATAATTATCTAACCAACGGCCAATTAATCCGAATGTCCTACTAAGACCTGGTGAACAATTTAATATAAAACAAGAACGCCGGAATTGCCCGAACTCTCCCGATGATGTAGTCCAATATTGCACGACTTGTTAATATAAATTTTGCACGGGCCATAGTCTGGTATAACGTGAAAACTGTAAAAAATATAAATTAAATTCGCCTGTACTGTGTTTTGGTTCTGCATGTATTTTTTTGTATTGCCAGGCTAAACTTTTTATGAGGGGCTGGGCTTGTGGCTACATAATAACAACCGCACGGGTCGATCGAATGTTAAGCTACGCTTGCCGCGGGCGGTTCGTGGATGGGTGACCATCCATTACAAGCCGAGATCCCTCCGTGCCTCGGAAAGCACGTTAAGCTGTTGGTCTTGGCTGTCATTTGTAGATCTTTGGCAGTCGATATGGGTAGTCAAAAACCAAAAAGATTATAATCAGTTTTGCCAAGGGGTATCGTTTTATCTAGTAACTGGGTTATGGAGGTCAGATAGGATGTTGTTTCACGTAAAATACTGGTAAGTATTCAGATGTAGCCGGTTAGACTGGAAGCCGACCCCAACATAGTTGGGAAAAGGCTAGGCCGTTTGGAATAACATTTTAAGGTGAGGCCGGAATTGATTTAATCTGTGGTATTAACAACATTAATCGAACAGAAACGCGGAGTTACAGTTAAATATTTAGGTACTTACAAAAATCAATCAATCTGCCTAGCCTTTTCCCAACTATGTTGGGGTCGGCTTCCAGTCTAACCGGATGCAGCTGAATACTAGTATTTTACAAGGAGCGACTGCTTATTTGACCGCCACAATCCAGTAAAGCTTCGTACAGACAAGCGCGACGCGACAGCGCGGCGCGACACCGGCTATTGTTATACCGTGAAGTTTTCTTAGAAATTGTATTGTTCGAGTCGCGTCGCGCTGGTTTGCACAAGCCTTAACTGGGTAATACGATACCCCTTGGCAAGACTGATTATAAACTTTTGGGGTTTATTATTCAGCCATAAGCTTCTCAAAAACCGATGTATTTAGGTAGGTACCTACAATTAGAATCTAAACACTCAAGATTTGTCACGATTGCTATTTGCAAAAGTGCCTCATTTTCTTGAAAAATGCTTAACAATACGAATTGAAATAGAAAGAAGCCATCACCGTGATTTTATATCGGAATGTAGGGAAACGAAGTCGGTAGAAAATTGATTATTTATAATACTAGCCCGTTGGACTCGTAGTCGCAAGCACGACTGCTGAGCGTGGGGTCCTGGGTACGATTCCCGAATCGGGCAAAGTGTTATTGGGTTTTTCCATTAGGAATTTCTTAGTAACAGCCCGGAGTTTGGAAACCCTCGTGCTTCGGAAAGCACGTTAAGCCGTATGGCCCTGCGCCTGACCTCCCTCCGGTCGTGTCGGATTGCCGTCCCATCGGACTATATGAGAGTGATGGAAGAGAGTGTGTACCTGTATCTGCGCACACACTTGTACACTACAATATCTCCTGTGCCGAAGGCTGGTTTCCGCTGAGATAGGTCGCCATGGCTGAAATTCGGTCTGGAGGACTTTTATTATTATTATTATTAACCCACTATATTATTTAAAGAATAAAAGATATGATACTGATAGAAAAAAGGTATGATATTGATCACCTATACCTTTTCTGCATTGGAAGAGGCTTTTGCCCAGCTGTGGGACAATAATAGTATAGTGGGTAATTTTTTTTTATTTTTTTTCATAAAAATATTTAAAGATGTAATTTATATGTATGAAAATGTAATAAAGGAAAATAATAATAATAGTCCTCCAGACCGAATTTCGGCCATGACAGGTTTCCTCACGATGTTTTCCGTTACCCATATCGACAGTAGCAATTAACATTGTCGGATCTACATTTTTGCGATTTTTATTCTATTGCATTAAAGGTCTTAGAATAACTTATATTTTTTTTTATAAGATATTCTAAGATACGGTCGATATCAGTACTTCCAAGATAAACTCGGAAAGTAAGTTTAGTTTTCACATTAATTGAAAGAGTCACATTGTGATTTGTCCATCCGTGACTATCTAATTAACTTAAATTGAAGGTATAATAAGTATTTGAATCATGACTGTCACTGGTTTCATTTTACATGTCTATCGGCTAAACCAGTGGTCTGCAAACCGCGGCTCGCGAGCCACATGCGGCTCTTTGGCTTATAGAATGCGGCGCTGTACAAATGTAGATGAGCGCTAGCGTAAATACGCGCGGTGTTCGGGGCTTCGGTCATTAAGCAAGATATCAAGTTATATTAAAAACTTAGAACTATATTTCAAAGATTTAATTCCGTAATATTTTCACCAAAAATTAACAGGACATCGAAACGTAATAATTTACTGTACCTTTCAACGTTTTCTAAGGTTAACTTGTTAATCATTCAAACTCAAATCATTTATTTCAATTAAACCATTTACACTTTTGAATTGTCAAGGAATCGGTCAGTCAAAAATATGAAGCTAGTTGCCCATTCCAAAGCGTAGTAGGTACCTATGGAGAAGAACGGGCAAGAAACCCCACGTACACTCTTTTAAATAAAATAAATTGTTACAAAGATTTGTTAATTAATATGACTTCATCATATTATCATCAGCCTATATGATGGTGATAATGAAGGCATTCTACTTCTTAGCAAGTTAATTTTAGGAAGCGTTGTGGATGGAAGTAACATGGAGTATGGGAGTTTTAAGGATTCAGAAAAGTGTATTGAGACAGTTTGGACACACAGAAAGGATTGGATCTCATAAGAAATTTTTGTCGTTATGGTATTGAAATTTGGTCCTAATGAGTTTGCCGACCACTGGGCTAAACAATACACTTCCCTGAAAAATAAATTCTGCAAAATATAGCTCTACAAAAAATCAATTAACATAAAATTAAAACCTAACACTCTGTATAATTGGTTTCTAATTTCCAGCAGACCCCTCGAACAGAAAATCGCTGGCGACTAATAAACGCGTCCCCGCTAATTCATCACTGTTTTTTCACTAATAAAAACACGACAAGAACACATTTTTTCTTAGCGAGCCTTCTCTCAAGGGAGGCGACACCTACAGGTGAAATGTTGATGAAAAAACATCGATTTGTTTGTCGGATAAAACTTTATAATAGATTGTATTAAAGAGTATTTTTAATTGTTAGTATTGTTAATATGGAGTTTAACCTAATTTTGGACAACTTTCTCTAGGACTATCTATATTAGACTTCATTCGGTAGAAATGGCCGATGCTGCTGCCATGTTTGATGATTCTATCCTTTTGGCTCATGTTCAAAGCTGGACTCGTTGTTATATCCATCAGTAACAAGATTTACCACAAGAGACTAAAGGACCAAAAACATTGTGTCCTTGGAGTTTCTTGCCCGTTCTTCTCCATAAAGATCTACGTTTTGGAATGGGCAATTAGCTTCAACTTTCTGACTAACTGACCGACTATTTGACAATTCAAAAGTGCCTGTAAATGGTTTAATTGAAATAAATGCTTTGAGTTTGAGTTTATAAAAATCGAAAGCGTCACACATACAATTTAATTATCGTCAAAACAAAAGAAGCGAAGCCGTGAAGAAAGCACTAGTACAATAACGGCCTCGGCTCCTCGTACTCGTATAGATTGAGAATATTTTAAAGTGATGTGCTCGTAGCAAATAATGAAATTATGCCGGGAAGGGAGAGTGGGGCGAGACGGCCCATCTTTCGCTTTTTCCTTCTTTTGTTTGTTTATTCGTTATTTATCGGTAGATCGAGGAGCCACGTTATAGATTAACATCAAAGGCATTTTACGGCGTATACGATCTCGTTAAAATTGAATGGGCTCCCGTAATGAGGGGGAATTGGTGTACGGATCAGGTATATTTTTTGAGCTTTTTAATAAACTTGAAAGAAGTTGGAAATGTATGAGAAAGGTATGGCTCAATTGCGTTAGAAAAATGTGACGTGGAAATTGTGAGATGTTATTAAACATTTGCATAAGGTAATGAAATAATAGGTGATGTACTGCTATGGACATTCGTGACTGACTAATCAGTGGCAAAGATCTTTAAAAAGAGTAATTAGAATGGTAAGACATTCTAGATTTTCTGACTAATAAATAATTATAAAGCTATAAATTACTATATTAATGGCAAATATGCTTAACAAAGGAACATTTATCTTAATACCTACCTCATCACACGACATAAAATTCTTCACCACACATATAAATACAAAGGCAAGAAAATGTGATCAAAATCGTCCGCAGACCACCCGAACAGTCGTTATCGTGCTTATTGTTGTTTTTAATGAAATGTGACCGAAATGATGGCCGCCGAAGCTTTGTCCGTCGGATCGGTGTCCATTATCCCCCTTTTCCCTCTTAATATCGTGAAGGACCCGCAATAAAATTTGCTTCGCTGTTCGGACGAGGTTGCGTGAAACTGATCGTGTGACAACTTTAGAGTCAGAGATAAAGTTTGTGATGCGTTATACGTAACGTCGTATTTGGATTGCTCTGTTTTTGGGATAAGGGGATGGTGGTAGAAGTAATTATGTAGGTGGACAAAGTAATTACCTTACCAAGGTATGGTTTGGTAAGGTATGTCTTTTCTAAAGCTATGAAGTATCTTGCCCGTTCTTCTCCATAGAGATCTATGTTTCGGAATGGCTAGCTCCAACTTTCTGACAAACCGACCGACTATTTGACAATTCAAAATGGTCCGTAAATGGTTTAATTGAAATAAATGCTTCCGTATCTATAAGAAAACAAGAGGAAAAGGGAACGTTGTTAATACAATTCCAATGCAAACAAAAACTTCAGAACAAATACCCCAAATCTGTTTTCGACTATCGAAAGAAACCGAATGCAAATTCAAGGGACAACGACCGAAAAAACACGCAGAGAAAATTAATAAAACACCCACTAAAAGGAAAACAGGCGGAAAAATAGAGGCGGGGGACGAATAGAGGAAAAAAACGGCGACCAGCAACGTGCTCTTCATTACGGCGGAATGGAAACGCCGGATGAATTGATCAATCAGAAATTTTATGGCCGAGAATCACTCAACGGAAAATAATTCCCCGGCCGTTTCGTGCTTGGCTCATCGCCGCTGTTTTAATTTCGCCCTCTTGGGGAGATCGAGTGTCATCCAATCTATCTGACGACTTGGAAAAAAAATGCCATCATCACCCCGCCCTCCCCTTTCGAGGAGACAGTCTTAAAGACCGGCGGGCCATTATGTCCGTGGGAGCTTTGAGACGATTGTGTAATAAAGTCAGTTGTTATTGATACTTCTTATTAGTAGTTGGAATTTCTCAATAGCAGCCCGGAGTCTGAGTTTGTACCCGATCGATGGCAATAGGCTCGCCCCCTGTTACATGGGACTTAAATGTACTGGTGCACTTCTGCCTAACACCTCTGGGAATACAGGCGTGATGCTATGACATTGGTTCCTAGTGGTGCTGGTGTGACCGTCAGACTGCCAAGTCATAGGTCTCGAGTTCGAACCCAAGGCACGCACCTCTGACTTTTCGGATTCATGTGCGTATTGTATAATTATCACTTGCTTCAAAAACGGTGAAGGAAAACATCGTGAGGAAACCGGCATGCCTGAGAGATATTTCTCGACGGCAGGTGAAGCCAAGTCAGAGGTTTAAAACTCTGACAGCACGTTAGTCACTAACCACACGAAAGAAGAAATGCGTTATCGACATTTGGTAAAAGGTGCGGCGATGGTCAACAAAAATTTGGAGGGCTAATCTTCTATTCATCACTGTGAGTGCTTTGCCTACAAATTGCAGAAAATATATGAATGATGGTGATGCAAGTAATCAGTTTCATAAATTATGAGTCTAAGAACGTTTAGGCGGATAATGTATGGCAAGCATGTGTAACCTTACTTCCTCCGAACATAGTATGAAAAAAGCATCTACAGCACCCATTTTTTTTGTAACTACTTTATACCCGCGGCTTCGCCCCCAGGAATTCGGACATTATCCCACGGAAACGGACTACCGGGATTAAAAGTATCCTATATCATAACCCAGGTCTTCAGCTGTTAAGACGTGAAAGCTTAACAAACATATTGGGTCCCCACCTATGAAATTGGCGTTTTTTTTCTCACAAATAGAGAACCTTGTCACTTCTATCATTTTCATCAATTGCTTGGTATTATATCGAATAATGACCATCATATACAACTACCGATGGTAAAAAAACCTTATTAATTATAGTTTTCTAAACATAAAAAATACCTTAAAAATGACTCCTCATTTTGTTAGCAGAAATGACCACTATTGGTTTTAACTTAGCCAAAACTTATATTTGTCGCTTAATCTAAGTGGCATATTACGTTATCTTCGTTTTTAAACATTAGTGCATAAAAGTTTTAAAACATTAGTGTTCATGGTTATTATATAAAATAAGAAAACGTTAGTATGAAAAAAGCACTTTGTAATCAGTAATCAGCGTTTTGTATTGAGAATTTTAAAGAAGTCTTTAAAATTCTCAATACAAAACGCTGATTTCATAGGTGGGGACCTAATACAAACTCACTTTCGCATTTATAATATCAGGACTGTAGCTACTTTATATCTTCTTTCTGGTTAGACTGGAAGTCGACCCCAACATAGTTGGGAAGAGGCAAGGCAGATGAGCTACTTTTTCGAGACGCCTTCATTAAGTTTCACAAGAGATTCAATCTTCATAATTGTTTACATATTATTCAACAACAATTTATCGATGTTTAGATTAACCTGAACAAGTAATTTGACGAGTAATCGCACCCCATCAGCGTGGTAATAACGCATTCTGTTTGCAATCACTAATTAATCAAGATCAAACGGAAATAACAATCGCTTGCACATTCATCATGCTGACAGACATCTAATGTTTTATGGAAGAAAAAATAGACCGTGGGTAGTAGGATGATGTGATACTAACCTTGAGGAAAGTAAAATTTTAATTGGTTTTGAATCACACACTAAATGACGCATTTAATAAGTCGTGGCAATCACTTGGATTGCCTACTTGCCTGACGTGACACGAAGAAGCAAACTAAAGAAGTAAACAGGAAAAGATCTGCTTGGTTTGTGAGCAGATAAACCCTAAAATAAGCGTACTCTATGTAAATCAATTCTAGAACAGAAAAACATATTCAAACCAATCATTTAACATTCACGGATGCGTCAGCTGCCTCCGATTATCCCAAAAAATATACCGTCCATCGCTTATTATCCGAAAATTTGAAAGATAATTTTCCAAAGGAAAAGATGGGAAGGCATTAAAATAGCAATCAAACTGGCAATTTTGGGGTGAAGTGTACGAATTCAAAAAAAGAACTGCGTACCGATTTGCGATGCAAACCTGCTAAGATGGCGGCCTATATCAGATTTGAATAAAGATCTGCCGTGGACAGGGACTCGTTTCGAATTCGTGAATAATTGAAAGGCCGTTTCTTTATATTGAATTTGTTTTTTTGACGGTCAATTTGTTATGCGGCTTGAATTGGAGGACTGGAGAATTTTTCAACTGCCTATTTGCGTAAACATGACGGCAAGGACCAAAAAATATGTTTCACTGAATTTTTTTAGCAATGTTTAAGATAGCGTAAATTCGAGATGTGTTGATAAACAAACCTCGAAAAGCACTGTGTTGTGATGACATAGTAATGAGTACAGTGTCTCTCTTAGGTAAGTGTATACCCTGATTATAAGGCCATTAACATATCGTTGTTTTCCTGCTTGCTTATTGAAAATTTAAAACCTAGATTATTTCGGTCTTAATTAACGAATTCACGAATTTACAAAGCCATACAAAAAAATCGCGCATCAAAATACTACGCGAAAACAATTGATTTCCATGCCCCCGGGAGCATTCAAAAGAGGAGTGCAATCGCAATACCTACAGCACAAGCAAGTTGCAATCTTAAAAAATAATAGGCATTAAACATCACCCCATGATCAAGGTTTACAGGGACTCGAACGATCAGCCCTGAAGCCATCTTCATTAATGAAAACCATAAAAGTGGGGTTCCGCGGCTCGGAGGACCGTAGCGTAAAAATTCGCGTCAAACGACCAACGCCTTATTAAGCCCGCGGGGGACAGGTGGGGATGAAAAAAATTATAGTATTTAACGATATTAAGTTATTGAAGTTAAGATTGGTAGCTAAATTGGGTTGAGCGGTGATCTGGATCGATTTTAATGGATGGTTGTGAAGATTTGTTTTATGGGTACGGTAGTAAAAGTGGATTTTGGGTTCTTTAAAAGGGTCACTAGTACTTTTTTAGAACAATAAATAAGGCATGTGAAAAGACTGATCGGTCGAGCTCTGCTGTCTAATTACGCAACACATTTTCGTTGACAATTCCGACTAATCTGTTTTAATTTGACAGGTCAACAACATTCATTGCGTTATTTACGTTGTTGAGCAGATTTTTCTTTCGAACGTACGAAGAAATGGATTAGCAATCTGTTTCAAAACGATTCAGATTCTGATTGATCGTGTATTACGTAATTAAGGTACAGGTCTTACTTTCATATTACGGCTCATTTAAAGCCCTGTTTCTAGACACAACTAATAAGTTTCCGTAAACGCAACGAAACCCCTGTCAAAAACTTTACTTTTGGCAGTTTGAGGTCCCAAATTAAAGTGCATTTTGAAAGTACAGTCACTAAAACGAGTATCATCAATGCTACCCCCAGTAGTAACTCATTAGGTACTCAAAGCAAAAAAAGCTATCCACTTTTAACGAAAAAACTCAACAAAAAGCATTGAAAAATTCGCGTTCCGATATAATAATGATACAGAGAAACATTCGCGTTATTAAAACATACAAGTGGCCTATTAGTGACGAACATGTTTCAGATGAGGGTAAGGCCAATGCGAAAAATTGTCGGGTAGGTAAATAATAAAGGTAGGTTCGCGAGTCGCGCCCATTAGTAAGCTACAAGGTTCGTCTCGACTGACGTGTAGAAAGACATTGTTGGTATTACGTAAGTTCAGTTTTAAATGCGATTGCCTTTTTTTGAGATGCCATCAGAAAGTTCTATGTAATGTCAAAGGAAATATGTCATGTGAAATAAATAAATAATAAATATTTCCCAAACGACCAGTGGTCTACATTAGCACTGGAAGTCAGGGGAGAGGCCTTTGCCCAGCAGTGAGATGTAACAGTAAATATTGTGCATGTTAAGGAGATTTTAAATTATACTATAGACGAACCACAATTTCTTAGTATGCTCGCTGGTCAGAAATTTTGGCCGATTCTATAAGCTAAGCTATACCTGAATTAACCATCGCGAGTAATTCCATTTGATTAACATCGATAAGAATTCCTGTCCCACTTCAAAAGACTCATTTCTCCTTGCTTCATGTAATGAAACCGAAGCCAAAACACTGGTAATTATCCCTATACCCGATACACGTTATCACCACAACGATACGTAATAAAACCCCAAGTATCATGTTTTTGCGTAACAAGCTGACTAAATTACGACAATTATTCAATGTAACCGTGTTATCGGCAGTTGTAAAATCGGGAGACAGTGGGGGACCTCATTAAGGTGAAACACGGGAGGAGGCAGCCTCCACAATTTTGATAATGTCGCCGGTATAAAAAGTCCCGGCCAAGTTGAATGATGTATTGGTAGGTTTGCCTGACTCGGGTCGGATGGGTTTGGCCGCTATCTCTCAGGAAGGCGGGAGTTTTCTAGAATTTGCAATTGTTCTGTTATCGCCGTGGAAGGGCGAATTTGAACAGGGTAATGACGAATGGCATCTTGGTTTTTTTTTATTGCAAGAAAATATACCTACAGTACATTTTACTTACATAATTCTGCGAATCAGCACTTTTTGAATATTAAAAGTTGCCTTCAAAACGCCTACCCTTCATCACTTCCTAGTGATTTAGCTGATTCCACAAACTCCCCAGCAGCAAATTTGTCTTTCGTAAATTATACTGTAACAGATAAATTCATGTCCAAATACAAAACGTATATAGACCAAATTCAATGATTCTTATGTTTGAGAGGTCATAAATACCACTTGAAAATTCCCCTCTCCTTCGTATTCATCCTAAATTATAACAAGCCAATCCATTCTTGTGTTAATCTCAAAGAATATTCTGACCTAGTGATCTCACATGCAGCCGTCAGCTTGAACCCATGTCATGGCATCCACAACTATGATCAAAGCTTATAATTGACCGGGATCCCGTCTGCATCACTGCCTATGGTACAATGTAAGAGGATTTGAATTAGTAGTATTAACGATTGAGTACTCAAAGGATTTGGTAGTGATAGTGGTTGTAAATGCGAGGGGTCGCAGAAATGTGAATTAGTGTTTCTGCGGATAAGGCCCGTCACAGACGTACTAGCTATAATATATATTTTTGCCCTCATTTGGTCTGCGCTTTAATATACCATAAATATAATAATATGTTTTGATCTATCCACATATTTTGTTGACATAATAGAAATATATAAGGTCCCATTAAAATAGATGGACAAACTTTTAGAAATCATTCAAACCACCAAAATAAGGACAATGGTAAAAATAATAATAAGAAAAACGCATTAAATACTTACAAGAAAAATAAAACAGCTAACGAAAATACACAAAAAAAATTGTTTATGTGCCATTTAAGTAGTTCAAAATAAAATCACTTTAATTTGTGTTTGTTTTTGCTTGGATATCTTTGGTTAGACGTACTGAACGCTTTGTCATTTGTCCATGTATTTTAATGGGACCTTGTATATTATAGCTTCGTCTAAGGTTGCTCGAAGATTACCATGGAAAATATATCGTAATATGCAGCTATGATTTATATTAATATATATTATAGCTACGTCTGTTATGGGCTTAATACGAAAATGTGTGAACATTTTTAGTTTGCAAAAAGCATCGTATTTACTAAATTAAAAGAAAACTGCAGTTTTAACACACACATTTATTAGATATTTCGGAAATCAGATATACGCATAAATTCACGCCTTCTTACTATGCAGGTAGACAGGAACTAAAGAACGCCACCTGCTATTTTATTAATATTATGCATTCCATTATTTTAATTATATTATCAATTTTAATGTCAATGACATCTTCTGTGAATATTTTTGTACGCCTTCGGGTATAACACAGCGCGCCTGTAATCTTTTATAACAACTTTCTATTGTACCTACCTGTGTTAACAAATTAATAAATGATTTGATTTGATTTGCTACGATCCTTACATACTCCAATTGCTTCGTTTACGATTATACACGCACGCCGGTTGCGAGTACTGCGCACCTACTATACCATAGAGAATAGTCCATTAATTTGTTATTTTCATAGATAACACTGACAAACTCGAAACGAGAGGTTCCAAAAAACCGTTGTTGGGAATCCAACACAACACATTGCACGCGCAGGCATCGTGATCAGCGCGTCATCGGTACAGCTGAGGTGCGGCGCGACGGCAACACGGCTCGGCGGACTCCACCGCGCCGGACAATATTCCTCACTTATTTTATTGTTTGTCCGGGACAGTTTATAACTTGTTGTAAGCACGGCAATAAACCATTGCCTAAAAATACAGTCCACTCTTTTATTGCGCATGGCGCTAACAATGGTCCTTCGAGCCGGATGTTTTGCGATGACACGTTGATCACGATGCCTGCGCATGCAGACCGCATGCAATGTGTTGTGTTGGATTCCCAACACCGCACACAGGCGAAATATCGCTAAAAGTTGGCAAATAATCAACTTTACAAATTACACGAAATCTGGTTTCTATTGTTTAGGCGACATCCTCAGTACAATGGTCTAGCTACCTGCGCAAACGCCGCGCTCTCCCGAACCCCCCATTTACGTGTATCCCAGTCCAAAGTTTGACTTGTTAAGCAGCGGATGTGTTTTGTTTTATTCAAAGTTAATATTCAACTGATAATATTAGTACGTTGTTCGGTGGAATTAAGTGTTTTGGTGATGGATTCTACTTCTGGCGGTAAGGAACTATAATTATAAATAATAAAAAGTTACTTTTGAATTGTATTTCTATGTTATTTCGTATTTCTTCTAATAGTAGTCGCCATTTAAACAGTAACCAAACTTCTCATAGAGTAAAAGTACTAACTCAAGTGGACTCAAGCCCTCAAATGTGCCTTAAATTGAGGATTACATATTCTTCTTCTAGAAACACCTAGAAAGGGATGCTCGTTTTTGCGCATCTTGAACAAACTTTGTAATTTTTTGTCGTAAGGTAGAATTTCATTAAAACATAATTTATTTTTCTTTTTTCCAGGATCAAACTCTGAAGAGATTTATATTAGCAGAAGAACTCTTATTGAGTATTATAGAGAGTCTACTTCTAAAAAAGACTCAGAAAAAATGCAATTTCTTTATAAAAAAGTGGAAAATGCTCTAAAACAGACTAACATTTCAAGTGATACTAAAAATGTTTTGCAAAAGCTAATAGGTCAATATAAATCAAAACTTGATAAATACCAAAGACATTTTGAAAGATGTGTCAATGCGCATAAAGAATGGTTTGGTCAATATGTTAGCTTTAACGTCTCGCAATCGCAGAAGAGAAAAGTATCGGCTGGTCGACCTTCTAAAGATTTTGGAGAATTAAGTGAACGGGCTAAACGGCATAGAACTGAAAATGTGCGACGGCAAATGTCATCCACAGAATTGGCTTACGCTACGCAAATGAAATATAGACAGTGTGGAGAGATAGAAAAATCCAAATTAGTAAAAGATGTTTCTCAAGACATTATTCCAAGAATGGATAAAAACCATGCCACTCTCTGTCCTGATAAAGCTTTATCTATTGTTATTGAAGGGCAGCTTACGAAGCACCAGTATAACATAATTCGAAAAAGTGCAATGGAAGTGAATTGTAATTTATACCCAAATTATGAGGCAATTACCAAAGCTAAGAAAAAGTGTTATCCTTTTGATGTTAGCACTTCAGAAACACGAGCAGAAGTATCTCTTCAAAATCTTATGGATCATACGACTCAAAGGCTATTACTGTCATTAAGTAAAGTCATTCAAAGTCTTGATGAAAGTGAACGCAAAAATCTGTGCTTGATCTCGAAATGGGGATGTGATGGTTCTGGCAGTCATTCGCAATATAAACAAAAATTCCAAAATGTCGAATCCACGGACGAATATATGATTATAACATCAATTTTACCATTACGCCTTGTGAGTTTAAATCAAGGGGAAAATATCGTCTGGCAAAATCCTCGCCCGTCATCGCCAAGATACTGCCGACCTTTGAGACTTCAGATGGCTCATGAGACAATAGAAGTATCCAAATTGGAAGCTGCTAATGTAAAAAACCAAATATCAGATATAGTACCTACTAGGAATGCTGAATGGTGTGTCAAACACGATCTAAAATTAACCATGGTGGATGGTAAAATGATTAATGCGCTTACTGATACAAGCTCAGCCATGCGGTGTTATCTGTGCGGGCTTACCTCCAAAGATTTCAATCTAATCAAAAAGTGCATCAACAGACGAGTGATTGAAGAAAATTTTGAATATGGGCTTTCGTCATTACATGCCTGGATACGATTTGCTGAGTGCATCTTGCATTTGGGTTACAAATTGAAACTCGGAAAGTGGCAAGCAAGAGGCAGTGATAAAATAATTATGACCAGTGAAAAAAAAAGAATACAAAAAGAATTTTGGGAAAAACTAGGTCTGCATGTAGACAAACCGCGCCAAGGTGGAGGGACGTCAACAGATGGAAACACTGCTCGTGTACTTTTTCAGCATGCAGACGAAACTGCACAGATAACAGGAGTTTCTTTAAGTCTGATTAATAGATTCCACACTATCCTGAAAATTATTTCAAGTGGATACAAAATTAATTTTGTGAAATTTCATTTATTTTGCCTACGGACTGCGTCAGCTTTTGTTTTTATGTACCCATGGTTCAATATGCCAACTACAATACACAAAATTTTAATCCATGGGCCCCTCATTGCAGACAATATTGGCATTGCTATAGGTCTTTTAAGTGAAGATGCTCAAGAAAGTAGAAATAAAGATATACGAAAATACAGACAGAACTATTCTAGAGAATTCTCGAGAAAAGTCGCCATGGAAGATACTTTTCTGAGATTAATGGTGTCTTCAGACCCATACATTACTGGATTGAGAAAACTACCACCAAAAAAGCTTGTAACTTTAAGTCCTACTGAAATATATTTAATCCATGACGATGAATAAATTATTTGATTTTATTTTTTGATGATTTTAATTTAATTTTAATTAATAACCCTAAAAATATAGGTTTTCAATATAATTTAGTAATAAAGTACTATAAATCAATTAAACAAATTGCAAAATAGATTTTTGCCAACTTTTTGTGATATTTCGCCAGTGTGCACCGTTACTATTGAAACCACGTTATTGGCTTCTGAATTTTCATCTTTGTCATACGCATGTGATGAATATGAAGCATATCGGTCAGTCTCTTCATATTTTAAATTCCTACTAAAACATTAACCGTTAATTTAATATTTCGTACTAGGATTCTCTCGTGAAGTGTCGTCTAAGTGACGAGAGCTCTCGTGCTTAGACGCCGTTAACACTTGGAGGCTGGCGTGGATTTCCTATTCCTCTTTCAAGTCCACTCCATTATTAGTGGTTGTTTTCATATAAATGTTGTCAACATTCATTCTGTTGATTATTTGAAAATTAATGTTGCTGTTGAATGTAAACCTTATTTCAGATGCAGTGTTTTCTTATGACTTGTATAATCTACAGAAATTACTCCGACCGTAAAACTAACCTATTATTTCTTATAAGGTACCACTTGTTATGTTTTCCTTAAACGAGATTGATTACAATGATCGTACCAGTCTGGATTCTGTTTCCGTAGATTCAGATATTCACTTTGAAATCAACCCACTCTAAGTTTCAAGTCCGGACTTTTGGCAGTTTTCTGTTTATGTTCAAACAAGAGTGGTCTACATAAGTAAATCGTGCTCCCAATAAAATTACCACTTAAAAAGCCGACTTCCAGAACCGAACATTCTCACCGCGGCCAGAATAAATGCATCGTCATTAGGCAGGGTCGCTTCATTAGTTATTCATCAGGACTCTTCAGCGAAAACGCGCGTTGCCAATTTGCACATATATACAATATTTTTTTAACGAGCCCTTTTCATGCTAGTACGAGGGTATTGAATATGATATACTTTTTTTCTAAGTTAGTAGGGTGGGTAGTTGGGAATTTTTCGTCAGATACTTTGATCTGGGTTTAGTTTTGTTGTCTTCAACTAGTTTAAAAAGTAACTCTATCACAAAAGAAATAAAGCTTATCTTAAATGTATTCAACAGGTCAAAATTATGTTGCAATAGGTTCGGAAAAATTACGAGTACTCCTTACCTAAATTAAAGCTTATTGCCCTGGCCCTTTAAAACGAAACTGGAACACAGTACACACCTAATTCACCTTCCAGTTTACCCAAGATCCATCAAAACATATTTATTCCTACCCGCATTTCAAACAAGGAGCGAAATACACAAATAAGGTCTTGCAAATAAGACGGTGGTTGGTGGTAGAAACACGAGGGTATCTAGGAAAAATAAATTAAACAACCACCTTGGAAGGCAGGGGATTGATCCGGGAGCATTATTGTATCTATAAACATTTCAATTGCGGTGAGACACGCTTATCCGGGTTGCAAAGATCGCAGAGGGTCTGTGGAGATGCGGAAGAAAATTTTGGAGGAAAACCTTTGGGACTTTCAGTTTGATGGAAATGTGTGTAATGTTGTATGTGCATATCCACGGTGACCGTACGTAAGGTTTATGATCATTCTTTAGCAACATAGTTTTCAACTGCACTGACTTTGTTATGTCCCACAGATTGGATTACTTCTTCTGCCGATACTTGAATTATTATCAAGACTGAGCAGGGTCTATGTCACTACAGATGAATTATTTACAGAATTTTCACACAGTCCCTTAATCCTGTGAAACGTTTAGTTATTCAAAAAGTATACCGCTGAAATAATTTAACAAACATTTTTGTCAGGTCTTGAGTAGCAAAAGACGTATCTTTCACCCCGAATTTAACACAGAAAGGCCCAAAAAGCGGGCTTCAAGACAAAGTACCGTCGTTTTTATCCCTCAACAAATAATCTATGTAAGGCTCGTTCTCACGGCCGATATATATGCAGATGGAATTATTACCGACGACGGTGTTAAATAAAACGCGAACACCGGCGTCGGGTCTCTTCAACAGGATTACTGCCTAGTGATGAAAAAGGGAAAATCATTTATTTTATTACCTGTGGAAAAATAATAAGCCTTCGGAGAGGCCGAGGTCAAAATATCTCTGGAATTACGTGAGGAATTTTGGAATATAATTAGAAGACTGTTATGTGTGCCGGAATATATTTTGTTTTTTCTTTGACAGGGAAATATAGAGAATTTTCGTCCAATGTTTACGAGGTGGCAAAGATAAGGTTCGTTAGTATTGCATTATTAAATAAATTTTAACATCACAGAATAATCATCTGCCTAAATATCCTATTAAATTTTTGAAGCTACCTTAACGCATTAGAATCCATCATAAAGCATTTTTAGTAGAAATGGTGCAATTTGAATCCTGAATCCGTAGATTTTAAATATTGATCTCAAAATATTACCTCCATAATGGAAGAAATAAATAAACATTGTGATTTCTCCACTGACATCCCTTCCTCAGTCACTGCCAATCATAATATTCTGTACAAAGATACAAAATTCATTCCCCATTCTCACATCACCCTTACGAGTATCATACATTTCAATCAAAATTATACATATAGTATTATGTTGGCGCGTTCTTCTTGCAAATTTTGTTGGTATACAGATGATTATCGATTGAGTTGCTCAGTTTACAAGTTGAGGAGGCTGATAATACGATACCAGGAGCTACCTAACAGGTAGCGTGGGATTTGTATAGAGTAGTATGTGTTGGTGGTTTTGGTGTGACTATTAGCTCTTTTTATTTATTTAATTTAACCGTTTATGTACACACAAATAAATGGACAATAAGAAAGAACAGAAAAATACGTATAAAGGTGGTGCTAATTTCTAAAGAAATCTCTTAAAAAATACCTGTGCACCGTGTGTAAGAGTAGAAGAGAAAATAAAATACATAAAACAAAAAACTATTCACAAATTCAAATAAAACATACAACATACTTAATTACATACATACTTCGTAATGAATGAATGAAATGCACCGATCCCAGCGTGGTTTAACCAGACTCGATAAATCGAATGAACCCCAAGATTTGCACTAGCCCATGAAGCCTCATGTTTCATGGGATTTCAATAAAATAAATTTGATTATATAGATAGTTTAGATTTCAATATAAGGCCAATTATTGAAGATAAGAATAATACAGTAGTTCAGTAAAAGTTTGTATAACTGGATTGGTTCCTAAGTCCGAAATAATTATTTGGTCATAAATTACATTTTATTATTCAAATGGTCTTTCTCTCGTGAGGGTTTGTTTATTTTATTGTACCATATTAAAAACACAGAATAGAATATTATACTATTTTGTGGTATAAGATTTCAGTTAGCATAATTTTTAACAAGGGTGGGTATCCCAGGATGTGCCAGACATACTTAAGAATCCGTAACACGCTTTAGAAACTGTCTTGAAACTATCACGTTAATAATTATTAACAAAATTATAATTATAGACTTTCTCACTTACTCAATACTTTTATTGCATTCCACATGTATGTATTCTTAGGTGGTAAACTTATAATAACATAGATAATATGGACCCTGTCGGGCACAGAAAAATAAATGAGTTAGGAGAGAGGAGGCATTTGTTAATTATATAACATTACTTAGCAAACTACTATATTGCATTCAAGCATCATCATCATCCTCATTTCAGCCGAAAGACGTCCACTGCTGGACATAGGCCTCCCCCTAATGGGGGGTTTGCCATAATCGCCACACCTGGCAGGCGGGTTGGCGATCGCAGTATGGCGTTAAAATGCATAGAGAACGCTGCTGCCCATTCTCTAGTGAGCCCTTTAGTCGCCTTTTACGACACCCACTTAAGCATGTTCTCATCCAAATAAAAACTCGGTAACAGCAACTCTATATCCATACGCGGGGTGCGGTACCCGTGCGTTTTTCGCGGGGTATTATCAATTATTAAACATCAGCATGGAAATAGCACCCGTGAGTCCGTCTCCCCCACATTGCGTACTGGTATAAAATATTCCTGGATTACTGCTCAGCCCGCTTCGGCACCGTGAAATGGTTTTCGGTTTTGTGCATGTTATTAGCAGGATTTGCATGTTTCTGATTTATTGTATTTTTCGGTGGGGGCTGGAGTTTTGATTAAGATGTCAGTGTCTTCGCTGTTCCAAGTTTTGGGGAGTCTGAAGATGGTTTTCATACAATATTATTTTATTTTATGACGCACACAGGTACTTAAATAATATCTTTATCAAAAATCAAATGCAAATGGTTGCTAGAACTTGCAGCTCGCTCAGCATGACCACAATAGAAACGGGTTTTGTCGACAGAAGAATAGACAAAATGACAGGTAAATAATCACAATCTGTCATTTTGTCTAATCTTCCGTCGACAAAACCCGTTTCTATGGTTGTCACGCTACGCGTGCTGTTTGAATACTTTTTGTGTAACTATTTATCAAGGAACGCCTTGATGAATGGCGTTCAATCGGCGAAGCCTTTGTCCAGCAGTGGTGTTCTGTAGGCTAATGATGAAGAACTTATGCCTTAAAATCATAAACCACTTGAAACCTCGTTACCACTAAAATGAACCAAGCTAGAAACAAATTCTCGCGTACACAATATATCTCAGTATCAAGATCAACTAAGGGAGTTTGTTACTAAGATCTAACTGTAGTTCTTAATCTGTTGCGAGCTGCGATCAGCGATAGTGAGTGGCACTGAAGTAAACAGATCGTTTGATGTTGTGGTTAACAAGTGGCTTTGACAATAGTTTGAATACAAGTTAATGATTGCCAGAAAGTAAGACCTTTTATCTTCTTGTGTGACTGAAGAAACGGAAACTGGGTAAGGAGTTGTGGAGAAAGAAATGCAGATTTTTTATGAAGAGATATTGGGAAAAGGGCAATGACCGCTACCCTACCTCATTTTGCATCAAGTATAGTAACTCCTCGTCAACTACGACTACCTACTTATATTTGCGATACGATATCTGGAAATCTAAGGGTGCACACATACCGCGATCGATTGACGACAAAGTGACATATATTTTGAGACGTATGATATTTGACGTGAAATATATTACTTTGAGACTACGTGCAGTCTGGATGCACCCTAAGTACTAAACCGCAACAGGTAGCCGAAATAGCTTCATATCTCATTGACAAGACGATGCCATCGGGCCGGTATTCCTCAATTGGCTACCATCTCGTGCTCGAGCCAGCGGTTGTAATCAAACGCATCGCACGGCTGCTTGCCTTGCTTGGTATTTGAGCGATGGAGAATTAGCTAGGAGGCTCAAATTGGCATGTTTAATAGCAAGGAAATAGACGAATTTGGTAGTTAGTGCAAAATCTACAATTCCTCTACAGGTCTACAACTTGAACTCGCACTAACCATCGAATTTATCTATATTTTTTCGTCATCTTTTATCAAGATTTGAAACGAACGTATAACCAGAATCCACTTTTTATTATCTTAGACAATCGTTCCTAATTTATCACTTTTGACAAACACAAATGAACACACTAAAATATTACCCTACAACTTATTGAACTACTGAAGTGTGCGACGATCCAATACACCCTGAACATCTCCCACAAATACCTGCACCTACCTTCCATTCAATTTTCTAGTCCATTTCCGAACGACATAATTAAATTTGTCCGTTTTGCCTTACGGGCGACCGTTTTTCCCGACAGTCCCCAACTGCGATATCAGTTGAATCTGATTTTACTGTTGTCAGATCTTTTGTTCAGCGTTTATAAAGAACCATGGATTAATCAACAAAATTCTCATTATACAAGGAAAGTACCAGATTACATTTAAAAAAAGAAGCAATATAGCAATAAAATATCAATAAATCAATAGTCACATTTATAATCTCAATCAGAAATATTCCAGAATCTCCAAAATCCATCGCGTTTAATACCTCTAAGAAACATCTGTTCTGATATAATCAAATTAATCCATCTAGGAACAGATCGAAACGTCAGACTGGACCAGTAGTGAAAATAATTTCATCCGGAAACCATCCAATATATTTAGACCCCCATCGCACTAAGCAATTCCCCTGGTCAGTACAGAATTTCGATGGCTTTGAGGAGGTCTTGATAAAATGGTGTCGGGTGCGCGAAATGGGTATTATGATGGATGGTATGCCGACCGAATGGTCTTTTGACGGGTCCATCGCTCAATCGTCGACAATCACTCTTTGACATGGAGTGAGTGCTAAGAAACGATTGGGGCCATTATTTTCTGTGTCACAGTAGGAGCCTCGAATTGTTATGATGAAAATGGGAAGGAAATTGATGTTTATCGAAATACCACATTCTTCGGTAGTAAGTTGTCTTAAAAATATGTTTTAATGGATACCAATTAGTTTGCGTTACATTAAATCAAATACATAAATGGTTCCGACAATGCATACTGAAGCAGCTTATAATAACCGAAACACGCGACAAGAGGAATGATATCTAAACAATGCTAATGAAGTCGACGTCCTTCTTCATTAAGATCCCCTCAAAAAGGATTAACTATCAACCGATAACAATACATCAAAAAGAATATAACTACAACCGAAAACACGATTGAACCGGACCGGCAGATACAATCTACATTTAATTAACGGTCAAACCCAAACGCCACAAAACATCAAAGGCTATCTAAATACGCTCAGAGCAAAATCGTCTAAACATCGGCATTAGGGACCCTCTAACAATTTGTGTCTTCGTACGAGGTGAAATTTTCACCCACGTTTGTCCAATAGTCTATTAAAACCTTACTACCAATAAGACTCTATCCTTTGTTTATAATAAACACTTTCCCTATCTGCGTCCTGCTCACGCTAGCCTTTCTTTTCATTTTGGTGTCTCGTTCTCCCGTTTGTTTTGTAGTAGCATTCTAGTGCATATCTAGGGTAGAGCAGTACAGAATACTCCCCAGGAACGTTAACGACGCACCCCGAGTATGCCTGAGGCCGATTCAATTACTACTGTCGTATTATTTCGACGAAAATATGTATGTGTGTTGTACGTTTGTTGTGGTGTATATTAAATTCTGTTTCGTGTTTATTGGTCACCGTCGGCGATGTTTGGATAAGGGTTGAACGTTACAACACCCGTATATTGGTACGAATTGTTGGTACCTGTTTAGATTAATTCTGGGTGCTCGTATGTCCGAATTTCTCGATATTACGTTTCGTATTAAGTTTAAGTTTTGCTAAGATAATGTTAATTTAAATTTTGCTCATGTGAATAATGTTTCGTTAGACAACTGTGAACATAAGCATGAATATTGCATTTTGTAAAGAACTAGTAAGTATGAAACCAAAAACTAAAGACGATGAAACTATTGAATTCATTTCTAAATCTACCTGAATTAAATATGAACTAACTGATAGACTATCATTAGATCGCCCAAATAGTTAAGCATCGACTATCATAATTCCCATTTGGGAAGATCACGACGTCATTATAACTTAATTCTAAGGGCAATATCAGAGGCGAACTATAATAGGTTTGATTAACTAGCGGCGGCCCGCAGGGTACAATCATCGGCCCGATATCGCCCTTAAACAACTCGATAAGGTGTTATCGGTGGTCCTCGCTGCTGTTTATGGGGAGTTAATAGTTATCCCTCAATTTCGGCCCAAAGCTTTGATTTTCTTGATTGATATTATTAAAAACTATATGTATACAGAATGGATTTCACCTTGTATTTTTTATTCAGATATGCTTCATGTAAAATATTGGTATTCTGCTGCATCCGGTTAGACCGGAAGCCCTCCACATAGTTGAGAAAAGGCTAGTTAGATGATGAGTTGATGATATGCATAGAGTTCAGATTTATACAACATTATTATCAAGAAGTAGAATCAAAACTGATCGATATTCAATGGTACAAAATATTACACATATTTCACATTACCTTAACTTTCAACAACCATAAACCTACAGATATACTAAACGAGTACCAACTACCAAATAAACACAGTCACACACAACACAGCGACGATGCGTGCGGTATATTAATTTTTCAACGAGTGCAGTGGTGCTCTTGAAACCGTCGCCGCTGGCGTCGCAGACAGTCGCGAGTGTTGTAGACGCGACTGTCTGGTCGGTGAGCTACGGAACCAGCGGAGCGAGAGCGAACCGAACACGGAGCGAAATGGGAGGCTGTTTATTGTAAATTTGTTAGGAGCTAATTGAACATGTCTTTGCATAAAACCGTATTCCAGTATGATCAAAATGGAAATAAAGCTGTTGTTGTTCAAATTGATAGATAATCGCGAACTAAACGGAAATGACGTCGTATCACATTCATCTGTGTCAAGTAACTTTATGAAGAGCTTACTGAATGTTACCTTTATGATTTTTATGCCTGCTACACTCGTTATTTTTTTTCTTAATCGCTACTCTCATAGCCTTGTTACGGAGGACGCACAAATATAGTAACGCAATGCGAGCAAAATATGGATTCACCGAGAATTCCCATTCACAGTATAATCCCATGTAAATTTTTTCGTGTTTTCGATATGTTTTAAGTCTTGATTATAATCATTTACTTGTCAACAGTCCCAATTAAATTAAATTGGTTTTCATACTAACTACATTTTATTAAATGAAATGCTCAAGCACAGGAGTAGTAGCGAATGTACTCACTGCGGACGTTTCGTCAAATGGTCATTCAGCAAAACATTTTAAAATCATCGAATCAAGTAGCAGTTTCGCGATGATTTAGAATCAATTTCCTACATAACATACGCCTGCTGCCCATGGAGTAGGCAGAAACTACAGAACGCCAACTGCTACTATGCTTACATACTCCTACTGCTTCGTTTACGTTCATACATCTGGTCATACACGCACGCCGGTTGCGAGTACTACGCTCCTGACCTTTCTGAAGAACATCATCAATGAGGTTATTTATAATTGTAATTGTTATTGTTGTATTGTAATTTCCTAATGTGTAATAATATGTACATAACCAGAGCAAACACTTCACTTAAATGTTTAATATGTCTAACTTTCGACTACACTACAAAAGATTTCTACGTACGATTTGTAGCTCGATGACTCTCTAAATAAAACTCAAAATATCCAATTATTGAATATATTTTCATACAACCGCTCCACCCACGCGAGCCTAGCAAATAATAACATGGGATGCTTTATTTTCTATCTGTTTTCCTGAGGCCTAATTTGTTTAGTCTTCTCCCCCATCATTGTCTTCAGCCGTGGGGCCCACGAATGATCAATTATAGAGGTTTTCATATGCAAATGTCTCGGGAGCAATTTTAATTATGTGTTTTGATTGCATTATATATTGATTGTGTTCGTTACCAGAGGTTGAAGGGGGTGAATATAAATGTATGTGATTAAGTGTGTATTGGTTGGGACTCATTTCTGTAAATTAAACATACGTACAGTTCGTGGCGTTAATATGACACATTGTGTTATATTTTATTTGGGACACGAACAGGAATTACAAAATTAGAATAAACGAAAACAAAAATAAAATTACGACCTGTGCGAGGCCAAAAAGGCTCCTATCTAAGCATAATGCATATTTGAGTAAGTAGATCTTCTGTGACACTTACAAGTCAATTTGGTCAAACCTTTAAAACGAGATGGCTAGAGATTGTCACATAGGTATGTGCAGCAGAGACTATGGTCTATCAGCCCCAACTTTTTCTAAAACATAGGCGCTTATTTATAAACGTTGCTTAATGTTTATTTATGATTAAGTCTGCTAAGCCTTGCACGTTTTTTTCACGTTTCAACGTCTCTTAACTCTACGCAACGTTTATAAATGAACTCCTTGATGTGCCATACACATAGACTGCATAGTGTATACTGTTCCTATACATTACTTTATTCTTGAAACGTTAATCCTTGGATTCCCCTTGATGGACCGTCCAGACCAAACAGATTACAATTCGTACATGGGCAATCATAGTATCCAGTTCGAGATTAATCTTATAGTTTGATACAACATACCTTTGTGTCCATATCAATCATTTACGAGCAGATGATGTATGTTGTAACATACCTGTGAACAAAGACAAATTGTTATTAACAAACGATAATACAAACAGACAAGATTTAGTAAAAAATAACTTGGACGTTGAAACATACGAGTACGTCTAATGAAATTGAGATTAACTTTTAATGCAGGCTGCTCAAATCACTCTGAATCAAATAGCAAAAACAAACAAATTCTTCTCTCCGATCAAAACCGAGACTCAACAAATCAATTTCACGTTAAAAGCTATCGCAAACTGGGGTTAACATTTAAATCAGTTTGCTCAATTTATCCGTAAATCCGTTACTCCCGAACAAAAGGCAAACGTCTAAGATTAATATCATCCCAATATCGGATCGGTAGAAGTAACGGGTTTGAAAATCGAGAGCGCCCCTTCGTGTCAAGTTGCGCGTAACGAATCGGTGAATTTTTGATCTTAGGGGGGTGTCACCGGCATTATTAACACTTAATATTTAGTGGCGGGGGATGAACTGTGTTTAGTTACTGTTATCCACTGTTTTGTGGATGTGTGGTATGTTGGCATTAGAATGTTTTGTGAGAGCAGTTTTGGGTTATAACATGTCGAATAAAATTGTCAAGACTAGATTAAAATGAAAAAGCTCAAATGTTTTATGGTTAAAAATTTAATTAATAATAAGACTTGACAAATTGATCTGTATTAGCAGTTATTGCCCTGCACTAGGACAATACAGGCTAGATATCCATCTAGCTTGTATTGTCCACTGCTGGGCGTAGGCCTCATTTGCATTTTCATACCTGTTTTATACAACATGCTCAAGGCAGTAACTTCACCAGTAGTATCAGAAAATGAATTCACGACATTTAATTTCTCGATGACCTATTTAGAAAAGTTTTGCTGTAACACTTACCAAACTTTCCCTTGCACTAATTGCTTACATACACAACATCGTTACAAAAACAAGAAAAAACACCCATAACATATTTCGCAGTAAAATTACGTCGAAAATATTCGGCTGGCGATAAGTACATAAAAGCTTAAAGTTTAAACCTCCTGGAGAACACCCCTGCTATTAAGCGTAAGAACGGGCGCAGACCGCCAAAGTGTCACAACTCAGTGTAATTAATATTTTAATTGGGCATTTTGTGCGCTGTTACTTAGCTGATATTGCTCGATAAATTCCGTGCCGCTAATAATGTCTAACCCCCTCCGTAAGTGCTTTTGGTTTTAGATTCTGTATGTGTGTCGAGGTGTGCTGATGGAACAATGTCAACTGTTAGTGTAGTTACAAACGATATTTTAAGAGTTACCTCATTGGCATCTATGCATAAAAGACTAAAATCAGTTACATACAATCTGTGTTGTATCAAAAGCTTTTCATAAAACTTTATTATAATCGGCTTTGCAGCATCCAATACCGTTTGGTTCCAAATATATGAACTTTATGTTTAAATCAAAATACAATTAATGTAAGTAAGTTATACAGTGAGAGGTGATCGATGACAACATATCTTAGCTACAGTGAAATAGTCGGTAAGTCTAGCACTGAACTAAGATAAGATTTATTTCTCACCACAATATAAAAGTACATTTTTAAATGATCATAGGACAAATCGACGTTGCGCGTGCAAAAGTCGGTATGTGTTATTTTCGGTTTTTTATGCAGTTTGAATCGTTATTTCAATACACATATACTGTAAATACAGCTATGTGATAAATGCAATATTTAAAGAGTTACGGAATGTAGCTATGTGACATTCATACATCGAAAGTTCCATTATAAACACGCTAAATATGTATTAAAGTAAAATATTTGAATACTCTGGGTATTTTTTGAGAAAATCAGTTTTGCGTCTCTTGTAAAGTGTGTAAAAAACAAGCAGCGATTATGGAAAGCGCAGCGACGAAATACATAATAGTTTTATTTATACTGTGGGAGACTAGTGCCTAAGATATGCGTAAGGCCTGTATTTCAAGACACCAGGTCTCCACCCCTTTGGAAGCAGTTACAGTTATTAAGGATTATGCACTCGTACACAAATGCGGTAAGTTATATAAAACCAGAAAAAAAAAAGATTACACTAATGATTATTACTAATTCTAGGGTTAGTATTTGTGTGAGTGTGTGCTGTGCGTGTTTAAGAAAATATGATAGGAAGGTGAGGGGCTGAATGCATAGAAAGGTGATTTGAAATATGATCAAAAGATTGACGATTAACCTAAATGGGAATCAAAACTTAATTGAAAAGATTCCTCCAACATTAAAGTAAATTAACCTTTGCAAAGAAAGCATCGACTCAAATCACAAACGAGCACTTCAGTACCATTTAAAAATCCGCTCTTAACACAAGGGTGAAAATCATTGCACCCTTCAATGCCTATAATCATCTAGCAATAACTGTGTGAAATCAAACATGCATATACAAAACTATGCTTTGATCTGACACTTTTGTTCAGTCTAATGAGACACCTGAAGTGCTAAGGGCGATAGAAGGCCATGAAATCAGCTGGATACACGAACATAATGTGATTTTTTTGTCAGATTGAAGAGATGCCAATAATGGTATAAAAGCTTTAGGTGAAGGACGCATTAAAATTGGTGGACCCTAGGTAGTCAGCTCTGCTATCATTCTGTTGTTCGCGTTATATTTTTACAATAGTATGAGTTATTCTTATATCAATAGTTCTTCGTGCCAATACGGGAAAAAAGAAGCCGATAGGTAAAAACGATGACAGTCAGCACTGAAGATGATTCACAGCCATGGAACATTAAGAGAAGATAAAGGTATAATTTTGTAGAATGTAATAGCTTACATGTTAGAGGTGTAGATGTAACTGTAACCATCTCTACAGTTATAAAATCTAAATTGTTTCACTTTTCTTTAACGAACTTCTCCTAAAAACGAACAGGTAGACATGGGGTTGTTGCATCGGGTAATGATATGGACCATGCTATATCTAACGTAATCAAGTTATTGATCCACTGAAACGTGATTGGATAGCAGAGTAACAATATTAATTATAGGTCTTCAGGGAATTGCCAGCTGGGTTATAAGAAATATCATTTTCCGTATTACCTTCCAGAATTCCACAATAATGAAAAGAGAATACAATTTTCTGGATTGATGGTTCGATAGTTCGGGATTTGACTTTTCAGGGTACGCCGGCCGATCAGTATAATTTACATAGAGCACTCCTAAATGTTTCGTATTCATCTGTCTAGCCTTTTGCCAACTATGCCGGAGCGGCTTCTATTTCAATTGGAGCGACTGCCTATCTGACAAAGTAACACGATAAAGACTGGTTGTCAGATTTTTGTATTACAATTCGTAAAGCGATTAATATCTCTCCAACCTAGGTGCCATACACAACACTTAACGCAGTTTACGATCCGCGGTAAGCACGCGTTAAAAAGCGGCAACGATCGCGTCATATCGCTCTCGCCTGCCTAATTGGTATCTTTGATCGCTTTACACCGACTTTTGACGGGAATTACGTCGGGTTCGGTGGCGTTTTTAAAATCATCTGATTAATTACGTACGGTTTATTTTGTATTTTTTAGGGTCTGTTTCACAATTTTCGAATAGGCATATCTTAATTAAAAATCGATCAGAACTGGTCTGGAATGATCTCCCAGATAGGTTAGTAGTATAGTTCATCCGGAGGCGGCTGCACAGGAAATTAGCGTGGTGGTTTTGGAATTCTATCGAAGATCCTAAATATGATTAGCATCATTATACATATATACCTGCTTCAAGGTCCTTCGCAAGGTATTCTTTATAGATGGATTTTGAAGAGTCCGGCTTTGCATAGCATCGTGTTTCTTTGTGCAGCTCGATGTGTCATATTTACGCCCGAGTACACACTGTAAGTAAGTTTACGCACACATATTCCCTGATCCAATTAGTGAGATGATAATGAAATGGGGCGAATCTAATCGCGAACTCGGCGATCCCGGGTGGTCGCTAGAATCAATAAATCATCTCGTCTCAAAATGTTGGCGGTTGTTCGTTGTATACACACGGATGACTGTTTTAAGGAACATGGGTCATTTACAAAATCTTACATTATGTCGGCAACGGCACATATACATGTATTATAAATATATTTGACTACTTCTGTTTTTGACGGCTATGGGTAAGTAGCGTGTGCTCTCATGTGGCTAACGTAGCCTATCTTGGCTGTGAAGGTACGAGCACAGTGTGGATACGTTAGAATACAATTTTGGTACTGGTATGGTGTTGGAGGGTGGCAACGGTACATAATTTGTCAGCAATGTAGTAACGAGCTGATTGTCCCAGTTGCATCAGACGTTAATTTAAGTATGTCCACTATTTGAAGGCATTCTTCATGATGCTATTCAAGATGACGGTTTTCAGTATTTTCTGCTGATGAGCGGTGGATTTTGAACTGCAATTTTCCAATATTTATCCTGCGAGTCGCAATGATTAAAGATGACAAACTCAAGCCATGGATTGGTTATTGCCAAGTTTTACTCAATAAATGGACTCAAATGTCAATCAGATGTCGGAGATGTGTGATATGTGGTAAATTATACCATCATTGATTCTTTACTATAAATGACCATACTGTTGGCAAAAGCTCGTCAAATTCAGAACCAGTATCACATACGTGTATTAATGAAACAAAGTTTCCTGCAAACACTTGTAGGCCTAAGTCAGTCGCAAGTGTAACCACAAAACGCCCTCCCGGGATGGCTCGTATGTTGTACACAATGGTACGCGATGGCACACAGTAGTACACTGTGCGTTCATGGTGCCATGGTTTTTATTACACGTCTTATGCACAAGGACCTATGTTGGGATGTTCGAAGATGACATTTTCTAGAGAGATTTTTGGTCCTTACGGATTTAAAGGTTTTGTATATGAACAGGGATGAGTAACAGCGATGAATGAATAAATAACCGATGTAAGTTTCTATTATCCCTTATACCGATAAGAACAGACCTCGGGGGGGACAGACAGATAGGCGCTCTACGCTTGCCGCGGTCGGTTCGTGGATGGGTGTCCACTCATTTTATATCGAGACCCCTGCGTGCCTCGGAAAGCACGTTAAGCCGTTGGTCGTGGCTCTCATTCGTAGATCTTTCTATATTTCTCGATGGCATGTGAAGCCAAGTCAGAGGCCCATGGGCGGCTTTAAAACTCTGACACCAGGTTATTCACTAACCACACGAAAAGAAGAAGACCATCAAGTTGTTGCTTTTTGCCTTCAACCTGCATATTAATTCCGTAACACTCTAGGAAGCACAATTTCCCTTTTCAACATTATCCATTGCGTTATTTTTGCTCCAAGGAAGACGATTTTTCAGACAAATGATGCAATGGTCTTTGTTGTATTGTCAAAATGATAAGGAGTGTCATTCATTTATAATATAACGCCTGTTATCCTCGAAGGGTTAGGCAGAGGTGTACCTATAGTACACCCACATTTCGCCAGTTATGTTTAATTCCCATGTAATAGGGGGCGAGCTTATTGCCATCAACCGGGCACAAATCCATACTCCGGGCTGCTTCAGAGAAATTCAATTCATTTGATGGAAAGACCCTATAACATTTAGCCCGACCTGGGAATCGAACCCAGGACCTCATGTTCAGTGCTTGCAAGTCCTAGACCAACGAGGAAGTCATTAATTTAACTTTGAATATATTTTTTTTTTTTTTAAGTTACTACTATCGATATATTTGTGATTATTATGTCAAGACTCCTTAATAAATCTTAATTTTTATTGTTATTCCGATTTTCGAGTGTGTTATGCAATTAGAGTGCTGGCTGCAAGTTGCTGCATAACTGTCATCTTGACATTAGGTAGCAGGTGTTTACAAGTTTTATTTACCCAAAATCTGAGTACAAAGCTAAGATGAAGCGGAGGTAAAGTTACAGCGACACAGTAATCTCCGTGTCTCGAGTTGGAAACGTATTGTGTTCGACGACGTTACACCATCGGCATCTTGACATAATTTCGACCCCCGTTGTGGCAAAAACCGAGTATGACCGAAACATTAGTGATGTAGGCGTATCGATAGTTTTTATGGGCGGTTAAGTACGGATTTTTAGGACTAGATATTTCTTGAGAGTTAAGTCCGCTTTTATGTTAAGATTTTCGCTCAAAAGTGTCTTCAATTACCTTTTGTCATATTACTTGAGCATATATGTACAAATTAAGCAAAGGCCTACAATAAAACATTGCACTGAAGATTTTCCGACTAATCAAAAGGTATTTCTTACATCTGATAAAACCTGTATTTTCAGCAAAATATTTTATTTTTAACGAGCGACATACTTACTAAAAAAAATATAGTTAATAGGAAAATTCAACAAACAATACATATTTGTCCTTTATCGTTGAAATTAATCCAAGATATCGATACAAAGCGTCCTCACAGCGCTATCTCCTGTCCACATCGACACTTATTTACCCAAATCACCCCATCCCTAAACTGAGACAAAGTGTTGGTGTACATTAGCGGGTGGCGGGGTGTTTTTATTGCCTCCCACGCCTTAAAATATTGTCTGATTCATTAGAGGATATTTCACATTTAAGTTTCGTGTGTGCTCTTAGCTTCCCTGTGAGGATATTCCCAACTTTTGAGTGGCAAACGGAGGCGATCATTTAAAAAGGGGAAGGTGGGGGGTTATAACGACACAGTTACAATTTTCTGAAAGGATATCGTTACGTTCGCGTAATAAGACGCTAAGATTCCGTTATACTCTTAATTATGGTGGGGGTGGGTGGCGTAACGTAATGACACATGTATGTAAATATTCGTTGTAACGACTCGAGGTGGCGACGTGTTCATGCCTTAATGGGCGCTCGGTTGTTTTCTTTGATTAAAGAATTTTATTACCGTATATAATTCACGATTAGACGTTAAAGGGTTTGGGAGGCGCTGCGTTTTCTTAAGATAAAATGTTCGCGTAATGACGGGTGCGTGATTCCGAATCGTAATTGTTATTGCTGACGGTTTGCGGGGCGGCTGTTTGAATTTAAGCTTTGAATTTGGAATGGTCGATACTGGTTATTCTTTGCTGGAAAGGGTGACTGCCGAGATGGCGACTACTAGAGAATAAATAATAATAATTAATAAAAAGTTTTATTGTTTCATAAACAAACAAGTGTTATAATATTTAGGTATGACACTGGATCCCGCACTAGGATACCTGTGTCGCAGGATCCAGTCTCTTTCGACAGATAATAAGAAGTACCATCGAAGTAGTTCATATCTAACGACCGTAAGGACTATTCTTGCTTGCAGCTCTCGGCGGCGATAGCTCCGGGCCGGTAACAGATGTGGTCATCTTGTTCAAGGGATTTTGTTTTGAAACTAGTTAGATATGAACTTCTTTGATGGTACATAGAAGTATGGAAGAAAAATACATGTTACGCTGACCCTAAATAAATTAGGACAAGGGTAGGAGAAAGATGATGGCGCCGATACTGGTATTCTTTGAAGGCTTCACAATTTGGAAATAAGCGTTTGAAATTTACGATTCTTAATCAAATTATACGCTATTTTTAATTGTCATGTGGTTTTTTTTCCAGCAATGTAATTTACCAAAGGACCAAATTTCTCATTCTCAAAGGGAAATCGCGACCCAGCATTATACAACTTGTTGTCTACGTTGATGACAGTGACATAAACAAAAATGAAATCGCTTTAGTAGCGTGTTTTTTTTTTATTTTTTATTTTTCCTCTTTTATGTAAATATCTTTACAGATCATAGGCGTAATGCGATAGTGTGGCTATCAACTATTAATAATATTTAGATATACTATTTAAAACGAAATATGAATTTAAAACTTAAGCTTTGTGCAGACTAGCGTGACGCGACACCGGTGAAGTTTTCTTAGAAATCGTATTGTTCGAGTCGCGTCGCACCGTCGCGTTGCGCTGGTCTACACGAGCCTTTAAACAGGAATACTGAACAGTAACTAATGATAACACATACCACCTCTCCAGCGTGATTGCTGTCACCTAACTCACTAATTTGTACATTCAACCAATCAACTCAGTCTATCGCAGAACACTGCTGAACATAGGCCTGGCCTGGGTTTTTATGCCTACATCACATTATTTATGTATAAATTCCTAAACATATGTTTTTTTTTGGGTTAACTAATTTAACTATAATATTATAAATGCGCGTGAGTTTGTTTGTTACGCTTGAACGCTAAAACTGCTCAACGGATTTGGATGAAATTTGGCACACGGATAGACCATGACCTGGAATAGGACATAGGATATATCTTTTTATCCCGGCAGTACGTTCCCGTGGGATAATTTTCCGACATGCACGCGACCGAAGCCGCTGGCAAAAGCTAGTACTTAAGAGGCTTACAACAGCTAAAGTGCGGTCACTGTCGGACTGCATAGAAATGAAAGAGAAGCGCGATGACACGACGTAATTTATTGCAAAATATGAAGCAGTTAGCGATTTACAAAAAATCTATTGATTGGACTGGAAAATTAAAACACTATTATGCTAATATGTAGCTTGTAGAATAATCTGACAAAAAATCAGAATGATTGCATGTAAATTAATATGATTTTTAATCGTTAAAAGAAATTTTTAGAGGTATCTTCATGATTTTTTTCTATCGTATCAAATTAGTTGTATTATGTTTTCAACACACTATCATACCAGCATATATCCTGAAGAATATCATATATTTTTCTGATTTTGTTTACTGCAGTGGATCATATTCTTTTAGGCATTATAAAACTTGCGTTTAGGCACGTTTAGGTCCTGTAGTCCCCTTCATAATGTATCAAAATAATAAAAACGGGGGAGGCCTGGGTAACTTAGATGTACAAATGTGGGTCCGCAAACCCTACCTAACTGTATCGTCTTATATGTAAGATTTATTTATTAAATTATTAGTCACACTAACAATCAAACATGTTGTATGTTAAAAGAGGTGATTGCTTTAATACCTATTTTAACTTTTAAAGATTTTTTTGTTAACTTGTATCACCTTTCTGTTCTTCTCTTCTTTTCCTGTGGTCAGTGACTAACCTGGTATCAGAGTTTTAAAGCCGCCCATGGGCCTCTGACTTGGCTTCACATGCCGTCGAGAAATATCTCTCAGGCATGGCCGGTTTCCTGACGACGTTTTTCTTCACTGTTTTTGAAGCAAGTGATAGTTATACAATACGCACATGAATTCGAAAAGTCAGAGGTGCGTGCCTTGGGTTCGAACTCGAGACCTATACCTTAGCAGTCCGATGGTCACACCACTAGGCTATCACTGCCACTTATTCCTTATACCTTTCTGTTAATAAAGACCTTTCAAATCAAATATCAAATCACAGTAATTAATGATAACCAATGTGACATTATGGGACAAAAACCCCCATGCCTAGCCTTTGAACTACCAATAGGTTGAGTAACAAGCAACTCCTTTTCCACCAACCATTTTCGAACAAAAAGTAACTGTAATTTTTCCGCTCTCATATATAAATTAGCATCCCATCTGAACTATATACCTACAGGGTGTACACGCGTCCTCTACACCCTCCTTTTAAATCTTATAACCCGCTCGCGTTTTAAATTTTAATGAATATAGATATCTTTATTCGCTTTGAGCGAGCCTCGCCTGCTCAGTGAGAGCGCTGATTAAGGTGCGGTCCCGATGTAGTCATTTTTTTTCATAATTATCAAATATTTTACATTCAAATGTTATTTATTCAAACTAGGCTGAGAATCAGCACTTTTCGAACGTCAAAATTACATAATACAGTCCCCCAAAAACACCCACCCTTCATTTTTTAAGACTATTTTTTTTATTCAGGTATAGGACCAGAATTTACTCATTTAGGTACACTTGTCAAATCAGTATTTGTGCGCAACTTAAAATAATCATGCCTACCTACTTAGTTATAGAAAATGACAATTATTATGAAGAAAGTTGGTTTAAATGAAGCAACGATACGATATCGGTACGATCCTTACATACGCCTTGTTTAAAAAGATTGTAGCAGGTGGCGTTCTGCCTTATCCCTTTAAACAAGGCTTGAGTTTATGTATGTGTTAAGGGGACTACAGGACCTAAACGTGCCTAAACGCAAGTTTTATAATGCCTAAAAGAATATGATCCACTGCAGTAAACAAAATCAGAAAAATATATGATATTCTTCAGGATATATGCTAGTATGATAGTGTGTTGAAAACATAATACAACTAATTTGATACGATAGAAAAAAATCATGAAGATTCCTCTAAAAATTTCTTTTAACGATTAAAAATCATATTAATTTACATGCAATCATTCTGATTTTTTGTCAGATTATTCTAAAAGCTACATATTAGCATAATAGTGTTTTAATTTTCCAGTTCAATCAATAGATTTTCTGTAAATCGCTAACTGCTTCATATTTTGCAATAAATTACCTGCGTCGTGTCATCGCGCTTCTCTTTCATTTCTATGCAGTCCGACAGTGACCGCGCTTTAGCTGTTGTAAGCCTCTTAAGTTAGTTCAGTTTGAACTACCTACCAATTTTTTGTATTTTATAGGTACTTAAGTAATCACACCGAACACAAAAAACGTAACAATAACAAAAATGGCTATCACAAATATCAACAGAACTGCCGAGTATTCGCCGCGACCCCGAACATCGTTCTTCCATTCGTGCAGCGGGAACCCATCTTAAATTGTGATTAAAACATTCGGAGCGCGCCATTAAATCTAATATGCAACAGAATCATGTGCGATGTCTGTATGTAGCATGCAGTTTTTTGGTGTAATAATCATAATTAGTTATAACGGTTATGTCTAACTTTTAGCTGGTAAAGAAACTGGTTCATGAATAGGTTATTCGTTTATTAAGTCACGATTAGGATCTGACGGATTATGTCAGATATGTGTGCGAAATGGTGGTTTTAAATCATCATTTCATCCGAAAGACGTCCACTGCTGGACATAGGCCTCCCCCAAACATCGTCACTACGACCATATCAGTGCTTCTCGCATACAGCGAAATCCTGCGGTCTTGACAAGGTCATCCATCCACCTTGTGAGAGGCCTACTAATGTTGTTAAATCGTGCTCAGATTAATTAGACCTTAGATAAAATTCTACAGGATAAGAGGGCGGCCAATGGTCCACTAGCGCCACTCCTTTAAAAAAATATTATCTTTGACTGAGAAGGAATTATGAATGACGGCTAGTAAGGACCCTCGGTAAGTGTGTCTAGAATTTTATAATACGTTTTATAAAGTTTCATATTGAGACACGAATTTTGTGGCTTCGTGTCTTACTAGGCGTTATCCATAATTCCTTCTCAGTCACGAGATAATATTTTTTTAAAGAAGTGGCGCTAGTGGACCATTGGGCACCCCCTTAAGACAGGATGCATAGGAAACTATGAGTAAGTTTACCGATATTGATAGGAGCTTAGCAGGTGTAGGTTAACGTAAGGTGCAAACACCTGAACATGTCTGGCCATTTGAATTTGAGTAAGCTTAGGTAAATTATAAGTCAATGTCATCAGAACCACGATACGCGGCTATGCTATGTCAGGTCATAAAGCCAGCTGGTAACTTGTAAGCTGTATGTAGACACTTTTCCGAACAAAATGACCAAAATACGGCATTGTTTAATCAACGAACAAACTACACTTACTAATAACCCATGTTCGTATAGATTGCCCCAGAAGGACAGCAATGTTTTTTGAAGCCACGTTTTATTTACATATAACGTCAAACTAAAAGCATTTATTTCAAATAAACCAATTACAGGCACTTTTGAATATTCAGGGGTCGGTCAGTCGGAAACATGAAGGTTCCTATGGAGAAGAACGGGCAAGAAACTCCGCAGACACACTTTTAAATCAAAATATGGTTACAAAATGTATATCATTCATGTCGAAATTATACATGTGAGAACGCCGTAGAACGTAAAAGCATCCGTAACAGAAATAAAAAAGATCAATTCAAAAATTACATTAAAATAAGCCGTGGCAGCTAAGAGATAATGTCACAGATGATATCCAAAAACCGGCCAAGTGCGTGTTGGACTACGCATAATGAAGGTTTCCTTAAATGGGATGAATTTATCCCAAAAACAAACCTAACATTGTAGTAGAAAAACATGTTCTCCCATACATCGATCTGTAATAAAACCACTATATAAGAAAGATGACAGACAAAATCCTAAGAATTATAGACCTGTAGCGTTAATTCCAATTTTCTCAAAATTTTTTGAAAAAGTCATTTATAATAACCTGTATCCTTTTCTTGAAAAACATCAAATATTTGCGGAAGAACAGTACGGCTTTAGAAAATGCAAAAATATTAATATGGCAATATATAGCCTGGTAAATAAAGTGGTAACAAATATGGACAGACGGACACCGACGACTGCCTTGTTCATGGATATGACCAAGGCATTTGATTTTGTAGATTTTAATATACTTTTGTCTAAATTAGAAAAATATGGAGTAAGGGGCAACGTATTAAAATTAATTGAATCGTATTTAAAAAATAGGTATCAAGTAACGAGTACAACAAAGATTTGCCAAAAGACAAAATTAGAACTAACGTACCATTCAAAACCAAGAAAAACGAACTTTGGTGTACCTCAGGGTAGCGTCCTCGGCCCACCATTGTTCCTCGTATACATAAACGATATGCCAAGAGTTATTCAACATCCAATGACCTTGTTCGCTGATGATAGTACAATTATTTTCACAGCACAAAATAGGGATGCACAGTGTCATGAAATGGATATAAATCTAAATCTAAACAGGTTAATAACATGGTTAAATAATAACAATCTTAATGTAAATTTAGATAAAACTCATATTATGTCATTTAAACAAAGAATAAATCAAGATAAACTTAATATAAAATACGCTAACAAAACGATAGAAGAAACAAAGCACACAAAGTTCCTGGGACTCTATATAGACGAGAATATGAAATGGAGTAATCATATTGAACATTTAATAAAAAGACTAAATCAGTTCCAGTACGCTTTGCATAAACTCAGTAAAGTAGCAAGCCGCGAAATCGTACTGACTGCATATCATGCATACGTGTCTTCTACATTACGCTATGGCATAATATTCTGGGGAAATTCATCAGATAGGGAGCTAGTGTTTAAGGCACAAAAAAAGGGTTTGAGAGCTGTGTGCCAAATAAAAACTACTGACAGTTGTAGACCACACTTTATTGACCTAAGAATAATGACTTTTCCAGCCCTATACGCGTTTGAAGTAGCAATGTTCGTTAAAAAACACTTGTATTTATTTGAAGCCCTGACTAGTAAACGTCACCAGGACAAAATTCACGCTGTGCCTCATAAAACAGCATTATATGCAAAAAGTTTTCTGGGCATGGCTCCAAAAATTTATAATATGATACCCACGACTGTAAGACTTGAGAAGGATGTTAACAAGTTCAAGAGAATGTTAACAGACCTTATGGTTAAAAAAGCGTACTATTCCATTGGTGAATTCTTAACAGATAAGTTAAATAAATAATAATTAGATATGTCAAATGACCGAGTTATTTAAGCTTAATTCTATCTAAATGCAATTATATAATGTAATTTGAATGTTTATTTAGTATGTATTTTTAATTTCAATAATAATTTTAATATTACAATGCATGTTAAATTATAAATTGGTAAGTTCATTAATTATTTGGACATTGTTTATTCTGACATTACTTATAATTTGAATGTATATTATTGCACAGGGTATAACTATTCTGCCGAATTTATGACATTATATAACCGATTAATTGAATTTTATGAAATTGTCTAACTATTATTTTTAATTTTGCATGCCTGAATTGGTAAATGCAGTGGACTGCGCATTCACTTAACACCTGGAAATGCATATATGTACTGTGTTTTGCAATAAATATTTGAATTTGAATTTGAATTTGATATACGTCATGGTCAATTCTCCAACTGCAAATGTAAGTTTGTAATCGCAAAGATTTCTTTTTGTGTGATGAAACTACAAATTAACTATTTTCGGTCCTTGCTACCTGCCAAATTTCATGATTCTAGGTCAACGGGAAGTAGCCTTTAGAAGTAGGTTTTGATTTAATTGCGATTATTAAAATATGGCCGTATTTTTTTATTGCATTGATGTAGAAGCTTGTTTTTAGAGCTCCAAGGGACTATAGATCTCCGTATTTGATATTAATTTCAACTTGATACCTCCACGCGTTTCTGAGAAAAAGAGTCTTGACAGACTGACGGACGGACAACGAAGTGATCCTATAAGGGTTTCCGTTTTTTCTTATTGAGGTACGGAACCCTAAAAAGTGATAAAATGATTAAGCGTTCTACTTAGCGTTGTCGCGCGTCAAATGACTGCCATAATGACGTTCAATAACCGCTCCTATCTTCAGACAAAAATTCAGTAAACATCGTTACAGTGTCGTCAATTAGTCGGCAAGCCGTGGAAGCCATCACTAATTACTGGCTATCGCCGATGTGTAGCCGCGCCTTCACGTCAAACGCGTCACAGTAATTGATGGTACGCTTTCTAATTAAATTGCTTGTATTGAACTAGTATAGTTTATGAGTAAGTGGTTCCGTTAAAAGGACATGTAGGTAATATGTTGCTATTCCCTGCCTAAGCAAAATCAGCCTATAAAGTTCCCACTGCTGGGACACAGGCCTCGTCTCTGTGAGAGGGAGTGGACTGTAATCCACCACGCGGGCCCAGCGCAGGTTTGTGGATGTCACACGTCTTCGATTTTTTAGTTCTAGGACATGGCGGTTTCCTTCACCGTTTTGAGAGCAATGGTGATGAAATAATGTACACAAAGTAAAGTGCCTGCCTGCGTTCGAACCTACTACCGACAACTTGTAATTCCCTTCCTGTTTTCAAGAAACTAATTTTCAAGCACGCGGACCTAAGGACCAAAAATTTTATGAACAAAAAATTTATCTTTAGAACCTTTTCCATCGTTTTTTACATAAAAATAACATAATGCTATAGTGTCGTCAGCACCATAATTGCAAGTGCCTAAACGATAACATAAAATGTAAATAATAAATTATTTAAATGTAAAATTAACGACAGTCATAACTCATGGGCACCGCCTGTTATTCAACCATGCATCGATTAGGGTGCACCCTGAGATTATCAAACAGAGATAGCATAGTGTATATTAATCAACCAATGTTATGAAGAGGCCCGTTTCAACTATAGAACACACCTATTTTGATTTCATTTATTAGGTGAAAATCTGAAAATATAAAGAAAATAAGTGTTTAAAAAAAATATAACTAGAGAAAACAAACGACCGGTGGTCCACATTAGCCCTAGAGTTGCATTGCCTTTGCCCAGAAGTGGGATAATGCAGGCGCGTTGTGTTCCACGCGCACCTCAAAGAATGTCAGCACAACGGAAGGGGTCCGCTAGGACCGATGCCTGCCGGAGTCGCGGGAAAGTCCGAAAGGGATACCGTGGCCCCTGGCAACGTACATGCAACTGAAGGAACACGGGTTGGTTTTAGTCAGTAAGAGTCTGACACGCCCTGCCGCTCCGCCCAGAGCGGGAGAAGTTATTTGATAATTGCACACCCAAAAAAAAGGTCTTGTCATTACCTTTATTTGATATGTTTAAGTACCCATTAATTTACATAATGTTTATTTTATTACAATTTAAAACATCAAAGGAATATTTACATTATAATGTTCCTAAAATTGGCAAGCACGAAGCAGACAAATATTATTCTTCCTCCAAGTGTTACCAAATTGCCTCAAAGAGATGTCAGCACAACGGGGTAGGCTAGGAGCGATGCCTGCCGGGGTCGCGGGAAAGTCCGACATCCCTACCGTGGCCCCTGGCAACGTACAGAAAATTGAAGGAACACGGGTGGGTTTCGCTCCGCCCAGAGCGGGAGAAGTTATTTGATAATTTCCAACAAAAAAAAAAGTGTTACCAAATTAGATCCTGAGTTGTTACTTAAAATCTTAAGCCATAATTAATCAGGAATGCCATAATCTTTACAAAGATTATGAATAATAAGTTAAAATTCCCGATAGAAAATCCCGCATACAGTGAATGTTTAATGACATTTCGGAAACCTCACGCTACACTAGCGCCTCTAGCGGCGAATTCATACGCGATAACCCCCAGTGAATTGACAGAACTATATGACATTAATTTCAGGGGTAACATCGGGCGCACCTAACCTACCATTACCGACCAATCAAACCATTCTATCACTTTCAACAAACAAACATCAAGGTAAACCTTAACGACAATTCATTCGTGATGTCAGTAATTTAACTTTAGTCGATTGATTAGGGTGTAGCCTATGAATATCTAATAGATACGGGATAGTGTCTATTAATCAAACAATATTATTGAGAGCCCTTTTCGAAGAAATACTTACACTTTAGTAGTAGGTAGGCACAAACGTGTTTAGGTTCATATTACACTAGCTGCCCGCCCCGGCTTCGCTCGAGTAGCACTAAGTACTTATCTACGGCGTACCTACCTGCCTACCCTACCTACTCTACCTACCCTACCAAACCTAGCCTACCAAACCTACCCTACCAAACCTACCTACCCTACCCTACTAAAAAGTCCTATGTCCGTCTCCTGGTTCTAAGCTCCCCACCAATTTGCAGCCATATTGGTTCAGCCGTTCTTGAGTTATAAATGATGTAACCAACACGACTTTCTTTTATATATATAGATTAGTAGGAAATCGGAAAATTAGTGCTTAGTAATTAACTTTTCTATGGTAAAAAAAGTAATTAAACTTTTAGGTTACTTTAGAAACTAAGCTTAGAGCAAGAAATAGTAAGTTTAGGAATAGTTTTGCTACTACCTTCTTTATTATCTGAAATAAATGAACCTGTGATTATTTCCTATACTTTATTGTCACAATTAAAGAAAACGATTTGATAAAGCAATATGTCAGAAATTTCTGTCAGTAACTTAGAGCGCGCCTAACACGGCATTATAAGAAAGGGAAAAAAAGAAAGAAAATTTGTTTATTCTGCACAAATAAAGCTTCGTGCAGACCAGCGCGACGCTTAAAGCGACTGCACGAAGCTTAAAGCTTCGTACAGACAAGCGCGACGCGACAGCGCGGCGCGACACCGGCTATTGTTATACCGTGAAGTTTTCTTAGAAATTGTATTGTTCGTGTCGCGTCGCGCCGTCGTGTCGTGCTGGTCTGCCCGAGCCTTAAGACGCACATTTTAAAATAGTCATAAAATACATACACTAATACAAAGTAGTCAAATGCCTCGAATAAAAAATAAATATAAATAAAGGGAAATTAAAAGTTTTACGTACAATGTTGCCATTATCATTAAATCAAACCTTTCCTATCACTTTCGAAAAACAATAATCGGGGTAAACCTTAACGGCATTTTCTTCCTTAATGTCAGTCATTCAATTTCTTCGTGATGTCAGTAATTTAACTTCACCCTATCGATTAGGGCGTAGCCTATAATTATCTAATAGTAACTATTAATAAAGTCGACAACAGCGATGCGATCGTCAATTGTCACGGGGATTCGACCTTTTATGATTATTAGTCATTTGAATGTAAGTGAATTGTATGTCAATGGATGTGGTAATAGTTGTTGCTTAGTTTACTTTGAGGGTTGTTTTTTAACAGGGTGTAAATGGATAAATGGGTTAATGGGGTAGGTGAGCATACAGCTTTAAAAAAAAAAAAAACCATTCCTTAATATTTGGCACAAGACATGTAAGTAGGTAGGACCAAGGACCAAGATTACAAAGCTTTAGAGATTTTTATTTTTGGGTCACGTACCTCATCGCTAAAATTACATACATAGGTACTTAAATAACATCACATATGGAATCCATGAAGGGTTAGGCAGAGGTGTACCAAAAACTACACCCACATTTCGCCAGTTATGTTTAAGTCCCATGCAATAGGGGGCGAGCCTATCGCCATCAACCGGGCACAAATCCAGACTCCGGGCTGCTACAGAGAAATTCCTGATGGAAAAACTAAAACTGATCATTTTTAAACCCTGAGAAAATCATCAGGCATACCTAAAACAGGTACGTTTAATGAGTTCTTAAGTTTATTTATAATCATTAAATACACTTCCCCAGGGCTCTCAATCAATACTAGCTAAAGTCTAACTGCCAAAGTAGTGCCATTAAAATCAATAAATTTATTGAGAGCTATCCAGACACTGATAATATTAATCTATTAAAAACAAAACTCTTATCATTTTCGATTGTAAATTGTATATCTTTAAGTCTTATTCTTATATGTAACTTTTTCTTTCTGTTTCATTTAGCATATAAACGATTTGGTGTTCGTACGTATTAAAAAAAAAACAGGTAAATATACATTAATAATAAATTCAATATCCTCAATCATACTCGATGACAACGTCAAGAGACTCCCCCAACAGAACGTGTATCGAATTATTTAAACATATTTCCCTGGACGCAATGTTACTGTGTAGTATTACTTACAAGGGTGGGCAGAATTAAATACTCTAGATGAGGGATAAGTATAGGGCTGACAACAACATAAGGCATGCTCTTAGGTAGCCCGCGAAATCCAAATTTTCATTCAATATTTGCAAACTGCAGCCGTTATAGGTCGTAAGTTGATTTTAATTTGATTTGTGACGATTATAAATTTTAAATATAATATTAACTGAATAATAATCATCCTACCACCCCCACCCGTCATCGGCGTGATGTTATGTTATTTAATCATTTAAATCACGAAAACGGCTCTAACGATTTCGATGAAAGTTGCAATATAGGGGTTTATGGGGACGAAAAACCGATGTAGCTAGGTCTCATATCTGGGAAAATTCGTTTTCTCCGTAATGTACTATTCTATACGATTAAATGAGAAGTCTCTATTATCATCCGAGCAGAGCTCGGTCGACCAGGTAGGTACTGTTAATATGTATGTATTGTAATAGGAATTATACAGGTAATGACTACTTCATGAAATTTGACGTTTTATTTTCGATTCCTGATAGAATTGTGCATGCAATCGTTTTTAATCTTTCTGTTATTACTCTGTCAACATATTTCATATGAAGTAAAGCCTTAAACAGGTCCTGTAGTTTCTGCATACCTCTATGAAAAGAAAAAATAAGTTTATGTATGTACGTAAAGCTGCAAAGCTTTCACAAAACTACCATCCATATCACAGAAATATAGGGCGTAACAATTCCTTCCGTAGAACAGTCATAGATATAAATTGTGTGTAAGAAACCGATATTTCCTCATAAGCTATGGAGGAGGTCACATCTAGATAAATAACATATGTCCAGCCGCCCTCTGTGGTGCCCCCTAGTGGCCGGCGGTGGCTAATCAAATATCTTTTCCTGCTCCCGAGTAGGTGACAATACGCGACACGAAGGGATGCTTGTCAAAGTTCTATGCATTATTTTTATATTGAACATACTCAAAAGGTTTGAGTGTCTTGTTGTGAGGATACTATTTAAATCCAACAACATAGCTTAACCTCACGGAGTAAAAAAAAAATTAAAAAAAAGGTAAAGCTCGGACTGATCATTTACAACATGACCAGTAAAACAGCTTGATTTGACCACAATGGTACTATTATACAAGATATTTTTTTTTATATCCCATAAGTCTAGGGGTCTAGGGTATGAATCAGACCATATCAAAGAATCAACTGGCAAGTTCTTTTTTTTTTTCATTCTAGATAATTCGAAAAGTCACGATTATTTATGTAACAAACCCTTAGCTGAAAAATTAAAAACATTTAATTCAGACTATTTTTGTTCACAAAAAGAAAATATGACAACGTCACATTTTCTTAGCTTTAGCTTAGTTTGAATGAAAATTATTTACTCGTACTTATCAATGAAACTTAGATAGATACACACCGAGAGTCTATTGGTAAGATAAATAAAAAAAAAAAAAAAAAAAAAAAAAATATATATATGCTAGTTGATTCTTTGACATGGTCTCATTAATATCCTAGAGTTAAGGGATATAAAAAAGACCTTGTATATAATATCTATTTACTGTTATAAATGAACTAAATCTACCTCGTATCAGGATACCGACAAGCTGCTTAATATTAGGTAGGCAGAGTAAAACTACTGTGTTCAGAAAGAAAAAAGTCCTAAATTAAAGATTGAGTGCCACTGTCTGGCGTCTGTACGAGGAGCGAATGGCAAATGATTAATAAGGCTAATACCATTAGTGGTACGGACGACACATTCGATTACTATTGGTAACACTACGTAGGTATTATGGCGGAAAATAACAATGTAATTGTTGCAAAGATGTTCGCACTGGATATTATGCGTTTTGGACGGCTAGACAAAAGGACCATAGATGAGAACCTCGCGTCTTCGTTAGCTACTAAATGCTCTCATTATCTGTCCAATATTTGTTAGGCTATAGAAACATCATATCCCGTACCCTTATCCCAATTTGTTTTATCTTTCACATAGTCCATCTATCGTTTCTTTGGCCCTCCCCCACTCTTATAGCCACATTATATACATAATATCCACATTCATACTCAAAAGTTACCTCGCGACATTTTCCTAACTCCTCTGCATTACATGACAATCGATTTTCTTTTCTTTTTCGAATCGATTTTTCAGTCACCGGTGCCACTTTCAGACTTCCCATTTCTTATTATATCAGACTATTGAATATATTGCCAATAAAAATATGTCAGAATATAATAATTATATCACGTTACCTAATAAATAACAGAATATAATATGGTCTTTTGAATAAAATATCGTTTCTAATAAAACCTAATTAGACTAAGGCACACAATAAACAACTACAGCCAAACAACACCAAGTAAATATTGAACCCATGATAAATGACAGAACAATGAATGGAAAGTATCACCCGGGACCATATATTACGTGATCTTCGTCTTACAGCCTGTCGGGGACACAATTACTCAAAACTAAAGCCGTGTCACCGATATAATGGACAATGGACACGCGATGCAGGAAATAACCTGAGATGACAGAAGTGGTAACTATTGTACATATACAATTGTTGATGAAAATAACAATACTGAAAAGGAAATATGTAGTTGCATTTTAAGTTTCAGTACATTCTAAATAAATGATATTTTTCATTACTGGAATAGGTCTATGCGTGAGTAAAAAGCAATAGATTGAGTTGGATGATTGAATAGAAAAAATACACATCTAAGGACCAGTATTTTTAGGAAAGATAATTTTGATTTCTCAGTAACCTACCCTGTATTTGTAACAAACTAAACACAACCTTAAGCTATAAGGAATGTTCAATATTAGAAATAAGATAAACAATTCCAAGCTATCAATTACAAGGCCAATTTACTACTTTAGATGCCAGCATTTCCCTTCACGACATTCTTTTCTCCCAAGATCGACACGAAATACACCCTCTAATTCCTGAGAAAAATTCCACTTTCCTATTTACAGACAAACAAGGGACAGTCGACTGTATAATCATTTATCTCGAGTTTAATAAAAGGAAGATTATTTAGTGCTGTGGACGAGGCAACGCTAATGTCACATGATTTAATCCCATTTCATTGGGAACTCTGCCAGGGATAGCTATCGGGGTGAGGATAGTAAAGACTGAATAGGTGTTTTTTGTGTAGGAAAGTTACTAAATATTTTTTGGGATGAACTGGTTTGAGGGGAATCGGGAATAAGGGCTGACTAGCCCCAACTATTAGAGCTATTAAACCGAATATGAGTAACTCGCGAAAGGTGTTGCTGTTGATGGCATAATCATAGCATCATAGGTATGAATAAAGTTATTTATTGTAAAAATAATGAAGAAAAACAATTCATATTTCTAAATTAATAGCCGGTCAGTCCCCTAGTATGTGTTGACAATAATCTCAAGATGACCACTAAACCAAGACTCGGACACAACAATAGAAAACCGAACACAATTGAACGCGTGGCAATATTTCCGCTAAACCCCATTATATTAGTAGATTAAAGGCCACTTTACTCAATATTCCATAAAATATTGCCTCATAAATAGACGGGAAGCTGCAAAGACGTGATCAGACCAGGGGTCGGAGAGTGTAATCCCGTTAAAAATTGCCAAACAGAAAACAAACTGACAATGGCGGGTGGTTATACATCAAGTGCCTTAAAAAGAAGGACGAAAAAAAAGGAATTCGTCCGAAAGTAAACGGTAGATGACGTCCGAAGACAGATTCCGGGCGGTTCAGGACGACAGATACGAATGAAATCGGATGGGTGTAATAGAGACTGGCACGGTCAGGCTAAATGACCGACATCCGGCCGTAGACAAAAGCGAATCCGCCGTAATAAAGCAGGATTGATGAAAAAGCGCTAAGCCACGCCGATATAACGGCAAGACGTAAGATATAGGAGATAAGCGGAGACTTACACTTCATTGGGGCAAGTTCTGGTCGAGGTAAGCGCAAAATTACAGTTTAAATAAAGAATTTTCTTAACATGAAATACAGCCGATTAACAAAAAAATTTAAGAGTCAAAAATTGGACTGTGCAGTTCAAATTATAATTGAAACGCTGTAAAATTATCATCTTTACAACGTTGTAGGCTTTAAAACTACTTTCTGAATCCCAACATCACAGTTTACGACCACCAAATCTTCATAGAAACATGTCTTCCAATTCAACGAACAAGATATTCGCCAATGTTTGCACCAAACAATGAGACTTCACTCTGGGCAGCTTTAACACAAAGCTATTGCTATTACAGAGATCGCGAAGAGCGGACCATCGAACACTGCCAAGCTTTACCGGACTCACTTTACCGGGATTTCGGATATGACGTAAAGCACTCACTTAGATCTCCCTCCACCCCCTGACCGAGTTTTTCTCCTTCTATTTATTAGCTTAGGATACATTTGAGGATGAAAGGAGATTCGGCGGGATTATTTTTCGGCAATGCAATATGAGGGTTTGTGATGTCGTTAATTATGGTGCGCTATTATTGGTGGATAGTTTTTCGTCTCCAAGATGTTTTGTTTCGGTTTGAAAAGCAGTTTTTGTGAGAAAAGTGGGCGTTCGGTATTTGAACGTTGAAACTAGTCGATTTAATTGCCACAGCCTATTTTTTGGACAGCAAGAATTTTAAATAAAACATAATAATGGAAACACTAATTCGATAAATTAATAAATATTCGCGTACTTTCACTGCTACATGGACACGACAACAAAGAACCTTACCTCTAGAAACAGAACTTAGTACTGTAAGTTGAGACTCACTTTTGAGCTACGACATCCGCCCATCCGAAGAAAGCCCATATTTTCAAAGCCCCACAGATTTGTCTTTGACCGAGTGAAATGCTTCACAAAGATATCCAGACATAATGAGAGCAAAACAAACACGTCACCCAACCATATCGTAATTTATTAACAACACAAAAAGCGGAATGGCTACAATATTTACAGTTGACCCGAAATTACTGTTTCTTAACTCACAACCTTTGTTGTAAAATGAAACAGAATAGAGAACATACCCTGAAGGGACACCTGCCAACCATAGGGTCACAGTAACATATATTAATAACGCGTTAATTTATTAACAAGCACTGTTTATCCAGGGATTAACTGAGAATAGTTTTAGTTGGACAACAAAGGGCTGAAAGGGTTCAAAGCGAATTTCTTGCCAACATATTTACCTAAGGTGTAGGTGATAGTAATTTTACGCGCGAGAGGTCCGAGCTTCGGACGATGGCAAACACGCTCCCCGGGACATGCCTAAAATTTTCACGTACATTATAGAACAAAATGTTTCAGAATCAAAATCCGTTTGTTTGTTTGATGCTGTAAACGGTACATGTGATTGTTAATGAAAACTAACAAGTCTCACAATCAAATACACGTTACTCATGTTAAATTCAAATGTTTGTTCGTGCGAAATGAGATTTTGTTACAACTTTTGTACGGTTTGCTAAACTGAAATCAGACGGTGTTTATTTGTTAACGTGTGGAACAATGAAACTAACTATGTTTTAGAAACGTTGTTGTGGATAGTATTTTGGGTTTTGATTTTGATAGATTCAATGTTGTTTAACAGATTGCTGTTTTAGTCGACCTTTATTTTCGTCAACCATATGTTAAGCAACGGTTAGCCTCTCATTAAGTTCGTTTTAATATTTCCAGACGTTTGTTATATCAAAATTGAGTTCTCATAACTACCAGACTATCAAAGCAGGCAAAACTATCTACAAATCACAAAGCTGAATCGTTAACTTTGTTACATTCAACATTTTCACTACTTGATGTTTTATTTGTGAAGTCTCTAGTTAGTGCTTACTTCTCAGAAAAAAGTCTGGGGGTATCGCAAAAAAGCTATCGCGCAGCCAGGACAAAGAGCCGGTTCACTAACATAATTAAAATCTCCCGATTCCAACTCCGACCGTCGCTAGCAATTCCCTACTTTTTAATTATGGAGAAATATCCAAGGATAACATGGTGCTTCGTTTATTCACAGAGAGTGGGTAGGTACATATCCCCGGGACAAGTCGAGGTGTAGCCAAAGAAAACACTGGCAGTATGCATTTCGTTTTTTATCGTTATGGAAAATAATTTTTTTTGTTTGAGAAATTCTCAAATTGAAAGCAAATAAACAATGCTTATATAATGAAAATTCGGTATTACAAACGGGTATTTTGGTAATTTCATTATATATTATACGAAAAATATAACACTATTGCTGGTAACAATAGAAGGGGACCCGCAACATAACGTATACATGAGCAACAATGAGCATTATAAAGTCAAAAAGACCAATAATAACATATAAGAAGCAGAATTTAGCGCATTCAATCCCAAAACACGGAACCAACTAATTATTAACGCCAGTGAAAAACCACGGGTCACTTTCGATACGGACAAGTCAAACATCCACCCACTTCTCCTGAAGCCGAAACCTTACAGATTAATTTACCATTCACATTAATTAATACTACTTGTAACAATAGTTTTATTTGCACCGTCCGCCCGTGTGCACCGACAAAGAGTTTTCCCAGTATTATTTTCTATACAATCGTTGTTGGACGAGTTTAATTTGGTACGAAATCCCCGTCGGGGTGGGTAGTTGTTAAATAGTGCACAATAGATGTGGCTGGTGGTTCATTAATGATGCATCGCTTCGGTTCGGACCTTCGAAGGACCTTTTGTGGATGGCTTAGGTTCGACGCATCGGGCGTGAGAGGTGGTGTTACGTCATAAAAGTTTTAGAGTGATTTGAAATTCATCGGGTTTTGAATAGTTAGTGTGAATTATTGGCCGATGGTTGCCAATGTTAAGGATTTCTTAATGGAAATGTTTCATTTATCGACCCCGATTTGCGGAATTTTATAGAGGAAATGTAAATTGATATGAACTGACTGAACTAAGAATAAGTTTTACTCCTACTTTTAATTATTTAAATTGCAACTTAGAGATTTTTATTTATTTTTTAAAGATTTGTATTGAAAAGCTAATCTAAATACGGAACATGTACTTACATTGGATATTTACCCTTAAGGTCACAGTACACTATATTAACTTAGTTAGTAAGGGAGTACGACAATGATGTAAAAGAGCGGAGCCTTCTAATACAGGCATTGTTTGTCTAAAAGGAGGCTCCAATCACGATTAAAATGTAACTTTCTATTTACACAATAAATTAGGTATTTGTACTTATTTGTATTTGATATAATGGACGCGTGAAATATAGTTTTTCAGAATATAGGTAAGATTAATAAAATCGGGATACAAAATCAACCAATTTTGAAAGCAGATTTAAAAGTGTCCCCATTCATTCGAAATTATGTCTTACCACCTATTAGCATGGCTGCCGAAATCATTATCCGAGAAAAAACTCGCCCCGTCAGGGAGAAATAGAGAAAGAATCAGATTTCCGAGTGGAAACCCTTCAGTTTCCTGTGAAGTGGCATGATAATTATCCTTTAATGATCCGTTCGGAGTCACCATTGGTGAGGCCCGGTATTAATATTCCATGCATTTGGTGCTGGTACAGACTTTGTAATGATCATGTTGACAAAGTTGAAAGTTCAAAGTTTTTTTTTACGGTTTGATAATTCTTCTATTCTAAGAAAGTAGGTAAACAAGTAATTATCAATGTAAAATTAAATTTTTAAGGTTGTATTTTTTTGTTTGTCATATGGCTGATACTAACCTGGATATAGTCAAGGAATATACGCGATAATAATGCCCCTAATAACTTTGGAAACCATTCGAAACGAGCAATCTTGTATATGTACATAATACACATTTGAAACTTATTTAGTAAAGTTGAAATCGAGACCAAGTACTATAGTTACGATTCTTCTATTCACGTTGTTTAGGACCTCGAAGGACCAGACTAACAGAAAGTGCCTGGTGAAACAGATCCTATAATCTTACTTAACATTATAAATGCGAGTATGTGTTGCCGATAGGATGGTTTATCCTTATTTCAGGCAGCATCAGATCGATGTGTTTGTTCAGATAGATATAGTTTTTAGACCGAAGAGTGACAGGCTACTTTATTCCGAAAAAAATTACGGTTCCTATGGGATAGACCACGGAAGCGAAGCCGCGGGTAAAAGCTAGTCTAAAGTAATTCCTACCTAACTACAAATCCTGCCGATCCTGTCAACAAGTCTGTACATAGCCCGCGGAAGTGCGCTTTCAAGTCGATTGTTTCACGAGATTTTAATAACGGTGCAACGCAAAGAACAAGTCGGGAAGCCATTGTTGACTTCAAGATGGTCGGGCTCTCGTCAAACCCGACGCCACTTCGCTCCTCCCAGTTTGATTTTATTAGGTTCATAATAATTCGGTAGGGCCTACAATTCATTCGATATTCGATTGACGAGAATAACATCTTAAATGGGTAAAGCGGACCAGATACTATCAGTAATAATATCATCAATATTACTGTCATTTCTCCCAATATTGACGTCAAAATATTAAAATATTTAGATGACATCATCACTCCACCCACACTGTCAGTAGTAATGACATTACTTGAATGTAATGTCATTATTACTGATAGTGTCTGGTCCGCTAAAGAATGGGAGCGCTGAAAATGTACAAGAATTTGCAGCCGGTAACTTGTATGAAAACGTTGGAATAGATTAAAAAAACTAAAAAGTTATCAAACCATATATGAGCATCGTTATAATTCCAACACATTTCAATTCTCAAGTAATCAGCCTCTTAGCATAACACTGTGAACGCTTGGCCGACGCAGTAGGTTACAACCAAAGTCACCCCATACACCAACAAAGACATTCCAAAACTTACTACAATGTCTATAAACTGAAGTTTCTTTTGATGAGATGCATAATCCCTGGAATGTGGCCTCTGTACGAGCGAGGGTCGAATCAATGAAGGTGGCCATAACTCACATAGTTCCCCAACTATCATAACAAGACCCTGCGAACTATTCGGACTCTTTGTCTTTAACCTCGATGCTCCTTTAGTGCCAATAAATAATGTCATTACCTGTTCATGAGATGCTGTGAACCATATTCGGGAACAATAAGAAGATTTGGGACGCTATTATATGCATATAAACAGAGCGAGACATCGGTCGCGGTTTATTAAGGGATCCTTATGATTCTGGAACGGGTTAGGGCGTAAAATTAATGAATGGGTCCTCCCATATCTTCAAGTTAGATGACCTTCAAGGCCTTTAGAGAATAAACTAGTGTGCTATAAGCGTAGAAGTGCATATCGTAAAGTGTTCATGACTTTATAACTGTCGGAATAACATTCAATTGAAAAGCGATATTTTAGGTGTTTGAGAATGATGGTTAATGATGCTGGGACACAGGCCTCCTCTCTGTGAGGGGAGTAGGCCTTTATCCACGTGGGCCCAGTGCGGGCTGGTATATGTCACATGTCTTCGAATTTATGTATCTAGGACATGCCGCTTTCCTTACGATGTTTTCTTTCAACGTGTTGAGAGCAGTGGTGATGAAATAATTTACTCAAAGCGGCTGACGACCTACAACTCATAAGTCGCGGCTGTTACCACTGGGCCACCACTGCTCATATTTTACATGACACATCATATTTTACACAAACATTAGCCACAGGTCATGCAAGAGGTGCGACACAATATTCACATTTGTAGTAACTATTATTTTCATCACATACAGTAAATTCATTAAGTCTCCGAAAACGATAAGAAATCCTGCAGCTCTTTAAGCATCTGCAACAAAATGAATCATTGCAAAAAATAAAGTTTATGTAGTAAAAATTCTCAATCGTATCCAGATTTTTTCCCTCCAACCGTAGGCAGCGGGGGCAATTACCAACATCTCGGACACAACGGTGCAGACGTACTCGACTCACAATGGTCTCCACTAGACTCTCGCTGTAACGAATCCACTACTGCGTACTATCAACCAGTCCCTCGCGAAACTGGAGCGGGATTGTTTGTGTGACACTCCTACCACAAAATAGATGGATACAGAGGGCCAACTCCAGACAATGAGCGACAGTAAGCGCACGCACACATAGATGCGTACGTACATCGATCTTAAGCTAAAACAGCCGCGCGAGTGCGCTTGCACTCGCTGTTTTTAGATGCGCGTCTATGTCTACGTGGATTTTCGCTCTTTGTATGCAGTCTAACTTCTGTTCATTTCTATTTTGTGGTCCTACACTACCAGTTAATGATGTATGGAGGTTCATTACACGGCCGGTTTTGTTTCGCACGCTTTTAGAATTTTTGAAAGATTATCTTACTGATGATAGTTGCTGTTTGTTGTGATTATAATATTCCTTTTCTCGTTGATAATTGTGTGCCTAACGATGTTCGTGACGATACATACTTATGAAATAAGAATCGAATAATAGTTATACTTCGTTAAAGAAGCACACATTAAGACCACCGATAACTTTAAAGTAAGATCGTATAGAAAAGCACCTCAAATTATATTGATAATAGTGTACCCATTGCCGATTAATCAGTCCATGTCGTGACAATATTCCCTCCAATAATTCACAAACATCAAACCCATATTGTATGAACAAGGCGACAACTACACAAAGCCTTTATTGGCCCGTATCCCGCACAATCCATCACAACCGTTGTTTCCCCCGTCCAAGGGTCTCTTGTACCCTGATCATTATTTAAAATATAGATGAGTGTTTTCTTTCCGATAATCGAGACCAGGATTGAGGGTTGAACACAATAGGCAAGGTCCTTTTAAAAGCGTCGCCTATAGCGGTTGTCGGGGGCCTAAAGGACCGAGTCGCGCTTATTTGTATTAGTAAATTGAAGGTACACTGTCCACTCTATTGAGAGCCCCGTCGTTGCATTCTTCGTCTCCCTTTTGCTTTATTTTCGGGGTACAGCGAATAGTTGGAATATTTATTTCAGTTTTAAAGTATCCACTGAATTTAGTTTTGGGTGTATTCGTTAAACTTTCTGTATATCTTCCATTATAAGTAAATTCTCAAAATACATTGTAAGTATGCCTATAAGGATCAATTTTTATATCGAGTCCCTTCTCTTCAAATAATTAGCGGCTCACAGAGACTTCCTGTTACGCAATCAACAATATGCAGTTATTACTGCAAGAAATTTCACCCCCAGTCTCACTTTTTTTCCTTTTCAATAGCCCTGGAACCATCAAAGTTCGTCCAACTCACACCTGACCGGTTTTATATATTTCAAAAGTGGAATGGGACGCGGGGGGATCAATTAAGGTGGTCTTTGTGAACATTATATCGACGCGCATTGAAAAGAGTTGTGATTTTCTTTGATAGCACGCAGACGTGGTTTGCCGAGTGAAAAATCAAAGGACCTGCTATGGTGATGCATGAAGGGATTTATTAAGATTTAATGTCGGCAACGACACTCCGAGGCGGGAAAAGAACGAGTTTCAAGTGCTCACCGCGATGTACGTTTTACATGACGCCATTTTAGATTTGTTCGTGTAAATGTGGAGTGGTAAGGTGAACGCGCTGCTACGCTCAACTGTGCTGGATTTAAAATAAATATTTATAGTTTGTGTGGCGTAATTAAATGCTGGGATCAATTTGTTTAGAAGCTTTAAGGTCTGAGTATTTCTTAAAGTTTTGTCGTTTATGAGTTCTGTAAGGATTCTAGTAGATCTTTTGAACGCAACGTGAACTTGAGTTTGCTGTAATAATATAGCGAATGATGCCTGGTCAAACTTATGCTACTTGACTAAAACCTTCGCAGTCACGTCACCATTTTCTTATTTCTGAATACTTACTTCCTGAATTCTGATAGAAAGTATTGAACAATATTAAATCAATCTTTTAGGCCTCCAAATCGTATTCCATTCACATTTACTGTTCTTTTATCCTGGTCCTCTGATCCGCCCAGCGTCTTTTCTCAATGGGGCTCGATGGAGCGACCACAAACACTATCTACGATCATCGGCTTAACATGCTGAGTTAATGAACACCCGTGGGCTTACATATTCACACTAACCATGTACGGACATAGAGAAGGGTGGTAAGTGGGTAGGGGGAGGCAGGAGGCGAGCCGTCTTAGAGAGCCTTGAGACACTCACACGGGCGTGCACCGTTTTAAAGTTTTATTAGTAATTAATATGTGAGATAGAGATCTAGTGAAGAAAGGAGAATAAATTGTGTGCCTGGCTCTTTGGTCTTTTAAGTTTTGTCTAGTACCAGTAGAACCTATATTAATTTAAAATACTTACTATAACTTTTTTTAATAGGTTCCGGAAATACAATCCTATTTTTAACAGGATATTGTCCAAGAGATAACAATGTGGCTTTCGGACCAACCAAGTCAGCAATGAAAAGCTTTTCAATATTCAAACTCAAACTAAACCCTTTAAAAAGTATACAAAGCCATAACACTAACTGCTTAACAAAATAAACTATAACTGTTAGCATAGTTTCGGCTTGCCAAAGCTAATTGTATCATGCTCTTACATCCCGAAGACTTCGCTACCGCTTTGACCTCAGCTTATCGCCGAAGTTTCCCTAACCGAAACCCCTAAATATCGCTGGCTGTACAAATTAATCCAACTATTGGCACATCAGACAATACACATGAGATACAACTAATAACTTGTGACGTCAGCAATGTGCAGTTAATTCCAGAATGTTCGTTAGTAAAGGGCCCCAAGATATATCGTCTCAATGGGACTTGTTTATCTTCTGGTGGGTTATTAAGACCATTGTGTCGATATTTCGATGGTTTAAGTGAAAGTTATATGGTTATAAGTATATGGTAGGTATTGCTTATCTAGAGGGGAGGATATGATTTTATTAACTTTGTGTATGAAATCTGGCGTTGGTAATTAAATATTGCCCTTTCGATTTGTATTACTACGTATATGTCCAGCTTTTAAAATTTCTTTGAACACGTCGTAGTTTTAGTATGATTAACCAGTTTGTTCAAATGTTAAGTAGGTAGGTACCTACTTTAAAATAAAACGAAAAATAATTTTATTATTCTAAAACGTGCCTGAGAAGACCATTGGCCAGAGAACTACTTTCTTTAAAACCATTCGCCACCTAGTGATAATTATAAAAACAAGGGATGTTCTAATATTATTATTTATATTTTATACCTATCAACGGATCCTAATCGCAAATGCCAATTACTTTACAAATGTTAAACCGTTTATATATACCCAAAAAACCGTTTACAGATTCACGAAAAACTCCGCTACAAGTTTCCATTTTCTTAGTCCAATATCTTCTATTATCACAGGCCACTAAACAAAGTTTACTATTCTACCCTTCTATTGTACCCTCGATAAATCAGCCACCCAACACCACACAGGCCACACACTATCGAGACATTATTAATTAAAATCCTTGCAAGAACACACCTGTCCCAGGATACCTCCTTGGGGTACCCCGTAGCAATCGGTTTAGACAAAGAACCGATGTGCCTTGGGCCGGTAACTTGAGGGTAATCCGTACAGGACTATCGATAGGTACTGTATGTTTAATAGATTCTGAGATGTTAAGTTTGATTAGTTTTAGGATAGTAAGGTTTTAGTTTAGTTTGGAGAAGTTTGGTTGGTTCAATTAAATGCTACACTCAAAAACCTTTTTTCAGTTTAGGAGTAAGTGTTAGTATATTTGGAGTTTTATATTACGCACATGGCACATGATCATAAGTTACAAAACGGTTTTTGTTCTAATTATTATTTGGGGTAATTGCAAAGTCAATTTGTAAAAGGAATGAGTGAACGTCAATATGAACATTTAGGTCTCCTTAAAACTATACTGTACATTTCGTTATGTTACAAAACAAAAGAAAACGATTCAATCTTTCCCTAGAATCGACTGAAGCCTACGATACCTAAACGTAAACAGATGCAAAAATCAACACAAACCATTAATTACAAACCAATTCTTGGTACACAATAAATAAGGCCACAATCGGAACAAATGGACAGGCGGCAAATTAAACCCACGCTGTTCAATCCACATACATTAGGCACATCGATCTAACACGTCTAAACAAAGGCCGTGGCGAAATGCTTCCGAACACGCGATTGTCTTAAGTTCACCTCCCAAATCTTTACTTTTATCCTTTATGTGAATTTAAACCTTGATGTTGAGTCTTTAAGTTTAGAATCGGTTGGAACTGTGTTAAGAACTTACGGGACGGTGTTGTTATACCGAAGTGTAAGGCAAATGATAATGTTATTGCAAAAAGATGGACTCATAAGGATAGTGTTTTACAATTATAAACACATTTAAATAGAAAGAAGACAGAATGAAGAGAGTACTTCGATGGAAACTATGCTCATCATCAGAAAACATAATTTGAAGCTAGTACTTAAAGTGAGAGTTCATAAATTATAGATCTATTCATTAAAACTAATAATATAATTTCGCTAAAAGATATAGGGATGGTGGCAAATCCGGATATGAAAATAAATCCTTTATGGGCAATAGTTTCTTTCCAAGTTGCAAATCGGTGTGAAACGCGGCCATCCTTAATGCGGCCCGACCAAAAACAAAACAATCCGATGCTCACCTCCTCGCGTCCGGTTCCGTACAGTAAATTTACATTCCCCACCATCCATCCCCGAAGTCCATCCGGGTTGGTAATAAAACGATCTTAAGGTACGGAGGAAAATATCTTAGAGTGTAGGCTGCAAGTTGTAGACGTTCGGCGCTATAACCTTTTTCATATAACTTGAAGATTGGACCGAAGAAATGTGAAACCAGGTGCCATCGACACGGTACAAAAAGATTTATTTGATTAATTGGGAAGTAGCTTTAGGTCGTTATAATAGAGTATCAATTTGTTTAAAGGCAATCTCTTCAAAATTATTTCGATAAGATACGATTTTATCAGCACCATAGCTGAGTTTCTAGAAACTTCAACTAACATGCTAACATTGGGAGGCAGAAAACAATATTTGTTAGAGGATATGAACAGATTAAAAAAAGAGGCAAATAGATACAGGAATACATTAAAGCTTCGTGCAGACCAGCGCGACGCGACACCGGTTATTGTTATACCGTCAAGTTTTCTTAGAAATTGTATTGTTCGTGTCGCGACGGGGCGTCGCGTCGCGCTGGCCTGTACGAGCTTTAAATTATGATTTAGAATTAAGTAACGTTTACATCCAACAAAAATAAAACTTCATAGTTACTACAATATCCAAACACTTCATATTTACTATACCAATGATCTTACAAATTTAATTAATGTTAATACTACACCTACCTTCATAGCTGCGTTGATAATTCGTTTATCTATAATTTGCATGCCAATTTTTTTGTCAATCTATTGTGAAACCAAATATTTGCTTTGAAAATTGTAGCAGATTACCTTCGGTTTTATTATTATTTTAGTCTCTCTTTATTTGTCACAGAACCTAAGATTTCCCTCGCTTATTCTCAAGACTTGAGCCTGTATCTCGATTGCCACACGGGCCTCCGGAGCCTCCAGATATACGCCGAAGGGTACCACTCTTCGTCCGTGTGTTTACAGGCTGATGCTATCGCGTAATTGTGACAATATTTGCTTTACACATTTATGTATGGAAGGCGGGTCAAGTTAATTGTTCGACCCAGGTGTAGTGCCCCCGAAATTACCTATTGAGTAACTGATTAAATCGAAGGTCTAAGTGGGTCACTTAAGTTGGTTTTAATTAAAATGTTACACGACCCAGTTTAGGTCAACGCGTGATGTTCCCGATGCTTCTATTGGCTGGATAAAGAAACACGTGATTATAAGCTTTCCTTTAGTCACATTTTTGAGAAACCAACAAACAGGTCTCTACCTCTTGAAATATTTATAATAGAAATAATACTTTTCTAAGTTTTACGCGTAACAGAAGCCGGAGAACAATTACTAAGCGTCATTCTTTTGTTCCTTGTTTCACGCAAATAAAGTAAAAAATGATACAGGAAAAGGGCGTCATAATGCTATTCAACACCATTCCATAATTGACATTTTTCCGCATAACAATTATTCTCATAACCTCCAGCAAAAATCCAGATTCTATCTAGAGACCACCCCGTAACTTAACATTCGCAGCGATTTAGGACCGTCTTGGCCCGAAACGGCGAAGGTGAAAAGTACACCTAAGTTCAGATTAACAATCGGACAGGGCAAAGGGCTACTCGGACCGAAGGACCGGATCCAAAACAATAAATCCGGCTAGAAAGACCATGGCAGTTAAAAGCTATGTGTGTGTAGGGGCATTAATGTATCTACAGTATTATATGAAGTGAAGTGACACTTTCTGAAGCGTTTTATTTTTTGGATTTTGGGCGGAAATGGCTGATTATTTTCTTTTTTTTACAGATTTATGTCAAATATGCCAAAAACTACTAAAAACCAAAAACTACTTTTGTTTTCATAAATATTTTTCCCATCATCAACCTCGACGAGTCTGAATAGTTACAATGTTTCTTGAACATTCATACCCACAGCTATATTTCTCTTCCCAAATGGACCTTATCCAGCTTCCACTAAATCTCGGGCACTCTGGTCACTATAAATCGGCCAATGAGATGTAGTGATTTAATCGGAAACCTCAGGGTCCCTCAGGAAGCCCATTAAATCGTATGGTCAGAGGATAATTAATTCCGTGGTAACGTTTCAAGTGAGATTAATGGCGGTCGGATCGAAAGCTCTTTTCAATGGCCGTTCGTAACATGTTCATTGTTTTGTTTAGCTATTCATCAATTTGGTTAATTGATTTTCTTAGGTGTTTCAGAGTTTAATTGTTTAGAATAGAACAGAATGTAGTTTTATTTGCCTATACCGTAGAAAATTTAAATAGGTTATCAAAAGATTTTATTATTATAATTGGGACTGAATCTGACTATTAGACAATTACGAAGATTAAAGATTTGTAGCCAAAGTACTCTTAAAAAAAAAGAATGTTCTCTTCATTCTATCTTTCTTCTGACGCGCGTGTACGTAATTTATGTAAAAAGGTGGACACGCAAAAAGAGTAAAATGTTCTAAGAATTTCCACCCGTACCGATCTGCGGCTTCGCCCACGTAGAGGTCGGACATTATACCATGGGATCGTACCCTCGGGATAAAAAGTATCCTAAATCCTAACCCAGGCATGGTCTATCCGTGTGCAAAATTTCATTCAAATCCGCTCAGCCATCAAGTCGTGAAAGGTAACAGACAGAGAGTTACTCTCGAATTTATAATATTGTAGTATGTGTATAGAATAATATGGACATGTGCACATTAGGGCATTTAAGTACAATTTGTGATTGGTTGCGCCGTGTAAGGCCTGCCATTGAAATACTAGTGCTGTTCCTTTCTAGCTTCTCTTGCATTACTGGTGCTGTTCCATTCTGGCAACTCATAGTTTGTAACAAGTTACTTTTGAGTAACATCATGGACGAACGGCCTTAAGCTACGGTTGGCTAAAAGAGCGGTGGCCACCACATAAGGGCCACAGTGACGGCTGTCATAAAAATGATGGCGGCGGGGTTTTACTTTACGGTGTCAAAAAACGCTCTCTGGGGAAACACACCAACTTACTTTCATAAATAAAGTTTCAATGACGTCATTCGACGGTAAATTGCGGACGCTAGTGGCGGCCATCACAGTCTTTGAAAACCGTAAGTAACCGTCCGATCTTCCGGTTTCAGTTAAGGCGACGATAACCGACTTGTAATGATTTTATACTGAAGATCACGTCTAAACGAGTAGTGTTAACGATTAGGAAAAATTTCATTAGAGCATTTATAGTTTCTTAATAACTTAATATAGGAATATTTTAGATTATGTTTATATTACATAGTGAAATTAATTTGAAAGTTACGTCTAACGCGGATAAAAAAACTGAGAATCACGCAAAATCTATCACGCGTATTTTTCTGAAACCTTACCATTTTAAGGATAATATAATTGTTAATCTTTTAGTATACGTGTTTTATTATATTTTGATAAATTGATTTATGTATAATGAATTAATAATGCGTCTAATTCGGGACATCACTCCATGATGGGCGACTCCTATTACTGGCTGGACGTACGACGCGTTGCGTGAGCTCAGTACAGAACACGCAAGTTAACCACTTGATACTTTCTCCACTTCCTTCCAAAGGCTTCGAACCTAATAAACTTCGAACTTAATAAAGTAGTTAAGTGCGTTTCGGACCACGTAGCATGTAAGGTTTCGCAGGACGTCTTAAGCTTCGTGCAGACCAGCGCGACGCGACAGCGCGACGCGACACCGGTTATTGTTATACCGTAAAATTTTCTTAGAAATTGTATTGTTCGAGTCGCGGCGCGGCGTCGCGTCGCGCTGGTCTGTACGAGCTTTTAAGTCACCATCTGCTTGGCCTTTGGGTTATCTGTGCCTTTTTCTCAGCTATGTTAAGGTTGGCTTCCAGTCGAACTGGATGCAGCTGAATACCAGTATTTCACATGGAGCGACTGTCTATCTGACCACCACAACCCAGTTACTGGGTAACACGATACCCCATGGTAAGACTGGCTGTCAAACTTTTTTGTGACTACGCCTAACGACTATCACAGATCTACGAATGGCAGCCGGGACCAACGGTGTGTGAAAGATGATATGGCTAGAAAGGGGGTGACTATCGAGATGACGACTAATAGAGAAGTGTGGAAGAAAAAGATATGTTGCGCCGACCACTAATAAAGGATGTGTCGTCATCTCCTTTCTACCCATATCATCTTTCACACACTCCATCTACAGTTTCTTTGGTCTTCACCTGCTCTTATAGCCATCGAATTTTATACTCAAAACTTTTCTCACGATATTTTCTTCATTCCCCCCATTATGATTCATACAACTCTCAGGTTCAAATTGCCCTATTGAAAGACTATTTCATATTTAAGGCCAATACTAACTCAGAGAGTTGTATTGATGATTCTAATGATTATAATTCTGTTAATACTTGTTTGTAACGGTCGCGAATAATATTTTGATAAACATAGAAACTGCAAATTGCAAAAAACTTAAGAAAATTTGAATTTCGCGGGCTCCCTCAACGCGTTCTCCATAATACAAAACTTAAGTATAATAACTTTGTAAAAACCGTGCGAGGCAGGGGCGAGTTGCTAGTTAGGAGGCTTACAACAGCTAAAGCGCGGTCACTGTCGGACTGCATAGAAATGAAAGAGAAGCGCGATGACACGACGCAGGTAATTTATTGCAAAATATGAAGCATTTAGCGATTTACAAAAAATCTATTGATTGGACTGGAAAATTAAAACACTATTATGCTAATATGTAGCTTGTAGAATAATCTGACAAAAAATCAGAATGATTGCATGTAAATTAATATGATTTTTAATCGTTAAAAGAAATTTTTAGAGGTATCTTCATGATTTTTTTCTATCGTATCAAATTAGTTGTATTATGTTTTCAACACACTATCATACTAGCATATATCCTGAAGAATATCATATATTTTTCTGATTTTGTTTACTGCAGTGGATCATATACTTTTACGCATTATAAAACTTGCGTTTAGGCACGTTTAGGTCCTGTAGTCCCCTTAAAAGCGAAATATAAATATAATAATGTACAAACAAAAAAGGAGGATCAATATAACAGACTCAAATTCAGTAAAATTATGCAAGACTTATCCATACTTAGAAGGCTTCTGAGCTGCCACTGAAGATGCCCTAGAAGTGGCAAAATATTGGGCAGAAAAAAAAAAAACCGTACCATCGACACAGGAGAAGAAACTAATGTTTGTTCTTAAAACAACATACCTGAAAAGATAAAAGATACTTTTGTAAAAAAAAAAGATTCAATTTCACGAAAATGTGATAATTATTTTATCTTCGCTCTGCTCACTTCAATACGAATAAAATATTGCTAAACCTGTCAATTGCAAACAATAAATAATATACAATACTAAGTAATCATTTCTAGAATTTACATAAAATAAAGCAGTTAATAAAGGCTGCAATACAAATTAAATGCTACCAAAAACCATGTTTGTTTGCTATCAAGTATGTTCTCAATGTGTGTAAAATAAACATACTCTTTTCATAATTAGCACATGCTAATTGTGTGATGTCGATTCCACCACGGGGTAGCTCTTGGCCTTATGGTTAGTGATGATCAGGCCAAAGGTGGAACTGAGCTTCTCCCGTAATCCTCATCCACTTTACATCTAACTGCCGAAACACAACAATGCTGTTAACATTGTTGTTATAGCGACAGACTTTGATAAGATGGTGGTAGCTAGCCAGGTGGACTTAGAGCAAGTCCTACCAGCAACTTAACCGAGCAGAAAATTTTGCCCCTGCTGGGAATTGAGCCCGGGGCCTCACCAGTAGACCACAGAGGCGGTGATATCTGCTCAAAATTAGCAAGCTTTTGTGCTACTTCATAGCATGTGAATTCAGACATATCAATAGGTAATACGGGCTGGTATCCGCAACTCCACGTCTAAGTGCGTATTTTGCATATGGAGACTTATCAATCAAAGTGACTACTGTCCAGTCACTTTCTTAAAACATCCAGCGATAAGAGAATGTTGAGTAACATTAATCATTTTATCCTACAGACATATTTGAATGTAGGTAAATTATCATTCGTTTTTTAACTACTTATCATAACATCACGCCTTATTTTCTCATAGGTTTAGGCAGAGGTGTTAGTACCCTTAGTACACCCACATTTCACCAGTTATGTTTAAGCCCCATGTAATAGGGGGCGAGCCTATTGCCACCATCGGGCACAAATTCCAGACTACAGAGATATTCTAGATGAAAAAGTCCAATAACACTTTGTCCGACCTGAGAAACAAACCCAGGTCCTCATGCTCAGCAGTAGCGCTTGCGCACCACTAGCCCAACAAGGCAGTCAATTTGGCACTACTTAGGCCTGTATTACAGAACCTTGCTCAAAACTCAAGCATTACTTACTCATTTAGAGCCTTTTGATCAGTTGAAACTAGTTTTAAGTAATAAGTAAGTAATAATATACGCCTGAGTGCCTCCTGATGATAATTATTAGTAATGTTGAAAACGACATCATGATAGGTACTTCATTACAGGTACTAGTGAAATAGACTGAATGTGCTACCAATCTGTGATTCAGTTTATAGATAATACTTGTGTATTGCTTTTCAGAAATATAAGAAAATATTATTGTAGTATTAGGACCGTCTGTTTGTTTTGTACTTTTTGTGTACTGACCAATATTATGCAAGATAGCAGTCACTGTTCTTGTTCAAAGTTACACATTTATTAAAATTGTTTTAATAGGACATCAAATAATACATTTACCTTATCATCACAAGATTTGATAAATACTATTTTGAGGCGCATTTGATTCGAAAATAAATCAAAACAAACCATTAAATTGTTTGAGTGACCATAACAAGACAACATAACCTCAAAATGTTTCATAGCAAAAAAATCATGCCGGTATCAAACACTAGCAGCAAACAATGGAAATATATACAGTATAAGTGCCACAATACCTGATAAGGGGTCTCTTCACCACTTTCTTCCAAATGCTTCAGATTTAAACTCAGTAAACAGTTCTCTTGGCAGTTCCAAACATAAAAAACATCGTCCTTCAATTCGATCAAATTTCGCAACTTTCCACTAGGATTTTCACTCAAACTGTCTTTTAGATCCTTAAATATTTTATGGTTTGGTAATTTAGTTTCGTACAAACGGCTATCCATGGTGGAATAATTAAAATAAACTCTTGTTTTGGCTGACAATTTCACAAGTTATCTTTGACAGTTAATGTCGCGGTATTTTGCTGCGTTTAGTTTCTTCGTAAAAACACGTTTCGTTAAACTTTTTTAGTTATAAAATTATAAAGCGTTGACAAGAAGAGAGTACAGATTAGAATAATTTTACAATAAAAATGTACATTCAACGACTTTAATTTTTCTTATGTACTCAGTAAATAATTAAGGTTTCGAACTGGTGTCTGCAAACATTCTATGGGTAATGAGGAATGTATAATACCTGTTTGTGGCCACCCAGCTACCCCAACCGGGCAGCTTGCCTGCCTGACGGGCGATACTACATTTCCAAAATGGCTTCGACAAGGCCTCAAATGTCAAGTGCCTAGGAGCCCTTGGGTCTCTAAGTCCACGCCTGGGTGGTAATAGCCCCCGGCCATATTATCCCGTAGAACCCATGAACGTTGGGATCGCGTCTGTTTTTGCGTGGATGACGCGAATAGGCAAATGCCAAGACGCCCTCAGGCTAAATGGAACGACGATACGAGCAGGGTGGCTCACAGAACATACAGTTTATTATGCTTTGGTTGTGGCTGGCAGCCGTGGTAGCAGCTGGATGAAAGTAGCCGAAGTTCGAGCCAAATGGCGTGATGCAGTAGCGGATCCAGGATTGTCGTTTGTCGTTCGTCTTGACCCCTCTAACGGTAGGTTTTAGTAAAGTAAACACTAAAAAAGCACACATTTTATTTTGCATAGCGCATAGCAAGCCTCCTCGGATTACTTTTCGCAAATTCCTCAATGACTTCGTTGAGTTGTAGATTAACAGAGATATCTCGGTGAATATGTAAAACATGGCGGCCAAACTGGGCAGCGTGAGTAGCATGAATGAGTGGCGCGCGGTTTCAGAATACCTAGTAAAAAACATAATACTTAATGATAATTGATGACAATTCTACCTTAGGTAGGAATAATATCAGGTTCACTTTAGATTTGTCACAGAAGAACTCAGATGCTTTGGGACTTGGCTTGAGACCCTTAGCCCCCCTCTCTGGATCCACTACTGACGTGATACCTATGTCCAGCCAGTCCAGCGGTGTAATGTATGCTGTTGATGTGTGTTAGGGTTACCAATATTATTATTTATTTTATGTATGTTTATTTTTGTTCAGTACATAATTTAATAATGTATCGTCGTCAATCGACCGAGTAGGCTCAAATGAAACAACGCACACTCAGGTAACTGATTGTGCCACACACACAGAGCTGTATATCACTTTGATTCGCAATGGTATCACGTAATTTCATCTCCCTCAGCGCGGCCCATGCTTTCTTATAAATAAAACAACATATAGGAGGCAATAAATTCCATTCTACAAGATTTCGTACGTGAATTTTCGTTGTAATTTAATATTTTGTATGTTTTAAAGGTTTGTGGATTGCTCTTGGCATTGAATGAGTGGGGCCGTTAGTCGAATTGCGATTAGGAATTCGCTACGCTTAAACTGCATCTTTTTGATACTATTTAAGTACCTACCTATAATTTTATTGTTGTTAAGTGCTCGTGGCTAAGTAATAATAGCCGCACGGGTCGATCCTTCAGGTAAAGCTACGCTTGCTGGGGTTGGTCTGTGGATGGGTGACCATCTTTACATACCGAGACTCCTCCGTGTCTCGGAAAGCACGTAAGCCGTTGGCCCCGGCTGTCTTTCGTGGATCTTTGACAGTCGTTACGGGTCGTCAGAAGCCCGAAAGTCTGACAACCAGTCTTACCAAGAGTAATCGTATAACCCAGTCACTGAGTTGTGGAGGTCAGATAGGCACTCGCTCTATGTAAAATACTGGCATTCAGCTGCATCCGGTTAGACTGGAAGCCGACCTGAACATAGTTGGGAAAAGGCTAGACAGATTTTGAATTGTTGTTAAGTGTTGTAACATTGTTGTGTTTTACTGAAGAGCTAATTTTCTATCCGTTTACCTAATGAGGATAGTGGTACAAAACAAAAAAACTTAAAAGTATCCATAATCTACCTAATGTGTCCACATTCTAAGCCACGTAGGCATACATACTTCACACTGTTAGGGCTCAGACAGAACTCTTCTCAGTGACTGGGACCTAGACATGTGTAACTGTTTACGGAACCGACTCACTGATTCGGATCATTGAAGTATTCCAAGAGATTCGTTCAGTAACAACGTTTCAACAAGTAAAATACATTACCAATTTAAAAACAGCTATAATGACGTATCATGCCCATGTGCAATCAATACTACTAATCGATATGGACTTGTAATGTGGGGAAATGGCACAGACCAACACAAAGCATTTGTAGCACAAAAAAAATGCATAAGAGCAATGTATGACATGAAACCTGATCAATCATGTCAACCGATATTTAAAAACCTTGGTTTGTTGCCTCTACCCTCACTTTACATTTATGAAACATGTATGTTCGTAGCAAACAACAACAAAGATTTATTTAGAACTGCAAATGATGTGAATCCAAGAAATCGTAGAGATCCATTGAGACTCGTACTAAAGGACCTTCCGAGATCTACAAAATACAATAAGAACTGTTTAGCAATGTGTGTACGTATTTATACTTTGTTGCTTCGTCCTTCGAGATTAGATAACATTGTAGTAATACGTCTAAGATATCGCCTTTCACCCACTAAGTAAGAGTTTTTTTTTTTTTTTTTTTTTGTGTGGGTAGGTACTTCGTCTTCCTTCTCGTTGTGCCTGTAGTGTGATTCATTCGCGTTTTAGTGCGTCGCCGATCACCACTTACTTTCTCCTTTTCGTTGAAAATTTAAAATAAGATGCCGAAACGTAGTCACAAAAACGACGACAGTGATTATTTGAGAAGAAAGATTCGAAAACTTGAAAAGAAAATCGTTAAACGTACCAAACGGTCGCGAGTTCGAATCTGCTCCGAAAGCAGTAGCTCATCGGCGAATATCATTCTGTCGCCTGAGCTATCGGATCATGAAGGTAAGCTGAAGTATTTTCATATCAATGTTATAACAAAAGAAAGATATTGTGAATAGTTTTTAGGACTATATCCGTATCATAATTTGACAGGACGTCATATTCCAAATAGTGTTGTGTACATCTTAGGGGGATGCTACCTTCACATAATTTTGGATTCCCAATTCATTGGGTTAATTATATACATACCTACATATTAGTGATTGTGTACATTTGCAAGGAATGTTACCGTCACACTAGTTAATGACCTACTTAAATCTTATGTAGGTACGTAGGTATGGGTTAAATTTATTTAATAGTGTTGTGGATAGTTTTTAAGGACTATCACCGCTCTAAAACCTATTAGGTACCTATACCTACACAGGGGTAGTGATCATATTCGCATACCAAAAATTGTTTCATTTTCATTAATTTCTGAATATTGGTATGGTTGATGAATTCAGTGTTGTGGATAGTTTTTAAGGACTATCGCCGCGCTATTTTCTCCAATACCTATATCTGGTACTTATTATATTCCAGATGGAATGGAAGTTCAACCCGAAGTCGAGTCAGTTCCGATTTTGGATGCGGAAGAGTCCCAACCGGGTACGTCCACCTCAACTACACATGCGGTAGAGACAGTGCAGTTGGAACTGCCCGTTGAAGCAGCGCTCAATCCTCCTAACCTGGATGATGAGATTCTGAATCTCTTAGGTGAAACACCTTCAAAGGACAAAAAATATGGACCGGATATAAGAGGTGAATTATCTGTTCGCTGGGAACACATCGCAACGACAGGCTTGACAAAGGATGCCAAAAAAGAGCTGCTAGAAAAGCATCTTGTTCCAAAAAACTGCACAAAGATTGATGCTCCGAAGTTAAATCCAGAAATAAAGGCTGCTTTATCAGATGTGCTCATTAAAAAAGACAAAGCACTGGAAAATAAACAGGTGCAGGTCGCAGCAAGTATATCTTGTATAAGTGAAGCTCTCAATACATTGTTTTCTTCGGATCACAAAGACCAGACAGTAATAAAATTGCTGATCGAAGCGGGTCGACTGATGTGTGACTCACAATACAACGAGTCTATGACAAGACGTAGTTTTATATGTTCTACGATAAAAAAAGATATAAAAGATCATTTGTTTAACACAGAAATCGATCATTTCTTATTTGGCGAACAGCTGACCGATACTATTAGAGCCGCAAAAGCCATATCCAAATCAGGCGCGGAAATTAAAATAAACACACCAGTCAGAAGACCTGTACCAGTGCAGAGACCGAGACAGGCCCCTACTCAGACTTTAAACCAGAGGCCTCCGTTCCCGCAGGCGCGGCAAGCGGGAGCAGCCAGGAGCACCGAGCCGGTGGCGGCGGCGCCGCGCCCGCGGCCGCAGCAGCAACCGCGACAGCCGCCGCGCTTGCAGCAGCGCCCAGCCCTCCGGCGCTAGACCTGGTACGTTCCGCAGGACGATTATTATATTTTTATGATCAATGGCAATTGATAACTAATGATCCTGTTATATTATCGTGGATAAGAGGTTACGAGATACCGTTTACGAAACCGGTTTATCAGTCATACGAACCTATTTTACCTACATTATCGTCATCAGAATCCCTTCAATACAGGTTGGCCATCACTGATCTTATAAACAGTGGAGCTATTTCACATTGCAAACCATGTGAAGGACAGTTTCTGTCTAGTTATTTCCTGATTAAAAAACCTGATGGTAAAAACAGATTTATATTAAATTTAAAGTCTCTAAACAAACATATCATAACAGAACATTTTAAAATTGAAGATCTGAGAACAACTTTAAAACTAGTATCAAAGAACAGTTTCATGGCCACCCTTGATTTGAAGGATGCATATTTTCTCGTTTCTATACATCCGAACTGCAGAAGGTACTTACGATTTAAATACGAGGGTAATATTAACCAATTCAATGTTTTACCGTTTGGGCTAAACACAGCCCCATTTGTTTTTACAAAATTATTAAAACCGGTAATTTGTTTAATGAGATCATTGGGTTATTTGTCATCTATTTATTTAGATGACATTTGTATTATTTCTAACAATTATCAAGATTGTCTAGACAATATATTACAAACAAGAATTATTTTAGAATCCTTAGGATTTATTATTAGTTAATATAGAAAAGAGCTGTATGATTCCGAGTAACGTTTGCAAATACCTTGGTTTTGTGATAGATACGAAACAATTTCATGTTAGCCTACCTAAAGATAAACGAAATTTAATAAAAAATGAATTACAATCGTTCCAATTCAAACCTCGTTGTAAAATAAGAAATTTTGCACGCTTGGTAGGCCTCCTCACTTCATCTTGCCCCGCAATTCAGTACGGTTGGCTTTATACCAAGCAAATGGAAAGATGCAAATACCTTGCATTGTGTGAAACGAGTAGTTACGATAGCCACATGTCTTTACCACAGTACCTGCGGGACGATTTCTCCTGGTGGTTAAAATCAATTGATGACGCAGTCAATCCCATTAGACAAGACAGCTACTCGCTGGAAATATTTTCAGATGCTAGTAAAAAAGGGTGGGGGGCAGCATGCGGTGAGGAGACCGCCAGTGGCCAGTGGAGTAATTCAGAATGTGTCAAACATATAAATTATCTAGAACTTCTGGCAGCGTTCTTGGGCTTACAAATATTCGCAAAAGGATTAAAAAATTGTCAAGTTTTACTACGTATTGACAACACAACTGCTATTTCGTATATCAACCGTATGGGTGGAGTCAGATTTCCACGTCTAACCGAAATCACAAAATCTTTGCGGCAATGGTGTGAAGCTCGCGGTATATTTGTGTTCGCTTCATACATAAGTTCAGAAGATAACGAAATAGCAGATGCGGAGTCTAGAAAATCTCACCCCGATACCGAATGGGAGATCAAAGATCATGCTTTTGAAAGGGTTGTACAGGCTTTTGGACAACCTAAAATTGATCTTTTCGCATCAAGATTAAATAATAAATGTGTTAAGTACATTTCATGGAATAGAGACCCTGGAGCATTCGCTGTGAACGCTTTTACTTTAAGCTGGAAAAATCTTTCTTTCTACGCATTCCCTCCTTTTGCGGTTATACTAAAAGTTGTAAGAAAAATAATAACCGATCAGGCCGAGGGTATTGTTGTGGTCCCATTTTGGCCTACACAACCCTGGTTTCCACTGTTTCAAAAACTTATCTGTTCCGAATTGATTCAGTTTACACCTTCTGATAATGTGTTATTGTCTAATTCCAACAGTCTCCCGAAACTCACGTTGATTGCAGGGAAGTTGGACGACGCTACGGAATAGAAGAGTACCACCGTCAGCTTTAGATATTATGATAGCTTCCCTTTCTGAAAATTCAATAAAACAATATGACGTTGCAATTCGACGCTGGGTGAGGTTTTGTAAAAGTCATAAAATTGAAATACATGAGGCGTCAATTCCGATGGTAATTTATTTTCTCACAGAATTATTTAATTCTGGTTTACAATACGGATCTTTAAACAGTCATCGCTCCGCTCTGTCTTTGATCTTAGGATCGAGAGTAGGGTCTGACGACCGTGTCACTAGGCTATTTAAAGGTTTTTACAGACTTCGTCCTCCAGCACCCAAATATAATATCACTTGGGATCCCTCAATAGTTTTAAATTCGTTATCGAAATGGTACCCAAACCGTAATTTAAGTTTAGAACAATTGACCAAAAAGACCGTAACTTTGCTCATGCTAATAACTGCACACAGAGTGCAAACGATTGGCAAAATAACACTAGAAAATATAACTGTGCATGGTCAGCATATATTAATCAAGATAAACGATTTTATAAAAACATGGTTCAGCTCAACCTTGTCTTAATATTCCATTTTATAAAGACCGTCCGGAAGTCTGTCCGGCTGAAGCGTTAGTAGCTTATATAGATAGAACAAAGTCTTTGAGAAACAATGCCAATAGCCTATTCCTAAGTATTAAAAAACCACATAAACCGGTATCCACAAATACCATCAGCGGGTGGATAAAAAATATTCTATCAATTAGCGGAATTGACACCTCAATATTTTCTGCTCACTCCACCAGACACGCAGCCACCTCAGCCGCCCATAGAGCTGGTGTCAATATTGACACGATACGAAAGACCGCTGGGTGAAGTGGTACCTCCAATGTCTTCGCTAGATACTATCATAGAGATATTCAATATGAACAATCTGATCAATTTGCTTTATCTATCCTAACCTCTGATTGATACATTATGTTAGATTGTTATTAAAATTTAATTACTTATAAGTTACCCCTATCTAATGAGAAACTACATTTTAGTTTTAGAAAACAATACTTAATAATAAATATTGTTTGTTCATTATACGTTTAATAGTTAAATATGAGTGTTTTAATATTTCACCATCTTTCAAAATCTACAATGTTATCTAATCTCGAAGGACGAAGCAACAAAGTATAATTGGAGATTAAACGAACTTACCTGAAGTGAAGTTCTATCCAAATTATACGAGTTGCTTCGTCCGAAGAGATTAGTTCCCTCCCAACCCTGTAACTACCCATATCTTAAATGAAATATTAAAAGGTTCCAGGCTTTCAACTAAATGAATCACACTACAGGCACAACGAGAAGGAAGACGAAGTACCTACCCACACAAAAAAAAAAAAAAAAAAAAACTCTTACTTAGTGGGTGAAAGGCGATATCTTAGACGTATTACTACAATGTTATCTAATCTCTTCGGACGAAGCAACTCGTATAATTTGGATAGAACTTCACTTCAGGTAAGTTCGTTTAATCTCCAATTATAATAATATACCAAGCAACTTAAAAATGTTGACTTCTAGAGCATTTAAGCACAAACTATATAAATGACAGAATGATATACAAAATATCTATTCTATTAAAGAATTTATAGAGACTAAATATGCTCCAACAATTGTAAAATATTATATGTGATGTAACGCATGCCGAAAAGTTTGCATGCTATGTATGTATAGCAAAACATGTAAGCATGTAACATCTGTATAAAAATGATTTGATTTGATTTGATTTCAAGAGAATGAATATAAATAAAACTTTGATTATGCATTTTAGCCAACGATCCTCATTATTCTCTAGTCTTGACATCGAATATAATAATAATAAAATACAGACAGACAGCTAATACTACAAAATTTTTAGGCCTAACAATCGACAGAAACTTAAATTGGAAAGCGCATATTGAGGCCCTCGCCAAAAGAATAAGTAGTGGTGCATATGCGTTATATAAATTATCACGTACTCTAAATATAGAAGCGCTATTAACGGCCTACTATGGGTTAGTTGAATCCGTCATTACATATGGTGTTATCTTCTGGGGTAACTCAACCGATGGAGATATCATCTTTAAAAGACAAAAGTGCTGCGTAAGATCTATGTTTAATCTCAAAACTACCGATACCTGTAAAAATTATTTCACTAATATCATATATTAACATTACCTTCACTTTATATATTAGAAATAGCAATGTTTGTAAAAGTAAACCCACATTTGTTTCCTCGTATGGCAGACAAACCAAGAAATAGACGTGATGATAGCAAAATATGTGGACATAGATCGAAAACTGCACTTATGCGCAAAAGTGTTTTTTGCATGGCACCAATTATCTACAACAAATTGCCCAAAAGTTGGAAAGAGCAAACTATACCTAAACTTAAACACACACTGAAATTGTTTTGGCGCAAAAAGCATATTATAGTATTCCAGAATTTTTAAACGACCAGGATTTTTAAATAATTAAATATAACTAACATAATAGTAATTATTAAGGTCATGTAGTAGTGGAGAACTTATATGTACCTACCTATATTATAATTGAATGCCTATTAAAAGTGATGTAAATCGTCATTGCGATAATTGTAATTGGTATTAATAGACAATGAAAAATAATAATAAATAATTGGATAATGTACCTAAATGATTGAATAGAATAAATTTATTTAACTGTTATTATTGTTTAATGTATAAGTGTAAAAATTATTAATCAATTCAATAGTAATAATTTGTACTTAATATTTGCACGCTATGAAAAATGGCAGACATGTCGTGAGCCACTCTTATTTTAAGATCTTGCATGTATGTATTGTTTTGTATCTGTATGTATACACATGTCCGAGCAAATAAAATTTATTTCATTCTTTCTTTGATTCAAACGCATCATTTGAATCTGAATAATTACTTTGCCTCTGTGCTCTTTTCGGGCGACCGTCGCTTGCGAGGGGACAGAGCAGCAGTAAGCGAGAGAGAAAGGCTGAGACGCTGAGTTAGTTTGATTTAAAAGAAAAAATTCACAGCAGTAGTATAGGTATATAACGAAGTTAAAAGCAAAACTATCACAGGTAAGTAAGCTTTACAGGTTAACGAGTAATAATCGACCAATTAAAATTTGCAGTTTGAAAAACATGTTCTCCCATACGGAATGTATGGGAGAACATGCTTTTTAACTACAATGTTAAGTTTGTTCTTGGGATAAATTCATCCCAACTACGGATCCCTTCATTGTGCGCGGTCCGACACGCACTTGGCCAGTTTTTTTTAACTAAAGTATTAAAAAACAATAAGTAGTGTTAAATTTATTGTACGGTGGTGCGAGTCAGACTCGCACTTGGCCGGTGTTTGATTTCTTGTCTTAGCTGCTGCATTTGAGGCCAGCCACGTGACCTGCTGCCATAGAATATTAGAAGATAAACCTATTATTTTAATGCAATATCATTTACAATTCCAGAGGCGTAGCAGGTGCGCGATGCCGAGATAAATTTACGGTACATCTGGATGAAATCGTCCAGTAGGTATGCGCGAAAACTGTCATCTGTCTCTTTTATGCATATACCTACTACACAGCGGCCACAGAACCAGCACCCTAATTGCGCAATACACGATCAATTACAATCTGAATCGCTTTGAAACAGATTGCTAATCCATTACATCAAAAGTTCGAAAAAAAAATCTGTTCAACAACGTAAATAACGCAATGAATGTTGTTGAACTGTCAAAATGAAACAGATTAGTTGTAATCGTTTACGAAAATGTTTTACGTAATTAGGTAGCAACTAGCCAACTTAGCCACAGCATTCTCCTGAAAAAAGAGCCTTAAAACCTGTACCCTAATTACGTATTACACGATCAATCAGTATCTGAATCGTTTTGAATCAGATTGCTAATCCATTGCTTCATAAGTTCAAAAAAGAATCTGGACAACAACGTAAAGTCAAAGTCAAAGTCAAAGTCAAATCATTTATTTCAAATAGGCCCTTGTAAGGCACTTTTGAACGTCAAAAACGTAAATAACGCAATGAATGTTGTTGAACTGTCAAAATGAAACAGATTAGTCGTAATTGTTTACGAAAATATATATTACGTAATTAGATAGCTGATTGATTGTTCCCTTCCGATGGTTTGGGTTTCCGAAATTCCGACTCTATAATGTTCGTTAAATTATTTGAAAATGAAGACATTTTTCATGTATCTAACTTAACTAATATTATTTTATAAAGAGAAAAGATTTGATTTTTTGTACGTTTCATTTGTAATCGATAAACTCATCAAAAACTAAACCGATTTAAAAAATTCTTTCACCTATAGAGAAATAATGAAATTGTAAATCTTGCAAGATAGTTAAAAGACTTTTAATTAATATATATTTTTAGTTATTGAATTTTTGTATTATATTCTATCCGTGTTATTATTTTATTTTAAGAGTATGTGTCTGTATGTTATGGGTTTAATAATTGCCTGAAATAGATGATACTTAATTTAATTTAAATTTAATTTTATAGAAAGCTTCATACATTGTCAGCCAGAAACATGGACTGTATTTTATCGACTTCAATGCGACCGAAGTCGCGGGTAGAAGCTAGTTTATTACCTATATGGTATGGCAAGCTCTTGACGATAATTCTAGTGAACATATAAATTGCCGATCCATTGAAGGCATGTATGACTAATATGTTTAAAGTTTTAAAACGGTAATTTAGCAGTATTTTTTATAATTATATGTAGTAGAGCAGTGGTGGCCTAGTACGACTTATGAGTTGTTGGTTGTGGGACGAACCCAAGCAGGCACTTAACTTTGTGTAAATTATTTCATCACCACTGCTTTCAAAACGGTGAAGGAAAATATCGTGAGGAATCCGGCATGTCTGAGAACCAAAAATTCGAAGACATGTGACATTCGCCAACTTGCACTGGGCCCGCGTGGTGGATTACGTATGTATGGTCCACTCCCTGTCACAGAAAAGAGATCTGTGTCCCAGCAGTGGGAAAAGTATAGGCTGATTATTATTATTTAGCAGTATTTTTAATAATAATAATCACCTAGGTATCACCTATTAATGATACTGTGTAGGCAATATTTGTACGCCTTGCAAGGCAGCGCATAGTGGTACGATATTTTTAGAGTTCCGTATGTCGGAATGAAAAACGGAACCCTTATTGGATCACTCGTGTGTCTACTCTGTCTGTCCGTCCGTCTGACACAGCCAATTTGCTCCGAATCTAATGGACTGATGAAGTTGAAATTTGGTACACATAATATATCAATTTCTGTGACCGAAACACGGACGTGTTACGTAAATAAATTAATTTTGAATATGGGGGTCACTTTTGGGAGACAAGAAAATTTAATAAATGTTTTGCACACTGTACCGTGTGACATATTTAATGAAAGGGTTTACTGTGAAGGTCTCAAGTATATTATTTTTGTAATTTTAAAATAAATAGTAAGTAAAGTTATTTAAGAAAATAGATAAATTTTACTATTCCCCACGCCTTATCTCCGAAACTGCTAAGCCTATATTGAAAAAAATACAGAATATAGTTTTATACTTATAGGTTACAGGAAAAACTATAAAAAGTCTTAAAATGACATTATAAATCTCCCAATATTGTGGGTAAAAACTTATATTTGCAGTTGGAATGTCCCTTACATTCCAACTGCAAATATAAGTTTTTAACAGTTTAGAACATGTTTTTCAAATACAATGTTAAATTTGTTCTTGGGATAAAGTCATCCCAACTACGGTATCCTCCATTGTGCGTGGTTCGACACGCACCTGGCCGGTTTAAACCGACCTCCAAAAATGAGAAGGTTCTATGTTCGACTTTGTCTTTTTTCATCGATATTTTCGTCATTTTTGGACGGATTTTGAAAATTCATTTCATTTTTCAATTTCATTTGGTAGAGGAAGCTTGCGCGGTGGCACCATTTATATTTTATTTACTTTGCTTGGGTAGTTTTTGAGTTTGCCTCAATAATACGTATTTTTCCACCTAGTCTATGTGGGTGATGTTATAAATTCCTGTCACTGTTATTTACAAAGCAGGTAGTGTGAGTACCTATTCGAATTTGTGTGGGATAGGTACCACAACTAAAAAGTGTTTATATTTTTATTAAATTCGAATTAAAATTAATTTATTTGTGACACATAAGTATAATGGTGTTGTAAAATACGAGTATAATACAACTTTTTACAAAAATAAAAAAAACTATTGACTTCAAAAAAAAAACAAAGTACAAAGTGAAAAATAACATTCAACTTCGGAAGTCGGTGTCTTTTTGAATTTTCGATTTTTGCCACCGACTTCCGAAATAAAGCTTTGTGCAGACTAGCGCGACGCGACAGCGCGACGCGACACCAGTTATTGTTATACCGTCAAGTTTTCATAGAAATTGTATTGTTTGAGTCGCGTCGCGCCGTCGCGTCGCGTTGTTGTGTACGAGCCTTTAAAGTAAATTTTCACTTGGTACCTTGTGTTTTTTTTTTAAGACGATAGTTTATTTTTATTTTTGTAAAAAGTTTTTTATTAGAATTAGAATTTAATAAACGTGGACTACGGTTCAAGGATTTGGTAGGCACAGAGAACCTATGAGGATCGCAGCACACGGTGTTCTATTGTTTAAAAGAAGGCGAGGCGTGAGTGTTCAGGTAGGTATTTCTGTATGCTATACCTACAGGATTTCCTTTGGAAACAAAGATCAATGTCGCCGTCGCAGACTGAATAAGTAATACAAAGCCGAGTGCCGGTCGCGATGTACCTACGTCCTACCGCCATTGATAAATTTAGCAGAACTCTCACATGATATTAAAGGGTGGTGAATGTACGATATGCCTCCCTCTCCGATCTATTATTATGCTGGGCAGGCCTCCAGCATAGGGCTGCGCTTCAGTGTCTTTATTAGGTTAGTTTTTCGTGAATTTAAGAGAGAACTACTATTATTTATTCAGGTCAGAAAAGTTTCTTTATTGACATTTAAAAACTTCTTTGCAGAGAAAATAGTCGGGGAATTTAAACTGGTATAATAATAGGTTCTTTACCATATTCAGTGTGTTTTTTTTATTTAATTAAGAAATTAAAGTTCTAATTTGTCATCTGACGTAATGTTAAATAAAAATTCGAATCTATTGTGAACTGAACATCATAATACTTATAGCAAAATCACAGACAGTAAATACAGGTTCATGTTGCGTATCCTCTTCACTTGTACCTAGAGTCCTCATTACTGCATTACTATAACATAGTAATCTACATACATATAGCGCTACAAGGTTCAAATGGCGCGCGGCCAAAATCGGAACGAACGCCGCCATCTTGTTTTTTCAGTACATTTCACAAAACAATTTCACAAATGTTTACCAACACCGCCCCCGAGTCAACGTCATTCAAACGCCAAAAGATACTTGTAAAAGTTTACTATGTTCTCTCACTCACACTCGCCTCATGTCACCATTTGGTTCCTTCTTCTTTTTCGTGTGGTTAGTGACTAACCTGCCGTGCTATTCTGTAAACATCTCACCGTGATAACTTGGGTGAAGTGAGCTTGATGTGAGCTGTCATTGAACCTAAAGCTAGGGAATGCAGGTGAAATGACAGCTCACTTTAAGCTCACTTCACCTAAGTTTTCACGGTGAGATTTTTACAGAATCGACCGGCCGGTGTCAGAGTGGATTTGTTTCCTAAAAAAATATTGCGCTGTCTTCTGCGCGAAGTCCGGGACTGCCGAGTTATATCGGCCGTATTTTACCAATTACAATATCTTCCTTTACATTACTGGCAACCCTGAGTTTGTCCGTCGGGAGGACACCGATGACTTGTCATTAATAACGACAGTAGAAATGTATCAAAAGGTGACGCGTCCCGACGTCTGTCTCGGCCCTTATTTATGATACCAACAAACAATATTTATTTGCGTCTATATGCCGTGGGCATTAGCCTGTGACGGACGTGCGTTGTGTCAGACATTTTCGAGTAATGTGTTCAATTAAAAGTCAGATAACTCTACAAGTATGGGATATTTGGGAGATTTACTAATGGTCCGTGAGTTAAGCTGGACATAGAACTCTCAAATTACACGCCATTCCACTCGATCCTTGGATAAATGTACCAGTGTTGGCCATTTTCTCAAGGGCCATGTCTAGGAGCCTCATCATCACCCTATAGAAGTCCTCTGTTGGACATAGGCGCACGCCATTCCCCTCGAACTTCGGCTTCTCTCATTCAGCTGCTCCCAGCTGCCTTGGTAGGCTCTATATCTAAACTAATCAGCTATCTAATTACGCAACACATTTTCGTAAACGATTACGACTAATCTGTTTCACAGACAGAAAGAGAGAGAGAGAGTGAGAGAGTTGTTTGTTTCTATTTGTTGTTTGATTTTGACAGTTCAACAACATTAATTGCGTTATTTACGTTGTTGAGCAGATTTTTTTTTTCGAACTTTGAAGCAATGCATTAGCAATCTGTTTCAAAACGATTCAGATTCTGATTGATTGTGTATTACGTAATTAGGGTACAGGTATATTATTGCTGTCGTTAGTCTTTCCCGTTTCTTACAAATAATGAGCTTTGGTATGAATAGGAAGTCATAATAGACTAGGTTTTAAGGACGAACAGAGATAATAATTATCTACCCTATAACAAAAAAAAACTGCAAACCTCACAAGCATATCCTATCCAAACAAACCAAAATAGGGTGGCATCACCAGTTTCAGTCACGTACAAAATATGGGTATACAATTTACACAATATCGTCATATGTCAAGTGTGTCAGAGATCCTCACGAGGCATCTACCCCAATTACCGTTAGAATTGTTTCGCACCAGCTATCTATTACTTCCCTGGCTCCCGACTTGGGAATTGGGACAGTGTCGTGTGATAAAAAATTGTTGGATCTGTCGTAGCTGTCACATTTGTCGCATTTGTCGTCTATTCTTAGGGAAACGTCATGAAGTAATTATTATGATTGATCTTACTGTGCGTATTGGATTACGAGATAGGTATTGTTAGGTAGGTGTGACCTGAATTACTTATCAATATTTTGTGGGACGGTATCCGATAGTTCTATTGGAATACATATTATTAAAAAAAAAAAACTTAATCTTTTTAAGCTCACGTTTGGTCACGTCAACATACCCACTTTCTTGAAGTAGGTTAAAAAGTGCGCAAACATTTATTTATCATGAATGTTGTCTATATGTAACAAAGATCTTAATTTCTTCTTCTCTGTTTACTCAGTCCTGTTGACGATATATGAGCATTACGTACATGGTACATAGGTAGAAGTAGTGGGTAGTGTAGGTACAAGGTAACCTTACGGAACCAATACAGTCCGCCTATAAATCCGACGGGACGTCCGAACACTTCAACTGTCTTAACCGCGTGCCCCTACGAGGTGTCACTGGATCGCATAGCGGTGGATAAGAAATATAAATAACCTTAAGAAAACTTTGAGACTTTGTAAAAAAAATCTACTTCATCATTCTCCTGCCCTTATCGCAACTTATTAGTGGTCGACGGAACATGTCTTTTTCTTCCATACTTCTCTATTAGTCGCCATCTCGGTAGTCAACCCTTTTCTAGCTGTCGAGAATATCACGCTGCACCGGGCGACCGCGGGCGGGAGCTGCGGTCGCGGAGGGCGCTCGAGCAGCGCACGCGCACCGGCCGGCTCACCACTGCGTCTTTGACCGCCACAGATCGTATTCGCACAATCATTCTTACCAAAGACCATTCAAATTGTTAACCGTTCGTTCTCCTTTTAAATCCTCATATTATACAGTCCACTATTGTCAAGTTACCGGTGTTTTAATCCTCGTACCACCTGGAGGATATACCCATTCCTTTCTACTAGCCATATCATCTTCTACACTGACCATCCATCGTTTCTTTGGATTCACACTTAAAAATATGTACCAAGGTCATAGTGTGGTATTGAGATTGGCTAATTAGCACGTAATAGAGATGGTAGCGAAGCTCACTGCCCAGGTTGCGGGTTACCTACTCCTTGAGCACCACCGGTCGGGCAGGCTGCTTACATCCTAATCAAACCCGTTACAAAGTAGTCTGAAAACTAGGAAGGTACATCAAACTCAAATCGAATATTTAAATTAGACCATTAAAAGGTACTTTAAATGTAATAAAATGCAAGAAGTGTGAGGATTTGAAAAAAAAAAAATGTTAAATTAGAGCATTTTCTAAATAACTTACTTTATGAATATTTTACATAATGTTTAAATTACACAGTGAAATTTATTTGTAAAATTATGTCTTACGCGGATAAAAAACTGAGAATCACGCTAAATCTATCACGCGTATTTTTCTGACACCTTCATTTTTTAAAGGTAATTTTATTATTGATCTTTTAGTACCTATACGTGCTTTTTCTAATTGCTTTTGATTTATGTATAATAAATTAATAATGCGTCTAATTTGGGACAACGCTCCTTGATGGGTTAGTCCTATTACTGGCTGGACGTACAACGGGTTGCGTGAGCTCAGTACAGAACACGCTAGCTAACCACTAGCATATAGCTGCGTACTGTTGCAAAAAAAAAATGCAAGGCTGAATTTGTTAGTACGCTACGAGATAAGAATAACAAGTTCAAAGTTGGCTCAAAAACCTATTGTTAAATCTAAATTGATATGCTCATAGTGATAAATCAACAACTAAGTATACCTATCTGTCACCAGTTGAATGTGCAGAATATTAAACAATGCTGATTTTAAACAAAACAAATAAATAGATGTCAAACAGGGACCAAGTTCTGCATACAAAATTAATGTCCTTGTCTAAAATAGGACAAAGACATGGATAACATAAGGGGATTCAAAGATGAGAAAAAAGCGGAGCCGACTGCCTAGTTGTCGTCTAGTGATCGTAAGCGTTACTGCTGATAATGGGGTCCTCTCAGCACACCTAATTCTGTAATACACTTTCATTCAGAATCCGAATGATTTTTAAGGAAAATCCTTATCCATTGCTTCCTTTCCGTCAATTCCGTACGAGATTTTTAAGCAGTTCGGAGTCTCAAGACCTCTGTGCTACATGAGCTGCCTTTTAATAAAATTGTATCCAGTTCAATTTCCTTCTTTTTTAGTCTTTTATGTTATTTACTTACTTTTACAATATTTTCCCCCTTTTCACACCTTAAAAGTCGAATTTCGAAGAACCCCTTCTCAGTGTTCCCCTACATTATATAAGGAAGCCATGTGCAAAATTTGACGTTCCTAGTCCCAGTAGGTTCGGCTGTTCGTAGATATGTCAGTCAGTTTCTCCCTTTATATAAAATAAATAAATAAATAAATAAAATGTTTATTTCAATTTCATAGGGCATTACGATACAGATTATTGGAGATCACCTTTTAAGCAAGGAATTGCTTATATACCTATATAGAAGATGATAAAATGTCACAACAAAACTTCTTATCCAGTACTTTCACTCATTCAAGGTGTACCAGCCATATGTTAGCCAAGAAAGGGTTGAGCAAGTGCTACCTGTGGGGTTTGGGGCGAGAAGGGGGAGAAGGGGGTGGAGGGTAGGATTTACACCCCTCATTTGTTTGCGATGACCCCCGAGCACTATCTCCTTGAGCGTCTTGGTATCGCCTTGGCTTAAGCGTCGCTTACATTATTATGTTTTTGGCGCTTTTCGGTTCATTTTGTTTATATATGTATACTGTTTTTTTGGAAAGCCGATTTGTAGGTTTTTATCGTGCTGCTGAGGAAAACCTAGGCTAATAGTATTCATCGGTTGTCCAACATATGGGAACGGTTACCCAGCTTAGTGCCCAGTGAGAGGGGATATTAATATTGATCAATGCAATATTTAGAAATAAAAAATCACCTTTTTGCCGAAGTGAACAAGAAATTTTAATGTGCTAACATGCCACAGTCCCCACTGACGTCATCATCATCAGCCTACAGTAGTCCACTGCTGGACATAGGCTCTCCAATCGCGTGCCATTCAGCTCGATTCTCGGCAACTCTCATCCAGCCGCTACCAGCCAACCTGCGAAGATCGTCGCTACAACTAGCCAGAGGGCGTCCTACCTTACGTTTCCCGACTAACGTACCATCGAAGAAGTTCATATCTATCCAGTTTCAAAACAAAATCCCGTGAACACGATGACCACATCTGTTACCGGCCCGGTTGTATAGTCGCCGAGCGCTGCAAGCAAGAATAGTCCTTACGGTGGTTAGATATGAACTTCTTCGATGGTACATACCTACTTGTAATTGAAGGACGCGATTCAAGGTTGAAAAAGAAGAATTCATTATGCTGGCAGAAAATAAAAGGTTTATCATTATTCAATTAATTCAAATTCAAAATCATTTATTTGTTAATATGGGTTATTACATAAAGTTGTTAAAAAAAGGACATGATTCAACCATATTACGCCTTGATTAATAAATTAATGACACAATTTTGGGTAATCTCACAGTGGCAAATAATAATGAAACATTAGCAAATAATAATGTCACTAGAAATTAAAATTTAAATGTCATGTATTAAATGAGAATATATTTATACAAGATATATTTCTAAATATATGTAAAAATAATAATAATAGGTAATTAATTAGTGCATTAATCACATGTCACATTCAAAACCAATATATTAAGCTACTGTAGTAAAATTTTGTCTGCACTAATTAACCTGCTGGTTTTTTAGAGTACCTACCTCTAAAAATCCAGCTTTAAGCTAGACAATGCAGCGTGTATCAGAAAAGGGACGCTGACAAAAAAGTGTTTTTTGTCCCGCAGATACATTATTAAGGTAGGAAAAATTGGACACGGATTTGAGCATTCACTTGTAACAGAACATCGAGCATTAGCAGTTTTTAAATTTGTCGAACTGATCAACAACGAACAGAGTCAAATATCGCTACGAACATTTTCACGATCATTCTAGCGAGCGCTCTAGTCAATGCTCGTCAAAAAATATTCTTCACGAAGATGGAAACGGAACAATGACAGAATGACTCGGCTCGGCAAAAAGCTCAAAGCAAATTTACTGTCCTTTCGCTAGAATGCTCGCTAAAACGCTCCCATTTATATATGACATATTTCTGATTAACGCTGCATAGCAAGATATAATAACTATTAGATATTCTGTAGCATTATACTAAAATTATCTAAGGGACAAACTTTTCAAAAGCACAACCACCATCCTAGTTAACGATCACTTTACTTACATCGTTTTAATATTAAGTCTGTTGGCGATATTTACGTCAGTTATTAGCGAGGACGACAACTTACAGTGCCACTTACCCTAAAGCTCTCCTACTAAGATTGGAGGCTCTTAAGCGATATAGTCTTGTGATCTTGCAAGTTCAGATAATGCCCAACTAAGTGCAGTTTTAAAGATTTTCATGAATGTCTATCGGTTTTTTTTTTTTTTTATTAGGTACTTATGTACGCAATCGGTCGAAGTGGCGGTGTTTGGGGGAGGCCTATGTCCAGGTCGTTATAATTCGTTTTTTTTTGTTTTTATTTTGTAATTTTTTTTATTTTTATTTTTATTTTTGTTATTACCTACTTACTGTTTGTATTTCCTGTGCGTGTCCCAAATAAAATATTTTTCTTTCTTTCTTTCTTTCAGCAGTGGACGTCTTTCGGCTGAAATGATGACGATGAATGATGTACACAATAAATAAAAAAAATCTTCCTGCCTTTTTCCAACTATTTTGGGGTCGGCTTCCAGTCTAACCGGATGCAGTTGAATACCAGAGCATTTTACATTACATTACATTTTACATAGAGCGACTACCAATCTGACCTCCACAATTCTGTTACTTGGTAATACGATACTTCTTGGTAAGACTGCTTGTCAAACTTTTGGGTTTCAGACGACCCGTTACGACTGTCAAAGATCGACAAATGACAGCTGGGACCAACGGTTTAACGTGTTTTCCGAGGCACGGAGGGGTCTCGATATGTTATGGATATTCACCCATCCACGAACCGACCTCGGCAAGCGTAGCTTAACCTTCGATCGAGGCGTGCGGCTTGTTATTATTTAGTCAAATATTCAGACGGCTATAAGCGGCCTATTAATTGTCTGTTTATTCTACACTTAGGTATACTAATGTAATGCTACTGCTGAGCGAACCCAAAACCTCATGGTCTTGAGTTCGATTTCCAAGTCGGGCAAAGTGATATTAGGTTTTTTCATCAGGAATTTCTCAGTAGCAGCCCGGAGTCTGGATTAGTGCCCGGTTGATAGCAATTGGCTCGCCCCCTATTTCATGGGACTTATACATAACTGGCGAAATGTGGGTGTAGTATAGTTACACCTCTGCCTAACCTCCCGGGGGTTACAGGCGTGATGTTATGTTATACAAATTTTATTAAAACAAGACTGTTTACTAAACAAATATACTTGACCTCATAATTCCTTCACCACCATTTATGGTTGAATGACACTTGCACTTGTAATTCCAGAGTTTAGCGCGTTCAAACAAAAAAATTGGTCAAGTGCGTGTCCGACCACGCACAAAGAAGTGTTCCGTGGTTGGGATGAGTTTATCCCAGAAATCAACTTAACTTTGTATTTGAAAAACATGTTCATACATCTATATACGTCACGGTCGATTCTACAACTGCAAATATAAGTTTGTAATCGCAAAAAAAACATTTTTTAATGTGATCAAACTATGTACAAATTAACGATTTTCAGGCTTTTTTCTTTACTTGTGCTGTGAGACCTTGCTTCCTGCCAAATTTCATGATTCTAGGTATCAAAATATGTCACATAAATTAACGTATTTTTTATAATTTTCACTTAGAAAGCACCATAGATCTACGTATTTGATATTAATTTCAACTTGATACCTCCTCCCGTTCATGAGAATATGTGTCTTGACAGACAGACGGACATATCACCACACCATCTTTTTCAGGTACAGAACCCTAAAAACTAAGACACAAACTCTCCAGCTTTATTATTAGTACCTTTTAGTATAGATAGGACAGTTATATTAATATACTTAGTTTCAAGCTTAGTGAAGTTTCAATTTACTGGGATTTTTTTTCAAATGTGGTACAGCAAATACGAGGTAGACTATACTTACGTTTTTGTAACATCACACATAAGGCAATGAATTTCTAATCTTTAGACTTTATTTTCTTTTTCTATTTTCAATTGAATTTTTAATATCTTGGTCCTCATTATAATCGGAATTATATTATTTTTTACATATTTTAGGTGATGTGAATGACCTGCATTTAAAAATACATATTTTTTGTTTGTTTTTTTTTACCAATATCTGGCAGTGTGTATATGTTGTTCCACAGTACTTTTATACCAGACACGTCCTAGACGTAAATACCTGTAATTGGCTGTCAGATTATCATACTGTTATTTATCACCATTGTAATTAGCTGTAAGTCTTCCAACGTCTTTAAATAAATAAATAATGGTATTTGAATACAATCCAGCGATTAATCACGGCATTGCAAATGTTCCCATGAAATGGATTAAATATAATTATTAATTACATCATTTTAAGGAACTATACATAATCGACGCAATAATTGTGTAGGTACTTTAACATACACACATATACTCAATTATTAATTTCATATGTGACATAAATATATATCAAAACAATAGGGTTCGGGGAGAAGATAGAGGTTGCGTAAATTGTATACTCAGACCAAATAAAAACCAAGAAATAGCGCTGTCAACAGTGACGTGAGGCCAATTTCGTAAACATGTGTGCACTTAATGAGGTGTAGTTTGATTGTAACATGTGTGCGTGTGAGCGTGTATGCACAGAGCAGAGGTGTACTTTTGGCATGCTTCACTGTATTGTTCGCAGCGCTGTCTTGGTTTTTTATTTGTTCTGCGATTGTAAAACAATCACAGACAAGGAATCCCTTTTTCGGTGCGCAGCCCAGTTGACGGCAGTTGTCAAAAAAACGGTGCGCGTCGTCTATTTCTCACACGGCTTCTAGAAAATTCTAGAAGTAGCGTCCCTATTGGACGAGCGAATTGTTCTAATAACTCGAATTCTAAAATAGCGTGCTATTTCTATTTTTACATGGTTACAGAAATAGCGATATCAAAGAAAGATCAAAGAAAACAGATTAATAAGTAATTTTGAAAAAGAATGTCATGTAATATAAAATTAACTTGAATTTCGAATTCCAAATAGAATAAAAGATATCGATCTTCGCACTAGCTAGTTTGGACACTAGCTAGTGTGAAGATCGATATATTTTATTAAATCGGCAATTTCATAGATAAGGACCTAATATTATATCTGTTGCGTGATATTTTCACAGTATAATTAATAGCATAATAATCATGTCGTACCTTGCGAAATGCAGTTGATAATTAATATTTTTAATGGAGCGGCTGCTAACTGACATAAGCCTAATCCTAACTTGTGCACCCAGAAAGTCATGTTGCTAGAAACACAATAGGCACAAAACAGGTCAGATCTGGTCAGGTTCAGCCGTGCTATTCTGCAAACATCTTACCGTGAAAACTTGGGTGAAGTGAGCTGTCATTGCAGCTGAAGCTAGGAATTGACACTATCGACAGCTCACTTCATGCTCACTTCAGCTCACTCTTCACGGTGAGATGTTTACAGAATAGATCGACAGGTCTCGGCTGACCTACAGGCAACTATTTTTCTTTTGCCTCAATGGATTTTCTATTGGGATTTTTTATAATTAATAATATAATTGGTTTAATATTGATAATGGAGGTAGTTTTTTTATATACATTAAAATGCGTACCTATACCTATACAACATTTAACACAACTAACTATTTATCCTAAGTACTAAATTAAATAACTAATTTCCTTCTTTTTTTTTCGTATGGTTAGTGACTAACCTAGAGTCAGAGTTTTAAAGCTGCCCATGGGCCTCTGACTTGGCTTCGCTTGCTGTCGAGAAAGATCTCAAAAAAATAAAGGCATGCCGGTTTCCTCATGTTTTCCTTTTTTGAAGCAAGTAATAATTATACAATACGCACATGAATCCGAAAAGTCAGAGGTGCGTGCCTGACTAACTAACTAATGTCTAATACTTATATCATTGTGCATGTGTAATTTCGCAGTCGTATATGTGTAATATAAAAACGTCCAAGAGCGTGTCGGACCACGCACAATGAAGGGTTCCGTAGATGGGATGAATGAAAAATCCCAAGAACAAACTTAACATTGTAGTTGAAAAACTTTTCTCCCATACGGAATGTATGGGAGATCATGTTTTTCAAACTGCAAATTTAAGTTGGTCGATTAACGTTAACCCGTAAAGACTACTTAGCTGTGAGTGATAGTTTTCCTTTTAATTTTGTTATTTATACTACTGCTGTGATTTTTTTCACAAATCCAGGTACAACCATTTAGCTGGCAAGGGGTGACACATGACTATCGAAAATTTGCATTTTAAAGCTTCATATTTTGCAACCGGATTCCTGAATTGAAAAATGATTTTCACACACCCACAAAATTTTGGAACGACTTTTCGAACGACACCCCACACCATGGGACAGACGAGAAAATTCGTCTTGATTTTATTTTACGATTTTGTCGGCGTAATTCAAATTCAAAATATTTTATTTCACATAAACCTACATGGGCAAGTGCCCATGTAGGTTTATGTGAAATAAAATATTTTATGTTTCATAAGTATGAAACGTCAGAAGCTAGATGTATGCTTCCAATAATATAATTGGCCTTTACAATCTTTTCTAATAACATTATTAATTAATAGGTTACAGGGTAGGTCTTTCAAGAAGTACCAGGTACTTAACAAAATCAGTCAATAAATCTACAGTCCACTAAGCTTACAGCGTTCTCACATTCACAAAATAGAAAATAATCTATATACAATATAAATAAATTAATAAAAATAAAACCTATTTTAAACGAAATTACATGATTGCTATTAAAACTGTAACAAATCTGAATAATTATCGTGTACACAAAAGCCAATAATAAAGTGTTGAAATTAAATTGTAGGTACCTATTATAATGTCAAATAATAGGATGATTATGTCAAGGAAGAATGTAAAAAATAAACATGGTAATTTGGGAGCAGTTAATAGACTCTTACATAATATGCCGTTAATGATGTACCAGGGAAGCCACATGTGCAGAAGGAATTATTGCCAAAGGAGAATGCGCAGCTCCCATACAAATTTACCCCAGCTCCGGCGCAAAAGTTACCTATCTCAGATTATTGTACATTTTATGTGTATCAAGTATCAATATGTGTGATGTCTGCAGTGGCAGTCAAACATAGAAAAAAATTGCTTTGAATATCCTTCCAGGCGCGTATTTTTCATTCGACCATATTAACAAATATCGAGTAAAATATAAAATATTGGATATAGATTTACGAATGTTAGGCATTTGCCTTGATTTTTACTTTCAGGAATATCATATCGTATCATAAAGAAAATCAATCTTGTTATTATTATTTTACTACCTTATAAGATACGATATGATGCCCCTGAAAGTAAAATCAAATCAATCTTGTTATTATTATTTTACTACCTTATAAGATACGATATGATGCCCCTGAAAGTAAAATCAAATCAATCTTGTTATTATTATTTTACTACCTTATAAGATACGATATGATGCCCCTGAAAGTAAAATCAAATCAATCTTGTTATTATTATTTTACTACCTTATAAGATACGATATGATGCCCCTGAAAGTAAAATCAAATCAATCTTGTTATTATTATTTTACTACATTATAAGATACGATATGATGCCCCTGAAAGTAAAATCAAGGCAATATGCCTAACATATTCGTGAATCAATAGCCACTATTACATATTTTACTCGATATTTGTTAAAATGGTCGAATGAAAAATAAGCGCCTGGAAGGATATTCAAAGCATTTTTTCCCTATGTTTGACTGCCACTGCAGACATCACACATATTGATACTTGATACACATAAAATGTACAATAATCTGAGATAGGTAACTTTTCCGCCGGAGCTGGGGCTTTTTTGCGCATTCTCCTTTCCTTGTCTTCAACGTACCCCTACAAAATTAATATGTATACCCATGCCAAATTACAGCTTTCTAGTACTAACCGTCTCTGAGTTAAGCCGCGGACAGATAGATGGACATGGCGAAACTATAAGGGTTCCTTGTTTACTACGGAACCCTAAAAAGTTTACTGGTTAAATTACATGACGCATGACTCCTACTCGCCAGGCGTGCCTTCAATACATCTGTATTTATATCATTGAGTAAGACGTTGAGACTTCAATACACTACCAGTACTCGTACGTAACAGTCGTGCAACATGAGCTTCAAGAACAAAGTGGTCCTCGTCACAGGGGGTAGCGCCGGCATCGGTGCAGCCACCGCTGAACAATTCGCTAAAGCAGGTGCTAGCATCGCCATCGTCGGAAGAAACGAAGCCGGGCTCAAGGCAGTGGCCCAACGCTGCGAGAAATATAACGCTCCGACCTTCATCATTAAAGCTGACGTCGCTAATGATGCAGAAGCGAAAACTATCGTCATAAAAACAGTTGAAAGATTCGGGAAACTCGATGTCCTTGTTAACAACGCTGCCATACTGAAGACTACGTCGCTCACAAGTCCAGAAGTGATGCAAACGTACGATGAAGTGCTGCGCATCAATCTGCGGGCTGTGGTCCACTTGACGAGCTTGGCGGCGCCATACTTGGCGAAGACTAAGGGCAACATCATCAACATTTCAAGCATTCTCGCCAGAACGTACGTACAAGCGTCACAGTTGATGATGTACTGTGTTTCTAAGGCTGCTCTGAAGCACTTCACTCACGGAGCGGCGTTGGAGCTGGCAGCTTCAGGCGTCAGAGTGAACATAGTGAGTCCAGGCCCCGTCCGCACTAAAATGCTACGGGGTTTGGAAACTAGTCATGTTTGGGAGGACAATTGCAAAGACACTGCTCTTCAGAGGATCTCGGAACCAGAGGAAGTAGCTGATGTGATAATGTTCCTGGCTAGTGATAAAGCTAAAGGTGTGACAGGCTCTAATTATGCTGTTGACAATGGGGTGCTGCTGAAGTTTTAAAAAGTTGTACAGAGTTTGTCATCAGGTTTTGTTATACCTGCCTTAAAATATATATATATATAAATTAATGGTTTTTTATTTTTTTTATGTAGGTAATTAGATTATTTGATTTCAAGTAAATAAAAAGTAATGACTTTTTAATTTCAAACAAGGTAATATTTAAATATTATATACGCCAATAGACTTTGTTTTTAAATTAATTGACTATCTCGATTCGGACGCACTAATAGAAAGAAAAAAATATAGAGAAGAACGAAACGCGAAGATACAATGAAAACACCTTCATGAACCACACCCTGACTGCACCACAAACCACATCCACTACTCCACAGCGTAGAACCAGCTACGATGATGTAAGTCACAAACAGCCCAAAGACTTTAAAATATTCATACAAAACGTGCAAAGGCTCAAAAAATAAACTCATATTCTTGAGAGTTTACTAGATATTGAATCTTACAATGTACGAGTAGTCTGCTTTACCGAGACGTGGATTAGAAATCTTCAAAAATAATAAATTATGGATCTCAAACTCAAACTCAAAGCATTTATTTCAATTAAACCATTACAGGCACTTTTGAATTGTCAAGGAATCGGTCAGTCAAAAATATGAAGCTAGTTGCCCATTCCAAAGCGTAGTAGGTACCTATGGAGAAGAAAGTCCACGGACACTTTTTTAAATAAAATAAATTGTTACAATGGATACGAATTCAGTTCGGCCTCATGTCGACAAAGCCCCCGAGGTGGTGGAGCCGCCATTCTGATACGAACGGGATTGAACTGCAAAGAAATTACCAATCTATTAGTCGAATATGTTGTGGAATGTTGTGCGATAGAAATTAAGTCACTAAAACTAATTATTTTCTTGTATACAGGCGGGATCGAAATATAGAACAGCCCTTTAAGTTTTTAAATCATCTTTCAGAAGATGATTTCAACATCTCTCTACACTCATTACACTAAAGTACAAAAACAAACCCCTCATAGTCACCGGAGGTTTTAACTTTGATTATTTAAAAAAACAAAGGAATACCAGATACAACGATATCATGACAGAACAAAATCATTAAAACTCCTACAAGAACCACAAAAACTTAAAATTGCGAAAGTACGCCCAATTGCGAAAAAAGGAGGAAATTCAGAAAATCCTAGTAATTATAGGCCTATTGCACTGTTACCCACTATCTCAAAACAAATATCGGAAAATCAATGGCGAATAGTGTCATTTTTTTTTTAATAAGATATTTTGGACAATAACCAAAATCTGCAGTTGCATTAAGGAACGAAAGTACGCTATTGGACTATTCCTACACATGACGAAGGCGTATGACAAGGTGTCGCACAAAATTTTATCACAAAATCTTTACGGTGCGGGTATTAGAGGACAAGCTTTTAATTCGTATAAATCATATTTACAAGACAGTATTCGTAGAGATAGAATATTTCGATAGAATGACCAGGAAATGTACAGCATAAGATCAGACATGGCTACCATTAATACTTCAATACCCCAAGGAAGTGTTTTAGGATGTACCTTATTTTTGTTATACTTAAATGACTTTCCAAAAACGATTAGTTCGTCGTGTATTTTGTTCGCTGACGATGTTTCATTATTATGATAAACGCCCGCGAATGTTGACCATCTAGCTATTAAAAAAACTTTCACAGAAACTGAGCAATGGTTAAACGAACATTACTTAGAAATAAACTTAACTAAAACTAAAATATGCCAATTCAGAACTTACCAAAGAACCCCACCAAACCTAAATACATTAAGACAACAAATGAAATTAGAAGAAATAAACGAATTTACACTTTCAGGCTCAACATCTAAATTGGAAGAAACATGTAAAAAGTACAAGATCAAAATTGTCCCAATTTATTTATGCACTAAGCATATTGAAATGCAACACAGACTATAAAAGCGCCTTATCTGCCTATTATGCGTACGCCTACTCCTGGCAAAATTATGGTATTATTCTGTGGGGGTAAAGGTCCAAAAAGTCAGTACTGTCTGTACTGACTTTTTGGACCTTTTCATCCAGCAAAAGAAATGTATCAGAATATTGATTAATATCAACCAACGAAAAGTTGTAGGCCAAACTTTATTAAACAACAAATTCTCACACTACCAGCAGCAATATATAATAATAATAATAATACCCCACCGCCGTATCTCTACGTCCCCACCGCCGTATCTCTACGTTGACGTCGTGGTGGGGCTTGCGCGCTCCAAACTCTGGGTCTGTTCCGGCAGAGTTTACTTTGCCGAAACAGGTCTAGGATGAGGAGCCAGACCAAGAGAGATACAGAAACCCGCAGGGCAGCATGTGGCGAGCTGTTGGGCAATAGCGACCCCACGGACCCTATCTCCCGGGAGAAATCTTGTTCCTCATCTCTGGCTTGCCTTTATTGGCCAGCTGGAGTGAACACTGACGAGGAACAGAGCTCCCACCTCATTCTTGCCTTAATTGGCCGGCTTGAGTGGAGATTCGCAAGAGCAAACGTGCTCGGAGGAAGGAAGTATTTCAGTAAGTGCTCGTAGGGATCTTGACCATCTTCCGGGCTCTGGGATTGTTCTGAAAGCCGTGGAATACCTCTCCACTCCTCAAGTACCTCAGGACATGTTGCCCCCTTGTCGCTACGTCACTATGTGCTAGCGACAGTTTTCAGGGGCCCATTATTGAGTGTGCAAGTCACCCCCTGCCATTTTATCCGTGTACATATAAAACATTGATCAGGCAGGGGCCATAGTCCTTCCATAGTTCCAGGTCACCAGTCAACTTTAGCCACCCAAACCCATAGTCCAATATCTTTGTTTCCATATCCTGCAATAGTCCTACACCAACCGGGGGTTATCCTTGGGTGCACTTGCATAGTGCATACAGGGATAACCGTCGGTTGGTGCCTCATTTAATTAAAACGCCTAACGGGCCTCTGCAAGTTGGCTTCGGCCCCTCGTACGCCTTCCAAAGGTCCGGGACCCCAGGGTCCCGAGAAATGTCAAAGAATAATAATAATAATAATGATTATTGATATAGCGGTCCCGCATGACGAGAACCTCGTGAAAGCTGAAAAAGATAAGCAAATAAAGTATCTTGACTTGGCTCGCGAGGTTGTCGACATGTGGGATGTGGATACAGCAGTCATTGTGCCGATAGTCGTGACGGCCAATGGTATAATAGCCAAGAGCCTCGACCAACACCTGAGGAGGCTCTCGTTAGGCAGCTGGATCAAGGGCTTGATCCAGAAAGCGGTACTTCTTGACACGGCGCGTATCGTTAGGAGATTCCTCTCTCAGGGGCCCTGACCACCGGTAGCTTGGACCCTGTTCCCGATACCGGTTGGATACTATTTTTTATATTTTTAAATGTTTTTGTTTTCTCTTTGTTTTTATAAAAATATTTAAAAATGTAAATAATATGTGTAGAAATGAAATAAAGGAAATAATAATAATAATAAATTTATTTCAGACCATAAGTCCATAAACAACACACATTACAATTTTATACACAAAAACATACATACATACATGAAAACACATACCTACACAAAAAATACAATAAAACAACTTATTTTAAATAATGGAATGACGCACGATGAGTGGTCATCCATTGCCACATAATTGGACTGTCCATCCTGTCGGCTACTATAGCTACCAAGTTGTTGGAGCTGTCGCGCACTCGCCGCATCAGGGATGCTATCCGTGTCCGCATCAGTGCGTAAAAATCTGGCACGCCATTCTCCGCGAACATCCCCGATGCACTGCAAAAGCGCGGCGGCCCCAACATAACTCTGAAGGCATTATTGTATTGGACTCGCAGAGCATTGTACGAGCTTTTTGTATAGTTGACCCATAGGGCACACGTGTACATAGATTGGCAATACGCTCTAAAGAGTGTAATTTTCACCTCCCTAGTACAACGTGCAAACCTACGAGCCAGCATGTTACATCGAACTGCCAATGCTCTGCGTTCCCTCTCCACGTCCGCATCGTCGGACAGACTATCGGTGACCCAATGCCCCAGGTACTTGAACTTCGTGACCCTGGAAAGCTGAGCGCCCCCCAAGGTGACTGGTGGGACAGTATTATAACATTTGTTACCCGCTTTGAAAACCAGTAGCTCGCTCTTGGTCGCATTATACCTGAGGCCGTGAGCCACCGCATAGTCCTCACAGATGCGAAGAAGCCTCCTAAGTGCACTGATCGATGGGCTCAGCAATACCATATCATCCGCGTAGCTGATGTTATTGACGCAGTGCCCGTTAATGGAGCACCCGATATTGGTATTGCTGAGCTCACAGATCAGCTCGTTTACATACAGGTTGAATAACTTGGGTGAGCTGATTCCGCCCTGCCTCACACCGCACTCCAACCCGTATGCATCCGACAGGACACCCGCCCACTTAACATAATTGTATTGGTTTTTTTTTATATCGCTTGGGAGGTTCTCAACATTTGACAGTTTCCTCCATAGGCAGTCATAAGATACGAGGTCGAAGGCCTTGGAGAGGTCCAGAAAACATGCATACACAGGTGTTTTCCTACTTGCATAGTATTGAACAGTCTGTTTGAGGCATAGTATAGCTGTTTCCGTGGATAAACGTGGCTTAAACCCAAACTGCGCGTCGTTGAGTGTTAAGTGCTTATCCAGCTGCTGATCAATCAGACTGTCCAACACCTTTGCAATGATGGTAGCCAGGGATATAGGCCTGTAGTTGCTCTTGTCACTCGCATCTCCAGTCTTATTTTTAACAATGGGCACAACAATAGTTTTAAGTAAATCAAGTGGAAGATACGAGTGACTCAGGCACAAGCTAAAAAACATTGCTAGCACTCGCGGTAAGTGCTTACCAGCATAAAGTAAATGCTCTATACTTAGGCTGTCGTGACCCGGCGACTTGCCTCTCTTTAAGTTGCGTATGACAGTAGCTACCTCCCTGGCCGCAAACCTAATAGGCATGTCCTTGGACCCCCCCAACACCTCCGGCCCGCCAGACGACGTACCTAGGGGAGACCCAACTTTAAAAGCTCTGCTGAATAGGTTGGCGATATCATTAGGATCACTAAGGCCCTCAACACTCACAGGCAGACCCGACCTGGAATTCAACCTGTTCGTGGCTTTCCAAAAACTACCAAAATTCTTTGCGTCATGATGACTTGCAATGATGTTCATTTTTATTTGGTCCTTATTATTTTGACACCATTTCAATTTACTTTTAAAAACCCTTCTACTTTCCACCATTTTTTCATACAAATCACCATGTTTCGGCCTACCAAACAACGTCCAGGTTTGAAAATCAAGCCGAGCCTGTCCGTGTGCGTACTGCAAAGTTGTATATTCGTTAGGAAAAATAGGCACTTCTTCAAATCTAATATCGAGCTAAATGAAAACTATAACCAACGGAACAAGAATAGACTAATACTGCCCATCACAAAATTAAAAGTTATCGGGAAAAGCCCATATTCAAGAGTAGCTAATATATTTAATAAACTACCGGAAAGTTTAAAATCCCTACCAAGTGACTCAATTTTCTCGAAACAGTTCAAATGTCTGTTAATAAAGAAAGGCTACTATACCGTTGAAGAAATTAAAGCTGACAAATTGTAAATCGATTGACCTTGTAATAAAATTAGTTGAATATGCTTGACATACTTAAATATGAAATAATAAATGACTTTACTATATTATGCTTACCTATAATGACTAAAATGTATGAAAGAATTAATAATAATGATTTATTTGAAATACAATGTAATAAAAATTTGTTATTTAATTATTTTAAATAACTATTTTTTATTCAAATGTACCTAATGTATTGTAATAATTTGAATTAATAGTATAATTTGAAATGAATTTGCAGTGCCCTTACAGGTGTCTTAATATTGTGTCATAAAATTTTAATGCATGCCTACTAACCGATGTTTTACATATCAGCAAATAAAAAAAAATATATAAACATTGTAGTTGATAAAATGTTCTCCCATAGCGAGATATACGCCACGTTCAATTCTCCAACGGAAATGAACGATTATAATCGCGAAAAAAAAATTGTGATAAAACAACAAATTAATGATTTTCGGACTTTTTCCTTTACTTGTGCTGTGAAACCTTGGTTCTTGCCAAATGTCATGATTCTAGGTCTACGGAAAATAGGTTTTGATTTATTTGCGAGTATCAAAATGTATCGCATAAATGGCCGTATTTTCTATTGCTTTGATTTAGAAGCTTAATTTTTGTAGAGTACCAAGGAATCAAAGGTAGACCAACAATCAGATATAAATTTCAACTTGATACCTCCACGCGTTCCTGAGAAAAAGGGTCTTGACAGACTGACGGACAACCAAGTGATCTTATATCGGAACCCTAAAAATGAAATGCTGTTCGTTTGTAAGCGCATCACTTCAGATCGGCTGGACTGAATTGACATATTTTTGTTTAAAAAATGTTCGTAATAGTCGGAAAGAAAAAATTTCAAAGTTGCCGGGAAAATTGAAAAAATCAGGAACGTCCTTTTTTCTATGGGATTTTTGTATGAATTATTGAAACGATAAGACAACATCTGTCGGAAATATACAATAGACGACGTATATTTAGTAACCTAATCCGCTTAACTGTTCTTAAGGAGTCATAAAGAACCCTGTAAGAAATCGATACGTGATTAACCTCTCAACATCCTCAGGATGACGATTGACTTGTTGCGAACCCGGACCCGACCTGTTGACACGCCAAGCGTCGAGAGCAGAGCTCAGCTCAGCTCAGCTTTATTCTCTCGACGCTTGGTCTAGGTTACTAAATATACGTCGTCTATTGTATTTTATAATGGACTAGCTTTTGCCCGCGACTTCGTCCGCGTTTCCGTCGTTTTTCGTAAAAAAGTACCATATGTCCTTCCTCACGGTTCAGTGGTTTTGATGTAACAGACAGATTAACTTTCGTATTTTAGTAGGGAAATATAATATGTCAATCCACAATACTGTTGAAAAATATCGCAATAAGGAACCGCAGAATATTATTATTAATAGCTGCGCCCGCGACTCCGTCAGCGTGTAACTCCTTGTATGTTATTAAGTTAATGTATTGGTAATATTGTTTAGATCACTTTCGTTCTTGGTGTTTCTTTACCGATTACTATGATTCTTTTTTTATTGAATATGTAATAATATTAACTTCTTTTAATTAGGGATGAGTGAGAGTATTATAAACGTAAGAGTAAACAAATATAATCAGAAAGCTTCGAACTGCTAAGCTATCGGGAGTTACACGCGTTATTGTGAGTCAACCATAAAAGATAGACATATGCTGTTGTGGGATATTTTTTAGGTAATTTTATGTAGAACATTTCCGTCATAAATGATTTCTATGTAGCTTTAACCATTAAGGCTTCACACGCGACGGAAGCTTAAAAAATGGAGCAACTTCTCCCGTTTTCCCAACATTTCCCTTCACTGCTCTGCTCCTATTAATTGTAGCGTGATGAAAAGTATACTGTAACCTCCCCAGGAGTATGAAAAATAATTGTTCCAAGTTTCGTTAAAATCCGTCGAGTAGTTTTTGTTTCTATAAGGAACATACAGACAGACAGACAAAAATTTTACTGATTGCATTTTTGGCATCAGTATCGATCACTAATTACCCCCTGATAGTTATTTTGAAAATACACGCCTGAGTCAATTATGTAACTGACGTCGGTCGGGTCAGCTAGTAAGTAGGTATTGAAAAATACATAATAATAATAATAATATTTAATGGACACAAAATGTCAATGAAAATGTCATGCGCGCATACTTTGGGGCTACAGAGGGAGGAAGTAACTTGACTGCGTACCGTGGTCGGATGCTCTCTCTGTTTCAGGTGCTTGAGCCAGCTGTCAACGTGTCGGCCCAACGACTTTCGGATCAGGTGCGGGTCATCCAGCGTAACCATATGCTGGACGACGCCGTACTTGATCGACTACGCCTCGAATCACGGAATAACCGTGTCACGCCTGCCTCGCCACTGGTCGCGGTGCAACTACAAAATTCACCCAGTGCTACACCGCGAGCCGACCACGTTGGCGAAGAGGATGATGACGGGGTTATATCTGTGAGTTCCCAATGCAATGCACGATTGAGGAACGCTTTGGAGGATGCTTTCCGGGACTACCGCTCCACTCCACCTGGACTTAGACCACGTTTACCTCGTTTGCCCATGCACAAGAAAAACAAGGCGCTGGTGTGTACTCTAGACTCGCTGCTGTCAAATTATTTTGACGGCAGCAAAGACCTCGCCGATACCCACTCGATCTTGTACTGTGCAGCTGTAGCGGCATGTCGTGTAGCTCATGTTAAATTTCCCAGCAGTGACAGAGCTCCACGACCAAAACCAGCTGTACCAGCTTGGCAGTGCAGGATTGAGCGTCGTATCGGTGAGGCTAGAGTACTCATCGGCAAGCTAATCTGCTTCAGGGAGGGCAATACCCGCCCTAGAGTGATGCGCTTTGTGAAGCGGGCGTTCTCGGGTACTGATACTAGTTCTCGAGATTATCTGGCCCGCGTCACAGAGCGTATCGACTTCCTGAAGCAGAAGATCTGTGCTTGGGCAAACCGTATTCGACGATACAGGCGGAGAGTTGAGCGGTACACTCAGAATCGCACATTCCAAAGCGATGAAAGGTGGGTTTACAGGGCTTGGGAGCGGCTGGATCAAGGTGTGATTGACACGCGCCTGCCAGATGATGACGCCATGTGTTCGTTCTGGCGAAGCATCTGGTCGGCGCCTGTCAATCACACCGAAGGAGATTGGACTGGGAAGATCGAGCGGGCGTGCGAGCGAATACCAGAAATGGGGGCAATTACCATCAGCCCCCAAGATGTAGCGTGTGCAGTCCGTCCGTTGCCTAACTGGAAATCTCCAGGGCCGGACGGGCTGCACAACTTTTGAATAAAGTGGTTCCAAAGGTCGCACGCCCGATTGGCATCCCAGTTCCAGTCAGCCTTAGAATCAGGGTCGCTACCCCAGTTCCTAACGACAGGAATAACCCACCTGCTCCATAAATCAGGTAGTACTGCGGAACCCAAAAATTATAGGCCGATCACTTGTCTACCGACGGTCTATAAAGTTTTTACATCCATTTTGAGAACTAAAATTAACAAACATATAGACACCAACTCCATCATGTCTGCCTCTCAAAATGGATGTAAGAACGGGTCCCGCGGTACTAAGGAGCTGCTCCTCATCGATATGGCCATTAGCCAACAGGTTCGTCGATCCCGAAGGGATCTGTCGACATGTTGGATAGATTATAAGAAGGCCTATGACTCGGTGCCCCATACATGGCTCATGAGGGTGCTGGAGTTGTATAAAGTAGATGCAACTCTACGCACCTTCCTGATATCATGTATGGGGCAATGGAGGACGGTTCTTCGCTATCCAGGATGTCGACAGATCCAGAGGAATAGCGAACCGATAAGGATCGAGCGAGGTATATTTCAGGGCGACAGTTTGAGTCCACTTTGGTTCTGCCTAGCCTTGAATCCTCTAAGCACACTGCTAGAGGACTCAGGACTGGGCTATCGATTGAGAAGAGGTGGTCAGGTTATATCCCACCTCCTTTACATGGATGACTTGAAACTCTTTGCCCCCAACAATTTGCAACTGGTGGAGCTACTGAAGGTTACCGAAACTTTCAGTAGCGCCATCAGGATGGAATTTGGTGTGGACAAATGTGCGGTCATGCATGTAAAGCGAGGGGGGATTGTGGAATCCGGGGGAACCCAACTCTCGGACTCCATACACCTAAGATCCCTCTCCTCAATCGAAACCTACAAGTATTTGGGTATGTCGGAAGCGTTAGGTATCAACACTGCTGACATGAAGCAATCGCTGAGGGAGCGCTTCTTTAACCGCCTGAATAAAGTATTAAATAGTCTTTTATCAGGCGGGAACAAGGTGCGCGCCTTCAACGGTTGGGTCATGCCGGTTTTGATGTACTCTTTCGGCATACTCAAATGGACCCAGACGGAACTTGACGCCCTGGATAGGAGGGTCCGCACACTGCTGACCGTAAATCGGATGCATCACCCACGTTCATCGGTGATGAGACTGTATATCCCGCGGAAGTGTGGAGGTCGAGGCTTCTTAAATGCTAAGACCCTGCACAACCGTGAGGTATGCAGTCTCAGGGAATACTTCCTAGAAGCCGACGTGGGGATGCACCGAGATGTGGTCTCAGTGGACAAGGGCCTTACCCCGCTATCCTTGGCTAACGAGAACTGGCGCAAACCTATAGTATTAGATACTAAAGACCGCAGGGAGGTATGGCAGAGCAAAGAGCTTCACGGGCGCTTTTACCGGGCCTTACATGGGCCCGATGTAGACCTATTAGCGTCCGTATCCTGGCTGCGATTCGGTGATCTCTTTGGGGAAACCGAAGGTTTTGTCTTTGCGATTATGGATGAAGTTATGATGACGAACAACTACCGGAAATATATTGTGAAGGACGGCACGGTTGACATCTGTCGGGCATGCCACCGTCCGGGGGAATCTATCCGACACATTATTTCTGGCTGTTCTCGTCTGGCTAACGGAGACTACTTGCATAGGCACAACCTTGTAGCCAGGATTATCCACCAGCAACTTGCTCTGAAATACAGCCTTGTGGAATCGGAAGTACCGTACTATAGGTATATGCCCGACCCAGTTCTCGAAAATGGCAATATCACGTTGTATTGGGATCGATCTATCATCACTGACAGGACTATTGTTGCCAATAAGCCAGACATAGTGGTGATAGATCGATTAGAGCGTCGCACAATGATTATTGATATAGCGGTCCCGCATGACGAGAACCTCGTGAAAGCTGAAAAAGATAAGCAAATAAAGTATCTTGACTTGGCTCGCGAGGTTGTCGACATGTGGGATGTGGATACAGCAGTCATTGTGCCGATAGTCGTGACGGCCAATGGTATAATAGCCAAGAGCCTCGACCAACACCTGAGGAGGCTCTCGTTAGGCAGCTGGATCAAGGGCTTGATCCAGAAAGCGGTACTTCTTGACACGGCGCGTATCGTTAGGAGATTCCTCTCTCAGGGGCCCTGACCACCGGTAGCTTGGACCCTGTTCCCGATACCGGTTGGCTACTATTTTTTATATTTTTAAATGTTTTTGTTTTCTCTTTGTTTTTATAAAAATATTTAAAAATGTAAATTATATGTGTAAAAATGAAATAAAGGAAATAATAATAATAATTTATTTGCATCAAGTTTAACATTTTACATTAAATACATGTTAATACATACAATTTAAGAAAAATTAAACAATAGTGTGGCGACACCAACACCCTTGCTAAGTTGTCAAGACAACTTGTGTTAAAGATGATGGGCCCGACCCTTTAGTGGATGTTTCTTAATTGTAATTAGTTACATACATGCCATTTTACAAAATATATGACTAGTCCATTATGCAGCAAAAGTAAACGGGCAAATAAACTATTTAAAAGAAATAAAATTAAAACAAAAGTAATATATGGTATGAGTTGAGTAGTGTAGTGTGTGAGTGTGTACGTGTGTGTGTGTGTGTGTGTGTGTGCGTGTGTGTGTGTCTGTTTGTGTTTGTATGTGAGTGTGCATGTGTATGAGCGTAGGATAGTTTAACGGGAACTATATTGAGTCAACAATAAATTTTCTGTATTATTGTAGTTTAGTGTTAGTAGCCAATCACTTAGTTTCTTTTTGAGTGACATTTTAGGTAGTGAGTAGAAGTCTAGTACTTTGTTAAGGCTATTATAGAGATGAGGACCTTGGAAACAAGGAAATCTTCTTGTAAAAGAGAATTTACAGGGGAAGGGTTGACATACTTTGTCTTTGCGTCTTGTGGTGATTACTTCATAGGAGGTTCTTTGGTGCTGATATAGTACTGTGTGTAAGACAAATAATTGCCTCACTGTAAGGACTTTACAGTTCCTATATAGTTCCTCAGTTGGAAAAAGGATGGACCTAAAGGTGCTAGTTTTTAGCACGGCTCTCTGAGCTCGTTCTAGTTTCAAAAGAATAGTTATTGGTCCACCACCCCAAGCGCTTATACAGTACGTTAAGAGACACTGACAAAGAGCAAAATATGTACACCTAATAATTTGGGGTCCTGCGATGTGGCGAAGAGTACTAAAGACAAAGATTAGCTTTCTAATTCTTTTCGTCAGTAACTCTATATGTGGTGCAAAACTCAGGCAAGCGTCGAGATTAACACCGAGATATTTAATGGTTCTACAGCGTTCCAGTTCGGGACATGTACATGTCGCAGTGCCAGGCAGTACACAAGAGTGCGCTACCAAAGCGTACGAATTTGGTGGTTGACTCGAATTTCTTAAACTGTATGTAAGAATTTTAGTTTTGTCGGTGTTGATTGTGAGAATGTGTCTTTTGAGCCATTGTAAAACACTATTTAGTCCTTTTTGTGCGGCATCGAAGGTGTCAACCCAAGTATCACCAGAGAAGGTAAGGACAGTGTCATCAGCGAATGCCACGATTTTTCCACTTCCCAAACTCAGATTACATAGTTGGTTAACGTATATTAGAAATAAGGTTGGACCAATCACACTGCCTTGGGGAACGCCGAATGTCACTGGTAGCTCTCCACTGAGGTAATTTTGTATTTTTACACATTGTGTTCGATTTTGAAGGTAGTCGTTGAAGATGTTAAGTGATTGGTCACGTATCCCCAGTTCCTCAAGCTTTATTATCAAATCAGAAATCGAAACTGTATCGAATGCCTTTTTTAGGTCCAAAAAAATTGACAATACCTTCTTTTTCTTGTCAATATTTTTGGTAACATAGTCAATTAGGTCAATTACAGCGCTACTAGTAGATTTATTGCGTCTAAAGCCGAATTGGTTGGGAGAAAAAAGCTTTTTATCTTCCATGTAAGTCACGAGTCTTTTATTAATTAGGCGTTCTAGTATTTTGGAAATGGAAGGTAACACTGCAATAGGACGATAATTATTTATCAATTTTTTGCTTCCAGTTTTATGAATTGGGTGTATGATGGCCTTCTTGAAGTACAAGGGGAAAGTGCCAGTATGGAAACAGAGATTAAAAATATATGTGAGTATGGGGACTAGTATCAATGAATAGCGTTTTAAAAACTTTGTAGAAATATTGTCCCAGCCTACAGCAGAATCTGTTTTAAGTGACATTAGAAATTCTCCGACCTCCGCTTCATCGGTGTCTAACATGACGAATGATTGTAAAGGTGGAGATGTAGGGGTAGTGTCTGGTGGGACTTTGTGACTACCAAATGGACGTGAAAAGTTATCAGCAAGTTCCTTGCCGATATTGGCAAAAAACTCGTTTACTTTGTCCACCGAGAGCTGAGGTGACGTAGAAGAAGCCAATAATTCGGTGTTGGGCATGTTAGGCTTGACTGTGTTAGTCACTCTTTTTATCACCTTCCAAATCTTTTTATTGTCCTTTGAAGCCTCAGTCAATTCTCTCCTGTCAAAGTCTCTTTTTAATTTTTTCAAAATTTTTGTGCAGTAGTTCCTATACCTTTTATATGTAGTACTTAATATAATATTGTTTGGATAAAGCTTGAGTTTTTTGTGCATTGCATCTTTATTACGCATACAGCGGAGCATACCAACGGTCATCCACGGTTTGAGTAAACGTTTATTATTTGGAACCTTGATTATAGATGTGTGGGTATTTATGAGTCTAGCGAGAATGGTGATTAAACAATTTGTCGCTTCATTAGCATCGGTGTATTCATAAATTGCTTGGAAACTTGTAGTCTTCATCTCACTATCAAGGGTTTCGTAATTAGTCTTCAAAAATGTGTGTGACCGTGGATTGACATCTCGTTTAAGATTAAGGCACAGCATTACAGGGTTATGGTCGGTAACAGAGGCGTGTAAAACTATGGTGAGTGCAGTCAAGTGAGTTTTGAGCATGACGTGATCAAGACAGGCATTTTCTCGAGTGGGAAGTGAGTGAGCTGGTAGCAAGCCATGGGAAGCTATGAGATCGAGATAGTCCGAGGTTTGGTTTGAAGATAAAGTACATGCGATGTCAAGGTTAATGTCACCAACTATTGCTATGTTTTTATATGTAGTCAAGTTTGCCAAAAGAGAGTTTAGAGACTGTAGGAAGTTACTTAAGTCTCTAAAAGACGGAGATCTATAAATGCATATTATTGCCTTATCGGTGCCGATTTTTAGCACTAGACAACTGGCATCCGAAAAGTTAGGTTCTTCGACTGTGTAGTTTTCTATATTTTTAACATAAAGAACCACACCATCGTTCTGATTGAGGTGTTTTTTTGTTTGGTAATAAGAGTAGTTATCGATAGTTGGGATTGAATCATCATAACGTTTCAGCCAGCACTCAGTCATTACTAATATATCGCAGTCAAGGTTAATTCTGTTAAGGAGTGTTAAGAAGGAGTCGAGGTTTGCATGAATAGAGCGAATGTTCTGGGTAATTATTTTTAATTTCTTGGAAGGGTTAGTGATATATTTAGTGCATTCTTCGGGGTCACAATTAAGTGCGGTAGAGACTGAGAGCTGATCTATATTGTTTATAATTTCTTTAACGCTGTCCTCTGTTAAATTGTTTTTTTGTGTGTGAACCAAAATGGGGCGTCATTGGGTGTTTGGTACGCAATAATAATGTATAGTACCATTTAGTTGTATTATTATTAATGAGAGTGAGAAAACATATGACAATGAGTGGATGGATGGATGGATGGATGATTGCTACCCTTTCACAGGAAGACGGTTGGATGAGCGTGAAGAAAGCTTGGCACAGAGATAGTGTATAACCTGGAACAACACAAGGGCTACCGTTTATCCCAGTACTAGGTGGGCAAAACCGCGGGCATAAGCCAGTGGAGAATATATGAATGTAATGTAAAAAATAGAGTGAGTTTAGTGTAACTATATGTATTAAAAACAGACGTCGTGAATTAAGTGTACTGTGTTTGTAATTAGTAGTTGTGTGAAATGATAGCGTGTATTGTGTAAGTAGAGATAGAATGTACTTTGGTTTTAGTGTGTTGTACAAAAATGTAAAAAACAGAAGAAAAAAACTTAAAACTATGTTAACTATAGGAAAGTTTACGAGGCATACAATTTTCAGACGAAAATCCAATATTTTAGGCAGGACACGTTGTTGGTTGTTGATAAGTGTTTTTAGTCACTTTTTTTGTTGTTTCAGACCTTCAAAATCAGATTCCTGTGATATTCTCTTTGCCGGCGCGCCCTCTGCCTTTTTTACGTAGACTTTGCCATGTGATGTCCAGTGATACGCATAGGCGTTTAGCTTTGTAAACTCTCTTGCTTGATAGAACAGCTTCCTGGCTTTAGTGGTAAGGCTCTCCGAAATAAAAATAGGACTATTATCATCTTAACGTGTGAGCTGTTAAGTCGGTTGGTCTTGTGGTCCCGATTGTGCTTTTTAATGTTAGTTAGGAGTTTATCCTTGGTCATGTTTGACGTAAATTCGGCGGTTATAGGCCCATCGGTTTGGGGTTTTCTGTTACTGGTAAGACGATAAACATCTCTGAGCTCACCTGATTGTATTTCGGTGCCTACAGCGGTTCCCAGATTTTTCACAATATCTATCAGGTCATCCTTAGACTCATTAAGTTTCTTCGGTACATTGCGAATTTCTAAGCTTGATGTCTTTGAATTTCGTTCCATGATCTCGACTTTTTCCTCCAAATATCCTACATACTCCAATGTGCTTTTCTTTTCCTTTTCTAAAAGGGCTAGTTTAGTCATGAGATCGTCGTATTTCCCACTCAAGAACTCAACCGTATTTTTCAGCTCCGTATTTTGGAGCTTTATTTGGTCTAAATTGGATTGCATCACACAAAATTTTTCTTGTTGCTCCTTTCTCAAGGTATCAAGTGATGACATAATATCTTCCCGGAGAGATTTGATTTCAATTGATTGTTCAGAATCATGTTTACGTTTTTGTCGTAAAGTGACTCTGTCCAATTTTTGTTCCGAAACTGGTGTTGCCAAGTCGGGCTCGGAACTGTGGTGACGAGGTGTTTCACTGCCAGGTTTAGGTGGCGTCCGCTTTATCATTTTAAAAAGTTAAAAAAATGCACCTTACGTCTGGCTCAGGAGTCTACAAGTGTTGTATACAGTTCGCATATAGAAGAGAACTGTATTTGTCAGTGGCAAAAGTCTAAAAATAAACACGTGTCCAAGTCACCATAATCAGCCTGTTATGTTCCCACTGCTGGGACACAGGCCTCCTCTCTGTGACAGGGAGTCGGCCGTAATCAACCACGCGGGCCCAGTGCGGTCGATATCACATGTCTTCGAATATTTGATTCTAGGACATGCCGGTTTCCTCACGATGTTTTCCGTCACCGTTTTGAGAGCAGTGGTGATGAAATAATTTACACAAAGTAAAGCGCCTGTCAGGGCTCGAACCTACGACCTACAACTCGTACGTCGCGGCCGTTACCACTGAGCCAGCACTGCTCTTACGTGTCATAGTGTGCATGCGCAAATATCAAAGTTCTTTTAATGTAGTGAGAATATCAACACACATATTCCTTGAAGCGATAGAGAGCTGTGTAAAGTTACTAACTCATGTTATTTTATAAACGTCATGTAATAAAGTCCACCTTTTTTTATTAACCGGAATAACGGGTTACAAATCCTAACTCCGGATTGCTACTGAAAAATAGCTTATAGATCCGAGTATCGCTTAGCCCGGGCCGGGAATACGAAGGAGCGGTACTGTACAATAAGTTGCCAGATAATATAGTAAATGCAAAAAATATAAATATTTACAAAAAATTGTTAATACACTCGGAGCAATGAATCCGGGTCACTTAAAGAATCCTAAAAATCTCGGAAACTAAAAATGCTAGGTTAATGCAATAAATTGTATTTAATAGACAATGTAATACTCCTTAAATGAAGGTATTAAAACTTCTTAGTTATTGTAAAGTTATATCATAAAAAAATCAAATTTGAAAAAGGGCCACTTTCGTAGATGGAACTACGAAATTACAGCATTTGGTTTTGCTTTTGTTTGTAATCTGTCATTTATGTGGGTACATAAACCATGTTGATAGTGCTCTATATTCATTATTCAAGCTGAAATTATGTCGCTTACGCCTGAAGAATGCACCAGAATACTTACAATGCTGGAAACCGGCCGGAGTCAGCGCGATACAGCCAGGACTGTCGGTGTGTCGCTGTCAACAGTACAGTCTGTTGTCAACATTATCTAACCCACCCTAAAATCAAACGACTTTGGACCCTCTGCCGGTAACATTAAGGTTTATTTAATTTATATGAGCTTATCAGACAAGTGCTCGAGGACTCGATGAACAAAAATACAATAATAACACAGACACGCAAATTTGATCTTTAACGCGTAACGTTAAGGTAAACCCACCCAACATAGTCGGAGCCACTGGCATTATATATGTTTTTGTTAAGCTATTTTAATCATTATCTCGTTAATATTAAAGTTGAAAACCTTTTAAGTCACGCTACATAATTACAACCCAATCTTTAATTTCGCGTATTCCCAACAAGTTCTTGTGGCTTAGCGGTTTGACGCTGGATTGACGACGAACAGCATGTGGGTTCGAAAACACAGTGCACCTATACATCAGTTTCTTTTTTAATTTGTTTTCATTTCTACAATATTGCTTGCAATATTAAAGAACGACCAATGTGATTTTCGCCTAATAACTAATCTTGTAAACGGGTGGGTAATTTAAAAAACTTTAAGTTCACAGAATTTATATTTACCAAGAATGGTTGAATACGAAGTAAAACATATTTACTTCGTGAGGTAGATCATAAATTCATCTAAGTAACAAAAGTTACACTACGCCTAATAGCAGTGACTGCGCACACACATTTGTAAATCGTTTAACTCGTTAAGTATTTTTAAGCAATTTGTTGTAATAAAGCATCATGTCGCAACTTGACGACTATACCAAACATAAAATAATATTTTTACATGAGCAGAATGTTGGAATTAGAGAGATTGGTCGCCGACTTAATATAGCAGTAAGTGTTTTTTTTATACCTATTTTATTTTATTGATTGTGATTAATGAACGCGTAGTTGGCTATTTTACCATTACATTCACTCCTTACAAGTTACATACACGGTTCCAAAAATGTTTATTTTTGTTTTAGAGAAATACGGTCAGACTATGGCTAAGACGTTATGGAGACAATGGAAATATTCAGCGGATTCGTCCAGGAGCAAAAGCCATCAAGTATAGTCCCGAATTCGAACGCCACCGGGCTATTGTTTCAAGCCACATTGAAAATCCATTTTTGCCCATTCGTGCAACCGCAATAAACCACAATATATCAGTGGAAACAGTGAGAAGGCATTTACACGCTGCTGGGATAAAGAATTATAAACCGGCACAGAAAATTGCATTGACACCTGCTCATCGTGCAGAAAGGGTCCGTTTTGCCCAGGAATATTTAAATTTTAATTGGGAAGAAAATGTTGTGATCTTCACTGATGAAAAATCATTTAAATCGGACAAAGATGGACGTAAAATCTTATGGCGGAGGAAAGGAGAACGTTACAACGAGAAGTGCTTGCTACCTTGTAGAACTAGCGGTAGAATAACCCTGGGCTACTGGGGCTGGATGTCGTCCATGGGACCTGGTGAATTGGTGGAAGTTGGTGGTAGGTTTAATAGCAGTTTGTATTTGGAGATTCTGCGTGACGTCATGCTGCCGACTGTGCGAATTGCCTATCCAACGTCACATATTTATTTCATGCACGATAACTGCTCCATCCACCGTGCAGGCATTGTGCGGGAATGGTTAGCTGCTCAAGAAGGTGTGACAGTTATTAATTGGCCATCTAAAAGTCCTGATTTGAACCCTATAGAAAATCTATGGGGTCAGATGGTTTTAAATTGGGACACAACGGAAGTGCGAAACAAACACAACTTGGCTGAGGTCGTGACATCGACTTGGGAGCACATGAGAGGCAAAGATTTGTGTTGGAATATGGTGCGCGGTATGCGTAGCCGCTTACAACAAGTTATAGCACCCCACGCGACGGTGCGCCACTCCGCTACTAGTTCATCTAGTAGGTATATTTAAACACACCAGGTAAGTAAATGCTCAATGGATTGATTGTTAAACCATTAAAATGTTGCAGATTATGTGGTGATGTTATTGTAATAAATAGATTTTTTCTATTTAAATAACATGTTTATTCACTACATATAGGCAGCTATAAATTTGTAAAGCATTTCACAGATGAATTCATTTTCTCGATAACAAACTTAGCATAAGCATGCCTTTTTTAATGTTTATATGGCATACTATTATAAAAATAACATGTTTATTCACTATTATTAACACTTATTATTAACATATAGGCAGCTATAAATTTGTAAAGCATTTCACAGATGAATTCATTTTCTCGATAACAAACTTAGCATAAGCATGCCTTTTTTAATGTTTATATGGCATACTAATATAAAAATAACATGTTTATTCACTACATATAGGCAGCTATAAATTTGTAAAGCATTTCACAGATGAATTCATTTTCTCGAGAACAAACTTTTAAGCATAAGCATGCCTTTTTTAATGTTTATATGGCATACTAATATAAAAAGTATATTAATTTGGAAATATATGAGCATTTACTTACTTTATCTTACTTAAGTGTTTTAATGAAATAATAAACATTATAAACTTGCAATTTTTTAGTTTTATTTCTATACAAACTGCCCGTTTAAAAAGACAATACCCTACGTCGTCTGTTAAAGAAATGTAAAAAAGTGTAATAAAATATCTAAATTTAGGCTAAACTTGGTTTCGAACGTAGACAACGATGAACATCGCACTATCTTAGTGACCACAAGACCAACTCAACTCTTATAAGCCGCATTGAAATTTGATCTCAGTTGTAATGCTAGACGCAATATTCTAAAAAAAATTAACCATATAGTATACTATCATAAAGTTTATTCTTGCACAGCACGAGCAGCCATCTTCTCCTCGTGCAAATTATTTTGTATTTTAAATAATCACTCCATAGTAGCATTTGAATACCAGCTTTATAATGAATACGAATATTTATTTTTCAACTACCCACTTATTACAAGTTATGTGAAAATATTACCATTTAAAAAAGTTTATGTTCAGTACAGACTGAACATAAACTTTTTTAAATGGTAATATTTTCTTTACAATAATACAAGAAATAGTTTTGGAATATAAATTCTATATTAAAAGCAAAACAATAACTTTGTCGAAGGATTTGATCTCGATACTTGTTTTTCTCAGTCTTATACACAGACTACGAGACCAGAATTACTTAAGCTCAATCATTAAAATAAGCTATAACACTTAACATATTATAACAAATAGTTATAAAATATAACCTAATGCAAACGTTTTAAAGATCTTTGCGTGTCTGTATTATTATTGTATTTGTTCATCAAATCCTCGAGCACTTGTCTGATAAGCTCATATAACTTGAATAAACCTTAATGTTACGTGCAGAGGGTCCAAATTCGTTTGATTTTAGGGTGGGTCAGATAATGTTGACAACAGACTGTACAAAGAGTTCACCGACGTTACGAAGAAACTGGTTCTAACCTACGCAGACCAGGAACGGGCAGAACCAGGTGTACCACAGCACGAGAAGACCGATACTTGGTGAACACCATGCTTCGAAATCGCTTTCTCACAGGAACTGAACTCACAAATCAGTTTCGACGCCTCGGAGGAAGTAACCCAAGTGCATGGACAGTAAGACGTCGGCTTGCTGAATCTAACTTAAAACCCCTTAGACCTGCAAACGGCCCTAAACTGGAGCGTGGGCATCGTATTTCAAGACTAAGATATGCCCAGAGCCACGTAAATTGGAGTATTGAAGATTGGTCAAAAGTTATGTTCTCCGACGAATCAAAATTTATGCTCTACAAGCACGATGGAAGACACAGAGTGTATCGAAGACCAGGGGAAAGATTCAAGCAAGCATGCATCGAAGAAAAAGTAGCCTACGGTGGTGGGTCTGTACTTGTGTGGGCCGGAATTTCTTCTGAAAGTCGCACAGAGCTGGTGATCATAGAAAACGGCTCTTTAACTAGCGTAAGATATGTGGAAGAAATCCTCAATGATCACGTTGGTCCATTTATGGTCAATTTAGGTGAGGATGCTATATTTATGCATGACAATGCCCGACCTCATACAGGTAGGATTGTGAATGACTACCTTCAAGAGATGAACATTACTCGTATGGAGTGGCCAGCGCGCAGCCCGGATATCAACCCGATCGAGCATGCTTGGGACGAGCTAGGCAGATGCGTAAAACAACGAAACCCTCCCCCAATCACGCTTCGTGAGCTCAAAATTGCTCTCACAGAGGAATGGGAGAATATTCCCCAAAATCGTATAAGGAACTTGGTGTACAGCATGCCAAACCGCGTAAACGCAGTAATGGAAGCACGAGGAGGCAATACGAAGTATTAAAATTCAAGAAAATCGTAATAAGGTTCAAAAATTTCATGTTTCCTATTTTTGTTTTAAGGAGAGATCAGCAGTTTTTTTCTTTATGTAATTTTGTGTTAATAAAATGTATGGTGACTCATATTTTTTTTACTTTCATTTAAGGAGTATTACATTGTCTATTAAATACAATTTATTGCATTAACCTATGTATCATTTTTAGTTTCCGAGATTTTTAACATTCTTTAAGTGACCCGGATTCATTGCTCTCGAGTGTAGTTTATGTTTTAGAAACAATGTAACACATATTTAGAAAATGCCTGCATGATAAATAATGAAATTAACCTATTGGATGGAATTTTTAGAAGCCTAGTTTTATAGATATTATTTTTGTTTTCCTCTTATCGATTCACGGAGTGTTTGTTACCTTGTAACTGCATGATTTATTTGTATATCTCATATATTGAGTGAACTGTCTTGTGTTCTTTTATGATATAATAATAAATTCTTAAAACCAGTTAAACCATATGTCAAGTGCAATTTACACGTTCAAAAACTGACATTCACTATACCAAATGAAGTCAATGTGTGTGTAGAAACCATTGTCTTCAGCTCTGGCCAAACGGAGGCGAAACCCGCGCGTTATGCGGGACAAAATTCGCTCGCGCCGATGCGCATGCGATGGTGTCAACTAACTTGTATGGGGGAGTTGAAACTAGCGGAAATACTCGCGTGACTTCGGTAAGAAGTCACGCGAGTATTTCCGCTAGTTTCAACTCCTCCTTTCAACAATAGACGTGCGTATTCACAGCTCTGGCCACAGCTCCGTAAACACTGCCATAACATAGATAGATTAACTTGAACGGTCGAATCTATGGGTGTATATCGAACGAAACAAATAGATTTATTGTCTGCTTCGAGGTTATTTTGTTCCTAATATCGACTTATGTCATGGAATTCGACATGGACTTCGACGATTTTCTTCGGGACTACGTGGAAGAATTAAATTATTTTTAAGTGCCGACGAGGAGACGGAGGAAATCCTATAAAACTCGTGTTGATCTGCAACGAGAATTACTATTTGGGGATACGGTAGTGCCCCCGTTAAGACGAGCTAAAAAAAGCAGGGGGGCACTACCTACGTTTTTTCGATGTGTTTCGGCGTATTTTCAAACCCTAATAGCTTTGGATAATGCTAAAGAGCTCAAATTCTCAGAATAAGATGCATATATCAGACTTATAAAACACACAAAGTTTCATTTGTCTAGCTTTTATACTTCTGATTTTAATAATACCTCAAATACGTCGATTTCTTCACTGGCTGCCATGACTCACTCACTCACAACGTCATCAAAACCTGGTATGCAGGCTAGGATTCGCACACAAACAGCAACAAAGTTAAGAAATCTGTAACTCTCACCCTCCCACCCCCGATATAGGGGGCGCAGGTCTGTATGTCAATCAATACTCTAGGGTACTTTCCGAAGTCCTAGAAAATTGAAATTTGGTATGAATCTACTTATAACAAAAATGTAGCTTTTATTATCACTGCTGTGACTGGTTGCCGCTACGTGGCCGTTATAAAATCAGAGGCACATATGACAACCATAATGATATTTAAATATTCTTAAGAGAACTATCTCCGATAAGCTTCCTCACGAAATCATTCTCTTCAAACCTCCTTAGTTCATACTGTTTGTGTGCAAATCCTAGCCAGCATAATAAAATTTCAGCGTTCTAAGCCTTCGGGAAGTACCCGAGAACATTTATTTTATACTAGCTTTGGTATTTTGGTATATAATTTGTCTGGGGATCGAATTCGCGACCCAGTGATTACCAAGAACTTCCTACGCTACGATGATAAAACTGGCACTGAGCTAGTTGTCTATACTACTAAGTATAAGTGATTAATATTAGTACTTATTAGGATTTAGGTTTATTTATATTATTACTCATTTTCTATGTTATATGAAATTAAAAATAAATTTCAGTCAACCTTCATTAATTTGTTTTTAATAAATAGGTACTGTAGTATTTGTAATGTTATTAGCTTATCAAAACGGGAAGCATGCTAGGGACACAAAGCTAAATTGAACACCAGATAAGAACAGTGCAATACAAATACAGGGTGTCAAACTCAAACTCAAATTCAAAGCATTTATTTCAATTAAACCCTTACAGGCACTTTTGAATTGTCAAGGAATCGGTCAGTCACAAATATGAAGCTAGTTGCCCATTCCAAAGCGTAGTAGGTACCTATGGAGAAGAACGGGCAAGAAACTCCACGGACACTCTTTTAAATAAAATAAATTGTTACAAAGTATTGGTTACATCATTCATGTTGAAATTATACATGTGAGAACAATGTAGAAAGACGTGCACGTTAGTAGCGTCCGTAATAAAAAGATAAAACAAAGAACAATTCAAAAATTAAAATCAGCCATGGCCGCTAAGAGTTGACCAGTCCCAACTGACGGCGCCCGTTCACGAACATGACGCATGGATCAGCACCATTCAGCTCAACCATTTTGAAGAGAGCTAAATGATCCAACACACGCGCCACCATCAGCGAGACATCTGAGTGAGTATGACAAACTCACAGCCGCCAGGGCACATACAAGTCAATAAAAGACGTATTACCCGGTAAATGGTAGCTCTTTAGTACATAGTACTCACACCTGTGCTCTGCAATTATATAATACAAAGGAGATTGATTCTATACAATGCAAAGATGGTCTTAAAATATTCAGCAGCTCCAACAGTATTTTCAAATGTTAATCAATTAGTTGTGTTTGTGGCGCAGGACCAGCATTGAGCCAAGCATTTTTATCAGTGTAACAAAACCTTTCACGAAGCAGTCATCTGCTCATTCTGTACATCAAACTATTTAAGTAAATTTGTGTAAAAACAATTGCAAAAAGTTTATAGAGGTTCATTAATTTAAAAAAGTGTTCATCATTAGAAGGTCAATCATTTTATAGAGGGTCAGTTTAATATTTCCCTTTGTTTTAATAACGTTTACTTGCTCTTGAACTAGATCAATACTTTGTCAGCTGCTATTCGTTATCTAGTTTTGTATGATTCGTGTTTTGTAATATTGCAATACCTACGTAATTACACATACCTTTTATAGTTAGCCCTTTACGTCGGACCAGAGTGGTGGCCTTGTGGTAATGGCAGCGACTTTGTGTAAATAATTTCATCACCACTGCTCTCAAAACGGTGAAGAAAAACATCGTGAGGAAACCGGCATGTGATATAAGTATACCAACCCGCACTGGGCCCGCGTGGTAGATGACAGCCCACTTCCTCCCGAAGAGATGAGGCCCGTGTTCCACCAGTGGGAACAATATTTATTTATTTCCAACTTACATCTATCATTACAGGGTAACCTATTGCGATAGCGTACTTATCTATCTCTTATTCAAACTATTATTAACTCATTTACTTATTAATATAGGCTGATTATGCCTTCACGTCACGTCTGTTTGTTCGATTTTTTCGAAACCATTAACGTCATTAAGATCTGAATAAATCCCATGAAGTTTTAACAATAAAATTTAATAATTTTATGTCGAATGTATGTCGTGTGAAGTTTTGTACTTCATTTATCTTTATGTTATTGTATATGACAAACTCAAACTCAAAGCATTTATTTCAAATAAACCAATTACAGGCACTTTTGAATTGTCAAGGGGGTCGGTCAGTCAGAAAGATGAAGCTAGATGCCCATTCCAAAGCGTAGTAGGTACCTATGGAGAAGAACGGGCAAGAAACTCCACGGACACTCTTTTAAATCATGATATGGTTACAAAATATTGGTTACATCATTCATGTTGAAGTTGTACATGTGAGAACGATGCAAAACGTGAAAAGCGTCCGTAACAAAAAAATAAAAAAAATTGACTTATACAGGGTGTAAAAAGACACATCACAAAGCCGTAAGCTACGCATACTGTACGTATAGCTAAGTAGCTTTGCGCAAAAATTATTGCTGGGAAACGTAATTTTTTTTTTTTAAATAAAAAAAAACAAGTTTTTATTGCGCGCAATGTAACGCGAACCCACGCTTGAGTGAACGGATTCAGTGTTAGTTAAGCTCCGCCCCTACGCTGCGTAGGTAGGTACTTGTTGTTCATTGCGTTTTTGTAACTTCAAATGCGTAATCTGTTAAGATAAATCTAAAATTCAGGTAATGTTTGTTTGTTTGTTAGATGGATTTTCTATGAACAAATTAATTGTTAGTATTGATTTGCAATTGCCGAAAATTCCCGAACAACGAAAACATAATTCTGTCGGACTCTTGGAAATGGTTCATAGGTTTCGGGCAAAGTCGGGATGAACCGGTGTACTATCAGTAAGTAACATAAGCGGTACTTACCTATAGTATTATCTATATTGCACACATGAGTAATGGCTTAGTACAAATAGAGTTGAACTTTGCGTAAGTACCCATTTCCTTTCCGGGCCTTGGTTTCATTGGATGGGCCGGTTCCGTTAGTTATCATAGACAAAACAAAATATTCATAAAGTGCCTCTTGAGTTTACGTCAGTGTATACCAAGGACTAGCTAATACATAAACGGTAAGTTGATAAAAATATTTTGAGAAAAAGTGACCAAGAACACTTTGGCCGCACCCTAACGCAAAAATCTTTCATCGTCTTCTGTACATTTTGTTTGAACCATTGCTTAGTATACGCGGGCCACACCGGGCTTTTTGGTATTGGGATGCGATGCGCTGCGACCCGATGCGCCTGTAATATGCACTTGCCTTTACTGTCACAAACGGCCATGGTACAGTGGTCCTGCAAATACAGCATTGGGAATCCCCAATGCTGTATTGCATGCGATTCATTTGTTTAACTGCCATTTGTGCGTAGGCTTGCCATGGGTCGCAGTTGATGATTAAATCGAAACTAAGGGCTAATTTCAACAATAAAATTGTACGTGATCAGTACAGTCACAGTCAGTGTCAATATTCCACAGAAAATGTCATTCTCATGACTGTGTTTCAGCGCCTTAAGACTCCGCAGGATGTCTCGTATCGCCAACGTAGTTAACAACCCATCTCTTCACCGTGTAACAATTACAAACAAGTCAATTCTTTTATCTCACATCTCTAGGCAAAAAACATGCAGTCATACGATGTAATTGAATTCGAGGAATTGCCGTATGATAATATTGATAAATATATATGCGTGCCGAATACCTGGATAAAATGGCGTAATGAAGCAGAAGGCAAAGTTATTGTGGCGTACCCCGTAGAAGAACCATCACGCACACAAAATCGAGTAAGAAATTATGAATTGTATTCGAGAAATTGGAAGACTTATCTGGCTTGCGCTGAATACGCTACAAGTGAGTACCTATTATTACATATATATAATTAATAAACATCTTAAATTCTTATAGCAAAAGTTAGCCCCTAAAGGGATTAAATAGGGGATGAAAGTTTGTATGAAATTTTGTCATTTTGCCGATGGGAAAACCCATCGGGCAGGGCAGTGGCCTGTGGCCTACTAGCTGCCCCACAGTTTCACCCGCATAAATCTAGATCCCATGAGAATAAGTATTTTAGGGGTATGAGGAACAGGGTGTAAAGTTCACTCATCCACCATAGAAAAGGGAGGATCCTCCGACCAGACGGGTGTCATGTCTGGCGGGCAATTGCCCAGAGGTTGAAGTCGTGAGCTTGTATATATGTCCACCGCGCGGTAAACTCTTATTGCGCGATGCAGGATTTGAGTGACGTCAGGATGTTGTGTGACGTCAAGTCTTTGATGCGTAGTTCGCATGTGGCGGTGTAGATGCCGCCACAGTATCTTATGTCCTAACCCAGGTCACGGTCTACCCATGAGCAAAGTTCATGCGAATGCGTTCAGCCGTTTTAGCATGAAAGCGTAACAAACAAACAAACTATCGCATTTATAATACTATATGTAGTCAGGACTAGTGACTTGTCCCTGCTTCGCACAGTTTTTATGATTTGACAAAACATCAACATTTCCTGAATACATTTAAGTTTAATGTAAATGTATTTATTATATTTACATAAAGTTACAGAGCAGATACTTGTAGGTATGCCTGGTTTAAGGCTCGTTCAGACCAGCGCGACGCGACGGCGCGACGCGACTCGAACAATACAGTTTCTAAGAAAACTTCACGGTATAACAATAACCGTTGTCGCGTCGCGCTAGTCTGCACAAAGCTTTATATGATGGCAGTAACTGGCCCCAGTGACTCGGAATTTCGGACCCAGTCCGTGGGTTCATGTAATGATCGGCAGTTAGTCAGTAAGTCAGGCGGGGCAAGCTACTGAACCCGTAATATACGGGTTGGTTAGTCAACTGGACTAACTTGAGCGCGTGAAGTCAGCACTAGACTGGGTTGCAACTAAGTAGTATCTACGCGAGCCCAGTTGCAAGTCTGCGCTGGACTGACTTACTGTACTGTCACATTACTGGGCTCGTATAAACCTGCACCCTAATTGTGTAACACACATTCAATTACAATCCGAGAATTTTGAAATATTGCTAATACATTGCTTCTTAAGTTTGATAAATTCGTCTGCTCAACAACGTAAATAACGCAATGAACGTGGGTGAACTGTCAAAATGAAACCCATTGCGATCAATTGCCATTTTATGTGTTTCATACAGTTACCCCGCTGCCTTTAGGTATGTTGCTGAATGCTGATAAGCGAACCGAACGCATCCTCCCTCCATGCAAATGTAGTATCTTTGAGGATAACTCGTGTAAATCATGTTTTGCATGCTATTTTTAACTCTATTTCAGTTGCATTTATGTTCATTATCAATTATTAAATGAAAACTGCACGAGTATCCTGCTGCTCTATCTGCGCTGACCTTGAGACGTGCGGGATGCGTAGATTTCAGCTTGTTGCATAGTAATGCATGCATCACATCCTGCATAGATTAATCGAACGTACTTTAAATGTTGATCGGCACAAACGCTCATTTATTTACATTTATTTGATTGCAGGTGGCTACGAAGAAGCAGAAACCTTTATAAAATATCTAAAAAACAAGAGAATTCGGGAGACAAACGAGTTGAACAAGAAAAGAAGCCGTGGTAAGTGTTGATTCAGGTGTGATGTTTGGTATTATGAAAAATATTGTGTAAATGGAATATTTGATTTCAGAAAACCCATCTACAGTTCCGATGCAAAATGTAATACATTTATCTCAGTCAAGTCATGTATTAGATTCTGGGGCAAACGAGACCAACTTAGCAGTAACTTCATCAGATAATGAACTTTTTGAGCCGACTGAGCCGTCACGCCCAGCAGAAGCTCTCACAGAACGATTAACTGTATATACAAGTGGTAAAAACATGTTCATTCTTCCTCGAGAGTACGACCCTACTTCCCCAAGGTGGACATTAAAATATCAGTCAGGTTACAGTGGGTCACAGGTGCGACTTATTGAACTCAAGCCAGGAGGGAAGCACAGTGATATTTTTATCAACACCCGTAGATTTGCATATTGTTTTGGTGCATCGAGGGATGACAGGTCATTAGCAAAAAATTTAATGATAGAAATGTTTACCAAAAGTGCATTAAAAGTATGCACATTGACTGGAAAAATGGCCGTTGGTAAAAGTGGCGACAAGAAGACAATTAAAAGGCCCGGATTATATGATCATGCAGTAAACGTGTTGGTTGAATTTGCTTTACTTCATGGATTCGGTGATGGCGATGATGAACAAAGTATTAGAAAGTGTTTAAGTAAAAAACTTTATCAGTTTAGATCCCGCTAGATTTCAATAAACTCATTGATAAAATGTACTTAATTATTTGTTTAAACAAAAAACTGTTTCGTTAAATGATGACGTAAGACTGTTGACGTCGTAATTGGTTTACCATTTTTTAAACCAATTCCCACTACAGCTGTACCTCAAAAGGAAAAACGGAACACTTATAGGATCACTAGTGTGTCTGTCTGTCCGTCTGTTACAGCCAATTTGCTCCGAACCTAATAACCCGATTAAGTTGAAATTTGGTACACATATGTATTTCAGTGACCCAAACACGGAAGTATATCGTAAATATGGGGTCACTTTTGAGGGGCAAACAAGAAAATAAAAAATAAAGTTTTACGAACTGTACCGTGTGACATATCAAATGAAAGGGTTTATTGCGAGGATCTCAAATATTTTTTTTTATAATTTTAAAATAAATTATTTTAAGTTATTCAAGAAAATAGATGAAACTTTACTATTCCCTTACCCCTTATCTCCGAAACTACTAAGCCTAAAATTTAAAAAAAAATACAGAAGACAGTTCTATGCTTATAGATTACAGGAAAACCTATAAGAAGTATATGGTCTTAAAAACCATGGTAAATCACTCAATATTGTGCGTACGAAGTTTTGGAATTGGAATGTGTGGGGAACATGTTTTTCAACTACAATGTTAAGTTTGTTCATGGGATAAATTCATCCCAACTACGGAAACCCCATTTGGCCGATTTTTTTAAATACATTTCACAAACGTTTACGCTGGCACAAGGATCGTTTGGCGCTCGAGTGCAGTTGATAGGGAGGAAAAATTGGTAAACATTTGTGCATTTTGTGAAATGTATTGAAAAAACATGATGGCGGCATTCGTTTAGATTTTGCCCAGGCGCCAAAAGAACCTTGTAGCACTTTGAATAAAAACTTCACTAGGTAAGGTTAAAATTAATTGTCATTGACAAATAGACCTTGTCGTTTTACGACGTGTAAGACACATTCAACCTTAGGGTGGTAAAGTAATTATGAGGTTGACCATACCTTTTGCGGAATCCCACTGATTAAGGGCGAATTTCACCAACGAAACTGAATGCGATCAGCACATATTCTAAACCGCATTCAAGAGCTGTCAGTGTCAATATACCGCAATAATCAAAATGTCTTTATTCAGACAACAAAGATCCATAATGTTAGTAATATCTTAGCTAGTGTTAGTAGTAATATTATTAATATTTGAGTTTGAGTCCCTTCCATATCCATTTTGCACAGCAGATGACCAAGTAGGTAAGGTACAAGTTTCTCACTTGGCCATCCTCTCCACAAACTGCCTCGAAATGAGAGAACTGACAGCTCTTGAACACGGTTTAGATGTGTTGATCGCGTTCAGTTTCATTGGTGAAATTCGTTCTAAGTCTTTGCTATTTATCGCGCAGTTAGTGGGATGACAAGACAGACGCAGTGGAAGTATAAATAACATATGAACACGGCTGTTTTTGCTGACGAGGTAGGTAGAGATGTTTGGTACACTTGCAGTAAAATAAGGTGAATATTTGCTATCGTTTTAGTAGGTAGAGTACTTTTCGGTCAAACAAAAACCACATTTAAACCAAAAACTGTATTCTGAAAAATAACATGTCCCATTAGAAAAACAAAACGAAACAATATCATAAATACAAATCCCAATTCCTTTAAGTTAAAGTAAATAATAACTTAGACAACACAAAAAAAAACAAAAAATCAAAAATAAATAATAAATATAACAAACTAATAATATTCATGTAAAACAGAATATTAAAATAAATAGAATATAAAATAAATGTATAGAAATACATTTAATCTTAAAGTGCAAGACTGCCAATAAAGAAAAAAGAAAATAAAAATCATGCATGATGAGGGGATGATCTTAAGACTTGACGTAACATTTACAATTAAAACTTTTTAAACATCTACTACAGTAATTTTATAAGTATTGAAATATACGACAGCAAAAATCCTACAAAATGATCATCGTTCAGATTAACTAAAACCTTGTTGAAAATCCTACAAAATGTTTGTTCCCTTTGCCAAAAAGAAACACGATTGACAGCAGGTCAATCCCAAGATGGAAAATTCATTCCAAGATGGAACCAAGGCGAACAATGTTAAGACTTTGGTTTCTAAGAAAGCGGTCGGTCACACAATAACGGCTGTCCAAACACAGAGCGTTTTTTGACACCTAAATGTCAAATACTGGTGAAAATGATAGATTTCCATGATGGCCGATATAATATGACAGAACCGCTCCCCTAGTAAACCAAAGCTTTGTACTTATAGTGTATCTATGTACGGCCGAACCCAATAACCTATCTATCGCCAGTTTTGGCATACTGGAGATAGAAAACCTATCTATCTATGGTTTTTAAAGTCCCAATAATCTGTCAGAGAATAAGGACCTTACGGAATTTTGGGACCACGTTTAATGACGGATAGAATTATACTTTCTACCATCAATAGCGACCTGTCTTTTACTGAAAATAGGTTATTGGGTTCGGCCTTTATGTAAACCTTATCTCAAGCACATCAGAGTTGGGTAGCTGTCATTAATGTCAACTGTCAGATCTCCACGAATGGCGAGAAACTGTGAAAAGTGAAGCGGCCTGCATGAAAGGCTTTGTTGTGGTGATCAGACAGAGTAGTGATATATTCAACTTGAATGCGGAATTGACAGGATTGTATAATACTTGTTCGAGCAAAACAGGCTCATTGAACATCAGTGTATAGAGGTGTAGCTGAAGCTAACACCGTTTTGAATCCTCAACCCATGAGCAGAGTTCCATTATCTATATAATACCTTACTCCGGTTATACTTCTTGCCTTGTAACTTGCTAAGTATACTATTAAATCAGCGATCTCTTCTGGTTCCAACGCATCTTTAATTTTAAAAGATTCACCAATCTCTTTAAAGGATCCTTTGACACCAGCTGTTGAAAATATTTCAGTTTTCACAGGTCCTGGACATACATTATTCACTCTAACACCAACCGGCGCTAGTTCCAAAGCAGCGCCAAACATGAAGTGATCAAGACCTGCCTTCGAAATACAATACGGCATGTACTTCGAGTTCCCGGCGTAATAACGTCCTAGGATACTGGATATATTGATAACATTACCCTTGGTCCTGACAAGATACGGAGTTGCCAACATAGTGAGGTAGATGCAAGCGCGGAGGTTGCAAGCCAATGTCTTGTCATAGGTTTGCATTATATCTGCTTTGAGGAGTGATCCAAAAGTTAATATTCCAGCATTGTTGACGAGCACGTCTATTTGACCGAATTTTGCGATTGTGTAACATATTAGTTTCTTTAAATGGTCATCGTTGGTCACGTCGCAATGAAACCCTAGTGTCGGGGCGCACAGTTTTTCCTGGCAATATTGACTGACTTTACAGACGTTCTCTTTGTTTTTATCTGCGATGATTACTCTAGCGCGCTCCATAGCAAACGCCTTCACTGCAGCAGCTCCAATACCTGTTCCAGCACCTGTGACTATAACGACTTTGTTTTCTAAGCACATCCCTGATTGCTCGCGGTAAGAGCAGTTTAGAGGCTGCTTTATCCAAACCGGAGTAATTAAATTACACGGTAACTGTATGGTTTTACGAACCTTCCGGCGAAACATTTTGTTCAATAATTGATACGACATAACTGAATCTACTAATAATTTACGCCAATAGTTTGATAATAAATCGAAGATAGTCTTTAAAAAGAAACATCGGTCACGGCATTCGGTAGTATTTGAAATTTTAGCAAATACAACAATACGGCACAGGAATACGCACGATGAATTATGACCGGTCTGAACATAGGCTCTCCGAACTTTCGCGCATGTTCTCTCACTCACACTCGCCTCATGTCACCATTTGATCCCTATAAAATTATTATTCCGCAGTCTTCTGCTCAAAGTTCGGACCGGCCATCATGGTTCATCAGCTGTATTCTATTTGATCGGTAAATATTGATTATTTTGACAGACATGACATTTTCAATATGTTTAGAGTTATTATGAAACACAACTTTTTAAACATTTTCAAGAAGTTTCTATACGAATACTTAAATTCTCTGTAGAATGGCTGATAGCTGGTACAAACGGCGTAAGAACAACACCGCATATCACCAAGGAAATCTTGGTGATATGCGGTGTTGTTCTTACGATATAAATTGCATGCGCAATATTGATTTTATCGGCAAGTCAAATAAGTTTGTACTCCATAGTACATATTTTTCAAAGTAACTGAAAAACCAAGTTATAAAATATTCCACATCTTAAAGTGTTTTTTTAGGGATCCTGCCGTTTTGCCGAAAAGATTTTGCCAAAATTTTCGCTACCCAAACAAATTTAACCTTTTCTTATACCAATACAATGTTTGGAATGATTTTAGTAGATACCTATGCACATTTTCATTTGGTCAAATTTTTACTTGGCAGAATATTATCATGGATAATGTCATTTAGGCATTTGGTCTTTAGTCAAATGATTTATTACAGCAAACAATCTTTAGACAATAAACGTTTGGTTAAATGATTTGTTATGACAAAAAATAGAAAGGCAAATATAAGATTTTTTGGAAATTATATAATTAAACAATGCAATTTTATTTTAATATATTCATTTATTTAAAAGAAATGAAAACTAAAAAAGAAAAAGTGTTTATTCTGCACAAACTAAACGCACATAAAAAAATAACAAAACAAACTACTACAACAACTATTAAACTACAACAACAACAACTATTTAAAACAAAATATTTTTTATTATGGCCGTTTACGAACGAAGACGAAAGTAATGGTGGGAGACCGTGCTCATCTTCTTCCGAGCTCAAATCTACTCGACGGCTATGAGGCAGTCAGTGATTTCGTGTAACTTGGGTCTTTGATCACGAATGAGGGTAGCTGCCTTGAGGAAATCCGCCATCGAAATTATTATATATAACGCTTTGTGTTTTGAGTCGTTTCCAATAAATACAGGGCCTAATAGTGTCTAGGACCTACACTAACACTAAAACTACAATTGTTGTGTAGTTGCGTATAGATTAAGCAAGTACTAGGTACTGTTGCTACTGCTCTACGAAAAATCCTAACAAGGGGCTGATGCTCATTGTCAGATGCTGAAGCATGTCCGCGACACGTAGTCAAGTTGGTTGCTTGCTCGTTGGTTGTTCTTGTCAGTAATCCGGGGTAATAAATAAAACAAGACTTACTACACTGTGAAGGTGGATTTAGACCAAACGAAAATATAACCAGAACAAGAAAAAAAATCCGGAGGCAAACCAAATCAGGGGCCTATCACCACCTCTAAAGCAGTATTATTTTAATCTTACTTCTATGGGGGAAAGAGATGGAGTTATACGTCCTGTAGAGCGTCATCTCTTTCCCACACTAAAGTAATATTGAAATAATACTGCTTTAGAGGTGGTGGTAGGCCCCTGTTCAATTTATGCCCTAACACGTGTGACTCCGGATTAATTAGCCTGTCTGTGATGTCTTGTTTAGGTATACCTTTTTAGTTGACCTTTTTGTCGTAGTTGGGTTTTAGTTTTTATATCTTTTATTTTTATTTAAATTATTTTTGGGTTATAATAATACGAGTATATATTTGAAATGTGCTAATTGATGCCTTTGATTTGATACCGAACGTGGCAACATTGAAAAAAAAAATGGTTTTTTGTTCATGACTTTATTTCCTATAGAGGGCGCCATATTCAATTTAATATGACGTTACACGATCAAGGCGCTTCCAAAGATACTTCATTTGTCAAATTATGATGAGTAGTTTAGAAGTTATGAGGTAAAAGATGAACATACATACATACCAGTCAAAATCATAAACCCTCTTTATTGCTTCGCCTTATTCGCTTCGGGTAAAAAGAATATTATTTTCTTAATATTACTGACACTGGAGAGACCAACGAAAGAGGCTCTGTCCCTGTTTACACAGACCGGATAGAATGTGCATTCATGAGCATGAGCATGATTAGCCTATAATGCCTCCTCTCTTCGAGAGGAAGTGGGCTGTAATCTACCACGCGGGCCCAGTGCGGGTTGGTAAATGTGACATGTCTTGACTTTTTGGTTCTAGGACATGCCGGTTTCCTCACGATTGCTCACCTCAAAACGGTGACGGAAAACATAGTTCCTTCACCGTTTTGAGAGCAATGGTGATGAAATTATGTACACAAAGTAAAGCGGCTGCCTGGGTTCGAACCCACGACCTACTACTCGTAAGTCTGGGCCACCACTGCTCTATTCCGCATTCACTCGTTTGGTCTAAATCGACCGACGACGTATATCAATGTAGCAAAGCGAGTTTTTAAATTCTGTAGGGTCAAGTTTTGCTTCTTTAAATATATATCAATAGAATTTTAAAACTTAAGCTGTACACGTTTAATTATGTGAAGTCATCGTGAGTAACCTTCACAATGACGGAACAAATAAGTCACAAAACACATTCAATAACTAACTTCTACTATTCCTAATCAAACGGGTAAATATTAAAAATTACCTAAAAAAAAAACCTGTTTTTATCAGTCAAATAACGTTGGTTAGCATGATAATTCATTTGAACGAGTTCTTATGACTTGTCAGAGGATGATTTAGCTGTTTGATATGATATATACTCGTATAAGCCGTCTGGGCTTAAATAAATAAAATAAAATAAATAAATAGTGTTTTATTTCAGGCAAAATACCCATATACAAAAAAGCTTAAGCTTAGTATGCTAGCCAATTTGGAATCGTGAAGTCGTTCAACATGTTTGCCAGAAAAGTGGTCCTAGTTACGGGTGGTAGCTCCGGCATCGGAGCGGCTACTGTGGAGTTATTTGCCAAGGAAGGAGCTTCTGTTGCCTTCGTCGGAAGAAACGAAGAAAAACTAAAGGAAGTCGCTAAACGTTGTGAGCAGCATGGAGCCAAAACTCTCGTTATCAAAGCAGATGTCTCCAAAGACGAAGAAGCCAAGACCGTCGTCCAAAAAACTGTTGACAAGTTCGGAAGACTCGACGTACTCGTTAACAACGCTGGCATATTACGGTTTGCGAGTATACTGCAACCCAATCTATTACAGAACTACGATGAGGTCATGAATACGAACCTGCGCCCTGTCATCCACATCACCAACTTAGCGGTCCCACATCTCATAGCAACAAAAGGCAACATCATAAATATATCAAGTGTTGCATCTACAGCAGCTAAGATACCAGGACTGATGTCTTACAGCGTTTCCAAAGCTGGTATGGATCATTTTACAAGGTTTGCTGCAATGGAGCTGGCTGCTTCTGGCGTGCGAGTGAACTCTGTCAATCCTGGACCAGTTATAACGGATATTGTGTCGACTGCTGACATGGCTCCAGAAATATTCCAGGGAAGTAACATAGCGAGCATCACATTATTAGGAAGATCTTCAGATGCAGATGAGATTGGTGATATAATCCTGTACCTAGCCAGTGACAAGGCTAGGAGTGTAACCGGGTCTTGTTATGTTATTGATAACGGTTTCTTGCTGAAGTAGACCTTTTTATATATCTTGGTGATTATGTTATTATAGACTGTGTTTACATTTTTGTTGTGAAAAATGCATGACATATGTATGGGAAGTTGCTGTATAAAAAAAATAAAAATTGTATAGCTTGAGTCCATTTCTGTATGCCTTACTCTTTAAAAAGATCTCTGACCTAAGCCATTTCTTTTCAACGTTCGTAATTGGCCATAATTAAAAATATTTCGCGGTTTTTGTATTGCGTGAAATTATTACCACTGTGATTGAATTTAAATAAATAATTAATATTATTAGCTTATTAATTGTCCCACTGCAGGATCTCTGAAGTCTAGACCTTGATTGACTTTGATTACGACCCGCGCTTGCTCAGTATTATTTAGTCAAAATTCGATATACTCTTTTAATTCACCGTATTTTCAGTGTTTATTGATCGTTTTAAATATTCCGTTCACTTTTAAGCAGACTGATTTTTTTTATTAATGTTAATATTTCGCTGAAATATTCATATTTTGAGGAAAATAAATCATAGGAACATTACTACTTAAGGTATCATTCCGTACCCGAGCGCAGGCGGCAACTGCAGTCGATGTGTTGGCGCGTCATGTGGAGACACGGGGTAGGCAGAACCTACAGAACGCCACCCGCCACCTTTTGCCTCGTTTATGTTTAGGTATACATCTGGTAATGCACGCCAGTTGCGAGCACTATGCACCTGACATTTCTTTTCTACCTACATATACATACTTTTTACTAATCGTGAATAATAGCCAAGACCTACACTTGCCGAAGTGAGGAGGCTCTTGCTAAGTAGGCAGTTGTATAAAGAACTTGACTCAGCAAGCGGAATTCCTGAACACGTCGCGTATTAATAGGATGTTCTTCTCTCTGGAGCCCTGACCGCCAGTAGCGCCAGTAGCAGTAGCAAAACAGGAAAATATTTACATACCTAAATGATAACCTTGACTCTTTGAACTATAAACCATCAAGTCACAAGTCACAAAATAGATGTTTAGAAGACCGGTTCCATACAACAAGCGAAACCGCACGTATGTACACATACACGACACGCTTGATGTACAGCGAGTGCAACCATACTTGCGACTGGCATTTGTTTGAGATCGCCGTACGTAAGGAGTCTATGTGTGCATGCGGTATACATAGATATATTGTGACTGAATCTCGTCTGGATAAAGTTTACTCTTCATCAAGGTCGTCTTGCTTACCGTTTGTTTGTCTATCATTATGTTTTATTCCGTAACTGAGAAATATACCTATTATCACTGTCTCGGTGATCCAGTAGTCGCAAGATCGACTTCTGCTGTCCTGGGTTTTATTGCCCGGTCCGGCGTTTCATTGGGTTCTCCACTTTCCTGTTTTATAACTGCTAGCCTTCCTTACCTAACTCTTGCACTGTAGCTACACTTGCTGTAAGAGATAATAAACTTACGCGTATACAATTGTACCAGTACATAACCAGCGAGATTCATAACCCTTCCTTCCTACTGTAGTCGGGTAATGAGATGACATGTTCATGCTTACATAATTTTATTGTAAAAACAAATTGTTATTGTATCAGTTTGAAATACCTAACTGATATAACAACAATTTGATTAAATACATAATTGAATAAGAAGACCTTGAAATGAAGTATACACACGAGGCTTATGTACTTAATACTTATCATAATGGATTGATGTCATCAAGTCTGAAGAGGATGCCTGCAAAAGTATAACGGATAACCACATTTTGCCAGTTATGTTTGAGTACCATGCAATAGAAAGCGGCCTTATTGGCAACAGGGTTTATATTCTTCATGCTGCCACTGTAAAATTCTTTATGGAAAAACCCAATAAGACTTTTCCCGATCTGGAAATCGAACCCAAGACTTCATGCTCTGCAGTAGAGCTTGCGACCACTAGCCCAACAAGGCGGTCAGTCATAACAATGGCAATGTTTTTAAATATGTACAAAAGATTTAATAGGTAGACGTAGGTATGAGCGTGACTGTCATTTGAGTGGGAGATACACAATCATAATATCTAATCCAATTGAAGTACAAAAGTTGATAAAGAAATGTTAGATAAGGGCCACTTAGCTTAACTACCTGTTGACTGCGGTTTCACTCGATCCTACCTACAACAGCCGGAACAGTCAGGTTAATATAATTGTAGAATAATAGACATAAACCTATTCGAATATATTTTCTAAATGATTGTAGAAACTGCATCAAAATCCGTTGCGTAGTTTAGAACAACAACGCAGTCACACAGACAGACACGAAAAGCGGCTTTAATTTATAATATGTAAATAGATATAGATATTTCCAGATGTTCTACTGACCAAAGTAGTGGAAGAAATCGTAAGTTTGATTTTGGATACATACGACTGCATTTATTTAGCTATACATATAACACACAAAATAGCGTCGGTAATATCACATTGTTTCATAACTCAAGTAGCGGATGTTAGAGAAAATACAGCCAGATTGAAGTGGAAGTGCCCACGATGCACGAATGCACCCGGACAGGTGGGCCTAGAAGCCTGAGGGAGAATATAATCGTTGAGGTCGACCGCGGCGACGTTGGCGCGATCATATGAATAGGTTTGTAGGGCAGGCATGACCACTGTAGCTAGAAATTGCAAAGGACAGAGAGGTTTCGAAGGAGAAAGGGTAGGCTCAATAGTAGTACTAACATTATAACTAAAATAGGTACAACAATACATAAATAGGTAACAAACTACATACACACACATACATACATACATATTTACTATAATATATACATATATTAAATATATATAAGTATATACGAAATCAAGGGAGAGAGGTGTTGAGATGACTACTCTATTTATTTTGAAAATAACTCCACAATTTCCGCTTATATGCATACCGACTGGTGGTCGTCCTGATATCAAGAGGAAGCGCATTCCAAAGAAGAATGGACTGAATATGAAAGGAAGAACGAACAAAGTCAGAAGTATGAAAAGGACAGAGAAAGATAAGAATGCAGATTCTTAGTGTGTGAAGAACATAGATATTGGAAGTGAGACACAAGATAAGAAAGCGGAGTGGGAGAGTTGAGAATGGAGAAAAGCGTGGTCAAAGCCCGTAAACTTCTCCTTTGGCGAATGGACATCCATTTGAGCTCAGACCTATAGCTAGACACATGGTTATTTTTTCTGAGGTTGAAAATAAACCGGATACAATTGTTGAGCAGTCTGTCGAGCTTATCCAGAAAAACCGCATTCAAATCAATTCAGCTGTAGTTTAGTTATTTCTTTTTATAATTTAACATAGCAGCATTATTTAATAATAAGTTGGGGCCGATGATACTTTTACCCTTATCACTGGCTACATACAATATCATATCAGCAATCTCAGTAGGCTCTGATAATCTACGCAAAGCCATGTTATTTTGCATTTTTTCTAAATTTACTTCCATATCTTTGAAAATAGTAGTACGGACTGACTGATTGTATTCACTCTCACTCCATAAGCTGCTAGTTCTAAAGCAGCGCTTCTAGTAAAATGGTTCATTGCAGCCTTTGATGTCATGTATGTTTGTTTGTTTAAAGTTCTTGTGGTACTGATTCCAGCCATATTAAACACGTTGATTATGTTTCCTTTAGTTTTGATGAGATGGGGAGCAGCGAAGTAGCTTATGCGGACCGCACTGCGTATCACTTCGTCATATGTTTTCAAGAAGTGGTCTGCCAGAATACTAGCTTCTCTCAATATTCAAGCGTTGTTGACTAGCACATCAAGTTTACCAAATTTGTCGATAGTTTTCTTGACAATTACGTCTACTTCTTCGTCATTGGACACATCTGCTTCGATGACTAGTGTTTCTCCTCCCATTTTCGCCAAACGTTGAGCAGTGGCTTTCAATTTAAGTCCGTTTCTGGCGACTAGGGCTACAGTGGCACAATTTTTTGCAAATAATTCTGCTGTAGAAGCACCAATATCAGCACTAACTCCCGTGATTAGAACCACTTTTTGTGCGAAACTCATATTACCAAACACTGCCCAAGTACTGCCCTGTGAGCTCTGTTCGTATAAAAGTATTCTATTATCCCCATCGTAATAATGAGCAACAACATGAGATACCTACATACTATGTCGATGGTATTAGTAGGCTATAGAATCGTTGTACATGCTACTGATGATTAATCTTTTTATTTGGTGGTTATGATTATCTTTGAAGGCAACATACAAAGCCTCGTAATAAATATCACTCTGATACCAATAAATTTTGCCGATGTTTGCTTTGTCAATGAGAGACTATCAAAGGGGATCTTTTAGTGAAAAAAACATTGGACAGTGAAGAAATCATAAATATAATTACAAAATTAAATAATAAACTGCGATTATAACTTAAGCGAACTGAATTATAAACTTATTTATTACATTTATGATATGACATTCATCTGAATGTCATAATTTGACAGTTGTAATTTAGTTCCGTGTCACAAAAATCTGTTTTATTATAGAAGTTTTCTACGCGTAGGTATATTTTAGTTTGCACACTTAATTATTTTTTTCGATTTTTTTTTATAACTCCGTGTGTCATATCAATAAAAAATGGGTAAACTTTATGTTGAATTCAATCAACGCATTTTAGTAAGTACCATTTATGTAATTTTTCAGTCGTAAAATAAAAGAAAAACGAGATGTTTTTCTATTTTTCAAAAAATTTCAAAAACACTAACGTTTCTTATAAAATAAATGTCTGCTACAGCCGATCGATTCTGTAAAAAATAATCAGCCGATCGATTCTATAAAAAATATCACCGTGAAACTTAGGTGATGTGAGCGTGAAGTGAGCTGTCAATAGTGTTAATCCCTAGCATCCTGCCGGTCGATTTGTGACAGTGACAGCTCACTTCACCTAAGTTTCACGTTGATCTTTTTACAGAATCGACCGACCGGTGTTATCATACCCTAGTTTGCGCCAAAAATTTGAGCCAGTGATACCTTTACCTTTGTCACTGGCTACATATAATATCAAATTAACGATCTCATTAGGTTCTAATAACCGCGGTGGAGACATATTACTTTGTATTTTATCAAATTTCTTTTTCATACCATCGTAAATAGCTATACGGAATGGACCAGAACTCATTATATTCACTCTCACTCCATGAGGTGCTAGTTCTAAAGCAGTGCTTCTGGTAAAATCACTCATTGCAGCCTTTGATGTCCCGTATGCTATGTCTTGAGGTCTTGTGGTATTGATTCCAACCATACTCGACACGTTGATTATGTTTCCTTTAGTTTTGATGAGATGGGGAGCAGCGAAGTAAGTGATGCGGACAACACTTCGCATGTTGATGTTCATCACTTCATCATACGTTTTTAAGAAGTTGGTTGATAGAAAACTAGCTTCTCTCAATATTCCAGCGTTGTTTACTAGCACGTCCAGTTTACCAAATTTGTCGATAGTTTTCTTGACAATTACGTCTGCTTCTTCGTCTTTGGACACATCTGCTTTGATAGCTAGTGTTTGTGCTCCTATTTTTTGACAATTCTGAGCAACCGTATTTAGTTCAGCTTCGTTTTTTCCGACAATGGCTAATGAAGCACCTTCTCTAGCAAATGACTCCGTTGTGAGCGCACCGATACCGTCAGTACCTCCTATGATTAGAACCACTTTTTGCACGAAACTCATTGTCTCAACACCTCCCCAGTTAGTAGAGTTGCGAACAATGATACAATGGAAGTATTTTAATAAAAGTTAGTTTTATATGTATGTTGTTATTGGAATGGAAGCGTTATTTAGATTTTTAGATTTTGAGGATTTATCACAATTTTTTTTCCCATATCACGTACGCAATCGATATACAATCAAACGTTGGGATTTTATCAGCGAAACAAATTTGGTAGGTTATGAGAATTCGTGAACTTATGTCTGACGCCCTGACACATGAAGGATGAATGTCATGAATTGACAGTAATCATTTAATGTCAGTGATCTTATCAGCATTATTATATGGTACACTGCTACAAGGATCTTTTGGCGCTTGAATGAAGTTGACAGGGGGGCGGTGTTGGTAAATATTTGTGCAATAGTTTTGTGAAAGATCACTTGAAATGTATTCAGATAACGGCAATCCAGGGTTAGTTTCGATTTTTGCCACGCGGCTTAATAAGCATAGAGCGCTTTACCACAGTTGCCAGTATGACTTTAAATCTTTTATACTTTTCATCTCTTTTCAAGAAGTATTTAAAAAACGTGGAATGAAATGAAATTGTTTATTCTGTGAATACGTTGATAAAGCTCATGAAGTATTTCACACATACATGTAGGGACCAGCGTCCTTACATGTATGTGTGAAAAGATTGGCTTTGGAGAGTATCTTTAAGTACCAACGTACTTAAAGATACTCTCCAAAGCCAATCTTTTTCTGAAACCATATGCCGTATCTAAATACTACTAGTACACTATTGGTCTGAACTGATGATATTGGCTGTACATTTTGTGTTGAATTGAATCAACAACATACTTTGATAAGTAACACTCATCTAATTTATCAGCTGTTAAATCCTATACTATTAAACGAGCAATATTTGTATATATAATATATATATTTGTAATCACGTCCTCGAAAACGGCTCTAACGATTTCGATTAAAGTTGCAAGGAATTTACGGGGGCGAAAAATCGATCCAGCTAGGTTTCATCTGGGAAAATTCGTTTTCTCCGTATTTTCACCCGACCAGAGCTCCGTCACCCAAAATTTTTGAACAAAATGGCTACCTTAGAATGGAATTCGTAAATATCTACTATCATGGCAGCATCAAATTAATAAGTACCGACTATCATGGCAACATCGAATCAATAAGTAAGTATTAAATGAGCATTCTCTATTTTCACCAGGGCAGAGCTCGGTCGCCCAGGTACTAAATAATAAACCGGAATCTTTTCCAATTTTTCATAATTTTCAAAATGACAAAAATTGCTTACACAATGAATTTCTATCAATTGTATCATCATGCAACCGTAGTTTGCGCCAGAAATTTGTGCCAGTGATGCCTTTACCCTTTTCACTGGCTACATACAATATCATAGCAGCGATCTCAGTAGGCTCTGATAATCGTTGCAGCGCCGTATTGCTTAGCATTTTTTCAAAATTTATATTCATCCCATCGAAAATAGCAGCACGGACTGGACCAGGACTGACTGTATTCACTCTCACTTCATACGGGGCCAGTTCTAAAGCAGCGTTTCTAGTAAAATCGTTAATTGCAGCCTTTGCTATCCTGTATGCTATGTTTACAGGTGTATTACTGATTCCAGCAATACCCGCCACGTTGATTATATTCCCTTTAGTTTTGATTAGATAGGGAGCAGCAAAGTAGGTGATAAGCACAGCGCCTCGCATGTTGATGTTCATCACTTCGTCGTACGTTTCCAAGAAGTGGTCTGTCAGTATACCAGCTTTCTTCAAAATTCCAGAATTGTTGACAAGCACATCCAGTCTTCCAAATTTGTTGACAGTTGTCTGGATAATTGTGTATGCTTCGTTGTCTTGGGATGCATCTGCTTTGATAACTAATGTTTCTGCTCCTAATTGCACCAAACATCTAGCAACAGCTTTTAACTTAGGTTCATCCTGGCCAATTATGACTATTGTAGCACATTCCTTAGCAAACAACTTTGCTGTGGTAGCACCAACGTCAGAACTACCTTCTGTGATCAGAACAACTTTCCGCTTGAAACTCATTCTACCAACACCAGTGTAGTAAGTGAAACGAGAGTGTCGGGGTAAAAGTATAATTATGATGAATGAGCAACAAAATACGATGTAAATAATAAAAATATTACTGAAGAATTTCTATTTTCTGGTTATGATTATAAAAAATTTGAGGAAAACGTGAAAAGATCCTCATTATAATATAATGTATGTTTTAAAACTATAACTCTTGTTTTGTTGATTTTATGTAGATTTAATAGAACAGTTCACGAACTACGTTAATTTAAACATTTTAAGCCATGGTCTAGTTTGACCATGTTCAGAGACCATCCCTGTTTTAGTGAAGTTATGAACGTCATGTCTTGACAATGCTTGTCACTTACAGGTTACTAGCGTGACAAAAATCTTTTCTACTTAAAGAAGTATTTAATACGGGTATTTGTTGCGATAATATACAGTGTAAAAATCTCTTGGAAGCGATTCTAGTTGTGTTGCACAAGTTTTTACACATTGATGGTTTCATAACAATAATGACAACATAATATTATATTTTGAAGTAGTATAGATAAATTGTTTGCATGTAGCTATCATTATAAAGGTTAAATAAGTAGAAATTTCTATAGTGATAATATATACAATGTCGCCCATGCGCATGTGACCGCCCGTAATATTCTGAATATTCATGAAAAAATGTCGAAAATAAACTTCAAAAGGCCCCCCCTTTTGAAGTTTATGATCTGTGAATTTTTAGCTGTTATGTAGTAGATTACACATAATAATTAAAAAAGTCGTCCTATGGGGATAATTTATGGACTTACACTAGTTTTTTTTAAATAAATACACAATTTTTTACCGAAAAAATGACTTCGATTCCGTCTTTTTTTTCGTAGTCGATAATTTTTAGTAAAAATGTTAATTAACCTGTTAAAATAACTCATAAGATTTTGGAAATAATAAACAGAATCCAAATCGACCCATAAACTTCGGAGATGTGTCAAAAAATAGAAAGTAAATCTACAAACTCTACTTAAAAAATTAAAAATTGAATAACATGAAAAATGTTATAGATAGACCCCCCCTTTTGAAGTTTATTTTCGAAATTTTTTCATGAATATTCAGAATATTACGGGCGGTCACATGCGCATGGGCGACATTGTATATATAAACCGGTCAAGTGCATGTAGGACCACGCACAATGAAGGGTTCCGTAGTTAGGATGAATTCATCCTAAGAACAAATTTAACATTGTAGTTGAAAAACATGTTTCCCCATACATTCCAACTGCAAATGTAAGTTTTTAGGCACAATATTGAGTGATTTAGTATATTATTTTAAGACCATAGACAGCTTATAGGTTTTCCTTTAATATATAAGTATAGAACTGTTCTGTGTTTTTATTAAACATTTTAAGTTCAGCATATATTTTCTTAAATATCTTTAAAATGATTTATATTAAAATTACTTATTTAAAAAAAGTTGAGATCCTCATAACAAGCCTTTTCATTTAATATGTCACACGGTACAGTTTGCAAAGCTTTTTTTTTCCAATTTGCCCCGGAAAAGTGACCCCTATATTCAAAATTCATTTATTGACGTTACACGTCCGTATTTGGGTTCATATGTGTACCAAATTTCAACTATATTAATCTTGTAGATTCGGAGCAAATTGGCTGCGACAGACGGACAGACAGACAGCCAGCCAGACAGACACACGAGTGATCTTATAAGAGTTCCGTTTTTCCATTCGGACTTACGAAACCGTAAAAATCAAGTACATTTTGATGTAACATTCAACACTTTGATAAGAACCACTTACTCAGTTTATCAGCACATTATGGAACAATGCCAATTTCCATACTTAGGTAGTACAGACAGACAAACACATAAAAAATAAAAAACAAAAAGAATTGTTAAAGATTTATATGCAAAGTTGTTATTTTGACATTACAAACAGACACTTAATTTTTTTTTTTTTAATGTATTTATACAACCTTAGTTTTTGTTCCTTACATTTATGTTCGTCTATCTCGTCGAAATGTAGGGAACAGCTTTTTTTTTTTGCGATTTCGCCATCAGTCCCGTAGTGATAGTAATTCATAATGATGAGTACAATGACCCCTTAAGAGGTTTAGGGTAAACAAAAACTAAGGTGGTATATATATAGATAAATAAATGCTAAGTCAAGTGAATCGGAAATAAAAGTACATCATTGTCGTCACACATCTAATCATTTGCCAATCATTCAGCTAATAGACGATGATTAAGATTATTTTGTACGATAAAAAGATATATATAAACAGCTGTGGCTTAGTATGGCTACAGATTTCGAGAAGTCAGGTAGTTCAAAATGTTTGCAAACAAAGTGGTCCTAGTTACGGGTGGTAGCTCCGGCATTGGAGCGGCTACTGTGGAGTTATTTGCCAAGGAGGGCGCTTCTGTTGCCTTCGTCGGAAGAAACGAAGTCAAACTGAAGGAAGTTGCCAGCCGTTGCGAGCAATATGGAGGCAAAACCCTTATCATCAAAGCTGATGTCTCCAAAGACGAGGAAGCAAAAACCGTCGTCAAAAAAACTGTAGACAAGTTCGGAAAACTCGACGTACTCGTCAACAACGCAGGGATATTACGGTATGCGACTGTACTAGACCCTAATTTAATAGAGAACTTTGACGAAATTATGAACACGAACATGCGTCCAGTAATCCTTCTCACCAGTTTGGCCATCCCACACCTTATTGCCACAAAAGGGAACATCGTTAACGTGTCCAGTGTTCTGTCATCGTGGAGCAAGTTACCTGGTACGATCTCTTACCGCGTGTCTAAAGCTGCAATGGATCATTTTACTAGAGGTGCTGCAACGGAATTGGCTTCTCATGGCGTTAGAGTGAACTCTGTCAATCCTGGACCAGTGATAACAGAGATTGCAACACATGCTGGGATGGATGTATCTCAGGAAAATATTGTCGAAAACTTGACTGCTTTAGGGAAATTTTCAGATGCTTATGAGGTTGGTGATATAATCCTGTTCCTAGCCAGTGATAAGGGTAAGAGTGTAACCGGGTCGTGTTATTTTATTGATAATGGTATGTTCTTAAAGTAAGTCTTCAGTTTTTTGTTTACATTTTGTCAGCTGTTGTATGTAATTTTTGTTTTAATATTCTTTTCAATTATCTTCACTTATTCTATGATAATAATTTTCTTGTATTCTATAGCTCTGCAATTGAAGTGTAATAAATAATAATCATTATGTTGTGATTACTTTTAGTTTTTTATACCTATAATTCATTTTATAGTTATCCATTATTTGTCATTCTGAGCTTGATCATCCAAAGGCTATCTATTTATCAGAAATATATTATAATTGTAATAACCATGTCCTTTTTATTTAAAACTAGCTTTCGCCCGCGGTTTTGCCCGCGTGGAGGTCGGGAATTGTCTCACGGGATAAAAAGTATCCTATGTGTTAATGCGGGTTATAAACTATCTGAATGACAAAATTAATCTAAATCCATTCAGCCGTTTTTACGTGATTGAGTAACAAACATCCAACCATACAAACTTTCACATTAATAATATTGGTTGGATTGTGTACAATAAATCATACTACAATAATTGTATTGTATGGGTTGCCCAATTTATTTTATATTGTAGGCGACAGAAATTAGGGTAACTTGTCTTTCTTGAGTTGTTATATGTACATGAAAGATAGTATGCAGGAGCTCTTAATTACAGCAAGTGACGGGAACACTAAATTTATAGTCAAAAGTCCGTTGTCCCGGGCGGGTTTAACGAAGATCAATAAATTGTAGCTTAATGCATTTGCACGTCACGCCTATTTTCATTGGGGTAAACATAATATTGTGTAGGTAGGATATTTTAATATAACAGAGCCCATACTGTTAAACGGATGGGTCACCGTTGTATATGGATATTTGCAGTACCAGGCATCCCGTGCGTTGCTAATCCAGAGACAAAGCTCAAAACTCTTATATACTTATACTCTTTCAACTAGAGCACAGCGACCGCGACATTGCTTGACTGCAGAAAAAGCTATGGCTGTGCTTCTTCCCCGGACGAGGTCCTTCACAAAGTGGTATACTAATAACCACATTTCAGACAGTTCGGGCTGACCAGATAATAATAATAAATTCTTTATTACATAAAACATGGAAAGCCCTGACTCCTGCGCTAGATAAAAAGACCTGTGTTATAGGGGCCCGTGTCTTGTCTCAATCTGAAACTGGTTCTGAATTTTATGCAATATGCATCGTTTAAATTTACTTTAAGAAAAAAAAAAAAGAAGTTTCATTCATTATTCAAATAATAATTTAATTTATAATTAAAACAGTTAATGATGTGTACATAATTATGTACAATCTGGTCAGGCTGATAGGGTTGAATCGCTGCATTCACACACTGTAGAGATTTTACACCGGTCAGAAAAAACTAGAAGGTAGAATAGCCGATCAATTCAATAGTGTCAATTACTATTGACAGCTCACTTCAGGAATGACAGCTCACTTCACCTAAGTTTTCACGGTGAGATTTATACAAAATGGACCGGTAGAACTGTAGATTATGTGAGAAGATACGCCACACATGGCTGGACAGTCTGTACCGGTTCCATAATTGCTGATTGGTCGACTTATCTTTACACCACGTCAGCAGCATGGAATTATCTTGGAAATCGTGAGCTGGCCAGTAGAAGTGTCATTTATAAATGATACGGAATGATTATTTCACTTGTCGTCTTTTCCACCAATTTTCTATATCACAGTCTCGATTTAATAAATCTAGAGTCTAGAACATAAAAAAACGGATCCTACCATTTATACTAGTAAAGGACGGTTTGACTGGATTCCAAATGAGAAAAGTTTGAACGAAATCCACTGTTGACGAGTCAATATTAACTAGAGAGCTGCCATTTTTTATTTTTCTGTCTGCTGTATTGAGATGCCAGTAATATAGACCTAATATCTTAAACAATAGGGGTCATGGACGAGGTTGTTGGTATTTTTTTGTGCATTCAGTAAGTTGGTAGTTCCTCAGCTTTCCGATGAAGTTTTTTCTAATAAGGACTGTTGCAATGGTATGCTGCTATTCTGCCTACGATATCGGTTTGGTTTTTATTATATTATTAATGTTCTAGAATTTTTTGAATTCTACGGATGTTAATTTCAATTTTTTTTGTCACCAGCCATTCTCATCACCAATGGACGGGCATAGCCGCACGGGTCGATCGATTAGGTTAAGCTACGGTTGCCGCGGTTGGTGCGTGGATGGGTGACCATCTTTTCATACCAAGACCACTCCGTGCCTCGGAAGCACGTAAAGCCGTTGGTCCCGGCTGTTATTTATAGATCTTTGACAGTCGTTACGGGTCGTCAGAAGCCCGAAAGTCTGACAACCAGTCTTACCAGGGGGTATCGTGTTACCGAGTAACTAGGTTGTGGAGGTCTAATAGGCAGTCGATAGGCAGATACTGGTATTCAGTTCCATCCGGTTAGACTGGAAGCCGACCTCAACATAGTTGTGAAAAGGCTAGACAGATGATGACTCATCAACTCATTACCGATGGAAAATAAAGTTATTTACCACATTACTTTTAAAAGTAGTTATTATTGGAATAAATATATAATATCCAATTTCATGCTTTTCATCTTAGATAATAGATATCTTACCACCCGTTACCTTTAAGACGAACGCCACCCAAATTCATAAGCAGTTTAGTTGTGTTATTGAAAGCCTTAGCCGCCATTGTGTCCGGATCACCGGGGTACAGAGGCCATATACCCGCGTATTGTTTGTGGCATGACGCTCTGACCGACAGTAACCCATATATTCATCCCATTATGTGATCTTGAATAAGGCGCCCTGTGTCGGGGCTGACATACGGACGAATGGTTTGGTCAACTGAGGCTGGGTTTGTTGGTTCCAACGGCAGTGGCAGGCCGCGCGCGGCAGCCGCTCACGATTGCCACTCAATGTTTGGACACACCTTTATAAATGAGAAAGTGACTTTGTTTGTTTGTTACGCTTTCGCGCCAAAACTGCTGAACGGATTGGGATGAAATTTGGCACACGGATAGACCATGACCTGGAATAGGATACTTTTTATCCCGATATTCCCACAAGATCGAGAATTAAGCGGGTGAAACCGCGCGGCGCAGCTTTATTTGACTAGCAGCATATACTTCTGATATTAAAAATGTAGACTCCATATACTCATAGCAACCTGCCGATCTTTTCTATAAAAATCTCACTTTGAAAACTTAGGTGAAGTGAACTTGAAGTGAGCTGTCAGTAGTGTCAATCCCTAGTACGAGGTGGAATGACAGCTCACTTCACTTAACTTTTCACGGTGAGATTTTTACAGAATAGGTCGGTTGATGCTAGGGAATTATTTAATCATTTCTTAACAGAATTCGCATTCGTGTTCGCTCGAGTTCCCGCTGCGTGCGGCGGCGGCGCCTCGTGGGGTGCTTCTTATGCCTGCCAAGCGAGCATCGCTGGGCGAGTGTCTTCGGTGTGAACAGTCAGCGATCAATTATTAATATACATATATTATGTAACTCTTTTACTTACACGAGACCTACAATTTTTAATACTACTCTTACTAACTAAAACCCACCCGTGTTCCTTCAGTTTCCTGTACATTGCCAGGGGCCACGGTATCCCTTTCGGACTTTCCCGCGACCCGCCTTCTTCGGTCTAAAGTCATAACCATGGAATTAGTAAGTACTATAAAGTAACCAAATACTCGCCAACCGTCCGCCCCGTATATCCCTCTCTCTATTCGACAATTAAGATTCCTTAGCTCATTGTAATTACACCTATGCGGGTTTCTTAATGAAGTTAAAGGGAATTAATTATTTTAGGGGGCATAAATTTAATCTGGGCCGTCCTTTACTTATGATGGCACAATGCAGACCTTAACTTGATTATTGTGCGTTATCTTTTAGAGTTAATCTTGTGTACGTAACATGGACCCTGCGGTGAAATTAATTTAAGGCCGAAATTTTAAAGTGATTTGGAAAGGTGTTTTTGGAATGAAATTCTTTAACGCGGCTTGCGGTAGAGGTAAACTGGTAGAAATCGTCACGTAATTTACTACTGAATATTGGTAGTTTCCGCGTTTAAATATGAGACATGGCTCCTCAATACATACGGACACACTAAAAAGCGTTATGCCCGAAAAAGTCAGTTTCAATAGTCAAAAGCTCAGACCAAATAAAAAACGAAGACAGCGCTGCGAACAATACAGTGAAGCATGGCAAAACTACACCTCCGCTCTGTGCATTCACGCTCACATGTACACATTTACAATCAAACTACTCCTCACTAAGTGCACACATGTTTACGAAACCGGCCTCAAGTCACTGTAGCCAGCGCTATGTCTTGATTTATTATTTGGTCTGTGTTTTTTAATAAAGAGCTTTTTTACAAATGTCATGCTTTCATGAAAAAGTCATTCAATGGAACAAATCTAACATAAAGAGATATAATGATTACAATTCTGTAAATACATATTTGTTGTGGTCGCGAATCATATTTTGATCAAGATCAAGAGACAAACTGACACTGACCTGCAAATTGCAAAATACGCACGAAAATTTGCAAAGGTAGCCTAGGATTGAATTTCGCGTTTACGTTTTGCGAGTCCACCGTATTTAGACAGTATTTATATATAGAGAAATTCCGGAAAAATGTCACACGCACATACAAAAGTTTTGTATCCACGTAAAGTTCTTTGTGTGGGATAACAAATAGTTGAATGTGTGCGGTTGATTTTTATTCATTTGTCCGCTTCCCCGGGATCGCCGGAGACATATTGGCTGGTCCGGCGAGGAAATTGCATTCTGCGTCGCCCCCTCGATAATTTGTTCTATTTTGTGGTAGAAATGGCTTGTGGTGACTTTCATTCTGTAGATACTGGCCTGGATAGAATAACGATTGTAATTTAGGAAAGTAATGAGACATTATCTTACTACTTATTGGCGTGTGCTAGCTGCCTTATGTGTTGCCTAAAGTGAAGTGACGTTCAAACGTCAAAAATGTCTGGTTAAACACTCGCTAATCATTACTTAACTTTAAGCAATGTTTATAAGTAGACCCCTTAATGTTTTGCGTTTCGTAATGTTTAGTAATTACTTTACATACTATTGTATAGAATGATTTTTTTCTAACTTAACAGACAGCTGTGCTGCTGGGGAGTTTGTTGCGCCAGTCGATATTCCCAGCTAAAGCACTAGGAAGTGGTGAAGGGCGTTTTGGGGGACTGTCTTATTTAATTTTGGCTGATTTATTATTTGAAAATTACCCTAAATATGTTTTTCATTTGACGGTTGAGGTTACTTTATAACCTTAATTTTCATCGATGATTTTTCAATCTCAATCAGCGGCACCTATGCCACCGCATGCGAACTACGTAAGACGTGACGTTACACAAACAACCTGACGTCACAAAAATGCTGCATCGCGCAAGCAGGGTTTACCGCGTGATCAACATATTATATATGTCTTCCGGACATCAATCGTCGGGCAGATGCCCGCCAGAAACAGTAGCTGTCTGGTCGGAGGATCTTCCCTTTTCTATAGAGGATGAGTGAACTTTAAGCCCTATTCATCATACCTCTATATTATATAATGTTAATAAAACAATAATTGTTCGAAAAAGTGGTGAGATTGAATATTGACACTTTCTAAATACAGATAAATGTGCTACAATCCGTTAGTAAATGTTTGTGTAAGAATTCAACCTGAACAGGGTTTGTTTACTTTTTCATCACTGACTTTAGGAACGGACTATAAGACTTATTTTGGATAGAATCCCCCCCCACACCTCATTTCATCCTTCATCATCATTTTAATTTGTCATTCGACCACTTAAGCCTAGCATTTAGCGACTGCAATCATTAAAATATCTCGTATAGCGCGACACGTTTCTTTAGACAATAGTGACAGCTGTCTATGGCGGCGCTACCCATTCAATTTCCCTGCATCTAGCGCAGTTAATACATTATTTATTCTACCAGAAAATAAACAAAAATATACCTTAATCTGCTGTCAATAAGGAAGGGTGGAAAAGTAACAGTAAGTTGGTAACTGAGTAAAAGAAAACGCTACCAATGTCGCGATTCGAAAAATGAAAATAAAACGCTATCTGTGATTGTGTTGTAAATGTGCGTTTATTTTTGTTAGCAGACAAATGGATTGCTTTCAAAAGCATGTAAAATGTAGAAAAACGTGTTAAGATTATAAAAAAATTCAGCCTAGGTAGGTACTCTAGGCACGTCAGTGGTAACAAAACAGTTTCAGAGCGCTTATCCTAAAAGTTGGCAACGTCGCAAATAGATGGCAAATATTTACCTGTTTCAATTAATTTGACAATATTACTCTATGGAAACATGAAGTGTGGCTAACTAATGAACTAAAATATTGATTATGAAATGCAGTAATTAATATCGCAACACCCATTATTTCGTTTTAGATGCAAAAAAAGTATTTAGAAACTTTCCAAATGCCTTTTTTACACCTGAAACGGTTACAACATCAAATTCAGTGTTATAATTGCAATTCATTATTAGTATTCTAGTTCACTAGTTAGCCACATTTCATATTTCCATACAGTAATATTGGCAAATTAATCAAAACAGCGAAATATTTGACATCTATTTGCGACGTTGCCCACTTTCAGAATAAACGCTCATAAGCTGGCCTCATATTCTAATCAAATTGACATTCTGTTTTACGCTAGGCCAGATCAAGGTGAAAATGTTTCCACCAACGCCCGGTCGACTATACTTCTATTAATTAATAAACAGTAAGTTTACACACAACAATAATGAAACAATATTTCGTATTTATAATAATTCCACTGAACATGGATTCAATCGAGTTAGTAAGGATCTTCAATTGGTTTTCCATATTCTCAGTAAAGAGGCAAGGGTCAGTCCCCCATTCAGCCTTTATTGTATGTTATTGAATACATTCCAAAGATTTGGACACAGATCGGGTTGTTACCATCACCCTAGGGACCGTTCTTATGTTGATTTTGGTACAAGTGATGTTTTCTTATTTTTGGGGAGACTCACCCATTCAACCTGTTTAATTTTTTGCTGTTTGAAATTATTTTGGTGTAGTATGAGACGTTATTAATCGCAATCGCAGTACCTACTCTTATTTTGAGGAACAAACAAATTTAAAATTTTGAATAAAGTGTTTTTTTAGTTGGGCCTTAGACCCTCTTGCGCGGTTAGTGGGGTTAAATTAATAAATATAGAGTTTGTAAGCTCGGAGTTAAGTAATTAAGATTCCTTAATACCTCAACTCAAATTAACTCTCTATTCGCTCGCGGACTGAGTGAGAGTGAGACTGAGCGGCGCCGGCGGGTAGAAGGCTCCAAGGCGCCGGAAGTTAAGGTAAGTATTTTTACGGTGAAAACAAGGACAGTAAAAAAAAAAACATGCGGAGTTTCGTGATCTAATTTGGAGTATTTATTTAACACAAGCGGTTTATTGTTCGGTTTGGAGGTAACGTTTTTTTTTTTCTGTCGAGAAAAATAATTTTGTACAGAAAGTGGCAACGTCGCAAATAGCCGTCAAATATTTCGCTGTTTAGATTTATTAGGCGATATTAATATATGGAAATAAGAAATATGGCTAACTAGTGAACTAAAATATTGATTATGAAATGCAATAATTAATATCGTAACACCGAATATTTAGTTTAAGATGTAAAAAAAGTATTTGGAAACTTTCCAAATGCCTTTCATCTTAAACGGTTACAACATCAAATTCAGTGTTATAATTGCAATTCATTATTAATATTCTAGTTCACTAGTTAACCATATTTCTTATTTCTATACAGTGCTATTGCCAAATTAATCAATCAAACAGGTAAATATTTGACAGCGATTTGCGATGTTGCCAACTTTTTGGATGAACGCTTTTAACATTTATCCTCAAATTGAACTTTACTTTGTTTCGAAATTAATGCTGCAGTATATTCGATATAAAGGAGGATCATGCCAAGCATTTTGAGGTATGATGGACTCTTAAGTTAGTGCGCATAACTTTTCCAATTTAACATAAAAAAGTTACATTCATGCATCACAATATGCGTATCCTTCTAATTAATTGGCTCGCCACTCCTTCCTCCAATAAAATATCTATGGTAATAAAGATTAAAAACAATGCAGAACAAATTACCTGTATGAACGGGCAACACTCACGCGTGATTAAAACATGGCGCCCGAGGACGCATAATAAATTCTCGACAGCCATTTTTTCAGAAAGAGAAAACTGTCGTATTTCCCACTACGCTCATAAAATATCCTGATGCGACGAAAATAGAACTGTATGCACACCCGATATTGTTTCTTTGAATTTTAAATATAAAATACATTTGGCGTTTGCCGCCAAAATTTCTAACCTCAAATTCTTATTGTTTGACTGTAAGGACGATATTGGCGCGAAAACTGTATGTATCAGCGATGTTTTACGTTTGCAATGCATGATACGGTTTGGGGGACGAATGGTATTGGTATTTTAAACAATATTAACATTTTCTGTTTACGTGAACTCTACTGCATAAGAAATAAAGTACGTATTTGTAATTTTAAGGATATGTTTTAAGTTTGTATCACTGCGGCGCTCTCGTTTACGAAGGATGTTTGTAAATATTTTAAAATATGCAAATAAGGTTCTCAGTAAATGTGTCTGATGTTATTGTCGTTCTGTAGATTCATTGAATAATTGTATTTGTTTGTTTCTTATTTGTATCTTTGCCTTTAGGGCGACGGCCGACTATATTAACTTGGCCAAGAAGTAGTAGATATTGAAGAAAATAATTATATAGGTTAGTAAGTAATTTTTCTAAATATCATAAGAAATCTCTTCAAAATATTGGAGCAAAAAAAGAAGAAATAGCTATGGTTATCATTCCTCAAATACCACTGCACCGAAAGTATCACAATTAATAGTTAAAAAAAACTCAATAGCGCAAATGTCAACTTATTAAATTACTTTTACATATTTGGTTCTAGCAACATGGCTACCGGCTCCCGAGGAACTGTCAGTTTGTTGCAAAGAAACGAATACCACATAACTTGACGGGTGAGACTTGGGCAAACAAAACCATGTGCATTGGTCAGAGAGCTCTGGCGTGATGGATATGCTTAATCATAATAAAAAATCATTAGTAATACAAAATGAAAAATCAAGCTGAGAATCAGCAATTCCTGAACTAAATTAAGTAAGGCTGCGTCCTAAACGATCATCGCGCGAACTAGTACGAGATCGATAGATAGATCATTTATTTGGTGCACACACAAGACATAGCACAACATACAAAAGCACGATTAAATAATAACTAAATAAATGAATATTAGGAAATATCTACAAATTACCAATATACTAAAAAAAGAAAACAAGACATTTTGATGACACTATTGGCTATGAAACACTTTAAAATAATAGATCAAAGAACATAAAAAGTGCGGTGTGCGTCTCAAGGTTGCACCAAATGGGAGTCCAGCTGATGTGCCAGACATGAATATAACGTATTACATGATGAAACAAGTCGCGTTTGTACATTATAACCAGGCGTCCTAACCCAAACCGATCGACGCGCGAGTATGCGATCGACGCTATCGTTTACATCATATTACAAATTGTACGTAGGTTGCGTTCCCGTAACTGTATGCGGGAACAGGACAAATCGTGCCGCGAATTTGGTTCCTCGACGTACCTGAGTCTTTTTCCAAAACTTGATGTGCCTTTGAAAAAACTGGTCAAACTGACGCGAATCTTGCACGGGACGCGGGTCACGACTATGCATCTATTGTTTTAAACACCAACACCATTAAAGTTAGTTGACACCATCGGCGTTTGTGCATCCCGCTCGGGATATACCTCAGCTTGACTAGAGCTTAACGCCCGTTTACAGTACCTTTTTGCAGTGCTACGATACTATTTGTCAGATGCCTCATCCACTGTTGAATCCATGATCTACACCATGCACATTACAGCAGTGAGTGGCTAGACAAGGCTACCTCCCCTTGGATTTCGCGGATTACTCTCATAGCATGCAAAAAACGGAAAAAAGTACGTTTGTCTATCAAAGAAATTGAATTTGTTCCCAACTTTTAGCGATGATTGTGATACTCTTTTATTCGAAAATTATGCAATTATAGTTTTAATCTTCAAATTATATTTATGATTGTATGCGGTTTTATTATAGGATCGATGTCAATTAGATTTCTGATTAAGATCCTCTGAGGAAGTATTAAACGAATTTGCTGTCCATTTTTTACTTTGTTATAGTACAGGCCTATACACTGTCCTCCTATACCTATTAACAGTGTAATTTGGAAACATTGTAAAAGTCAATTATTTTTTTTAAATCGTAAGATCGTGAAATTTCTCGCCAGCTCTTCTCCATGGGAAACGACTAATTGGAACCGTGCACCTAGCTTCTGACGTTTCTTAAGTGCCCTTGTATGTAGGTTTATGTGAAATAAAATATTTTGAATATGAATTTTGAAGTAGGTACTTCTACTATTACCTATTTTTGCCGCCAAGGAGCGTTGCAAAACAAAACAAAATATAAAGAAAATACGTTTATTTACGGTAATCATGAAGCAAATAAAGTACGCAAATACAAAAAAGAACATATACGTCATATCCACGCAAAACGGCCATCGCTTAGCATAATGCTGCGATCCTATGCGAGACAGAGACCCAGCGCACAGCGCTGATTTTCAGTGACAGAAACTGCTGTGTTCCTATTTGGAGTGAATGGCTGCCAGTATAATTATAGGCAAATGCCACATTTCAGCTGTTTGTATGGGATGGCAGCGCATCAGAATCTGTTTGTGTGAATACTTAGTTGAAGTGAGCTGTCATTTCACCTGCTGCCGACCTATTCTTTTTTAATCTCACCGTGAAAACTTAGGTGCAGTGAGCTGTCATATCACCTGCTGCCGACCTATTCTGTAAAAATCTCACCTTGCAAACTTAGTTGAAGTGAGCTGTCATTTCACCTGGGTATTGCAAATGTCCGTTGTCGTTGACAACCTAACATCAAGTGAGTTTTAAGCCTGTTTACCAACCGAAAACATAAAAAAACACGAGCACATCCGCATGATGAATACTACACATGCCAAACTAAATTCGAGATACCCCACCGTGTATAATTACGCCGAATATTTTCGGATACCTACACTCAAAAGCAAGCTACTCGAGTGTTGGCATATTCAAAAATTTCAATACAAACCACTGCAAACCAGGCTTATGTGACACACAGACTTGGAATTCGTCGAGTATATTTGTTAGTAGCATTATTTTAACTAGTTTTCAAACTATATTTTAATATATGCGCTGTCGCAGTAACTTCATTCTCAGTCTATCGTCATGTGAATGATAAAGACGTATGACTGTTATTTATATGGCCTTATCACGGCACCGGAATCCTGAGCGACTGCCTACTTGAAGCAGCATGTCAGCCGAAAGACGTCCACTGCTGGAAGTAATCCTCCCCCAAGCACCCCCACGTCGACCGGTTCTGTGCTTCCCGCATCCAGTGGATTCCTGCGGCCTTCACAAGGTCATCGGTCCACCTTGTAGGAGCCCTTCCAACGTTACGGCTTCTGGTACGCGGTCGCCACTCCAGAAGCTTTCGGTCCCATCGGCAGCAAATAGTAAAAACTTAACAGCTTCATCGTTTTGCGTGTCTTTAGTCTTTATGTATCTGGTCATACCAAATTGATGCAGGTTTGCCTTTTCATATTAGCCTCTATATGCTTGGTACGCTTAACATATATCACCGGTATGAAAGATGATTATGTTTTCCTGATTTTACTCTTCAAACTTTTGACTGAATAAATTTATTTTTGTTTGGTTGCAGAACTGTAGCGTCTTGAGATGTCTTTATTAATTTCAAGCGTTGCTGTGAATCTTTATAAGCAGTGTGTTATCTGCATTATCAGCACTCGGCATCACTTCTGAACATCAATAAGCAGATGCCGTGCGTTCAGCATAATGCTGGATTACTGGACCAACTAAATTGGTAAAGAAGTAAAAAACAGGAAGAAATTTTTATTTTATGATCGCACAAATCTGTGTGAGAAATATGCTAAAGCTGAAATGATGCTTGCTGCTTAGATGCTTTCGAGCAGCCGTGAGGCACACACTATTGATGTTAAAACATTATTTTTTCTTTTTTATTTGTATTTTGGTTTCATGATCTGTGTCCAAATAAACTTTCTTTCTAATAGGTAAGTCTTTTTTTTTAGATGAGGCTCATCAAATAAATGTAAATTTTGGATCGGTTATGAGTTTATGAATCATGTCTATAGCATATCCCCTTGGCACATTCATGGTATGGTTTGACTGCCCCGTTGGTCTAGTGGTCCCAAGCGCTACCGCTGAGCATGAGGTCTTGGGTTCGATTCCCAGGTCGGGCAGGGATATTGGGTTTTTCCATCTAGATTTGAGCCCAGTTGATTATGGCAATGATACCATGTAATAGGCAACTAGCGAAAAGTGGGTGTTCTATAGATACTTCTCTGCCTAATCCTTCAGGAAGACAATGGCGTGTTATTATGATGATAATCCTGTTTTGGCTTTGACAGAGTCTTTATTAGGTCAAGGGCAGTTTTCATAGGTCGTACAAGTGTTATTACTGACGCCGTGAAAGATTCGATTGTAACATCTAGAGTTACCTGAATACCTAGATACAATGTACTAACTCGAACCGTGTAAACCGGGTGAAATTAGTAAGTCGAGTGTATTATTAATAACTAAAGTCTAAACAAATGATAAAACGCTAATATGCCATCCCGTATTGAGAGTTGAGTATTACCCGAAATCACGATACAATTAACCAAGGCCACCTTTTTAAGCCACCACCAACTTTACGCCCTTAGGATAGAGTCGAAAATCCTATTGCTAAATAGCAAAAACGAGTTTGTAAAGTCTGAAATGAAACATGAAATATTCAGACACGCGGACGTCGACTGATTTCTTTCTTCGTATGTCGCTTTGAGTCATAATAGGGTGTCTAATATTTATGTAAGGGTGGCTAAGAGACGTATAGGTAACGTTCTTGATACTCATGTGCCGATTTGTGTATATTTACGGTTGTTTTTAAATTGGGGTAAGTATGGTATAAGATGGATTATTTTTTTATAATTTTAGATCGGAAATGTTGAGGGGCTCGTGGCCACGGTGGGTCCGTAGATGGGTGACAATCTTTTCATACCGAGGCCCATCCGTACCTCGGAAAGCACGTTAAGCCGTTGGTCCCGGCTGTCATTCGTGGATCTTTGACAGTCGTTACGGGTCGTCAAAAGCCCGGAAGTTTGACAACCAGTCTAACCAAGTAACTGGATTGCGGAGGTCAGATAGGCAGTCGCTTCATGAAAAATACTGATATTTAGGTGCATCCGGTGAAACTGGAAGCCGACCCCAACATAGTGGGGAAAAGTTTACGTAGATTAATTGATCGTAGATGTTAAGAATTTTTGAAGATTTTTCGAGGTTTCCTGTCTATCCAAAGGTTATCAAACATATATCCCTGTTAGCGGTTTATTGAATAACGTGGTAATTTTTTTATTCTAACCCGAATAAATAATCCGATTAAAACACATATATGGCTAACAAATCACATTTCATAATAGCACAGATATTATCTTTACAACTATAAATTCACTTAGAAGTTACAGTGGTATTTTCTAAGTGAATTCATAGTTGTATGGTACATAATATAATAGCTTAAGCATAATCAGCCTATAATGTTCCCACTGCTGGGACACAGGCCTTGTCTCTTCGAGAGGGAGTGGGCTGTCCACAACGCGGGCCCAGTGCGGGTTGGTAGATGTCACTTGTCTTCGAATTTTTGGTTCTATGACATGCCGGTTTACTCACGATATTTTCCTTCACCGTTTTGAACGCAGTGGTGATGAAATTATTTACACAAAGTAAAGCGCTTGCCTGGGTTCGAACCCACGACCTACTACTCGTAAATCGTAGCCGTTACCACTGGGCACCTACTCTATGAGCCGAAATATATACATAAACTCAATAATAATTAACAAAACAGAAACAATCTACAAAAAACAATGACTTACAGAATAGCCCTTTTTAATAACCCAAACGGAATTATAAATAGAAATTAATGATTCACAAAGTGTTTGTCACCATTACAAATAATTGTATGAAATCATACAGTTTGTATGGGAGCGGTCCAAACTAGGATTTTATTGTAATAATAGATTCTTATCAAACGAGTAGAAAGGGCGATTTTTTAATTTTCCTAATAGATTTAAATGTATGTTCTGATATAGGTATGGTTCGTGTAAGTCGACAGGTTTAAATATGTCCCTAGCAGTTGGAACTTCAGTTTATTTATAACTAGCGAAAAGCCCCCGTTTCGCATGATTTGTACGACTTGAAAAAACGTCGAAATTTCCTTATTTTATGTAACTTTTATATTTATAAACACAAACATTCCGGAAAAATGCAGCAGGTACAGCCATCGTTGCAGGCTTACAATAATATGCAATGAAAAATTTAACTTAGGTAATAATTTCCCATCCTCAAAAAAAAAAAAAAAAAAAAGGTATCATTTTAATTAAAAAAACATTATAACAATAGATCACAAATAATTGTTTTCTTTAGAAATAAACGGTACATCTTGACATTTTTTTTGTTGCATTTTCTTCTTTATTGGTGTACATGCATAATCATCGCCATCCTACCTTTATGCCAAATTATTTGGGGTCGGTTATGTCTCCTTCTTCCATATATTATGTCGCTAATAGCCGTCATCTCTTTTCTAGCCATATCACCTTTCACACAATCCATCCACCGTTTCTGTGTGAGAGCATAAAAACAAATTTTCGAGTATCGCTCATTCTGGAGCTGTACAGTTATATCACACATTAGCTATAATCTGACCACACCCGTCTATTGGCTGACCTCCATTGCTGGTGGTAGTTATATTAAATAGTTATGGAAGCATAGTTTTATGACAATATTATGTCAATGTTTATGTGTCTAACTAGAGGGAAGGCTTTCTGAAATTATGATATTGTATAACTTAAATATGATCTGTAGGTAGGTATATCATGTAATTATGCAGGAATACAATGTGGACAATACGACAATAAATGAATACACGGGTAATTTATACTAATGCATAAAAGTATTTTGGGACTATCCAATAAATTCTAACTTCGAAATAAAAAAAGTGATGGGCCGATTATGAGATTGGCTGATCAGCCGTCTAGCTGTGGTGACTAAACTACTTTATATTTTTGATTGAATTTATGTATGCAGACTGGGAACGTCGTGAGATGTACGCAGTTTAATTTATTGTCGTCTCCATCTTGTGCACAATCAGCCTATAATATGCCCACTGCTGGGACACAGGACTCTTTTCGGTGGCTGGCAGTGGGCCGTTATCTACCACGCGGGCCCAGAGCGGGTTGGTAGATGTCACATGTATTCGAATTCTTGGTTCTAGCACATGCCGGTTTCCTCACGATGTTTTCCTTCACCGTTTTGAGAGCAGTGGTCATGAAATAATTTACACAAAGTAAAGTGCCTGCCTGGGTTCGAACTTACGACCTACAACTCGTAAGTTGCAGCCGTTACCACTGGGCAACCACTGCTCTACTGAGACATCACTGCACTGCTCTCTTTCTGCATCTTGTATATTTAACTATATTTTTTTATTTATTATTTAACGGTTTATGTACACACATATATACAGACAAGAAAAAAGGAACAGAAAAATACGTACAAAGGTGAAGCTTATTTTTAAAGAAATCTCTTCCAGCATACCTGCGATAGGAAAGTACTTAAAGACATGTAGACAACGTGTGTAAGAGTAGAAGAGAAAATAAAATACATAAAATAAAAACACCTAATTATTCACCAATTTAACTATAATATTAACTATAAACAAACATTATGAGAATAAACTTACATACATACTTCTAAAATAAATATCACTAAAATATATATACTTAATTATAATGTACTATATGTTTATATTTTATTATATTAACAATACCATCAGCAATGGAAGATTTTCCCAATTTAGTGATGGTTAAACTTTCCTATTTAATATTTCAGCAATGTAATTGTTTACGTAAGTAAAGTGGGCCTTATCAAGCAATTCAATATCAATATGTTTGTTTTGAAGTTAAGTAAGGCCAAATGTTATGTTCTTTTGAACATCACATTTGTACTTTTAACTTCAAACATATCTTTTAAAGATGATTGTTTATTTCCTACTTGAATTATATCTGTTACATTACATACTAGGTACTTATCATTAATTGCCACTACAAATTATCTCAGCAATGTTGTTAAAAATATTGCGATAACCGCTGCTTTACTTAGTTTGTATTAATCATATATCTTTGTCAACATGTAGCTTCTATTGAGTATAATAAATTGCTTTTTATTTCCTGCATTATACACGATTCTTCATATTTCTAGTATGTGTTTTTTTTAATGGGTTAATTTATCTTTAATTTAATTTAATTTTAAGTTGGCGGTTCTAATGATCTTGTCTGCCCAACGTGTCAGTGATCTTCCTCTATTTCTTTTTCCTTGTGGATCTATTGGGTATATGACTCTTTAATAAGAAGTAATTGAATGCCAGTCAAAGGCCCTACAAAGCGAATCATCATAGATATTATATAATCAAGTTTTGATCTACAATTCATTTCTACAAACAGATAGCAAGCACATTATCATGGACGGCATACTTTATTTCATAACACATTTATCTTTCTATACATTGAGTGATAAATTTATCGCATCAGTCTCTTCTGTCAGCATTACAGATCAGACGTTAGACGGACATAAAGTTGATTAAAATGAGTTTTGTGAAAAAAGTTGTTCTGATCACAGGAGGTAGTGCCGGCATTGGTGCTACCACAGCAGAGACTTTCGCTAAAGAAGGAGCCTCAGTAGCCATCGTTGGAAGAAACGAAGCTAAATTAAAAGAAGTTGCTGACCGTTGTAAGAAAGTAGGAGTAGAAACACTCGCCATCAAAGCAGATGTGTCCAAGGACGAAGAAGCTGACGTCGTTGTCAAGAAAACTATTGACAAATTTGGAAAACTGGATGTGCTTGTCAACAATGCTGGTATATTGAGAGAAGCTGGTATTCTGTCTGACCATTTTCTGAAGACTTACGATGAGGTTATGAACATTAACATTCGAGGTGCTGTCCGAATTTCCTACTTCGCTGCTCCCCACATCATCAAATCTAAAGGAACCATAATCAACGTGTCGAGTATTGCTGGAACGTGCACCACAAGACCGAAAAACATAGCATACAGGACATCAAAGGCTGCAATGAATCATTTTACCAGAAGCCTTGCTTTGGAACTTGCTCCTCATGGTATAAGAGTGAATTCGATCAGTCCTGGTCCAGTCCGTACTGATATCTTCGAAGGAATGGAAGTCAATGAAGAAAACCTGACGAAGAACACGGCGCTGCAAAGAATTTCGGAGTCTACTGAGATCGCTGATATGATAGTATATATAGCCAGTGATAAGGCCAAGGGCATTACTGGCTCTGATTACGTAATTGATAACGGCACTAGGTTGATGTAAAATTATTAGTTAACACATTTATGCTTAGCTGATAGTGATAACAGCGAATATTGTCGGGAACTAAATGTATCTATCGTTATTTGCACTTTTATGTTGTATGTACCTACCAGTTATTAAAGATTTCATAAAAATGATTTTACTGAAGAAATCACGTCACCTATTCGTCGTTGTTTTTAGGGTTCCGTAGTAAACAAGGAACCCTTATAGTTTCGCCATGTCCGTCTGTCTGTCTGTCCGCGGCTTAGCTCAGAGACAGTTAGTACTAGAAAACTGTAATTTGGCATGGGTATACATATTAATTACGCCGAAAGTGGTAAAAAAAATACAAGAAAAAAAATGTTTAGGGTGTTAAATATAATATAATTAATAAAAAAATAATATAAAATAGAAAAAAAATAATATAAAAATCTACTTTATATAAATTTTACCTTCCCTACATGTAAATTGAGGAAGGATGTTTTATCCCATGGTGTGGGGTGTTGGAAATGTCGTTCAAAAATATTGAGGGTGTGTGAAATTCATTTTTCAATTCAGGGATCCGTTTGCGAAATATTAAGCTTTAGAGTGCTAATTTTTAACAACGGAACCCTTCATGGTGCGTGGTCCGAAACGCACTTGGCAGGTTTTTAGTTACTAAGTTAACTATTTTTTCTGTCGTCTCGTGCACACCAACATGTGACTTCGCTAAACAAGACAACCTTGACGAGCAGTCAAGTTTATAGCCCAGTCAATGACAACATCAACGCAAGCGCGTATGTAACTACGATTCTTTTATTTATTTATTTATTTATATGTTGTTAGGTCACCTGAGAGTAGTATATACCCGAGTTTGCAACCCTGAAAATTTTGTGCTACTCTCATGGTGCTCGAAAATCTGCGAATAACTGCGAAGGCGTGTTTTTAAAGATACATCTTGTTTTGCGAACAGACAACTAGTCAAAGATGATCGATTTAAGGTAATTTGCCAAGCAAGCCGGCTGAAAAAAAAATACAGCAAAATGCAAAAAAATAAAAAATAAACAATTAAACATTGAAGATAGTCGAATGGTCCCAGTTTTATGAAAAGGTAAAGAATAAATTGTCTGATAGTGCCTAACTGAAAATAATATCAATTTACAAGAATGCTAGAACAAAATTAAGTAGTAGATTTCAAGAGAAAAATTGTAGTTCATTTAGTGCTCATCGTGTCTGGAAGGAGAAGATGGTAAGGTAGACCGAACTACATCATGAAATATTGAACTTCAATATCAAACAGCCGTGAGGAATGGAAAAACAGAGGCCTTTGCCCTGCATTCAAACTATTGGCTGCTTTTTATGAATCATAAATAATTTGCATAAGTGTGCACTCACACTTAAAGTGCTGGCATTTTAGATACCAGACAATGATTATAAATGATTGATATACAATTTCCAAATAATCAAATCAAAGTCATTATGAGTAAAAACGATCCCAAACGATATAAGGTATGATAATGGTCATACGAGTATAACAACATCGATGGTATCGTGATAATTTATTATGTAAAAATATTATATTTATCTGGGTATTAAAGGTTCGTGATAACAAAACTGCGCAACAAGGGTGCCCAACTTGAATGGGACTGGGCAGGACCTGTCTGCCATACGCCGAACAAACTGCGGGCACAAATAACACATAACTCGTGCCCTAAGACAGTGGGGCGGAGTCGTAGCAGGTCACGTAGAAGACGTTGAGACGAACTGGATAGATTTCAACAAAACTGGATGGAGGAAATGCGGGACCGTGCACGATGGAAGAAGTGGAGGGAGACTATTGCCGAGAACTTGAACAGAATAGGCTTAAATAAATACTCAAGTGTTTTAACTTATCTAAAAGAAAATTTGGAACATCAGCTCCAAGCACTTGCAGCAACTTGGAGCTCTTTGTGTATGAGCTGGACCGGGAAAGTTTTACCAAAATACCTATCTGGCTTATCAGACTTTCAGCTTAGTCTCTGTACTAAGAATCAGCACTTTCCAAATGACAATATTATAAGACAGTCCCCCAAAGCGCCCCCCCGCCAGACAAAGCACTAGGAAGTGGTGAAACTTCCTAGTGCTTTATCTGGCAACACAATATTCCATAGGCAGCTGTTACTAAGTAGTCACCACCGGCGGTAATCAACGACTCGCCGTTGATTAGTTTGCCATCCGATGACGTAAAAAAACAACTTTATAAAATGTTCATTCATGCATTTGTTGAAAATCACAATTGGAATACACAAATTACAAAATTGGGAATTACCAAAGAAATAAAAGAGCCTACTTCAGCAAATAACCGTTATCAATTACATAACACGACCCGGTTACACTCCTAGCCTTGTCACTGGCTAGGTACAGGATTATATCACCAATCTCATCAGCATCTGAAGATCTTCCCAGTGCTGTCATACTTGCAACATTTCTACCCTCGATTAATTCTGGAGCCATCCCAGAACTCGATATTATGTCAGTTATAACTGGTCCAGGATTGACAGAGTTCACTCGCACGCCAGAAGCAGCCAGTTCCATTGCAGCAAATCTTGTAAAATGATCCATACCAGCTTTGGAAACGCTGTAAGACATCATTTCTGGTATCTTAGCTAATGTAGACGCAATACTGGATACGTTTATGATGTTGCCTTTTGTTTCTATGAGATGTGGGACCGCTAAGTTGGTGATGTGGATGACAGGCCGCAGGTTCGTGTTCATGACCTCATCGTAGTTCTGCAATAAATTGGGTTGCAGTATGCTTGCAAACCGTAATATGCCAGCGTTGTTGACAAGAACGTCGAGTTTTCCGAACTTGTCTACAGTTTGTTGGACGACGGTGTTGGCTTCCTCGTCTTTGGAGACATCTGCTTTTATAACAAGGGTTTTGGCTCCATGCTGCTCACAACGTTTAACTACTTCCTTTAGTTTCTCTTCGTTTCTTCCGACGAAGGCTACAGAAGCTCCTTCCTTGGCAAATAACTCCACAGTAGCCGCACCGATCCCGGAGCTACCACCCGTAACTAGAACCACTTTGTTGGCAAACATATTGAACTGTATACGACACGAAATTTGTTGGCTTACTATTCCAAAGTATTTCAAATTTATAGTTTTATCTTGTAAAAGTTATGGTCGATTTAATGAATTGTTAGTAACTGATAAGTCGTATGTAATCTAATCGTGTACTATTTTAAAACCTACATAGATTTAACTTACCTATTTGTATCATTTCATTATCACTTCAGCTAGCTAGGAATAATTATTCTGTCCCTTACGTTTTAACCACATCTTTAGTTCATCAAGCGTTTTGCTATAAAAAAAATCAGGTTATCATTTATCTGGAACATAGTATCTTATTTCTGTTTTCATAGTAATACTAACAACAACAGTCTGACAACCATCAAGTATCTTGACTTGGATCGCGAGGTTGTCGACATGTGTGATGTGGACTCAGCGATTATTGTTCCGATAGTTGTGACAGCCAAAAGCTTAGTCAGAACCTCGACCAACACCTAAGGGGGCTCTCGTTGGCTAGCTTTTTTTTTTTTTTTTTTTTTTTGAGGATGGGAAATTATCAAATAACTTCTCCCGCTCTGGGTGGAGCGGGAGGGCGTGTCAGACTTTTACTGACTAAAACCCACCCGTGTTCCTTCCGTTGCCTGTGTGCCGAGGTCGCGATATCCCTTTCAGACAAACCCGCGACCCCGGCAGGCATTGGCCCTTCCGGACCCCGTCACTTGGTGCTGACATCTCTTTGAGGCGCGCGTGGAACACAACGCGCCGTCGACCCGGGCCTGGTCCCTATCGGACGGCGAGCTACCCATTGCTCACCGTCCGCAAGCCCGCGCCTACGGTGGCCGGAAGTCGGCTCGCGACTCCCGACGCCCGGGGCGTCTCCTGCGGCGACTAGGGGCGCGAGGGGGCGCATTTTGCCTCTCCCTCGCGCGCTCCGCCTCCTCCTTCGCGAGCATTACTGCTTCGCAGAAGGAGGTGACGGCCTCCCATGCACTCTCGCTCCAGACCATGGCCTGAACCAGGGCCGGACGCGAGAGATCGCCGCCGCCGATCGCCTCCGTGAGGACACGGCGGTGCTCCGCCCAAGCTGGGCAGACCTCCACCGTATGCTCCACCGTGTCCTCCGGGCGATCCACACAGTGGTGACACCCGGGCGTTTCCTCCCGCTTTATCCTGAACAGGAACCTCCCGAAACAACCATGTCCGGTGAGGACCTGTGTCAGGCGGAAGGTGAGGACGCCGTGGCGCCTCTCTAGCCACTCCTCAAAGAGGGGACTTATCGCCACAATTGTGGCGTGCCCAGCGCTGGGTTGCGACAATCGCACTCTCCATGCCGCCATGAGATCCCGCCGGAGCTCTGTCCGCTGTGCCGCGATTTCTCGCGGCAGCGGAGTTACGCCCCGGCGTTTCGCCTCCTCGCGCAACTCCCACATGTGCGTCTCGTTGGCTAGCTGGATTAAGGAAGTTTGATTCGGAAAGCGGTACTTTTGGAGAAGGCTCGCATTGTTAGGAGGTTCCTCTCTCTGGAGCCCTGACCACCGATAGCTTGGACCCTGTTCCCGATATTGGTGGGCTACAATTTTTTTTTGGTTAGACCACCCTTATCACTTAGGGGTATGAAAAATAGTTTACGTCCTATTCTCAGACGTACTGAATATACACACAAAATTTCATAAGAATCGGTCAAGCCGTTTCGGAGGAGTTTTATTACAAACACTGTGACAAGAGAATTTTATTTATTAGAAGATATATCTTACTAATATTATAAATGTGAAAGTTTGTATGTTTATATGTTTGTTACTCAATCATGCAATAACGGCAGAATGGATTTGGATGAAATTTGGCACACAGATAGTGTATGACCTGGATTAACATATAGGATACTTTTTATTCCGGTAATACGTTCCCGTGGGATAATTTCCGACCTCCACGCGGGCGAAGCCGCGGGCGGAAGCTAGTACAGTAATATTCCTATCACATTATGAAAATGAAAGTTTTATATAAATAAAGTCTAATAAAGCACTCATTTACGAAAATTACTTATAAAACCTAAAGTACACTTGCAAACATAACGCTCTCGATATTTAAATCAAACATAACGTGTCACCAAAGTCCACTAATTGCCCACACGCATGCAATGTAACCGTTATTAATATTACTACTCTAATATATTTCTGGTGGCGCGTGTACCTGTGGCATTTTAATGTTAATTGACTAGTGTTCGCGGTTGTACATGTATTTAATTATAAATCTTTTTTTGATTATGGATATTTAACGTGTATGATTCCGTGTTTGCTCCCTACAGGGTGGGGTATTCTATGGGCTGGTGACACTATCTTTGCATTCCTTTTTCTTGATATTAGACATGCAAGAGTTGCAGTCAAATATTTTGAGTATTTTTGTTCAATAACAAGGAATGTACGGTTATTATTATGCCTATAATGATAAAGATATAAAGGCTAAAATACACCAGCACATATTATCCCGGCTGATTAAACATTACTAGCTTCTACCCGCGACTTCGTCCGCGTAAAATTTATTATTTTAATCTAAAATATATCCTTCGATAATCGGCAATACTGTAACTTCAAATTAGTGAATGAATTTTCAAAATCGGATCAGCAGTTCTGAAGATTACTGCCAACATACAAACGCACAATATTGACATCTTTATAATATTGTAAGTACAGATGAGTTAGTTCTGATAGTTACTTTTGACGCATTTACAAGTTATCATTTTTATTCCAAAGAAAAAAATCTTTGCGTTAAGCCTCGCTTAAGAAAAAAATCCCAACCCTCCGAAGCAACCATTCCCACGCAATTACAAATTGTCGTAATTGAAAACAAAAATACTCTTATATCACGTACGAAAAACATAAAATAATTAAGGTCAACAACAACAACAATAAATCATGCGCCAAAACAATCAAATCTAATACGTATGGCCCCAATCCTCGCCCACTAGTTGAGAGGACATATTTTATTAATTACCTTACAGTGTTATCACGAAATATTACCTTTATGTCCCATATTTGCATATCGTGTTAGTCTATACGAGAATTTGGGCGCGCCGAGCATGCGATGACCGGATTGAGGGACGAGCGGCAGCGGGAGCGGGGGTGTTTGTTTTTGGTTACAAAAACAAGCTATTGAAAGCTAAACTTGTTTTGTGAATGGTATTTTGCGGTTACGGATAGCGACAAGCCGAAAAGTCTGTCAACCAGCGTTTTTAAGTGGTATCATGTTACACAGTAAAGGCTTGTGCAGACCAGCGCGACGCGACGGCGCGACGCGACTCGTACAATACAATTTCTAAGAAAACTTGACGGTATAACAATAGCCGGTGTCGCGTCGCGCTGTCGCGTCGCGCTAGTCTGCACAAAGCTTTACTAGGTTGTGCAGGTCAGGCAGTCGCTCCATGTAAAATATTGGTATTCAGTTTGCATGCGGTTAGACTAGAAACTGACCCCAAGATAGTCGGGAAAAGGCTAGGCAGATTGATTGAGTTTGTGCAAAGGTCACATATAGTTATTTAATGTGTTGTCAATTCCACCAAGCACCGTATAACGTGCCCACTGCTGGGACACTACTATCCTTACTGTGTGAGGTAGTGTGCTGCAATCCATCGCGCGGGCCAAGTGAGTGTTGGTGGAGGTCACATGTGTTAAATTTTTTTGATTGTAGGACATACTGGCTTACTCACGATAGTCAAGATGCTTTCCTTCACCTCAATATTGCAAAATGCCGATACCACTTGGCAGTGACTGCTGTCCCCTGGGTTTTATTAGTTTATGCCATGTGCAGTGCAAATATTAACTGTCACCCTGACTTGCCGCTTAGCAACACCGCCCTAGCTGCAAGTGATAATATCTATACAAACCCTAAACTCGTATGACTTAAACCGTGTCATATATTTGATGAAAATTTGGGCGTATCCATCGAAATACAACCGCGACTGTCCTCGCGTTCATTTTAATGATTTTGATAGACGCGCGATTCGGAGTCACCATATTTATATAAAAGCTTTTTATTTGATTAATTTTTGGTTATTACTTTGGGCATCATTGGTTTATGTTCCGTAATATGTAACGTACCATAATATCTCATACTCATAACATGATTATATATTTTTTGGTTCTAGCCTACGCTGTTCCACTCCTGGGCAAAGGTCTCCCTCCACTGTTTGCATCTTCCGCGAGTTAATGCGTCCTCCAACCGGTTTGGACGGAATCTAGCCAGTTCGTCCCACCATCTCCTACGTGGTCTGCTGCGCCCCATCTTACTGCATCAGGGTACCAGTTCTGTATATAATAGTATAGTATAATGTTCTCTTCACAAATGTACAGTAGTAGTGCTAAAAACTAGCTTAAGGATAGTTTACATTTGTGAGAGACTGGTGCTTGAAATAGGCATTGCAAGCAACGCCTGTGGTACAGGTCACCGGGGCCCCACGACGCTTCATAGTACAAGCTTACATTGGGTGTTTTTATGAAACAGAAGAGATTAAAAATACAAATAATAATATTGTACTTATGTACCTTTTATTTGCACCAATGACAACCCCGTTTTTTTGTCCAGAAAATCACTGTCCATTCCAAGGTTGCCTGGAAGAGATTGCAGTAAATGATAAGGCCGCCCATTGTCTATTTTTAACCGACTTCAAAAAAAGGAGGAGGTTCTCAATTCGACTGTATTTTTTTTTTTTTTTTTTATGTTTGTTACCTCGTAACTTGCGACTGAGTGAACCGATTTTCATGATTCTTTTTTTATTTGAAAGCTTGTGCTTCCCGTGTGGTCCCATTATCACCATTTCAATATCTGATGATGGGATCTTGTAGAAATCGGGGGAACTCTTCAATAAATAACAGCAGATTAACCGCAATTGTTGCTATAGCATATCTAAGCATTGTTTACGCCATCACACAACATATTATCACGCCTGTACTCACTTATACTACAAAGGTTATAAAAACTATTTCGAAAAAAAAAATGTTCAAGGGCACTTACAACGTTTTGTTCTGATGAGATATTCGGTTACATGAACAAAACTGGCTGGTTAGCTGGTTTTTTTTGTATGAAAGGGTATGACATGATGATAACTTCCTTTCACTGTTTTTTACATAGCAGTGTAGTGGTATTCCAATTTGTGTGGGGTAGGTACCACAACTAAAAAGTGAAAAATAAAAACTTTTTACAAAAAAAAAGTACAACCGACTTCCACAAAAAAACACTACAAAGTGAAAAATAACTTTAATTTCGGAAGTCGGTGGTAAAAAGTGAAAATTCAAAACTAAAGACACCGACTTCCGAAATTAAAGTTATTTTTCACTTTGTAGTGTTTTTTTGTGGAAGTCGGTTGTACTTTTTTTTTGTAAAAAGTTTTTTGTACGAGTATTTTTTATGTAATGTATAATCTGGTGTAGAATAAAGTATATACAACCTTAGTTTTTATTTACCCTAAACCTCTTAAGGGGTCAGTGTACTCATTATTATGAACAACTTTCACTATGGGACCAACGCTGAAATCGCGAAACAAAAATCTGCTGTTCCCTACATTTCGACGAGATATACGAACATAAGTGTATGGAACAGCAGATTTTTTTATCGCGATTTCGGCGTTGGTCCCATAGTGAAAGTTGTTCAAAATAATGAGTACAATTAAGAGGTTTAAGGTAAACAAAAACTAAGGTTGTATACATAATAATAAATAAGATTTATAAAAAAAAAACAAAGTAACGTAATTAAAATAACATAACGATAATGGAAACTTACAAGAGTGAATTTTACTGTGTGTTGTGTGCATGTGTAAGTGAGTGGATTTTGTGTGTTATTTTATGTGAGTTATTGTGTAAGTAAAAGTGTCAAGATATAGGAATCAATCATTTTTCAGTTGCTTCATAATTTTCAGCCATTTACTCACAGAAACCTTACAACCACTTTTGGGCTTCTGGTAGATCCATCTACCCGAAGCCCAAAAGTAGCGGTGTTTACCTTGTTGTAGATGAACGAACCAAGAAAGCAATAGAATTTGTGAGAAAAGCTGGTTTAAATAAGGGGCTATGACATACCGTACCCTTCTTGCGTTATCCTCTTGTTAAGTCCTTATTGTACTTCAACTGGGAGTGTTTTTTTAGAATTATGTTTATTAGAAACGTCTGTCTGACTGTCAGGACATCCCATTTTTTGTAAAGTGGTGCAGTAGGGAATCTAAAAGGAAGACCAGCTCTTTCAACCCTTTAGGTTGGGTCCTATCAGAATACCAGCACTGCGGTATTAATTTTTTTAAATATCGCCGCATTATGCTGAGATAGGAGCCTTTTTGGCCTCGCACAGGTCGTTATTATTCTGTTAGTTTTTAAATTTTATTTTTTTATTTTATATTTTTTTATTATCACTTACTGTTTGTATTTCCTGTGCGTGTCCCAAATAAAATATATTCCTTTTTTTCTTTATTTCTAAGTTCTGTGCTATTTGTGCCCATAATATGCGGCAGACATATCCTGTTTGATGTTATGTTTATTAATTAATTCACAGTGTAGTTATGTGTGTTTACAAACATCCACGTGGATGTACTCGCGGGTCGTTTGAGCCCACATGCCCACCTCAGAAGTTCATAACCCTGTTACTGCTACCACAGCCACCTGAACTTGAAGCACACATCAATTAGATAGTGTTAATAACTCGAACTAACGTGTAGGAGCAATGGCGGGGCACAAATCGTTAGTGTCAACAACTTACGGTCAGGAACTTGCTCAGCAAATATTCCACCTTTGGACCTGTCTTGGGGTAGTGTGCCCGTAGATTACAGTAAGGTGGGAATGTCCTGATAGTAATGACTGATTTTTAGTGTTTACGAGGTATGAGGAACAGGGTGTAAAGTACACTCGTCCTCATTGGAAAAGGGAGGATCCTGCGACCAGACGAGTATCGTGTCTGGCGGGCAACTGCCCAATGGTTGAAGACGAGAGCTTGTATATATGTCGATCGCGCGGTAAACTCTAATTGCGAGATGCAGGATTTGTGTGACGTCAAGTCTTTGATGCGTAGTTCGCATGTGACGATATAGATGCCGCGACAGTGTCATTATTGGCCGTTGGTCTCGTAGTCGCAAGCGCGACTGTTGAGTTGGTCCTGACTTCGATTCCCAGGTCGGGGACAGTGTTATTGGGTTTTTCCATTAGGAATTTCTCAGAAGCAGCCCGGAGTATGGAAGTTGGAGGTGTGATACCTCTGTGCATCGGGAAGCACGTAATTGCCGTGCCATTGGACTACGAGAGCGAGAGAAGACACCAATAATAATAAATAATTATTATAGTGTACAATTGTATTTGCGACCACTTCTGCACTATAATTTTTATCTCCCACGTCTCGCTAGTCTTCGCTGAAACTAGCCGCCATGGCCGAAATTCGATTTGAAGGACTACTTTTTATTGGTCTTTCGAAATAAAATAATAATGCTTATCATCTCCTATAGTAAACGCAATAGGCTGCATCCAGCGTCGCGATTGTCTCACTCATTGAAACCCACGTTAAATCTCTGTGACATTTACACTGACGGTAGATGTCATCGATAGCGTTTAATAGATGACCATGTTTTTTTTATTGCAAAATCTTTGCCCCTTGCGTTTAGAACACTGCATGAACTTTGTATTTTTTTGAAGCTGATTATTTTCTAAAGCCTTTTTTGTGATAAATGTATTTATACAATATGTAAAAAAAAGCCCTGGCCGAACCGAAAGGGGCACATAGGTATTGCACATTACCAAAAAGTAATAAAAAAATCTTATTACTCGTATTATTCAAAATGAAAAAGTTATTGCTATTTAAAATTCACATTTTTAGTACCAAAATAACCCCAAATCCATCAAATAATAGAAAATATTCATCAATGGTCATAAGTTATGACCTATCGACACCCGCTAATCGACGGCAGCCCACGCCCCATGTAATAACCCGGTAAAACATCCCATTGAAAAAACTTGTGGCAAATTAATTTTTACTTTTTTCCTGAAAATGACCACATAAATAGACTCTCAGTACTATACCTAACAAGACACTCACGGATCGGATAGTTACTTAAATACATCAAAATATATGCTACTAAACATTAAATTATAATATTATGTACAAATATATAAATAAAAAAGGGGAAGAGCTTATTGGGCGTAAAAAAAATTGTCCGCATCGGTGTTAATGGGAAAAGTGCCCAAGAGGCTGATTTTTGGTCCTAACAAAAAGCCAGTCCTCTGGGCACGTGAAGAGTCGACGACCCGCTTGGCGATTGGTCGACTTTGAGCATCATTACTTACCTCAAAAGACCATTTCAGACACTAATCTTCATTGTCCTCACTTCTCACATGATCTGACCAAGACTATGTCTGGAACTTAAAAGAGACTGTGACCTTTTAAAGAGTTTGATTCGGTCTTCTTCTCAGTGTAGTCGGATATTTATAGTTTGATAGTGCTAGTTTTTTGAACCAATTTACTTATATAATTTATCATTATTATTATCATCATTTATCATTTAACCCATGGTCACCCCACAGCCAAAACTCCAAATGTACAACTTGGACATAGTTGCTCACAGGAGCGCCGCAAGGGTTATTGTTTGATCTCTAATCAATCCAGGGGTGGCGAAGTTTCTAGTGGTGGCTAATTAGGGATTATGTATGATTTTGTATGTTTGGACAAGATTTAGGGGTATGTTGGTAAGTGGAACCTCGTAAGATGGGAGGGCACAGCTTTTTACAAGACAGCCAGAACTGCAATTGTTTTCTTATCACAGATATTTGCTACCGCTCAAATGATAAACGATGAAGTAGTTTAGTAGTTAATAAAGTTTTGTATGGGACAGTTGATGGCGAAGTCTCTTTGGTATCCTTTTTTTGTGTTGTCATGAAATAACAAAAAATGTGTGTCTTTTTATCACGGGAGGACACTGGCTCCTGCAACACAGTTATAACTAGCGCAGGAGTCAGAAAATACTTTGCTGGAAAAATTGTTTTATGTCAATAAATATATTTTTCACCTCACAACCTCGGAAAGATTCTGTTTATCATTCGAAATCTGAGTGCAAAAGTGCATTTTATCCTAGCTAACTAGCCTGGGAAGTGTTTAAAATTCGAATCTTTCTATTCAGTAATTTTCTATATCGCCAGTCCACTGAAAATGCATGCAATACTTATTTCATGTCAGTGCGCCAACCTCATTTTTAGAATACTCGCACTGGCCAGCACGAAGACAAAATGAAAAAGAAACTTTTTTAAATTTTCTTGGTCAGTTTGGTTTGTTTTTTGATAAAATTGTAAGAAATTATAAAATATGAGCGAATCCAGCAGCGACTGGATTTAGCCCCCTGCCGAGTTGTAGTGCAAGCGGTACATAATGCCGAATTGAGTTTTCTAAACAATTTTTTTAAATTAAAAATGAAGAGAGGAAAAAAATCTTAAAAAATTATTCAAGTTTCGATTTTATTGCGATCACTATGTTAGTCCCTTGATCAAATTTGTTCAGTTTGATGGTCCACACTTTCAGATAAATGCTGTAAACTCTATCAGGCACTCAACGAGAAACTAGCTTTTGAGTTTTACTAAGTGAATACATATATTATTTTTTGGCCTCGTCTATATAGTATACACCACAGTTTTGTAATAAGATATGATTATATGAAAGTACATATGTGTAAGTAAATATTTACCTCCACTACCAACTTTCCAATATAATGGCGCAACAGTTGCTCAACTAACTGTGGTCCGACTCCGTAGGCTTAGTTTCAATATTTGTGTTCCACAATAGCTTCGTATCGAAAGTTTCCTCGACTATATCATCGCGAAGTAATATGGACACAGAATAATAAGTGAATGGAGTGTTTCAGATCATGCTTGTATTCCTCTCCTCGATAGTAATATCTTGTTATGTCCTCAACATGATTATGTTTGGACTTTAAAAGAGACTGTGAAGTTTATTTCGGTTCTTCTTCTCATAGTAGTCGATTATGAAACGCCGAACTCATCTATTTTCAAAAAATAATTTGTTTTTGACGTGTAAAAGTCTTTAAATTATACAATTTCCAGAAATAAATATCGTTTATTCTCACCATCATTTATCATCATCGTGTAACAAGTGAACAGTCCGTGGTAATGACTACACATTTCAAACTCCGATACTTATCTAGTATGTTACTAATTCAGTCGAAGTTGTAACTTAAATTATCTATTTCTTTTACAAAGAATACCTAAATTTAATTTAAAGCAACCAATTAATATATTGCGTTTGTTCAGCGTAAGTATTCTTCGAACGTATTGCAGCGTAGACGCTGCGCAAACGCGACGTTGAGTCACGTTAAAGTGGCGTATTTCATATTTTCAATAGCATACGAAATTTGATTGCATACGTATTTTGATCTCGGCCGTGCTCTGTGTTAAAATACTCGTAGTGATACAATGGGCGGTTTTATTGCAATCATTGACATCCGTCTGAGTATAAACACCTTGGCATTCTATGTTCTATCTCGTCATATGTCTCAGAGCTCATCATCTGCCGGTTGTAGTATTGACTCTAACTTACATAGCTCTCATATTGAGTAAGTTGTTGCTTGTGTAAGGGTACTAGGTACGCAGTTTGCGGACTTTGATTATTATTGTCGTAAGACAATTTGAAACCGATATGGTGGCTGAGTTTTTAGTTAAAAAAACGAACGAGCTTTACAGTAGTCGCTTTTGGTGTGTAATATCTAGGCTGACAGTACCAAGCTCTCGCAAAATGGGTTGGTACCATCTGACGCCAACTCTAGCACCGTGCGCGATCATTGGTTAAATAAAATAGCACGCGCTTCCCCCGGCTTCCTGTTACATACTTCCGTTCCTTTTCACGTAATCACTCCCACAGATTCATCGAGTATAGTAATAGATTGCACAGATTGCAGGATAGGTAAAGGAAAAATGTTACACATCAAGAACTGTTCTACTTCAGCAGGATAAGATCGGGTTGTATCTGGCACCTTTATACTATTCTTTTAGAATTTTAATATAACAGAGACTATGTTAATATAATATACGAGCAGCATGACAAAGAGCTCTACTACGTACTACAATAAACTGTACTGAATTAAATAACTGGGAGGATGCAGCTGAATACCAGTATTTTACATGGAGCGACTGCCTATCTGACCCAACCCAGTTACTGGGTAACACGATAGCCCGTGGTATGGTATGAATGGTTCTGAATAACAGCCGGGACCAACGGCTTATCGTGCCTTCCGTGGCACGGAGGGGTCTCGACATGTAATGAATAGTCACCCATCCAGGTTCCGATCGCGGCAACCGTAGCTTAACTTTCAATTGACCTGTGCAGCTGTTATCATTTAGCCATGAGCCCCTCAGAAATATATAACCTACAACTACCGCTGTAACACCACTAGGCTACCACGCCTGTGACCGTCGGATTGCCAAGTCATAGGTCTCGTGTTCGAACCCAAGACACGTACCTCTGACTTTTCGGATTCATAATATGGGTATTGTATAATTACCACTTGCTTCAAAAACGGTGAAGGAAAACATCGTGAGGAAACCGGCACGCCTGAAAGTTATTTCTCGACGGCATGTGAATCCAAGTCAGAGGCCCAAGGGCGACTTTAAAACTCTGACACCAGCCGTGCTATTCTGTAAACATCTCACCGTGATAACTTGGGTGAAGTGAGCTTGATGTGAGCTGTCATTGCACCTAAAGCTAGGGATTGACACTATGGACAGCTCACTTCATGCTCACTTCACCTCACTCTTCACGGTGAGATGTTTACAGAATGGATCCACAGGTTAGTCACTAACCACACGAAAAAAAAGAAGAAGCTATAAAATTATATGTTCCACTGCCTTCAATACGAAAAATCATGATGTCAATCTCCATACTCATAGAACGGTGTCCACTAGTTCTAAGGCCTTTTCTAACTGTGATACCAAAAGTCGCAATCGCGGCTTTGAATGCAATGAATGCACCCTTATTAGACTATGTTTACACTGACCGGAAGACGTTTCTTTCAATGCCATGCTCGGACCGGCAAGTCAATAGGACATCATTACATGCCCGGGATGGGGGAGGTCTGTTTAGATGGGAGAGTAGGCGAGTTGCTTGGGTGATTTACTGGCTTTGAAAAACCGAAATTTGATATGGTAGATATGATGAATAAAAAAACCACCGACATCTCACCGTGAAATCTTAGGTGAAGTGAGCTGTCTTGCTAGGCATTGACAGCTCACTTCACCAGCTGGAAGCCTATTTTCATATTCTTAACGCAATGTCAATATCTGAAAAATCTCGGAATTGTTATTTTATAGATTTCTATAAAATACTGGTATTCAGCTGCTTCCGGTTAGGCTGGAATTCGAACCCCACCATATTTGGAAAAAAGGCTAGACAGAATGATTGATTATTTCATGCGAGCGGAGCCTCGAAAGAAAGAAAATACCTTAAGGTACCTTTATTTGGCACATACTGAAATGTACACAATTTAAACACAAAACAAGCAAAATAAAAACTTAAATCTAAAAATGATAATTATGCTTGACTATACGGTGTCAATAAATGTTCTTTATTTGGAGTTCATTTTGGACCGTATTTAACGGTACCGCTTTTTAGAAAACCAAAGCTTGTACATTAATAAGCTAGTAAGTAGCTCACTCTGCTCTCGACGCTTGACGTGTCAACACGACGGGTCCGGGTTCGCAACAAGTCAATCATCATTCTGAGGATGCCTCATTGAGATGTGACACACGTGTCGATTTCTTACAGGGTTCTTTATGACTCTTTAACAACAGTTAAGCGAATTAGGTTTTTAAATATACGTCGTCTATTGTATTTTATAATGGATTTCCGCAAAGTCACGCCTGAGTTAATTAACTAGTAAGTTGCTGGCAAGTCAACTATCCCACTCAAACACTCTTCCATTGGTATTCACTCAGAGTCGGTCAACATTTGTCCAGTGCTGAAAAGCGCGGAATGACCATCTGTAGTCTCATGACCACTGTGAATAACATGCAGGCATTGAAAGCAGTCTTTGATAGATTGAATACCCTATTGCAACGGAAATGTAGAAGTGGCTACGTCACTCCTCTTTACCCCGATGGGATAGAAAGAGGCTTATTTGCAAGTTATGTTTCCTATGGAATAGGGGGCCATGCACAACTCCGAGCTGCTACTGAGAAATTCCTAGAGGGAAAATTTTATACCATTTTTCCCTGATCTGAGCATTGAATCATGAACTAGGTAAAGAAGGAATGAATCTGCATTCTACAGATAATATTTCAAACGTGATTAAACCATGCCCCATCCGTTGGAGTGTCCAAAGACAAGTGTCCACACACCTGCACTTCTGAGGATCTAAACGACATTGATGCCGCGATTGGCGTGGCCACCTACTGGGCCCAACTCATCTATACAAATAAATAAAATTGATGTGCCCCTTTTTTTTCAAATGTCAAAATAACAGCTTTTTATTAAATGCTTATGAAAGTATCGGTACCTATAACAAAAAAAAACATTTTTAATTTTTTGTCTGTCTCTGTTCCGGCTAATCTCCGAAACGGCTGAGCCGATTTTGACGGGACTTTCATTGGCAGGAAGCAGATGTTATAAGCAGTAACTGAACCTACTTTTATTTAACTACTACTACTACTGCTACTTTTTTTTAAGGTAGTATTCTTCTATATTTTCACCTTATCATCAGTTATTTCTTGAATAAAACAAGGGAATTAAGTTCGGAGCCACCGCGGGGTATCTATGGATATTAAAATATTGATTACAAGAAGGCGATGCCTTCGGTATCATTATTTGCATAACAACACTTTATTGCCACTTTCAAGATACCCCTAACACTGTGCAAAATTATATCACTTGCTAAAATGAACCTTATCTGCGAAACATAATGTTGGTTATTGAGTGAAGACCTGTTTGCTGTATATCAAGGTAATTTCTATGGTGAAACACGAGTGAATTGTGTTGAAGATAAATACATATCTATACTATATTATTTTTTCAATGGATTCATGGCTAAATGCTAGACAAAATCAAACTGGGTTCTAATTTAATTGTATATTTATTTTATTATGACATTGATTTTACATTCTGTGATTACGTCCTCACATACTGACTTATAAATTGTAAAATTTTAGGAAAGTCGTCTACTTTTACAATGTTTGTAAATATGTGAGCACCATGTATCTATCACATAATTAATTTATCTATCATTGCTTCATTTTTCATTCTTTTTACCTATCGTGTTATAGTAATTTTATTCTAGGTGCATCGTCTTCATATTTAGTTATATAACTAATGTACCTATACTAAATATAGTAAAACATTTTAAAACAGTAACGGTGCTTCTTGCCCATTCTTCTCCACACGAAAACTACCTTTTGGAAGGGGCGACTAGAATCAATTCATTTATTTTGTAAATTTTGACGATCAAAAGTGCCACAGCCACACGGGTCGATGGAAGGTTAAGCTACGCTTGCCGCGGTCGGTCCGTGGATGGGTGACCATTCATTACTTATCAAGACCCCTCCGTGTCCTGGATAGCACGTTAAGTCCCGGCTGTCATTCGTAGATCTTTGACAGTCTTTCTCAGAAGCCCAAAGTCTGACAACCGTTCTTACCAAGAGGTATCGTGTTACCCAGTAACTGTGTTGTGAAGGTCAGATAGGCAGTCGCTCCATGTAAAATATTATATATATATTTAGTTGCATCTGGTTACACTGAAAGCCGACGCAACATATTTGGGAAAACGCTGGGCAGATTGATTGTCTTACTCTTTTAATAAGTAAAACAGACCTATCCTTCACTGAACTTATTGGTCCTTCAGAATGGTCTAGTGTAGGTGTCCGTAGTGCTTGTAAACCGGTGCATATATAAACGTACGGAAAAACACGTAAGTTTCAGTATTTTCATAGTAACCCGACAAAGTTCTTAAAACCCTTAGAAAATCGGAAAAAGTAATTTTGACGGCAAAATGCAAATTATATTTTTTGGTTAGTAGGTATAAATAAAAGTTTTATCCGAATAAAAAGCGATTAAGATTATGTGCTAATTTCAAACACAGAAAGACACAGTGTTGCCAGTTGGAAAGCCGCCACGCAACAAAAGGGTTAACCAACCCCTCAACCCTCGAATGTTTGTGTTAGGCAATTATTCTATTGTCATTTTATTTATATTTCCCCAAGTTATCACAGGAATATCTCCTAATAAACTTTAAGATGGAGACTGGGCGAATTCTAAGTGTTGTTTTATGTTAATACAAAATTATAGTTATCAACGTCTAAACTTTGATTTCGTTAATTTAAATACTTCTGAGTTATTATGTCCGTTTGTTGTGGCTTTATTGTGAATTTTAATTTTTGTTCGAAGTTTGTTGGTGTCGGTTTGACTTACCTATAAAGCCAAGCGCACATTACAGCCACAAGGGCCGCAGCGCAATGTATTTTCTTACAAAAAAGTGCGGTGCGGCCTGCATGTAGTGTGCGTTGGTTCATAGAAAATGTACGAGTTATAAAGGAGGATTTTTGCAATGCGTTGCGTTGCGGCGTGGCTCAACCTGCGATAGCTTTTAAGATACATTTGATGTCATCGTTACAGGAACACATTTTTTTTTGTGCTAACGTACCAGTGCAATTGTGTATGCATTGTTGTGGGAAAATCTATAAATTTAGAAAATTATAGACCATAACAGATCTATTCTATAAAACCCCGTTAAAATTTAGATGAAGTGAACGGTCAATAGTGTTAATCTCTAGCATAAGGTGGAATGACAGCTCACTTCACCTAAGTTTTCACGGTGAGATTTTTACAGAAAATATAAAACAATTTTATACGAAGATCAATCAATCTGCCTAGCCTTTTCCCAACTATGTTAGGGTCGGCTTCCAGTCTAACCGGATCCAGCTGAATACCAGTATTTTACATGGAGCGACTGCCTATCTTATCTATTATTTTTAAACTTAGTTATATCAAATCGATTTTATAATTATTAATTTTTTATTTTTTTATTTACACACACTATACAACTCGGGCCGCAACTCGCCCGAGTTGTAGAACTGATTTACATCCGTAAGACGTAGTCGTAACATAAGGTTCAGTTGTCTGGCTTGTATGCTGAACTGGGTCTATTTGGCGCTGCCGTGAGGCACACAATACTGTTTTAAGCCTTCTCTGTTTTTATTTTTGATTTTATGTGAAAGTGTGTGCCTTAATCTGGGTCAATTTATTTTTCTTTCTTTCTTATCTCCACAACCCAGTAACTGGGTAATACGATACAACTTGGTAAGACTGGTTGTCAGACTTTCGGGCTTCTGACGACGCGTAGCGATTGTCAAAGATTCACGAATAACAGCCGGGACCAATGGCTGAACGTGCTTTCCGAGGCACGGAGGAGTCTCGGTATGTAAAGATGGTCACCCATCCACGGACCAACCGCAAGCGTAGCTCTCATAATGTTATACGAAGATATAATTATATACAGGGTGGCAGGGACATCGACGCAAAAATTGTTACCATGGATTCAGTACATGATTCTGGTCTGGTTATTAAAAATAAAACAGCTCTTTCATAGAATAGTAAAGTAAAATGTATGGAACAGCAGATTTTTTTAAAAATAACTGACGAAAGTTTTCAACGATGGTAACACTTTTCGCGTCGAAGTCCCAGGCACCGTCTTTTAACGAATCAAATTAAACTTGATTGTGATATCCTAGTAACTTAATAATAGATCAAAATAAGCTGGTAGATTACAAAGCACAAGTGTAGATTATAGCATAATGTATCAATGCAAAGACACCAACAGTTCACAAAAAACTTTACAAAGTAACGTTAACTGCTCAACTCTGCTACTTTGTTTAACTTGTCATCGCTGGCTTTATTTAAGGCTAGTGTTAAGATCCCTTTACATTGGAGTAAGGGTCGCTGAAAAATATTTTAAAAGAGTAATAATGGAGTTTTTTGCTCATTCTTCTTTATACGAAACTACCTTTTGGCATCTAGGAACAATTCTATTTTCTTGTAAATTTTGACGGTCAAAAGTGCCTATTAAACACCTACTTGAAATGAATCATTTGTTTTTGGCTTTGCGTTTTGGATATCTGAAGAAATTGTAACGTGTAGGTCTATTTAAATCCTTGTTTCCAAATTATGTTATGTCCACTTAAACAAACATCAACTTTATGCAAGTGTAAATAAGGTTGATTTTTAGAATGCGTAGTATTGTTGAAAAAGTCATAAAAAATATGAAGTTGTAGCGCAAACTGAACCTTGTGTGTAGGCATTACAGTTGTTTTTCCAAAAAATCTTGTGTGTTTACATGTTTGGAAAATAAATTGCAAACACAGAATAGGGGAAAGAAATGCTGCTTGCAGGTTGAGTATTTCTGGTGAAATCTTCATAAATTGATAAAATAACTTGCGATAAGTGTTAGCAGATTGTTGGTATAGTTTTCGAGACAATTTTTCCTTATAGAACTGTTTGAAAATTGTTTGCTTTTGTGTTATGGTGCAGCTCGTGACCTCGACACGCCTGATGGACAGCCATGAACGACGTCTATGATGGAACGAATAAGCCCAGAAGATGCCTGATCACTCTTGCTTGCAATGAGTTTGCGTTGAGTTTGCAATATTGTCTTCTTTCTCTTGGCCTTATGGAAGCTATTAAAAGAAAGCCCACTTCATATTTTATTAAACACATACATAAACTCACGGTTCCTTCCCATAGGGGTTGGCAGACACTATAGAACGCCACTGGCTAGGACCCTTACATACATTTGCGTTCTGAGTTGAGCTCCACGATTACTGACAAATGCTTGCACTGACTCGACAGGTCCACTCAAATCTGTGTGATTATTTCTTCAAAAGACCATTTCGAACACTAATCTACACGGTCCTCATATGGCCTGACCAAGATTATGTCTGGACTTTAAAAGAGACGGCGATCTCCGAGTTTGTTTCGGCCTTTCTTCTCAGAGTCGTCAGATAGGAAACGCCGAACACATCTAGCCTATTATTATAGCATAGAATCTATCATATTATTTCGTTCATTTCATTTCATACATGTCATCTGGTCATCTGGAGCTGGACATAAATTAAAAACAAAAAAATTGGATCTATGTTTCCACCTCAAAGTTGCCAGTCATATTATAATCTCAGTAAGTGTACATTACCCCTAACAGGTTATGCTAATAAAATGATATTGTTTTCTTTAGAAAGTGCTATTAATTAAGAAGTGTCGCAGTCGCATTTTATTAATCCCCCCAAACTCGGGAAGACCTATTAATGTTGAAAACTTCTCCTCTTTAAAAGACACAAGGTGTTACTAGAGCAATAAAATACAATATTATTTATCTTTAGATAATAATTCACAATTTTTATGGCGATTCTTGGAAGAAGTTTTGCTTTTTTAAATGGAGTTATGTTGGGAAGTTTGGATGAGTGTCACAGTTACTGCAATTGGGTTTGTTGATAAGTACTGTTATTTGTAACTTGTGAAGATGGGTATTAATTTAAATTAGGTGTTTGTTCTGTGAAATGTTAGGGGTTACCTGGAGGATGTCAATGAGGATGAGTAGTAAAAGCTCAGCGTTTGGAAATTTGTTTATTCAACTTTGTAACTTTAGGTTTAACAATATGCAATATGTTTACTTTAGGTTTATGTTTAAACATCTGATTTATCAGGTTTTGTTAATAATAAATCCAGTAAAATATCTGAAAAATTTGAAAACCTGAAAATTTTGTAACACGTCTTATGTTCACAAACTGACTCACTATACTATTTTCTAAGCAACGAATGTCCTCTAAATTTTTAACCTACTTAGCCAACAGCCAACCTACCCATTAACACAGAACCAACTAATTTTATTATGACCCAACTTCTGTTTCTAGGCTTTTTAGAAACCATCTGTCCTGAGGGGCAATAATGCCCCATTAAGTACTATAAGAAGGTTGCCTAATGAATTTAAATATCCCTGAAGCCACTCCTGAAAGCTGACACATATTCTCTCAATAACATTATACAATTAGGCGCAGTCGGTTACAGCAAAAATCCATCTCGAACTTCGCTCTTAAGGGCTCTCCAGTTTATAACTCGACCACTCGCTACGGTCTTGCTACGAGCTACGAAAGCTACGGCGTAGAGGTTTCGTAGACATGGCTTTGTTGAATTTATGCTTAGGAAGGAAAGGACACTTATTGCGAAAAACAAAGGATGTATTTTTTTTTATAAAGCGTTTAAGCGTATTAAATTTAAATAAAATGATATAAAATTGTTTTTTTGAGTCTATTTAAAAATCGAAAATTATTCATTCAAAACTCCAACCATATTTTTGAATTAAAAATGTTATATTTTTTACGAAATCCTTTTCAAAGACTTATTTTTTTTTTTTTTTGTATAACTAATCAACTGAAGGTCAAAAAAAGTGGCCACAAATTTTTGTCCTTCATTTTCAAAACTGCCACATCCAGTTCTTCGGACCTCATCTCCGAAAAGGTGGCATTAGTGTTCCGTCAACGCATCCTCCCAGGGCTTCACTAGAAACAATAATGAGTCCCGCAGATTTCCCCAACGTGTACTACCGACCTACGAATTTGTAAAGTTATCAAATTTTCAAAACTGTATAACGCATTATGCCGCGTCGTCACGTCGGCGTGTATATGTATAATTATAATTGCAATTATTACTTTGCTTGTGACGGGATTTATTGTTTTAGTAAGGAAAGTGGTTTCGATGTTGGTTTGTTTTATTTTTTTGGTATAGAAGGGAAAGAAAAAATATATGTAGATATACGGGTTGCGGTCAGAGGAAAATAATTTAAAATATCGCAAAAATGGTTTATTGTAAAAATAAACTGGTATAAAACTTAAAATAACGTCATAGGTAAAACATCGGTCTGTAATTCATCCTCTCTGTCATTCAAAGTAACTTTCTACTTTCTACGTCATCCCAATAATACGTCTTTGGCATACGTCATCTGCCTCACTTACACCTTAGCATTCAGCTCTTTCTCACATTCATGCATTTATCAACGTTCTTTTCCTACATATCGATAGTTAGGAAAAAAAAAATTGTGTTCATGGGTTTTCCATCAACACATTTTTTTAAATAAAATCTTACTTTTAAGAAGAAAGAAAGAAAATACTTTTATTTGCGGTAAACATGACGCTAAAAAAAACACAAAACCAAAAAACAAAAAGTTGGGGGAAATAATAATAAAATTTATTTTTCTTATAAATAATACACACCATAGAGTGTTTATAATATTATTGTATTTTACTTTGACCAAACATGTAGCTATCCTGTGATTAATAGGCACACATTTTTTATTTATTTTTATTTCATGAATAGGTAAACTAGCATAGCCAAATAAAACCACTAAACACATATATGTATATTAAAAAATAAATAAAATAAAACTGATAAATAAAAATTTTGCTCTGCTAAATCTGGAAACACAAAAAATCTTTTCATCAAAATGGTTTTTTTTTAACTTTTCTTACAGACACATACGCATTGGCATAGTCAAATATTTAATTAAATACAAAAAGAAAGAATCACTAGAATATATTTTTATGAAAAATAAAAACCGGAATAATATTTAAAAAATCCTTAACCCCAGAACAAGTACCACAAAATTAGCAAACATAATCAGAACTAGCACATAACGCGAGCTCATAAGGCTGGCTACACACGTCGATACATGAATGTTGCAGCGCAGCGAACGAAACTAGTCGCGTCGCTCTAATACGTAATCATACGCGCGCTACCATCATTATTTAGCGTAGGATGGTCGTGGTGTGATATAGAGCTGTTGATACCGATTTTGTAAAGAGAGAAGCACGTTTTTTTTAGAAAATAATAAGTAAGTGGACGTGCTTATCACACAAATTGCAACAAGAATGGTTAGGTATTTAATATTTATTTATTTAAGTCAGACACAGTGATCCATACTGGCATTCAGCTGTATCCGGTTAGACTGGAAGCCGACCCCAACAGAAGTGGGCAAAGGTAGATTGACAGTGATCCATATTTATGTTAGTATACTTAAAAATTATATTTGTAACCAAATCAAATCAAATCACCAAAGATATATTATTAATTTAACTAAAATAAATTACTAAAGTAGGTACCTACATTAAATCAAATTGTAAAATAAATTAATAAGTTAAATTGCAATCATCTTTAAATTCATTATAATCATTATTTTACATTTTTAAATTCATTAAAATTAATATCAATTAAACTCAAAAAATTAATTTAAAAAAAGTGTTTTGTTACACATATCCAGATAGTCAGATAACTGACTTGAGAAGAACAAAAGACCTCTAAAGTGGGGATGAGATCCTATCAGCTACTGTCTTCCAGATTTCGTTGCGGCTGCCACGCATTCTGCAGATCAGGGATATCGTCCTCTTGCGAATGCTGGCTCGAAAGCCATCAGTGTGAATAGCGCGAACATCCCCGACACCGGCACCCGGCACTACAGAAGCGTGGCAGCCCCAACATCATCCTGAAGATATTATTATACTGGATGCGGTTATGAAAGCGTGTCCAAAATAATGTAATTTTACCTGGAAGCCTACTAACTTACAAACGTTGCAATGGTTTCTCCATTGTGAGTTTTTAAATATTTGCCATTTTATTTTTAGTATTGACATGAATAAAACTTATAACGTCACGTATAACATTTTCAACATTATTTTGTATTGTCGGGGGATTTTTTATTGTTGAGCAGAATAAAACAGTGTGTCAATTTACCATGTTATAGCCAATTCATACGAATGCCAAATAATTGCAGTTGTGATTTGAATTTACAGGCAATATTATAGTCAATTTGTTTATCAATCAAGATCCCTTAATACTGCAAATAGGTATCAACCACTCTTACAAATTCCACCTAATAATACCGTTTGACATGTACCAATTTTGAGTTCATTTGATATTAAAAGGTTTTCAGCGGCAACCCCGCGGAGGCAGTGTTGGCACTAAATAGTGCGCTAGTTGTAACATTATCTTGTTTGTTCATTAGATTTTGTAATGTGATGTTAGGCTGGGCAACTACCTGAATTTGTAAGTCTGCGGATTTAGGTCGCCTCGTTTGTAGGCTGTTATATTTTATAATTGCAGATTTTATGCCATACTATATCTAAACTACGTGATCGAATCAGAAATGTAGAGATCAACCGATGTAGCCCGAAGAATTGCCAAAGTTAAGTGGCAGTGGGCAGGGCACATTGCTCGCAGAACAGATGGCCGATAGGGCCGAAAGGTTCTGGAGTGGCGACCGCGTACCGGAAGACGTAGCGTTTGAAGGCCTCCCACAAGGTGGACCGCTAACCTTGTGAAGGCCGCAGGAATTCGCTGGATGCGGGAAGCGCAGATCCGGTCGAAGTGGCGGGGTTTGGGGAGGCCAATGTCCAGCAGAGGACGTCTTTCGGCTGAAATGATGATAACCAAAATCGTAATCAAAATCAATCTAATCTGTCGCTTTGTTTTTATTGTGTTGTATTTTTTAATATAATGCGTGACGTTTAGTGCAAATAAAGGGATTTTCTTTCTTTTCAATATATGTTAATGTTATGTGACAATTATTTATTTTAGAATTGGTATTTATTTTTTCATTAAATTCATACATTACTTCAATGACCTATATATATAAAGGCTATTCAGTAGTGGGGTAATATTAGTGTTTTCTCTTTTACTTGTAATTTTTATTTTATCGTCATATGTGAGCATAAATTATCATGTTGTGCTTGTACCTAAGTTATTGGCGTTGGAATCCATGTGAGTATGACTCCGATAAACTCCAAATCATGGGTATAAAAACTTCTAAGTATAAGCAGAAAAGTTCACGTGGATTTGCGAAACATGTTTAAAAAAATCGTACATTTAAAAAAACAGTATCCTTACAAAATCATTTCATTACAACAAATGGAAATACTCCAAAAGAGGCTTATTTAAATAAGTGAAATTAAAATTAATCTATAGAACGATTAAAATAAAAGCTCGTGGAATCCCCCGAAGACGCTTAATATAAAATAATAGAAAAACTTATAAATATTCACGGAGCGGAGTTAAACCTTTAGCTGGAGTGACGGATTCGTTTTTACTTATTCCACAGAAAATCTGCTTAAAATCCGTATTAAAAGAATCACTCGGAATTTATTTGTTAGGCGGCGCAAGAGACGAGAGGAACGTGATTTTTATAAAGCAGAACTAGAAGTCAGTTAACTTTTAATTTTAAGTAAATTTTAATTGGACGAGAATTGAAAGTGAAATTTCAAGGATGCGTCACTTTTAGGCACATTTCGTTACATTAAAGAGAAGAAAGTTATATCTGTCTCTGTCTTTCGCACGAAATCTCTACTGTACGTGCAATTTTTATTAATTTTATACGATATGTGGTTCCCTAGTATATCAAAATATGGTTTAACAATGCCCTTGGTAAGTTAATGGTATTTTTATGTAATAATTACTAGATTAACTTATTATTAAGAACCTAATTTATATTTACTCACCAAAATGTGTTACTACATGGTTCTTTATGACTCTTTAAGAACAGTTAAGCGGATTAGGTTACTAAATATATTTCATCTATTGTATTTTATAATTGATTTCCACAAAGTCACGTCTGTGTCAATTAACTATGTACTCGCCTAGTTAATAAATTCCAAACCAAAGCTAGTTATTTATTTAATTTGAATGTTTGTATATTATTACATAGTTAAAAAATTACTGTCTTAAGTGTTGCAAGGAATAAAAGGATTTTTATGTGTTTATAAACCAAGACTATCGTTAAACCAACATGCCAAAATGTTCTAGGCCCTACTTTTGTACAATGAAGTAACTAATCATTATTCTTTGATCTTGAGCTGGCTTAGCGTAGTACGGAGTCCACTGACGACCGATCTTGGGTACCATACATTATTTTCTTTTAAATTATTATTAAATGCATTTTTTTTATTAGTTCGAATTGTCATAGCGTCTATGTAACTGTAAAGATGTTCTACCACCGATTCCCGACACAGCGTACTGCCGACTCCAATAAGAATCACGCTATCAATGACGTTCCTTCTCCCCTCGATCGCTTCTCTCTTGCACCGCTCCATCGAGTTTTCTCCTTATCTCGTGGCAATGGTCGCGATTCAGAGTGGTTACCCTTTGGATGTTGTCGTAGCGAATGATTTTAAATGTAAAAATTATTCAAATACGCCTCGGATAAGACGCTCAGCGGTCGAATAGTTGACGTCTTCCAAAAACTGGATCGGGGATCGGCGTTTTTGAGTAATAAGCCTGTATTTTCTGGCTCAAATGTTTCGGTATAATTTTTGGCGTGACAAATTTTGAATTTTATCATTTCTGTTCTGTTCTGTTTTGTTATATATCTCGGTGAGTTCGAGATAAGGAGATAGGAAAATTTGAGGGAGACCTTTTTATTGGGTTGGTGGCAAATTAATATTTTAGATGGTAAACAATTATTAGATGGCACAGAGACTTGGTATCAGAGATTATGATTTTATCCATTAGGTTTCTTCTGATCTCCTTGTTGATAGTCACATTATATACTAGGTATAATATCTACGTCGAATAACAATAATTTTGTAAAAGTACATGCCACAAATATCAGAAATACGTAATATAATATATATAAACCACAATGTATTTTTTTAAATTCTGGAAAAAACGCTCCCTTTTTAAAACAGGACTAACATCCCTTACGTATTTATTTACAACATAACCAGAAGCTTTAGGGTTTACTGGATAACAAAACGATCTGCAAAAAATGGCTACACACTGTAACAATTATTGTATTGTATTAAACCTCGGCGATTCGTTACGAAGACTTCAATTAGTAAACTGACGAACAGTTACCACCCCTCCTCTCGTAGAGTGCACCTCTAGTATGCTACAGCTAATTAATACGAGAACCAGAGTACATTGTTTAGTGTCTATGGGACGGAAAACAGAATGTTTTTATAAAGGATTAAGCTTCAATTTTCAGCTAATGGTGTGAGGACGAGAAGTTTCGAAGGGCACTTGAAAGAAGTCAATTTTAGTACATATCGACGGTTGAAAGGCTAATTGATCTAGGCGACATTTTGTAAAACTTGCAGGAGGACAGATTAAAGTTTATGTTTTGGAATAAAAATTCATAAAAAATCAAATATTCAATAGACTTTTATTTATTTCATAGAGTATATCCCTAATTAAGTAAGGAAGTTTTTTAAGCTATTACTGTTGATTATAGTGTATTATTTTAGAAAATTTACGTTGGTTAGCCCAAAATGCATCAAATTTAGTTATTTTCTGAGAAAGGCAAAATGCTTCAAATGCCTACCGTAAATAAAATAGTTGAAAGGAAATTGACTCAAGCATCGACTTAGAATAAAATAATACGAGAGAAAATGAATCGAATGCCAAGTCAACTGACAGTTGAATATGCCTAATGAGCTTAAGCAACATGATGGTGTTGCACCAGAGAGAAGTAGTTTGATGCAGATGCCCAGTAGCGGGACCGCAGGATGAAACAAAATGAACCCTTACTAGATTTTAGTAGATATTGATGTTTAGGCCATCATTATTCAGCAACATCCATAAGATATTTTTGAGGTCGGTATGCCACTTTATACAATTTTAGATAGTGTCTTGTATATTTTTTACATTACTCATTATTCTTAAAAGAGGCTAAATGGCTCAAGAGACATTGTTAATTAATATAACTTAATGCAAAATGGTTTTAGCGACATGGTTTTTTAATGTAGTTGAATGCAAAACGGACCAAACGACATGGCTTATTGTTTTGGTTTCTTGCAAAATAGGCCAAACGACACACGTTATAAAAGTTCAAAAAATCAAAATAGCTTAAGTCATCGAGTTCTCAAATTTGTCTCATTTTGTGTCGTATAGATCTATGAGCTTAGAAATGAGGCCTGTTTTGCTGTGGGTGCTAAACGCCAAAAAAGTAGTCAAAAAAAATTGAAACCTGGCTCAAACGACGACGGGGAAAAATTTGCTGATTCCGAATATGTATATAACTCAATATCGCAAAAAATGTCGCCTAGATCAATTAGCCTTTCAACCGTCGATATATTTATATTGTGTTGTATTTTTGAGTCTCAATATATCGTTATTTCATTTAATTATATCTTAATTAGATAACGGCTTATGATTGAAACTAACATCAAGAAGTAGGGGTTGAAAAAGGAATTATGAAAGTGTAAAGAAATGTAAAATAACACAATATTCTTTAATCCTTTTTTCTAAATCGTGTTACTTATCCGAGTAAAGAAAAGGTGGTTCTATGTTTAACAGATTTCATCAGCAATCTTGCCTTATTTAAAAACCTAAATAAAACAAAGTGGATCAAGTTTTAAGACAAAAACAACCCTTTACACTTAGGAAATGTCAAATCATCAAACATAACCTGTCATTTCAACCATAGAACGGAAATTCCCGCCAAAATAACGGCCATCTTGTTTTCAACTCGAAACATTAGAGGCGCGACTTTTGAAAAAATAACACTTTTTCGAGCGTAATCGAATCGTTAACCCTAAATTGGCATCTCGATAACAAATTCAATTTAAAAACGACGTTCATTGCTCTCATCTTTGACAATTCTGTTGCCGATATAGCAAAGGAAGGGGTTAAGATGGCTGCCGATAAACAAAAAAAGACGAAAAAAAAGTTAATTTAACTTCGAGCGAGGAAACGAAGTCGCGGCAAAGAATTTTTTTCTTGATATTTTATTTATTTTGTTAGGTTGGTTGGTGGTGTGTTTTTGGAAGGTTTTAGTGTGACAAAATCATATGAAACGATAACTATTATGCAAAAGTTTATTTATTTATTTATTTATTTATTTATCATCTTACATCTACCCTTACAGCTAACCAATGCGGTAAATGTGCCTTAATTAATACTTCAACATAATTGTTCCTTATAACTAATACCTATAACTAATTACGAACAAAGCATTCCTTGTGAATTCACTCAGAGAACAACAGAATAGGTCTGTCTCACTCGCTATGAGGTTGAGCGTGCGGATTGCACGCGTCAGCGGCGCCTCCTTCAGAAGGTTGGTCCTAGCACGCGGTTCCACCAGCAGTCGTGGCTGCCGTCGTCGCCACACGTACCTGTCCGGAACACACAGACTCACCTGGCCTAAAACAATTGCATTATGCACCTTCCCTCTCAGTATTTTAAATATATATGAGGCGAGTGCAAGATCCCTCCTAACCCTTAACTCGTTGTATCCTACCATACCTAGAATAAATAAGGTTGGATACATTAACGGGTAAAAGGGATAGACTCCGTAATAGCGCATATATAAATATCTTATAAATTTATTTTGTACCCTCTCCAGCATGAGACTATATTTAGCTTCATGCGGAGACCAGATAACTGCGTTACATTCTACCTGGCTCCTCACCAATGCATTGTATAATGCTATAATAGCTTTCACATTCGTGAAACTTCGGACCGTACGAAGCATGAAACCTAAATTTCTATACGCTCTTTTACAGCAACGCATGATGTGATCCCGAAAAGTCAAACCAGTGTTAAATTTTACTCCCAAGTCCTTGACTTCTGTGACCCGTTCCATAGGCGACCCGTCAATATAGTAGGTATGTAAGATCGGATTGTGTGCGCGAGAAAAAGTGATGGTCACACACTTCGAACTATTAAATTGTAAGAGATTTTCTTTGCTCCATCTCACTACCCTATCAATGTCCCTTTGTAGCCTGACACAGTCATCGCTGCTCTTTATCGCGAGGGATAATTTGAGGTCGTCAGCAAACAACAGACAAGACGCGTCTTGGACTACTTCTGGTAGGTCGTTTACCACCAGAAGAAAGCCCAAAGGGCCAAGGTTACTACCTTGACTTACCCCGGACCTAGTGAAATATGGATCTGACACGTGTCCCGCATATTCCACATATTGCTGCCTATCCCTCAAATAACTGGCAAAAAACTGGAGAGAGTGTGGGGTGAAACCAATACCTGCAAACTTTTTAAGCAAAATGCCATTATCGACTAAATCGAATGCTTTTCTAAAGTCAAAGTAAGCAGCATCAGTCTGCCCCCCACCATCCACCGTCGGCACCAGATGAGCCATGTGGCAGAGAAGATTACTGGTGGTACTTCTTCCTGGTCGAAACCCATGCTGAGCGTCTGACAGCTGTGCGCTAACCTGAAGATATATGCTCTTATGTATAGCAGTTTCCATCACTTTCGCCGGCGTAGACAATACCGCAACTGGTCTGTACCCATCCACCGATTCTGCTGACCCTGCTTTCGGAACCGGAACAACGCGGGTCACTTTCCACGTCTCCGGAAACACGGCAGCTTTGAGGCACTGGTTATAAATATGAAGAAGAGGCCTAGCCAGTGCTACTCGACAATCCCTAAATATGTAAGGCGGAATGCCGTCAGGCCCTGCGGACCGTTTCGGCTTAAGATCTAGAAGCGCACGACTCACGTCTCCTAACTGTAATTGGTGCAAGTGCACTCGCGCCGCTCCGTTTCCGCTACCTGCGCTGGCTATAGCCGCGTCCACGTCCAACTCCGGTCGCTCTTCCCTATACACAGAATAAAAGTAAGCCGCAAACTCTTCCACAGACCGCTGGCCAGATAATGCCACCCCATCTTTCACGATAGCTTGAGGGCTTCTCCTACCTCTCTTAGACTTGGCATAATTCCAAAAAGATTTAGGATCACTCAGCATTTGCCCTTGAACACGGCTCCGATATTGTTCCTGTGCCACTATTAACATATTTTTAATGTTGGTTCTACACCGAGCAAATGCTTCGTAATCGACCCTTGTTGTATTGTTTGGTACGTTTTGAAACCGATTTAAGAGAGTAGTTTAGGTCATAAATGCAAAAAAATATTATAAACATCACGGCATGTGTCTATTTATGTTTATTTGTATTATTAGATCGAATGAAATTTTGAGAATTAATGAAATTGTCCCGTAACGTGCCCTACGTTACGGGACAATTTCATTCATTCTCAATACCCTCACAGATCAGTTTTATCAAAAATATTTTTATAACTTTTATGCTTTTATTTTGGATCATGTTTGCGGGGCCAACATGGCCTGATATCTCTAGAAACAGAGAGATTTGGAAGGAAATAAAGGGGAGGCCTTTGCTCAGCAATGGGTCACAATATGGGCTAATAAAAGAATAATGCCAGCCCAATATTAAAATAAACCATAAAATAAATCAAAAGAAAACAGCTCTATACAAATACCGATGATCTCCAAAGACCAAAGAAAAAACCAGTCCCAGAGACAATACAACAGAACATTCTTCTAGTCAACTCACCATTATAATTTACTCCTGATTGGGATCAAGTTGAAATTAAGAAAAAATAAAAGGGACAAAGGGGGACGGAGGGACGTGATTGTCTTTTTTTTATCTGTAAGACTTGATTTAACAAACAACCCCTTTTTGTGTGGATCTCTTTGTGTTGGATTGTTGATTAACGGGCCCAAATTGGGTGGGTTCCGATAATGAATGTGTAATTATCGTCGCCGTCTGGTTTGTTTGACGTTGTATATATGCCAGTCGCGCGGAAAACCCTGCTTGCGCGATGCAGGATTTTGCGTGACGTCAGTGTGATTCGTAGTTCGCATGTGGCATTGTAGATGTCACCACAGAATGCTCTGTGGCATATTGTCTATTGTGCTACTTGGCCATTTATCATAATAGGGATGATGACTGGCAAAAAAAACAACTATTTACTCCGTCAGTCAGATAATAAAAAAATATTAGACGCGTATTTTTTGCTTTATCATATTAATAAAAAATGGTTTAGATAAAATGCATTAAAGTTGAGGAGTGGGGGCTCGCTACGTCACAAGTCAGTATAAAATCTACCGGCCAGTGAAGTCATGTCACATTTTAACACATTGCCAATGTATTGCCGTAATCTTTTGACTACATAAAAAAAGAAAAAATACGTGTCCAATATTTTTTAATAGCCTACCGTACGGATAAAAAAAAATTGTCAACATCCCTATTAGGCCCGATTGGAATCCGCTGGATGTGAGAAGCGCAGGACCGGTCGAAGTGGAGATGTTTTGGGGGAGGGCTATGTCCAGCATTGGACGTCTTTAGGCTGAATTGATGACGACGATAATGATGACCGCACTAACCATAATCTAATAATCTAGTTGTATGTAAGCAGATCCGTAGTAGCACTCCTATTTCACCATTAGTTTCTTTAAGCTTCGATATCTACATTTTTGACACTTGTTTGTGGTTTTTACGGTCAAGTTTGGTGTCTATCAATATTAGAAATTTGTTGAAAGGCAGCCCATGAGAGTTGTGAACTTTAGTGATCGCTTAGTGGCTAAGTAATAACTGCCGTACGGGTCAATCCATTAGGTTAAGGTACGCTTGCCGGGGTTGGTCTGTGGATGGGTGACCATCTTTACATACCGAGACTCCTCCATGCATCGGAAAGCACGTCAAGCCGTTTGTCCCGGCTGTCATTCGTGGATCTTTGACAGTCGTTACGGGTCGACAGAAGCCCGAAAGTCTGACAACCAGTTTTACCAAGAGGTACCTATCGTATTACCCAGTTACTTGGTTGTGGAGGTCAGATAGGCAGTCGCTCCATGTAAAATACGGTATTCAGCTGCATCCGGTTAGACTGGAAGCCTACCCCAATATAGTTGGGAAAAGGCTAGGCAGATTGATTTTAGTGGTTGGTGAAATGTTATTTTGCGCTAAATAACTACGTAAGCAATTTTGTTGTCGTAAGAATAGGTATTCATACATGATTTTATTTCTGTAAGTTTTCACAAACTGTCCCACTGCTGTGACACAGGTCTCTGTGTGAGGGAATGGGCCGTCAACCTTCATGCGACCCCAGTGCAGATCGCTGGATGTCATAATTATGTCTTAGGTCTATTCTATTCTATTTTTATTATTAAATGGCAAGCAAAATCGATGTTGACTATCCTGCCAATGTCTAAAGTGCATTGCAAAAACAAGTGTGCATGATTAAAAAAAGAAAATTAAAAAGATATCATAAATTGAAAGAAAAAAAAAATGTAGACACAAGTAAAATTCTTTGATTGATACTATTGAACACAATGTAGATGTTGTTGGGTTAGTACGGGACTGAAACAAACAAAAAATGTATAAATATTATAATTGTCATTTAAATGAGTTAAAACTGTCAGTAACTTTGTGTGTGTGTGTGTGGAGGAACTTACTCACTAGCCGTGCTATTCTGTAAACATCTCACCGTGATAACTTGGGTGAAGTGAGCTTGATGTTGCTGTCATTGCACCTAAAGCTAGGGATTGACACAATGGACAGCTCACTTCATGCTCACTTCACCTCACTCTTCACGGTGGGATGTTTACAGAATGGATCGACTGGTATCAGTGTGTATTTTCTGCAAGACACTGAATGAAATTAGTAAAAATATATTTACTTAAAAACCTCATAAGAACGGGGCTTGATTCACCCACGCCCATTAAAACGGAGCAATCAAAAGTCAACATATACACAACCGGTGATCGAACCTGCGACCCTCCCTAAGACTTATTTGTTCCCACTGTAATTTCGTGTTCGTAATGGCTAACGATACGAAGGTTTTGAGTGGACATAGGTTACATTAAACGTAAAGTTGTAGAAGATTTTTTTGCGTTTAGTTTGTGATGAGGAAGGAGGAAACGCATATGTGTCTTAAAGAGTGATGAATGTAAAGGTTTAGATAGAAAGAAAAAGTATTTATTGAGACTCGCACAGGAAATCACACATTAAACTAAAAACACACTAAACATACATAAAAAACAAAGTAACATTAAAATTTAAAGAATGGAGTCCCGTACGAGGCCAAAAGGCTATCTCAGCATGATGCCGCGACATAAAAAAAAAAAAAATGTCGCAGCGCTGGTATTCTGATAGGGCCCGCAGTGATGACACGGATAGATACAGAATTAAATAAATATAATAAAAAATAAAAATGAATAGGTGTGTGAAATACAGTGAAGTGTAAAATATATGTAATCCGCGTGGTTGCATCCGACGTAACATCAGTTACTTGTCTATACCTTTAGTATCTGTGGTACTCTATGGCATCGTTGTGACAAGTAAAGAGGCGCAGACGCCGACACCGGCAAAAAATAGGTTTGATGGAGGGAGCCAAAGAAAAGATGGATGGATTGTGTGATAATGATAAAAAATAAAAGGGAAAAAAAAAAAAAAATGATAAATAAAAAAAATAAAAAAAAAATAGATAAATGATAGCGTAACGGTTGGTAGAAGAAAAGGTGTTGCGCCAACCCCACGTAACATTAGACAACGTCAGGGAGTTGATGATAATATTGCTGATGATAGAAGATTATTTTAGAAAGGCATCTTTGAACTACATGGTTGTTTTTTAATGTTATTGGATAACAAACAAGCCAGTCTTATTTATTTTATTTTATAATATGTACACACACATATAAACAGACAAGAAGAAAGGAACAGAAAAATACGTACAAATGTGATGCTTATTTCTAAAGAAATCTCTTCCAGCATAACTTTTTTTTTTTTTTTTTGAGGATGGGAAATTATCAAATAACTTCTCCCGCTCTGGGTGGAGCGGGAGGGCGTGTCAGACTTTTACTGACTAAAACCCACCCGTGTTCCTTCCGTTGCCTGTGTGCCGAGGTCGCGATATCCCTTTCAGACAAACCCGCGACCCCGGCAGGCATTGGCCCTTCCGGACCCCGTCAGTTGGTGCTGACATCTCTTTGAGGCGCGCGTGGAACACAACGCGCCGTCGACCCGGGCCTGGTCCCTATCGGACGGCGAGCTACCCATTGCTCACCGTCCGCAAGCCCGCGCCTACGGTGGCCGGAAGTCGGCTCGCGACTCCCGACGCCCGGGGCGTCTCCTGCGGCGACTAGGGGCGCGAGGGGGCGCATTTTGCCTCTCCCTCGCGCGCTCCGCCTCCTCCTTCGCGAGCATTACTGCTTCGCAGAAGGAGGTGACGGCCTCCCATTCACTCTCGCTCCGGACCATGGCCTGAACCAGGGCCGGACGCGAGAGATCGCCGCCGCCGATCGCCTCCGTGAGGACACGGCGGTGCTCCGCCCAAGCTGGGCAGACCTCCACCGTATGCTCCACCGTGTCCTCCGGGCGATCCACACAGTGGTGACACCCGGGCGTTTCCTCCCGCTTTATCCTGAACAGGAACCTCCCGAAACAACCATGTCCGGTGAGGACCTGTGTCAGGCGGAAGGTGAGGACGCCGTGGCGCCTCTCTAGCCACTCCTCAAAGAGGGGACTTATCGCCACAATTGTGGCGTGCCCACTTCCAGCATACCTGCGATAGGAAAGTAGGTAAAGAGATGTATGAACGTGTGTAAGAGTAGAAGAGAAAATAAAATACATAAAATAAAAATACTTAATTATTCACTAATTTAACTATAAACATACAATATGAGAATAAACTTACATACATACTAGATACTTAGTCTTCTTGATGATAAGTTGTCACCTCGCTCTAAATTATCAATAATTTTAATTAAATTAAATTCATTTATCCAGTGACTATCCATATTCACAACTGGAAATCAAATACAGAAAAAACTTCTTTTTCTGTCATATTTGTTTAAACTTAGTTTGTTTTTTTAAATAAAATGTAAATAAGTAATCTAAACTAATATTAAAAACAGAAAAGATTTGATTCTTTGTATGTCTGTGTGTTTGTTTATTTGTTTGTAACGAATAAACTCAAAAACTACTGGACCGATTTAAAAAATTCTTTCACTAGTAGAATGCTATATTATCACCGAGTAACATAGGCTGTAATTTATATACATATCACTCGGGCGAAGCCGCTGGTGGAATAGTAATAATAATAATTTCAGTTGAAAGACGTCCAAAAGCCAGAAAGGCATATCCCCACTAAGCCATCATCATAAGTCTAAGGGGCGGTGTACACTGGCTAGTTTTCACATTAAACAGTTTCCACTCGGCCCGGCCAGTTGTCCGAACACGATTAAATTCGGTCGTGTACGGCCCATTGGCTGGACAGGGACGGACTCAGTTTTATGTCTCGGAATTTGTGGTGCGTGACGTATTGAGGGACTAAATCTATGGTCATTGGTAAACTTTACAGTGTATTACAAGTAAGCAGTGATGATAATTGTCCTGAAGCACTGTGTGCTTCTAAATAAAAGTAAATAAATAATATATAATAAAAAAAAATATCTATGATGTGATAGTTCTCATGAGTAGTAGTAGGTTATATGAATAACTCATTTATTTATCGATATTACTAATAGAGTTGGTCCAAAGGTAGTAGAGGTTGTTCAAATTCATGAGTACTATCTAAATAAATTAATGAAAACATATCTCAATAACATCTTTAAGTCTAAAATGAAATAAATACGGTCAAACCGTGTATTTTTGTTGTAAATTACTAGCGACCCGCCCCTGTTTCGCATGGTTTTTACGACTTGACAAAACATCGAGATTTCTTAATTATTTGTAAGCTTAATATGAACTTAAAAACACAGCTAACACACACACTTACACACACACACACACTAACACCACACACACACACACACTTACTAACATAGCTTTTAAGTTTTTGTTTGTAACTAACTAACTACCGATAAATGGATCTTTGTTGTCTTAAAAATAAATAATTTAATTTAATTAAATTTTAAACACCTTCCGGAATAAATCCATAACATGATGGTGCAAACAGCATCAGAATCCGTTGCGTTAAAGAACTACGCAGTCACACAAACAGAAACGAAAAGCTAGTTCAATTTACATACGTATGTGTAAAAACTAGTTGTTTGGCAGAAACAATCCGTCCCCCTGTAGGTCAGTTCATCAGAGGTCGGATATCGTAAAGATATCGGCGCGACACTAAACCGAAAGGGTCACTCTCCGCCCTCCGGTTTACGAGAACGCACTCGGACATGAACGTACATACTACGTTGACTGCCCCGTTGGTTTTCCCATTAGGAATTTCTAAGTAACATTTTGAAGTTGGCGGTGTGGTACCCCGTGGATCGGAAAGTACGTTGAACCGTTGGTCCTGCGCCTGGTGTCCCTGATCTCCCTCTGGTCGTGATTGCCGTCCCATCGAACTACGAGAGTGAGGGAAGACAGAGTGCACCTGTGTCTGCGCACGCACACACTTGTGCACTATTGTATCTCCCGCGCCGGCTGGTCTCCGCTGACATTAGTCGCCAAGGCCCAAATTTAGTCTGGAGGACTATTATTCTTACATAAACGGTTATCATTTAGGGTGTCGGTATTGTTAAACCACTTAGAAAAAAATACGGGTGTCACTTACTTTTTTGTCTGAAAATATTTTCGTCAAAAGAAAAAGGGCAAGAAATCTGCATTTCCTAAAATAAAATAATAGAAGTATAAAATAAGTAAGTAATTCTTGTCAATGTATAAACAAAAACCGTTGTTAATTATGCAGAGCAAAAAAAACTTTATTAAAGTTACCTTTTAATAAAATTTGTTTTTTCTCTACGTACGCGTAGCATGACCACCATAGAAACGGGTTTTGTCGACGGAAGAATAGACAAAATGATAAAATCACAATCTGCCATTTTGAATATTCTTCCGTCGACTATACCCGTTTCTATGGTGGTCACGCGAGCTGGTCATCTGTTTCTTGTGTATGTTTAAATTTTTAACTTTTCAAATGTTTTTTTTACTTATTTTTCCTTAACTTTACATAAAAATTAACCAACCTAGGTTGTATTTATTACAGAAGTAACACAGGGTTATTATAATAGAATATTTAAAAAATCTTAGGCTTTTTATAATCACAATTATAATATATAAAATAAAATCAAAATAAAATTTCTAAACAGAAAATAGAATAACTAGAAATTTTATTTTAAACATCCTTTAGAAGTTAATTTCTCCCACTCTCGTCAAGTACACTACAACTGTACTAACACTTGGTCAGTATAAACTACAGCATTAATAGTATAGTAACAAATCGAGCTCTCACGATCGACCGCCACTCGAGCCCTACAAATAACCATTAAGTGTGCCCCTAAGTACTGTACGCTACAATATAATGTGTGTAGGGATGAAATCTTGGTCTATGTAAGATCCTAGTATGGTCTGAAAATCTTTATACCGATGATATGATGATATCAAGGGTTTTTCGAGCACCACGTAATTAGCACTGGTCTTCAGAACCTTCAAACTTGGTTTTACACTATTAGTATCTCTCCTCCCAAAAAATAAGTACAGTACAATTTTTTTTAAGAAAGAAAAAAAGAAAAAAGTATTTGTATATTTTTTGTTTATGTATATTCTCATAATGTATATTTATATTTAAATTAGTGAATATTTAAGTGTTTTTATTTGATGTATTTTATTTTTTCTCTTCTACTCTTACACACGTTGTCTACATCTCTTTAATTACTTTCCTATCGCACCTGCGATAGCATACCTATGCTGGAAGAGATTTCTTTAGAAATAAGCATCTCCTTTGTACCTATTTTTCGGTTTCTTTCTCCTTGTCTATTTATATATTTGTACATAAACGGTTAAATAAATAAATAAGAAAAAGGTTTAGCTAATAGGTACAATGTTTAAAATAACTGGCCTAATACTTAAAACTTTCCTTACGACATTTTCGGTCTATTTCTACAGCATGTCTAAAAACACTATGCAATATCCACTATGTAAGTAGATATTACTTATTGTTCTCTAAATCACCAAACTCAAACCATCAATACCGCATCTTCAGTAATAAACTTGTGACCCACAAAGTTCGGTACCTAATGAAAACATAAATAATTGAGCTCAGTTAATACACTAATAATGGCTTATAACAATAATTAGTTTGGCGATTTGGGTCCCGATCCCTCGGGGGTCAAGTGGACCGATTGTCCTTTGAAGGGTTGATTAAGATGACCGGTGGGGTCGGTTCGATTATAGATTAAAATGGAGATAGGACAACTCTCTGCTTTTGGATAAGTTTTAAAGAAATAAAGTTTTACAGAGTAAGTGACACAATGGAGAATGACAGAATAAACGAAATATCAGTCAAACACTAATTATGTAATACTAATCTTAACTACAATCCTAACTAATATTATAAATATGAAAGTGAGTTTGTTTGTTTGTTACGCTTTCACGCTAAAACAGTTGAACGAATTTGGATGTGGGTAGAGCATGACCTGGGTTAGGACACGGGATACTTTTTATCCCGATATTCCCACGGAATCGAGACTTATTTGGGTGAAAACGCGGGTTGCAGCTAGTATAACATAACATCACGCCTGAATTTCCTGAAGGAGTAAGCCTAACCTTCTGTACACCTACACTTTGCTAGTTATGCTGCAAGTCTCATGACATATGAGAGATCCCTACATCTAGAGTCCGACTTGCGTCAAACAAGCGCCCGCGTCACCTGTTTCCGTCCGTTGCGTCGCACTTTTCTCCGCAAGTTGCGTCGTCGCGATGAGTCGTGGTATGCTCTAAACAACTTCTTTGTTTTCTTCGCATTCGCCGTCGCAAGACGCGTGTAGCTTGAGCGTGTACAGCTCTTGGCCACGGGGTTAGGCTGTAGCAGCTCGGAGTTTAAAGTTATGCACGGATAATGGCGATAGGCTCGCTCAGAATATTACATGGATTCCTCTTGCTCCTACCTGATTTTCCACCATTTATTTTCCTTCCATATTACCAGCCATTGCAGAATTCACTTCTTTTACAGCTATACTTAATCATCTTTCACATAATCTATCTATAATTTCTTTGGCCTGTCTCATTCCTTGAAAAAAAAGAGAAAGAAAAGTGGTAAGTATGATAAATTTTATTTGTTAACCACTTACAACAATAATAAACACTACTCTATTCTATTTGAATTTTCCACATTTCTGCGTATCCCATCCACACGTCGACTTAATCTTTGACAGCCTGTAATGACCAGAGAAAGTAAGGGGTAGGACACAAGTTTAATGCGGGCCTACCTGTCTCCGGGATTAACGCTACTCCGCTATTTGTTCTAAAAGGGGTTTTTATAAAAGTGCTAATTACTGCCCGGACCTTTGATGTGTCGGTTTTAGATCCTCAAGTGTAGACATGGTTTATAGCATTTTTCGAATGGAATCGTGGTATTTCTTAGTATGGATAAGTGTACGATAGGTATAAAATTAAAACTCTTACATATTGTTTTAGATAAATTAATTTTATCAGAACATGAGAAACACTGGTTCAGTAATTATAAACGTTGGTAGGAACGAGTAAGGAAAAGCATGTATAAAGTTTAATACAATATTATAAGTATTTGACTTATAATATTGTTATGTTAATTAAAAAAAGCTTGGAAAAACATCCAGTTTTATACAATAAATTTTTCGAAGTAGGTAATCTTAAAAACCAATGTTTTCTCCTTTTTTAGGGTTCCGTAGTAAACAAGGAACCCTTATAGTTTCGCCATGCTCGTCTGTCTGCGGCTTAGCTCAGAGACGGTTAGTATTAGAAAGCTGTAATTTGGCATAATTATGTAAACATTAATAATGCCGACAAAGTGGTAACATAAAATCAAGAAAAATATTTTTTTTAGGGTTCCTCCTCTACACGTAAAGTGGGAATGTATTTTTTTCCTCATCTACTTTGTGACTTTCTGCAAACTATTTTTAGATTTAGGGATCCGTTTGCGAAATATTAAGCTTTTATCTGAAAAATTTTGTTAGAGTCTAGTGCCCCCCCCCCCCCCCCCTGTCAGCTAAATCGTCGTATCTGAATTTGTGACAGAAATCACAGCAGAAGAATATATAAGGAAATAAAAAGAAAAACTATCAGAGCTAAGTAGGCTGTACAGGTTAACGAGTAATAATCAACCAACTTAAATTTGCAGTTTGAAAAACATGATCTCCCTTATGGGACATGTTTTTCAACTACAATGTCAAGTTTGTTCTTGGGATAAATTCATCCCAACCACGGAACCCTTCATTGTGCGTGGTCCGACATGCACTTGGCCGGTTTTTTTATTATAGAATATGCAATGGTAAAAAGTTCGTAAGATTGGATATTGAGTGAGGCTTGGCCGTAGGCTGGTTGTACTGTACTTAGAGGCATTTTAATACGGTCCATTCATCATTCGTTTTCTCTTGATCTCAATTTATTCGAGGTCGGCGCCACATGTCTTTTTCTTACATACTCGTACTTCTCTATTAGTAGTCATCTCGGTAGTCAGCTCCTTTCTAGCCATATCATCTTCCACACAGTCCATCCATCGTTTCTTTGACTCTTCCCTACTCTTAGAGCCATTCACATTCATACTCAAAGCTTTTCTTACTAAATTTTTATATCATAACAACCGATTTTAACAACTTTTCAGTCAGCTGTGTCACATTTAGACTTCCTGTTATATACTCATTTCTTATTCTATCAATTCGCGTGCAACCTCACACATCACTCTTAGAATTCTCATCTCAGCAGTAGCAGCAGCTGCATGTTCTAATACAGTCCATTATATTACCAATATCTATACTCAAGATCAGAAATCTTAAACAAAGATGTCTGCTGAAGCTGCCTCTTTCGTGCCAACAGCACGCGCGATACGAAAATCAAAAACAATAAGGAATTTTCATAAAAAAATGAGCACAATAGCCGTACGACAATAGTCGAGCGAGTGAATTAGACAAACTGATTATGTGTTCGTCTTTTTTCTTTATCTTTACTTCGTTAAAAGGATAAAAATAATTACAAGATGAAAGATATTTCCTAGCAGGCGCTTTTTTTCGCTTTTTACGCTTTTTCTTTGGCCCGAGACGCGATCTGTCGACGTCTCATTGTGTTATCCATTGGCCGGTCGTTGGAATAGTGTGGATAATGAAGAGAAAAATACATCAAATAATTCAAAATTATACTTACTATAAGTAAATGTACTGAAGACGCAACTAAAGCAGTCGGCCTCGCTACCAACTTGCAAGGGTTAATATTTTTCCTAGGAAAAATTGTCTACTACTTGTAAATAATATGCGAACACCATGTATTTATCAACATAGTTAATTTATCTGTCATTCCTTAATATTTAATACTAAACTTTGTACCTATTGTAGTATAGTAATTCTATTCCAGGTACATCTTGTTCACATAGAATTATAATAATTATGTACAAAAAATTGTAAAACATATTAAAAGAGTAACTACGGAGTTTCTTGCATATTCTTCTCCTTACGAAACTACCGTTTGGAACCCATTTTTTTCTTAAATTTTGACGACTTTGACCTAAGGCATGACCTATTCCTAGTTCGTGATATGTAACTAATTTGTAAGAAAAAAAGGATCTTGCAAACCAAGCAGGCTAGAGCTTAGTTACTTTGTATAATAACAGCTTACAAAATCACATCAGAATATTAAGATACCTAAAAAAAAACTGTGTGTTTTTAAACGGTTTGTTTTTACATTAACGCAATTTTCAATCATGTATTTTAAACCAGCTATCGAATTACGCAACACATTTTCGTAAACGATTACGATTAATCTGTTTCATTTTGACAGTTCAACAACGTTCATTGCGTTATTTACGTTGTTGAGCAGATTCTTTTTTCGAACTTATGAAGCAATGGATTAGCAAACTGTTTCAAAACGATTCAGATTCTGATTGATCGTGTATTACGCATTTAGGGTATAGTTTTTTAAATACCTAGACAGACAACTGGTCAACAAGTCTTGTCCACAGCATTTCATCGGCATGTTTTAATTCAATTCTTAGTCCATAGTAATTAACCCTTTTGAGACAATTCTTTGCTAAGGGACAATAATAATAAGCTGACAAATGAACATTAATGCTAAGGGCATACTTCTACGTGATACGCTTGTCTTAAGAAAAGGGATCAGTATTAAAGCCTTAAGTTATCTGTATATTTCAGTCATTTTTCATTAGAACGAATCTATCAGCTCCCAAGATACAGGCGTTCCTTGCCTAGTTTGAGAGTCAAAGGTTTCACTCACAGCTTAAAGCATACACCGATATTATGCACAAGCCCTTTACGATTATAATATATTGTTAATTTGTTTTGTTATTGTGTCAATAAATTATTATTTATTCTCATAACACAGTGCCCGGGCGTTAATGTGGCATTTCGAGATGTAGAAAAAAACTGTCACTCATTTACACGATTTGTCCATTGTACAACGTCAACGGTACGTCAACGAGAAACGAGATTATTCTAACCGAACGTGACGTCCCGGTGGTGATGTGCAAAGATTTCAATCGTAGATCGGCCCTGCCGCGTCAAAAGATGGTCGCGTTTCCGTTTCGTGTTGACACCTCTGAAACACAATGTCGCAGAGACTTGACTTGATTGTCATGGAAACGCCATTATTATTGTGCGAGCTCACTCTTCCCAAATAGTGTCCCTATTTGGGATTCAACGACAATAAAAAGTAATTCTCTTGCATTTTTCAAATGTGTGATCCAACGGAAATACCTAATAATGTTTTATGGGATCCAACACCAAAAATATTTAACTGGGATGCAAAAGTGGGTTCCAACGAAATTAAATGTTTTTTGCGCGACTTAGTACGGTGAGGGTAAATCTACGATTTAAATATTTGGTGGAGTTTGGTGGACACGCGGCCATAGTAAATGTATGTATCGGTACTCTGACACCGTCATCTCCTTCTCGTTGACGTCCCGTTGAAGTAGCGGTGGCCATACGGCCTTATGAGTGACAGAGACAAAGCCGTTCTGAAACTCAATGCGCCACGCTATCGGCTGCGTAATGTACAGTTCTTTTACCTCCAGCAGCTTCAACTCAATAGCAACCTTATTGTTACTACAATAAAGATCACTGTGATTTTGACTGGTATGTATAATCAGAAGTAAAATTTAATAACTGTGAATGGACTATAGGTACGTGTAGAATGCCTCTGTATATTTATTTATTTATTTACTTTTCACACTCATAAAAGTACAAAGGCGGACTTAATGTCTTAGGCATTCTCTACCAGTCAACCAAGGGTGGTGAAGAGATTAGATGGCATTCTATGGTGGTGTTCTATTTGATAGGAACAAAGAAAAAAAATTAAAAAAATATATTCTAATGCATTATAACTAAAATAGATACAACAATACATAAATAGGTTACAAACTACATACCCATACATACATATTATATAACATATTTACTATAATATATACCTATATTAAATTTATATAAATATACGATGTATATGAGCGTGGGTTCGGTCATAGCGTTGGGTTAAGTGACATTTTTAGTTACAGGTGCTCTAGCAAAGAGTCTTGATTCGTGCCCGGGTAATGGCGATAATTTTGTCCCGTACATAGGACTTATATAATTACTGGTGCAAATGGGTGATATACGCACCTGTGACTACCCCGTCGGAGAATATTGGCGTGATTATACGTCAATACTTAAAACATAATTCATTATCATCATTTCAGTCGAAAGACGTCCTGCTGGACATAGGCCTCCCCCAAATGTGGTTTGCCGTAATCGCCACGCTTGGCAGGCGGGTTGGCGATCGCAGTATGGTGTTAAATGCATAGAGAACGCCGCTGCCCATTCTCTAGTGAGTAAAACATAAGCAGCTATTATAAAATAAACAACCAGTTTCAAAATTAATCGTCAATTTCTGTTAACATAAAAAAAGGTAATTTAAAAAATATGTCAATCAAAAACAACAATCATCTTCCGTAAACCAAAACCTACATCAACTAAATCACCACAAAATAGAGCCTTCGTATAAAAAAGCTACGTCACCCCGCCCGCCCTACGGCGACCGGAAGCGGGCGAGAGGCGGTTATCGGTTATCGATTGGTTTCCGATCAGCCAACCGGAGTGAAGGCTGGCACGCCCGTATACACACGCCTTTGTATGGGATATGTGGGTGGGAAGGAAAAGTTATTTATTGGTAAAGATGACGTGCAAAAAGTTGAAAAGATTGAGGTAGGAAAATAAAGGTCTTGATTTGAAAGAGAAGCCATCTAAGGCTACTTTGCAACCAGTACTATTTTCCCTTCTATTATTATTTGCCATGAAATAGGCTTTTATATATTGTGAAATTTTAACTGGCTTCCTATTAACGTGTGACCAAACATTGAGCGGCAAGATCGCGGCAGCAACACGGGGCGTTTGCAGGACACATTTTTGCCGCGCTCTAGTTAGGACTAAACCGACGAATTTTTAACAGAAGCGTTCACGCTTGGCAGTTGTCCAATCGCAGCGCGGTAGTCCTGTGACCACAGAGCACGGGAACGCCTCGGCGGCCGCTGCGAGAGGCAACATTGTCAACAGTTTCCATACAAACCCAGCAGTCACCGTTTGCTCGCATTACGTCACGAATGACGTTTAAAAATTGATGGCCTTGAATGGTAATGATGACAGAAGTTGTGCGCTCAACGCATACGTTTATTAGTGTTGCCCTCTATACAACGTTGTCTTTTATATCCCATAACTCTAGGGCACTTATGTGACCATATAAAAGAATCAACTGGCATATATGAATTATTTTTCAACTTAAAAAAAAAAAAAACATTTTCTTGCGTAATAATTCGACAAAGTCACTATTAGTAATGTAAAACACACTTGAGTGGAAAAAAAAAACATTTAATACAAACTATTTTTGTTCATAAGAAAAAAATATGACAACGTCGCATTTTCTTAGCCTTAAATATGAATTATTGGTTTGAATGAAATGATTTACTCGTACTTATCAAGGAACCTTAGATACACACATCGAGAGTCTAGTGTTATTTTATCTTCGAAAGTATTTAGTTTTGGAAAACTTGTTCTAGGACTTTTTGTATTAAAAAAACTACGAACAAAAACTACAAAAACTACGAACTAAGACATCTGCGAGTCTCTGTCCAAATATAATAAATGTTTATTTGATTTAATTTCATTTAAGTATCTTTAAGTGTTATATTTTCTTAATTTTTTTATGTAATTTTACGTTCCTACCATTTTTCATGTTTTAACTTTGTTAGCTTAGTTTTTAACTTTATTGTGCATGCTGTGGTTTCCTATAAATGAAGGACACACCTACTTAATATCCGATGTTGCCCTTTAATTATGTGTCATGTATTGTGTATATCTTTTGTTGGAGTTCCTAAATAAATAAATAAATAAATTAATTATTTTTACTTATAATCCGTTAGAGAGTTACGGGATATCAAAAGGAACACCTTGAAGACATTGCCAGTACGGTGATTCCGTGCTAACAGATGGCATAACCTAAGTAATAATAATACGGCCCATTGGCACCTTAAGTAGCAATCGGAATGAAATTTTTTTTTTCTTGCACAAAAATTATTGCAAACAGAAGCAAATAAACAACATCATTAATGAACTAACAAATATACTAATCATTAGAAATTTGACTATTTTGCGAGTTAACAAACGATATTATAACCTTCAACAAGGTGTAATTGAAGGAACTGAAAATATTTTAAGGGGTCAATGTATTCATCATCGTGGACAACTTTTACGATGGGACCAACCCGGAAATAGCGGAAAAAAAACAGCTGTTAATTTTGTCGAGTTATGCGAACCAGCACGCGTAGCATGACAGCCATAGAAACGAGTTTTCTACTGGTTTTGTCGACGGAAGACTAGACAAAATGACAGATTGTGATTGTTTATCTGTCATTTTCTCTATTCTTCCGTCGACAAAACCCGTTTCTATTGTGGTCATGCTAAACGTGCAGACCACTTTTTTTTTTCACTTTGCTTTCTTTTAACGCTTTATCAGCACGTTAAAATAGGTTAGTTTTTCAGTCAAAATCTATCTCTTGTATACGTGATTTATAAAAGTGGAGATACCTAATTTCTTTTACAGTTTGATCGTAGCAGGTGGTGTTCTGTAGTTTCTGCCTACCCGTATGAAGGAAGATGGGGTGAGTTTATGTTATGTAATCATTAACACAAATACAATAACTACTACGACTTAAAAAAGAATCACGCAACCACTTAGTTTGAGGATCAACACTATCCACATGACCTATTTCAGTATTATTTTGTATCTTTTAGCTAACTGAAAAGAAAATAATAATTATATAAAGTAAAATAAATTAACTAATTTATTTATTTTACTTTACATAAAATTCATTTTTTTTTATTTCACACAAACATGGGCACTTATGAAACGTCAGAAGCTAGGTGCACGGTTCCAATTGGTTGTTACCTATGGAGAAGAGCCGGCAAGAAACTCCACGGTTACTCTTTTAAAAATAATTGGCTTTTACAATATTTTCAAATAACAGTGTTAATAGCTAAGGGAGGACAGTGTAGGTCTTTCAACATTTACCACGTCCTTATCAAAATAGAAGATGGTCAATAAATCTACACTCCACTAAGCCTACAGCGTTCTCACATTCACAAAATAGAAAAGAATCTATATTAAAGATAAATTAATTAATAAAAATAAAAACCTATCTTATACGAAATCATGATTGTTATTACAACTGTAATAAATCTGAATAATTATCATGTCTATATTCACATGTCACAATTATTCTTTTGTGTTTAACTCCTCACAATATAGCCGTAAGTATGGGACATCGCGACGTCTATATCGCATTACATGTGCAACTATCTCTCAAGCTCAAATCATATACGCTGGGCAGGGTTCTATACATAAATATCTAAAGACGCTTCCTATCTCCGTTTCTTCGAACCGATCAGACTGGACATGCGCGCATCGATGTATTTTTTTCAATGGGGCGTGGCCTTCGATACTTCGATAGCTATCAATATCGGTACACCACGCCCTTACGACCTGTCGATACGATATGTGTATTCACGCCCATTAAACAGTAGCTTTATAGTTGCAATTTATGGTGGCAATAGTGGTTGTTTTCCTTTAATCGCTTTGCAGGAATTCAAATTCAAATTCTCTATGTAACTTTTTCATACAAGTTTTTTTTTTATAACAACGATTTAACGGATAGTTTAATTTGTTTGCGTACTAAAATCTGAATTATTTTTAGACAAAAACATAGATAAAAATTGTTATAGAATAAAAATAAAAATAAAACAGAAATAAAGGTGAGTCAAAACGAGAAAAATAAACGTAAGTTATCAACCCTCGCATTTTTATGCTGATTACATTACATTTCAGTAAAAATCATGAGCACATATGATCACAAAAAATTACAATTTATGCGTTGCAAAATTACGAAATATTACAATCTCAGAAATTGCTATTTTGGTGATAGCCAAAACACGTACAGTACTAACTCAAGCGTAAATATGTGGTGCATGTCACACAGATACGACACTAAATTTGTGTAGTGCTGAAACTCGATGTACCGAAGACGATCATGGTCATATACTACGATACATCAAGGCGTTTTCCCCATAGGAGTAGGCAGAAACGACAGAACAACAACTGGTAAGATCCTTACATACTCCTGTTGCTTCGTTTACGTTCATGCCTACATCTGGTGATACATACACGCCGGTTTCGTGTACTACGCACCTGAACTTTATGACGAACATCACCAATAAGGTTACTATACGATATTATGTCCTTGTAGGACGTCCCTTTCCCGGCGTTTTCACTCACATTTGCCTCGTAAATACCTTTTATTAGTCGCCTTTCATTCATCCTCTCAACACGACCAAACCATATAAGCATACTCTTTTCAATTAACTACATATCGGATCATGTTCATGTGTGAATATAAGCTGTGACAACAGACAACGCCACGGGGCGTAGGAAGCAAAGTTGTAACCCGATACGCCCAGTGCGCAGACTCGAACCGATACTCGAAACCGATACGTGAGTGGGCGGGGCGTGTACTGAACATACCTACCCGATATTATTGAAATTCAGACTTACTTTATGATCCTAGTAAGATATTGACATTCTTTCACGTGACGTTTGGGGTGGGTGAATTACTTCAGTTGCTACGAGTACCATAATCATTTGCAGGGCAGTTTAAGTGCAGAGCAAGTCACGGAAGGTAAGTAAAGCAATATTAAAATAAATGTGACAAAAATATAAATAATAATTTTCGACACCTCTAAACATTAACCAAATACTTAGTTTGCCTGTTACTTAGAGGACCTACAAGTCCACTATTTGTGTCTAGGCAAATAAATAAAAACTGGCCAAGTGTGTGTCGGACCACGCACAATGAAGGGTTCCGTAGTTGGGATGAATTTATCGCAAGAACAAACTTAACATTGTAGTTATATAGATATACATACGGAATGTATGGGAGATAATGTTTTTCAAACTGCAAATTTAAGTTGGTCGATTATTACTCGTTAACCTGTAAAGCCTACTTAGCTGTGATAGTTTTCCTTTTAACTTCGTTATACTATATTCTACTGCTGTGATTTTTTTCACAAATCCAAATACAACCATTTAGCTGGCAGGGGGGGGGCGGGGCACTTAACTCTAACAAAAATTAGCACTTTAATGCTTAATATTTCGCAAACGGATTCTTGAATGGAAAAATGATTTTTCCACACCCACAAATTTTTGAAAAAAAAACATCCCCACTTTACGTGCAGGGGAGGTACTTACCCTAAAAAAATATTTTTATTGATTTTATTTTACTACTTTGTTAGCGTGATTAATATCTATACCCTGCCAAATTACAGCTTTCTAGTACTAACCTTCTCTGAGCTAAGCCGCGGACAGACAGACGGACATGGCGAAACTATAAGGGTTCCTTGATTACTACGGAACCCCTTTTTTTTTTTTTTTTTGAGGATGGGTAATTATCAAATAACTTCTCCCGCTCTGGGTGGAGCGGAAGGGCGTGTCAGACTTTTACTGACTAAAACCCACCCGTATTCCTTCCGTTGCCTGTGTGCCGAGGTCGCGATATCGACTACGGAACCCCTAAAAAAGTGTTCTACCTGTTCAACTGCACTGCTGTACTTACATACAAAAACTCATGCCCGTTGCAGATGGGGGTTGGCAGAAACTACAGAACCCCACGCTCTAAAATTCTTAGAACCTTTACATACATATTCCTTTTACATTATACATATACATCTAGTCTGTGTAATTCATTAGTTTGATCTTAACAGATCATTTAAGTTTAGCCTAATCATCCTATAATTTTCCCACTGCTGGGACACAGGCCTTCTCTCTTTGAGAGGGAGTGGCTGTAATCCACCACACGGGCCCAGTGCGAGTTGGTAGATGTCACGTCATGTCTTCGATTTTTTTTGGTTCTATGACATGTCGGTTTCCTCACGATGTTTTCCTTCACAGTTTTGAGAGCAGTGATGATGAAATTATTTACACTAAGTATAAAATTCAAAATTCAAAAGTCTTTTATTTAAACTAGGCTGATAATCAGCACTTTTCGAACGTCAAAATTACATAAGACAGTCCCCCAAAACGCCCACCCTTGACCACTTCCTAGTGCGTTAGCTGGGAAGAAGACAAATTATTAACACAATAATTAAGTTTATTACAGTCGGAAAATATCCTAATATTAATCACAATCAACCTATTTTATCTAACCAACCCAATTACGACCTTTTAATACTAGCACACAGTATAAAACAAACTTATTAATATAAATACCAGCAAAGAGTTGTCGTGGGCGGCTTAAAACGAAAATGCTGTACTATGTAATGAGTAAGGAAGTGATATTTATGGGCTTGTCTCATTACTTAATGAGGGCGCCATGGGATACAGGTCTTAAAGGGGTGGAAAAATACACACGTTAGCACAATAGTCGAGCTCACGGCTAAGTAACCTCCACACGGGTGATCGATCAAAGTTACTTTGACATATAAGTATAAATTCAACATTAATGATGTAACTAATATTTTGTAAAAATAAATTTTAAATAGTCTCCCTGGAGTTTCTTGCCCGTTCTTCTCCATAGGAACCTACTATGCTTTGGAATGGGCAACTAGCTTCATCTTTCTGATGATCGACTCCTTTGACAATTCAAAAGTGCCTGTAAATGGTTTCATTGAAATAAATGCTTTGAGTTTGAGTTAAGCTACGCTAGCCGAGGTCAAGGTTAAGTTAAGCCATCGGTCCAGTCATTCGTAGATCTGTCAGATTTCTTGGTAATCAAAAGCCGGAAAATCTGATAAACAGAATTCATCATAATCATTATCGTTCCACCTACTGCTAAGTAAAGCTTCGTGCAGACCAGCGCGACGCGACACCGGTGATTGTTATACCGTGAAGTTTTCTTAGAAATTGTATTGTTCGAGTCGCGTCGCGTCGTCGCGTCGCTCTGGTCTGCACGAGCTTTAAAGCCTCCTTCCTTTCGTGCTTCTGTGGTCTGTGCGAGTCTCATGCAGATCTATCATCATCATCATTTCAGCCGAAAGACGTCCACTGCTGGACATAGGCCTCCCCCAAATGGGGGGGTTTGCCACGCTTGGCAGGCGGGTTGGCGATCGCAGTATGGTGTTAAAATACATAGAGAACGCTGCTGCCCATTCTCTAGTGAGTCCCTTAGTCGCCCTTTACGACACCCACGGGAAGAAATGGGATGGTCCTATTCTTTACGTCTGGCACCACACGGATCCAGATCTATATCGAGACTTATTAGTTCTTATTTGTAATTTGTTATGGTGGACCAAAAAAAAGAGTATTTTATCTACATATATTCCAAGGTGTATCGTGTTGCCTAGTACGTGGGTTGTGGAGGTCAGAAGGCTGTCACTTTATGTGAAAACTGGTATTCAGCTGCATCCGTTTACACTGGAAGCCGACCCCAACTAGGGTTACCATCTATGTAAGGGAGGATGCCTGTCTAGAATATACAAAATACTAGATTAATACGCAACAGATAGTTTTAAAGACTGACATTAATTCAAAATGAAAATTGTGAACAATTTGCGACCACACTGCGTGATATTTTTATTAAGACACTATTTTATTTCAAAAGTTCTTTTTTATCTTCTAAAATATAAATATGAAATCTTCACACGAAACTTTTTTAAAGTTTTCTTGGGTAACTAATAGCGCTTTTACCGACTCTATAGTCTGGCGATTCCTTTCTTTACTCAACTGTGCGTTTGTTAGGGAAATCAAAAAATGCCTGTCTCAGCTTAGCGCCGGCCGCACGCCTGTCTTCACCGTAGAATGCTTTTCAGATGGTGACCAGGTGCCAGGCAGATGAGTGCAGTATACCCAGTATTTAATATGACATTTCAGAACTTTAAAAGAAACCGTTACACTGTACAGGTATGAGTGGCAAAGACGGCGACAAACGACGAGGCAGAACTTTTTCCAAAATTTGACACTAAACGCCCAAAGGCATTATAACAATAAAACTACTATTGTGTCTCGTTCAGTGTTCTTGAATGCGTTAAAACAAAATGTAGCCTTTAGTTCCAAAACCCAACTCCAATTTTAAACAGTGATCGGAACGCCAATTCTCGTACTTAAAAAACATTCAAATTCAAGTCGCAATCTCATCTCAGCGGCAATCAATGTCAAAAATGTAGATAATCTTAGGAAGAGCGTAGCTCGTAGCGCGTAGCACCGTACCTCGTAGCCTCGAAGCACTTGCTACAGCTACGGGTCTACGATGCTTGCTACAATTAGTTAAATGATATTATTTTTCAATTCTATAAAATATATAAGCTGGAAAATAGATTGTAGTTGCTAAATTATTTGTGCCTTATAGAACATTTATCAGAATAGTTAGTACCTAGTAATAGTACCTAAAAAAAACCCGGGTTGAGAAATTATTTTGAAAAAAAGAACATGATATCAAAAAAAATCTCCCTAATTATAAGTTAACTTTGTTTTTGTTTTATACTCTAAAATCAAACATAACTTTAGCTAAATATTGTCCTGAAACTTTCACAAGAACAAGGTTTTTGATTCTACTACTCGACGCTAGATGGCGTTACGCGCTTCACTAAATGTTTGAAGCGGTTATAATTTCGCAAGACGATTTTTACCTGATTTTTCTTTGAAAACTGTTACAAAATCTACTCAATATTTATTTTATCATTTATATATTTTTTGGGACTTCATTTCCTTAAACATAACTGGTGAAATAAGAGACTACTATTATAGGTACGCCACTGCCTACCCTTTCGAAAAAATACTGTTTTCCTATCGGAAAAAATAAAGAATTTCCATACAAAGTTTTATCCCCTGTTTTATCCTTCTTGGGGGTGAGTTTTCAAAAATCATTCCTTAGTGCTCAGTTTCACTATACAATTTCGCCCACGGGCATGTGACCGCCCGTATTATTGTGAATATTCATGAAAAATTGCCTAAAATTAATTAAAAGGGGGGCCTATCTTTATAAAATGTTTTTCAGAATACCCTCTATGATTTTATTCCAATTGTTTTTTAAATAAATACTGATTTAATAAAAAAAATATCTTTCTCTGTTTTTTTATCATAGACGACAATTTTTTAGAAAAAATGTTATATAATCCGATAAAATTAATCATAAGCTTATAGAAATAATAAACAGAATCCAAATCGAGCCAGTAACTTCGGAGATATGGCAAACGCAATTTAAAAACAACAAAAATGAATAACATGAAAAATATTACAGATAGACTAATTGGCCTGTTGGCGATGCTAGTCGGCTATTTCATTATATTTTTAAATGTTAAATAGTTCCTGAAATATTTTAAATATTTAAGATATTCTTAAAATAACTAAAATTTTCATGAATGAATAAACGGAATAAACGAAGTTTTTTTTTATTGCGATGTTGGTTTGCTGTTGACCTTGATATCGCTTGGTGGGTGAAGATGCGATGGATGAAGTCTAGTTTTATAATTCTTCCTATAGGTACAATATCTATCTCAGCAGTGCAAACTAAAATATACCTACGCGTAGAAAGCTTCTTTATCAAAACAGATTGTTGTGACACGTAACTAAATTACAACTGTCAAGTTATAATAATGCTATTGCTGCCCGTTTTGACTGTCCTTTCAAAAATTTGTGGATAAGAACAGCCATAGGCATAAGTTAGATATAGATACTAACAATACTAACATATTTTTCGGTACAATTCTGTTACTAACACACTAACACACTATTATGATTTTATGTTCTTGTTGCCATTTATGGAGTTTTTCTCTGATTTTTTTTTTTTTTTTTCGTCTTTGACATTTCTCGGGACCCTGGGGTCCCGGACCTTTGGAAGGCGTTTAGAAACCGTTTAGGCGTTTTAATTAAATGAGGCACCAACCGACGATTATCCCTGTATGCACTATGCAAGTGCACCCACGGACAACCCCCGGTCGGTGTAGGACTATTGCAGGATATGGAAACAAAGATATTGGACTATGGGTTTGGGTGGCTTAAGTTGACTGGTGACCTGGACTATGGAAGAACTATGGAAGAACTATTATTATGACATTCAGGTGAATGTCATATCATAGATATATTATTTATGTTTATAATTTAGTTCGCTTAAGTTAAAATCGCAGTTTATTATTTAATTTTGTAATTCCATTTCTGATTTCTTCACTGTCCAATGTTTTTTTCGCTGAACGATCCCCTGCATTTGATAGTGTCTCATCGACAAGTGCGTCGTCTGTCAGTGACTTAATTTAAGATAGATTCTATCACTTCGCCTCACACCACACATTCATCTTAGCATTCTTAGCTGCTCATTGTCTTTCATTCATTCCGTTCGTAGCCCATCATTCTGATCCTTCTATGTGTTCAGGTCTAACCTCCTTACACAAATATAAAATAAATTAATTGTAGGTACGCAAGTCGTACGCTGAAAGTGCGTAGACGTCCACAATAATTTATGTGTGTTGGCGTGAACGAGTGATATATACGTTGCGAAGACGTATTTATTGCCTAAATAATAGGAGCATGGGTTCCAAGGAATGGTTCCTTACAATATCTCAGAAAATATTCTTTTAATTATAATTGTGACAGATTAAAATAAAATATTAACTTATTGTGTCGATGGTTATAATATAATAAAAAGTTACGCCAAATAGACGTAGGTATGTATAATGTTAAATAAAATACTATTATATGGAAAAATAGTTATGAATAAAATAAATTAAAGTACAGTGAAATACGAATGATTTCAAATGATTAACATCATGCAACATATTATATCCAAAAGGGTTCGGCAGGGGAGTTTTGTACACCCACAGAAGGTATTTAAAAAAAAATCAACAGTTTTATGCGAAGGTTTTCTCATTATTTCCTAAGTAACTCTAAAAATAAACATACAAAAAAGCATCCATAAAGATGTCAAGGTGCACGGTGAGACAAGTTGATGCATGTGTGGGGCATTAATTATTTTTTTGCGGTATTTAGGGGACATTACGAATGTCCCACGTGGCTGGAAAAAGTGGAGGAATTTATATATTGGTACAGGTGTTTTTGTGCTTTCTTGTGAAAGTCGGGTATATAAGGTATGATGATATTCGAAGATTTTTTCTTACAATAGGCTCTTGAAAATCTCTAGGTACTTGAAAATAACTGGAGTTAAGTGGGTGTGTTCTATAGAATGAAAGAAAAATAGGCTTTTATTTGTCACAGAAACAATACAGAATGATAAGTCAACAGAGTAGTGGTGGTGGCCTAGTGGTAACGGCCCTGACTTACGAGTTGCAGGTCCTAGGGTCGAACCCAAGCAGGCACTTTACTTTGTGTAAATAATTTCATCACCACTGCTCTCAAAACAGCGAAGGAAAACAAAGTGAGGAAATCGGCATGTCCTAGAACCAAAAATTCGAAGATATGTGAAATCTACCAACACGCACTGGGCCCGCGTGGTTAATTACGGCCCACTCTCTCTCACAGAGAGGAGGCCTGTGTCCCAGCAGTGGGAACACTATAGGCTGATTATTTATCAACTGAATCACACCATAAATGGAGTTTTTCAAAACTCTAATTCTGGAAACAACTATAACAATTCCCTTTAAAACATTTATTTGGTACAATTATAAGATTATTTTAATTTACTTGTCTTATTTTATTTATTATGGAAATTATTTTATAATTCAAACTCAAACTCAAAGCATTTATTTCAATTAAACCATTTACAAGCTCTTTTGAATTATCAAGGAGTCCGTCAGTCAGAAATATGAAGCTAGTTGCCCATTCCAAAGCGTAGTAGGTACCTATGGAGAAGAACGGGCAAGAAATTCCACTGACACTCTTGAAATAAAATAAAATAAATAGTTACAAAATATTGGTTACATCATTCATGTTGAAATTAAACATGTGAGAATAATGTAGAAAGACGTGCACGTTAGAAGCTGGACGCTTCTAACGTGCACGTCTAACGTAATAAAAAAATTAAACAAAGAACAATTTAAAAATTAAAATCAGCCATGGCAGCTCAGAGTTGACCAGTCCCAACTGCCGGCGCCTGTTCACGAACATGACACATGGATCAGCACCATTCAGCTCAACCATTTTGAAGGGAGCTAAATGATCCAACACACGTGCCACTATCAGCGAGACATCTGCTGGTAGGTGCACTATAGGTGCACCTTTGCCTAACTCTTCGCGGATAATTATTGTTATAATTTAAGTGTAATTGGGATTTTCCCTCTGAAATTTCTCAGAAGCAGCCCGGAGTCAGGATTTGTGCCCTGTTGATGGCAATAGGCTCGCCCCCTATTACATGGGACTTAAACATATTTGGTAAAATGTGGTTGTACTATAGGTGCACCTCTGCCGAACCCTCCAAGGATTACAGGCGTTATGTTATTTTACAACCAAAAACATGTAGAGGTAAAAAGCAGTAAGTAATCATTTACATGACAGGTAAATAATGTCCATTACACGTTAGAATGCGAGACAATTTGAGTTTAATTGTGCTCTCATAACTTAACTATGTACAAATTGTACAATTATCACGATTCTTTAAAGCGAGTACACACTAGGGGAATTTTAATTAAAATAATTAGGTACGTAATGCTGCTATGGATGTTTAATAGGTACCTACTTTTGCATTCACTTCACCCCTTTAGATTGCTTGTTCTTTTCCTGAAGATACATTATTACCATTATTACAAGTATTTTCGAGGCAAGAGGAACAGTGTGTAAAGTTCACTGATCCACCATAGAAAAGGGAGGATCCTCAGACCAGATGGGTGTCGTGTCTGGCGGGCAACTGCCCAGAGGTTGAAGTCGGGAGCTTGTATATATGTCCATCGCGCGGTAAACTCTAATTGCGCGATGCAGGATTTGTGTGACGTCAGGATGTTGTGTGACGTCAAGTCTTTGATGCGTAGTTTGCATGTGGCGATGTAGATGCCGCTACAGTATAAGCAGTAATAATGATAAAATAAAATCTTTTATTTGTGACCCATGAAGTCCATTTTCTAATATTGGTATTCGGCTGCATCCGGTTAGACTACAGGCCAACATAGTTGGAAAAACGGCTACGCCGATGATGATGACAGTTCATTTTCCATTGCAAACTGTTAAGAACCTATTCTGACTGCCGAAAATGTTTATATTAGTTTTGGTAGATCAATACATAATACATACAATTAGGACAGTAACGAGGGTAAAAAAATATAACGACTGAAGAATTTCCCAAACCATTTAGATACTCAATATATTTATTGCGTGAGCAACCATAAACCAAATCTTCTTCTTCTTTTCGCGTGGTTAGGGACTAACCTGGTGTCAGAGTTTTAAGACCACCCATGGGCCTCTGACTTGGCTTCACATGCTACCACCCAAATAAAATAAAATTATAATCTATTACTCAACTAAAAAATACAACATCAAATACTTAGCTATCTATTAAACCAATTCACAAAACGTTTTATAATTATCCAAAGCCATCTTTCATTCATCGCCCGAACCAGTTCAAACCAGCCAAAACCAGTTCGCACCAGCTTCCCTTGCTGCATCGAAGCTACTTTGTTCCGCGGCCATTTTTCCAGAGCTTCCGGCTTCCCCCGGACACAGAGAGCAATAACTCTCAGTATTGTTCTCGCTGTTCTCGGCTCCTTCAAGAAACCTGTACCGAACTTGGTAGAAAGCAAGTCCCTTTGTGCCTTCTTGAATTATTGCCGCTGAAACGGATAAGTCTTACCAAGTATTGTTTGACGATTTTTGCGTTGAATTGTGATACATTGTTTATTATGATAATGGTGTATTTGCATGTGGAAAGTGAGTGGGTGGTTAATAATAATCGTTATATAAAGGGACACATTTTTTTATAATGGTACCCTGTGCCTAGGTTGGGACCAACTATCTTCATATTAAAATTGAATTATTAGAAAAAAAATATGAAAAATATTTTTTGATGTTCTGTTGATGATGCGGATTCTTTTTTGAAGATGCAGCCATTTTCTTTTAAATTTCTTTTTAGTTTTCCGTTTCGTTTTCCAGATTTGAAAAAAAAAAGGAACAGTGTAGTCATTTCGATGTCTGTCCGTGTATCGAATGGGATTTGTTCAACTGACACAAACATGAAACGATTTGTTTGAAGTTTTTTTAATCATACCATTCCCAGTAGTAATTAGCTTCTCAAGTACCTATTAGGTATTTATACTTGACAAATCTTAAAAATAATATACAATCTAACACTAATAAAAATATATTATAAATATTATATATAAGCATATAAAGAAAAAAATATGGGACGAGCTCATGTGGCTACAAAAATTGTTATTTATTACATATTTTTGTGTCACAAAGCAGCATGTCGGTATTTCATTACAATTTATAAAATAAAAACTGTAAAAATTACAATTATGTATGTTTTCCAGTACATTTATGGACCTGTTCTCATAAAAAGATCCCTAAGCATTACAAATTTCAACAAACTAAAACTACGGTTTCCGAAGAACGGTGGCCGCTACATAATGGCCGCAGTGACAGCTGTCATAAAATGATGGCAGCGGGGTTTGACTTAACGATCTCAAAACGTCTCCACGAAAACACACCAAGTTACTTTCATGAATAACGTTTCAGTGACATCATTCGCCGATAAATTGCGGACGCTATGTGGCGGTCACCGCTCTTCCAGGAAACCGTAGTTTAAGTCTAGACTCCAGAAAATCTTCCTCCACCATAACCCAGCGATGTTTAAAATGAACTGAAACAAAACAAAGATAACTAATTAAAGTGAAGTCACAAGTTTGCGGCTAAACGCTAGACGTAAACAGAATTAAGTCCCACATCTTCATTCGCGATTATAATTTATAACGAATAAATGAAATATTATAAACGCATCGGCGCACCGCTCCGACAACGCCACTGGCAATGGCGTTTGCTTTGTTGGGTGCGGGAGGGGACAGTGGAGTTGTCGATAGAATTTATTGTTGGTTCCTTTGGGAGCATACAACGTTTTAATGAAGTATGAGTATACTATGACTGAACTTTAAAAGAGACACTGCCCTTTGAATCCAATCAAACCGATGATAAGAAAAACAATCAATTGTATCGACATTTTTTTTTTCAGAAATCGCCATTTAGGAAATGCGGCGCAAACGTGAATAAAAATTATACCGTTTTGTGTTTTTTTTCTAAGCTCGTTGTGTAACATAAAAAGGTGCTAAGATAACAAAGAAGTTATAAGCATAAGAGAGAAGTTATACATAGTTCAATGTCAATTTGTCATGGCTGAAAAAAAAACAAAAATCAAGACGTTCACCTATTGGTATTAAAATAAATACTTTTTCATTTACAAAAACATCTTTATCATCATCATTAGCGTTCCACTGCTGGTAATAGACCTCTCCATTCGCATGCCATTTAAGTCAATCATCAAGTCATAGGTCTCGAGTTCGAACCCAAGGCACGCACCTCTGACTTTTCGGATTCAGTGCGTATCGTATAATTATCACTTGCTTAAAAAACGGTGAAGGAAAACATCGTGAGGAAATCAGCATGGCGGAGAGATATTTCTCGACGGCATGTAAAACCTAGTCAGAGGCCACACGAAAAAGAAGAAAAGACTCAATCATCAGTTTCTCTCAACTAGTTGCTACCAGCCAATATGCAAAGTTCGTCGCCTTATCAAACAAAGATAAAAATACTCCTTACAAAAATATTTTCTTCAATCTACTTTTCATCGACAACTGACGTCCATCCCTACGCCCCCTAGCTACCGACTTCCTTCATACTCGCGCTCACTCGCTCGAACCGTGCCTTTGTCGGGCACAATTGTCGACAAATTACAAACGAATTGAGTTATTTAATATCAACCAGTAATATGCAGGTTATTGTTTATTATTTTATTAAGAACACATAATGAACGCCGCTGTTTACGTTATTATGTTTTGTGTACTTTGATGTTTTAGAAGGATCTTAGATTGTCTTGTAATAACATTTTATGATGATTCTATATCATACTTGGCATTTTCCTACACTTCCTCAGAAGTCGGTGACACATTGACAATTTAAAAGTAGGTGAAATGGTTTTATAGTTACAGTCAAAGCTCAGTTGATAGACAAAAACTGACGAAAACAAAAACTACACTTACACTGTTTGTCCACTACACCGTTAACGGGACGTCAACGAGAAACGAGATTACGCGGCCATAGTAAGTGTACTGTGGCTACTTCGGCGTTCTCGTTGACGTCCCGTTCACGGTGCAGTAGACAAACGGCTTTACTTTTATAACCAGTAAAAATTTGAAAATAGCACTAATTAAAAACGGTTTAAGTAATGGTGTCGGACCAATCACCATCATCTGTCTCTCCAAATCCTAAAGTTCCCACTGAAGAAAAAAACCGGTAACAACAATACAAAAAAATAAAAGAATACATCCCACACACTTCCGTGCAAGAAAAAGGGATCATTCTATCACTCCCCATAAACCACCGTGATTTATTTTACAAATTTTATTGACAGGCAGTGTACGGTGGATATTGAGAGATCATATTTTATACTTTATTTGGCATATCTGTACCCTTTTTGCTGGAGGGTAGGAAAACGATTGTGTCATTTTACTGTAGCTATTTGAATATTGTACCTGAGAATTATTCGTTTTGTGATAAAATGTCAAGATGAATGTCGGATGACATAGGTAGGGATATTCTGTAGCCACAGTTTTTTTTTATCAGTTTGACAAAATAGTTTAGCTAGGTAATAATAAAAACCGAGATAACGACTAATAGAGAAGAATAAGAGAAAAAAAAATTGCGCTGATCCCAAATCATAATGATTTATTTTAAAATATCGATTTTCTGCCTAATTGTACAAGTCACCGTCATCGGGAGAGAAATATCTGGTTGAGTTGACTCGGGCCGAGCTGTCACTGACCCAAATACATTGGGATATGGGAAAGAGAATAATGATGATGAGATACTTAATAATAATTGGAATAATCAATCGACGCTTTTGACTAAAATTTTATAAGATTAGGTAGGCATCAAGCGAACTAAAAGTTATTGATCGTTCCCAAGAACATTAGAAGAAAAAAAAGTCTACTACCTAATTATAGACAAACCAATCTGCCTAGCCTTTTCCCAACTGTGTTGGGGTCGGCTTTCAGTCTATTCGGATGCAGCTGAATACCAGTATTTAACAAGGAGCGACTGCCTATCTGACCTCCACAACCCAAAAAAAATACTAAACTGGGTAATACGATACCCCTTGGTAAGACTGGTTGTCAAACTTTCAGGCTTCTGGCGACCCGTAACGACTGTCAAAGATCCACGAATGACAGCCGGGATCAACGGCTTAACGTGCTTTCCGAGGCACGGAGGAGTCTCGGTATGAAAAGATGGTCACCTATCCACGGACCAAAATCGGCAAGCGTAGCTTAACCTGATCGATCGACCCGTACAGCTGTTATTACTTAGCCACAAGCTCCTCACCTAATTATAGAAAAACATCTTTTCAAAATTGAAACAGTTTTGAATTGTTTTGATTTGATAATCTTTCAAATCAACTACGGTCACATGACTGAAATTCGACGTGATCATTATATTAGGTCCCCACCTATGAAATCAGCGTTTTGTATGGAGAATTTTAAAGAAGTTGCATTTTTCATACTAACATTTTCTTAATTTATATAACAACCATGAACACTAATGTTTTAAAAAATGTATGCACTAATGTTTAAAAACTAAGATAACGTAATATGCCACTTAGATTAAGTGACAAAAATAAGTTTTGGCTAAGTTAAAAAAAATAGTGGTCATTTCTGCTAACAAAACGAGGAGTCATTTTTAAGGAATTTTTATGTTTAGAAAACTATAAATAATTAGGATTTTTTACTATTGGTAGTTGTCTATGATGGTCATTATTCGATATAATACCAAGCAATTGATGAATATTTTTTGTGAGAAAAAAACGCCAATTTCATAGGTGGGAACCCAATATTAATAGCTTTACTGATCATACTATAAAACCATAAGAAATACTGGTTACCTAAAGAAAAGCAAAAAAAAAACTTCCAGAAAAACATCGAACTGAAAACTATCGAAAAATACTTTGTCCCAACTTCCTGGGGTTGAAACTACCCCTGTCGATGTAAACACCCCCTTGAGGGCAGTCGCTACCGATTTATCCGCAGTATATCATATTCAGAACACTTCCACGGAATATGGAGCGAAAATATATATATTATTATCCGATTGCCAACTACTGGGGCCTCTACCCTTTGGTAAAACGATCGACTTGGGAGTCGGATGTGTTTTGATTTGTTTTGTGTTGCCTTTTTTTTGCGAAGAAGTGTAAGTTTCGGCTGCTAAGATAGAGAACAATTTAATGACGTGTTGTAAACGAGCGTAAGGGGTAATTGCGTAGCCCACTAACAATTGCAATGTATTTTTTTTATTATTATTTATAAACATTTATTGCGTTATTGACGTTGTCGAGCAGACGATTTTTTCAGACATATGAAGAAATGGATTAGGAATATCCTTAAAAATCCTTTGGATTTTCAAATAAAATGTGTTACGTAATTTGGGTGCTGGTGCTAAACGTATCATAATGAACGTAGAGAGGACTAACATTAAATGTACTGAATTTGACAGATTTCTGACATATATTCTCTTCATAAGAAGCGCTGGCACCACGTTAATAGGGATGATGCCGAAGGAAAAAAAAAGCTATTTAGTCCGTCAGTCTGATAGTAAAAACACATTTTTTTCTTTCTCATAATTATTCATAAAAAAATACTTAGATAAAACGCATTAAAGTGGGGGAGTGGGGGCTCGCTATAACACAACTAAGCATAAAATCTTCCCCTAGGTGACGTCATGCCACATTTTAACTCTTAAAACAAAAGACGTTCTAAGTAATAAATACGTAGGTAACTATTAACTAAGGCTAATGTTCACCATTTAATCTACCGTTTACATTTACATGAAAACAACAGTTTAAGTAAAAGGTATGTAAACGGTTGAGGAAATAGGCCTCAATGGTAAAAACTAAAATATACTTACTTGTGACCTGACGGTTGAATGAATGATCTTTTTCCTAGAATATAGGCTACAGACCTATATGTTTAATGTCCAATCTATACAAACTACTTATACTGGGTGGTGGGAATTTATTTAACGTCACAATAAATCTGACACTACTACACTACATAACCTAAAAACCACTGTTTAAATGTGTAATTGGGTGATTAAATGTTGATGAAACCGGTCTCAATGGTAAAAACTAAAATATATTTACCTGGCGAGCAATCGATGCAGCCGGCCAGACGCAGGAAACAGATCTAATTCCCCATAAAGTAGCGCCAAAAGAGGGGAACCCGCAGCACTAAACTAAACTAAACCACGTTAAATAGGGAACAGGGAAATACAGGAGTTAGATTTAGTGAAAGCATTTCTTGTGCCTTATGTAAATGGGAATAATTTTACTGTAAATAAATACGGCATTTATTGCTTTTAGAGGAAAGGTGACATTGAGTGAACTGAACCTCAACATAGTAGACTCTCTCGGCGGCCGGCCTGTGACCTACAATGTTTTATTTCCTTTATTATTAATTACTTAAAGTGGGTTTTAATCTAGATAGAATATGCCATCCTCATTGTTACCTACCTCTGGAATGAATCCCAATGTTAACAAAGTCAAAGTCAAATCATTTATTTCAAATAAAAGGCATTTTTGAACATCAAAAATTATAGAAAAATATAATTAGTTTTAGTTGCTTCTTCCGAAAGGTAGTTTCGTATAGAGAATATTGGGAAAGAAACTCCACCGTTACGCCTTTAAAAATGTTACAGACCTGGCTGCTTGTTGAAAGTTATCGAAATTGCTATAACTAAGTATAACACAGGTATAACTAAAGTATAGCTAAATATTAATAACCAAATACTAAGTATGACTAAATATTCGTATTCTCATAGCAAAAATATTCTGAAATGTCTTTTCATCCTATTTACATTGATTTTAATAATAATATGACGTCCTTTTATACATTATTTCCTCTTTTATATAAACGTGACCCATACATGAATTGACTTTTAAATTCATAGACTTTTCCGGAGTCGAGTTTTATTATAAAGGGTGTCAAAGGAAAGTTAATTTTAAAACTCCGGGTATAACGTTCACATTCATGTAAAGTTGATATCAAAGAATATATTTTTAGAGATCCTTCGGTGACTAGGAAATGTAGGAGTACCTACGTCAAGTAACTATTACATTTATTATTTTCAAGTTCTGAAAGTTCTTAATATTGATGATAATATCTAAATCTGTCAAGAACGAATCTAAGTGACTACGTTGGGACAATATCTTACGGATGAGCCAAGGCCGTCATGCAGTGGGCATCTGTAAGACGACCTTGGCTCACCTGTAAGATATTAATTATAATTAATTAATTATTTCTTGTATTGTTTTTGTTTAGTGTCTGTGATTACAAACATAGTCGTAAGTTTTACTAACAATCTTGTTGAATCTCGGTTACTCTAATATAGAAAAAATCTATTATATTATAATTAATTAGGTAGGCAAAAACTACAGAGCGCCGGCTGCTACGATTTTTACATATTCCTTTTGCTTAAACCCCAAATTATTCTCGTATCTTTAAAGTGTTCAGATTACATCGTTTCTATAAAAAAAATACTCAAACAAAATAAAAAAGCGTGACGACGGAACCTTACACAATTTCGCGGTGGAACCTTAACCTCTTTCATAGTGTGACCATATTAATTTATATTATAATGTAATTTATGCCCGGGTCTTCCTTTTAAGGTATTTTTTACTTGATTCCGTTCTTTGTGTCCCACCACTGGCCAGTGCGCGTGAAATTATGAAAAATTACAAACGACCCCCCCGCGTTTAAAGGGTTAATATCAACTTCGAATAGGTAGGAAAAATTGAGAAAGCGTGAAAAGGGTTGATGCTTAATTTTTCTTGATGCTTTTTGGTCGCTGATGGTTTTGATTTTAGGAGCTTAATTAGATAGCAACATCGTGTAAGGATTTTCTTAATTAAACGTAAAAAACTGGTATTCAGCTGCATCATCGAGCAGTGATAGTGGTGTGACCATCGGACTGCTAAGTCATAGGTCTCGAGTTCGAACCCAAGGCACACACTTCTGCCTTTTCGGATTCATGTGCGTATTGTATATTATCACTTGCTTCAAAAACGGTGAAACAAAACATCGTGAAACCGGCATGCCTGAGAGATATTTCTCGACGGCATGTGAAGTCAAGTCAGAGGCCCAAGGGCGGCTTTAATACTCTGACACCAGGTTAGTCACTAACCATACGAACAGAAGAAGAAGAAGAGGAAGAAGAGCTGCATCTGGCTAGACTGAAAGCCGACTCCAACATAGTTGGGAAAAGGCTAGGCAGATTATAATGACTCTCATAGGTCAAATTGTAACAAGATGCGCGTAAGGTCCTAGGAACGAATCCCTTGTTGAAAAAGTGTTGATTTTAGGTTTTCCAATTCGGAAATCTTCTATCACATAATGGCAATAAGCTTGCACCCTATTATAACTCCTAATTAATATTATAAATGCGAAAGTGAGTTTGTTTGTTTGTTACGCTTTCACGCTAAAACGCTTGGACAGATTTGGATGATAGGATACTTTTTATCTCGATATTCCCACGGGATCGAGACTAATGCAGGTGAAACCGCGGGGCGCAGCTAGTAATTTATATATATCTGCCAAAATGTGGATTTGGTGTTGACATTACATTTTTTTAAATAATAATATTCTGTAACTTGGCAATATGTGTTAAACACAATAAGCCATTCATTTGAGATGTCACGGTCAAGAGTCAAGGAATTCTTGGAAGTCCCTTACACATGGTGTGATAAAATCTCACGGTAAGCGTGGGGTCACTATGCCGTTTCAATCGGGAATGTGTGACACTTCCTGTGTCTACTAGTTTTGATGTCAGCCATGCTATTCTGTAAACATCTCACCGTGAAAACTTGGGTGAAGTGAGCTGTCAATAGTGTCAATCCCTATGGAATGACAGCTCACTCCACCTAAGTTTTCACGGTGAGATGGTTACAGAATAGCACTGCAGTTCATTGACGTGAGTTGATATTCTCGTCTTATAGCTTTCAGTATGTCTAGTAATCTCTTGTCTGACGGTGTTGATCTTTAGATCCTCGTGTATGTATTTGTTGCTCACGTAGTAGGATTTATCTAGCATGGCTCTCTATGTCTTGCCATGTTCAGTCATTCCGTCATATCCTTTAAATGAAAGTGAACAGGAAGGGGCAAAATTCTCTACTGAAACAGGTACCGCGTAACTGGAACTAATAAACAAATTCACAGCTCTCACACCGAGCTATATATCCTATACCTCGGATTTAAATCGGGGGAAGCAACCCCATTCTTATCCGTCCCCGTATAATTATAATTATTTTAATATGCAAATAATGATAATAAAATTTCGTAGGTTTTTGCTTTTGTTTGTGGCAAAAGGCTTATTGGGTTATACTTAATTATATTTAGAGGGGTAAAGGGTTACCCCCCTACCTGGGTAACCCTTAATTTTTATTTATGTCTACACGTTAATTCACTCTTTGTGCATATTTTAAATTATGAAGTCTTTACTTTTAGTCATAATTTGATATTACTTATGCTTGTTTTTCTACCCTTTCGAGTTATGGATTGTCGGTGGATTGGGCGACTGCTTAATAAGATTTAATTTGTATGTTTATTATTTTAACAATGACAGGTTGGTTGTTATTCTGCAAGAGTAACCGGGAAGAAGTGTTATTGGGTTATTTAATCTGGATTTTTTTAGTAGCGGAGTCTACATATGTGCCCGGTTGATGGTAATAGGCTCGCTCCCTATTACATGGGACTTAAACATAACTGGCGAAATGTGGGTGTTGTATAGGTACACCTCTGCCTAACCCGGTGAATACAGGCGTGATATTATGTCTATAACCGTCAGTTTTCATAAATTTAGTAATTTCATGCATCCAATAATGGTGATTCGTTTTATCATGAGGGTCAATAGAAATATTGTTGACCTCCAAAATGGTGCAAATAAAAGTCGATTTTGTGGTAGTCGAAGACTCTAAACGTGTTCAAAATCATAACCTACAGCCACATAGTCTCACATCCCCAGTCGCAGCAGCTACAGTCATGGCCTACAGATTCAGGACTTATACAAACCCCTGTTTTTCTTGTACACAATATGTTTTTGAAATGAAATGAAATTGTTTATTCTTTAAATAGGATATTGGAATCACTTTTACACGTGATATAAAAAAAAATGACTAGATGAGTTCGGCGTTTCCTATCTGACTACTCTGAGAAGAAAGGCCAAACCAAACTCACAAGGTCACAGTCTCTTTTAAAGTACAGACGTAATCTTGGTCAGGCCATATGAGGACTATGTAGATTAGTGTCTTTTGAGGAAATAACCACACAGATTTGAGTGGACCTGTCCAGTCAGTGCTAGCATTTATTAGTAATCGTGGAGCTCAACCTAGAACTTATGGAACTCTGCCTCAACCGCACTCATACATTGGCCCTACCTACCTTAAATCAAAAAACATTATCCAATGTAAATCCTTCTGCATTCTATACCAAACATTAAACAATCCCAGACTTAATAAGAAAAAATGTAGTAGACAGACTACCCCTTTACTTCGTAAACTCTTCAACATTAATGAAATCACCCCCAATCGTCCGGGGGGAGGGGGGACAGCCATTTTTCTAAGATAACATTTTTAATCGTTTCTCACGCATCACTTGCTATTTCACCAACCCTCGACCACGGTTGGTTGGACAGATTACAGATTATTTCTTCTTTTAAAAGCCCTTTTCTGTGTGACTTGATTTTCGGTCAGTTAGACTTAAAAAGTTAAAATTTATTGTCCCCGTTTTCAGTGAATTTTGATCGGAGATAAGTATTGGAGGATTTTTTTGTAATTCAATTTGGTGTGAAAAGTTTTTTTGTTGTTTGTCGAAGGGTTATGAGCGTGCATTCTGAAAGTGGGCAACGTCGCAAATAGCACTTAAATATTTCGCTGTTTTCATTCCTTAGTCAACATTACGGTATGGAAATATGAAATGTGGCTAACTAGTGAACTAAAATATGGAATAAGAAATGCAATAATTATTATCGTAACATCGAATATTTAGTTTTAGATGTCGAAGAAATCCAAATGCCCTTTTACTCCTAAAACGGTTACAACATCAAATTCAATGTTATAATTGCAATTAATTATTAATATCACACTTGTTAGCGAGATAGCAGAAGTTAAATATAACAAAAACTACCCTAGATCTAAAACGACTAATAGATATAGATATAGATAGAATAGAATAGATACTAATTATAAGTTTTACATATTAACGATATTTCAGGGATAAGGAAAATAATATGAAACACCAAGACATTTTGTGATTAGTTTATATTTCTTTGCCAACATCAAATCCAATATTCTACATCATACCATAATCAAACCTCATGCTGAGTGGAAGCTTTCTCGTCACAGTCACGACGTGCAGCTGCCGACTTTTTCAGTTGTGTCATTATAGATCTGTTTGGTTTTTATTCCTATTATCTAACTTATCTTTTTACGTGTTGACATAATCTACTCATTACAATGTTTTTTTTAATGAGTTGTATTGCAATATATGGTTAACTAGTGACGTCGATAATTGATCATATTATTTATTGTTATTAGTAATTAACTGTTTATTTATTTTACCTCGATGGTCCTAGTTTATCATTTATAACTTCCAGTTACAGCTTTATGTAAGCGGGCACGCCCTTTATGTCTGGAGGCTTTTATTAAGTTCTGTTTACGCTTAGTTTTTATTTCTGCCCGAGTATAGTTCTCGATGATTTTCTTTGGTATATTGGCGTGTGCTAGCTAATATATGGATAATAATTTAAATTAGGTTAATTATGTTGAATACCATTATATAGAATCATTTTTTTTTCTTTCTAACTGAACAGACAGCTGTGCTGCTGGGGAGTTTATTGCGCCACTTCTTCTTCCCAGCTAACGCACTAGGTGAAGGGTGGGCGTTTTGGGGGACTGTCTTATGTAATTTTGACGTTCGAAAAGTACTGATTCTCAGCCTAGTTTGAATAAATGACTTTTGAATTTTGAATTTTTACGTGTACTTTTTCTGCGACAAATAAATCTAATATTATTTTCTTCCTTTCTTCCCAGTGATTTGAGTTGTAACGGGTCTCTCACCAAAAACTAAATTTATACAAGAGAAACTATTCAATATTACTGGGTACTTCAGAATGTTTTGATTATTAATTAACAGTGTAATTGATCTGCCGAGCTACATCGCAAGCAAGCAGCTGCAAAACTGGAGGTCGTCCGTGATTGCACCCAACGGCTATTAGTGACTGACTCGTGTGAATGTAGTGCGGTCGGTATGTCTTGATACTTAGATTAAACAGCCGATTTATTCTGTAAAAAATTCTCTGCGTGAAAGCTTGGGTGAAGTGAGCTGACAATCTATGTTAGGAATTGATACGATTGAAAGCTCACTTCAACCTAGTGAGGTTGAACTTAGGTGAAGTGTCACCTAAATTTTAATGGTCAGATTCTTACAGAGTAGATTGGCATATGTTGAAATACTCAAACTCATTCAAATGTTTAAAAAAACTTAATATGCGCCTAATCATCATCTCATTTGTCTAGCCTTTTCCCAACTATGTTGAGGTCGGCTTCCGGTCTAACCGGATGCAGTTGAATACCAGTATTTTACATGGAGGACTGCCATGCCTGTCTGAACTCCACAACCCAGATTATATGTGCCTAATACGATGCAAAAATTAAAAAAAAAATGCCTAAATCGAAAATAAAAAGGGAAATTATGCATCACATCCGCGCAAAACGGTCATAACGCAGCAAAATGCTGCGACTTTCGGCGACAGCCAAGGTTGACTTGATAATGTCGACCGGTGTAGCATATAAAGTACCTAGACCAAACCTAGCTAAACAAATTAAAAAATAAATAATCGAAAAATATTCTATAATAAAATATTTAAAATGAAATAAATGAGGTATATAAAGCCGATCAGCTCCACTTTTATTTGACATTCAATAATTTTATTGCTCACAATAATCACAATTAATATTACGATATTATCTTAAAAAGTCGCAAGTATCAAAACCGTATATTATCGTATACGTCAGGATGCAGACTCATGACCCAAATGTTGTGATAGCTCCCAATAACAGCCGGCGGCAGTCAATGATTGCTGTTATTAATTAAGAGCCCACCTTGCCCAACTTCGGACATACTCGTATCTGGTAAGATATTCGACGAAACTTAGTTAAGATATTGTAGGTAATTGAAGGGCGTTGGAAGGTAAGAATCAATTTGAAGGTAGATGGAATTGTGACTCATTTCTATTGCCTTGCAATGTTGATGGATGTTGTTGTCCAAAGAGGGAAGTCATAAAGATTGATTCGTCATGCCCAGTGCACACTGAGTCAAAATTCGACACCAAATAAAAAAAATAAAAAGATCTCCCTGGTTACTAAATCATTTTCAAAACCTAGGCGGAATGTTGGCACAATATCACAAAAAAGTTGACTCGAAAATTTCGACTCTGTCTCACTCGAACGTTAATTCCTCCTTTCCGATTAACATTTTAGTATGTTGAATAATATATATAATATATTGATAAAAAGAGATAATAACAATAATGATAGGAATATGATAAGTTTATGCCTGTAAGAATATTTCATAACAATGAAAATTTGCAAAAAATAATGAAAAAGCTGTGTATTTTCCGATGACGAATTATATTTATGACGAATTTAATTTTTGACGTCATTATTTGGACCAGCCTGTATACTGGAATCTAAGATACATATTTAAGGTGTTCATAGTAAATGGTATTCTATTCCATAAGATACAAACTTTTGTGGTAACACGTAGAAATTAGTTCCCTGTGCATGGTTACAAAGTATATTGTCATTATCAAAATTTCGATTTAATTTTCTATAATAATAGCGTTTTTTAATTTTTATTGTTTCATATTTGAGGTGTTCAACATTTATGAATTTTATTATGTCGAGTTGTTTTTTGTGATATTATAATTTATCTATTCTATTATAAATTATTATCTTTAAATGAATTGAATTTTAATGTTTTTATGTGGATAATTAAATGAAATAACGAATGTTTAATAGGTGTGTGTTAATTTTGAATTGTTGTAATTTAGTTTTATTTATCTAATTTTATTTTTGATGTATTTATTACTAATTAATTAGAAACTATAATTAGAATATTTGTGCGCCGTTGACGGCAAGACATAGCGTTCATTTTATTAATATTAACATCTGTTTATTTTTGTTTATCTTTACAAATATAAATATTTGAATTTGTATTGAAAATATACTTTGTTTGTAGGAATGTGATGATTAGAAATACTTTATCGACAAGTTTTTCGATATTTGAGGAATAATTGGTCCTTACTGAATAAAATAATGAGCAAAATCCGTGATCTGCTACGAATTTAATGAGCTACGCGGCCTACAAAGATTTCGTAGACTGCTACGAGGGTTTCGTAGGCCGCGTAGCACCTGGATCTTTGTATTGAACTTTTTGCAGTTATCATTTTAGCGGAAAAAATTACATGCACAGTGCATGTCTTTTTTGTCAAATAGATTGCAATGATAATAATAAGACCATTTGTAATCTCAAACATTACAAGACTGAAATCAAGACAAATACTAAATACCCAAGCGTCCTTTAACCAACGCGGCAGCGTTTAAAAAAATATAAAATAACACACCGTACAATTCAAACTGGCCAAAATTTATTATCGGCAATAAAGCTGGAAACACTCCTAAAGCATTGCTAATTAATGTAAACATGGAACGATTAGGAGTAGGAATAAACACGCCAAATGGCCTTCTGCAGTAATAAATACCTATAATAATTTTAATTACCCCAGAAAAAAGACATTAAACAGTATAAAAGATAAAAAAATACGCCATATTGCAAATGAGAGAAACAATACGGGACTGAGATAAAATTATATATTTTTAAACGTATTATATTAATGTATATATTAGGTGGGACAGGGCCGCACTCGGCGAGGTCATCAGAATAAATAAATTATGATATAGTGGGGACTTTTTAGCCGCGCGACGCTTCGGACGACGCACAGAGTTCGGTTCATTAGAAGGGGCTCTTAATCATTGTTATTATGTTTTGGATAATGGTTGGGTTTTTTTAGAAGGGATGCTCTCTGTTTATCGTTAAAAAGTAAATGAGATGGTTTCCTTTTTCTTAAGATTAAGTATTTGAAAATGATTGACGAATTTGTTTTTTTGCTAAGATTATTTTTTATTATACAAAAAATATATATAATATTAATTAAGATTATTTTTAAATCTTGCTTTATGTAGGTATTTATGTGCAAAAATCATCCAAATATGTTTGACAAATTTAAAATAAAATACACAATCTAACACTAAAAAATATATTTATGTAGAAATATATAAATGTATTTTCTTTCTTTCTTATATAAAGAAGAGAAATTTGTCCGCATCGCTGTCAGTGGCTGGCAGCATTGCCACGTTGGATGGCAAGGCTGATTCTTTGGCCTGATTATAAATAATTTTGAAATAATAAAATAACGCATTTTAAAAGGTGCTGGCCACTTCTAGCCCTACCATAGACAACACGGACGTGAGTTTAAAAAAAAATGTCGTCGGTGTCTAATGAATTTATGGTCAGGAACTTGGTCGGTGGTCGCGCAATTTTTTCTCCTGGGACCAGATAAAGACTGATAACAGTGCGCGTGACGAATAGTGCGGAAATGTTGTGATAATATTCGCGTTGAGTTATTTTATTTGCATTTTAATTATTTAGACTCCATCGTTGATCTTGTAGTCACGAGCGTGGCTGCTAAGCGTGGTTCTCGGTTTCATTTCCAGCGAAGGCAAGGCACAATAATTTGGTGTGTATAAAATAGAAGAAAAAAAAAACAAAAGAAAAATGTTACTTATATACATTTAACGCGACGCTCATGAGATAATTCGCGAAAATAGTGTGAATCTGCCTATTTTAAATTCATTAGTTTGATATGTAGCCATTTTTTCTTTCGTAGATCTTTAACCATCGTTACTGGTAGTCGGAAGCCCAAAACTCTGACAAAAGGCTTCGTATTACCCAATAACTGCGTTGTGGAGGTCAAAAAGGTTAGATAGACAGTCGCTCTGTGGCGGCATCTACATCGCCACATACAAGTACGCATCAAAGATCTGACGTCACACAACATCCTGACGTCACACAAATCCTTCATCGCGCAATTAAAGTTTACCGCGCGATGGACATATATACAAGCTCCCGACTTCAACCTCTGGGCAGTTGCCCGCCAGACACGACACCTGTCTGGTCGGAGGATTCTCCCTTTTCTATGGTGGATGAGTGAACTTTACACCCTGTTCCTCATGCCAAAAGCTCTATGTAAAATATTGGTATTCAGCTGCATCCGGTTAAAAGGCTAGGTAGATTGATTGAGGTTTGATAGGAACGCAACAGATGAGGCAATACGAGTAAAGCTTCGTGCAGACCAGCGCGACACGACACCGGTTATTGTTATACCGTCAAGTTTTCTTAGAAATTGTATTGTTCGTGTCGTGGCGCGGCGTCGCGTCGCGCTGGTCTGAACGAGCTTTAACACACTACGACACAACGCACCCCAAAAAATTAACCCAAAATTAGATTCAAACTCAAAGCATTTCAATTAAAACATTTACAGGCACTTTTGAATTGTCCGGCAGTCGGTCAGACAGAAATATGAAGCTAGTTTCCCATTACGTACCATAACATTTTCCCCATAACAGGCAAGTAACTCCATGGAATCTCTTTAAAAATATATATATAGACGAATCCTTTTTAAGTCGGTTAAAAATATTGTTGCATAATATTGTTCACATCGTCCATGTTGAAATTATATAAATATATAAGTAAGAATGTAAAAACGATCTAGAAAGACGTGAAAAATCAATAAAATTCAAAAATAAAATACGTAATAAAAACACATCTCATTCAGAATTCTCAGCAGATGGAAGTCTGAATTTGTGACCAGTTATTGCCAATAAACTCGCTATTATGACTTGCGAATTATAACATTAAAATTATGGATATCAAATCATATATTATCAAGATCATAAAATCCAATCTGTTAGTAAATTACATACACATCTTAAACACTAGTGTTAGTAGGTATACAATGTGAAATTTAATTCGTTTGCATCCTCTTAAGGGGTCATTGTACTCATCATTATGAACAACTTTCACTATGGGGCCAACCCTGAAATCGCGACAAAAAAATCTGCTGCTGCCTACATTATAACGAGCTATGCGAACATAAATGTATGGAACAGCTGATTTTTGATTTCGGGGTTGGCCCCATAGTGAGAGTTGTTCATAATGATGAGTACAATGACCCCTTAAGAGGATGCAAACGAATTAAATTTCACATTGTATACATTTGGCAAATGTTGGTAATAATTACTAATAATGTCAAAATAATTAATAATAATCTTAAAATCATTAACAATAATGTCAAACCTATGTAGGTTTGACATTATTGTTATTGATTTCACATTTAAAACATCCAGGTATGGCATGTACCATACCTGGATATTTTAAATGTGATTCATTGATCTGGCTATCTTCTTCTTTAACAAAGCGTGATTATGAACATTGACGATGATTATGTTCAGTTATATTCAAAGAACAGTCATCAAGGACAGAACCTCTATAACAGTAAAGAGCAACGCTGACCTTAGTATTGGTAAGACTCTAGTAAGTTTGAACTTGGGACCAATTGAGAAGATCCTTGTTAATTTTGAACGAAAAGATAACGCTTTATTTGGGTTATGGGGTTTTTTCTGGCATAATTATACACATCAATAATATAGCGGTTAAACGTAGCCCTCTGTTTGTTTACTAATTTTAATATTTTTTTAACAAAAAATACTAAGCATTTATCTTGAAATCAACCAATGAACAACTTTGTTTTTATTTTGTTTACTTTTTATCTATTGGTTGAATACAAGGCTTTTGGCTACTTTTATACGTGTGTATTTTATGTCTTTTGTCTTTATATGTGCGTACAAAGAATATAAGTACAAATTACAGAATAAACAAATTTTGTTTCTTTCTTCTTTTCTGGCATCTAAGATTTTTTTTCGTTTGAAGGTTTTATTTAAAAAATATAGAGAGATTTTCAGAAAAATCGACATGGTCCTACAGCCATTAAATTCCTTATAATAACTGACATGACACTCAAGTAAGTAACACACTCACGTCTTGTTCATCGTAAAAAAGGTTGAATAGGTATAACCATTACAATTTCAAAACCTATTCAATGTATCGAACCTGTGATAAGTGCAGTCTAGGCACTCAATTTAATTTCCTTCAGATTTTTTTGCAAAGCTCGTCCCACCAGCTTCTCCTGGATACTTATACAGGAGAAGCTGGTGGGACGAGCTTGACTGGATTGGTTCAATGCAGACGGGATCGGTCTACGACAGCTCAAGACAGAGAGAAGTGGAAAGGAGAAATCCCAGGCCTTTGCCCTACAGTGGGACAACATAGGTTAAACATAAATAATAAGTATGAGGTTTATTTTACCTGCTTTGGAAAGTACGCCAGTCTAAAACAGCGGCTCAAGTCCACAGCCCCAGTTCCCATCCTTACCGATCTTCGGCCGCCGTATTAACGAAAAAGGCACCATCACACAATTCCGGTCGGATATATTTTCCACTTGGTTAGGCGATTTTACGGGCAATTGGGTTTAGGGGGCGTCCAAAGGTCGGCACTCGAACCCTGGACAATGGGTGGATAGTTTGTCTAGTGCCATTTTGATGGAGCAGTCCTGATAATGTTAACGGCTTTGTTCGGGATGTGTTTGTGGAATCAATTTGTTGAATGGGTCGGTGGTTGTTGTACTTATTTGAAGCGCCATTTCGTTGAGTTCAGAGAAAATGGTGTAACTTGATCAATGCAATTTCCTCGAGGTTTTAGCTGTTTAAAAAGTAATTGTTTTTTATCGACTCCAAACAATAGAGTAGGTTCTCCATTCGAGAATGTTTTTGTGCTGCAATGACGGTAACGCGACTCATACATTTTGAGACGAGCCCCGAAAAGATAACATAATAATCCCGATGAACTACCAATTTATTTGTTTATTTTTTTAAAGTAGAATATGGTTACGTTCTGGCGTTATGTCCATCAGTGATTTTAATTAAGATTTTCCCCCTATGTGTGAGAAGGAACTCTCTGCCAAACAATTAAATGCTGCACCGATAGGGTGCTACTAGTTTTATATCGACAGTTTGACTTTACGAGCACCCTGTAATTGGAAACGAGCGGAGTAACAACACGGACATTATAGCAATGGCCCCAGGAGCAATTGCTTCCTTGGATTTCGTAACTATTTTGTACTCTGATTCTTTCTGTTCCTGAGTGAGTCTGCCTCGTTGGTCAACATCATCAATGAATGATGTTTCACCATTCATCTTTCTCCTACCCTTATCCCAATTAATTTAATTTAAATGTTTATTTTCTAACATACGTCTCCAGTCATCATCGAGGAGCTCGTGGCTAAGTAATAACAGCCGCACAGGTGGATCCATCAGGTTAAGTTACGCTTGCCGGGGTTGATCCGTGGAAGAATGACCATCTTTACATACCGAGACTCCTCCGTGCCTCGGAAAGCACGTTAAGTCGTTGGTCTCGGCTGTTATTCCTAGATCTTTGACAGTCGTTTTTTAGAAGCCCGAAAGTCTGACAATAAGTCCTTGCCACCCCTTGGCAAGACTTGTTGTCATCGTGTTACCCAGATAGACAGTCGCTCCATGTAAAATACTGGTATTCAGCTGCATCTGGTTAGACTGGAAGCCGGCCCCAATATGGTTGGGAAAAGGCTAGGCTGATGGACTTCTCTAGTCCTCATCTCGGTTTCTTTCCATATCATCTTTCACACAGTCCATCCATCGTTTCTTTGGTCTTCCCCGACTCTTATACCCACCCACGTTCATACTCAAAGCTTTCCTCACGACATTTTCCTCATTCCTCCACAAGTGGTGCGGAGGAATGAGGAAAATAGTATTATTGTAGAATAATAGTTGCCGTGTTGGTCAACAGTACGCCTATTCTCTGAAGGGGTAGGCTGAGGTGTCTACTATGCAGTAGGTACACCTACTATTCGCCAGTAGCGTTGAAGATCGATGAACCAAATCGCGGGCTAACCTATTGACGTCAACCCAGTACTCCAGATTTCAACTGCTACAGAGAAATCCCTAATGACAAAAAGTAATAACACTTTGTACTACCAAGGGATAGCCTAAAGGTGTGACCGTTTCACTGCCAAGTCAAAGGTCTCGAGTTCAAACCTCTGACTTTTCGGATCCATGTGCGTATTGTATGTATAATTATCACTTGCTTCAAAAACGGTGACGGAAAACATCGTGAGGAAACCGGCATGCCTGAGAGATATTTCTCGACGGCCTGTGAAGCCAAGTCAGAGGCTTATGGGCGGCATAAAAACTGTGATACCAGGTTAGTCACGAACCTCACGAAAAAGAAAGAAGACCAAGGATCGAAACCAGAGGGCCTAGATAAGTGGCATCAGCTTTGAAGGCGTTTCGTATTTCAACAGATTTTTTTTTTATTTTTTTACGTTTCCGACATCTTTATGGGATGTTTCGGTTGCATTCGATCAATCTATCGCTGATCCCTTTACACCCACGAGCCGCTGTATTATCAAACACGTAGACCATACATCAGCATAATAATCCGGCATCAAAGCAAGCTAATCGAAACTCCGAACAACGGGGTGAATATTTCGTTAATCTTGAACAAAATGGTGATAATATGCGACGCGGTTTCTTGCGAGTTACACAGTTAATTTATGCCACAACACGAACTATAGCATTTTAACTCCTTCGGAGATAGTGGCTGGAGGGAAAAGTGGGTAGCTCTGGTTTTGAGAATTTTGGGTTTTTGTTTGCGGGTAGAGGAGAGTTGAATAAATAAATGAGATAATATATTGTAGTGTAAGATAGCGATGAAATCGAACTATCTAAGATCATAATAAAAATGTATATGATGTTTTTTCCGCCATCTGTAAAAGTTATTTTGGACAATAAGCGTCGTTAGTAGAAGTATGTAGAGCTCTTTGTGAAGAAGCTTGTCCAGTCACTATAATTAGGTATTTCTGCCTGTGCTCCGATTTGAAGGGATTGGCACCCGCCTAATTATATGAGCCGTTTCTGCCTTTGTCTCTGGGATGGTAATGCATATGCGATGCCGCTGGTATTTTAGATAATAATCATAAAGTCAAGACCACACAGTATCCGGCATGCGCATCGGTAATCTTCGTGTTGCCGAATTAGTCCGAACGTCGCGCCACAGTGTAGGTAACCACCCGTAGAGGCAAAGATTGAAAGTTAATTCTCTAAGTATTTTAAATGTGAAATATAATAAAAATTCAGAATTAGAGAAAAATATTGCACAAAAAAACTTAAAACTATACTTACCCCTTTTCCATACAGGCGGTTAGTGGCGATCCGACTTAACCGAAGCCAAAAAGTGTACAGTCACGCCTCACGCCCCCCGCGGCACCCGCGACCCCCGCGACCCCCGCGACCCCGCCACCCCCTGTCCGGGCTAACTTCATAAGACTATGAATTTAAATACGTTAGTCGATGTCAAAGGGTCGTCTTGTTGCATCCGTTAGGGGAGCTAGAATGGCGCTTTTATGAGAACTGAGATATTCAAATATTCAAGCTGCTAAACTAAATAATACAATGAGATTAAACCTGTCTGTTTATAGTCATTGGTGATCACAGTCGTGATGATTTCTATAGATGACAAATTGATGATGTTGTAAATACAAACTGATAGATACTCGAAAGAGAAATAAAGGAAATATTTTATAAAATATGCTGAGCTTTTTATTTTCCAAATTCTTCAATGAGTCCTACGGTACGGTTTCTTAGAAAAGCGGTGGCTGCCATATAGCGTCAGAAATTTAGCGGCGAATGACGTCACTGAAACATTATTTACGAAAGTAAGTTGTTGTGTTTTCATAAAGAGCGTTTTTTGACACCGTTTATCAATTGCTTCAAAAACCTGAGAGATAATCCTCGACGGTATGTGAAGCCAAGTTAGAGGCGGCTTTAAAAACTCTGACTCCAGGTTAGTCACTAACGACACGAAAAGAAGAAGAAGTAGACACCGTAAAGTCAAACCACGCTCCCATAATTTTCATGACGGTCGCCACTGCAGCTTTGTGTGGCCGCCACCGCTCTACTAGCAAACTGTAGCTTAAGTGCAACATTTTAGCGGCCCAACGCTACCAACTTTCCTTATCACAACTGGATTGTTAGTACAGTGAGTAAAAATATTCGGAACACGAGCCCCACTTGATGTTTGTTAATTAGTAATTAGTAAACTTTCACTAGCGATGACTTTGATGGCAATGAATTAGAATTAGGAATCATTTTGTTTTGAATTGGAATTGGGGATTTTCTGGAAGGTAATCCGGTTCAAAAGAAGAGTTTGATAACACCCCAAGTTGATTTCACATAACATAATATCACACCTATATTCCCAAAAGGGTTCGGCAGAGGAATCAGAATCAGAATTTATTTATTTGTGAGAATGTAGTTTTAAAAACATAGTTATGGTATTAGTATTTTTGTTAGTTCTATACATTCTACCACAAAGTTTATGATATTCAAATATTCATTTGTCGTTCTTAACTAAGTACAATATTAATTTTAAGATTTGTGATTTGTCAATAAGTCCAATGAATCAGTAGTTTTATAATTAGGTAATCGTTACTATAAAATGTCAATATGAAGTCCATGTCATCTTGAATTTTTACAATATTCATTAGATTCGTTAATGTCATAAAAGCAATTATCCAACAGCCAGCTTGGCAGCTTTTTCTTGAACATGGGGATGGGAAGTTCCTTAGGTGAATTAGGTAACTTATACCTGCACTTATACATTTCGCCAGTTATGTTACGTCCCATGTAATAGGGGGCGAGCCTATTGCCATCAACCGGGCACAAATCTAAACACCGGGCTACTGAGAAATTCCAGATGAAAAAACCCAATAACAATTTGCACGACCCGGGAATCGAACCCAGGACCTCATGCTCATTGCGACCACCAGCCCAACGACGCAAGTTTATTTCAATACATTATTATTGTTTCAAAGTTCAGTGACCAACAAAAACAACTGTCCCATAGCATGTCTGTACCACACAAGGGAGCCCAAATTGATTTTTCACCACTAATCGTGAAGGTTAGGTACGTGTACCAGGGAGGCCAATAAACGGTGGGGATGTCTTTATGGGGCTACAACTAGCAAACCGCCATTACGAGATCGCTATTAACTTGCGATGCAAGAGGGATTGGATGCGGTGTTTTTTTTATATTATTTGAAAGCCAACACGGTAATTGCTTACAGTACGACACAACTTAGATGTAGCATTTTGAAAATAAGAATTTATTTGGTTATATGACTTCACAAGTTATTGCGTTTGCGTAAAGATAATTTTCACCATCATTTTAAAGATCTTTTTCAATTCGTCGAATCGTTGAGCTCCTTAAATTCTGAGTTGAGCTGCACGGTCACTGACAAATGCGTGCACTGACTGGACAGGTCCACTCAATCGGTGTAGTTCTTTCCTCAAAAGACCATTTTTAGACACCAATCTACATGATCTTCACATGATCTGACCAAGATTATGTCTGGACTTTAAAAGAGACTGTGACCTCTGAGTTTGTTTCGGCCTTTCTTCTCGGAGTAGTCAGATAGGAAACGCCGACCTCATCTAGTTTAAAAATAATATGATTGACGTGTAAGTGTTTTATACAAACCTACTTACAGAAATAAAAATCATTCATCATAATTTATCACCTACAGTAGTAATAAATATTGGTGATTTTGAAGGCGCACTCAGTTCAGATGTGATCGGTTTTACGAATTTTGCCGATGCTACGTCTAAGTTGTGTCGTACTGTAACTTATGTTAAGTGCTCACCAATGAACATCTGGTATACGAGAGGCATCATGTTTCATGTACCTATAATTGCAACGGTATACTACGTACATTTGTCGTGTTATAATAAGCCGAGGTATTCAGAAAAAAATTCGCCGTGAAAACTAAGGTGAAGTGAGCTGTCAATAGTGTCAATCTCTAGCATTACGTGGAATGACAACTCACTTCACGCACACTTCACTTAAGTTTTCACGGTGAGATTTTTACAGAATAGACTAACAGTAATCGTACTGATTAATGGCGACCATATACGCTACTGTCAACCGGAAAGCTTTACCTATTAAAATAATTCATTATCAACTCAGATTTTTGCCAATCTCATATACACGCCGAGCAGTGGTGGCCCAGTGGGATCGGTCACGACTTACGAGTTGAAAGTCATAGGTCCTGACAGGCGGTTTTTTGTGTAAAGTATTTTCATCACTACTGCTCTCAAAACGGTGAAGGAAAACATCGTGAGGAAACCGGCATGTCTTAGAACCAAAAATTCGAAGACATGTGACAACTATCAACCCGCACTGGGCTCGCGTGGTGGATTACGGCCCGGTCTCTCTCACCGAGAGGAGGCCTGTGTCCTAGCAGTGGGAACATAGTAGGTTGATTATGATATATACACGCCACGGTCCACCAGAAAGGTTTACTTATGCAGGTGTGCCTGCGCAGGTAGACCACATATCGTATGTTCCAAGAACTGCACATGTCTAATCCAATACACGCTCCAGTCTACCTGCGCAGGCACACCTGCACAAGATATTGACAAAAATATATGTTGATAGTCAATTATTTACGATCACATTAATCACACTAGTATTTCACACACTGTAGGTACACGACACAACTATTCAAAACGGACCATTTTCTAAACGTCTTCATTGCTTGACCGCCACCGATGAAGTCTGCTTAGCTTCGGCCGGTCCGAGCGTTGTAGACTCTGTCGAGCGCCGCTAAGCGGCGTCTCCTACTCTTTACTATTTTTATTTTTGCCACCTCCAAAACAAATCAATAGGTTCGTACATCGTGCCTATCGTCCGTATCTTCGCGAAACACGTAAACAGCGGTGTGCGATCGTAAAAGAAAATGCGTTCGACTGTACCGCGCAATTTGCGCCGCCGTATGTATCGATCAGGGTATATTGTTGGCAGCCGGACACAACGGTGCTAGTTCTTTTTGTTCTTCTATTATATAAACAAAGTATTAAGGAATACCTTGTACGATGTTTGATATTTGGAGAAAGAAAATCTTCAAAAATCAAATCGTTAATCATGGTTCATTATGATATAAATAAAAATAAAATAAAATAAATAGTGTTTTATTTCAGGCAAAATACCCATATACAAAAAAATCAATAAATAAGTAATAAAAACATTAAAAATTATCAATAAAAATTATCATTAAAATTATCATAAATTATCATTTTTATGATATAAATAAACTAGGTTTTGCCAGCGGTTTCAATCGCGTGGATGTCGGAAATTATGTCACGAAACGTAAGTATACAATGTCGCCCATGGGCATGTGCCCGCCCGTATTTTTCGGAATATTCATGAAAAATTATCTAAAATTAACATTGAAAGATCCATCTTTAATATTTTTTATTTTTTTTATTAGATTTATTGATTTTATAGACTTACGATTGCGTTTTTTTTAATAAATACAGTTGTTTTTTTTTTTCTTCACCTCCGTTGTTTTTTCATTGTCGACAAATTTTAATGAAAAGTGTTAGTTAATCTGATAAAATAACTGAGCTTTTGGAAAAAATAAAAGAATCAAAATCGAGCTAATAACATAGGAGATATCACAAACGTTACTCAAAAGAAAAAAAAAAAAAATAACTTGAATAATATTAAAGATCTACTAAGTTGAAGTTAATTTTCGAAAAAAATTAATGAATATTCAGAAAAATACGGGCGGTCACATGCCCATGAGCGATACAACCTTATCAAGGTTATAAAACATCTGTGTGCCAAATTTCATCCAAATCCGTTTAGCCGTATTAGAATTAGTAGTATTAGTAGGATTTCTTGGTTATAAACTTGTTAGCAAAGAATAAAATCATAGTTGGAGTGATTCAATTGGGATGGTTTGATTTAAAATCACTGGCTGACACTTTCGAGTTTTCTATCGTGTAGTTTTCAATTTTTTTTACTAAACAATTCTTTATGACAACTGTGTTTTACTCTACAGTTCTGACATTCACTTTTCTCAAGTTTGAGTTTACTGTACTTAGTTTGTATGTTTTGGGTTAAGCAGGTCTTATTTTGTGACCATCGAGTGAGGCTTTTTGGGATAGGGGTAGGAGTAAATGATTAGAGCACCGTCTCTCTACTGTCGATGCGTTCTCAACATTTCCTATAGAACTTAACATAACATAACGCCTGTAATCCCATAAGAGTTAGGCAGAGGTGTACCTATACTACACCCACATTTCACCAGTTATGTTTAAGTCCCATGTATTAGGGGGCGAGCCTATTGCCATCAACCAGGCACGAATACAGACTCCGTATTGCTACTGAGAAGTTTCTGATAGATACACCCAATAATACATTCCCAACCTGGGAATCGAACCCAGGACCTCATGCTCAGCAATAACGCTTGCGACTACTAACCCAATGAAGCAGACAGAAACAATAATCATCCCACACTTTACCTCCACCGGTAATCAAAATAACGTAATGACAAAATAAATCAACAATCCAATCAAATGAAACTATAAAGACGATCACCACCACACCAGGGATGTGGCCATACCTCATAATAATTACGAGTTATGCCCATAAAATCCTAGCACATTATTTTTATAACCTTATAAAAATATTACGGTTATATCTTGTCCAAACCAACGGTATATTGATGGTGGCCATCTAATTTGGATTAAGATATTATTATGGTGTGTAAGTGGGGTGTAAAACTATTGATTTAATGGGATATGATGTGATAACCTAGTAGGGAAGAGAGCATGCAGTAAATAATTATATGGTATGATTGGAGCACAGAACAGATAACATTTATCTGTTCTGTGGATTGGAGAGTAGAGGAACAAAGAGATTATGTCTCTGGTTTTGTAGGAGACAGATCAAAATGATCTATAAAATACCTACTGACAGGAACTAGGAATACTATGCGTGAGGCCCGTCGTCCAGGATGTCACAGCATTTGTATTTCTATCTACACGATGCGACCAAACAAACGCACATATGAGTTATATTTGGACATTATGATTTATATTTTCGACATTATGATTTATATTTTTCATTTGACTATTAATATTTTGACTTTATAAATGATGCATTTTTGATGAATCTATCAGTCTATTAATTCGTCATTAAGATTATAAATTCAACTTAATACAAAATTTCATACTTTTATATAATATTCTTATAATGTACCTAGTTCTGGTATGCATGTACCTAGCTTATTATTTAATATTTCTACACCAGCAATGGTAGTATGTGTGAAACAGTGTTTAATGTAAGATCTCAATTGTACTATAGACTGAGAAATAAATAAATTCTAATTATTATATTATATTATTATTATATTATATTATATTAAGAACGCGAGTTGGTCACGTCGTGTACTCGTGTGTTACTTGCGAGTAGCGTTGTGGACCACTGATCATTGGCCTTAGTATATACTTGTCGGAAATACGTTACCGAGTTGACTAATCGGGACGCCAGCGTCGCCTAGCGGCGCTCGACAGAGTCTACAACACTCGGACCGGCCGCAGCTAAGCAGACTTCATCGGTGGCGGTCAAGCAATGAAGACGTTTAGAAAATGGTCCGCGTTTCGAATACTTGTGTCGTATACCTACAGTGTGTGAAATACTAGTGTGATTAATGTGATCGTAAATTATAATCAGATCTGAACTGCAAACGGTTTTTCTATTGCGCAATAACCAACACTACCCCAGTAAATTAATTATAAATTTCAGTATCAATGACGAACAAAGAAAATTTTTCACGCCCCAATATGTTGACTTGGTTGTCATGTGTTGAAAAAAGGTTAGTTTTATTTTTAAATATCACGAGAGATATGAGTTTTCATAGTAAGTTATTTGAGCACTAAACACGACTGATATAGATTTTCACAGTAACATTGCCGGCCGGGCGCTCGCTTGTTTTTGACCAGTACAGCAATTTCGATTTATCTCGAACAAGGTTGTCAAAATAATGTTCGAATCTCCAAGCATGTTTGAGAATTATTTAACCAGTATAATATTATATTAACTCTAATTAACAAAGGCTATAATTTATAAAGATATCACACAGGCGAAGCCGCTGGCACAAGCGAGTCAGTTATAAATCCATTTAATTACGCACATAAGCTTATGAGTATATTCTTTCAGAAAACTCATTTATTTATACGTACATGTCACAAAGTACAAAGGAAAACTGCACATCGAAAATCTCGCGTACAAGAAAAAAAGCAAAAGCACTACGAAATGCCATGCCAGCCATTTTACCAAACACCAGATCCTCGAAAAAGATACGAAGAAAACAAGCTCATTCTCCTTACAATCATAACTCCTAATCGATGTTACATAAACGCTGAGTAACTCGGAGCGCCTTATTACGCCGAAAAAAAAGAACTTATATACTGTAGGTGATCTTGTGGCAAATTAAAAACGCCTGAGGGCGATCGAGTAATATTCTCCCTTATTACAGAAAGGGAACGATTGCCAGTTTCAGGTGTATTGTGTAAAAATTGTGGGAGCGGAATACGGATGTGTGGTGCAAATGTTTTGAAGCATTTTGGGTCGGTGTTCGATTTTCGGTACCGATGGTTTCTTTATGGAGACTTAGTCACCAACTCGGGTGAGCATGGTCAGTATGGGCATTTGCTTTATCTTAATAAAACAGTCTATAGTCAACCGGTCTAGTCAGAAATTCTAACTAATATTATAAATGGGAAAATGAGTTTGTTTGCTTGTTTATTTGTTTGTTACGCTTTCACGCTAAAACGGCTTAACGGATTTGGATTAAATTTGGCACATGGGTAGACCTTGATCCGGAGAAGGACATAGGCTACTTTTCACCCGGGTCCACAGACGCAGTCGCGAGCAACAGCTAGTAAGAAATAAAGAAACAAAATACGTTTATTTAGCACAGACTAAAAAGCACACAATGTAGAGCAGATAAAAAAATTAAATAAAAAGTGTAAAGTACGATGTAAGAAATTAGCAGAAAAGTGTGGTGAGGTGCAGGAAAGTGTGGTAAGGTACAGGAAAGTGTGGTGAGGTACACTTTCATGCGGCTGTGCAAAAAAGCCCAATCAGTAAAAATCTTAACGTGGAAACTTACAAGATTGAAGTGAGCTGTCATTTCACTTGACGCTAGGGATTGACACTATTGACAGCTCACTTCACGTTAATTCGCTCGGTGAGACATTTTACAGAATAGACCGGCTGATGTGGGCTACAAAAGGCTATATTCAAAATGTATTTGAAGACTGTCATAATTATTTAATTAATTGATGGTCTAAACCAGGTTACTTGTTATTCCTTGAAAAAAGGAAGTTTATTAATAGACTTTGAGGTTACGCGTTCACCAAAAATATCAGGAATTTATGCAAAATACACATCTTACGTTATATTTTAGACTCAAATAAATAATGATCCCAATAACCAATCAAGAAATTTTCCTTAAAATTTTACTTACTTTAAGGATTGAGAATAATGATTTTTTAATTACACAGAACAGTCAATTTTCCTCAATATTATTGATACTCATCACCTGCCTAGCCTTTTCCCAACTATGTTGGGGTCGGCTTCCAATCTACCCCGATGCAGTTGAATATCAAAATTTAACATGCCTATCTGACCTCCACAACACAGTCACTGGGTTAAAAACAAATTAAGACATCTATTATTGGAAAAATGTTATTATACCATTGACGAATTCCTTAATGACAAATTATAAGCTATTTGACATTGATATTTATTTAATTTTGACATTGTATTATTATCTTTATTTCCATTATTATGTTATATGTTTAATCAATTGTTAAAGTTTTTTTTTTTTTTTTTTTTTTTTCTCTCTTATGTTGTGTTTTGTTGTAAGTAAATATTTTATTTTAATATGTTGAATAATCTTTTTTTATAATAATAATGACTAATTTTATGATTGTGTGTACACCTATATGGTAGATTTTTGAGGAACAAATTATTTATTATTAAGATCTCATGTAACATGTACCAAAAATCACACGAATAAATGAATTTGAATTTGAATTTGGGTAACACGATACTGTTCAGCTGAAATTATTTCCTAAAATAAAATATAAAACCAGTGAAGCTACTCCTAGTTCATAAGCGTCGGTGCGAGGTTACCTAGAATAAATTCAGGTTCGTTTCTACACCGTAATGAATGCTAAGATTAAGATTTGTGCGCTGTTGGCTCGCGCTATTGTTTGCATTGTGCTTGACTGTACCTCTACGTACAGTCGTGTGCAAAGGTTATTATTTTTCTTTGTATATGTTGAGAGTTTTCGATTATGGGAGGGACAGTCGGGACGGGAAATATGTTTCAGTTTTTCTGTGGGTGTTAAATATTTCTTGTCCTCTACTTAGGATGTTATCACACATATAATATCACATCTTTTTTGGAATTTTTGAACTAATTAGGTTTCTTCTGCACTATATCTAGGTTTCAATGAAAATTTGGAGAAAAATAAAATTTGGCCGTTCATAATGTGTGTACATTATGAACGGCCAAATTTCAGGTAAAATTTGAGATGATTTCTTTACTTTTATAATTTATGTGTATAAATTATAAAAGTAAAGAAATCATCTTCATAGAAACCTCGCACATGTAGTGGAAATTCTAAATAACGAACATTTATTTCCCAAACTTGTAAAGTTACTCAAAAACACGTATTTCTTGAAACAAGTGTTATGCAATGTCCACACACTTCTTTTCGTACATTGTTATCGCGTTCTCACTTGCACTGGATGACACAACAAGCTTTTCGACCATGCTCACGATGACGATAGAAACACGGGGAAAGGCCTTCTGAAGAGTGTGTTTGAAAAAAAAAGAAAAAAAAAACTTTACTGTAGTAATTACTACATTCGTATCCCTATTATTGAATCTGATGGGATCGTCTTAAATAGCCATATTTTACTCTATAACCATTTATTTATACAAAGGCTTACCAATTAAATACATGCACAGCATTAACTCACAGTCGTTGTCATAAATAAAGAACTCGCATTGTATTTGAATTGTCCATGACAAGATCATAGAGGAAAACCATGAGGAAATTAGTATCAAAGATTGATTTTACTGTATCTAAAAAATAACGGTAAATATGTTTCATAATCTACAAAAGGTGAGCAATATTTCGTGCTGACTGTACCCAGAATCGCTCGGGGCATACTTCTTGTAATGCACGTGGGATGACAACGCTTGACACTCCCCGAGATATACACACTTGCGACTCTATACGTAGACTTGCGACTTTTTTGTCGCGAGTTGTTACTTTTATGAAAAGTATGAATGTTTTGTTTTTTGTTGCAAAACAAACGAATAACTACCTCGTGGGCTGAGCGTGGGCACTGGGTTCGATTTCCAACGTGTGTAGGTACTATTCAAAATAATCAACGTGAAAATTTCAGAGAAGTGTTGCTACAGATTTTTTTTTATTCACTGATCTCAAGCACAGTAAATAAGTTACAACACAATATTTCTGATTGACATGTACTAGATGTGAATCTAGCACGAATATTTTATGTAAAACACATACCTACTATAAAAAAAGTTAAACAAAACTTACAAAATTGTGATCTGAAAAAGTTTTGACAATATTGACAGCTAACTTCAAGCTCACTATGAGCGCACTTCACCTAAGTTTTCGAAGTAATAGATCAGCCAGTCTTGTCTGTAAATATCTCACCGTAAAAACTTGGGTGAAGTGTGTGTGAAGTGAGCTGTCATTCCACGTAATGCTAGAGATTGAGACTATTGACAGTTCCCTTGAAGCTTACTTCACCTTAGTTTTCACGGTGAGATTCTTACAGAATAGCTCGGCTGCAGACAGCAGGTTGCATAAAGTGTTAGTGGACTTTTTCACCAAGGATTTCTCAGCAGCAGGGCCTGGACTTGTGCATTGTCTCTTAGCTGCCACGACTTATTAATTAAATTAAATTTTTGAATATATTTTTTTTGTTTTTTTTTTTGACGGACGCTTTTAAGTTCTGCATCGTTCTTACATGTATAACTTCAACATGAATGATGTAACTAATATTTTGATTTAAAAGAGTGTCCGCGGAGTTTCTTGCCTGTTCTTTTACATAGGAACCTACTACGCTTTGGAATGGGCAACTGGCTTCATCTGTCTGACTGACCGACCCCTTGACAATTCAAAAGTGCCTGTAATTAGTTTATTTGAAATAAATGGTTTGAGTTTGAGTTAAAAGCAATAGGCTCGCCCCCTCTTACAATTACTTTGTAGAAATAATTGTTCATTGTTAATTCATAGTGTTTATAATTGTGATTTGATTACACAATTATAATTATAGATTCTTAAAAAAAAAAAAAATTATGTCATAATTTTCTGATAACTGTGATTATTTTGTCTTGTTTAGTTTCTATTTAAATTTTGATTTGAATTTGATTTTTGATTTTATTTTATTTTATTTTAAGTTTGTAGTCATTTTGATCTCGTTAGCTCCTACTGTACCCAATATTCGTGCCTTTAATAGTTTTCTTAGTTGTGTTTTCTTTTTAACTTTAATTTGATTATTTGTAATTTTATGTAATTTTATGTCGTAATTAAGTTTTCCCTTATCAAGATTTTAACAGCTAATAACAATTAAGTGTTATTTTAGTTACTAAGAATGTTGGTCGACCTATTATTGGCGACTGTATAAGTCTCATGCTTTTTTACTATTATTCTTATGTAATGCTGTATACAGAAGCTGTTGGTTTGCCTTTAATAAATAAATAAATAAATAATAAATAAATATTATATACAAAATGACATGATTACTTTGTAAAGTATTATATTATTTAAATTATTGTGAATGTCGTTTTTTAATGATGGTATAGCAGTTTGAATAGTTGATGCGGCCTACACAAATGTCGTTTCTTTGGTATTGTTCGTCAAGTCGCTGAGCTCTTTAAGTTCTGAGTTGAGATCCACGATTACTGACAAACGCTTACACTGACTGGACAGGTCCACTCAAGTCTGTGTAGTTCTTTCCTCAAAAGACCATTTCAGACACTAATCTACATGGTCCTCAGGCCTGACCAAGATTATGTCTGGACTTTAAAAGAGACTACAACCTCTGAGTTTGTTTCGGCCTTTCTTCTCAGTGTAGTCAGATAGGAAACGCCGAACTCAGCTAGCTTATTTGTAATATTTTGTTAATATGACGTGTAAAAGCTATTCCGATATCCTATTTACAGAATAAATAACTGGCCGCCTTACCCTTCAGAAAATACATGTAATGTTACGTAAACAAAGAAGTTTTAATTCTGTTAATTTTTACACAAAACTACTCAATGTTTTGACCGATATTTTTTCTATCCCACAACAAGGAAAAACCTTTCTTCTACAAATCTATCTATACGTTGTACACTGACCGAGTGTACTTAACACAGATCGCCAATAGTCGACAACGGCTAATGGCGAGCATTTCTATTAGTTTTTATTATTCTACGCCCCCTGTGTGTGGTGAACTGTTTTCCTTATTGCGATGTATTTATTTCGTGTTTTTGCTAGATTTGGCTATTGATTGCTCGGTATGAGGTATTTGGATGTTAACATACGTTAAACTCACGACTTTTGGGATGGTCGGCAGAAACTTTAGTACCTACGCCTGCACGCCACATAATGCGATTTTTTCATACTGGTACACTTTTTTTTTTGAGGATGGGAAATTATCAAATAACTTCTCCCGCTCTGGATGGAGCGGGAGGGCGTGTCAGACTTTTACTGACTAAAACCCACCCGTGTTCCTTCCGTTGCCTGTGTGCCGAGGTCGCGATATCCCTTTCAGACAAACCCGCAACCCCGGCAGGCATTGGCCCTTCCGGACCCCGTCAGTTGGTGCTGACATCTCTTTGAGGCGCGCGTGGAACACAACGCGCCGTCGACCCGGGCCTGGTCCCTATCGGACGGCGAGCTACCCATTGCTCACCGTCCGCAAGCCCGCGCCTACGGTGGCCGGAAGTCGGCTCGCGACTCCCGACGCCCGGGGCGTCTCCTGCGGCGACTAGGGGCGCGAGGGGGCGCATTTTGCCTCTCCCTCGCGCGCTCCGCCTCCTCCTTCGCGAGCATTACTGCTTCGCAGAAGGAGGTGACGGCCTCCCATGCACTCTCGCTCCGGACCATGGCCTGAACCAGGGCCGGACGCGAGAGATCGCCGCCGCCGATCGCCTCCGTGAGGACACGGCGGTGCTCCGCCCAAGCTGGGCAGACCTCCACCGTATGCTCCACCGTGTCCTCAGGGCGATCCACACAGTGGTGACACCCGGGCGTTTCCTCCCGCTTTATCCTGAACAGGAACCTCCCGAAACAACCATGTCCGGTGAGGACCTGTGTCAGGCGGAAGGTGAGGACGCCGTGGCGCCTCTCTAGCCACTCCTCAAAGAGGGGACTTATCGCCACAATTGTGGCGTGCCCATATACTGGTACACTTGAATTTTTATAATTGATTTTGACCGGTTTACCCTAGCTTAGTCACAGCGACTAACTGTGCGAAAAGGCCAGTTAAAGCTTCGTGCAGACCAGCGCGACGCGACACCGGTTATTGTTATACCGTCAAGTTTTCTTAGAAATTGTATTGTTCGTGTCGCGGCGCGGCGTCGCGTCGCGCTGGTCTGTACGAGCTTAAAAAGAGGCTCAATTATTGAAAAAGTGTGCATCATTTGAAACGCAAAAAGTTTTTGGAGGTTCATTAATTTAAAAAACTGTCCATCGTTAGGTGGTCAATAAGTTTTTAGGTGTTCAGTTAAATATTTCTCATTTTAAATTCGGCTTATTAAATCTTAAGATCATGGTCGCGGTTCGGTCAGTGGGGTTTCTTGCCTGTTCTTCTCCTAGAAACGACAAAAATATTTAAAATCAGAATTATTTCAACGTGCAATCATTCTAATCCATATTCAAAGGGCGGCGTACTCATTAAATAGTGTGTTGAAAATAAAACAAATGATGACAAATAACATAAATAAAAAGAAAAAAAAAACATAATCTCATAGGTATAACGCCCTAAGGGAAGCAGACATGTACCTGAAGTACACATTTCGCCAGTTATGTTTAAGTCCCATGTAACCGGGGGCGAGCCTTTTACCATCAACTGGGCGCAAATCCAGACACCGGGCCGCTACAGAGAAAATTCTGATGGCAACCCCAAAAACACAAAAAAAAACGTATAAATTACTTATACAAAATGACAATCCAAAAAACACGAAAACGCGTTCCCAACGATTGCCAACCATTCAATCAAACGAGTGACGTCATAACGAAACAAAACAATGGCGGTAAACTTTCCAAAATGGCGATCACTGTGTGGAATAAAATCACCATTAATTCGTGCTGCCGACGTAGGTAATGTGCCACTCGGTATTGGAACAACCTGTATAGGCGAAAGGATGGCCTACACTCGATTAAACCACTGCTGGGTGAATTAATCGAGTGTTTTTATCGATCTTTCGGTGTTTTGGAAGGATTGTGGAGTAAGGACTGTACGTATAAGTTTTATAGAGATGACTGGCGACCCGACCCGTCTTCGCACAGTTTTTTCGGCTTGACAAAACATCGAAATTCCCTTATTATAAATGTAATTTTTATATTACACATAAACTTTCCGGAACAAACTCTCTAAATTATGTTGAAAACCGCATCAAAATGTGTTGCGTAATTTAGAAGAACGCCGCGGTCAAACAGACAAACACGAAATCGAAAAGCGACTTTTTTATTACATATCTTGATGATGTAGATGCAGTACAAACCTTGGCCCATGCTTGTATATTTGCTAAGCCTATTTACAAGGGCAGTTTGTTATTACTCGTCAATTTTCCATTAAATGGTAAATTTTCCATTAATGGAAAATTTGAGGTGAAAATGTGAAGTGTTTTAGTAGTTAGTTAGTAGTAGAAGTTAGTTTATCAGTTGTACAGCATCTTGAATAATCTTGACTGTGTTAGCGTCATCGCTGTTATTCAAAGGTTGTGAGACAGGCTCTTTCTAAATCTCAATGTAATTATCATTTATACATCGAGGTATTATTAATATGTTTTGGAAGGTATCTTACTAACCCATGAGATAGTTCAGTTTTTATTATTGACTCTGGAATTGCAAATTACCTGACCTGAACGCCAATTCTGGTACTTAAAAGACGTACTTTATGTCACAATCTCTTCTCATCGATAACCAATGTCAAAAACTGTAGGTAATTAGAAAAAAAAAGAAGAAATGAAAGGTATTTTTGACAGATTGAGACTGAGATCAATTATAATGTGAACGTTCTTAAAAACACGGGAATTCCCTTCCAGGATTTGAGATGCCTAAAGCAGAGTATTAGGGCTTCATGTACATTACGTCAGAGCCGCACCGGAGTCGCACCGGCACAAGCTTAAAAGAAATCATAATATCTCAGAATCTACACGGTGCCAGCGCGGCTGCGGTGCGGCGCCGCAGCCGGTCCGGTGGCGGTGTGGCGCATGGGCGATATTCATTCGTATACACAAAAATGCGGTCCGGCGCCAGGACGGCTCCGGCTTCGTGTACAGGAATCCCTATAATGCGCAAAAGCAGACTGCCTATCTACTGCTTTTCAACTCAGTCTTATTTTGTTTTTTATCGAAAACGATATCGCCTCATCCCCTCCCTAAAACGATAGCCATGACAGAACAATTGTGGCGAAACGATGCAGCAATCGTGTTAATTATTCAACCAATATTATAATTGTATTGCGAGCCATCGCCACTGAATTCATATGCCATCACAACGTCATTGCCGTGACGTCATAACGATGATTCTGTCATTCTGTCATTTATGAAGTGGATATAAAAGCAAATTGAAATAACGACAGTGTTTGTAGATATTGTTTTTGCATTTTATAGTTGGTGCTATGTAACATAATTATGTAATAATTATACCAGCCTATTATTGACCAAGGTAACCGAAATAGTACGAAGAATTGCCTATTTAGCTTAAGTGGTAGTGGGCAGGCACATTGCTCGCAGAACAGGTGGCCGATGTGACCAAAGGGTTCTGGGGTGGCGACCGCGTACCGGAAGACGTAGCGTTGGAAGGTCTCCCACAACGTGGACCGATGACCTGGTGAAGGCCGCCGGAATCCGCTGGAGGAGAGAAGCACAGAACCGGTCGAAGTGGCGGTGATTAAGGGAGGCCTATGTCCAGCAGTAATAATAATAATAATAATAATAATATGGTGCCTCATTTCATTAAAAACGTCTGACGGGCCTCTGCGAGTTGGCTTTGGCCCCTCGTACGCCTTCTAAAGGTCCGGGACCCCAGGGTCCCGAGAAATGTCAAGAGACGTAAAAAATAATAATAATAATAATAATAATTTATTTTGCCAAGAAAAGGATTGTACAAAAAACAACTTAAAACTAGTAAGGTAAAATACAATACAAAATAGGAGCATCTGCAGCCGAACTAGGTAAAACCTGTATCTCGGCATGCAGCGCCAAACCTCTCAATATATTATTTGCATAAGGAATTAAGCTAACAAGTACAGCTTTATGTAGATTAAAAGAAAACAAGTAAAAATAAAATAAAGTAAACTAAGCTAAAAACTAAATGTGTTGGTGTGCATGTATAGAGAGGGGAAAGTAATTGTGTAGGGGTGGTGAGTGTTATGATGTGTGTACGTGTGGTGATGTGTAAAATGATGAGTGTAAGCAAATGTGTGTGTTTCAGTGATATGTAGATGAAGAGTAAATACCTTAAAAGTTGCACAAAGGAGTCAAAGGACCCTGTTTACTCTGGAACGATTAATAGTCGTTCTGTATCATCATAAGTTAAGGTCAATAAGTAGTTTTTTACCATGGCTTTGCAACGAACCCTATTAAGAGGGTAAACATCTATGACGGAGTTAATTTTATTATAGACATAGGGCCCCAAAAATACAAAAAATCTTCTAATAAAAGAAGTTTTAGGTTTATGTTCACGAGTACACACTAATTGTTTCTTACGCCTATGGTTAAGGTTGGGGTCATATGCTAAGCCTTGATGTTGCTTCAGAATTATAGTTAGTAGGTAGAGCTGTCTAACAGTAAGTACTTCGCAATATTTATATAGCAATGTAGTGGAAAATAGTCGAGGCTTATAAGTGCAAATCTTCAGAATCGTGCGTTGAGCGATCTCAATAGGTTTAATTACTGTTTTGGGAGCTCCTCCCCAGGATGAAATGCAATATGTTAATACTGACTGGCACAAGGCAAAGTAGATTTGTTTCAGTAACCTAGCATCAACTACGTGACGCAGCTTTTTAAACACATAAATAAGCTTTCTGACTCGCGCGCTGAGTAATTTTATATGGTCTTTGAAGCTGAGGTTGCCGTCGAAGAGGATCCCTAAGTATTTTATTGTATTGACACGTTCTATTGGCTTACCAGTGCAGTGTATATCTAGAGAACATTGGTGAGGGACAATGTTGTAATTGCTCCCTGCCGGCGTTGAATTACGAATACTGAAAGTCAGGTATTTCGTTTTATCAGTATTTAATGTTAAAAGATGAAGTCTGAGCCATTGGTTTACCATATTAAACCCATTTTGTGCAGCATTAAACGCCTCATCCCAGGTATTGGCAGAGAAAAGAAGAGCTGTGTCATCAGCGTATGATATGATGTCGCCTTTGGGAATGTTGATACTAGTCAGATCATTAATATAAATGAGAAAGAGGGTAGGCCCTAAAATGCTGCCCTGGGGAATGCCAAAAGACACCGGAAGATCAGCGCTCACGTGACTCCCCACTCGAACACACTGCGTCCGACCAGCCAGATAGCTCTCGAGAAGTCGGAGTTGAGTTCCTCTCACACCAAGCTTTTCTAGCTTGGTAATCAAGATGGGAATAGAAATGGTGTCGAACGCTTTTTTCAGGTCCAGGAAGATAGACAAGCACTTGCGCCCCCTGTCCAGGTTAGTACTAACAAATTCAGTCAAGCAATAAACAGCATCATCGGTAGATCTATTTGCTCTAAAGCCAAACTGATTATTTGCAAGCAAATTATTTTTTTCCAGATACTTTGTGAGTCTATTGTTAATTATCTTTTCCAGTATTTTTGAGATAGCGGGTAATATAGAGATCGGACGATAATTGGAGATATCATTTTTATCGCCTCCTTTAAAAATTGGACGGACTTCGGAGCTTTTCAATTGGGAAGGGAACAGACCTGTACGGAGGCATTGATTAAAGATGTAAGTAAGCGGCGGGACAAGGAAGTCAACATGTCTTTTCAAAAATTTATTTGATATATTATCGCGGCCTACCGTGCATTCCGTTTTTAGACCCATCATAAGGCGAGAGACTTCGTCTTCATTTGCATCCTCCAACACAAACGAGTTCAGTTGTGTATTAGTATTGAAAGCATCCGTCAGTAGCGGTGAGGTAGTAGTAGTATTGTGCAGATTCAAGCAGTTTTCAGCTAAGGTCTGGCCTACGTTTACAAAATACTGATTTATAGAGTCCAGTGATTTTTCGGGTGAGGAGCTTACTTCCAAAAGCTGATTAGAGTGACTAGGAACTTTATTCATGTTAGAGATTTCTTTAAGAACTTTCCAGAGCTTTTTTGGATCATTTTTTGTTTTATCGACCTCCGATTTCTCATATTGATGTCTAACTTTCTTTAAAATTTCAGTACAAAAATTCCGGTATCGTAAATATGTAACTCTCAGAGTGTCATTATTTGGTGAGGATTTTAGTTCATAGTGTAGCCTGTCTCTATTTCTCATGCATCTCAATAACCCAGGAGTTACCCATGGTTTAATAATCTTTTTACGCCTTGAAGTTTTGACAACAACAGTGTTTTGATTTATTGCGGCCTGTATTGAGCTGGTCAGGTAGTTGATAGAGAAATCGGGATTATTGGACTGGAATATCGGAGTTAGATCGATTGTAAGTATGTCTTGTGTTAAGGATTCCTCATTGGTTACACTGTACATAATGTTTGTAAATGTTCGTGGTAAATTAAGATCTAAACATACAAGCACAGGGTAATGATCTGTTAAAGTAGTTGTCGGAATCAAAGTATGGGAACGGTAAGAACTTCTTAATAATACATGGTCAAGGCATGTTCCACTCGCACTACGGGTAATTTCTGTATGGGCTGGTAATAATCCGTGAGACGCTGTAAGGGTCAAATATTTCTCTCCAGTTTGATCAATTTTCGAGTTGTTGATGGAAATATTAATGTCTCCTATTAACATCAAGTTGTTGGAACCTTCTACTTGTAAAAGAGTTTCGTGTAAAGAATCTAGAAAAGGATCAACGCAGCAGTGAACATCTTTCGGCTGAAATTATGGTGATTATGATAATTATTGTTCCACTGTTAGGTAAAGGCCTGTTTACATACATAGAAGACACGAGCATTGATCACCACGCTTGCTCAAGACGGGTTGGTGATTTCAGACTTATATTAAATATAAGTCCAGGTTTCCTCACGATTCCTTCACCGATATGAGTAATGTCCAAGATAAATGAAGTCTTGATTAAAATAATATTGTTCGATATAAGGTGGATGTAGGTGACCCACACTATAAAGATTTAGCCACGAGGGGCTTGTGGCTAAATAATAACTGCTTTAATCATTGCTGCTCTTTAGCCACATGCCACTTCAACCAGGAATAATAGTTAAATAATTCCAGATACCATATTGTGAATTAATAAAGCTACATCTACACTTAAGTACAAATAACGGTGTAGTAAACAAACAAGTCCAAATGACGAGAATCAATAAGCCGGCAGACGACATTATGCGAGATTTATTATCGTAGTGTGGGATTATTAGCCCGCCGGACGTATTCGCGTTAAACTATGTAGGGTTAGGAACGTTTAGACGTGAAATTTTAGGGAAATTAAGGCCTTGGTTAACTGTGTCCGGGCTGGTATCAGATAAGATATCATTATGCCCAGATATTTTTAAACTTTCCAAAAAAAAGGCTGACGATATTGTTTTTTACTAGTTGCTCAAAAATATGTATTGTTTTTTTTTTCACTAAAATCTAATCAGTTTTCTGGACCTGTAATGGTATTTGCTTCTGGTAACAACAGACTCATCCAAAACAAGGCAATTAGGCCTTAAAAAAAAAAAAAAAATCTTTTATTTCGGACCCATAACTAGTCCATTTGGTTAGTATACACAAGACTTAAAAACTAGTGTTAGTACTTACATCTACCAGAAAAACAAAACAAACTATTAATTAACATGCCACAGTGGCATGTAGGCGTATCCAATGTCCCAGTATGGGGCTGTCAAACCTATCAGTTATAGTTTTCAGGATGCTGTTGGGGCTTAAGAGAACTTATAAATAGCCGACCCCATTAACCCGTATTTCTTTCTTGGGGTAACAGCCCCCTCCAAAGAATTCCACTTTTCTCTATCTGACGCGGTGACTAGCCAGTCTCACCCTGCGTTCGCTATAACTTCGTCCTGCCATCGGGCGCACGGCAGGCCTCTGTTTCTGGTACCTCGTGGACCCTCCCCATTTAGTTGTCCTGATTGAGCAACGGTCATCAGAATACCTTGCAACGTGGCCTGCCCACCTCCATTTCTCATTTTACATGAATACACGCTTACAGATATTTATGGTAACATCGAAATTAGCTCAACACCCTGCCATGTCTATACAACCCCTTGTCTGCAGCATCCAATATACAAAAGTCGGCAAGAATGCGACAAAGTATTGGTGTATAAAAACCAAATGTTGGCGAGCTCTGCCGGCTCCTCCGACGTTTAATATACTCCTGAGTACAGGCTGGGACAAAAGTGTAGAGGAAAAATTGAAACTGCATTTAAATATAGTGTGGAAAGTAGGGGCTACTAAAATTACGGTAGGTTTTCAGCTTTATTGAAAATAAAAAAATGCATTTGTGGTGATAATCCTACTAATATTATAAATGTGAAAGTTTGTATGTTTGGATGTTTGTTACTCAATCACGCAAAAACGGCTAACTTAGATTAACATATAGGATACTTTTTATCCCGCTAGTATGTTCCCGTGGGATAATAAATTTCCGACCTCCACGTGGGCAAAGCCGCGGGCGAAAGCTAGTAATAATATAATATCAAAAGTGATATTGATGCTTTTTTATTTAAAAATATAATGACTGAAAATTGCGTGTTGTTAAATTTAGAAATACGATATTTACTTGTAGTAGTCTAAGATAATCTAGAAATAATCTGTAAAATCAATTTACTTATGTTTAAATTCAGAGTGCAGGTGCAATGTCAATTTTGTTACATTTTACAATAATTTTGGTATAAAAAAATGCAATGTAATAAATATTAAATATTAAATCTAATCGAAATGGCTCGCGTTAAGGATGTCTGGAAGGATTTGGGGGGCGCTTTTGCTCAGCAGTGGTACAGTGCAGGCTAATAAAACTAAAAAATAAACAAGTCTTCTCTCAAAACAATAAACGAAATCGATCTAAAATCAATTGCCATGCGTTAATGTCGCAAAAACTCGAAAATTGCGCGATCGATTGTGATGAAACTTTGGTAAGTTGTTATGAGCACACCGGAAGGGCCTACTAAAAAAAAAAATGGCTTTGCTTGCAACGCGTTAGCTAGTAATTTTATAAAAATTTGGCAACGACTTTTCTCCCCGGATGCCCGTAACATATGTCACTGGCTAGCCACGACACAATAAATAAATAGCGCAAATTCCGAAGTGACCAGTCCCTCCCTATAAAACCTGACTACCATCCCGGGGTAGATAAATATTGCACCCCTACCAAACATTTGTTACTACTACTTACAGTTGCGTGGTGCTACATTCTCCGAAGGGAATTTGATTGTGACCGAATTATAGTTGGCGAATTTGTATAAGATTTTTGTACGTATTATTGGGATTTCTATAAAGAATTTATCGTTTTTGTCATGTCAGGATTTATACCCGGTTAGTGGCAATAGGTTTGCCACCTATCACCTACATGGAAAAAAAATACAATAGAGAAAGAGTCGTATAAAATCGACACGTATTCGACTACCTCCTTGGTCTAGTTGTCGTAAATGCTACTGCTGAGCATGAGGTCCCGGGTTCGATTCCCGGGTCGCGCAAAGTGTTATTGGGTTTTCCATCTGGATTTTCTCTGTAGCGGCCCGGTTTCTGGATCTGCGCCCGATTGATGGCAATAGGCTCGCCTCCTATACCTACATGGGACTTAAAAACATAACTGGCGAAATGTGGGTGTACCTCTGCCTAACTCGGGAATTACGGGCGTGATGTTATGATTTATTCACATGTTTTATTTTTTATATTGGCACCTTGTAGTTTCTTATTATTCGTGTCAAATTCAAATTCAAAATATTTTATTTCACATAAACCTACAAGGGCACTTATAAAACGTCAGAAGCTAGGTGCACGGTTTCAATTGGTCGTTTCCTATGGAGAAGAGCCGGCAAGAAACTCCACGGTTACTCTTTTAAAAGTAAATGGTTTTTACAATGTTTCCAAATTACAGCGTTAAAAGGTATGAGAAGACAGTGTAGGCCCATCAGCAAGTACCAGGTACTTAGCAAAATATAAAATGGTCCACAGATCAGATCTACAGTTATGTCTACAACGTTCTCTCATTCACAAAGTTTATAAAAAAAAAATCTATATAAAAGATAAATGAAATAATAAAAATAAAAACCTATTTAAACCAAATGACAATGGTTGCCACTACAGCTGTAACAAATCAAATTTAATAAAAAATATAGAATATTGTAAGTATACAATGTCAAATGTACTTAGTGTGTCATGTACTTAGTTAACATTCATATTTAGTTCTTTGTCTGTGTGTTGTGCTATTTCTTCTTTTCTATCTATCATTTTTAATTCAATTTTCAATACCCATGTCATTGTAATTATTTGGCAGATTTGGTAGTTATTACTATTGAACCCAAATGTGTAGGGAGTTTATGATCAAATTCTTTCACAGGGAATCACCGAAGCCCAAATAATGCGAAAATTGGAGGCTGATTAGTGAAACTTATAATGTTATGTTGCTTGTGGAAAATCCTTTTTTACAGTCCGTTCAACCGATTTTGATTTCTATTGCGTTGGTGGCATGAAAAATGACAGCTGCAGTAAACAGTTGGTATTGTAACCACTTTTTTACTTTTAATGCCATCCTTATGCCTAGGGTATAGAAGTCAGAATCGGTTGAACGGACTGTAAAAAAGGTTTGTTTAAATGTCTAATCTTATTTCAAATGTAGTATAGGTATGTATACGTTGTTTATGAGACTAGAAGATATTTTTTTAAATGGGAGCAATAAAGTAAAACTTTATCGCCAGCAAAGCATTTACTATGCCTGACATAACTTTTCAAATAAAAACTGAAAGAAATAAATAAAAAGTATTTATTGAGACTCGCACAGGAAATCACACATAAAACTAAAAACACACTAAACATAAATAAAAAACAAAGTAACATTAATATTTAAAGAATGAAGTCCTGTACGAGGCCAAAAGGCTCTTATCTCAGCATGATGCCGCGACATTAAAAAAAAAACACAAATGTACCACAAAAATTCCATACCCCAGTTATCTATCACATCTGCCGATATTGCTGCGACTATAAACTGCATGGTTCCTCGGAACCAGTTCAGCAATAAATCCAGGGTAGAAGGTCATGTCAGCGACTTCCCGCCAATACTAGATAAGACAATATGAATGCAGCTTGTCGTGACATTCTTGTGATATTACTGGGTAAGGTGGGCGGAATAGGCTTTTTTAAAATTTTGTATTGTCTGGCTCTTTAGGTATTTTGTAGAAACACTTGGATGCAGATGATATTTTGTGGACGCTAATATTTATTTAATATTAGCTGTTGACTGCGGTATACTCGTGTCCTATAGAAAGTACTTAATTTAATGGGAAAAAATCTACCTGTACATTGAATTTTATTTTATGCATGATTGATTTGTAATATGACTAGCTGCGCCTCGCGGTTTTACTCGCATAAGTCTCGATCCCGTTGGAATATCGGGATAAAAAGTATCCCATGTCCTATTCCAAGTCATGGTCTATCCGTCTGCCAAATGTCATCCAAATCCGTCCAGCCGTTTTGGCGTGAAAGCGTAACAAACAAACTCACTTTTGAATTTATAATAGATAAGTAATTAGGAAGTTAGGACAGGACTGTCACGTTGATTTAGTAGTCACAAGCACGATTGTCGAGGTTCGATCTAGGCAAAATGTTATAGTCAAGAGTGCCCAATTTTTTGTTAATGACAAATGGCTCGCCCACTGTAACATGGAGTTGACATAACTGACAAAGAGAGCGCATGATAAATTTCCGTAAGAAATTCTTGTACACAGCACGTCTTTCTGTCAACAATATTTCCATATTAGTAAAGTTTCATGTTCCAACTACTCTTTGCACAATTTCCGTGACCTTTGGACTCGAAAAATGACTCAAACGACTCTTGAATTTACCAAACCTTTATTAAACTAATGAGGACACTTTATTTTGCGAAGTCTATCTCCATACAACACGACTCAACCCTTACCATGCCATCGTAAATCAATTTCTACGAGCGTCCGATTTGAATGCAGTCGATACGGCACGCTACCGTAACGGTCGCGTGCCAGTAGCGTGCCGGCCGCGTCGATTGCGACCCGATACAGAACCGATACGGTTTTGTTTTAAGTGCTAGTCGCGTACAGGTTAGGGGACTTTGAAATAATTGGTTTGATTAGTCATAGTCTGAATTAATTAAATTGAAAAGAGTATGCTTAGATGGTTTGGTCATGTTGAGAGGATGAATGGAACGCAACTAATAAAAACTTTTTTACAAAAAAAAAACAACAGACTGCCAAAAAGAACACTACAAAGCCTAAAATTCCTTTTTTTTTACTGGTTTTGTCGGTTGAAGTTTTAAGCTTCGTGCAGACTAGCGCGACGCGACAGCGCGACGCCACACCGGTTATTGTTATACCGTGAATTTTTCTTAGAAATTGTATTGTTCGAGTCGCGTCGCGCCGTCGCGTCGCGCTGGTCTGCACGAGCCTTTAAGTCGTTTTTTTTTTTTGAATTTTTTTTATTTTTCCCTTTTTACTTTTGGTACTTACCCCACACAAATTCGAATATCACCCACTACCTGCTATGTAAATAATAGTGACAGGTAGTTATTATAATATAATCCATATAGACTAAGTGGGAAAAATACGTATTATTGAAGCTCACTCAAAAAGTTCCCAAGCAAAGTTAATAAAATTTAAAAAATCAAAATCGCTCCACAATTGACGAAAATATCGATAAACGTACGACTATTTCTGTTTTGTGCTCGTGATTATGTTTAAATCTACAGTTTTTTATTTTTTTGTTCTACTCGAGTCAATTATCTTTTTTTTTTATGCACGTGTTTCTGTGAGAAAAGGTGACATCATTCGACAGTAAATTACAGACGCTCTATGGCGTTCACTGCAGTCCACAGTTCATAGGAAACCTAGGTTTAGAGGTTGGTGCAGGCGTTGTCCGAAGGCTAATCTAGGTATAATATGATAATTCTCACCTACTTAGACATTCGTATGAGGAAATGCGTATTTGCAAGTCAACATCGATAAGAGCACATAATTATGTGTTGACGGCAAGTGCTAATGTGTCAGGAAAACGGTTCTATTTAGTTATAAAAACAAATGGTGTTAAAAGCGTTTATACAGAAAGTTGGCAACCTCGCAAATAGCTGTCAAATATATATTTATATATTTCGCTGTTTTTATTAATTTGGCAATATTACTGTATGGAAATAATAGTTATGGCTACCTAGTGAACTAAAATATTGAATCTGAAATACAATAATGAATATCATAACACCGAATATTTAGTTTTAGATGTAAACAAATATTTGGAATATTTTCAAATGCCTTTTTTACACCTGAAACGGTTACAACATGGAATTCAGTGTTATAATTGCAATTATATTTGTGTTATTATTTTGTTTATTTTGTGAAAATCAGCGCTGTGTTGTGGGTGCCCCATAGCACAGCATCATGCTGAGTGGAAGCCTTCTTGTCACAGTCATGACGTGCAACTGCCGACCATTTCTGTTTTGTGCTCGTGATAATATTTAAATCTATTGTCTTTTATTTTTTTGTTCTACTCGAGTTAATTATCTTTTTTTATGCACGTGTTTCTGTGACAAATAAACTTATTTTTCTTTTTTTCTAACATTTGATGACGTGTGATATACCAACCCGCGTGGTGGACTTAAAGCGTCGTGCAGACTAGCGCGACGCGACACCGGTTATTGTTATACCGTGAAGTTTTCTTAGAAATTGTATTGTTCAAGTCGCGTCGCGCCGTCGCGTCGCGCTGTTCTGCACGAGCCTTAAAGTCCACTCCCTCTTACCCCGTGATCAAGCTGCACGCTGAAGCGTCACAGGACTTGTGACAGCGACTACGGAGAAAACAAATGAAGAAAACGGAGCATGCTGCGACTCACCGCGACGGGACTAGCTGCAGTGCTATTCTGTAACCATCTCACTGTGAAAACTTAGATGAAGTGAGCGTGGAGTGAGCTGTCATTCCACAGGGATTGACACTATTGACAGCTCACTTCACCCAAGTTTTCACGGTGAGATGTTTACAGAATAGCATGGCTGATCGACGGACAGAAACAAAAGACGCTCGAGCGAGTCGCGTTGCAAGTCGCATCGCTCGAGGTCGTGAACAGCAGGGTCTCCCAGCAATAGGAACATCATAATGTTAGAATGGCCTTAAAAGAACGTACGAGCATCCGGTCAGACTGATCTGGCGTAGGAGGTCTGTTCGGATTGACAAAATGTCACATAAAAACAGCTCCTTCAAAAACTGTAGCCCTGGTACCTCGGTCCGTACATACAGTACAGCCAGCAAGCAAAACGGAAGGCCATACCGTGACCTTATTAGACCAGCTCGAGTACAATCGATTCCAGTCCACGTACCACTTACCTAGACATAAATCTTTTGTCTAGATCAATATTTCATGTCAACTGCAATGACAGACAAGAATCTAAAATTAGTTCGTGTAATAAATTTTCAGTAAGTAACTGTTTTGCTATCGCATGCAAAATCTTTTTTATTTGGTAGTTGGTTTTTGCATTGTTTAGAAAGAAATAGATGGCATTGGAGATTTCTAGTCCCTCAACCTTTTTTTTTAATAACAGCTAAAATTGGGTCCAGGAACAAATATTGATTACTTCGCTTGTTTACTGCAAGAACATAAACTTCATATTTCCTCACGATGTTTTCCTTTACATCTTCACCTACAACAGAGCAAATAGTGCAGTGTGCAATGTCTACGCCAGTCTCTGCTTGGGTGTTTTAGACTGAGTCATTATCATTCCCAATTATCATTAAGTACAATAAAAGTTGTTACTAATTATAGTGAACCTCGACAACTACATAATTAATTTCGTATTTTATTTGAAAATCAACTTTTATTTTACCGTTATATTTTCTTTTACAAGAATCAATTCCTTCTACTAAAAATAACTATAAAATCCCAATATTTGAGACTTAATAATCCAAAATAATTACACCCCGCACTCCTACGCAAGTGATGCGTGATCACGGCGCGAAACTCAAGAGCACCTTTAAAACATGGGTCAGGTCGCCATCGCCGAGGGATTTACTACCTTACAGTTCGAGATATAAGGTTGGATTTTGATTAAAGGTACATAAAGTCCGCAAAATGAACATAGTCGCGAGTTTTTACGCGACGCTGTTATTCAGATCTAGCCAATACTTGAATACAGGATGTTGGAAAATGTGAAATGAAAAAATTAAACTGCTTTTCGTAGTTTCGTTCAATTATGAAGGTCATTAAAATCATTTAGATGCGACAAATGCTGGCATGACTGACTGGTTTTAAGGTTCTTTTCATACACAGCTTAGAATACGGAAATATTTATTTTATTCGATAAGGAGATTTAAATTTTAAGACAATCAGGCAGTATCAACTTTTCTTGTAAGGATTTCTTCAAGAGGATGGGTATTTTTATGTGCCCAGGCCAATAAAAACCTACTGATTGCGAACAACCATGGAATAAAAACAGCTGTTTCATGCAAAAAAGCCTAACCTAACCGAACAAAATGTATAAAACAAAAGTTAGTATATTCAGCTAATTTATAATAGTGTAAAAAATTATATAAATAATTAATTGTCTGCTTCATTGTCTAGTGGTCGCAAGCGCTACTGCTCAGCATGAGGTCCTGGGTTTGATTCCCAGGCCGGGCAAAGTGTTATTGGGTTTTTCTACCTGGAATGTCTCAATAGCAGTCCGGAGTCTGGATTTGTGCCCGGTTGATGGAAATAGGTTCGCCGCTTATTGCTTCGAACTAACATAACTGGCGAAATGCGGGTGTACTATGGATGCACCTCTGACTACCCCTTCGGGGAATGCAAGCGTGATGTTATGCTATAATATGGACTTTTTTTAAAACTGTTAAAAATATACAACAATTTTATATGACACCTTATTCTATGATCAGAAGGCCAATTCTCGTACTTAAAAAACGTTCACATTCAGGTCGCAATATGTCAAACTTGTCAAAAATGTTGGTAAATTGATTGTATTTTTGACAGATGAATGAGATGCGAATGCGAACGTTCTTAAAAATTACAGGAATTGCCCTCAGATTTGGATCATCTGTGTGCGTATTGTTCTACGTTATAATTAAAATTCCTCTAAGGAATCCTAGTGTCACCAACACCCTGTATCAACATCCGATAGATATCACCGTACCAAGTAGATAGTTCGCCTTTTCTTCGAGCCACTTGCACTAACGATGTCATTCGCGTTCCGCGCTGTCGAGTTATTGAGACTTTTTCAAGAGACAAACCACCCTGAAGCCCCCCCCCCGCTCCCCCTGCGCATCGCCTGAGGGTGGTTGTGTGAGGAGATAGTTGGATGGAAGTGACAATTGTGAAGAAGATCATTAGTACGAGAACTGTGATAAGGTTAGTCCAGGAAAAAACTTATGACCTTATCTTTTGTGTTATCAATCAGAATTGCTGTTCTATCTCTCTATTCAGTTTTTATAAGCACAGTTTATCGTTCAACATCAGTTTGGCCCATTATTAAAAAGAGACATAATTACCTTTTTGAAGCCGATGCATCCTATATTTTGGCGTCGCTTGTGTCGTCAAATAGTTTTGGTGTTCCCTCGATGTCACATATTTGTGCTGCCACTTGTATGCCTTCCACAAAAATGGTCACATATATTTGCCGTCATTTTAACGATAGATATTAATCTTTTTATTACGGATGCTTTTAACATGCAAGTCTTTCTACAAACATCTGTTGTCATGTTCTCACATGTATAATTTCAACATGAATGATGTAACCAATATTTTGTTATATTTTTTTTATTTAAATGTGTTTCCATGGAGTTTCTTGCTCGTTCTTCTCCATAGGTACCTATTAGGCTTTGGAATGGGCAACTAGCTTTATATTTGGACTGACTGACTTCTTGACAATTCAAAAGTGCCTGTAAATGGTTTAATTGATATAAATGGTTTGAGTTTGGATGAATCATGAAGTCAGATATTATTGCCGTGCTGTTCATCTTAACTATCTAAACTTAATATTATAAACAGATTACATTTTTTGTACTTTTGTATATTTTGTATTCTTGTTTGTAGTAGATAAAATAAAAAAATAATTAACCGATTTAAAATTAAAATTCTTTCACGTACAGAAAGCTGCATTATCAGCACCCTGCGAAAACTGCAATTATGTAACCCAAGTTATCAAAAATTTGCCTATAAATGTAATTATTTGACGTGCGCTGCGAAAACTATTGATGATACATAAAATAAATGTTCTGCATGATTATAGTACTCATTATTACCCACAAAAAAGTGTGGGAGGCTATTTATTAACTATTATTATAGTTTAGTCACAATAATTGTTTTTGATCAAATTAGTCAATCAAAACACGGTAGAATCGAAAGATGATGATATTCGTATCATGATATTAATCTTTATCCAACTAAATAGTTTCATAATCATGGTTGATTATCATCACGCTATGAGCCTAAGGAGCTGAGTAAAAGTAAAAAAACTTAGAAAATGCTAAGCGAAAACGGAGTACAGCGCAAGCGGGCGATGCGAAGGAACTAGAAGCTAGTTGAAATATAATTATGCTCGTGACTGTACTACATCATCGGCTGATACTTGATCATCATGACTACAAACAAATTAAACAAAACTTGGAACAATATTTCAACCACGTTCACCTCCCATCCAAAATCACGTTCTGTTTTATTCCATCGACTCTACATCTACATAAAACTTGAACGTGGATATCTGACGATAATTATGTCGGTTGAAAGATTGAATACACTTGAAGCTGCGCATTTTTCCATTCATCCTGCCCGGCCCCTTGGGGACGTAACGGATGATTGGTGATACGGCTTTAGAGGATTTTGGCCTTTTATTATTGAGTGAATGGAAAACATGAGGTTTAACTGTTGTATTACTTTAATTTGTAACATACAGTAAATTCAATTCAATTCAAATTCAAAAGTCATTTATTCAAACTAGGCTGAGAATCAGCACTGTTCGAACGTCAAAATTACATAAGACAGTCCCCCAAAACGCCCACCTTTCACACATATTAACAAACATCAATACATATTATAAAAAAGGCCTCCCTCGCCGCGTCCGTTTGTTTGAACGCGATAAACTCAAAAACTACCGAACGGATTTTCATACAGTTTTCACCAAGGGAAGGAGTGATTCATGAAGGTTTACGTGTATAATTCATTAAAGGTTTTGTGTAAATTGTCTGAAACATGACGATGATTTTTGAAGATGTCGGAAAACAATATGCCGACTGGGAGCTTTACTGGCGTGCTCAAACTCAAACTCATAAACCATTTACAGGCACTTTTGAATTGTCAAGGAACCGGTCAGTCAAAAATATGAAGCTAGTTGCCCATTCTAAAGCGTAGTAGGTACCTATGGAGAAGAACGGGCAAGAAACTCCACGGACACTCTTTTAAATAAAATAAATTGTTACATATTGTGCGCCGCGTAAACCAATAGAGTTATACTTGAAGAGAATGTATTAGGGAATTAATACATTGTTTACCTAGATTAACACATAGAGTACTTTTTGACCCGGTAATATGTTCCCGAGGGATATTTTTCGACATCCAAGCGGGCGAAACCAGTAAAAGATAAAACTACCTCGATATAATACATAAGGACTAGTAGCCTTGATGGTCTAGTGGTCCGAAGCATGGGGTCTTGGGTTCGATTCCCAGGTCGGGTAAAGTGTTATAAGGTTTTTCCATTAGGAAATTCTCAGTAGTATGGCATAGTCTGGATTTCTGCCAATAAACTCAAGTGTAAAACGTTTTATAGAAGTTCATTTGTGCTAAAAACGTTTGACCGATGCACTGTTAGTCGAAAGAACAATAATTGTTCGACGTAATTTTGTTCGATATAGGCTGATATTAATATTATAGTGAGACATAACAAAGTAAATAATAAATAGAACAGAGTAAAGAAAGAGTCTCACAAACAACTACAAATAATGATGATACTGGTAGGTACCCGTGTCTCGGCTTGTATCTCATTTGTTAGTAATGTGGCTCGCGATAATCACATATTTTTGCGCAGAGATCGGCTTCGATAATCTTTTACCTTGTACGGTTCGCAAAACGGGCATTTTTATCTTAAAACATCTATTTTTATTGTAAGATATTTTTGTACTATTGCTTCGTTAATCTAGCGGTCGCAAGCGCTACAGCTGAGCATGAGGTCCTGGGTTCGATTACCGGGTCGGGTAGTGTTGTTGGGTTTTTCTATCTGGAATTTCTCAGTAGCAGATTGAAGTCTGGGTTTGTGCCCGGTTGATGGCAATAGGCTCGCCCCCTATTAAATGGGACTTAAACATAACTGGTGTATTATATTTATAGTATACCTACGTTTCGCCAATTATTTACACCAGTGTACCAACCTAGGTACACCTCTGCCTAACCTTTTGGGAAATACAGGCTTGATGTTATTTTGTTATTTTTTATCAGTTATATTTTTCCAATTCTCATTTCTCAATAGCAGCCCGGAGTTTGAATTAGTGACCAGTTGTTGGCAATAGAATCGCCCTCTAATACATGGAACTCAAACATATCTGTCAAAATGTCCCTGCTACGCCAATGACCATTTTCTTTGAATTCAAATGATTTTTGTGCTTTTCCATTGAGAACATTAGTTAAAAAAAAATTGGTACATAATAAAAAAAATAAAAAAATGAGGGTCTCATGCCTAAATAACAGCCGCACGGGTCGATCGAAGAACTGGCTACGTTTGCTGCGGACAGTTCGTGAATTGGTGACCACCAATTTTACCAAGGGGTATCGTATTACCCGGTTACTGGGTTGTGGAGGTCAGATAGGTAGTCACTCCATGTAAAATACTGGTATTCAGCTGCATCCGGTTAGACTGGAAGCCGACCCCAACATAGTTAAGAAAAGGCAGATTGATATTTTTAATGGAAATCAATTTTTTTTTCGCAAGTGTTTTTGTTAACTGTTACTGTTTTGCTATCCCTACCTTGTCTGGGATATTGCTCTATTACATTTGAATAATTATTCTTCACCGTTGATGTGTCGCGTAGCTCTGAGGCTGTCACTATAAATATATTTAGGCTAGGGACAGTAAACTGTCTGAATTTCAGCATTTTTTTCAAATACACCTCCAAGTTGGGAGGGTTCAATAACTTTCCTTGGGGACTTATTTGTGAATATCACGAAGATTTTTTGATAAATCAATTACTTTTTTAACGTTCGTATAGATTAACTATAAATAATGGCATATTTTTAAAGGTATTTCAGTATCTACAAGCCGTAATTGAAATTACTGATACCTAAAAAAGGATAATTAGAAAAATCAGTAGTGGCCCAGTGGTATTCCGCTCCGACTTACGAGTTCGTGGTTTCGAACAAAATCAGGCGCTTTACTTTGTGTAAATTATTTCATCACGACTGCTCTCAAAACGGTGAAGGAAAACATCTTGAGGAGACCGGCATATCCTAGAACCGTACATTCGAAGACATGTGATATTTACCAACTCGCACTGGGCCCGCGTGTTGGTTTACGACCCACTCCTTTTCAGAGAGGAGGCCTGTGTCCCAGCAGTGGGAACATTATTATGCTGACTATGTAAACGCGAAAAAAATCTACTGCTTCATAACTATTACATTGTTCCGATTTATGTCAACCCAAATGTACTGAACAGCAGATTTGTTTTTAGACCCTACGTTGCATTTTTCCCTACAAGTACATAAAATTAAGTCAATTGCACTGTTACAAGCCAATACACAATCTCCTAATCCTTGTACACACAGACATGCATTTTATGAAAACGTCCTATTTCTAATTGAGGCTATAACGTCCCCCCGAGGGCGTCACGGGCGATTTCACTGGCGGGACCAATACACGCTATAGTTTAGTACAGCTATGTTTAGTGTCTCCTAGGCTTTAGCGACAATGTTTCTAGTGATTGGGGAATGCCTTCTGTGGTTGTAAATATGTTATAACAGTAAATAAAATGTACTAAGTTTATCTAAGAGGCACACAAATAATGTCCTAACACTACATATTGTTGTTAGGACATTATTTTCACTTTTATGTTTTGTTACAGCTGTAGTGGCAACCATTATCATTTGGTTTAAATAGGTTTTTATTTTTATTTGTCTTTTATATAGATTATTTTCTTTTAAATTTTGTGAATGAGAGAACGTTGTAGACATAACAGACTGTAGATCTGTGGACCATTTAATAATTTGCTAAGCACCTGGTACTTGTTGATGGGCCTACACTGTCCTCTCATACCTTTTAACACCGTAACTTGGAAACATTGTAAAAACCATTTACTTTTAAAAGAGTAACCGTGGAGTTTCTTGCCGGCTCTTCTCCATAGGAAACGACCAATTGGAACCGTGCACCTAGCTTCTGACGTTTCATAAGTGCCCTTGTAGGTTTATGTGAAATAAAAATATTTTGAATTTTGAGTCATTTGTATTTTGTGTTTCACGAATCGTGTTCAAATAAACATTATTCTTTCTTTTAATATTATTGTTTATTCTGGTATTTACTTCTACCATATCTATCCCTGCCACTTAGCCTTGCTGTGTTTTGATTTAATACAGATGAATTGACAGGCTAACGAGATATTTCTAGCAATGAATTGGCAAATCGCATACAGAGCGCACACCCAAAGGCAACCTCCACTTTTACAAAGTACTGACTTTCCATAGGCAAATAGTATGATTATTATTATTTTAACTATTACTACGTAGAATGCGCGCCACGAAAGAAGGCCCGCTTAAAATTGTGGAACTACATTATGTTTAGTGCAATGTGATGCAATGACATAGACACTAGCGCCACGTCAAATGGACTTCCGTGGTGGCGCGGGCTCTACCATAGAACGCTCATAACGGCCTGTTTGTTGATACTTTAAATACATAAAAGTAACTAGTAACTCATTTCGTAAACTATGCGAATCGGATAGCAGTCAACCATCTTACAAAAATTGTTCTACGGGAAAACAGAATCTTAGTAGCCAATAAACTCGAAAACGTACATAAATTATTAATTTTCGTTTTTTTTCTATTACTGTGTAGCTCTTGGCCTGCATCTCACCTGGTGGTAAGTGATGATGAAGCCGAAGGTGGAAGCGAGCTTCACCCGGAACCCTCAACCACAGAGGTAATGGCTATCTTACCTCTAATAGCCGCAACACAACAATGCTGTTTACATTGTTGTTGTGGCAACAGACTTAGATATGAAATTCTTCGCCATTATTCAATTACTTTATTCAGGAAATAACAGAACAAAACAATTCAACCAGGGTCGTGTAGCAATGTATAGAATCTAGCCCAATGATTGATCAGCCCCGATTACCGGCTGATTTCTAGTTAGCGTGTTAGGGGGCTATATGCAGGCGTGGGGGCAAGATCGATTGGCTGCCATCGATTTTTGGGCAATTATGTGCAATTACTGTGGGACTGCCACAGTGTGTTTTGCGTCTTCGTCTACAGAATAAAAGCGGCCTTTGTGGGTGCTGTTGAATGGTTGAGGGGCGAATGAAATAATTACTTAATGACCTTTCTTATGTCTAAAGAAAAACTAAACGGATAAAAAAACTTAAAATAACTTCTTTTTAAAGTGGTTTTTGCAACAGACAGTGTGACAGACCTACATTATTCGTAATACACATCAAAGACCTGATGTCACACAACATCCTGACGTCACTCAAATCCTGCACCGCGCACTTAGAGTTTACCGCGCGATGGACATATACAAGCTCCCGACTTCAACCTCTGGGCAATTGACCGCCAGACATGACACCCTTCTGGTCGGAGGATCCTCCCTTTTCTATGGTGGATGAGTGAACTTTACACCCTGTTCTTCATACCCCTAAACCAGTATTGGTTAAATTAATCGTGGACGTAAAAGTAGGTGAAAACCATAACAAGGTATCAGGCATTGTTTCGACTTAAATTGAAAAACTGGTCGCTAAAAAATGGCTAAAGAACCATAACAGAACACAAATAAATCTTGATTTAACACAAATTGACGTGTCCTGTGTGACAAAAAAAAGGAAATCAAAGCTGTCGAAAGCCCGGCTGTCGAAAAACCCGCGAAATATGGCAAAAGCCGGTTTTTCACTTAGCGGCCTTGTAATTGGAAGATGTATATCGGTACATTTTTCAGCCGATATGCTGTTGTCAAAATCGGGACAAATGATGCCTGTGGTGTGGACGAGAACACGGTATGTGGGCGTCAGGTTTTTTTTTTTTTGTGTAATCGTAATGGATTTATTAGGAGAGAAGGAAATATTCACTGCGTAAAGGACGCACATAACTATTATGCAAACTGCTTCGTTTATTCTTTAAATTTTTGAAGGATATCCAAATGATTACTAGTTTACGAAATTTTTCTTATAAGCAGACTCCATTACCACAATTATTATCGGCTAAATTAGTGGCTAACAAAAGTATTATTTTTCATGTACTAATATTACTGGCAGACAGAAAGAAAAAGAACTATTTTTGCACTATGTATTACTTATCTATGTTAATAGTTAATGCACAAAAATGTACTTGAATATTAAGGCTCGTTCAGACCAGCGCGACGCGACTCGAACAATACTATTTCTAAGAAAACTTGAAGGTATAACAATAACCGGTGTCGCGTCGCGCTAGACTGTACAAAGCTTTATGCATCTTGTTTTTAATTTATGTTGCAAAAGGAATATTGAAAACCAAATTTTATGAATGAGTAATAAATAATAAAAAAACTGACGTATTTTGCATTATTCTCAACTAACAAAACATATCCCAGGTTCCGCGTCTGAACAGTGGCGTCCATTAGTATCGAGGATCGGAAAGTGCGTGTGATAGGTAAAAATGTTGGCTCTCACTAATGCTTCATCGGGCATCCGTGTACGTACACTGTAGGGGACTTTGGGGTACTTTGTTGTAGTTAGAGAAAATTGTTATTTTGTCTAAAAATCACGCAAGTATTCTTCGAGGACGTAGATAGAGGGGTTAAGTGCATCCACATTAAGCAACTTACGTTTAGCTCGCATGTTGTAAGCGCTAGTAACTGCGTACAAATCCAGACTCTGCTGGGGAGTTTGTTGCGCCACTTCTTCTTCCCAGCTAAAGCACTAGGAAGTGGTGAAGGGTGGGCGTTTTGGGGGACTGTCTTATGTAATTTTGACGTTCGAAAAGTGCTGATTCTCAGCCTAGTTTGAATAAATGACTTTTGAATTTTGAACTGCCTCGTTGGTCATGTAGTCGCAAGAGCTACTGCTTAGCATGAGGTCCTGCGTTCGATTCCCGGGTCGAGCAAAGTGTTATTGGGTTTTTTCATCTGGAATTTGTCAGTAGTAGCCCGGAGTCTGGATTTGTGCTTGGCAATAGGCTCTCTCCCTATTACATGGGACTAAAATCAACTAGTGAAATATGGGTCTACACCTCTGCCTAACCCTTTCGGAATTACGAGCGTGATGTTATGTTATGTTAAATCCAGATTCCGGGCTGAGGAATGTGACTGAGAAATTCCTACGCATCCAACTCAACAACTCTGTCCGACTCGGCAATCGAAACCAAGACCCCTTGTTCGGTAGTCGCGCAAAAATGCAATCCTTTTCCGATAAAAATATAAAAGTTATTCCCTAGAATATTTTAAATGTTATATGTCGGATGGATCGGGCAAACATATTAGATTGCCAACTGTTCCAAAACAAAAAATCCGCAAAAATCCACCACCTACGTACAAACATCCATAAATCCAGATTAGTCAAGTGTTTGGGCGTACTCCGGACACAAGGTTGTCGTTCCCTGATTTATCCGCCACATCAATTCTTATGAAGATACCGCGAGTGTTCTGGCTTCGATTTTAGAGGGGACAGCTTGATTTACTACTGGTGGGAATGTTGCCTTATTTTTTGTTATTGATTTTTGAAGAGGAGGGTATGGTTTTGATAGTTCAATTAGTTCAACCGGGTTTCAGGCTGGCTAAAGTGGACTCATCTTTCATGGGGTACTGTTTAAAGTGTTACAATAAAATACCTCCCCACATACTTCAACTGAATGAAACGAAATTTAAATCTTATATTAAACGCACACTATGCAGCCAAGCATATTATAAATTGGCAGATTATATTGCTGATAAAAATGCTTGGCCCAATGCTGGTCCTGCTCCACAAGGGCGCATAAACTAATTGATTAGCATTTGAAAGTACAGTTGGAGCTGCTGAAGATTTTAAAAACTATCTTTGCATTGTATAAATTCAATCTCTTAACATTGTATAATTGCATAGAACATGTGTGAGTACTATGTACCGACTATAAAGCTACCATTTAGGTGCAGGGTATGTCTTTCATTGACTTGAATGTGTCCTGGCGGCTGAGAGTATGTCATGCTCACTCTAATGTCTCGCTGACGGTGGCGCGTGTGTTGGATCATTTAGCTCCCTTCAAAATGGTTGAGCTGAATGGTGCTAATCCATGCGTCATGTTCGTGAACGGGCGCCGTCAGTAGGGACTGGTCATCTCTTAGCTACCACGGCTTATTTTAATTGTTTATTTTTTTTCTTTCTGTTACGGACGCTTTTCACGTTTTGCATCGTTCTCACATGTATAACTTCAACATGAATGATGTAACCAATAATTTTGTAACCATATTATGATTTAAAAGAGTGTCCGTGGAGTTTCTTGCCCGTTCTTCTCCATAGGTACCTACTACGCTTTGGAATGGGCATCTAGCTTCATCTTTCTGACTGACCGACCCCCTTGACAATTCAAAAGTGCCTGTAATTGGTTTATTTGAAATAAATGCTTTGAGTTGAGTTTGAGTTTGATATTTATTTTTCGAATGGACACATTATTCAGGCGTCAAATATGAAAATTTAAATACTTGCTGAATATTTTTTACGATTACACCGAATGGCTAAGTAATTATATTCTCAATACAACTTTGTAAGCAATAATGCGATGTTTTGGTATTTTCTCACTCACATAGCTACCTGGGTTTTAATCAAAGGTGTTACTTGTAATTTATAGAAAAGTAATGTTTAGGGTTTTTTTCCTGAAATCCAGTATTTTTTATTTTTAGTCTGGCAATTAATTAATGATAATTAACACAACATGTTGTCAAACTTTTTAAAAGAGTAACTGTGGAGTTTCTTGCCCATTCTTCTCCATACGAAAACACCGTTTAGATCCTGCGTAAGTAGAATCAATTCTATTTTCCGATACATTTTTACGACGAAAAAGTCAATATCAAAATCGTCGTCAAAACCACGAAAGAAAGAATGACAAAAACAGCGCGCGATTATTATTTGCGTTTTGTATTGTATGATACGAATATCATTAGTGTCCTTTGCCGATGAAGCCTATAAGTTATTTCCTAGGCCCTTTACCCAATTTCTTTTCCAGTAGACCATAGAATTTTCGAATTTCACCAAAAGTCAACGTTTAAACTAGAAATGCCGCGAATACTCGTTTTTTTTTTGTTATTCGTCGAATACCGAATAATAGTGTATATTATTCGACATTCGGCGAATAGTTGTCTAAATAAAAATAAAATTTTAATGAACAGAAAAAATATAAACTAAAATAATTAAACTTTTATTACTCTTTAAAAACGAAACACAGTACCTATATCATTAATATAAAAAGTTTGTCAAAAATCAGTCACGTTGAAGTTAATTAAGTTTATAGGCTTTTTAATTAATAATTTAATATTTAAAGTCCAAAAGGGGCACATTGTGGTGCAGAAAAACTAGTTTCTCTGCACGATTGGGATCAAGTCAGTTGCGCTTTTTTCATAAATCATACCTGCCTCAGAAAATAAATAAACTATATTATTATTTAATTAATAAAAGTTGCAAAATTATATACAAACTTAACTAAAACTATTTACAAACTAAAATATAGCATCGAAAAATTCATCCGCGTCGCTGTCGACTGGTAATGTACCCAAGAGACTGGCCGCTAATTTAATAATTAATTAGTTATAAGTTGTTTGTACCCACTTGTAAATAAATAAACAAAGAAAAGTAATTATTATTTGAGAATAATAAACTTTTTTGCTGTAATAATGGCGAGTATTCGACTATTCGCCATAGGGAATGGCGATTAATCGGTATTCGACTATTCGCTATAACAACTATTCGCGGCATCTCTAGTTTAAACCGTTATACCGACCTTCCGTATTACAGTAAACTAAAATGTACCAAATTAAATGTTTTATTAACCTCTATAATAATATCAGTAACAGTAGCGTGTCACCAACACGTTATCGACCAAAACGATCTGTTTGTGTACAAATTAAAAATTCTTAATAGCTAACTTGGGAACGCACAACTAGCTAGTTGTCTGGGGACCTCGTGGCGATAAACAGGGACATAGTGATAATGGAACAGGTTCTTTTCTTGTGTTAGGTACCATCAAAGAAGTTCATAACTTCCCACCGTAAGTACGATTCTTGCTTGCAGCGCTCGACAGCTATAGAACCGGGCCGGTAACAGAAGGGGTCAACTTGTTCACGGGATTTTGTTTTGAAACTGGTTAGATATGAACTTCTTTGATGGTACATCAATGAGACTGTAAATTGCAAAAGATATAAATGAAATGAATTGATGATGATGATTTTTGTAAGTACATCTTTTGTGATACTTTTACATGTCAATACATTAAAACCAAATGACGCCGACTAGAGAGGTTTGAAACGAGAAAGGGGAAGCCTCCCCTTTCTCGTTTCAAACCTCTCTAGCAGCAGTGAACCCATCATACAAAAAAAAATGCAGATTTCCTAGTTTCTGTAGAGTCGGGTTCTATTCCCTGCTCGGGCAGTGGTATTGGGTTTTTCCTTCAGGAATTTCTCAGTAGCTGTTCTGTACTTATGCAAATAAATGTATTTTCTTTCTTTCTGTTTGTACTGGGTTTCTAAATATAAACTTCGCCATCTTTTACACGTGACTGAATTATAATTAGTGGAGTATAATGAACGCCTGTACCTTGCCCTTTAGAGAAACATAAAAAGAATAATTATGAATTTATTTTATACGTACGTAGATACTGTTATGTTATCGCGAGTCAATTAAAACGCCTCAAATTCAAACTACGCTCAACACTACCGTTGAACTACACTCAAATCACTTCCATCACATCTCTTTGTGCGTCATTATAACGTTTTGAATATTTACTCGTACCTACTAAACCCGAGGTCTGTATTGACATAAAGGAAAATAGTAACTCCCTCTAATATTGATATAGTTTGTTTATTTTGCCCAATTTTTGAAATAACCTGCGTGAGTTGACGCTATTTGAATTTATTTGAACGTTTCACCGTTTTAGTTTTGATAATACCTCTGTTACCTGCAATGTATTATAGGATTTTTCTGTCAGGAATTTTTCAGTAGCACCCAGGAGTTTACATATGTGCCCGATTAATGTTCATAGGCTCACCCGCTACTAACTACATGGGACTTAAACATGACTGACAAAATTAATTTTTACAAAAAAAAAAAAAATCCTTCTTCCAAACAAAACACGCACACTTATGTGTCTAATCGGTATCTTTTGTTTTGAATTTTCGTTTTTTGCCACCGACTTCTGAAATTAAAGTAATTTTTCACTTTGTAGTGTTTTTTTTGGAGTTGTTTTTTTTGTGTCTTTATTTTTCACGTTTTAGTTGTGGTACCTATCCCACACAAATTCGAATACCACTACCTGCTATGTAAATAACAGTGTCAGGAACTTATTATAATGTCATCCACATAGATTGACTGGGAACAATAAGTATTATTAAAGCTAACTCAAAAACCACCCAAGCAAAGTTAACAAAATTTATATGTGACCGCGCAAGCTTCCTCTACCAAATGGAAAATATTTTTCAACATCTGTCCACAATTTTCGAAAATATCGATGGACATAGGTACATAAAAAGGAAGGGTTCCGTAGTTGGGATAAATTTATTCCAAGGAAAAACTTAACATTTTAGTTGAAAAACATGTTCTCCATACATTCAAACTGCAAATGTAAGTTTGTACGCACAATATTGGGAGATTTACCATGTTATTTTAAGACCATAGACTTTTATAGGTTTTTACAAGAAAACCTATCTATAAGTATAGCACTATTTTCTGGATATTTTTCAGAATTGTAGGCTCCGTAGTTTCGGGGATAAGGATGGTAAATTTTCATCAATATCTTTAAAAGTATTTATATTAAAATTATAAAAAAAAAATTGAGATCCAGTCAAGTCCTTTCATTTGATATGTCACACAGTACAGTTTGCTAAACTTTAATTTTTTATTTTTCAATATGCCCCCGAAAAGTGACCCCCATATTCAAAATTCATTTATTTTCGCTAAGTACACGACCGTGTATAGGGACACAGAAATTGATATGTGTACCAAATTTCAACTTAATCGGTACAATAGATTCGGAGTAAATTGGCTGTGACAGACGTATAGACAGACAAACATACGCTACGAACATAGAACCTACTCCTTTTTGGAATTCGGTTAATTAATGTCGTTGTACTTACACCTCTGCCGTGGCTAAAAAGTGCAGCCACGGTGTATTACACCCATTTCACATTGGCTTATCGAAAATAACAATAAACGCTATGTCGCAAATGACGTAGCACCACAGACCACCAATAGTTAAAATAACAAAACAAGTAATTTTCCTAATTCAAAGGGTGAGGCTCAATCATTATCAGACTTAACCCTTTACTATGAAGCCATTATGTATTGGTAGTTAACCTAATGGGTTAACTTAAACCGTAGGTATCACGCGATCGAACCTTTTAAATGATGTTTAGTTATTTTGATTTTGATGATTAAGGGGTTAATGGGACTGGTACCAGTAACTATTGGTTTGGAAGTTTTGTTTGTTTATCGAATGGGCGAAGTTGATAATTGTTTTTTTTTTTGTGTATTTTATCTGCTCTAATTACTGCATTCGTTTGCGGTTGCATTCGGCTGCCAGAGTTTTTCAACTGAATAATAACAACTAGAAACTTATTTTTTTCACTTTTGTTACATTGTTTTAATCAGTATGAACTTAAAAGTAACATTCCGTAGCCGACCGCAGGCGGCAACTGCAGGCGACGTATCGCGGCGTCAAGTCACGGCGACACGTCGAGGCGTCATGTCGCTGCAGTCACGATTCTGAACTCGACCGCAGGCGTCAGCTGTCCGTATTCCAGTCGGTAGATAGAAGATAGAAAAACGTGTTATCGCTCGAGCGTTGGTGGCACTACTGGTCTGCGGTTGGACTACACGTGTCGTCTGTCGCTCGCTCGTAGCTGCCATCAACGTATCGCTAGCTACGGAAGGTATTTCATAGAAATTCATAGAAGCCAGTCGTGTCGCGGTGACACGTCGCCTGCAGTCGCCTCCTGCGGTCGAGTACGGAATGGTATGCTCACGGTTTGTTCAAAAAATCTCCAAACGGCTCGTTGACACTTCCCGTAACACGAGGGATGGCTTTTACTTTGGTTAGAGGCTAAGCATTGCCATACAACGTGGCAACGCCGCCAGTCTCTTGGGTACATTACCAGTCGACAGCAATGCGGAGGAATTTTTCTACATTATTTTTTAGTTTATTAATAGTTTTAGTTAGGTTAGGATATTTAGTTAAGCTATAGTTAGTATATTGTATTCTTTCTTTTTGTGTGGTGTCAGAGTTTTTATGCCGCCCATGGGCCTCTGACTTGGCTTCACATGCCGTCGAGAAATATTTTTCAGGCATGCCGGTTTCCTCACGATGTTTTCCTTCATCATTTTTGAAGCAAGTGATAATTATACAATACGCACAAGAATCCGAAAAGTCAGAGGTGCGTGGCTTGGGTTCGAACTTGAGACCTATGATTTGGCAATTCAATGGTCACACCACTAGGCTATCACTGCTGTTGTATTAAAGTGAGTGAGCACTATGTATCTATCACATAATAAATGTATCTGTCGTTGCTTAAAGCTTCGTGCAGACCAGCGCGACGCGACACCGGTTATTGTTATACCGTCAAGTTTTCTTAGAAATTGTATTGTTCGAGTCGCGTCGCGGCGTCGCGTCGCACTGGTCTGCACGAAGCTTCATTTTTAATTCTTTTTACCTATTGTGGTATAGTAATTTTATTCTAAGTGCATCGTCTTCACATATAATTATATAACTAAAATGTATTGTAAAACATTTTAAAAGAGTAACGGTGGAGTTTCTTGCATCTTCTCCATACGAAAACTTCCTTTTGGAAGGGGTGACTAGAATCAATTTTTTTTTTGTAAATTTTGACGTTCAAAAGTGCCTTACAAGGACCTATTTGAAAAAAATGATTTGACTTTGAAAGATTTGTCTCAATATTTTTATACAGGGTGGCAGGACATCGACGCGAAAACTGATACCATGGATCCAGTACATGATTCTGAAATTTTTCGTAAGTTATTGAAATAAAAATCTGCTGTTCCATACATTTTGACCGCGTAGGTATTGCACGTTTCTATGAAACAGGAGATTTTTTATAAATAACAGACGATTTTTTTTTTCTTTTTCAGTGTCTTGTACTGGATCCTTGGTATTAGTTTTCGCGTCGATGTCCGTGCCATCCTGTATATTTAAGAAAAATACAAAGTTTCCTGTGATTTAAGTTTTTACTCAAGGGTTTTAAAAATTAATATTGGCAGAGAAAAAATACGTTTCGTAAGATGGCCCTACTTATGAAAGTAGGGCCATCATATCAATTTGATACACTATATTTCCCAAACATGCCCTGTATAATTTTGCGACCAAAACCGACAGCTATTACAGTAAATCCCTATCATAATCACCACATCCCATCCCATCCCCACTTCAAATTATAATTTTTCAATGACCATATGAAAGCCTAAACAAACAAATAAATAATGTAATTAAGTAAAATTAGCGGCTCATGTAATAATATCGTAGGGCTCCAAACAATATGGGGATAAATATTTATTAAAGGGCCTGAAACTGTCCACTATTGGGTCAAAACATGGATAGGGAAGGTAGTAGGATGTGGATACGGCGTTTTGGCATGTTAGTCATAATTATATGATAATCATTTTTTTATTTGTCTAACATAGGTAGTGAATACAGTTCTTAAAGTTATAGGACGCAATGTTATTCCAAGGGGCGTACAAATATGGTTGCATGAGAAATAAGAACAATAAAATAATTTCTACGGCCAATGCATAAATAAATAATAATAAATTACAATTAGTCACAATATTCAATAAAACACTGTTTCTCCAGTCAAATAAATAAATAAGTCTACATTAATTTATCATTCAGAAATTCATCAGTCCTATGATAGACGCTACAAAGTATTATAAAAAATATTTTAACATAACGTAAGTGTATTTGTTGTATTGGCGTAGTAGTTACACAGATGTTCAAAACCTGATCATAGAATAAAGTGTCATAAAGTTTATCACAAATTGTTGTATGTCTTTGTTTTTTTTTTTTCACGCCTTGATTCCCCGATGAGTTAGGCAGAGGTGTACCTACAGTACACCCACATTTCGCCAGTTATGTTTAAATCCCATAACAGGGGGCGAGCCTATTGCCATCAACTGGGCACAAATCCAGATTCTAGGCTGCTACTGAGAAATTCCTAATGAAAAAGACAATAACACTTTGTCCGACCTGAGCATTGAACCAAGAACCTCACGCTCAGCAGTAGCGCTTGCGACCACCAGACAAACGAGGCAGTCCTGCAATTTAATTGATCAATCAATGAATTGTTCCGGCTGACATTGACTGTCAGATTAATCGATAGGTCTAGATTTTTTTTAATGCCAGACGATATCATTTTTATAACATAATATAACACGTCGCTTGTATTCCCCTAAGAGCTAGTTGACAACAGCAGACAGCAGTTTGTTCAGTTGTAGTTGTTGTTGTTGTTGTTTGTTGTTAGTTTACAACATTACTAATATTTTTAATAAAAACATGTATAAACTCATAGTTTGACTTATTAAATGCCAAGCGTTCTTCCTCCACTCTCCTACTTTTATCTATGCTGTCAGATTAATCGATAGGTCTAGATTTTTTTAAATGCCAGACGATATCATTTTTATAACATAATATAACACGTCGCTTGTATTCCCCTAAGAGCTAGTTGACAACAGCAGACAGCAGTTTGTTCAGTTGTAGTTGTTGTTGTTTGTTGTTAGTTTACAACATTACTAATATTTTTAATAAATACATGTATAAACTCATAGTTTGACTTATTAAATGCCAAGCGTTCTTCCTCCTCTCTCCTACTTTTATCTATGCTGTGCCCGACAGGGTCCATAATTGAGACTCATGTAACTGTTTTTCCCACCAACTGTATACATTATGGTACGCAATAAAGAATTGAGAATTGAATTGAATTGAGCTGGGCTTAGTACACCCACATTTTTCGCCAGTTATGATTAAGTCCCATGTAATAGGGGGCGAGCCATTGCCACATCCAACCCTTTCCTCGCTCCATGCGCCTTGTTGGTCAAGCTGCGTTAACGTATGTAGCCCTCGGGGCATCCCTTCGTTGCCACCAACTGTCATAGCATGTTTTATTATTTATCCTACACTACGTACTACGCAGCCTGTTTGCGTAGTTCGGTTCCTGGGAATAGCGGTCACAACTTCATTTGTGAGGTAATTTAAGTATTTCAGTTGAAGGTTAATGGTTGAATAGATAAAGGAATAACTGAATAGTTTACGAGCGTTTATTCTGAAAGTGGGCAACGTCACAAATAGATATCAAATATTTAGAATGAAAGAAAGAAAATAAATTTATTTGACTCAGGCGCACAATATTCACAGAAAAACAGAAAAAATAAAGATAACTTAAAATAATATTGTGTGCCCCACGCAATGTTTATGTGTGTGTGTGTAATGTGTATGTGTAGCAAATAAAATTAAACTCGATTAGATATCTGCTTACAAATTATTATAAATAATAATACAGCGCTTTATAAGGAATAAAATAAAATGGTATGGTTGCACAAGAAACAATGGACGGTCGTCAATAAGTAACAGATATAATCATGGATTCATAGCAATGAAACATTTAAATTAATCATGTCTAGCTTTTGTTTCCGTTTCTTCCGTTTTCGCTGTTTTGATTAATTTAGCAATATCACTGTATGGAAATAAGAAATGTGGCTAATTGGCGAACTAGAATATTAATAATGAAGTACAATTATAACATTGAATTTTATGTTGTAACCGTTTAAAGCTTTGTGCAGACTAGCGCGACGCGACAGCGCGACACGACACCGGTTATTGTTATACCGTCAAGTTTTCTTAGAAATTGTATTGTTCGAGTCGCGTCGCGCCGTCGCGTCGCGCTGGTCTGTACGAGCCTTTAGGTGAAAAAAGGAATTTGGAAGGTTTCCAAATACTTTACTTTTTTTTACATCTAAAACTAATAACTAATACGGTGTTACGATATTAATTATTGCGTTACATAATCAATATTTTAGTTCACTAGTTAACCACATTTCATATTTCCATACAGTAATACTGCCAAATTAATAAAAACAGGTAAATATTTGACAATCTTAACGCAACGAGCATTTTTATTTTTTTGTCGTAAAGTTTTAATTGTGCCAAAAATACACAACTGATACGATTTTTGACATCAGGTACAAGCCGATAAAATGCCAATAAAACAATGTTGCTAATTAATAACAATCACTGAAAGCAAAATGTCTTGGCACCTTCAGAATCCGACTGCGGCAGTTTCTTATCGCCTCGCAAAAAAAACTGGGTATGACTGTTTCGAATACGTCCATAATATAACTAGCCGGCTGTCGTGTTCTTCTCGATTCATTCTGCTTTTTTGGTGCAACTCAAGATCACAAACCTGTGAACAAAGGGAATATTATTAATTTACTCATTTGTGGATCCATTGTTAGATGATAGTTTACATAAGCTTATTTACCTACATTTATTTATTGAAGCCACTTCTTAATCCAGACTAATCGATTATTTTATTCAGACCTACGCCACTATAATTTTTATCATTACTCATTTATACATTATACATTTATTTATTTAAATAATCAAGTACCTATCAAATACACAATCACTATCGAACAAGAACGTTTTCAAATGCTAAACTTTACTGTTATCATTAAAAAATCCTATCATTATTTAAATTGCGGGTATACTTACGTAATTTCATTCTGCACATTTCACTTTTCACAACACCAATAATTCGCTTATTTATCATTACATCAGCTCGACGTCCGTATGTCACTGCAGGGATCCAGCAGAATATCAGCGTCAGGTATATTTGCCTGATACATGCTGAGTTGGACTCCCATTTGGTGCAACCTTGAGACGCACACCGCCCTTTGTATGTTTCACAATTTTAAAGTGTGTTAGCCAATAGTCATCACAATGTCTTTATTTTCTTCTTTATTTTATTTTTTTGTATATTGGCACCTTATATTCATGTATTTAGTTATTATTTAATCGTGTTTTTGTATTTTATGCTGTCTTTTGTGTGCACCAAATAAACGATTTATCTATCTATCTATCTATCTATCAATTAATAGAGGGGGTCGTGGCTAAATAATAACAGCCGCACTGGTTGATCGAAGGTTAAGCTACGCTTGCCGCGGTCGGTTCGTAGATGTGTGACCATTACATATCGAGACTCCTCCGTGCCTCGGAAAGCACGTTAAGCCGTTGGTCTCGGCTATCATTCGTGGATTGACAGTCGTTACGGGTAGTCAGAAGCCTAAGAGCCCTAAGTCCGTCCATTGTATGTTTTGTAGTGTTACATTTATTATTTTTTATTATTTTCTGGTGTACAATAAAGTGTGTACATATAAATATAAATATATAATATAAGAGTGACAACCAGTCTTACCAAGAGGTATCGTGTTAAGCTTCGTGCAGACGAGGTTGTAGAGGTCAGATAGGCAGTCGCTCCATGTAACAAACTGGTAGGTATTCAGCTGCATCCAGTGAGACTGGAAGCTGACCCTAACATATTTGGGAAAAGGCTAGCCAGATTGAGTTTTTTACAAAAATTATTGAATGACTGATGCAATTAATACAAAGTGAATTCAGTTTCTGTCTCAAATACACCATTAGTAAAAATAAGAATGCAATATCACCAACAATTTTGATTAGTCATCAACCATACCCCACTAGAACAAACGGTATCAATGCCCAACCCTCCAATGCTCCCGCAATTAAATCAAAAATACACACGCCGAGCGATCGTTTATTAAAATTGACAGCCGTGCCACACCTGTGCCGCAGCCGAAGGGTTAAACTACAAATTGATTCGTTGGTACACACGTCGTTATTAAAACATAATAGGGTTAAATGTAGGCTTTGTGTTGCTGAGCTTTATAGGGTTGATTACAAGTTTTATCGGAAATTCGGAATGGGATGGAAAATATCTGTAAATCCTACTTTTTATGGAAATTATGTGATATTAAATTATGTGTAAAATAGGGTTTAAATGGACACTGTTTCCCAACTAAGTTGGAGTTGGCTTCCAGTCTAAATTCAAAATTCAAAAGTCATTTATTCAAATTAGGCTGAGAAGCAGCACTTTTCGAACGTCAAAATTACATAAGACAGTCCCCCAAACCGCCCACCCTTCACCACTTCCTAGTGCGTTAGCTGGGAAGAAGAAGTGGCGCAACAAACTCTAATCGGATTCAGCTGGATACCAGTATTTTACATGGAGCAAGTGCCTATTTAATCATTACCTAGTTACTGGGTAGCACGATACCCCAAGACAAGGCAAGACTGGTTGTCAGACTTTTGGGCTTCTGATTACCGTAACGACTATCAAAGATCTACGAATGACAGCCGGGATGAACTGCTTAACGTGCTTTCTGAGACAATGAGGAGTCTCGGAGAACTTCATAATGTAAAACCCTAAAACAGTACGTACCTACTTAAGATACAATAATACAAATTCTATCCCGATGACTACCACCCCCCATTGGGCAAGCGATCAACCAAAACCATAAGTTTAACAGAGATCCCGATACAAAGTTCTCTGCTCTTATTGTATTACAAAATATTATACCACTTATAACGAAAAACAATAACAAAGTTTACTCTATAAATAATGGACGAGAGATTGGCGAGGGTTAAGAGAAGGGGTACTATTGTAACTCGAAAGGTGTTGAGATTCTTAGTGAGTTTGTCCTTGAGCGAAAAGTGAGCGAGTTACACAAGTTTGCACATTAATTTTTGACAATAACTAAAACATTATCCTTCTTATGGGTTCTACCATAGTGTTAAACAATTTTCAATTCGGAAATTGTTGTCTTTGATTTTTGGCACCGAACCGAGTTCTTCTGTCAGTGAGCTGTCAATAGTGTTAATCCCTAGCATCAGCCAGTCGATTCTGTGACAGTGACAGCTCACTTCACGCTCACTTCACTTAAGTTTCAGGGTGATATTTTTACAGAATCGACCGGTTGATATTAAAAATGATTTGTTCACTTCGTAGTCGCTTTTGAATAGGTTTAAAAAAATAATATAATATTTTTTTTATTTTTGTTATCAATCATTCTGCCTAGCCTTTTCCCAACTATATTGGGTTCGGTTTCCAGTCTAAACGGATGCAGCTGAATACCAATATTTTACATGGAGCGACTGCCTATCTGACCTCCACAAACCAGTAACTGGGTAATACGATACCCCTTGGTAAGATTGGTTGTTGGTTGGTTGTTGAATATGAGCTGTGTTAAAATGTTTCTAAAGGAGAAACCATTTTGAAGAAACTAACTATTCGATAATTTACTTTTAAGTTTTTGTAACCGTAGTACTGGCAGTATAGTTAACTGTAGTTTCAATGTTTTTCCCGTCGATTAAGATACGTTTACCACTCGATAATGATGTAAGTTTACGTACTATGTCGTGGGCCTGCTGTACGGTCAGAAAAAATAGACTGAGTAGAAAAAAGAACTCGCTTTTTTTTTGTTATAGGTAATATTGTTGCTGAGATATAATACTAAAACCACCCTATTATTGTCCAACTGCAGAGCAAAGGCCTCTTCTCATATACAGAAGGCACGAGCATTGATCACCACGCTTGCTCAAGACGGTTTGGTGATTTCAGACTTATATTAATACTAGAAGTCCAGGTTTCGTCACGATTTTTCCGTCACCGATGTCAGTAATGTCCACAGAAAGTACATATGAATTGAAAAAGTCACATTGGTACTTGCCCTGATTTGAACCCACAACCTCGTGCATGAGAGACGAGGCCTAAACCACCAGGCGGTTACAACATTCTAATTACCTACTTTTGATAAATACGTACCCCATTTACTGGTTCAGTTGGGTAAAAACGATACGTAGGTAATATTGTTAATATAAAATTAGTCCTTGTCAAGAAAAAAGGATTATGAAAAGAAGATAGACAAAAGCGTCATCTTGTTAATCACCAACCCATCGGATAAACCTTGGTTTTCCTATGACTGCGGAGCCCGCCACATAGCGTCCGCAAGTTACCATCGAATGACGTCACTGAAGTTTGTTTTCCTAGGGAGCGTTTTTTGACACCGTAAAGTCAAACCCCGGTGCCATTATTTTATTGACAGCCGTCACTGCGGCCGTCATGTGGCAGCCAACGCTCTTCTCGGACAACGTAGCTTTTGCGTGGTGATTAAACCAATGCCTTAGGCCTGGTGCAGACTGGCGCGACGCGACACCGGTAATTGTCCTACCGTGAAGTTTTCTTAGAAATTCTGCACGAGGCTTTACCAATGCCTTTGTAACTACTCACCTGCATATCTACATTCTATACAAATAATCTCTATCCAACTCATCCCATTAATTATCACAAAAATTTATCTGCCTACCCTTTTCCGAACTTCGTTGCGGTTGGCTTCCAATCTAACCGGATGCAGCTGAATACCGGTATTTTACATGGAGTGCTGCCTATCTGACCATCACAACCCAGTTACTGGATAATACGATACCCCTTGGTAATACTGGCTGTCAGACTTCTGCACTTCTGACTACTCGTAACGACTATCAAAGATAGAAGAGACGAAAACCACGATAATTATCACATATTTCGCACCTTTGACAAAAAAAAAGTGTTTGGTTTTGAATTTCCGTTTTTTTCCTTGTCAAAAGTTTTTATTTTTCACTTTTTAGTTGTGGTATATTCACCACACAAATTCGAATACCACTACCTGCCATGTAAATAACAGTGACAGGAACTTATCATATCATCCATATAAGTAGATTAAGTGGGAAGGCAAAAATACGTATTATTGAAGCTAACTCAAAAACTATCCAAGCAAAGTTAATAAAATTTATACCTTGCAAGCATACCCTTTAAAACAAAAAAATACATAAAAAAAACATGCATTCGCTACGAATATAGATCCTCCTCCTTTTTGGAAGTCGGTTAAAAACGAACTGTCACCTTCTCTGTTGAAGTAATTTTCTTGCAATTGTATCTGCTAACGCTACAAATACTATTGAAGCGTGTAGGTACAGTCAGCATATACCGCAGATGATAAACGATTGTTTCAAACTATTGTCGTTAGCGGATACTTTTACCTTTTCTTACTATAGTTGGGAACGTACAGCGAAAACTCTGCAGTGTTTATTTCAAGTTATTGAGTGGTAAACAAGCGGGTGGTTCTGCTTATGGTACCTATAGCTATGGTTTCCTATAAGAAGCGGTGACCGCCATATAACGGCCGCAGTTACGGCTGTCATGAAAATGACGAAATGATGGCAGCTAGGTTTGACATTACGGTGTCAAAAAACGCTCTCTAGGAATACATACCAATTTACTTTCATAAATAAGGTCGTTCGACGGTAAAATGCAGATGCTATGTGGCGGCCACCGCTCTTCTAGGAAAAACGTAGGTTAAGGCCCTGTTCATGGCGTCGGGCGATGCGTCTTGCGTCAAGAAACGCGCGCGTCCGTCTGTCGTCGCTCCGTAAGTCGCGTCGCGCTGACTAGTTGCATGCTCTTTTTTCAATTGTTTTCTTTGCAGTTGCTGATGCAAGACGCGTGTCGCTAGAGCGTATAGCTCGTGGCCTAGAGGTAAGTGTTCTTCTTCAACACTACAGGTATCGCCGATGCGTTGCCATTACAGAAACAAAGCAGAAATTCCTCAGCGAGGCTCGCCATCTCGTTTGTAGTTGCTAGCTCGACTCGCTTCTCGTTAATCGCTGGCGATGGGATAGGTATGTTAAAGGGGTTAAATAGGGGATGAAAGAATGGAATGGAAGTAAGGGATGGAAGTTCATCATTTTCGATGGAAAATCCCAACGGGCACACGGCTAGTAGCCAATAAGTAGGAAATTATCGGATTATAAACAATATTCTAATTGACCAACACAAAGTCAATCAATCAAATCAGCCTACCATGATCCAATGCTGGACATAGGCCTCTCCCAGACTGCGCCGTAACTCACTGTCCTCCACCTTCCGTATCCAGACTGTCCCAGCCACCTTTTTAAGGTCGTCGGCCCATCTAGCAACCAGGTTGATCCACAAAGCCAATGAGCCAAATTAAAGCTACAGAAAAAAAATACATTATACAAAAAAAAAAAATACAAAATAGGTAATATTATCATCAACACCATTCGCTATCCCCATTACCGATTAATGACATCGGCGAAAAAATCGCATGCGAAATAAATCCTCTTTTAAAAAAGAAATGCTGAACGCCACTGATGAGCGTAATATTTTTCCCAACTGATATTAAGTCATGTTTAAGAAGGTTCGTCATTATCCTTAATAGTAATAGATATTTTATTTTGTCGCGTTTCGCTTTGGGGTGTTTACACAATATTCTTGAGGTGCTATTCCGAAAAATGCTCGTTAAATTGTCGTTTTTTATCGGGAACGTAGCCTGTATTTTTTTAATACTACTGAGAGAAATAAATTTCTAAATATGAGAAAAAGTGAAATTAATACATACCTAATGGTATCAATCACTAAGCACCTAATTATTATTTTCAAACCTGGTGCCAAATAAATAAGTAATTTTGTTAATTTTTGGGGATTCAATAAAACGATGACACAACACGACACGGCATATACCATTTTTTTTACATTTATAGCAACATAATAATTATTACGGTATGCCTAAAAGGCAGGACAAAGCTGATCACTCTATCATAAAAAACACCTGTAGGTAATCTGTACGAAACTATGATTAACAATAAAGAATATGATTGATTGATTGAATAATACTTACCATGACAAAAAAAAAACCCAACATACTTTAATCAATTAATATATCGTACTCTCAAATCATGATCGCTATTAATATCGTACAGTTTCACAATCCACCCCCTGATACATTTGCCGTTCGTTAATAGGTTTTTCCTTCATAAAGGGAATGCTAACCTATTTATTATACAGCTAATATTAAAAACGAGGGGCTCAGTGTTGTCATAGCATTACAAGATTAAGAATGTATGTCCGCATGTTTGTGTGCTTGCATCTTGAAAACTGACGCCTTTTATTTGATGGGCTATGCTGATTGCTGCTAGAAAGTCAAACTTTCAGATGGATTCACACTTTCTTAAGGTCCACCTAGCTTGGGGCGTCCCACGCTACGCTCATAGTAAAGAATATTCTATTCTATAATAGCTCCCTTTTAACATTATGGGGTAAAATTACATCCCCAAGGGAATTAGTTAAAATTTATATCGGGCAGCACCAAAACAATTTTTCTTTGGTGTATTTGTCTGAAAAGCCAAGGTCCAATTTAAAAATATACCTACTTTTTCAGGAAAATTCAGGGTATTTTCCTAGTGTAGGTACTCATCTAAGTGTTCGAAGATGTCTTTGACTCATTATGGACGTGTCACGGATTGTTGGGCGATCTTAATGGGGGGTTAAAAGTGCGTTTTTATTAAAATTTTGAACGGTCCATTTTGGCACTTATTTTTTACATATTGAAGGTATAAAATTTGATATAAGCTCGGAGGACAATATAAGTAGGTACGAAGTGTTTTAAGAAGCTATATTAAAAGCACTGTAGACTTTTCGTGACTAAAATCCACAATTTTAAATGACAGCCACAATATATTTTATTTTACAATATAATTGTTTTATAATCTTATATGGCTCTATTGTTAAACAAATGATCCACAGCAATCTAAAAGAAATTTAAATTTTACATTATTTCAGTTTACATTTTATGTCTTATTATTTCGTACTCTAAGTTAAAAACTATACCAGCCGGTCGATTCTATAAAAATATCACCGTGTAACTTAGGTGAAGAGAGCTGTCAATGGTGTTAATCCCTAGCATCCTGCGGGTCGATTTGTGACAGTGACAGCTCACTTCACCTAAGTTTCACGTTGATATTTTTACAGAATCGACCAACTGTATAGTTATAACCCATCTTTACCACAAAAATTGGTAAGGACAGCAGATTAACGATATCCAACACAATGCAGTCAAACCCAAAAAATTCTTAAATAAAAATTACGAACTCACCATCTAACCCCAAAACGCGAGCACATTTAAAATTCCCGATACGTGCCACATCGAGTACTTGAGACCGTCACATTCGCACCATATTTATCACTGGATCAAAGTCGGATCCGGGTAATGCTCGGGACCAATATATCATTCGGTCGCGTCTCAATAAGCGAAGCAGGGTTGTATATCATAGACTTTGGGTTCGGGAGGAATATGGGAAGTATGTGGTAGTTTTATTTCTAGGTTTTGGTGAGTGAATTTACCCAAGTAGGCCGCTCAATAATCCCCCATTTCGCTAGATTGTAGTTAATCTAGCGAAATGGGGGATTATTGACCCAACCGACACCCAGTGCGAATGCGGTGCTCCAGACCAAACCATGTCCCATAATTATGTTGGAGTGTCCTAAGTGCCTGTATTCTGAGGACCGAAGAAACGCCACTGATGCCGCGACTGACATTTAAGAATCAAATTACCATTTGTCGACCTCGTAATTGCTTCAAAACTTCGAACGAAAGGTTCGAACTATCTAGCTGTTACAATTGTCTTAAAGCAAAAATAGACCTTGACGTTTTATGACGTGCCAGTGACATTGCGAGGTTGATAAAGAGCAAAGAACTTAGACTACTTTAAAAAAAATGTTTTTATTTTCATGCATTTAAGTTAACAAGTTGGTAAGAATAAAAGTTGCCGCATCCAATAAAAATAAAACAGTTTGAAAGAACTCCCCTTCACAATCGGAATACATTTTTAAAAGAAGTTTTAACTTCGACAGTAGGAAGAGAATAAAGGAGTTGGTGTAAATGAAAGGCAGAAGCGACTTAAGGTACCATTCCGTACTCGACCACAGGCGGCAACTGCAACCGACTTATTCCGTCTTAAAGCTCGTACAGACCAGCGCGACGCGACGCCGCGCCGCGACTAGAACAATACAATTTCTAAGAAAACTTGACGGTATAACAATAGCCGGTGTCGCGTCGCGCTGGTCTGCACGAAGCTTTAGTCGTTAGACAGAAGATAGGAAAACGTGTTATCGCTCGAGTGTTGGCTGCACTACTGGTCTGCGGTCGGGCTGCACGTATCGCCTGTCGCTCGCCCGTAGTTGCCATCAACGTGTCGCTAGCTATGGAAGGTATTTCATAGAAATTTATAGAAAGTAGTCGTGTCGTGGTGACGCTGTTGCCTCCTGCGGTCGGGTACGGAATGGTACCTTTAGATTCAATACTGGGCATTTATGGGGAAGCCTGAAAGTAGCGCTGGGTTGTGTGAAAAGAGGTTGTCAGGTAAGTATTGTGGAGGAAAGAGGGGCATGTCCTGGGCTATATTTTGATTGTTAATATGGATGGTGATACGAGTGAGGGAAGTCGATGGTTGGATTGTGTGAGATGATGATACGACTAGAAAGGGATGACTGATTATTTTGCTATTTATTTACTTTAATTAGAATGGTATAAAATAATTAACGACATACATAATACTCGTATATACCGCATGACTTTTTTTACCGTCTCGAAAAAAATAGGGTATAATAGGTGAACGGAGTAGAAGCCTATGGCATAGAAATTTTAATGTTTTAATTTTTTTCAATAAAAAAAAAAGTTCCAAATATCCTTAAAAAAACATGAAAACTATCCATCATATATTATGATAAATTCCGCGCATCTAGTAGGGTGCGTATGAGGGTAGGGTTCTTTTTTATTTTCTATTTTTAATGTTCTGGAATGAAAAGTTCACTTTATATGCTTGGTATTTATCGATAAATCAATTTCATTCTAGGTTATTGAAAAAAATTAAAACATTAAAATTTCTATGCCATAGGCTTCTACTCCGTTCACCTATTATACCCTATTTTTTTCGAGACGGTAAAAAAAGTCATGCGGTATAAGCTAAAGCTAAAGTCCATTCAATTGTTTAAAAGTTAACAACAATTTCATGATTCTCACATTACTTCTGAAATGGCACAAATCACACAACAACACACACACAATCACAATCTAAATTCATTAATTCGCAAACAGATCGTTCGTTGGTAGGATTGGAGAAAAAACTCAAATATTTTTTGTAGACATTGTGGACTGGTTCTTTGTCAAAGTAATCCTACTCGTTTAGATTGTGAAAACGATGGGAGTTAAACTGTACATCCACCCCAAGACCTACCTACACCTCAACTCGCTTATAACTTGCACCCCATCCAGAGTTAAGACAGCAATAAAACAACGTCAAGCATGCGAGTGTTAAATTTGTCACGATCCATTTGATCCGAGCCCATCGATGAGTCCGAACTGCTGTACGCGGCTTTTGAGAGAAATGATCCCGATTACGATTGAGAGGTTTTTTTATTTTTTAAAGGAGTTCGGAAACTTTTTTAAAGTATCCCACAAATTTAATGACTTGAGTAGATATATAAAATGACGTTAGCGTTTAAGGGTTAAGTGGGTGTGAGTTCTTTTTTTAATTTTATGCCTTCCTAATGTGCTCACCCGTTTGCTGGTCATCAAGTAATTTTAGAACTTGCTTCGGGAATTGGATACATTTAGAATGGTCGACTATTGGACATAGTAAAACGCTACTGCGCTTGGCAATTACAATTAAATGAAAGAACATATAAAACTCTTATTCAAAGTACACTTTGTAAACAAGCATATTGCAGACTAGAGGATTATATCCAAGATAAGAATGCTGGTCCTGCTCCATAGGATAATCTAGAATGTAGACAAAATCAAACTGGTTGCTAATTTAAGTTGTATAAATAATATTTTTTTTATTATATGGCATTGATTTTACTTTCTTTGATTATTTCCTCACACACTGACTTATTAATTGTAAAATTTTGGGAAAATCGTCTACTTTTACAATGTTTGTAAATATATGAGAACCATGTATCTATCACATAAGTAATTAATTTATCTGTCGTTGCTTAATTTTTAATTCTTTTTACCTATTCTGGTATATTTTTTTTTATAGGTGCATCATCTTCACATATAATTAAATAACTAATGTACTTACCTACATATACAAAATATTGTAAATCATTTTAAAAGAGTAACGGTGGAGTTTCTTGCCCATTCTTCTCCATACGAAAACTACCTTTTGGAAGGGGCGACTAGAATCAATTCTATTTTTTGTAAATTTAGACTTTCAAAAGACTTTGACTTTGCACAAAAAGTTGATCACGTTAATTCTCTACTGCCTGCCAGATTAGCTTGTAATATTTCATTGAAATACAAATAACCATCTCATTAATTACCCCGGTTAGTCAATTAATTAATTACCATAACCACTAATCACTCAAACAATCGAAGCCTTTGATACAACCACAAAATAACGGATTCAGTACCACTGAATTACATATCACAATCAACAATATTAAGCCTGATTAATAACACATTACGCGATTGTTAGACGCGCGATATGTCAATTTAAACGCACAAATCCGATTCGCATCCATCACCGATCGCGGCATTAGCATTAGCACATTAATTAACAATTAGGTGGACGCGCGTCGACGCGTCATCGCGTCCGCGACACGCGCCGCTTGACGGGTTAGGAGGGTAGGTTGTACCGTTAGCGGGTAAGAGGCTTTATTTTTGGATTTTGTATATTTGTTACGGTGGCCAACTAAAGCTTAAAGGTGGAACAACTCGTGGTTTAGCCATGTTGAGAGGATGAATGAAAAGCGCCTAACAAAACGTAGTAGTCGCAACCGGAGTGCAAGTGATGACCAGATGTATGAACGCAGAAGGAGTATACAATGTGAAAAAAAACAGCTGATGGTGATACCAATAAAAGGTGCTTCGATGCCGTTTTTTTTATATGGTTGGCTTAAGCTAACTCACGCACCCCCTGTGGAGTACGGACCTCAGCTTAGGGCGTCGCTGGGGAGAGGACAGCAAGATGGGACAGGCCGGATCATAACTGGGCTGATGCCTTATCAATGAATATGATGTTAAGCAGGTCTAACAGTTCTCGTTCTTCTTTATACAACACTTTGTTCGGAACGAAAACGAAATGAGAACGTTTTCAAAAACCGGTTTATTTTGCAGGACGCAGCCGCGCACAGTGCGTGCGCCGACAAGCATGAACTTGTTTAGTTAAATTGTACCTTATCTTCTTTTCATAACATCATTGATTCCAATGCGCTTGCCGCTTACGTATTGATTAGGGTTGTGTTGCTTGTTTCCTATCGATCAACCCAAAAATGGTTAAAAACCGTTAGAATAACCGAGAACGATTTAAATTTTGTTCTTCTTCATAACGTTCCGTTCGAACGTTACCGAAACATATCACTCCTTTGGTTTTTAAGACGAAACCGTTTCGAAAAATATACCGCTATCCGAGCCCTGATGTTAGATTAGCTGTACTGTTTTCCTCACTGGTATCCCGCTCTCCGCTGATAGTGTGAACACCTCTCCCTTTGACGTTTCGGACACGTAATGAAGTTTGTGGCGTGAGGTTGTCAACGCCACATGGCACTGTCACTCGGACAGAACCGTGTTTAGAACATAAGGTCCGTTTGTTATGGAAAAATTGAATATAACATAATACAAAATTCAAAAGTCATTTATTCAAACTAGGCTGAGAATCAGCACGACTCGAACGTCAAAATTACATAAGACAGTCCCCCAAAACGCCCACCCTTCATCACTTCTTAGTGCGTTAGCTGAGAAGAAGAAGTGGCGCAACAAACTCTCCAGCAGCACAGCTGTCTGTTCAGTTAGAAAGAAAAAAAAAAAGATTCTATATAATAGTAATCAACATGTACAACATAGAATTCAATAGTAAAATAGAACTAGTACTAACAGTACCCGGTAGTTATTATATCAAAATGAGAGTTAGAAACACTGGTATTACGCGAATGGCCAGAATAAAAAAAGAGTATTTATTAATTTATTGAGCAAGGCAACCCAACGACATATTTGAGCCATTCCGTGAAAAAATTACCCGTTACTAAGAGGGACAAAAAACTATTTTAAAAAATACGTGTGGCACTCGAGGACTGCCGCGGTAAAGCTATTGCATAGCATATATTCAAAAATAAGAAGATAATATTGTTGATTTAAAATATTTTTTTTAAAAAATACCCCTATACCCCCCCCCTAAATCGCAGAATTTACACAACCGTCAATGACGTCTGCCCTCACGCGTCTGCCCGCGTTCGGGTCGCGCACTCGGCGATCGCGCGTCATTGCCTATCCCGCCCCTCCACCCTCGTTCTGCGCGCCCGCCGTCGACTCATCGCAGGTCATTCTTATCGTTCTAACTTTTAAAATATTAGTCCAAATTACTTAGTGTAAAAGACAAATTTTATCTACATTAAATACCGAAAGCGATGAAGGTATTTATTTTGATACGAATTAACTAAATACTCTAAAATATGCAACTTAAAAAAAGTATTCAATTTAAATGTATTTATAGCTCACTATTTTGGCTATAATGGCTTCCACATAAAAGGTAGATATATGCTGTCGCGGACTTTTATTTAGAACTCTTTAAGACAAACAACCCCACAATACATTCTTTTCATGTAACTCCAGCGGTTTAGGCAGCGCACGCAAAGATAGATCTCAGAGGGCAGGATTTTTTCCGACTTACTGGATACTTATCGTTATATTATGGCTAAATCACATAAAATCTTTATAAATTGTAGCCTATGTGTTATTCTGATATATAAGCCACATTACTGTAAAGTTTCATTAAAATCCGTTCGGTAGTTTTTGCGTGAAAGAGTAACAAACATCCATCCATCCATCCTCACAAACTTTCGCGTCAGGTTTTTTTTTTCGTTACGGAATTTCTACATTCGGTCGCCGCGCTCAGAGTCTCCGATAAAAGCTATGCAATAGCTTAAAAAACCACTAATATTTCACGACACTAACCGGACGTGGCGAACTCCCGCTGTACTAACAATAATGACGATAAAACCAATATTCTTTGTTCTTTTAGAGGGAATCATTATTTCATTACATACGTAGATAAGTATATAATATTCGCAAATGAAATAATGTTTTAAGAACTTCCCAGTATCACGTTATAATTGTGACTATAGTGAAATTCTTATTTGACTACCTGTAGTTAAAACTGTAAATTAAAACTATTCCTAATTAATACAAGTTATTACACAATAGACGAATATCTAACGGATAAATTCAATGACTAAAAATATAACTGATTACCAGATAAGCAAAATAATAAGCGAGTTAAAATATATGAGGATTATAAGTATTCATTTAAATATATAACTATATTAAGCGCACTTTTAACAATACAAAACATTCAAGCTGATAATTAAATAATCAATTAAAATATATAATTTAATACAAAAATAAATAAATAGATTGCCCTAAACTTATTATAATCAGAGAATAAATAAATGAGTAATTAAATAAATAAATATAATAACTAATACTGTTGCAAAAAATTTAAAATAAATAGACGGATAGGATATAATTTAAATATTTAGAAATAAGCTTCCTCTCTCCTACTTATTTAAAATTTTGCTGTGCCCGACAGGGTCCATAATTGTTTCATTTTATTTATTCCTACCACCTGTATGTGTACATTGTGGATTGCAATAAAGATAAAGATAAAGTTCGTACGCCTATCGTTACCGACTACCGCGTCACGGTTGATCGTTGGGTAAAAAGAAATGGCTGTTCTACCATAATAATGTTACCATGAAAATAAAATAACTTTTTTGGTAGTTTTGTACTATAGAAAGCAAATAAGGCTTCGTGCAGACCAGCGCGACGCGACACCGGCTATTGATAAACCGTCAAGTTTTCTTAGAAATTGTATTGTTCGTGTCGCGGCGCGGCGTCGCGTCGCGCTGGTCTGTACGAGCTTTAAAACAGTAGTGACTAAAGTGGAATGTCCACCGTCATTATTTCAAGAATGTTATTGTAATACAATAAGATTTGTTTATAAAATTAATGTTATTATTAAAAAAACAGTATTCTTTAAAACCTCACAAGAAACGCTGCGGTGTGTCTTAAAAAAACCATGAACATCGGTTAGTTAAATTTAGCGACAGGAGGTGTGACACGCTAAAATTTACTGTTTTGCTTCTTATTTTTAATCAGTTAAATTAGCAACAATTGACTCCGTTATACATTTCTTTTTAAAGCTTAATAATGAAACAACACATGAAAAAAAAAACCTGCGCTCAATAGAGAATAAAAATGTCTTTTAAATTGTTTGTAAATGTTTACATGTGACATTACTTTTTCCATAGGGTATTTTTTTCACGGAATGGCTCATTTACAGGGCTAGTAACAATGGTAATCACAAGTATTCCGTACTGTGTAAATACATCACTTATAGGCATGCACAACATTTTTATTAAAACGTGAACAACTATTCAATAAAAATTTAGATAGGATTAATATTTTTATCTTTTTTATGACAAATAAACTTTTTTGTCACTTTCTTTCTTTACATGAGAACATCAGCTTGGTCCTAGAATAGTAAAGCATCTGCGATGCGTCTGGCGGTGATAATTTACAATCACGTCGACCACCAACTTGTTTACGAACGAATAACAAAAAACTTTCGAGGACCCCTAGCTTAGCAGACGGACTCTGACAATTCGAGCTAATACTAGCAAATTTTGAGCTAATACATGCGATACCGAGAGCAATATACAGGCTGGCATGGATTCAGTACATGGTTCTGAACCCCCCAGCGTGGAAATTTTAGGTAGGTTATTAAAAAAAAAAATCTGCTGTTTCATAGAAAAGTGCAATACCTACGCGGTGTAAGGAACAGCAGATTAAAAAAAAAAAATCGACGAAAAATTTCAACACAGGGGTTCAGAATCGGATATCGCGACCCCGGCACACAGGCAACGGAAGGAACACGGGTGGGTTTTAGTCAGTAAAAGTCTGACACGCCCTCCCGCTCCGCTCAGAGCGGGAGAAGTTATTTGATAATTTCCCACCCTCAAAAAAAAAAAAAAAAAAAATGGGGTTCAGAATCATGTTCTGAATGCATGGCAACAGTTTTCGCGTCGATGTCCCTGAGCATAATTATTTTCTTCGAAAATAATTTTCTTTTAGCACAAAATGCGACCTGTCATGTGGAGCGACACGACACATACTCGTAGAACTAGGCTGAGCGAAGATTTACCACTTGGTTATTGCAATTAGATTATGATGTTGTTCGCTTCACCGTCTATCGTAAGTACATTTAAATATGTTTGACTCAATGTGTGTGACTCGGTACACGGCCCAAATATGGCACTGGTATGTCCCAGTTATTTATCCGCTACCTTCAACGTTCAAACAGCTTTCCTCATTTCCATATTGAGTTCTAAAAATATCAATTTTCGATATAAAACCACCAATATCCCCCCTCTTACGCGCCATCGGTTATTATTACATGTTGCATGTATTAAAATTTATATCGCTGGCAACCCCAAATTTATTGGAATCGCAATTTTATTGAGGAGTACAATGTAACACTGTAGGTATTGCTTGTGGATTGTAAATGTCTGGCGTTTTTTTTTTTTTTTGTTGTGATATTGTTTTTTTTTTGTTTTATTGAGATATTCACTATAAAGATGTTAATCCATTTTAGTGCAAGCGCATCAGGGTGATATTTTATCATTACGTTCAGTAATATTGACAAATTAATGAAAAGAGCGAAATATTTGAGTTTCATTTGTTCAACTTTTAATGCACCGGTGGCCCAGTGGTAACGGCCGCGATTTACAAGTTGTAGGTCGCAGGTTCGAATCCAGACAGACGCTTTACTTTGTGTAAATTATTTAAGCACCTCTGCTCTCAAAACGGTAAACCTGCATGTCCTAGAAGACATGTGGCACTGGGCCCGCGCGGTGAATTACTGCACTACACTCCTGCTCACCGAGACGAGACCTGTGTCCCAGCAGTGGAAACATTATGGGCTGATTATACAACTTTTAGAATGCACCCTTCTGATAGGCATCTGCTATTAAAGATTTTATAAAAATCTACCATTGATGATTAAAATGGGGATTAATATCATCATTGGAATGTTTCATGCGAATGGAGTCACAGGCAAAGCTATCTTTAATCATATTATGAAAGAATAACAGGAAAAATAAAATAACTAACACACGCCCGAAGATAACAAGCTATTTCAGGCAATTAAATTCAACCACGTAATATCTTATGTCGTTTCTGTCGAACATTTTACTAAGCTGGCCAAATGTTGATGTACCTAATATGGTACGTTGGTAAACTTTGACCTTGAGCTGGCCTAGCGTAGTACGGAATTTCAATAAAATGAGAGGCCAGCTTAAACGTGGTTCTTAAATGTTTAAATGTAATGTGTTATGTATTAGTATAATCAGCCTATAATGTTCCCACTGCTGGGACACAGGTCTCCTCTCTTCGAGAGGGAGTGGGCTGTAATCAGTAGATTACCGCGTAGTAACGCGGGGCCAGTGCGGGTTTGAAGATATCACATCATGTCTTCGAATGTTTGGTTCTAGGACATGCCGGTTTCCTCACGATGTTTTCCTTCACCGTTTTGAGAGCAGTTGTGATGTAATTATTAACACAAAGTAGAGTGCCTGCCTGCGTTCGAACCCACGACCTACAAGTCGTAAGTCGGGGCCGTTACCAGTGGGCCACCACTGCTCTTGCTCTCGCATGTATTAGCTTGAATTGTCAGAGTCCACTCCTTAGCTAGGGGTCCTCGCTTTGTTATTGGTTCTTAAACAAGTTGGTTGTCGACGTGATTGTAAATTTTCACCGCTGCCAATAGACATCTACAATGCCAGAGACATTGCAGATGCATTACAATTCCAGAGACAAACTTAAGCTGATTCAATCTGTCTATATAGCCTTTTCTCAACTATGTTGGGCTCAGCTGCCAGTGTAATTGGACGCAACTGAATATACCAGTATTTTACATGGAGCGACTGCCTATCTGACCTCCACAACCCAGTAACTGGGTAATACTATACCCCTTGGTAAGACTGGTTGTCAGACTTTCGGGCTTCTGACGACCCGTAACGACTGTCACAGATCCACGAGTGACAGCCGAGACCAACGGCTTAACGTGCTTTCCGAGGCACGGAGGAACATAAGCTGATCATCAAAAAAAAAAAGAATGTAAATAAACTTTATTTGTTACAAAAATTTACATTAAAAAAAGATAAGTATATCCTAACTTAATATTATAAATGTGAAAGTGAGTTTGTTAGTTTGTTTGTTACGCTTCAACATAGTTAGGACATATGATATACTTTAGTAGTAGTCCCTCCGACCTCCTCGCGGGCGAACTGCGGGTAAAAGCTAGTTAATTTAAATAAAAAGCAAAACAGATCTATAATCACGAGCACACACCAGACATAGTCGACAGCTGCACGTCATGACTGTGACAAGAAGGCTTCCACTCAGCAAGATGCTGTGCTATAATGCCATGTTAATACGCCATGTGCCTGCTACGCTGTAGAAATAGATTCGGTGGTTATAATGCTTCCCTTGGCGAGGTCTTTTACTATTTACGTTTCAATTGAGTAGGGAGCGTACAGGAAACGACCAAAACTGGCTGAAATCCACATCGCGTCTCTTGTCTCGCCTGTTCTGTGATTGGTTGATTTCTGCTGCACATCTCCGCTTTACTCCGCTCGACTCCGCTTTAGTGGAATCGCACTTTTATTAATAACTACTGTACCACCAATATTATATTATTTCCAAATTTTTTCCTTTTTTTGTCTCAGCAAAGGCATCGCAAGTCCAGCGAGGAAGATGCAGGGATGGCGCACGAGTAGAGCAGAGAGAGACGAACACACATACTTTTCGTAGAGGCATTTGTCAATCACAGTACACGGCAATAATGCCATACTGGTTTGGGGTTGTAGCTGTTCAAATAAAATTCTCTACGATCACTTTCCATACGCCCAGCTGCCTCAGTCTCCGTAGGTAAAGGAGGAGGCGGGGCCGGTTCGAGAGGCGGCTGCAGGTTCGTTGCCTGTTCGTACACATTCGCTTTCATCTTTAAACCTGTAAAAGAAATGTTTTTCTTTTTACATTCAAGGGTGCCTGGTTATTAACGGATGACAGAAGAACTTGTGGCCGTTCAATAATAGCCACGCGTTTATATTAGGTCCCCACCTATGAAATCAGCGTTTTGTATGGAGAATTTTAAAGAAGTTGCTTTTTTCATATTAACATTTTCTTAATTTATATAACAACCATGAACACTAATGTTTTAAAACTTTTATGCACTAATGTTTAAAAACTAAGAAAACGTAATATGCCACTAGATTAAGCGATAAAATTAAGTTTTGGCTAAGTTAAAACAAATAGTGGTCATTTCTGCTAACAAAATGAGGAGTCATTTTTAAGGTATTTTTTATGTTTATAAACTATAAGTATGTAATAAGTTTTTTTTTACTATTGGTAGTTGTCTATGATGGTCATTATTCGATATAATACCAAGCAATTGATGAATATTTTAATTCATAGAAGTGACAAGGTTCTCTATTTGTGAGAAAAAAACGCCAATTTTTTAGGTGGGGACCCAATATAATTATAACCAAAATACTTACATCGTTTTGAATTATGTTTATTTCGTTATTTCTATTACGATTCAGTACAAATATCTGTACTTACGGCTAACAAAATCTACACCGGCAAAGAAGTATATTTTTAAAACTTACTTGTAAACCCTTTCCGGGCCAGCATTCCATCACCAGGTTCCAATGTTGGGATGTCATCTTCTTTTTTCATGACCACGGTGTCCCGTTGCGTGTTGCAAATATTTCACTTGCAAAAAAAACTACTTTGGTTTATACTTCCTAGTCTTCTGTATTTTTATACGAATTTCAAAGCAGAATAGAATAGTAACAGTCGTATTTTGTTTCATATGTATGTTCTCCTCTCTGGTTAAATATATACTGGTTGATAATCGCGCTGGAAGTAGGTACCTAATAATACGATAGCAAGTACCTAACCGCATTTTGTTTTGAATCGAGTAGGGAAAACTATGATATTAAATATTGTTATCACTATTGGCGTCACATCTATACAAGGTGTTAAAGTAATTGCGTGCCATAGCTTCAGGGTGAGTTCACTGTCGATAAAGGAACCCAGGAAAAAAAAATATCTTAAAAAAAAGTAAAGGAACCCAGGAAAAAAAAGAATAAAAAAATTGCAACATCAATCTAATTTAGTACCTACTAACTTAAAATAGCAATCGTTTAGAAGTAAAATTATTTTATTTGTTTAAATACTTTAATTACTTACTTTCATTGCGTTCGATAGTAGGTAGTAACTCTAGGAAATTATTTATTAGCATTTAAACAAAATAAAAACTTATTTTAAGCAATTTTTTAATCAATTCTAAACGATTGCTATTTAATTAGTAGGTACTACATTAGGTTCATCTTATGATAATTTTCGATTTTTTTTAAAACTTTTTTTTAAATGTATTTGTTTTTTATTTTTTACGGGTTCCTTTATCGACTCTGAACTCACCCTGAAGCTATGGCACGCAATTACTTTAGCATCCTGTATATATAAAAGAAAGTCGCGTTTGTTACAACACTTATAACTCGAGATCTGCTGGACCAATTTTCATGGTTGTTGATTCGTTGAATTTGTCTTCGCCCCGAATAGCAGAATACATCTTAAAAACAATGAAAAGGTAGGGTAGGTAGGGTGGTAGGGTAGGTAGGTAGGGTAGGCAGGTAGGTGCGCCGTAGATAAGTACTTAGTGCTACTCGAGCGAAGCCGGGGCGGGCAGCTAGTTTAATATAAACTGTGGAAACAAATACAATTAACGGCAGAGGGGTTGGCAACTTTCAAAGTGGCGCTAGCATAGCTTAAAGCTTCGTGCAGACCAGCGCGACGCGACAGCGCGACGCAACACCGGTTATTGTTATACCGTCAAGTTTTCTTAGAAATTGTATTGTTCGTGTCGCGGCGCGGCGTCGCGTCGCACTGGTCTGTACGAGCTTTTAACTAAAATAGTTTTTTTTTTAATGGAACGTTTGATTTGACATTTGATTTGTTTTGACAAGGTCTGCTTTCGTTCTTTTCTAGGTACTCATCTCTCACGAGGTGCATCTTAACGAGGAATCGTTAAGACGCACCTCGTGTGAGATGAGTAATCACCATTCTTCGTTTGTATGGAAGAATGACTGACTAGCGTACCCTTAACACTTAAATAATAATATAACAACCATATCCGGGGCAAGGTTAAAATAAATGTACTTAGCTTTAAAACTAAATAAACCATTGTCGTACTAACTACGACTGCCTCGTTGGTCTGGTGGTCGCCAGCGCTACTGCTGAGCATGAGGTCCTGGGTTCGATTCCCAGGTCGGTCAAAGTGTTATTGTGTTTTTCCATTAGGAATTTCTTAGTTGCAACTCGGAGTCTGGATTTGTGCACGGTTAAAGGAAATAGGCTCGCCCCCTATTACATGTGACTTAAACATAACTTGCGAAATGTGGATGTACTAATAGGTAGGTACACCTCTGCCTAACCTATCCAAAAAATAAAGAAAAATTGTTTATTCTGCACAAACTAAACGCACATTACAATTACATAAAATACTCATTTACAAATTAGCCAAAAGCCTCGTATTCAATTTTGAAAAGTCTGACAAATTTTGATCATTGCTTGTTGTCAGGGCCAGATCGGATCCCACAATCTGATCCCACTTTGGAGGATTCGTTAGGAATATGGATAAAATTAATATTTTGTTCCGAACCAATCCCAATACGTAATGATCCCTGCTGTGAAACGATAGATGAAAACGAAAATTAAGAGTACAGAATAACAACATACATAGTAAAGTAAATGGGAATAAAATATAGTACAATAAAATAAAATAAAAAGAAAAACTACTTTTACAACATTCTAAAAGTGAGGCTACACGATGCGTAGCTGACGACTCAGGGACCTCGGTTTGGAACAAAATATTAATTTCATCCCCATTTATAACGAATTCCACAAAATTGGATCGGATCGAACCAAAATGTTAATTTATCCACATTCCTAACAAATCCCACAGAATAGGAAGGGTTATGTAAAATAAACTAAACAGTTGAAAATCACACACCTCCTACTATTTCATTGTTAAAATAAATCAACAAAACAGCAAACATTACATGAAAAGAATAAACACAAGACATTTCCATACAAACTGCTTCCTTATCTATGATCAAATAAAATCTATACCCAATTTGAGAAGAATAAAGGACGTTAGCACGTTTTTTATGGCGCCTTATCGTGCAAAAGATTGTCAATGTGAAGATTGAACCAATTACGTGAACAAATGTATGTGTTTGTATGGCTCGTTTTTTATTCGATACATATCTTCGGTTCGATGTAAGGGGGTGGATTGGGGTACGGAAACTGTGCGTGTGGGAATGTACGGTGGGACACGAGGACCAATGTTATACATTGGTCCTCGTGTCCCAACCTACTTACTTTTCCTTTAGCCTACTTTTCCCTGCAGTAGTAATTATTGGAACTATTCATTTCCGCCATCTTATAATGTCGTGCTGTTTATAGCATATTGTACTCCTTAGTTTACTGTCAAGGGGTCAGTATAAACGGAGTCAGCCTTGATTTAAAAAAAATCGTTTTTCTGGCAAAACATATATTAAAAAAACCGGCCATGAGCGTTTCGGTCCACGCACAATGAAGGGTTCCGTAGTTGGGATGAATTTATCCCAAGGACATAACTTAACATTGTAGTTGAAAAACATGTTCTCCCATACATTCCAACTGCAAATGTAAGTTTTTTAGTTTACGCACAATATTGGGACATTTACCATGTTATTTTAAGACCATAGACTTCTTATAGGTTTTCCTGTAATCTATAAGTATAGAACTATTTTCTGTATTTTTTCCAAAAACTTTTTATAACTTTTGAGAGTATTTTTACGAATGTACGCGATTTCTAAATACGAAACCCAGATTAAGGTTCCTGCAGACAGGTGCGACTCCACTCTGGTGGAACAATTTCTATAAAAACTTCAGGGAAATTGTTCTACCAGTGTTGCGTAGCGCCTGTCTGCGGCAGCCTTTACATGGAGTGCCATTCTTCTTTGTTTGAAAAAAAATAATGTTGTTGGTTTTAAATTGAAAAGTTAAAGTAGGATAAATTATAAGAAATAATGCTTGTTTTTTAATCTGTTTTCAGGCTGTTTCAAACAGAAAATGTAGACAAATGAAATTTTGATTTACTTTCATTGAAATTAAAACTTTTGTATACTTTGATTGAAAAGTAAAATAATCTTTCAATGAGCTGTTTTATCGAAATAAGGTAAAGGAAATTAATATATTTAAAAATAAAAAGTCATATGCGTACCAAATTTCAACTTAATTGGTTTATAGTAAATTGCCCGTGACAGACGGACTGACAGATAAAAGTGATCCTATAAAGGTTCCGTTTTTTTATTCAGACTTACGGAACCCTAATAAAGCATCCTAAATGCCATTCGCAAGTTAAGTTTGAACGGAATAAATTATTAATAACTGCTCATCATAGAAATGAAAGAATATAAATCCGCCATTCCGTTTAAAACTTCCATCTCGTAAAATCTTCAAGTTTCCGCTCCGGAAGTAGTCGGAGTTCGGAATTCAAATTCGAAAAATACGTTCCTTTCCGCTTCCGGCGTTTGATTCCTTCAGTGATACGATGTTTCCTCCGCGCTGTGGTATTCGTATTTATGTTACTACATTAGTTACTTGAGAAAAACTTTTAAAATTATGTATTAAAACAAAAATGTTAATGTCTATTTATTTAAATTTATTGGTAAAAATTCAAACAGGTTAAATTTAAACACTTCAATAATAATGTTAATCGGAATAGTTGCAAAAGAAAATCGGTTACACAATCAGTTAACAAAAAAATTTTTTTTATTATTATTTTGCGCACAAAATTGAGAAATATTAATATTAATGTGTATTATAAATAAGTACACAGTAGTACTTTTAATGCATTGGCAATCTTTCAAGGGGTGAAACTTATGAATATTAGCAACTCTTACTATGGATCAAATCTAAAATATAAAAATTTAGAATATTTTTAAATTTTAATATTTAGACTTAGATAAGTCCAAGTCTAAAATATTAAAATTTCAATGCCAATACAGCGTGTAAGTTGTGGTCAAAAAGGGTGTGGTACAGACCATCAAACTGAACAATTTTCTCCATGGGACCATTTAATTTGTTCAGTTTGATGGTCTGTACCACACCCTTAAATTTGGCCATACCTTGCATGTATCAGCGTAAAATAGCGTGTAAAAAAACCTGCTAAGTGCGAATACTCGTAACATAACCTATTAGCTTCTGGGTCTAACAGAGCAACCTCAACGCGAGCACAACAATACACAAACAGTTTTGCATGCACGCCTTTCACAACGAGACATTTGTTCGGAAAATTGGAAAATTATATCGCACATAAGTCTATGTTGGAAACAATAATGTTATATGTTGACGCTTTGGACTGTTGGGGGGGTGGCTGGAGTGTGGTGTTGATGGGACAGCCATTACTGGAATATTGGTTCCCTGATTATTATATAGAAGCTTTCTTAATCCGTATTATTTGTGTTGTTCTGGTTACGAACTAGGCTATAGCCGCATCCGCAAAAAAGTATATTTCAAAGTAATGTAAAATATTTAACTGATCCACAAAAAAAAAAAATAATAATAATGATGGATACTTTTTAAATTAACGGAACTCTAAAAAATTAATTGCGCTTCTAATAATGCATACTTTTTAAAATAATTGAGCCTCATTTTAACTGTCCGGCCGGCGAGCACTACATCCAAGTTGGTCGCAGTTACCTGGCTGTTTAGTATTTTTTGGTCCCTAAAATATAAATTATTTGTGAGATCTCATGATCGCATGATGAATGTAATCATTAGAGTGTACAATAATATTTTTAGGAGCGCAAAAAGGGAATTATTACAGGTTTGATTAAATGCATGCCAAAATGAATTTGTAGTTACAGCAAACGCGATTGGTGATCGATATTGGAGGCAAAAGTTGAAAGTTAGCAACATGTTCTTGTGTTGCAGAAAATGTTGCAGTGTGTTTGTAACATCATAAAGTTCAGTTTTTATGTTGGTAACAACCAGTAACATACTAACAACAAATCACAATTACATCATCATCTGCCTAGCCTTTTCCCAACCATGTTAGGATCGGCTTCTACAATTACATACTTACATAAAGGCATGTATTAAATCTATCCCCAAATAATTTCCACTTCCTAAAAATACAAATCGATCGTCTTTTTAAACTCACTGACCGTCTTTTTGTAATGTTACCTAGTCTAGAAACAGTGACCAACGTTAGTTTTAAAAGAGATAAAAAAATTAAAAGAAAGTATTTTCCAAAAAAAAGGCGATCATCATTAGAGGACCAAACAGTTTTTTAGGGGATCAATTAAATATTCCCCTTACATAAATATTGTACAAAATAATGCCTCTAAGCTATTCATACATCAAACAACCATTGGTTTTGTGAGCAGAATTCACTATTTTATCAGGATATATTATGGTATTCAGAATAATATGACGTAATGTCTCCACCGCCGTCATACGTGACATTGATTTGCTTCTTTTAAATTGTGGATGGCGTTTGCTAGAGTGGGTCAGGATTTTTTTAAATGTGAATTTTAGCTTATTTGGTTACTGAATTTCAATGATCTACCTGTAACATACGGTGCTGAAACGTGGACACTGACAGTCTGACTGGTCCACAATTTCAAGGTTGCTCAACGCGCTGTGGAACGGGCTATGCTCGGGGTGCCATCGAAGGATAAATTCAGCAATTAAATTATCCGGAGTTACCGATATAGCTTGCAGAGTAGGCCATGTTTGCCGAAGGACCGATGGCCGGTGGAGTGGAGACGGTGTCTCGGCAAGCGTAGTGTGGGACGCCTCCAGCTGGATGGACCGACGACCCTAAAAACGTGGCTGGAACAGACTGGGTGTGGAAGGCGGATAACAAGGTATTGTGGTGCAGCCTGGGAGAGGCCTATGTCCAGCAGTGGACTGCGATAAGCTAAGTTGATTGATTGATCTGTGAATTAGTAGTTTTTAAGCCCCGCTGAGTTTTTGGATACCACGTTTACTTTGGGGAACAATGTCGACTTTTGTTTAGATTTAGAAACCAATCTAAGTATGTAATTTAAATATTATACATCTCCAACTTCGTGCAACTTATTGCATTGAAGACTTCATCAGGCGTTTTTTGTGATGGTGAAGTTATTTTAAGTCTACATAATTATATGAATTTTTATTTGTCTTCTTTGTTCTTAGGAATACATTATGCATTTTACAGTTTTAGTCTATATTTTTCATTTTCCCTGCCTAATTCCACACCTCAACAACTTTATATAGTTAACGCGCAGCACTAGACACACACATTACTTACCTACCTATCAATACGACGCCCAAATTAACTAAACAACTGACCAACTTTCATTAAGTAGTAGTATTTAGTTTCTTCTGCCGATTCTTCAGGGAAACTACACTTACGAGTGGACAATTTCTCTAAATTTAATTCAAATTTTTGACTTTTAAAACTGCCTGTTAATTGACTTCTTCTTCCATGCTGTACCGTAATCTTCGCCATTTATAAGTTTCGACAAAAATTCGGCCACTTCGACAGCGTTAACGTTGGCCTCGCGAAGGTCTTCCATAATGCTGGTGTTACTTCACAGAGAACACGACAAGAGGTGAGGCATCGTTTGTGATTTGGGTCCACATTCGCACTGTGGCCCATCGGAGTACCCCCATCTGACGGTTAAGAGATTTTCAGGTGGGCCATAGCAATTGGTGGCCTGCTGGGAACTTTTCTGCAGGCTCAACATAGCTGTAGGGGGATGCTAGTGCATTATTTGACTTTGAGTCAAAAAATGTTCCTAAAAGAGTCTTAGTTACATACAACATAACTCCTGCCACCCCTAATGCAGATAGATGTAGTGTAGAAGAGGGATTTTTGATGGCGCTCCGACTGCGAGGGACGCAACTATTTATATTGAATTTGTTATGTTAAACAATTTATTATTTCGCGTTTGCCAAACGATTTCCTGCATACGTCACTGTTTCTTTTGTCATTTGTTTTTGGAGACCTATTCGCAAAGGTAGGATCGATTTTGGATTGGGTCTGACTTTGAAATATTGGGTCAGATAAAGTTTGTTCAAGATTCCAGGGCCGTAAAATGGTGAGATGCTGAAAAACTAGATATTTTTATATCTGAGAAAAATATTTTTTAAATAGAAAAAGAAAAACAAGAAGTCGTAGTCAAGAGAGTGGTAGTTTAAAATATTTACATATACTTTTAGAAACAAATGCTTAAAGAAAGAGCCGTCTCTAAAACAATTATTTCACTGCTAAAGTACTTCAAAAGTAAGTAGCCAAAAATATCTTGTTCCTTTAACAATTGCTCACTTAAGGAAAACCACGCGAATATAGGAAAATCCTTTCAGAACCTGTAACGCAATATCTACACGGCTCAATTCCCACAATATTTGATACCAAGACAACGAAAACACGACCAATTCAATCTCACTTAAGGCAAAGTATTGTAAAGGGAACCCCCATACGTGTGCCTTACTTCGCCTCGAGCAAACGACACCAAATTGGGAAAGAACAAATTACATTTGATTTTATTTTACAATTTCTTTTCGATAGCTTCGCCTTAACAATGACATATGTAACGTTTGGGGGAGTATGGTCGTTGTCATTAAGGTTTTAAGGTTAAAATTTGAGTGTGTACTGAAGATCAGGATCTTTCATGTGTGGTGAAAACATAGGGGATTTAATTTTAGTTGTAAATGGAGTGTCCCAGAAAATGGTTTTCAGTCTAGTTGCGGGTCCCCGCATTTTAACCACCCAAAAGTTTTTGACTTAAAAACTTGACTGGCTCGTTGATGATGTGGTTGTAAGCGCAGCTCATTGGCGTGAGATCCTGGTTACGATCCCCAGGTTGGGCAAAGTATATTGGTGTTTCCGATAGGAACTTCTATGCTACATAGAAGTTCCTATCGGAACCCAGAGTCTGTATTCGTGGCTGTTTGATGAAATGAAATGAAATTGTTTATTCTGTAAATACGATATAGGAATCACATTTACACAACTACAAAAAAAAAAAAAAAAAAAAATTAGCTAGATGAGTTCGGCGTTTCCTATCTGAATACTCTGAGAAGAAAGGCCGAAACAAACTCAGAGGTCGTAGTCTCTTTTAAAGTCCACACATAATCTTGGTCAGGCCATATGAGGACCATGTAGATTAGTGTATATTATGGTCTTTTGATAAACTAGCCAACAGAGCCACACAGATTTGAGTGGACCAGTCAGTGCAAGCATTTGTCAGTAATCGTGGAGCTCAATTCGACGAACAATACCAAAGAAAGCAATAGGCTTGCCCCCTGTTACATGGAATTCAAACATAACTGACGAAATGTGGATGCACCTAGTAACCACCTCTGGTCAACCCTATGGGGAACATAAAATGGTGTGTTTAATTTTTTTTAAACGTACAAAACGAGATCCCGTATATTCCACACTCGAGCCTAATGTTCAATACTTGATGTACACCAAATGTGATCTCCTGACAACAGGGGTGTTCGTTATTGATGTCTCTCTCAGATCAGCATGTCTGATCTCGGTAACCGCCCTGATTTAGCAACACCCTTTATATATGCAGATGGCAGGGGTTTCTAAGTGATTCGCGGTATGTTTACGAAGAATTTGAAGAGGATTAATGGAAGAAAAATATTGGAAGATTGTGTTGAGTTGATATCTATTTCTGATGCCAAGTAAAGTTATAGTGTTCTGGTACATTTCGAAATGGTTCTGTGATGTTTCTCACAAACTTAAAACTTGTGATTTTCAGATCATAACTTGTTGTATTGTCGCTTTTAGCGATAAGACCGCCTATTGTGTCACTGTATGTAAAATTTCTACATTTATATCTGTAATTCGTATGGTGTACATAATAAAGAAAATCGTCTATTCTATTCTTATTAGTAACCAATCCTGTCCTATACTATTAAATGAGCAATATTTGTATATATAAATATTTATGTACATAAATATTCGTAATCACGTTCTCAAAAACGGCTCTAACAATTTCGATGAAAGTTGCAATATAGGGGTTTACGGGGGATCTAACTAGGTCTCATATCTGGGATAATTAATTTTCTCCATACTTTCACCCGAGCAGAGCTCGGTCGCCCGAAGTTTAGAAGAAGATGGCTACCTAATAATGACATGGCAGCATGGAATTAGTATGAATTATCCTGTACCTACTATTAAATGAGCATTCTTTATTTTTACAAGAGCAGAGCTCGGTCGCCCAGGTACTGTAAGTTAGTTACAAGCTATGCTATTTATTTATTGAAGGATGAGTCTGCTTGACCTCGATCTCGCCTGATGGAAAGCGATTGATGAGATCGACCATGGAACGAACGTGCTCACTTTTTATTTATTTATTTAGACAAAGTTCATAATTGTTAGTCACAAAAAAATATCTTACAAACTATGTTAGTGCAAACATATTACAAAAAGGTAGGTACAAATAAAGTGAGTAGTCATGACACCTCTCGTTCGAGTTCAGGATCGATTGCTACTCTATCTAACCAGAATCCGAGGTTTCATGACTACCGAGTCATATGTACTTCTCAGCAATTACTTGAAGGATACTGTTAGTGCTGCCCCGCACTCTGCTTAGTAGGGAGGCGGTTTGCTTGAGCATTATAGGATGGAAGCCATCAACCCGAGCCTCCACAAACATACCCGAAGTGCTACAAAAGTGAGACAACCATAGCAGCATCCTGAATCCATTATTATACTGCACACGCAAGGCATTGATCGACCTTGAGTACAGCTGATCCACAGGCTACTCGTGTAAAAAGTTTGGCAGTAAGCTTTAAAAGTGTAATCTTAATCAAAGTCAAAGTCAAAGTCAAATCATTTATTTCAAATAGGCCCTTGTAAGGCACTTTTGAACGTCAAAGTTTACAAAAAATTGAATTGATTCTAGTCGCCCCTTCCAAAAGGTAGTTTTCGTATGGAGAAGAATGGGCAAGAAACTCCACCGTTACTCTTTTAAAAAGTGTTACAATATTTGTATGTGTAGGTACATTCGTTACATAATTATATGTGAAGACGATGCATATAAAAAAAATAAAAAAAATACGTTACCACAATCGGTAAAAAGAAGAATTAATAAAAATGAAGCAACGAAAGATAAATTAATTACTTATGTGATAGATGCACGGTTCTCACATATTTACAAACATTGTAAAAGTAGATGATTTTCTTAAAAAAATTACAATTAATAAGTCAGTGTGTGAGGAAGTAATCACAGATAATCTGTTTACCGCAGCGAGCGAACCTGCGTGCCAGCATATTACTTTTAACCGCCAATGCCCTGCGCTTTCTTTCAATGTCAACTTTTAATACTAACTTTCATTATCAGGCAAATGAAAATTATCAACACCCACTAAAAATGGCTTTTGTACATATCTACAAAAATCAACATTCACCTCTACGCACAGCTGCCGAAATCTGCTACAATTCTACATTTTCATCTCCACAAAATGACCGAAGGGTCTTATTCCATGCACGTCTGCCTGTGATTCGTCATGTCTCTACATCTCTACAAATATCTCTATACGGACGTCTCTATCCTTCAAACAGTGGGTCGTATTCGTCACTTTTATACCTTTATATTTACCTAGGCACGCGTAAAAGCCGATACGTAGAGCGGGGAAGGGATAGAGGTGGTTTTGAAGAAAGGAGTTGGAAGAAGGCCGTTGTATTCTATACTTATAAAAGAGACGTACAATTTGGGAGTTTCTATGTAGAATCTTCAGAACTAATCTGATTCCGAAAATTCTTTCACTAATGTAAAGCTACAGTATTGCTGAGTGTCTTAGGATATACATATTTTATGTTAAAACATGAAATTTCACGCAGACGAAGTAGCGGGCTAGTGTTGGTATAAAAATAAAACGGTTTTCGTTTGAAGAGCCTTTAGTATTATTGACGACTAAAATGGAAAATGAATTGCAACTGGCAATTTCAATCAGTTAAATAGAAACAGCCCTGTCATAAATAGATAGAAGTAGTAGATGATACTGAAGTCCCTTTGCTGTGAGTAGGAATATAATTCTTAACAATGACATAAACACGCAGTATTTTTAAAACTTACTTTTTTTTTCACTGTTTTATTGATAGTCTAAGTAGCCGAAGCGCGACTGCTGAGCGGTCCTGAGTTCGATTTCTAGGTCTGGTAAAGTATAATTGGGTTTATCCATCACGAATTTCTCAGTTGCAGCCCGGAGTCTGGATTTGTGACTGGTTTCGCGCCCTCTAAGTATAGCATGGAACTTGGACTTAACTGGTGAAATGTGAGTTAATGAGGAATATCTCTGCAAAAAACAATAGAAAAATATCTACAAAATGTGGTTTTTTCAAACTTCCAAAAATGCCTGCTCTATACCTTAGTAAGTCCTTTCACAATAACATTCACAGTATCACGTATTCGTCATTCGCAGCGCGGGCGCGGCCTGTATGCCTTATTGTGGCAAATCGTGACGGATTTTTACGAGAAGTCGCGACATCGCGCGTCTTGGACACTGATGCTTAATGAAAGATTTTTTTTACGACTTCGCGCGGTTATGTGGCCTGTGTTTACCGTAAATGACTGGACAACAAGATTTCTGTGCAGATAGTATGAAGAAAAATATTATTATGAAAATAAATAAGCCCTAAGACATAATTAAGTGTGAGCTGGATGAATGCGTTTTCGGCGAGCTGACTAGCTGATTAGATCGTACAAAAAAAGGTGCAGAAAAAAGATTAAAATCTTTATTTAAAAAAATATGTTACACGGTATTTTTTTTTATTACTCTTAAAAGTGTGTAAGTAAGCAACACAACATACAGTCGATTGAAATTTTTTCGAATATAAAACCATAGGCACCCTTATGATTTTATTTTACTTTACCCCACAGAAAAATCATTGTGGCAAACCCTTAATAACTTTATTTGGCTTCGACAGAATACCCAATAAAACATACGATGGACAATTTGTGAGCAATACCCTACCTTTAAGGAAGTAGGGTGCCCAAGTTATGAGCCACATAAAAACGGGACACCCCCTATATGCGACAACTGGATTGACCACACTTTACGGCCGGAAAATAGGGATAGTAAAATTTTTATATCTTCCTTTACTTACGGCGAATTTGGCAGAACGTTAAATGATTGGTAAAATTATTATTTTTATGAATAATTCAAAATGTCGGATAAAAGTGCTGTTAGATTTTTATTCAAAGTAATTCAATGTAGTTTTTGTGGAGGATAAAAAATACTATGAATGTTTTTTTGTTATGTTGTTTTGTTTTGGTGACTGGTTTTGTTGCTATCATTATTTTGGCATTTATTCAACGTAGTTTTTGTGGAAGATAAAAACTACTTAATTCATGTTTTATTTTGTTTATAAGGTGGTTTAGGTGTTTTGTTTTGTTCACTGGTTTTGTTGCTGTCATTATTTTGACAGTAATATTCAATGTAGTTTTTGAGGAAGATATACACTACTTAATAAATGTTTTTTTTTGTTTAAATGGTTGTTAAGGTGTTTTTTTTTTGTTCACTGGTTTTGTTGCTGTCATTATTTTGACAGGCGTTTCTTTTGTAATGTTTTCAAAACCTCAAAAAAATTTTGTGATTGATGTCTTTTCATTTTACTGTCGAATGTTTTACGTTCCTAACCACAAAGGATAACATTGGAAACCAGATTTACTAATACTTTGATGATAGAATCTTATATTTATTGTTAAGAACTACACAGTCTAGAAATAGATTTTTGTGTTTCTTTTATGTTTGACGTGACCTTTTATCTCTTGCGAGAGCTGTATTCCTGGTACATTATCTTAGGTCAATCTATGCTCAGTACTTACTGAACTACTAATACAAATCTTATGGAATATTTTAATTTTGATGATCACACTGATGCATAAAATACACTCCACCACTGAATCCTATAATTATATTCTGAAGGTAAACAATAATATAATTGAAGATAGTGCTTCGGCCCATAAGCGCGAGGTGTGGACTATAAAAGCGCCACAAAACTGGAAGCTACGGATTGACAGCCGCATAAAGCTGAGTCAGAATGTTTGAGGTGACGTTTTATCTCTTGCGGGAGCTGTGTGCCTGGTACATTGTGGCTGGATACTGCCACACAAACGTGTGGAATGGGGTGATTTCTTAGTTAATTCACGGGTTATTTGGATATAGTTTTCAATATAAGTTTGCGAGAGTCCTAGAACTCAAAATCAAATAGATTGGTTATAAAATCTTATAATATTGTGATGCCCCAGTGGTAAGGCCGAGGCTTTAACCACTGGGCCTCTCACGCACGAGGTTGTAGGTCCAAATCCGGGCAAGTTTTCTGCGTTTATCTTGGACGTTACTGACATCGGTGAAGGAAAAACAGAGTGACGAAACCTGGACTTCGCCAACCCGTCTTGGGCAAGCGTGGTGATCAATGCTCGTGCCTTCTTTGTATGAGAAGAGGCCTTTGCCCTGCTGTGGGACAGTAATTGGCTGGTATTCTTTTAAAATCTAGAAGCAGCGTTAAATACCTTGAAGTATCTTCTGAATACAACTGGCGAAATATAGGTGTACCTACTCAAGTTACCATTCCGTACCCGACCACAGGAGGCAACTGCAAGCGACGTGTCGCCGCGATACGACTGGTTTCTGTAAACTTCTATGAAATACCTTCCGTAGCTAGCGACACGTCGTTGGCAGCTACGGGCGAGCGACAGGCGACACGTGTAGCCCGACCGCAGACCAGTACCCTAATTGCGTAATACACGATCAATCAGAATCTGAATCGTTTTGAAATAGATTGCTAATCCATTGCTTCATAACTTGAAAAAAAATCTGCTCAACAACGTAAATAACGCAACAAATATTGTTGAACTGTCAAAACGAAACTGATTAGTCGTAATCGTTTACGAAAATGTTTTATTAGATAGCTTTAGTGCTGCCAACGCTCGAGCGATAACATGTTTTTCTATCTTCTATCTACCGACTGGAATACGGGCTGCTGCCGCCTGCGGTCGGGTTCGGAATCATTTAGCTCCCTTCAAAATAGTTGAGCTGAATGGTGCTGATCCATTGGATGCGTCATGTTCGTGAACGGGCGCCGTCAGTTGAGACTGGTCAACTCTTAGCGGCCATGGCTGATTTTAATTTTTGAATTGTCCTTTATCTTTTTATTACGGACGCTTCTAACGTGCACGTCTTTCTAAATTGTTCTCACATGTATAATTTCAACATGAATGATGTAACCAATACTTAGAGTGTCCGTGGAGTTTCTTGCCCGTTCTTCTCCATAGGTACCTACTACGCTTTGGAATGGGCAACTAGCTTCATATTTTTGACTGACCGATTCCATCACAATTCAAACTTGCCTGTAAATGGTTTAATTGAAATACATGCTTTGAGTTTGAGTTCTGGGTTTGAGTTTGACTGCGATGACATGACGCCGCGACTCGTCACCTGCAGTTGCTGCCTTCGGTCGGGCACGGAGTGGTACCTTAACTATAAGTGCACCTGTGCTTAGCCCTTCGTGGATAAGTAGTAGTATATATCATTTGTTCTTTTCAGAAGATACTTAACATAACATTTCTCCAGTTATGTTTAAATCCCATGTAATAGGAGGCGAGCCTTTTGCCATCATCCGGGCACAAATCCAGACTCCGGGATACTACAAAGAAAATCCAGTAAATAAAAAATATCTCGAAAGGATAATAAATTATCCTAATAACAATGGCAGACTTTTCGTAAATCATCACCAAAATATTATATAATCTTACATTAGTACACAACTAAAAGGTTCCATCGACAAAATTCGACACTTTTGAAATCAAACAATCGCTTTTACTAATGTCGTCGTTGAATTAGCTCCTTTAAATTGATTGTGTCGTAGCCCATTATTCTATAAAGCATAATTATTACGCATCTTCAAATTCTACAATGTGGGCATAAATGATTAAAAAAATGCATGAAAGGTATTTCAAAGAAACGCCTACTCAATGAATGGAGCAACGCTGTAGTATTGTCAAAGATTGCTATTGTTGGTAGTATAGTCGCCTGGCCCAGACATATCGCACTATATTTAACGGCCATAGATACACACAATAATCACGCAGACTGCCTCATAGGTCTAGTAACACTGAGCATGACATCCTGGCTTGTATTTCCAGGTCGGGCAAAGTGTTATTGGGCTTTTTCATCTGGAATTTCTCAGTAGCAGCCCGCAGTCTGGATTTTTGCCCGGTTGATGGCAATATGCCCGCCCCCTATTACATGCGATTTATACATAACTGGCCAAATGGGGCTGTACTATAGGGAGACCTTTGCGTAACACTTTAGGGAAACAAGGCGTTCTGTTATGTCAAAACACCATGCTTGTATTCCTCAAGGGGGTGGGCGTATCACACCATATTCGTTGAAATTGTCATCTTCTTCTTTTCGTATGGTTAATGACTAACCTGGTGTCAGAGTTTTAAAGCCCCCGTGGGCCTCTGACTTGGCTGCACATGTCGTTGAGAAATATCTCTCAGACACACGATGTTTTCCTTCCCGTTTTTGAAGCAAGCGATAATTATACAATACACACATGAATTCGAAAAGTCAGTGTCAATATTCCAGAACAACAATGCTGATCGCGTTCAATTTCATCGGTGAATAAGGGCGAATTTCACTAATGAAACTGAACGCGATCAGCACATCTGAACCACGTTTAAGAACTGTCAGTGTCAATATTCCCATAGCAATGATGGCACTGACAGCTCTTGAACGCGGTTAAGATGTGTTGATCGCGTTCAGTTTCAATGGTGAAATTCGCCTTTAGCCCTTAGTAATATGGCTCTGTGCTACCCTTTGGTTACGAAACTCAAAAAAACCAAGACAGAGCGCTGTCAACAGTGAACTGAAGCCGGTTTCGTAAACATGTGTGCACTTTGTGTGGTGTAGTCTGATTGTAGTGTCATTGTAAAAAGTTGTAAATATGTGCGTTTGAGCGTTTTGGCATGCTTCACTGTATTGTTCGCAGCGCTCTGTATTTGGTCTGAGTTACTAACTAGAATTCATTTTACACGCTCACTTTAATCTTACTTTTTTTAAAGTAATTGTAAAACGAAGGGTTATTTATTCAACCCCCCGATACTAAAGAGTCACGTTTTCGTCTAATTTAACACCCAATTTGAGTTGGAACGACACCGAGGAGGAAAGGGTTAAAAATGGGACCCTTTGGAGACAAGTGACTAATGATGAGGCATTTGAGAATAGGTATTTTGCTTCGATTAACAATAGATTTCCGATGATCGCATCAAAAACGGCCGGCAAAATAAGATCACAAATAATGGTGTGGTATTTTTCAACCTTGTTGCTTAGAAATTATGTTTTATTTTCCCATAAGTAAATATTTTTGTTTTTATTTAAAAAAATACACTTCCTTTCCAATAGAAGCAGTATTATGTTGCTAACGATAATAAACTTTTTATTTGAGTGTTATGGTTTACAATCAAGTTACATATCGCACCTTTGGTAGAACAAGGGCATAATTGTCAAAAATTGCCAAACGAATGTCTTTGTCCCTCCAGTTCAAAGGGCCTTTTTAAAGCATTTCTGCATATTTAAGTCATTTTGGCAATTTATGACAATTATGCCCTTGTTCTACCAAAGGTGCGATATATGCAATCGTGGCCACTTGAGCGATGTGTTTTTGTTCCAAATCCCTAATATAGTGCTATTGTTGGTCGAAGGTATTTTGGGTATTTCTTGAGTAGAGGTATCTTTATGACGATGCAGCAAGTTGCACTTGTTTGTTACCAAGTTACTAGAAAACACCGAAGAGGTCTGATAAGAGTGACACTGGTTGATTGCTATTCCGTAACCATCTCACCGTGAAAACTTAGGTGAAGTGAGCGTGGAGTGAGCTGTCATTCCACCTAATGCTAGAGATTGACACTATTGACAGCTCACTTCACCTAAGTCTTCACGGTGAGTTTTTTATTTACAGAATACATCGGCTGTTATAAAACTTTTGTTAGGGTGTGTTTGAGGTTCTATAGTATATGAAATGAAATTGTTCATTCAGTTTAACACAATTAATTTAATATGAAGTTAATATAACTAAACACGGTTTATAAACAAGTAACTTAGATTAGGTAGGACAATATAAAATAACGCGAATGACGCGGGACGCAGATAATGACTGCTTATGTGACGTGTCGTGTTGGAACTGTTATTCGAACTGCTCGAACTTAAAGACGGTGACGTCTTAAGTACTTGAGTTCGCAGGTTGTGTGCATGTGTGGGTTACATACCACTACACTGTCATTATTACTCTAGCAGAGCGTCGCATCGATGGTTGCGTGGCGACTTCTGACACTTCTGACACTTCTGCCGATAGAGCTCTTCTTGAGTATTAATGTTCTGTGCGATAGAGATGACGTCAGTGCCGCTGTCGTACCACGTCCACGACTAACTGCTATATTCCGGCATAACCCTGATGATATTGAAACTAGTGAACCATTAATACGATGCCCTGGTAAAGGCTATCCTGAGCCGTTATACTACTAAAAATCAGCTGTTCCCTACATTTCGACGAGATATACGAACATAAACGTAGGGAACAGCAGATTTTTTTTTCGCGATTTCAGCTTTCGTACCATAGTGAAAGTTGTTGATAATAATGAGTACAATGACCCCTTAAGAGGTTTAGGGTAAACAAAAACTAAGGTTGTATAATAGGTAAAAATGTCTGTGACATTTACCAAAAAAAAAAAAACAATTATTTAACAAGTGAATACCTTCACAGCTGGGGATTGGGGCCTACTTTTAAGCAAATAAGCCTGTGTTAGGAGAAGCCTGTCTTCCTAATCTTAAATCAGTATTATTTAGATGTTTAAAAAGAATAAAAATATAGGTATTTATATAAAATGGAACTGTGTAGGCCACATTTGCCGCATTTCACATCAGAATTGGGTGAAACTACAGTTTGGCTTCCGCAGAACAGAAACTGGCGACGCGGTAGACCCAGATGAAGATCCCGTGACGAGTTACACTTCTACTTTTCACAAAACAATTTCATCATTCGTGTGCCAAAAGATTCTTGTAGCAGTGTATTTGGATTGGTCTCAAAGTAGGAGTTTTTTCGTTATCCATGGTAGTAATTCCCCGGTTACAATGACTAATTCTGATGACTAGGCCGGATACCTAAGAAATTAAATACTTAGCGACTCGAGTCCGAGTAAAATCGTAAAGTATACTGAACAATAGGGTTTCTAAAAAGAATATGGTTATCACGAACATCAAACACAGTGTTCGTCAAAATGTTCGTGGCGATCCAAATTCCCATTTCGAATCCATGGCTACTACAGAGAGCGGGGCGGTTAAGCGCGAACTGTGTTCGTGTTCGCTGTGCTAATTTACGTCCACACGTACAAAACCAAATGTTCCGTGATCACTATGTTTTGTTTGTTCGTGCGTACACGCCTTAAGTTGGTGTGTTTTCCTAGAGAGCGTGTTTTGACACTGTAACGTCAAACACCGATGCCATCGTTTTTTTGACAGCTGTCACTGCTGCCGTTATGTGGCAGCCACCGCTCTTCTATGAAACTGTAGCTTTACAAAAAAATGATAACGATGAAGGTACTACACTTCGCCAGTCATCAGTCTTCAGTTTATTGTCACCATTCAGGTACAAATCCAGACATTGTCTCACACGCAGATGGAATACAGGACTCAGTAGATAAATAATTAGGAACACTCTCTTTTAAAATCGTAAAAATCGTTAGGTATTTTAAAATAGAGAATATGCATGTAATTTTTATTCACTATATCAATAGAAGATAATAAAAAGCCAAGAAAAGTATTAAAAGTTAAATTCAACTACTACTTGTGGCTTAAAAAAATATAAAACTCAAACAATTCTCTACTACAGTTCAAACGTCCCATTCTGTAGCAGTCAGGATGTGACGTCATTTGGCACGTTACTGCTTTATTTACATCTGTTTTTTAAGGTTTTTCTGCCTCAAATCATATACATTAAAGACAAAGTTTTAACAACATCTTCCTCTCTCATATCAGCTTTAGCGACTATCTCCTATTACAACATAGTTTCAAAATAGCCCACAACATGAGTTCAAACTGACCATGTTTAGCAAGACAAAGCGTTAAGGAGAAGTTTCCAGCGCGTCCACGCGTCATAATCTTGTGAACGGAACCACGGTCCGGCTACTTGAGAACTCTCCCTTAAGTTGGCCGGACTTTGCTGAAGTTTGTCATACACGCCAAGTTTTAGATAATAGAAGTTATGAACAATGCACCGTGGTGATTTATTGAGAATTACGACGTAGGGAGTATTAGGTCCCTGTTGAGATACCTATATTCGTCGCACAATCTGGCATTGAATTTATCGGCAATATTTCAGACGATAAAGTCAAGAAAACGTGTTGCGCCGATTCCAAGTAATATGAGATGTGGGAGGAAGATGATGATTTCAGGCGATAAAGTACGTTTTTCTGGAACAAGCCCATTAGACTATTTCGTCGAAACAAAAATCTACAGGAGCGAAGCCAAAACCGCCACGAAAGAAACGCGACCAACGCGACGTATTGTAACGTATTACGTAGGTACGTAATACGTTACAATACGTTTTTGTAGCTACATATGCAGTTACATCATTAACTAATTATACTAACACAAATAAACTTTCCTACATAATTTATTTTGTCAGTAGTTACATTTTCAATGCAGTATCCAAATTGTAACTACTTACAAAATAACGAGTTTACAGTTTGACTCGAAACTAGCTATTCGGCTACATGCCCCGTAGCCAGTTATTGTAACTAGTGACGTGAAATAACACCCAAACCTACGTAGTTTACCTTTGCACTTGGTCAGCTCATGCCAAGGGCAATGCTATATCAGCGCCAAGTGCTGATATAGACAATGGGTATATTAATAATTATTCGATAATCATGTATAAATATTCTTTGAACTTTATTTAAAATGTGATTCATTAATTAAAATACCTACTAATAAAGGGTTTTCCTTTGTACTTTGCCCAAGGGCAAAATGTGGTAGTATACAGGATGTAGGTATTGGTAAGAAGCAAATTGTTAATTCTTTTAATGTTAAAATGCGTACAATGAATGAGCATTTTTTCTTTTTTCTGAGTAGGCGGTATACGGGAATAATTTGGCTTGTAATTATTCTTCCACTAATGCGTAGTAAACAGAATAGGGACGATATTGGTCATCACCCTTGCTGACCGCGACTTTAGACCATTTAATTTAATGTGTTCTATGTACGTAGTTGTTTTTCCCAATAACTAGGACTAGGTTTCCTCTTGAAATCGAACGTCCCGCGCAATAACCGGGATTGCGTTTACATTAAATTTCATCATGAAGAAAACCGTGATTAAATCTCTACACAATGAAGGCAATGTTTTCCTCTCGAAATTGTAGTGAATAAGTCCTAGTTTCCTCATGAAATCACTGCGAATTAGGTAATGTATGTTTCGTCATAGAAATATAGTAAATAACTTAATATTTCCTCAAGAAAAAAATACTGTAAGTGGGTAAATACAAGTTCACAAAAATATTTCCCTCCCGAAATAACCGCCAATAACTAAATTCGCACACAAAAAAAAATAAGTTAACATAAATGGTTTTATTTATAAAGTTGCTTAAAGTTAAGTGACGTTCAAACGTCAAAAATGTATGGTTAAACAGAACAGTTACTGTTGCTAATCATTACCTAACTTTAAGCAACGCTTATAAATAAACCGCTTAGTCATTTAGTTCGTCGATGGGACCATCTATAAAATAATTATCTATGACATATCGAGTCCCCTCGTAACACGTATCTTCGGCTGTCATTCGTAGATATTTGACGGTCGTTACGGGTAGTTAGAAACTCAAAAGTCTGATAACCAGTATGGGCATCGTGTTACCCAGTAACTGGGTTGTGGAGGTCAGATAGACAGTCGCTCTATGTATAATACTGGTATTCAGCTGCATTCGGTTGGATTAGAAACCGACCCCAATATGGTTAGGAAAAGGCTAGGCAAATTAATAAAAATAAAAAAAATCTTTAAACACCAATATATTGCAAAGAAGTAAACAATTCTCCCTATGTATGGTAAGTGGTAACCACAGCACATGCATTAGGTTATTATCAATTTGTAACAATATTTTTTATTTAAAAGAGTCCATGAAGTTTCTTGCCCGTTCTTCTCCATATACCTACTACGCAACTAGCTTCATACTTCTGACTGACTGACTCCTTGACAATTCAAAAGTGCCTGCAAACGGTTTAATTGAAATAAATGCTTTGAGTTTCGTACCATACCAGCCACGTATAGCCATTCGAGACAAAGTTGGAATGCTAAGAGTGTCTGTCACAGTACACCTTACCCCTTTCCTTCCAAACCAGAACTATGGCATTCCAGTAGTATAGCAGTATGTACTTCCCTGGACGAGGTTTTTTACTGAAAAACTCTACCAGGCCTAGTTAGGTCGCACGTCAGTGGTAAACTAGTATAACCTGGCCTAATATGCTCGGTTCTTATAAACATAAACTAATCGTTTTGCCTACCAATGATAGCTTTTAATTGCGAAACTGGCGTTTAAATAGGTTCATAAGCAAATTTTACCTGTGATAGCAATTTCCACATGGCCCTACCATATGGAAGTAGCTATCACAGGTAAAATTTACTACTATGTAAAGTTACGAGATCTTTGCTTCATTATAAATATATACTTATATATATATGTGTATGTATGTGTATGTGTATGTATATGTATACATACTTTATCTTTTTTATCGTGCTTGTTAGTGATCCTAAGATTTCTAATACTTATTCTGTTTTTATCCGTGAGAACCTGTAATTGGCTTTATGTTTCATTTTCAACTGTTATCCATTTGTTATAGCTGTTGGTTCTCCTATCAATAAATAAATAAATAAATAAATAAATTACTGGTAAAGATTCAAGAGTCTTAATTTAAACCGATAACGGTCCGTATATTAAAGGAATTGGCCATTATTCTATCGAAACTTGTACTATGCCAGTCGAGCCACTCTACAACTATTACTAATTATGTTTAAAGAATCCGAACGGAAATCACACTTCTACAGTATCAGCGTCTATGAGCTAGCTCAATACACTTATGATAATTTAGATTCGAGGGTTTCATATTGGAAGTCACTGGAACACTCGAGATTTCATTGGTGGTTCATTTTCTATATGGCTAGAATATAATATATTTATTTGCATTAATCATGGTACAATAATGATAGGGTTATAGAATAGAATAGAATTTTCTTTATTCGAGTAACCAAGACTCAACAACAAGATTGTTAGTAAAACTTACGACTATGTTAGTAAGCACAGACACTAAACAAAAACAAGGAAAACAATACAAAAAGTAACAAGAAATAATGGTTGGTCACCGTTGCGATATCCCATGAGAGACGGCACAACAGTGACCCATGCACACACAGTCCAGGCGACTCGCAACCATGCTTTTAAGACACTGTTTGAGCCGCCCCGCACCCTGTGCACCAGGGAAGCGCACCTATTACGCATTGTTGCGTAAAAGCAATCTACATGCGCATCTGCGAACATCCCTGACGCACTACAGAAATAGGGCAGGCCCACCAGTATCCTAAAATTGTTATGATCTACATGTCTCGCCATGGACTGGCATACAAATATTTCAAAGGAAACCAAGTTCCTAAAAACTATGCAACAAGCATGAATAATAACAGTGTAGGTAACAGTCATTATAGGTATAATGACTGTTACCTACACTGTTAATATACCTATCTATACTAGTAAAAAATTGTAATTCTAAAAATTTTACAATGTTTATTAACCTTTATTACTCGTAATAGCCAGTATTTCCCAAAGGAAAATGCAGAGGTACACTCACATTTCACCAGTTATGTTAAAGTCCCATGTAATAGGGGTGAGCCTATTGCCATCAACCGGCCTTTTGGGTAATAAACAATTACCTCTTAAAACAACCTCATAGTCATTTTAGGGATCCGTACCTATTGAAGGAAAGGTTACCTCTTGTAACCGTCTGTCAGTCTCTCACTGACGTTTTACTCATGCTTCTATTCGTAAAAGTTATTTCAGCATTGTTTGCGCAAAACGAAACATTTCTGACTTAGCTCAAAGGCGCTCCCTTAACGGCATTCGCCTGCAATATAATAGTACCTACAGATGCGAGCATTACATCAGTGAGTGAGGAGAAACGAGCATTACAGTGCGCAACCTGTAATGATTGTATCATAGAAGAATAAGAAAAAATAAAAGTGGTTTCCTCTCGAAATTGAACGTCACGCGAAATAAACGGGATTGCGTAAACATTTCATCATGAAAAAACCGTGAGGAAATAAATGCTTTGAATTTGGTATCATACTAGGGAAACCATTCTGGCCTAGCTCAAAGACGCTCCCTCGACGGGAGCATTCGCCTTTAATGTGATAGAGTATTACATCAGTGAGTGACGAGAATCGAGCATTACAGAGCGCAACCTGTAATGATACAATTTGTAACATTACATTTTACCGGGACCATTCGCCTGTTTGTAACAGTAGTGAGTAGCACTCGCGATGCGATTTGTAACGAAATATTTATGTCTTTGTTTGTAACATGAATGCGAATCTTATCGAATCTTGGATAGTTACATTACAGGTGAATGCTCGTCAGTCAGTGTTAGACGGTGTAACGTAATGCTCAAAATCAAGGCTTGTATTGTTACAATTACAGGCGACTGCTCCAGTGAGGGCGCGCCTTTAGAAAATCCTTTGGTCCGTATTCATGGTAAACAAAACTGGTGCACCATTTGATGTTGCCGGAAACTAAGTTGCGCGTCTGTTCTTCAATTGTTGCTCAACTGTTGCTCAACATTGTTTAGGATTTTTGGTGACACTTTCGCCGGGAAACTAAAGGTGTTTTCCCTAAAAACGTTGGCACGTCGCCGTGCTTGGTGACACGTCACCATTGAGCTTCTGACGTTACTGCCTAGTCATAGAGTTAAAATTGAGTTGGACGTTCTGAATTTACACTTTCTACAAATCATGTCATCAGCCACAAATCCAGACTTGTTCAACCTGGGGATGAAGCACAGGAGTCAGTAAGTGGTGACCACAGCGTACCAGAGCTACCAGGTGCTCTGCCATCCCGAGTTCCTTCCGCACAAGAACGCAGCACAGTATGGTGGTACTTCCCTGCACGCGTAGCATCACCACAATAGAAAGGAACGGAAGAATAGACAAACTGACAGATTGTGATTGTGAATCTGTCATTTGGGCTATTCTTCTGCCAACAAAAGCTGTTTTTGTGGTGGTCATGCTACTCGTGCTGGACGAGCTTCTTCCGAAAACAACTCTATCTGGTACAGTTAGAGTCATGACAGGGTGGGCAGTCAGTAACCCGAAAGTCTGACAACCAGTCTTACCAAAGGTTAGCAGTAACTGGGTTGTGGAGGTCAGATGCTTATTTGGTATTCAGCTGAATTCGGTTGGACTGGGAGCTGACCCCCAAAGTAGTTACACCTGGTGATGGTGCAGATACTGAATTTACACTTTCATTATTTGTATATCGTGAAATTTTGAAGATGATGAAATTGGAGCGTAAAAACATTGACGTGAATGAATTGATAAAACCACATATGTAACATGAAAATTGCGAAATAATTTTGTAATAATATTTTTTTCAGGTTTTTGCCAGTTATCGGAGAGCATTGTGACGTAGATACACAAAATAATTCAGTGTTCATTTATTCTGCAAACTCATTAATTTTGATATACTTATCCTAACGTCTTAACGAGTATTATAAATGGGAAATTGAGTTTGTTTGTTTGTTTTTTAGGCTTTCACGCCAAAACGGGTGAACAGATTTGAATCAAATTTGTGTGCCAAATTTGATTCCTACGGCCTACACAAGGTCATCAGTGGATTGATGACCTTGTGTAGGCCGTAGGAATCCGCTGGACGCGAGAAAGACAGAACCAGTCGAAGAGGTGCTTGGGGGAGGACTACGTCCAGCAGTGGACGTCTGAAATGATGATGACGTCAGCAGCGTCCACCAGTCTGCTAACAAAAACTGTGTACCTACCGACACCTTCATTGCTTGAGTCACCATAAAAACCGTACATATTGAAGTGACTTGATAGTTATCAACATTCGATACACGATAAGTACTTATCTTGCATATCCGTAATAGGTAATGCGAAATTGTACTTGGAATACAGTCAGTAACAAATATAAGTATCTAAGTATTGGATTTTTTCAAGTGTTTTTTGTTTTCAATAAAGTTTAAAAAGCAGCAATGGTTCAGCTGGTTTTTATACCTCAATGGAGTATTGTGTGACTTAAACTGGCCTGTCTGACTCCACTGTCATATCTAACATGTTTTTTAAGATGTTTTTGTAATTGATTCACAGTTGGGACCGCCGCGGCGCCACCGTCTTCGGGTGACGTTGAATTTAGTACCGCGCCGTCAATACCAAAAAATCTTACGAAATAAGATTTATAGCGAAAGAAAAAATGCAATTAGTCAGATGAAACGTGGTAATTCACCCGGACACGACGGGCTCAGTGTTGAGCATTTAAGACACGCTGGTAAGCATTTGCCCCGAGTCTTAGCGTTGCTGTATATAACTTTTGTATCTCTCATTCCTATCCGCTCAGTGACATGATGAAAACTGTTGTGGTGTCTATTATTAAAAATAAAACCGGTGACATGTCGGACAAGTCAAACTACAGACCGATCTTTCTGGCAACGACTGTCGCAAACGTTTTTGATAGTCTCACCTTCCTACAGAAGAAAATTTTGTTGCATGGTGCTCAGCACAGTTTCCACCAGGGACTATCAACAAAGACTGCTATATTGTGCCTAAACAGGCAGTAAGCTTTTACGTAGTTAATCAGAGTCCTGTTTTCTCTTGCTTCCTTGATATGTCAAAGGCATTTGATATGGTGAATTATGACAAGCCATGGGGAAAGTTACAGAATGCAAATATACCATTAGAAATTATAAACATCTTTAGGTACTGGTATGGTCACCAGGTGAACCGTGTGCGTCGGGCTGAGGCCAATTCTGATGAGGATAGGTTGCAGTGTGGTGTCGGACAGGGTGGTTTGACTTCTCCGATATTGTTTGACCAATTACATAAACGGACTCATTAGTGAGCTCAGTAGCTACGCCGATGATATTATGGCACTATTGAGCCCGTCAGTCTCAGGCTTGAGAAAGCTGTTGAATGTTTGTGAGAGGTATGTTGAGGTACACGGTTAAGATACAATGCCAAAAAGAGTGATGTTCTTATTTTTGGAGCAAAGTCCTTAGAAACTTTTCCTCCCTTTAAACTAGCAGATATCTTAAATAGTCTTTAACATTTTAAATATCTCGGCCATATTGTTATTGCGGGCATCAAACGTGATCTGAATGTAGAAATTGAACGAAGAGTATTAGCAGTTTGACGAAACATGCTTATCCGCAGGTTTACTCGTTGGACGTGTGAAGTGAAACTGACGCTATTAAAAACATATTGTTAGATATTTTACACATGCAGCCTCTGGTTGTTCGCAGAAAGCCATCAATGTTCTTCGAGTTGAATACAATAATGCATTCAAGATGCTACTGGGGCTGCCACGCTTCTGCAGTGCGTCAGGAATGTTTGCTGATGGCTTCGCAGCAATCAGACTTAAGCCTGCCGCGTCGCTGCTGCAGAGAATCCGGGGCGACTCCAACAGTGTCCTGAATGTCATTGTGAGGAAATTTGATTGCCCGCTCGTCCGCTATTGTCGTCCAATCTGCATGTTTACTAAAATAGTTATTAAGGTTAATGTTTTCTAACAAATTATTATGGAAATAATCTTCTGAAATAAAATAATTATAATTATTTATATTAAACTTAACTTCTACCGTCATCCATTTATTTTCTAAACATATTTGTAGAACATAGGTAAAACAAAGTACAGATGGTAATAAGTAATAATAAAATTAAAGCTATGTCTTGTCTTTTAATTAATTAGTTACAATAAAAAAATTGATGAATACATTTTAAAAAAAACTAATTAATTTACATTGTTTTTTCACCAACAATAGTTTTAAGTTTTCTTTACTAACTCTACTATATCGATTCTCTGTGGTCTGAAATAAAATAATAATATTATTAATACACCAACAATCATTTAATTATAACACAACAATTAGAACACTGGTCACTCACATTTTTCCCTAATAGATTTTCAAAATTCCGAAATGTTCATCATCTTCCGCTGATGACTGTACATTATCTGTTTTGGTATAAGTACTTCCCGCTCACCATTTCCAGCCAGTCTTTATTCATAGAAGGAAGAGAACACACATACACATACGGAAATCACTAGTGGACATTGTATTTCGTTCGAAAATCGAATTTTAAAATAAACTAAGAAAGTATAATCAATGGAAGAGAGTTGTTCACGATTGCGAAAACTTCATTTATCGCATTTGCGTTGGTAGCAAGATATTTTGCCAAACCCAAGGGGGGCAGCGACGATGAATAGCAAACAAGATGACTTACCAAGGTTGGATCCAGGTGAATCAATGTTACCCCGGAAAAGACTTCTGAGTAAGTTTTTTAACACGATTTACTATTTTTATTAATTTAGATTTCATGTTTCTGTGGACGATTACGTGACCCCGCAACAATTTTTCTGATTCCTCGTCGATAAAAATATTAGTTATTGATTATTCATATATAATAATTAATCGAGTTAGAGGCAATGAAGTTTCGCATTTATTAAAAATAGGTGTAAATTTTTCGCAAAATTTAATAATAATGTCATCAGACACTTAAATGTCAAATTAATACCCTTATAATTTGAATGTATGGTATTTCTAAGAGAATACTAAATTCATATGTTTTGTACTTCCCAATATAAAAAAATTATAAATGTGATTCAAAGTTATGCGTAGGGGAATTTCCCGGTAGAGAAGCCATCATGTTATATTGACACTCTCAACTCACAATGTACCTAATAATAATAATATAAATATAGGACATTCTATTTGTGTTAAAATCGAAATCGAGGTCAGCGACATCTTATCTACACGACTGGCTTACAAAATTGATCGCTTCAAGTTTTTGTGTAAAGCATGTGTTACGCATTGCATAAGATTAACAATAATGAAAGATTCAATACTCTATACTAGTTTCTTTTGTTTTTTTTTTTAAATCCTTTTGTAGGTATACCTACCACAAAAATATCAAGCTTGGAATAAGTACGATGGATGTCTTGATATCCACCAAGACAAACCAGCTACCTAATTACGCAACACATTTTCGTAAACGATTACGACTAATCTGCTTAATTTTGACAGTTCAACAACATTCATTGCGTTTTTTACGTTGATGAGCAGATTTTTTTTCGCACTTGTGAAGCAATGGATTAGAAATCTGTTACAAAACGATTCAGATTGATCGTGTATTACGTAATTAGGGTACAGTTCAAATTCAAATTCAGAATTAAAATCTGAACTAAAGTTATTTTGAATATAAACAGCAATTTGACTACTGATTTTAATGATGTAACTAATATTTTGTAAAAATATAATTTTAAAGTGTATCAAAGGAGTGTCCAACCTATATTTTGGAATGGGCAACTATATCTGTAGCTAGCTTGCTATCTGACCGACTCCTTTGACAATTCGAAAATGCTTGTACATAAACGGTTTAATTGAAATAAATGCTTTGAGTTTAAGTTTGATTTCGAGGTCTATCATTGGAATCTCTATCCGGGGGGTAATTGCGTAACACTCTCATAATTTATAATAATCACGAAGCCATTCATTTTGACGATTCTACAATATTCATATTATTACGTTAGCGAGCAAAATATTTTTTCATATTCATATACATATTTACTAGTAGCATTTCATAATGTTTAAAGATCTGGATGGTTTAATACTAAGGTCGATTTTTCAATCCTAAATCGTTAAATAGTTGTCTAGCGAATAAAATTATCTGGCTGTTTATCAGGCGAATAAATATTTAAAAAATTTCAAATCTTATAATAACGGAAGAATATCTGTGGTCTTTGTTAACCAACTCCACACTATAATGTGCAAGCGAGACGCACAGATACAGTATTCAACGTGTTAGACAAGAATAGAAACAAAACGTATATTTTACGAGATTTCTTAATTTTTGTTTAGATCCACAGATGGTCAGCAATTGCGGCGACCTTTTTTTTTTGTTGTTTGTAGCAAAGGTTATAGAAGTGGGCATGTATTTAGTTAAAAAGGATCAGTTACGAACAAATTTTCTGTGTTAAATGTGTTTTCGACTTGTTACTAAAAGTTGAGCCTAGTGGTTTTAAATTGTTAAAACATTGTCGTCCCAAAAACGTAGGTAAAGTGATATTTGAAGATATTTAAAAAAAATATCGTCAGTTGAATGTAAACATAAATGTTTTCATCAACACAAGAGCATGAAAACACGCAGAGGTAAAGCACATTAAAACACCAAACAAACCAAAGGTCAAAACATTATTTATTCCCTAGAATAACGTACTAACTGGGGCTTGAAGGGACAGTTAACTTTATTCCCCAGTTACGGGCTTTAATCGTCCGATACTGACTATCTGACTATTGAAAAATCCAGAATTATGCTATCTATAAAATAAACGCTATTCTAATATTTATCTGAGGATTGAAAAATCGGCCCTAAGGTTTATAATTATGTATGTACACTAAAAGTAAATTGATTCCTAATTTTGTTAGGAATCAATTAACATTTTTTAAATCAGTCAACTCAACACCGCAGTCCACTGCTGGACATATGCCTATCCCAAGCTGCGCCACAATACCCTATGCTCCACCTTCCGGATCCAGTCTGTCCAAGCCACTTTCTTAAGGTCATCGGTCCATTTAGTTGCATCGCTTGCCACCTTTGCTCCACCGGCCATCGGTCCTTCGACAAACATGGCCAGCCCACTGCCACTTCAGTTTGCTTACTCTGCAAGCTATGTCGGTCTTTTCCGGATAATTTTAATTCTGATTTTATTCTTCAGAAAATCTCCTAGCATAACCCGCTCCATAGCGCGCTGAGCGAGCTCTTGACAGAGTGACACTCTTTGTTAATCAGACCACTGTTGCGCCGACTTCGTTGCCAAATTCTGGGTCGATTCAATTTAGATTGCTATCGACACGCTGAATGAGAAGGTAAAATGTCTGGAAAAAAAATGGTGAATTCAAAACTCTTGAATGTGTTCGCTATAAATTGGCACCTGGTCGGTCGGTTTAGTTTATATTTTAACCTTACCAAATAGTAGTGCTCATTGCAAAGGTGGTACTGCCGAACTTGTCCGAAGAAGTACTACTGCCATACCTGACCCACCTACAGTTGTCGTCACGTAAAAAGAACGCTGAGCGACAGTGCTGGAGATGTGTCTGCGCACGGATACAGTCGCATCCTAAAGTACTAGGCTATTGTTTTATAATTATAAGTGTAATTGTTTTATTGTAGAATCATAATAGGTACTTTATTAGCTACTTAGTACTATGGAATAGACTGGAATCGATAAATCGCTCACTGCGCAGGTAAACGGCCAGCGTTCTTTTTACGTGACGGGACCTGTACTAGTCTTGTTTTCTTTTTTTTTTGTATATTTGCACCTTGTATTTGCACCTATATTTATGTATTTAGTCGTAGTCATTTATTATGTAATTGTGTTCTTGTGTTTTGTGCTGTGTCTTTTTTTGTGCACCAAATAAACTATATATCTATCTACCTCTTTCTGCGGCCAAGCAGTCTCTTGTTTCCAGTATGGTAGTGTGCGATTTCTATGAATGGTGGTGACTACTTCCCATCATCAGAGAAAATTGCTCTTTTGCCATCCAATAATTTAAAACAAATATTTTTCTCGCAGAGTTGCAAATGGAGGCAAATGTGTACCAAGAAGCTACGAACCTGCAGCCTCCTCTCGACCCACACCAGCCTCCTCTTGATCCTGCCCAGCCTCCAGTAGATACTGGGATAGGTATATGGCCTAGATATCAATATTTATGTGTTAAGAAAAAAAGGGAATCTGACTACCCCGCTCCGCTCACCAACGAACCAGAACCAGAAACTCATTTGTGTTAACCATAATTGCAACGAACAAAAAAGGAAAAAAAAACGCGTGAATTTCCGAATCACGTCTTCTATCGAGCTCGTTTTAAGGAACAGAAACAAAAAAAGTGAACAGAGAAGTTACCTAATGAATGGAGTAATCATAAGTACATCACCATCGATCTAAGATTAGATCTAAAAGTGGGAGTTTACAGAGAGTCCTGTCAGTTCCTCGCGCCGCGCACTTCATTTGTCATTTGTGTTTTTTTCTCTGTGCCAATATTTTGTACATTATTTTTTTAAATGTTAATAAAATTACATAGCGCTAATCAGTATTTTGGTACCAAAGCAAAAAAAATATTAGTCATTAGTCTAAGGTGCTATAAATAATATTATTTATTTTGTATTAAAACCCAATCAATCCCAAATTGATTTCTAAATTCCGATATACTCATACCTACTATTTTGATGCTACTTGTACCGCCGCCCGCGCTGCTATTTGAATATGTTTCTTTATTGTAATTGTTTTGTTACTATCCATGGCAACGAGTTAAGCTTCGTGCAAACCAGCGCGACGCGACGCCGCGACGCGACTCGAACAATACAATTTCTAAGAAAACTTGACGGTATAACAATAACCGGTGTCGCGTCGCGCTGGTCTGCACGAAGCTTTAGTTATTTAATATTTTGTAAGAGCTATCATTAAGTATATATTTTTTTTTAAATAAAAGTAAGTCGTTATTTAACACATTTAGGTTTTTTTTTCAATGGAGAGTTACCGGGTTATTTACATGGGGCGCGGGCGGCCGTTGTTTAGAGGGTGCCAGCCAATTGTAACATTAAATTTGATTTTGTACCCGTTTTAGGCGTAAAAAATGATTTGGAAACTTTCCAAATGCTTTTTTTACGCCTAAAACAAAATATTCGGTGTTACAATATTAATTATTGCATATCATAATCAATATTCTAGTAACTTAGGTAGCCACATTTCTTATTTCCATACAGTATTATTTCCAAATTAATCAAAACAGGTAAATATTTGACAGCTATTTACGACGTTGCCAACTTTCAGAATAAATTACAAAACAAAGATAAAAACAAAACGATAAATTAAATTATTTTGTCACATACTACCTAGCACACGCCAATATTCCAACAAAAATAAGGCATCTAAGAATAAGTGTTGTAACGAGTAGTGTATTCGGCCTGCCGTTGAGCAGCTGACGATTCGGCAAAATTATTCGGCTGGATTCAATACGAACGAGAAAGTCAACTAAAGTTAGTTTGAGTTAAGACTTGGCAATAACGGCTACTGACCGCCGTTTTACCGATTTCGCTGTCATTGGCGAAGCACCGTCCGGTTTGCAGGTGACAAGCTTTATGCTCGTTTGCCACCCAATAATAAAATAAAACAAACATTTTCCTTGCAGAATTTCAGATTGTAGAACACGGTCTTCGAGAAGGCAACGAATCTGCTACCTCCTCTTGGCCCGCCTCAGCCTCCAGACCCTGCCCAGCCTCCGACAGAAATCTTGATAAGTGACAGGCCTTTGCAATTAGAAATGGGTACAATCCTCGCTCCACGCAATAACACGTCGAAAAACCCCGAAACGGAAACCCATGAACAGAGAAATTAATGAATGGAGTGAACATAGACCGTACTCAACCATCAAGCTGAGATCAGATCTCTACATGTGAGGTATACAGACAGTCCTGTCAGTTCTTAATTCATTTCTGATCTCGCGTAGCGCAATTCATTTGTTAGCTTCTCTGTGCCAATATTTTGTTCTTAATTTTGTAATGTTCATTAGATTATATATCGCTAATCAGTATTTTGAGACCGAAACAAAAATTGTATTATTCAATATTGTAAAGTGCGATAAATAACATTATTTATTTGGTATTAAAAGCTACTCATTATATCACAATTATTATAATATTTAAAATTTACCGAATCAATACTAAATTGATTCCTAAATTCCGAAATACTCGTACTATTTTGATGTTGACTATACCTGTGCTTTCTGAATATCTTTTTTTATTGCTGTTACTAGCTATTGCCCGCGGCTTCGCCCACATGGAAGTCGGAAATTATTTCACGAAAGGTATTACCGTGAAAAAGTATCCTATGTCCTAACCCAGGTCATGGTCTACCCATGTGCCCAATTTCATCCGAATCTGCTGTAGCTGTTTTAGCGTGAAAGCGTAACAAACAAACATTCTCACTCTTGCATTTATAATATTATTAGTAAAGATTTTGTTTTATTGTAAACTTAACCAAAATAATTGTCCAAAAAAATAATTATTTTGTTAACTCAAACTCAAACTCAAAGCATTTATTTCAATTAAACCATTTACAGGCACTTTTGAATTGTCAAATAGTCGGTCAGTTAGACAGAAAGTTGAAGCTAGTTGCCCAGTTCCAAAACGTAGATCTTCATGGAGAAGAACGGGCAAGAAACTCCAAGGACACTCTTTTAAATATAGAAAATTACACAATCCTGGGTACATTATTCTTGTTGCTTCTATATGTGAGAACAATGTACAATAAAAAAATTAAAACAATTCAAAATATAACATTAAAAATAAGCCCTGGCAGATAAGAGATGACCAGTCACAACTGACGGCGCCCGTTCACGAACATGACGCGTGGATCAGCACCATCCAGCTCAACCATTTTGTAGGGAACCGAATGATCCAACACACTCGCCACCATCAGCGAGACATTTAAGTGGGCATGACAAACTCTCAACTGCCGTGCTCTTTCAAGTCAACAAACATCTTAATAACATAAAATACGGCTCCGTGGTACTCACATTCACAAAAATTGAAAAAATGCTTCTAAATTATACAAAACTATAGTATGCAATGTATTTGAGAGATTAATAGGATGATACTACCAAAAAGAAAGAAAATCATTATCCATTGGAACATTCAACAATTAAACTTGTTTAAATAAAAAATAAACATTAAGTTCGTAATGTCAGAAAAATAAAAAGGGGAAGCAACTCTTCCAAACATTAAATTTTTTGACTAGTGAGCCCAAGTGGCTGTGGAGCAGGACCAGCATTAAGCCAAGCATTTTTATCATCGATATAACCTTAGAAATGTTAGTAATTTTAACTATGCATTTTGTGAATATTCTAACGTGCTTACTTTAGTAAATTTTTGATTATGCTTCAATAAAAAATAATTAATTAAATACTTATTTTTTATATTATTTATTAAACCCATATCATGGAACGCGGTAGTATGTAAGGCTTCCACTCAGCATGATGCTGTGATAAGGGGTACCCACAGTACAGCACAGCGTCATGCTGAGTCTTCTTGTCACAGTCACGATATGCAGCTGCCGAATATTTCTGTTCTGCTCGTGATTACCTATAGGTATTTTTTCCCCTTTTTTATTCGAGTTAATTATCTTTTTGTATGCACGTGTTTCTGTGAAAACTAAATCGATTTTTCTTTCTTTCTTACTTATTGGCAGCAAAAATAGATGGTTTCCAGGAAAAACCTCTCCACATTAACATTTTCATCTTCAAGCCAATTTTCTAGTGAAGCAGGTGGCTGCAGGCTTCGTATGTTATAGTGCTTAAAATATACCGAATCCCGGAATCACTTGCTGCAGTGATATTAGAACTCTTTGTAAATTGGGTCGCTCGGGGAAGTACTACCAAACCCACCCGGGTATTTCTGCTCAAATTATTTCGATCGTTATCGTGCAACTCGAGTACAATTATAGTGCACAAGTACGTGTGCAGATGGTAAGAGAAATGTGTGATGTACGCCAATGAATAGAATAAGAAATGAGTTTAAATGAGGAAGTTTGAAACTGGCAACGGTGACTTAAATGTTGTATGGAAATTGGTTGTCATGGTAAGGGTGATGTGATGCGCAGGAATGAGGAAAGTCTTGAGTATGAATGTGGGTGGCTATGAGAGTAGGGGAAGACCTAAGAAACGATGGATGGACTGTGTGAATGATGATATGGGTTGAAAGGGGGTGACTATCGAAAAGTCTACCGAGTCTACCGAGAACTAATAGAGAAGTGTGGAAAAAAAGACACGTTGCGCCTACCTCAAATAAATTGGTTAAGGGCAAGGCAAGAGAATGATGATGAAGTGTGTGTGCAGGGTCACTCCCTCCTCCCTCACTCTCATAGTCCAATATGACGAAAATATATTATGAAACAATTGGGGAGAGGTCAGACGCATGAAACCGATGTGTTTTCCAAGTCAAAGGGGTGTAACTCCGCCAATTTCCTAACTCCGGGCTGCTACTGAGAATTTATTTACAGATAAATCTAGCATCTAACTTTTTTAAGGCAGATCTGGGATTCAAAGCCGGTCACGCAGCCGTATAAGTAAGGATAATAGAAGACATTAATAATCTGCCAGCTATATAGGAAGAAATAATAATGTAAAACGCTATTAGGTGTAGGGCAATACTAGTTTATTGGTCTGCCAACGCCATCTACTGTTAGACGACGCAAAACTCGCCGACCGATTGGAAAACAACATGGACGGTGGCGCCACCCCGGTGCAGGCGCAACGCTCGATCGGTCGTCGGCGACAACAACGTGCGCCGTCTTTGTGTGCGTGCAAAATAACGTGCGGCCTCATTATATGTATACTGTATTGTTATCTATATCATATTATAACTATTATTGATTGTCTCGTTGGTGTAGTGATCGCAAGCGCTACTGCTGAGCATGAGGTCTTGGGGTGGATTCCCAGGTCAGGCAAAGTGTTATTGGCTTTTTCTATCTGGAATTTCTCAGTATCAGCCCGGAGTCGGGATTGGTGCCCAGTTAATGGTAATATGCTTGCCCCCTTTTACATAGGACTTAGAACATAACTGGCGAAATGTGAGTGTACTATTATAGGTCATCTCTGCCTAACCCTTCAGGAAAACATGGCGTGATTTTATCATAATATAAATTAAAGTTGCTTTTCATGTCTGTCTGTAGGTGATTTTGATGCGGCGCGCGGCGTGAACACCATTTAAAGAATTTATTCCGGAACGATTATGTGAATTACTTAGGTACATTTAATAAAATTATTTCAACGTTTTATCAAGTACTAAAACCGTGCGATGCAGTCGCAAGCTTTTAAAATCAAATCTAATCTAACTGTTAAAATATTTTATTTTTATCTCTGCAGAACAAGAACAAGCCGCAGTATTTTGAACGAACACACACTCGAAGAAGCATTAAAACAATCTCGTTTTTCCTTTTAAAAAAATCTCAAAAGTTCATCGACTTCGACATCGACTGCGTCAAACTAGTAGTAGTAGATACCTATAAATACTTTCCTCCGCGATTTTCAACTAGTATTTATTTATAAAAGAAAGAGGACATACGTTCACATAGGAATTAGCTAACGGAAACCTCTATTTTATTTAAATTGAATTTCGTTCAATAATCCAAAAAAAATTGTGAACCTTATAAATCAAAGGAAGTGAGTTATATATATACTTGTTGCATACATTGCTAAAATTAGCAAAACGATGACCGAAGAAGATGATGTCCCAAGACAGGAACCAGTTGACGGAAGTTTAGTCCGCAAAAGATTTAAAAGTAAGTTTTTATAAAGTATTTTGTGATCTAAGTAATTCATTACTTGATTATTTATTTGTTCCGGGTCCTCAGGACCGTTTGTCTTATATTTTTACAAGCTTTGATCTGACGTGCAATTTTTGTTTTTTTATCTGAGCCTCTAAACCAAGCAGTACCTACTTGAGATTGCATTCGCATTTATTAAAAAGATGTGTTAAATTTTCGCAAAAATTAAAAATCTAAAGGACAATAGTTATGTCAAAATGTATAATACTTCATTTAAAATAAATTTTAATAAATGATAGTTGGTTAATCATCAAAATATTTTCTTAGAATATAAATAAAATATGATTCAGAGTACCTACTAGTAGGTACTAATACTACGTAGTACTAATAGTATGGCCATAATTATATTTTATTCAAAAAACAAATGAAAAGACTGGTTATTTGTGTGGGAATTTAATGTTATCTAAACGAATGGCTCATGAAATTAATAGGTTTCGAAAAATTTCGAAAATCATGACATTGAGACCACTGACCGGCAAATTGTTCGGCAACCGATGTAAAATAAATCATCTTCTTCTCAGGCTTGAAGATGGAAGCGAATGTGTACCAACAGGCCACGAACTTGCAGCCTCCTCTCGACCCTCCTCAGCCTCCGCCTATGCCGACGGAGTCAGGGCTACCTCAGCCTCCTACATATATTTGTCGGGCGATTTCTGCTGTTTGTGCTCAACACCCAAAAATTTTGAGCATGAACCGAATTCGAAAACGCATTCGGAGCCCTGTCGCGCCGAAAGACCAGAAACCTGAAAAAAAGAAAAGAAAAGGCGCATGTAAAGTAGAAAAGATTAAGGTCTAAACAGCGACATGAAGAACTAATTATAATAATAAATTGCTAAATAAATAAAAAAATATGGGATTTTGTCTAGACTGTCCTATACCGTAATTGCGTAGCGCGTAGGTAATACAGTTTCAATCACAATTTTGAAGGAAGGCTTCATTCATAGGTTTAATAATTTGTCTGCTCTTCAACGTAAATAACGCAATGAACGTGGCAGAACGTGAACTGTTAAAATGAACTACTAACTGATTACTTCCTCAGACACTGACTTATTAATTGTAAAATTTTAGGAAAATCGACTGCTTTGACAATGTTTGTAAATATGTGAGAACCATGTATCTATCACATAAGTAATTAATTTATCTGTCGTTTGTTCATTTTTAATTATTTTTACCTATTGTGGTATAGTATTTTTTTTTAGGTGCCTCGTCTTCACATATAATTATATAACTAATGTACCTACATATATACAAAATATTTTAAAACTTAAAAAAAAAGTAACGGTGGAGTTTCTTGCCCATTCTTCTCCATACGAAAACTACCTTTTGGAAGGGGGCGACTAGAATCAATTAAATTTTTTGTACTTTTTGACGTTCAAACGTCTTACAAGTCAAAGTCAAATCATTTATTTCAAATAGGCCCACCTATTTGAAATAAATGATTTGACTTTGACTTTGAACCAAATGCGATCAATTGTCATTAGGTGTGTTTCAAACTTACCCCGCTGAAAGTTTTGACTTCAGTCCGCCATGTGCTGTTATGTGATCCAATGCCTTAACGAAATGTATGTAGGAATGTAAGTCAGCGTCTTCCATTGAAAGATTCCTAACGCGTTACCAGTCGAAATGTACTGTTTGATTTAATAGGGATGATGTCATTTTTTACCCGATTACGGCGAAGCAAAAATGAAGGTTATGATTTTGACCGGTATGTATGTATGTTCATCTGTTACCTCATAACTTCTAAATTACTGATCATAATTTGACAAATGAGGTATCTTTGGAAGCGTCTTGTTTGTCCGTTGGTTATAGGCTGTGTTATGTGATGTAACATTAAATTCAATATGCAGGCCTCTAAACGACATAAAGTCAGGAACTAAAAAAAAAAACTATTTGGGTATCAAATGAAAGGACTTGACGAGCACATTACAAATATGTATAAGTATATCATAAAATAATTAAAAAAATAAAAACAAATTTCAAAAGTCATTTATTCAAACTAGGCTGAGAATCAGCACTTTTCGAACGTCAAAATTACATAAGACAGTCCCCCAAAAACGCCCACCCTTCACCAAGGTATCCCGCGAAAATTTTCGCGAACATTTGAGAAAATTTTCGCGAAAATTTTCGCGGGATACCTTGGCGCATAAATTTTGTCTGGTGCACAAAGTTCTATGTAATGCCTGCCATCTGCTTTGTTCATTCAACCGATTAATTTCATGAGCCATTCGTGTAGATAACATCAAATTCCCACACAAATAACCAGTCTTTTAATATTTTTTTTGGAATAAAATATAATTACGGCCATATTCTAAGGCAATATTCTAAGGAAATATTTTGATGATTAACCAACTATCATTTATTAAAAAAAAAAAAAATTGCAGTACTTATTATATATTTTGGCATAACTATTGTCCTTTCCTATAATTTTTCAATTTTGCGAAAATTTTACACTATTTTTAATAAATGCGAATCTAAGAACATTCAATCTCTAATAGTTACTGCTTGGTTTACAGACTCAGATAAAAAACAAACATTGCATGTCAGATCAAAGCTTGTAAAAATATAAGACAAACGGTCCTGAGGACCCGGAATAAATAAGTAATAAAGTAGTGAATTACTTAGATCACAAAATACTTCATTAAAACTTACTTTTAAATCTTTTGCGGGCTAACATTCCGTCAACTGGTTCCTGTCTTGGGACATCATCTTCTTCGGTCATCGTCTTGGTAATTTTAGCAATGTAGGTATGCAAATATATGTTTTACAAAAAAAAAACAACCGACTTCCAAAAAAAAACACTACAAAGTGAAAAAAAAGTTTAATTTCCCACACAAAATTAAAGTTATTTTTCACTGTAGTAGTCAAATTGTTATAACTGTGGATCCATTCTGTAAACATATCAACGTGAAACTTAGGTGAAGTGAGCTGTCACTGTCACAAATCATTAACACTATTGACAGCCACTTCACCTAAGTTTCACGGTGATATTTTTACAGAATCGACTGGCTGGTGTGCGAGTGACTTTACCTACGTGATATCTAGTACCTACCTATACTTACGTATTCGTCGGGGTTACTGCTAAATATATTATCTGGGTCATCTGACAGTTCCGCATACAACGGTATATTGATATAGTCATCGGTGATGACTGATGACCTTAACAGATACCTATTTTTTCTGTAGTCGTCAGTGCCCTGCATTACCTGACCCTCTCTACCCCTCTTGTTCATTGTAAGAGAGGTCAGTTAATGATGGAAACTGGTTGTACCTACTCATAGGGCATGCCCTACTTTTCGTACAAGGTGAAGATTGTTCATTTATATTAATTACTAATTACTCACCCTTACAAGGTTTTACTATTTTACGTTAGTAGTTTATTATAGGTTCCTTGCCTTGACTGATTGTACTTTGGTAAGATGTCCTTACCAAAGTCCAGTTATTCAAGGTTCGATAAAATTCTACTTAGATATCTTAATAACTCATTTGTCATTATAACTATTTCTAGTACAGAGAAACTCGTGGATTAGTAATAACAGCCGCACGGGTCGATCCATCAGATTAAGCTATGCTTGCCGAAGTTGCTCGGTGGATAGGTGACCATCTTAACACACAGAGACCCATCCGTGCCTCGGAAAGCACGTTAAGCCGTTGGTCCCAGCTGTCATTCGTGGATCTTTGACAGTCGTTACGGGTCGTCAGAAGACCGAAAATCTGACAACCAGAGCCTAGGGGTATCGTATTACCCAGTTACTGGGTTGTGGAGGTCAGATAGGCAGTCGCTCCATGTAAAATACTGGTATTCAGTAGGTTCCCCAATATAGTTGGGAAAAGGCTAGGCAGATTGATTTTGGTACTCAAGTTTTGAGTATAATGCCATCCGCATCTATACGCTTCGAGCCAAATCAAAACATTGCTGCTTGACTTGACATTGCCGCTCAAACCGTGGTAGTTAAGTCCAGTCAAGTATAAGCTGACCTCTCATTGTACGGAAATCCTAAACAATGCGAGATTAGCTTAAACTGGATATGTATACATAGCTTGATATGGAGTCGTGTGGACGCGGTGGGTTCGATTTGTCGAATTCAGTGGGCGTCACGTAGTCAAATACAAAAGTTACGCGATAGAAAGAGTGGCAACTTCTAGGTGAATATAACTGTAGGTAATTAGTGCTGTGCGTCCTGAATTGCACTTTATTGTGTCATAGCAAAAGTTGCTTTTTATTTAAATGATTTTGCAGAGTGAACCATCTATACTAATCTATGGTGTAGTACGGAATTTCAATAAGATAAGAGGCCTGCTTATCCTGGTCTTGTTACCACTGTCGTGCGTCCTACCATGCTTCCCCGAACTAGCCTTTTACGATGAACTACTGACTATGCACGTTTAACAGTAAATTCGTGGAAAAACTCATTAAAACGTACTAGAAACGAATTAATAATTAGGTATTTTAAAACTAAATGAAGGTAAATAAAGGACTGCCTTTAGTAGTCGTAAGCGCTACTCCTGAACATAAGGTCCTGGGTTTCTGGGATTTCTCAGTAGCAGCCCGGAGTCTGGATTTGTGCCCGGTTGATGGCAACAGGCTCGCTCTATCATGGGCCTTAGACATAACTGGCCAAATGTGGGTGTACCATCGAAGAATGGCCGATGGGGTCGACACGTTCTGGAGTGGCGTACAGAAGACGCATCTTAGATAAAGCCCCCATAAACTGGACCGACCCACGAAAGTTTACCGTTGTTCATTGTACTTAATTCGCTGCACAAGCAGAGGAGCCGTAGTTGTTGCGATGCTTGTGGGAGGCCTTTATCCAGCACTGACATACTTTCGGCTGATTAATGAACCAGTAGTCTCAGATTCTAAAAGTGGAAAATGACAATTCAAAAATTCTAAATATTTTATTTCACATAAACCTACATGTACATGACAGTGTAGGCCTATCAACAAGTACCAGGTACTTAGCAAAATATAAAATGGTCCACAGATCTACAGTCTGTTAAGTCTACGACGTTCTCACATTCACAAAATTTAATAGAAAAGAATCTTTAAACGAGATAAAAAAAATAAAGACCTACCTATTTAAATCAAATGACATGATTGCCACTACGGCTGTAACAAATAAAATTTAATAAAAAATATATAATATTGTAAGAATATAATGTCAAATAATAATGATTGTTAGCTTGAAAAGTCAGCTGTTAGTTGTAAAGGATCGGCCATGTCTGCTGCAGCATCGATAGGACAGATAATTTGTTGAGAGACCAGAAATAAGGCAGCGGTAGCCCACTACCGTTGCCTTTAATCAGCATATCGCAGACCACTGCTGGTCAAATTGTGCCACAACACTAGGCTCTAAGCCTCCCGCATCCAGTCTATACCTGGCAGCGATCATCGTTCATCTAGTTGAGGGGCATCCCACGCTTTGCTTGCCGATACGGGGTCTCCATTCGGAAAAATCATGACTCTATTTTAATTATTTCTCCGAATAACACTAAGCATCTATTATTTTTGCACGCACTTTCTCATATTAATGGAAAGTACCTAATCTATTGTCTATAAAGAGATAGTCAAAGAAATTACGGTCATGCCCCATAGAAATCTCTTCAGCATAACTTTAATTGACAGCAATTAATGACTGACCACATCCAACCAATTTCTCTGTGACACACACGATAAATGTGCCTGTCTCTTTCATTCTTTCGTTAATTTGAATTAGTCCTCTCGCTTCCGCGAATTTATCTTACAGAAAAAAGACGTCACTGACCTCAATACTCGCTTGGACAGTTTCGCGTAGTACTGGAGCATAGTGCTGTATTGAATTATACACTTTGTCGAATGGCAATAAGGTTGGTTTTCAATTGTCGAAAGCGTGGCTCTTCTTTCGAAGTGAATATAGCTATCAGTCGCAAAATGTTCACTTGCTCTGTCAGTTGGCCATCGAACGCTGTTTTGAATACAGTTCATTGTTTTAATTTTTTAATTAAATATCGAATGTTTTATTATTTTTCAAATTGGTGTTGTCGAGCTGTGTGGTTCTCTTTTTGAGTTTGGATTTTGTTGCCGTTACCTACCTACCTCCTTTGTAAGTTTTATTTTTATTATTTTTATTTTTAGTCTGCGCGGGAGTCTTTTTCGTAATTACATCTGTTCTGTTTTTGCGTTTTATCTTTTTGTTAATTAATTATAATTTTAATATCTTTGCATAATTTATTACGACGGCAAAAGGGCTTATAATACCTTTTGTATTGATTTCAAGTGCTCTTTCGACAAGTCCTAATTACTTACTCTAAGGAAAACGGATATCTAAGTAGGAAAATAACAAAATTAATATTATTTACTTACATGTAACACAATTAGGTAAGTGAATGTATGTTCATAGGTACCTGTTGTTACAGTAGGTACCTACACACCTTGTTACCAAGTGCGCTTCTAAATCTTAATATTCCTGCTTATTTGTTTAACAGCAGTCAGTGTTGACCAGCTGTTTTCGATATCAGAAGCCGTAACAAGCCAACATATGTTACTGATTATTAGGTTATTAACATTCCAGTTTCGATTTATATACAATGGACAATGCGTGTCCAAGATCGGCCATTGTGTAAAAGCTGTAAAAGTTGGCTGAAATTAAATGAGTCAGTGTTTAAGTTTACACTTAGTACTGAAGCTGAAATATAAATGAAGTCATACAGTGTGTATTATTATTAATATTAGTAGGTAATAAGTGTATTATTAAATGATTATAATTAATCCTTAATAACTGCGTAGCCTTGCTTGGATAAGGCTTTTATCGCACAAAAGACTTATTAATAGACCGAAACCGTTCATGACACGCTGTCCTAAAGATACAATACAGCCGATATAACTTGACAGGTCTGAACATAGGCTTTGCGAACTTTCGCGCGCGGTCTCTCACTCACACCCGCCTCATGTCATCATTTGGTTCCTAAAAAATGTTTTTGCTCAGCCTTCTGCACGAAGTTCGGAACTGCCAAGTTATATCTATCGCCTGTATTGTACTTATGTAACAATACTAACTTCGCTTGCTTGAAGGTCAGATTATCCCACGGGAACGTATTGTTAGGATAAAAAATATCCTGTCTCCTAAACCAGGTCGTGGTCTACCCGTTTGCCACCGTTTTCGCGTGATTGAGTAACAAACATACAAACTTTCACATTTATAATATAAGTAGGATAATTTAAAAGAGTGACAATGGAGTTTCTTGCCCGTTTTTTTCATAGGAACCTACTACACTTTAAAATGGGCAACTACGCTTTATCTATCTGACTGACCGACTCATTTGACAATTCAAAAGTGCCTGTAAATGGTTTAATTGAAATGAATGCTTTGAGTTTCTAAAAAAATCATAAGAACTGACATAATTTTGTTGTCTTTTATAAAACCGACTTAAACGAAGGAGAAGGTTTTGTTTAAAGTTAGGCTTTGCTTAGCAGTAGGACAGTCCCACTTAGGGCTCGTTTAAACGGCACTGCGACCGCGCCGAGCCGTCGCCGCGCCGCGCCGTCTCCGCTTGGTTTTGCCATATCACTCTACAATCCGCGGCGGCGCGCGGCGGCGGGCTGGCAACGTTGCATATACACAGCTTGGTGGCGCGGCGTTGGCGTCGTCGCCCTGAGCACTTATCCTTCCAGGCAATCCTTGCGGTACGCGTCTAGGTCGTCTCGCTACCTCTTTCTGGGCCGGCCTCGGCAGCGCCGTTCATCTTCAGGCACCTACCATGTGGAAACTGGTGCCCAGCAGTCACTACACTGTGCATGTGGCTGGCATGACGTCCCAATCCTATTTTAGCTTGGTAGTCTTTTTGCCTAGGTCTAGGATTTCAGTTTTGGTGCGCAGCGTGGTGTTTTGAATTCTGTCAGTTCCTTTAACGCCCAAAATGCTGCGCTCCATTGCTCTTTGGCAAACCCCAAGGTGAAACTTTTGCGACTCGGTGAGGACCAGCACCGTAGTTATTTTAGGCAGAGTCCATTAGATTAGTAATTATTTTACTTAACATCGAGTGTTAGTAGGTACCATAGATATAAGAAGTTATTTATATTTCTATGGTAGGTATAAACACGGATTAACTTAGGCAGGTACAATTAAAATTCAGCGTGGAGCTGCATCGACCTCGGCAGCATCGGGAAATCCCACCGATTAACAAAATTTTATGTAATTTTATGCAAGTGAATAATTTGAAATTACAGTTAAATAAAATAATGTTTGATCATAGTAAATAGGACTTTCCGGTTGACCTATTTAAGTAAGTTTGAGAGTTCATTTATGGAATTGATAACGTGCGGTAGGTTGCTCGTCAATGGTCACGAAACCAGTATTCTATTGAAGCTCCGTACTACGCTAGGCCAGCTCAAGATGAAAGTTTTACCAGTGGCGTGTGGTCTATGTTCGTCATATTAAGGGCTAATTTTGTCTGCTCATTAAAAATTCAATATTTCATAAAATGGCCATGCCTTTAAAAAGGTTTCAGGTTTATGTTAGCTCTATAGAATAGTCTGCTAAGTGCCGTAGCTTCAAAACGTATTAATATGTGTCCTGACGAAGATATAGAAGACGTTCCGTACAGGGGCAGGCAGCCCACAGCACGTTGCTAACTGGTGTTACCATCTTTATCACGGCATGATCTATTCATATACAATGTTGCCCATGGGCATGTGACCGCCCGTATTTTTCTGAATATTCATGAAAAATTATCTAAAATTTATTTTATAAGGGAGGTCTACCTTTAATATTTTTCATGTTATTTCAATTTTTTTTCTTTTGAGTACCGTTTGCCATATCTCCCATATTATTGGCTCGATTTGGATTCTGTTTATTATTTCTAAAAGCTTATGAGTTATTTTATTGGATCAATTTTTTTTTTCTGTAAAATTTGTCGACTATGAATTAAAAAATCGGGAGGCGAAGGCATTTTTTTGTAAAAAAAAAAGAGTACTTATTTATAAAAAAAAACTCAAGTCCAAAAACTTAAATCATAAGGGGAAATTGAAAAAAAAAAGAAAAAAAAGACCCCCATTTTAAAGTAAATTTCCGATCATTTGTCATGTATATACGAGTATAGTATAGGTTTTTGTGTGGAGGAAGTAGAAGAAATATTGATAGTGAACTTAGCTCAAGTAGGTAAACTCTTCGACCAAATCACAGTAAAACATGCAAACTTAACTAGTCCAAATCGAGTGTATCAATCAGTTATCTATAATTACAAGTCTTTCCAGTATAAAACTGATAAAACGGTTACATACAGCTGATAACGTTGTCACTGGTCACTGTTTATGCGATAACGATATTGCATAGAAGTGAAATAATCAGTAAAATAGTTCCAGAGTGAGACACTCAGAACCAGTCTTGGTACGTGTTACCGAATTGGTCGATAACTAGGTTAGGAGATAGGCAGTCCTCATCTAGGAACGGTGGACTAGGGGACGTCAGCCGCCCCCTATCATATTCGAGGTGGTGGCGCGTAGTGTTACTCGCGCGCCCGTCTTAGACGTCGCGGGGGGAGTCAAACACCTCACTCCCCCCGCTTGACCAGATGGACCAATCGGGGGCTGCGTTGAAGAGTGCTTAGGTGCCCCCGTAGTCCCCGATGCAAGTGTGCGATCCCACACGGGGTGGTTTTAATCAGTAGAAGTCTGAAAGACCCCTCCGTCCGCCCCAGGACGGAGGACATCCATGAGGATTACCAGCCCGTTACAAAAAAAAAAAAAAGGCAGTCATCACCTGCCTAGCCTATTCACAACAATGTTGAGGTCGACTTCCAGTCTAACCGGATGCAGCTGAATACCAGTATTTTACATGAAGCGACGGCCTATCTGACCTCCACAACCCAGTGACTATGGGTAACACAATACCCATTTGGTAAGACAGGTTGTCAGACTTTCAAGCTTCTGAACACCAGTATCTTCTGTCAAAGATCTACATATGACAGCCGGGGCACTTAACGTGGTTTCCGAGGCACGGTTTACCAATCATAATATGGATCATTGCTATCTATATACGGTGTGTCTGGTCACCGGTGTCCGACCCGTTAAGGTGAAGCAATATGATCAATTGTATCGAAAAATCTACTATAATAAGGGATTTTGCCCCAACTGCTTTTACACACTGTTTATGACAGTACATATTAGATTCATTCATTTTATTGGTGTGTATATCTACGTATATTATTTAGGTTATAGATATTATGTTATCTGTCTCATTGTTACGCGAATAGTACGATAATATTTGCAAACAAAAGCTAAATATTGTACATACCTACCTACTTGACTGTTCACTATAACTTGTCCGTTGCTATCATGTTGGCAACATTGCTGGTCAAGCTTATTTCCAATACAAATAGAGTTCAAAATGGCGACTAACAGAACCGCGTCACGGGACAAGATACAATGAAGACTGTACTTTAGATTTGACGTTACGTTGTTTTGGAAATAATTGAAAGCCAGTAGGTACCTAATATTATAACATAGCCTCACACCTGTATTTTTAGATGACGTAGGCAGAGGTGTTTAGTGCCCACATTTCGCAAATTTTAAAGTATCTAATAGACAGTACTTAATACGGTGAGCCTATTGTCATCAACCGGATACAAATCCATGCTCCAGACTGCTACTGAGAAATTCCTGATAGAAACACTTTGTCCAACCTAGCAATCGAACCCAGGACCTCACCATCGTGCTTGCAAGCCCTAGTCCAACAAGGCATGCCAGGCAGGCTTTTCCAGTTCAACACTTACTATCAAGCATAGTTTTATTGTTTCACTAGCTTCTGCCCGATACTGTAGCTTACCTTTAGTGAGAGAATTTGTTGAATCGGATCAGTAGTTCCGAAGATTACCCCCTACATACAAACTCACAAATTGTATGTCTTTATAATATCAGATTAAGGAAGCGGAGGGGCTCGTGGCTAAGTAATAACAGCCGCACGGGTCTATCGATCAGGTTAAGCTATGCTTGCCGCGGTTGGTCCATGAATGGGTGACCATCTTTACATACCAAGACCCCTCCGTGCCTCAGAAAGCACGTTAAGCCGTTGGTTCCGGCTAACATTTCTAGATCTTTGACAGTTGTTACGGGTCGTCAGAAGCCTAAAGTCTGACAACCAGTCTTACCACGGGGTATCGTGTTACCGAGTAACTGGGTTGTGGAGGTCAGATAGGCAGTTGCTCCATGTAAAATACTGGTATTCAGCTGCCTCCGGTTTGACGGGAAGCCGACCCAATATACTTGGGAAAAGGCTAGCCCTAGGATGATTAAGTAAGCGGATCTATAAATATCAGGATCTACTATCGCAATAGTGATAGACCGTTTTAATAGTTATCTAATTATTAACAGTCTGACCATGATTCATGATCATGAGCCAACTGCGTGCAACACTAAGTTGTCCGAATTCCTTTCCCTACGTCACACAGTTGGCACTTTCTCTTTGACATAGCTTTTAGGCGCCATTGCTGTGACCAATGAGGATTGCAGCTGGTGTCGAAATATTATAGGCATCAACTTGAGATAGAAAACTGGTTTTGTTTTAAGTAGTTTCAAGTAGGAAAACCTTGTTTTATGCCTAACCTAGATTTAGATAGCCTCGTTGGTCTAGTGGCCGCAAGCGCTGCTGCTGAGCATGAGGTCTTGGGTTCGAGTACCAGGTCAGGCAAAGGTCTATCTGGAATTTCTTAATAGCACCTCGGAGTGTGGGTGCACTATGGTTACACATCTGCCCAGCCGTTCGGGGCAACAAAGCGTGATGTTATGATATGTGAAACCTAGTTTTAATGTCTCCATGAATGGTGATATGTAGTTACCCTCGCTTAATTTGTGAACGGGTCGAGCTTTTTAATAGTTGGTGCCATTACGAAAGAACATATAATCTCTAGGCTTGAATAACGGTTTCGATTATGACCTGACCGATATTGTTCTTAGGGTGTCGATGGCAATCTAAGTAGACTCGGCTCAAAATTCGGCCCCGTGTTTGGCACCACTACTAGTGTCCATCAGTTCCTGTAACGTGCTTTTGACAGGATATACAGGACACAACATGGCGGTCCGACGGTCACACCACTAGGAACAAACTCGCTTTCACATCTATAACATTAGTTAGGATTGTTAATATTTACATAAAAATTATAAACGAAGTACAATAACATAATGATGAGATAATAGTCATAAATAATAAACTAATTAATTGTCATTTAGAACCTATTGATCCCGGTTGACACATCATTGACAGGTCAAAGGTTAATAATAGTATGTTCCAACACACCCAACTTGCTATCTTAACAAAGCAATAATTATTATATTTTCCTTGTTGACTATTAATTCGCTTATACCTAAGTAGGTACGTAATAGGGATGCTGACTGGGGTAAAAAAAACTATTTAGGCCTTCAGTCAGATAATAAAATAATATTAGACACGTATTTTTTGCTTTATCATATTAATAGAAAATGATTTAGATAAAACGCATTAAAGTTGGGGAGTGGGGGCTCGCTACTTCACAAGTCGGTATAAAATCTACTGGAGAGTGACGTCATGCTACATTTTAACTCAATGTATTGCTGTATCTTTTGATTACGTAAAAAAAGAATACGTGTCCTATATTTTTTCTGACGGACAAAATTATTCTTTTGTCAAAATCCATTATTTATGTTTTGCATTACTTTATTGTGTCAATTTTTTATAGCCTTTACCTACGTACCTACTTACAGCAGCAGCACCTACAGTAGGGATAAAATTATGTTTTTAAGTTAGAACTAAACCACAGTTTATTTTTAACCCTGCAGGCTCGTCACAGTACTCCCGATAGACATAAAAATCATCTAAAAAAAACCGGTCGAGTGCGTGTCGGACCACACACAATGAAGGGTTCCGTAGTTGGGGTGAATTTATCCCCAAAACAAACTTAACATTAAAATTCAAAAACATGTTCCCCCATGATCAATTTTCATCTATTTGCTGAAACATCTTTAAAAGTATTTATTTTAAAATTATAAGCAAAAATAAAAAAATATCCTTGCTTTAAGCACTTTCATGTGATATGTCACACGGTACAATTGGCAAAACTTATTTTTTTCTTATTTGCCCCCCAAAAGTGATATTCAAAATTATTTTTTTTACGTCCGTGTTTGAGTCACAGAAATACATACATGTGTACAAAATTTCAACTTAACGGTCCATTAGATTCGTAGCAAATTGGCTGTGACAGACGGACAGACAGCCAGACAGACACACGAGTTATCCTATAAGGGTTCCGTTTTTTCCTATTGAGGTACGGAACCCTAAAAACAATTTCAAAATAACAGCAGAATTTTCTTTTTTAGTAGGTAAACCTTAACTCCAACGACCATAAGGATCAATTTATTATCTAATTTTGGGTTTGACACATGTAATACCACATTTTAGTTACCTACTCTTAAAATTTACCTTAACAACGCACCTCAGCAGTGTTTTTGCTGCAACTTGCAACTAAAATTTAGATTCTCGAACAAAACAAACCTTGGCACTAACCCAAGAAAATACCAACAACACATCATACAAAGAACGATAAACAAACCCTCGATTTTGATTAACATCCATATCGACTGTCAAGTTACTTAGAAATTCTAATATTATTGTTTCAAAGGACACTGCTCACAATTAAAATACAATGCAGTCTGGTCTGGAACACACTACAATATATCGAGATATATCGTTCCATTATAAACTGAGCTATCATTCTACGGAAAAGCTATACAGCATGTATCAGAAACGTGTGGTCAAATTTAAGGGTATTACTAGACCCAAATGTATGGGACAACTGATTATTTTTTTTCGATTACCACGTTGGTTCTATGGCGAAACTTGTTCAGTTTAATAGTCTGACCACAACTTTCTGATACACATTGTTTAATGCTGGGCCAGCTTAAACTGGACATGTATATCTTAACATATCGTTGTGTGTACTAGAAATATTTGCGTAGTCAACAAATTTAGTCTGAGCACGTTCGTTTTATTACCAATTGTAATTCTACTTAGAATCGCGCATTCTTGGACGACTGAATAACTTAGTCACGTAGGTATGGGGAATACGGAAAAATGCTGTCTCGGCGATTGAAATTATGGCTTAGATATGGACAAAACAACGTTCGTAGGCTAGCCATGTCGTCTAGGTTTCTGATACAGTTTTAAACTAACTAGAATTATGCCATACGGAAATATTGATATGTAAATAGCGGGTGTGATGGAAATCAGGAAGAGGAGATTCAAATCATCTTAAAGGTATGGTGTTGTAACCTATAGTGGGTTTGATTATAATCACCGACATATAGTGAGATAGCGTGGTGATTTGTGCTTTTTAGGGTTCCGTACTCGTAGGGTGCTAAACGGAAGCCTACTACTCATTTAGCTCCCTTCAAAATGGTTGAGCTGAATGGTGCTGATCCATGCGTCATGTTCGTGAACGGGCGCCGTCAGTTGGGACTGGTCAACTCTTAGCGGCCATGACTGATTTTTAATTTTTGAATTGTTCTTTGTTTTTATGTTTGTATTACGGACGCTTCTAACGTGCACGTCTTTCTACATTATTCTCACATGTATAATTTCAACATGAATGATGTAACCAATACTTTGTAACAATTTATTTTATTTAAAAGAGTGTCCGTGGAGTTTCTTGCCCGTTCTTCTCCATAGGTACCTACTACGCTTTGGAATGGGCAACTAGCTTCATATTTTTGACTGACCGATTTCTTGACAATTCAAAAGTGCCTGTAATGGTTTAATTGAAATAAATGATTTGAGTTTGAGTTTTGAGTTTGAGTTAAGCCTCCGCTGTCCGTCAGTCCCTCCGTCTGTCGGTCAGCGGGCTGTATCTCATGAACCGTAATAGGTAGACTTGAATTTGATGGATTGTGCATTTCTACTGCTGCTATAACAAAAAAATAATACAAATTAAATAAAGTAAAAAAAATAAGGGGGCCCCCTTACTAAACTCCTAATTTTGAAAAAACTGATAAAAAAATATAATATATTCTGGCATAAGGGACATCATTGTCTAGAGCTCATCGAGTTGAGTAAACATATATTTTTTATTTATTTTTTTCTTCAAAAATAAAGAAATAAGGGGCCGAAGAGTTGTCAGTCTTAGGTTTAGAACATTTTTGTACGAGCTCTATCGCAACGACTAAACAAGTTAGGAATTTGAAACTTCTGTATATCATGTACCATATAGGCACTGTTTATAATCAACAAATACTAAAAACCGCGATTCAAAATGTATTTTATTTAAATAGGGGTGATTTTTTGCAACTGTAAAAATAATTGTAAATTTATTTTTGCGATTTTTTTAAATTTAAGCTGAAAAATAATAATATTCGTTGTTTAGTAGTTTTATTTATTTGCTACTTTATATATTCATGTAAAGAGGGCTTTACTACGCGGTCGATCGATGACGTAAACCGTTCAGATTGATCCAATGTGGTGCATAGCAGCTAAATTACGATCATCGATTTCGATCTACCATCGATTATATTTTGAGGCGATCATTATCGATAGTAGCATAATCACAGTGGCATTATCTTCATCAGTATCATTTTCCTGTTATTTATAGGAAAATGACGCTGATGAAAAGGTGGAGACGAAGATACGACAGTAAATTAAACTTCGTATACTTAAGAGGCTTACAACAGCTAAAGCGCGGTCACTGTCGGACTGCATAGAAATGAAAGAGAAGCGCGATGACACGACGCAGGTAATTTATTGCAAAATATGAAGCTATTAGCGATTTACAAAAAATCTATTGATTGGACTGAAAAATTAAAACGATATTACGCTAATATGTTGCTTGTAGAATAATCTGACAAAAAATCAGAATGATTATATATATTTATTATGATTTTTAAACGTTAAAATAAATTTTTAGAAGTATCTTCATGATTTTTTCCTATCGTATCAAATAAGTTGTATTATGTTTTCAACACACTATCTTACTAGCATATATCATATATTATATTTTTCTGATTTTGTTTACTGCAGTGGATCATATACTTTTACGCATTATAAAACGTGCGTTTAGGCACGTTTAGGTCCTGTGGTCCCCTTAATGACTATATTTATTATAATATTTTAGTCATTAAAGCTTGTTAAAGATTGGCAAAACCTATTGTCGGTAAGTAACCCATTACTTTCACTACTAATTATTTTGTTTGACTTATTTTTATTCGCTGTTGGGATTAGTTTGATAGTTATTCTATTTATTAAAGAAATAAAGATGTCTAATATTGATACGATCACTATAAAATGTTGTTAGTTAACTATAATTAGGTAACAATTTATGACAAAATCGTTGCATAGACACTCCCATAGATACCTAGGTACTGAATAAATTAACCGACTTGGTTAATTAGAAGAACTGTGTTTCGAGACTTGCATTTATGTACATGCTATGTTTTTGATGTGATTGTGTAATCAATTTAGCACGTTCATAAACATACGTAGTAAATTAGAACACAAAGACTCATCAGACTCGTACCTAAATATTCCCAGTACACTCGACCCTTATTTTTGATCTCACCGAATCTCTAAGTTATTCTTGGAACTAAAACAAAGAATCAAGAAGGGAGCTGTATGACTAATTGACCAGACATTTTGGTATAAGGAAGGTATACTGATGTGTTATAAATTGGTATTTTTAATTCGGTGATAAACCGTAGAGATTTTTATCTAGTTAAAGATGGTGACGAAATGATAGGTATATAATACCTATACTTTGTGTAAAGCAATGTGATTTTGCACAATGTTGTGTCGGTACATTTTGATTGCGATCATTGATTTTGATCACAGATCGCATTCGCATCGCTCAACTTTCTTTAGGATAACCCAGGGTTTTTCCGGATCCCAAAATCAAAATTACTTCATAGTATTTGTCGTGATGGCCCAGTGGTTAAGGCCATGTCTTTCATGCACGAGGTTGTAGGTTCAAATCCTGGCAAGTACACACGGCTACATATCAAGCTATACATTTCCTGTATAAACTGATCTCGCATTGCAAAGGATTTCCATATAATGAGAGGTCAGGTGCTAGTGGAAATTTATAGCTTGGCCGTGTGAACCAATGTGAGTTTTTCAATTTGTATGTGCTTTCTAAGTTTATCTTGGACGTTACTGACATCGATGAAGGAAAGATATAGACACCCTCACTCGTGGCAATTACTTTTTTCAAAAATATTCAATGAAGGTACAGTTTTTACTTCGTTACTATTATTAATCGTATAGATTTGAAAACAGTAAAACCAGTTTTTTAATCTCGACAAAAATTCTTATGTTCCCTTGCAGCTTTCAATGAATCAACCCGCATTCTTTTTCGAATGGGTAAGTTGAACCTTTTTTGGAACTTGTAAATTGGACTAAGGGACATTTTGGTATCGTTTTCGGTTCTTAGAACCAAAACAATGTGCATCCTTTGTTTTGTCCCCCGGATAGTGAATCATGCGCAGGTAGAAAGTGTTTCAGTTAATTAGTTGAGTCACTGTTACTGTGGTTTTTAAAAGATTAGGTGGCAGTGTGGTGTGACGTATGAATACTAAGTTGGTTGATTTCAAAGGAGGTTAAATACTTTCATAACAAAATAAAATGTTGGTCTGTTCCATAGGTTTTTAGTACAAAGTCAAATAATTTAGGCTATCACAGATGGAATATTGGTTACTTATTTAGTGACCTCTTGTATCGAGTTCGCGAACAAGGTTTAGAATTATGGAAAGAATACTTTGATGAGAGGTCACTAAGTAAGGGAATTTGGTATAAAACCATTCAGCACAGTCTGTCCCGTCTTCCTTGGTTTGTGGGAACAGATATGCACCGAAATGAGATTGTTACTGCTTTCAGACTACGTTCGGGACATGTTCCGTTGAATAGCTTCGCCTTTTTAATGAGAAAGAGTGATTCACCCAATTGTTCGAGTGTGATAAGGTAGAAGATATCACTCATATTTTAGCGGAATGTGTCAGGAACGAGGTTGAGAGGAGTAACTATTTCATAGAAAACGATTTCAATTCTATTAATGTTGGCATGTATAACAGTATCTTAGCTGCTCCCTTGTCCAGGACAGCCAAAAAATTATATAAAATGGTAAACTTAGGTATTAAGCGTAGGTAGATATAGAATGCCCCTATGAGGGTGGCATGGTCATACTGATCAAACCCTCTATAAACAAATAAAGAATAAAAAGAAAAAGAAAAAAAATTCAAGTAGGCCATTAAAAGGTACTTTTGAGAGTCAAAATGTACAAGAAAATATAATTGATTCTTATAATTAAATAGAATTGATTCTAGGTGCTCCTTCCAATAGGTAGTTTCGTATTATATTGGGTTCCAACCTATGAAATTGGGGGTTTTTTCTCACAAATACTCGTAAAGAACCTCGTCACTTCTATGATTTAAAATATTCATCAATTGCTTGATATGATACATCGAATAGTGACCATCATAGACAACTACCAATAGTAAAAAAAACCTTATTACTTATAGTTTTGTAAACATAAAAAATACCTTAAAAATGACTCTTCATTTTGTTAGCAGAAATGACCAATATTTATTTTAACTTATAAGCCAACACTTATTTTTGTCGCTTAATTTAAGTGGCATTTTACATTATCTTAGTTTTTAAACATTAGTGCATAAAAGTTTTAAAACATTAGTGTTCATGGTTGTTATATAAATTAAGAAAATGTTAGTATGAAAAATGCAACTTCTTTAAAATTCTCCATACAAAACGCTGATTTCATAGGTGGGGACCTAATATTATATGTGGTACATATATATGGAGAAGTATGCGCAAGAAATTTCATAGTTACATCTTTTAAAATTAATTACAATATTTCGTTACACTTATTTCATACAAGATTTAAAAGCGATTTTCTCCTTAATTAAATACATAGAATATTATTTATTATGTACAACATAATAATAACAGACGTAACATACATTTATCAGTTTTTTTTTTCGTAATACTATAATAGTTTATGAAACTGTTGCATAAAGAGGGGTATTAAAATACGAGTGTTTTAATACCTAGTTATGTGCAGTTTCATACACTACTTTATCTACTCTCTTACATTAGGATTTAACCTACTAAATAAAAGATCAAAGTTAAAGATCAAGAATTAAAAAATCCCACGAAATTCAGTTCAACAAAACGTAAATCAATGGCGCTTGCACCCAGCACATCACCGCCCATGCGCTAGGGCGGTGCTGCTGTCCCCGCTAACGTTCCATTACAAAAGTTGATGTAAACTCCTTGGTGATATTAAATTCTTAGATTTGCCCTGTATCGTAATAGATTTTTTTTTATAGCATTCTTTTGTTAGAGAAAAAGTGTTATAAGTTATACCTAATATGATTCTATTTTTAAATTTCGGTATTGTGTTTATAATGTACGTCAATATAAACTCGTTTTGAAGTTTATAATTCGAATACTCGTATTACGATATGAGAGTAGATAAAACATTTACTCATGTATTCTAGAAACTATACTATTAAGAAATAGATATTTTCTCAAAGTTGCAATATTTTTTCGGGAGAGAAACGCTTCTGCATTTTTCGTAGGCTTACTGGTGATTCGCCTGAATTTACTCGAAACGGGCGAATCGTCTCATTTAAATATTATTTTTTTTCTTGAGGCGAATCGATTTCTGGAGTTGTCGATTCGCCGAATCACCAATAAGTCTTTTCGTTACTATAAGATTTATGTTTGTGTGTGACTGTAAGCTACCATACCTACTCTATTAATTAAAACTTTTAGGCATAAGTAATAAAACGACGAGACCTATTAATACCTTTATGGGTCTCGTCATTATGTCAGTAAGGTATTGTGTAATAAATTCTAGATATGATTCAAATTCTTACTGCATGTAAAAGGTAAATAGATTACCTAAATATAATATAAATGGACTACCAACAGGTTAGTCGTCTTCTTGTTTGCCATTTAATAACATAGAAATACCCAACTAATAACCTACCCAATTAATGTATATTTATTCAAACTCAAAGCATTTATTTCAATTAAACCATTTACAGGCACTTTTGAATTGTCAAATAGTCGGTCAGTTAGTCAGAAAGTTGAAGCTAGTTGCCCAGTTCCAAAACGTAGGTCTTTATGGAGAAGAACGGGCAAGAAACTCCAAGGACACTCTTGTAAATATAGAAATTTACACAATCCTGGGTACATTATTCTTGTTGCTTCTATATGTGAGAACCATAGAAGCAACAAGAATAATGTACCCATTATTTACCCAATTACGCATACCAATATAGGTACTTAGTACCTATAAATACTTTGTCTATCAAATCATTTTCCTACATTATTACTACTACAAAACTTCAAACCGCAAATAAAACTGGGTCAGCAGCGTTTAAGGTCGGTGTCCACCCACGTAGGTACCGTCAGCCAATAGGTACCTACTTATCAACGTCACGATACGATAACACAAGACAGGTACACCACAATAACGGTACTAGATTCATACTAAAAGGAACTTAACGGTAATTGTAAAACGGTATAAATTTTTAAGTATCTTTTTTTCAATACTATTATGTTTTGCAAAATTAATTGGTCTTTGGTGTTTATCTCAAAGTCAAAACAATCTTATTTTTTATCGGTAAGAACCGGATTTGGTATTGAGAATTAAACGAACGCATGCGAATTCTTTATATAAATAAATAAGCAACTCACACAAGGCAATGAAAAGTTGTAGTAAGTAAATAACCTTAAAAGTTATTTTATCGATACATAAAAGTTATTTTTTATCGATACCTGAAATTGGTATATTATGTCTTTACAATTGAACGATATTTACATAATAAGATTGAACAGTATTTTCATAATAACCTGTCTTTGATCAGTATTGATATGCAAACAAAATAATTTCAGCACTCATAAATACGAAATGAATAATAAATAACAAAAGACGAATCTGACGTCATCGTCAAATGCCACTTCCGTTCAATAATCGAATCTCGACCAAAATAATCGATACGTTATCGTTCAAAAATAATGTCTAGGTTATAACCTTGAACAAATAAAAACTAAGTAAGTAAATTATTGTTAATTGTTTATTAATGATACCTTCGTAGTCTCTCGTTAATTGTTCGCTGTCGGTATTTTTATTTTTAATTCGTTTTGAATGGATTTGTTGGTTAAAAACATAGATGTTTTGTTAATTATCTATTGCAGCTAAATGCTAATTAGTGTATAACTGGTTTGACAAACTGTCAACTAGTAATTAAGTATATACAGAAAGTTTATCACCTCATCGCTAATTAAGTACCTAAATAATAAGTAGGTAAGCTTCTTCCTTGCTAATCAATCTGCCTAGCCTTTTCCTAACTATGCTGGGGTCGGCTTCCCACTGAATACCAGTATTTTACATGAAGCGAGTGCCTCTCTGACCTCCACAACCCAGTTACTGGGTAACACGATAGCCATCGATGGGTATCGATAGGTGATAAGACAGACTGGTTGTCAGACTTTCGGGCTTCTGACGACCCGTAACGACTGTCAACGTTCTTCAAATGACAGCCGGGATCACTTTCCGAAGCATGGAGGCCAACCGATGTAACCACCCATCCACGAAACGACCGCGAAAAGCGTAGCTTAACCTTCAATCGACCTGTGCCGGTACTTTTAGCAAATAATTAAATAAAAGATCTAACTATTAAAATTATCTTGATTATGAACTACAACATGCCAAGCCTGCAGATCATGATTCGAAATAGGTAAATTACCTGTATTGTTTTTAATTTTGTCGTTAATGTACAATGTACGTACAATGCACGTACAATGCACGTACAATGCACGTACAATGCACGTACAATGCAAGTACAATGCACGTACAATGCACGTACAATGCACGTTAAAATGGCCATTGTTATTTCATTAAAGTACAGGAAAATGAACTATAATAAATAAAAGTAAAAAAGAAACGACCAAGCTGTATTCTAAGAATGTGATGGCTGTATTATATCAGAATCTGTCGTATTTCCTTAGTTATTTGCATGAATCATCGAGGTCATGGGGTTGATGACTTTAGGTTTAGGCATGTACTTACTTACTGGTGTCTAGAATGTTTGTAATGTGGTATTCGTCGCCTCTGTTTCGGTACTTAGAATAAATACTCTATTGTGGTATAGTAATTTTATTGTAGGTACATCCTCTTCACATTATAATGAATGTATACAAAATATTTTAAAAGAGTATCTATGGATTTTCTTGCCCATTCTTCTCCATACGAAACTACCTTTTGGAAGGGGAAACTAGAATATTCTATTTTCTTCTATCTTTGTTTTGACATTCAAAAGTGCCTTTTTTAAGGTAGGCCTTTTTATGTAGTTATTGTGCTGATACATGGTGCTCATATCTTTACAAATATTGCAGCCATAGACAATATTTCATAAATTAAAAAAAAATCTTTTGGTGTGATAGGGTTCTCATAGAATTTAGAATGAATTAGGTAGGTACATAAAAATAATAAATAATGTAATTAAATTAGTAACCAGTTTTGAGTAGAGAAACAGAGCTGCTAATTATGTATGTTTAGAAAGAAAATAAAGAAAGAAAAATAAGTTTATTTGTCACAGAAACACGTGCATAAAAAAAAATATATTAAACTCGAGTAGAAAATAAGAATAAATAGATGTAAATACAATAACGAGCACAAAACAGAAATAGTCGGCAGCTGCTGGCACGTCATGACTGTGACAAGAAGGCTTCCACTCAGCATGATGCTGTGCTATGGAGACCACAAGCACAGCGCTGATTTTCAGTGGTGGTGGTGGTTTAAAATAATGATATTAAAATTTGTCAAAACAATACTGATTGTTTTCATTGTAATGAAACTGTTATCAGTAGCCACAAAAATAGCATTGACACAAATAAAACATCGTTGTGGTTATGACATAACATCACGCATGTGTTCCCGAAGAGTTAGGCAGTGGTATTTAGACTAGCCCATATTTCGGTAGTCATGTTTAAGTCCAAGTTCTTAATTGAGGGCGAGCCTAATGCCATAAAAAACATGCAAATAATAAACAGCCATGCTATTCTGTAAACATCTCACCGTGAAAGCTTGGGTGAAGTGAGCTGTCAATAGTGTCAATCCCTATGGAATGACAGCTCACTCCACGCTCACTTCACCTAAGTTTTCACGGTGACATGGTTACAGAATAGCACTGCAGGCATGTGAGTGGGAACGCCGGCAGAGGACGCCATAGAAGGACATATAATTACTTTATTGGTGATGTTCTTCAGGAAAGTCAGATGCATAGTAGGTACTCGTTACCGGTGTAGGTGTACGACTAGTATTCTAATTGCCTCACGATCAATCAGAATCTGAATAGTTTTGAAACAGATTGATAATCCACTGCTTCGAAAGTTCGAAAAATATCTGTCAACAACGTAAATAACGCAATGAATGTTGTTGAACTGTCAAAATGAAACAGATTAAACGTAATTTTTTACGAAAATATGTTACGTAATTAGATAGCAGATGTTTGAACGTAAACGAAGCAAAAGGGTATATTGTGAGGATCGTAACAGGAGGCGTTCTGGTGTTCCTATAGGAAGAAGGCATGAGTTATGTCTGTATGTATGTAAATAACAGACAAGCCTACTATTATCAGCATTATGCTATAAAATAACAAGACAATCCATTAATTCCCAACAAATAAAATAAATAATGTTCCAGAAAAACTTCAAGGCCTGACACTGCCAATCTCCGAGCCCAATTAAAGAGACAGCGTGACTAAAGAAAAGTACGAAATAAAAAATACGGATTTATAACTGTGTCTTAACTTTAACTAACACGAATTTGTCTAAATCCACATTTATTTCTCTCCCCTCATTAGTTAGGCGGAAAAATAATTTAATTCGCCAATAGGCCCTCCCCCACACACAGACAGACAATCACTAATTACCCTCCGAGTAAGCCATACAAATCGCCGAAAATGTTTACTAATTTATAAAAAAGGCGAAAAAAAAAAATTTTTTTTCACTCTGCAAATGAACTTATTTAGCTCAAGAGGGATTTAATAAAGATTTTTCACGGGTTCTCTCGGCTTCGACGAAGTTTTTGGGGTTCCGTTGGGTGTGAGTTAGGACGCTCGGTGAGACAATCAAGAATTTGGGTATGTAAGATATCATAGGGACTCGTTTTTTCGACTAATAGGAGAAATACATCAGAAGAACTAGTGCTTTTAAGTAGAGCTGTCAAAGCCTATATTTTCTTTACACTGGCGAAACGTAGGTGTACTATAGGTATGTACAGCTCTGCTTAACTCTTCGAGGAAAAACAGGCGTAATGTTATATTATGTTACTTAGCCTGCACTAAGGAATTGGTACAATTATGACTCATGCATCCCGCCTGAATTTCGGTTAGCAGTTGAGCATGCAATATTTATTTCCTATCTCTAAATATATGGCGTTTTTATGACAGGAAAATTTTCGCGTCGTGTAACTGCAGCCTTACACAAACACAACGTGAGAATCAAAGTCAAATAAAATAAGTAAATCAGTACGGAACCCTAATCCAGTCAGCGACTCTACCAACTTTTCTTCCGGCTACTTTTTTCACCGGCAACTAATCTCAACGATATTTCTCGTGTCGCAGATTGAATTAGTGCACGACAAACGCACCTCATTTCGATGAAAAAATACGTTAAAATTATTTATTTACCCTCCTGTTTGGCTTTGATGAAAATTCGTTTATACGGATTTGAAGAAGAGTATCATGTTTGTATTTCTGAATTTATTTGGTACTACCTACTGATTCACAGTGTGCTAACAGGGTACCTATTATCGGCTGGGTTTATTCTCAAAAGTCAGAGTGTTATGAGTAGACTATTCGCCAATTGCTATGAAAAACAAATCTTTAATTTTGAATGGTTAAAAATTGACTTGCCTATAGATATTTAAATCAAACACAAGATGGTGGACCTACCTACTGTGACATCACATTATTTTCGAATTTACTTTAAAATCTAAAACATTATTGCAGGATTGATTTATTCGTTATTGAAACATAAATACAAGATAGGTTTTTCTCATTTCTCAATCCATCAGTAATTTCAGGTTCAATTTAAAATTAAATTACAAAAACATACCATAACAGAAAACTAAACAAAACAAATCTAAGACATTTTTAACTCCAGCATCGAGAACAAAACATTAAAAAGACAACCAAGAAAGGGGTATTCCACCTTCCACGTAGGCCCAATGATCCTAAATTAACGTCGGAAGGGGCCTAATCGACCATTTTTTTCCCGCCTGATTACGAAAGGCTAATATTGAACCCCCTTCCCCATTGGCTCAAACAAATGTTAACCCTTTATTCGCGCTTACCCCTTTCGAAAAAAAAGCCCATAAAATATATCTAATTAAAAAATATCCGCGTCTAAGGACTGACGCTCATAAAGAATGTCAATTAAGCCTGCGACGTTTTTTTTCTTTTGGCGAGTATAATATTTTTTTTCGTAATATTTTCTGTCGTTCCGCGGCCGGCGAGGGTTAAGATAGCGAAATTAGTATCGGTATGAAATATTGAGTAATTTAATATTTGTAAGGTGGGTGGCGACTCCAACCCTTTTTGTTCTGTTTGATGTTCGTATTTTTTTAATCAAGATTAACAACGGGGTGGTGTTTAAATATTATATTTGATATTTTATAATTTGGCGCATGTGTCGTTTATGGGACTTATTTGGTAGGATAGCTATTCTCCGGCATTTTTTCATTGGCTTTCATAAATATCACTTAAGTACCTACAGTTGAAATTAATGAAATAATGTACCTGCTTTAAATGGTAGGAAAATATAATGGGTCTAACATCGCTACCACGCAATAAGAAAGCATTCTAATCTATGGGTTCTCTTTTTAAGTATGAGATGATGTTAGTTAATATAATATTGTGAATAGTATAATCAGCCTATAATGTTCCCACTGCTGGGACACAGACCTCCTCTCGGTAAGAGGGAGTGGGCCATAATCCACCACGCGCGCCCAGTGCGGGTTGGTAGATGTCACATGTCTTCGAATTTTTAGTTCTAGGACATGCCGGTTTTCTCACGATGTTTTCCTTTGCCGTTTCGAGAGCAGTGGTGATGAAATAATTTACAAAAAGTAAAGCGCCTGTCTGGGTTCGAACCTACGACCTACAAATCGTAAGTCAAGTCCGTTACCAGTGCGCCACCACTGCTCTGTGAATAGGTCGCACTCAAAATTGTTTCAAAATGAAAAGACGTTTTAACCTCGTGTCAATAGGTTATGATACTAGGTCAAAACGTTTTTTCATTTCGAACATTTGATACTTTACAGAAGATGATTTCAAAAATATGTCACGAGGTATTGACATAGTTTTGAAATCATCATCTGCTTAAGTCTTCTTCCAGTTCTGTTGGGGTCGGCTTCCAGTCTAACTGGATGCAACTGAATACATTGATTACATAGAGCGACTATCTGACCTCCACAACCCACTTACTGGGTTATCGGACTTTGGGGTACTTTCCGAGGCATGGAAGGGGCTCGATATTAATGGATCATGGATGGTCACCCATACACGGAACGACCCGTGCGGCTGTGATTATTTTACACACGAGCCTCTTTTTAACATTTTGAAATCAACCATTCAAAATCATCTCGGGTCTCACAGACCAATATCATCGTCACCGGGTTAAATTCAAACGTGTGGTCATTGACATTAATCTATGAGGAAAAAAGCTTTTAATAATAATTACGTGGGAGTTACACCATGATTCTTAAAGTTATGCCACATAGGAGGTTAAATTAATATTATTACAAGTTAGTTACATCATTAAATTATAATGACGTGGTGAACTGTTGATGTTGCACGCCTTTTTTAACCGACTTCAAAAAAGGAGGAGGTTATTTGGCGCGCATTTTCGCTGCTAGCCTATGAACTCCATGGGTCTTGGTTTGGATTCCCGGGTCGGGTAAAGTGTTATTGGGTTTTTCCATCTGGAATTTCTCAGTAGCAGCCCGGAGCCTGGATTTGTGCCCGGTTGATGGCAATAGGCTCGCCTCCTATTACATGGCACATAACATAACTGGCGAAATATGGCTGTGCTATTGTGGGTTAACCTCTGCTTCATCCTTCCGGGCATGTTATGATGTTATGTTATCTATAAACGTAACTTAGCACGTGCTGACTTAGACATATTCTTGTCTCTATCTTGCACTTGTAGTTTGACAGTTGTGAGACAGTGACAGGAATCTATATCCCTGAGCCAGTACGTGGTACCTACGTAATGTTTATAGATCTCGGCCTTATCTAATTTATGTTTTGTTCGCGGTTATATTAGAATAATGTTTCAGTTATTAGGATATGATTCCGAACAACGCTGCATGTGGCATTGCTGCTGAACTCAGAATGTATGGGGACCTGGAGTGCAGCGGGGATCGGAATCATACCTTTAGCCTCAAGGAGTAGCGATACGTTTTACCTACGTCAGCCCCCCAGCCATCTGTCTGGCCAGCCAATAATTTTAGCACGACGTAATCGTTTTCGCAAAATCTGAATAATAAATTACAATAACAACTAAATGGAAAATAACTCAATTTTATCGATTTTCGTTATCAATGATAAAATTGCAACTTACAATTATATACATCACTGATTAGAAAACTTAAAATATTAAGTTACATAGTGTCAAACTCGTGGAATTGAATACAAGCAATGACGTCAATATCAATGAGAGAAAATTTCTTGAAAAAGACCACTTAAAAGAATAGTATAAATTCCAAAATTGTTTAAAGTGAAGTTAAAAATAAATCTATGCTCTAAAATTAAAAATCTTTATAAACCGTAAAAACTCATTTATAAATTAGCATATTCATGACAAAATAAAAAAGACTGTAAAACAAAATTAAATTCACCCACATCTACCTTTTCCTACCTCGAGAAACATTTCCATTACAAACTATATCATTGGAACAATCAAACATCTCAGTAGCGATGCACAAACATACCACCACACAAACATGCAGAACGTCAGTTGATAAACAAAATGGCTGTCACCGATGGTAGGTGGGTGAATAAATAAATACATACACTACTGCATCTAGGACGAACAATGTGGTGTGCGTTAGGAATAAGGGGATAAGACCGGATTTAATTTAATGTTTTATATCAAGAGCTTTGGTGTGGCTAAATGATCACAGCCGCACGAATCCATCGAAAGTTAAGCAACGCTTGCCGCGGTCTGTTCGTGGATGGGTGATCCATTACATATCGAGACCCTTCCGTGCCTCGGAAAGCATGTTAAGCCGTTAGTTCCAGCTATCATTCGTAGATCTTTGACAGTTGTTACGGTAGAAGCCCAAAAGTCTTACTTCCAGTCTTACCAAGGAGTACCGTATTACACTGAGTTGTGGAGGTCAGATAGGCAGTCGTTCCATGGGAAATATTGGTATTCAATTGCGTCTGTTTTACTGGAAGCCAACCCCAATATAATGTAGTTGGGAAAAGGCTAGGCAGATTGATTTTTCAAGAGCACTATCACCAAGATAGTGAAATGTAGGTAGATAGTTCTATGTCTGACGCAGACTCAGTTGATATGTCTAGAACAGCTTGAGTTCATGACAAATAGTTTGTGCTCATATTACGATAAAAAGTATTTTTTAAGAGCGTTTATCCTGAAACCAACTTACAGGATAAACGCTCTTAAAAAATACTTTTTATCACACTTACAACGTCGCAAATAGCTGTCAAATATTTACATACCTGTTTTGAGTAATTTGGCAATATGAAATTAGGCTAACTAGTGAACTAAAATTTTGCCCACTTCCAGAATAAACGATCTAAATACTACTTAAATATATGAAACAGACAAACGTGTGGACAAGTAGTGCACTGCTTGTGTAAAAGTGCGTCCGAGAAATATCTATTTCCACCATACTTTTATATCTCGCTTAGCTTTTCTGTGTTCCAAGAATTAGATGGCAGATAGATACAGAGATATTTCTTTGAGGTTGATAATAAATAGATTAACATCTTGATAACCAAGATCTTAGATGACTCAATTATTTTTAAATTTTGTTTAAATGTGACCCGCCGACGGAAAAAGTGAAGCTGTCACAATGCCAACAGGATAAAAAACTAAAACCCGAACACCAAAATAGCGCTAAAAACTATGAAACGATAAAATATTCTCATCTGAAATTTTTACGTATAAACTATTCAATAATTGAATAGTCAAACGAACTTACCTGTAAGTGAAGTTCGACGGTAATTATACTCGTTGCTGTCTCGCTCGAAGATGATGAGAGAATACAATGGTAGTAGGCGTTTAGTCGAGTCTCTAGTCACATAATTTTGAAGAAATAACTAAAAAATGAACGCGTCCTATCCTAACGCGTGCTGCCATCTTCCTCTGCAAGCTATCTTCATTAAGTTCATAGCGATTTATTGGCTTTACAACACAGGGCCCATGCTCATATCGCACCTTTGGTAGAACAAGGGCACAATTGTCATAAACTGCCAAACGAATGTCTTTGTCCCTCCAGTTCAAAGGGCCTTTTTAAAGCATTTCTGCATATTTAAGTCATTTTGGCAATTTATGACAACCATGCCCTTGTTCTACCAAAGGTGCGATATATCTAGGTATATAGCATGGAATGTTTGGGTCGGGTGGGACTCATCATCTTCGAGCGAGACAGCAACGAGTATAATTACCGTCGAACTTCACTTACAGGTAAGTTCGTTTGACTATTCAATTATACTCGTTGCTGTCTCGCTCTCAATGATGAGAGAATACAATGGTAGATGTTCAAAGACTAGTTGTAAAAGCAATAAATCTTAATAAAAATAAAAAATAACGAGGATTTGTTATTTTTAACACAGGTATTAGATTAGCATTCAAGGTATGTACCTACTTGTACCAGTAGTAATCAAATTAGGAACAAAAATATATACTTAATTCAAAATGCACTAAATCATTTTAATTAGCAATAATCTTCAGGAAAGTATAAATTGTTGATTATGATCAACAACAATAATAACTTTATAATTTTATTAGACAACAATATTAGTTGATAATTATCAATCATAAACCTATTAAAATCTTGTATCAAATCAAACTAACGTTGAGTAGAGTTTGTAAGAGAATGTATTAATGTCAATAATATTCCACACTCTTCAGCCACAAATTATACTTTAGCTCAGTTTTAGCAATTTAGCAATTAGTAATTTAGCACAGTCTCACAGGCATTTAGGACTTCTAAAGAACTACAGCCTGCTGTAACTGCGTGCGTGCTCATATTATATTAACTTTTATTATTAGTAAAGTAATTAGTAAAAATAAATTAAAAATATCGTTGTTATTTTTCCCTAAAGTTTTCTTTAAGTAGGTACTTAACCAATTTAACCTTAGTGTTATCTATGTGTGTATTTATTGAAAACTTTTATGTGGATGTTGATTGAATCATAATGTAGTGTACTTTGATCACTGTATTTTTAATAATATTTAATTTATGAGATCGTTAGCTCCATTTCCAAGTTACAGTTTACGGGTGGCAATTAAAAAAATTATTTTGGTGAAAATAGATATTGCAGTTCATTTAATGTAAACAAGATATAATATTATTAAGTATTATAATTTATATAGGTTTTGAAGGTCTTTATTTATAGAAAAAACCTCTGAATAGTGTTTTGACTTTATCAGCTGTTGTAGGTAGAATACCTAAATGTATAATTAAAGCCAATTAAATTGATTTGGTTTAATGGAATTTAGACTTCTACAGAAAATTCCTTCTTGAAATCTCTGAGTGAAAATATTGTCTAATCTTGGTAATGGTAGGTTTTGTAATACTTAATTATATTTTGTAAATTACAATATTTAGCCTATGCTACAAATGCAGGTGAGTAGGTACTGATTCATTGTAGGTACTTTTAGATGCTGACTTTATCATAATTTCTACTGCTACATCAGTGATTCCTTTCTAAAAACCAATTTCTGGTGAAAAAGGTAGGTATACTTAATATACTGTTACCCTGTTATCTTTGAAAGTTAGTATAGCTGGTATGGTTTTGAGAACCATAGAGAATAGAAGGGAAAAAACATAAAATAGATTATATTATTCAGACCTAATTATGTACTTAAAAAGTAATCACTGCCACAGATCCTGGAGTTTCAAATTGGCACTATGTGTTGTTTGTGATGTAAGTAAATAAATAAATTTTAGTTTCACCAATGAAAGAAATATTGAATCTTTTGATAATGTGTAGGTATCATTCAGATCTTATTCTGCATGGCTAAGTCTGATTTTTAGACTCACAAAGCCATAAATGTACCATATTAGGTACTTATACCTATATCATCATCATCTTCCCCATATCCCAATTTATTTGGGGTTGGTGCAACAAGCCGTTTATTCCATACTTCTTTATTAGTCATATATATTATAATTATATATATTATGTAGGTATATAAGGGTTACAGAATATAACAAATTTTCCTGACTCACACTTTTGCTATAATATGATAGATACTGCAGTACTTAATAGATATTGAATTTTTTAAATAAGATTTCATAATCTCATAAAAATCTGTCAGAACATATTTATCACAAGAAAGCAATTAATTAATGTGAAACTGAGCTTCATTCTTAGTCCATTGCAGATATGCAGTCTGAGCGCTACATGATATTCCCCACCCTGTGAGGATCTGTAGATATCCTCTAACATGAAAAAATATTTGTAAATTAATTTCCCCAATGTGGCTAAGTTTATAGACCACAACCATCACCATGATCATGTTTGAAGATCATGTGTGTACAGGATCCAATATACCTGGTTATCATAATTGTCATAATTAATCTCTTTACTTGTAATAATTAAAAACTAGACAAAAAACGGATAAAAAATTCCAATAACCTAAGTATGAAATCTAAACATAATTAGATTTTAACCAATTGCAATAATGCAAAAAATATGCTTATTATCTTCAAGCTGTTATTTGTTTCTCTCATTACAATATCAGAGTTATGTTGTGTTGTTGGAAACAATTAGACCTAGAAAGTTTACAATGCTGTTTTGGTATCAAATCTAACTTTTCAAGTATAGGTATCTAGTGTTGACTGTGCTTTCCAAAACACTAGGTATGTGAATGTTTTCGATTGGAAGAAGATCATCTTAAATATACATATCCCTGATAACAAACCCTCTTTCTTTAAGTAAGCTCTAGGTTTCATGTTTCCAGAGCCAAACAAGAGGCAAGCATTAAATTGGTACCTAGTATTTTCTCTAGGACCGCATCTTTTACATCTGAGGTTATATGAAAGTAAATTTCTGTAGTTTTCTACTGTTTGGTAGTTTTTCCAACTTGATATTATTATGTATTATTTTAACAATACTAACATCTTCCAATTCAATGTAAGAAGTAATGTCCCATTGGGCTTTTAAACAAGAAATGATTGTTGTAAATGTACATTGTAAATGTATACTTAGAAAAAATAACTAAGTTATAGTATTTAAAGAAAGGTCATCCATTAATTTCAGATGTTACCTGTAGGTAAGGACTCTAAAGAATTTGACATTCAGCAGAGTTTAATCTAATTCTGCTATGACTTATTATGTAAAAGGGGTTGTATACCCTACTTAGTGATAAAAAAATACAAGATCTGTGGTGATTAGTTTCAAATTACAAAACTATAAGAAATAAATGTGCCACCTGTGGGTTCACTTGCGATGTTGGTTGTTCCTTTTGTCTTCCAGTTCCCATTCACAGATCCAGGAGATGCCTCCCCCCCCTCTCTTTTACGCTTCTGCGCGAGGGGGTGTAGTTTTATTTAAAAAATGTTTGATGTAAGCAATGACCTTGCAGTGTTTATTTTAGCAGAGATTTTCACCGAAGGGGTAAGTTTCTGTCTCCGACTGTACCAGAAACAACTCTTTTTCCTTTATAAAAGGCAGATAGTAGGAGATAAATGTCCTCTTGTGCCAGGATTAAGTAACAAACACCATAACTGTTAATAATCGTTCAGTTTCTATATTTAAAAAGAAACATCTTCTGGCATTAAATGTCCTTCAGACACAGCTGAAGACCCGAGGCTGGGCATGATAGTGTTGTAGCAATTTGTTGCTTCTTTATTTGTATTAGCTAGTCTCACTTCCTAGACATTTCCTGATCTGTAATGCTAACTTTTGTTTGATTCAGATTAGAACATTTGGTAATTCAAGTTTTCTTCTCTTTTGCTAAGCCATTTTGAAGTATAATAAATGAAGTATAAAAAATATTTTCAGACTCTGTTTTCAATATGGTTGAATATTTTCTACCAACTCCGGGTGGTCATTCTCATGACTATCATGTAGGTATGTCAGATGAGCTACTTACTGGGGGATATTAAAATATCTGAAAAAAAATATACTTCATGCATGCTGTAGGTAAAGGGCAACACATATTGCACCAAATAACCATGTAAGTTCCCACAAAACTTCCCTTTAAGGTTATAATGAAAAAGTCAACCATAGGTTGCTTAGCTCACAAGCACAACATAGCCATTGTAACCACGTACGTCCCCACAGAACGCCCCAAGGTCAGGCAAATCGTTCACATTATAGCCCTTTTAAACCATGTGCGTTCCCGCAGAACGCCCCCAGGTCAGGCAAATCGCTCACACTATAGCCATTTTAAACCGCGTGCGTTCCCGCAGAACGCCCCAGAGGTCAGGCAGAGCTTCAGTTTCAGTTATAATAAAGTCAACCGCGTGTGTCCCTTAAGAACACCCCAGAGGTTGTTTAGGTTACAAACTAGCCGTTTTAACCTCGTGCGCCCCCGCAGGACGCCCCATAGGCCAGGCAAGTCACATTGAAGCCATTTGAGGCTCAGAATGTTCATTCTTAATTGCAAAATTTGCAACCATGTGCAAAACCTCATGACACAAATCACAATATAACACTCGTTGACAATATCGAAAATTACATTTTTCGAGTTTTTTAATCTTTCACAATAATGGGAGATCCTTAGATTTCCTTTCTGACTTCCTATTTTCCATTTTTAAGTGAATTTAAACACTTTTTACACAAAATAATAAAAAATATGCGGAAATATGTGACGCCGATACTTGACATAAAAACCGAATGAAGATAGCTTGCAGAGGAAGATGGCAGCACGCGTTAGGATAGGACGCGTTCATTTTTTAGTTATTTCTTCAAAATTATGTGACTAGAGACTCGACTAAACGCCTACTACCATTGTATTCTCTCATCATTGAGAGCGAGACAGCAACGAGTATAATTATCGTTCACGTACCGGTCAAAATGATAACCCTCCTTTTTGCTTCACCGTAGTCGGGTAAAAAATTAAGTTATTGTCTAGATCGAAAAATATACCTACGCAATCTACTAGTGGCAATGACCTAGGTATCTAATTTTATTTTATCATGTAGGTACGTCACCTGTATAATCTTTTTTCGTTGTATCATGGTTACACACATAAACATTTTATGCCAAAGAATTTATTTGTAATATAATAATCCCTGTAGGTATGTATTTATTTATTTATTGAGCAAGGCACACCAACGACATATTTGCAAGAATAAACAAGAGGTAATCACAAGTCTTCCGTACTGTGTAAATAACGCACAACATTCTTATTAAAAGATGAACTACTGACTACAAAAACTAACTATGTACAAAATAACATGGTATATGGTATATAATCTGTGTAGATTTATGTAGAAATACCATGTTATTTTGTACATCTGCTTTTGTATATCATGAATCTTGTGTGTATCGTAATAAAGATTATTATTTTATTTTTTTAAATCATTACAATATTTATAAAATTGAATACATAATAAAATTACCAGAGCAATACAACCAAAAAAATCATAACAAAATATTTGCACATAAGGTAACAAAACTAAATGTTTAAAAGAAGACGCTATACTCATATATCTTTCTTTCATTTTCCAATTATATGGCAGTCCACTGCTGGACTTAGGCATACCAAAAAAAAAAAAAAAACGAAACTGGGGTAATAATGTGCTAGAGCAAAGATTTCAAATCCTGAAGCGTTGTAAATGTAATCTATCTACTTCAGAGCAATCTGCCTAGCCCAACTATTTTGGGGTCAACTTCCAGTCTAACCGGATGCAGCTGAAGCTGTATTTTACATGGAGCGACTGTCCCCCACCACTCAAATACTAGATAAAACAATATCCCTTGGTAAGACTGGTTGTGAGACTTTTGGGCTTCTGTGACGACTGTCAAAGATCTACGAGTGACAGCCGGGTATAGGTAACTCCTTAACACTGTTTCCGAGGTACGGAATATTATAGGTACCATCATTGATAATAACACTATAAATAGAAGTGTCACTATAGTTTCCGATAAATCCTTATGTTTGCCATTGTATAACTGATAAACGTTATCAATTATATCAATATAATATCATAAATATTCACCTCTTATCGGGGACTTTACTAGCTTCTTGTTTCCGCTCGACCATACTGCTTATTTTGACAAACTTATCTTTGTAAATAGCGTTATCGATTTACCAAAAATATTTACATTATGTGACGTGTTCTCAAGGACGTTTTTAGGAATTAAATCAACTCGGACTTGCAAAACGTAGCTTCTTGAAATGCGGATGCGTTGGAAGGAATTTTATCTGACGTTTCAATATGATGAAATTTTTTATACTTAACTGTATTTTACTGGGCGTTCTTCGAAAGACAGCGATGTACAAGATTTGTTAGTATGAAATTATCACTTTCATTATTACCAGGTTAGAATCTGCATCTCCATGCCTCAAATTAGACCATGAGTCTAACCTGCTGATCATCACAACATTAATTTGTCAGAATCATTATTGTTGTGGAATATTGATACTGACAGCTCTTGGATGTAGTCGATGACATCTACGAAATGATCCTATAATCATTGAATTCATCAACATAAACTTCACAATTTTAAGGAGCAGAGAACGTTTTAAAGTAGAACGTTTAAAGGCATGTCCACACTGCGCCCACAGGAGCGCGTTGCTCAAACTATGGCGAACTTTCCACACACTGTGCTCGGTGTGAAAGCGCCGTTCCGATACAGTTGCTATCTTACACAAATATACAACTACCCTCCGTGTGTCGCTGAATATCGTTTGTGTGTTGAACGCGTACTTTAGAGAAGAGATATATTAAAAAACTTTTGAATAAAATCAAATTCTCAATATATGACAAGTAGATAGATATAGCTCATAAAGTGGTGATACTATTAGAAAATTTGTATTAGTAGAGGTTTTCTCTTAACGACCACGTACCAACTAACCTGAGAATCAGCACTTTTGGAACGTCAAAATTACATAAGACAGTTCAATTCAAATTCAAATTCAAAATATTTTTATTTCACATAAACCTACAAGGGCACTTATGAAACGTCAGAAGCTAGGTGCACGGTTCCAATTGGTCGTTTCCTATGTAGAAGAGCCGGCAAGAAACTCCACGGTTACTCTTTCCCCCAAAACGCCCGCTCTTCACCACTACCTAGTGCTTAGCTGGGAAGAAGAAGTGGCGCAACAAACTCCTCAGCAGCACAGCTGTCTGTTCAGTTAGAAAAACTTGATTTTATACAATAGTATGCATAATAATTTACATTACGCAACACAGAACATTAAATTAAATTATTTGCTATATGTCAGCTAGCACACGCCAATCTACCAGGAAAAAACATCAAAATTTATAAACAAGCAAAAAAAAACCGGTAACCTTATGGAGGCCCCAGGAATCCGCTTGATGCGAGAACCACAGAACCGGTCGAATAGCGATGCTTGGGGGAAGCCTATGTCCAGCAGTCAGCATTTCATTCTTTCGGCCGAAATGATGATTATGATGAGAGTTCTTTGTGAAGGAGCTGGTCCTGGAAACTACTGCCGCCAAGTTGCTGTATTCCGGTTTGAAGGGCATACATGGGGCCCATACCTTATGTCCCATAGAACGCAATGGTACGGGGCAATGCATATGCGATGCTTCTTGTATAACGAAGTCCATAGGCTGCACTGACCACTTACCACCAGGTGTATCGTCGGCTTGTTTCCCATCAAATCAATCTGCCTAGCTTTTTCCCAATTATGTTGGGGTCGGTTTCCAGTCTAACCGAATTCAGCTCGATACTAGTATTTTACATGGAGCGACTGTCTATCTGATATCCACAATCGAGTTACTGGGTAACACTATACCCCTTGGTAAGACTGGTTGTCAGCCTTTTGGGTTCCTGACTACTCGTAACAACTGTCAAAGATCTACGGATGACAGCCGGGACCAACGGCTTAACGTCCTTTCCGAGGCACGGAGGGTTACATATCGAGTGTAATGGATGGTCACCCATCCACGAACCGACCGCGGCAAGCGTAGCTTAGCGTTCGATCGATTGTTTGCCAATCACATAAAAAGCGTGTTAAAAGGAAATCAATATACTCGGATACAATATTCAAAACAAAGCCAAGATTAATGGGAGAGACAAATAAAAAATGGATTGTAAGTTATTCATGCAAATCAAATTAATGATCTAGATTTTATTTTCATAGAACATTTTAATAGTAATATGTTCATTTCCTTAATAAGAAAAAGAACAAAGAAGGTTCTGTGCTTATATAAACTAAAAAAATCAAGAGAATAAGGAAAACTTTGAAATGGCGGTTTGGTAAAACCATGCTGTTGATATTGATAGATTTTTTGTTTTTAAATTCCATGTTTATCTTGCAATCGGTTGTAAACCTTTAGCAGATTTTTTGTGGGATATTGACTGCTGAGGTCCATTCTTCCAGCGAAGAATCTGCCTCTCAAAAATTGCTTTATTTAGTTAAGTCCCTTATGTGGTGGCGTTTGAGCCTTTTCATAGTTATTGGTTCACTCAGTGCTATGGCTAAGGTGTGTGACGTTATTCGATGTTTGTAAGAATGCATCCTGACTAAAACCCACCCGTGTTCCTTCCGTTGCCTGTGTGCCGAGGTCGCGATATCCCTTTCAGACAAACCCGCAACCCCGGCAAGAATGCATCCTGTGTTCTATTTCCTCTTTTACACTAATTTTGATTTGTAGATGCTCAGATGTAGCTCACTTGTATTTACAATAAAATATTGTCACTCATACATATACCTACATATACTTACACATATTTAATTCGGAGTTTTTTTTCTCTGCAATCGAGCTACGTAACCCAAATCCACCCTGTATAATACCTTTGTGTACCGAAACAGATAATCGTCAAAAGCTTCAAAAATCAAAGCCTCCTGAAGAATTAAATTAAAACCAATCGGCTGTTTCATATTCAAAGGGATGCCATCAAAAGAACGTCAAAGATAATCAATTTTACAAATATCCTCCCCCCCCTACCCAAACGTACATCTTTTTCTTTTCCTATGAAATAAATCTTTTCAGACAACGCTTGAAGATAGATGTGGTTACACCTTAAACGTTGTAACTCTACATTGACGCCACACAAAATTGAACGTTATTTGAGTCGTCATAGAGCTAAAATTCCATTGCGTTTGAATACTGGTGTACATAAAATGTTCCAATAAATGAAAATATGATAACACTGTGTGAAAGTATCGAACTCAACTTTATTAATACTAGACGCAACGTATAATCGACCTTCTGTTAAAACTCTAAGATTCATTTTTGAATGTCGCTTGTTCAGATACGACCTTTTCAGGTCGGGTAGTTGTCATCAATACCGTATCGTCTGCATTATCGTTATATCGTAGTATGTATTAAGACTGAACCGTTCAAGGGAAAAATTGGTTAATAAATGTTCTATTAAGACGCTTACACATAATTCTATGTTGAGGATTTTCTCGTTATTAAATTTTGTTGAGCATAAAAATGTACTTATGTGCACTTCGATTATTGACATTTGTGTTTTTTAGACTAACTGTCACGGTCGGCTGATGGATGGGTGCCCGATGAGACCCCTTCGTGGCTCTGAAAACAAATTGAGCCTTTGGGAGGGACGAGGCTGTCATTCGTCGATGTTTGACAGTTGTTACGGGTAGTCAGACACAAGCCCAAAAGTCTGACAACCAGCCTTACTAAGGGGTATCATAATGTTATCCAGTAACTGGGTTGTGAAGGTCAGATAGGCAGTGATCCCATGTAAAAACTAACATTTATGTGGTTGGGATAATGCTAGGCAGATTGATTGATTGATCATTTTGCTAAACAGATAAAGGTCGCCTTGGTGCTTTTTATATATTGAGCAGCTTAATGTTTGACTAGGACTCCTAACCAAGTTAGGAAAAAGCTAGGTGAAAGATTAATTGACAGCAGTGATGACACTGACAGCTCTTGAATGCGAAAGTGGCACTTAGTTACGTAAGTAGATTATTCCAAGAACATTGTATTCTGTTATCAGTTTTGTTGATATGATTATATCCGCAGAGCACTCCACTCAAGTCAATCTATAATGTTATCAATAGCAGGGCAGGCTTATCTTCAACATTTTGTTGCAATTATCGATCTCAAATGGGAATTCCCCTGAAATCATTCTCGATACTATTTTTAATTTCGGGAACTCCCGCGTTCGGCATTCAATATCTATATTTATAACTACATAGTCGTGTCACTGACCTTATGGATTCGTGTTGGCTTATCTGCTAAAGCCTAGTCGAAAAATATAAAGATATAATTACAAAAATAATGCAAGGTCAAAAGCGCATGATGAAGTAGGCTAAACATATTATAATTATAAGAGGACTGAAGACAAACTACAGGAAAAAGGACTGTCGTGTATGAGGGAGCTCAACTCTACAGCGTTATTTTAAATTGGCTAGCGAAACTCCGCAGATGCGATGGGATAGCTATCCCATCGCGTCTACGGAGTTTAGATTTTTTTATCATGTTTAGATAAACGTGAAAAAAAATAAAATAGAAATTGGTGATGATGATTTTTTTTTCTGGGGTCATCGACCGCAGTTATTGTAGTCACTTGAAATATATTTTTCAAAAATTTGTTTTTTTTTGCGTAAACTGCACAAAAGTGATGGGTTTCGGTACCTTAACACGATAAATCATGAAAAAACAGTTTATCTCAACTCATACTTCAAGTAACGACACTAACAGCGGTCGTTGATCTCCCAAAAAAAACCAGCAAATATTTTTATTTTATCGCCTTTTAGTTTATTTTGTCGTCTGCGGAGTTTAGCTAGCCAATTTAAAATGACACTGTTTAATTTATTACCTACCTAAGGTGATTATGGAATCAAAATCACTTCCAAGTTTTAAAAAGATATTAAAGCACCATGTTTTGTTTTTTTTTTATTGTAAATTTTTACGAACTGTTTTTTTTTTTGTTATTTGACTTGGAAGACTGGAAACGACTTCCCATAAAGTATACCTAAAGACAAAAAATCATCAGAACATCAAATCCAATATTTAAAAAAAAATCATCGGCAAAAAAAGATGTCATCGTTTGGGAGTTCTTTAACTATTACAACAAAATAACAAATAATAACATTAACGTTTTATTTTTAAATTTACCTATTTTGCTCTTTTGCTATGTTCTCTACTATTCCTCTAAGAAGATTCTTATTGGGTGAGGGAATAAAGAGGAGTATTCCTTTACCGAATGAATAGGGACCTTAACATTTGATCACATCATGACGTAGGTACCAACAATACACCCTTCGACTGCAAGAGATAAATACGATCATTTATTATTAATGGCTGCCGTAGTATCTTGATTCGATGCTCGTTACTACTCAGATTTATTTACGTAGCTCTATCGGTTCTTTATCTTTGCTTCTGCGGGCGAAGTTTACTTTGAGAGACTATTAGAGGGATAGAATAAATGCATTATTGTGCAACACTAACAGCTCATTACCTCTTTTATTAATTTTAAGTGTATAGTGACCTTCTGATCACTGACGGAGATGATTACGAGACAAACTTAAAAAAACCCCTTTTCTAGCCTAGCTTGCCTTTAAAAGACCTATAATATTTAATGGTTTTAAGTTGATTAAATTATTTTGGGCATTGTGAAACGCCAAGACAATTACGAATATTTATTTTGGAATTAATAGATCCCAATAAGTTATAATATAGTTTTTTGAAAACTATATACATAATATCGACAGCTCCATGCAATAACATCGTAACTCACTTTTTTCCAAAAATTGAGTTACAACGGCATTGTTATGTAAAAAAAAATGCATTTTTTCTGTACTATCATTGTAATTCTATTCCCTTTCGTTTCTAAAATAAACCAACGTCAAAGTATTGTAACTAATCCAAAAAAAAAAAATTAAACTACATAAAAACTAAATTGTAACTCAGACATACAATGTTTGTCCTCGTAACTTATATGTCATTTCACTGTTTTGTTTTTCACGTAAGTCATGAAAACCCATGAAAACAATTTTTCTTTTACAACTTAACCATACCTATTTATAGTCCGCCTAAACTATATTCAATAGAGCCAGCTTCAAAAATTGTACAGGGTGTTTTGAGTTTGCTATAATTTTTCAAACTTTAAAATCGCTCTCCTGTAAAATCACAAAAAGTGAGTTACGATGTTATTGCATGGAGGTGTCGATATATATGTATTCATTTTTAACAACAAAATTTACAATACTTAACACAAATAACTATTTACACTAGGTACTAAATACAATAACGAACTATACAAATAAATACAAAAAACAAACGGACACTTAGGCGTCGAAGTATTCGTCCGCATCGCTGTCGTCCGGGAACGTGCCCAGAAGACTGGCATATAGTTATAATATCCAATGTAACGTAGTTAGGAATTTAGGATCCTCGCCTCAAAAGTAACATTTGCTTTTAATGTCATGTCGATTAAAAAAAAATACTTAAAAAAGGTGTTTTTGACCTTTGTATTATGTACATAAAATATATTAAACATTCGTTTCTTTTGTTACAGACTTCAAAATGCCTCCCTCCAAAGACTACAACACCAAACAAACCTACGCCAGGTCTTACTCTAATAGTAAGTATCTTATTATTATCTTCATATGTTGTCCTCGATTTTGGACTGACTTGACTGCCTCATCGGTCTAGTGGTCGCAAGCTGTACTGCTGAGCATGGGGTCTCTGGTAGGATTCCCCGGTCGGGCAAACTGTTACTGGGTTTTTCCATCAGGAATTTCTTAATAGCAGCCCGTAGTCTGGATTTGTGATCGGTTGATGGCAATAGGCTCGCCCCTTTAACATGGGATTTAAACATAACAGGCGAAATGTGGGTACACCTCTGCCTTTCCCTTCAGGGATAGTTGGGATGATGTTATGTAATATTTTTGTCATCTACTGGACCCTGCCATTATCATTTTTAGCGCTAGGTGTTGTGTAGGGCCGGGCATGGTCACAGAAATAATAGATAAAGTGCATAAAGTAGAAAATCGCATGACAATTCACTGCTTGTCTTATGATAAGATAAGCTATATTTATTTGCTCAAACTTGTGTACATATACAGAAATAAAAACTTGCATGCAGGATATTATAAAAAAAATACAGGATCTGTTGTTGTTTGAGGATATGTTTGCCACATATTATGGCGTGCAAATATTAATAATTATGATTGTTAATAATTTAGGTACTTAGTCAATATCATTCATTTACCTTGAAATTAGCAAACATTTAATTATAAATTTCAACAGTAAATAAAAATAATTCAAAGAAATCTATGACAAAATAAATGGTTCTGTCAGAAATTCCTTAATATTATAATATGCTTTGTCGGTTAGAAATGACTTTAGTTGTTTCTTCAATTGTATATTATTAAGCTCCCTCCAACTTTTCGGTAACTTACGAGTTCATATTGTATTGATAAGAGTATACGATAACCCGTGTTGTCAACAGTTAGATAAGGTACCTACCGTTATCTAAAGCCTCGCATAACTGCAGTCCTGTGAAATAAAACCAGCATACATTTTTTGGAATTCTTACAACTGCTAATCTATTGTGTAAAAATATCACATGACAACTCAGGTGAAGTGAGCTATAAGTGAGTTAGCTGTCAAGAGTGTCAATCCTTATCATTAGTGCTCAACGAAACGACGCCGTAATATATGCGACGTTGCCAACCCGCTGCCGCAATTGTTTAAACTGTTTTTTTTTTATTCCATCGCCTTCCGCTTGCAAAAATGCACTTTATAAGTGATATGGCAAATCAAGCGGACACAAAATAACTGCGACATCTAAGGTTGTTCCGACCTTAGAGTAGTCAGATTCGAAACCCGAAATTATCTAGTTCTAAAATATATGATATTTTTAATGTGCAAGTGTTTTATTTTACCAATTTACAGAAATTAATATAATTTCTCATTTGATCATAGTTAATTTTATAAAATAATCAGCAATTATAAACAAGGAGGGGCTCGTGGCTAAGTAATAACAGCAGTACGGGTCGATCGATCAGGATAAGCTACGCTTACCGCGGCCAGTACGTAGTATCGACACGTGTTTCACCTCTCAAAGAGGCATCCTCAGGATGACGATTGACTTGTTGCGAACGCGGATCCGAATCGCTCCATGTCAAATACTGGTATTCAGCTGCATCTGTTTAGACTGGGAGCTGACCCCAACGTAGATGGGAAAAAGGCTAGGCAGATTGTTTGTTTTAAATTATAAACAAGGGTTAGTAAATGTTAATTATTTTGATGATAGTGCAATCTAGTGTTCTTCAACACGACGTATGTTTGTGTAAAAATATTATAATCTAGGTAGATAAGATTGGAAAAACCAGGTTTACGACTCAGTGGCCAGAAACAGATTGATGGCCCACTGCCAAGTAGGTAGGTCTTTGTTCTTATGACCTTGCATGATATGTTTGCTTAGGGAATACCACTTTGCATTTATTTAGATTTAGTCAAGGGCATAAAAATATGTAGGTATTTACAAGCCGTGTGTCTGATGGCAAAAATTACGGGCTTCCATGCAAAAATCTTTACGGAATTAATTGACAAAAATCCTTCCTTCCTACCTCCCATAGAATTATGTAATTATGAAGGAATTATTGTGTAAAATATGTTACTATTGATACAGCGGTTTCGGCCGAGCGCTGTCAGTGAGTGTCCGTGAGAGCAGTGGTAACGGCCGCAACTTACGAGTTGGAGTTCGCAGGTTCGAACCCAGGCAGGCATTTACTTGGTGTAAATTATTTCATCACCATTGCTCTCAAAACGGTGAAGGAAAACATCGTGAGGAAACGTGTCCTAGAACTAAAAATTCGAAGACATGACGTGACATCTTCTAACCCGCACTGGGCCGAGGAGGCCTGTTTCACAATGTGAACATTATAGGCTGATTAAGCTGTATCAATCTGCCTAGCCTTTTTCCAACTATATTGGGGTCGGCTTCCAGTCTAACCGGATGCAGCTGGATACCAGTATCTTACATAGAGCGACTGCCTATCTGACCTCCACAACCCAGTAAATGTAACCATTTACTGGGTTGTGGAGGTCAGATAGGCAGTCGCTCTATGTAAGATACTATGTAGTAACCTACGATACCCCTTTGGTAAGACTGTTTGTCAGACTTTCGGGCTTCTGACGACCCGTAACGACTATCAAAGATCCACGAATGACAGCCGGGACCAACAGCTTAACGTGCTATCCGAGGCATGGAGGAGTCTCAGTATGTAAAGATTGTCACCCATCCACAGACCAACCCCGGCAAGTGCAACTTAACCTTACCTTACCTTAACCGACCCGTGCGGCAGTTATTACTTAGCCACGAGCTCCTCAATCTCTGCTCGTTCAATGACCTCCTCCGATTATGCTGTATGTCAGTGAATTTAAGATTTATATAAAGTAGATCCTCACCAGTCTCGATTTGTGCCCGTTACCATAGGACTTAAACAAAACTGGCGAAATGTGAGTGTAAAACACACTACCCACCATTGCCTACCGTTTCGGGCAATATCATTAACTCAATTTTTTTTCTAATTTCAGGCGGTGTGACGATGTCAGCAAGGGTCTACCACCCAGCAACGAATCTCATGCCACTGACACCTCCCCAGTCACCAACCGGAATGGCACCTACCTTTGGCGCCGGAAAATCTAACACCTCCTCGTGGGGTAGGCAGAACAGCAACGGAAAGTACTCGTGATATCCCCTCGACTCAGCCCGGACTACGACAGTGGGGGTTTGACATTTCTGAGCTCGGAAAACTCGGAAGGTCTCACAATCAGACCCGTTTTTATCGATATCTCGATTAGGTTTTGTAAAAGGGAAGAAAGTTTTGTTCAGACAAGGCAACTTCTTGTTGAAAGCAACTTTACTGTGATCGCATAATGTAACGTACTTATAGAAAATATTTTATGTTTATAATATGTGGTAGGTTTAGAAAACGGTTACAGAAATACGGCGGTTATTATAGTTATCAGAATTTCCGTGGGTATTATTTAATTTGACGTCATTATAATGACACTGCTATTACATAAATAAAATTGGAAGGTTACCCAAATATTTTTTGTTATTACCAAATACATACTATCAAACGTCATCCGCCACAAAAGAGGAAAATTCGCTTAATACGTATTGACAACTGGTATCATTCAATACAATTTTCAATTGCCTTCTGTTCTGTTACAATTTGGTGTCAAGCATTATGAATGAATGAAATCATAACAAATTCTAAGATAATATAAGCTTTGATAACCTAAATAAAAAATATCTATGATAAAAATATATTTCTCATATAATCTCGTAATCTGATGCTTTTATATTTAATTGCTATGTCTGAACAAGTCCTCAGGCAGGGACAAAAAATATTGTCGAATATTTAAAAAACAAGAAAAAAAGGTTTTTGGCATTTATGAATGTAATGTAACTGTTAGTCGCAGGGGGTCGTCCACGAAATATCACAAGGGGGAGGGCTGTAGTGAGAAATCACGTGTATTAATTTTTTCGTTTAACGCGCATTTCTAAACCAAAAACGGCCCCGCAAATAAAATATTTTCTTTCCTTTTTCCATTAGAAGATAAAATATTCTGTAATTTTCTAAGATATTTTTGTACCTAAAAATACGTGTGACTTTGGGAAAGGGGGGAGGGGTTAGTCTAAAACCTCACCACGTTTCACCAGGGCGGGGTTAAAAAGTTGCTAAAAAAAACATCACGTGATTAATGGACGACTAGGTAGTAATATTGTTTGTAACTTATTGTAAATATTGTAGAATATGTGACGTAATTAGGTACTTACCTATTTATAAGGAAAAATAAATACTCCTTTATATTGTATTTGTGCATTTGTTTTTTTCCTTATTGTCTTTGGTTTAACAATATCCTCAAACTGACGTGGTATTTTAAATAATGATTTGTAACAAAGAATATGCGAGACCTTTCTATATGTGGTTTACCCCGTGGTTTTTCAATCAAAAATATGCTAGCTTAATGGAAATAAAATCAATGTGCTTGATGTGATTTCAAAAAGCACGATGATGGTCGATGATGCTCGGAAAGCACGTTAAGCCGTTTGCCCAACCAACCAGTCTTACCAAGAGGTCTCGTATTACCGACTGACTGGGTTGTGGAAGTCAGATAGGCAGTCGCTCCATTTAAAATACGGTATTCAGCTGCTGCATCCGGTTAGACTGGAAGCTGACCCCAACATAGTTCGGATAAGGCTAGGCTGATTGATTGTGCTCGATGGATTGGTACTTATAAACAGAAGTCTAATTCCCATCTTTCACGTTTCTAGTTTCGAAAATGACTACCATCCTTACAAACTTTCATCCCCTATTTAACCCCTTAGAGCTCACTTTCTTTCTATATAAACTCCTGAACAAAATTTCATGCTTCTAGACGTAGGTAGTGGTTTTGGCAGTGCGTTATCTGCCAATGAATGAATTAATTCTAGATTTTTATTCAGTACATATGAATGAATGAATGAATGAAATGCACCGATCCCAGCGTGGTTTTACCAGACTCAATAAATCGAATGAACCCCAAGACTTGCACTAGCTCGCCTCATGTTTCATGGGACTACAAAGGCCATTGCATATCCAGAAGTAGACCGGGAGGCGCGGTAATGGTAAGGAAGACGTGACCTTAGGATAAGGAAAGATTTGCGAGCCGTACCGGGTATGCATCCTTCTAGGTTTTTATTCCGTACATAAACAACAAACAACAAAATAAAAATACAAATATTCTTACAAATCTCTTTGATTATAATGAACCTTTAGATTCTATTACATCTCCACTCCTCTTCTCTCTTCTCCGCTCCAGTGGACAGGCAGCCTTAAGGTCCTCAAGGTTAAGGTTCATTCAGCTCAAAGAGATTTATATGTGGAGGAGGAGACGGACGCTGTGGAGAATTGTGAAGCCATGGACGTGCAAAAGCGGGGTATTTGCCCAACACACATAAAATGACAATTGATCGCATTTTCTTTCATTTTGACAGTTCGCCACGTTCATTGCGTTATTAACGATGTTGAGCAGATGAATTTATTAAAGTGATGGATTAGAAATATCTTTCAAAACTCTCTCATTGTGATTGAAACCGTGTTACTCAATTAGGGTGCCGGATTTGCGTCGTAACATACTTTTTGTGTGGATATAATTATGGCTATTTTAAGGAGATTTATAAACCATTGCTCCAAAATTCGTCCGCTCTACAACGTAAATGACTGGAGCGAAAAAAAAATCTGCTGTTCCATACATTTATGTTCGCATAGCTCGTTATAGTGAAGGGAACAGCAGATTTTGTTTTCGCCATTTCAGGGTTGGCCCCATAGCGAAAGTTATTCATAATGATGAGTACAATGACACCTTAAGAGGATGCAAACTAATTAAATTTCACATTGTATACCTACTGTTATCGTACAGGTCCATACAATATATGGAAAAACGTGCACATTATAAAGGTTATCGTGGAAGGAAAAAAGCGTCATATATTTCGATACATTTTACTTCCCTGTGTTATCGTTATACCGTAACGTGGACGGGGATGTCCTCGATAATATCTTTATACGAACTTCATATCACTGGTTATAAGAAATACCGGCAACTTCACTAGTTACTAGTTAATTTCTAAGACAAGCATTGGATGCAAAATTAAAGAGAAAAAAAATGCCATCATGTTTCTTCTGCCCAAAAGAAAGAAAGAAAGAAAAATATTTTATTTGGTACACGCACAGGATATACAAACAGTAAGTAATAATTAAAATAAAAATTAAATTATAAAATAAAAAACAAAAAAGGAGCATTTAAAAACAGAAAGAAAAGGAACACAAGGAAAAGGGTGCACATTATAAAATATTAAAGAGAGAATTAATTATAAAATGGACGCAAAGTAGTGACAAAGACAATGTAAGTAAATAAGTATAGTAGGTATACCTAGTCGAGACCTAAAGTACCTAGTCGAGACTTTGGTAGTGAATGAAATTACACTAAAGGAAAATCAGTAGTACACACGGCTACACATCAAGCTATACATTTCCGGTTTATGCTGATCTCGCATTGTATAGGATTTTCGTACAATGCGAGCTCTGGTATGATGCTTGATATGGTAGTCGTGTCTCCCTACAGTTTTAATGGTCTTTGATGGTGTTCCTGAATTCGTTAGTATACAAGAGTAGGTAATGAAAAGCAGGATGCCGAGGACCTGCGTGTAACAGTAACAGTGAGTACGTGTAGTAGTAACAGTTCCTACGTGTCGATTTCGCTTTCTCCTTGTATATGCTGATAGTACTAGGTTGAAGAATGAGGATGCAATAAAAGTACGTAGGAGTAGGTAATGTCATGAATAAATTAAAATAAAAACGGCACTATGGCATTGCAGCAGAAGGCGAAGAATGTGGGATGTGCTTGATGGCGGCTGTCTATAGACTTGATCTATATGAGCAAAAAATCGAGTCGAGTGGAAAAAGGAAGACAGTGGGACAACACAGATAGTACTATTATGCTTTAAAAACTACGCTACACGTGAGTGATAGGTGATAAACACGTGATAAACGTGACGTCGTAGACTAATGTCTATAATAGACTAATGTCTATAATAAACTAATGTCTATAATAGACTAATGTCTATTACGTCACGTTTATTTATTTATTTACTACCTATATGTTAAACAACCTATTATTTTCAATAACCCGGTAAAGTAGTTTATCCAGTAAAATTTAAAAAACTACGTCTGAAAAATGATTTGAACATACAACGCCATCTCTATAATGTGTCAGCCGATCAATAAAATCAATATGGTTTGCAAAGTGCACAACAGATGGCGCTGCTATAGAAAACTCAGTGCACCTTTAGTTAATAGAAATACAGTTTTTAATATTTTAAAGTTATTCTGAGCCGTGAATAATAATAGCAGTAAACTTTTTCAAATATACCTACCTAATGTTATGCATCTATTCCAACAATTCGTTTTTATAGCTCTATCTATGTATCCATGTGGTGACCATCTATAACACAATCAATAAGTGGTTGTATTAGTGCTATCATAAATTTATAGATGTCGCTCTGCTCAATCACAGTCATACCAGGACCTGCAGTAGATAGAGTAATGATACGCAGTTGACTATGATGCTAGTGCTAGCTTGCCTTAAAGTACCTAACCTTTTCGCTCGACATTTTAAAACTCCCTGGTTATAGGGAAAATCACTTAGGTCCGTATTACAGAACGTTCCTCAAGTTCAGTTTGATCTTCAATCAGTCGATTACTGTTTAACTATACAATCAGTACTTGAGCATCGGTCTTATTCCAGAACGGTAATCAAACTATACTCATTACTCAGATAAATCAAGACTCAGATCAAGCCTCAAGCAGAGATGTGTACCTATTGTCTATGCATATGCATCGGATATTGTTGTATGTTTTTTTATTACGTTTAATAACTAGCTTTGCTAATTTATTTAATCATAATATTATCACTATAAAATGACACGACGATAAAATAATTTCAGTCCATTGGAAAAATCCTTTTAAGTACATAATAAGATTTCTAACGGATTTCAAGAATATTGTTGATATATCATCGTTGAATAAATTATTGTAATGATCTACTTCTCCAAATATATCCATTTTGTAAGTAATCATTCAAAAAACATCAATATTTACAAACTCGACAACGCAGATAGACTTGAACAGAACAAAAATTGACATGACAATCTATGTTCAAGCGCGGTCTTGACTACACTTGGATGATTACAGATCCAATCACTGCTTGGGTTCGATTCGTGAACTGAGTAGGTAACGAGCCAAACTCAGCTGAACTATGATCAATAAATCTATGCTTGAGGAACATTCTAAAATTAAAACTCGACTCAAAACTAGATTTAAACCTTGAGTTTCCTTCTGTAATACTGACCTTAGTCTTTGCAATGGAAACGCAAGCCTGCGTTGCCTCTTGCCTCTGGTATTCTTAATTTGGTGGGCCAGCCTGTGAGATTGTTTGAAAACAACACATGAAAACATCGTCACATCCACGGCAAACTTACGAATCTGCAGAATTTGCATTTTACACGGGAGCGTTTTGAAAGCAAACATCAATGATAACTTTTTTTTATTAACAGGTGTAAAGGTACCGTGGTACATTCGGTTTTCAAAATAGTACTTTTTTAAAGATATTATCAAAGGATTGTCAATATTTTACAAGGATCAGAAATAAATACGTATTCGTTATTTTACATCATCATACATAGAAGTTAATAGATATTTATTCGTACCCCGGCAAACTTACGAAAGTGGTACTTTCGTTACTAACATAATAAAAAAATACAATTGAGACTTCGGTGAACTTACGAAAGTATCACTTTCGTAAGTTTGCCAGGGGTAATTGACCCATTTTAATAGAGTTTGCTACTAACGTAAATTCACGAACATACCAGGTTCGTAAGTTGACAGTGGCACATTTTACTAGAACTTTATAAATTCTACTACGCTAAAACATCTTATATGAATTTGGTAAGTTTACTATGGGTGTATTAACATAAAACGCAGATTGGAACAATTTGAATTCTGTAACCGTCGGAGATAAAAATTCGTAAATTTTCCATGGTGTGTAGTACCATATTAGGTACAGTTTTTCATTAAAATGTCGATTTCACTAAAACTGCAGATTCGTAAGTTTGCCGTGGAGGTGACGACATGTTGAAATCTAAGTTCCTGTCAAACATTGTATGGAACATTGACAGAAAATAGAGATTTCAACATGTTTTGTTGTGAATGTTACACTAGTATTAACTAACTTTGGTTTCATCATAAATTTTTCGAGGTTTTATTCAGTAGAGAGAGATTACTGGAACCTCGAACAAACGATGATTTTGTTGCCTTGTTTTTATACCTAACCCAAAAAACTACATTGCCGCACCTATTCATTTGTTCTATAAATAAGTACACGAGTTTTGACTGACACCTCTATCATTTATTTACAATTTACATGTTATATAAAAATATTGATACTGTAATACGTCTGTCCTATCGATTAAAAGATACAGGTCTGACAAAAATACTTAGCTTTAAGGCAAAAGCGTCAAGGTAGCCCGCGAAATTCAAATTTTCTTAAGTTTTTTGCAATTTGCAGGTCAGTATCATGTTCTATGTTGATCTAAATATGATTCGCGGCCGTATCAAATGTTTAATTGTAGAATTATAATCATAAAAATGATCAATACAACTCTCTAAGTTCATGTAATCCCATTGAATGACTATTTCATGAAATCATGACATTTGACAATTATGCTAACTTATGGAGTTGTATGGCTGATTGTAATGATTATAATTATGTAAAGCCATATTTGTTACGGTCGCGAATCATATTTTAATCAACATAGAAAAAACTCAAGAAAATTTGAATCTCGCGGGCTACCTTATCGTATCTCCCTAAAGTTATGAAATCTTTATTATTGGATAAGTAATTAATTACTTCATATTTTTGATTTATTATTACCTGCCTGTGTTGTTGGTCTAGTGCGCCCACTACTTAGCACTTGGTCCAGAGATCGATTCCCAAGTCACTATTATTCGTCACCCTGTAGTCGGCAATCTGAAGGCCAATTCCCGTATTAGTAACGTTCAAAATCTAGTCGTAATCCCATTTCTGGGACAATTAATGTCAAAAACCTGTAAAGATTGTTGGTATTTTTGACAGATTGAGGCAGATTACATAGAATACGACCATTCTGAAAAATACCTACGGGAATAGGGATGTTGACAAACAAATTTTTTGTCAGTCAGATAGATGATTAAAAATGATTGGACACGTATGTTTATACGTAAGCAAAAGATTACGGAAATACATTGAGTTGACATTTGACATGTGACAGACGTCACTCTCTGGTAGATTTTATACTGAATTGTGTCGTAGCGAGCTCCCCAACTTTAATGCGTTTTATCTAAACCATTTTTTAGTAATACTATAAAGCAGGAATAAAAAGTTTTATGTCCTAACCCAGGTCATGGTCTACCCATGTGCAAAATTTCATCCAAATCCGTTTAGCCGTTTTAGCGTGAAACCGTAACAGACGAACTCACTGTCGCATTTATAATTACTAGTGGTCGCCCAGAGGTCGAAATTCGACCATAATTCATTTAAATGTCATGATTCTAAGGTAGCCAAACGCCAAATGTTTTTTAAATTAATTTAATTTATTTCTAATGTACGGTCTATCTACATAATAAAATGCTTTGTCCTGAATGACTGACTGATTGACGGATCAACGCACAGCCTAAACCGCTGATCGTAGAGACCTGAAACTTGGAGGCTGTGTTCTTTGTTTGACGTAGGGATCCGATAAGAAAGGATTTTCCGAAATTCTACCCCTTTTTTTTTGTGGGTGGGAAATTATCAAATAACTTCTCCCGCTCTGGGCGGAGCGGGAGGGCGTGTCAGACTTTTACTGACTAAAACCCACCCGTGTTCCTTCCGTTGCCTGTGTGCCGGGGTCGCGATATCCCTTTCGGACAAACTCGCAACCCCGGCAGGGAAATTCTACCCCTAAGGGGGTGAAAAAGGGGGGCAAAGTTTGTATGGGACAACGTGATTCCTTGAGTGTAACTAGGCACAAAAAGTACTAGGCTTGCATGAATTCGAGATAGTATTTCATTAATTACCTACATGTTGTTCACTATTTCTGAGCAGTAACCTAACAAAAATTACTAGGCATCCATGAATTCACGATAGTACTCGTATTCAATCATTATGTTATGCTAATAATAAGATTTGGATGAGGCAGACAGATAGGTTAAAACTTGGATTAACACTAATGGTACTTTTTATCCCAGTAGTGCGTTTCCATGGGATAATTTCCGACTTCCACGCGAGCTAAGTCGCGGGAAAAAGCTAGTATTATATAAAAATATAAGCTTTCTGCACTCCTTCTCCATATAAACTTTAACTGTGCCAAATTTCATACTCCTCCGTCCTCGTAATTTTCGTAAAAAGGGGTACAAAGTTTTTGCTTCACGTATTATTATACTATTAGGATTAGTTAGGATATTTATTCTGGCACGTGCATTGATTAGGATAACCATCAATTAAGGTTTTCTACGTAGGACACGTGTTTCTAGAGTTTGGTTTCGGATTCTTAATACTTATCTAATTTTAGTTTTGATGGTAGCCGTAATGGTTCTAGATAATGGTTATAAGACAGCACTGTGACTGTCATACATAATATGACCTTATAGTCTGTTTTAAAAGTACACATGGACATTTTACAAATGGATCAGAAAACGAATGTATGTGTGGAAGCCAATTTTTTGTGCCTTGTGCCTAAATTTGATTATTTGTATACTTCGAAACTCCAAATTTAAATCACCTTAAAGATGCTTTTCATTTGAAAATTGATGTTTATTTTGTAACCTCAATTTTCGTCGATGACTTTTCAATCACAATTTAATAATGTTATTCAAATAATCATTGTTGGAAATAGTGGTGAGATATAAAGTAGAAAACTTCTTAATACAGATGAATGTGTTACAAATTACTTTTGAATAAGTGATTGTAAACAAAAAGCTGAACAGGTTTTGTTTACACTTTCAACAGTTATTTTTTTAACAGACAATAATTAGGCTATAGGATCCCGTTGCAGTTTGCCCGCACCGTTGGAGTTACGAAACCCTAAAAGTATAACAGTAGGTAACTTAAATACCTAACTATGCAATCAAAGTAAATGGTAGTTTTTTTGTGCAATTTTCTACTGTTTACCGACGTGCATGTCAACACGGAGTGTCGAGCCAAATTACTTCTAAATCGATTTGCCGGTAATCTTTCTATTTTCTAACTCATTGTTTTACTATAAATTAATATTCATTAGTTAACCTGGTTCCTAGTAATCGGTATTATCGTTTTGTGGCACCTTAAGTGTCCTTGTTCAATTCATAAATTCTAGCAGTTCTCTGTAAATCGATTTATTCTTGTTTTGAAACAGTAAGACTCGGGTCTACGTTTATTTATTTTTTATTATTTGCCTCGGATCACTAAATTTATTTTCTCATTTTCTTCACTTTGGAATAACTTTGTACTAACATAAAATCGACTAATAATAAGTAAAAAAATATTGGTTTTTTAAATTAAGTTTCTGCTCATATTTTTGCAAAATGCTTCCCAAATTGTCCACATTTTTTTTGGATATTTCTATCAAATTAACTAGGAAGCTAGTATTTTTAACAGACTTAGTAATTATTGCCATTCGAATGATAATACGAGAATATTAATGGTGTTAAATTAGTAGTACCTACGTTTCGTAAAAGCGGTGTTTATTCTACGGTAAACGCAAAACAAAAGTCCTGTTAAAAGCAAAACAAAATGGTGGTCCCTACATTTAAAGCCTTCGTAAAGTCCACATAGACTTATTTATCTCAGTAGCTTCTTACAACCTGCAAGATAAAACTGTTAAGGAAAATAATAGTAAAAATAATAACATTATTTTATTACTCAAATAAACAAATCTCAGGCGTTAATTTATTCTTAAGTTTCTTAACAGAAAATAATTTGTCCTACTCGTATTAATGAAACCTCTTTTAAATAAAAATCTAAGTGAACGAATAAAACTGCAGTTGCAAAGTGAATTCTGTGAAAAATGGAAGATAATACTGAATCGGAAAAAAGAGAGGAATACAAAAATATGTGGCAGAAAAGGAAATATTTTTTTAGACAGGTATACCATGATTGTTTATTTTACCAACATTGCAATCATTCGATTGCAGAATTAATTTAACTTTGCAGTTCATATACAATGTCGCCCATTGCCCGCCCATATTTTTCTGAATATTCATGACAATAAATCGAAATTTTACTTTACTGGCGAGTCATGAATTTTGTTGATTTGTTTTTTTTTTTTTTTTTCTATGTCCCGTAGGATTTTATGGACAAGACTTACTCATGTTTTTAAATAAATACTGTTTTTTTTTGGAAAAAATGTCTTCACCTCAGTTTTTTATTCATAGTCGACAAATTTTACAAAAAAATGTAAATCCGATAAAATAACTCATAAGTTTTTAGAAATAATAAACAGAATCCAAATCGAGCCAATCAGTTATGAGATAATATGGCAAACGCTACTCAAAAAATAAAAAAATTAATGACTAAAATATTAAAGACATTGTATATAAAAATTACCAATTTTCGGAATTTCTCTTTACTTGACCTTGCTTCTCGCCAAACTTCTTGCTGTTGGGAAGTCCCACAAAAAACACTCGCAAATAAACCAGTCTATTAGAGACTGGTTTATTTGCGAGTGTTTTTTTGTGTATTTTTCATACAATTCATTACGTACTTTCTGAGTTTATCTCGGACATTGCTGTCATCGGTAAAAGAAAACATCGTGGGGAAAACTGGACTTTATAGTTAGGTAATATAAGTCTGAAATCGCCAACCCGTCTTGAGCAAGCGTGGTGATCAATGCTTCATCTGTGCCTTCTCTGTTTGATAAGATGCCTTTGCACTGCTGTGGGATAGTTATAGAGTGGTATTATTATTGTTTAAACCAAGTTCACGCCAAGGGGTGACTTCCTCTACCCCAAACGAGATTGTCGTAAAAAGTGACTAAGTAGATATAAGATGGGTTATAAAAATAGCCTGAATGAGTGGCAATAGGTACTTAAATATTACGACCGATGGACCCTGGGCCCCTGCTACCACCTGGTCATTATTTTGCATGGTCAGATTTACTGACTCATACCTTGTGAAATATGGGTAAAAAATACACTTTCTTTTAAAAATGGTGCCATCACGAAGACCCCGGTCCACTCCGCTCCGCTCGTACTAAAGTACAGCTTACAATCCAGTAATCGCAGAGTGAAGCGCGTCTTCGTGGATGGCACTATTTTTTATTTATTTTATTTAACAGTTTATATACACACATAAACAGACAAGAAGAAAGGAACAGAAAAATACGTACAATGGTGATGCTTATTTCTAAAGAAATCTTTGCCAGCATACCTGCGATAGGAAAGCAGTTAAAGAGATGTAGACAACGTGTGTAAGAGTAGAAGAGAATATAAAATACATCAAATAAAAACACTTAAATATCGATATTTATTATGTTAAAATTTGTGTGGCCTACTCTTGACCGCGATCTTGCCTAGTGGAAAGCGATGACTGAGATCTACTAATGGTCTAAAATGGAAAGGGAGTATCATCATCATGTTTCTGTCCTTGTTCCATATTACGTGGTGTTGGCGCAACACGTTTTCTCCTTTCATTCTCCCCTGTCAACCGTCACGCTATCATTCACTCTTCTCTTTCATATAGTTCCTCACACAATCCATCCTTCTTTTCTTTGGCCTTCCTCTGCTTCTCCACCCATCGGCTTTTATATCCAGGATAAAAATATATTTTGCCTGATCTCTCCACCTTCTCCTTCGGGGAGTAACAGGCGTGATAATATGTTACATAAACCATCATCTTAGGTAATCCCTTCAAGCATGTCGTGAGATCTTCGGCATTTATTCATATCAAAACCGGTCTCAGCTAGGTACAGCTACTATTTAATGGGTGGTTTTAACGTTTTTCCTTCCTCAAATGAATATTACTTTACTATCAAGTGGCTTTAATAGAAATAAGTATAACCTTGGAAACCAAGAAAAATTGCAGGAAAGTTCCACCGTTACAAAGGTTACGGGGTGACCTTACATTTTTATAGCAAGCCAATATTTGACCAAATCTGGCATGTGAAGTGTCAAGCGATTTTGGATCATGAGCGGTGCAAGTACAGTAACTTTGACCTTTGCGATTAAACTTGCCTATGTTAAAGGTCAGTCAGTCCAGTCCCAGGTCTTCTCACGATATTATCCATTTTTTTTTTACTTAATTCGTGTATACAGAAAAGTTAGTACCTACTAACTTTATTGCATAAAATTTAAAATGTGCCAATTGCCTACTACTTGTATGACCCATCTGTACACCTTGTAATTTTATGTTTATTTTTTGTTCTGTTCAATTCAGATGCTAGTCAGCAGTGGTGGATGGACGTGCTACTTCATCATGGGCATGTCTTTCGGCGCCTCCACAGTGTTCATCCCGCAGATAAGGAAGGAGGCTAACTCATTTGATGCTGTTAGTGAATCAACTGCGTCTTGGATACGTAAGTATCAATTAATCATCAATTATCGAGAGTATCATTACATTATCGTATGGCCCTTATCCAATTTATATGTGGTCAGTGCAGTGTTATATATCTTCTTCTTCCATATCATTTATTTTAGCCGTCACTTAAGTAACCCTATTTAAAAGAGTGTCCGTGGAGTTTCTTACCCGTTCTTCTCCATAGGAACCTACTACGCGTTGGAATGGGCACTAAGCGTCATATTTCTGACCGACCGACCCAATGACAATTCAAAAGTGCTTGTCATTAGTTTATTTGAAATAAATGCTTTGAGTTTAAGTTTGAGTTTAACAAAGCAGTACATTTCTTGAGGTTTTTTATGGTCGGCACAATAGAAATGGTGTCTATCGATAATTAAATGATCGCCAATTCTTAAGAATCTCTGAATAAAGTAATCTTCACCAATGAGATTACTCAATTCTCGGATTCTTAAAAACTTTCGTTCATCAAACCTCCTGTCAAAATAATTATCAACCTTTTTTATAGGAAATTCTAAAACAGATTTAGTGTACGAGAACTTTACAGCCACCAGTATACTAATCGTAAAGATTGCACATGTATGGAAAACTTGTCCGGAGGCTGTTGTCCGAAGAAGAGGTCGACCCTGATCACGAAAATTCCAGTGTTCAAAAAGCAATGTTAAAGTTAATACTATAATTTATTCTCGACTTATCAGCATATTCCCCTACATGAATTTTGTTAACTGGTACAACTTGATATTTAGTTAAATTAAAATTCAACTAGACTAGTCTATCAACATATTGGAAAACATATTGAATTTTAACTAAGTACTTAAGACCCATCGTCCACGGCGCTACTCAAAAGTAACCAGTTAAAAACTTAAATCACCAATGAGCAGCCAGAATGTCATATCACTAGTATTTCAATGGCGGTTTTTACACGATGCAACCAATCACAAACTAGTTAGTAAGAAAGAAATAAAATACATTTGTAGACAGACTAAAAGGCACACAACATAACATAATTCTACTACAAGTAAAACAGAAATGAAAAAAGGAAACAAATAAAATTATTAATTAATAAAATTAATAACGCGTTAATACTAGTACTGTAATTACTACTACTACAGACCTTTCACAATTATTTTACATCTGACACCTGCAACCTAACTAGAACGTTATTGTAACGACAATAAAGACCACTGTGATTTTGATAGACTTGTCAGTGGTGGTAACCTAATAGCAACCTTATTACATAGTGATGCAATATCAGAGGTAAATAACTGTGAAAGAACTGTACTAGAGCTGTGACATTCTGACTACTCCTAATACTCATTGTTAATTTGAGTTTGTTACACGTTACTTTTGAGATGCTCCGTGGATGATGGGCCTAACGGCAAAATTAATATACACTGCGTCATAGTAGAAGGAAAAAGTCACTCCGTCGTTGACGCACAACTGATATTTTCTTATCTAGTTGGTAAAATGTTAAAACCGGATTCTTAATCTTCCTTAACTACTGCCAATATCGAAGTACATACATTATGTAATTTACAAAGTTAATAATGTGGCGGCATCTACATCGCCACATGCGAACTACGCATCAAAGACCTGACGTCACACAACATCCTGACGTCACTCAAATCCTGACGTCACTCAAATCCTGCATCGCGCAATTAGAGTTTACCTTGCGGTGGACATATATACAAGCTCCCGACTTCAACCTCTGGGCAATTGCCCGCCAGACATGACTCAATTCAATTCAAATTCAATTCAAAAATTCAATTCAAAATATTTTTATTTCACATAAACCTACAAGGGCACTTATGAAACGTCAGAAGCTAGGTGCACGGTTCCAATTGGTCGTTTCCTATGGAGAAGAGCCGGCAAGAAACTCCACGGTTACTCTTTTAAAAGTAAATGGTTTTTACAATGTTTCCAAGTTACAGTGTTAAAAGGTATGAGAGGACAGTGTAGGCCCATCAACAAGTACCAGGTACTTAGCAAAATATTAAATGGTCCACTGATCTGACACCCGTCTGGTCGGAGGATCCTCCCTTTTCTAAGGGGGATGAGTGAACTTTACACCCTGTTCTTCATACCCCTAAACGACATATTTTCCATTATTTTCAAGCGTTACCATAATAGAACCAAGAATTTCAATATGTGGCGATGGGTCTTGAATTAGATATATTTTGGGCTTTAGAAATTATATACCGTATTCTTGAAGAGAGGCTCTGGTTAAATGATAACCGCATGGTTCGATCGAAGGGTTAAGCTGCGCCTGCCGCGGTCGGTTTGTAGATGGGTGACTATCCAATACATAGCGAGCCCTCTCCGTGCCTTGGAAAGCACATTAACCCGTCGGTCGCGGATGTCATTAATTTAGACAGAAGAAATTAATGGTAATATGGATGGTCAGAAGCCCGGAAAAGTCTGACAACCAGTCTTATCAAAGGGTATTGTGTTACCCAGTAACTGTATTATGGAGGTCAGACAGGCAGTCGCTCCATGTAAATTACTGGTATTCAGCTGCATCCGGTTAGACTGGGAAAGGGCTAGACAGATTTATATCATTCTTGAATCTTCTAAGTTTGTCAAGGGAACATTTGATTGAAACTGCATGTCAAAAAAGAAAGGCAAATCTAAAACTTAAGCATCTTACCAAAATCCTTAGTTCTGGAAAGTAATTTCCATTGATATAACACTATGAGGACACTAAACGCCCATATGCGTTATATCAATAAAACATCGATTGTGTCTCGTTCAGTGTCCTTGAATGCGTTAATAAAAACTAACATTTATAACTTTGTTCATAAAAAAAACATGTTGCACTTGTTGGCATAAGTTATTAAACTGTCCCTAAAGTTGGTTCGCCAATATTAATAGTATACGTTTAATTGTCTATTGTTCTTGGTGATTGAAGATTGTCATTTTAACAGACAATTTTTTTGCAGAGGTGCATGATTCTAGCTAGATTAACTGGCAATATGGCGATATGTTTCGATTCAAAATAATAATACCTTTAACTCATTATCTTCTTCTGTGCACCATTTATTAAATTGCAGTGATCAGCATACCTAATTAATTTATCTCTTTACCTTTTCAGCTGCCATCATGGTCTATGCAGGACTACCGTGGGTGTTCATCCTGCCAGCCTCAATGAAATACATCGGGAGGAAGTATACATTTACATTTGTCTGCGTCAGCAATCTAATCAGCTTCGTGGTCTTCTTCCTAAGCAAAACAGTCCAACATATTGTCATCAGTGAAATCATTAACGGCATCAACACTGGATCCCACTTCACTGTGTCAGTCATGATCATCACAGAATACACCTCACCTAAGCACAGAGGTTTTTTCTTAACAGTAAAATCTGCTACACTTTTCTGGGGTATATTCATGTCAAATGCTATTGGGACCTTTTTCCATTGGAGGAACATTGGAATTGCTGGAATTATCCTCAGTGTCTACAGTCTTCTGGTAGCATTTATACTACCTGAGTCACCATTTTGGCTGGCCACCAAGCAGCGGTACGAAAAATGTTCTTCATCACACAGATGGCTGATGGGAGAAGAAAAACAATCAGAAGCAGATTTAGAAAAGTTGATTAACTTTCAGAAGAGTCTCTGTTTGGATTCAAAGCCCACAGATTTTAAGTTAAAAGGATTAGTTACTAATTATTACAATATTATATCTTCTACGCAATTCTATAAACCATTACTTTTGAGTTTGTTGATACAGTGTTTATACGTATTTTCTGGTAAAGTTGTATTTAGTGTGTATGCTATAGATATAATTGGTAAAATAACAGCAGGTCACAAATTGTCTGCTTATACAGCTATGTTATTATTAGACGGTGTTACAGTATTCTGTATGTACTTCGGATGTTTATTTGTGAAATTTTTGCCTAGAAGAAAATTATTAATAGGTTCCTCATTGATAGGAATTGGATTTCTTTTATCAATTTCTATGTATGCGTTTTTGATTAAACTATCTGTTTTAGAAGAAAATAATTACTTGGCTATATTTTTGTTAGTGGGATATTCAATTGGAGTTTGTTGTGGACCAGTAATATTGACTCAAACTATTTCTGGAGAATTAGTGTCGATAGAATCTAGAGGCCTTTCATCCTGTTGCATAGATTTATGTCTTAAAATACTTTTAGGTACTTTAGTTAAGGTTTCTCCATACATTTTCAAGTCATGGGGTACACATGGTGCTTTCTTGTTTTATGGTGTTTCTACTTCAATATTTTTGTTTTTACTCTATAAATTTTTGCCTGAAACTAAAGATAAGAGTTTGCAAGAGATTGCGGAGTGGATGAAGGGGTCTCAGAAAAGTCCTGTATTGCAGGAAGAAGTTAAATTTTTACCTGTCAAGTAGAAGTGTAATTTAAAGAAAATCTTGTAAAGATCCATGATTTATCATCATAACATCTTGTTACTAGGAGCCAAAGGACAAAGTTTTTTGCCATTAGAAGAAGCCAGTAGACCGAGAAAAGGATGAGGCAAGTAAAATTAATTTAAAAAAATTATTTAATGGTATGAAATATTATAAATTTTTGTTATTGCAAGGATTATTGCTAAAGACTAAGTAACTAAAATAATTATATTAATAATTAATTATTTTGGATTCGCCTTTTATTCCCAAACGCCGTCGATTCACTGAATCCCTCTAAAATGAACGCTCATACTGTTTCCCAATGTTATATCCTATACCTTAGCCCATCATGTATCCTTTTTCAACCGGATCTTGATCATCACTCAAAAAACTGGAAACTGCTTGGAAATAGGATAGTCAACTGTAAATATGCCACAGACTTTCACTAGTAACCACAGGGGGATAGTACAAGAGACCGCAGGTCAGTGGTAACGTAACCAGTATTACCTGGCCCTGTAAACTCCGTATTACGCTGGGCCAGTTTAAGATCAAAGTATTACGGTGGTACTGTATCTCTGGTCATCGTATTACACAGTTTATTACATATCAAGCGAATGTCGTACCTTCAACATCATGTCCAGCATCAGACAGTTGTTTTCGTTTAAATAATAAAAAAAAATGAAAAACCTTGACCTCTAAATTAGGTGTCTGTCCTTGTGTAGTTAGTGCATCTATGAAGTAATATGTGCCCCACAGCTTAAATTTCGTTTTCCAATACTGTTTGTGGGACGAAGCAGTGCTGGTCTAATGCTGGCTTAGAAATTGATCTGGATGGTCCTTAGTGTTAGTGCTTATTAAAGAACTGGTACCCAGAATTAGCACCAAAATCTGAGTTACTTTTTAATAGCAACTCTAAAAGTCAGCAAGTTAAGACTCAATTTTTTTAAATGGTTGGTGTTATCTGTCTGAAGTCCACAGGTTTTTGACCCTTTTGTGAAGTCCGTTAAATATCCTTATTTTCATGTTTTGTTAACTGAAGACTTTAGATGATAAGGGACTACCTACAAAGAAAATAATAAAAATAGACATCTTTATCAAACATTGCCAAATAAATCACATTGTATCCATTTATTTAAAAGATTAGATAAAGCCTATACTTATTAACTTTTAAGTGATTCTTCAATCGTACTGCAGTTGCGAAGTGATTTTGTGCAAAATGGAAGATTATGAGTTGGAAAAAAGTGTGGCGCGAAAAAATAAGTGGGACAAGAGGAAATATTTCTTTAGACAGGTGCGTAACGGTTTTTTTTCTTAAAGCCAAATGTGTTTTCACGCGGGGCTTCTATTTTATTTTTGTAAGTTTTCTTTCATGCCTATATATTTTAAGATCACCACATTGTAATGTTTTTTTCTGATTCCTAAATCTAATAACAGTCGGTCGATTCTGTAAAAATAGTGAGCGTGAGGTGAGCGTGAAGTGAGCTGTCACTGTCACAAATTGACCGGCAGGATGCTAGGGATTAACACTATTGACAGCTCACTTCACGCCCACTTCACCTAAGTTTGACGGTGATATTTTTACAGAATCGACCGGCTGATCCTTTGATCCTTGCCTTATGTTTTCATTAAAATACTTGGTCATTAGAAAATATTCTAGGAGCTATTTCAACGCTGTTATCAATGAAAGATTCACTTTTATATGAAGATAAATGAGTGTTATGTGTAGTTAAATTAACCAAAAAATCATGAGGAATTTCGGCAAAGGAAATACCATCTAATCTCTTCACCACCCTTGGTTGACTGGTAGAGAATGCCTAAGGCATTAAGTCCGCCTTTGTACTTTTTTGAGTGTGAAAAGTTTTAATAAATAAATAAATAATAAATAATAAATACAGTTTTCTCTGATGTCTTCAAGAAAACCATTTTAGCTTATATAGAAAGGATGGAAGGCCAATACCGAATTTAGGGAACAGCGTTTTAATTTGGGTTAAGATATGCGAGTGTTAGTTGTAATCAACAACTATGGCTAAAATATAGAAAGTGGTTCAAATACACACGACTGCCAATTTTTTTTTGATGGTTCCGCTTCATATAGAAGATACACAAAACGGCGCTACCGTATCACTATCTAATCTCACAAACCTTGACGTGTTAGAAAAATACGATAATTTGTTAATTAACAAAAAGTATTATAAACTCTATCACATAATTATCAATATCTATGAAATTAATCTTCACAGACCAGATTTTTTACAAATTGTATGTGAAATCCATAGATTAAATAAAAAGGATGTACAATAAATCCGATGGAACTAATGCCACAGTCTGACTATTATTGAACCATGGTCAGAAGCATCGTCGCCTTCATAAAGATACTCGTATACACTACAATGTGCCATACATAGCCTATGACCACACTCATCATTTGAAAGGACTAACTTTAATATACTAAACTTAGCCAACAATATATTATTACGACCAAGGTTCAAATTCAAATTCAATACATAAATTCTAAATATTTTATTTCACTTAGACCTACATGGGCACTTAAGAAACGTCAGAAGCTAGGTGCTTGATTCCATTTGGTCGTTTTCTATAGAGAAGAGAGAAAGAGAGAAGAGCTCGCAAGAAAGTTCACGGTTACTCTTTTACCGCTATCTTTATGAAACCTTTGAACTATCTACCTTAGAGCCTCTTCAGATGTTGATGCAGGGCATAGGCCACATTGACCGCAAAATCTCCTCTCGTCATGTTGACAACATCGAACACGAAGTCAAAACAATGAATGAATTCTTTATCATTCAGCTGACGGTCATGCAGGACAGTGATGTCAACAATCATTGTGTGGCATTCTTATCTGTCTTTTAAAACCATATCAGGATTAACGCCAACAATAGTCCTGTCAGTTGTGAAATAATCAAGTTGTGAATAACATCAAGAAGCTGGCCGGGTACTGAACAATTTATTATTTTGTTTGGATACGATTTGGTTCCCTTTTTTTCTTTCATTTACACAGGACCCCTTGAGGTCGAAATGATGATGATGATTACAGTAATAATATGTGTTTTTATCTCAGATGATGATCAGCAGCGGTGGATGGACGTGCTACTTCATTATGGGCATGTCCTTCGGCGCCTCCACAGTGTTCATCCCACAGATAAGGAAGGAAGCTAACTCATTTGATGCAGTTAGTGAATCCACTGCTTCTTGGATACGTAAGTAGATCATTAGGAGTACCAATGACTGTATTAAATCAAAGTATCATTAAGTTACTCTTGATGTCGTAAAAACGTCTCAAGGATTCTACCAAAAGGAGATAGATCTTTTACAAGCAATGTAACTTTGCATGTTGTCAAAACATGATAAAAACGTCAGGCGTTTGAAAGAAAGAAAGAAATGAAACATTTGCAATTCAATAAAATTAATAATATAAACAGCATTTATTTTAATAAACATCTAACTTAATTTATTTTATTTTTCAGCTGCGATCATGGTGTACTCAGGCCTGCCCTGGACCTTCATTCTGCCAATCTTCATGAAGTATATCGGAAGGAAATATACGTTTATGTTTGTCACTATAAGTAATTTGATTAGCTTCGTGGTTTTCTACTTGAGCGTGTCTGTCAACCAAATCATCCTTAGTCAGGTGATTAATGGCATCAACACAGGATCCCACTTCACTGTGTCAGTCATGATCATCACAGAATATACCTCACCGAAGCACAGAGGATTTTTCTTGACTGTCAAATCTGCGACTCTCTTCTGGGGTATATTCATGTCAAATGCTATTGGGACCTTTTTCCATTGGAGAAACATTGGCATCGCTGGTATTATCTGCAGTGCCTACGGATTATTAATAGCAATCGTACTCCCAGAATCACCATTTTGGTTGGCCACAAAACAACGATATGAAAAATGCTCGTTCACACATAGATGGATGATGGGACAGGGCAAGCAAGCGGAAGCTGATTTAGAAAAGTTGATAAACTATCAGAAGAATCTCAGTTTCGAGGCGGCATCTAAGAATTTTGAAATAAAAGGTTTTGTTACAGGCTATTTAAGAGTGATATCATCAAGGCAGTTTTATAAGCCTTTAATTTTATGTTTGCTAGTGCACTCTTTGTATATATTTTCTGGCAAGGTAGTATTTAGTGTATATGCGATAGATATAATTAGTAAAATAACTGCTGGACATCACATATCACCATATACAGCAATGTTAGTATTAGATGGAGTGACAGTATTCTGCATGTATATAGGATGTTTAGTTGCAAAAGTATTACCAAGAAAGAAATTATTAATATGCTCATCATTAGTAGGAATTGGCTTCCTTTTATCGATTTCTTTATACGCATATTTAATTAAGCTATCACTTGTAGTTGAAAATAACTATTTTGCTATATTTTTGTTAATAGGTTATTCGATGGGTCTTTGTTTTGGACCTGTTATATTGACACAAACGATTTCTGGAGAGTTAGTTTCAATTGAAGCCAGAGGCCTCTCATCATGCTGTATGGATTTATCTTCAAAGATACTTTTAGGTACTTTAGTGAAAATGTCACCACTCTTATTTAAATCATGGGGTACTCATGGAGCTTTCTTATTCTTTGGTTTGTCAACTTCATTTTTCTTGTTCTTGATCTATACATTCTTGCCTGAAACCAAGGATATGACCTTGCAAGAAATTGCCGAATGGATGAAGGGAACTAAGAAGAGTCCTGTTGTGCAAGAAGAGGCCAACTTCTTACCTCCGGAAAAGAGTTAGAAGAAAAACATGAGACTTGTTTATGAAGCTAGTCATTATCGATCATATTTAAGTAATAACTTTAAGATGTTGTGAAAAACCTTGTTGTTTGTGGTTTAGAATATAATAATATATTTTTGGTACGCCTATCTAAATTAAAATGGAAGTTCTCAAACTGTGTTTTTATTTACCAATAACTTTGATTTTTAATTAAAATATAAAAAATAATTGTTTCATTTAATATACCAATTTAGTTTATTTGTAGTTGTTTATTTTATTTGTGTTTTTTTATAATTATAGTTTGTGAACAGCACAGGCAAATGTTTTGCCTGTGCTGTTACCGCGTTTACAGTTTTGTCAGCATACTAATATCTTTAAATTGTTAACTGTACAACCAAAACATTCTCAATACAACTGGCTAATCAAGTTTTAGTTGTAAAACCTGAAAAGTATCCATATGGAACTTGAGCTAAAGGAAACACCAAAATTGGTAAGGATTCCGTAGGTTACTTACTTATGAAATTATAAATAGTGACCCACCGCCGCCGCTTTGTCTGATGTAAAGAATGTGTAGAAGACAATAATTGCAAACACTCGCTATATTATTATGCCAAAGATATAAATATGTCTAGATAGACAGTCAAAGCTGTGAACACGTCGAAAAAATAGCGTCCAACTGTTAGCCGCTAAATGCACACCCTAGAAAAGCACAGTGACGTGGCGCGAGTGTAAGACGTCTCGTCACTCACGAATAACAAAGTTGGCCTGTTTGTTTTAATTATTTTGCTTTCTAGACGGATAGATAATCAAAGAATAATGCTGAGTATTTTGAAAATATCAAATAAATTCTAAAATCAAAATTTAAAATGTGATTTTTTTAAACAAACACTATAGTAGTGACTATGAGTTTTCGCAATCTAGCTATTTTATATAGTGACTAAACTATTGGATATATTTGGTTGAATTTTTGTATGCAGACTGGAAGCGTCATTAGATATTTACGAGGTTTAATTAACTGTCGTATTGTCGTCTACACCTTGGATAACAATAACGGCGTACATTTACACTTGCAATGAAGTGGCATACGTGATACAAAAATAATGAGAAAATGCAATTTGGCTTAACACATTTTTTTTTTCCCGAACGTTTATCAAATTTTCTTGCAATACTCCAAAAATCTTACTTGGAACCATAGGATTATCATAAACACAACATTAAGATACAATAATTTGTATTGACACCACGTGAGTTTTGAAGTATCCGAGTTTTGGTGAATTTTAAAATGAGTGAATCGGACTTATCAAGGGATGGTTTTGTATGGATTTATTTTTTGAGACAGGTAAGTAATTTATTATTTATTTATTTCAATTTCCAAAATAATAATATTTTCATAATTTAAAATAATAATTATATTTGTATATAAATAAGGAGGGGAAGGAATCATAGGACCAGAGGACTGACCTATTTTTTTGCCAAAGAATCAGCATTGCTATAAAACGTGGCAAAGTTGCCATCCTTTTTGGCACTTCTCCTATTGACAGCGATGCATCGAATTTTTGATGCCCTATGATTACTTAATCATATATAATTATTCTGCAAGTGTCCCTTAACCTGTCATCCCTGAACTCCTCCTAAACGGACTACATTTATATAGGTAGGTATCATCAAGAAACCGTTTCTTACCGAAACACTTTAAAAAATACTCAAAGAGATCATTAGGGAAATGATCATTGTCCTAGCTTGGCCATCACAGTCACCCGATGCTGACCTGATTAAAGCCCTGATGAAGATGAGTGTAAAAAAATACACCCGAACCTGCCGAACCTAAACGTAACATAAAATTGATAATTATAGAAATCATTCAACCGCGACGTTACCAAAAAGTTATGGGAAATGCTTCTAAGATGGCAGGCGATTACATACAATGGAGGAGTCCGAACCCTGTATTGAAGTATGAATCCTGAACCACTGTTATTATGATTTTCAAACGCCTAAGTTATTTTTTTTTATAAACTTTGCCTAAAGGCTCGTGCAGACCAGAGCGACGCGACGGCGCGACGCGGCTCGAACAATTCAATTTCTAAAAAAACTTCACGGTATAACAATCACCGGTGTCGCGTCGCGCTGTCGCGTCGCGCTGGTCTGCATGAAGCTTAATACGCTTTTTTCGAATAGAGTGTATTTTATTGTTTTTAGAGTCATGAAGGCAAACAACAATTCTAAATTCTATTTTCAAACAATAAAAAATGATTACGCCTTGAAAAAAAATTGCGCGTGCAGCATCGTTACCCATGAAAAAAAAGAATAAAAGAGATTTAGGGAGACAGACAGAGTGAGAGAAAGAATTATATCTTTCTTCTCTCTCATGTCACACTAATCTGTGCTCATGTAACGAAATGTTCTTAAACATGACGCGTCCTTGAAATTTCATTCTTGAATTCGCGTCCAATTATGGAATCGCCACCAAGTCGCGCAAGATTCACTTCATAAACTTATAAAAAGGTGTATTAGCATTTTTTTAACGCATTTATTTTATCTATAAATAGAACTTCATAATCAGGCTATAATGTTCCCAGTGCTGGGACACAGGCCTCCTCTCTTAGAGAGGGAATGGGCTGTAATCTACAATGCGGGCCCAGTGCGGGTTGATAGATCTCACATGTCTTCGAGTTTTTGGATCTAGGACATGCCGGTTACTCACGATGTTTTGAGAGCAGTTGTGATGTGTGGTGTGTATTTACACAAAGTAAAGCTCCTGTCTGGGTTCGAACCCACGTCCTCAACAACACAACAACAACCCAACCCCCACAACAACAACATAACACAACGACTCGTACGTCGAGCCCGCTACTATGGGGCCACCATTCCTCTCATTAATAGAACGTTATCAATGATACAATAACGTATTGTGATATTCGTAAAAGAAACAGACAAACAAAATAAGTAGGTAAACAAATACGTTTTTACTGATAAATTTTATTGAATAATATGAAGGAAATAATAATATTATAGTGACTTACTAAGTATTTTATCATAAATTGGCTCTCTGCCAACTACAAAGGTTATTTATTTTTTTACAAAATTCATACACTCATTTCACTGAACTCCAGACATACTGACATGATCGTATATTTTTTTGTTATTTTAATTAAAAAATATGTTTTCCATTTCAGTTACTGATCAGCAGTGGCGCCTGGTCATGTTTCTTCATGCTGGGTCTCTGTTATGGCTCTCCAACGGTATTGGTTCCTCAACTCCGAAGAGAAGCCAACTCTACTGAAGCTGTGAGTCCGGAGATGGCATCTTGGCTACGTAGGTATTTTCAGTAACTATTCAAGATCATTGAGGTGTAATGTGGTGTAAAATGAAGTTAATTTATTGTATCTATTGGTAGAATAAAAAAAATAAAATATATATCATGTAACGCTTGGCAATACTGTAGCTGTCCATTAGTCACAGAATTTTTCGGAACCGGATCAGTAAGTACCTAGTTTCAAAGATTACCCCCTAAATACAAACTCAGAAATTTTATCTCTTATTAATTTTATATTATAGATTTATTTATTAAAATATATGCCTTACAAACACGTAGTTTTGTCTAACGTCATAATAAAAGTTTAAAAGTTTTCATAAACTACAATTTTTTTACTTGTTAGTCTGTTTATTCTTTATTTAGTTAATAAGTCTAAAGTCAACGAAGTTATGACTTGACTTCGGTTTACTAGTTAAGCAGCCTCTAAAAAAATCCACTCTCCACCTTCTGGCTCCATCATCAGATCCTCGACACCAAGTAAAATATATTGAACTCGTCAAACCGAATCATATGAGCCCAAACTCGAGGGGTTTACTAGTAGCCACTGAAGAGTTCCAGTATCCACCTCCTGGCTCCATCATCAGACCCTCAACACCAACTGCAATATATTGCACTCGTCAAACCGAATCATATGAGCCCAAATACAAAGGGTTTACTAGAAGCCGCAGAAGAATTCCACTTTCCACCTCCTGGCTCCATCATCAGATTAGCTCCAAGATACAAAATTATTGTATGATCATCGGTCCTTGAAACGTGTGCAAATTTTCAAGTTAAACGAACGTCTTGCAGTTGGTGAAAATTACGTTGAAAGATTCCGTTACATAGATAGATATATAGATACAGTTCAAGCTAATAAAAAAAAGAGTATTAATAATAACTGGATTTTTATTATAATGAGATTCTTTGGGTATCAATAATAATAATAAACAATAATACGAGTTGTGATAGTAATGTTATCATAAGCAACACCGTAATTGCGTATTACACGATCAATCACAATCTGAATTATTTTTTAAGAGATTGCTAATACATAGCTTCAAAACTTCGAAAAAAAATTTGTTCAACAACGTAAATAACGCAATTAATGTTGTGGAACAGTCAAAATGAAACAGCTTAGTCTTAATCGTTTACCGAAAATGTTTACGCAATTAGATAGCATGTCTACAATGAGGAATGAATAATTGTTCCAAAAACAATTAAAGTGGACCAGTTTAAATAAAACCATGATCTACTTTTAAAGTTGTCTGATAATGGATATCCGCGATACTATCAAAGACATTGCTATAAAATGCAAATTTTATATCGAAACCACGCTAGCAAAAACCGTGCAAACTTTTTCAAAATTGCAACTCTGATTTACAATTACCTTATGAGTTATTATTGTGTTTCCAGCTGCCATGTTCAGCTACAGTGGGATGCCTTGGGTCATCATCCTGCCCATCTTAGCGGCGCTGGTGGGCAGGAAGATCACCCACAGCATCGTCTGCGTTTCAACGTTCATCGGTTTCATTATCTTCTACAACAGCAATGACGTCCACATGATCCTCATCAGCGAAATATTCCAAGGGGTTGTCACGGCTTCGTACATCACCATCGCAATTGCCATTGTCACGGAGTATACATCAGCAAAAAACAGAGGCCTCTTCTTGACCATTAAATCTGCAACATTCTTTTGGGGTATACTAGCCTCAAATCTTATAGGAACTTTCTTCCATTGGAAGAAGATAGCCCTAGTTGGATTGGTGTGTTCTATTTACAGTTTAGGCACACTATATTTCTGGCCAGAATCTCCACTGTGGTTGGCCACTAAAGGTCGCTTTGATCAGTGCGCAAAAGCCCATAGATGGCTGAAAGGTTCTTCGACGTCTTCTGAAAAGGAACTCGAAAAACTTATAAGTGATTATCAAAATGATAGACGCAAAATATCTGTAAGAAACCAAGTTCTGAAGTCTATTAAAGTAGTGATTAAGAAAGAATTTTATAAACCCGTGCTATTTTCTGTATTATTGTTTGCGTTATATATATTTTCAGGGAAATTAGTATGTACAGTGTACGCTGTAGATATACTAAAGAAAATAACGCACAATGAGTCTACTGCTTATGCTAGTATGTTAATATTGGATGCAGTGACAGTATCAACAATGTATGTAGGATGTTTTTTATCAAAAGCATTCAAAAGACGTAGTTTATTACTTACCTCTTCTTCTACTGGCATTTCATTTTTGTTTTTACTATCACTATATCTTTATTTAGTAAAAGCATCAGTAGTATCAGAAAATAAATATTTATCAGTTGTATTGTTAATGGGTTATTCAGTAGCCATAAGTTGTGGACCAATAATTTTATCTACATCTATATGTGGTGAATTAATATCTACAGAGTGTAGAAGTTTATCTATGTGCGCTATAGCACTATCTTTTAAGATAATGTACGGTACGTTTGTAAAAGTATGTCCTTACTTTTTTAAAGTTTTAGGAATGCATGGTGCATTCCTATTATTTGCGTTATCTTCATCCGTATGTTTAGTTTTGTTATATATTTATCTACCTGAAACTAAAGATATGAGTTTGCAGGAGATTTCTGATTGTATAAAGGGGTTGAAACCAGTAGAAGAGGCTAAGGAATTGATTCCAATTGTGTCTAAAGATGTGACTATTGTACCTAACAGAAGATCTGTAGTTGAATAAACTGTTGAACTTAATAAAATCAGCATTTTAGTGACGTAGGATAAGCGTTTTATTCTTGGAATTTCTTGATTTACTTATGCAATATAATCTAAGGAACTAGACGCTAAATATAATAGTATTGTGTTATCTAAGTTTTAGCAGGTGTTTCAAAAACATTTGGTTGCTTTGAAAAACAATTTTAATGAATAATCATGATAGAATAGAAACGATACTTAGGTTGTGTGTATTTTCGAAACACGTTAATTTTTTATTACAACAATTAGAAACAATAATCCTTATTTTTTTTTTATTGCATAGACACAAAATTAGGGTACAATTTTGTGTCTATGCAATAAAAAAAAAATCACAAAATTGTACCCTACTTTTAATTATCAAACTGATGAAAGAAATCACCTGACGAACCGATATATCATGAAATACATGCCTTTTCTTAATTGTCCACAACTTAGTTATGATTTGATGCGTGTCTTCATTGCTATAACGAGTCTAATGTTGATCGCTATCGATTTCAAACGCTTTTGCTTTTGATTTGGCTGGTTTTGTTTGGGATACCCATCATACGTATCAGGGAGCTAGGGGGCTATTGTCAAACTTAAGAGGCAAATATATGGCAGTGACCATGAGTGGTTAGCTTGCGTGTTCTGTACTGAGCTCACGCAACACGTCGTACGTCCAGCCAGTAATAGGACTCGCCCATCAAGGAGCGCTGTCCCAAATTAGACACATTATTTAGGACTCGCCCATCAAGGAGCGCTGTCCCAAATTAGAGGCATTATTAATTTAAGGTATTTTAATAAAACACGTATACTAAAAGATCAATAATTAAATTATCTTTAAAATTGATGAATGTTTTAGCTTGATAATTTTTGCGTGATTGTCAGTTTTTTATTCGTGTTAGACATAACTTTACAAATTAAAATCAATATGTAATATAAAAATAATCTAAAATATTCCTACCTATATTATTTTATTAAGAATATATGCTCTAATTTAAAACATATATTTTTTCAAAATCATTAATATTACTGGTTTAGACGTGATATTTAGTATAAAATCATTAAAAGACGGTTATCGTCACCTTAAGTGGCGGTGGGAAAGGCACATTGCTCGCAGAACAGGTGGCCGATGGGGCCAAAAGATGCTGGAGTGTCGACCGTATATCGGAAGACGTAGCGTTGACTTTGTGATGGCTGAAGGAATACGCTGGATGTGAGAAGCTCAGAACCGGTAGACACCCATAATTTGAAAGGACTAGCTTTAATATATCAAACCTAGCCAACAGTCTATTATTATACTGTTACGACCAAGATTCAAATAATTCTAATTCAAAAATCGAATTCAATCCACACACATCAAAAGTGTCTAGGGATCAAATACATTTTTAACTATAAATAATTATACAATTAATATTTACCAAATCTAGTCTTCCATAATGGCTTCTTACTTTAATTCCTATGTTTAAGTTAACAACTTATCCCTATATTTTGTAAAAATTACGAAAGATTGCAATTTTTGCAAATTGTGGGAAATTAATCTAAGTTAATGTCGTCAATTAAATGGAAAAAAAAGAGGATTTTTAATTTTTTTATTGTAAAGTTTTTTTTTTTTTTGATGTTCCGGTTCTGTCTGCGAATGGTGATGCGAGATCGTCCTCCATGTCGCTCGGCCACGCTGCCCGAAATACGATAGCGTGTCCAGAGGCGGCTTATGACGCTCTGTGTAGTGCCAAGCGCGACAGTCACAGTACGTTGCCTGGGACCAGCTTGCAACATTCCGGCTCTCATCATCTCTTCTCGTGTCAAATGATGTCGTCGCACCATATCGATGCAATTTTTTTCAGTTCTGATGCAGATATTGTAATAGTTTTGTAGAAACGCTATTACACACTTATATGGGAATCTTGATTGACAGTTGATTTTCAATTTTTAATCAAAATAAAAATAAAAATCTTTATTCAAATAGAATTCACTAAAAAGAATCAATAACGATCCAAAAAGTTAAAATAATAATCCTCAATTAGGCGATACTCTAAAACGTACTTGATCCCTAGACACTTTTGATGTGTGTATTTTATTTCTCATTGGTAAACTACATGGGCACTTATGAAACGTTAGAATCTACTTAGGTAGCATAATAAGCATAAGCAGCCTATAATATTCCCACTGCTGGGGACACAGGCCTCCTCTGTGTGAGAGGGAATGGACCGTAATCCACCACGCGGGCCCAGTGCGGGTTGGTTATAGAAACTAAGTGCTTGGTTCCAATTCATCGTTGCTGGAGAAGAGCCACAAGGAAACTCCACAGTTACTCTTTTATCGTTACCTTCTTGAAACCCTTGAACTATCTGCCATAGAGCCACGTCAAATGTACGTGCAGGTTAGGCTGGGGCATAGGCAGACGAGACATTGAACGCTCAGTCTCCCCTCGTAATGTTGACAACCTCGTATGCCAAGTCAAAACAATGAATGAATTCTTTATCATTCAGCTGACGGTCATGCGGGACAGCGATGTCAACAATCATTGTGTGGCATTCTTATCTATCTTTTACTACCATATTATTATCAGGATTAACGGCAACAATAGTCCTTTCAGCATGGCACTACAATATTAATAGATACATAACATTAAAGAGTTGGCCAGGCATTGCACTATTATTTTAATATTTTGTTTGCATCTAGCATTTAATTTTCATAATTCCCTGTCATATTCTAATTAGCATTTATGTCCTTCGGCGCCTCCACTATGTTCATACCGTAGATAAGAAAAGAGGCTAACTCATTTGATGCTGTTAGTGAATCTACTGTTCCTTGTATACGTAAGTAGATTATTGAAAGTAACAATGGCTGTATTAAATCAAACTATGCATTCTGTTATTCTTGATGTCGTAAAAACGTCTCAAGGATTTTAACAAAAGGATAGTTAGCAGCCTATACTCAGTAAATGGTGCTGAAGTAATCTTTTACAAGCAATGTTACTTTGCATGTTGTCAAAACACGATAACAACGTTAGGCGTTTGAAACAAAGAAAGAAATGAAACGTTTGCAATTCAATCAAGTTAATAATTTATACAGCATTTATTTTAATAAACATCTAACTTAATTTATTTTATTTTCCAGCTGCTATCATTGTGTAATCAGGCCTGCCCTGGACCTTCATTTTGCCAATCTTCATGAAGTATATCGGTAGAAAATATACGTTTATGTTTGTCACTATCAGCAATTTGATCAGCTTCGTAGTTTTCTACTTGAGCGTCTCTGTCAACCAAATAATTTAGTCAGGTGATTAATGGCATCAACACAGGATCCCACTTCACTGTGTCAGTCATGATCATCACAGAATATACCTCACCGAAGCACAGAGGATTTTTCTTGACTGTCAAATCTGCAACTCTCTTCTGGGGTATATTCATGTCAAATGCTATTGGGACCTTTTTCCATTGGAGAAACATTGGCATCGCTGGTATTATCTGCAGTGCCTACGGATTATTAATAGCAATCGTACTCCCAGAATCACTATTTTGGTTGGCCACAAAACAACGATATGAAAAATGCTCGTTCACACATCGATGGATAATAGGACAGGGCAAGCAAGCGGAAGATATCTTCATCATTATATTAGTAATAACTTTAAGATATTGTTAAAAACCTTCTTATTTGTGGTTATGGTTTAGAACATAATAATATTTTTATGGTACGCCTATCTAAATTAAAATAGAAATTTTCTAACTGTATTTTTGAGATGACGCCACAGTATCTATTTAACAAAAATATCCTTGAAATAAGAGGACCTCGTGGCTAGGTAATAACGCAAGGGTCTATCCATCAGGTTAAGCTACGCTATGTAAAGACGGTAACCCATCCATGGTCCATTCGCGTGGTCAATGGATGGGTGACGGTCTTTACATATCGAGACTCTTCCATGCCTCGGAAAGCACCTTAAGCCGCTGGTACCGGCTGTCATTCGTGGATCTTTGACAGTCGTTACGAGTCGTCAGAAGCCCGAAAGTCTGACACTACTACCAAGGGTTATCGTATTACTCAGTTACTGGGTTGTGCAGGTCAGATAGCCAGTCGCTCCATGTAAAATACTGGTATTCAGAAGCATCCCGTTAGACTGGAAGCCGATCCCAACATAGTTGGGAAAAGGCTAGGCAGATTGATCCTTGAAATTAAAGCATTGCTAAAATTATCATTAAATCTGTCCGCCAAGCATCCTTTATTTCTTATTTTTTTATGCTGAGTACAGTCGACAAAAAAAAATATGCGTAGGCAAGACAGAAATATCTAGCTCTACACAAACTAAGGTTAGTTAGTAAAATTCATTGTTATTATGTATGTCTAAAAAAACTTTTAATGATAATTTATCATTTCGAAGATGACATTATATCGGGTAGGTACACTGTTGAACGAATTAAATTCGAGCATTTCAAAGACACCTTTGTTGTGATTGTTCGCAGCCCGTTATCGCGCTGATAACGATCCCAGCCGAGGTGGGCCGAGCAGTATCTAATCCTATATAACTGGGATTGTCGGGCGATGTGACTCCCACTGCTCTCGATGCTAAACGTGGCAACACGTCGTGTCCAGGTTCACAACAAGTCAATCTTCATTCTGATGATACGTCGCGCGTCGTTGAGAGGTGAAATACGTGTCGATTTCTTATAGGGTTCTTTATGACTCTTTAAGAACAGTTAAGCAGATTAGGTTACTAAATATACGTCGTCTATTGTATATTACAACGGGTGTCAAAATAGCCTTAATGAAGTCAAGAGTCACTTATGCTACCCATTATTATAATATTTTTTTGCACTGGATTAATCCTGAGTTCCTTGTGGGTACGGATATATTGAAGGTAAACGTTTTAACTTTTTTATGATTTTTTAATGAAAACGTGTTTTAAATGTTAACTCAAAATAACTCCTGTACCGCTGCATGCTCCCTTAAGCACAATATTTTGCGTGCGTTACATTGCGCACTATTGTAAACAACGTATTTATAAACCCTCAAAAATAAAAGTCGATTTCGTAGCAATTATTTTTGCACAAAGTTACTTAGTTCCAAAATGCGCGGACGACGGCTCCGTAAAATGTTTTATTACACCCTGTATTATCGACAACTCAGCTGTTTTTCGTTTTTTTTTTTGCAAATGTTCTACCTGGGCTGTGACTGCGTTTACAGATGCGCCAGCGTACTAATCTCTTTAGCTTGTTGACTGTACCACCAAAATATTCTCGATAAAACTGGCCAAACAAGTATTAGTTGAAAAACTTGAAAAGCATCTATAACTTGAGCTAAAGGAAACAAAATACTACACCAAAATTGGTAAGGATTCAGTAGGTTACTTACGTAAGAAATTATAACTAGGGACCGCCGCAACGCGCCGCTTTGCATGGTTTTTACGAAATTCAAAAATTCAAACTCAAAGCATTTATTTCAATTAGGTTTAATACCGATTAGGTAAACTACCGGAACCAATTTTGAACCTGCAGTAGGGCGTTATTTACGTCGTCAAAATTTGTAGCACTTCTATCTACCGTCAGCATATAACACCATTTGTGGTTGATTTTTAAATAAATGGATCAGATCGTTAATATACACTAAAAAGAGGAATAGACACAATATCGAGCCTTGTGGCACACTTATTTTTACTTTTAAACCTAGTGAAATGATACCGTTTATTTGAACTTGCTGTTGTCTATCATATAAATAAGATTTTACTAAATTGAGCGCAAGTTCTCCAAGTCCGTAATACTCAAGTTTCAAGAGTAAGGTTTCATGATCGACGCTATCAAATGCCTTAGAGAGGTCACAAAAGATTCCTATGGCGTCTTGTGCCAAAAATGTGTCTTAATAAACACCGACACGACTTTGCAAAACATGAAGATTTATTTAATATTTCTAAGTTAAGTATTTTTAATGTTTTATACACAAACTTTCCGGAATAAATTTACTAAACGATGTTGAAAACCGCGTTAAAATCCATTGCGTAGTTTAAAAGAACAACGCGGTCACACCGACAAATTCTTTTTTTTCAAACAAATGATGGGCCGACTATGAGGTTTCCCAATCTTTGACTAGGTAGCTAATAAACTTAGTGACTAAACTATAGGATATATTTTTGTATGCAGACTGGGAGCATCATTAGATGTATGAAGTTGTATTTATTGTTGTGTTGTCGTGTCCACCTATTATAATAATAACGAGGTACATTTACATTTACAATTATGTGGCTATGTGATACAAAAATAATGAGAAAAATACAATTTGGCATAACACATTTGTTTTTCAAACGTTTATCAAATTTTCTTGCAATACCCTAAAATTTAAGTTGGCGCCATAGGATTATCATAAATACAACATTAAGATACAATCATTTGTGTTGTCATCACGTGAGTTTTGTAGTTCCCGAGATTTGGTGAGTTTTAAAATGAGTGAATCGGACTTTTCAAGGGATGGTTTTGTATGGATTTATTTTTTGAGACAGGTAAGTAATTTATTATTTATTTATTTCAATTTCCAAGATAATAATTTTCATAATTTAAAATAATAATTATATTTGTATATAAAAAAGGAGGGGAAGGAATCATAGGACCAGAGGACTGACCTATTTTTTTTGCCAAAAAATCAGCATTGCTATAAAACGTGGCAATGTTGCCATCCTTTTTGACACTTCTCCTATTGACAGCGATGCGTCGAATTTTTTGATGCCCTATGATTACTTAATCATATATAATTATTCTGCACGTGTCCCTGAACCTGTCATCCCTGAACTCCTCCTAAACGACTGGACCGATTTTAATGAAATTTCTTGTGTGTGTTTGTGGGTGTCCCTGGATGGTTTAGGCTCACAATTGTACACGGTAGGTGGCGCTGCGATCGAGTTCTAGGAAACAGGACATCGTCTGGCCGCTAGTATTATTATTGTTTTCCAGGGTATTCTTGTAACTTTTCTATCTTTGTGATAAATTAACTAATCTGACCCGGGTCGGTAGGTACCATCGAAGAAGTTCATATCTAACCACCGTAAGGAGTATTCTTGCTTGCAGCGCTCGGCGGCTATAGCACCGGGCCGGTAACAATTGTGGTCATCGTTTTCATGGGATTTTGTTTTGAAACTGGTTAGATATGAACTTCTTTGATGGTAAATATCGTACAGTTACATCTAGGTATTCCTTTTTATTTAAAAATAACAGAATACATGTCAGGCATAACGCCTGTATTCTCTGAGCAATTAGGTAGAGGTTTACACAAACATTTCGACAGTTATGTTAAAGGGGGCGAGCCTATTGCCATCAACCGGGCACAAAACCAAACTCCGGGCAGCTACTGAGAAATTCGTAACGGAAAACATGTAAAAAAAATTAAAATATAAAAAGCTAATAGGAATTTTTTTGAATAACTTAACAAAAGATACGAAGATAGCTGCAAAAGCTGTGGCGCAGCTACCAACGCCGAACACAAAATAGATGGAAGATATTGTTCCAATAATACTTTGCCTGGCCTGGGAATAATAGCCATACCCTTATGCTTAGCAGTAGCGCTTGCAACGACCCAGGAATTAAGCTCCATTGAATTTGTTGCCCATTTTATATTATAGGAAAAAACCACTGCTTATATTATTATTTTATCCTTATAGAAAGTATTGTGTGTGACGTCAATCTGTAGTGTCTGTAAGTTACTGTGCATATATCTAGAAAACAAGTTTGTCTAAAATCATGAGACATTATCTTATAGAATTAATATTCTTGGACGAATTTTATGTTATTTTAGTCGACAGAAATAGTTTCGAATGCCGAATGAGATTTTGTACCAAAGACATTATTTCGTTAAAAATAAATATCACTAACTTTTGCCTACGATTTCGTCTGCGATCCAGGATGAAAAGAAGCCTATGTTCTTTTCCAGGCTACCTATTTATTAAATTTCATGCAAATCCGTTCATCCGTTTTAGCGTGAAAGCTTAACAAACAAACAAACTCACTTTCGCATTTATAATATTAGTTAGGTATATACTAGTTATATAATCATTATGGCCAGTAACTAAGAGCAATGAATCCGGGTCACTTAAAGAATGTTAAAAATCTCGAAAACTAAAAATGATAGGTTAATGCAATAAATTGTATTTAATAGACAATGTAATACTCCTTAAATGAAAGTAAAAAAAATATGAGTCACTATACATTTTATTAACACAAAATTACATAAAGAAAAAAACTGCTGATCTCTCCTTAAAACAAAAATAGGAAACATGAAATTTTTGAACTTTATTACGATTTTCTTGAATTTTAATACTTCGTATTGCCTCCTCGTGCTTCCATTACTGCGTTTACGCGGTTTGGCATGCTGTACACCAAGTTCCTTATACGATTTTGGGGAATATTCTCCCATTCCTCTGTGAGAGCAATTTTGAGCTCACGAAGCGTGATTGGGGGAGGGTTTCGTTGTTTTACGCATCTGCCTAGCTCGTCCCAAGCATGCTCGATCGGGTTGATATCCGGGCTGCGCGCTGGCCACTCCATACGAGTAATGTTCATCTCTTGAAGGTAGTCATTCACAATCCTACCTGTATGAGGTCGGGCATTGTCATGCATAAATATAGCATCCTCACCTAAATTGACCATAAATGGACCAACGTGATCATTGAGGATTTCTTCCACATATCTTACGCTAGTTAAAGAGCCGTTTTCTATGATCACCAGCTCTGTGCGACTTTCAGAAGAAATTCCGGCCCACACAAGTACAGACCCACCACCGTAGGCTACTTTTTCTTCGATGCATGCTTGCTTGAATCTTTCCCCTGGTCTTCGATACACTCTGTGTCTTCCATCGTGCTTGTAGAGCATAAATTTTGATTCGTCGGAGAACATAACTTTTGACCAATCTTCAATACTCCAATTTACGTGGCTCTGGGCATATCTTAGTCTTGAAATACGATGCCCACGCTCCAGTTTAGGGCCGTTTGCAGGTCTAAGGGGTTTTAAGTTACATTCAGCAAGCCGACGTCTTACTGTCCATGCACTTGGGTTACTTCCTCCGAGGCGTCGAAACTGATTTGTGAGTTCAGTTCCTGTGAGAAAGCGATTTCGAAGCATGGTGTTCACCAAGTATCGGTCTTCTCGTGCTATGGTACACCTGGTTCTGCCCGTTCCTGGTCTGCGTAGGTTAGAACCAGTTTCTTCGTAACGTCGGAGAACTCTTTGTACTGTTGACAGCGACACACCGACAGTCCCGGCTGTATCGCGCTGACTCCGGCCGGTTTCCAGCATTGTAAGTATTCTGGTGCATTCTTCAGGCGTAAGCGACATAATTTCAGCTTGAATAATGAATATAGAGTACTATCAACATGGTTTATGTACCCACATAATTGACAGATTACAAACAAAAGCAAAACCAAATGCTGTAATTTCGTAGTTCCATCTTCGAAAATGGCCCTTTTTCAAATTTGATTTTTTTATGATATAACTTTACAATAACTAAGAAGTTTTAATACCTTCATTTAAGGAGTATTACATTGTCTATTAAATACAATTTATTGCATTAACCTAGCATTTTTAGTTTCCGAGATTTTTAGGATTCTGTGACCCGGATTCATTGCTCTCGAGTGTATTTATGAGAAAGGGTCCTAATATGTTTCAAGATATCAGGAAATGTTTAGTGGAAGCCAATACGATACTTCTAGTATCATCAAGAAAATATATTCAAGAACCCTTACATACTTACCGAGAAAACTCAGAGAGATTATTGCCGGGAAAACATCAAAGTCCTAGCCTGGCCATCACCGATGCTGACCTGATTAAAGCGGTTATCTACAACGCCACATGCGAACTACGCATCAAAGACCTGACGTCACACAAATCCTGCATCGTGCAAGCAGGGTTTACCGCGCGACCGATATATACCTATACAACAACATCCCGACATCAATCGTCCGGCAGTTGCCCACCAGACACAACACCCATCAGGTCTGAGGATCCCTCCTTTTCTATAAAGGATAAGTTAAATGTACATCCTGTTCCTTTTGCCCTGATCAAGATGTGTGTAAAAAAAAATTAGGCGTAGTTCGAGCCCGCGCCGCAAAGTTTCGTGAAAACGTGTGGTGGATTAATAACAAATTTCTTTAACGATGTTATTTAATATTTACAATTAATGTTCAATGCATTCCTAATGATGCAAGCTTTCATCGATTGTGATATTTTTCAGTTCTGAGCTGATTTTACGGCCGATTTGAGCCGACCACAGATATAGATGTCTATCTATATCTGTGGTCGGCTCAAATCGGCCGTTGGAGCCGACATTTCAACAAATTTTCTTACGGTTTCTGATAGTGCCGCTGCTATTGTATTTGCTCGGCAGTAGATTTTTTAGGCTCATTGCGTTCCTTATGATGCAAGTTTCCTTTGGTACGGATTTTTTTAAATTTCTGAGCAGATTTACGGCCGATAGGAGTAGATATATTAAATTATTTTGCTATTGTCAGCTTCATATACATTTTTTACCCCTATCTCTTTAGGCCCTGTTATTTTTTGTCAACTCTTGGGAACAACACCAAAATCACCGTTCTAGCTGAACACGTTTTTACACTATACTAATTGGAATTTCTACATAAAGTGACGTCATAAGCAAATCATATCCTACCTCAAAACTGTTATAAATATATGACCTGTCTTTTGCGTCTTCATCCATTACTCTAGCACTAAAAGGCTTGTAGTTATTAGCGATTGAAATCTTACATGTTTTTAACGGTCAGAAATATTGTACTTACTACCAGTACATACTCTGAGGGAAAAGACGTTTGTTTTCACGTCAAAAATACACATGTCTGCCGAACTTTAACGTCACATGAAAAAAATATAATTATGGAGATCATTCAACCGCGATGCTACCAAAAAGTAGTGGAAAAATTCCTCAAACATGGCAGGCGATTACAGACATGGAGGAGTCCAGACCCTTATTGAAGTATGTGTCCTGAACCACTGTCATTATCATTTTCAAACTATTTTTAGGAATCTGTAATTCTCATTTCGTTGTCCGTCTGTCCGTCTGACTGTCTGTCATTCTATCAAGACCCATTTTCTCTGGAACGCGTGGTGCAGATTGAAATTAATATCAAATATGTAGATTTATGGTCCCTTTGAGTTCTAAAAAAATCAAGCTTCTAAGTCAACGCAATAAAAAAATACGGGCATTTATGTGCCATATTTTGATACTCGCAAATCAATCAAAACCTACAGGGTACTTCCCGTTGACCTAGAATCATGAAATTTAGCAGGAAGCGAAGTCTCGGCACAAGTAAAGGAAAAATTCCGAAAATTGTTAATTTGTAGTATTATCAGATAAAAAAATAAAAATTGTTAATCCAAACTTGCATATTTTGCAGTTAGAGAATTGACCGTGACGTATATCAATGTATGGCATAACATGTTTTTCAACTACAAAGTTAAGTTTGTTTTTGGGATAAATTCATCCCAACTACGGAACCCTTCTTGTGCGTGGTCTGACGCGCACTTGGCCGGTTTTTTTATATTAATTTTGCCGAATACACTCTTGTCGAACTTACTTACTTAACTTGATCGAATTTTATTATTTTTAGAGTCAGGAAGGCAAAAAAACCTCATTTCTCCAAGGCTAACAACCTATTATCGATGCCGGCTAAATTCTATTATCAAATATTAAAAAAAAAACGCCTTAAAAAAATGACAAAAAAACCAGTCAAGTGCGTGTCGGAACACGTAATTAACTGTTTATTTATTCATGACTACGAGTTACAGCTTTAATAGCTAGTACCTGGGCGACCGAGCTCAGCTCTGGTCAAAATAGAGCATGCTCATTTAATAGTACAGGATAGTTCATACTAATTCCATGCTGCCATGTCATTATTCTAAGGTAGCCATCTTGTTCTAAACTTTGGGCGACTGAGCTGTGCTCGGATGAAAATACAGAGAAAATTTTCTTAGATATGAGACCTAGCTAGATCGAGTTTTCGCGCCCGTAAACCCCTATAATGCAACTTTCATCGAAATCGTTAGAGCCGTTTTCGAGAACGTGATTACAAATATATATACAGGGTGGCAGGGACACCGACGCGAAAACTGATACCATGGGTTCAGTACATGATTCTGAATCCGAGGCAACTGTTTCATAGAAAAAAAAAAAAAAATAACTTAATTTAATTTGAATTTTTATTGATGTTATATTGCTAAACTAGACTAGATTAGCTAAGCTTAACAATAGCTTTAGCTTAGCTTAATTGAAAAAAATGTAAAATTAAATATATAGTGCATGTGGTGTTAGCCTGTAAATAATTGTTGCACTTATAAATGTATATCGTGTACTTTTAAATGAAATGTTATGTGTAAACAGTTGTAGGCCAACCTATTAATAAATAAATAAAAATAAATAAATAAATAGAAAAATCTTTGACGCGGTCAAAATGTTTGGAGCAGCAGATTTTTGTATTAAGTTCTGTATACGTTTTTAGTTATTATTTTCGCTTATAGATTTCGATGTTTTCGTTGGTATATTATATAGTTGACATATAATAGCATATAATTTAATTTAATGTTTTGTGTTGCGTAATGTAAATTATTTTGCATATTATTGTTTAGAATCAAGTTTTTCCAACTGAACGGACAGCTGTGCTGCTGGGCAGTTTGTTGCGCCACTTCTTCCCAGCTAAAGCACTAGGAAGTGGTGAAGGGTGGGCGTTTTTGGGACTGTGTTATATAATTTTGACGTTCGAAAAGTGCTGATTCTCAGCCTAGTTTGAACTGCCGGGGTTGCGAGTTGTCCGAAAAGGATATCGTGGCCCAGACACATAGGCAACGGAAGGAACACGGGTGGGTTTTAGACAGTAAAAGTCTCACACGCCCTCCCGTTCCACCCAGAGCGGGAAAAGTTAAGTGATATTTATTTCTGTGAATTGGTTTTTTAGAAACACTTTTACACGTCAAAAATAAATAAGTTTTAGACTAGTTGAGGACTTGAACACACAATCATTAAATGTCAACCATTAAATAAACTGGTCTGGAGTCATTTGCATAATACTTCGATCGTGTCATTTTTATTTATACCACAAACTATTCAATCTTTAAAAAAAAAAAATTAAGGTTCCGTAGTAAATAAGGAACCCTTATAGTTTCGCCATGTCCGTCTGTCTGTCTGTCTGTCGGTCTGTCCGGAGCTTAGCTCAGAGACGGTTAGTACTAGAAACCTATAATTTAGCATAGGTATACATATTAATCGCCGACAAAGTGATAAAATAAAATTAAGAAAAATATTTTTTTAGTGTACCTACCCTACATGTAAAGTGGGGGTCTTTTTTTTTCTAATCTAGCCCATGGTATCATTAGAAAGGTCGTTCAAAAATATTGTGATTTTGTGGCAACCATTTTTGGATTCAGGGATCTGTTTGCGAAATATTAAGCTTTTACGTGCAAACTTTTGTAAGAGTCAAGTATGTGTCCCCCCCCTGCCAGAACATGTTTTTCAACTACAATGTTAAGTTTGTTCTTGGGATAAATTCATTCCAACTACGGAACCCTTCATTGTGCGTTGACCGACTCGCACTTGGCTGGGTTTTTTGCTTGATTTAAATAACAGTCATAAATATTAATATAAACTAACACAAACTATGTTCTGCCCACGAATTCGTCCGCGTAAAACTTGTTCCGGTCCCACCCCGTCGTCGCATCGGAGTCAGGCGGGCGCTCCGATGCGACGACGGGGTGGGACCGGAACAAGTTTTACGCGGACGAATTCGTGGGCAGAACTCGCCTTCGCGCTATTTCTTAGTTTTCGATTAGTCTTCTTTCTGACTCTTTGGCGTTTTGCTCGGCTCCTAAGGGTCGTAGCGTAATGTTAAATAGCCTATAACCTTCCTCAAGAATTGGGCTATCAAATGTAAAAAGAGAGACGAGAGAGATTATAGCAATTAACCTGCAATGAACCTTTTTGGCGCAGCCGTGAGGCACACACTGTTATTGTTAAAATATTATTTTCACTTTTTTGTTTTTTGTTTATTGTGTTTCAGGAACTGTGTCCAAATAAACATTATTCTTTCTTTCTTTCTTTCAATTAGATAGGCAATTTAGTTTGTTTGTTACACAAAAATACGCTTAAATGGCTGAACGGATTTCGATAATATTTACACAAATTTACCCTATATTATTTTGAATTATCAAACAAAAACTTTTTATCCGTTTATCAACCTTCATAAAAATGTTCTCGAAAACCCGAGTAAAAATCTGGCTAGTTCTAGTATTCGCAAGTGCAAAGGCTTAGGGCCTATTTAAAATACGTTTTTATTTTGGAAGTATTTTTTTTGTTGTAAAATCGTTTTTGCTTCTCCCTTTTTCAGATTCTGTACCCAAAGGGTGCCAAACGGAACCCTTTTACCAAGCCTCCGCTGTCCGTCCGTCTGTCTGTCTGTCTGTCTGTCAGCGGGCTGTATCTCATGAACCGTAATTGGTAGACAGTTGAAATTTTCACAGATTGTGTATTTCTATTGACGCTATAACAACAAATAATAAAAAAAACATAAAGTAAAAAAATAAAGGGTCCCGACACAATAAAATTTGTAGTTTTTGAGTTTATCGCGTTCAGACGGACAGACACGGCGGAGTGACTGACATGGGGGCTTATAAGCGTGTTGTATTTATTTATATTAATTTGACTTGAAATGGCTGTCTATCAATAACATTAGTTTAAAATATGTTAACACCAAATATACTGACATGATCTCCTGTTTGTTTGTTATTTTAATATAAAAATATGGTTTCTATTTCAGTTGCTGATCAGCAGTGGCGCCTGGTCATGTTTCTTCATGCTGGGCCTCTGCGTTGGGTCTCCAACGGTATTGGTTCCTCAACTCCGCAGAGAAGCCAACTCCACTGATGCTGTTACTCCGGAGATGGCCTCTTGGTTACGTAGGTATTTTTGGCACTTATTCAAGACTAGCTTTTGCCAGCGGCTTCGCCCGCGTGGATGTCGGAAATTATCCATAGGGAACGTACTACCTACCGGGATGAAAAGTATTCCAATTGTTAAACTGTGTGATGAATTTCATCCAAATCCGTTCAGCCATTTTTGCATGATTGAGTAACAAACATGCAAACATAGAAACTTTCACTTTTTCATAATATTACTAGCTGACCTCCCCGGCTTTGCACGGGTAGCACTAAGTACTTATACACCTACCTGCCTAACTACCCTACCTACACCTACTTATCCTATCTACCTACATACCTACCTACATACCTACCTACATACATACCCACTTACATAACTACGTACCCTACCTACCTACTTACCTACCCATCTACATACCTACCTACCTACCTACTTACCTACATACCTATTTACCTTATCTACTTACATACCTACCTGCCTACCTACCTAAACCTACCTACCTACATACCTACCTGCCTACCTACCCCTACCAACCTACTGACCCGACAGACGTGCTTTGTTTTTTTTGGTTTTAGAACAGGTTGTATTAGAAAAGTTGGGGTTTTTACGCTTTTTCGGGCACTTTTTCCAAATTTTAACCTCTATAAGAGGCAGGCGGTTCTCTTTTCAAGACCGCGTCGTCTCCCTCCCCCCCTCCCCAGCCCGATCACTATGTATGGTAAGCCGATCCCTTGGGAGAAGCGAGCTAAATACCTAGGTGTTATCCTTGACCATCACCTTACCTTCAGTGAGCACATAAAGACGGCTCGTTCGCACGCCTCTAGCCGTAGGCCCCAATTCATAATGACTGCACGCACCAAATTATTACTCAAGTGCAAATTGCGCATCTACATCGTGGTCATCCGTCCCATCATGACCTACGCGTGCGTAGTCTTCGCACACGCTAATCCACGCCATCTTCATAGGATGCAGACACTCTAAAACCTTTTCCTTAGAAATGTTACGGGAGCCCCCTTCTATGTCCGCAATTTGGATCTTCACGTAGATCTCAAAATGCCCACCGTTTAGCAAAATAATAATAATGATAATTAATAATCAAAAATAATAATAAATAAAAAAAAAAAATAAAAAAAAAAAAACAATAATAAATAATAAAATATAATAATAATTAATTGATAATTTTTTGATAATTTTTAATGATAATTTTTAATGTTAATGTTTTTTTTACTACTTATTTATTGTTTTTTGTATATGGGTATTTTGCCTGAAATAAAACACTATTTATTTTTTTTATTTCATTTTATTTTAGCAGTTCACGAAACGCCTCTCAAAGCGTTTCTTTGACTCGCTGAGTCTGTAGCTTTAAACTCCCCTAATATTAATCCGATCCAGCCTGTCTTTTGCTGTCCTCCATCAGCGACGCCCCAAGCCGAGGTTCGTACCCCAAAGTGCCCTTAGCGTGAAGTCGCTTAGTTTATAAGTTTTATGCCCTGGCTCGAGACCTTAATTTATTGAGGCACCCACAGGAAAGTCCGGTTAATCAGCCGACAACGTCCTAGGTTGACCTGGGAGACACCATTCCCAAAAAAAAAAATGGAACGGCACAGTCGGTCTCCAGCGCTCGAACAAGAAACATCAAGCAAGAAAAATAAATCGAAGAAACCTAGAAGACATCTTTTATTTCATGACCCCTCAACATACAGTCCACGACATTTATTTATTATCCTATGCATGTCTACAATAAGGAATGAAAAATTGTTCCAAAAACCAGTAAGCGGACCAGTTTAAATAAACCCATGATCTACTTTTAAAGTTGTCTGTTATTTATTGAGTATCCGCGATGATAACAAAGCAATTGCAAAAAATTGCTAATTTTACATCAAAACACCGCTAGCAAAAACAGTGCTAACTTATTCTAAATTACACTTACTTTATAAGTTATTTTTGTGTTTCCAGCTGCCGTGTACAGCTACAGTGGGATGCCTTGGGTCATCATACTGCCCGTCTTAGTGGCGCTGGTGGGCAGGAAGATCACCCACAGCATCGTCTGCGTTTCAACGTTCATCGGTTTCATCATCTTCTACAACAGCAATGACGTCTACATGATCCTCATCAGCGAAATATTCCAAGGGGTCGTCATGGCTTCGTACCTCACCATCACAATTGCCATCATCACTGAGTATACATCAGCAAAGAACAGAGGCCTCTTCTTGACCATCAAATCTGCAACATTCTTTTGGGGTATACTAGCTTCGAATCTTATAGGAACTTTCTTCCACTGGAAGAATATAGCTCTACTTGGATTGGTGTGTTCTTTATACTGTTTAGGCACACTATATTTCTGGCCAGAATCTCCACTGTGGTTGGCCACTAAAGGTCGCTTTGATCAGTGCGCAAAAGCCCATAGATGGCTGAAAGGTTCATCAATGTCTTCTGAAAAAGAACTCGAAAAACTTATAAGTGATCATCAAACTGATAGACGCAAAATATCTATAAGAAACCAAGTTCTAAAGTCTATGAAAATAGTGGTTAAGAAAGAATTTTACAAACCTGTGCTATTCTCTGTATTATTGATGGCGTTGTATATATTTTCAGGTAAATTAGTATGTACAGTGTACGCTATAGACATACTAAAGAAAATAACTAATAATGAGTCTACTGCTTATGCTGGTATGTTAATACTAGATGCAGTGACAGTTTCAACAATGTATGTAGGATGTGCTTTATCAAAAGCATTCAAAAGACGTAGTTTATTACTTACCTCTTCTTCTATTGCAATTACATTTTTGTTTTTACTATCTCTATATCTGTATTTAGTAAAAGCATCAGTAGTATCAGAAAACAAATATTTATCAGTTGTATTGTTAATGGGTTATTCAGTAGCCATAAGTTGTGGACCAATGATTCTATCTACGTCTATATGTGGTGAATTAATATCTACAGAGTGTAGAAGTTTATCTATGTGTGCAATAGCAATAGTATATAAGATAACGTTCGGTACAATTATAAAAGTAAGTCCTTACGTTTTTAAATCATTAGGAATGCATGGTACTTTTCTATTATTTGCGATATCTTCATCCGTATGTTTGGTTTTGATATATTATTATCTACCTGAAACTAAAGATATGAGTTTGCAGGAGATTTCTGATTGTATAAAGGGGTTAAAACCTGTAGAAGAGGCTAAGGAATTGATTCCTATTGTGTCTAAAGATGTGAATATTGTACCTAGTAACAGAAGAACAAATTGAATGAGGTGAATAAATTGTTGATCTTAGTAAAATAATCATTATTTTAGTGACGTAGGCAGGACAAGCGTTTTATACCCTGAATATGATTTACTTAAATTTACATAGCAATACAATCTAAGGAACTTAGCCTATTTATATGACACTAGCTTCTGCCTGCGACTTCGTCCGCGTGAAATTTCTTGTTCCTTCGCATCGCCCGCTTCCGCAGTTACTTCGTTTTCACTTAGCGTTTTTTGCTCGGCGCCTAAGGGTCATAGCAAAATGATAATTGACCTTGATTATGAAACTATTTCTTTGGATATGGATTAATATCATAATACGAATATCATCATCTTTCGTTACTACTTTTGTTTTGATTGACTAATGCTCGTTTTCGCCAACACTAAGGGGCACTTAAATTAATCCCTAAATAAAAGTGCACTGTTGGATTTTTAACTTTCAGCAATGAGCCTAGCGTTGAAAATCCAACAGTGCACTTTTATTTAGGGATTCATTTAAGTGCCCCTTAGTGTCACTTAGTTGCCGGTGAAAACGGGCATAACTTGACCAAAAAATGGTTATTGTGATTTAACTATAATAGTTAGACATATAGCCTCAAGGACTTTTTGGAGGTAATCACCAAACTACTTTATACATGTAGTATATTATTTTATGTATCATCAATAGTTTTCGCAGCGCACGCCAAATAATGACTTTTATGCGCAATTTTTGATACATTAATGCAATTTTTGGAGGGATCTCTAAAATAAAATACCCCCATGTTACTCGCTGATAATGTAGCTTTCTATACGTGAAAGATTTTTTCAAATAGGTCAAGTATTTTTTGAGTTTATCCATAACAGACAAACAAACATACAAAAAATCAAATCTTTTCTCTGTATTATATTATTATAGTTTAGAAGTTTAGATACGTGTTATCAAATAAGTCATTATTAGGTAAGTTATAGCAGGTGTTTCAAAAAAAATTGTATAAATAATTAAAACATGATGAATATTAATAGTCGATACATATGTTGTGTGTAAATAGTTTCGTAACACGTTTATTTTTAGTTACAAAGGAAATAAAAAATAAATTTAAAAACCCTCTCAATTTTTTTTTATTGCATAGACACATAACTGCACCTCACTCAAATGGATTTTAAAAGTTAGTGAAACAACCCCTAGGCTACCATTCACTGTCCTTCATATTATGGGGAAAAAACCCCTAGATAACGAAAATTTTTCCTAATTTATAGCTCGCGGCGATATCGCTCCGCTCGGGTCGCCGGTTCAATGCCCGGGTTATCTTTCAAAGAGAAGTGTTCCTTTTTCCGTTTATTAATTAGATTTCAACGGAAATTAAGAAATGGGAAAGCGCAGTTTTTGTCGTTTTCTGGTATGTTTCTGCGAACATCGCTAATTAAGTTCTGAGATGTTTTGTGAATGATAACTTTTAATTATTATGCTGTTTTAAAATTGTCAAATATTGTATTTGTTAAATTCAATTTCACGATTATTTGCTTAGAACGCTGCCTTGATGCAAATTTTGATTGCGACCATTCTTCTTATTCCTTCTCAATCAATCAACCCGCCCTACCACAGCCCAGTGCTGCACATAGGCCTCTCCCTAGTTGCGCCACAATACCTTGTCCTCCGCCTTCCATCCAGTCTACCCCAGTCACTTTCTTCATAAGGTTGTCGGTCCATCTATCTGGGGAGAGTCCCAAGCTACGCTTCTCTTCTGCTACTTTTATAATATTAGGTCAACTTATGGTAATATTGCCTGTCAGCGGTTGGTTGGTCAGTTTGACTGCCGAAGTTCAAACGAGTGGGCGAACGCTCAGTACCTTCTGCCACTCACTCACTAAAGGCATCAAGAGCCCTTCCATAATAATTTGCAGGGTAGGTCAAGAGGTCAAGGGGACTTACATTATCTGGTATTTATATTGACGAAGTATGTAAATTTACCAAATCTCACCCTGAGATGTTTGAAAAACGGGGAGATAAATGTAAGTTCAAAACTAGATATCCTAATAGATTAATTATTCCTAGAATGACAACGGAACTATATAGTCGAAGTTACTATCTATGTGCTATGTATATTCAGATTTATAACAAGATTCCTAACCAAATCAAAGAACTTCCAATGGTCCGCTTCAGAAAACCTTTACGCAGTTTGTTAATTGAGAATTCCTTCTATACTATAAAATAATGCCTTCAGTTTAAATTTAAATGATCGAATTACATACCAAAAATTTGCATGTCATTATGTTATGATTAAATATGTTAAGCTTCTATTATACCTACTACCAATGTAAGAATTTTTGTAACCATATTTATCTGCAAATAAATCTTTGACTTTGACTTCGGTTAATATATGCTGTTACAATTTTAACATGCGATTTTGCACCATATGCACATGGTTCAAAATCGAACGTTACAATCAAAATCATAAGTCCTTTCTTTATTCTAATTAGGCTGAGAATTTGCACTTTTTGAACGTCAACATAAGACAGCCCCTTTAACTGGGAAGAAGAAGTGGCGCATCAAACTCCCCAGTAGCACAGCTTTCCGTTAAATTTAACTCACTCAGTGTCACTTCCCTTTTCGTCTAATATTGACCTGCTCTAACAGTTCAGGGTAAGGCCCCTGGCCTCTGCAATTCTATATCTGAATGAATTCCTGCCATCACTTACTAAATCGTCAATCCAGTACTTTTAATTAACAAACTGATGAAAGAAATCACATGACGAACCGATATATCATGAAGTACGTGCCGTTTCTTAATTGTGCAGAAGTTAGTTATGATTTGATGCGTGTCTTCATTGCTATAACGAGTCTAATGTTGATCGCTATCGATTTCAAACGGTCTCTTCTTGATTAGGCTGTTTTTGTTGGGTATCAGGGGGCTAGAGGGCTATTGCTAAACTTAAGTGGCAATGGGCAAGGCATATTGTTCGCAAAACGGATGGGCGATGGAGCCGAAATATTCTCCAGTGGTGACCGCGTACCGGAAGACGTAGTATTAGAAGGCCTCCCACAAGGTGGACCGATGAGCTTGTGATGGCTGCAAAATCCGCTGGATGCAAGAAACACCGAACCGGTCGAAGTGGCGGTGGTTGGGGGAGGCCTATGTCCAGCAGTGGACGTCTTTCGGCTGAAATGATGATGATGATCAGGGGGCATAGACTCACACATCCTATAGCAAGTCACACTAGTCTCTTTTTGTTGCCATTATTTTGTTAGTTTTAAAAGTTCCTTTTTTATTGTTTTTTATTTTGTCTGCGTCTAAATAAAACATTTTATCTTTCTTTTCTGTTCTTTCTTTCAAGTAAATAAATGTCAATGCGTCATGCGATTTTATACCTTGTATACAACCAATTACAACCTGTCTTCCAAATTATTATCATAGGGTGTTTGTTGTTATAGCTAATTAATATTGCATATTAAATAAATCGTAAATCGTAATCGTAAATCCCTGCAGAACAACAAAGATGGGATGTATAACTACACTCGAGAGCAATGAATCCGGGTCACTTAAAGAATCCTAAAAATCTCGGAAACTAAAAATGCTAGGTTAATGCAATAAATTGTATTTAATAGACAATGTAATACTCCTTAAATGAAGGTATTAAAACTTCTTAGTTATTGTAAAGTTATATCATAAAAAAATCAAATTTGAAAAAGGGCCACTTTCGAAGATGGAACTACGAAATTACAGCATTTGGTTTTGCTTTTGTTTGTAATCTGTCATTTATGTGGGTACATAAACCATGTTGATAGTGCTCTATATTCATTATTCAAGCTGAAATTATGTCGCTTACGCCTGAAGAATGCACCAGAATACTTACAATGCTGGAAACCGGCCGGAGTCAGCGCGATACAGCCAGGACTGTCGGTGTGTCGCTGTCAACATGTCCGACGTTACGAAGAAACTGGTTCTAACCTACGCAGACCAGGAACGGGCAGAACCAGGTGTACCACAGCACGAGAAGACCGATACTTGGTGAACACCATGCTTCGAAATCGCTTTCTCACAGGAACTGAACTCACAAATCAGTTTCGACGCCTCGGAGGAAGTAACCCAAGTGCATGGACAGTAAGACGTCGGCTTGCTGAATCTAACTTAAAACCCCTTAGACCTGCAAACGGCCCTAAACTGGAGCGTGGGCATCGTATTTCAAGACTAAGATATGCCCAGAGCCACGTAAATTGGAGTATTGAAGATTGGTCAAAAGTTATGTTCTCCGACGAATCAAAATTTATGCTCTACAAGCACGATGGAAGACACAGAGTGTATCGAAGACCAGGGGAAAGATTCAAGCAAGCATGCATCGAAGAAAAAGTAGCCTACGGTGGTGGGTCTGTACTTGTGTGGGCCGGAATTTCTTCTGAAAGTCGCACAGAGCTGGTGATCATAGAAAACGGCTCTTTAACTAGCGTAAGATATGTGGAAGAAATCCTCAATGATCACGTTGGTCCATTTATGGTCAATTTAGGTGAGGATGCTATATTTATGCATGACAATGCCCGACCTCATACAGGTAGGATTGTGAATGACTACTTTCAAGAGATGAACATTACTCGTATGGAGTGGCCAGCGCGCAGCCCGGATATCAACCCGATCGAGCATGCTTGGGACGAGCTAGGCAGATGCGTAAAACAACGAAACCCTCCCCCAATCACGCTTCGTGAGCTCAAGATTGCTCTCACAGAGGAATGGGAGAATATTCCCCAAAATCGTATAAGGAACTTGGTGTACAGCATGCCAAACCGCGTAAACGCAGTAATGGAAGCACGAGGAGGCAATACGAAGTATTAAAATTCAAGAAAATCGTAATAAAGTTCAAAAATTTCATGTTTCCTATTTTTGTTTTAAGGAGAGATCAGCAGTTTTTTTCTTTATGTAATTTTGTGTTAATAAAATGTATGGTGACTCATATTTTTTTTACTTTCATTTAAGGAGTATTACATTGTCTATTAAATACAATTTATTGCACTAACCTATCATTTTTAGTTTCCGAGATTTTTAACATTCTTTAAGTGACCCGGATTCATTGCTCTCGAGTGTAGTCAGTAAACTAGACCATGATAACCACCTGTTTTATCTATTCTGTGAGGATTCACAGTACGCATAATGAAAAAAAGTAAGAAAAATTGACTTATTTGTCACAGAAACACGTGCATACAAAAAGACAAGAGTAAAAAAAAATAGATCTGAGCACATAAATGAAATCAGAAGTAGTCGGCAGCTGCTCGTTATGACTGTGACAAGAAGGCTTCCACTCAGAATGATGCTGTGCTGGGGGATCCACAGAACAGCGCTGATTTTCAGTGGTCACCGGAAAAAAACATATGGAAAACAAGTAGGGTTCAGTGATTAGTACATAATAAATAAGTAACAAGGTAACAAAATAAATAGTACTTAGAATATAATACTAATAGATACAACGAAATACATGAATAAATATTATTTAATAACATAAAAAATAATTCGCAGGCATCACCGTGCGTGCATATATAATGGCCCTAACTGTATCACTGGGCAAAACTTCACTTGTATCACAGACCTGCGGGGTATTTGCATAGTGCACGTACATGGCAATGCTTTTCATTTTGACAGTTCAACAAAATTCATTGCATTATTCACATTGTCGAGGACATACATTTTTAAAACATACGAAGCAATGGTTAAGGAATTTCTTTCAAAATCCTTTGGGTTGTGACAGAAAGTGTGTTACGTAATAGAGGTGCTGCTTATTTTATGAAAATACCAATCACAGTTACTAACCTGCCAGTCAAAATAACATACCGAAAACTAACTCTTCCCCAAACGAACGGCTCCCGAAACAGTAGCAATCCTTAGGCCCACTATCAATAAAACGCCACGCGGCACTCTCGTGTTCACTGATGCATTTTCTATTATTAGATCCAGTTGATCAAATGCTATCAACGAGGTATTGACCATCTCTAAAAATAGCGGTGATCGCAGCGTGGACGTTACTCAATGAATCGATTGCTCCTGAATGGGGTTGTGACTTGTCGTGATTCCTGAACGATTTATATTGGTCATTTGAATAAGTGATGGTATGTAGGACATTGCTGTGTTTTTGTTTTATAGATGTCTCATGAAACCCAGCTGGGTCTGTTTTGTACAAATCTCACCGACTCTTATGGTGCTGATAGACTTGAGAATTGAATTGTAATTCTAGCGAATGTTACATTACAGAAAATTTTACGGGAGCGTTTTAGAGTATTCTAACGAGCGTTCTAGCGAGCATTCTAGCGAAAGGACAGTAAATTTGCTTCGAGCTTTTTGCCGAGCCGAGCCTTTCTGTCGTTGTTCCGCCGCCGTTCGGCACACGCGACCGTATAGTCAGACATCTTCGTGAAGGATATTTTTTTGACGATTGACTAGAGCGTTCGCTAGAATGATCGTGAAAATGTTCGTATCGATGTTTGACTCTATGCTTGGCTCTGTTCGTTGTTCAGTTCGACAAATTTAAAAACGGCGAAAGCTCGATGTTCTGTTACAAGTGAATGCTTAAGTTTATCAGTACCTTTGGCCGGACCTCATTATTATAAACCATGTAATCATTATGATTATCCATTTAGGGAAACCCTTCAAGCCCAGTGAGTGTGAGTTTTGAATATGTATTGCTAAAGGGTGATAAGTGCGCAAATCGAAGCAGATGACATAATCGGTCAAATGTAGGATTTAGCTAAAATTTTTATCCACAAATGTGATTTTTTCTTTTGCCTTTAAGATTTTTATCTATTTCTAAACTATCCTAACTAATATTATAAATGCGAAAGTGAGTTTGTTTGTTTGTAACGCTTTCGTACTAAAATGGCTGAACGGATTTGGATGAAATTTGGCACATGGACAGACCTGGATTGGGTCTAAGGATACTTTTTATCCCGATATTATCGAGACTTAGATATTTTCACAAGAACTTTTATTGAACGCCTGAACTTATTTTAATGTTGCTAAGCTAATTCGTACTGATTAACATGTTTAATAAAGAAGGCACTCTGAACAGGTACCTATAGCGTTAAGGCTCGTGCAGACCAGCGTGGCGCAACGGCGCGATGCGACTCGAACAATACAATTTCTGAGAAAACTTCACGCTATAACAATATCCGGTGTCGCTTCGCCCTGTCGCGTCGCGCTAGTCTGCACGAAGCTTTACGTTTCAAATATGCTATTCCATTATTGTTAACCAGCCATATTTACTTGACCGATAAAATGATAGAAATGAAATGATTCCTATCAGTCTTACGACTTTTCCATTTTCCTTTAGCCTTTTCCCAACTATGTTGGGATCGGCTTCCAGTCTAACCGAATGCAGCTGAATACCAGTATTTTACATGGAGCGACTGCCTATCTGACTTCCACAACCCAGTTTACTGATGGGTAACACGATACCGGTAGGTAGTCAGATTGTTGGGCTCCTGACGACCCGTAACGACTGACAAAGATCCGCAAATGACAGCCGGGACCAACGGCTTAACGTGCTTTCTGAGGCACACTTTTAGATAGTTTAGTAAGTGCCATAAATACATATATGTATTTTCTTAGTCTCCATCAATTATTTCCCACAATTCTAGACAAAACTAAATTTTCCGATGGCACAAAAAGTATCGGATGATCAAACTAATTCCGAACTGGGTCACATATAAAACACAGTTTGCTACTTTGTTCACACACCAATTATTTCGTGTTTGGGTTCTGAGTCATATCAATTGATTTAGAGCTAAATAATTCGATTGATGCCTTTATGGACGTATGGGAACCGGGAGACGGTTCAAGGACTTCTGGTGTTAATTTTGTAGGTTTAAATTCTATTGTTTTATTTTGGTCGGTATTTTTGGCCTGTAATTTTAGTATTGGACATTTTAGAACACTTGTCTGCATGACACTGTCGGCTTTTTTTTTTAATTTCCCTATGAAAAAAAAAGGTTTTACCATTGGTAGGTATTGGTAAGTAAAGACAACCTCGTTATTGTTTTTTTTGCTTTTGACAACAAATCCGTGTGTCCGTCCGTCAATTGATATCGACAGCACTCGTGGACCAGTGGTAACGGCCTTGACTTATGAGGTCGTAGGTCATAGGTTCGTACCTTGGCAAGCGCTTTACTTTGTGTAAATGATTGAATCACTACTGCTCTCAAAACGGTGAAGGAAAACATCGTGATGAAACCGGCATATCATAGAACCTAGAATTCGAAGACATGTGACATCTACCAACTCGCACTGGGCACACGTGGTGGATTACGGCCCACTCCCTCACACCGAGAATAGGCCTGTGTCCCAGCAGTGGGAACATTATAGGCTGATTATGATATGCATTAAGTACTGTGAAATTCAGTAACCGGTTTATAAAACTAAATATCATTTAACTTTAAAATTAACACGACAGCAGTTAGAATTTATAGTAACAATACCAATTTGTATCAATAATATCACATTGACAAAAAAATCAGATAGCAAGCGCAAAAACTTATTGCCCCGGGTGAGGATCGAACTCACGACCTTAAGATTATGAGACTTACGCGCTGCCTACTGCGCTACCGAGGCTACAGGAGTGGGGCGCGAAATTAGCCATCAGTATGTGACGTCATCTATTTTTATCAGTCGGGTCTGTTTGCAAATTGAATGGCACATTTAGTTCAGTTTTTGGCATGGCTTCATTGTTTTGTGGTTTCTAGTTTGTAAATTATTTCTGAAAATATATACTTACATTTACAACATATGTAGCTGATAAGGTATTCCCATTATAAAATGGCTACCTGTGATTGCCATGAAACAAAGTTCCACGTTTTAAATACCTATCAGTTGAATTAAAATAAATAAGTAGGTAATAATAGAATACAAACAAACTGAAAATACGAAAATAAATACTTTATATTAAAAAACTAATCGTTTGTATAGGTGTTTTATTTCCAAACAGATGACCTCATTTCCTCAATTTTAATGTTTTTAATACCTACACAAATATATCAAATTAACTACCCAAAAAAATATCATAAACAATAATTCAACATCGTTTTAAAATATCAAAACTGAGCAAAAAAGGCTAAAATGTCATGTAAAATTTGTACGGTCACCGCACAGCACGGCCCGGCGTCGAACCGCAACTATTGGTGGACGGGTGCAATTGACAGCACACCTCAATTTATGGCCCCACTGTCTACTGTGCTAGGCCATGGACTGGCCGTTCTGGATGTGGCCTGGTTTGAAAATGGGGCGTGGGTATTATAGAAAATGTCTTGTTTCTAAAAATATCGGATAATTTTAACGAAAAAAATATATGAGCGTCGTATCGAGAATCGGAACGAAAGAGACTATTTAAAAATAATAGTTGTGCTGGAAAACATTTATAAAGCTAGTCAGAAAAAAATAAAAAAATCCTTTCCCGAAAGATTTTCCTGGTAGAAATATCTTTCCTTTGTTCGATTTATTGCAAATAAAATGGAAATACATACACCTATACGAATAAAAAATATTGGAATAAGTTCCTTTTCTGTTCCATGATAAAAAATCTTTCATTAGCATTATTTCAACCGCCAAGGTAAGCTCCCTAAGAACAAGACAATTAGATAGATTAAAAAAAAAACAACAAAAAAATATTGAAATCGTTGTTTTTTTATTTCATTGAGTAGCTGAAAATTAAATAAATTGTAGGTACTTTATGGACTCCTCGTCCCTATTGCTATCGAATCGGATCAATAAAAGAGTTGTTAAGAATTAAACTCGTATTTTTTTAAATAATGTCGTCATTTTTTATTTCTATATCACGACATCTCAGTCGGCTCTTCTAAACTGACACCTAAATATTTTTCATATTCTTAATCAAAAATTGCGTATACCTCATAATCGTATGTGTCGTCTCGTCGTGCGTATCGTATGCGTTCGTATCAGACGAACGCGCGGGCGTTCGTAAGGACAAGTAACTGATGTTACGTCGGATGCAGACACGCGGATTACATATATTTTTACACTTCACTGTATTTCACACACCTATTTATTTTTAGTTCTTATTATATTTATTTAATTCTGTATAATCTATCCGTGACATCACTGCGGGCCCTATCAGAATACCAGCGCTGCGACATTTTAATTATTTTTTTTTCATGTCGCGGCATCATGCTGAGATAGGAGCCCTTTGGCCTCGTACGGGACTTCATTCTTTAAATTTTAATGTTACTTTGTTTTTTATTTATGATTAGCGTGTTTTTAGTTTAATGTGTGATTTCCTGTGCGAGTCTCAATAAATACTTTTTCTTTCTTTCTTTCTTTCTTTATCATATAATTTCTCGAAAGGTTGCATGGTAGAACCAAACAGGTTACAATCTCTTTAGTACTTAGCTATAAAAAAAATATGAATTTAATAATTGAAGCCGTATCCAGCATCACTATAAGCTTAAACAGAGGCAGTATTTAATTAATTCTCCCATTGGAATAGTGTGAATTCTGACTGCAACTGAAGTCCACGGTTATTTTGTTTTGTCGTTTTAATTAATGCCTAGTCGCGTATCGGGGCTATAGCTATAAATAGATTATAGCGTAGCTAACTAGTGGGCGACTAGCTTTATAGTTATTTATGATAGTAATATGTTTTAGAAATCATAATCCTAACTAATATTTAAATGCGGAACTGAGTTTGTTTGTTTGTTACGCTTTTACGCTAAAACGGCTAAACAGATTTGGATGAAATTTGGCAAATGGGTAGACTATAGCCTGGATTAGGACATAGGATAGTTTTTATCCCGATATTCTTACGGGATTGAGACTTATGCGGGTGAAACCGCGGGGCGCAGCTAGTAAGATTAAAATACTAAGACTGTTTACAATATGGTGCAGTTTGTAAATATGTTTGGATTAATTGTTTCAGATTGTGTAACTTTTATTCCTATTTGCAATCGGTCGTCAGACCATAAGTGAATTTGTTCCATGTCAAATGGCGTTGTGCTGGAGCAGCCAGTGCAGCGCCTCTCACTTATATGGTGGCTCTTCAGCTTTTTTACCACCGCTGTCGGGTTTAACAATTCCTCAATTCAATTTCAAACTCTAATTGCGCGATGCAGGATTTGTGTGACGTCAGGTCTTTGATGCGTAGTTCGCATGTGGCGATGTAGATAAAAGAAAGAAAGAAAGAAAAAGTGTTTATTCTGCACAAACCAAACGCACATTACAAAAAAAAAAACAAAACAATACCACTGAGATGACGCCACAACACCACCATCATCATCACCAGTCTGTCTGGAGCGACGGCCTATCTGCCCTCCAGCCTTAGTAAAACTGGTTGTCAGATTTTCGGGCTTATGACATGACTACCCGTAACGTCTGACAAAGATCTACAAATGACAGCCGGGACCGACCTCGGCAAGCGTAGCTTAACCTTCGATTGACACTTGCGGCTGTTATTAGGTATTTAGCCACGAGTCCCTTAAACACACCACCATTGACCTGAAATCTATAAATATATATACCTACAATAACTATACCTACCTAGAAACATCTCTCTCAGTCCAAAACTTAGCCAATATTTTTCCGTTATCGCTCAAAAATAATTTATAAGTAATTTAATTAATGAACCACCCTCTAGCTATCTATCTTCAAGCCAAATAAAAAAAGGTTCTCAGTAGAATCCGCGAATGAATAAATCATTTGCTAAGATAACCAACAAAATAATTAGGTATGATGGCGAACGGCGCCTTTTTTCTTAATTAAAAATAAATATCAAATGAAGACGTAATCAGAAGGATGGCAGTTCGATTCGCTTGGAAATTAAAATGGTAGGAGCGATCTTTTTTTGTGTTTTGAAGTTCTGTACATAATTTAATCAAAATCAAACGTACCTATTCTGCCCTGCTAAGTAGAAAGGCGCTATCTCAATCGGAGTAAGTTTTGAGAAAATTGACTTTTTGTAAATTGTAATTTAAGGAAACATATGGATATAAAAAAACTTCTGAGTGGTTTTTTTTAATGTTTTAAGTTGGATAGCGCTATTTGGCTTATACTATTAGATGCAAAATTGTTATAGCTATCGAATGGTATAACAAAAACTAAAAGGGCGTATCTATTGCAGTGTCAAATAAGTTGGTAGGTAGGTATATTTTTTTCTACATGTGGATCTTTGTTAGAAGTAGGTATTTATAATGCACCATCGGAGAAGTCCATATCTATACACCGTAAAGACCATTTCTGCTTGCAGCGCTCGGCAGCTATAGAGCCGGGGCGGTAACAGTTGTGGTTATTGTGTTCACAGGATTTTGTTTTCAACCTGCTTCGATATGAAGTTCTTCGATAGTACATACTGATTGTGAGGAGAAAAAAAAAACATATTATGTAGGAAAGTTATTTCATTTATAGACGTAGATGGCTGATGTCTTCAGATATTGTCTGAAAATATTTAAACAAACAACCCATTTGACATATTGACAAAAGATTCTGGCAGTTCTTGAAAGTTAAATGTTACTTCCAAGGAGCAGTTACTGTACAATATGTGTAAAACTGTAACGGCTAGGGATTCGCAGGTAGGCTGCGAAGGCCGCTAACTGATAGGGCAGTAGATAATTCAGACAGGTGGATAGGTTTATACATATATTATTTAAGCACGTAAGATGTCCACAGCTAGGTCGCACTGTTCTGTTCCGAGCACTATCAGTAATAACTAGGAAGGGTACCGTCCTTGGCAGCACGTGGCAGACGTGGGGGCCTGTTCAGCACAGACTCAGCAATAGGCCGGACGGCCTTCGTAAGACCAACAGGCAGCGTGCGCAGGTAGCTTGGTTAATTTATACAGTCGATTAATAAAAAAAATCCCTAAAACATTTAAATCACTCACTGATTCAGTAGTCTCTGTCGAAATATAAAGTTCTGTTTCTACGGTTGACCAATTTTTATTTAAAAATCGAATGCAAAGATAAGCGTAAGTAATTTAAAACACTACCATTTTTTGTGTAACAGAACCCTAAAAAATAAAATCGCACCTAAGGCGCGCCGCCATTTTGAAATCGATTTTTCATTAAGAATACTAACGAACTTAGGGTGGATTGAGATGCTGTATTTTTATCTTAATTTTCATCTGTAAACAGTCTTGATACTGAAGATGGTATTTATTGAGGAAGATGGCCACTTAAAATGTTACTTAATTAAAAAAATATCTGCCAGCCTATTGAAATAGAAAAACCGTACTTAATTAATAAGCAATGAATAGGGATGATGACCGGAAAAAAAACAAAACTATTTAGTCCGCCAGTCAGGTAATAAAAAATATTAGACACGTAATTTTTGCTTTATCATATTATTAAAAAATTGTTTAAATAAAACGCATTAAAGTCGGGGAGTGGGGGCTCGCTACGTCACAAGTCAGTATAAACTCTACCGACCAGTGACGTCATGCTACATTTTAACGCATTGCCAACTCAATGTATTGCCGTAATCTTTTGATTACGTAAAAAAAGAAAAAATACGTGTCCAATATTTTTTAATAATCTACCTGAAGAACAAAAAAAAATTTCAACATCCCTATTAATTAACACCCAATATCACGCCAATATGAACTGACTGAACCCGAGTTGATATTCGTCTTTTTCGGGTGACCACTGAAAATCAGCGCTGTTTTGTGGGTCCCCCATAGCACAGCATCATGCTGAGTGGAAGCCTTCTTGTTACAGTCTTTACGTGCAGCTGTCGACTATTTCTGTTTTATGCTTGTGATTATATATGTACTTCAATCTATTTTGTTTTCTAATTCCTCTTATCTTTTTGTGTGCACATGTTTTTGTGAAAAATTTACCTTTACTCCTCTTCTTTTGCTTCCACCTGACAACCAGTATTACTAAGGGGTATCGTGTTACCCAGTAACTGGGTTGTAGACAGATAGGCAGTCGCTCCATGTAAAATACTGGTATTCAGCTGCATCCGGTTAAACTGGAAGCCGACTCTAACATAGTTGGGAAAAGGCTAGGCAGATTGACTTTCAAAGTCAAAGTCAAAGTCAAACAATTTATTTCAATTTGGCACATAAGAGGCACTTTTGAACGTCAATTTTACACAAAATAGAATTGATTCTAGTCGCCCCTTCCAAAAGGTAGTTCTCCTATGGAGATGAATGGGCAAGAAACTCCACCGTTACTCTTTTAAAATGCAAATTTTGTATACATTAATTATATAATTATATGTGAAGACGATGCGCCTAGAATAAAATTACTATACCACGATATATAGAAACAATGAAAAATGAAACAATGACAGATAAGATCACGCATACGTCCATCATACTACAATCTAAATTCGTCATACAATCTTCTAATAGGTATCTGTGTGTGTATTAGAAAGGTACCTACCATATTCTATCATAATTTATACAATCTTTATCTAATACTTTTTCATATACCAGAGCAGTGATAGCCTAGTGATGTGACCGTCAGACTGCCAAGTCTCGATAGGTCTCGAGTTCGAACCCAAGGCACACACCTCTGACGTTTCGGACTCATGTGCGTATTGTATAATTATCACTTGCTTCAAAAACGGTGAAGGAAAACATCGTGAGGAACCCAGCATGCCTTTTTTTTTTTTTTTTTTGAGGATGGGAAATTATCAAATAACTTCTCCCGCTCTGGGTGGAGCGGGAGGGCGTGTCAGACTTTTACTGACTAAAACCCACCCGTGTTCCTTCCGTTGCCTGTGTGCCGAGGTCGCGATATCCCTTTCAGACAAACCCGCAACCCCGGCAAACCCAGCATGCCTGAGAGATATTTCTCGACGGCATGTGAAACTAAGTCAGAGGTCCATGGGCGGTTTTAGAATTCTTACACCAAAAGAAGAAGATATACCTGCCTGTCTATTTTGTTATTATTGTGTGTGCTAATTTGTGATTGCATGTGTATGGAACAGCTTATTGTTTTATCGATATTAGAGAGTTTGTCCCACAATAAAAGTTATCTATACAACATGTAAAAAACAGCCCTGTCAGATCTGAAAGGGGAACATAGGTACTGTAAAAAGTACTAAAAAATCTTAAATTATTATTGAAAATAAAAAAGTACCAAAATGACCCCAAATACCTACATAAAAAATTAGCAGATTTTCAACAGGGGCCATAAGTTGCCCCTGTTGAAAATTTGTAGACACCCGCTAAAAGACCGCCCCCGTGCTCCATGTAATAAACCAGTAACATTCCCCATTGAATGTGATGATTTTCTTTTATTTCTTAAAACTACCACATAAATAGACTCTCAGTACTGATACCTAACAAAACCCTCACGGATCGGATAGGATAGGATAGGTTTTTTTTACATGTTGTATATTATCACCATCATTTCTGACAAAAGACGTCCACTGCTGGACATAGGCCTCCCCAAGCACCGCCACTTCAACCGGACGTGTGCTTCTCGTTTCCTTGGGATTCCTGCGGCCTTTACAAGGTCATCGGTCCAGTATAAGTATTATAATAATAATAATAGTATATGTATGTGCTAGCGACAGTTTCCGGGGGCCCATTATTGAGTGTGCAACTCACCCCCTGCCATTTAATCCGTGTACATATGAAACATTGATCAGGCAGGGGCCATAGTTCTTCCATAGTTCCAGGTCACCAGTCAACTTAAGCCACCCAAACCCATAGTCACTATCTTTGTTTCCATATCCTGCAATAGTCCTACACCGACCGGGGGTTGTCCTTGGGTGCACTTGCATAGTGCATACAGGGATATTCGTCGGTTGGTGCCTCAGTTCAATTAAAACGTCTTACGGGCCTCTGCGAGTTGGCTTCGGCCCCTCGTACGCCTTCCAAAGATCCGGGGCGCCAGGGTCCCGAGAATAGCTAAAATATAAAAATAATAGTATAATACCTTACTTTCATGTAATGCCCGAACTATGCAATAATTGGCACAGCGATAAGACACTTTTCAGACCATCCTTTTGTAAAATAACAAACGTATTCTTCTACAAAACCCAGTTATTATTGCAACATTTTCTCGTCTAAATTAGAGCATTAAATTTTTACATGTCGGGAGGAGTCTGGTGGCTCACTAGTGAAGTGAATCTGATATGAATCTTTAATTTTCCAAATTTATTAAAACGCTAAGCGAACTCTGCGTTCAAACAGCAATATTTTTAACGACGGAGGTTAGGTCTAGTGCTGTGCTGAACTGGTGGGAAACCTATCGATGTTTTTTTGGGTTGTTTGTAAAATATGATGACAACATTCACAACTTCTTTTAAGGAATTACTTTTGGAAATATTTCTGACTAAAATCTCGTGTACCCATCATGAAAACTATTTTAAAAGTACGTAGTACCTATTTAAATGTTCATTACAGAATTGACAATACAATCCACTTTACCTGTTGACTCCTTCAAGCGTTCTAATTGAAAGTGAATCGTTATCAATGAAACAATTGGTTGCTAATCAAGAGGACTTACTCATCGATGAAAACGAAAGTCACGTACATGATGACTACATCGACTATTCATTCAGCACCACCCAATTATATATTACCTACCAAAACATGGACGGCGCCACTCAATTAAAAAACAATAAATGCCAATAAAACGATGACACTATATGGCGCGAAGGTGATAAGATACAGAAATGGAGTGCTCAAAGGCGTAAGTATTTGCACTAAAAATTAAAGCTTTGTGCAGATCAGCGCGACGCGACGCCGCCACGCGACTCGAACAATACAATTTCTAAGAAAACTTGACGGTATAACAATAACCGGTGTCGCGTCGCGCTAGTCTGCACTAAGCTTAAATGTTTAAACCAACTTTCACCTTTGTGCATGTCATGCGGCAGCGCTGGTTGTAAAAGTTCAAATTCAAATTCAAATTCAAAATATTTTTATTTCACATAAACCTACAAGGGCACTTATGAAACGTCAGAAGCTAGGTGCACGGTTCCAATTGGTCGTTTCCTATAGAGAAGAGCCGGCAAGAAACTCCACGGTTACTCTTTTAAAATTAAATGGTTTTTACAATGTTTCCAAGTTACAGTGTTAAAAGGTATGAGAGGACAGTGTAGGCCCATCAACAAGTACCAGGTACTTAGCAAAATATTAAATGAGAATGAAAAGGAATATGTCAAATACCTGTCAATGTCAAATCCAGCACATTTTATGTTAGTTATCTATTTCACCACATTCAAAAAATGTGTGACGGTTTACAAGAAAGATCTTAAACAACATAATATGTTATTGAATTACCAAAGGATGCTTCGTATAGTCTGATACTGTTTATGTAGATACCCGAGAAGTCTCATGCTATATAAAAATGGACAAATTTTGAGACCTTACAAACGTTTTACCCATGCAAATTGTTCGTAATGCAACCAAATTCAATCTTATTTGCCGTCAAAACACCACATTTAAGTGACAAGTAAATTTTATTGGTTATCGATCGTAGAGTTATCACAGCAGTCAGTTCAAACGTAACTAACGATGCAAAAATCTGCTGAAAGCACATTGGCACTCCATGTTCTTCTCACTCCGTGTTCAATAGCGAATGCATACAAATTGATATGTGCACAATACTATCGGATCAATTCACCATGACATCATCACGGCTATGCAAACTGTTATATATCTGTAGTGATTCAATTATTCTATATTTATGTCAAATTGATTGCTCACACGGTCGAGTCGTGATAAATTTTGAATTAGCTCGCCGTTTATTAAATGGAACTGGTATTTTACTGATAGTTTGGCATATTATTGTTTCGTGATAGTTGGTGGATAACTGTTTTAAAATAGTGTATGCTAGACAAAAGACTGGTGGAAAAATGAATTTCAAACTGATTATTTTGTTATTAGTGTGTTTAGGCCAATGTTTCTGTTCATTAAGAAGACTCGTCAAGATATATTTTGTTGCGAAGAGATTGAACGAAGTAGACCCCCCCTTTACGATGTCTTTAGCAGAACACCACAAAAACACTGATAAATGAAATACAAAATACAGTGAATAATTTTAATGTTTTTTTTAATGTATCGACATTGCACTACCCCATCCCTTCGGTTGGTACGCGATAGGAAATTAAAATGTTCCTCTTCATTTAAAAAGAAGCAGTGCCCCAGGCTAACTCCTTAATGCGGTTCTACATCTATTTCAGAATATACTTTAATACCTATCGATGTAGTCTCAGCTTTATGTAGTTATACTGTTTACGCATAGTCTGTGTAATAGCCTGTTTTGAGGCGAATATATTATTTTTCTCTTATTTTTGTGTTTGGGAGAAAAAGAAGTGATTATTATTGTAGTGTGCAAGTTGCATTTCAAATTTTAGTGTTCTATAGAACACTAAAATTTGATGTTATAACATCACCATGCATTAGCAGCACTAGTATTTAGCCCTTATCATGTTTAAAAAATCATCCTGGTACTGTCAAATTCAAACAATTGTCAGAAATCTTTTTATTTTATTTTATTTTAGTTCTGACCATAGATGTTTTATTTAGAACTTTAGTGACAAACCTGCACCCTAATTGCGTAACACACGATCAATAACAATCTGAATCATTTTGAATGAATTATGTTCGAAAAATTTGTCTGCTCAACAACTTACAAACAAATAACGCAACGAACATTGTTGAACTGTCAAAATGAAAGTCATTGGTACTGAAAATGTGTTACGCAATTACCCCGTTCAGATAAGTTAGGACATACTGGTACCAGCAGCACGTGTAGCATGACAACCATAGAAACGGGTTTTGTCGACGGAAGAATAGAAAAATGACAGATTGTGATTGTTTATCTGTCATTTTGTCTATTCTTCCGTCGAAAAAACCCGTTTCTATTGTATGTAGTCATGCTAAGCGTGCCGGATGAGCTGCGGATGAAGTTCAATGGCTTGCGATTAGAGAGACCTATGCTCAGCAGTGGACTGCTGTAGGTGTTATCGGAAAACATAATCGCCTATAGATTCCCGGGTAGGGACGGGTGATGTGGTTGAAATGTAACTTAGGAAAGGCCTATGATGTATAGAAGTGGGTTTTTGTAGGTTGAGTCGTTGAATTATAATTTGAGAAGATGCTGAAGAAGGGGAGCAGAATTTTGAGGAGTTTATTTTGTTGACTAATAAAAGGAATAAACGTAGGTATGCTCAAAACACGTCATAAGGCTGCATCCGAACATAATTTTATTCAATAACTAGCTTCCGCCCGCGGCTTCACCCGCGTGTTATGTCGATAAAAACGAGCCTATGTACTTCCCCAGGGTTTAAAGTATCCACATAGGTACAAAATTTCATCAAAATCGGTTTAGTCGTTTAGCCGTGAAAGCGTTACAAACAAACATACAAAACATCAAAACTTGTCTCTTTATAATAATTATACAGGGTGTTTGGCAGAACGTTGAACATACGAAAATGGTGGATAGGTGGGGTCATCTGCTACTTACTTAGCCCTAATTTATTTGGCCCTGGCCCACGGGATATTTTTAATTTTTTTTTTTTGTCTTTCTTCTTGTTTCACCACTTTCTTAACTTTAAAGTGTAATTTTTATTAAAAATGGGTAAAACAGGCAATATTTAGTATTTTTTTTAAATCTTTTATGTTGACAGATTCTTATAAAATTATTGCTTTATTCAGATGTAAGCTAGAAAAAAAGTTATGAGTCCTCAAACTTACAGAAAGATGTAAAAAATACTTAAATCTTAATTTCAACTTGCATTTAAAAAAAAACAAAAAATTATTGAGGAGTTCCAATTCTAGCAAAACATCCCTAGTGTGTGAGCTTTCTAATGGTATGTAATTTACAATACAGGCGCGGCATCTACGTCTGATTTCTACAGTTGTTGTGCGCAGCAGCATCTCCTGTCGCATAACTTCGAAAGCAGCATTAATTCGATTTATTAAATCTTCTCGACTTTCTACTTCTGTAGTGTAAACTAGTTCTTTTGCCCTTCCCCACACGTGAAAATCGAGCGGAGTGAGGTCGGGCGATCGCGGAGGCCAGGGAATTGGTCCTCCCCTGCCAATCCACGAATCCAAAAATTTAAAAATATCCCGTGGGCCAGGGCCAAATAAATTAGGGCTAAGTAAGTAGCAGATGACCCCACCTATCCACCATTTTCGTATGTTCAACGTTCTGCCAAACACCCTGTATAAAGACAAAAAGATAAAGATAAAGATATTTTATTTTGCAAATACGGGTACAAGTCAAGGTGTTACATAATATAAATATAGAAACAGCCATATTTTGCCAATTACAAGGCATGCAAAAGTATAGAGTTTAGGTACAATTAAAATACATATTTCCTAATAATACATAATAATATTCTAATTCATTAATAAAAATAATCAGTTAATAATAAAATTAATGTCACAATTTCTAATAGTTATTTAAATACAATATATAAAATAGTCAAACGACTTCTTTCTCCAATAAAAAATCTTCAACCCTATAATAAACTTTGTCTACTAAAAAAATTCTAAGCCTTTTTTTTAATAATGTCAAATAATAGTCCTTCCAACAACTTGGTATTTTGTTGTATATCACCGGTGCCATGCAGCAGACACTCCCGCGCATCAGAGTTGTTGTGATAGGTAAGTTTAGATCAATGTATGTCGTAAATGGTAAATATTTTCACTTAAATGCAAACTACAGATAATAATAATGAACCAGACATAACGTACAAACACATGCAGAAAAAAAAAAAACAAACACGATTTTCAAAGTCTTCGCAAAGCTCTAAGACCAGACGAAAACTTAAACATAATTCAAGCATACAATTTTAGCCGAAAAAACGAATCCAAACGTTCTTTGCTGAACGAAACTTAAAAATCCTTACCCTAAGAACCATTTAAGACTTTGAGGTTTCAGGAATAAGGTTTAGATTTCGGTGTCAAGGAAGGTTTCTTTGAAAACGTATTCCTGCTTCAATTAATTCCTTGCAAGCCGTTTTACGTTTTCAATACAGTGGGACCTGCATGCAAGTTTTATAAGTTCGGGAACTCGAAGTTGTCGTTGCAATTTCTGTGGGTTGCTGTTTGTGAAAATTGGTGAAATTAAATAGAGTAGGCGAGTCCATACCTATAAGATATTGGTGCAAGTATTATTATATCTTCGAATTACAGCCTTGACAGCTGTATGTAAGCGGGCACGTCCTTTATGCCTGGAGGCTTTCATTCGGGTAATAAATTCTGTTTACTTTTTATTTTCGCTTGAGTATAGATTTCGATGATTTTTGATATATTGATTATATTGTCGTGTGCTAGCTGACATATAGCAAATAATTTAATTTAATGTTTTATGTTGCATAATGTACAATATTTTGCATAACTACTATTATATAGAATCAAGTTTTTCTAACTGAACAGACAGCTGTGCTGCTGGGGAGTTTGTTGCGCCACTTCTTCTTCCCAGCTAACGCACTAGGAAGTGGTGAAGGGCCGGCGTTTTTGGGTGACTGTCTTATGTAATTTTGACGTTCGAAAAGTGCTGATTCTCAGCCTATTTTGAATAAATGACTTTTGAATTTGAATTTATTGGTGATGTTTTTCAGAAAGGCCAGGTGCGTAGCTCGCAGCCGACATGCGTGTATCATCCGATGTATGAACGTAAAGCAAAAGGAATATTTACAGATCGTATTAGTTGACATTCTATAGTTTTTGCCTACCTCCAGGAAGAAGGCTTGTGTTTAGTATGTATGTATTGCGCCAGTTATGTTTAAGACCCTTGCTAAAGGGGGTCAGCCTAATGACATCAACAACAAACCAGACTCTCGACAGAAAAACTCGCCATCACATTCTGTTGCCTTACCTAGGAATCGAAACCCTGCTCAGTAATCGCATTTACAACCAATAGTCCGCTAGTGAAATGTGCGTATACCTACCTACTAGACAATTTTGCCTAAACCTTCGAGGAAAAAAGCGTAGTCTTACGATACGTTGAATCGAACTTAAGAGCGTTTATTCTGAAAGTGGGCAACGTCGCAAATAGATGTCAAATATTTCGCTGTTTTGATTCAGATTCATTTATTTTCCAACAATGTAGGTATAGGTATAAGATGGTACATCACTAAATGTTTCCGCTACGTTCTACCTTACAGCAAGCAAAGTCGTAAAAACTAAAATATACAACTTTCATAAAAATCATGCAGTCGTAAAAACTAAAAATTTTCATCCAAATTAACAATTAATAATTAAGTCATTCTGATATAATATAAATTCTCATATATGTAATTTATATTTTTTTATTGTCATATATTTTTATAATTTAAAAACTTTTATACAATAATAACATTTTTCTAATAATAATGCAGTCAGCTTAGATTTAAGTATTCGTATGGGATGTTCTTTAAAATAGTGCGGATTTTTATTGTATATTATAGGCCCCATTGACGTAATATTTTTCCTAATTAGTGCTGTTTTGTAATTGCCTGTATGTAATAATTTTGTATGATTAATTTCAAATATGGCTAACTGGCGAACTAGAATATTAATAATGAATTGCATTTATAACAATGAATTTGATGTTGTAACCGTTTTAGGTGTGGAAAAGGCATTTGGAAATTTTTCAAATACTTTTTTTACACCCTACACTAAATATTCGGTGTTGCGATATTATTACATTTCATAATCAATATTTTAGTTCGCTAGTTAGCGACATTTCATATTTCCATCAAAACAAGTAAATATTTGACAGCTATTTGCGACGTTGCCGACTTTTAGGAATAAACGCTCATAAACATAATAACCTAATTGATTACTACCTACTCAATTTGTAGTAATTATTGTTGTCAGTTACATACATAGTAACAAAGTTGTGTTTGGAGTTGTATTCAGTATTGGTTAACTATCTTGGCATTGATTATTGTAATTTAGGGTTCCGCAGTATAAATCGAAGTTGCAGGATGGTTCAGTAGGTGTCAGAGCGAAGCGCGGTTGATTGAAGTTCGCTCGCTCCATTGCTTCCATAAGTGAAGATAGTGACAAGAATTGTTTAGAGTGGATGATACCACCTTACAATAGGGATGACGCCTGGGTAAAAAAATGAAATTCTAATTAGTACGTCAGTCAGATAATAAAAAAATATCAGACACGTATTTTTTGTTTTATAAAATTAATAAAAAATTACTTAGATAAAACGCATTTTAAGTTGGGGAGTGGGGGTCGCTACGTCACTAGTATGTATAAAATCTACATACTCGTGACGTCATGGCACTTTTCACCTCAATGTATCGCCGTAATCTTTAGATTACGTAAAAAAATAAAAAATACGTGTCCAATATTTTTTGATAATCTCAAAGAGGGATTAAAAAAAAATTTTTAGTCATCATCACTATTCTTTGATTAATTTGAACTTTGAACATAAGAGTGAGGTATAGCTATTTAAGGAAATAATTATACCATACAACCGTATGGTATAATTACACACTACCGCTGTAATTTTTTTTTTCTACATATTTTATCACAATATATTTTTTTCCATGTCATGGAGAATATACGTAACGCCACTAGACCGTCATCTCCATAGGAATCTATGGTTAGGAACTGGCAACTACTTACAATAGCTTCAACTTAGGTACTACTCAGACCAAATAAAAAACCAAGACAGAGCGCTGTCAACAGTGACGTGAAGCCGGTTTCGTAAACACGTGTGCAGTTTGATTGTAGTGTCATTGTCAAAGGTTGTAAATGTGTGCGTGAGAGCGTGTATGCACGGAGCGGCGGTGTAGTTTTGGCATGCTTTACTGTATCGTTCACAGCGCTCTGTCTTGGTTTTTTATTTGGTCTGAGTGGTATTACTGACTGAAAGATAGACTCCTTGAGAATTGAAATAAATACATTATGTTTGTTAGGTATCTATAAAGAATAGTCAAACAGTCAAAAGTCAAAAATGTTTATTGCGAACTAAGTGGACAATGTTATGTTAGTACTTATGACTTAGCAGCCTTTTACAAGCATTGCAATTATCATTCGCCTGCCCTTATCATCCTAAATTGCATTGTTTATATTACTTAATTAGTTTCTTTTATATTAGTACAATTAAATTGAGAAATTATAGTTACTTAAATGTCAATAATAATGAATTTAATACAATTATTCAGCAATATGAATGTCATCCTTTTCAGGTAGTAAAATTAGGAATTTGACAAAGTGAAGGAAAAATACACACATCCTCTCTATACAAATCCTAGGCTCGAAGACAAGCATCTTGGCAGATAATTTGATTTGTATTTAATTAAACAATGACATCGATTCGTTGACGGAGGCACCTCGAAGCCTGCCTACCCCCTATCGGAATTCTCGTTAACACTGATGGAGGTCCGTGTAGTTGGTCTGTTTGTTTACATTGAATATTGAAATTAGATGTCGATTGAATTTGTGGAATATTTTGTGTATTGGGGTGCATTTGTGCCTCCAATAATGGAATTCAGGATCTGGTGTATTATAGAGTTTTTTGAAATTACTGTACAGTCGAAAAAGCTATTTGGTAAGTAAGTACTCGTACACAGGAATTTTTTAGTCAAAAAAACACAATAAAAACGATCACAATAAAAAAAGAAGCAAATAGCATGATCGAGTATGTGGTCTGTTATAAAAGTATCTGATAAAAATGTAAACAAGTCCTGTTCCTGTGTTATTGTTACGCAATCAGTCCAATTAGTAACACATTCATCTGTAGAAGATTTCATCTTTATAACTCACCACTTTTCCTAACAAATATTGTTTATTCTTAACATTAAATTAAATTGTAATTGCAAAATTATCGACGAATATTAAGGCAATACAATTTACCTCAATATTCAAATCAAAAGCATCTATAAAGGTGATTTGAAATTAAAATTTCAGTACCCTAATTACGTAATACACGATCAATCAGAATCTGAATCGTTTTGAAACAGATTGCTAATCCATTGCTTCATAAGTCCGAAAAAAAATCTGCTCAACAACATAAATAACTCAATGAATGTTGTTGAACTGTCAAAGTGAAACAGATTAGTCACAATCGTTTACGAAAATGTGTTGCGTAATTAGATAGCTGGTTCAAGTATTCAAAATCAAAGTACTCAATTTGTAAGTGGCACTACAAATTGGCATTCACAGGTTCGTTTTCTGATGCATTTGTTTACATTTTCATGAAATACTTTTGGTACAGACTATAAAGTGTACCCTGTATACATGGGGCCCTGGGCTCCCTGGACACTGGGCAGCCTGGGGAGTCCGGCCACTACCTTGCTGACTGACTAATAATTTTACTACAATTAACAGAATACAGAGGTGTGAGGAACAGGGTCGATACTTCCACATCCTCCATAGAAGAGCGAGGATCCTCCGACCAGACGGGTGTTGTATCTAGTGGGCTACTGCTCGACGACAGCTGACGTCAGGTTTCTATAAATTTGCTAATCGTGTGGATATCTGCTTCTGCAATGCAGGATAGATGTCGTATATGGCGTTGTATGAATATGCCGCCACAAGAAAGAGGACTTTATAAGAAAAGAAAAGAATAATAATCTAAAAACAAATAAACATCGAGTATTTTATCTAATCATCGAATTATTTCCACCTGCTTCCCTTCAGTTGCAAGTAAACCGCCTTATGACAAAAACAACACAACCGTAATAAACTATACCCCACTAAGCCAGAGCTCTGCTTACCCCTAAATCATATATTAGCGGCAAAATGAGACTAATGCGAGACTTATAATCAAAGAAAGAAATTTCTGGCTAGCCACACGTGATAATAAGGGAGCGGTTATGGTGGAGACGAGTAGCGGAAAGATTTGCAAATAAAATGGCTGCTTGACTTGAAGGAGGGGTATTGGAGATGAAAACGACACCCTATTTACTAAGCATACGTGTCGTCTGTAACTTTTTAACCGTACCTATAAGTCGATAATTGTTTTTCATAAAACCTGCGAGATGGTGACATTATGTCCTCTATCATCTCTTATATCTTTTCTATATAAAAAAATCAATTGCCGTGCGTTAGTATCACAAGACCTCGAAAATAGCTCGAACGATTGTAATGAAACTTTGGTAAGTTGTTGTGAGCGCGCCGGAAACTCCTAACAAAATAAAAAAAGGCATTGCAACGCATGACATTAGCTAGTAGCAAATGATAAAAACATGACCGTACTTTTGGGTTTCGCCGCAGTCGAGTAAAATAAGGTAAACTTGGTTTGAAAGCAAGGGTTCAAATCGCACTTAACTCGTTTTTTAACTCATTGAAGACTACAACCAATTTCAGCGATTACAATAAAATAGTTCTTGAATAAATCGCCAATCCACCCGCTACCACCTGCACCATACTCTCTGCCTGCCAAATAAAGGGGAGGCACGACCAGGGTGGACATCAAAGCGTTAAGTGCTTCCTTTGCTCATCGAATCCCATTTAGGCCGGACCTACCCTCGCGATAAATAAGATTATGTTTGGTTACACGTTGTTCCTCGGTTTTCTTATAGCTTTCAAGTAATGGTGTTACTTGGTTTTTGACTTATTTAATGGTGGAAGGTTATGGGATATCTAATGGAAGTTATGGGGACTTGATCCTCTTTGAATTCTCTATGGATTTGGTGAGATGTTTGACAGCTTTTGAAGATAGAAAACTCTCTATTTGTTGCCAGTATAATTAATTAAAAAACAGAATAATGAAGTGGTCTCAAGCTACTGCTGAGCATGAGGTCCTTTTTTTTTTTTTTTTTTGAGGATGGGAAATTATCAAATAACTTCTCCCGCTCTGGGTGGAGCGGGAGGGCGTGTCAGACTTTTACTGACTAAAACCCACCCGTGTTCCTTCCGTTGCCTGTGTGCCGAGGTCGCGATATCCCTTTCAGACAAACCCGCGACCCCGGCAGGCATTGGCCCTTCCGGACCCCGTCAGTTGGTGCTGACATCTCTTTGAGGCGCGCGTGGAACACAACGCGCCGTCGACCCGGGCCTGGTCCTTATCGGACGGCGAGCTACCCATTGCTCACCGTCCGCAAGCCCGCGCCTACGGTGGCCGGAAGTCGGCTCGCGACTCCCGACGCCCGGGGCGTCTCCTGCGGCGACTAGGGGCGCGAGGGGGCGCATTTTGCCTCTCCCTCGCGCGCTCCGCCTCCTCCTTCGCGAGCATTACTGCTTCGCAGAAGGAGGTGACGGCCTCCCATGCACTCTCGCTCCGGACCATGGCCTGAACCAGGGCCGGACGCGAGTGATCGCCGCCGCCGATCGCCTCCGTGAGGACACGGCGGTGCTCCGCCCAAGCTGGGCAGACCTCCACCGTATGCTCCACCGTGTCCTCCGGGCGATCCACACAGTGGTGACACCCGGGCGTTTCCTCCCGCTTTATCCTGAACAGGAACCTCCCGAAACAACCATGTCCGGTGAGGACCTGCGTCAAGCGGAAGGTGAGGACGCCGTGGCGCCTCTCTAGCCACTCCTCAAAGAGGGGACTTATCGCCACAATTGTGGCGTGCCCAGCGCTGGGTTGCGACAATCGCACTCTCCATGCCGCCATGAGATCCCGCCGGAGCTCTGTCCGCTGTGCCGCGATTTCTCGCGGCAGCGGAGTTACGCCCCGGCGTTTCGCCTCCTCGCGCAACTCCCACATGTGCGCGAGGACTTTTGCCTCCAGATCCCATGGCGGTAGGAGCATGAGGTCCTGGGTTCGATTCCCAGGTCGGAGAAAGTGTTATTAGGTTTTTCCATCTGAAATTTCTCAGTGGCATCCTGAAGTCTGGATTTGTGTCCAGTTGATAGACTTAAACATAACTGGCAAAATGTAGGTACTGCCGGGGTCGCGGGAAAATCCGAAAAGGATACCGTGGCCCCTGGCAATGTACAGGCAACTGAAGGAACACGGGTGGGTTTTAGTCAATAAGAGTCTGACACGCCCTCCCGCTCCTCGCAGAGTGGGAGAAGTTATTTGATAATTTCCCACCCAAAAAAAAGGTAGGTACTACAGGTAGGTGCCCAACTCTTTGGCGGTTACGGGCCAGTAGTTGTTATGTTATAATTAATTGGTATTAATAATTTCATTTTCATTTTCACAAAAATATTTCCATTAATACATACAAAATACAGATCAAACAACTCCAAAGAATATTTAATTTTAATCTAGGCAGAGTACACACACAAAAATTATTCCTACAAATACAGCTTTAATAGCGTAGTAGCACAAATGATTTATATTTAGGAAACATTGCGAGCGAATAATCTAAAAGCCATAAGCTTCCGACGAAAAATGTTCTCGTATTCACGAGTGGACGTGGAACGGAACGGTGTAAGCCTTGGTCTACAATCGCGGGGAATGCCTAATGAGGGAAATTAGGAAATTGTTTTAGGTTTTCCTAGGGTTGCAATAATTGTTTTTACTATACAATTGGATTCAAGGGTTTCTTTATAAACGATGGTCAAAGTTAAGTTATGATGATTAAAGAAAATTTAACAAAACATTTATGACGTACGAACGTCTCTTAACTTTAAGCAACGTTTATAAATGAACTCTTTAGTGTGCAAAGTGTGTCAATTTAGTAATTACGGAAAACATATTAATACTGCACTTAGAACCTAGGCTAATAAATAAATACTATAATTTCAATATGTCGTGTCACATCCAAGAAACCAGGCAAAAATTTAACTTCACGGAAATAAAAAAGCATCATTTCAAGTTAGTGATCGTTAAAAAAAATCTTCACTTTAAAAAGGGCATGTAATCTCAATCACAATATCAATTACCTGAACAGACCACTATTTACAGCTATTGATATCGCATATTGTCCTGCTAGTAGGCTGGGCTGGCCTTTATTATTTGGCCAAGGAATCAGCATCGCCATAGAACCTTGCAATGCTGCCAGCCTTTTGGGTATTTTTCCTGTTGACAGCGACGCGGAAGAATTTTTTGATGCTTTTCTCTCTTTTTTATACAATAAATGTAAGTACATAATTATTATTATTACTTTAAGTCTACTACTTATTAGTATTTCAACTCTAGTAATTCCCTAGTAGTTTCCCGCCGTTGTACACGCCGCCGTATCTAAAACCAAACACTAATCCTTCTATATACACATTAACGGATCTGTGAGGCGCAATCCGTACAGTCGTACAGGGATTTTCTCTATTCGAACTGAGTCGAGCCATTCCTCTCTGAAAATACAACATTTAATTGAATATGTCCGTGCGTGTGTACCGTCCTTAATTATTTTTGGAGTTATTATTATTTATTTTAATGATAGGTACGATTTGTTGAGTAGTATTTGTACATATCATATTTCTGTAAGTATACTTTCAGAGCAGTTTTTGTTGTAATTTGTTCAAAATACCATATTGTGTTAGTTAATAATTACTAGTGCCATAGCCGGTTGTCGGTTGTAGGCTGTAAGACATTATTTTCATAGTCTAAAGACTTTATTTAATGTCTGTGTTTAAAGGTAAGACTCCACGCCACCATTGAAGTCCGGCGGAGAAATGTGGAACTACATTTTTTTTAATCCAATTTGATGCAATCATATGACATAGACACTAGCACCGCGTCTGTCAGACTTGATTGGTGGCGCGGACTTTACTTCCTTCCGTCTTGGCAGTCGAGCACGTTTGTGTCATTGAAGAAACCTAATTATATCCTAAAATGTCAAATAATAACAGTTTTGAATTCTTGATTTGGCTGAGCATGGGCATGAGTTTCATTTTTCTGAATGACCTACTGCTTGACAATTCAAAAGTGCCAAGTGTAATTGGTTTATTTAATTTAAATAAATGCTTAGTGTTTGAGTTCATGTGAAAAACGGTTAAAAGTCAGATAATGTGTACCTGATTTAATAACGTTTATGTTCTTTAAGAAGGTGGAATTATTATGGGAAGTAAATAGTACGTATTTATGTTTCGTTAGAAAAAGAATACAGCTGTACAGGTCGATCGAACGTTAAGCTGTGCTTGATCTTAGACAGTTGTTATGGGTGGGCAGAAGCTCGAAAGTTAGACAATTGGTCTTACCAAGGGGTATCGTGTTACCCAATAACTGGGTGGTGGAGGTCAGATAGGCAGTTGCTCCATGTAAAATACCGTTAGACTGGAAGTCGACCCCAACATAGTTGAGTAAAGGGCTAGGTAGATTTAGTAAACCGAGGGATATGGTCAGAATATTTCAGCTGATTTGATCATAGGTCTTTAATGGCTATTTAGGCACCAAGATGCTTCTAATAATTAGCATGGTTTTCGATTAATCCTTATCATTCATTCTTCAATGAATGAATCAATGAAAATACTAATTTGTTAAGCACAAGTACATTTGGTTTTCAATTCAGTTGGCTCTCTTTTTTGCCAGTAGTGTTCAAATTTCATCGTTGCAGTAGGTATAGTAATGTGGCGGCATCTATATCGCCACATGCGAACTATGCATCAAAGACCTGACGTCACACAACATCCTGACGTCACACAAATCCTGCATCGCGCAATTAGAGTTTACCGCGCGATGGACATATATACAAGCTCCCGACTTCATCCTCTGGGCAGTTGACCGCCAGACACGACACCCGTCTGGTCGGAGGATCGTCCCTTTTCTATGGTGGATGGGTGACTACACCTTGTTCCTCATACCTCTAAATTGGTGACCCCGACGTGAATTAATATTAAATTCAGAAACATTATATATTAATATGTTAAGTTACAATTTAAGTGAGGTAGTATAGGAATGTTACCAGGGTAAAAAAAAACTCTATTTAGTCCGTAAATCAGATCATAAAAATATATTAGACACGTATTTGTTGCTTTATCATATTAATAAAAAATGATTTTGATAAAACGCATTAAAGTGGGGGCTCGCTACGTCACAAGTCAGTATAAATCTACCGGAGAGTGACGTCATGCCACATTTTAACTCAATGTATTGCCGCAATCTGTTGATTACGTAAAAAATAAAAAATACGTGTCCAATATTTTTAATAACCTATCTGAAGGCCAATTTTATTATTTGTCATCGTCCCTGTTATAAAAACATCTTAAATCTATACACACGACCAATTTCCACCATTCCCATTTTCCCTGGAAGTGGCAAAAAATACCCTTCAGTACAATATCCCATCAATTCTCATATTCCAGATCATTACACCCATATCGAAAAGAGGGCCTATTATCTTATTAGAAATTACTGCTGTATACGACGGGCGATTGTCGACCTTATTGCATGGGGGTGCGGTAGGAATGGGGGTGATATTCCGGTGGATGGGAAGAGTCGTTTATGTAGCATGCTGTTGTTATTACTCGTGTCGGGCTACTGTTTGCTGGATGTGGCTTGAGAAAAGTGATTAGATGTTTTCTTTGTAAGCTCTTTCAGTGTGAGAAGCTGTATAGGTACCTAACTATTTAAGTACTTAACATCATGCCTGTAAACCCCGAAGGGTATAGGCAGACGTATACCTATACTGCCCTGCTAAGCCAAAAGGCACTATCTCAGAGATACACCCTTTTAGTTTTTTTTATACCATTCAATAGCTATAACAATTTCGCATCTAATGGTAAAGCCAAATATCGCTATCTAACTTAAAACATTTAAAAAAAAACACTCAGAAGATTTTTATTTCCATAATTATGTTTCCTTAAATTACAATTAACAAAAAGTCACAATTGAGATAGCGCCTTTCGGCTTAGCAGGGTAGTATAGTACACCCACATTTCACCAGTTATGTTCAAGTCCAATGTAAGAGGGGGCGAGCCTATTTAATTACTTATTAGTTTTTATTGCGTATTCGTATTAATTTTAATAAAGACTTACCAACTAAATATGTGTTTAGTTGGCTGAATTAAAGCAAAGCATGGCACTATTTTATTAGCGTACCTAATATGCTGAAGGTCTATTTTTTTTAAAGTTATTGCATTATTATGACATTCCATATACTTTCTCAAGATCAACAAAAAAACTGCATACTTTTTCGAAGAAGTTGCAGCGGTATCTTTACATTTTCCAAAATAAAAAACAATATATACTTACCGTATCTTCAAAGAGAGTAACAATTTATACCCAATCGCTATACCAGACCCCGAACTATTAGCTGCAACTCATAAAAACACGAGACAAGAACAACATTCTTCTCAACACGCCACTTCCAGTGGCTCCAACTCTTCATCATACATTGTGTAAGTACGTCTGTTATTGCTTACTATCTGCGCACAACACACAACACTCCTAGCTAATGGTATTTCTTTAGCATCGCGCATCGATGTTCGTTTTATGGGACATGTGGCGTTATTATTTTAATAATAATTAATCTTAGACAATAATCTTCTGCTGGGTGTGTGGTATGAGGAAATCCTAACGAATATAATAAATGCGAAAGTGAGTTTGTTTGTTACGCTTTCACGCTAAAACGGCTGAACAGATTTGTGACATGGGTAGACCATGTTAGGACATAAGATACTTTTTGTCTCGGTAAACGTAAACGAAGTCGCGGGTAGAATCTAGTTGGTTATTGTTTTGAGGGGAAATGTTGAGATTAGAGACAAGCACAATTCGGTTTGTCCGAAACCTGGATAAGTCCAGGTTTCGGACAAACCGAAATGTGCTAGCTTAGTTAATATAAGTCTGAAATCGCCCACCCGTCTTAAGCAAGCGTGGTGATCAATGCTCGTCCCTTCTCTTTATGAGAAGAGGCTTTTGCCCCGCGGTGATACAATAATAGACTGGTATTATTTATTATTTAATTTTCATTTTGCTTTCGTATCTATAATGGCAATGCAACTGCAATAGTTATGTTGACTAGGGAAAAAAATTTTTTTTGTCCGTCTGTCAGATGACAAAAAAATATTGGACACGTATTTTTTTGCGTTATCATATTAAGAGGCTTACAACAGCTAAAGCGCGGTCACTGTCGGACTGCATAGAAATGAAAGAGAAGCGCGATGACACGACGCAGGTAATTTATTGCAAAATATGAAGCAGTTAGCGATTTACAGAAAATCTATTGATTGGACTGGAAAATTAAAACACTATTATGCTAATATGTAGCTTGTAAAATAATCTGACAAAAAATCAGAATGATTCCATGTAAATTAATATGATTTTTAATCGTTAAAAGAAATTTTTAGAGGTATCTTCATGATTTTTTTCTATTGTATCAAATTAGTTGTATTATGTTTTCAACACACTATCATACTAGCATATATCCTGAAAAATATCATATATTTTTCTGATTTTGTTTACTGCAGTGGATCATATTCTTTTACGCATTATAAAACTTGCGTTTAGGCACGTTTAGGTCCTGTAGTCCCCTTAATTAACAAATGGTTTAGATAAAACACATTAAAGTTGGAGAGTACAGGCTCGCTACGTCACAAGTCAGTATAAAATCTACCGGGGAGTGACGTCATGCCACATTTTAACTCAATATATTGCTGTAATATTTTGATTACGTAAAATAAGAAATAGTATACATTCGATTTTTTTTTTAAACGATTTCCCTATTCTTCTGGTTAAGCAGCATACGGCAGTAACCACTTAATATCACGTTAGCAAAAACAGCATTGTTTTTTCCGGCCGCATTGATACAGTGGATAAGTAGAGGGTCAGAGTTCGATTCCTGCAAAATTGTATTTGTAGAGCCTACAGAGTGTTGCCTATGATGACACCTGAATCCAGACTCCGGGCTGCTACTGAGAAATTCCTAATGAAAAAATCTAAATAACACTACCCTGCTTGCTAATCAAACACAGGAACACCATACTTAGCATTCGGGCTTAAGGCCACTAGACCGTAACTCGACTGTCGACTCACTCTAGCAAACTACCTCGATATAGTTTGCTAGAGCGAGTCACACACAATCTACGATCGAGTTATGAAAATCTTAACTATACTACTTAGAAGCTTGTCATAATTTAAACTTTTTGAAACTTTCAATTTTAACTTTAAAACTCTGCAACTGGTTTTAATAATAAACACACATATAATAAAAGTACAACCAAACACTATGTAAACAAACTTAGCATCTAAATATTTTGCATATACTATGTCAAGTTTAACATCTACCTACATGTTTACAAAAATCAAGTTCACTATTTTATGTTTACCTTCCCTAATTTAATTTTTTCTGTACTTTGTTTTTTGCTTTGTTATCAATAACTAAAATCCTTTATGCAATTAAAATTATCATTTTGTCACTATTACTATATGTAAATTTACAGAGAACGAGGAAAACTGTTCCACCGTAATACAGTTTAAACTAGTACGGGGAGCAGAGTGAATCAGTTCCGAGTAACAACCAGAATAAGCACCAATACTTACGAAACAAAAATGTTACCTACCTTTACTGCTTATTTGTAACTTAGTGAATTGTGCAAGGTTGTTGTTTTGATTTGAGTAAATAAAGGTTTTTTTATTTTATACGGGTTTATTATTTTATTTTATAATAACGGGGACGTCAAAAATGCGACGTATCTACAAGTAACGAGTTTAATGTGGGTCAGTGACAGCTCGGCCAGAGTCAACTGGACCTGAATAATAATACCAGCCATGCTATTCTGTAAACATCTCACCGTGAAAACTTGGGTGAAGTGAGCTGTCAATAGTGTCAATCCCTGTGGAATGACAGCTCACTCCACGCTCTCTTCACCTAAGTTTTCACGGTGAGATGGTTACAGAATAGCACTGCAGATATTTCACTCCTGATTACGGTGTTTTGTACGATGAGGCAGAAAATCTTTTTTTTTTTTTCCTAGACTTTTTCATTTATTTCCAGAAAAACATAACTATCTACAACGTCTATTTAAATTATGATACCTATATAATGAGCCTAAGTTCTTTTTTTGTTAATTGTCTGGATTAAAAAAATCATGTGTTCCTTTGTGTATGTGTGTGTGTGTGTGTGTGTTCCTTTGTGTAAGTTTTAGTAAGGTACATATAGAATCGTGGCCAAACTAATCCAAAACAAAGCAAACCTCGGATCCTATGCGTCATCGGTTCAAATCCCTTGGGGCGTAATGTAATATTTTCCAATATACCGCTATAATCGACTGTGGTGTCATTACTGTCTGTGCAGACATAAATTAATAGACGCTTCCTTCCCTTCTTGGGGTGGTAATAAGGGAAGCTGGCCGGCTTCGATTATTTGTGGTTGCCGATGTTTGTAATGAGAAGAAATGTTATTGTGTGTCGACAGAAATGTTGGGTGATCTAAAACCCCAATTTCAACTCTCTTGATTTTGGTTTTTGTCGATATCACGTTCTGTCTTTTAAGAGCGCTTATTTATTTATTTATTTAACGGTTTATGTACACACATAATACAAAAAGTAAAAGTCCTACAAGTTGGCAACGTAGCAAATAGCTGTCAAATATTCACCTGTCTTGATTAATTTGGCAATATTGTATGGAAATAAGAAATGTGGCTAACTAGTGAACTGAAATATTGATTATGAAATGCAATAATTAATATCGTAACATCGAATATTTAGTTTTAGATCTACCTAAAAAAGTCTGACACCGGTCTTACCAAGGGGTATCTTATTACCCAGTTACTGGGTTGTGGAGGCCAGATAGCAGTCGCTCCATGTAAAATACTGGTATTCAGCTGCATCCGGTTAGATTGGAAGCCGACCCCAACATAGTTGGGAAAAGGCTAGGCAGATTGATTGATACAGAAAGTGGGCAACGTCGCAAATAGCTTTCAAATATTTCGCTGTTTTGATTAATTTGGCAATGTTACTGTTTGGAAATAAGAAATATGGCTAACTAGTAAACTAAAATATTGATTGCGAAATACAATAATTAATATCGTAGCACCGAATATTTAGTTTTAGATGTAAAAAAAGTATTTGGAAATTTGCCAAATTCCTTTTTTACACCTAAAATGGTTACAAAATCAAATTCAGTATAATTGCAATTCATTATTAATATTCTAGTTCGCTAGTTAGCCACATTTCATATTTCCATACAGTAATATTGCCAAATTAATTAAAACAGCGAAATATATGACATCTATTTGCGACGTTGCCTACTTTCAGAATAAACGCTCTTAAAAGATTAAACAAGGTGGTTTTTTCAGTGAAAAGTTTCAACCAATAGGTCAAATTTCAATTGGTTCATGGAGCACCGAAGGATGGAAACATGATTATGGTTCGGATTGAGAAATTTCTCCTATTTTTTAAGGTGTTTAAAAACAGGTAGAAACGTACCTAATGGGTTTATTTGTCGGTGTTTCTTGGTGAAGGAAAAGTTATCGATATAATTGTTGGAAGAAGACAGGTACTCGTGTCTACTACATATAAATTAATGAGTATAGGTTACACATAATACGGACATATTTAAAAAGATTTTGAAAAGTATATTGGAAAAAAATACGATTTCGACTAGTAAGAGTTACTTACCCATAAAATAATCAATTTAATAAATGACAAAACGAATGAAATCTAATGAGCAGCAGTAAAACGCACAATTAGCTTCTGCCAAGTCGGGAAAAATCCATTAATTCCGTCGTTAAATCTTATATCAGTCACCCCTAATTAAAAGTCACCCCCTGAAACTGAGGTATCAGTTTTAAGTGTCTTAAAGTGATGGTACGTCGGTTGCCGATTGGGGAGACCGTGGTTCGATTCGAAACCATCCGGCCGTTTGTCCACCGCCCCGTCAACGAGACGTCAACGAGAACGAGATGACGGCGCTGAATTAGCGATAAATACATTTACTATGGCCGCGTGTCCACCACACGCCACCATCGCGACGTCAAGTTCGGTTCGAATAATCCCGTTCCTCTTTGACGTCTCGTCGACGGTGGCGGTGGACGAACGCTGTCACTAAGGTGAGCTGAAACTGAACAGAGTTTCAACGATTCGCTTCCCGAGGGCCTAGACAAATGACAATCGCTTTCAAAGTGTTTCATTTTTCTACAACGACTTTCAACAGGATTGAGTTTTTCGTAAATCTCATACATTTTTGACATTTCTATCATCTTTATCGCTGACACAATGTCACTTTGTCCAGACCCTCGGGTCATCATTACGGCAGACGTAGACAACCGCTTACAACCACACACTGTACGGATTTTGTCCGTTGATACTGTGAGATTTTGTTGTGTCAGATGGATCTAAAGACAGAACTGACCATGTATGCCTTTAGATTGGCTTTTGTAAGTTCTTCCACTAATCTACTTTCCGGATGAGGCTTGGTGAGATTGTTAACGGTTGCATTCATGTCGAAGTAAGGCATCGTTCTTTGATGTCGTCAATCATGCACCATAATATGAACTCTATCGCGGTCATACAAATTAAAGTAAACTGTATGTAAAGGTAATTAATCAGTCAATAAATTCTGTCGTTTGCACAAGTCATAGGTGAATATGAATACCTTTCTCAATACCTGTAATAGGGTTGCTCACTGGGGAAAAAAAAACTATTAAGTCCGTCAGTCAGATAATAAAACAATATTAGACACGTATTGGTTAAAAAATGGTTTAGGTAAAACGCTTTAAAGTTGGGGAGTGGGGGCTCACTACGTCACAAGTCAGTATAAAATCTACTGGAGACTGACGTCATGCCACATTTTAACGTATTGCCTACTCAATTTACTAACGTAATCTTTTGATTACGTAAAAAAAAAAAGCGACCTGACGGACAACAACATTTTTTTTAGTCAACAACCCTATTACTGAGTCACTTTAATGATTGCGTAATTTACGTTATAATAAGTTGTGAGGAACTTTGGCTCTTGAGATACAAGTCTATTTTTTCTTAGTTCAGGAGCCAGCTGTTCTACTTGATTTTGTCCTCCACTTGTACAATCAAGTTTAGTGTATGACTAACTTTACGTCTTTCTCTTTCTACAATAAACCTAATATTTATTTATTTACAGATACCTACATAAATTCACATCACAAGAGAACTATATTTTTAACAAGTTTCTCGTTTCCTCTAACGCGTACTGTTTACGTCTGGAATAGTTTATGCCCAAATCTTGCCCCGTAATAACCCTGGGCAAAAATATCACCTCAGTAACATTAGACCGACACAGAAGGGAGGATACGCCATTTTGCTTAATGCCCATTGCTCACGAGATAAACTTAGTCCCGAGGGAGTGAGATCTGAGGAATCAATGCGGTGAGGACAAGAGTGGTACTATTTGTTATCGAAAGTAAAATGTCGGAAGATGGTTGGTTGTCTTTTGTTTTTGCGATGGATTTTGATGTGAATAATTGGTATTTTCGCCGGCACGTAATTTGGCAAGAATCATAGATGTGTAGAATTCGTTTTCGCTTGTTTTTTCTTAACAGACATGTTCAAAAATAAATTATGGCAATAACCATAGAATCAAACGAATAAAAGTTTTTTTTTTTTTGTTGCACTAACTGTACTCATGCGCATATTTACTCCATACGCCAAAACCTTGCCAAGTTAAGTTTTTTTATGCGGGGCAAGTTTGGACTATTTTGAATGTAAAGAATTGATTTTTTTTATAGTGAACGCTTAAGAGCCGGATTTTCGCCTTGTGGAGTATTAAAAACCAGTAAAGTTGCCAGTAAAGGTGGGATCCTGTGGGGTTTTTTTATTCTATTTTTGTTTTTTGTTTTTTTATTATATCAGTCTTCTGCGGGTAAATATATTTCACGTCTGTATTCCAACGATACAGGGAATATTTAATATCTTATCCTACAACTCTTACAGAGAATTCATTTCGATCATAAATTAATTAATTTTAGGAACAAAAACATCCATTATTAATCGAAATCCATGATGAATAGAAACAGAAAACTAAAACGAATCAACAAAAAACATTTTTTTCTTGTAAAATGCAATGAAAATAATTTCTATCGAGTTCTTCTTACTTCCCAGTGAGAAGAACTCGATAGAAATAATTTTGTGAGAGGGATCTCACAGTTACCATAGTATCTTCCTCGGTAGTAATTTCGTCACAGATGTTTTCTATGCTAATTCTATTGTTTTTTTGTTAATTTTTATGTTCTTTTTCATGCTCGATTTATTCCGTTCGTCCGTTCGTTTAAGGATTAATGATAATGCTTCTCTGGGTGGAAGCCTTCGGCTTAATTTCTTTGGAGATTGAAAGCTGTCTTGGAAGAATTGCTGATAAAAATTAATGGTTGATAATTAGAATTAATTTAATTGATAGGGTTTTTTTTTAATTTGATGTTTTGTTTTTTTGTACAGAAAATAGTTATACGCTACAATTATTTGTGATTTTTTACATATATATACCTCATTATATTTTTTATAATACATAGTTAGGTACTTATAGAATAAACTTATAGTTCTCTACAAATAATCCTAATCAATAGTTTATTGAGCTCAGATTTATTGGCCTTAAAATTTTTAGTAAACAAAAATTGTTACCTTGCTATTATAAAATCATCATCTTCACAAAAAATATTTTAACCTGCAACACTCAAAACATAATTTCGAAATGGCAATCACAACGTTCTCTTTTAAAAGTATTCGAAATTTTCAAGCTTTCAAATATTGAATACTTGTCCCACCCTTTAAAATCCATCTCTCGAATTAACGTTTAAAAAATACTGGCATAAATAAAAATTCGTAAAATACAAGACGCTGGGGACCGGGGTGGTTCGAAATTCGAAAGTTTTTGTCTCGATACGAATTCATTTCGGCTAATATTCGATTTTGATTTCAACCAACGTAAGATGACATTTCGTAATGGCAATTTGATGACATTCTATCATTTGTGAAATGCTTTTTATTCTTAGATTATACCTACGGATATTCTTGTCATTTTCAAACAATTTTCCGTAACAGTTGACAGACACTGATATTTAGTGATTATTAAAATTGTGACAGTTTTTTTGGTATTAGAAGCTACCAAAAGAACTGTCACAGTTTTAATCCTTGTACACAATGTACCTACTACCTGTAGATTCTTTAAAGACTTTTAATAAAACTGAGCTTGCAAGGAAGAAAGAGTAAGGAATCAAAGGATAATAATCAGCGTAGATTGAAGCCGAAATAAACTAAGACAAATATTAATTAGAAATAAACCTATAAAAAATGGGATGCAAACAGTCACAGATCTTCCTACATTGGTGCATTACACATCGCTGCCCTGAAGCTAACTAAAAAAATTTTAAGCTGTCATTAATTCGGAGTATAATATTCACCCCCTGCCCCCCTCTTGGGATTGGGGGGCGATTAATCTGTGTTTAATGTCGCCCCCAAAAATATAAAAAGTAGCTAATCAACAGATTGGCAACGTTTTTCGCCTGAGGGTGTGTGTACGATGCTTTGTAGTTTTTTTTTTTTTAAGTTTTCCGGACTTATTTGGGACCAAGGCAAAAAGCAAATATTTTGCAGATTCTGTAATAGTTTGATAAACAGACACTTTTTTTTTTACCTTCTAAGTTTTTGATAGTCGTGGTGTTGGCAGGTGGGGTAGAGGCCTTACTGCATAGCTGCCAGGAGGCGGTAGAAAGAGTGTCGGGAGACCAACAGCCAAATGGGTGGACGACATTCAGAAGATTGCGGGTAAGACCAGCAGTGCTATTCTGTAACCATCTCACCGTGAAAACTTAGGTGAAGTGAGCGTGGAGTGAGCTGGTATTCCACAGGGATTGACACTATTGACAGCTCACTTCACCCAAGTTTTCACGGTGAGATGTTTACAGAATAGCATGGCTGGTTGAGACTCGCACAGACCAGGCAAACATGGCATAAAAGGGAGGAGGCCTGTACTCCGCAGTGGGTGATGATGATGACTCAGTTCTTAAGATCAACATAATCGGCAATCTGCTGGTGTTTTAGATGTCAACACTAGCTGCTGCCCGCGGCTACATCAGCTATTATTAAAAAAAAAAAAAAAAACTTAATTACTTCTCATAACATTAGCTGGGTATCCGCCCGTGAAAGTCCCGTCAAAATCGGTCTAGCCGTTTTGAGATTAGCCGGAACAAACAGCTATCTGTTTGTTCCGCAGAAGCAGAGGCAGAAGAGCAAATAAAAAAAAAGTTGTTTTAAGTACCGTATAAACTTTCATAAATACCTATGCAATTAGTAAAAATCAGTTATTTTGACATTACAAACAGACATTTAAATTATATTTATTTGTACCGATGACGTAGTAGCCTAACAATTCCGTGGTAGTAACCACTTTTCATATACGTCATCGGCCGGTTTTGTCAAACATACATGTTTGACAAAACCGGCCGATGAAAATAATAAAACCGATTTTACTGATGATAATAATTTCTTCTATGTCCTTTCTGATGCAGAGACAAGTTTGTAGTTTGTACCATTGTATTGGGTTTTTATTAAGACGATCAACCACAGTGTCTAATATTTCATATGTGCAAAAGTTTACCTGACGCTTCCCTAGATGGCGTTGGGATCGATATAGATCTCGCTATGGTTTGGTTACCGAGCAAACCATATATATTTTAAGATTATATTTTTGTAGGGTCGATTCCTTGTGAATAAAGTTGTTCTAATTGAAACAGTTTGTGAGTTTCATTAGTGTTCTCGCCTTCGGACCTTGAAATCTTGTTCATGGTCCTTCCGAGTCGGATTGGCGTGAAGGTGTTTTTTGGTAGTCATCGGTGGTGGTGGTGATTATCACCCCGCAACGTCAGTACTGGGCAGTGGATTGCTGTCCAGAGCATCCCTACAGCGAGGCGTCAGCGGTGACGTCATCGAAGCAGAGGATCCGGCTGGGTGCCGGAGGAGTGACGTTGCGTGGAGGAGCCAGGCAGAGGAGTTCGCGGAGCGACCACCAGAGGGCGCTACAAGTGCGGCGTGAGACGTCGAGTATCAGTGTCAGTGAGTGTATAGTGGAGAAATCGTGAGTACATTTTCGACCTTATTAATAGGAAGAATTTAACTTCAACAATTCAAGAGTGCATTGAAATTTGAACCTTTAATTCACTAGATAATTAACTTAGTCGTTGGTAATATTAGTTTGGACTTGTATTAATTTTAAGCAAAAAGTGGTTCAGACGGGGAATCTATGCCCGATTTTACTCAGAAATAAAAGTTTCAAAAACTTGTAAAATTTTAAAACATTAACTGGGACTTAGAAAAATATCGAAGTGCTTCAAAGAAACAGAATATTGTTGTGGTGTTATTGAATGTGTTTACTGGACATTAAGTTTATTTAGTGCTTGTATCTAGTTGCAAAAAATTGTGTATTTTATATTTGTGACATAACGTACTTGTGTTTTATTAAGAATGGAGTCGCTTAACGACATTCAGGAAGACATTAAAGCTAAAATGCTCAAGTCAAAATCTAACTTTAAGAAATGCCCTAAAGAGCGTCTAACTGTTTGTTATATAGAAACTAGGATTGAAAACTTAGAACAGCAATGGCAATTATTCTACAAAACACATGTAAAAATAATTAGTGAGGTAAAAAAGCCTGATTTATTTAATTCAAATTATCATAAGAATAGCTTATATGAGGAAGTCGAAGAGTTTTATATACAGTTTAAAAGCGAGCTAAAAGAAATATTAAACAATATGAAAATGTCTAGTGAACCGTGTAATGTTAGTCCAGGAGCTAGCTGTAGTACAGGATTTAGAAACTTTAAGTTACCTGAGGTTAAGATACCTGTGTTCTCTGGAAATTATAGTGAGTGGCAGACGTTTAGGGATTTATTTGGAGGGTTAATACACAATAATAAAACTCTAGACGATGCGCAAAAATTATATTACCTTAAAGGGTACTTAACCGGAGATGCAGAGCATCTATTAAGAAACATTAATGTAACATCGGAAAATTATACGGCTAGTTGGGCAAAATTAGAGGCAATGTACAACAATAAAAGATTTTTAGCAAATGGAATTTTAAAACGTTTGTTTAATCAAAAGGGATTAACAGTAGAATCAGCCATTGAAATAAAAAGGTTACTTAACACCACATCTGATTGTTTAGGCTCAATCAAAAATCTAGGGATAGATGTTACTTCTTGGGACATCCTAATAATACACATTGTTAGTGCCAAATTGGATAAGGACACCAGGAAGGCCTGGGAATTAAAAGTAGCTTCGGATGCAACGGATGATTTGCCTACTTTTACCCAATTTACTGAATTTCTAACTGGCCGCTTTCGAGGTTTAGAAAATTTAGAAAATAAACCTCATGTTCAAAAGAGTTCGCAATCGTTCCATGTGGTAGGGAAAGGAAAGGCGGAGTTATCTTGCCCTTTTTGTTCTGCCGCTCATAAGGTAACAGCTTGTAAAGGTTTTGCTAAAGAAAATAACGATACTCGACGTGATTTCGCACAGAAAAATGGACTATGTTTCATTTGTTTGGGTAGTAACCACTCTGCCAGATTTTGTAGAAACACCGTCAAATGCCATTTGTGTAAAAGACGCCACCATACTTTACTCCACCCAAGCGGTGGTTCTGGGTCTGTTGGTGAGGACACGGGCGTTGTTCAGAAGGAAGCAGCGTCAGCTGCTACTAGGAATAGTACCTCAAAGGAGGAAACTCAAAAGGCCGCTGTACAGGCGGAGGGATCTACTAAGCCAATAGTTTCATGCCTTTCGACAGGAAATTGTAAGGATACAGTTTTAATACCTACGGCTTTAGTAAAGGCCAAGTCAAAGGATGGAACATATAGGGTAGTTCGCGCATTAGTAGATCAAGGGTCACAAGGATCCTTTATCACTGAGTCAATGGCTCAATATTTAGGGTTAAAGAAAACTTTAACAAAACACCGGGTTACAGGTGTAGGTGGTAATAAAACAGTTATGTCTAATTCTTCAGTAGTTGTTGATATATGTTCTCGAGTGAATCCAGATTACAGCGTTCAAGTAAATGCATACGTTTTGAAGTCCATCACATCCCTTCTCCCAGTTGTAACAGCAACCAGGGTAGAATGGGTAAAGTTGAGTGAAGACGATTTGGCAGATCCTGAGTATCACAGGCCTAATAAAATTGACATTTTATTAGGTGCTGAGATATTTAGCCAAATTATCCAAGATGGAATCAGAAAGAGTACCAGTGGATCGCTCGTAGCACAACAAACAGAATTCGGATGGATTCTTTCGGGTGTTGTCGGTACAGAAAATACGTCTGACATCAATTCATATCCTTGTATCACTGTCATGCATTCCAATGTTCAGGCTGATGACTTCTTACGTAAATTCTGGGAGCTAGAAGCGGAGCCATCAGGAACTGAAAAAATACTCAGTAAAGAGGAAGCGGAATGTGAGAATATTTTTACAAATACCACAAAGCGAGACGAAACCGGACGTTACATTGTAAGATTGCCGTTCCGGGATGGTAATCAAAGTTGTAAGGATGGTGAATCTAGGTTCATATCTGAAAAAAGGTTCAAAGGTTTAGAATTTAAGCTTTCAAAGAATCCCAAATTAAAGGCGGATTACACGGCGGTGATGCAGGAGTATATAGAACTTAACCATATGGTAAAGGTATCTCCAGAAGAAAAGAATAAAGGGTTGTACTTACCTCATCACGCAATACTCCGGGAAGATAAGCAGACAACTAAGGTGCGCGTGGTATTTGACGCTTCCTGCAAGGGAATAAATGGGGTATCGTTAAACGATGACTTGATGGTTGGCCCGACATTGCAAGCAGAATTACGACATACGGTTATGCGTTGGAGATCACATCCAATTTGTATAGGTGCTGATATAATTAAAATGTATAGACAAGTTCTTGTCAATAGAGAGGATACAATGTTTCAGAGGGTTCTTTGGAGAGATAGTCCTGAAAAAGAAATTGAAGAATTTGAGTTAGTGACGGTTACATTTGGTACTTCATCGGCGCCATTTCTAGCAGTGCGTTCTTTACATCAGGTTGCTTATGATGAAGGGAAGGATCATCCATTAGCAGCAAAAATCATTCTTAATGATTTCTACATGGATGATTTAATGACAGGAGCAGAAAGTGTAGAGGAAGCGTATAAAATTCATACAGAAATAACAAATATTCTAGCTAAAGGGGGATTTCCATTGCAAAAATGGATAAGTAACAGCGAAGAATTACTACATAAAATAAGAGAAAGCAAAAGGGATAAGGCTGAGGAAGTAAAAATAAAAATAGATAATATCACTAAAATACTCGGACTTACCTGGGATCCTCGCGCTGATGTTTTCCAGTACTCTGTAGAACTGCCTCTCCCGACGGAACCTGTAAGTAAAAGGAAAATTATATCGGATATTTCTAGGCTTTTCGACCCGTTAGGTTGGTTGTCACCTAGTATAATTTTAGCAAAAATCTTGATACAAAAGCTATGGTTAGCAGGTATAAGTTGGGATGAAGAATTGCCCAGTAGTTTATTAAAAGAATGGATTACTTACCGTAAGGACTTATCTTCTTTAGTGAATGTTAAAATCCCACGTTGGCTTAACACTATATCCAGCAATGTAAAGACGGAGCTACACGGTTTTTCGGATGCCTCAAAAATGGCATACGCTGCAGTGGTATACGTCAGAGTTATAGATGTAGAGGGTAACATAAGGGTTGCATTAGTTACCTCGAAAACCAAGGTGTCTCCCATCAAACAGGTGTCAATACCTAGGTTGGAACTCTGTGGAGCCGTTCTATTAGCCAAGTTGATGGTGGACGTTGCTAAAACTCTGGATGTAAATGTATTAGATGTGCACGCTTGGACGGATTCCGAAGTTGTTCTCGCATGGCTTAATAGTCATCCAAGTCGTTGGAAAACATTTGTGGGCAATCGCGTTGCAGAAATCTTAAACACATTGGATACACAATATTGGTCATACGTTCCATCCAAACAAAATCCAGCAGATTGTGCCTCTCGCGGCGTGGCTCCAGGGGAACTCGGCAATACTGCGATATGGTTCAATGGACCAGAGTTCTTAAGGCAATCAGTGATAGAATATAAAAAACCTAAACATGTGATTACTAAATTGGAGGAAGTGAAGGTACATTCGGGTATCCTTGACATTTCTTTATGGGACAGATTTTCATCGCTTTCAAGGATGATTAGGGTAGTAGCCTACTGTAGGAAGTTCTTACACTTCAGAATCAATTGTGCGAACAAGGAAAAAAATACACATTTGTCTACAACAGAACTCGAGGAGGCGATGGAAGTATGTATTAGAGCGGGTCAAGAAAAAGAGTTACAAGAAGAAATACAAGAACTTAAGAAGACGGGATCTTTAGCTAAAAAGGGAAAAAGGTATAAATCGTTAAACTTATTTTTGGACTCAAAGGGAGTAATTAGAGTAGGAGGTAGATTAGAGATGTCTCAGTTGAGTTACGATCGCAAACATCCAATACTTATACCTAAAGATTCCTTCCTCACGAAGCTTCTCATAAGCGAGGCGCATCAAAAAACGATGCATGGAGGGCCTCAAGCTATGATCACTTACTTGAGATCTCGGTATTGGGTTGTAGGGATTAAACCTTTAGTAAAGGCCTATTTTAGAAAATGCGTTACTTGCCTTAGGTATTCAAATAAAGCCCGAAGCCAACTAATGGGACAGCTACCATCTCCTCGTGTTACACCAAATAAAGTTTTTCTGTACAGTGGCGTCGATTACGCTGGTCCGATAAACGTCAGAGTGTCTAAAGGACGTGGTAATAAGTCGTACAAGGGGTACATCGCGCTCTTCATCTGTCTGTCTACGCGGGCGATTCATATCGAAGCAGTTAGTGACATGACGTCCAAAGGTTTCTTGGCCGCTTTTAAGAGGTTCGTGGCAAGGCGTGGACACTGCGCAGAACTATACAGTGACAACGGCACAAATTTTGTTGGCGCTGCGCGCGAGTTGCAGGAATTATTTAATGAAGAAAAATTAAAATTCATTCCCGAATTGATTGAGTGCTTGGCAAATAATGGTACAAAGTGGAACTTTATTCCTCCTCGCGCTCCAAACTTCGGCGGTCTATGGGAGGCAGCAATAAAGTCCACAAAATACCACCTCAGAAGGGTCATAGGGAACTCTACATTAACGTTCGAGGAACTAACGACGGTGTTGGCACAAATTGAGGCGTGCCTCAACTCGAGACCACTTTCTTGTGTGGATCAAAATGAGTTAACGGTGTTAACTCCGGGCCATTTTCTGGTTGGGGAACCACTCGTCCTAGTACCTGATTCGAATTTCGAAAGGGCTAACATTTCTAGTCTCAGACGGTGGCAACTTACCCAAAGAATGTTGCAGGACTATTGGCGGCAGTGGTCACAAGATTATTTAAATCAATTTTTACAACGCCATAAGTGGGCTCACAAAAATCCAGAACCAAGCATAGGTGGCATAGTTCTGATAAAAGAGGATGATTTACCTCCTGGCAAGTGGTTGCTGGGGAAGATTGAGTTAAAACATCCTGGCCCCGACGGAATCACTCGAGTCGTTACTGTTAGAACTAAAAATTCCCTGATAAAGAGACCTATTACAAAATTGGCTATTCTTCCGGTAGCAACTTAAACTTTGTATTTGTAAGGTGTAATTTAAGAATATGTATTGTTCTTATTTGGATGCATCTAGTTTGTAAGAATTACGAAATTGTCTTTATTTGTCTTTATATACTTTTTCCCATGTTATTATTACGAGATTAAGAACCTGTGTGTTCACCCTATGTTATTAGACATGTTGCATGGTGGGCGGTTTAGATTAAGAGAAGGACATTCTGCAATATGTCCTTGGTGGGCGGTATGTCTAATATTTCATATGTGCAAAAGTTTACCTGACGCTTCCCTAGATGGCGTTGGGATCGATATAGATCTCGCTATGGTTTGGTTACCGAGCAAACCATATATATTTTAAGATTATATTTTTGTAGGGTCGATTCCTTGTGAATAAAGTTGTTCTAATTGAAACAGTTTGTGAGTTTCATTAGTGTTCTCGCCTTCGGACCTTGAAATCTTGTTCAACAGCGTATAATATTGTTTAGGGTAAGATCGAACCAATACTGCGTTGTTTTGATAAATCATAATTATTCTGTTAACTTTTTTTTTCTTACCTAGTTAATAATGGCATAGCCGAAATTCCAAAAGCCTTCAAACATAATAAACAGACTTTTTCAATTTCAAAAAACCCGTTTCGCAGTTATTTGGGAATCTGTTGGTGTTGTAGATTATCTATTCCGTGGTAGCAACGATTTTCTATATATTTTCCAGTTACTTTTCTCAATCGGTAACCTATGATAACAGACTTTACTGATTATAATGATCCCTCATATGGCCTCTCTGAAATTATAAAAAAAAGAAATTATAATTATTTTATTATTTTTATTTCTTCTTGACTGTTTATATGTATGTACATAAATAAATAAATAAATATAATTTTGCTTTAAATGAAACATGTAGGTAAGGCGGTAGGTATTATGATATCATCTTCAGTTAACTTAGAAGTTACTTAGAAAATGAATTCTGAATAAATCCTACCATATAAAAACGCAGATATTTCCAATTCATAAATCCAAATTAAAAAAAAATAACGCAAATACGCAACGAACCAAATAACATCGCAAATAATTTTCAACTTGGATTAGCATAGCTAATAAAATTATCTGACATCAAACAAGCAATCAATATTAAAGAGCATTGAAATCGCATCGTTACGGAGCACTGGTTTGATCACCATCAGATTGCCCTCAAACGTCCAGGGCTGGGAAAAAATTAAATTTGCCAAGTCGATTTCATTTTTCATTAATTCATCGCGGAGGGTCGTTTGTAGGGATAGAGTTACTAGATGTGGCAGAACTACTTAAGTCTGATGAAGTGATTTTTGGTGCCTGCTAAAATGCCTAGGCTTACCCTGCGTCCTAACCGAAAGCAACTGTCGCGTGAATACGCGATTTCACGATCTCTTACCTGAATAATAACGTACATACGTGACTTAATTGATCGCGCGATATTCGTATTCATATAAACAAGCGGGACGATCGCCTAGTTGTGCGAAAATTGCGTACGGTTAGGACGCGGCCTTAGGTTTGTCGGTAAGTAAATAGGATCGCACTTTTACTTATAAGCAGTGCACCTCGTGTAAATAGGCATTAATAAGATGTAGTTGTTGACTTTGCGGAAATTCATTATAAAATACAATAGACGACGTATATTTAGTAACTTAATCCGCGTAACTGTTCTTAATGAGTCATAAAGAACCCTGTAAGAAATCGACACGTGTTTCGCCTCTCAACGAGGCATCCTCAGGAAGGCGATTTACTTGTTGCGAACTCGGACCCGACGTGTGGACACGTCAAGCGTCGAGCGCGGTGTCCACACGTCGCCGTAATTAAATAAAGGAAAACAAATCGTAAAAAGGGTTTTTATAGACACTTTCTTGTTTAAAAAAACGATAAAACTAAATTAAATTTATTTTAGATTTTTACAATAGTTTCCTCTGTTATTAATGTATGTAAAATTTTATCATTTATACTTAAACTACTTTTCCTAGATGTAATTGCTTGAGCACAATTTTTTAGTTCGATTTATAGTAATAATATAATATTTTGTAATCTGTCTATTGTAAAGAACCCAAACGGTAGACGTCAACGAATTATAATGTTGCTAAATTGAAGAGTACAACTGTGACATAGCATTACAACTGAAGTAAGAGGTATTACGTTTAGTCGGTTACTTGACAGCTGTCTCGTCACTTGGTTTTTTTGTTTACCTTATATTTAAATAAGTACCTAAACCTATGGAGTTCGGTGTGATGAAAGACCGAAAAACTTGGGGCCACACACACTGACTGCAAATTTAAAAGAAAAACTAAGACGACATGAGTCTTTATCTTTACAACACTCGTAGCACATCTAGTCCACCTACATCATGGCGTCCCTAGTCGATACCGAGTTCCTATATAAAATTTCCCTCAGGGTTCTCTTGCTAAAAAAATACGTTTTTTTCTCTTTGCACAAGACTGTTAAACCTTCAAATGGTGGCTAATTTCGAGACGAGATGGCTGATTAATTATTGATAGACGCTTGAGAGATCGCAAGTCGAACTGCTGTTTGTCTTAAATGTTAATTTTTCTCTTTTTTATCCCTCGGCGGCCATGTTTTTTTTATAAGGGATGATATTGTTTTGCGTCGATATTTTAAAAAAGAGAATGTTTTGAATTTTTATGGTATATCTTAGTTTATTAAATTGTTTGACGTTTTTTAATCTGTGCTTTGATAAGATGCTTAGCAATTGGCACCCTATAATCATTGCCATTGGTGTTATAGTATAGTAGCTCTTGAAAACAAGTTCGCTCGTTACAATAAAGTTTTCTTGAACATTGAAGTTGAATGAAAAGATCCTAGGTGTTGTAAAACAAACGATTAGTACTTATCAATGACCAGCTGCTAGCTTTTATTACATTTTGATGTTCGTGAGAGGACAGGAATGGACGGAGCACAGAATCTTACCAAGGCTTAGTAAGTTTAGTGAAAATTTCAAGAAAATAAGCAAATTTTATTATTTGAAGGTTCTAGAAAGCGACACGACTTTATAGAAATCAAAGTTCTTTCACCTTTTTTCTATCCCCGTCTCATTTGGAACTGTCGTAATAGAAATTTTCGTATTTATGCTAATTAAAAAAGTCGAGAGCGGAGTGCTTTCGATACTGGCAATAAAATTATTGTAATTGCTATGTTCAATTTTGGACATTACCCTTTTTCTATCAGAACTTCCTTGTTTAAAAAGGTATGTGAAATGACTCGTGGTGGCGAAAATAAGGTTAATGAACGAAGGGTTCCGTATCGTATTAAGATGAAACAAAAAAACCCCCTTATATTTTAGGAAACTTTTTTTATTTGTTGTTATAGCGGCAATAGAAATACAAAATCTGTGAAAATTTCAACTGTCTACTTATTACGGTTTATGAGATACAACCCGGTGACAGACATACGGACGGACGGACAGCAGATGTTTAGTAATAGGGTTCTGTTTGGCACCCTTCGGGTACGGAGCCCTAAAAAGAGCTATGCTCGATTCTGCTTAAAAACCTTATTAGAATTAAGAAATCACCGGTTTTCGATTATTTGTGGTCAGGATGTCAGATGGCCTTCCAATACACTCCTGTTGAGCTGAAATTCAGCTTTTTAGTTTCCGTTTTATTGAAGGACATATTAGAGCGGAGAAAAAAGAAATTTTGCGATAAAAAATGCCCCTAGGACCATCTATTTGGTATGGTAGACAGCTATCTTGCAACTACTTTTAAACAGTGTTGTGAATAAACTGAGCAATTCTTTTACATTACTCTCCATTAAGTATACCAAGCGTCAAAACTTATTTTTATTGAATTTTGCTCGATTTGGCAGAGGCACCACTGTGCCCCCAGATATTTTTACCTGTATTCCAATATTCTATATACTGGACATACGCGTGCCAACAACGAATAAATAAAAAACCTCACCACAATCGAACTCAATACCTAACCACATAAGACGGAAGCCTACCATCCTACCGTCCTACCAACTCCGATGCGGCCGAGCGCGGCCGTCACAATGACAGGCCGTCAACAGGCCGTCACGATGGCGGCCGCGCACAATGCTCGCGTGTCGCGTGACACATACACAATCGGAGACGTGACCCGTTTATGTACAGCGGGTTGCTTAGTTGTAGTGCAATTTAGTTGGTTTTTACACGACTGGCCAAAATTGAGTGTTATGTTTTCTGGGTTCATGTATGTATGTATGTGTGTGAGTTTGTCTATTCCGCCATAACTTCTAAAAGCCTGGACCGATTTCGATGTATGTGGTATAATTTGAATTCTTGCATTACCCCGGGTAAACATGGGATATGACAATTTAAAATAATGTAATATAGTCCTAAAACCTAGCTAAAAATGATTTTTTGTTCATCACCATTTATAAAAAAAACAGAACCTTGAAAAAGCGAGGCGTTGCTGAGTTAAAACAATAATTAACTTGAAACAATCATAAGAATAACGCAGACGTGGACAATAAGAAGCCAACTTAATGTTTCCGAGGCGTTCACAATAGACTTGCGTAGGAGAACAAATCTACCCCTTTCCTTTAGAAAAATGTTTTTATTTTGTTTTTGAAGTGACGCCCCTTGTGGCAAGTGTAACTCCCACAGCTGATAATATTTGGTTTTGGACGTAATGGAAAGTTTATTCGTCTTCTAAGTTTCTTTTCCATAAATACTTTTGTGTAGTAAGGTTGCGAGCACGTAACCAGCGGCGAGGAGCGATGGCCGAGCGGGGCGGTGGCGACGGCGACGGTACAAAATTGTTCCATCGCCACTGCCCTGCTCGGCCATCGCTCCTCGACTCTGGTTTTAACCAGCAGCCTTAGAGTTGGACGTAAAAATAACGTTTTTACCCTTTTTATTTAAATGCTATTGTGTTTCTGTTTCAAACTTAGTCAACAAAACATCAAGCTTGTATTCCCCGAAGGTACGCAGAGGTGTACTTATAGTACGCCCAAATTTATCCACTTGTGTTAAGTCCCATGTAATAGGGGATGAACCTATTGCCATCAACCGCGCACGAATCCAGACTCCGGGCTGCTGCTGAGAAATTCCAAATGAAAAACTCAATAAGACTTTACCCGACCCGGGAATTGAACCTAGGACCTCATGCTCAGCAGTAGCGCTTGCGACCACTAGACCAACGAGACAATCCTAGATAAAAATGGCCAATATGTTTTAATTTAGAAGCATGTGTATTCACATTTCAAAGTGGAGTTGTTTCATTAATTTTCCCTTAGAAAAAAAGTATTCTTCAGTTTTCTTTTGGTGGATATGATAAAATAATACAATATTATACCAAAACTTTATCTAGTTTTACCGAAACAAATAAAAGGAAAAACCCTTGATAATAATTATTATTACCTATGTTAATTATTTGACATGCCTAAATTGGTTGAACATATCTCGTTGGTAATACTAAAATAAATAAATAAACATATTAAACTACGCATTCACTCAACATCTTGCAATGTATTTATACATGTGGACTGTGTTCAGCAAGAAAGAATTGATTAGTTTTTTTTTTCTCAAAAAACATCATCCTATAATTGAAACAGGTAGGTACAGCAATCTAAGCGCCCATTCAATAAAACAAGAACAAGTCAGACTCCGCATCGGTCATACATCGCTACCCGTATTCAAGTTATTTGAATAGTTAAATAGTGGACAAAAGATCTAGACGCTATTGGGTTACCCAACTATTATCTGGGTCAGTAACCAGGAAATGGAATAATGGGTGACGAGACAAAAGTAACGTTATCGGGTGTTTTTGAAAGGAATTGTATAAATGACTTTGAATATTGAGAGGCTGTTTTTCAGACGTATCTATGTACATATATCTATACATTATTATAAAACAAAGTCGCTTCTCGCGTATGTCTGTATGTCCGCGTTGTTCTTCTAAAATACGCAACGGATTTTGATGAGGTTTTCAACACAATTTAGAGAATATATACCGGAAGGTTTATGTGTATAATACATTAATATTAAACTTATAGATAATTAAGAAATCTCAATGTTTTGTGAAGTCGTAAAAACCTTGCGAAGAAGGGGCGGGTCGCTAATGTGAAATAAATGAAATAAGAAAAATTCACTGTTAAGAAATATTTAACAGCTGCAATATTAACTATGCAATGTATAAGCAGTCGCTCCACGTTAAATACTGGTATTCAGCCGCATCCGGTTAGACTGGAAGCCAACCCCAACATAGTTGGGAAAGTCTAAGCAGATGATGATGTTGCGTCTGCAAAAAATAACCCTTTGGTAATGCCACCAGGTCCAAATGGCATTGTTCTAAACAATTTAATATCAAAAATTCTAATTCACTTTAAAAAATAGTCTACATCGAATAATCTACAGTGTACAGCAAATGGAGAATTAAGCCCAATTTGGGATTCATTATCTATCTGAAAGACATTAGGTTAAGTGCAGATGCAACATCCAAAGAAATAAAAACTGTAGAGCTATTTAAAAATAGAGTGCATACCGCACTAGTACAGGAAACATCATTCTGCGATCCGGTTGTCAAGCCCCCACTGATAACGCTGGCTTCCTTCCTCCATTACCATAGAGCCTAAGGTCACACGTCTGCATGCCATCAGAAATGACATATTTGCTAACTGGGAATATGACATTGTGACCTTTACCGTCAAGTGGATGTAAAAATGTAGATTATGCAAGGCAACAGCTAAGTGAAGGGCCAATTCTCGTATTTTTAAGAACTTTCGCATTAGAATCTTTGTCTTAGTCTGTCAGAAAAATCTCTAATTTATCTACCTTTTTGAAAAAAAATGATACCTATTGATTGTTGCTAGATTAGTGATTGCAACTTGAATTTGAACGTTTTTTATTAAGTATACGAGAATTGGCCTTCTCGTGGTAATTTTATTAAATCATGTACGTAAACCAAGGTTCTTGATATACACTGAAAATATCTAGTATACCACATAGAACTGCTCTACTGGGCATAAGTAGTAAGAGTTTTTGGAATGGTATCTAAAATTTACAATAACCTGTGGACATTTTAAGCACCAAGGAACTCCCACTATTCAAATATAAATTGCGTAATATTTTTATTGGCAAAGCTTACACGATCCACGATTGTCTTAATAATTAGCACGTACGAGTACTACAATCTGTCACCATACACGTAATTGTTATTTTGTAAGAATTGCTTTATAAGGGACCTAAAAATTTAACTTACTGCATGTTGACATCATAATTATTGTCGCCTATTAGGCAGGGCATAACGGAACTGTAATTTACCTAAGATCTGTCTGTATAACCTATGCCCACAATAAAAAGATACCACTGGGCCACCACTGCTCTCAGTCGGGGCCGATACCACTGGGCCACCACTGCTCTCAGTCGGGGCCGATACCACTGGGCCACCACTGCTCTCAGTCGGGGCCGATACCACTGGGCCACCACTGCTCTCAGTCGGGGCTGAGACCACTGGGCCACCACTGCTCTCAGTCGGGGCTGAGACCACTGGGCCACCACTGCTCTCAGTCGGGGCTGAGACCACTGGGCCACCACTGCTCTCAGTCGGGGCTGAGACCACTGGGCCACCACTGCTCTCAGTCGGGGCCGATACCACTGGGCCACCACTGCTCTCAGTCGGGGCCGAGACCACTGGGCCACCACTACTCTCAGTCGGGGCCGAGACCACTGGGCCACCACAGCTCTCAAACAAGTTACGTGCCTGTCCTTAATTCGTGTTGCACTACTAATTCTTCACAAGAGTGCAGATGACATAAAAGGTACATGACATATTTTTATCCTACGTATCCAAAACACCCCTAGGCGTTAAAGACCGCTGCAGACAAAGTTAACCACTTTTCATCATCACAAAAAAAAAAATGCACAAACTCCTACCTATAAAATGCAAATATAAAGAAAACTACAAAAAACCCTAAACAAAATAAACAACACAACATCAAAAAGAATCGATCTCAAGTAATCTCAACCCACTAAATTATGAAGCTACCAACATAAAAAATATCCGCCGAGGCATTGAAAGATTGAAAAGGGGAAATCACTTAACTTAGGCAATTTATAGCTAAATCTTGCCCGTGGGAGAGCCGTGGTCAGACTAACAACATTAGGTGGTGGAAACTTATAAGCCGGTGGAGATGTGCCCGGTTGGGGCAAATTGATGCGGCTCAGTTGGGGCGATTTTTTTCTGAGAAGTGATAGCTCTATTGATTTAAATGGATTTAGGAGTTTGGGCTTTTTTTAAAGGGTTACATAATAATAGACATAGGCTTTTTCAATAATCTATGAATTATATTGAAAGGGTGTCGTCAAAATGTTAGCAAATATATGAATTAAATCAATATAAATGATGTAATTTCTATATTCGTTGGGTTCTTGTATGTGTTACACTATAAAGGTTAGGGCAGATTAAGGTGGGTCACGCTGCAATTCACAAAAGGTCTTCTTCATCAGTTCTGTATATTTTCTATGAACCAACGCACACTACAGGCGGACCGTACCGCACTTGTTTGATGAAAATGTGTTGGGCTGCCCGTTATGGTTGTAATGTGCGCTTGGCATAATAATGTGAGCTTCTTCAAGCAGCTGCTTTTTGAGGCAAGGGCTTTGGAGGAATTAATTCTGCCAAAAATAATACGACTCCACGTCTAGAGTAGTACCAATAATAATTGACTTTACATATGCAAAAAGCATCAACCATCCGAAACAGCATGTGGGAATAAATAAATAAATAAATTGTTTTATTGACATAAACAAAGTTGTTACATTTTTTCATTTTGTTGTTTTTTTTTGTGTTGTTGTTTTTTTTTTTTTTTTTTTTTTTTTTTTTTGAAGCCCTGACTCCTGGTCTTTGTAGCACCTGTGTTACAGAAATGTGTGTATGTGTGTGGAGGAATCAAATCTATACCGTGACACAGCAGTTATTAAGAACCACTGCGACAATAAAATAAAATTGTTTACGACAATTGGAAGGCTAGCTTGTATATAAAATAACATTCCAATGCCAAACATTTTTCTCAGCCGAACCAAATAATTGATTACCCACCATTTTTCCAAAATTACCAGCCGTACTCAGACAAGGTCATCTCAAAAACAATCTCCGACTGATTCGAAGATATTTTTTATCCTCGGACGGGTCCGCGTGCCCGTGCGAGCACGTCTCCCGCCCAATTTGGGGGTAGTGGCAAATCGTTGGCTATTGACGGCCTAAGTGTTATCAACCCCTTCGGGAATGGGGGTGGATTTATTTTTCCGCATTAGTGTCGATGTATTTGTGAGATAAAGTGGTTGTTCGTGCTTGTTTGTTTTGGGTTTTAAATATTTATGTAGGTTTAGTATCGGATGCTCTTCTAATGTTATGCTTCTTTGGAAATGATTTGAGGTGGAATAATGAGTCAATAGAGCATCTGGTTGTACATGACAGACTGTAAATAGGAAATAAGCCACACAGGAGTTCATTGATGAGATGGAGAAATCAATTCACATACTGCAGTAGAAGACCCTACAAATACACACACACCACACACACACCTCCTAGCACATTAGTCGACCGCTTCAAAAATCTAACGTAGCCTTGAAGGTGATTTATGGAGTATTTGTTTCAACTTAGTATCATTAAATATTGCAAACACAATCATAATCGTGTAACTAAGTGCTAACACCATGTATTTTCCGTAAATAATATAGAAATTATTTACCTTAATTATTTTAAGTAGATTATAACTTAATAAATTAACTAACTATGTCACTATTATTAAAACTTATGTTAAATATTGTTTAAGAAATCAGTTGTCCAAATAGTAATTGTAAGAACTCATGCCGCCTGTGATACAGGTTTATCCTAGTACAGGCATCATACTTTGTAATACCTACATTATTTCTAAGATTTAAGCTTCGTGCAGACCAGCGCGACGCGACACAAGCTATTGTTATACCGTCAAGTTTTCTTAGAAATTGTATTGTTCGAGTCGCGGCGCGGCGTAAAGTCGCGCTGGTCTGTACGAGCTTTTATACTGTATTTTACCAATTTTTATTTTTGAATACATATTATATTATATTATTTTTATTTTTTATATTAAATGAGCGCACCTGGTAGATATCTAACAGAGCCAGTTGAAGAGCCATCGTGAGGCGAGCTACGAATACTTACTACACCGATGGGACACAATTCACATTTAATTAACGCAATATTTAGCTATGCTAAGCTGTGTATAGCCTACGTGAGCCTTAAACCAATAGTAGGCGATGAGAAAATAAAAATCCAGCGTCACCATCATTCCCCAAGTATCATCACACAAATCACAAAAAAAAAAAAAATTGAATAGAATGACCTGCCAAAAGTGATGGTGTTGTAGCGTAACAATATGCGTGTATCTATGAACATCACTATCATCAGCCTCAATCATATCAAAAGTCATTTGTTCAAATTAGGGTGAAAACTAGCACTTTTCGAACGTCAGGGTGAGGCACTGACGAATAAACTAAATATACAGATAATTAAAAAAAACTTATTTTTCTTTACAATATTAAAAAGACGATATAATGGGAGACTTACAAACAAAGATAAGTTTTTTATATTTATTGTGAGATTTTTTTTTTACAAAAGTAGTACCACCCAAATACCTCCATATGTTAGCTATGTATAGGTAAGCTAGGTTAGTTAAATCGTTGATAGCAACAAAATACAAATCCAGAGTCACCATTATTCCGCATATATCACCACACAAATCACAAAAAAATACATAAAAACAGAATGACCTGCCAAAAGTGATGGTGTTGTAGCGCAACAATATGTCGTATCTATGAACATCACCTTATCGGCCTGAGGGTGAGGTACTGACGAATAAATATACAGATAAAAATAAACTTATTTTTCCAAACGTCGAATGTAATGGCCGAGTGTCACACCGATGTGTAATGCAAGATTTTCTTACTATTTTTGGGAAAATGTTGTGATCATAATTATCTAGATAGTTAAATCAAAACAAAGAAACACTCTCGCCTTTAAAATTGTTGTTTGCTCCCAAGGTAAACAATCTACTATTCCTAAATATAATTGTTTTGTTTTTGCCTAAGTTGCTTTCTACAGGGTGTTTGGCAGAACGTTGAACATACCGTTAACTTTACAGTTTAAAGTTAAGGAAGTGGTGAAACTAGAAGAAAACAAAATTTTTTTTTTTACATATCTAGGGGGCCAGAGCCAAATAAATTAGGGCTGAGTAAGTAGCAGATGACCCCACCTATCCACCATTTTCGTATGTTCAACGTTCTGCCAAACACCCTGTATATAATTATGTTTTTTGTTTTTTTCCGCAAATAATGCAATTTAACAATCAAAAATGTCAGTTCACAAACATCGCCACTTACAATAAAAAACCAAATCCGCTACTCTACGGTCTGAATGCACTACAAAGTGTGGACGGCCGGGGGCAAGTGGGTTAAAATGGAACACAGCGCAATAAAACACCCCTTCTGTCCATAAATATCCGAGTTCGGAAGTTGCTCTGTTAGCGGTCGGATATTTTTTCTCTCCGTCCACTCTATTTTGCGGATACTCAATGGGGTGTCCTTATTTATTTGTTTCGAAAGTATCGGGAATTCGAGGAGAAATACGGGATATGTTTATGAGTGGGCACTTGGGTATTTTCTATTGGAGATAACAGACAAGATTTTGGATTAAAGACGTACTATTTCATCGTAATGAATTATGACATAAAAATGAAAGATTTATTTACTTATTTAATACTTTTAAGCATACAAATGTACAGAGGCGGTCCTACCAGTCAACTTTTGGGTGATGCAGAGACGAACAATAAAAAGCATCAATGAAATGTTAGAAACTAAAATGCTATGTTAGAATATAAAGATTTCATCAACGCTGGATAGCCGGCAAACATTTTTACCCTGTATTGAAACGACTTAATCAAAATGCATACCTTTTTATTATTCTGCAGAAACTAATACATTTTGTTTCATGATAAAAAAGGAATATTCAAATATAAAGTAGATAAATAATAAAAAAGCTTATACTTCAAAAGACATTCCTATCTTATCCCATCATATTTCGTGGTCATTACTTCCTTTTCCGCCGACCCTTCGAGTTGACATTCAAATTGCCACTATTTTTCACAGACATATTTTATTATATTGCAAGATCCCAATAAAGATATAAAAATATCGTCTTGGAAAGCCCATTGGCCCTGGGCATTGTGTAAATCTGTCTCAATAGAAAGAAGGGAAATAGCCATTTAACCCTCTCCTACCCTCACGAACAAATGTATCTTTTTATCCCCCCGATATTCGGGAAAAAAGAACAGTGGCTTTAAATTAGAAACTTTGTTAAAAGTTTTCCCCTGATTTGTGAATGTGGTTAATTTATAGTATTGAGCCAATTTAAATATTCTTTAGGTTGGACTGGTAAGGTGTATTTTTGTAAGGTTTTAATTGTGATTGCATTTTGTTCGGGTTTTCCAATAAACTCGTTTAGTTATTTCGCTAACTTATTTCTTCTAATTTTGATTTCATTGATTTTATTTTTGTTAATTTATGATTGGTAATGGGTATATCTGAAATAAATAAATTTATTATTACTATTAACTTGGATACCTTTGGGTAGTTTCGTTACGTAATTGGTTCATGCAGTATGCTTCCAGTTACTAAAAGTGACGGGATATACTACAGTGACGTTGATACAAAGAATTTCAAACGTATTTGTATATTTCAAACCATGTTTCATTTAAGTCTAAAACTCCCGTCTTCAAACAAGAAGATTTTAATCAGTCTAAGAACAGTCACGTATAAAATTAAGAACCGCAGTTCCAATGAGCGCATCGGAACACCAATAAAGACAGAACGAGTGAAGAATGTTCGCAATTTAAATTTTTGATTCCAACTCCAATGGAATGCTCGTGACTTTCAAGCGCTGCAATATCTGAGCCCTTTTTAATAAAGTTAGACGTTATATAAGAATAAATTCGCTGAAAGCGCTGCTGGTGACAGGGGCACGGAAGTCATAAACCACCGAAGATGTTGATTGAGTGAGAAACGGTCGAGCAATTACAGGGTTATTGGGAAAAATTGCTAATGTCACCGATAGGAGGAAGTAAGCGTTTCTGTCACTTTTCAAAGAGTTAATTAGTCATTGGGGGCTGGGAAATTAAGAAAGTGATCGAAAGGGGGGCGGGTGGCTTTAGAATTTGATAGGAGGAATGTATAATTTTGTTGAGCAATAATACGACTTTTTATTCTTGCAATTGACGCGAATCTTATTTCGATACTAAATATAAGTTCGTTAATATGTGTAAAGATATCAATTCTGAATACCTAGTGAATGTAGCAATATATGTTGAGTTGTAACAAACAAATAGTCAGTTTGTTTGTTTGCAAAAGAAAGCATCTGTTAGTACTTGCTACCGAAAATTTTAATATTTTTCCCTCGTGTGGTATTATAACGATGAATTGACCATTTCGAAAAAAAGTTTTTTTTTGCAAAAAATAAATTGACTCTCTATTTAGAATAATTTTAATGATTTTTTTGGATACTTTAGTGACAGTAAAACAATGACATTAATCAATTTTTCAAAAAAAAAATCCAATAAATTCATAAATTCTAATAATATTGAACCGGCATTGAACATAAAGTAACACAGGCAACGTAAACAGGTGGGCACCAACACAAACACAAGTAACTCTAACAAAAGAAAAGCCCGGCTTTTATAAAATTAAAAACGCAGCACAAGTAATGATATTAAAATTCAACGCTTGCGTTGTGGCCGTAACGTTAGCGAGAGAGAAAGGAGCGATAATCACACATTATTAGAAATACTTTAAGGATAGGTTATAGAGCTGCTCTTTGTGAAGCAGTTCATTCTGAAATGATACTATTTATTTCTATAATTATATCTATCTATTTAACCAGTAATATCCCACTGGCTGGGTAAAACTCCCCTCAAAGAGAGGCCTGTGTCCCAGCAGTGGGAACATTATAGACTGATTATGTGTTATGTGGGCAAAGCCCTCCCTTGGCCCTTTTTACACACCTCGGTACACTTCCATTGCGGGCCAGTCCTTTCGGTAGGAGTCAAGTTCATCCTTCGAGCTTCGTCTATGAAAATATAGTATGGGTTAATTACAGGGATGAATCCGGTATTAGAGACTGCATATGTCCATAAAATAATAATAATAATTCCATTTGTTTTAGGCGATACAGGTCCATAGAAAAATACCTTAACCTAAACATACATATTTTAATATAAACAAAACTTGAAAAACTTGTGTTAATAAATAGCTTAAAACTATAGGTTGGTGGTTAGGCTATGTGAATATATAGGTGGCGGTGACCATCTTATCATCAAGTGGGCTGTCGGCTTGTCTATCCACAACGCACATTAAAAAGCTATTAGAAAATAAGAGATTGAACACTTTATTTTCAAATCATAATCTGCACATTATGATTAATTCCGTTGTTTAAAAAAAAATAGTAGGTAATAACAAGTTTCCTGTAACACTCCTACAATAGTTCGTATTTGTTTAAAAATGTACAAAAACCACTTCTAACATTTAATGATAATTTATGACTCTTCTCCCTTGATTTCAAATCGCTGCCTTCACAGCCACACCTAACGTACAGTGCAAACGGACATAATATTTGTTTTAAACAGAGCCGGCGTGCCCACGTAAACTTATTAAAATATTTCCAGTTATATTTAATTAGTGTTTCTGTGCCATTCGTCCCCTTTCTCCTCTTGCTCAGGTGTATCGCAGGTTCGGCTTTGGCTGTTCATTTTTTTATTAGAATTAATTAATTTCTGTAATTAGGTATGTTTTCTTTTAACGTTACTAGGAAAGGTAATAAACTCTCATAATGGGTTCTTTTGGAATTTTGTTTATATTTTAGATGCTTTTTGACGATAAACTCCTGTTTGTAATTGTTCTGAAGAAACTGAACGTATGTATAAACTGAAGGGCCACGACAAAAAAAGGCCTTGAATAAAAATAATAATTATCGATCATTTCAATATGACTGACTACCAAACATTAGACCGACAAGATACCTTTTTATTATATGCTTCTACAAGATTTATTTTATTATTTAAATACTAACAACCGACCTACTTTCAAGATGATACCAGCGGGTAATTGAGTAACACACATAAAATGACGATCAATCACAATGTCTTTCATTTTGATATCCATTGCTTTATAGGTTCGAAAAATTCGTCTGCTCAACAACGTTAATAACGCAATTAACGTGGGTGGGTGAACTGTCAAAATGAAAAGCATTGCGATCGATTACCATTTAATGTGTGTTGCGCAATTTTAAAAAAGGGGTTAAAAAAATAAATGTAAATCATATCCCTCTTCTTTCCCAGATATAAATTAAACATTACTAAATGAAGATATGCAAGCAACGAGTCACCAGTTATTATTTGTGAAGCAACAAAAATTCCCGACGGAACAACGGAATCGTACGTGTAACTTTAGAAAAATGTAAAATAATGTGGAAATTTACAAATAAACAGTGCACTGTGGACATGTATATGCATTTAAGTAAGAACACAACTGGTTCCGTATATTGTTTTTTAGTAAGCTACATATTTAACTGTACACATATTTTCAGCTAAGGAAATTGTGTGCCATATTTTGCATGTAAGTAGAACACCACAAGGCATCTTCTGGGTCTCCATCGTAGATCTCATCCGTCGCTTTCCATCACGTGACATCGAGTTAGTAAAAAAATAAAGAAAATAAACTATATCATTCGTTGAAAGTGACAATTTTTATTCTTATTTTAAAAAAACTAAAAAATTTAAAGACCTTGGTTGGTTTCTTTAAAAAATTCAGAACTTTTAAAGAAACTCAGTTATCTAAAGAAATTGAACACCTATAAGAAAAAATGATACCATATTTAGTTTCCTATTTAAGAGAGACACAAGCATAATATATTGACATACTGTTTGCTTGTTTTTATTGCATGATGTGGTCTCCTATAATTGAGGGAGCACATATATTGTTGTTCTTATCTTTATATTATAGCATGTAAGGTGTATTCTTTGTTGGAGATCCTAATAAAATAAAAATAAAAAATATTGTATTTAGTACAAGGCGTATGCCTGATGCATTCCCTTTGGCAAAAATTACGAACTTCCATATAAATTTTCATCCTCTATTTAACCCTTTCAGAGGATGTATTTTCAAATATCCTTCCTTACTGCCCACCTTTTGGTTATAAAAAGAAAAATTGTACAAAATTTCAAGCTTCCAAACGTAGCGGTTGAGGCTGTGCGTGAATTTAAGATTTTTATTAAATAGACCTCTTTCAAATACAACACTTTGTCCCACGGAACCCCAAAAATACGAGAAAAAAGCAAAAGTACAATAGTAGCGCAGGTCACACCTGCGCGCGTATTATTTCATAATTTAGAGAGCGGACCGCGAAGCTAATGATGTTTTTATTTTATGTTACATTACGGTGTGATTGAGGACCTGCATAGGTCGCCTCGCTTCCGCATAAAGGTGTAAAAATTTGTAATTAAATTAATGTTATTCGCATGTGTACGTGGTTTGTTATGCACGTTTATTATTCTATGGGTTTATCCTACTTTTCTAAAGACCTATGACCCTGGCTGAAACTTTGTGTATATGGCGAGCGATCATGGTCGCTGACAAGAAATCGGTATTGATACTGGTCGTAGCGACCATGGTCGCGGAAATACCATCATCATCTGTCTTTTCCCAACCATATAATCATGTATGTAATGGTCGGCTCCCAGTCTAACCAGATGCAGCTGAATACCAGTATTTTACATGGAGCGACTGCCTATCTGACCTCCACAACCCAGTTACTGGGTCATACGATACCCCTTGGTGAGACTGGTTGTCAGACTTTCGGGCTTCTGACTGCCCGTAATGACTGTCAAAGATCTACGGTCGCGGAAATACCAGAATGATATATCCGAGTTATCAAAGATTAAGCGTTTAACATCCAGAAATTGTTATACAGTGTACAATAAAAAGTATCTATCTATCCACATATATCCATATAAAGGTGTAACTAGATTGCGTTTGATTGAAGTTGAATAATCGTGCATGGTGTGGGCAACGAGAGGCATATTATTTGCTGGTAAACACAAGGATAGTACCGCTAACTTATCTAAGGCGAAAGCGGCAGTGTATCTCACGAAATTCAAATTTTCTTACGTTTTTGCAATTTTCAGGTCAGTATCTCAGTTAGAATTTATTGACCTCAAATGCTCATGATATAGATAGATAGATAAATCGTTTATTTGGTGCACACAAAAGACAGCATAAAATACAAAAACACGATTAAATAATAACTAAATACATGAAAATAGCTATAAGGTGCCAATATACAAAAAAATAAAATAACGAAAAAATAAAGACATTGTGATGACTTGGCTAACACACTTTAAAATAGTGAAATATACAAAGTGCGGTGTGCGTCTCAAGGTTGCACCAAATGGGAGTCCAACTCAGCACGTGTCAGGCAAATATACCTGACGCTGATATTCTGTTGGATCCCTGCAGTGACATACGGACGTCGAGCAGATGCGATAATAAATAGGTAAGCGAATTATTGGTGTTGTGAAAAGTGAAATGTGTAGAATGAAATTACGTAAGTATACCCGCAATTTAAATAATGATAGAATCTTTTAATGATAACAGTAAAGTTCAGCATTTGAAAACGTTCTTGTTCGATAGTGATGGTGTATTTGATTGGTACTTGATTATTTAAATTAGATAAATGTATAATGTATAAATGAGATGATGATGATATCGTGAAATAGTTATTCAATCAATTTGAACTTAGAGATATGTATTGATTTTAATTTTAGTATAATTCTGAAAATACATGTTTGTTGTTGTCGCGAATCATATTTAGATCAACCTCCAACTTGACTACTACTTACAAATTTGAATTTCAAGGGCTACTTGAGCGCTTCCCTCTTAATTTTAACTGTTACATAAACAAAACCGTACACAACACAACTTAGAACATCCTCAACGACTCTTTCAAAATAACTTACTTAAAAGAAGAACACTTTAAAAAGCGGTGGAGTATCAAAAACGCATCAAAGATTGCGCGAGTACCATCGGGCGCAAACGCAAATAAATGAGCTTAAAATTTAAAATTATAATGGGATTGTGTATCCGGTGACACAAATGTGTGGAGTTTGTTACTAACGACTTGGGCTGAGACGACGAGCTGACGGACAGAGGAGTGGAGTCGAAATGGTTCTAGTTTTTTGGAAAATGTAATAGTCTTCTTCTTAGGGTTTCGATGGCAATTTAAATCGAGTCAGCTCAGAACTTTGCTAGGACTTTGTTGTTATCTTTAACGTTTATTAGTTCCTGTAACGGGCAGGGGTTAGGACATGCAAGACATTATGTTAAATGAACATGATGATAGCTGAAATTATCTGGTCATTTTCACGTGTGCAGGTTTTCCTTCTAGGTTATTCAGTTTATTTTTCCCCACATGCCGAAACAAACTCAAACTCAAAGCATTTGTTTCAAATGAACCAATTACAGGCACTTTTGAATTTTCCAGAGGTTGGTCAGTCAGAAAAATGAAGCTAGTAGCCCATTCCAAAGCGTAGTCGGTTTCTATGGAAAAGAACGGGAAAAAGACTCTACGGAAACTCTTTTAAATCAAAATATTGTTACAAAATATTGGTTACATCTGAGAACAATGTAGAAAGACGTGCAAGTTAAAAGCGTCCGTAATAAAAAGATAAATACAATTCAATAATTAAAATAAGCCATGGCAGCTAAGCGATGACCAGTTATCAGAGTAGCTATCTCTCTTAAAAAATAATTTATATTGTTAAAATAACGGGGATGGGATAAAAATAGCTATTAATTAAGGGGACTACAGGACCTAAACGTGCCTAAACGCAAGTTTTATAATGCGTAAAAGTATAATTGAATACGATAGACAAAAATCATGAAGATACCTCTAAAAATTTATTTTAACGATTACAAATTATATTAATTTACATGCAATCATTCTGATTTTTTGTCAGATTATTCTACAAGCTACATATTAGCATAATAGTGTTTTAATTTTCCAGTCCAATCAATAGATTTTTTGTAAATTGCTAACTGCTTCATAATTTGCAATAAATTACCTGCGTCGTGTCATCGCGCTTCTCTTTCATTTCTATGCAGTCCGACAGTGACCGCGCTTTAGCTGTTGTAAGCCTCTTAAGTACACCATACAAAATATCACCAGAGACCAGGAGTCTATTGAACAAAAATATTTCTACATTATGCGACTCCACGCCATCCCTTGTCGTATAGTTTTACCTGCCATCTCGTGGCAACTAATTGTGAGTGCGGATAAAGTATGGTGTGTAAGATGGCCTTAGTGGGGCGATTGCATCACCGCAGTGTGTAACTACCCTATGCGTCTGCTGCTCGTATTACGGCACTAGTTTGAAAATAAACTCATTTTACATGTAATTTTCAGCAGGGGACAGATTTGCAGTAGATAAAAGAGGGTTGCTGAGCTGTGCTGTCTCTGGACACTGCTTGTTCTATTGACCGTGCTTTGAGCATCTGATACCTCGAAACTCAAAGCATTATAATGTTGTATGAGAAAGATCTTGAATTATTTAAGTTAATTGATTTCTTATCAGGAATCCGCTGGATGCGAAAAACACAGAACTGGTCGAAGTGGCGGTGCTTAGGGGAGGCCTATGTCCAGCAGTGGACGACTTCCAATGATGATGATGATGATGAGAAAGATGATCAAGATAGGTCGTGGAGTTGACTGGTCAGGTTGCTGGTCGTGAATGTTTATCACCAGGCTATCCCGACTACACCTATTAAATCATCTCAAAAACGATGGAACATAAGTAATCTTTTCTCAGTGTATAATATTATGTAGGTATTACTAGCTGCGGCCCGCGGTTTCACCCGCATACGACACGATCCCGTGGGAATATCGGTTTCCGAAAAAAAGTAAAAAGTATTCTTTGTTCTAACCTAGGTCATGGTCTATCTATTTGCCAAATTTCATCAAAATTATTAATAATATTAGTTTAGATAATATTAGAGAGATGGTAACAAATCTTAGCTTATTTTTTTTAATGCTTCGGTTACTTGTGATGTTATGCATGTACTTTGAAACAAGTATAAAGCATAATCAGCCTATAATGTTCCCACTGCTGGGTCACAGGCCTCCTCTCAGTGAGAGGAAGTGGGCGGTAATGCACCGCGCGGGCCCAGTGCGAGTTGGTAGATGTCACAAGTCTTCGAATGTTTGGTTCTAGGACATGCCGGTTTCCTCAAGATGACTTTCCTACACAAGTAAAGTCTGGATACGAACCTACAACTCGTAAGTCGCCGCACTGCTGCTTTCTTAAACTATATGCAAATAAATATTTTAATGAGATAGTCGCTCTCTCTGAACACGGCAGCATCAATGGCTTGTATGAACACATTACAGCGCCGTGACTTAAAAACATGCGGCTAAGGAAGACGTATGTAAGTGCAGTTACAGCTACTGCAGTCTTAGGCGGGTAAGATGGCGCAGTGGGGAGTTTTGTTAGGCGCAGGGAGGCTTAGGCAATGATTCAGAAGGCAGGTTAAATATTTAGGACCTTTAGAGGTATGAGGAAAGGGTGTAAAGTTCCTAAATGCATGCGAAATGGTACCTTAAATGCAGCTACTCCATCACAGGCAGAACTGACATCTCCCCTTACAAAAAATATCGCCAAATCAGTCGACAAATAAAGTCATTACAAGAACAGTTATTAAACATATATTATCGACAAATGCACGGGGTTCGTTCCCGGTTGAGGCAATAAATGTGGAAGTGGACGCGGCGCGTGAGTTGTGACCACTGCATCGCTCCATTAGTGATTATTGTACAAGTTTTCAGCTAACAAACTGGACGATCGTAGATGTAGAGTTGATAGAAGTGACATCATACTTTATTTCAATCAATCTGCCTAGCTTTTCCCCAACTATATTGGGGTCGGTTTCTAGTCTAACCGGATGCAGCTGAATACCAGTATTTTACATGGAGCGACTGCCTATCTGACTTCCAAAATCCAGTAACTGGGTAATACGATAACCCTTGGTAAGACTTTCGGGCTTCTGACGACCCGTAACAACTGTCAAAGACCCACGAATGACAGCCGGGACCAACGGCTTAACGTGCTTTCCGAGGCACGGAGGAGTCTCGGTATGTAAAAATGGTCACCCATACACAGACCAACCCCGGCAAGCATAGCTTAACCTGATCGATCGACCCGTGCGGCACTTATTCCTTGTCCACGAGCTCCTCAGCATGCTTTATTTGTGGAATGCAAATAAAGTATTGAGTATTGAGCATGCTGTCGTTGATATTTTCTGTAAAAAAAGAGAGCAACGTAAAACCATAACAGACTGTATACTCCAAAGGTTGGTAGAGGTGTATATGTAAATTACACGCACATCGTGCCGTAATAATTAAGTAACATGTGTCAGGGAGCGAGTCTATTGCCATTAACAAAGCATATACCCAAACTTCTGGCAGCTACTGCAAAAAACTTGATGGAAAATCGAATAACATGTTGGGATAGAAACCATCTTTGTTACATTTATAGTTACTGATAAAATATAAAAAAAATATTGAAGTATGTTTGCAATACAGCAAAAATAAACAATATTTCCAGTGCCAACTTAAGGCTTAAACGTAGCTTTGACAGAGTCACATCCAGCTCCACTACATCTCGACCACCGGACACAACTCTGCCAAATTCTTTGTACGTATTTACTTTTATTATTTATTGCTTTCGTATCGACTGCGCTTCGAGCGTGCCAAGCGCGCTATTACTTCGCCAGTTAAGCCACTTCCAGCACTCGTGTTTCTTTGTTCTTGTTACAAAATTAACTTTGAGTTTTTGAATTACAGTGCCAATTTTGTTTTCATATTGAAATTTAGTTGTCGTATCCTCTTCTGGATGATGCAGTATTCAGTGGTTCGTAGATAGGAATCTAGTGAATTGAATTAGTATGGGATATCATAACTAAATAGTGTAGAAAAACCGGTCAAGTTCGAGTCGAACTCGCACATGAAGTTCCGTACAATATTTAAAACTTTTTTTACCCAATTTTTCGCCCTATATTTTTAACTTTATTTCATTTTTATTATTTTTTGTTATAGCGGCAATAGAAATACACAATTTGTGGAATATTCAACTGTCCACCTTTTACGGATCATGAGATACAACACGCTGACAGTCAGACGGACGGACTGCCGGATGGACGGACGGACAGTGGAGGCTTAGTAATAGGGTTCCGTATGGCACCCTTCGGGACGGAACCCTAAAAAGCAGAAAAGAAAGAATAGCGAAACAAATTCCGAGTTTGTTACTTCTCACATAGGTTGGATAGTAATAGACCTTATCTAGTTTTAAAATTGTATCCGACGAATAAAATATTTTTTTTAAATCTATTTATAGAAATAAATACCTCGCATGCACCTCTGACTTTTCGGATTCATGTGCGTTTTCTATAATTATCACTTGCTTCAAAAACGGTGGAGGAAAACATCGTGAGGAAACCGCCATGCCTGAGAGATATTTCTTGCCGGCTTGTGAACCCAAGTCAGTGGGACAATAAACTGGTATCATTTTGTATCCAATTACCTTCCTCCAACTATTAATGGCAACCCTTAGTTAGTATATTTACTAAATTCAAGGTAAAATGGCCCCCAATACGCCAAATACCCCTACGTCACTCAATCGTAGTGTAATTCGAACAACATGTGTGACGTCACGGCCCAATACCTCACAATATCAATCCAGTATTTAAAACCAACTCTATATACTATCACTATCATCCTTATATCCAATAGAATAAGGTAGAATTTTAAGTGTTGTGCTGCTAATGTTAGTTGTGAATGAGATGCATTGCTCGTTCATTGGTTTGAATTCGAATTTCGAATAATGTTAAGGATATTGTAGACTTGGGTTTTGATTTCAGATTCTGATGATGCTAGCCCGATGGCACGAAAATGTTTAAATTTCCAAAACCTTTTTTACAATATTTCAGTGATTCTTTTTGTAAACTCAGATGTGCTATGCTTTGTTAGGGGCACAGTATAAATATGGGCAGTACAGAAACTACGTAGTAAACGTTCGACAAACGGCACACTCACACAGACGCGGCCATTGACAAGGCCCAAAGCGATTGTCGCGGTGCTGTCAGTTGCGGGTGCCGTGTCGAGACAAATGGTCGCTGCGATCTTTTTAAAAATGGAGCGTAGGTAATTATTTTAAAAAATAGGCCTAGTTTCCATAATGTCCATATTTATATTGTGGTTAGTCAGCAAGTTAGGTAGAAGAGCTATTTAATCGTCGTTACGTATACAAGGAAAAGGTTTCCCCTAAACGTAAAGCTACTGTTGATAGTCAGATTTACCTTTTCAGATTCTGACTGGCTAACTCCTTGACAGTACAAAAGTGACTGAAAATTGTTGAATTGAAATAAATTATTTAAGTTTTGAATATTCAAAAACCGTACCGTGTGTGGATGTTAGATAGGACCTCAAAATCGATCGCCTAATACGAGCTGAATGATTATTGTTAGAAGAAAATCGATGAAATTTAACCGTCTGCAGGCTTTTCCCGGTTTCTTGTTTTGACTACCTTCACAAAAAATTGTCGCCTGAAAATCAACTAGTACCTAGTGTACAATGCTCTTTATGGGCCATGCAATTGTCCGGTCGACCGGCGGCCGTTCGATGTCCGGCCGGCGGCGATCCGGAATGATCCGGGACACGTGGTGTATTCGCTGTTATTCCGATATCGATACGAATTGAGATGAACTGGTGGTTATGTCAGTAATGATAGTATGAATATAAGTTGGGTTTAATGAGTGATGGCCGGCTATACTAGCCAAAGAACTAATGGCCGATGATGTAAAATGTTCTTGATCGAAAACGTACGGTAAGATTTGTTGGAGGAGATCTTCGCAGGGTGGCTGGTAGCCGATTGTCTCAACGGCATTTGATTTGATAGGCTTTTCCTACAAACCTTGCCTTACTTACTTTCAGTCAAAGTACTCTTTAAATGCAAGATCTAACATAAACAAGGAACACCCATCCAAAACTTGACCTCGACCACATCACCTTTATCCTCTAATCACATAATATATGACCGTAATATACCTACAATAGGGTTGTCCATCACTCAAAACGTACATATACGAGTGAGAACACGACACAGTAATTCCATTCTCCGATATATTTGACGCAAATAAATCATAGTTAGTGTGACAACCCTCGGAGACATGCAAATCGAGGGTGACCCGTCTTTTGAAGCAGGTTATTTATTTATTTCGCGATATTAATGTTACTGCGGAATCATTTTGGTCACTGTTGACTACTGATGAAGCAAATGTAAACTTTTTGAGATATTTTAATATTCAGAAAATAAACAGAGCATCAAAGCAGCAATTAGATCTATGATGATCCTATACTTTTAAATGAGTAATATTTGTAAAAAATAAAAGGGCGCTAACGATTTCGATGAAAGTTGCATTATGGGTTTATGGGGGTGAAAAATCGATCTAGCTAGCAGCTCTCATATCTGGGAAAATTTGTTTTCTCTATTTTCACAACCTCGAGAATCTGATACAATGTCGTTATATCTGGACAATATATGTTTATCTATTTGTACCCGAGGAGAGCTCGATCGACTCAAACAAAATTAAAATCTTAAAGCTATTTATCATTAGTTACTTTTATTTATTATTATTTTGTTACTTTAGAGCAGTGATAGCCTAGTGGTGTGACCGTCGGACTGCCAAGTTATAGGTCTCGAGTTCGAACCCAAGGCCTCTGAACCTCTGACTTTCAGATTCATGTGCGTGAGTTGCTTGCTTCAAAAACGGTGAAGGAAAACATCGTGAGGAAACAGGCATGCCAGAGAGATATTTCTCGACGGCATGTGAAGCCAAGTCAGAGGCCCATGGGTGGCTTTAAAACTCTGACACCTGGTTAGTCACTAACCACACGAAAAAGGAAGATTGTTAAGGTACTTTAAATAAAACGGTTAAAACCTAAATCCAATAACTAAAGACACAGTTTATATGTGAATGCCTAATATAAAAGCGAAAACAGAAAACCGAAAAGTATAATAAGAAGCAGGTTTATCTTATATACTGCAGATTGTGATGAATGAATGATCACCAATCCCTCTTGCATGTTGACTTTGATAATAGCACTATGACCATCGATGGTAGCAGTCGTTTGAAAGACCATGATGGCATTGGGCTTTCACGACCTAAAAAATGCTTTGTTGCATCCCCCTTAGGGTAGCCCGCAAAATTCAAATTTTCTTACGTTTTTTGCAATTTGCAGGTCGCAATCATAACAAATATAGCTTTACAGAATTATAATCATTAGAATTAGCAATACAACTCCTTATGTTAGAATAATCCTAAAATGTTATGATTTCACGAAATTGTCATTCAATAGGATTATATGAACTTACGGAGATGTATTGATGATTTTTATGATTATAATTCTATAAAAAAACATTCGATACGGCCGCGAATCATATTTAGATTAACATACAACCTGACCTGCAAATCGCGAAAAACGTACCTAAGAAAATTTTATTTAGCCGTGCTACCCTGGCGCTTTCCTTGCCTTAAGTAACTTAAGATTGAAAACACCAAATGACTTTTGATTGTTGGTAAAATGCAAGCTAATATAACATCTTCATCATAAAACACTACTGATATTTTGCTATTAAGGATGTGTTTGTGACAACCCTTGGCACCATGCAAATCAGGGGGTGACCCTACGTCGTTCGTAAAAAATATTATTTATGACTCCGCGTGATATTGTCAAATGTTAAGTATTACTGACGACTCTATTGGATGCTCTGACTATTTCTTTTTACCCGACTGCAAAAGGGGAAGACAATGTCATGTCTTCATGAAATAGTCATATTTCCCAGAAAATATAGCTTTGGGAAATAGTTAGGTACAAAAACACACGACATAATACAGGGCAAAAAACTACTACTACAAAAGGTACCATTTGAAAAAAACGTAAGAACATTTGAATTTAAACTTAACTTATGAGCGTGCATTCTGAAAGTGAGCAACGTCACAAATAGATGTCAAATATTTCGCTGTTTTGATTAATTTGGCAATATTACTGTACGGAAATATGAAAAATGGCTAACTAGTGAACTAAAATATTTATTAAGAAATACATGTCGTAACACCGAATATTTGGTTTTATAATTATGTAAAAAAGTTTTAGGAAACTTTCCAAATGCCTTTTTACATTAAAAACGGTTACAACATTAAATTCAGTGTTATAATTGCAATTCATTATTAATATTATATTCTACTAGTTAATAATATTTCATATTTCCATACAGTAATATTGCAAAATTTATCAAAACAGGATAAATATTTGACAGCTATTTGCGAAATGGCCAACTTTTAGAATAAAGCTTCGTGCAGACCAGCGCGACGCGACAACGCGACGCGACACCATTTATTGTTACACCGTCAAGTTTTCTTAGAAATTGTATTGTTCGAGTCGCGTCGCGGCGTCGCATCGCGCTGGTCTGCACGAAGCTTAACAAACGCTCTTAAGTTATCTTGTAGAAGGTATGTTTCCCTTTTAAGGAAAATGTGTTTTGGGGCAACCCTAAGTTTGTAAGAATGTACCTAATTTCAATGTGTAAATAATGTTTCGCTATAAAAAAATAAACTTATCCAAAAAATCACCAACCCACTTTGAGGTAAAACGCAGAATTTTCTTAAAATCCAGTTCTAAAAAACCGGGTCGTGGAACCATCAATTCAGGGCTATCTCTAGCCCCGGTACCGGTACTGACCCGGTTATCCTTAAGTCCACCAGTCGCCTTTCATTTATCACACCCGATTACCAACCCTTGCTACGTCACTGCAGAGGGTTTGGTAAGAAAAATGAATGTCAATTGGTAGGTAAATACGTAGTGGATTGGGTAAATTGGGGTTAGCCTGGGAGGTAGTGGGTAATGTGGATTGGTAGATTGATTGAAGAAGATTTATTGTTTTTAGTATTGAAGAAAGGCAAGAATGCAGCTGCAGTATTTTAAAGACGAGCGTAAGACTCTTTCGCCGCCATACTTTAGTTTGTTAATAGATTTAGTTAGGTTAGGATATTAAACGGGCGGAATTTCTTGCTCGTTCTTCTATATAGGAACCTACTACGCTCTGGAATGGGCAACTAGCTTCATCTTTCTGACTAACCGACCCCTTGACAATTCAAAAGTGCCTGTAATTGGTTTATTTGAAATAAATGCTTTGAGTTTGAGTTTATACTTTTAGTTTTGGAAGAATACTTAGAATACTAAGATATAAATGATTAAACTATTAGTACTTAAAAATCACTGATGATCAAACAGACGTAATTCAAGAGCGTAAGAACACTATGTTTCCACTTCGTCATACTAGTGTATGTATTTAATATTTTATTATAATTATTAATATTTTATTGATATTTATTTTAGAAGCATGTATGAATGTAAGTATATTCTCAAATATGTTATTTACATATGTGAATTATTTTTATTTAAATGTATTTTGTTTTCTCTTCTACTCTTACACACGGTGTCTACATCACTTTTCATCTACTTTCCTATCACTGGTATGTTGGAAGAGATTTCTGTAGAAATAAGCATCACTTTTGTACGTATTTTTCTTACTGTCTCTTTACACCTGTGTACGTAGGTAAATGATTAAATCCTAACTAGGTAATATTAACTGCGAAAGTGACTTTGTTTATAACACTTTCACGCTAAAACAGCTAAACGGATTTGAAATGATGATGAAATTCTTCACAAGGGTAAACCATGACCTGGAGAAGGACATAGGGTAAATATTTTCCGATATTCCCACAGGATCGAGACGTATGCGATTGAAACCGCGTGGCGCAGCTAGTAAAAAAATTAAGGGGAAAAAAATATCATCTCTAGGATGATAGTTTAATTTTCCCTAAAGTGGAGCCTGGTCTGTCTACTATGATAAATTGAGAATAGTACTAAATTAACTATAGCTTTTTTAGAAGTGGTGAAATCAATTTGTTGATTTATAAAGTATACAGCAGTGATAGCTAGACTGTCTCTTAAGATACAGGGTTACCTAGTTTAAGAGGCAGGGTTATAATACTTGAGTTTAGATTTAACATAGAACCAGATTTATACGTACAATGTGTAGTACCTATTTCATAAGGAATCACCTAGGCTCCCATCTGTATTTTTGTTTTTATGGCAAATAATTTTTTTTTATTTTTTTTATTTTTTTTTCGTCTTTGACATTTCTCGGGACCCTGGGGTCCCGGACCTTTGGAAGGCGTACGAGGGGCCGAAGCCAACTCGCAGAGGCCCGTTAGGCGTTTTAATGAAATGAGGCACCAACCGACGATTATCCCTGTGTGCACTATGCAAGAGCACCCAAGGACAACCCCCGGTTGGCGTAGGACTATTGCAGGAAATGGAAACAAAGATATTGGACTATGGGTTTGGGTGGCTAAAGTTGACTGGTGACCTGGAACTATGGAAGGACTATGGCCCCTGCCTGATCAATGTCTTATATGTACACGGATAAAATGGCAGGGGGTGACTTGCACACTCAATAATGAGCCCCCGGAAACTGTCGCTAGCACATAGTGACGTAGCGACAAGGGGGCAACAAGTCCTGAGGTGCTTGAGGAGTGGAGAGGTATTCCACGGCTTTCAGAACAATCCCAGAGCCCGGAAGATGGTCAAGATCCCTACGAGCACTTACTGAAATACTTCCTTCCTCCGAGCACGTTTGCTCTTGCGAATCTCCACTCAAGCCGGCCAATTAAGGCAAGAATGAGGTGGGAGCTCTGTTCCTCGTCAGTGTTCACTCCAGCCGGCCAATAAAGGCAAGCCAGAGATGAGGAACAAGATTTCTCCCGGGAGATAGGGTCCGTGGGGTCGCTACTGCCCAACACCCTATTATTATTATTATTATAGCCTAGTGGTGTGAGCGTCGGACTGCCAAGTCATAGGTCTCGAGTTCGAACTCAAGACACGCACCTCTGACTTTTCGGATTCATGAGCGTATTGTATAATTATAACTTGCTTCAAAAACAGTGAAAGAAAATATCGTGAGGAAACCGCCATGCCTGCTAGATATTTCTCGACGGCATGTGAAACCAAATCAGAGGCATGGGCGGCATGAAAACTGAGACACCAGGGTAGACACTAACCACACAAAAAAAGAAGAAGAAGACTTGCAAAGTAAAACATTTAGTATTCTCCTTGTTTTTTATTTAAAAAAACAAGGAGAATACTAAATGTTTTACTTTGTTTTACTAATATTTATTAAAATATTAGATATTTATAAAGGGATCTGGAAAAATATGGAGACCTTTGCCCAGCAGTGGGATCAATAAGGTTAACAAAAAAAAAAACAGAAAATACCTAGGCTGGTGTACAGTTTCATACTAAGCCTACTTGCAATTTCCATTTTTAGGGTTGCCAAAAACCTTCTTAGATACGATCCAATAAGTAAAGACCTAAGCATGAATCTTAAACCTGCGGGTTACTTTCGTAACACCCTAACAGTAGCGATGGCTGTCATTTTGACAGTACAACAACATTCATTGCGTTATTTAGGTTGTTGAGCAGACAAATTTATCGAACATATGCAGCAATGGATTTGCAATACCTTCAAAATCATGTAGATTGTGATTGAAAGTGTGTTCGCAATTAGGGTGCCATATATTCTGTACAAAATTCAACATTTCGCTGCTCGAATCCGCGCCCCGCAATACCCAAATTGTATTTTATTTATTAATGGAAAGGCATAGCACGTATATATTTAAACTTTTGTATGGTAGCATTATTATCACTTATTATCATTTTGATATTTAGGATCAAAATTATAAGCTTAAATTCAATATTTCGCATATAGCAAAGTAAAAACATAATTACTCGTGCAGCATATTACTTAGTTGTTAAAACTTTTGTTGTAAAGTATAACTAAGCCCTATAAGGATATAGGAAATGATTTCAAAAAATATTTTTTATTTTATTGGAAGAGTTACGGGACATTTTCAGTTTTCCATTGTTCCACAGTACCTATCTTTTAGAATTTTCACTGATAAAAAGCTTAGATAGTACTAATGAAGAAATAAGTAGTAAAGTATTTTAATTTAAATTTTATAGTTTTGTATAATACGAAATATTATGAAATACCTACTTTATAGCTATTGCCTAACTCAAAACTGTTAGCATTTTTGTACATAGCAATGAATTCAGTAGAGCTATCCACTGAGCGATAGTAAAAACCTTTTGAATTATCGAAGGGCATAGTGTTCTGGGTACTGCCGTGCTATTCACGTGCGTGCTGTAAACATCTCACCGTGATAACTTGAGTGAAGTGAGCTTCATGTAAGCTGTCATTGCACCAAAAGCTAGGGATTGACACTATGGATAGCAGCTCACTCCATGCTCACTTCACCTCACTCTTCACGGTGAGATGTTTACAGAATGGATAAGCTGGACTATTATAATTCCTTTTCACTTTTACAAAATCTATTGATTCCCCAAAATCCTTTTCAACCACCCGATACAAAACATCAGAGGCTCACATTAGGAGGCCTCCTAAAGGCTGACATTAGGGACGACCGAAGGGTGTGCATGACCGATGGAGCCAATAAGTCAGCGCGTATTAACACCCCATACTTTAATGGGTCACATATGAATAATGGTCAAAGGAAATTTCGTCTATTAGAGAGGATTTCGTGATTTCGATGACATTTTGAAAATGTAAGGACGTGTCATCAAGGAGTGTTTTCATGTGTTGTGTTTTGAGTCTGTGTAAATATCTGTAATTGGTAACGACGAAAACTGTAACTAAGATAAGTGTAACTAATTTTTTGAGTTAAGTAATAGGTAATCAAATTATATAATTAATCAAATATATTCTAATTTTAAAGATTGTAATAGATTATTGAATGATTAATGTAAGAAATGTTTTAAATTAGTTAAAATACATATTTGCACACCGGTTCGGGTCAGATATGGTTTAAAGAACTTTTGTTATATTATAACCTATATATTATTACCTTTATATTATTACCATTATATTAAAGCAAATAAGTGACTTGAATTTGATACCTACGAAAATTAGAGAGATTAAGTAATTTTATAATCTTTATTAGTATAATAATAGTTATTTATATAATAATAATAAAACTGAAGAGTTTGCCGTTTTGTTTTTTTTTGAAAAATCGGTGGCGATGCGATGCAACGGGGGGAACAAGAAATTTCACGCAGACGAAGTCACAGACAGAAGCTAGTGCAAAAATAAAAGACATAGTCAACAACAATAGTAGAACGCAGACTCTGGGCCGTTACTGAGAAATAAATTAATAAACCTACGAATCGATCCTAGAAACCCACGCTCGCAACAAAATTGTCAAGTCTGTAAGTAAGAATGATCTAATTTGCAACTACAACTCCTGCCACGCAAAACTAAAGACAAACACAACCCTCCGAATGATCAACAACACGAAAAATACAAACAACTATCAATCACTAACCACATACATATACGGCTAACCCTTTACTGCCCATCGCACCGTTCGTCATTTATTACTCGCAAATCCTCCAAGCTCCTTCCTTGATATCTCTTATTTATTGTCAAAATGCCAACTGGGATGAAGCGAGAACTATTTGTCATTGACAAAGCTTTTCGGATATGTGCGACCCTTGGATATTGGGAGTCTTGGGGTTCAGTTGGACGCTGTTACATGATGTTTTGGTATTCGGATATTGTATTTTTTAAGGGTCATTCTGTGGAGTGTTTTGTGTAAGTGATTCGATAGGTGTGTAGCTAGCTCAGATAATTCGACGTACGTTAACGTAAGTGGAAACCTGCAGGTTAATTGTGTAACACACATAAAATGGCAATTGATGGCATTTTCTTTCATGTTGACAGTTGAGCCACGTTCATTGCGTTATTTAAGTTGTTGAGTAGAGGAATTTATTAAGCCTATGCAGCAATGGATTAGAATTATCCTTCAAAACTCTTGGATTGTGATTGAAACTGTATTACGCAGTAAGTCAATCCCACTAGATATCGATATAGCCCAGTAAGTATGTCGTCGAAAACAGATGGCAATCAGTTCATATTAAATACTGAAATTCTATAGCATCAATAGCATAGATGTACTGGAAGTCATCATTCTTTAAAAAGGCTAAGCTGGTGTTACCCTTGCGCAAAGCAACCAATTTCTTCGTCAATTTCGTACATTATTATGACATAAATATTATGAGTAGCCACCTCCATTCTCCAGCAAGGTAGGGGGTTGCCAATGTTCCATTTCTTGATCAGATAAGACGTGTATTTAAGTAATGGTAGCCTGGATATTGAACGTCAGGGCTTGGACGGGAGGAGGCGTCCGGTCTTTGAACGATTGTCATCTGTTGATGACTGGTAGGGTTGGCACGGCTAATGATGGTTGTTGAAGTAATATTTTGTAAACAAATACAATTGATAATTGTTAAATGAAACAAAATAATCACAGTATTCGTTATCTTTAACATAACTGGCGTAATCTGCCTGACCCTTCGGGTATTATAGCGTGATTTTATGTTAAGTTTTCTATATGCTTATTGTGTAACTGAAATCCATAGTTTTTGACTCCTTTAAAAACGTATGTGGTCTTGGAACAAATGGTACAAGGATATTATCTACACTGTAAAAACAGATAAGTCTATACTAATATTATAAAGAAGTATTTGTTTGTTTGTTTGTAAGTTGAAACATTTTTTCAAATGCGGGGAGAGGTTAGTGTACCTATAAAGAAGATAACCATAAAATAGCTTAAGAGCTTGTGGCAAAATTAACGTCAAAACCTCCCAGAAAAATAGGACACTTCCCACATACCAATCCATCCAAAGAATCCATTCACCAATCTATTACTGACCAACCTTCCTAACCAGCTAAACGCCTCTCCATTAAGAAAACCCACACAAACCGATTCCACCCGATTTACTAAACCAAACCCGAACCCTTCCAGTTTAAAAAACAATTTATTTTCCTCGCCAAAAAAAAAGAGCCGAAGAATTTTCGCCGATAAATATTTGTTGTTGGAAACCCTGGAATTGCTGGCATGTCATGTCCGAGCCCTTTTCAAAATGCCTGTCAACTCCGTAGGGCGGCGGTCAGTGTCCCGGATTGTGTCTGTTGGCAGAATTATATTATTTATTGATATGCGTATATGCGTAGATGTGATGTCTTCCTCTGTGTGGTTAAAGTTTTGTTTCGGTAGATATAACATTGTCTGTTTACTTTAGAAGTGATGTCGGAAAACGTGGGGAAATATTCTATTCGTAAGGTTTTTCATATGACTTGACTTTGTTTATGTTTTAAAACTAACAATCACGAGGTCACTTAATCAAAGGTACTTGTTGACAGGCCTACACTGTCCTCCCATACTATTAACTCTGTAATTTGTAGACATTGTAAACTCCAATTATTTTTTTAAAGAGTAGGTAACCGTGGAGTTTCTTGCCGGCTCTTCTCCATAGGAAACGACCAATTGGAACCATGCACCTTGATTCTGACGTTACAAGTGCTCATGTAGGTTTACGTAAAAGAAAATATTTTGATTTTGAAAGATAGGTGAAAGAATAAAATAACTTTAGAAAAAAAAACCGGCCAAGTGCGTGTCGGACTACGCACAATAAAGGGTTCCGTAGTTGAGATGAATTAATCCCCTGAACAAACTTATCATTGTAGTTGAAAAACAATACTCACAATATTGATAGATATACTATGTTATTTTAAGACCATAGACTTCTTATAGGTTTTCCTGTAATCTATGAGTAAAAAACCATTCTCAGTATTTTTTTCAAAATTTTAGACTGAGTAGTTTCGGTGATAAGGGGGGGAAGGGTTAATTTTCATCAATTTTCTTAAATATCTTTAAAAGTTTAGGGGTATGAGGAACAGGGTGTAAAGTTCACTCATCCACCATAGAAAAGGGAGGATCCTCCGACCAGACGGGTGTCATGTCTGGCGGGCAATTGCCCTGAGGTTGAAGTCGTGAGCTTGTATATATGTCCACCGCGCGGTAAACTCTAATTGCGCGATGCAGGATTTGAGTGACGTCAGGATGTTGTGTGACGTCAAGTCTTTGATGCGTAGTTTGCATGTGGCGGTGTAGATGCCGCCACAAAAGAATTTAGTTCAAAATTATTAATAAAAAAAAATTAAGATCCTCGCAACAACCCCCTTTCATTTGATATGTTACACGGTTCAGTATGCAAATCGTTTTATTGTTATTTGCCCCCCAAACTTAACCCCCATATTCAAAATTCATTTATTTACGTTACATGTCCGTGTTGGGGTCACAGAAATACATATGTGTACCAAATTTCCACTTAATTGGTCCATTAGATTCGGAGCAAATTGGCTGTGACAGACGGACAGCCAGACAGACAGACAGACACACGAGTGATCCTATAAGGGTTCCCTTTTTCCTTTTGAGATACGGAACCCTAAAAATACCCATTCGTAGATTAATTTCAATCAATCCACTTAGAGTAAGCTAGATTTAACCCTCTTCCAAGTTAGGCTATATGATACCAAATTCTGCGCCTTTCAAATAATGTCTTTATGATGTAAAACTAAAAAAATAAAATAAATGTTTATTTGCAGTAAAACATGATGAGAAGAAAAATCGCTAACACAAAAAAGACAAGTCGGGGGAAACTGCCAAATAGGTGTACCGATATTATAACTGTGCCCTCCCATCCAATCCAACAACCGACCTTCAATACACACAACATACCCAATATTTATGAATCAACTCATTAACTTTGCATTACCGTTAACACATCACTCAACACTACCAATCAAAGCCGATACACAAATAAATTATGGACATCACTAAACGCTAGTGAGGGGCGTTCGGCATCGATGTCTGCGGTCAGGATCGCGTTAGGTTTACATTATTAATGATTCATTTAGTTCACACTAACCGGGCGGCTCTGCTGATCCCTTTGGGTTTTGAGTAGGGATGGGGTCGTTGTTGTGGTTTGTATCGATAGTTAGTTTGAAATGTTGTTTGTTTGATGAATTTGTGCTTAAGTTAATTTTGGCGAACGTTATTACGTTCTTTTCATTCAAAATGTTTAGTCTAATTATTATGATTATAGATAGAATAATTTTATTTCGCGATTCCTTAGGGTTAGTAACAAATTTAACTTAGACCATGTGTGTGTATGTGTTTCATTTTTATGTTAGACTATGTGTGTTAAATCACATTGATGATAAAATAAACGTGATTAGTAGTTTCAGATAAAAAACATGTTAAAATGAATTCAATTTATCTCATTAAAAAATACTTTCATTTATTTTACAGAAGAATGATTTTGGTACAGGGAGAAAAGAGCCTCTACCTCTACCTCTATCTACACCATAACTTATGAAATGAGTACCCGTGAAAAACCAAACACCACATGTGATAAACTAAACAGTTATTAAATCCGAGATACCTACTACATAAACCACTAGTCGATATCGATAAAACGTTCCACACCCACATCTCCAAACTGATGTTTAGTCAGTGCAATCGGCGATCTGATTAATAGTGCTCCCGCGAAATGTTTAATCTTTCGAAGCTACTCGAGTCGAGACCCTTTGCTCGAAGACGAAGCTACAACACATATATTATGCATTAAAACTATCGATTGTGTCCTTCACGGCACTATAATGTGTGAGCGTTAGAAGATTATTGTTTGTGAATTTTGAAGGTATCTAGATTTTTAGGGTGCTTCTAAATTTTCAATTTTACTTCTTGTATTGTATGTTGTCCTTTTCTTTTTCTACTTCGTGAGGAAACTGTCTTGTCCTGGAACCAGAAATTCAATGACATTCACCCGCATTGAGCCCGCGTGGTGGATTACGGCCCACTCCCTCTCAAAAGAGGAGGACCATATCCTGTCCCAGCAGTAGAAATATTATAGGCTGATTTTGTTACATTATATTCAAAATACAGTCTTCTTCAACATCTTTAAAGATAGACAGTCAATCGTATTACCCAATTTAGTACAAAAAGTCGTGTAGACACGTGTATTAAGTTTCAAATGATTAGACAAACATCTCGGCGTCTTGTTAGCGTCGGGATCAAACGGCGGGGAGCGCCAAACATGGGGTATCTTCGGCTACGGACCCCTCTTGAGGTTGGGGGCGGTAAAATGGCGCTTTAGTAATGATACACTTTTTGAAAATAAATGAAAGAATTACGATAGTGGATTTAAAATAGGTGTGACATAATAAAGAAAATGGAACAGGATAATAAGATAGGAAACACATAGAATGGACGTACGTTTTTTACATGTTTAGAATGAGACAAAGCTAAGTGTCGTAATTTAAACATGTTAAAGTAATATTCCGTTATTTTTATAAATATTATTTAGTGTTGTTTATTAAGTTAAAATATACATAGTTCTCTCTTTCCAATGCTGCGTCGATCGTCAAACTGTTGAATTACAAAAATTATCCCATAGATATCGAAAAAAATAAACTCGCAATTTACATAAATTAGTTACCGATTCACAATTTCCTTTTCCTAAAGCTTTGGTTTCCTCGGATAGCAGTTCCGTCATATAACGGCCGTCATGAAAATCTGTAATTTTCACAATTATTTGATACTAGTTGCGCCCCGCGGTTTCACCCACATAAGTCTCGATACCATAGGAATATCGAGATAAAAATATTCTATGACCTAGTCCAGGTCATAGTCAACCCATGTGCGTTTCATCCAAATCTGTTTAGCCGTTTTAGCGTGAAAGCGTCACAAACAAACAAACTCACTTTTGCATTTATAATATCGTCGACCGTAGGTTCAATTGAGGTAAGGGACAAAATACGATTTTTCAGGAGAGGCCGACAAAGTTTTATTTCGGACTAAACCGCCCACAACTTTTTTTGTTATTAACTTTTTTCGGATCTGATTTCACACATAATCTTGTATTTTAGTGCTCTATCTACCTGTGTTAACATTTATTTAAATAAGTTAGCTATTTAAGAAAATAGACGTCCCTTCCACCAACGTATTTTGTTAGTAATGTCCCTTACTGACAAAGTATCTTGTAGTCCCGTCCCTTACATTAAATTGACCTCTACGTTGGATCCAATCTATTAATGAAAAAATTGTGTAAAGGACTTGTTGAATAAACGTATGAAGAAAAATACAGTGTAAAGAGATTGTTGACAGAAAATGAAGAACACTCTTTTGACGTATTGAGTAATCCGTAATGGTAATTCGTTATTGTAAGTGGATTGGCGGCGGTAGTTACACCATTTCAAGTTGCTATATTGCATAGTTTTTCAGATACATTGTTGTTATGGGGCTGATTCGAAATTTGGATCCAAAAAATCAGTAGGGTAAGGGACATTTTTCTTAAGCTAGATTTTTTTTATATACACCATTCGAAAGAGCGAAAAATTCTGAACAAAACTGCATACCCAACTCATTTTCGGTATTTTGTCCCTTACCTCAATTGAACCTACGGTCGACTATATTAGTTAGAATTAAGGTGTCAAAAAACGGTCTTATTTCAACAGCCGTTATTGTGTGACCATTCACCGCTTTCTTAGAGAACCAAACTTAGAGCGCCATCTTACCGGCCCGATTTGTTCAGACAATCGGGAGTCTTACCAATGTTTTCTTTGTTCGAACCGCGGCAAATATTTGAGCTAATTATACGCTTGATTTAACACTCGCGTTCAATTTACAAGCATTTGTCTTTCCTAACAATGGCTGTTCCGTGTTATGCTGAAGGGAAGTTTTTGAGTTCGGTTTTCATGGAAATTTTGTTGTCTTTTTTAGGAAATGGTGTTATCTCATAAATGACTGCTGCTGGTAAGTTATACGTTTAAAAATGGTCAGGTAGTGGTCAACAATGAAAGCCTATCTTTTATCTAGCTAAAACATTAGAAAGCCGTATTTAAACAGCTCTGTTTTTGATATGCTGTACACACCGAACTATTTGGATGTCTAAGAAGCAATTTGTAATTGCTTTATCTACTTTAAATATTATGGGGATTATGGCTTTTGTGCCAGAGGCGACTAAGGGGTTAGGATTTGACCTATCACAAATCTGATAATATGAAACTTATACTTAGTATCATCGATCACGAAGTAAGTAACAGCGTTTGCTTATGAATGATGAATTTAATAAAAAACTGAATATAAAACAAACTTTGAGTATAGCCCGAAAACTTATTTTAAAATGACGTGCGTTTTATTAGGTAGGTACTGAAATAAATCCAAAAATAATACCAAAATTCAATATACCAAATACTAACCCTAAAACGCCGCATCATTTGTCACAGTAACTTTCAATAAGGGTACAATGTACCAACTTCATATCATACCTCAAAAAATATTCCAATATTATGATTTATGACATAATACCGAATGGCATGTGACTATTTGCGCCAGCCAATATAAAAAGACCCCTACATTTGTGATGGATACCGTAAAATGTGGGTTTTAGTACGTTGGTTTGTATTAAGATAAATATTTTTTCTCCCCTAAGGTATGCAAAAATGTCGCTCAGATATGCCCCGTTCGGGATAATACTAAAATAGCGGGAAGCAGTTTTTGTTCATATAAATCTTCAATAGACTTAATACACTGGAGTGCTATTGGATTTTGGTGAAAAAAGGGTAAAAAGGAAAAGGGAATGAAATGTTTCATATTTTTATTATGAAGCTGTAAATAGGATGGTGTATTTTGGAAGGCTATTTGTATGCATTTCAAAATAAAAACTTAAAAATTTAAATTACGCCGTCACCTATTTTACGACTATTTTAGGCATTCTATTACTTACGATATCGATAACCATTTTTGCTTACTGATAAAATTTCCAACACATAAATACATGCAAATAGCGTTCGTTGGTGTGCTATTTGGCCAGACTTTGGACCATTATTATAATATGACTGTAGTATTTATTAATCTCTAGAAGTCAATAAAACCAAAATTAACACGTTTTTGAGTATTGGTTTGTAAATTTAGCATAAAACGACTTAAGCATTAAGATTTTTTTTTATTTCATTAATATTTTATAAATGGTCGCACTAAATGTCCAGGGTATACCATTTGAAAAATCTTATACTCAGGCTCTGTAGTTGGATTATAATTCAATTCGGTTTAAAAAAAATTAAACACCTTGGCTCATTTTGTAATTTCCGTGTGATCTAATGACACTAATCAAAATAATAACCCAAATCTACTGCCATCATCAAGAATCCTATTCAAAACAAAACACAGCACTCTCGATCACTCTCTAAGCCTCCAGTTAAAATATTACATGTACCATACAAATATAAAGCGAATATGTGCGTTATTTATTAGGTGCGAAATACTTTGATAAATCACCACCTTCTCGAGGGGTACAAATGTACCCCCTTCGCATTGTAAGGGTTAAAATTGCTCTGACTATAGAAATGCGAATGTGTATAAGAAATATATTGTAGTATTAGAGACGAATATGATTGAAGAAAATTGGTGTGTTCCATATTTCTTATCAGTTGATATACAGGCTTTCTTCTTTTGTTTGTGTTTGGGGTACTTCTTGGTGGAGGGGGAGGGGAATTCATGCTGTCCGACCTTCTTGATACTTATCACTACTGCTTCTGGGAAAATCGTAAACTCAATAACATTTCAATCACCGAACTGGGAATCTAACCCACAGGGCTCTTTTTCAGCAGTCGCATTTGAAATCACTAGACAATGAGGCAGCTGAGGTAATGATTGTCATTTTATGTGACACACACACAGCTCAGACCCTGGATTCGTGCCCAGTTGATGGAAATAGGCTCGGCTCTTTTAACACTGTACTTAAACATAACTAGCAAAATTACCAAGCTTCGACCTTCTCCTCTCGCAAAGGAGAGGTCATAATATACTTTTTTCAGTAAAGTCAAGAAATCAATCAACGCAGAACAATGCTAGCATCCCTCTAAAAATGACAAAAATGACGATCAATATTTCCCAATTTTCAGACACACCCTAGACTACTTCCACCCACAATTACAGACGAAAACAGTGCAAATAAAACATCAATACACGATGATAAAGTACACAAAACACAGGGTACCACCCCTCGGGGATGGGGGTGCTCTAAGAATAAATGCCCTACATAAACCGGAGTGCTAGAAAATGTACGTGAGCGTTCTTAGCACACCATATGCGCGGATTTATATTGAGCTGTTAATGCGAACTTTCGGGCTTTTTTTTAAATAAACATAGGTAGATATGAAATTCTTCGATAGTACGTACTATCGAAGAGTTTCATATCTAAGCAGTTTGAAAACAAAATCCCGTGAACGTGATGACTATATCTGTTACCGCCCCAGTTCTATAGCCGCCGAGCGCTGCAAGCAGAAATAGTCCTTACGGTGTATAGATATGAAGTTCTTCGGTGGTACCTACGTTGTATACTGTACACCGGTGAATGAAAAACCTTGTGTGGAAATCGGTTATCATGGTCTGGGCATGTGATACGGAGGAATGAGGAAAATGTCGTGAGGAAAGTTTTGAGTGTGAACGTGGATGGCTATGAGAGAAGGGGAAGACCAAAGAAACGATGGATGAACTGTGTGAATGATGATATTTCTGATCAGATCAGATGACAACTGATAGACGACCAGTATGGATGAACAATACAAGTTGTGCCGACCTCAAATAAAATGAGATAAGGGTAGGAGAATTATGACTGTCTTTGATCAAGGTTATGAGTGAGGATGTTGAACGTGCAGTCCCGAGTTTGTCCTTTAGGACGAAGCAAAAGTGTTATTAGGTTTCTCTTTTACGCAATTAAAAAGGCTGTTCCCTTTTGCCAGGTAAAATGTACTATACAAAAATGCTCTTCTATCATTCTTTTCGGGGAACACAGGTAGTATGATCAGTCTAGTGGCGTTTAACAGGCACAAAATAACCTGCCTGAATCGTTGGTCTAGTGGTCACAAGTGCTACTGCTGAGCATGAGGCTCTGGAGTCGATTCCCATGTCGGGCAAACTGCTAATGGGCTTTTTCCATCAGGAATATCTCAGTAGCATCCCGGAGTTTCAATTTGTGCCCGGATGATGGCAATAGGCTCGCCTCCTTTTACATGTGACTTAAAGATGGCGAATTATGTGTGTACAGGGGATCACCTCTGCTTAACCCTTCGGGGATCACAAACGTGATGATTTGTTGTGTAAAATATTCAAATTTCGATATATTTTCTCCGGAAAATGTATTCATGTGTAACAACAGCTCTATATAAATACCGAATGTCTCGTTACAAGGACGGTTTTCTGTGGCGTAACGCGCGAGTATCGCATTATATCATTTATAAACAAAATGTGTTAAAATAAATCGCTACGTCGCGCCAGGAGCCTCAGATACGCGGTTTTAATGGCCACACACGATGTGTGTATATTTTATGTCGCCGTTTATTTGAGGATCATTTTCGAGATGATTTGAGTACGAAATGAAAACTGTTTCTGTGCTTGTGTTGAGGAGTTTTTGTGTTGGATTTGAATGTATTTTATGACCTACTACAATCAATATTTTAGCTATACCTACACATCATGTAACAACTTAGAAATGAAGGAAGTGTACGTACCTACTTTTTGTGCAATTTCCGATGAATCTCCGACTTCTGCTAGCTCTGTTTCAATTGCGCGTGATGAGGGCTTGAAGGGCAGAATTTATTGATATACTGATTACATTCGATTACATTATGAATCAATCTGCCTAGCCTGTTCCCAACTATGGGAATCGGCTTCAAGTCTAATCTGATATAGCTGAATACTAGTATTTGCATGGAGCGACTGCCTATCTGGCCTCCACAACCTAGTAACTAGGTCATACGATACCCCTTGGTAAGACTGGTTGTCAGACTTTCGGGCTTCTAACGACTGTCAAAGATCCAAGACTGACAGCCGGGACCAACGGTTTTCCAAAGCACAGAGGAGTCTCGACAGTAAAGATGGTCACCCATCCACGGACCAACCCCGGCTAGCATAGCTTAACCTGATGGATCGGCCCGTGCGGCTGTTATTACTTAGCCACGAGATTACATTCGATTATCATTAATAGTTGAAAGACTTACATCGAACTCCAACTATCACACTAGGTTCCTATTAAAGTGAATACGCTCTTAACAAAAGTATATTTCATCAAAGAAATACTGAAACGAATAACCGATAAATAATAACGATCAAGTTGCAGTATTAAAAAAACATGCGGGGCAGTCTTTGGGGACTGCCGATAGAAGTGAAAACTAAGTAACTTGTGAATTGTATATCTATGTACATATATACACAGTATACATATAGCTCATGGAAAGCGTTCGGTGACGATGACGCAAGTTCCATGATTTTTGTTCACCCAAAAAGTGCTCAACGTGCCTAAAGAAGTTTTCACTTCAAAAATGTTTAAATCACTAAAGCTGTATAAAAGATATAACTAAAACCAATTAACAATCAGTGATCCATCAGAACCACGTTCATCCCTCAGGCCGCAACATAATGACACCCGCCCGACACGTTCCCGGTCGAAACAATGGCTGTAGCTACAATTTTCTCCCACATCCTGGCGCGGTAGGTACTACAGTGGTACCTACGTGGTGCCTAGGTGGTAGTAGGTGGTTCGACAGGCCACCCGGAGCTAGAAAGGTGCTCCGCAATGCGATAGGAAATTGTGCGAAAGCTTAGATTCGTAGCCGTGAGCACTGCCCATCTGGGTGCCCGGGACAGAGTAGGGTGGATAGGACGGGTGGTTGCAAATTGTTGCATGGGCGGCTTTAAAACTCTGACACCGGTACCCTAATTACGTAATACACGATCAATCAGAATCTGAATCGTTTTGAAACAGATTGCTAATCCATTGCTTCGAACGTTCGAAAAAAAATCTGCTCAGCAACGTAAATAACACAATGAATGTTGTTGACCTGCCAAATTGAAACAGATAAGTCGGAATTGTCAACGAAAATGTGTTGCGTAATTAGATAGCAGGTTATTTACTAACCACATGAAAAGAAAATGAAAAACATTCGTGTTTTATTGGACAGAAGAAAAAAAATCCTTCTATTAAAGAAGGATTTTTTTCTTCTGCCCAATAAAACACGAATCAAAAAAATCCACAGAAAAGTTGCACAGCAATGATACAGTAACATGTTTTTGATTTTCTGACATCATGTTACATGCCATGGTGACTTTGTTTGCCATGAAGAAGAAGAAAAACATTCGTGTTTTATTGGGAAGAAGAAAAAAATCCTTCTTTAATAGAAGGATGTTTTTCTTCTGCCCAACTAACTTCTGTAACTAACCTGGTGTCAAAGTTTTAAAGCCGCCCATGGGCCTCTGACTTGGCATGTCGGTTCCCTCGCGATGTTTTTAAATAATAATTGTTTTTGTTTTTTTTTTAATTATCACTTGCTTCAAAAACGATGAAAAAGACACAAATGTAGACCTAACATAGCATCACGCCTAAATTCCCTGAAGGGGCAGGCTTGTGTGTATAAAGTACAATTTTCATGTTCCATTAACAGGACAAAATCCAGATTCCGGAAAAAAAATCCACAGAAAAGTTGCACAGCAATGATACAATAACATGTTTTTGATTTTCTGAAATCATGTTACATGCCATGGTGACGTTTGCCATGAATGCGAGGCTTTATGATTGTAAGAAAAAAATAGAAAATAAATTATCCAAGATTTCAGCAGTCAGTGGAAGAAATCTTCCGAGTCCTTTGCTCGCTCATTTTGTTATCCTCCAATATAACTTAACATGACAAGTATACACTTTACGAAAAAATATACCCAACCAGAAGTCTTATCCACATCATTCCACCGCAACATTCAAACCACCAGAGGCGTTATTACAGGTCGGCACTCGGCGCTCACTATTGAATATCGGACAAAGAGCTCTAATTGTTCGTGTGCTGACATTGCTGCAATGCGGCTCTGGACACTCTCTCTAATATCCACGACTGGAAGCTCCATAAATTCTACGTCTCCAGGAATAAGGGGGGTAAATAGTTTTATGGGTCTGGGAATTGGAGGAATGGGATACTGATTTGTTTTGAAAAGGGCGCTGTGTTATTTTACCAATGATATTTAAAAAATATTAATTTGAGTATTGTATAAATTATCACTTGCTTTAAAAAATGGTGAAAGAAAACATTATGAGGATACCGGCTATGCTTGAGAGATATTTCTCGACGGCATGTGAGGCCAAGTCAGAGGACCAAAGGCAGCATAAAAACTGACATCAAGTTAGTCAATAATCACAAAAAAAAAAAAGTTTCTTGTCCGTTCAACTACATAGGAAACTACGGTTTGGAATGGGCAAGCTTCAACTTTTTCAGAAACCGGGTGACTAGTTTAATGGCAAATCAAAAATACCTGTTAATGTTTAAATTTAAATAAATGTAGCTCAAATTGATATTATAAGCCCAGCACTGGTCGACCAAAACCGCGAAGTCGGTCGTTGTCACCAAAGTCGCGGTCTTGCACACCCAGACTTTGGTCACAACGACCAACGTTTTACGTTATATTAGTAAAACTGTGGTCGCTGCGACTATGGTCGCGGTCGTGGTCACCAAGTGTGCGTAAGGGCTACTTAAACTTCACCGAGCGAATTCTTCCACAAAAACTAAATAGGGATTTTGATTTGGAAAAAGTCGAAAATACTATTTAGTCCGTCAGTCAGATAATACAAAAATATTAGACACGTATTTTTTGCTTTATCATATTAATAAAAATGGTTTAAATAAAACGCATTAAAGTTGGGGTGTGGGGGCTCGCTACGGCACATGTATAAAATCTACCGGAGAGTGACGTCATGCCACATTTTAACTCAATGTATTCTCGTAATCTTTTGATTACGTAAAAAAATAAAAAATACATGTCCAATATTTTTTAATAATCTACGTAAAAAAAACTATCTGACGTACCAATTTTTTTTTGTCGATATCCCTATTACTACTGTATTACTTTATTCTAAAAATAGATGTCTTAATCTCCGTCTAGTGAGCGAGATCCCAAACAGTGATTGTCACTGTCAAAAGGCACACGTGTGGGTCACCCCTTTGGCAAAGTCATCCGACCTCCGTACAGGCGTTTAGATCTACATTCTCTGGGCGTCTTTCTAGGTATTCGATTATAGAGGTTAACTTGGGTAATTTTGGTTACGGATTACGTAATGGGTGCTCTATTTTAAATTATATAAGAACGAAAAATAGAGGCTTACATATTTTATGGTTTTTCGTGCCCTAAACTTATAATTTATTTTCTAACTACCCGCGACTTCGTCTGCGATCCAGCATATGGCCTACCCATATGCTGAATTTCATCCAAATCTGTTCAGCCGGTTTAGCATGAACGCGTAACAAACAAACTCATTTTCGCATTTATAATGTTAGTTAGGATTTACTTTAAAAAAAAACAAAAATTCAAATTCAAAAGTCATTTATTCAAACTAGGCTGATAATCAGCACTTTTCGAACGTCAAAATTACATAAGACAGTCCCCCAAAACGCCCACCCTTCACCACTTCCTAGTGCGTTAGCTGGGAAGAAGAAGTGCCGCAACAAACTCCCCAGCAGACAAAAATTAAAGACGCCGTTGTAGACCAGGGTAGAAGCCTTTAAAAATAATAAAAAGTGAAAAAAAATAATAGTAGGATGAAACCCATTAGAAAAGGAGGGGAATATTATAAAAATGAAAGGAAAAATAATTTACGGGCGATCTGAGGTCGGGAAGGGGATGGGGGTGAGTTTTTAAGGGTAAAAAACGGTTTTTCTTGATTTCCGGCAAAACTAAAAGTCCTATCGAAAAAAGTCAAATGGCAAAGTTGTAGGTAATAAAAAGATCAAAAACTTTTGTATTTACACTTTTTTCACATAACCTCAAAAAGTATGTGAAAAATTCAAAAAACCAAGTTTTTGGTTTTTTATTTTTATCTTTTACATTTTTTTTTTTTTTTTAACGAAATTTGGTGAAAACTTACCTTTTTATGTCCCAAATACGCTGTAATTTATTTGATTAAAAATATTTATTTTTTCACCTTATTTTGAATTAATATCGAAAAAACACCCTAATTTTCAATCGAAAATTCACCCGTCAAAATATCAGCTTTTTTCAAAAAGTTGGTATGGTTTCTGTTCGTTGAAATCTCTACTTTCCGATGGTGAAAAAAAAATATATGTTACTACAGTAAATCTTCTCAGAAAATGCAAAAAATAAAAAAAAACTAGAATTCGAAAAATTATTTTTAATTATTATAAATAATTTTGAGCTATTTATTAAAATTTACACTTTAATTACTCGAAAAACGTTAGATTACATGTGACATTGATAACAAAAAAAATTCAAATAAAAATATACTACTATAATTAACAAACAAATAAGTTAATAAAATTAATATTTAATAAGACATCTACAATATTTGGAGAAAGTTGTCGAATCTTCTTTAAATTATATGCGTAGATGCCTATTTATAACTATTTTAAGATAAATTATATATACCTGAGTAGATATACCTGAGTGACCTACGAAAAATTGTTGCCCATCAAAAGGTATTTCGTGGAGAAGTGGGGAAGGGGCTAGGCGGGTCTGGGTCTTACTACATACATACCTACTATTATATACTATACATATATTTCGTAGCAGCTGTTACAACCGTTAGCCTAACCTAATATTGTAATGAATAACGTAATCAGAATCACATTACATTTATATTTATATATAATGAGATTTTCTATGACATAAATGTAATTAGCATTAAATAAATCAACTTTTTAATTGAAACAAATTGCAGCAATCACATTTTTTAGATTAAATTATTTATAATAATTTCGAATTCGAGTTTTTTTTCATTTTTAGCATTTTCTGAGAAGATTTGCTGTAGTAACATATATTTTTTTTTTCACCATAGGTTTCTTCTTCAATATTGGAGCAATTTTCAGAACCATGACAGTTTGAACATAAATTTGTGCATTTTAAACCATGTTTTCGGCAACCACATTTTAAACAGTTATATCCAGTTTCACAGCTGCAGCAAATAGTTTTGAGCAATATTTCCGGAATTAATTCTTTTTGTGTAAATTTGTGTATTTTGAAATATTTTTGAAATATTTTTTTTTTTCATGGGATTAACAAAATTTGTTTGTGCAAAATTAAGGAGATTTTTTTTTTTTTATCTTGTACTAAAATATCATTTAATTTCAATCTTTAGGTTATGTTACGTTAAGCATACTATTTTTTAAAGAAAATATTACGATTTTTATGTTTGAGTTGATTGATACAGATAAAAATAGAGATAGTATTTACCTTCCTATGCAGATTCGAAAAGTTTTTTTATTTTTTTAAGTAAACTTGTCACAATTATCTTCAAGAAACTCAGCGTGCACGTGTATTTTTATAAACGATGTTGTATACTGTACTGTATTTCGAATACTGGTTAGGCTAACGGTTGTAACAGCTGCTACGAAATATATAGTATATAATAGTAGGTATGTATGTAGTAAGACCCAGACCCGCCTAGCCCCTTCCCCACTTCTCCACGAAATACCTTTTGATGGGCTACAATTTTTCGTAGGTCACTCAGGTATATCTACTCAGGTATATATAATTTATCTTAAAATAGTTATAAATAGGCATCTACGCATATAATTTAAAGAAGATTCGACAACTTTCTCCAAATATTGTAGATGTCTTATTAAATATTAATTTTATTAATTTATTTGTTTGTTAATTATAGTAGTATATTTTTATTTGCAATTTTTTTGTTATCAATGTCACATGTAATCTAACGTTTTTCGAGTAATTAAAGTGTAAATTTTAATAAATAGCTCAAAATTATTTATAATAATGAAAAATAATTTTTCGAATTCTAGTTTTTTTTGATTTTTTGCATTTTTTGAGAAGATTTACTGTAGTAACATACATATTTTTTTTCACCATCGGAAAGTAGAGATTTCAACGAACAGAAACCATACCAACTTTTTGAAAAAAACTGATATTTTGACGGGTGAATTTTCGATTGAAAATTAGGGTGTTTTTTCGATATTAATTCAAAATAAGGTGAAAAAATAAATATTTTTAATCAAATAAATTACAGCGTATTTGGGACATAAAAAGGTAAGTTTTCACCAAATTTCGTTCAAAAAAAAAAAAATTTGTAAAAGATAAAAATAAAAAACCAAAAACTTGGTTTTTTGAATTTTTCACATACTTTTTGAGGTTATGTGAAAAAAGTGTAAATACAAAAGTTTTTGATCTTTTTATTACCTACAACTTTGCTATTTGACTTTTTTCGATAGGACTTTTAGTTTTGTCGGAAATCGAGAAACACCGTTTTTTACCCTTAAAAACTCACCCCCATCCCCTTCCCGACGTCAGATCGCCCGTAAATTATTTTTCCTTTCATTTTTATAATATTCCCCTCCTTTTCTAATGGGTTTCATCCTACTATTATTTTTTTTGGTTTTAAAAATTATCGACCCTGGTCTATTGAGAAAAGGTGTCGGTAAACACTGGGATTTAGAATTTTTGTGATCAAAGCTAGTCCTTTCCCTACCTGAGATCTTTCCTTGCAGTGTAGAGAATTACACGCTGATACTATTAATTACCTAACCAACTATATTTCAAGGAGCATCTAATACGCGATGATTAACACAGTTAAGTTAAAGTTATGCGAGCTATCGCCCGATGTCCGCTCACAAAGAACTTAGCCACACATCACTTAGCATAATAGTGAGATCAAACGAGCACAGACCTAACAATGCATAGAATTGTTATAACAACTGAGAAGCAAGTGTGCAGTTTTGATGCACTACTACTTATTGCTCAATAATAAGATCGATGACGCGACTACTCTAGCTCGCTGTTCATTGTTTGCTCCGGACCGGCTGCTGCGGTCGCGCGCCTGTGCCTCGCGGTGCCTGTTCGCGGCTCCGCCTGTGCGTACCCACACTGCTCGATATGCCCCCACAACCCAGGCGATCAATCTGCTGAACGCCCTGATTGCTCAGGAGCCCGATGTTGACATATTTATATAGCTGATTTTAATCTTCTTCGCACAATATATTTTTCTCTAGCCCAGTCAATAATTGGTTACTGTATCACGGTGTGGGGAGGAGCCTGTAAAACAATTATGATCCACCTCGAAAGAGCTCAAAGATCATTGCTCAAAGTCCTGACCTTCAAACCTTATCGGTTCCCGACCATAACTCTGTACCAAAACTGTAAAGTGCTCACAGTGAGACAGCTATACCTTCTCAATATCACATTGAAGCAACACATAATAACACCTATAAACAACAGTTACAAAAGTAAACGCAAAATCACTAATGTCTGTAAATACGTCAAATGTAGGACTGCCTCCGCTAGACGGCAACATCTATTTCTTGCTACGCATATCTATAATAAGATAAACAAGGCCTTATTGATTAACCCCTTCTCTAAAAATCAAATTAAAAAGAAAATAAACACCTGGCTACAAGCATTAGACTACATACAGACTGAAAAATTAATAACATGAACCCTTCAATTGCAGGTCCCATTATAAGCATGCGCGATGAATGTATACAATATATACATTCACACGTACGCTCAGGCATCCACATACACACACACAAAACACACACTCACATACGCTCAGACACACGAACACACACACATACATACACACACATGCATAAACACCCACCCTCACACATATGCCTCAAGCAGGTATTGTATAATTTAAAATTGTTTAAATTTTATTGCATAATATTATCTATGTAAAACTACAGGGAGAAGACACTGACTCCTGTAACACAGGTCATAACCTAGCGCAGGAGTCAGGGTTTCCATATTTAAATGTAACATACTTTTATGTCAATAAAATATTATTATTATATTATTAAATATTATTATTTATGTATAGTGGTAAATTTATGTTAAATGTTTGCATGAAGTTTTTAACCTAAATGTTGTTGTTGGCTTGCTGCGCGCTTTGGTTTTTACTGTAAGTGCAGCAAGCAATTTTTATATAAATAAATAAATAAGTTCATTGGTCATGTCTCGCGTTATATTATTCATGCTGACCTCAGGAGTCAGTCGGAGTGAGCAGTGGTAGCTCAATTGTAGCTGCCCTGAATTTCATCACCACTGCTCTCAAAACAGTGACATATCAAATAAAATTGTTGCGAGGATATCATATCAAATAAAATTGTTGCTTGTTTGTTGTGAGGATCTCAAATATATTTTGTATATGATTTTAAAATAAATACTATTAAAGATATTTAAGAAAATAGATGAAAATGGACCATTGCCCTTATCTCCGAAACTACTGAGCCTAAAATCATGAAAAAAAATACAGAGAATGGTTCTTTACTCATACATTACAGGAAAACCTAAGTCTATTGTCTTAAAATAACATGGTAAATCTCTCAATATTGTGCGTACAAACTTACATTTGCAGTTGGATTGAATCGGAGAACATTTTTTTCAACTACAATGTTAAATTTGTTCTTGGTATATATTCTCCCTTCATTGTGCGTGGTCCGACACGCACTTCGCCGGTTTTTTAAAAAGTATGTTTGTATTATGCATTGTACAAACTGCACAATGATGTCCTACGTATTCCTTACGTCCAAAAATTGGTCCTTGTGTCCTATTAAAGTGAAGTTAAGGTCTAAGTTCAGTCCAGGAATAGTGGTAGTGAATAACACTTAAAAAAATACTGGACAATACAGTAGGTACGCATTTCGAGTGCAATTAAATTAAAAACTCATGCCCAAGGCACGCACCTCTGACTTTTCGGATTCATGTGCCTATTGTATAATTATCACTTGCTTCAAAAACGGTGAAGGAAAACATCGTGAGGAAACCGGCAAGCCTGAGAGAAAACTCTAACACCAGGTTAGTCACTAACTACACGAAATGTAGAAGATGCCACCTCTGTTCCTTTCGCCAGTCTACAATTCCCACCCCGAGGCCATATTTCTCTGCAAAGGTCTGTACAAAGGCGATACGTGGCAGAAGCATCGTAGAAAGTTATCTATCCTATTCGTGGTTAGTTGAACAATAGTCTATTACAACTAATAACATGGAGTTTGGCTAACGTGTGGGATCAAAGCGTATTTTGATTTCTGACTGACGTTCTTTACAGTTGAGTTTTTGGAGGTGGTTGGATTAAAACTATTTTACTGAGTGATTTAAAAGCGTAAAGTTAGCGTCAAAAATAAAGGGATAAACAGGCTGTTGCAAATTGATCAGAAAAACTATTATGTCAAAGACATCAAAACTAACGTCATATTCGTTCTGATAATTAATTTGTAAAAGTATGTTTGGCTCTATATTTTGACGCTGCTGTAGAAATATTTCGTACTTTCTCTTGCCCGTGACTTCGTGAATTATTTTTTAATACTAAGTTCATCCAGGTTGAAAAGTAGCCTATGTTCTTGTCCAGGCCCCAGGCTACCTATCCATCTTTCATAACGATCGCTTCAATAGTTTAGGCGTAAAAAGGTGACAGACACACATAGTTACTTTCGCATGTATAATTATTAGTAGGTATGTATTTAATAGAAAATCTGTGTCCCATCATACCTGATAGGCGATAACCAACCTATTTTGCATCTATTCTCTTTAATTTTTCCACAAGCCCCAGGCCAGAGTTACCTCTATAATAAAATCCATCTTATAGATTTCATAGGGAATCACAGCCAAGTAACAATTTTATCGAAACAACTGTAAAATCGATATGGCATGGCCAATCGATGATGGCGTGTATGGATATAAAGGTATGACGGTAATGATAACATGGGATGATGTTAGTACCATGGGGAATCGCTGGCTTCAGGCGTTTTCTGTACGTGGAACATTGTGCATGTTTTCGATGTGATAAGCTGTATAGATAAGATTTTTATAAGATTTTTGTGAATTCTATTATTTAGATTGTTAAGTTCCTTTTTTATTGAAAACTTTGACCACCCACATTAAAATAGTTTCTACAGGCCTATTTTAATTTAATTTCAGGCCTACACTGTCGTCCCATACCTATTAACACTGTAATTTGAAAACATTGTAAAAGTAAATTATTTTAAAAAGAGTAATCGTGGAGTTTCTTGCCGGCTCTTCTCCATAGGAAACGACCAATTGGAACCGTGCACCTAGCTTCTGACCTTTCATAAGTGCCCTTGTAGGTTTGTGGGAAATAAATGAAATTGAACTGAATGATATCCACTATTTATAATTTGGTATGAAGGAATAGTAAAATAATGAAAACATTCTTCAAAATACAACTTGGTATAGCTTATCTCCTTAAGGATGTTGACAAAAAAAAATGTTTTGTCCGTCAGGTAGATTATTAAAAAATATTGGCCACGTATTTTTTATTTTTTTACGTGATCAAAAGATTACGGCAATACATTGAGTAGGCAATTCGTTAAAATGTGGCATGACGTCACTGGCCGGTAGATTTTATACTGACTTGTGACGTAGCGAGCCCCCACTCCCCAACTTTAATGCGTTTTATCTAAACCATTTTTTAAATATAGATAAAGCAAAAAATACGTGTCTAATATTTTTTTATTATCTGACTGACGGACTAAACAGTTTTTTTTCCCCAGTCAACATTCCTATTTTCTCAATTTACTATTGAACCACTACCAAAAACCACTAGGTACGTCAAACTATTCCCTTATAAAACCGCATAGCCCCACAAACTTTAACCCTACACTTCCCTCTTAACCCGCTCCGAACAAAACTTAACCTTCCAAAGTTCACTTGACATAAAGGTCACTTATCGAAAGGATGCGGTCTGATCGACCTGTGGGAAGGTCAAGGTGAGAAGGGACAAGTATTGGGCGTGATCGATGGGTTCCCGGTACTCGTTGGAGTAGCTGTAAAATTTATTGGGATAAGGGTTAAATGTTTGATGTTAGGGATGAAAGGTGCTGATAGAGTGTTGTGGCTGGTTTTATTGACTTAAAGATGAAATAGATTGTCCAGTCTATCTAGTCTAGTAGTTGAGGGTCGTCTATTAATCACGTGATGTTTTTTTAGCAACTTTTTAACCCCTCCTCCCCTCTGGTGATACGTGGTGAGATTTTAGACTAACACCCCTAACGAAAGTCATATTTACTTTTTTGGTGCAACGGATCTTAAAAAATTACAGAATATTAATATATTTTATTTGGGGGCCGCTTTTCGGTTTAGAAATGCGTGTTAAATGATAAAAAAAAAATTACGTGATATCTCACTATACCCCCCTCTCCCTTGTGATATTTCGTGTTTTTTTTCCGAACCGCCTGGGGCCCTTTCGAGCCTCACGAGATTTATGAACGACCCCTTTGATAAACTATTCTAGATTGACACCTAACGATGGATTGATATGACATGATTACTTGTAATTATTATCTGAAAAATCAGTCTGTTGGAGTCTACTCCTATTAAGAGATTAGAAGAAACAGGTCTCTTTCAAAACCGAATGTCCTTTGATGAGATCCGACCTACTCAGAATTAATTGAATCCATTATTGGTTTGGTCTTCATATTCTCCGTCGTTTACTTATATGGGTAAACAGACAGCATCACACATAGCATTTTTTAGGTATAGTATCCTCCTATCTCATAATTATCCTTTCAGTCACTTTATAACTCTTATTAAAACAAGAAACCAAACAGAGATAATCCTACAGACCCTAAACTCTTTCGAACTTCTTTGCAACACACATAAAAAGTGTCGGTACACGACGTAACCCTCAAATGCTGCGTGGTACAAAAATCCCCCACGCTCGGTTCGCACCTGTTAACGTATCAATAACAGATATCCCGGTACGGGCCGTCGAACGTCCCAGCACAGGGCTGAAAAACGATAAGTCGGTGCAGGGTTGAGACTGCATTTTCATGAATTAATGTCGATATTTTACGAAAAGATAAAATGAGCTGTACTTACAATAATTTGTGATATGATAGACAAAAAGGTTTAGTACTGCGAAAATTTTAACTGTAGTATTCAATCTTTAGACAAGATTAATATTATGTCACAATTACTGAAGATATACGTGCTTACCTTCATTCTCACTCAGCTGAATCTCAGTTGAACATGGTTTTAGCCATACGTTTAGATAGCTTAGCTTAACTTTTATCGGGTAATAAAAGTGGATTTGGTTGTCATTAGTAGGTAAAATAATAAATACTATATTTTTAGTTTGACTTCATGAATGAAAGATTTTGTTTTCATTATACGCAAAGTAAGTTTAGTATTTTAATGACGCTGTAATCTTCATCATGAAGACAGCAGACAATATATTGGTAACAAAGAAAACAAGCGTTTTTCATCGCCACAATTTACAGGAAAATTATTTTCCGGAACAAAAATAAAAATCTATAGGAAACCAATCAAACTGCCAACCCTATTCCTGAAGCCGATCAACCTGTTGCGCCGAACATTCGATACCCTTCAATGGCATGCTAGAAGAGGACAGCACGATACGACCGGACCTGCGTGCGAGTGAGGTGGGACACAAGTGTGAGGGGCCCACTTGAGCCCACACGTTCCAATGGTTTTAGCGGACCTATAAATATATGTTCGAACTTTGGTGTCGATGATATGGGGTGGAAGATGCTCTACATCCAATTTAATTGATATACATTACATATTTTGTCAGCATACCATACCATACATTAGTTATTTTTGCTACTGACAATTTTATTACAACAAAGAGCCATCCAGAATGTGACACCAGGGCCCTATACCACAAAACTTTACAAGTCTATAATTCTACAAAATTGTCAAATTGTACAAAATATTGCGTAACATAGCAATTACTTTTTGTAAAATTGTAGACTTGTCACTACAATAATTTACATATTTGTAAGGTTAAAACCGTGGTACAGACACTTGCAAGATTTACAAATTTGAAAATTTTTACTCGTAAATTGAAAAGTTTTGTTATACATGTCAATTATAAAATTTGACAGAAATGAATTATCTGTACAAGAAGCCTAGGCTTAAACAGAGGTGTTATACTTAACATTGATTTTAAAGATAAAACTAATCACGTTTAAGACTTGCAAATCAACAATCCTTGCATCATATTTCAGTTTACTAATCAATTCAAGTACCAGCTATAAACCTTGCAAAACCAAGACAAAATATATTAAACAGAGCCCCTTCCCAATCACTATACCATCGGGAAAAAAAACGCAAAAGCGTCGTAAAAAAAGAATCCTTCGACCGTCCCGTTCCCGGAAGCTATCGATGTCCGGAGACTAGGGCCGTCCCGCGCGGGACTTTATTGAACACCGGGATCACATTTGCATATCGACAAGTGATTTTAAATTCTCTCCTGTGTCCCGTAATTGATATCCGGGGTTTTAAACGGGAATTGGAGGTGATTTTTTAACCAATGTTGAGTTGAATTTGTGATTTTTAAATGCTGCTGCATTTTCCGGTTGATTCTTTTTTGTTGGTGAATTGGAAAATGTGTTGTCTTTATTTATGGATTTGATCGAAAATTCATAATACTGTCATTGTATTTGGTTTTAAATGTGTATACCCAATTATTATGTTATTGTAGTGGAATGTCGTAATGGCCCAGCTATCTAATTACGCAACACATTTTCGTAAACTATTACAACTAATCTGTTTCATTTTGACAGTTCAACAACATTCATTGCATTATTTACGTTGTTGAGCAGATTTTTTTTTCCAACTTATGATGCAATGGTTTAGCAATCTGTTTGTATTCAAACAGATTGATTCAGATTCTGATTGATCGTGTATTACGTAATTAGGGTACTGGTCTCGCCTCTCCTGCACGAGGTTGTGGGCAAATACCAATGTGACTTTATCAATTCTTACATACTTTCTAAGTTTCTCTTGGATCACTGACATCGGGCATAAATCACGAGGAAACCTAGACTTATAATTTTAATATAAGACTGATATCACCAACCCGTCTTGAGCAAGCGTGGTGATCAATGATGAGGCCTTTGCCCTGCAGTGTAGTATCATAAGTAAATATTTCAGTCTGATACAATAATGAAAATAATTGGAGTTGGTCCTTTTCCCTAAATGTAGGTTATAAGGACCAACCTTGGTTTGTATCTACTAGTAAAGTTCTCATTATAATTAATTAAGAAGAACTAACCATGAAAGCAATAAAGTAAAACATTATTAGCAAAACTTACAGTTCATCTGATCAGAAGGGATTATCCGTTTTGGATACGTTCCAGATCGCCATAAAGTCATTACTTGCAAAAGTTTGCTGTTAATAGAATTTACGCAAAAGTAAAGGAATCTTTAATAAGTAAATGAAAAAAAAAATGCCGTTTGATCCAAGCAGAGAAGGAACACTTTTTTTTTACCACAACGGATAAGCTTCTTCTCTCCTGATGGTAAGTGATGACCAGGCTGAAGGTGGTCGCGAGCTTCACCCGGAATCCTCAACCACAAAGTAATTGACTATCATACCTATAACTGCCGAAACACAACATTGCTGTTAATATTTTGTTATTGCGACAGACTTAGATAAGATGGTGGTAGCTAGCCAGGCGGACTTATAACAAGTCCTACCACCAACCAAACCGAGCAGAAAATTTTGCTTCCGCTGGGAATCGAACCCGAAACCACTGGGTCTGAGACAGGTCTTACCACTAGACCACAGAGGCGGTAATTTAAAAAAATGTAAGGCTGGAAAGAACTGTTAATAATGTCTATGGCTCAGATTTATAAACGTCACTTAGCACGTAGTTTGGCTAAGTGTTATTCCTGTCACTGTCTCACAACTGTCAAACTACAAGACGTGCAAGATAGAGACGAGAACATGTCTAAAGTAAAGCACGAGCAATGTAACGTTTATACATCTCGGTATAAGAGGATTTCGCTCTAATCTTTCAATCACCAAGCCAGACTTGTAGATCGGTCATCGCAATAAAAAAAAAAATGAAAAAGTTTTATTCACAGAAATATTCTTTACACTGACACATATTACCTCTGCCAAACTGGAAAGCAGTTTGTTGGCAGACGTAGCTCCTTTTTTGTTTTGTACATTTTTTTTTTTGTTTTTTTATATTTATTGACACTTTTTCACATAAAGGTAAATTACTATTCCTTCATTTCTTAAATTTAAAAACAGACGTACAATTTTTGTTTTAGTTATTCTTATATTAGAAGCTTTTACCCAAATTACGTTAATTTTACCCTAATCTTTATTCTTTTTAACAACAATTTTGCGGTTTTTTCCCGATGGTATAGTGATTGGTAAGGTGGTGCTCTGTTTCAGGGATTTTTCAAGTGAAAACGAAGAATTACCTAATTAACACTCGCTTTTGAAAACTCCTGATTTCAGTATCCTCATCATCATCACCATTTCTGCCAAAAAACGTCCACCACTGGACATAGGCCTCCCCCGAGCACCAACCGGTTCTGTGCTTCTGGCATTCAACGGATGCCTACTGCAGAAAACCTATAGAATTTAATCTGATGTTAAGATACTTGTCTACTATATGATTAATTGCTTTAAGTAAGTTTGGTTAGCCAATCACAACGAACATACATACTGGCTTATAATATTCCGAAAGAACACAGTGTAGGCATTATTAATTCATAATTATAAATTCAGATCTCAATATAACCGCTAATATAACGGTAATTACTTTTGTATTACGAGCTCAATCACCCAATATTAACGTAAAGCGATCCCAATGAACGGTGAAATATTAATGGCTGCCTGTCACACCGGACTGTAATGTGCTCGTTTATTTTATAGGCGAGCAGATCATTTTGATTAATTTGTCAATTTTATTTCTGATTGCAAATAAGTTGCATAAGGGCTTCTCTTGAGTTTAAGTAGATTGCAAATGTACCTACGCTTGTGTATCAGGTATGTGTACAATTTTTCTTAGTCTATTAAGCTTTGGTGTTTTCTTTAGATATAATGTAGGTAATTATCGACAAAGTGTCATCGGCTGATTCCCATTTTCCACTTGAGAATTACTTTGACCCAATTTACTGAATTAAACTCCATTCTTCAGTAGTGAAATGGATTTTGCATCAATGAAGTAGACAGGATTCTGTTCGCTAATTCCTTGTAGATTTAAATTGAAAATAAAACTTTTTACAAAAAGGAAGTGATCACTACTACTGTGAAGCAGAACTTAACATAATAAATGGTTGTTCCGTTATGTGTTCAGAGAGGCAATTCCCGTATTATGAAGAACGTTCACATTCGAATCTCAGACTTAATCTGACAAAAATACCTCTAATTTCCCTACATTTTATTTTATTCCCAAAAGTTTTTGACATAGATTTTCTGAGATGAGATTGCGACTAGATTATGAACGTTTTTAATTATGGCAATTGGCCTTTTGTACTTTTTTTTCTTTCTTTACTGTTTTTATCTACGGTAGTGTGACGGTGTAACAGCCAGCCGCCAAACATCTGAAACCTCGTTCAAACATCACTGTCGCTTAAAGGAGCGTTTACAAAAAAACCACGACCGACCGAAAATTAAATAATGAAAAAATATAGCCCCCACTTCCCTTGTACAGATGAAATTTGATTAAAAAATCACGATTATTACGCGACCACCCCATTGTGGAATTTAAAGACACCCTTTACACACCAGGATTGGGAAACCAAGCGAGATTGATCCTTATACTATGGATATAAGGACCAATTTTTCGGTGGTAACAGTAAATTTATCGATGTATTTTTCAAAGAGTCGATCCCCCCCGCCGCCCATCCTTCAGTTGAACCCCCTTTCAATAATTTTTCATCGTTTTGATCCGCTCTCTTTGCGGCCGACTCTTTATACTTAGATTAACAAAGTTTTTAAATTAAATTCGGCGTAACAAATATCGGCTTTGTTCGTGAAAGAGGTTTTTTTTATTAATTTTTCGGAGACTTATTGATGTTGGTTTGAATTCATGTCTGGTTTGTTTAATTTTACAGAGTATTTTTTTCAAAGTTAAATGTTTGAGACCCCTTTGTTTCTATAGATACTGCATGAAATTAAATAATTTCATAGCCTCTATCTGGTTATACCGACATAGATGCTATGAAGTTATTTAAAATTGACAGTTCCGTTCAGTTGTAAAAGTGTGACGTTACGGTATCTGGTACCTCATTAACGGCAAATTATGTAAGTCTATTAACTGCTCCCAAATTACCATTTTTTACTTTTACATTCTTCCTTGACATAATCATCCTATTATTTGACAATAAAGAGGTAGGTATACTTAATATAATTTCAACTCTTTATTAGTGTACATGATAATTATTCAGATTTGTTACAGTTGTAATAGCAATGATGTCATTTCGTTTAAAATAGGTTATAATTTTTATTAATTTATTTTATCTTTTTTATAGATTCTTTTCTATTTTGTGAATGTGAGAACGCTGTAGGCTTAGTGGTCTATAGATTTGTTGATCACCTTCTATTTTGTTAAGTACCTGGTACTTATACCTATTAACACTGTTATTTGAAAATATTGTAAAAGCCAATTATTTTTAAAAGAGTAACCGTGGAGTTTCTTGCCGGCTCTTCTCCATAGGAAACGACCAATTGGAACCGTGCACCTAGCTTCTGACGTTTCATAAGTGCCCTTGTAGGTTTATGTAAAATAAAATATTTTGAATTGAATTGAAAAACCACCAGACAGACCATCGAGGCAGTAGCGACCGTTGTTCACGTATATTATCGTGAATACATTTTATTCAACATGACGTTTTCCAGTACATTTTTGCAGTCAAAGTTTTCACCCCCACTCTAATCCATTCCCATTGTTTTCCCAGAAGCAAATTTTTCATTTTCCATCACAATCACAAAAAAAAGCTACACAAAAAAAGCATTGACCATCAAGCAGCATTTTAATCAACTATCAAAGGGTCCCATACCAAACAATACACATATTAGGTACCCTTCATGTACTCGAAGCTACTTTTGAAGATCAAAGCGTAATATCGGCGACCGAGTCAACAATACGATGCATGGATGCACGAATGCATATGCATGGACCATCGTCGCATGGAATATGTATGAGGGACGAATGAGGTCGCGAGTGTGGATGCGGCTTTATGCAGTTATTGAGACCTGATTTTTGAGCAGATTTTTTGTGCTATTAGATGATTGTGATTAAATAACAAAGTTTTTATTATAATTTCTATTTTTGTTTTAATTTTAAATGTTTGGTAAATTTCTGAAAATTTGCCTTAATGATTTAAATATTGTTTTTTTATTTTTTATAATGTATCGAACTTTTATGTTATTTAATATCACATTTTTTTTATTATTTTGAATCTACAAAATGTTAATTCACATCTCTACTTGATGGCTATTCAAAGTGTATTTATTTAAGGGGTTTTGGCGCTGACAGCCGAAATACAGGCGTGTTCGAAATACGCGTTCACTTAGTTCGGCTACAGATGTCTACTTAATTAATTTTTTACTGGAAAACTATTGCCTTTAAATATTTTTATGATGTACATAATAAAACCTAATTTATCTATCTTCTATAAACTTGTTTGCAGTAGTTTTATCTATTTTTGTCATGTACTTAAACAGCTGAACTGCAGTACAGCTGGACCATATAAAAAAAACCAGTAAAGTATTATTGCATGAATATCGATGTAAAAACTCCCACTAAAAGGAAGAAAATATTCCTACATCAGCCTGTAGACAACAATACTTCTAATAGTGACAAACCCTTTGATCTGCTGATTACTAATGACGTCACGACGATGACGATCAGTGGCAGTCGTATTCAATCACCGATATGGGTATTCATGACGTCATGAATTTGTAATCGGTTAACCCTCGCGAGTGTAGGGTTGACAACAATAAGATCCTACTGGAGAAAAACTGAATTTTCTTGAAAACTATAGCTGTAGACATTATTAAAACAAAACATTACGGTTGTAGGCTTGAAGTGTATTTATTATAGCTGTTTTCACAATTCGTCACTCCGTCAGTACTGTTAAAGTTCCATGTAATAGAATGTGAGCTATTGTCATGAACTGGGCACAAATCCAAACTCCATGCAGCCACTGAAAAATTCCAGATAGATTTTTTTTTTCTTTTTGCTTTCTAATTTCATTCTCAGATATTTAAAAAATCTTTTCAGTTTCGAGACAACCCTGGCTAGAAACCAGTACTAAGCTGATAAAAGGGTTAGTCTAAGTGCAATGAAAGAATTAATGTTGTTTAGATGCATAGCCTATGATTGTCTTGCTAGTCAAAGGGGCATAATATGAGGCTCTAGAACAAAAACTATGAGTTAAAACGAAAATAAATCAAAATGAGTTAAATGTTTGCACATTAAAATTTAAGAAACGACCAATTGGAACAGTGCAGCTTCTGACGTTTCATAAGTGCCCATGCCACGTTTATGTGAAATAAAATATTTGCTTTCGATTTTGATTTTAGAATGGATTGAGTTCTGAGAAGAAACTCTTCGTGGTACAGAATGATGTTATTGTTACAATCTTCTTTTCGTGTGGTTAGTGACTTGTCAGAATTTGAAGCCGCCCATGAGCCTCTAGCTAGGCTTCCTTAAGATGTTTTTCTTTACCGTTTTTGAGGCAAGTGAAAGAAAGATCGAATTTATGCAGATATCTATACAATATATTAAATTTTGCCGCCCAGCTGTGCCGAATTATGTCGATCTGTAGATGTGAAGCACCACATAGATATTTACCAATCACTGTTATTTACAATTAGCCCTAGGTAAAGTCGATTTGCGAGCAGTGATGGCCAAGTAGAAATGGCCGCGTCTTACGAGTTGTAGGTCGTAGGTTCGAACCCAGGCAGGCACTTTACTTTGTGTAAATTATTTCATCACCACTGCTCTCAAGATGGTGAAGAAAAACATTGTGAGAAAACCAGCAAGCCTACAGTCCTACAACAAAAAATTCGAAGACATGTGACATTTATCAAGCCACACTGGGCCCGCGTGGTGGGTTACGACCAAATCTGTCCAACAGAGAGGAGGCCTGTGTCTCAGCAGTGGGAACAATATAGGCTGATTATGCAATGCAAATGCTAAAGTCCATTTAAAAAAAATTGGCACCTACTGAAATACTGTACCTACTTTGAACTTGAAGTCATTAAAAAACTAAATAATAGAACCATTAACTTGACTGTACCTATCTACAAATAACTTGAGTGGTCGTATCGTCCAAAATGGCCGCTTCTTATCTGCCATCGAGACAATAAACCTCTTCTATAGAAATACACAATAAAACATCATCATATCCTGAACGATGAGAGACCAAACGTGTATGAGTTATAATCTTATAGGGTTCCGTAGCTAAAAAAAATATATTATTTCAGTGTTTTTTTTTTTCAAATACAATACACAACTATGTCAATTTTATAAGTGTCACTATTTGTGCAATTAAATTAGTCATAAATAGGTGAATGATTAATAAATTTAATTAAATGACGTAATAATATGAGTAACATATAAATGTCAGATCAAATCAATTAATGTCAAAAGCACAAAGCAAAATATAAAATAAATAAATAGGACAATTAATTAAATTAAGTAATGTCAGAAGCACAGCTTAGGACCAAAAATATTGTTCCTATCCTAATAAATAGTTTATCTGGGTACCTTTTTTTTGGGTGTAAAATTATCAAATAACTGGGGCGAGGGCGTGTCAGATTCTTACTGACTAAACCCACCCGTGTTCCTTCAGTTGCCTGTACGTTGCCAGGGGCCACGGTATCCCTTTCGGACTTTCCGCGACCCCGGCAGGCATCGGTCCTAGCAGACCCCTTTCAAGATTTCTTTTCACATGTTTCATATAATCTTGAAAACCTGTATTTTTTTAAAATTTGTATTGAACAGCACCTTAATTGTGTAACAGACTTTCAATCGCAATTCGAGTGTTGAAGGATATTGCTTATCCATTGCTTTATAGGTTCGAAAAATTCGTCCGCCCAACAACGTAAATACCGCAATGATCGTGGGTGAACTGTTAAAATGAAACCCATTGCGATCAATTGTCATTTTATGTGTTATGCAATTATCCCGCAGGTTTCTTTCATTATTATTAAGAAACATACAGGATAGGTATATATACCTACACATTATAAACCCTATTTTCTACAAGGTGATTGAATTAACTAAAAACTTCTTCAGGAGTCATTAAACTCATTATGCACAACTTTGACTAAAGGATCAACCCTGAAATCACGAAAAAATATTAGCTAAGTATTCTTTAAATTTGGTCGGGATATACTTACATATATAAATGTAGCATCAGATTTATTGTACACTGACAAAATAGAATAAAGAAATCATACAGAACCACATCTCCTAAAACAGTCTCAACTGCCACGAATCAGTAAAACAAACGGCAATTACGAACTGTCTTTTTAGTAACAATCTTGATCTGTTACATTGTATTATTGTTCAGGTTCCTAACATTTGGACAAGTTATTATTGTTATTGTCAATTTACCTGAGACATTACGTGGTCATGCAATAGAAGTCGCCTGGTTTTGGTCAATCTTTATCTTAGTTATACCATAGCCGGATTGACTAAATTTCATTCATTTGAATTAGTCATCGCACTGCAGCACGCGTAGCATGACAACCATAGACATGGGTTTTGTCGACGAAAGAATAGACAAATTGACAGATTGTGTTTGATTATCTGTCATTTTGTCTATTCTTCCGTGGACAAAACCTATTTCTATTGTGGTCATGCTACGCGTGCTGAACTTAAAATTTATCTCATAAGTCCTAAGAAATATTGATGATGTCATGACGCTTCAGGCTTCAACAATAGATAATACCAAATAATAATGTTAGTTAAAAACGCGTTTGTTTATGAAGAAAGGCCTTTGATAGACAGTGGGACAATCCGGGAAAGTACAAAAAAAGTCGTCTGTAGGTATCTTTTAAGGCGCTTACGCTAGCAGAGACACCGTAAAACGTTCACTTTTTCGTCTCACTGTTAGCCGTAATGCTACATATTACAAGCCCACAAAAAGACTTTAATAGAAACGAAGCTTGAAAAAATTATCGCAAAAAAGACCCCAATAAAGCTTTTTCGTCTCGGAATGCTCAATATTTTGAGCGACAACTATTAATTTTTTGTAACTATAAAAAAGGGAAATCAGTCAACTAAAGAAATATCTAAAAATGTTTTAACATAATGGTGTATTTTTTTTTAATTAACTTATAACTGCGAAATATCTTTAATTTTATTGGCGGACACAAGATTCAACCAAAATTAAACGTATCGCCATTTTCAACCGTATTTGCATACCGCGATGCACTACTGTCGCTTCACCTCCTTCCATACCTAAATATTTGCATAGTACCGCGCCTTAAGTCTGTTTATGTTTGAAATTAATAGAGGAGCGGAGCTCGTGGCTAAGTAATAACAGCCGCACGGGTCGATCCATCAAGTTAAGCTACGCTTGCCGGGGTTGGTCCGTGGATGGGTGATCATCTTTACACACCGAGACTCCTACATGCTTCGGAAAGCACGTTAAGTGGTTGGTCCCGGCTGTGATTCGTGGATATTTGACAGTCGATACGGGTCGTCAGAAGCCATAAAGTCTGACAACCAGTCTTACCAACGGGTACCGTAATACCCAGTTACTGGGTTGAAAAAGGCAATCGCTCCATGTAAAATACTGTTATTCATTCATATTATAACATCGATGCACGAAGCATCGTTGAAGATATCATAAAGCAAAATAAGAACTTGCACGCAGAAATCTTAAGTGCACCTAGAGCAAGCGAGATGATCAATGCTCATACCAGTTATATGTGTGAAGAAGCCCTACAGTGGGACACTAGGAAGTGGTGAAGGGTGGGCGTTTTGGGAGACTGTCTTATGTAATTTTGACGTTCGAAAAGTGCTGATTCTTAGCCTAGTTTGAATTATAAATGACTATTAAACTTGAATTTGAATATTAATTAGGCTGGTAGATACTCGTATTATAGTCGTATTTTTTTTCTGTGAATGAAAAATGTTTATTTCATAATGTTACATTGAATTCAATTTACTATTTCTAACAGTAAAATATATATATTATTTACAAGTATGTAAAGGAAAAAAATAAAATACAGGGAAGACTTCATTGGGCATCAAAAAATTCGTTCGCATCGCTGTCAGTAGGAAAAGTGCCCAAAAGGCTGGCAGCGTTGCTACGTTGGATGGCAATGCTGATTCTTTGACCTAAAAATTGGCCAGCCACGGGCCACGTGAAGAGTCGACCAACCGCTTCGCAATGTCCCGAATTATGTATTTGTACTGTACCTACTCGTATTGTATCGAGACGAAGGAAAAACAGTATGTTCTGGTTCTGCGTTCCAAATTCACTTAGTACATTTTTGTATAAAAACTAAATTTCCTCACACTTCCATCAAACCGAATAACATCGCATCCCATCCAAACTCCCATAATCTCATTTACACCATCGATTATAATATAAATCGGCGAATTTAAATGTCTACCCCACCATTTACTGTAGGGAAAATATGAGAAATGTCATAAAAAGCAATATAGGGTGTTCATAAAGTGTTGTCGATATATAAAAATGTTGGATATAAAATATATATTTCAATGTGAGAGTTCCCGTCGCGATGAAATGCTTCCGTTGGCAGAGAATAATATTATAGAATTGGAGATGTTCGTAGTTGAGAAGCAACGATGTTTTAAAGTTTGGTAGTAGGGAATTTTGTCACTATAGAAGGTTAAATTAAAGTATTTGATGTCTTATAACTACTGCTCAGCTTGAGCTAAAGGGTGAATAGCCAAAATACTAGCCAATCAGGAAGGTAGGAGCGGGATTGACAGTCCATAGGATGCGACGGTCGTACCTGCTGAAGTATACGTCACTTCTGAAGTTAGATTATTAACAAAATCTTTACTAGAGTGCGTTTCAACAAATAGTTCCTATGCCGTAATGTTGGCTCCACTGTTGTAGGACCAATACGAATACGCTACGCCACTACGGCATTACCTAATAGGTACGTTTTTTTTTAAATTTAATAGTGGTGCCAACATTACGGCATAGGAACTACGAGTATTTGTTGAAACGCATTCTAAAACTAATTGTTATAAGTACCTACTTGTCAGATTAAATATGTAACAAAAAGTCTACCTTGAATTATAAACTCAATCAATCTGCCTAGCTTTTTCCCTTTGGTTGGGGTCGGCTTCCAGTCTAACCGGATGCAGCTGAATACAAGTAGTTAAGACGGAGCATGGTGCATTGTGTATCTGACCTCCATAACCCAGTTAATGGGTAACACAATACCCCTGGGTAAGACTGGTTGTCGCTTTTGGTCTTCCCGTAACGACTGTCAAAGATCGACAAATGACAGTTGGGACCAACGGCTTAACGTGCTGTCTGAGGCACGGAGGGGTATCGTACCTATTTAACAGTCTGACTGAAGTCACACAAACTCTTTACAAATCTAATTATTAGTACCTATCAGACTAGATAGGTAACAAGAACTGCCCTGAATGATGAATTAATAACACAAAAATCTTTATGTTTCCTCAGAAGTTTTCCATACCAACTCAAACCCAGCTATTTTCTTTCATAGCATACACTGCCACCACCCTAGAATCTCAACTCCGTTCCAAAGTCTGGAATATTTTATCCGGCCCGGAAACGGATATTGCAGCGGGGCCGATGTCTCAGTCGTTCCATTTGTCAAGTTGCCCGTTTGATAACAAAGAGGGCGCCACAAAGAAGTGTGAAGAATTGCAGTCCAGTGACAGTTTTGTTTGTCTGTCTGTTTGCATGCGTGGAAAATGTTTCTTGTTTAAATGTTTTGTTGATTAATATATTAAAAGGTTTTTCTTAAGATTTTTCATGTGGATTTTCAATAATAATTATTGTTTGCGTTATTGGGTTAATGTTTATTTTTAACCAAAACACAGATAAATTTATACAATAACAGGATTTTATTTAAATATTCATTATTTAGCCCTTCTTTCTAGAAGCTTCATCGCATCGATTCCTGTAAAAAATAATGTATTACACTAAAGTCGTTTTAAAAATTATGTTTGTCATTCTGCCCATTTGCCTTACATGATTATTGTTCCCTTCATAATTCACAATGCAATAAATATAATTTCTGATGTTTATTCGTATTTTTATTTTTAGTCAAAAGTAAGGTGTAGTCAGTAACTTACATAATTATGATCGAGTCTCAATTTTTTTTTCTTTATCACATCATACTTCTGCACACCATGTACTCAACAGTTGTTTCAGCATATTATTCTACAAAAATAAAACACCATATTTAAAAGAAAAAAATATATACCAACACACACGTGAACATAAAAATCGAAAATCCCGAGACTTATCCGCGTAAAATATGGCGAATGAATATAAACGTCTTCAAATACGGCGATACGGGGTAGTATCGGTTGAAATATGTTTACAATAACGGTAACTTAAAGATACACTGCCACTTTGGGGATGAAAGAAGGGGTGAAAATATTCAATGTTTTTTTGCGCATTGTTCAAAGTATTTTCTGTGAATTGTTTGAGGAGCTTGAAGTTTTGGTGTTCGTTTTAATTTCGCGTTATATTTTGCGTTTATAGAGAAACTCATTGCTTTGAACTGCTTCGTTGCTCTAGTGGTCGCAAGCGCTACTGTTTGGCATGAGGTCCTGGATTCGAGTCCCAGGTCGGCTAAAGTCAGTAGCACCACAGAGTCTGGGTTTGCGCCCAGTTGATGGCAATAGGCTCGCCCCCTGTTACACGGGACTTAAACATAACTGGCGAAATGTGGGTGTACTGTAGGTATACCTCTGCCCTAACCCTTCAGGGAATTCAGGCGTGATGTTATGTCATTACCTTGAAAATCGAGCTCAAGACTTTGAAAGAAAAACTCTACCATTAAAAACCTTATAGACTTTAAAGAACTTATATGTATTGGAAACGGCAAGATAAAGCTAAAAACATACTACAAACATTCAGCTCAGATACAGAAGCCTTCACCTGAACTACCTACCAATAACCACAACCAACTGCACAATACTGTACCGAACAATTCAAAAGACATATCACAGAAAAATCTATTAAAGCACACACATGCACACATTCACACTTCTTTCTACACACAGTGTCTCTGTGTGTCGGGGGGAGAAGGGAGAATGGAGAGAAATCTTCAGTAGATGGATGCTCTAATATTCAAATGGAATACGGAACTATTATTGTAGGAGCTACTGTCGATATGTATGTAGTGGGATCAATCTTGATCGTTGGGGAAAGGAGATATTAGTGAAGCAGTTTTGTGACTTTAGATTTTATGCAATTATTCACTTTAAAAGTGGTTTAGAAGTATTTTTTAATATGTATTAAAATAGAAGCAAGCTATAGCTATAGGTAAGCTTATAAATATGAAGTTGAAAATGTGTACTGCTATAGTAACTAATAAAATATAATTGACGTACTTAATTATTATAACTAGTATGTAATGGTATGTTATGCGATCAAAGACAAGAAAATTAATATTATAAATACAAAATCCACAAAAAAGTTGTGGATTTTGTAAACACAGTCAAGATAATTAGAGTTAACATACATGTAATTTTTTTTTTACGAAATCTGTTTTACCAAAACGTCAAATAAGCTTATCAGTTAACTCAAAGTCATCTCAAGCTACAAACGAACACAAAATTTAATCTCAAAACACGACACATTACACATAACGCAAAATAAATCAAAACAGAACCTAAAATCTAAAACTCCAAGTCAAAATGAGCTGTCAAAAGTTATGTGCCCCGAGGCGGCTTCAAGTATCAAGAGTGTAGGGCGGCGTAGCGGCAACTTCTTTGCATACTTCCCGGGAAGCGCGGGTGTTGGTGTGCGATACGTCACTTATATTATATTGTCTGCCTACACATATTGCTTGGCTAGTGAGGGGGTAGTATCGGTGGGAGTGATGTGGTGATATGGTGCTTATATCGATGAAACAGTATAAGGGTGAAAACTTATGCAAACTTATTATAGCTACACCGGGATTCTTTCGAAACGGGAAAAGGATTTTTTCATTAACAGATAGCTAACTTATTCATTTAAATTCGTAATTAGAATACAGATAACGTAATCGTCATCTGTCTCTTTTTACAAGTTTTTATTTCATTTTACATGTTCCATCTAATGCGATTTTTAATCTAGAATTACTAATGACATCAATATGTCTTGAATCTCTACCTAAACAAACTGAAAAAACATCGATAGCGAAACTAGCCCCCACAATATATCGATACATCCCACCACTACGAGATATATCAGCTCACTTCATTTACCCGCGTTGCCGTATCTTTTGTTTGCTATATTTTTGACAAGTACAAAGCGAAATCTGCGCTTGTCATATGTTTGACAGACGACGGGGCGAAGGGGGAGGAGGGGGGTAAATAGGGGTGATAAGTTGTTATTAACTGCACTTGAAGACCTATAGATGCATAGTTTCGTGTTTTTTGGTGAACTGGAAACAAAACACCCTGTGTATTGTTATAAGCTGGATAGGGTCTGAAAAGAAAAGAGTTTGCAGGTAAATGAAAATTGTTTTCAGTATGAAGATAATGACAAAAGGAAAATTTAAAGGTAAGTAATAAAAAACTGGTTTGGTGAACACATAATTATTATTTTCAGATCTTGGTGGAATATCAGATTTGACTGAAAAACATTTTATTGGAAAAACCTTTAAAATTAAAGACAAGGTTGAAACCACGTTGACGCTCGTTAGTGGTGCTTATTTAAACATCCTAGCTACCGCAAAACTTACTCATTCCAATCATTCCTTTGTTTTTTACCTTATTGTGGACCTAAGACAATAGATAAAAAAATAATTAAAGAGACTGACTGACACAGGTATCTGTGATGTAGAATACTTGATGTACATAGCTGAATTTTGATCATATGTGTTTGAAAACAATCGTCTATGTATTTTAATCGTACCTCTAACAATTCCCACTTTGCACTTCTAAAAATATTATTGAACACTCTAATATAATGATTGGGCCTCTTTTTGTGAACTTCAAATAATTCATATTTTGGGGTCCTAAAAATACTAAATGGCCAAATAACTGCGACCAATTTGGATGTAAGGCTCGGCTCGCGCGAATCGGTCGGAGTGTCTTTGCTATGTTACTGCGACCAAGAACAGACTTGAAAGTTAAAAAGAGGCTCTTTTTTAAGTGTGCATGATTAGAAGCGCAAAAATGTTTTTTAGAGTTTCTGTCAAATATTTCCCTTTTTCTAAAACTAGGTTTTCTATTTATTTACGACCGGGTACCGTACTATGACATCGTGAAATAAATAAAGCCTCCGTCACTCAGCATTTACGAATACATTTTATATAAAGGCAGTGAAGAGTAGGAACTGTTACAATTTGACATATTATAGTGGTGTTAAATTATCCCCCCTTCCCCCCTCGATACTGGCATCGTGCTTTTAGACACCTTTCCAATGGAAGGTGTTATGTTGTATTAGTAAATGGTGTTAATAATTTATTGAGTAAAAATGTTTGGACTCAGTAACTGAATTGTGGAGGTCAGATAGGCAGTCGCTTCATGTAAAATACTAGTATTCAGTTTCATCCGGTTAGACTGGCAGCTGATCCCCATTATGGTTGAGGAAAAGCTGGGTGGATCATGAAGAAGATTTTTTTTAAATATTTTTGCGAAGTCTATTGTTTGTAACAATGTGTACCTCAGCAATGAAGTCATTAGAACGAGTTGAGTTCGACCAATGAAATGAAAAAGACCCAAGGACGCACTGGATGAGGAAGCTTGAGATGGAAACTGTATACTGTGGAGCAACTAGGGAAAGTCCTATGACCAGTGACCGTGGAGTTTCTTGCCCGTTCTTCTCCACAGGAACCTACTACGCTTTGGAATGGGCAACTAGCTTCATCTTTCTGACTGACCGACCCCTTGACAATTCAAAAGTGCCTGTAATTGGTTTATTTGAAATAAATGCTTTGAGTTTGAGTTCAGCAGTAGACTTTGAAACATCCGGTAATTCTTTTTATCCGCAATTTTTTTTGAAACGCACAAAATAGGTCTAAGATATTTTTATTTTGAATTAGTTCAAGTCAGATTGGGACATTTTAAATAGTGTATAGAAAATGTCTGCCTACTGATTGACTTCGTACATCACACCATCCAAACCGGTTCGCCTGAAACGTACATAATTTGATTAATTTTCGACTGGCACAAAATGCGAGCTGTAATTAAAACTAGTGTAAGTGGTTGCCGCGATAAGGGTAGTTTCGGGGTGTCTCCCCGCTCAGATGCGGCGTATCGGCTTTCGTAAGTATTGTCTGCACGACTGTAGAGGCTGCGGTGTTTAAAGCCTACTTTTGGACAAGTTGGAGATGATGTTGCCGCAAATTGGGAAAGTAAGAACACAGTGAACTGGCTTGGTGATCACTGCTCAGGGGGGTTTACCATGGGACACTCTTATAGCAGGTCAAAATGAAACAAAAAGTAAAGTGTCTTGCGATTTTCTACCATGTGCGTACCAACTGTAGACTATGACCTTGACGTGCCTTAAAAAAAGAAAAAGAAAAGAAAGAAAATTTGTTTACTCTGCACAAACAAAACACACATTAAAAAAAAATACACACATACGAAGTAGCCAAAAGCCCTGCATCAGTTTCTCTGCAAATCATTATTGCCAGTCCCCCGATTAAAGGATGCCAAGACATAATAAGTGCAAGCTGCTATTTTGACAATTATAAGAGGCGTAATTTTTTAATAAGCAACCACTTTTTTAGCTTATCACTTACTAATATTTTCTTTGATGATTACTGAAGTTCGTTCAATTATCTTTTTTTGGAATTAGCAATCTTAAAGACGGTTTAAAAGAAAAAAGAAACGTTTTTTGTACAGACAGACATTCAGTTAAGAATTATATTTAAATTGTTTTTTCCTTCAAAATCAAACCGCACACCCCATACCGCCGTACGTACCACTCACATATGTTGCGACCACTTTTCCCTAAGTACTCATATCAAGCGTTTGACTTTGACAAGACATACTTAACTTATACTTAACTATGACTCGTGTTAGCTTATTATTTCGCTAACTACTTTTAACACCCGGAATGTGTAAAGTTAATATAAAGTTGGTGGTGGATTGGTGTTCAGTTGGTGGTAGTGTCACTTGTGGAATGCATTGAAGGGATTAATTTTTGAGCAGGTGCTCCTTAAGTTATTGGATTGAGAGAGAACTTACCGGTTTTCTTATTTTTAGGGTTCCGTACCCCAAAAGGAAAACGGAACCCTTATAGGATCACTTCGTTGTCCATCCGTCAGTCTGTCAATATCCTTTTTTTCAGGAACGCAAGTTAATATCAAATACGTAAGTCTATGTTTCCTCGAAGTTCCAAAAAAAATCAAGCTTCTAAGTCAACACAATAAAAAATACAGCCATTTAAGCTACATATTTTGATACTCGCAAATAAAACAAAACCTACAGGATACTTCCCATTGACCTACTATAATGTTTGGCAGGAAGCAAGGTCTCGCAGCACAAGTAGAGCAAAAAGGACGAATTTGTTCATTTGTAATTTTATCACATTTTTTTTTGCGATTATAATTTTACTTTTGTAGTTGGACAATTGCCCGTGACGTATACAGATGTATGGGAGACCATGTTTTTTAACTACATAGCTAAGTTTATTTTTGGGATAAATTCATCCCAGCTACAGAACCCTTCATTGTGCGTGGTACGACATGCACTTGGCCGGTTTTTTTTAATTAATAACGATTCCTTTAATTGCGCATCTATTTTGTTAGAATCTCACCTTGAAAACCTTAGTTGAAGTGAGCTGTCATTTAACCCGGGGCTATTGGATTGACACTATTGACAGCTCACTTCACCTCTGTTTTTATGGTGAGATTTTTAAACAATTGTTCAGCTGGTATTGGATAATATTAAGGCTCGTGCTCTTGACAGACCATGTAGGAATTCACAATCACTTCACTCTTTTATGTATAGCTTTGACACATGTATTGTTGAACCACGTTCATCTGCACCATGCAATTATTCTACGTATTTAAATTAATCTACCAAATAACCTATTTAAAACTCAAAATTAAACCCCACCACAACCCAGTTACTCAATCCAAATAAACCCCAGAGCAAAGGCTTCGCGAAAATAGACAACAGCAACATTACTCCGTCTGTCAGCTGTTATCTCCGAAACTCTCGCATCGGACGCGTGACAAAGATATGTTCATTTTCTAAAATAATCAACCCATAAATCCGGGAGAATGACAGCGGAATCGGTACGAGACGACTCGTGTACACACGGCCTTATTTATTTTGTAAACTTGAGTCTCACTTGGCGTTGCTCGTGTTAATTATATGCAAAGAAATATATCTCTATGTATCTTCAATAAGACGCACAAGATTGCAAGTTCAAACGAACTGTGAACTGCTGGCAAATATGTAGTATGTCGACGGTTCACCTTGTGGTACGTGGTTACTGCCGATTATGGACATCTGCAATACTAGAGAGATCCCAGATTCTATGCATTGAGACATCCGAGCGACAAAGCTGAAATGTCTCTTGTGTCTGTAATGAGGGTTTTCTGAAATGACGTCCATTAGGTGGCAGCACTGAGACGGCAGGTCCGGGCACCTGTCCAAAACTGTTAAAGCGCCTATATTTATTTCCCTTAGTCGTTAATGAATGATGAATGAATGATGAACGAATGATGAACGAATTATGAATGAATGCATGTTGAACTAATGATAAACGAATGATGAACGAATGATGAATTAATGATGAACGAATGATGACCGTATGATGCACGAATGAAGAACGAATGTTGATGGAATGATGAATCAATGATGAACGAATAATGAACGAATGATGAACGAATGATAAACGAATGAAGAACGAATGATGAACGTCGTCATTATATTTTACATTCATTATCGAAATGGAAGACCTTTTGTCAAAATGGCGCCAAGTGGTGGCGTGAATTTTCATTAAATCCCTCAATACATCGACATTTATATCGACAATATTCTGGAACACAGCAACAACTGCAACTACAACTGCTTGGCGGGTGAAACAGGTATGGTGGTAGAGAACTACCACTAACTGCCCCGGACGAACTTCTACATCTACACTAAGAGCGCTATCTCTATTATTGTTGCTATGCGGTGTATATGGCCAAATTCCGCTTTACCATCCATTCTGGAGTGTATTATTGAGTGTTCTATGTTCCCCGGATCAAATTATGATCATGGACCCAATCCAATACCTCACAATACCACAAAACATTTTTTTCACTAACCGCTCAGTGCTATTCCGCTGAAACTTATTACCTCACTCACTTCTGTACCCATTCTGTATTTTGACACGATCACTGACAGCTGTCACTTCGGATGCAGAAGTGACTTTACAAGAATAGCCTGGATGGTCAACCAAACGTCGAAATTCAAGTGACATACATACAAAACCACATACAAACGCTAACTTTAACTAAGTTATCGCGGAGTGCGAACCGACGACACAGACGGGAATAATTCATCGAACAAATGCATAAATCAAAGGCAATACACACTTCCAAACATACCACACAGCTCTGCAACTTAAAAACCAACGAATACTGAACCTTATTTGAAACTCCTGAAGGTCGATAGATTTAAAATTGGCACTTTCACGACGGTATTTTCAAGTTTGTCGGTCTAGCAATTCGAAATTCAAACGGGCGCCTATCGCAGCTCGGTGATTGGTCAGGGCGCGCGTGGCTGTGATATAAATAGTGCGGTTGGTGCTAACTGCTAGGCTAATATGGAATATGGGATTGATTAATTGGGGAAAATGGAACACGTGTGAGTGTTCGGTTTTATTGGATCGGGAGGGGGAAGAGTTGGGAGACAGGAAAAGGTTTTTTTTCAGGTAAAATTGGCTTTTGAATTGATTTTGCAATGTTCTAATGTCTGTTGGGTGGTGATTTTCTTCCATCCGTATATACAATATAAGTTTTAATTCTTTCTTTCATAATCTTGAAATGCAGTTATTGTGCAGCTTGATAGTTATGAACAAATAACATTCGGCAGGATGGTGCAATCAGTATCGGTGGTGATCGAGTGATCATAGCTGATATTAAATTGAATCCAACACATTGACTTTTCCAGACAATACATGCCTATAAGCCTCGTTAACATGAGTACAGTTGTTGAACATCGAGACTACGAGAGATGAGAATATCCGTGCGACATTGTTAGACATCTCCAAGCGACTTATCTTACTCCAAAGTGTAAACACAGCTTTAGAATAAAATGTACAATATTTTTTTTAGGTTCTCTACAACATCAAAAACTTTGCCAAATTCATAACATTTATACCGAATTTCCATCCTATATTCTTCCATTTATATGTATAAACGAGCTCGTGGTTAAGTAATAACAGCCGCACGGGTCGATCCATCAGGTTAAGCTACGCTTTTCGCTGTTGGTCCGTAGATGGGTAACCATCTATACATGCCGAGATTCCTCCGTGCCTCGGAAAGCACGTTAGCCGTTCGTCCCCGCTGTCATTCGTGGATCTTTGACAGTCGTTACGGGTCTTCAGAAGCCCGAAAGTCTGACAACCACTCTTATCAAGGGGTATCGTATTACCCAGTTGGGTTGTAGAGGTCAGATAGGCAATCGCTCCATGTAAAATACTGGTATTCAGCTGCATCCGGTTAGACTGGAAGCCGACCCCAACATAGTTGGGAAATGCTAGGCAGATTTATACAATGTCACACATGGGCATGTGACCGTATTAGTATTTTTCTGAATATTCATGTCTATCTTTAATATTTTTCATGTTATTAAATTTTTTATTTGTCATATTTCCGATGTTATTGGCTCGATTTAGATTATGTTTATTATTTCTAAAAGCTTATGAGTTATTTTATCGGATTAACTAACATTTTTTATTAAAATTTTGTCGGCTGTGACAAAAAAACGGAGGTAAAACATATTTGTCTAAAAAAAATCAGAAGTGATTTAAAAAACACAAGTGTCCATAAAATCATACGGTGAAAAAAAAAATATATAAAGAAATTTTTTCATGAATATTCAGAAAAATACGGGCGGTGAATTCCCCGTGAGCCGCATTGTATATATATAAACTAGATAAAACAAAGTCCACCTCCACACTAGCATAGCGGATGCTGTAAAATATGCAGAAGGCTTCACTCGGATACCGGAGCGACATGTTATAGCACCTCCGTACTCCATACTGCGAGCTTAGCTATTGATTGAGCCATATGTTGCACTTGACGAGTTATCTTATTGCTAGCTTAGATTCTGAAGGTGTAGTTACAGACTAGTCAATGAACCAAGTCAATTTATGCCAGGCTAGCTTTTGCCCTCGGCTTTGCCCGCTGGAAACTATCCCACGGGACCTTCCTGCCGGGATAAAAAGTATACTATGTCGTAACCCAGGTTGTGGTTTATCCGTGAGCCAAATTTCATCCAAATCCGGTCAGCCGTTAAGGTGTGAAAAGGTAAAAGACAAGACAGTTACTCTAGCATTTATATTTGAAGTATGATCTATAAGCAGGTACTATAGTGGAAACTGCCTTATTGCCTAAGCAATAAGGTCGAAAAGTGGTCAGGCGCTAGTGTCCGCGATAGTACTACCAAATAAGTACATAACTATACACCGTAAGGACTATTCTTGCTTGCAGCGCTCGGCGGGTATAGAACCGGGCCGGTAACAGATGTGGTAAACGTGTTCACGGGATTTTGTTTTCAAACTGGTTAAATATGAACTTTTTTGATGGTACATACTTTGGAAAAGTAAAAACTGGCCAAGTGCGATTTGGACTCTCATACGAAAGGTTCCGTACTCCCGTACAATATTTAGCAAAAAAATCCGAAAAACAACACGTTTATTGTATGGTTATAATAAAATATAAGTAAAAATATTTTTTTAAACAAGCTTTTAATTAACTAAAAAGTACTAAATAAAACTTACGTATACATTGTTCCTATGGCTACCTTCCGGCTCCATCATCAGACCCTGAACACCACCTAGTGTCAAAAAGCACTTGTTAATACATAGCCAATGAGCCCAAACACGATGGTGCTCGCTTGTTTGATTGAGGAGTTCCTATGGCCAACTTCCGGCTCCATCATCAGACCAGCTCCATGGTATCATTTATTCAAAATGTCTCGGTAATTATATAATCCTAGTGTATAAGTTGTAGAATCTAAGGTGTGTACTAATAGAAATGGTTCTTATGTTGTGCCAAATAAAACAATTTATTATTTATTAGTACCTATGCCAAGTTTCAGCTGAATCGGATGCCAGGAAGTACTTGAAAAATGGATGACAATTGGAGTAACCGGAAACACAAACGAACAGAGCAAGCTAATATAAAGCTTGTAAAAATAAAATAAAGTATTTTTAGGAATTTAATTAAACACTAATCTAAAATTAACAAAGAAAGACTTTTAAATCATACAATTAAGTTACAACAAGAACCGATAGGGAATAGCAAAGTGCGCGCCGCTGGGTGTAGGAATGAATCGCTCACGCTGCGCACGGTCTTATATGGACTCGATCACATTTTCCGGTCTGGCCGGAGGGGTGTACGTTGGAGATGCAGCTAACAGTATAAATTAAAAATAAAATAAAGTAAAAAATATTTTTTTATTAATTTTTATTATTATTTGTTATACACAATGTGTGAAAATTTCAACTGGCTACCTATTAGTGTTCATGAGATACAGGGCGCTGACAGACAGACGGACAGTCGAGGCTTAGTAATAGGGTTCCGTTTGGCACCCTTCGGATACGGAACCCTAAAAACTTACTTATAAAAGAATAAATAAAACTAAGTGAAGTATACGAAGAACCCAATGGAATGGCACGCGACGATGGCAAGAGACTGGACGGCATGTATTTATCTCCCTGGAAGATGGTTAGGCCTTTAGTATGGGATACAACCTGTGTCGACACGTCTTGCGCCATTCCATCTTCCTGGCTCGGCGTGCTGTGCTGGTGCTGTTGCTGCGGCTGCAGAAAACCTCAAGCAGCGTAAGTATAATAACCTTACTGGTAATTATATTTTCGAGCCGTTTGGCGTTGAAACCCTCGGGCCGTGGGGTCCGAGTGCTCACGGCATCTTTAAAGAAATCTCAAAACGGCTATTTGACACTTCCCGTGACCCAAGGGCTGGTTTTTACCTTGGGCAGAGACTAATCATTGCCATACAACGTGGCAATGCGGCCAGCCTCTTGGGTACATTACCAGTCGACAGCGATGCGGATGAATTTTTTGATGCTATATTTTAGTTTTTGAATAGTTTTAGTTAAGCTGGTATATAATTTTGCTATTTTTATTAATTCATTAGTTATAAGTTGCTATGTACCCACCTGTAAATATTATAATTTAGTATAAAGTAACTTATATACTTTGGATTTAATGTGATGTGTGAAACAGTTCATTAAGTATTTGACTTTGATAACATAACATCTCGCTTAGGTTCCCTGAAGGACAGCAGAGGTGCACCCACATTTTGCCCATTATGTTCAAGACCCCACGTAATAGAGGACAAGCCTGACAGTTGTGCTACTGAGAAATTCCTGGTGTAAAAATCTATGAACACTTTAAAATAAAAAATTAAATAGTGTTTTATTTTAGGCAAAATACCCATAAACAGAAAATTGTAATAAATAAGTAGTAAAAACATTAAAAATTATCAATAAAAATTATCATTAAATAACATAAAACATCATTAAAAATTATCAGTCTTAAAACATAAACATTAATTGTCTTTGTTTTTTTTTTTTTTTTTTCTTTGTTGTTGTTTACTTTGCCCGACCTGGGGGTCGAACCCAGGACCCCAGGTTCAAAAGTCGCGCTTGTGAGAACTATAACTAGACCAACGAGCCAGGTATAGTAAGTAGTAAATCAAGAACCGGAATTAATCAAGTAGTACCAAAAAAATGGGGTGTGGCGTAAAACTTATCAAGGTGTTGTAAAAAAATGTTGAGTTGGACAATCTGTCAGAAAAATATCTTGGCGATTATCTTGGTCTATCAGAAACCCAGTGTAAGTACGTATTTCAGTCACATCTTCAGCCATCGAAATCCTCCTAATTACAATCTGGACACACCTAATTACGAAACAGCACAATATCATTAACTAAACCTAACATTAATTTACTATCATCCGATCCTTACAGCATCTCGGCATCAATTACATTAGGTTGATTACACGCGAGCGACATGCGACTAATAAGACCGCTGCGACAATCGTGTGGCACGTCTCTAATATTGAAATAGTGATTTACGACAACTATAAATCTGTTCCGTGTCCACTTGTCCGCTTACAAACGTAGGATAATCGCATGACGGATTTGCGTTAGCGTCCTGCAATAGAAGGCTTTGTACTCGTGTTTTCTAATTAGATTAGTTTTGGATATTTTTGGGTGATTTTAGATAAAAGGATGACCATATCTGTCTCCATGTTACTGTCGAACATGTGGTCAAAAGATTTTTACAAAAGAAGGTGCTACTTGTTGCGATCCCGGACCCGACGTGTTGACACGTCAAGCGTCAAGAGCAGCAGTGCTATTCTGTAACCATCTCACCGTGAAAACTTAGGTGAAGTGAGCGTGGAGTGAGCTGTCATTCCACGGGGATTGACACTATTGACAGCTCACTTCGCCCAAGTTTTCACGGTGAGATGGTTACAGAATAGCATGGCAGCTCTGCTCTATCAAGTCAATCGTCATCCTGAGGATGCCTCTTTGAGAGGTGAAACACGTATCGATATCTTACAGGGTTCTTTATGACTCTTTAAGAACAGTTAAGCGAATTAGATTACTAAATAAACGTCATCTATTGAATTCCTATTGTGCATGAGTGGATTACTGACCATTATTAAAATGTATTAAGACTCTGTACCTGGGTGAATTAAAAATATTGTTTTAATTAGACCTGGTTGACCTATGACTGCTGCTGATTGTATTTGGCAGCCTCGCTAATCTAGTGATCGTAAATGCAACTACTGAACAGGAGGTGGACAAAGTGTTATTGGGCCGCTTTTAGGAATTTCTCAGTAGCAGTGCAGAATCTGGAGTTGTGCCCCGTTGCGTAAAGCCAAGTCCTGTATATGAGCCAACACTGGATGGTCCTGAATAGTACACAGACATTGTCGTGCACAATTTTGAAAATAATCAAACAAATCTGTTTCGAGCCAGCACCTTAGTTGGTTTTTAACGCACAGAGTTGGCCCTCATGTTTGCAACAAATAAAAGGACGATCATGCTCGCTCTCAACACTTTTCTAAAGCTACTACGTTCTTCTAACATGATTGTCCCTTGAAGAAAGTAAGGTGTTTAGGAATAAATCTGTGCCGAATATGGAGTGATTGGAGCGAGACAAGACATCATAGTTTACCTTTGTTTGTTATTATTCGTTTTTTTTTTTTTTTTGAGGATGGGAAATTATCAAATAACTTCTCGACTTTTACTGACTAAAACCCACCCGTGTTCCTTCCGTTGCCTGTGTGCCGAGGTCGCGATATCCCTTTCAGACAAACCCGCAACCCCGGCAGGCATTGGCCCTTCCGGACCCCGTCAGTTGGTGCTGACATCTCTTTGAGGCGCGCGTGGAACACAACGCGCCGTCGACCCGGGCCTGGTCCCTATCGGACGGCGAGCTATTGGGTATCCCCCTAACTGGCGAATTGTGGGTAACACTCACAATTTGCCTCTAAATAACCCTTATTATCCCCTATTACTCCTCAGCTTAAACCTTTGCAAAATACAAGCGTTAAGTTTATGTGTGACACAGACTAACTAAATCACAACCACAGCCTAACTACACCAGTTTACCCATAACAACAATCCAACAATAATTTAATCATAATTATGTAAGACGACAATACAATGGAGGTTCGATGTTGATGGCGTATTGATTATGTTCAGCGGATGTGTGACGCATGATTTATTACGTCACAACATTGGATTCTGATTGTCAAATGGATTGAATCATTAGGGGGTAAGTGGGGGTGATGCGGGGGTGATCAGGTTTTGTTTGGTAAAGTTAAACGTGACACCTTTACGGTTACGCAACGCATTAAAACATTGTAGGATCAAAACCTGACCACTGATGTGATTTTTTTTACAATGTTATGTCTGTAGCTTAAGTGACACTAACTTAACATTAATTAAGGAGTGAAAAAGAAAATAAAGAAATAAACTTCGTTTACTGGCAGCAAGATATGATGCAAAGAAAAACACAAATACAAAAAAGAACAAATGGTTGGAAAATATCCACGGAAAAACCACCATCCCTGAACATAATGCTGTGAGTAGTAGAGGGAATGTGAACTTGGATTTAGTGGATGAAATTGCATAGTCTGCAAGGATGGGACCAAAGCATGGGACTATTGACAAGTTTATATAAAAAATATGCTTTAAAGTAATTGCTTCATGAGCTACCAGCAATAAGAATTTCTAGTTTTAAGAAAATTTTGATAGAGAATGCCTCTTTGGTCTAGTGATTGCAAGGACTACTGCTGAGCTTGATTTCTTGAGTTCATGTACAAGTTGAGCAAAGTGTTAATGGGTTTTCCATCAAGAATTTCTCAGTAGCAGCCCGTTGTCTGGATTTGTGTCTATTTGATAGTAGTTAGGCACGCCCCCTATTACACATAACTGGTGAAATATTGCAGCACTATAAGTACTCCTCTACTCAGCCCTTCGGGGAAACAGACGTTAATATAAAATAGAGACAAGAACAATGAAGCTATCATAACCTTCCATCACTCTTGTCACACATTCACTCAAAACTCATCGGAAGCAACACCCCCCCCCCCCCCTTCACCCCCTTCACCCCCTCACCTGCATACAATCCGATAATAACACAAGATTATTAGACATGAATTATAGTCGCAATTAGACGCGACAGCTAGGGAAACGGCTCGGTCGCGACAAAGCGCAGGACGCGACGGACAGTTGCTCACGTAAATCAATCAGCGCTTGAATGGAGCTTCTATTATGATAATGTTGTAAGAACTGTGTTTATGTTATAATGGTGTAATTAGATTGGTGAACAGAACAGATTTTAGGACACCTGTGATCGAGTAAGTATCGACTACATTCGTATCTGGGACATCCAAATTAAAAGTATTTTTTTTCCCACTACGGGGTTGCTCTTGGCCTGAATCTCACCTGATGGTAAGTGACGATCAAGCCGAAGGCGGAAGCGAGCTCCACCCGGAATCCTCAACCACAGAGGAATTGACTATCTTACCTCTAACTGCTAAAACACAACAATGCTGTTAACGTTGTAGTTATGGAGACAGACTTAGATAAGATGGTGGTAGCTAGCCACCCGGACTTAGAACAAGCCTACCACCAACCAAACCGAGCAGAAAATTTTGCCCTCACGAAGAATCAAACCTGGGAACTCTGGGTCTGAGACAGGTGGTCTAATCATTAGACCATGGAGGCAGTTAAAAGATTTGCTCTCCAGTCATTTCAAGTCACCGTCGCAGTGGTATTGTGAATGTTTCATTTTCCACAAGATGTCCTTAGATTTGTTCGTGAACATGGAATATATCAGGTACTCAGAACTCTTGGTCTTGAGTTAGTGTGAACTATTTTTCCGTGACATTGAAACGTGGTCTGCTAAATACTATGTATGTTGTGGTAATTTTTTCAGTCATCCAGGATAGGTAATACGAGCTGGTAGCATCTCCACGGCAAAGCGCGTATTTTGCGACGGGTGGGGAAATCGCTTATTCGATCAAACCGAACTCCTCAAAGAAGGCTAGCAACGCCTTGGTGTTACTGACGTCTTACGTAGGGTACCTAGGTACCTAGGTTACCGAAGTATAGTCATCCAGGATATAATGAATTTGTTAGCTCGTGAAGCTGAAACATACAAATTGCCATAGGTAATTATAAAATCTATGCTTATTATAAAATTATCGTCACTGTATATCTTTTCATGACAATACTCAAGGATTACCGAGATATTACGTGTTGAGTTTTACCGTTTCAGGGATTGTAATTCAAATGATCTAAATAATTCTAGTGTACTTCCAGCTGTGCCTATAGGAGGTAGTGCGAGCACAGATCGCGACGCATAGTTATCTGGACAGCGGCCACCGCCGATATGTTTTGTAGTCTCGCAGGCGAGCACCGCCACTGTGGACGCGTGCTCACAGAGCTGGGAAGGGCATAGAGGCAGCAGTTTTAGGAAGCAAAGTGGTGACAATTCGTAAGAATGGTATTTGGATAGTGTACACGATGGTAGCAGATGGTAGGTTTCTTGTCCAGCGATCTACTATCTTGGCAGCTCGTATACACAGTCAATCTCGATTGAGATCTGTGATCAAAACATTGATAGTGATCCAGATTGATAATGAAAGGTGGTCTTTAACACAGTCAATCTATACCGTAATCTTTGATTTTTGTGCCTTTTAATAGCTTTCTTACTTATTTTAGAGGGCATCTTAGTTCGCTGCCAATTGTCATTGTATATGTTCTGGGATATCCAATATAGTATCCTGATCTTAATCGACTAGGTTACAGATCAGCCTACCCAGGAATTGTACCGTCACAAATTTGAACCTAAACTCAAAAATTCTAAGAGCATTATTTTAATATTAATATTCTATTTTTAAATGAATTCACATTGCAATCTAAAGCAAAAAAAGCAAAGCAAATAATTGCAAAAATAAAGTTTTTTCTGGAAACTTTGGCCACTTACACACTTCACGACACCAAGACACCATACGACTTTCCACAATCTTCAATTAATTGTCTAAATTCAAATTCCCCAAAAATTCTACACTGTCCATTCTAACTTAAGGCTAGCTCCACACCCCACCATACCGTGTGGCTAGCCGAAATTTAGATGTCACAAGTGTAGCTCTTCTGGCTAATGTCCGACTACCGAGTTGTTTGTTACTGCCGTGTGGCGCGCAAGATGGAAGATACCAGCGAATTATACGCTCTTGTGTACGAGCGTAATGGGTTCGCTTTACTTTGTGATGTGCGCCACAATTTGCATGGATGGCAATTTGATTGATGGGTTACGTTTTGGATTTAGTTGCGTAGGAATTACTTCCTACTACGCAAATTTGATTTAGGGTTTCTATGTTTCAGCGTTATGAGAAAAAGGTTAAGTTTTGCTGCGTTATGAAGAAAATAACAATGCTGCATACATGTATGTTATTTAAAATCAATGTCTACAAAAATCTTGGCTACCAGCAATGACTTTCTATTGACCAAAACCAGGAACAACGTAGACAGACACTCGATATCAAAATCTTTGTCAAACTTCAGAATCTAAAATCATTCAAAAGTATTTCAGTCTGTAAAACTACCTGTGTATTTCTGCACCTGTTTGAACCACAAAACACTCTATCCCTTTATTTTTACAAAATTCATAGTGGTAAAACAAACATACAAGCAAACAAAAAAGCACACGCACTAGATAATCAATCCGCAAACATAATAAGGCTGTACACACACAGAACGACAAAGCGCCACAAATGACGCGCACCGCGATCAACAAGCCTCGCTTGTTATTCAATAACCGTCCCGGGCGATATCAATTTATCACAGGTTCAATGAAGGCGAAACTATATTTCATTGCTGTACTGCCTGACATTGAATCTCCGATGTTATCTGCGAATAGATTATGAAATTCCGCCCCACATTAAAATTCCAACCCTAAGCTCCACTCCCAAAGTTCAATTTTGCTTCGGTATGACGGTGGAGATGAGACGTTTTGCGGGATGGCGAAGGTTGCATATTGACGTCATCCAAAAGGGAGTAGGCAGTCGAATGCAAAACGGTTGAACCATGGATTTGGCATATGTTATAGGGTGGTAACTATTGTCTGACACACGGTTTAGTTAATATTCAGTAACTGTTTACCATAATATTTTTAACCTGGAAAAATGATCGATGGAAGAATGCACCGGTGTTTTCCACAGAATGTCCTGAAATCTTATATGCTTAGGGTAATCGATAGCTAGCTGTTTAAAATTACAAATAAGAGCAATATAGTTGCATTCATAGTGAAATGTATATCTTTAAGAAGGCTCGTGTCAGTCTCTCTTTACGTATTTGAAATTTTTCGTTCATTGTTTTGAGTAGCTTTTCTAAGTTTTATTCTAATTATTTTATTTGTTGAGGATAATAGAGTGCCAAGACAACCTATGTATAACAAACTTCTTCTAACCAGTAGGATCACTAAAATACATCTTAATCACAGCCTTATACCTAGCACAGATGCTGACATTATGTTTCCGTATACCACCATTATGAAAATGACAAAAAAAAAACCCACCCCACCGAAACAAATCGTCCGTGTGTCCCACACCTAATCTATATGTCTTAGCTGATTCGGGCGGCTGTATTTCATATCGAAACTAGTGAGCATGCTACTAATTGCCGTCCGCGTGCGTATTGCGACAATTCCATTTGTCTGTCTGTCTGTACGAACCCTTTGATTGAGCCCGTGTTATTGGTACATTTGTACCGTATTCGGGATTATGGCAGATTATTGTTTGAGTGTAAGCTGTGAACGTAAATAATGTGTGATTTGAGGCGTTTATGGTGACAGTGATAGATGTGTAGATGTTTCTGTTGGTTTGTTTTGATTAGAGATGTTTGGGTTGTAAGTACAGGAGCTCCAAGTATGATAACGCTTCTAGGATGCTGTTATTGGGACTGCCGTGGCGCTGCAGCGCGTCTGGTATGTTTGCTGAAGCGCGTACGGATGACTTTCAAGCCATCATGCGCAAGAAAGCAGTCTTTGTTGCACCGTCTACAAAGCAGCGGCAACAGAATTCTAAATTCTATTTCTGCCCGTTTTGACTGTCCTTTCCGAAATCAGTGGATATGGGTATGATGGATAAGAACAACAATACTAACATAATTTATAGGTAAAATTTGTTACTAACACAGTAATATTTTGTGATATAATTATAGGAGGAAGTATAGAAGTAACGCTAGTGACAGAAAAGTTTTAAGTACGAATTTGGATTGCTATAAGAAAAGAGGCAGACTATGTAAAGATGGATTGTGTGAAAGAAGATATGGCTAGGAAACGAGAGTACACTGAGAGACGGCAAACAGAGACGTATGGAACAAAAGGCGTACTGTGCCGACCTCGAATAAATAAATATAGGGATAGGGCGATGACGTTTACTAGAGACTATCGTAAAGGCGACCATCAGTATAACCAAGAGGATGGGCAGCAACAGCCTGTTAAGTGATTAATCTGTGTTAAAGAAATGGATTTTCTTTCTGTTTGTTTTTGTCTTGTATGGATCAGAATGTTGGGTCACAAAAGGGATGAATGAAGGCAATTGCATGCAGCTGAGATGAGAGTGCTAAGAGGGATGTGTGGTGTTACACGAATGGATAAAATAAGAAATGAGTACATAAGAGGAAATCTTAAAGTGGCACCGGTGACCGAAAAGTTGTGTGGAAATTGGTTGTCACGGTATGGGCATGTGATGCGGAGGAATGAGGAAAATATCGTGAGGAAAGTTTTGAGTATGAATGTGGATGGCTATAAGGGTAGGGAAAGACCAAAGAATCGATGGATGGACTGTGTGGCAGATGGTATGGATAGAAAGGGGCTGACTACCGAGATGACGACTAATAGAGAAGTATGGAAGAAAGGGACATGTTGCGCCGACCACGAATAAAATTAATTATATACACAAATAATATAATTGGAGTAAGGGTAGGAGACTGATGATGATGTTTACTACACAAGTTAAGTGGCGGTGGGCAGGGCATATTGCTCGCAGAAAAGATGGCCGATGGGGCTGAAAGGTTCTGAAGTAGCGACCGCGTACTGGAAGACGTAGCGTTGGAAGGCCTCCAACAAGATGTACCGATGACATTGTGAAGGCCGCAGGAATCCGCTGGATGCGGGAAACACAGAACCGGTCGAAGTGGCGGTGCTTGGGGAGGCCTACGTCCAGCAGTGGACGTCTTTCAGCTGAAATGATGACACAAACTGCGGTTCCAATTACTGTAAAATAGTTATGTAGTTACCCTTTTGACTTTTCCTTTTCGTTATTACTAAGCCTCTGCTGTCCGTCCGTCAGTCCGTCTGTCTGTCAGCGGGCTGTATCTCATGAACCATGAAAGGTAGACAGTTGAAATTTTCACAGATTGTTTATTTCTATTGCTGCTTTAACCAAAAATAAAGTTAATAATTAAAGGGGTTTCCCATAAAAGAAACGTGTTTTTTCGGCGTTTTTGCTCGATCTTTACTTTTTTTGTTAGATTTTGCTTCGTCTGCGAATCCGAATTTGTCTTTGTAATTTTTTTGTGATTTCTGGGTGCCGTTAAGCTTTCTATTTGGCGGAGTATTTCTATTCCTTTCTAGATAACTAACTATTTAACATGCATACTGTCTATTCCCAAAAATGTCATATTAAAAAATGCATCCACATTCCATTACATCAATCACCCATTTCCATTTCCCACTTTTATAGATTCATACAAAAAGGAATGTTTAATCTAATCCCCCGATGCCATCAAACGCCACAAATTAACAATTCCAACTTTCAATATACGTCATAACCCTAAAAAGCGGTGGCGGGCAAAAACGACCAACTTAATAGGATTGACAAGATTCCCGACGACCAATAAAAGATGGGGGCCGATCCCATAAAACTATAAGGAGGAAATATGTCTAGAGGATATTTTCTGAGCTATAACCGTGACCATTGGAACCCCGAATGTCATACCAATGAATTCATGTCCCGTTTTTTTGCACGGTTTATCGCGTTTCTTTATTACGGTCGGTCGTTTTTGGCTTGTTGGGTATGTATTTTTATGGGCAGCGTTCGAGGGGTTAGCCAGCTTCACCGCGAATTTGTTTATAGCACACATATTGGTTTCAGTGATCGCATTGTTCTGTTTTATTTTTTAATAATGCTGTAATAGGTTCCTGTTACGTTTATTTGTAGCTGTAAAAGTGTGGTTATTGGGGACAGATTCTTTCAGATATGTTATGATCTATTACGTTTGTGGCGACATGGATTCGGAGTATGGATTCATGTTTTTACGGATTTAGCTATAAGATTTTTTTATGCGACAGCCGCGCAACTCAAAATGGAGGTAATGGTATTGTGGCGACATCTACATCGCCACATGCGAACTACGCATCAAAGACCTGACGTCACACAAATCCTGCATCGCGCAAGCAGTTTACCGCACGATCAATATTATATAATAATTTTCCGACATCAATCGTTGGGCAGTTGCCCACCAGACACGACACCCGTCTGGTCGGCGGGTCCTCCCTCTTCTATTGAGGATGAGTGAACTTTACACCCTGTCCCCAGGCCTCTTTTTAAATGTTATTGATATTTTTGCGCTTTGCCCCATATCGCACCTGAAGAAAATCGAGATCGTACGTAGGTACTTGCCTATAAATAAACTATTTTCTCGAAACTTGAAGACTTCCTAGCTATCGGAAAACACAGGATCTGGCTATGAGTTCCCCGTGCGTATAATGACAGTGGTGCCGAAGCAGTATATGCATGGCTTTGACGGATCTAACGAAAATTGTAGAAATAAAACTCAAGCCATTAAAAACTCATCCCGAACCAATCAAACGTCAAGTGAGATGCATCCTCCAATATCATAGAAATGTCATAATTATGACACTCCAGGACTAGGGCGACATCAAACACTCGAAATAATAAGACAAAGCATTGAATACAAAGGGCCGTATTAAAAACACGAGTATTGTGGTCCCCCCAATATGGAGGGCTTTCGACTCGATCTCGGGAAGACATCCATTAGGTATTATTGAAAATTTTAATATCAAAAATTGCGGAGATGTTTTTTTGTGTTACGACACGACTCAGATTTTAAAGACTATTACCAAACTTGGTGAAACCTAAACCTGCACTAATATGTTATTTTTGACCGACTCTCAAAAAGGAGGAGGTTTTATGTTAGTCTGTATGTTTTTTCGATTTCTCCGTCAATTCTGGACCGACGATGAAAATTCTTGTTTTGTTTGAAAGGGAAACGTATGAGAAACCCAAATGTATGAGACATTTGGGTCGAGATTGAATTTTGTATGGGACAGTTGATATTTTTTCTGATACACGCTGTATATTTCAGACACACGACTCCGCTACGACATCGCCACGACTAAGATCGTGTCCCCTAAAACCGGTCGGAAACATTTCAAGGAATATCATTTGGTATCGCGAGTGAGCCACTTCTGTTTTATAGCCTTCTCTATATTGTGCGATTTGAATGTTACATTCTTGATACTTAGATCAATATCTGTTTCAATGTTTTGCTATTTTATACTTACTTACATATCTTGTATTGTAGGTATGACTTTTATCATAGGTATGTTTTTCTGAGCAGTGGTGGCCGCGACTTACGAGTTGTAGGTCGTAGGTTCGAACTCAGACAGACGCTTATTTCTTCACCACTGCTCTCAAAACGGTGAAGGAATACATCGTAAGGAAACCGGCATGTTCTAGAACCAAAAATTCGAAGACATGTGACATCTACCAACCCGCACTGAGCCCGCTTGGTAGATAACGGCCCACTCCCTCTCATAGAGAGGAGGCTTGAGTCCCAGCAGTGGGAATATTATAGGCTGATTATGATGTAGAAAAAACCCTGGACATACTTGGAACCTTGTAATGTCATTTGATGCAACTGACAACGTCAAATGACAGGTCAACGAGTAATAAAACAAAAGAGAAAAACTTCACATGTCAAAGTTCTAGTCATCAAGGTTTTCATAAAGTTATTGTAACTTAACGTGCTTATGCATTTCAATTCACAGCTTAAGATGCAGATTATATGCCAGTGACCTTGAGTGGTTAGCTTGCGTGTTCTGTATTAAGCTCACGCAACGCGTCGTATGTCAAGCCAAAAGCGCAGTCCCAAATAAGATTCATTATTTATTTATTATACAAAATAAAATTGTATTCTTATATAACACGTATACTAAAAGATCAATAATTAAACCATCATTAAAATGGTGAAGATTTCAGAAAAATACGCTTGATAGATTTTGCGTGATTCTCAGTTTTTTATCTGCATTAGACATAACATACAAATTAATTTCATTATTTAATAAGAACGTAATCTAAAATATTCATATAAACAATACTCGTTTAGACGTGATCTTCGGTATAAAATCATTAAAAGTCGATTATCGTCGCCTTAAACAATTCGATTTGTCATGGAAACGAAATGCTTACCTATTATTGAATTCTATCCCTAAACTTTGTGGTTAGTGACTAACCTGCACCGTAATTGCGTAACACACGATCAATCAGAATCTGAAACGTTTTGAAACAGCTTGCTAATCCATTTCCTTATAAGTTCGAAAAAAATCTGCTCAACAACGTAAATAACGCAATGATTGTTGTTGAACTGTCAAAATGAAACAGATTAGTCGTAATCGTTTACGAAAATGTGTTGCGTAATTAGATAGCTGGTGTCAGAGTTTTTATGCCGTCCATGGGCCTCAGAATTGGCTTCAGATGCCGTTGAGAAATATCTCTCAGGCATGCGTTTCCTCACGATATTTTCCTTTACCGTTTCTGAAGCAAGTGATAATTATACAATACGCACATGAATCCGATAAGTCAGAGGTGCGTGCCTTTCATTCGGGTCCGATCTCGAGACCTATAACTTGGCAGTCTGACGGTCACACCACTTTATCACTACTTATTTCTAACCAATGAAGGACCCGCTCGTGCTCTCTCATTTAGTTGATACACAAAAATTATGTAATGATATCAATAACCCACTTATGAATATCATCACAAATAGGTCCAAGACACATTACCTACTCAAAAGTTGATCTCTCATCTCTCTTCCTCAATACTGAGGATTGCGACCACATACGACGCGTCGCCAAGATAAGCGGTCTTTTGCAGTGTGAACCGCTCGGTAAATGCTGCTTCCAACAGCCTTCCATAAACCTCTCAAAATATAAGTTTAATTATTGCGTGGTTCCTGGATTAATGATACCTAAGCGCCAGAAGTTGATAGATTGCTCAATTAAATCGAAATTCTTGTTTGTAGTAGGTACTCGTACTAACTTCTTACTTCAGACCAAATAAAAAACCAAGACAGCGTTGTCAACAGTGACGTGAGGACGGTTTTGTAAGCATGTGTGCACTTAGTGAGGTGTAGTTTGATTGTAAATGTGTGCATGTGAGCGTGTATGCACAGAGTGGAGGTGTAGTTTTGGCATGCTTCACTGTATTGTTTGCAGCGCTATCTCTTGGTTTTTTATTTGGTCTGAGTTACTTACACGCTGAGCTCATTGACAACCGCATCAAAATACCGAAAGAAATACCGCACGGCTCTCAAAAATTCACACAGACAACATCTGTCAAAGATTTTTTTCTACAAATCTTAATCCACGCTCATCAAAGATCGGAAAAAAGTCGAATGTATAAGATTTTGTTGTATTTTGTTATGAAATTATAAAGCGTAACGTATCCAGCTGAGTATGTATCGAGTTTGATTGTGAAGTATGTGAGATGAATTAGGGTACCGTAGCAAAATGTGGAAGACGGTTTTGTTTTTGAAAAGTCTAAATAAATAGATGAGTAAAACCGAAACCGTAAAAGTTACATATTATTGAAAGATAAATGGAGTGTAAATATTTTAAGTTTTTGTTTGATCTTTCCTTATACAAAATTAAACTTAGATTATAATATTTTAGAAAACTTAGCCTTGTTCTATAGGGAAATTGGATATCGGATTGGTATTTAATTTTTCTTAGGTATTATCTAAAATCTAGGATTAAATTGCGACTTTGCAAATAAATACGTTTTATACCAGTAAATACCTATAGATCTACTAGCTGCGGTTTCACCCGCATAAGTCTCCATCCCGTGGAAATATCGAGATAAATGTATTCTATGTCCTAACCTATATCATTGTCTACCCATGTACCAAATTTCATACAAATCCTTTCAGCCAAAGTAACAAAAAAACAAATAAATAAACAAACTTACTTTCGCATTTATAATATTAGTAAGGATTAACGAAACAAAGATATGGATCAAACACATATAACCCCTATTATGTAACTAGCTACGATAAATTAATTGTGTATGACTTTAGTAAAGTAACATGAAAAAAGGCGTAATTAGTATTAAGTCAACAACCTACAAAATATTCGGGTAGGTTGGTTGTGAAAGCCAAACGGACAAAACCTCTACAGTACTTAGATACCCCAGAATAACCGCTTTGTGTCCAAAACTGAACCAACAAAAATAAAACACACATTTTATTCAAGTAGGTACTGATAAATCAATCAACGAATGTACGGAACTTGCAGCACCAAAAAAAATAACAGCACACCCCTGATACATTTTTAAAAAAGGAATATAAAAAACTACCTTTCGCGATTCGACCTGTGTTTAACCGCTGTCAAGGGTTGTCAATCATACCGCTTCGGCCCCGCCCGCCGCCTCGCGTTTGACAGCCCTAGTCTGATATTATTTTACTTGTTTTTGATTTTGTTTCGTCTGTTAGTTGTTATTGTTTCTTATTAATTAGGGCTTTATTATTTTTGTTTAATAATACCTTAAACACGAATTTTACCAATATTTTGATTTCAAAGAATGTCCGTGGAGTTTCTTGCCCATTCTTCTTCATAGGTACACTTTCGAATGGGCAACTAGCTTCATCTTTCTGACTGACCGACTCCTTGACAATTCAAAAGTGCCTGTAATTGGTTTAATTGAAATAAATGCTTTTGAACTTGAGTTTTAATTTTTTTTGTGCCATTCTGATCTACTTTTTGATATGACAGGCAATAGCGATGTCGATATTCTGCCAATATCATGACAAATAAAAATCAAGTGGCAAAAAAAAGAAACGATTAGGCTGTCAACATAAAAAATCTGTTATTGATACCGTTGAAGTCAACAATATTTTGCAGATTTGTGTAAATTTTGAATTGATTCATTTGGCAATATTACTGTATGGAAATAAGAAATATGGCTAACTAGTAATAAAACTAACTAGAATATTAATAATTAATTGCAATTATAACACTGAATTTGATGTTGTAACCGTTATAGGTGTAAAAAAGGCATTTGGAAAAATCCAAATACAATTTTTACATCTATAACTAAATATTTGGTGTTATGATATTAATTATTGCATTTCATAATAAATATTTTAGTTCACTAGTTAGCCATATTTCTTATTTCCATACAGTTATATTGCCAAATTAATCAAAACAGTGAAATATTTGACAGCTATTTGCGACGTTTCCAACTTTCTGTTTAAACGCTCATAATACATCTGACATTGGCATATTTCTCGATATCGGCACTATTGCCAAAGAGAAAAATTTAATATATTATGTAATTTAATTGTATTTAAATTGAATAGTAGGTAACTCTTGGTAGGATTTGCAATGCAAAAACCTTCTGTCACCGAGTTTAACTAATTTTATCCATTCTGATCATTATAGTAATATCTATGACTATACCTATATAGGCTAATAAAATTAATGATGTTGGGGGATATTTCAATAATTCCTTGCCGCACTAATCACAATTTTAAAAATAAAATATCACTCTCGAAATATTCAACCACACCGCAGCATTGACATGAAACTGACAGCTGACAGATGGACAGACAAACCGATATTTATATACGTAGCATCACTTATTATTAAATCATCAATCAGAATTAAGTCCAGCTCGGAATCCATGTTTAATTACTAGTTGCGGGTTATTGATTAATTTCCTTCATATATTATGGATCTTGAGGCTACTTTTTTGTAGCACAAGTCTACAAAGGTGAGTATGATTTCATGGTTAAAAGTTGTTTAAATATTTGAGCTAAATATTTCTTTATAAATAACGTTAGCACAGTCATTGAAAGAAAACAATTTTGACAACTAAGTTTGCAGTGTTGCCAGGTGATTTAATGAGGATAAGGATTAAGGACAATTGTATTGTATTGTAATTGTATATTTATATTGCAAAGATAAAAACCGGTCAAGTGTGACTCGGACTCATACAAGACGGTTTCTGTACCGTATTAAGATCGGGAAAAACACCCCAAAATAGAACACGTTTATTGTATGGTCATTTTTTTTTTTACAACTTTTTGTTATTTTTTGTTACAGCGGCCAATAGTAGTATAAACTCTGTGAACATTTCAACTAGGGCTCTGTTAGCACCCTTTGGATACGGGCCACTAAAAAGAAAAATAGTGTGCACAAATAAAACGCACATTACAAAATAAACATAATATTTACACAATTATAGGTACTAAGTAGCCAAAAGCCTAGAATTCGCGAGAAATAAAAAAGCGAGAAATTTTAAACAATAGGGGTGTTGACTGAGGTAAAAATAAACTACCGACGGACTACGTCAGTCAGATAATAAAAAATATATTTGACACGTATTTTTTGGGGCTCGCTACGTCACAAGTCAGTCTATAATCTACCGGGGAGTGACGTCATCCCACATTTTAACGTATTGCCTACTCAATGTATTGCAATTAAAAAAGAAAAAATACGTGTCTAATATTTTTTAATTAAATACCTGAAAACAAAAAAGAATTTTTTTGTCTACATCCCTGTTACTATTTTGTAACAAAACTTCACAGTGGTTATCAAGCGCCACAATTTAATCGAAATTTCATTTATTCAAATATCTTAAGGTGTAGTTTGGCAGTAAATCTCGACTAATATTATGTAAAACTGAACCTACATTTGTCAAGTTTAGTTGAAAACCCAAAACACAAAAAAACAGTACATGGATCTGGAAAAAAGTGCTCGACGGATGAAATAAATCGATTTCTCAAACACGGTTTTTGCTCAACACTATTGTGGCCCACTCGATAATCTTGATCCATTGAGTATCATTGAAGAGGGGTATTCGCTAACCAGTGTTCCGTAAATACGTGAAATAATCGGATTAATACAGGTAGGAAATAGCGTGCATCGAAAATACCGCAAGCTATTTTTTTGTCCAACACGTTTTTTTTGGATTGTTTTTGTCACATGTTACTGGACGTGGTACGTGGGTTAAAAGGTAAAAAACTTTGTTTTTGAAGTGTACTGAGTTGTGTGCGGTGTTTACTGATTGATATAATATCATTCCATCTCTGATTTACCTTTCCGTTACAGCTTTAGATCACTTATTGTTCTTATCGCTGAGCATATGACCAGCCCATCTCCATTTAAATCTTTTTATGTGGAAGATAACATCATTAAATTTAGTAATTTTCCTCAGATCTGCTGTCTTTCTGTCATTTCGCTTGAGGACTTCAAGTTCAAGTATGCTGCGTTCCATGCCTCTTTGGCATTTTAGAGATGGATCCAAATGAAGTAGAGGAAGACAACTTATACGCTGAGACGATGGCATAGTTGAGACAGCTGGTGCCCTGTGCGCGAGAGACACACACGACCGTGCCAAATGGAGGAGCCTGGGCGAGGCCTATGCGTCAAAGGACGCGCTGATTCACGAAGGCAGAGCTGCAGTAGTTATATGTTTTGCTTAAATTATTTTATTTTGTAATTAGTTTATCAGTAAATAAAGGCTTTCTGATTATTATAATATCGTTACTAGGATGTTATAAAAATATAGATCCCCTGAACTACACTGGCTCAATAGGGACAGTCCACCGCACATGAGTGGACTTTGAGCTAGCCTAGCGTAGTACGGAGTTTCAATAGAATGCGAAGTCAGCTTATAATCATTCGCAAAATGTCTACTTCGAAAAATGTCTATCGGTCGTAAAATGTCTCTTTCTCATAATGTCTCTTTCGCAGAATGTCGCTTTCTCAAAATGTCATTTTCTCAAGAACTATTCCTTGGTTGATTGCCTGGAATTGACTTGAGCTGTAACTTGCTCAGCTTGGAATCTTCATGAGGTGCGACGAACTGTCTTCACAGTTCGTCGATAGTGTGTGGTCGTGATAAGATTAGTTATGATATTAAAAAATGAACGTTTGACAGTGCATAGCATATAAACATACATACTCATACCATTCCATAAGCATACCTACAAGTATATGGAGCTATAACAAAAACTAATTATTGGATTCGTGACACTAAATTGTTTACACCAAATCACTCTTAGATGCCAAAATTAATTATGTACTAATAAATTACATTATTGGCATCATCATTGGCATTAAGTCCGCCTTTGTACTTTTTTGAGTGTGAAAAGTTTTAATAAATAAATAAATAAATAAATTACATTATATTTATGTACACACGGTTACATACCAAGCTATACACTTCCAGTATAAGCTGATCTCTCATTGTATATGATTTCTTTAAAATGATAGGTCAGTTTATACTGTAAATGTATAGCTTGATATCATGTAGCCGTGTAGATACAAATGGCTCCAAATCGCCTTATTTTTATTTTTCAGGTGATAAAGTGGGAATTTGCAGTTCTAATCTCTCAAGTGTGAAGTGGGGCTACCTCCACAAAACAGTGGTAGGGTGCTGATGTGGAGCTGTGACGCATACTATGTCTCTCAACGTATTTTTGAGCCTAAAAACCAGCAATCAAAGTGACCTCTGCACTGCCACCGACGCGACAACGGCAACGCCGTGGTGGTGACGGAGTTTAGAACCAAAAAAATTTGGAAAACTGTCGTGCCATCGATATAACGAAGAAAAGGTAGGTAAGCTATATATGGTTTCGTTGTAAAATGAATATCTAGTTATTAGTAATACCAGCTTAAAGACAGAAAGAAAGAAAAATATTTTATTTGGGACACGCGCAGGAAATACAAACAGTAAGTAATAATAAAAATAAAATATAAATTATAAAATAAAAAACAAAAAAGGAGCATTTTAAAACTAACAGAATAATAACGACCTGTGCGAGTCCAAAAAGGCTCCTATCTCAGCATAATGCTTACTATGTTGAGCCTGCAGGAAAGCTCCAAGCCAGATGGGGCGCTTCAGGTACAAACTAGTCAGGTGGGGGTACTCCGATGACCCACAGTGCGACTGTGGAGCTACATCACAGACGTTGTCACCTATTGTTGTGCTGTCTGTGCAATAACAAGGTCAACGGATGTGATGCGGAGGAATGAGGGAAATGTCGTCAGGGAAGTTTTGAGTATGAATTTGAATGGCTATACGAGTAGGGGAAGACCAAACAAACGATGGATGGACTGTGTGAAAGGTGATATGGCTAGAAAGGAAGTGACTACCGAGATGACGACGAATAGAGAAAATATGGAAGAAAAAGAGATGTTGCGCCGACCACAAATGAATTGAGATATGGGCAGAAGAACGAATGACTAACGAGGCCAACGCTTACGCTGTAGAAGTGGCCGAATTCTGGTCGAAGCTTGTTGAAAATATAAGTATAAATAAAATCATAGTCAAACGAATATAACCATTAATGTTTCGCACGGGACAACAGTCGTTGACCCAAATCTCCATAAACCAGGAGAATGTAAAGCTCCTAGTCGATACGAGCATTGAGTATTCAATGAATATCGTTGGCTACATGTAAAACAATCTTCCATATTGGCCGTAAGTTATTCAAAGCTGTACCAGTTTCAACTTTCCTGTGTTTTATTTGCTCATCGAGTTGCGATACTCCATGTGTGGGGTAAGTTATAAGAGAAGGATGTATGAGTGTTTACCAGGAGTGATGCTTTCAGGTCATCTGGTACAAGTTCATAATGAGGGAATCAAAATAATAATTATACGTGTACCAATACATCGCACATTTATTTTGTGCACTAGCATAAGCATTTTTACTTAATGTAAATTGATTTACTACTAATATTCGGGTGCCTGGTAGCAGCTGGATGAGAGGTGCGAGAATCGAGCTGAATGCATGCTTTTGAAGAGGCCTATGTCCAGCAGTATATAGTTGTAGGCTGATGATGATGACGATAAACGGATGAACTATTTGTATATAGCAAGAGGATATAGAATAGGTCGTGCATTGGATACTCATATAATTAGAGAAAACAAAGCCTTAAAATGCTAAAGAAGTACAGAACAGTAGATCCGTAAAGCCCGTAAAGCAAAACTAGGCATACTTTTGAATCTCGCTTCGTTTCTTCACTTGCACCATAGTATAAAGGGGATGTCAGAATATACGTCAAACGTCATCGGCCTGGAAGACGGCTCTTCGGTTTTGATACAGCCGTGTCTTATAAATATTATATCCATGTGCCCTGGACCTTATATCGACAACATTGCCATCGGAATTTAAACTTTGGCAGACGTACATTACAGTAGGTTTTTGAATGGTAGTGAAAAGTTCGCAAGGGTGAGTTATCCACCACTTTGTCAAGATGAGCAACCAATTATAAGTCAAGTTTGATATTACTCTTTAGAATTGTGATTTCTTTCAATTCTTTTTGTATCGGTTTGACGAGCGAAGTGGTTATTTATAATTAAAATGGCGATTTCTGATCTTCTTGTGATACGATTTTTAATTTTGTGTCGATCAAAAGGATTATGTGATTCTAATTTAGGATTCAATTTTATGTGAAGATTTGCTTTGCATAGCTGTGAGACATTTGTTAATTGAACAGGTTATTAGCGGACCCTTTGCGTAAGTCGCAGATTCTTTATCGAGGAGTCATCAAAACAAATAATACAAATGTTTTATAGTATTGTGATCATCTAACACGAAAATTGTCAATGAAAGTTTCTATGGAGCCTATAATTTCACTTTCAATTTGTTGAACATGTTCATTAGTGATATTAAAAATATATCATCAGAACAACTTCTGGTAGATGCAACCCACCAAGTGTTCAACAATTATCTTGGTAATTTCGTGCGATACTTGAAAGAGGTGGGTGGTCTATCGTTCGACGAGACCACACATTTTGCGTATGCATTGATTAATTCTGGAGAGATAAAAATTAGTTTCTTTTGATTTTTATAAATAACAGATGATCTAAAGAAAGGATCAAGAGGGTCAATAATCTAATTGCAAAGCTTGACGACCAAGGTGTTCTATGAATAAATCTCTTATATTGAAGCAAATTTAAATCATTAATAATTGGAAAAGACAAAAACATCTTGAAATAAAATAAATGCTACATACTCTCACGATATAGGATGATCCAGTACCAATACAATCATCTTTAACATCGATTCAAGAATACTTAATCAAACGATCCCATTCAGAGTCAATTCTACCATGAAAGAACAACAAAATACACCATTATTAGTCATTTATTTTCCAAATGACAATAACTGCTACCATATAAGATCAGGCCAATAAAAATCAATACAAACTCGAGCTGGCCAGAAGTCCCTGGTCGATTGTCTGTGGATGTTGTACGGGAAGTGGTCAGCTACTTACGGCCCGATATGTCTTGTAAATATGGGTAGGAACAAAAAGATTATCCGTGATTGTTTATTGTATTGAATCGTTTATGTACGGTCAGAAAAACAGTTCAAAGATTTCCAAAACTATGAATGAATGAATGAAATGCACCGATCCCAGCGTTGTTTAACCAGACTCGATAAACCGAATGAACCCCAAGACTTGCTCTAGCCCCTGGAGGCTCATGCTTCATGGGGCTACAGAGGCCATTGCATATCAAGGAGTAGACCAGGGGGCGCGGTAATGGTAGGGAAGACGTGCCCTTAGGATATGAAACTTTGAGTTTAAAAACTTTAAAGTGCTGACAAGGTTCTATTAATAATATTTCAGAGTATTGCTAGAAGCTGATTCCTCAGTGGTATCACGATTTTTCTTCTCATTTCAATAAGTAGCAGAATTATCGTTATTCAAGATGCAACTGCTATTCAGTTATTTATCATTATTAACGTTAATTTTGGAGGACTGATTTTCGCGAGTTAATTTGGACATTGTTGTAAGTCATTTAGGAAATACAACATTTCAGATGTTTATGAATACTTGGATGAGAGCAGTGGTGGCCTAGCCTAGTGGTAACGGCTGCGACTTACGAGTTTATAGGTCGTAAGTTTGAACTCTGACAGGCGCTTATTATTTTCATCACCACTACTCTCAAAACGGTGAAGGAAAACATTGTGACAAAAACCGGCATGTCCTGCAACCAAAAAATTCGAAGATTTGTGACATCTACCAACCCGCACTGGACCCGCGTGGTGACGGCCCTCCCCCTTTTACCAAGAAGAGGCCTATGTCCCAGAAGTGGGAACATTACAGGCTGATTACTTGATTTTCATCCAACTACAAGGGAAATCTTATGACATTTTTCTACTGAACAGTAAATAGATAGGCCTCAATCAATTTCAGCCAGCAGACAATTTGCTTTTCTTCACATAATCCGTCATCTGTATCCATCTTTAACATGCATTAAACCCTTCAAATAAATAATAAGATTAGCTGTATTGTTTTGCTGACCATACTGAAAACGGTAGGCAAATGAGTTGTGCGAGTGCCGATACCTGCGGTAGAGAACTTATTTTCATATTTGTCCTTCTACATTATTTATTACATTTGCCTTAGGGCTGCCCCTGAAACCAATTATTTATGTTTTCTAAATAAATTCCTGAATCGTTCACTTCATCTGTCATGGTGTACCTAATAGTGATTCCTACCGGAAACTACCATGGTAGTTAGCTAGTAGCAAATCGTTTTCAAATCAGATCCCAGCAAATGTTAAGAAAATAAATCATTTTGGCTGTTTTAGTATATCTTCTGATTGCGTTATAAGTTCCAGAAAAGTCGTGTGTGTTCTTACAGCTCGATAATCGATACCATGTAAATCGATCCTTTTGTAGTACTATTATTCCTTTACATTACTATTTATAGATGAGGAAATTAATTATATAATTAACTAGCTGTTGCCCGGGGCTTCGTCTGCGATCCAGGATGTAAAGTAGCCTATGTCCTTCAACAGATCATGGTCTACCCATGTGCCAAATTTCATTCAAATCCTTTCAGCCGTTTTAGCGTGAAAGCGTAACTAACAAACAACCAAAAAAACACACTTTCGCATTTATAAATATTAGTTACGATACAGGCCATGCTATTCTGTAAACATCTCACCGTGAAAACTTGGGTGAAGTGAGCGTGGAGTGAGCTTTCATTCCACAGGGATTGACACTATTGACAGCTCACTCTACGCTCACTTCACCTAAGTTTTGTTACAGAATAGCACTGAGGGTGGCGTAATTAATACGAGGTGGTGATTTTGTGACCTGCATCCGTCAAGGGGGTGATTCTACTCGCATACTAAACAACTGTCATAATAAAACACTGACAAGTATAAGATTCGTAAAAAAATATCAAACGTGTATCGAAATAGTCTGTCAACTGTTGTATAGGAATTTGATATTTTTTCACGAATCGGATATGAGTTTCTTTCAATCAAAAAGTTTAATCATTTTAATATAAATAATAATTTTAATAACAAATGTCTTCTTTAGTACCTATTTACATGACATCGAGTTATAGAAAAAGTTCGGTTCAGTATAACTCCTCTCAGTCTGTCACACAGACCGTATGAGCGACAGTCTCTTACAACTGCTCCTTACATGGTTTCTGTAGATCATCCATCATAATGAATAATAACAGCATATTTACTTTATTACCTTCCAAAATCTTAAGTAAAGAACATTGAAGAACCGATAGACAATAAAGATAAAATTTTACGAGCCCCTTTAGAGGCAACCATAGGGTTTGACGTGACCACGCGTATTGTTCATATTTTTTAGTCTGCCGATTGTCCCATAAGCATAGTATTCAAATTAGGACCGAGCATTGTGCAAGGAATACATCGCCGATGTTTGCGCTGGTCTTAGGGCGAGGTTATGTTAGAGGGAGTTGGTATTAGATTGTGGACATTGTACAATTTTCATTATTTATCATTGATATTTGTTTTTATTCTACACCTGCACGCGTAGCATGACCAGCGTAGAAACGAGTAGTAACGGAAGAATAGACAAAATTACAGATTGTGATTGTTTAACTGTCATTTTGTCTATTCTTCCGTCGACAAAACCCGTTTCTACAGTGGTCATGCTACGCGTGCAAATTGCTAAATTGTACCTACATGACCGTATATTCCCCCCCAAAAAGTACTCATGATGACGAAAACTAATCGTAATAAACAAATACTAATAAAAAACTGTACATAGACATTTGTGTAGTATTTACTTTTTGAAAGAGAGAGATTGAAGAGTTTGAAGATAGAAAAAGCGTTTATAGATTTTCAGATGCATAGAACTTTGGATGTAATAACTGTAGATGTTTCAGAAAATGTGATAATGATTAAAGTGATCGATAGAGAAAAAAGGAATGAACTAAATAACCTTTTAACAACACTAAACCGTAGGTCATAATTTACAATAATATTTTTTTTCCCTCCGCAAATCCAATCTTGGTCTCAACGCTCCCTTGCTCCAAATGTGCAGAAATTACAAGTTTTTTTCTAAATCGTCAGAAACCGTCTTACATGATGTATAACTTAACAAGTTTAGAAGATGAGTCTCTGACGTACCGGAGTGCATAAATCCCCTATTGGAAAATTATTTCTAACTCTCATCAGTCTTACTAATTTCATGAAAGTAAGGAATAAAAAAAATCTACTGTAAAGACACTCGCTATTTAAAAAAATTCTAAACTAAAAAAAATAAACTAAATTTAAAATATTTTATTTCACTTAACATGGGCACTTATGAAACGTCAGAAGCAAGGTGCACGGTTCCAATTGGTCATTTCCTATGGAGAAAAGCCTTCCTATGTTTAACTTTGTAAGTACTTATTATGCATAATTTCACTGCTAATAAATATTATTCTTCAAATTTATTCCTCAGTGTGTCCTCACCTCAGGATCTTGAATAATTACCCTATTATGTATCGCATTCTAAACAGATAGCTCTATTTGTGCGGTACGCTAAATCTTTGTTTTTCTTCAAGATAATCATTTTTATGTGAATTTTGTCTGCTGTCGCGTAGTAATACTCAGGTATGAAAACCTTAAGGCAGTGTACGGAGTGCCGTTAGCGGCACTCTATCCCTATCGGATAAAGTGCCACTAGCGGCATAATAGTGGCGCTGCCTCGGCTCGACTAAAGTGCCGTAAGCATTGCATTGTCATTGTTACTTGTTATTTTGTTTGATTGTTGCGGTTAGTTCGCTGCCCTTTGTCAAGATTGATCGTATTTGTTTGTTTGTGACTCAGTGACAATGAAAATGCAATGCTTACGGAACTTTAGCCGGGCTGAGGCAGCGCTACTATTATGCCGCAAATAGCGGCACTTTATCCGATAGGGATAAAATACCGCTAGGGGCATTCTATACACTTCCAAACCTTAATTGAATTTAGATAACACCTTTTTTTTCACACCTCGTTTTGTGAAGATAAACTTTTGTTTTAAATTTAGAATAAGTCACTATCCAATTGAACATTGATGCTAACACATCAACTAGAGTGCGCGCCACGAAAGAAAGCCCGCGGAAAATTTGTGGAACTACATTTATTTTAATGCAATGTGATGCAATGACATAGACACTAGCGCCGCGTCAAATACACTTCAGTGGTGGCGCGGACTCTATACTATAATAGTATGAAATTGTGCTGTGTGAGTTGTCAATGTGTGTTATATGGTGTACATAATAAAGAGTATGCTATATCCTATTCTATTAAATGAATCTCTGAGTCTATATAATTATATATTTGTAATCACGTTCTCCAAAACAATTTCCAAAAAGTTACAATATAGGTTTACCGGGGCGAAAAATCGATCAAGCTAGCCGGATATCTGGGAAAATTTGTTTTCTCCATTTTCACCCGAGAAAGCTCGGTCGCCCAAGTACTCTATGTAATAACTACATTTGAAATCAGGTCCATTCGTAGAAATGGGCATCCAAAGACCGCTTCTATGAATAGTCAGACACAAATTGCCATAACTGATCTGTCTAGCTTGGGTTGACAGAACGCTGATCGCAGTTTGCTGTTAGTAACTGACAGGAGGTCGTCTTGATGTGGTATTGCAGTCGATTTAGTGAGAATGAGAAGAGGTATTCTATTTGTACTAAGGTCCCAATTACACTATCATATATTTATCATACAAATATGATTTCATAAGATAAGATAAGTCTTTATTTGCTTTAAACATCACACAAACACACACATTCACATCAGATCATCATCATTTCATTAATTTCACATCTGTCAAATTCTATGATCATATTTAAATGATGCTGTTCTTAATTTTTACATATTACACTTATGATCATAGTAAATAGTAACGTCATAGTAAATCAAGATTTATTTATTTATAATTAAAGATGAATTAATCACGAATTAGCCATGTTTGATGTAGCCATTTTTGAGGCAAGACGGATATGATTATATTTGTACGCTTGCTGTCAAATAGGATCCCTTAACTATGATCATAGACGAAATGAATCATATTATGTAGTTATAATACCGCCATAGGTTCTTCACATACAAATGACTCTGATCATATTTCTATGATAGTCTAATATGGCTCTAAGAGCCACCCTGTATGTTGCCATGCCAAATTCAATATCTTTATTTGTATAAAGTTTGATAGTCAGTAGGTATATAATCTTTGCTTGTACAGTTAGACCACCCAAGTATTCAACAAGGAAGAAGACCCTTATTAAAAAAAAGGAATGACATAGATACCTTATTGCTAACTTATTCATATTATGTTTAAAAAAATCATGAAGTGTTGTGTATGAAGGCTTGTCTGAAATGTTTGAACTGGGATTTTTTCAGGTTTTTACAGTTGAAGCCCGGATCCTTTCCGTTTATCTTTCTAAACGTACGCCTCAAATATGTCCGAGAAAATTTTAGGAAAAATTCTGTTGTTCCCCAATTCACATCAAAGACTCAATGTAGGTACCATCACTTTTTACAACAACGAAAAAATGAACAGACACACAGTGGTACACAACCTTTTCTTACCGCAAAAAAGTTTTCCGTGGGCCAACCGGGCATTTTTCCCTCCGCCATACAAACGAACCGCAGCGTTTAAAATACAGAAAAAAAAAGTTGTCGGCACTCGCCTCGACCGACAAAAGAGGATTTTTTATTTTATATTCCAAATATTAAAGGACATCGTTAGCGGTTAGCATTTGTTAAATATCTGAAATATTTTCGTGAGCTTTTAGGGCTTGAGTTTGTTTTTTTTTAGCAACGGCACGCGAGCGAGTTGTCTTGTTTAAGTGGGGTGTTTAAAAAATAAAGTTTTTTTTTTCGCCCAGCGGTTATTGTTTTGCGAGAGTTGCAACCTTTCACCGCAAAGGGTGTTATAAGTTCTTGAAAGGAAAGTTTTTAATATTTTTTTGTCCAGATGCTCGGACGCTTTGTTGCTCTGTGCGGTTGAAGATTTGTTATATTTCTGTTGTCTTGCATTTGTGGTTAATCGTTTGTTTTGTAGTACAATTTTTATTTAATCATGTGATGGATTCCACCTACATATTCTGTCTCTACCCACGGGGGTGACGAAAGGATCTTATCAAAAAAATAATCACTTAGCTTATTGCTATTGTGATTGACCAAGTCTGCCTGAAAGGCAAATATTACCGTTGGAAAAACGTTTCTTTCGATTCTTATTCAGTGAAAGAAATACTGGAACCTATTCTTAACTCAAAACTGTAGATTATAAATAGTTCACCAGTGTTTCAAATCACTCCTAAACTGCAATTGAAAGCACTATAATTTTTCCTTATTTTACAAACGCTGTATAAAACACGATATTACGTATCTTATTAGCGACTCGAAATCCCACAAACTCTAAATCAATTAACCCCGAACTACCACCAAACGAAAGCGGTTTAATATAAGCACTAGTACCTCTGAAATTCAATGAACTATATCAACATGCCCGATTGAGCCCCCGGGGCGTGTCGGGCACGTGCAAACGTCATGCAATATGTTGACAATTGCACCTTCGCTTGCCAACAGGTGGTGGTGTTCGATCAGGTGAGTTCAGATTGGAGTAGCTGCTGGAGTGGGTACTTGCTCTAGTAACTGTTGCAAGAGAGGTGGAGTGGTCATACTGAGTATTAGAAGATAGGAAGTTTCTGTAGCAATGTGGGTTTATGCAGATAATATGGGTTTATGGTTATGGTTGCTATCAATCAAATGTATCGAGTGGTACTTGCTCTAGTATCTATTGCAAACACAGATATATCTGTGGTAATAGAAATTGAATGGTGTTTGAGAGACACCCGGTTTCTGTAATAAGGTTTTATGTACATCAAGGCAATATCTAATGGTATTTGAAGATTGGGTATTGGAATTGCTCTATAATTTTTACGGTACCTTCGTATTGTCTATTAAAGATTTTCATTTACGACCTTGGATAGAGCATCTATTTGGTTACCAGATATTATCACATTATATCTAAATATGGGCGTCCAAAATATCAGAAGCAGTGGACCGATCATCATCATCATCTGCCGAGCCTTTTCTCAACTATTCTGGGGTCGGGAGTGGACTGATACTAACAATAATAAATTGGTCCTGAATGGTAGTTTTGGGAAGAGAACTTAATCAGGTGCGTATTAGTTACTTTAGATTCGCAAAAAATTTCGGGTATCTCATTGACAACACTCTGGCGAAGGGATTTTTTTACGTTCTAATCTCACATGATCAAGCAGCTAACCCCATCTGAACACAGCACAGTGCATACCATCTAATTCTCGGAGGAGCGTCTATGCAACGACATTAGACATTACGTTACAACTTAGTTCAACTAGTCTCTGATTTGTTCACACTTATACATTATTTGAATAGCTTTTGTCACTTTCTGAATTTGACTTGGAACATTCGAGAGTGGAGAATTTATTAAGGGAAGTATTCAGTATGAAGATTTATTTGATATATAAATCTATATTACTTTTGATTTAAAGGAAGATTTAAAATGTCTACTCATCAAACATTGGATGCAAAGAAATTGTTGTTTTTATACTTCTTGTTAGTGGCCTACAACGTTTTCACGTTCACAAAATAGAAAATATCGTAATACTCCGCTAGAGGCGCTAGTGAGGCCTTTAGAAATGTCAAATGTAACGTTCACTGTTTGCGGGATTTTTATCGCCGATTAATCGGATATCGGATAATCCTAACTTTATTATTACAAATGTGAAAGTGAGTTTGTTTGTAACGCTTTCACGCTAAAACGGCTAAACGGTTTTGGATGAAATTTGACTCATGGGTAGACATCCAAATATATTAGGGAATAGGATACTTTTTATCCCGATATTCCCACGTGATCGAGACCTATGCGGGTGAAATCGCGCGGCGCAGATATTACTAATAAAAGATACTTAAATAAAATAAAGAAAAAACCTATTGAAACCAAATGCACAGTCATCAGTACAAAAACAAAACTATGTACGTAATAATAACTACCTATTCGTTAACTCTCCTACAACTGCAAAAACCAATTGAAGTCAGTTAAAAATAAACGAAACCACACATGCACACCTAAAAATACATCCCAATCTTCAGTCTCCGATCTTGAAAAAGCATAATCCAGAAATATGTCGCTTAGATAACATGTCATTACGCTCTTTACGCTCGGCTAGCGTAGCGCGCGTAATTTTTATCGTTCTGCTCACATCTGAAACTTCAGGATTAATGATCCAGCGCGTCTAGTCATACGGTTCCGCCGAATGCCGTAAAAACGCTATGCGCAATTCAGTTTTGTTCAAGAATTAGGGTTTTTTGGAGACGGTATGTTTCCGTGTGGTTGAGGGTGCCGAAATATTTCACGTTAGCAGTGGCCAAATGACATTATCAATATTTGCTGAATAAGTAGCAAGGTGATCGAAATTGTTGAATAAAATATCATTCGTCCGTTATCCTGGGCTTTGTCAGGCTATAAGTAATACAAAACGTTATAGACAGTGCTTGATGGGATTGTTTCAATTTGTCTACTTCTAATAAGGGTTTTATGATTATTCTTGGATTTCAGTTGATGGTTTACTTTTTAAACTACATTAGTAATGGATTTGGCTGTGTATTCGGCGTGTATTTTGGTAATTAACAACTTATCCATATAACAGAACTTGTCATGACAAGAAGATGAAGACCTATCTTTCCAGTCGCAGGTTTATTGGAATTTCAGACGAAACATGCAGCACCTTTGTGCTCTTGTAATTTTTACTTTTATGTTGTTTGCTTTAGCTGTTATTTTCTCTTTCATTGTTTATATAATTATTTACTTTTTTTGTGCTAGTGTCCCTTTACTGATTAAGTGCTATTCTATTAATCTTTAAATGCCACATCCACTGATTCCTCACTTAGATCCACGTCATCCGACCTTTAATTGCTCTCATCCTGATACGGCTGGTATATCGAGCGAGAAAATGGGTTTTTCGCTGTGGTAAACGGCAGCAACTTTGTACTACGGCACATTATCGGATTTGCTAGCAGCTCTGTGCGATTGCATGTAAACTTGTCGTGAATTGGTGCTGTGACATAGTTGTCTGATGTGATTTGGATGTGAATATGTATGTTGGTTTTTAATAGTTTTGTTACTGTTTTGAGCTTCAGTTGTATGTGAATTTACACGGTCTATGTTACGTAAACCATTTTTATATAATATATATAAATAGACTTCCTTAAATTTATTATCTTTATCTCAATAGTTACATGGTAGGTATTACCACATATCTTATACCTTTATGTTTACTATTGTCATTTTAGCATTTCACCGGTTATTTTTTTTTTGCATTTTCGTTTGATGGGTATTCGACATCTTCATGAATTGAGCTTGTTATTTCGACACATTAAAATTCAGTAAATAGCATAGCTAGGGCTTTATAAATATTTTATTAATATTGTAAGTCTCTAATCTTACACTACCCTGTGCAAATACAAAACAGCCTGCAGCAACTCATCTGAACATATAGACGAGCGTATCGAACAAAACCTTTAAAAAACACTGTTATTAAATGTTCATTAAGCTGCGACAACAAACTTACATACTAATAACCATCAAGCAATAATCACTCCTAAACCTAAAGAAATAGAATTCAAGTCAACTGCATTAGCAACTTCGTTACTTACTTTACATAAATAATGAAGTTATTTGCAGTTTGTTTGGACAAAATTCAACTTTATGGCGGGGTGGGAATTGTGAAAGTGGTGGTATATTTATTTGTGTAATGAAAGCCGCAATTGAACGAAACGTAACTAGTGATTTCGAGGTTAACCGATTTGGATTAATGAATTAAATACACTTGTATGCCTGTGTTTACGGCTGGGTAAAAATATGTCTGAAGCACCTACTTATAATAACATCATTTTAGTTGATATAAGGTTATTGGAAGGTTAATTTGACATTTGAAAATCAAACCGATGAGACACTTGTATTTGTGCATCACAAATATAGAAGCATTGTGGACAATGTTGTGTAAAGATGTCTTATAATGTCGATGATGGTTTTGACTGGGATAAAATAGCATTTACAGCGACATATACATTGTAACAGCAACACAATTTTCTCCCCCTTAAGACCTAGGCCGAATATTTTTTGATATTCGGATAGCTCATGACTTAAAAAGGTGTCATAAAGTATATGAATTAAAAAATATATAAGATATATATACTTTCGCGAAATTTCTCGGGTTACAGCTAGTTAATTACACCATAGAGTCAGAAAATATAATCTTAAATTATATCATGGAGTCTTTAGAGTTACAGCAATAGAATCGCACGGTCCATAAGAGACTATTTGAAATTATACAATACTAAAAAGAATTTTAAATTTATCGGAAATGTGGAGTTCTCAGGGTGTGATACTGGGCTTATATTGTTATAGTTCACAATATTCTTTCTATTTTTTTTACTATTTGAAATTCACGTATAGGTATTGTGATTACATAAAATTTACTCCCAAAACTATCCATATAAATTAATACGGTACCATTGCAATGTCTCGGTAAATTTAACCATAAATCCTCCCAAATCAGTGGAACGAAAAATCTAAGATTAATGAACCTATTTTATCCGCACATTAGCATCGAACCGAAAATATTTTAGGGCAATTAAAATATGGTCTGTTTTTTGTTGCAAAAGGGACAAAAAATCACGCGTGACGCCTCGGGAGAGGGGTGGGCAGGATAGCAAGCGTGCATATCTAAATAATTATATGGCGTCAACGGATAATGATTGAAAGGTCTTCAGATGTGGCCAGAGTAGGCTATGAGACAGAGATTTTGTTATTTGTAATGTGGAGAAAGAAGTTTTTGTTTTGATTTGAATAATGTTTATTGTAAATATTAAACTGATGCCTACATAGTCAACTTGAGTGAATGAATGTTAATTTATTGTTTAGGTCCATAGATTGTGATTGCCTATGGCAAGCAGTGGACGTCTTGATCGTCGATGATCTTCTTGTTTTCGAGTCGGTGGTACTTTTAAGAATAGTTCGACCCAGTAGGTGGCCACATTAACAGCAGCGTCAGTGGAATTAATTAGATCTTCGAAGATACAGGTGTAAATGATGATAATCTTCATTTTTATTTTAGCATTTTGTGTTTATTACATGATGGCAAGAATTGATACAAAAAATCGACATTTCAGAAAGTATAAGGTACATCATAAGAACATCATATTTAAGCATAAGGATAAACCGTTGAGTTGCAAAATGTTTTCAGATTTTTGTAACTGAGCATTCTTCTAAGTAATTTTTTATCTCATAATTCAATCAATTTACAGAACCAAAACGGCTTCATACATCTTTACTTTTCGCTTTAAATTACGCAAAAACCAGTAGCAATATCACAAGAAACCAGTCTAATAAAACATTCATACGAACATACGGTATTAATCTTGAGAAAAAATCAAAATTCATGCAATAATAATAATTGTGTTGTATCTACACGTACGACCAGACTATTACACGGTACATAATATTCTAAAACAAGACACTGTCCACTTTCTTGTTCCGAGAAAATACATAGTCGCGCGCGCACTTCATTGGAATCGATCGGGCGTAACGTTTCCTATCTCTCTCACACTCACACTGTCAAACGGAGAAGCTACAGGAGCGAAGAGCACAGATATAAATCCTACCGATCTATAAGCCACGCCCCACAATCGATCTGATAAATGAAAAACCCGTTTGAGTGCGCGGGCGCAATGATTTGAATCTCGTCATGACTTGATGTTCGTTTCGCGATTACTCGTGCGCTTCGTTGCTTTGTATTTAAAATTATCTTTATTACCCCATCCGTGGGAGTCTTAAATCTCGCATTTAAATGTTTATTACAACATGACTCATAATTATGTACGTTTTAAATGTTCAAACGTGAATCTCTCTGATCCTAGGCAGTGTGTGAGGTCAATGTTGGTTCGTTGACATGCTTATTGAGCTATTTTTGCTATTTTTGTTAGCTTTTTCCCAAGTCTTAATAGGCGAATGAGTCATTTTTTATTGCACGAAAAAATGGGTAAGATCGTTTAGATTCCGCGATGCACGTTCTGAAATAGCAATTTTTATAACCACTCAATTTGCGTTGATTTTTTTCCTCCTAAGTAGTAATAATTCCTCCTTTCTGTTATCAAGTTGTTATTCATTAGGTAAGTAATATTAGTTTCATTTTCTCCGAACTGATTGCTGCAAGAATCATCGTTTCGTATGTCGTATCTATTTATGATGCTAATGTCGACACCAATATTTATTTTACTAAATAATTACACAGAGCTTTTGAGAAAAAAATTCAAACTATACCTAGGATTGTATTTCTTTTTAGATCATCTTATTATAACAAACTACTATTTCCTTCTTCATCGTACTTACGCATAGTACTCTGCTTCAGGTAGTTTTTCTGCCTGCAAAATGAAGCTTTCAAACATAACTTTACGCTACTCTACAATAGATGGCGCTGCTAATCTTAAAACTTCGCAATCCACTCCCGCGCGCCGCACATTAACGCCATCTCTTGTCAAGCTTTGGAAACTAACCCCACTATCTTCGACCAATTTGATCAGAGCTCCGATCTGTGAATGTGTTTATGGAAAGAGGGTGTATCTATGTTTGGTCATCAATAATTCGATTTTAATAGCAGCTGAAGAGGTTTGATACATTCGTACCGTCTGCACAATTACTTCTACCTCGAATGATTGCTTGAATGATGTCTGATAATTCGTATGAAGCATGCGCAGCCTGATTGCCTTATTTCTTATAGCATATTTTATTGATGTTCCCTTTAAAGATATTTATTACTTGGAGATGTGTCGTATTTCTACGTCTATCATGTGGATTCTACGTATATCATCATTTATGGCTGGATCCGGTTGATTTTTATGAATGTGCATTAGTCAGTCTTTCTTTTTTCTGAAATTGCATAGGTACTGGCAATTATAAATAAGCTCTGGGTGCATCAATTCTTCGAAGAAAATACATATATTTAGATTTACTCCTCCTAATGATTCTTCTGCTGTCATTGGTAAAAGGCAGATGTCTTTATTTTCTTGTCTTGATGACTATTAACATTTTGCATTTCTACTTTCCTATATAGATTGTTATTAATTTTCTGGCTCTTATTTTCGAAGTTTTTGAGAGCAGAATGATCTAGTCATTACTTTCAGTACGCGTAGCATGACAACCATAGAAGCGCGTTTTCTACGGGCTTTGTCGACGGAAGAATAGACAAAATGACAGATTGTTTATCATATCATTTTGTCTATTCTTTTGTCGACAAAACCCGATTCTATGTGGTCATGCTAAGCTATCTGTTAGCCTGAAATTGTAATTTTGAAGTAACTTCTCACTTGAGACAGTATTTAAAATCCTTTCAATGTTAAGACTGTTAAGACTGTTGTTGTTACAGGTCCTATAAAGCCTTGAACTGAAGAATATATGATTATAATAGTATCAGCGTGTCTGCGTATTTAAACCATACAGGGCTAATGCTGCTATTTGTGTTGTGGCTGGGAAAAGCGCTGAATTATTAGGTAATTAAAGATATGGATGATAGTCAGCACGAATTGAAATATTATGAGCACGATTTTAATATAGTTTTGTGGGAGATAAGCTTAGTAGAGGAGGACTGACTTCTAGTTTCGTATTATATTGTTTTACGCCCATACACAATTTGTCGATTAAATAAGGTAGAACACTGTGTGACTTAGGCACACGCTCAGAGGAGTAATTTCCGTATTTTTATGAGCGTTTATTCTGAAAGTCGGCAACGTAGCAAATATATGTCAAATATTTCGCTGTTTTGATTAATTTGGCTATATTACTGTATGGAAATAAGAAATGTGGCTAACTTGCGAACTAGAATATTGATTATGAAATGCAATAATTAATATCTTAACACTGAATATTTCGTTTTAGATTTAAAAAAGTATTTGGAAACTTTCCAAATGTCTTTTTTACACCTAAAACGGGCACAACATCAAATTTAATGTTTTAATTGCAATTCATTATTAATATCCTAGTTCGCTAGTTGGCTATCTAGCGAATTATTTTTATTTAATTTTGTTTTGGGTGGCTTACAGCATCAGTACCTACAGAAGTAATAGTGAGGTAATTGATGACAAACCATTTTAATCTAATCTCTGTCTCAGTTTGTCAAGGATTCCTCTAATTTCCAATTTCCTCAATTTTTTTTAATTAATTATCTCTAAATGAGATTGCGACTAGATTTTGGACGTTTTTAATTACGGGAATTGACTTTTTGGTATACGAATAGATAGTTAAGTAAATAAAGTACCGAAGCAGCATTGGGTTATTGCACTAAAGTCCACCTTATTTATAACACGTACGAAAAAAATTGATACTAATATGACGAAAGATGTATCTTTCGTCATTCTGGTATCAGTATTTTGTTGGATTAGTTGTTGTTAAAACGATAAAACACACAAATCGGAAATCCGAATAACAGTAAAGCTACGTCCATATTTAACGTACTCAAATAATCTAAAAGGATCACACTCATCGGATCAAAAATCAAAAAGTGATATCAATTTATCAATAAATAAAACACACCGGACTCAACCCAAAGTCCCCATGACACAGCAGATTCGGATGCTTTATAATAAAAAATCGTCGAGCTGTCATTGAGGTCAATAAAAGATTAATTTTGATGTTCAGTAGCTGACGGGTTGAGGGCTACTGGGATCGACAGATTAGGGCAAAAAATAATCAGGATGTTTGGAATAAAATGTTGATTTCATATCGGTAATACCAGCAGACCGTGATTTATCTAATCGTATAGATATACTCGTAGATAGAGCACGGGAAAATAGCAAATAGAAAGAGCTAAGTACTCATTAGCTTAGGATGATTTTGCTACCAAGGCAACATTATGAAGCTTTCATAGTCCACACTGGTGGATAGAAGGCAAGGAGAGTAACTCACATATAATTAAACTATAACGCAGTGTAGTCGAATAATGCCCCAAATCGCCCGAATAGTGAGAGCTGAGGTGTACCGTACACCCACATTTTGCCAGTTATGTTATGTCCTTTGTGTCATTCGGGGTGAACATCTTGCCATTAACCGGGCACAAATCCAGAAACCTTGCTGCTACTATAGGCTCCCTAGCTCTTGTCGTGTAGTTAGGGACTTACCTGGTGTCAGAGTTTTAAAGCCGCCCATGGGTCTCTGACTTGGCTTCACTTGCCGTCGAGAAATATCTCTCAGGCATGCCGGTTTCCTCACGATGTTTTCCTTCACCGTTTTTGAAGCAAGTGTTATTTAATACGCACATAAAACCGAAAAGTCAGAGGTGCGTGGCTTGGGTTCGAACCCGAGACCTATGACTTGGCAGTCCGACGGTACACCACTGGGCTTAGCTGAAAACCCAATAATACAGCCACCAAGTAACCAATGGCTTAGTTTAGACCAAACAGTAGTTATCTCCAAAACCCACGCACATCCAAAGCTTATCGCTAACTAACTATAAAACTAACAATTAACACTGTCAACAGGAAGCGGTCCTATGGACCAATTTCCTCTCGCCTCGGTCCTTTGTACCAAAACACATCGTTACCATACAATGGAGGACCAAATTGTCGCTCTGATCCCCATAATGTATCGATTTGAATATTTTGTCGGTTAATTCTCGGGGTTAAGAATGGTGTACATAATAACCCTATTGATGGTAAATTGGTACGTTAATGGTGTATTCAATTGAGATATCTTTTGCTTAAGTTGAGATATTTATCGGTGTGTGACACACTTATTTAGTTTTAGTCTCAGGACTTTTTTTGAGTCTGCAATTATGCTTTCATGTTTGTTAGAAAACTCACAATCATCTCAAATTAAAGAAAGTTTCTTAAAGTTATATTTATTTATTTAAAAAAAGCACAGCCATGTCACTCACATAGATGCTAGAAATAAGTTTTTAAGAGATTTGTTTAATTTCAACGAAGTATACAAAATGTCTTGCTTCTAGTGTTACTTTTTAATCGATTTAGATGATAACGTCAAAATATCTTACAGTACCTACCCACTGTAACTCCAAACAAAACCCTAAAATAATTGACTATAACGGTGCCACAACAGATCATAATAGATTAACCAGCGTAAAACTTAACAGGGCCAAGATAACCACAATTAAAGGAAAAGGAAATCATAAAATAAGTTAAGAAGAAGCCAATCAACATGGTACAAACGACAACATATCAAGCTACTTATAGGAACATTCCAGTATAACTTGGCCACTTATTTTACGGAAAGGCTATACAATGCGAGGTCAGCTTTTATGGGAAATGTATGGTCTGTTATAAAAGTACCTTATGAAATTGTAAACAAACCAGTTTAGGTTAAATTCTTACACAATCAGGAACTAAAAGGAATAAGTAACAAATCTTACCAGTTTATCCAACATTATTAAACTGTAATTAAAAAATTATCGACGAAAATGTAGGTTATAAAATTAATCTCAATCGTCAAAATGAAAAACATTTGTGTGGAGATTTAAAATTAGAATTTCTGGTTTAAGTATTCAAATAATCAAACCAGAGCACTCAATTTGTAAGTGGCACTACAAATTGGCATTCACAGGTACGTTTTCTGTTCCATTTGTTTACATTTACATCAGATACCTTTGGAACAGACTATATAGCTTGATATGTCGTCGTGTGTACAAGACGTTAAAGACACAATGGAAATTAAGCGAGCGTCACGTGATAAAATTTAAAACGTCTCAATTCTTTGATCGAACTAAACGTGGAGCTTGCTGATGATTGACTTCCTCAGCGTGGGCTGTCCAGCATCGGATTATGTTAACAAGATTAGATTGCTCTTAATGGCTGTGAGACGAGTGAGGCGTCGATTGTTATAATTAATGAGTCATGTTGTTATCAGGTCACGAGGGTTGGAGATATGGGCCTTTTGTCTTTGCTAGGACGTTGGTGTCTAATGTGGAGCAGATGCTAGAGAACGAATGTATGTAGAGGTAATACGTTGCGAAGATGAAATGGTATGCTGGGATTATGGCTATGAATTTGATTGTTGTTGTTGAAACACGTGTAGGGAAAAGTTATAATTTAAATTGCAATATCAATGAACTAATTAATGATGTGTGGAATGCTACTGATGGCTATAAAACTTTCGCAAATATTAATTTAAAAGGCGATTTTAGATGAATTATCAATAAGGATCATCCTTATTGATAATCCTGAATTCTTTATCACATATTGTATATCACAATTTCCATCTTCAAAACATTTGTGATGCTGTTTTATCCAAATCAAGCACGGTGGGCAATGCCGGGGCGGATGCTGCAGGTGCAGAAAACCTCAAACGGCGCAAATATAACAACCTGCTTGGTAGCAATATTTTTGAGCCGTTTGGGGTTGAAACACTAGGGCCGTGGGGTCCGAGTGCTCATCGAGTATTTCGGGACATCGCCAAGCGGTTGGTCGACTCCTCATGTGACCAGAGGGCTGGCCAATTTTTAGGTCAAAGAATCAGCATTGCCATCCAACGTGGCAATGCTGCCAGCCTTTTGGGCACTTTTCCCACTGACAGCGATGCCGACGAATTTTTTGATGCCCAATGAGCTCTTCATTTATTTATTTTTTCCCTCTTTATACTTGTTTATATATTTTAGTGTTAGTTGTATATTATATTTAAGATTGTGTATATATTTTGAATTTCCCATTACATAAACCTTTATTTCCAAAAAAAAATCAATGTATTTTTTTTATGTATCGAATGTTATCATCGAATTCTGTTCTCAGTACTTCGTGCTTATCACATTCATCGGCTAATTCTTCCACTTATTGTTCTATTTCAATTATGTTAACTTAATTGAAACTTCAATCATTACCACTCCTATTATCTGTGTTTATTACACGTTGTCTTCGTTCATGCATTTTTTCTAAAGTTTATTGTTCAATAGTATCATCTCATATACCTCCTATGACATCCATTCCATGTCAAACCACAAAAGACTATTCAGATATTCTTTACAAGAATAATTAATTACAAGCAACGATACTGTAAATATCTAAATCAACAAATAGAAATAGATGAAATGGTCTGTCATCACGCATTGAGGAGAAGTTAAGATGATGAATGGAATTAATAAAAATATAAAAGATATATATACAATGAGTGGTGGATCGACTTTCTGTGTGGAGACAAATTGTGACTCTTTAACCATAAACAGTGCTGTAATAATTTGGTTCTGGTTAGTGTGTAGTATAAGAAAAATTGTCACATGGTAATTTGGAGATATCAGTGATGCGACATATTTTAAGCATTTTGTGTCTGTATCGTTTTCCTAAGTATTGTGCTTCATTAAAACGATAAAGATTCTCAGTGTAACTTGAAACTTTAGAGGCACGAGGAACAGGCTAAAAGGATACTCCGACCAGACGTGTCGTGTTTGGCGCGCAACTGCCCAACGATTGATGTCGGGGATGTTAAATATATGGTGTTCGCGCGGTAAACTCTAATTGCGTGACGTAGGATTTGTGTGACGTCAGGGTTTTGTGTTACGTCAGTGTTTTGATGCGTAGTTCGCATGTGGCGATGTAGATTCTACCACAAAACAAATCGGCAGATTTTGCAAGAATTATTTCCTTGCAAAAATATTGAGTTTCTTGGAAATTGAGAATAGTCAGACCAATAACGCCTGATTATGTCGTATTTTGTGAAAATGATCATACCAATCTCAATAAAATAAAATAAAATAAAATCAATAAAATAATAACGAAGAATTTTTGTACTTTTGTCTGTTAGTCTGGATGTTCCAGATTGGCGCAAAAAACAGCTGAACGGATGTGGATGAAATTTGGCACACAGATATTTTATAACCTGAATTAACACATACGGTGCAATCCCGGTAGTACGTTCCCGTGAGTTGTTTTCTGACATTCACGTAGTCGAAGCCGCGGGCAAAAGCTAGTACGCAATAAACATAGATTTTGGCCTCCAATTTTTGTCGTCCCACACACATCAAGATATTGATCTCAAAACCAACCATATACTATAAAAGAGAGAATTAAATATGAAAACTCTTAAAGGATTAGAGGCGGTGACAGATTCGTTTCCACAATAAAGGTGGCTGCTCACAATTGATTTATGATTTCCAGGCGAATAAAGCCTCGTGTGCAATAGCCTTATTTCTTGTTTTATTTTGGGTATGAATGGAGTTGTGGAGTCATTGGCTTAGATATATGTCTATATTGTTGCTGCTTCGATGGCTTTAAATCCGTTTATGTCTCATGTGTGTTCTGGTGCTTAGCTGCTTATGACTGCAGGGAACGTTGGAAAGTGTCGCAGATGACTTTATTTTTGCTAATATTTTAGCTTTATCTTTAAAATAACTCATTTAAATGATGATAACAATGGCGGACGCCAAAAATATTAAGTTACGACAAAATAGTTACTAAATCAAGCTGACAGTAGTTTTGAAAATAATCTTAAAACTACTAGGTTTGTACCGTTTAATCATCATGGCACTGTTAAAGGTTACAACAGTCATTTGGAAGACTTTATGTTCAGCTATGGTCTGCTGACAATGTTTAACAATGACCACGAAAACCTATTAACAAAGTGCAGTTGTAAGTGTGTTTAAATTTTGACAAAAGTAATAATTATCTTAAAATTCTTATTAGCGGTATTGACGTACTGTTTTGTCAAGGCTGTTCGGGGACTACGGGCGTGATAATATGTTAGATACCACTGCCTATACCCTTGACATGTCTTTTGCAAGACCATCACCATCTTTATTAGTGACGGTAATATCTTCGTTCGATACCATATAGGAATGTGATAGACCAAAACTCTGTATTACATAGTTTTGGTCAACAGCAACTCGAATTTACCATAAGCACAATATATAAATGCAGTGGTGGCATTACTGGACTCGTATTGTTAACTGGCCCACAATGGAGTTTGAATCAAAGCGTATAGTTGTGGGCAAAAATATCGCCGGGTATGCAGCCCAGGTGATGTATAGGATGATAGGGTTGCTGGAACATTTTAGATTAGATTTTATATTTATTTTAATTCCTCATCCGTTTTGATATAAAGTGTGCTGAAGAGTGCTCTTGGTGCTGCTCCAAATTTTTGGAACTGTCTTAGTTTATAGAGTAATATTTTAAAACAAAATTGTACTTTTCCACTATATCATTAAATGATTTATTTGTTTGTTAACAAAGTATTATTCCTTGCGTTTTTTTTAGTTACTTACATATTTTTCTAATGGTTTACTGAAGATAGTATAATTTTTTGAGCGTGATTCTGTCCACAACCTACTTATTAAGTACTTGATTTACGAAATAATTATCATAAAAACACTTAAAAATATGTACACATGCCTAAATGGCAATGCCTCAAAGCTTTCCTTTAATTCATCAGTGACAATATTAATATTAGACCAGTCACACACACAACCAATATGAATGTCCATTATTGCTAATAATTTATAAACAATAATCGGGCAGTGACAATCCTGCGGGGTGCGTAGGCGACGACACAGCGAGAAGACATCGCCTTGTGAATGGACCCCTGAACATGCAGGAGTTCACAACATTGGGAACGTTTTGAAAGGTAAAAAACTTATAGCTAATATAGAAAATAAGCTTTTGAGGTTAAAAGGCGTTTGACCATACCTAAAAGGATAACGATGATGACTACATTGGAAAAATTGTACCTGGCTAGACGAATGTGAAAGTGGGTTACTAACTAGTCGATCCAAAGTATCTTGTAACTATCATTGTCAAGAAGCAATCAAAAGACAGAGGAAAATAATGGTATAGGTAGTTGATTACCCATATCCTCTCGAAATACGCCTACTGCCGAGTTAGAACATTAAAAAATATGGTACAAACTAAAACAAAATAACGCAATCATGCCACTTTCTTATAAGTTTACAACCATTCTTTAAAGAACATTCAAAAGTTAGCTAATAGGACGAAAGTAAACCTTAACAAAATGTTGGCAACAACGCCAAGCTTACCCGAAGTCATAAAGAAATCATAAATTACATTACAATACAAACAGGCACGATATGTACTAATTTCAATGGTGTGGGATTCAATTTTATATGAATTAAAAGTCGCCTCAGAAAGCCTCTTGTGGTATTGTTTGGTGTTAAGAAAATAGTAACTTTTTTGTGTTGAAGTACTAAAGAGTTTCGATGGTAAAGAAAGGTTGAATGTCGACTTACTGGCTGTTGTGATGATTTACCGACGTAAGTACCAAGTTGAGTTTTTAAAGATATGAACCTTTGTAGCCTTAAAAACTGAACTTGGCTCGGTACCAACCGAAGGTGCACTGCTATAAGGATCTTTTGGCGCTCGAATGACTTTGACAAGGGGGCGCTGTTGGTAATCATTTGTGAAATTGTTTCGAGCAATTGTTTTGAAAAATCAAGATGGCGGCGTTAGTTTCGCGCGCCAAAAGATCAATGTAGATGGAAGTAACCGGGCGTAAATGTGACATATCGAGGTTTAGAAAGAGTTTGGATTTCAACGGGACGTGAACGAGATGTCGGCGCCGAAGTAGCGATACATAAATTTACTACGGCCATGTGTCCATCGCACACCACCACCGGGAAGTCACGTTCTGTTCGAATAATCTCGTTTCTCCTTGACGTCCCGTTGACGTTGTGCGGTGGACACAAATAACAGAGACTATGCTCTACAAAGTCGAACTTTTTCTAGAATTCGGTGGTACATAACATAGTAATATAGTTGTAGTTTCAAAAATCACATGATAGCGAGCAACACAACAAACCCTCAACTCCACTGTGGTGTGGCGCAGAAGAACTAGGAAAGCCGACTCCAAATAAATTGGGATAATAGCCTGCAGAAAGAAGAAGAAGAGATTGAAATATAGTTTTAGTAGTACAATTGAAATATTTTAGAACCTTTTTCTCATCACCCGTAGTATTTCATTTTGTCCAATTGTTGACGTGCCATTTGCTTTTGGTAGAAAAAAAAAAATATTTATACTTTTTTCAAATTAAAGGCCATATTTATATTTTATTTGAATTTCGAATTTAATTTTCTGTCACCGCAAAATGCTGTCCCGCCACAGCCTAAAGATATTCATTAAAATACAGTCTCTCAACTTCGAAAAACGTTAGTAAGTTCCATACAAATCACGCCTACTTTTGTATGGGCCTCACTTTTTGTTTGCCCACAACATTTGACTGCCATTGTATCACACGTCTTAACCGTTGATTTATTATACGAATTTATATGAACTATTAATTAGAAAACTGAATGAATAGGAATGTGTCTTCGAGTTTTCAATCTTCTGTAATTTATGACGGTTGGATCAATGGGATGATCTAAATACGGTGTAAAAAATGAAAGCTTTTATTTTGATTATTCTGCTAATTTAAATGTCCCCGTATTGCTTAAAAGGTTGTGAAGTCGGGGGCCGATAATAAAAAAATATCCCCATAGTTGACCAAAATTACAAATTCCCTGACTTTTGTCCTTGATTCAAAGACATGTAGTTATCTATTATAATAGGAGAATGAGTGGGTTCGCGTTAGGCTGAAAGGTGAACTCACCTTTGTTGGAAAAGTATTAAACTGATAAAATAACTAGAAGCTAGAAAGACGATAGTGAAGTGAGTACTTATGACTTTTTAAATGTTTAGCCTACTGCGCTAAATGCAATACATGAGACCTTGGACATGCAACTTGGAAACCCAGAGATTCTGTACAATACTCTAACTTCAGCCAATCGTTTAAGAAATGATTACAAATTGTAACCTAAGTACATACCAAACACAACAAAACTAAGGGTGTCGCCACACTAATGTCATTGACACGATATTGCGTGAACGGATGTCAAACGTATTTAATAATTAAGACTTTACAACTACCGTCTGTAATTACCTTAACTCTCTCCTCCTTGCCAATGAAATTAACACCTTGCATATTGTACAGAAGTTTCAAAATCCATTGGAGGTGGATAGGTGTTTAGTATTTTTGGTCATGTGAAGAGTATTGATGACCAAAGTCATTCGTATGAATATAGGATCATGCAGTCAATTATGTGCGCCGGCGATCATCGCACGGATAGTATTAATACTAATTGGTTGTTTTTTAGTTTGTCTGTCTGTTATGTTTGTTCGTCTGTTTAACAATGGATGTTGTAATGTTTAATGTTCAGTTGACTTAAATTGTTGGGCTTGATCGGTTGGTTTAGTATTAGGATCAATTTGGGATCGTGAGATATGCGTTTAGACACCCATGATGATTTTATTGAATAACTTGGATATGTTTCTACGTCAGCATGCACCGCTACGAGTACCTGCTACTTGTCTCGCTAAAGTTCAGATTCTCCTTTATTACATAGAATGAAAGTAATTATAAGCTCTAAGACTGAGAAAGGATTACAGATTTTTTAAGAAAGATCATGTTCGGCGGAAGATGAAAACCCCCAGGACTGAGGTAGTTGAAGAACACCGTGTGGTTTTAGTCAGTAAGAGTCTGACAGACCCATCCAGGGTGGACGACAACGCATGAGGATTTACATACGCCAAAAAGAAAAAAGACAAAACTGTAAGAATATAAAAAATAAACTAAATTCAAAAGTCATTTATTCAAAATAATCTGAGAATCAGCACTTTTCAAACGACAAAATTACATAAGACAGTCCCCCAAAAACGCCCACCCTTCACCACTTCCTAGTGCTTAGCTGGGAAGAAATTCCCCAGCAGTAAAAAAGCGACAACACTGTTACAGACATTAATTTACAACATACAGAAGTAGCGTCTTAAACATAGGTCCCCTGGCTCCCAAACTGTGACTTGGGAGTCAGTATTCTTCCAAAAAGTAATTTCGTATGTCGTTGATTATTAAAAAAATTTAGTAGTGAAGAAGAAAACGAACAGAGAGGAGAAGAATGATGATGATAACTAAGACGACAATATTATCATAGTTTTCTTCAAAAGCTGGTAACCACCGCATATGGAAAATGGAACCGTTCCAAGATCTCCAACAATTTTCGAGAAGACACACATTGAACAAAAGATTTCTCTCTCATTTCTCCATGAACTGTTAGACCTGTAGTGAAAAGGTAAAGTAAAAAAAGCAAATACGTTTATTTTCGGTAAACATGACGCAAAGAAAGAACATAAACACAAAAAATAACGAGTTGGGGGAAAATATGCGTCACATCCACGCAAAACGGCCATCGCTCAGCATAACGCTGCGACCCTATGCGAAACAGGGCCTCAGCGCTGGTTTTCAGCCACAGCCGCTACTATTATTACAGAAGTTGAATCTGATTCAAAACTTCTAATAAATTCCAAAAGCGCAAAGCATTTCTAATTCCCGAAGATTTGCATAGACAGCCTTCCTTTTTGGCAGCTATTAATTTCATAAATAACTTGACGCACCTGCTGATAACTTAATCCCAATCGATGTGTTGCTGTCTTTATCTCTCTTTAGTACAAATCAATATGTTTGTCTTCCTCTAACGGATGAACGGAGCTGTCAAAACGTCAAATAAAATTAAGCTAAAGACGGTCAAAGATTAAGTATCGGAGTTGCTGTTACAGGAAGATTTGAGGTTGATAGATTACTTTGATACTATAAGAATGTTAACTTATTTATTTATTTAACCATTTATGTTCCTCATAAAGTAGAGTATGTAGTAAGTTAGTAAAACAACAAGATTTCATATTTTGTCGTTACATTTGTAAATGATTTTAGTTCCAATATCGCTGTTCCATTCGTAAGGAGTTCATGGCTAAGTAATACCAGCCGCACGGGTCAATCCTTCAGGTTAAGCTACGCTTACCGGGGTTGGTTCGTGGATGGGTTACCATCTTTACATAACGAGACTGCTCCGTGCCTCGGATAGCACGTTAAGCCGTTAGTCCCGGCTGTCATTTATGGATCTTTGACCGTTGTTACGGGTCGTCAGAAGCCTGACTGAGTCTCACAACCAGTCTTACTAAGGGGGGGAAATATTACCTAGTAACTGGGTTGTGGAGATCATATGAGCAGTAGCTCCATGTAAAATACTGGTATTCAGCTGCATCCGGTTAGACTGGAAGCCGACGACAACAAAATTGGGAAAAGGTTATCAAGAGCTTTTAAGTTACCAAGTGAGATTCTCTTTTTTTGCCATTGTTCACTTTCGCCAGTGTAATGTCTGTTAGCTTCAATTTTCATGGTCATTTCAATAACAAGGAATATCTCTAATAGTGAATACCATCTCAAGAATGTTTAGTAAAATTATCAGCCCTAATTGTGTAATACACGATTAATCAGAATCTGAATAGTTTTGAAACAGATTGCTAATCCATTGCTACATAATTTCGAAAAAAAATCTGCTCAGCAACGAAAATAACGCAATGAATGTTGTTGAACTGTCAAAATTAATCAGAATAGTCGTAATCGTTTACGAAAATATGTTACGTAATTAGATAGCTGGTCGTTGTGGCTTTAATTCAAGTTTTTTAATTATTATTTTTATAGAAAATTACGACTATGAGGAAGCAGAACATCTATTCGGCAGCATTACATGATACCCAGTCACATCCACCACACACCCCACACACACACACACACACCTCACACACAACCACACACACAGACACACCTCACTCACACTCTACAGAATGCAGTGGTAATTTAAAATATTTTATTATATTTTTTTTTTTTTGTTCTTGTATGTTTGTAAATCTACCTTTTAATATATGCCCTAACTTTAGACGAATGTATCTCAGTTTTGTCTGCTACATATTCCCTGTAAATTGAGTGGTCTGACTTTTGTGATACAGGAACTCCTAGTATAAGAGTCAGGGCTACTCAGACGTTTGTGTCTCTGAAGTGAAAATAAATAAATGACTAAATTACGAAAAAAATTACTATTTGGAGTCATCTTCTGCCATTATCCCAATTTATTTGGTATCGACGCAGTATGACTTTTTCTTCCATACTTTTCTATTAGCCGTCACCTCTGAAGTCACCCCTATTAAGCCATATCTGCGCCAAATAAACTCTTTGAACACAACCGATCGGAAAATCGCTTCAGTAATTAATTGAGACGCTAAGTAATTTGATGACAAACTTGATATTTTGGGGAATCGCTTAACAGTTAACGGTCGATTAATTTTGCTTCACTCTTCCTTGATCGGTTATTTTGTTCATTAAATTATATACTGTTTCTGTTTTGAAGACGTCAGTTGCAATACTAGGTGGATTTTGACGAGTGGCAACACTGGTAACGTTTAGTCAGACTTTATGGATGATTTCAGGTTTTCGTCTAAATGTTGACTTATGATTAAGAATGTTGATTTCAACATTCAAAAGGTATTGGAAAGGTCTAAAACTGATAGGAATTTTTAATCCTTATGAGTATAAATACTTCCCTGTGTTATCGTAATAACGTGACGTGGACGTTCACGTTAACATCGTTTTTTTTTTGTTTGTTTATAATTATTATTAATTTATAAAAGCGCAGAAATGGAATGGAATGGAATTATTTATTCTGTGAACAGGATGTCGGAATCAATTTTACACGTCATATAAAAAAAAAGCTAGATGAGGTCCGACTACTCTGAAAAAGAAAGGCCGAAGCAAACTCAGAGGTCATAGTCACTTTTAAAGTCCAGACATCATACAGGTCAGATCATGTGAAGACCATGTAGATTAGTGTCTGAAATAGTCTTTTGAGGAAAGGACCACACAGATTTGACTGGACCTATCCAGTCAGTGCAAGCATTTGTCAGCAACAACTCGACGTACAATACCAAAGAAAGGACATTTGGGTAGGCCGCATAAAGTACTCAAACTGCCAGACCATCATTAAAACAAACTTAGAAAAAAAACACATATTTGCTGCTTTGCTGATTCGCTTCCCGAAAAATCAAAGTTTTGCCTTAAAATTGATAAAAAAATTCCTAAATAACTTTTTGTCAGAAAGGTAAAGCAATCACACGATTAACACAAACCAATAATTTGATTCACCTTAAAAAAATCACAAGAATAAAATAACCCCCATATTTATATCTCAACGGATTCTCCAATTACCATAAAGCATTCAACTTTTCTGTCTCCATAACAAATGACAGATAAAAATAAAAAACTTTTAATAAAAACCCGTTGCGACAAATCGCCGGTCGCTGCGATTAGTCGCCACATTTTTACGACATATCTGTCAGAGTTCGTTCGATGCCAATCTAACTTTGTCGAGACGGAGTAACACATTTATAGCATTTACATGTGTTGTAGTTATTGTTAGAATCGTGGAAATTGGAGAATGGCTAATGTTTTGAAACTACAGAAGAATTGATCTATGCATGACAAATACAAAATACTTAGATCTTTGTTTAGTACCTAAAAGAATTAGACCATTTTTAGGCCCATTTGCACCACAAATCACTAAACGCGTTTTGCGCAAAATTTATTTAAAACATAGTTCTGTTTCTAGTAATCGTTTAAAGATGACAGAGACGGAACGATATTTTAAAAATGTTTAGCGTTAATCGCATTACTGAAAGCACGCACGCTAATTATTGAAACAAATACATTAGTCGTAGGTAAGCATTCGTTTTGAAACGATGTTTTTATTTAATACACACACAGTTTCCAAACGAATGCATAAATAAAAATTGTGAGTTTGAGAGGGCATTTACCGAAAAACCCCCACTTTCAATGCAACAATCCCCAAATTTTTAAGAAAATACTTAAAAAAATATGTTTATCTACCTAATCCGACTTGATCTCTACTATCTTATCAGTTTATCCCAAATTGTACTATACCATCAAAACTAGACGTTTCCACAATCATCCAAACTCTCCTTCTGACTGCAACACAGTACAGATACAACTTATTTTAAGTTTTTAATGAAATATCCTTTGGCGAAGTTGATCTCAAGCAAAAGAATTATTTAGTGAGTTTAGCGAATTTCTACCAAACCTATGAAGATGATGAAGAGTTACTCGTAGGGGATGATACATTGTCTACATCGGTTCGTTAAATGGTTAAGAAACTGTATGTTTATTCTAGAGTTTTAGTTACTGTATTTTCTGGGAATTTTCTGAAACTGTTTTGCACAGGTGGCCCAGTGGTAACGGCCGCGAATTAAGAGTTTTTAGGTCGTAGGTTCGAACCCTGACAAGCGCTTTAATTTGTGTAAATTATTTCATCGTCACTGATAAAAAATGGTGCAGAAAAACATCGTGAGGAAACCGGCATGTCCTAGAACCAAAAAATCGAAGACATGTGTTATCTACCAACCCGCACTGGGCCCGCGTGGTGGATTATGGCCCACTCCCTCTCACAGAAAAGAGGCCTGTGTCCCAGCAGTGGGAACATTAAAGACTGAGTATGCTATATTTTGTGAAAAATAAAGCATCTTGTGGATAATTTGAGATAGAAATCATCGTTACGTTTCATTTAAAGGCTATCAATTCCTCTGTTAACAATGGGCCTTCTACATAAATTATTATTTTTATAAAAATCTATCAATGTCATTTACGCCTACTCAGTAATGTTTTGATGACTACGAAAATGAACCTTCCAAATACAAAAGTGAACCGTCACATTGTTATTAAGATTTTTCTAAGTACGAACTTCCATTTGAACCATAAGTACAGAACAGAAATATGAGGTACTGAACATAATATGAGGTACTGATCATAATATGAGGTACTGATCATAATATGAGGTACTGAACATAATATGAGGTACTGATCATAATATGAGGTACTGATCATAATATGAGGTACTGAACATAATATGAGGTACTGATCATAATATGAGGTACTGATCATAATATGAGGTACTGAACATAATATGAGGTACTGATCATAATATGAGGTACTGATCATAATATGAGGTACTGAACATAATATGAGGTACTGAACATAATATGAGAGGGCTGCCTCGTTGGTCTAGTGGTCGCAAGCGCTACTGCTAAGCATGAGGTCCTGAGTTCGATTCCCAGGTCGGGAAAAGTGTTATTTGGCTTTCTCCATTAGTAATTTTTCAGTAGCAGCCTGTAGTATAGATTTGTGCCCGGTTCTTCGCAATAGGCTCGCCCCCAATATAAAAGAAAAAAAAAAAGAGAAAGAAAAAGTGCTTATTCTGCACAAACTAAACGCACATTACAAAAAAAAAAAAACAATACCACTTTACAGATTAGCCAAAAGTCTCGTATCCATTATTGACACAGAAAAGTTTGACAAATTTTATCTATTGCTTGCTGTCAAGGTCAGAGGCCAAAGATAATTACATAATGTGTTGCGACATTTACAAAATGAAAACAATAATGACATGGGACTTAAACGTAACTAGCGAAATGCGGGTATGCTATAGGTACACCTCTGCCCAACCCTTCGTGGAAACAAGGCGTAATGTTATGTTATCTATACTAATGATAAAACTGAAAACTTTGTTTGTTTTATGTTTGAACGTGCTAAGCTCTGGAACAACTCGTCGGTTTGAAGGCTATTTAACATCACGCTACAACTCTTAGGAGCCGAGCAAAAAGAAAAAAAAGTCTGAAATAACGCAGCGAAAACGAAGTAATAGTGCGGGCGGGCGATGCGATGCGACGGGTGTGACGGGGAACAAGAAATTTGACGCAGACCAAATCGCAGACAGAAACTAGTGTTATAACATGAGGAAACCCAAGAGTCCCATCTCAGCAAATAAAAAACCTGATAACTCATCAGAAAACAAAACTATTTGATGATATACCAACAAACAAATCGTGATAAAGCGACAATACATTGCCTAGGGTAAGCAAAGACTCAACGTCATCGCTGTCAAACTATTCCGCAATAAACGGAATTGAATTTTTCGTCAACAATCAGATTACGATATTCATTGTTGTTCTGTTTTCTGGTATGCTTTAGTTTTCGGGTTTGCTTGTTGTTTACCACTAGGACAATGAGATTTTCTTCCATTTATAAATAGAGAAGTGTGGAAACAATTGATATGTTGCGTCGACCCCAAATAAATTGGGTTAAGGAGAAAATAATGATGATGAATGATGATAAAACATGTTGGAAAAACCTCTGATTTTACTGCTGATTTCTGATCGATGGTCAATCCTTGGACACTTTTTGTAGGATAATTTATCATTAACCATTTCCCAACTATGTTGGGGTCGAAGAAGTTGCATGACATGACTGTATTTTTCATGAAGCGATTATGTCTTTATAAATACACTAGCTGTGCTCCGCGTTTTCACCCGCATAAAGGCCCGTGCAGACCAGCGCGACGCGACGGCGCGACGCGACACGAACAATACAATTTCTAAGAAAACTTCACGGTATAACAATAACCGGTGTCGCGTCGCTCTAGTCTGCACGAAGCTTAAGTCTCGATACCGTGGGAATATTGGGATTAAAAGTATCCTATGTCCTAATCCAGGTCACGGTCTACCCATGCGCCGAATTTCATCCAAATCTGTTCAGCCGTTTTAGCGTAACAAACAAACAAACTCACTTTCGCATTTTTATTATTATAAGTTAGGATTAGGATAACCAGCATGACCACAATAGAAACGGGTTTTGTCGACGGAAGAATAGACAAAATAATAGATAAACAATCACAATCTGTTATTTTGTCTATTCTTCCGTCGACAAAACCCGTATTAAATCCTTTTCTATAGTTGTGCTACGCGCGCAGGACCTATATTTTTTCTTTATTTTATTTTTTTAAGTCATAGTTTTCTGTTTTAATATTGCTCAAGTGATCTATCATATTTTACCGGAGATAACATAACATCACGCCTGTAACCCCAAAGGATTAGGCAGAGGTGTACCTGTAGTACACCCACATTTTGCAAGTTATTTAGGGGGCGAGCCTATTGCCTTAACAGGAGATGTGGCTGCTTTATCGACCAGTATCAGTCTACCATGAACATTTCTACACACAAACAGACAACACTACGTGTTCCTATTACAATATAACGTATTTCCTTGTTTTCCTCCAATCTTATTTATAGCTTGTTTTTATTCCGAATCTTTGGGATACAATCAAAAGTTCTGTTCATCTCAATCAAACTTTTTTAAATGTGCCTCTTACGTCATGGCACCCTCGCAATAATTCCACTCTGTATTATCGCCTTCTCATTCCGCGATATATTTTTATTTTATGAACGATTGTTAAAAAGTTTGAGTGCCGTATTTTGTGGTTCAATTATAAATGTAATGATGGTAAGTTATGGGTGGCTGTAAATGGAAGTTATTCGATTAATTTACGTATAGGTACCCCTAATGGAGGTACGCAGAAACTACAGAACGCCATCTGCTACGATTCTTACATACTCCCTTTTCTATTAATTTACTGAACAAATATGTTAATTTATAGGATAGTAGGTGTAGGTATTTATTTAAATCAATATGCTCATCTCAGAACCTCAATTTCAATACCTCCAGATGCAATAGCAATAGCAAAAGATATGCCAGAAATAGTAAAAAAATCTGTCACATGAAATACAATTTTATACTACCTAGGTAGGTAGATAGAGCACATTATGCAATATTAAAATCTCAAATAATCCTTGTAAAGTAAGCAAGGTAAACAAAATCTATTTTTCAGAGCAGAAAGTAAAACACTAAAGAAGGTATAAACAATCTTAATAAGGATAAAGAATTACAAACACTATCAAATCATTTAAATACCACACTAGCAAAAACAACACAAATAATTAAGTTATAAACACAATTAACAGAAAACATAAGTACAAGACATTATCACAAAAAGGTCCATAAGAAAATTGTCGCGTCTCGTTTCAAACTTATGTCCGTACATAACTTTACGTTTAAAACAGTTTTAAAAATAAATTGCGAAATACAAATTACCAAATACAACATCAATATCGCATTCAGGTAATAATCGTCAGTTTGTAGCCTAAATGACCTTCGGGAGATGGTGCAAGGGATGAGAGAGCAGAGGATATTTTTATTTATTTTCAATATACTTACCCAACATGCAATAGGCAGTCGCTGCATGTAAAATACTGGTATTCAGCTGCACCCGGTTAGACTGGAAGCCGACCCCGACATAGTTGGGAAAAGGCTAGGCAGATGATACCCAACATGGAATCCATATCCAAATCCAATATCCATAGCTCCGTACGATTCTTTTGAATGTTGTTTTGAAGAACACAAACATTGTCAAGTTGTTCATTTTGCTTATTTGTTTTTAAGCTATTGCATAGCTTTTATCGGAGACTCTGAGCGCGGCGACCGAATGTAGAAATTCCGTAACGAAAAAAAAACCTGACGCGAAAGTTTGTGAGGATGGATGGATGGATGTTTGTTACTCTTTCACGCAAAAACTACCGAACGGATTTTAATGAAACTTTACAGTAATGTGGCTTATATATCAGAATAACACATAGGCTACAATTTATAAAGATTTTATGTGATTTAGCCATAATATAACGATAAGTATCCAGTATGTCGGAAAAAATCCTGCCCTCTGAGATCTATCTTTGCGTGCGCTGCCTAAACCGCTGGAGTTACATGAAAAGAATGTATTGTGGGGTTGTTTGTCTTAAAGAGTTCTAAATAAAAGTCCGCGACAGCATATATCTACCTTTTATGTGGAAGCCATTATAGCCAAAATAGTGAGCTATAAATACATTTAAATTGAATACTTTTTTTAAGTTGCATATTTTAGAGTATTTAGTTAATTCGTATCAAAATAAATACCTTCATCGCCTTCGGTATTTAATGTAGATAAAATTTGTCTTTGACACTAAGTAATTTGGACTAATATTTTAAAAGTTAGAACGATAAGAATGACCTGCGATGAGTCGACGGCGGGCGCGCAGAACGAGGGTGGAGGGGCGGGATAGGCAATGACGCGCGATCGCCGAGTGCGCGACCCGAACGCGGGCAGACGCGTGAGGGCAGACGTCATTGACGGTTGTGTAAATTCTGCGATTTAGGGGGGGGGGTATAGGGGTATTTTTTTAAAAAAATATTTTAAATCAACAATATTATCTTCTTATTTTTGAATATATGCTATGCAATAGCTTTACCGCGGCAGTCCTCGAGTGCCACACGTATTTTTTTTTTTTGTATTTTGTTTGAGTGTTTAATTTTTTAAATATTTTGTGTAAAATAAATATAATTCTTGCTTACTTTCATAACTTTAATATCGATTAAGTGCCTTATCATCCTTTTTAGTCAAGTGTACTTTCTTCTTCTTGGGTCGCTTTACCTGTATTTGACTTACGAGTACTATTTGACATCATCATCGTTATTTTTTCCTGTGTTTTATGTGTTATTTGAAAACCTCTCCTTAGAAATCTATACAGGATGACGATTTAGTAACCAGCATGGGGATGGTTCTGCTTGTCATATTATACAACTTTCGCTATGAAACACATAATAAAGATACGTAAAAAAAAAAAGAAAACATGAATCGAAGTACTGTCTGTCTACTGTTGTATAGGAATTTGTTTTTTTTTTTCAAGTGTCGTACATATATAAGTTTCATGGTGAAAATTGTTTAGTATGACGGTTCCAATCACCCCCTTGACGGACGCTGGTGTCTGAATCGCCGTCCTGTATAAAAACTTGATTTTACTTAATCCTCGTCCGCTCCCTTTCATAACTTGACCCAGCCACAAACAGTAATGTCCACTTTGAATTATAATTATTGCCAGGTTAATGTATGTCTTCTTCAGTTAAAGCATTGGGTGTCCCTATTTTTTGTTGTCAAGTCACAATACGAATGGCCGACCCGCTGCTGCGATATTGGAAAAAAACTTTTTTTTTTCTTTTTTTTTCAACTTATGTCCTCAATGCGTTTCCGATTATGGTCGCTTTTTGTTTTGTTAAATGGTCATTGCGTTTCTATATGTTTGGGTAATTAAATTTTATTTGTGATCGTTTGTTAGGGGTTATATTCTTATTTGGATGAATATTTTCACTGCTGAGTGCAATATGGATGAAATTGTAGATTATTGGCTCTGTAACTTTGGTTGTCCTTTTGTTTTTTATTTGATTACAAAATATTTATAGAAGTTTTTAGTTTCTTTTAAGTTCTATATAAATTAATATTTTAGTAATCCAAGTAAGTAGTACTCATAAATAAAGTTATGTTTCAATAAAATGCTGGCGACTTTTTTTTGTAAACTACCTACTGGACCTACCTATCTATCACCTTCGTTCCTCAGAAATAAAGAAGGACGTTTAAAAATACTTGAAATAATCTAATTCCTTTATCAGAAAACCAGTGTCGAATTGACACATTTGAATTTGAAATTCGAATTCGATTGACGCGTTCGAACATGGCCGAATGAGCAGCGCGCGTTCGACTGGAAAAAATATTAAAAATATTTATTTACACGGTTTCATTTTCCGTTTTTAAATTATACTATAGTTTTTAAGTGAAGGGGTTTAAGTTCAAAATTGTATTGAATATTCTTTTGTGACTGCAAATATGTAAGTTTGTGAGTTCGACAGGTTCGGTAGCAAGTTCTACCGATCGGAAAGATATCTTATAAACACATTCCGATGAAACAACGCGGATAACAAATGTTTTTGAATGCAATAAATAAAACAAAACAATGGGCATGCCATATTACCTATAGATTCAATTTAATCCGTGATTCGATTCAAAAATAATTTTCAAAAGATATTGATTGGTCTGCCTCCGTCATATTAGCCCCACATCATGTATTGATGGGAATAACAGAAATTAGAAATATAAATCCTATTTGTGCCTCCAAGGTAGCAATACTGAAAAACAATGGCATTACAAAAATACTGACATGGTAGGTAAAACTTTCACTGCCTTGTATGAATTCTGGTCATTATTTTGGGTCAGTCAGAGTTTGACGATTAGAAAATTATTATGAAGAAATATTGACATTAACACCATACTGGAAAACGAATCGATATGCACAAAAGGCATTTTCTACCAAAGCTTGTTACTAACACGAGATTATAAAAGCAATCGCCCATAAAATTCAAACAAACGTACCTAATTAAATTTAAAAGAAAAACAATTGAACAAAAACAAAAATCAGAAACCTACAGCGGTAGTTCGTGCACCTCTATACGTGACGGTGACATCGAGATGAGGAGTATCACTCGACTGCATCGGACGGAGGCCCGGGTTCATTCGTTCTCGGAAGGCCTCCGACTGACCTCCAGGTACCTACATTGGAAACCGTACGTGCTTGCTTTATGGGTAAAGAAAGGGTTATTATATGGGTTTTCACCGAATAACGTAGGATTTATGAGTATTTAGGAAGATTTAGTAGGTGTGTCTTTGTAGTTTTTGGGCCTTCCAATGTCTGCTAGAATCAAGTCACAAAGGTAGCCCGCGATCTTCAAATTTTCTAACGTTTTTTGCAATATGTAGGCCAGTGTCAGAGTACATGTTGATTAAAAAAGTATATATTTATTGAATTATCATCAATACAACTCTTGTAGTTCATATTACCATTATGAACGTAGAGTTGTGTAGTACGCCCATGATCCCCGAAAGGTTAGGCAGAGCTGTAACCTATAGTAAAACCGCGTACAAATCCGGACTCCGAGCCGTTACTGAGAAATTCTAATAACATTTTTTGCGACCTGGGAGTCAAAGTTTGGCAAAAAGTCCTACGGCCCAGGTAATAGAAACTGGTTACAGTAGCCTACAAACTAACCGACATCAGTGTAGTCAGTACCCTCAGACTAAGTAAAAAACCAAAACAGAGCGCTACGAACAATAAAGTGAGGCATGCCAAAACTACACCACCACTCTGTGCATACACGCTCACACGCACACATTTACAACTTTTTACAACGAGACTACAATCAAACTACACCACACAAAGTGCACACATGTTTACGAAACTAGGTTCACTTCACTGTTGACAGCGCTCTGTCTTGGTTTTTTATTTAGTCTGAGTCAGTACCAAAGAGTTTGCTTATTCGTACACAACCTAACAAAAAAACGTCTCATTTTCCTATAATTCCACTGGTACCTTACAATGAAACTCGATAACAGATAAAATAAGGGTGGAACATTAGTACTCCCCAAGATCCGCTCTTCCACGTACTTAAATAAATCCCCACAAACTATTTACTAAACTGACAATTTGAAAGCATCCATATAAATGAGAAAGTAACTCTATCTGTCCGTGTGTCTGTTACCCTTTCACACCTTAAAGGCTGAACGGATTTCGTTGAAATTTGGCAACACAGATAGACCATGGCCTGGGCTAGGACTTTTTTCCCAGTAGTACGTTCACGTGGGATCATTTCCGACCTCCACGCGGGTGAAGCCGTGAGCAAGAGCTACTATTATACAGTATGTCTCAGAAAGGTGTGGTACAGACCATAAAGCTAAACAACTTTCTCCATGGCATCCACATCATAACGGAGACAAAATTATCTGTTGTCCCATACATTTGGGTCGAGTAGGTATTGTAGTTTTGTATGGGACAGTTGATAATTCTTTCGACACACCCTTAAATAAATACGACCAAAGCTTTTTGATACATAGCATAAACATAACCATAATCAGCCTTTAATGTTCCCACTGCTGGGACACAGACCTACTCTCAGTGAGAGGGAGTGGGCCGTAATCCACCACGCGGGCCCAGTGCGGGTTGTTAGATGTCACATGTCTTCGAAGTTTTGGTTCTAGGACATGTCGGTTTCCTCACGATGTTTTTCGTTAACCTTTTTGAGAGCAGCGGTAATGAAATAATTTACACGAAGTAAAACGCCTGGGCAGGGTTCGAATTAAGTCCTGCGGCTGTTACCACTGGGCGACCACTACTCTATACATGGTCTTATACATGCTGTATACAAACAACAGCAATTTCTTCCCCACACATGTATATACTTGTATCACGGTATAGATTAAGATGTATGTTATTCGCGCGACAAGTTATTAGTTATGCCCGGTTTTGCTCGCGTCTTATTCCCGGAATGACACCCACGCCTGCATCGTATAGAGAAGTTACACATTAATGTCACTGGATGTAAGTGAAACTGCTGGATGTGTGCACAAATTAGTTGCTGGGAAGTTTTGAAAAGAAGCGTTTGAACTGTGTTGAAAGATATAGAGCTAGTCTGTTGGTAAATGTATTACTTTACATATGTATATACAAACTTAAACTCACAACCTTTTTCCCATGCATAATCAGCCGATAATGTTCCCACTGCTGGGACTCTGGCCTCCTCTCTCTGTGAAGAGTGGGCCATAATCCACCACGCGGGCCCAGTGCAGGTTGGTAGATGTCACATGTCTTCCAGTTTTTGGTTCTAGGACATGCATGATGTTTTCCTTCACCGTTTTGAGAGCACTGGTGATGAAATAATTTACACAAAGTAAAGTGCCTTCTTGGGTTCGAACCGACGACCTATAACTCGTAAGTTGCACCCGTTACCACTGCTCACATGCTGCTCCTTTCTTTTCCCATAGCTAGGCTTGGCAGAAACTATAGAACGCCAACTGCCACGATTCCTGATGATTTAATGATCCTGGTATATTACTTTACTTTGTTGTAAATGAGGCACACCTACTTTTAGGAAAAAAGTTTGAATTTCGACTTTGTAGATTCTCTGTCACGACAGATATTTGTGTGACAGCTTCTTTCTGAATCTCGTCTGCTGGTATAACCGAGACGTCTTAACGTGGCAATAGCGTTAATTGACCCATCTATATGTTCTAGCATTCTTTATTTTAAAAAATCTGAAGTAAAGTGCGTTAAAGTCCTGAATCAATATCTATTGTAATTTTCAATATGTTCCAATAACGAAAAACCATACATAGTTTATTGTTTGGGTTCCTACGGATAGATAGTAGGGAAAGGGCAATGACCGCTATCGCCATGCTAAAACGACTCGGGTATAGCTTATATTCGGGTAAGTAACTGTGTTATGGGTGCATTAGTTCAGTGGCAGACATTTTGTGGTAAGGGTCACGAGTTTTATTTTCAACCGAAACAAAGATTTGTATGTCCTTTAAATTCTGAAGACATTTTCAGATTTTTTTTTTACCGGACTGCAAAAAAGGTTTGTAACGGGAGTCTTTCACGATATGTACTTACATGTTTGATGTTGAAGCATAGAATTGCAGTGGATTTCAATGAAAATACAAAGAGGAAATCTTTTCCTTGACCGCGCAATAAAAATAGTAGAGTCCATCTTTAGATACCTTTCTATAGGAGCCCTTTTGACAAATGTTAAGTTAAGAGATACCTAAAACCTCTTTATTTAATCGCAGAATAGATACCTAAAACCTCTTTATTTAATCTTTAGCTTAGTGGAAAGCATGAACCTATCCACTTCAAACTACACTAATATTTATAATGAAGAAAAAAATCGTATTTTTGTTTGTAATTAATAAACTTAAAAACAACTGGACCGATTTAAAAAAATCTTTCACCAGTAGAATGCTGCATTATCACTGACTGACATAGACATTTAAATAGATATAACGCGCGCGAAGCCGCTGACAGAAGCTAGTAATCAATATCTAAATTAGATACCTTCCATGAAACTCTACGTCTATGGTTCCCAGTCTGTGGTCGGTCGTCGTGTGGTCAAACCACTCGCTCTTTATCCTTTGTCTATGCTTTATGCCCGCTATTAGTTTGTACAACTATTGTGCCAGGATTGATTAACATTCGAGCATGCTACAAAGAAAATGAACAAGAAATTGTATTATGAAGGCTTTTGAGAGGTTATTGTCGTTTTAGGATTTATGCTGGAGCGGTAGCTGGTAAGTATTTAGATTATAATGGGTATTTGAGATATTACTTTGACGTTTATTGGCATTATTGTATTGGCAAGGGCTATTTATGACACATTGACACAGGTCCTTATGGGTCGTGGTTAAGGACAGACGTAGAAACGAGAGAGAGAGAAAGAGTGGACGTAAAAGTGATAGTTAAAAACCTAAAATAGGCGTTAAGGGGGATATGGTAGCCCGCGAGATTCAAATTCTCTTGAGTTTTTTTCATTTTGCAGGTCAGTATCAGGTTGTGTGTAGATCTAAATATGAGTCGCGGCCGTATCAAATGTTTATTTATAGAATTGTAATCATAAAAATTATCGATACAACTCTCTAAGTTGAATGACTATTTCATGAAATCATGACATTTGAGGATTATACTATAACTTAAGGAGTTGTATTGCTGATTCTTATGACTATAATACTGTAAAAACATATTTGTTACGGTCGCGAATCATATTTTAATCCACACCTGACAGTGACCTGAAAATTGCATAAAATTAAAGACATTTTTAATTTCGCGGGTTAGCTTAGCGCATCCCCCTTAAGAGTATGTGCAGCAACGTTCTTCTGTCCATAATAATACCAGCCTATTATTGTCCCACTGCAAGGCAAAGGCCTCTTCTCATACAGAGAAGGCACGAGCATTGATTGATTGATTGATTTTAAGTCCAGGTTCAGCCTCACGGTGTTTTTTCTTCACAGATGTCTGTAAATCTGTTAGCAGAAAATCTTTTTGCCAAAGTATTTCATAGATTTCCTATCAAACCAATCATCAGAATATAAATTATTATAAACGACTAATATAACCCGTAAAAAATTAAGCCATAAAATACAAAACATCTAAAAAGGTTGTAATCTATTAACACTCAAAAACAGTGGCCCGGTCGAAACGACCCGCGTATAGATTTAAAATTTATTTATATTTGACAAAAACTTTTTAATTCTGTCATTTATTTTAGTAAACATACACGAATTTAGTGTTTATTTTTAAGACAGTAAGGTTTGGAATCTTATTTCTCAAAAGTAAATAAAAACTTGTCACGTGAATAAATAACCAATCGTAAAGTTAACTTTTGCATTTAAAAGCAATTTTGTTACTGGAAATTTGATCTTATTGGCTTCCAAATAGAGTTGTATCTATGGTTTAATAAAGGAAAATAAACGGTTTTAAAGTCAGGTATTTCTTACTCGCGGAGGGTCTGTGATAAATAAATATCCACATGGTTTGACAAATGAGTGAACACTGCCTTTATAGAGGCGGCTTGTCCGAGAAACAGTGAAGTATTAAATGGTATGCATCGTTTTAAATATCTTTTTAAATTAAATTAGAAAAACATTTCTTTGAAATCGGGCTTTGGACAGATAAACATTAATTCTCGCGAAGAAAAGACAACTTATCAAGTTTTAAGCACATTTTCTCCTATCAACACTTTTGCTAAATAAAAAAATATTACTTTATAAATGCACTAGCGACCCGCCCCTGCTTCGCACGGTTTTTACGACTTGATAAAACATTGAGATTTCTTTATTACATGTAAGTTTAATATTAATCTATTTTCACATAAACCTTTAAGCAATTAATTCTCTGAATGATGGTGAAACCCGCATCAAAATTTGTTGCGCAATATAGAAGAACAACGGGGTCACACAGACAGACACCAAGAGCGAGTTCAATTTATAATTATGTATAGATTCGCGTTTAGTCACACTTTTTCGCGTTAACAAGGTTTTGCACTCCAACCTTAGATAGCAGCGTGAATAATTCTTACACAAACACAAAAACCAATCGCCCATAAATCACAAATAACTGCAAAACTAACACTTAAATCAATACAAGTCATAAAATGATGACAAAAAACAACAAAAAAATGACAAAAAACATATCAGATTCCTCTCTCAACGTTGTAAAACACAAACGGAATTCATATTAGCCGATTAATAAATTCCCAGAAAATGAGAATAAGACATAAATTTAAATAAAATCCTACTAATAAAATATTATACATTTGAAACTTTGTATGTTTGGATGTTTGTTAATCACGTAAGAATAGTTGAATGGATTTGAATGAAATTTGGCATATAGTCAGTTTATAGCCTGGATTATCACATAGGATACTTTTCAACCCGGTAATACATTCCCGTGGGATAATTCCCAACCTACACGCGGGTGAAGCCGCGGCAGAAGCTAGTACATCATAATATATTTATCGGTTGGTTTAATCTAAAGTGTCCACAGTCGTGTTCTTGGCATTGTTTTAGATGAACAAGATTCCAGTTTGCGTGATGTGGTATAAGAGATGAGTTTTAAACTTTGAATATTGTTTTTTTCGGGCGGCGCGGATAGGGTTAAACGTCACCGGGGGCGTTGACTCCTGGTAGTTAGTGCAAGGATTTTGATGTACTTGTTAGTGAGATAGGTACCTGACGAGTGTGTCCTCATAATTGGATAATGGAGGTCAGAGTAATGATAGTAGTTGTTAGCATATAATTCTGATCATTTGCTGCACCTGGTAATAGGTACATATATATACCTATTGGAATTGTTGGTATTCTCACGGTATTTTTTCTGGAATATTGATATAATTTGACCCCGACTTCGCTCACGTAATTATTTTTGTTATAATAAAGAATTAATACATTTATTTAGCACAAAAAAAGAGGCACAAAACACAATATACTATTTTTTTTTAATACAAATAAACAAAAAAGGTATCGTAGAATTAATATTCCTATGTCACTAGGAAAACTGTAGAGTCCCATTTGTGAAACCATTTTTGGAATCTGATCAGTACCTAAGTAGTTCCGAAGATTACACCCTACATACAAACTTACAAATTTTACCTCTTTAAAATATTAAGTAATAGCTGCACCCCGCGGTTTCACCCGCATAAGTTTCGATTCCGTGGGAATATCGGGATAAAAAGTATCCTATGTCCTGACCCAGGTCATTGTTTACCTATGTGCCAAATTTCATCCAAATCCACTGAGCCGTTTTAGCGTGAAAGCGTAACAAACAAACAAACAAGCATACAAAAAATCAAATCGTTTTTCTTATAATATTAGTTTGGATTTCGATAGATAATGAACTAGATTATGTCAATGTTTTTCCTGCCAAATTATTGGATAAAAACAAACGGTAAATCTAAATTTCCAATAAGCAGGAAAGCCAGCAAAAAAAAACCCATTGCATTTTGGTTATTAACCAGCATAGTGACGTGTCTACTCCCCTCCCTCACACAGATAGGTCTGACTCCCAGCAGTTAGAATAAATTAAAAATATAAATAATAAATTTTATTAAAAGAAAAAATAAGTTATTTACAATTGAGGAATTTCTAGACTTCCCGCACTAGCCTAGGCCTGTCCCGCAGGAAGTTTACAAGATTTTCTCATGAAATTACAATTCAAGATTTAATTAAACTGAATTATAATTACTAAACAAATTAAAAAAAAAAAAAATCTTAACTTGGAATACCTGGTAAGTAATAATCGCTGATTATGTAAAAAGCAAAATAAAAAATAGATATTAAAAACATTTAATAAAAACTTCGACGCCTAAGTGTCCGTTTGTTTTTTGTATTTATATGTATAGTTAGTTATTGTATTAAGTACCTAGTGTAAATAGTTATTTGTGTTAAATACTGTAAAACATTTTAATACATACTCCCTTTTTAGATTAAAAATAATATATATTATAAAAACATATGTCACTTACACACACATAATATGTAAAATGTCAAAATAGTAAACACAGTGAAAATGAATCTATCTAACTAACAAAAATAAAAGAAAATCCCCACACTTTACAACCCACATTGTCTGTACGATAAAAAAAATAGCATCCAAGGATCCCAATCTCATTCTCTATTAGCGAATCGCACTCGGAATAATCAAAATAATGACGACAGACCACCGCATACGATTCGATTAGCAAAACTACCTAATTAAGACCACGATAGAAATACGAAGGAAATTGCCTTGGCACCATGATGACTATAATTGCAAGCATTCAGCTACCGGTCTTACTAATCATCTATCACTTTCACTCTCATGGAAAACCTTGTTTCCATCTCTCTCCTGCTTTTAGATTTATAAATTCAATTCTGAAATCAAAAACTCTTATGATTTTGATTCGGGTTTTTTGATTTTCGATTTTGTGTGCAGGTGATTGGGTTGACTTTTAAGTGTTTTAAGTTTCGTATATCGGATAAAGTTTCCTTTATGTGATCGCAAGTCGATTATTGAGGTAATAATACACTGATACTGTTTGTAATGATATGCAATATCAATTCGATATTTAAATTTTTCTCGTGATTGAGTTTGATACGGTAGGTAGCTCTCATTCCTGACAGGTACTGTACCTTATCACGTTTTGAATTTTTTCATTACTATAGGAATATTGTTTCTGTCATGTTCACTTGTCAACTGATACCAACACAAACTTACCAAAGCTCTAACGAAGCTTTAAATGTAGAGGCACTATTGCCGATTCCTTTGTCTCCTACTAACTAGATTACAAATCGGCCAGTTTCATAGTAAATAGGTTCAAATCAAATCAAATACATTTATTTATAACTGTGGGCCTGTCATCGACAAAATATTACAGTCTATGTGTTTTAAATAGTAACTATAACAACTTTACGAATAATACGACTGCACTGTGGAGACAACACGAGTTGTGTAGACCGTATTAAGAGGCGTCGCAGTACTGAGGAGGTAACCGCGCGGGTGAATTCAATAGTAAAAACCTACAATTTTGACTGCTCCGAGCGCACAGTTATAAAAATCGAGTTATACAAGCTCGGTGTTGCAAAATTTATATTGTAAAAAAAAACTGCCATAGTGACATGTAAAATTGTACTAATCTATACTAATACGTAGAGATAAAATTTGTGAGTTTGTATGTAGGGTGTCATCTTCGAAACTGCTGATCTGATTACGAAAATTATTTCACCAATGGGAAGCAGAAGCAAGAGTATTTCCGAATGGCACAGAATCTATTTTATGTTTAAACAAGAAATTTGACGCGGACAAAGTCGCGGGCAGAAGTTATTCAGTTTAAAATGGTTAAAAGCTATCCTATCAAATAAAAAGTCTAATCTTTACAAAGACTTAAACTAGTTACACCTCAGTGAACAAACACGTTAAAATAAGTTAATTCGAATCATCGGTGTTCATCAAAGGCGGCATCGATGCTCGTTCCACTCGATTTACAATCGTATGTAATTACTCTATAAATCGAGTTATAATCGGTATCGGTATATTGAAGGTGAAGTTCAGATTTTACTACTTACATTTATTTTTATGAATGGTGATTGGTAGGTGGTGGCAGGTTCTTAAAAATCGACAGTACGTTGGTTTTGATTAACTCTATTAAGAAAAAACTAATATAGGACCTTAGTAATCAAACAAAGCATAGTAATTAATATATATTTTTATTTATTTATTTATTTATTTAACTGACTGCTCTAGTGGTCGCTAGCGCTACTGCTGAGCATGAGGTCTTGGGTTTCTTGGGTTCGATTCCCAGGTCGGACAAAGTATTATTGGATTTTACCATCAGAAATTTCTCAGTAGCAGCCCGGAGTCTGGATTTGTGCCCGGTTGATGTTAATAGGCTCGCCTTCTATTACATGGGACTTAAACATAACTGGCGAAATGTGGGAGTTACTATAGGTACGATCGAAGAAGTTCATATCTAACCAGTTTCAAAACAAAATCCCATGAGCACGATGACCACATCTGTTCCCGGCCCGGTGCTATAGTCGCCGAGCGCTGCAAGCAAGAATAGTCCTTACGGTGGTTAGATATGAACTTCTTCGATGGTACAACTGCCTAACCCTCGGGGATATGATGTTATCTATTATTTATTTAATCATTTTGGTACACACATATAAACAGACAAGAAGAAAGGAACAGAAAAACGTACAAAGGTAGGGTTTATATCGAGTTCATAAATTAATTGATTGGGAAACAATATCAATATCATTACGTCATCGACCATGTTTAGAGCGCGCTTCTAATGATGCACACTTCTTTTAATAATTGAGCCTCTTTTTATCTTTCTGGCCTTTTCTCACGGCTGGTCGCAGTAACGAAAGTAGGATTAGGTTAGGTTGGAATTGTGACGGCGGCGGTAGCAGCCGGCGACCGCTACGTCCAACTTGGTCGCAGTTACTGGGCTATGATAGTATTTTTAAGATCCCAAAATAAAAATTATTTGAGGTATTTATTTGAGTACCATTATTTGAGGTATCTATCACATAATTAATTTATCTATCATTGTTTCATTTTTAATTCTTTTTACCTATACATAATGGTATAGTAATTTAATTCTAGGTGCATCGTCTTCACATATAATTATATCACTAATGTACCTACACAAAATATTTTTAAACATTTTAAAAGAGTAACGGTGGAGTTTCTTGCACATTCTTCTCCATACAAAAACTACCTTTTGGAAGGAGCGACTACTAGAATCAATTAATATTTTTTGTAAATTTTGACGTTCAAAAGTGCCATATATGGGACTATTTTAAATAAATGATTTGACTGTGAAATTACCTTTGTTCACAAAAAGGCGTGCAATCATTATATTAGAGTGATCAATAATATTTTTAGGAGCGCAAAATGGGAATTATTAGACGTTCGATTAAATACATGCCTTAATAAATCAAAATTGCAACATAAACACAAGAGTTCAACAAAGTAAAGTTACTCGTATCCTCAGACTCCGTATTCCTGAATACGAATCAAACATCAATTCCCATCAACATTAGCAATGCAACAAATGTAAAATAAATAACAAAACATAATGACTGAAGGTGGCACAGTAGCTGAGTGGCCGCTGCGCCTAATAGATGGCGCTAGCGGCGCGGCTCAATTTACAAATTAAAGAGCGCCTGCGCACGCTTGCCGCCGCTGTGGCGGTTGCCGTATTCTGATCAAAGTGAGGATGAAGTTTATTATGGAAATTGTGGAATTAATAACCAGAAAAATGAGGATGAAAGATATGAAGAAAGTGAAACGGATGGAAATAATGAGATTAGAATGCATTTGGAAGCTTTGCATTTTTATTAATTGGCTGAGCTAGGCAGGAATCTAAACGAAGTGAGTGGAAAAAGTAGAGAAAAAAAAACTGAAACATTATCTTTTACTCAAATAGATCTCGGGGATGCTTTTGCCTTTCAATAGATCAATACAGACTAGACATCATACAGATATACTTCATCTCTTTTCCCATTATTTTAACAACTAAATCGCCAAACGAGTAATACGTATTTGCTTAAAATAGGAGATTGTTATTTCAAGACGCTTCTTCACTTAATAAGCATAAATCTTCGAACAGACATATCAATTAGTAGTGAATCGTCAACATCTTATAATATTTCATCTCGGAATACGTCCTCAGCTTCCGAGATTGAACTTTTATAGCTTACAGGCGCATCATCACAGCGATTGCATACAATATTGATTTTACATTTTTTTGATCATTCACAATGAAATGACTCCGATAATGGATGGTTGACTTCCAGTTCAGATTGAAATTCTGAGTACTCACAATCTGTATCTAAACATATTATAAATTAAAGTCGCTCTTCGTGTCTGTCTGTGTGACCGCGTTGTTCTTCTAAACTACGCAACGGATTTGAATGCGGTTTTCACCACCATTTAGTGAATTTATTCCGAAATGTGGATAGCACATGTATATTAAAATTACATTTACAGAATAGTCGATATATTTTCAAGACATTTAAATTGTGTGAAGTAGGGGCGGATCACTAGTTATTGTTTAACGGGATTTTTTATTCTGATTTTGATGTTAACAACACTTGAATAAGCTATATATAATAACTGAGTGTAAGCAGAACTGTGACTATGTTTAAAGTTTTAAGAGAACTCTTCTATAAAGACAAATATTTATACAAGAGTTTTTGGGAGCTGCAAAAGGCCTGAACCAGTAGCTACTGAATGTAAAGAACTGAATAAAATACTATCTTGGAAAACTACAGCATTTAAGAAGACGTAAATATGATAAAAAAATGTTAGGAGGATAAATATATATTACTAGCTGCGCCCCGCGGTTTCACCCGCATAAGTTCGGATGTTGTGAGAATATCGGGATAAAAAGTATCCTATGTCCTATCCCAGGTCATGGTCTACCCATGTGCCAAATTTCATTCAAATCCATTCAGCTGTTTCAGCGTGAAAGCGTAACAAACAAACATACAAAAATATAATCTTTTCTCTGTATAATATTAGTTTACTTAGAAGAGAATGATAAGACCCAATATAAGAGCCACGATGTCATGTATTGTGATCAGTATTAATACATGGAACACCGTACTATCAAACTCGTAGAATTACTCAGGCGTAAACAGATGAAAAACATGTGCCCGCTATATCCCAACAAAGTCTCAAGCAACAATTTCACATCTGACTCGATCCAAACAAAAATATCGATAAAAAATTCCAACTCTAAAAAACTGTCAAAGAATCGATATAACAAGAACCGACAAAAGTCACAATCGATACCTGTTTACGACTCCCACGATAAAAAAAATATCAATAGCAATGTCAACCTCATTGTAGGTTCAAACAAAAAAAAAGTCTATTCTCGATGATGTCCCTTTGTCTGGTGAGTTTTATTCAGAAGAGGATTATAATCGGGTATTAGGCTTATTGAAGTTTATTCATGGAGAAATCTTTGATACCGTTTGTTTCGTAACGTTAAAATATTCGTAGGATTTTTGTGTTAGTTTGCAGTGCTATCTTATCTGTGTTGTGATTTTCCAAATCTTGTGGTAAGATCTTGGCTATTGACATCACGCCTTGTTTCCCGAAGAGTTGGGCAGAGGTGTACTATCGCGGTCTTGCCTAACATATCTAACCACTTTGAAAACAAAATTCCGTGCATACGGTGACCACATCTTTTTACCGCACCTTTTTTTTGTAGGTAAGCGTTACTATAGCGGCCGAGCGCTGCAAGCAGGAATAGTCCTTACCTTAGTGATAGTACCTATGGTACACCCACATTTAGCCAGTTATGTAGTATAAGTCCCATGTAATAGGGGGCGAGCCTATTGCCATCAACCGGGCACAAATCCAATCCCCGGGCTGCTACTGAGAAATTCCATATAGAAAAATCCAGTAACACTTTTCCCAATGAGAATCGAACCCAGAACCAGTAGGGGGAAATTGGCTGCTAACTTCTTCAAATTTAGACACACCTGTAACTTAATATTTATATCATCTTTTACTAAGGCTCATCCGAATGACATCTTCCACTGAAATTGCTCTAAGAATCAATCCATTGTATCTTTCCATTTTGCAAATTAATACACAAAACACTTACAAACAATTTCTTTACAAGCCCATGGAATGATTTGTTCATTAACCAACTTTATTTTACCGTTCCGAACAACGTACAGTCAACTCTATTAGAAACTACACGAGATTCAAATTGTAATGGCAAAGAAATTGCCAACAACACTTTAAAAAAATTGCGTTCGAAAGATTGTAAGGGAGGATTGGTTTTTAGCAAAGTTTAAATCCTTAAAGCATCTAATCATGTAAACCTTAAGTGAAAGGCTGAAGGTTTGAAGTTGCTTGGCTTGGATAGTGATGATGGCATAGAAGAGTTTGTAGTAAAAAGTGTCGTATCCCTCCCATTTCTTTATCAATCACGTAGACAGACAAAAAACGTCTGCACATCGAACTGAGAGTCACTTACGTTAATGGACGCAGCCCTGGAGTGCAATGCTGAGGTTTGTCAAAGATTAAACGCATAGTATCGAGGGAATATTTCCATGATAACTTTCGGTGACGTGTATTGATGACTGAGAAATCAAGGCAGAGCGAATTTTCTTTAAACTGATTATTTTAAATCTTATTCTAGATGCATTATCAGTTTCTATTTTAACCGAAGTCCAAATAAGAGGAGGATCTATGTTCAACTTTGTGTATTTTTGTGGATTGATTTAGAAAATTCTTTTTTGATTTGGTAGCTTGCGCGGTGGTCCCAAATAAATTTGTGTGGGGTAGGTACTACAACAAAAGTCGCGGCTTTGGTTGTGAATTTTTATTTTTTGCCACCGCGCGACTTCCGAAACTAGAGTTATTTTTCACTTTTTTGTGTTTTTTGTTGAAAATCAGTTGTTTTTTTATGGAAAAAGTTTTTATTATTCACTTTTTCATCGGTCGTTTTTTTTTTGCTACAGATTAAAACTGGCCGACTTTCCACCTGAAAATTGGTTACCACCGCGCCGCCAACAGCCTATAATACCCATGAATGGATGGACACACATCAAACAAGTCACATAACTGCAATGCTACTAAAATGAATGCGTTTCAAAAATGGAAATTATTTACAAAATTATTTCTGCAGTACTCAATGCATAGGCTATAATTTATAAAGATATAACGCGGGTAAATCCGCGGGCGGAAGCTAGTTTTTATCAAAATAATTATTGTTATCCATGCTCTAACTCACACGTCCTCACAGAATCAAGCCCTATATAGGCAGAATTCTCGCCCCAGCATTTCATGTCCCATCTACCGCTACTTGATCCACATCCAATCGTCATTTGGTATTAGCTGTCATCATTTGCCGATTGTCTCGCGACGACTATAGAGTGATGGCCCATGATGGGGTTCATGTGTGAGCTCTTTGTATTATTGTGTGGTTGTGTGTGTTGAATGGTTTGCTCTCCGAGGAGTATTTAGCACTGGGAGATGATTAGAATGTGGATATTTTGAATGTGAGTTAGGGGTTGATTAGTTTATTTAGAACCTAGGTACCGGCTTGCGGACGGTGAGCGTCCGATAAGGACCAGGCCCGGGTCGACGGCGCGTCGTGTTCCACGCGCGCCTCAAAGAGATGTCAGCATAACAGAAGAGGTCTGCTAGGACCGATGCCTGCCGGGGTCGCGGGAAGGTCCGAAAGGGATACCGTGGCCCCTGGCAACGTTCAGGCAACAACTGAAGGAACACGGGTGGGTTTTAGTCAGTAAGAGACTGACACCAGAGCGGGAGAAGTTATATGATAATTTCCCAACTTAAAAAAAAAAAAAAAAAGTTACCTTCTACTACTTTACTTGTTTGTACTGATTTTAGGTTACTGAGCTATTGCTTATTATTGGCAGTCATATCAATTTTCTTAAAGTTGACTAATTCAGATTCCGTAATGTGTTGTTGTTTGTGTTGTTTCTTTGTCATGTTTACCGCAAATAAACATATTTTCTTTCTTTTCTTTTTCTACCGACTTCTAAAAGGAGGAGGTTATCAAATCGGATGTTTATATATTTTTTTTTTTTAAAGTTTACATTCATGTAGATACTTAAAGGTTTTCGTATATTCATATATTCTTGCTTTTGGAAAGTTGGGGTCATCTTCCAATCTACCTGCCCAGTGGAATTCAGTACTAGTGTTTCATACTGATCCATTACTATCTGACTTTATCCTGTCACCTGTCGATCCATTCTGTAAAATTCTCACCGTGAAGAGTGAGGTGAAGTGAGATGTCAATAGTGTTAATCCTTAGCATTAGGTGCAATTATAGCTCACATCACTCTCACTTCACCCAAGTTTTCACGGTGATATGTTTACTGAATAGCACGGCTGATGTCAGCGTCAGTGACCAGAGTAGAATTTTGTGCCAAACAAATTTGAACATTTGGTCATCGATATCGATAAGATAAGAAAAAAATCTGACCTTTGCCGTATTCCTAGGAAAATTTAGAGTTCCAGAGAGATCCCTGCAATTCCATACAGCTTCCAATTTTAAAGAAGTGGCATTTTTCATACTAACATTTTATTAATTTATATAACAACCATGAACACTAAAGTTTTAAAACTTTTATGAACTAATGTTTAAAAACTAAGATAACGTATTATGCCACTTAGATTAAGCGACAAAAATGAGTTTTGGCTAAGTTAAAACAAATAGTGGTCATTTCTGCTAACAAGATGACGAGTCATTTTTAAGGTATTTTTTTTGTTTAGAAAACTATAAGTAATAAGGTATTTTTTCGCTATTGGTAGTTGTATATGATGGTCATTATTCGATATAATACCAAGCAATTGATGAATATTTTAAATCATAGAAGTGACGAGGTTCTCTATTTCTGAGAAAAAAACGCCAATTTCATAGGTACCCAATAATTGAGATTGACGATTTATTGCGCTCTTCAAGGTTCAGAAGATAAAGTAATCCTCCTAACCAACTCATAGGAGTTACCACTCACCTCTAATAAATCAAATTAAGGTTACACCACGCAGTAATCGTGTCATCTGGCATCAAACTGGAATCGAACCCATTGTCTCGCGACTGACAGATCTCTCAATACGATGGTTTATGGCAGTCGATCAGTATTGTCGGCTTATACTGGCCCATCTGGATTGGGCTTTGAATAATTTTAAGTAGGGTAGATGTACCGGTTGCCGAAGGTCACATTATGCTTTATTTTGTATCTACTTTTACAATTCTTTAAGTGTACGGTGTAATCTTGTCTATGTCTTGTGAAAGTAACTGTTACTTTTTGAAACATTGGCTTATATAAGTTGTTAAAATCTTATTTTCAGCACCTCTGAGATTTTTTTTGCCACGTAGCCTTTTTACACTTTGAAATAATCATCAATGAAGAATATCAAATGGCAAGTTATACATCCAGTACTCCAAACATTAAAAACACCAAGAGTCATGTTAATGATACCTACGTGTGCTTCGACTTTAACTAGGTAAAGGTTTCCATGGGCCAGTAGACCTTAATATTTAATATCTCACGACCATCAACAGTGTTCTCCACCCTGTTCCTCATCCACACCACATACAATACCAGCTATATTTTATTGTCAATGTTAAATAAAGTCATTATATTGATTGAACGTACTATTTGATATTTTTTGTAGCTTTGCTCGCGTTCAGGACAAATCGATTGTGATGGACAGCGCACCTCATTGAGAAACTACCAAATTATTTAGACACCTCCTCAGAACCATCATCACTCTTACTTCAAGAACATAGGGTCTATTTTTATTTGGGAATGAGTTTATCAGTAATATGGTAATGGTATGGTTTCTTGATGACGTAATATAGAGAAATGGCCGTAGAAATCGCATAGAAATAATGTGGTAATACGGAATTTGTTATATTTTGGATACATTGGACGTTTGACGTAAACATATGTTTGTCATTAGTTTGTGTCGATTCCGATTGAGTTGTCGGTCTTCACGATTGAGACGATTCGATGTGGTTGATTGGTGAACACAAAGAACCGTTGCCCACTTTTAGATGTGGTGATAGCTTTGAAATATTGCATCAGTAGAATCTTGCATTTGGACCGAGCCTCTGTCTTCATGACCCGCTGGTATAGAATTATCTTTGAGTTGGCTTCCAGCTTATTCAGACAGAACCAAATCTTAATCTGCTACTTAGACCACCACGAAGCCATAATAGTTTGATGATATGCTAAACTAGACAAATGGCGCTCAAGTAAATTTTTTTTTGCTTTTTTGGAGGTTGGAACCTACCGGGATACAAATTCAGATTCAGATTCATTTGCAAGAACATGTGTAGATAATATACATGGTACGATCTTATTATATAGGTGTTAGAAGGTTTTGTAAAGAACAGCAAAGAAAACAAAGTAACCTCTTCCTAATTAATGTAGGTATACAAAATATCGTAAAACATTTTAAAAGAGTAACGGTGGAGTTTCTTGCCGATTCTTCTCCATACGAAAACTACCTCTTGGAAGGGGCGAATAGAATCAATTTGATTTTTTTTGTAAATTTTGACGTTCGAAAGTTGCCGTTCACGTGCTAAATTGAAATAAATTATTTGACTTTGACCTTTGGTCATGCATATCATAGAAATTCATTCAGCCGTTAAGGCGTGAACTTTTGCATTTACGTATAATATTAGTAAGTATAGATTAGTTTGGACTGCCTCGTTGGTTTAGCGGCCGCAAGCGCTACTGCTGAGCATGAGGTCGGTCCTATTCCCAGGTCGGGAAAAGTGTTATTGGGTTTTTCCTATCTGGAATTGGTCACGACTCTATTAACATTTGCGACATCTTACTTGTGCGAAACAGGCTTTTCTGCAGTTGCAGCAATAAAGAACAAGTACGGGTTGTAAATATGATATTTGGAAGTTAAGTAACTTGTTACTAGGCTAAAACTACACACTGGTAGGTACTTTTTGGCTAGAAGAGGGGGGGTGCGTTTAAAAAAAATGGTAAACTCACAGGGCGTCACAGTAAAAATAAGTTTGGGAAGCCCTGGTATAGTGTATTAATTCGCACTCCAGAGCCACAAGATACAAGCGACGCTTAGTTATTGGCACACCGAATATACCACATTGTATTGTTACTTTTTGATTAATAAACTTTTTTTTTTTTTGGTCATTCACATTTCTCGGGACCCTGGGGTCCCGGACCTTTGGCACGTACAAGGGGCCGAAGCCAACTCGCAGAGGCCCTGTAGACAATTTTAAATGGAATGAGGCACCAATATTTTTGACGGAGGGATTTCCATGTCACCTCAAACTCAAAACATTTATTTAAATTAAACCATTTACAGGCACTTTTGAATCGTCAAATAGTCGGTCAGTTAGTCAGAAACTTGAAGCTAGCTGCCCATTCCAAAACGTACATCTCTATGGAGAAGAACGGGCAAGAAACTCAAAGGACACTCCTTTAAATATAGATACGAGTATTACAAAATCCTGGGGACATTATTCTTGTTGCTTCTATAAGCAAAAAATTATTAAAATACAATAAGAATAAGCCCTGGCAGATAAGAGATGACCAGTCTCAAATGACGGCGCCCTCACAACAGTCACAACCCAATTATTGGACAATCCCAATGTTTCTATGATATCTTCTGGATTTACGGGTTTCAAAATATCCTTCCGACTGTCATAGATTCATGTAAAAACTATGGTTCATAGTTGAACGTAGGACTATCTCCGAGAAACGATAAATCACTTGCGAGAAACTAAATCCCACAGTTTTCACCACTCAACCACAATATCCTGTTTCCTTCAAAACGAAACTACACAACCTGAAGTCCATATAGCCTGGGCAAGCTTGCCCAAGCCTGCGCAAGATTGCCCAATAAATTACTGCCACATTAAGTTGGTGCAGCCGTCGAACGATGTTCGATTTCAAAGATTATCTATCACTACGACAGTATCGCGACACTGGGATCTTCCGTGAGCCGCAACTGCTTATACAGGAAGCTCTGATTTTGGGAATTAATCGATTTTGATTGAGGTGAAAATCGGCTATAAGGTTGAATTATTGTTTGTTTTTATATGTGCTTTCGGTATTAGAAAACAGTCCTGTTTTAAATATAATAATTCATTTGTTTAGTAGCAAATCATACAAGAAAACTTATACTTAGGAAAATGGTAATGGCAATTTACAAACACACTTCAGATTAAGTCAGTAGGTAAATGAAGCCAGAAACTTATCGCAAAGCGACATGCTGTGAGTATTTTCACGAGACGAGAGTAGGTATCAGAAGTGTAAGCCAGCTAGTGTAATTTTACATAATATTTTTTCAGGGAAAAAATTTCCACTATATTTGAACAGACTTGGAATTTTACCACATCTCAATTAAGTAATATTAATTAACGATAAAAAAAAAACTTTCTACCCTAAATTAATTGACTTGATTTACTTACACTCGCAAACCTTTTCGTAGCACCCTGTACACCATGCGCAGTGGCACCCGATCGGCTTATACCGATCGCGTCTATCACCTCAATATACCGATTATCTTGATCTAGTAGGCGAGCATAATCATTTTTATCTAAGTATCTGGCTTCCCTCGGAAGTACAGCACTGATGGATGACCGGAGAGATCCGATATTTGTATCTTTTACTTGTAAGTTGTGGGTAATTTAGAAGGTACCTAAAGGTAGCTGGGTAGCAGTTTGGTTAATAAGTTCCTTAGGTTTATTCAAATAGCAGGATGGGGCTTGCCGCGATCAGTTTGTGAATAAATGAGCATCCAATGTAATGGATGCTCATTTATCAATTTATCAAAACCATTCCGTGTCTCGGAAAGACGTCCAATTAGCTGGAAAATTTAACCAGATGGCTGCGATATATACACCAAAGGGGTATCGTATTACCCAGTAACTGGGTTGTGGAGGTCAGATAAGTAGTCACTCCATGTAAAATACTGCGTTCAGTTAGACTGGAAGCCGACCCCAACATAATTGGGAAAAAGCTAGGTAGATGAGGTAAGTTGGCATGCTAATGTTTTCTTGCCAAATAATATCTAGCTTAAAGTAAACCAATTCATCATTTGATTTTATAAAACTAAGCTTTTTATCAAAACATTTACGTTTTAAACTACCTACACCGGAGTTTTGAAATCGTGATGAACACATTTGAATCGAGAAGCAACGATTCCATTCACACATTCCTATGCCCTTACTAATACCTGCCATTCATAAAAATAAACGATTCATACCGATTCGAATACAAGTATCGATATTAAAATATCCGAATCGATTTGATCCTTTGGAAGTTTGATAAATGAATCGAATACAATGGTGGCCAGTCACCGGACGTTCGAAATACAAAAATTAAAAAACTTTACTGCTACTGTCCGCTTGAACTATTAATCAAATTCTTTTAGAATCGACAAAATTAATATTGCTGCTGCTTTAATCTTTATTTGTGAAAGACTAAGGTTTATATTTGTTAGATGTAACTGTCAAGCAAAGATTCTTCTAGTGTTCATTCATAAGATTAAATATTTACGATTTTTTGGCTGCCACGGTTTTGAAGCCGGTAAATCTACGGTTTTTTAAGACTGAACTGACCGCCACATAGCGTCCGCAATTTACTGTCGAATGACGTCACTGAAATCTTATTTATGAAAGTACATATTATCTTGGTGTTTCCCTAAAGAGCGTTTTTGGACACTGTAAAGTCAAACTCCACTGCCATCATTTTCATGACCACCGTCACTATATGGCGCCATTATACAATGTGAAATTTAATTCGTTTGCATCCTCTTAAGGGCTCATTGTACTCATCATTATGAACAACTTTCACTATGGGACCAACCCTGAAATCGCGAAAAAAATATCTGCTGTTCCCTACATTATAACGAGCTATGCGAACATAAATGTATGGAACAGCTGATTGGACTCAAGGTAACGTGCAGCAGTGGACAGGAATCTCAGCGCAGTACTAGCGAAAACATCTAATAACTCGTCATATAGTAAAATGTTGTTTATATGCGTGAGGGCTACATACAACGAACTTGTTTTAAGGGTCACGGAACTGATATGAGGAATTGAAAAAAGGGGACGCTGTCGTGGGCAAAGTGTATGTCGAATGGGTAAAGGAACGTTAAAGGATATGAATTGCAATAGAGAAGAATTGAAGTGGGAACCGCGGACTAGACGGAAGAAATATTTGACGGTTGCAATATTTCTCCTTACTTCTAAGCTCTGGTAATTCACCATACCCAGTATGAATGGTTTTGGGTACATATACGGGTAATAGCCATAAATTTTAAAGTAAAGGTAGCGGTCAAACGACTTTTGTATCCTTTCAAGGACCAAAGTATATTTCTTTTCGTGAGGATTCCAGATTACACTGTTGGTTTCTAGCAAACTGCGGATGTATGAGTTGTATAATAAGATGATGGTCTGTCGATTATTTAAAAATGTAGCCTGACGCATAACAAAACCTAAGTTTTTGCGGGACTTATTGCAGGTTTGTATTATGTGTTGATTAAACGTGAGGTGAGAATCAAAGTTTGTACCCAAATCGCGTATGGTGGAAACTCGCTTCAGGGGCTCGTTGTTTAAAGTGTAGGTGTGGTTTATAGGCTGCGCGGCTTTTGTGAAGGTCATAATCGCACATTTACCAACATTGAGGTTGAGTTTATTAGCAGCACTCCAAGTGTGTATGCTATCGATATCGAGTTGTAATGCAGCTGTATCGCTGGCTTTGACAATTGGAACAGCTACTTTAATATCGTCGGCATACATCAAGACTGTGGAGTGCTTAACTCGTGCGGGTTAATCGTTAATCACTATTAGAAAAAGAAGGGGCCCGAGATTAGTGCCCTGCCCAATGCCAGAAATGACCGCGTAGCACTCAGAATTGGCATATTCATATGTGACATATTGCTTGCGTTCGTGAAGATAATTTGCGAAGAATTTAAGCAACGCTGGAGAGAAACCCGCCATGGCTAATTTGCTGAAAAGTATATCGTTATCGACGCGGTCAAAAGCCTTTTGGAAGTCAAAATAAGCCACATCGACTTGCTTTTTGTAATTGATGTTTCCGGCTAATAATGTTGTTATATTAAGCAAATTAGACGTAGTTGAGCGATTTGACAGGAATCCGTGCTGTTCATCTACGAACCACCGTTGCAGTTGCTTGTATATTTTTTTATAGAGCACCGATTCAAACACTTTACCGAATATAGATAAAACTGCTATTGGCCTGTAATTCTTAATGTCACTTTTTGGGCCACTTTTGTGTACCGGAAGTACTTTAGACGTTTTCCACACAGTTGGATATAGATTTGAAGCTACGGATAGGTTAAATATAAATTGCAGGGGTTGTGTGAAAATTGCACAGCCGCCCTTAACCAAATACTGGGGTATGCCGTCTGGACCTTGAGTCGATTTAGGAGGAAGTATTAAATTGTTATCGTAATTAAATTGTTACTAACGATGTGAGTCCATGTTACTTAAGAATACATATTTTATTATTATTTTATTTTATAATAAAATCTACGAATAACATCAAAGTGTTCGTGACTAAATTCGAAGCAAGATCAGGCTAAAGGCTTTCGCAAACAGGCGCGACGCAACACTGATATCGGACAATTTCAAATCGCGTGACGCCTGTCTGCGGGAACCTTAAAACAGCGAACCACTCATAATATTGACTGAAATAATACAAATCGATTTATTACCTTTGTAAACTAAACAAACAACACGACGTTAGCTATGAGTAAGGGGCTAAGCAGCAATTATACAGACACATCGTCCATCAATTGATTTAGTGTGGCTCGTCTTATTTATTGTCGGTAAATATTATTTATAGATGCCACAGAAATGGTATAAGTATGGAAGACGAGAAAATTGTAGAAGGGTGGTCTTATCTTCAACTATCAAGTAATTTAAATTTATCGTAGCCTAGCTTCAGCCCGTGTCTCCGTCCGCGTGGAAAACGACTATAATATAAAATATATTTGATGGCTTTTGGCAATAGTGTCTATCAGTGAAAGTGTTTTTGAAATCGAATATGTAGTTTCGGAGATTACCTCCTAAATTCAAACCTACAAACTTTACCTCTTTATAATATTCAATTATAATATTAATAAGAAATATTTCCGAACTTTTTACGCAAAATAGAAAAAATCTGTTGTTGGATTTATTTAAATTAGGTGACTTATTATTTTTGCATATGTTCAGTTATATTCAATTTGTTTATCCTCAATTCAATTTTTTACTGACTTTTGAAACCTGACGCCTGACGCTTTTTCTTCCTGGCTAATACTTTAAGTTTTCTATATAAACTTACCCAAAACCCATAAGACGATTTCCTGGTACGGACGCGTAAAACAAAAATTTCAACAAAATCTGATAATTTTGACAAATCGACTTGTTTCTCACCCTTTTGTTTCATTCATTGCAATTGAATTTTATTTTTCTTGATATTATCGTTACCGGTCACCGTTACACAGTTTTTGTTTACGCCAGAAGCCGTGCCTCACCTAAATACACCGTAGAAGTTTATTCCGAGTTATAAGGTGCAATATCGTGCAGAGAGAGCGATATAGTTATCCAGAAGACGAATTTTCCAATAATATGGAGCAATGAATATTGGCAATTTGCCAAATTGTCATTACTATCCTAAGAGTGTTACGCAATTAGCGATGGTCGTGTATTTGGATTAATGCAAATATTGTAAGCAATTTAAGGATTTTGTTTAGTAACAAATAATAAAAAACAGGTTTTTGTACTAAGGATTTAAAACATAATTAAAATCTTAATCGACGACGCAAAACGATTGCGTTATTCTCACAAAAAAATCACAGATTTTTTTTAATAAGTAGGTATTCCAATCCAACAACAAATTAAATTTTTCTAACTTACACAAATTTACCGATCGACCACACAAATAATAATATTATTAATTCGAATCCGGAATCCGGTCCTGGAGCGTCGCCCCATGAATCTTCGACATCCGCCAGGGAGGCATTCAATTTGTCACTCCTGTCAAAATAATGTAAACTGCTTAAAATAATCGGACATTATCGGCTTGGCGTGAATCGGGCGATATCGGAGCTGACACGTAAAGCTTGCTCGATTTTAGATCGATCGTTAAGTTTTTTTTTTGTTTATAATTGCTTTCTTTTTACCAGACTGCACGACATCAAAGACAGGGTTATTGCCCGGTGTTTTAGGTCCAAATTATAAGCTTCTGTTTTATTTTAATATTATTCCAATAATGTTCCCACTGCTGGGATACAGGCATCATCTTTTCGAGAGGGAGTGGGCCGTAATCCACCACGCGAGCCCAGTCCGAGTTGGTAGATGTCACATGTCTTTGAGTTTTTGGTTCTAGGACATTCCGGTTTCCTCACGATGTTTTCCTTCACCGTTTTGAGAGCAGTGGTGATGAAATATTTATAATTGTATAAAATAAAATAATTGAACAGAAGCAGAACTTTCAACTCAAATAAAAACTGCCATCCTTTCCCACGTTTTATGAAAACTTGTAGGGTCTTTGCAAAACATTTATGAACAGCAACGGACAGCAATCACATCTGTGATCTCCAATCGATATACGAGAGAAAAAATACAATGGATAAAAGCTCTTAGTGAGAATAATGTAATTTACATATCGGGTGTAAAAAGACACTTTCCGAAGCCGAAAGCCACATATTCTACCCATTATTTGCATCATTTTTTTCCACTAGACCATACCTGGGAATCCACTGGTTCTGGAGATATTGAAGGTCAAAGTCGCATTTTTTTTTTTTACTTTTTCACGAAAATGAATTCTATGTGATAATACGAAACTTTTTTCCAAACAAACATTACCTGAATTTTAGATTTATCTTAACAGATTACGCATTTGAAGTTACAAAAACGCAATGAACAACAAGTACCTACCTACGTAGCGTAGGGGCGGAGCTTAACTAACACTGAATCCGTTCATTCAAGCGTGGGTTCGCGTTACATTGCGCGCAATAAAAACTTGTTTTTTTTTATTAAAAAAAAAAAAATTACGGTTCCCAGCAATAATTTTTGCGCAAAGCTACTTAGCTATACGTACAGTATGCGTAGTTTACGGCTTTGTGATGTGTCTTTTTACACCCTGTACATATAAATTTGAAACCACTCCTTGCTAATATTCCCATTAAAACTACTGAAGCTTTTACAATGTTTGTAAATATGTGAGAACCATGCATCTATAACATAAGTAATTAATTTATCTTTCGTTGCTTCATTTTTATTAATTCTTCTTTTTACCTATTGTGGTAACGTTTTTTTTTTTAGGTGCATCGTCTTCACATATAATTATGTAACTAATGTACCTACATATACAAAATATTGTAACACTTTTCACTTCTTGCCCATTCTGATCCATACGAAAACTACCTTTTGGAAAGGGCGACTAGAATCAATTAAATTTTTTGGAAACTTTGACGTTCAAAAGTGCCTTACAAGGGCCTATTTGAAATAAATGTTTTGACTTTGACTTTGACTTTAAATTCCTCACCCGCGCTTTTACCGCCTTACTTAGACCGAATGTGAAGGCATGCCCGCCCTTTGGAGTTTAGGTTTCAGCATACAAACCCCCAGGCTGTTATAAAAGCTTACGCCTTCTTCCAATGAGGAAAGGTAGAAACTACAGAACGCCACCTGGTACCTACGATCCTTACATACTCCATTTGCATCGTTTACGTTCATACCTGCCATGCTATTCTGTAAACATCTCACCGTGAAAACTTGGGTGAAGTGAGCTGTCAATAGTGTCAATCCCTGTGGAATGACAGCTCACTTCACCTAAATTTACACGATGAGATGGTTACAGAATAGCACTGCTGGTCATACATGCACGCCGTAATTTAGGTATACCTACCTAAAAATATTTTTTTCAATAAAATCCATAATACATTGTGTTTAGGAATGTCGATAAAATTCAATGATAAAATCAAGGACTGTCACAGTAAAGTATTCGTCGTACTTATTGCTCAGTTATTTAAATCAAACTCAGTTATTTTCGCGCTCAAAAGAATACTTATCATTTGTTGACGCTACCGCCCACGTACTCGCGAAAGTACATTACTGATACAAAAATATGACTTTTTGGGCCCTAAAATGATGCTAGGGTGTAAAATTATAACTAATTCTTTCGTTTCGTTATGCCTCTTATTTTGTTTGAACAGAACGTAAAACATGTTATCGGCACAGTCCATAAAACGTATACTGGCTTTGTTCAACAAGACCTGGGGAGTTTTTTAATTAACTACTTAATTATTATTAAGTATTTAGTCAAAATATCTATGCACTTCCTGAATCCTTGCTAAACGCTTGTGGAACAGTCCCAAGTAGGTATTTCATAAAGCTCTCAGTTTACAAACCAAATACTTGAAAAGAATTGAAATAAAGAAAGACAGTTATGAGAACCTACAAACAAATCCAATATCCAACCAAATTCAGAAAAAGCCTTCAAAACTACTTTCTGTAACAGCGGCATATTAGCCCCCATATTGTCAGTATCGATAAAATATGGCCTGCCGAGTCAAAGGCCGCAAGGTCTCCGAATGAAGCCTCCCAAGGATTATGTCCGTATCGGCACCCGTTGAAAAGTTAGATCGCTCCTAATTATGATTTATCGACGTCTGTGAACAACCTCAGAGGTTTTTAATACATTTTTTGTTTACTCTGTACTATCGATCGACAGTTTCGGGGATTTAAAACCTGTTTGGCTTTGGAAGTGTTTGGTAATAATTGAATTATTATACTAATAGGATTGTTTTGATTATGTGTTGGTTATTGGGGTTAGTTGGTGACTATTTTTGGACACTGAGGATTATTTTGAGCAGCTACCGTTTAATAATTTATGAGAGCTTAGCGCTATAGATCTACTAGCTTCTGCTCGCGACTCCGTCCGCGTCGCATCGCATCGCCCGCCCGCGCTATTACTTCGTTGTCCAGTTTTTTCTGACTTTTTTCTAAAGTTGGCAACGTCGCAAATAGCTGTCAAATATTTACCCGTTTTGATTAATTTGGCAATATTACTGTATGGAAATATGAAATGCGACATTGCCCAGTTTCAGAATAAACGCTCTTAAGAGTCGAAGTGTGATGTTAAATAATAAATAAAACCTATAACCTTCCTAAAGAATTGGACTATCACATGCACGAAGAATTTTTCAAATCCGACCGGTCGCTCCTGAAAAAGCGTTATTTTAGGATCTTGGACATAGATAAAAAAAAGCTTGAAAATAATCTCTTTTTTATATTAATTAGCTTGAAATAGCAATAGCGTCTAATTGTTCCTTGGTTATTCAAAAATATATAAACAAAAAGATATCGTTAGAGAAATTAATACTAAAAACGAGTCTTTGCTCTCCGGTGACGATAGTATATACCTAAATAATGTATGTATACAAAATATTGTAAAACATTTTAAAAGAGTAACGGTGGAGTTTCTTGCCCATTCTTCTCCATACGAAAACTACCTCTTGGAAAAGGCGCCTAGAATCAATTATATTTTTTTATAAATTTTGACGTTCAAAAGTGTCTTTTATGGGCGCCTATGTGAAATAATGACTTTGACTTTGATCACTAAAGTTCTCGGGGTTGCCAATGTCCTTTTAGGAATGGGCCTTTAAGTATTTTTTATTTATTAATCCACCGACATGAGTGACCACCTTTACAGTCGAGACTCCTCCATGCGTCAGAAAGGACGTTAAAAACCGTTGATCCCTGCTGTCATTCGTGTATCTTTGACAGTCGTTACGGGTAGTTGAATCTGCCCAGCCTTTTCCCAACTATGTTGGGGTCGGCTTCCAATCTAACCTGATGCAGCTGAATACCAGTATTTAACATGGAGCGACTGCCTATCTGACCTCCACAACCCAATAACTGGGTAATACGATACGCCTTGGTAAGACTGGTTGTCAGACTTTCGGGCTTCTGGCGACCCGTAACGACTGTCAAAGATCTAAGAATGTTGTAGGGTATCAAAACAATAAAACCTTTCAAATATTTCCTTATAATTCAACCAAAATAAGCAGGTTCTGTGACAGTATCAAACTCTTTGCAAATAAACATTCCACCCTTGGAGAAGGTTTCTGTTCGCCACATCAGGTGTCCGTACGGCATACTTGGAACCCAGATATGCTGCAGCTGATTCACGTCCCAATTCTGGAAGATGTAAACACCCTGAAAAAATTCAAGACAATTTAGACACCAGTTCTATCGCTGGCGATTAGTGAGACGCGAGTAGGACTAGATAAAAATAACTTTTTTACAAAAAAAAAAAACGACTGACTTCCAAAAAATACACTACAAAGCGAAAAATAACTTTAATTCGGAAGTCGGTGTCTTTGGTTTTGAATGTTCGTTTTTTGCCACCGACTTCCGAAATAAAGTTATTTTTCAGTTAGTAGTGTTTTTTTTTTTGTAAAAAGTTATTTTTTTGCACTTTTTGTTGTGGTACCTATCCCACACAAATTCAAATACCACTACCTGCTATGTAAATAACAGTGACCGGAACTTATAACATTATCCATATAGACTAAGTGGGAAAAATACGTACCTATTATTGAAGCTAACTCAAAAAGTACCCAAGCAAAGTTAATAAAATTTATATGGGACCACCTCGAGAGGTCCCATATAAATTTAGCAAAAAAAGAATTTCCCAAATCCGTCATATACAGGGTTGCAGGGACATCGAAGCGAAAACTGTTACCATGGATTCAATACATGCTTCTGGACACTCCTGCGTTGAAATTTTTCGTCGGTTATTTTTTTTTAAACTGCTGTTTCATACAAAAATGCAATCCCCACGCGGTCAAAATGTATGGAACAGCAGATTAAAAAAAAAAATAACCGACGAAAAATTTCAATGCAGGGGTGTTCAGAAGCATGTATTGAATCCAAGGTACATACATTTAAAAAAAACATCCAAATTGAGAACCTCCTCCTTTTTTTGAAGTCGGTTAAAAATTAGTTGTTTGTTTGACAGAGTTCTCGCCGGTGCGGTGGTGTGAACGTCAGCGATCAACTACATATTAATATTTATAAGTAATAATCTACAATCGTGTGGGTGGGCGCTGCTCTCCAAGCTAGGTTATGAAAACCTGTGTTAAGGAGAAACTGTTCGATCGAGTATAGGTTACATAATGTTACTGTTACAATTTTAGAGTTGGCAACGTCGCAAATAGCTGTCAAAAACTGATCTGTTTTGATTAATTTGGCAATATTACTGTAAGGAAATAAGAAATGTGGCTAACTAGCGAACTAGAATATTAATGATGAATTGCAATTATAACATTTAATTTGATGTTGTTTAGGTGTAAAATAGGCATTTGTAAAGTTTCCAAGTACATTTTTTACATCTAAAACGAAACCTTCGGTGTTACGATATTAATTATTGCATTTCATAATCAATATTCTTATTTCCCACATTTCTTATTTCCATACAGTAATATTGGCAAATTAATCAAAACAGCAAAATATTTGACATCTGTTTGCGACGTTGCCCACTTTCAGAATAAACGCTCTTAAGTTTAAGATAAGTTTAATTTTAAGTTAAGATAAGTTTAATATTATAATATATGTATCTCTTTTACTGACACGGAACCTACAATCTTGAGAGAGAAATTGTCGATAGCTAGTCGCTTCCTCTTCGGCGGACAGGTACGTCAGATTACTTTACTAGTTTCGAACTCAAGTGGACCCTTCAGTCATTTGAGCGCCATTAAAGTATGGTTCACGGAGACATGAGAAAAGGATGTTAAGTAAGGTGGGTTTGGTGGGTGGTAAGTGTGGTGGTAAGTATACCGATTCTTGCAGTGTCTCATATAGAACTGATTGACGACTAAAGATGACAAAGAGCAGCCGTGCTATTCTGCAAACATCTCACCGTGAAAACTTGGGTGAAGTGAGCTTGATGTGAGGTGTCATTGCAGCTGAAGCTAGGAATTGACACTATTGACAGCTCACTTCACCACACTTTTCACGGTGAGATGTTTACAGAATGGATGGACAGGTACCAGTTTACTGTCTAAAATAAAGTCGCTGGTAGCATAGTAAGATGGATGAGAATAGAAAGCCTTTTATTAGGATACCCAGAATAGCTGAGGGTCGACTACTTGAATGTCCTCGACGACGATGATGATGAAAGTCTTCCTTAAGTAGAGTTTTCCAACAAAAGCCTTCGATGGCCCGATTCAATTAAAGTGATATTTGAAACCTAACCTTACCTTCAAGAACATACAGTTCTTTTTGTCATACTTGATCCCGGTGGCTGCGAACGTAAAGTGTAACATTGCACCGTGGCAGTTCAAGTTGTTAAAACTAATTATTTGGCGCCATTTGCCATTGCGCAAGGCAAAGCATTTGATTTTCATCTGAAAAAAGTTTAAATCCCATTAAAAACATAATGTATAATCATGTAAAAAAATGCAAGTCTCGCAATCCAGTTCTTCTACCGCAAAAAGTTGAGAGATCTAATGTAAAACCAAGTCGGTTAATTTATTCAGTACCTATCTATGGGAGCGTCTATTCAACACCTTTGTCATCAATTGTTAACTAATTAGTGACCATATCAATATTAGCCATCTTTATTTCTGTAATAAATACAATGACTCTAAGCAGCAGCTCAAAATTCAGGCTTCTAGCTTTATCCACAACGAAGTAACAGGGTCGAAAAAGTTTATTTGTTTTGCTCGACTTGGCGGGGACACTACCGTGCCCCCCGATATAGCAATGTTTTATTTATTATTTAGTTTTTTTGCAGTAAACCTACGTAAATATTTTGACGTATGAGTTCATTTATACTATTTTAGACCGTTTTATGTGCATTAAAACTACATGAGTTGTAGTTCAGAGTATATCTAGCGTACCTGCTTCGGACACCAATATTTTTTTTTTGGGTTCCGTAGCCGATTGGCAAAAACGGAACCCTTATTAATTCGTCATGTCCATCAGTCCGTCCGTCCGGATGTTACACAGCCAAATTACTCGGTGACTATTTGCAATATAAATTTTGAATCAATCAATCAAAATCCGCCTAGTCTTTTCTCAACTATGTTGGGGTCGGCTTCCAGTCTAACCGGTAATAAAATACTGGTGGACCGGCGACGGCGCGGTAGCGGCTCGGCGACGGCGTCGTGTCGCCGAGCACTAACGATACTAGAATGGATATGAAGAATTTGGATAAAACAATTTTCGCTGTCAGATTGAAAATTTTGGTCAGTCTTATGTCAATGATGGCTACCTGAATATCCTTAGCGTCTTTGAAAACCGTAAGATTCCCTCCCAGAATGTTCTTCCCATCGATATTCAGGACCGATGGATTGTAAATCATTGGCGGGTTCTTCACGTATCGTCTGCGAGGATTAATGCAGTCATTGACACCGTGAATCGAAGTTTTAAAAGGGCCCTGAAAACGTATATAGTGTTGAAATAAATTAAAGGCTGAAAATGTATTTTATCTAAACAACTACTTTACATATTATAAAACAAAGTCCCACGCCGCGTCTGTCTGTCTGCCTGAACGCGATAAACTCAAAAACTACCGAACGGATTTTCAAACGGTTATGGACGGAGTGATTCATGAGGAAGGTTTTAGTGTATAATTCATTATGGTTTTGAGTAAATTAGCTGAAATATGACGATTACTGTTGAAGATGTAGGAAAAAATCATGCCGACTGGGAGCTTTAGGTACTGGTGTGCGCCGCGTAAACCATCATTTGCCTAGCTTTTTCCCAACTATGTTGTGGTCGGCTTCCAGTCTAACCGGATGTCTGTCTAACCTGCAGAATACCAGTATTTTACATGAACCGACTGCCGTGTTGTGGAAGGTCACATATAACCTCCACAACTCAGTTACTGGGTAACACCCGTTGGTAGACTGGATGTCAGACTTTCGGACTTCTGACCTTTGGACCTATCGGACTTCTGTGCGCCGCTCAAACCGTGAGAAATAAATTAAATTAATGATATTATATAAATAAACCAATATAATAAAATATGTTATTTAAATTGGGCATTTAATTTAGATTAAAATATGCCTTGACATCATATCATTTTAATGAATAGTTTAAAGATATCACAGATAAAAAATTACGCGTAGCAAAGTAATTATGGTTGACGGCAACGCGGGCGCAGCGGTATGAGTCAATGACCTTTTCCTCGGCTATTAGGTATGAAATCCCGGTAGTACCTGTGGGATATTTTCCGACACCCACGCGGACGAAGCCGCGGGCAAAAGATAGTAATTATTAAATGAAATTCATGGCTTCCAGCAATCACCAATTCACAAGCGTAATGAAAACTTATAAAAATTACGTAAAAAAATAATCAACTTACCGAAGTTGGAGTCGGTTCAGTTCCAGAATAGCTTAGTGGCAATAAATATGATAAAAATAAAAATATAAAAAGAAAACATTGAATAATCATGTCTGTCCGACATAGAATCTAGTCAGTTAAAATCACATTAACTTTAGTTGGGTATCTGTTCAGCTAATATTTGCAGATAGGTAGGTACTAAATCAAATGAGGCAAATAATGAGGCATAAAACGATTATAATCTATTTCATGTAAATTACATTTCCTAAATGATAACATCTAAGCAGTTCATGGAAGGCAGGACATATCGTGAGAAATATTTTTAGAGTGGAGAATGACCAAAAAGAATGGTCGTGTGAAATATGATAGAGCTAGGTATGGTATGAGAACAGAGATGACGGTTAATAGAGAAGAATGGAAGAAGGAGGGATGTTGTGCAGACTCCAAATAAATTGGAATGAGAAAGACGACGTTGATGATGATGTCATTTAAGCAGGTTCAGTTTTAGTGTCAAATTCCTTGCAGTCAAATGTCCCAGCTTGTGAATATGTTTCAGATCGCCACAGGATGTGCCCATACTTGACTTTGGAAATCCAAAAATGCAGTAATTGATTCACGTCCAAGTTTTCGAAGGAGTAGGATCCCTGAAAATTTACTGTTATCAGTGGAAATGTCTACTGCTATTGGAATATTTTAATATTTTTTTAAATAGCCGACGTAAAATTTCAACACGAAGCGGTCCCCTGCCACCCTGTATAATATTGGTTCATAACATTAACGTAAGATTATACTGTCATGGATTTACTCAAAGTAACGCCCGATCCCATGAATCCCGTAACTTCACACAAGTCGATGCTTACCTTGAAGTAGAGGCAGTTCTTCCTGTCATACTTGATGTTCATGGTAACACACATGAAGTGCAGCACCATTCCATGGCAGTCCAGGTTGTTTATTAAGTAGGAAGGCTCCCATTTACCATTGTGTTGTATGAAGCCTCTGAGTCTGATCTGAAAAAGAATGATCATCAGTTCTAACAAAACTCCGGTTTGTGTCATTTCTAGTATGTCAATTAATCGTGTCTTTGATTCTGTTGTCAATAGTTAGTAACTACAAGGGCCTTATCACACTGGCGATTTGCGAGCGAGTTTTCAGCGTGGCGATTGATTAATACGCTCGCTGCGTGTGCGTAACGAGCACGCCACGTATGCGCAACGTGTTCGCTGCGTTTGCGAAATGAGAGCTCTCGACGTGAGTGTACAAGAGAGAGCTAGACAAGCAAGTGTACCGAGCTGTATGGTGAAAACGCGGCGTATCCGTCGCGTAGTCGCGGTTAGCTCGCTTCGCACCCGCGGAGAGATAGCCTCGCTAGCAATACGCCAGTATGATAACGCCCCAAAAGTCAGTGTAATCATAAAATAGCAGTATTTTTTTTTTACAGTAGCCGCCCGATAACACTGAACATCGAGGTATAAATAAAGTTCGTCGGATACAAAGCGTCGCCTTCTACTAACGTCTGGATGTTGTAAGTGATTATTTACAGTTTCGGAGAAATGAAGATTATTGTGGCCCGCCTGAGGGCCTAGACTTGTGGCAATCGCTTTCAAAGTGTTACGTATTTCTACAACAACTTTCAACAATCCATTATACATATTTATGACTTTTTCATCATCGTTATTGCTGAGAAAATGTCATATTGTCAAGACCCTCTGAATTCAATTGCTTTTGAGTGTAGGATCATCATCATTATCTATACTAACTAGTGGTCGAAATTCGACCATAATTCATTTAAATGCCATGATGCTAAAGTAGCCATCTTGTGTCAAACGCATAGTAGTGTGTGTAATGTTTTTTTTAATTTATTTCTTATGTATGTTATATAAAAATATTAGCTTTCTGCACTCCTTCTCTATATAAACTTTAACTGTGCCAAATTTCATACTCCTCCGTTCGCGGAATTTTCGTAAAAAGGGGTACAAAGTTTTTGCTTCACGTATTAATATACTAATATTACTAGTAGTTCTGCTAACAGTAGACCTCGCGAGTACAATTTTTTTGTAACAATCAATATAAGATAATATAATCAATTACCAAGATTTTTGTTAAAAAAAAAACATGGTAAAAATCCCGATTTAAATAACTTTAGTAGTGAAAATAACCATGTCAGTTTAATATCCTATAATTAATATACCTATCCTATTATTTATTTAATTTAAGTGTATTATTAAGTGTATTTATTTAATGCATATATTTTATGTAACACAAGAAACGCGGGCAAAGTCGCGGACAGAAGCTCGTAACTAATTAATAATAAACATACCTTCATATTCTTCGTATCCTTCAAGAAAGTAATATTTCCACTTAGCGTACTGTTGTGAGTAGTAGGTTGGAAGACTACCGGAGGATTCTTCAGGTAAGGCTTGCTTGGATTACTGCAGTCCTTGATGCTGGCGATCGAAGTCTTGAAGGGTCCCTGAATCATTGTTGAGCTAAGAATCTTATTCTGTTACTCAGACCTAATAAAAACCAAGACAGAGCGCTGCGAACAATACAGTGAAGCATGCCAAAACTACACCGCCGCTCTGTGCATACACGCTCACACGCACACATTTACAATCTTTGACAATGACACTACAATCAAACTACACCACTCAAAGTTCGCACATGTTTACGAAACCGGCTTCACGTCACTGTTGACAGCGCTCTGTCTTAGTTGTTTATTTGGTCTGAGTTCTGTAGATCATTTCTTGACCATTTTTTACAAAACTATTTAATAAAAAGTTAAGAGACAAAGTGTTTCTGTTCGTAGTCAAATCAAAAGATTGTAAGTAGGTAAAGTTTTTCAATTAAAGTAATTCAATTGACCCTTCATTCAAATCTTTTCTTCACTATACTTCATAGTAGATACAACACTTAAGGTGACACTAACCGACTATTAATGATTTTATACTGAAGATCACATCTAAACGAGTAGAGTTAATGATTTGAAAAAAATTCATGTTAAATTAGAGCATTTTCTTAATAACTTAATCTGTGAATATTTTAAATTATGTATTTTATTTCATAGTGTAAACTGATTTGTAAAGTTATGTCTAAGGCGGATAGAAAACTGAGAATCACGCAAAATTTATCAAGCGTATTTTTCTGAAGCTTTCACCATTTTCAAGATAATTTAATTATTTATCTTTTAGTATACGTGTTTTATAGCTCGTGGCTAAGTAATAACAGCCGCACGGGTCGATCCGTCAGGTTAAGCTACGCTTGCCGCGATTGGTCCGTGGATGGGTGAACATCTTTACATATCGAGACACCTCCGTGCCTCAAAATGCACATTAAGCCGTTGGTCCTGGTTGTCATTCGTGGATCTTTGATAGCCGTACCGGGAGAAGCCCGAAAGTCTGACAACCAGTATTACCAAGGGGTATTGTGTTACCCAGTTACTGGGTTGTGGAGGTCAGATAGGCAGTCGCTCCATGTAAAATACTGGTACTCAGCTGCATCCGGTTAGACTGGAAACCGATCCCAACATAATTGGGAAAAGGCTAGGCAGATTGATTTAGTATACGTGTTTTTATTAAAATACCTTTTGTTTTATGTATAATAAATTAATAATGCGTTTAATTTGGGACATCGCTCCTTGATGGGCGAGTCCTATTACTGGCTGGACGTTCGAGTTGCGTGAGCTCAGTACAGAACACGCAAGCTAACCACTCAAGGTCACCGGCATATACTTGCGTCTTAAATAGGTACCACCACCCGGTTTCTGAAAAGTTTATGTGATTCGATTGGCTGTACTAATTTCAGTCGGCAAATCAAAACTTTTGAGGTACCTAATAAACTTTTTAGAAACCGGATTTCAAAAGAGTCACTCATTCACTTCATCACTCAACGAAAACAAGAAAAAAAGGAATATTTCTTTCATAACTTACCGAAGTAGGAATCTTAGAAGTCAGTTCAAGGTCCACACAACACATGAATTGTAACACATACAGCCGCAAAATTATGCACACAATAAATTGGGAACTCATCTCGTTTGCCATCGAATTCCGTTAAAATAACATCGACTTGTTTGTGAGAAACGCACAAAGTTTGTGGTAAATGAGCCGTGAATAATGAGGGTATTTGAAAATAATTATCTACGTAATATTTTTTGGGTTTGAATGTAGGTAGGTACTTGTCTGTTGATATTGCTTTTTAATCTGCAGGCATCCATTGATAAATGTACGTTATTGAATAGAACGCTAAAGGCACAGTATAATAGGTAATAACGTAACAGTATACCGTGTCAGCAGTGACCTTGAATGCGGTTGCTCGGTTGATAAACCTTCCGCGTCCCTGCGTAACTGCCGCGGACACGAGACTGTTGCGTACTGGTATACACTGAGATTTCGTAGCGCGTCGTAATACTGTTACTTATTTATACTGTGCTAAAGGTACGGTCAGCTACGCAAATCAATTAAAACTGTTACTTTTACGAACTATTATCACTATCACTATCACAACATATTATAAAACAAAGCCCCACCCGCCGCCGCGTCTATCTGTCTGAACGCGTTAAGCTTCGTACAGACAAGTGCGACGCGACAGCGCGGCGCGACACCGGCTATTGTTATACCGTGAAGTTTTCTTAGAAATTGTATTGTTCGAGTCGCGTTGCGCCGTCGCGTCGCGCTGGTCTGCACGAGCCTTTAATCTCCGTAACTAGGTACCAGTCGGATTTGAAAAATTATTTTTGCATTTCATAGCCCAATTCTTGAGAAAGGATATTATAAAGCTATTTAACCTCACGCTACGATACTTAGGAGAAAAGAAAAAAAGTCAGAAAGAACGGTAACCGAAAATTAAGTAATCGCGCGGGCGATGCGCTGCGATGTGGTGAATTGGTTGCTGAAAGTCGCGGTCAGAAGCCAGCTATGTTATAAATGTGAGTTATACAACTATTCAGCGTTGGAACGCAGAAACAAAAAGAGAAAAACATTCTTGCTATTTTATTTTAATTCATCTTCTGTAAATAAATAAATAATACCTACATAAAATAATATGATGAAATGAGTACCTACGTCCTAAATAAATATTTCTGTAGAACTCAGTCAGATTATTTTATTCCACCTACAGGTCTGCTCACCTACATGTAAGTCTAGTGCATAGTACAGGGAATCAGTTTTAGCGCGCTATAAATCCATAAAGAATTCGCTTTAATCCGAGTAAACACGTTAGGGTTCATTCAAACTTGCGAATAGACGATGCGATTTTATGGTAATGAATTTATTTGATTTTCAGTATTTTTTTGTATCGTACCTAATTTGACTGACTGCCTCGCTGGTCAAGTGGTCGCAAGTGACAGCTACCTGAACATGACGTCCTGGAATCTGGATTTATGCTCGGTTGAAGGTATATAGGAATAGGCTATAGGCTATAGGAATAGGCTCGTCCCCTATTACATGGAGCTTCAACAGAACTGGCAAAATGTGGGTGTGTAGTATACACCTCTGCCTAGCCCTTTGGAGACAGGCGTGGTATTATCTTGTCAATGTTACCAAATTTGATTGATCGTTCAGTGACTTGTCTTGGCAAATTTTACCCATGTGTAAATTTTTATTCAATACAAGGTAGTGCATTAAAATTCAACCAGTAATAGCACCAAACAAAATTGTTGCTTTAGGAAAAATGCTGGGTAATTGCGTTATACACATAAAATGGCAATCGATCGCAATGCACGGTTATTTACGTTTTTGAGCAAATGAATTTTTCAAACCTTTGAAGCAATGGATGTCAAAATGAAAGGTATTGCGATAGATTGCCATTTTATGTGTGACGCAATTACCCCGCTGGTGTTAGAGGTTTAAACTTGCTAACATACAATATGGCTACTTACAATCAATCCAATCCCTATTCCCAACCTCTCTGTTCCAGAAAAGGAAATTTCCTTGCAGGCTGAATATATATAATCACACTAAAACACGACATCTAGTCGCAAAACTGCCGCAATAGTCACTACAAATCGTGATCCCAATTCTTTCGCAATCACAATCTTTCGTACACAATCTTGCGACAAAATAATCGTAGCATCTAGCTGAAGCCTAAAGCTAATTAAATAAAGCGCTCGCTGACCTACAATGAGATGAAAACAATTTATTCGCAATAATAATAAAACGAGTGCATTGCATTATACTAACTCTGCTACTGGATTTTCTTGTATATTATTAAATTCGTGCATTAATTAATTAATCTTTATGTATTCAGACTACAGTCAATGGTCTATAGTAACAAAATAACTTAGCCTTTAGACGCATGAGGAAAAAGAAAAGGGATGATCCTCCGACCTGAAGGGTGTCGTGTCTGGTGGGCAACTGCCCGATGGTGGATGTCGGATAGCCTTATATTATGTCGTTCGCGCAGTAAATCTAATTGCGCGATGCAGGATTTGTGTGACGTCAGGTCTTGGATGTGTAGTTCCCATGTGGCGTTGCAGATGCCGCCACAAGCCTATGTTAGTACTTACTAACTAAAATAGAACAGGTTCAAAAATATTTTAAATATTTAATACGATCTTTGCCATCAGTAATTGGTGCAAGCAACAAACTTAGGTTATTGCAGCCTTTTTTTTATTAACACCAAAATGGACGACATACATGTGAGAAAAGAGTAATTAATATCTTTCTTCTCTCTCATATAATGAAATGTACCTAAGCGTGACGCGTCCTTGAAACAACACTCTTAGTTCTGGTCCAATTATCGAATCGACGCCTTAGAAGATTCACTTCAAAAATACACACAGAAGGTAATAGAACCACCTTCTTTTTTGAAGTTGGTTAAAAAGCATGACCTATTTACAATCTATTCTCATTCCCCTTTCACAAATAACACGAAACAACAGCAAATATTTTATTTTTCTCTGACGATTTGGCTATAAATCACGGATTCTGTCAAAGACTATTCACTGTACGGACACATCTTCATTACAATATTATTATATTATTAGACCTCGGGCACACTGATGGTACGATATAGTAGTGCATGGACTTTCACAAGAACTGAAAAAAACATAGAGCTTAATTTTATTTATTTCAGACATAATTATAGTCCATAGTTTTACACTCATAAATTTAAATTATAAAGTATTTTAAAATCTAAACAGAGAAAAACTCAAAATAAAATTGTGATTAATTAAATTTAAATATTCAACTCTTAATTTTTTTTTTAAATGTCCGAATTATATGAAAAATAAAATGTCAAATATAAAATTGTCAAATTGTTAAATATTATAAAAATGTCAAAATACAGAAATAAAAATATATATAAATAAAATATTCAGAAGTTGGCTTTTTCAAAAGAAACTGGACCACAACATCTTTTCTGCCAAATATATATCAGTACATAACGGACAGGCAAAGGCACGTTGCGTTTTAAAATACGAAAGATTTTAAGGAAAACTGTTTACCTTCACTCGGACCGACAAATCTGAACCTTTGCTTGTTACACATCAACGCACCACAACCCTAACTCTCCGTTGGAGCAGTTCCAATAACCTTGTCAGTTTGATATGAGTCACAATGTTGCCGCGACATATCGTACGTTATAATTACGTGCGATCTCGCAAATAGGAGCACTTTGTTTATAAAACGGTGTTAAACTATTAGCAAATGTCGTTAATATCTTTAACAATTAATTGTGTGGGAGTATAAGACATAGACTAATATATATACATGAGAACATAAGAGTGACGACAAGTGACTGTAGTTTAGTACCTCTGGTTTAGGCTCGGCAGTCAACCTCATACCCACCTTGCTTATTGGTAAATCTTTTCACCATCTTTAGTTTGATTTTTTCAGCTATTTGCTACCTTTATAGTTATTGTGGTGACGATCATACCGATAGAGAAGATGAATAATAAGAAGAAGGGAAAAAAATATGTTTTAAAACATACTTATTTTCGACTTCGAACAGCTTATGTCTAGTAGAGAGAGGAAGAACGTTGCTACTAAACTCTTTACTAATACAATACCCAATGGTTCCATTCAATCAATAAGGCCTTTCGATAAATATAACAACAGAATCTCTCATTCATCGCATAAATTAATAATATTCTTCGTGATAGCCTAGTGGTGACCGTCAGACTGCCAAGTCATAGGTCTCGAATTCGAACCCAAAGCACGCACCTCTGGCTTTTCGGATTCATGTGCGTATTGTATAATTACCACTTTCTTCAAAAACGGTGAAGGAAAACATCGTGAGGAAACCGGCATGCCTGAGAGATATTTCTTGACGGAATGTTAAGCTAAGCCAGAGGCCCATGGTCGGCTTTAAAACTTTGACACCAGGTTAGTCACCAACCACACGAAAAGAAGAAGAAGATAACATTCTTAAATATCATAATGTTAAAGAAAGTCAAACAAGTATACTAAAGAAACAGCGAAGCTTCTCAGATTCTTGGCTTCTTTCATCATGAAGCTTCATAAATTAGACTCTATAATAAAAGACAGAATCAAATTGCAACAAAATAATACAGAAACCGGCCACAAGTGCGCAATAGTGAGGCAATTGCGTAAATTAGCGAGTGTTCTGCGATAATTGTGTTGCACACATTAAAATTAACATCAGGATCACGAGCTTCGAATAGCTTGCAGATATTCTGCTGAATGTTGCTATTTACATAGGTGGAATACTACAACATTTCTGTATAGTAATGTACAAAACACAATTTTACTGCGCTCAAAAAAGTTGACAAATAATGGCGGCTCAGAAGGTTCCACCTTTTCCATAAAACTGATGCCCTGAAGTCACGACAAGCCACGATAGAGATTGCAGGAAGGACAAAAGAGAAGCACAGGGTCGTCAGAACTGTAAAAATTGTGAGAGGGTGTAAATTCTTCAATGTCAAAATTGACATAGCACAAGACACATTTTTTAAAATCCACTATCTACAATGAGTAACCATGTAACATTTTGATATAAATAAATATTAATTATGATACATACTTAATCTTAATTTAGAATTCAATTAATAATACAAATGATATAAAAGTATTAATAATAACCATCTTGGGTGGTAAGTAGTAATGTTAAGATCAAAAGACGTACCGGACAAAGAAACTGTCCTGTTGGATTAGCGGATCTCTATCATTATAAACAACCAATATGACGGTCGTAATGATGGAACTGCGTTACTATGGGTTTGCGAACTCGACTCTGGTATGACACAAATTAATGAAGATCTTACTTCGATTAAAAAAATCCATACCTACGTTAAAACTGTAAAAACCTCTCATCCATGTGGAGTACACATCAGTTCATTATTTTATGTATCATCAATAATTATCGCAGCGCACGCCAAATAATGACTTTTATGCGCAAATTTTTGTTTTTGGTGAAACATTTTTTGGGTTACAATATTGCAATTATCGCTTCGCAATTTTTTTGTTTTAAGCTTCGTGCAGACCAGCGCGACGCGACACCGGTTATTGTTATACCGTCAAGTTTTCTTAGGCATTGTATTGTTCGAGTCGCGTCGCGGCGTCGCGTCGCGCTGATCTGCACGAAGCTTTAATTCGTCCTTATTACACGCTGATAATTTAGCTTTATAAAGGTGTAAGAATTTTCAAATCGGTCATGTATTTTTTGAGTTTATCCATTACAAACAAATATTATACAAACTGTACGGTTCGTACACTTGCAGAGTTGTTGTTGTTAAGGTTGAAGCGCGTAGAGAAAAGATCACTTAGTTCCCGTTAGGTTTATTACGTTAAATAGTGTTTACAAGTAATACTGTTGACGATTCCTTTCTCTAATGTTAGTCACCGCGTAGCAGTAATCGCACTCATCGATTTATTGTAATGTATGTATATTTATAGTAATAGAAATGACGCACGTCTGGTGCAAACCACCGCGTCAGCAAAACATGTACAGTGTAAGACTGTACATCTTGGCAACCCCAAAAGGAAAAATAAACGAGAAGAGAAAGGAAAAGCCATCACAAAGTTAATAAAGTAAATTAATCCATCAATCAAATTGAAAGGCGATGTTCCTGTTCCCAGGTTGAGGTTCCAGCTGCAAGTCCTTTGTTGTTTGTGCTGTGACTGCTTCTTGCCGGTACTCTGGTTTACGTATAACTTGAAGTTCAATATCTTCATGTTGTTGACGACTAGTTTTGTTCTTAGCGTTGTTTGTGCAATAGTGCGGACAACGATTCCTCCCAACCATAACAAGTACAACTATGATGGCGGCCATAAGCAATGAGTAACAGATGACATATTGATGAATGTCGTGACTTGTTATTGTTGGTAGTGAAGCTTCATTTTGCTTTTGAGTTACAATTTTCTGTTCAATTATTGCAATTTCTTGATTCGTTGCCTTTGACTGAAGGATATTTGGGGCGTAGCGATATGTTAAGTTCACTATCTTGTTAATAGATGTGTCAAATGTTGGAGCTGTTAACTCATAATCCATCTTCATATGACTGCTGTATTGGCGTTGACCGTAGATGGTCATGTCGGTGGATTGTAATACGCATCCCTGAGATAGTGTCACTATGCTCGATGACGAAATGGTTTGTGATGTGACGTCATTGCTGCATATGATTCGCAATGAACACGTTTCGCAGCAAATCGCCAGCCAGCTGTTTTGTGTTTGTAACTCTATCCAAGTGTCCTTGCATGACGCGCGCTCGACGTCACAGGGTCCACTGTTTTGATGTGATAGCAGTTTTGCCTCACACGGAGCGGTTTTGCTGTGTAGGTCAAATGATGGCAGGTTTTTCTTGCATAAGAAGTTCTGCGATTTTTGTTGCATGCAGTGTTTCAAGTCATCTTCAGACATAGACACGTAAACGTTCTTCTTGAAGTTGACAGCGATGTACGTGTTTGATAACTGTACATATGTTGTTTCCTTAGCAATTACCGGTAAAGGTATAGCTTTGTATATGTCGAAATCTTCGTTAGCTACAAGTGGAATATGTGCTTCGAATAGAAAGTAATTTTCAGTTACTCGTGCTTTCACATTGATCAGCTTGTAAATATCTTTAATGTTTTCTTTGTAGTTTTCAACTGGTAGCGTTAAAGATTTTGGAAGGCTTCCGGATATTTCCGTTAGTTTTTGCATCAGGCGAACCGGAGTTATTAGATGAACGTCTACATGTCCTTGGTAGACGTTAGTTAGTGTGTTGAACAGCATCTCCTGGAACGTCCTCAAGCTGTTGATCAGTAGGTACGTCGTTAACGAAGCGGAATTGATGTAGGTGGTAGCGGAAAGTATTTCCATTTCCGTTTCGATAGATGCTATGTTTATGTTGGTCTGATTGATGAAGTTATCAATGGAGTTGAACTGACGCTGAATATTGTCTTCAGTTTGTTTCAGTACTTGATTCTCAAGCTCCACGATAGTTGTTTGATTTTTGATTAACTCAAGTAGGTAGTTCTCGTTGGTTTGCAGAGATTGTATGTCGTTTTGGTATTTCTTAGCAAATTGTTGGTCCAATATTCCAAAAAGACTATTAGCTAAGTAGCCGACTCCGTCGACTAGGCCCCGTTTCTTCCTGTTGCTCAGGTGTTTGTGGGGATTTATAAGTATGGAGTTGTAGTAGTTTAGAAGTTCTATTTCATGATTTAATTGTTCCATAGTTGACCTGCAGTGTTGTAGATTCGTTTTGTGGCATAAGTTCTTGATATTCTCGAAGTAAGTTTGAGTACGACGAGTTCCTTCCCAATAGTTTGTTAGATTGTAGTACATCATTAGTATCCACTCATCATGCACTACTTGCATTTTACCGACGGTGTCATAGTATATGGGCCGCTCGCGTTCCAAACTTGTAATCTGAGCGGTCGACGCCGGCGCTCCGCGCGTGCCGTCAATGGCGCTATAAGATCCCATTACAAATGTAAACAATGATAATATTGTTATTAGTAGCGTTGAGATAGGATTCTTTGACCTCTTCCGCCGTTCAGTTTCCGGATTCTGTTGAGGCTTATGTTTCGTTTCGTTTTTCTCGGCATCCTCCATTTCAGAGTTCAATGGTAATGGCGATAGTTTTGTTATTGGGCGTTTTATTATTCCGGCTTGAGTTTTGACGGTAGTAACTCGAACATATCCATCAGATCCTGGACGAGTCTCCAGTATACGACCCAAGGCCCATTTTCCTGGCGGTAGATTGTTTTCTTTCACCAGTACTACATCGCCTTCTTTGACGTTTCTAGTAGGCTTGTTCCACTTACTACGTGTTTGTAGAGTAGTCAGGTAATCGTTTGACCAGTTTTTCCAATATTGTTGAAACATATGCTCGATAAGCTGCCACCTACGACGTAAATCGATGTTATTTACGTTATTGTAATCCGAGAGTGGCATGGACAATATTGGGCTTCCTGTCAGGAAGTATCCAGGAGTGAGGCAGTTGTAAAACTCTTCTGGATCTTCAGTTAGCGGGCACAAAGGTCTTGAATTTAAGCAGGCTTCTATTTTCGCTAAAATCGTTATGAACTCCTCGTACGTTAGTTTTTGGTCCCCAAGTACTCGTCGCAGATGGTGCTTCATCGACTTGGGTAAGCTTGAGTGCTTAAGACGACCTCCGACACAAATAATTCCCGTTTTGTTTATATAAGGATTCAATTTGCAAATTGCGCTTTTCTTTGATACTGTTTCGTTATTAGCAAGTTGTTTATATTCGGAATTGAACTGCAGTCGCTGCGCGTGAATTATGATACTTTTACGCGCTGCGCTTAGTTCACTTGTTGTTAGGTACGTAGTTTCCGATTTCGTCTTATTGCGCATATTTGTAATGAAGCGTAATATCCATGCGATGACCCTGTTTACTTGTGTCAATGAACTGCATTTGTTCAATAATTTTGTTATTATGTTATGTTCGTTATTCCCTTGTGAAGGTTTTTTGATTTGAACGTGATTTATGCAGCCAAGATTCGTTTGGAAAGCGCAAGGAATATCTTCTAATACATCTTGTTTTGTTAAAAGTTCGGGGCCTTGCCACCATAGGTTGAAGTTCATCAGTTTGCTTGGCAAAAGACCTCTTGATGCGCAGTCTGCGGGATTCTGCTCTGACTTGACGTAACGCCACTGAGCTGCACGAATGACGCTTTTGATCTTTGTAACTCTGTTGGCTACGTACGTCTCCCATCTTGATGTTTCGCCTTGAATCCACGCCAGGACAACTTGAGAATCCGACCAGGCCCGTATTGATACGTTATATCCACAGAATGTTTGCTTGGTTTTCTTCATCAAGTCAGCCAGTAGTAGAGCGCCACACAGTTCCAGTCTAGGTAATGTTGTTTTCTGTGTCAGTGGAGCCACCCTTGTTCGAGCAGCTAGTAGAGTTACGATGGGTTGGCCATGTTCGTTGAACACTTTGCTGTAAATAACACAGGCGTAAGCCTTTTCACTTGCGTCACAGAAGCCTAATAACTCGACACATTTTTGTGTATCGCCAATCCATCTGTTTATCGTTATTTTGTTAACGCATGGCAGTTCTGTTTTCAGGTTCAGCCACTCAGATTCGATGTTGCTGGGCACTACGTCATCCCAGCTAAGTTTACTCATCCAGAGTTTCTGGAATAGTAGTTTGGCTTTGACCGTCACTGGGGAGAGCCAACCCAGTGGGTCGTAAAATCTCGATATGGCTGATAGTAAGGATCTCTTTGTTAGTTCTCGTTCTCTGTGTTGTTTCTCATCGTAGTCTGGAACGAGAGGCATTTTGACGATGTACTTTCCATCAGATGATCTTCTGACAGTTTCTTTATAAAATTGTTCGCACTGGTCGTCCTTGGGGATATCTGTCGTGTTTTGAAGTTCTTTATTCTCCCAAAATTTTGTGAGATCCTCTAAGTTTAATAATGTAGCGTGGCAGTCAAACGTTTGTTTCATCTTTCCGCATAAAATCCACCCAATTTGCGTGTGTTGTGCAACTGGGGAGCTGTTATTGCCTTTCAATACACCTTCTAGGATAATTTCAGAGTATACGTCGGCTCCTAGTAATAGGTCGATTTGCCGAGATACGTTGAAGTCAGGATCTGCAAGCTTCAAGTTTTCTAAATGCGTCCATTCGCCTTTCTCGAACGTATTCGTAGGTAAGTTGTTTGTTAGCCTCGTCATGATAAGTGCTTGAGTTTCAAAACTGTAATCGGAGTGAATCGATTGGCAGGTAAATTTTAGTTTTCCCCTGCATTCTCTAGAGACAGAGCCGATTCCCGATACTGATGCGTTGATCCCGTTCCGAGGAAGACGTAACATTTGTGCTGCGTTTTCTGTTATCAAGTTCACTTGTGAGCCTTGATCGAGTAGCGCACGCAGTGTTATATAAGTCCCATCCACGGATTTAACTTTCAGCTGGACCGTAGTCAGTAGAACTTCCATGTTGTCCTTAAACAAATGGTTAGATGTTGGTTGTTGAGTTGATGATGAAGAGCGTTGCTCAATGTTGTTTTTTCTAGTCGTTGACGTTATGTTTTGTTTGTCCGAATTGTGCAATAGCGTGTGGTGTTTCAAGTTACATTCTTGGCACGTTTTAGTTGATTTGCACTCGTTGTTTCCATGGCTGAATAAACAGTTTTTGCAGAGCTGCAATTTTAAAACTGTGTCATTTCGTTTGCCTAAGTCCATTTGAAGGAATTTGTCACATTGGCGCAATACGTGACTTCCGTTGCAGAATGGGCATTTTCCATGTAAAGTGTGATAGTTGTTCGTTATATTTTGATTGACGCTATAGTTATGTTTCTTCATCTGGTTTTGCTTGTTGAATGTTCTCCAGTTGGATGATTTTTCTGAAGTTGTAGGATTCGCTTTCTTAGCTGACTTCATCGTTTCGTATGCCATGAACTGTGTTTCGAGGAAATACAGAAAGTCCTGCAGTTTTTGTAGTTCTCTGTGATCTTGGAGTTCCTTTATGTAGTCACTCAAAGTACTGGAGTCCAGTTTTTGTGACATGATATGCACAATGATCGGGTCCCAGGTTGATGTATCAATACCGATGTTAGAGATACCGTTTAGGCATTCGGTAATGACGTCATGCATCTTCTTCAAGTTGACTGAATCTGCATGTTGTATGATCGGCAGATTTAGCATGTTGTTCATAAATGAAGTGAACAGCAGGCGACGATTGTCGTAGCGCTGATTTAATATATCCCAACATGAGTTATAGTTTTCAGTGCTAATGGTCAGATGCTGCACTAAGCGTTCGGCTTCTCCTCGCAGCTTGGTCTTTAGGTGTTGCATTTTCTGCGCGTTGTTGATCATTGGGTTTTTGTGTATTGTTTCCAGAAACAGGTCTTTGAAGGAGATCCACTGGCTATAGGTTCCTGAGAACTCCGGGATTTCTATCTTAGGTGTCGATTTCTGGTAGTGGACGGTGGACCAGATTTTGGCATTAATTTTCCTCTTCAACTCATCGTATTTCTGTTCGATGTCCGTGAACATTTGGTAGTAATGCTCGTTGGATCCTTTCAGTTGGAAGTCTATTTCCCAGTGAAGTTTATCGACGGGTTCCCATTTCGATTTCAGTGTCGTGAGGTGGTCTTCCAGTTCCCATCTTTCCGAGATAGTTATTACGTCAATTTTGGAGATGACACGGTATATGGCGTTGAAGTTGCATTCTTGCTTGTTAAGCAAGAGTTGTATGTTGTTACCGTCGTCATCTTCTGAAGTCCCACCTAGGTCGAACTTCACGTTTTGTTTGCCCCAATTTGCCAGTTTGTTAGTTATGTCCGTTTTAGTTGATAAGAACATTTCTTTAGTTTTCCCATAGATGTCATCCTTGAAATATGGTATATTCTTATCTTCTAGTTCCAGCAACAGTTGGGCATGCCTGGTTTCGAAGTCTTGCCATTGGTTTTCTAGCGACACCAAGCGTTTCTTCAAGTATTCCACAGTTTTTCGTGATGCGGAATCCTTGCGATAGTTAGCACATAATGTCTTTATGTTCTCGAAGCATGTTGACTGCAGTTCCAGTTTATCCATATTGATGCTTCTTGTCGTTACCGTTGAGTTGTTAGATGGCTCAAGAGACCTGGCACGTCGTTGACGGTGACAGGAGAGCGTTGCGTTGTGTTATGAAGGCTACTGCGTTGCTTGTAGTCTTCTCCGTTTCAAATCTTGAAAACGTTATCTTCCTTGATTTGAAATGGTCAGTGGAACTCAGCACCCTTGTGCCTCGGTTACGATATTATGCGATTTCTCAATCTAACTGGGGCGACCCGCTTCTGGGAGACCAGCTAAACCGATTCGCTACCGTAAAGAGACACAACAGCACCAAATATCCGGCTCGAAGGACCTTAAAATGTACGGTTCGTACACTTGCAGAGTTGTTGTTGTTAAGGTTGAAGCGCGTAGAGAAAAGATCACTTAGTTCCCGTTAGGTTTATTACGTATAAATAGTGTTTACAAGTAATACTGTTGACGATTCCTTTCTCTAATGTTAGTCACCGCGTAGCAGTAATCGCACTCATCGATTTATTGTAATGTATGTATATTTATAGTAATAGAAATGACGCACGTCTGGTGCAAACCACCGCGTCAGCAAAACATGTACAGTGTAAGACTGTACACAAACATACAAACAATCTAATCTTTTCTCGTTATAATATTAGTTCAGGTTATGCTTATTATGCTAAACATAACTGGCGAAATGTGGGTGTACTAAAGTTCCAGCTCTGCCTATCTCTTCGGGGATTACAGGCGTGATGCTATGTAATATATTATGTTATGAATTAAATAAATATGGATCTCTATTAGAAACTAAAAGACAAATTGGAGAAGTGTTCTAATGAACATTAAAGCTTCGTACAGACCAGCGCGACGCGACACCGGTTATTGTTATATCGTCAAGTTTTCTTAGAAATTGTATTGTTCGCGTCGCGCTGGTCTGTACGAGCTTTTATATGGTATTAGATGCAGATAAACAAAAAAAAAACATCAAATTAAATAATCATAAATATTTGATGGTCAAGTACATAGTGTCAAAATATTTTTATTTCATACTTTTCTTTATTGGCATCAAATGAGATATTTCACGAATGGTTAATTGCAAGCTTATCTGAAGAAATCTAACCCAACATAGAGAACAAAAGAGATCTCGTTGATAGGTAAACACTGGCCAATAATACAGCCCTAATTGAGTAAACTATACAGAAGTAAATAAATAAGGAACATTACTCTCCAAATAATAGCAAGAATCATAGTAGTGTCCCTGGAAACATTCCAAAAAGGCCACGCGGTATTCTTAAGGGGAACTCTAATTATAACCTACTGAATTGTGTTTTGAGCGTCCAATTAACAGCTCTTGATATCCAACATATTTATTTGTAAAGGCTCGGCTACACGCACAATCTTACCATGTTGCACAAATTCCATTTAGCATGCTAGGAAAACATTGTGAGGAAACCGGTTTGTCCCAGATTTAAAACATCAAAGACTTATTATGACATCTAACAACTCGCACTGGGCCCGCGTGGTGTATTACGTTCGGCCCTCTCACAGAGAGGCCTGTGCCCCAGCAGTGGGGAGATTATAGGCTGATTTTTATGCTTAAAGCCAGCATGTAAAGTTTAGAAGGCGTAAATGTATAATGCCTAAACGGTTAGCTATCAAGTGGACGGTAAACAAATCATGTTCTTCGTGCAAATTTTTTGCACAAACTAATAGGTCTTTACCTATGAAATTGACGTTTTGTATGAAAAAATTTAAACGATTTTTTTTCATGTATTTTTAATTTGTATTAATCGAAGTAATCACCCATGCAATCAATGCATCTTTGCCAACGCAGTGGCAGTTAATTGATGCCCTTCTTAAAGAAATCACCTGGACGGGAGGCAACTAATTCTTCAAAGGCATTTTGTACTGCCTCTCTGGTATTGAATTTTTTTCCCGCCAAGAAGTTATCCAAATTCTAGAAAAAGTAGTAGTCTGTAGGCGCAAGGTCTGGTGAGTAGGGCGGATGAAGGAGAGCTTCCAACCCCAGTTCTTGCAACTTGGAGACCGTCTGCTGTGCAGTATGAGGTCGCGCGTTGTCGTGCAGTAGCAGCGGAGACGAGCAATTGACCAATGCTGGTTGGAGATGTGCCAGCTTCTCCATCATTGTGTTCAGTTCTTCACAGTACACATCTGCAGTAATGCTCACCCCGTTTGTTAAGAAGCTGTGATGAATCACACCGGCGCTAGACCACCAAACAGTGACCATCACTTTTCTAGGGGTAAGTTTTCGTTTAGGGCATTGTTTAGGTGCTGAACCAGGATCCAACCAACTTGCTGAGCGCTTGCGGTTATCAAACAGAATCCATTTTTCATCGCAGGTAACAATGCTGTTCAAAATTCCTTCATTTGTGTGTCTGTTGAGCAGTGCAAGGCACGTCTCGACGCGTACTTTGCGCTGGCGATCATTGAGTTCGTGGGGCACCCATTTGTCAAGCTCTTTTACCTTGCCAATTTGACGCAAATGGACCAATATTGTTTTGACGCTAACGTCGAAAGCTGCTGCTAATTCAGCCGTAGATTGTGTATCATCAGCTTCCACAATCGCCTTTAATTCGTCATTGTCGACCAAAGTCTTCGGACGACCGCGAGGTTCATTTTTCAGGTCGAAATTTCCAGAACGGAAGCGAGCAAACCAATAACATGTGGTGCGTTGGTTTGTAGTGTTAGCTCCGTAAACGTCGTTGATGTTGCGTGCCGCTTGTGCCGCGTTGCTGCCACGACGGTACTCAAATTCCATAATTACTCGAATTTTTAACGTATCCATGATGAAGAAAAAGATTGAAATGCGATGAAAATGTAACACTAATCAATAAACAAAAGACTACTTTTGGAAAAAAAAATCCATGTTTTTAAAATAAAATTAATTTGAAATTAGAATTCTTAGCCAAACAAAAATTATTTTGATTTGAAATAGCCAGTACTGCAGAACGCCAATTTCATAGGTAAAGACCTAATATTTGCACACGCAAGGCGCTATCGTGCAAACACCGCTCAGTGCACCATGTAGTTTGCCCAAATTTTTGCACAAATGTTTTGTGATGTGTAACAGGCCCTTAAATGAATTATAAATACAAACGTCGTAATTTCTCAATGAAATTTTAATTAGCCCTTATTTAGTCAATGTCTGGGCTTTACCAAGAATTAGGACATATAAATTCAAGTGCTAGATTTGGTCTATTTGCTAATCATTCATATTTCCTAGAAAGTAAAATCCATCTTTCTTTACTTAGGAAATCGTGATTTTGAATTCCAAGTTGATGGATTTAGAGTTTCCTTAAGTTGCTAATACTTCAGCTACCTGACGTAATTAATATTAGCTACAGTAATTACTAGCAAATTCCTGATCAATCTTGTTCTCAGTAGCAGTACATTTATTATCAGATTCTAGCAAATATGGTAATTATAGCTATAATGTATGGCAATAAAAATAATTGTATCAAGTATGGTTCATTCTTTATAAAAAGTAGTATCGTTGAATCTTAATCGTCATTCTACGTGGTTAAAATGAAATATTTGTCTCAAAGAAGGCTGCCTTCTTAATCCGCAAAAATACAGGAAAATCCTAAGGTAGAGAGAATTAACTTAATCGTGCAGCCAAGTTGTAATACAGAAAAAAAAAAAAATGGGTGGCTATGGGGACTGCTGACAGAAGTGAAAACTCAAAACTGGTATTAGCGCCATCTATATTCTATAATAGAGCACTACAGCGTGCGGTGACGCGAAGCCATAAGTTTACCCCCTACCTAAAATCGCTCAACGCGCCTAATGAAGTTTTCACTTAATAATGTTCCAAAAATTATTAAACACCTACCAAACAACGATAGAAAAACCAATAAACAGAATCACAAAGATCTCAAGACCAATAACAAAAAACAATCAAACGAGAACCTTTAAGAAACACAACACCGTACCGACTCGCGAACCGAATGCAATAAAGTTGTACCATCGACGATCATAAAGCAATGCGCACAGCACGCACTGTGCCTATCTCATGTCTTAATTTGTACAGTGGGACCAAAACAGTATAAATAATATAAAAACAATGAATACGTACACTGACAACGATGTGGGATCGTGAGGTGACAGACTTATAAATGGGGAGAGGTGAATCAATAGGGAAGTTGAAAGAAAAGATACTGGTGGTAATTAAAATATAATTGAAGATGGTATCCCCTTCACAATCCTAAAGTATTATTAGACCTATATATTAATTGGTCAAATGGTTGCAAGTGTGCTTGGCGATAAAAGAACAATAATTATATCGTATACGTATTGCATTAAATCCATCATTGGACCCAATTATAATGATGGGTCAGGTGTTGACAAATATGCTCGACGAGAAGCAATACTCTAATCGATTAATTATCCAAGAGAACTGAGTATGATAGCAAAAATAACTAAGAAAAAATCACTTTAAACATTTATATCGCTGCCTAATAACTTAAAAAATATCTTTTGTCAAATAAACATGTACAATCTAATCCCTTCTAAAGCTGCGCAAACACACGCAGCGGCGAGTTTGACGTTTAACAGAAAAATCTAAAATCATAAAGCACTAACACGGGCTTGTCATATCGGGTTGCGATTGCCGCCTGCATGCTAATGTCCCTTGGACCTGTGCCTTTTCACCTGCATACATTGTCAGGAGAATTTCTCCCTTATTGCTTAGCCGGTATGGTTCTATGGCCATGATCAGTATTATGTTCGATGATATTGGTTCTCAGTATTGAGAATCTTAGATGCAAATGCTTCTTTATGAGAATAAAGGGTAAGAGGAAGTTATCGGCAACATTATGTCGTGATGATGAAGATTCTAGAAATATTAACACTTAGTTTTATGGACAATGTTAAGTCATGAGTCTTCGCTCGAAATAAAGATTTTGAATTTAAATTTGAATATTACGGTTATTATAGTATTTGTAGAGAAATGTTTCCAATTGATTTTGCAGATATTGTTTATAATAAGCATGACTACATTATCCCGAGATGTAACTTGAATGAAATAGCTAATTATAAGCAAGTAGTGGCAAACAATTAAGGATACGGTGGCGCAGAACATAAAAGACAGTGATATACAATTTAAAACGTTGGCAATGAAACAGACGACCACATTAAAACAAGAAACGAAAATCATGCAATCGATACTACCAAATAAATTTAAAAATAACACCTACCACACGACATCCATCTTAAATCGGTGGAGAATTAACAAGTCATGTTAGCCACCATTTTATTAGCGGTCGCAAAAGAATATCAATAAACTCTACTCGCGGTGATGTTTAATATTTCGCTATAAGATGCCGCAGATAACCTCGATGGATTTGTGGACAAGCTAGTCATTGCGGCTTTAAAATTGTATGTATAATTGTTCTTTGTTATCTCTGATGAGAATAAAAGTAAAGAATATAAGGTTGAAGATTGATAAAAGTATATTTGAGTTAAATTGAAGAAAGGTATAACCTTATCTAGGAAAAGTATATAGGAATTATGTATAAATCTCGGTAGAGAATAGAAACATAAAGCCTCAAATGTTTTCCTTAAACACGTACAATCTAGAACGTTGTTAGTAATGATAACAACATCTAAAGGAAAGCCTAGGTGAGCACAGGCAAAACAAATAACATACCTAATTCAATAAGAATGTAACTTATGTTTTGCAACATTTTGATTTAAAAAAGTGTTCATGGAGTTTCTTGCCCGTTGCGCGTAGTAAGTTCTAATGCAGCAGACATTGGAACCTACTGCACTTTGGAATGGGGAATTTGCTTCATTTTTCTGACTGACCGACTCCTTAACAATCCAAAGGTGCCTGTAATTAGTGTAATTGAAATAAATACTAAGATTTTTAGTTTGAATATAACATTCAAGTGGCTGATATAACCTTATCACTGATTACAGAAATGGATATCTATGGGAAAGGTGAGGAGATTATTCTAGCGGTTAGCAAAGTTATGACTCTTCTACAGAACCATCTAAAAAAACACCTCAATCATTAAATTCAAAACCGAATTGCGACATCCAAAACCTTCTAGATATGGTCATTGTAACAGTCGGGTAATATTAATAGACAAAACGAGTACTGTGTTTAGTATTCACGGCATTTGTCCGCTGCTCGGTCACCTTTCATCTCGCTGATAGACATCGGATGCGTGCGCGCATATGAAACAAGTAGATATGGGAAATGGAAGATCGGGCTTAGAAAGTATAGCTAGGATTTGTTTTGTCATGTTGTTTAATTTATGTAACTACGTCTTAAAATCTGCGAGTCTGGTAACGAATAGACAATTTCCGTCGGACAAAAGGTAATTATAGAAGGAGCTAACTCATGCAATACAACTGAAGTTAAAAAACCGGCCCAGTGCGAGTCGGGCGGGTTATAGCAGCAATAGAAAATGTTATGTATGCATAATCTGTGAAATTTTCAACTGTGTACCTATTAAGGTTCATGAGATACAGCTTGGTGACAGGCAGACGGACAGACAGACAGACGGACAGCGAAGGCTTAGTAATAGGGTTCCGTTTGGCACCCTTCGTGTACGGAACCCTAAAAAGGAGTAGAAGCAACCAATGAACTGCCAAATATATTTATACATTTTTTTTTACATTGTTCTCACATATTATATAGAAGCAACAAGAATAATGTACCCAGGATTTTTGAAATAAATGCTTTGGGTTTGAGTTATAATACCACTGCGAGCAAATTACAATGACAATAAAATTGCTATCACTGCAAGAATAGAATAGAGATCACACAAAAAACCTTCATGAATTTCTTCATGCCCTTTTGAGAAACAGTGCATGGAATCTAAAGGCGTGTCTCACGAACGAACAAAACACGATCATCGAACACGGTACATTTGGTTCGTAGATGTAAATTAACAAAACGAACACGAATGCATACGAACACAGTTCGATTTGTGTTTGCGGTCAACCGTGCCACCCTGTTTAGTAGCCATAGATTCGTCACGAACATTTTTGACGAACACAGTTCGTGAGTGGTACTCACATGAGAATAAAGTGTTCGATGTTCGTGATCACCATGGTCTTGTTCGTTCGTGCGTACACGCCTCAAGAACCAAAAGAAAACAAAAGGAAAGTATAGCATGATTAATCTCACATCAAATTCTTAGAACCGACTGCAACTCCTATAAACACGAGACAAACAAGAAACATCAACATGAGCAGTCTCACACTTGACTACAGCAGTGTGACCAGAGACACGGTATCGTATCGCCTCTCCAAACTCATAACTTCTTTATTTATGTCTTACTTTACCCGAGGCTCCCGAATCGGATTGGGTTACATAAAGTCATTGTTTATGAGACACGTTCGATTCTTTCTGATGTATCGGTTTTGGGGTTAGGGGTCCGTGGAATGGAAGCTTAAGATGTTTAAAAATATATTTTTAAAGAGTGAAGTTTTAATTAATTATTTTTTTGTATAAATTGGCAGAAATATGATGATGATTGTTGAAGATGTCGGAAAAAAACATGCCGACTGGGAGCTTTACTGGCGTGTGCCGCGTAAACCAATATAGTTATAAGAAAACAATGTATTGTGGAATTAATACATTGTTTACCGACTAATAGATAGAATAGTTTAAACCCCGGTAGTACGTTCCCGTGTGATATTTTCCGACATCCACGCGGGCGAAGCCGCGGGCAAATGCTAGTAAAATATAATTGATGAGTTGAGTTTATTAAACAACCATGAGGATGATATTGAAAAAGCTTTAGTTAATGAGATTGACTTAAGGTTTAAAACGATATCTACCATTTTGCGTTACCATAGAATAGTACCTGGTCTGCTCGGGTGAAAATAGAGAATGCTCATTTAATAGTATAGGATAGTTCATACTAATTCCATGTTGCCATGATAGTAGGTACTTTCTAAATCCATGCTGCTATGTCATTATTCTAAGGTAGACATTTTGTTCTAAACTTTGGGCGGCCGAGCTCTGATCGGGTGAAAATACGGAGCAAACGAATTTTCCCAGATAAGAGACCTAGATCGATGTTTCGCCCCCGAAACCCCTATATTGCAACTTTCATCGAAATCGTTAGAGCCGTTTTCGAGAACGTGATTACAAATATATATATATATATCCAAATATTGCTCATTTAATAGTACCAATAGGTTATGACCGCAAGAGTCTACTGCTAAAACACGTATGGGCAAGTCCAAAAATAAACACTTATGTAAGTCAGTCATCTTATATCACATCAAAACTTGTCATCAAGTAACACTAAGGTCAAAGCAGATCTTGAATACTTAAGATATAAGGAAACAAGATCCTTTGAAGACAGGAGATGCCATATTCGTCGATCACTTTTTCCTCAAGGGTATTCCAAACGGACAGTATAAACATAATACTTAGTTATTTTTGCATCATCTTCTTATTTAGAATTAAAGATGTTATTGTTGGTTTAGGTTTCCTGTTCATGATGAATTATTCATTGATTAATCGATGACCTAACTCCATGCTTAGCTTATCCACAATAGAAAAGGGTTTTGTCGACGGAAGAATAGACGAAATGACAGATATACAATGGCATCTGTCATTTTGTCTATTTTCCCGTCGACATAACCGGATTCATGCTACGCTTGCTGGAGTGGTAGCAGAATTAAAAAAAGGCGGTTAATAATATAGTTCTAAATTGTTACTGCGAAGAAAGGTTCTCTTTTATTAGTTTAAAGAATTGTTTAGAAAATGACAGTATAAGATTGAATTTTGACATAAAATCGTGAAACATCACTTCAAACGTTTAATCCAAGCCCAGTAGACACTGTTTAACAAGTCTTTGACCATAGAGTAACTTTATTCTAATGTCAGTATATCTCATAATCTTAATAGCATTATGCTACCTAAACATTAAAAATTGTGACGTAATTCAGAAACCGATTCCTCCATGACTCACTAATTACCACATTCTCATGGCAATATAAACACAAATAAGTTATTTCAAACGTCACGAACCCATAACTTAAAGGAAACTACCCGAAAACGTTCCTTACGAGTCTACAGAGACAATATTGTACCATAAATGACCATAACTTCTTTGAAAAGATAAACTTTTTGGGCCAATTATGGGACGGGAGCGGTGTTTCCAAAAATCCCCTATATACAGTTTTTTATCTGCCATCAGACAATATACTTACGTGGTAGATGGTATCTTTTTAATTTACAAAGTTATTTTGGGAACTTTGATCCTCAAAAATACAACCATCATACCTTTATTCCATCAATGTAAGGTTCAAAATCGTGCGTAAGTTTTGTTTTTTAATGTTGATTTTTATGTTGGTTTTTACTAAAATTGTTAGTCACGACTGCGATGGCCAGTGTCTTTTACTGTTTACAAGGTGATATTAAAAGTTGACACGCCATTTTGGTTTCGATCGTTTTTTTAATGCTGTGACGAAATGCGTTTCTTTTATTTGAGCTCACTTACAAATCGAATGTTTTATGATTTAATACACTGGGTATATATGTACAGGGAAGTCAACCGAAATTTACTGTAAAAATCTCATCGTGAAAACTGGTGAAGTCAGCGTGAAGTGAGCTGCCATTCCACCTGATGCTATATATTGACATTTGACAGCTCACTTCACCAAAATTTTTACATTGAGATTTTTACAGTAGGTGTAAATTTTGAAAAGTTTAGAACGCTATTTACAGTTTTTCTTCCATTGTGGAAACGTTCAGAGTTTATATAAATATTAGCGTTTTATGATTTTTGAAAAACTTAAAGCAAAAGTAACCTAACCTACACACCTATAGAATATCGCCAACAAACAATCAACTACAGTCGGCAAAACAATTTTAATTGCTGATGATCTCAAAAAAAAACGACACAGCTCACCGCGCGCCAAATTTCCACATCGACAGCCAAAAGAAAGACAGACACGGAAAAATAATAAAAAAACCATTTCAGTTTTTTCAGTTAATGATGACGCACGAGAAACAATTCGGTTCGCCACTGAAAAGGCTGAAAAATGAACGGAATCGTTTACTGGAAGAAAGCCTTCGAAATAATGTGGAATTGTGAAAAGAATGGTCGAGACAAAAGGGCAATTGAAGTCGAAAATAATGAAGAACAAACAATTAACACACGACGTACCCGCGGCACTGGCCACGGAGATAGTTGGGGAGCTTGGATCGAAAAATGAAAAATTATCGAGATGTTTTTCATGACCTATTCTTTTTCTCTAAGTTGTTGGTTTCAGGTACCTACTGTTATATCTAATTCAGTTCTCACAAGTTTTCGTATTGATCATTGAGTTGAAAAATCATTGAGTTGAGAAAATAGTTTACTTGAAAAAATTCAAGGGATTATTTTTAAAAGAAGCGTTTGTGTTTCTTGTATTTTGGCGTTTTCATTTTGATTATTATATTACAATGTTCATAATAAAGGTTTAATATCTACATGTTTTTAAATTCTTCGTAAACCTACGACAAATGCTGATTTAAAACTGAGACCTGCCACGACAAAATTTATCAGTGCTACTGGTCAATACTGTTGTGAAGCCACTTGAAAAATTCCAAGACAGCTCCCGCTCTGAAATATGGTTCTTCGAAAAAAAAAACCTCATGTATTGTTTCGGCTTTACTTCTCCCTTTTAACATAAAGGGTTGTGAAATCCACCCTAAGAAAAAATTCAACTCGAATGGAAGAAGAATGCGAAATTTTTTTGTTTCACCCATTATAATACTTTTTGTATTTGTTTATTTTTTAAATGTTTCATAATTGTTTCCCTTTGATCGAGATGGACGGGCTCGGGTCAGTCATTCTTTTCGTTTTTATTTTAATTTTTTTGATCAAATATTTTCTCTTTTTGATTAAGTTTTCCTGCGATACCTACGCACTTTTTAGACAAAGAGGTGTTTCTTTTTTTTGACTTCTGATGTTGAAGGTAATTTAAATCTTTTATTTTTATCTGTAGCGATTTGTTCCACAAGAATCAGTAACTTACGTACTCATGGGGCTTTCCTATAATGAATAGGAACTTTAAACAATATTCAATCAATCGCTAGTATAACAAATTTTCTTTAAACTAAAATATTTTAACTATCCTACGAAAAAGATAAAATAAAAACAGCTAGAAAATATTCAAATATCAAACATTTAAAACAGAAAGTTGAAAGAAAAAAAATAATACTGATTGGAAAGCAGCCATTTCACGGTATTACCGTTTGGGGATGGGCACGGTAAGTAGCTCCCTAGAGGCGAACGTTTGGCATTTGAAAAAAAAATGCGTAAAAACAAAAATGGCGAGGGCTAATCTAAATTAGTACCGTGAGACAAACAAGCTATTGTTATTGTTGAGAATTAATAAAAACAAATTTTGTGACGCTGAGAAATTAATGTTTTGATGAGAATTATTTTGGAAATGTGAAATTACTTTGTTACTTTAATAGTGATGTACCTAGTAGTTGTATGATAGAGTATGAGGAATTAATAAACTACTATTTTTTTGTAATGAAAGGTAAGAATAACGTATTGATATTTTGTATTTTTATCAATATTCCGCTTAAAAATTGAAAATAATAGGTATCTATATTAGGTTCTCTATTAGTTAGTTTATTGCAATAAAAAAAACTAAAAAGTGGTTGATTATACTATGTGTATTTGAAATAAGTAACATAAAAATACCAGAGTGGCAATTCCCGTAATTTTTAAGAACGTTCGCATTCTAATCTCATTCGCAATCTGTCAAAAATACAATTAATTTACCAACATTTTTGACAAGTTTGACAGATTGTGACTTGAATGTGAACGATTTTTAAATAAGAATATTGGCCTTCTGATAGAAAAACAAAATATATCACGTTCAGAATAAACAAACAACTGTTTTTGCTGACGCTACACAAATCGGAACCAATCGCGAGATGTCGTAATTTTTTATTTCGTAATTAGTATTAGCAGAAGTAGTCCATTATGATTATATTTTTAAATACAGGAGGGTATGGTACTGAATAAGCCAATAGTCTTAAGATGGAGATTATGAAGAATTAACGTTTTGTTTTAGCGCTGATTGATTTGAGAGAAAAAGGCACAGCTGTATTCAAAATTCAAAATATTTTATTTCAAATAAACCTACATGGGCACTTATGAAACGTCAGAAGCTAGGTGCACGGTTCCAATTGGTAGTTTTCTATGGAGAAGAGCCGGCAAGAAACTCCACGATTACTCTTTTAAAAATAATTGGCCTTTACAATATTTTCAAATAACAGTATTAACAGGTATGGGAGGACAGTGTAGGTCTTTCAACAAGTACCAGGTACTTAACAAAATAGAAGGTGGTCAATAAATCTACAGACCACTAAGCCTACAGCGTTCTCACATTCACAAAATAGAAAAGAATCTATATAAAATATAAATAAATTAATAAAAATAAAAAACTATTTTTATTATTTACTATTTATGTTTACGTTATTGGATGATTATCAAGCTGACGATACCTGTGATGGCAAGTGGTCGTGGGTACATCTGCAATAGTACCAGAGGCATCACGAATCTGAAATGTTTCATGCCTATCATTACATCGCACCTTTCAAGTCAGAACACAGGAACGGTGCTTTCCAGCAGAAATTGGTACCTATGCATCCACGATAATACCGGTTTTGAAGTTGTCTTTAGGCGGTAATGATAATTACATCATTACGTTGGTCCATCCGCATACATATGGTCCGTGTGGTGCCGGACGAAAAGAATTGTACCATCCGATATCTTCCCGTGGGTTTCGTAGAAGGTGACTAAGGGACTCACTAGACAATGGGCAGCAGCATTCTCTATGTATTTTACCACCATACTGCGATCGCCAACCCGCCTGCCAACCGTGGCGATTATGGCAAACCCCCCCATTTGGGAGAGACATATGTCCAGCAGTGGACGTCTTTCGGCTGAAATGATAATGATGATCCGCATATGTATCATGCAGTGTCCACCATTACAACATTTGGTCAAAATATTTAATGAACCACCTTTTCCAATGACAAAAGTACCCCGTTCTAACAAACCAAATTTTTTATGCTCAGACAATGCAATACAACAATAATTAATTAAAAATTCTCAAAGTATCCTAGGAAGCCGATAGTGGGGACAATAAGGGCCACTCGAACTTGGGACAACGTCTGTAGTCTGAATGGTCCTCAAGCTGAAAGGGTTGTTACAGTCGCAGTCTACCGCTGCTCCTCGGAAATTTTCAAACTGTTGATTTGTAGAATTTTCCAATTGGCACTGGGTTTCATTACGTGTTGTGATGGAGATTGATCGCCATAGTATCATTGCCTAACAATCGGCTTTTGGAAAGCTAACCAATAAAAATTATGCCAGCAGTTGATATTTTTTTTAAATCAGATTTTGTGTTTTAGTTGGTGACCAGCGGGATCTGGGTCATCGCTATTTGAAACCAGACAAAATCATTGTAGGGTATGACAGTAAATAATTTTGTAAGCTCCTGACTTGAAATAGATGAAAACAAGAAACCACTGAAGGTCCTTGAAATGCGCCGGTAATTCATAATCATGAAAATATTATTGCATGACTACAAATGTCGTCACACACTTTAAAGATAATATAAAATATATATTATCTTCGACATATCGCTCACCGTGAAGATAATTTATTATTTTTAAGGGGACTACAGGACCTAAACGTGCCTAAACGCAAGTTTTATAACGCCTAAAAGAATATGATCCACTGCAGTAAACAAAATCAGAAAAATATATGATATTCTTCAGGATATATGCTAGTATAGTGTTTTAATTTTCCAATCCAATCAATAGATTTTTTGTATATCGCTAACTGCTTCATATTTTGCAATTAATTACCTGCGTCGTGTCATCGCGCTTCTCTTTCATTTCTATGCAGTCCGACAGTGACCGCGCTTTAGCTGTTGTAAGCCTCTTAAGCGCTATATTATATTATCTTGAATGTGCGTGATGAGCTTTAGGCATTCACCATGTCAATTTTTATTGTATTATATCATTTTGATGTGTCACACAGGGTCCGTAATTGTACCTTAGCATAAACTATTGTTGTAAGATCTTGATAAAAGTAAGGAATGCAAATTGGGAAGTGCAAAGTTTTCAAAGTCAAAGTCAAATAGGCCCTTGTAACACAAAAAAATAAAAATTATTCTAGTCGCCCCTTCCAAAAGGTAGTTTTCGTATCGAGAAGAATGGGCAAGAAACTCCACCGTTACTCTTTTAAAATGTTTTACTATATTTTGTATAGGTATATTAGTTATATAATTATATGTGAAGACGATGCAACTAGAATAAAATTACTATACCACAATAGGTAAAAAGAATTAAAAATGATAAATTAATTATGTTATAAATACAAACAAAGAGTCAAGAGCACATGAAGCTTTACACTTGTAGTGAGAGTATTTCAACTTTGTAGTCCCGAAAGGAACTGAGAAACATGATAATTACCATTTTCAATGTATGGATTGGAAATCGGGTCGTTTTTCCCAAAACTATTCAGAAGTGTAGACCATTTGATAGTCTAACTTACATTACAACCTAGTTATAGACACCTATTGTCCCAGGTTAGCCTATAATAGTTTGCAGCCAATGATAATTCCTGCACTTTATCGAAGATTTTCAAAATCAATAGCAATAGCCACCACAACACGTAATACTCAGTTCGATGGTGATTCGTGACAAAGGTTTGTTTTTCTCTCGTCATTTTCCGACAGATTGTCCCTAGAGCACTACACTCGATGGCACTTGAGCACTCGAAGTGCTTCGGAGTCCTTCGGAGAGGTTCGGCAAAGACTCGATCACTCTTCAGTCTTGAGCGATGTCTGTGATGAGATGTTTTTGTGGAGAATTGATATCTTTTGATTGTTTTTTTTATTGTCTGTGGTATTTGTGGAGTGGATAAAAACTTCTGGGCTTTTCACTAACGGATTTGTTTGTGTTAAAATACGCTGAGTTCAAAAATGTGTCAGAACGCGCGCGGTATCTTGCAATTTTCTACTAAGGACTATTTCAATTTTATGTCTTAATTAGTTATGGACACTACTTACCTACGTGGGTATAACTGGCGTAACAGTCTGAGATTTACGAAGATTTGTAAAACTTCCTGTAGTAAGACAATTTAGGAAGAAAAGCCTAAAAAGAATTACCGGTTTGACACAGAACTGCAAAAATCTAAAGTGAAGGTTGAGTATAGCCACCAACACAAAATAACTCGTAAAATGCCTCTATCAACATATCTCAATGATTACGGTATAACCCAGAAAAGAGGACAAAGACACTACAAGAACAAAATTAATATACAAAACACAATCAACATAAAATCTCATTCACGATCAATAATCCATCACAACTCAAATACATACACAAACTGAATATCTCTTTTCGGAAGCCGATAATTGGAATACTGAATTTGTAATTTCAATCATTTGTATCCATTAAACAAAGGAACAAACAAACAAACAAATCGAATCGGGCAATTTCGGCCTCTGCCGATCGCTGCCGAAATCAATTAGCTCCTTGTAATCTGCAAAACAAAGATAAAACTACCATTCTTCACTCCAAAATTCAGCTCTCTCTTCCAAAAAATAAGTCCTAAATTTGATTTTTCATCACCAGACCTAACCTTGCCGAACATAATGGTAGGATGTACAAACCAGACGTCTTGGATTACCGAAAATTGCTACCAAACGAAAATACCAACATACTATCATTATTACTTTTTTCTTAGTTTTCGATATGAAAAAAAAAAGTCTGCGAATAACTTATGCGATGCAATGACCGCGGGCGGCGACATCAAAAGGGTTACTGGCGAGATCTTTTTTCCTTGTCTCGCTTGCTCACCCATCAATATCTGAGTGAGATGGATGTACGATGTTGAAGATAAAAAATGCCCTTTAAGTTGGTATGAAGCGATGCCGCCACATTTGTAAGTACGTTCTGTAGTGTCAAATGAACGAAAGTATCACGGTTGCTTGTGCGTATAAAATTGCAAATGTAGTTGTTTGCTCACAGTCTATACCAAATTACTAACATTGCAAAGACAGGGAGCGAATTTTGAGAGTTTGTGTACATGTGTAATCTCCGGAACCACTGCACCAATAAAAATAAAAAAATCACCATTTGAAAGATACAATTAACATTCCAGATGGACATAGGCTGTATGTATGTCACTGTAGGGATCCAGCAGAATATCAACGTCAAGTATATTTGTCTGACACACGCTGAGTTGGACTCCAATTTGGTGCAACCTTGAGACGCACACCGCACTTTGTATGTTTCACTATTTTAAAGTGTCTTAGCCAATAGTCATCACAATGTATTTATTTTCTTCTTTATTTTATTTTTTTATATATTGGCACCTTATAGCTATATTCATGTATTTAGTTATTATTTAATCTATTCTGTGGTGTCTTTTGTGTGCACCAAATAAACGATTTATCTATCTATATATTATGTAAAGATATACAAAAAGAACTACTTAATAATGATACTGGTCGATGGCCGAAAGCCTCCACCAACATCTCTCGAGGCTCTCGTTAGGCGGTTGGATCAAGGGCCTGATTCAGAAGGCAGTACTCCTCGATACGGCTCGCATTGTGAGGAGGTTCCCGTCGCTGCAGCCGTAACCACCGGTAGCTTGGACCCTGCACCTCTACTTTTTATATTTTTAAAAGTTTTATTGTGTTATTTTTATTACTTATATATATTTTTTATTTTAATATATTTAAAAATGATATCGATAAGAAAAAAAAAAACGACTAATGAAAGAGCAGTGATAGCCTAGTGGTGTGACCGTCAGACTGCCAAGTCAAAGGTCTTGGGTTCGAAACCAAGGCACACACCTCTGACTTTTCGACTTCATGTGCGTATTGTATAATTATCACTTGCTTCAAAAACGGTGAAGGAAAACATCGTGAGGAAACCGGCATGCCTGAGAGATATTTCTCGACAGCATGTGAAACCAAGTCAGAGGCCCATGGGCGGCTTTAAAAATTCTGACACCAGTTAAGTCACTAACCACACGAAAAGAAGAAGAATGAAATACCATCTTGAATTTATGCAAGCCTAGTACTTTTTGAAAGGTTACTCTTCAGAACTTGTGCACAACGTGTCGTGAACAGAATACCATCTTCACATGTAAATTGTACCCATAAGAAGCCGGGGCGGGTCAGTAGTTTTATAAACAAAGGACTTATGAGTTTGCCAAGTGTCAAGTTTGTCAGGTTTAAGGCAATTAAGTGTTTGGGCTTATTTGTCAACGATGTGTCACGGTGTCAATTGGGCAGGGTCATTTAAAACATGCTTACATGATGATGAGGAAATTTTGGCTATCGGGTTTTTAGATTTGTGATAAGGAGCCGGAATAGCAGTCGCAGATGTCAGAATGTATCAAAGTAGAACTCACATTGAAGGTGTACAATAGTCTTATTTTGGGCAGATGACGGTTAAACGCTGACCCCAAATAAATTGGCAAAAGGGAGAGAACTTTATAATCAGTAGATATTCATGCATAACCATAAAGTTAGTATCCATTATCAATCTTTCGATTCTGTTAAAGATTAGATAATTTAATTTCAAGAATCAAGTGACTCTACGTTACGAATTAACTCGAAATCCTATTTAAAAAACACACCTTTTTTTCCCTTCTCAACCACGACCTCTATCGAGATCTCCTCCCTCCAATCCTTTCCTCCAACGCGATCTATATTTTGTTTAATAAGGATGTTTCAAAGAAAACAAATTAAACTATTGTAAAAAGTGTTGTAAATCTGGCTACGAAAGAGCAGAACATCAATGATAAAGTAAAACGAATTCCTTCACGACTTATCCCTTTGAATATAAAAAGGTTTTACAGGAAAACTTTTAATCAGGGACCATCGCTGCTACTAGGGGTCCACGAGTTCTGGTAAACACGAAATTATGAATATCTTATAAAAAATCTGTGGTGTAGACAGTAGCTATTGTTAGGTTTTTGATAACATCTTTCATCACCATTCTCTTGCCTGTATCCCATTTCAATTATTTCTTCTTCATTGGATTCATATCTTTCGACTCTTCACGAAGTAGCTCTATTTATAACTGGACTAGTTTCTTCTTATGGATATAAGAAGTAACTGCCAGATGTCATCTTTAGAAAACTAATACTTACTGTATCTGTCGTGACTACACGACTAATGATAGATCCTGTGTGCACTATGTTATCTTTACCAGTTCGTTTCGCTTCGTTCCTCTCAAATGAAATTCATGATACTTTCAGCAAAACCTCTCAGAATAGATATATAGCTACTTCAGGCTAGCTGGCACAAAGGTTTACTTTTGGCGATGCCAAGTGTTCCACAATTTCAAATCTCACTAGATCCACCATCACGTGAAAACTCTTCGAGTATACCAATAGTAAGTCATTCGGGGACATCGAGCTTAAAAATGAAAGCATAAATCACGATCTTTGGCCCTAATTAATTCCTCGAGGCTTGCAGGGGAGTGTGCTATGGGGTTGAATTATTTGAAAAACTTTCACCTCTTTTGTACTCTTTCATTATCTTTTGGTCACCTGCGTTCAGGTTTATGGCCCAAAGTTATGGGGATGTTATGATTCGGGTCCAATTTTTATGGATACTGAAGAGATGTGGGTTGCCTATGATGTTGTAGATATAATTAATGTGAGAAGAAGCAAACAGAAAAATCAAAGAAAAATATAAAATAAAATCGTAGACCATACTAGTGAACACAACACAACACAGACACACACAACACCACGCGTTGCTGGTGTTGGTTGAGCTGTCCAAGTGTTCAGAATATCTATATTCTTTCAGGTCGATTTTTTAAGATAAAGGATGTAATGTTGTTCCGAAATATAAGAAAAAGACGTCTATTTATCGTAGGTAATGGTCATCAAATGATCATCTTTTTTTTTTCTTTTTTTTTGAGGGTGATAAATTATCAATTAACTTCTCCCGCTCTGGGCGGAGCGGGAGGGCGTGTCAGACTCTTACTAATTAAAACCCACCCGTGTTCCTTCAGTGTTGCCTGTACGTTGCCTGGGGCCACGTTATCCCTTTCGGACTTTCCCGCGACTCCGGCAGGCATCGGTCCTAGCAGACCCCTACTGTTGTGCTGACATCTCTTTGAGGCGCTCGTGCAACACAACGCGCCGTCGACCAGGGCCTGGTCCTTATTGGACGCCGAGCTACGCATTGCTCACCGTCCGCAAGCCCACGCCAACGGTGGATCAAATGATCATCTAGCAGGTAGTTTAGTGGATTTCCACCAAATTAGGCTTGATGAGATTTCAACGAAATTTTGTTTTGTAGCCTATATGGCTACAAAACAAAATTTCGTTGAAATCTCTACACGAGTAGGTATGACTGGTGACTCACCAGGCTCTAATACAGTATAACAAAGTTTTATAATAATACTAGCAGCCCGCCCCTACTTCGCACGGTCTTTACAACTTGACAAAACATCGAGATTTCATAAGTAAACGTAACTTTTATTTATAATAACGTACTATACATTAAATGGAATCAATTCTCTAAACGATGGTGAAAACCTCATCAAAATATGTTGCGTAGTTTAGAAGAACAACGCGGACATACAGACAAACGTGAAAAGCGACTCTGTTTTATAATATGTATAGATTATCTTATCTGAAAATATAAGCAGCTGACCGATTCCAAAACGTCAAAGAGTAATTCTTGAGAAATATTATCGCTTTCATAATAATGTATGGGGCATTTTGTCACGACTATTATGGGCAATTTAGATAATATCAGTAATATTTCTTTATATTATACTCCATATTTCAAGAAAAGATATAATAAAAACGTACTAGTTCTCGTATTACAGAAAGATATCTTTCTTTTTTTAGAAACACTTTGATCAAGGCGCCTTGGTTTTTTACTGGTCAACTTGATTTCAATGCTCTCGCCACACTTATTTAATTTCTATAAATCGAATTCGGATCATCGCACTCCACAAAAACCTAATCCAAATCTCACAGTTCGAAGAATAATTTTATTTGAAGACTTCTATGGGAACCACTCCAAGAAACTACGAATCATCTGAGCTTTTTGTGGCTACACTTTTAATAGAAAACCTTCTCTAGATTGACAATATATCACCTACCGTTGCTTAACTTCCACCGAACCAAAATTTAGGCTGTATTCCAAAGATATAAGAATTAGAACCTTTCAAAATAAGAATTGAATGACAGCAAACGTATTTTTGTAATCTCTAAACACCGAAGTTCCAATTCCAACTCTAAAGTTCTTGTCATATGGTTTAATTTTCATTGTCTTTTGTAGGTCAGTAAGAAGTGATATTTTGGACAATAGATAAAGAATCGATGAGCACAGCTTTGGAATTGATTTCAATCAGTGGGACGGTAGGTGGCAACTGTATTACGATGTCCATTCGACTGGTAAGTTACGCAAAGAAAGATGCTCTACATTCGGTTATTTAGTGATTAATTCAAATGTTTTTGAGTTTTGTGTAGGTAAACAAAAAAAAATGAATTTGAGGGCATCATAGAGAGACCTAAATCCAACTGTGATATCCAGTGCAATTATTACCGACATACATTAATTGATCGTAAGATAATGAAGTAAACAGTAAAAAAAATTTAACGTATGGAAATTAAAACTGTTCACTTAAAAACATCTAAACAAAAAGACGAAATCACTTGTAAAAAATTGCAAACACGTCAATGTCGCTAGGCTTTTTATTTAATTCAACAAGTACTGCCTCGTTGCTGCGCATGAGGTCGTGGGCTCGATTCCCAGGTCGGGCACGTGTTATTTTGATTTCCAACAGGAATTTCTCAGTAACAGCCCTTTTTTTTTTTTTTTTTTTTGGATGGGAAATTATCAAATAACTTCTCCCGCTCTGGGTGGAGCGGGAGGGCGTGTCAGACTTTTACTGACTAAAACCCACCCGTGTTCCTTCCGTTGCCTGTGTGCCGAGGTCGCGATATCCCTTTCAGACAAACCCGCGACCCCGGCAGGCATTGGCCCTTCCGGACCCCGTCAGTTGGTGCTGACATCTCTTTGAGGCGCGCGTGGAACACAACGCGCCGTCGACCCGGGCCTGGTCCCTATCGGACGGCGAGCTACCCATTGCTCACCGTCCGCAAGCCCGCGCCTACGGTGGCCGGAAGTCGGCTCGCGACTCCCGACGCCCGGGGCGTCTCCTGCGGCGACTAGGGGCGCGAGGGGGCGCATTTTGCCTCTCCCTCGCGCGCTCCGCCTCCTCCTTTGCGAGCATTACTGCTTCGCAGAAGGAGGTGACGGCCTCCCATGCACTCTCGCTCCGGACCATGGCCTGAACCAGGGCCGGACGCGAGAGATCGCCGCCGCCGATCGCCTCCGTGAGGACACGGCGGTGCTCCGCCCAAGCTGGGCAGACCTCCACCGTATGCACTACCGTGTCCTCCGGGCGATCCACACAGTGGTGACACCCGGGCGTTTCCTCCCGCTTTATTCTGAACAGGAACCTCCCGAAACAACCATGTCCGGTGAGGACCTGTGTCAGGCGGAAGGTGAGGACGCCGTGGCGCCTCTCTAGCCACTCCTCAAAGAGGGGACTTATCGCCACAATTGTGGCGTGCCCAGCGCTGGGTTGCGACAATCGCACTCTCCATGCCGCCATGAGATCCCGCCGGAGCTCTGTCCGCTGTGCCGCGATTTCTCGCGGCAGCGGAGTTACGCCCCGGCGTTTCGCCTCCTCGCGCAACTCCCACATGTGCGCGAGGACTTTTGCCTCCAGATCCCATGGCGGTAGTCCGGCAAGGAGGCTCGCCGCCTCACGGGAGACCGTGCGGTATCCTCGTACCAGCCTGATGGCCATGACCCTTTGGGACGCGTTCAACCGCTGGGCTGGTCGCAGCCTTAATGAACGCGCCCACACCGGTGCCCCGTAAAGGGCCATGGACCGCACGATCCCCGCGTAGAGCCTCCGGCAGGAGGCGTTTGGACCCCCTAGATTGGGCAGAAGCCGCTTCAAAGCAGCCCCTGCCCTCTGCAGTTTGGGAGCCAAACGTCGGAAGTGCTCCACAAAGTTCCACCGGCTGTCGAGGACGAGTCCCAGGTACTTCATCGTCGACTCGACACCGATGTGAACCCCTCCTGCCGTTATCCGGGAACCCGACAGTGGCGCGTTCCGAGGACCATAAAAACACATGGCCTCGGACTTGTGCAAGGCCACCTCGAGTCCCAATTGCCGGATCCTATCGACGATTGTCGCAACCCCGCGTGTCGCCAGTTCGGCCGCCGCCTCATGCGACCTCCCCTGCGCCAGGACCAGCGTGTCGTCAGCGTAGCAGACTACACTGACGCCGCTAGGGAGGTCGGCGCGCAGCACCCAGTCGTAGCCGATGTCCCACAGATGCGGCCCCAGGACCGATCCCTGTGGGACACCGCACGACATCTCTCGCCGGTTCCACTCTCCGTGGTGACCGGGGTAGATGACGGCCCTGTCCGTCAAATAGGCCTCGACCACTCGACAGAGGTAGGTCGGCATCCGGTGATACCGGAGTGCCTCCCTAATGCAACTCCAGGGCAGGGTATTGAAGGCATTGGCGATGTCAAGAGACACCGCCAAGACGACCCCACCCCGGGCAATAGCATCCCCCGTCGTGAGGGCTCGAACGCGCATGATGGCATCCACCGTAGAGCGCCCCTTGCGGAAACCAAACTGGCTCTCCGCCAAGTCCGGTCCCACTCGCACCAGCCGCCCGACAAGGCGGTCTGCAATCACTCTCTCAAAGAGCTTGCCCACCTCGTCGAGCAGCACAATGGGCCGGTAAGCGGACGGAGAGTCCGCCGGGCGCCCCGGCTTTTTGATGAGGACCAGTTTCCCCGTCTTCCAACGAAGCGGGAACTGGCCCCTTTCCAAGCATGCGCTTAGGAGCCCCCTTAGTCGAGGCCCGAGAGCCTCCAAGGCCAGAACCCAGGCTTTTCCAGGTAAGCCGTCGGGTCCTGGGGCGGTATTCTTGGCATTCAGCCTACGTACCGCCACTCTCAAATCTACCTCGGTCACCTCCGGAGTATCGTCGTCGTCGTCACTATAGTGGTCCGCATTGGGCACCGCAGAAGGCGGAGCCATGGGCGGGGGAGTATATTCCCCCCGCGAAGGGAACAGAGCGCTCACCACGTCCTCCACGAGCTGGGGCCGGAGACTCTGCGTCAGCGGGGGAGCCCATGGGCGGAGTTTGTCTCTCGCCCATTTGTATGGGCGTCCCCACGGATCTCTGTTCAGAGTCTCCAGCGACTCCTCGCGGGCCAGTCCTCTGGCCCGCTCGATCTCCGCTCGGAGGGCGGTCTTCGCCGCTCTGTACCCGTCGTACAGCTCCGCCTCAATGGCTTCCGTATCCGGAGGGCGGATACGGAGCCTGCGGTGCCTGGAGTACCGGTGGCGCGCAGCAACGCATGCCGCGCGTAAAGCGGTCAGCTCACGCGACCACCAGCACACCTCCCGGAACCACTCCGCCTCGACATTGATGTCGGCAGGCCTGTCCGGTGATGACACCCAGGCCTGCACGATCGAGGCTTCCAGGAGGAGCTCCCGGTCCAGCTGCTTCAGCGCCCACCGCGGACCACTCGGGGTCTGTCGGACCGACGCGCCCGAGGTCTGGGCGGAGACGTCAAACCGGATGTACCGGTGATCGGAATAGGTCTCCACCCCCTCCATGACGCGCCAGTCAATGACACGCGGCGACAGAGCGGGGCTGGCGAACGAGATGTCCACCACTGATTCACCCCGCATCCGCACACACGTGGGGACAGAACCCCGGTTCAGGACGACCAGGCCTGTCTCCAGGGCCCAGTCCTCCACCATCCTGCCCCGTGTGTCCGTATACCGGGAACCCCAAGCCACGTTCTTGGCATTGAAGTCCCCGAGGACGACCACGGGGAGGGGATGGTACCCGACGACGACGACTCTCAACTCCCCAAGGGAGTTGTGGAACTCGGCGAGAGTTCGGTTCGGGGAGAAGTACGCTCCCACCACGACAATCTCCCCGAACCGTGCTGCCACGCAACCCTGTCCCCTCTTGACGGCCTCGAGGGACGGGGTACCGGCGGCGGCCGACGATATAATGGTCACTGAGCCGCTCAGGTCCTCCACCCAGTCATCCCTGGGCGGGACAAAGTACGGCTCAGCGACCACGGCGATGTTAATCGACCACTGCGCCATGCTCTGGAGCAACAGATCCTGAGCTGCGGCGCAGTGGTTGATGTTCGCCTGGAGGAGGCGTAATGGGGCCACTATTGGCAGTCCATTCTCGCCTCCCCCCGAGCCCCGCGTGAGGGCCCCGCCACAGCGGCAACGGCGGCGGCGGCGACGACTGTGGAGGCGGCAGCGGCGGCGACAGTAGTAGCGGCGGCGGTTGCGGCGGTGACGGCGGTGGCGGAGGGCTTGCCCCTGGCTTTGGCTTTGGCGGGTTGGGCGCAGGCCTTGCTCCCAATCCGGTGCTCGGCCGGCCTGCCAGCCGCCGCACATACGGCGCAGTGCGGCGTGGCTTCACACGAGCCGGCCTTGTGACCGGGCTGACCACAGCGATAGCAGTGATCGCTGCGGTCCACCTCCGAGGTGCATTTCGCTCCAACGTGGTTACCCACAAGGCAGCGGAAGCACCTCAGAGGTTTGGGTTCCAGCAGTTTGACCTGCGCGGATACCCAGCCCACCAATAACCTTTGGCCCTCCCCGGCGATTTTTCTGGCCGCCGACACGGGGCAGCTCACCGTTACGGCTCGCATCCCCTTGAAGTCAGGACGGATGGTGCCAGCCCTAACCTGCTCGGCAGAGCACCCCCCAGTCCTGACGACAGCGGCCACCACCTGTGCCTCCACCACGGAGTCGTCCAGGCCCGAGATGCGCATGTCTACGCACTTGGTGGGCCTGGACACTCGGGCCTCGTCCGCATTTAGGGACGCCCTAAGCTTTTCAGCCAGGGCGTCAGCGGCCGGGCCACTGGCCGCTCCGGGGACCTCCAGCATCCGGGCCCCTGTCGCTGTGACCCTGACCCGGATGCCCTGAGCGGCGCCGATCTCGTTGAGGTCCACCGCCGCCCCGACCTTGTAGAGCAAGTCGCGGTAGGACACGCCCTTCTTCTCCGCTTCCGGCTGTAGTGTAATTACTACAGCTGCGGACTTCGGGGCGCGGAGCCTAGCCGCGACACTCTGCTCCTTGCGCCGCTGCCGCCTCGCCTTCTTCTTGGCCGCCCTTTGCGCCTTGCCCGCCTTCTTCCTCTCCCCGGCGATTTGCCACTCGGCATCAGCCTGAGGAGATTTAGTAGCCGGCAGGGGCGTCCGTTTTGCCACCGGAGTCGGAGCTCCCACTGCCAGGGCCGGAGCCGGAGCCGGAGCCGGAGCCGGGGCCCCCACCGCCTTGGCCGGGGCCCTCGCTGCCCGTGTAGCAGCCCCACCCCTGGTCTGCCCTGACGGGCCTGGTTTGGCCGCGGCAGCTGCGGCGGCGGCATACGATGCCGCCTTCCGCTGGCCCGAGGCCGGCTGGCTCGCCGCTAAAGGAGGGCGAAGGACCATGCCCTCCAGTACGGAGAACCGGCTGTTGAAGGCAGCCAGCTCCTTCCGCACCAGGGTCAGAACCCGGTCCTCCGCCTGCAAGGGCGGGCCTTGCCCTTGCACCGCTCCACGTTGTAACACAACGCGGGCGCCGGCTCCACGGAACCCTGCCAGGTCTGCTCGGAGCTCCTCATTCTCCTTTCGGAGAAGCTCCATGGCGGCTGTCAAGCGGGCGACCTCCGCCCGCATCTCGGACATACCGTCCGACGGAGACCCAAGAAAGGCCTCCGCTGCCGCCATAATGGAGGCCGTGGCCGCGGATATGGCCTTGTCCTTGGAGGACTGGAGTCTCTTCAAGGCCACACTCCTAATTGCGGCCTCTACGACCTCCGCAAACCCGGCCGCTCGCTCCGAATTGGAGGCCCCGGCGGCGGCTGGCCCACCACCAACAGGGTGGCGCCCCTCCATCGGCCGCTCCCGGTCCTGGACGGGGGTCTTTCTTTGAGGGACGGTGACGGCGACCCCCTCCGACTCCTCGGTCGAGGCCTCTGACGAGACCTCAGCGTCGCACTCCCCGCCAATTCCTGAGGGGGTATCAGGCCGCTTGGTGCGACCCCGATTGCCCCGCCCTGGTTTGGAGGTCACCGCCACCGCGCGACCTCGGCCTCTCCTCACCGTCGATACTTTGGCGAGCGGCAGGCTTTCCTCGCTCGAGGATAGCCCTGCCGATCCTGCGCGGCCCGTCTTTTCGTCGCGCGAGCGTTTCCTCCAGAACTTGGAACGCAAGCGTCCCGTGTCCTGGTCGGACTTCGCTTTGTCCCCTGAGGGACTGGAGTCTCCTCGACTCTTGTTGCCGTCGCCGGCAAGTGGTTCCTCCGCCAATATTATTGGCACGTCATCGTGTTTTGGGTTTTTTTTAATATTTGTTTCCATATTTGATCCCACGAGTAAAAATATTTCCAACCAACCAACCAAAAAAAATAGTGGTTCGCACTAATGACTAATTAAGCTACCCATTAGTCAAGCTATCAACCTCCCTCACGGTGCGCCGCCGCTTGGAGGTTTGGGGTGATTTTTTATAGAGGTTTTCTACCTCGCGGCCCGGGCGGTTAAGCCAAGACCCTCGACCCCCGTCAAATGCCAGAGACATGACCTTGACACTCTTCGGGGCTACGAGACCAACGGTGGCAGGAGAAAAGACTTCCTCCTGCCTGCCCGACGGCAGGGTTAGTGCACGTCGAGCCCGCTCCCACTCGAACGCTGCTCAACGTGTGCTCTCAGCGAGTACACGTTAGAGCGCTCGGTCCTCCGACAGGATATTGGCATACGGGCAACGAGACCCCTTAGGCACGCAGTACCTAATGGGGAGTCATTGCCCGCACCCCAGGGTGCACCGTCCTGGAGACTGGCCTTCCCCCCGGACGCATCCATAAGGGAACTCCAGCCCCCAGGCACACGGGGAGGTTTCCTGTCCAAGCACCCCTAAATGTCCAAGCACCCCAAAAATGTCCAAGCACCCCAAAATGTCCAAGCACCCCTGCCCTGCAACAGCCCTGAGTTTGGATTTGTGCCCGATTGAAGGCTCGCCCCCTATTACATGGGACTTAAACATAACCGGCAAAATGTAGGTGTACTATAGGTACACCTCTGCCTAACCCTTCCGGGAAAATAGGCGTAATGTTATGTTATGTTCAACAAGTAATCAATTTATTATCACGCATAAACAAATATTCAAGTAGAGCAACTTACCGACCGTATCTGTGCACTGACAGTCAATCAATAGTCCAATTTAATTATGAATGGATTTATTTTTTATTGTAATAAGTAATAACATTATGTCAATGCCGTCTAAGTTCATTCCCCGGGACATGTTGCGGTCAGTTGGTTCACATCTTGCAATGTAAGAGTTACATACAACATGTAAAAAAAATCTGGCCGATCCGTGAGAGTGTTGTTAGGTATCGGTACTGAGAGTATATTCATGTGGTAATTTTCAGGCAAAAAGATCAAATCAAATCAAATAAAATAATTTATTTGCATAATACATGTTAAAAAGGTGTTACAGGTATAAAAGGTACGTTGTATTATAACCTAATGAGGTGTGCAAATTAATATCTTATTAATATCTCATGCAAATAATTACAATCGCAACATTAAACATACAGAATAAATTAAAAAAAACATTACATATAGAAATGCAAAAATAAAAGTCAAATCAAAATTTCAATAATCATTATACTTGTTGTGGTGCCATTTCACATAAAATCAGTCATCTTTCATTTAAATAGTCATTAATTGAATAGTAACATTTTGCAACTAGGAATTCGTGCAAACCTAATTTAACTTGGTCCATTTTGTGTAGGTCTGTGATACTCCAGGTGTCAAGGGGTGTCCCTCAGGGATCGATTCTGGGGCCTTTGTTGTACATTCTGTACAGTGCGGATATCATAAAATCCTTTGTTAACTGCAAATATCACATGTATGCTGATGATATTCAGGTGTACATATCCTTCAAGGGGGGTGAAACATCTCTGGCAGTGCAAAAAATAAATGAGGATTTGCATAGAGTGGTTTTATGGTCGGAGGAGAACTCTCTGGTACTGAACCCCCTTAAATCTAAATTTATGGTGCTGGGTTCAAAGAAACAAGTAAGTGCAATACTGTCTGCCAACCCTGAGATAGTTATCAAGGGAGAGAAAATTGAGAGTGTGGAGCAGGCATGCAATCTGGGGCTAATTTTGGATCCAGAGCTGCACTTTGAGGCCCACGTGACTAATGTTCTCCGAAATTGTTTTTATAGGCTAAAGGTTTTATATGGAATACGGAAATACCTAAGTATACCAGTACGGAAACAACTTGTTGACAGTCTCATCCTATCCAAGCTTAACTACTGTGACACAGTCTATGGACCATGCCTGCTTTCAAGAACGGAGCGTGTAATCCAACGTATCCAGAATGCCTGTGTTCGTTTTTGTGTTAACATCCCACGTAGAAGTCATGTAACTCCTTATATTAATCAGCTGCAATTATTAAAAAATGGCTGCTAGGAGGAAGCTTCATTTAGCCAACTTGTTGTTTGGTATCATAACAACCCATAAACCACACTATCTGTACGAAAAGCTTACTTGGAAACAACATCACTTAAAGCATAGTCTTCGCTCCTTTGTAAGTCCACTGTCGGTGCCAATGCACAGAACTACAGCATTCAGAGGGTGTTTCAAGTTCGCAGCCACACGCTGTTGGAATGATCTTCCACCACCAATGCGACGCCTGGAAAAAATACAATCCTTTAAATTCCAATACAAAAAGTTACTCATACATAATCAAATTTCCCTTCAATCTTAACCATGTACTTTTGTGTTGGATCACTGTACCTCGGGGGTCTTGGCATGCATGCTTTGGCTTTGGCTTGGGATCTCCTGAAGGTAGGCGTGGGCTGCTTGGAACTCACTCTTCCGACAATGGGGCTGTATTAAAGTCAGTCTCTCGCTACTGCATTCGTCCCTTATACTCAGGAACGCCACCGTGTTTCTGTAAACTATGGTTAAACCTAGTTATTCAACTAGCACACTACGGCTTGTCAAGTAGGTAGGTATAGATCCTTTGATTACAAATTTATTCTATTTATATAACTCCAATCCAATTTCATCTATTTTCATTCCAATTTCATTTATTTTAATAGTGCCTAATAAAATTCAATACAATCTCGATGATAAATACAATTATTCTGCACTTACCATTTGATCTCATATATGTCACCGAGCTTGCCATTTTCACCATCTAACACTTTCACAAACACTATTTACAAGAACCATAGCTACACAATCACCCAATGCATCCTTTGTTTTTACATATTATGCATTGCATCATATCACTAATTACCTAATGCGCCATGTTATAATTATTACGTAACGTTCCACTACATAACCAATATGTCAAAACTTGACGTTTTGACATATTGGTTATGTCAACACATAGTTTTTATGACAGCTGCGCGCACAGACTGCATTAAGACCGCGGCGCGTGAGTCACCGACGGTATGAAATGTTACCATTTTAAATATTATATTTTATATAAACATTTATAACTAAGTATTGTATTTATTCATTTTATTTTTGTCTTATTTTGTTATTTAACTATATGCTGCACCGGTTGACGTCATCACGTCAACGCCGGCTGTCGCTGAAAACCAGCGTTGGGGCCCTGTCTCGCATAGGGTCGCAGCATTAAGCTGAGCGATGGCCGTTTTGCGTGGATGTGACGCATATTTTCCCCCAAATTGTTTATTTTTGTGTTTTGTTCTTTCTTTGCGTCATGTGTACCGCAAATAAACGTATTTTCTTTCTTTCTTTCTTTCTATACTTTTGGCAACTTATTGTATATTTTGGGTGCCATGCCCAATTTTTTTAAATTAAATACTTACTGCTTTTCTATGACGTCTTACATATATTTTATGTTTGTGTCGTGTGCTTCTTGGATGTGTTTAAAGTTGCAGATTCGCTTTAACAAAGATCGCCACTTGATATATATAAAGACAAAGTACATTCGTATTTTTTTTAGGGGGGCGTCGTTTAGCGGGTGACTACAAGTCATAACTTATGACCCCGGTTGAAAATTTGCAAATTTTTAATGATTTTGGGGTAATATTGGTTCTACAAATGTGATTTTTGAATAGCAATAGCTTTTTTATTTTCAATAATAAAATGGTTTTTATTACTTTTAGGTTATTTTATTGCAGTACCTATGTGTCCTTTCAGATCGAACAGGTTTTTTTATAGAGCTGGAAACCGCACAAACATTTGTTTACGCCCTTTGGAAGATGAAGGAACTTGGTGTGAAGTTCTCCCATTGAAAAGGGAGGATTCTTCAACCATTGCATTGTTTCTGATAGTCTACTGCTAAACGGTTGATGGCAAAGTTGACCGCCCACCTGATGCTGCTGTGTTTACCGTCACCTTCGGATGTCTGCAATAGCAGAGGCGTAGCAGATGCGATGCCACCCCAGGGTCAAAGCTAAAGTATGTCATAGTCAGCTTTTAATGTTCCCACTGCTGGGACACAGGCCTCATCTCGGCGAAATGGAGTGGGCCGTAATCCACCACGCGGGCCTAGTTCGAGTTCGTAGATGTCACATATCTTTGATTTTTGGTTCTAGGACATGCCAGTTTCCTCACGTTGTCTTCCTTCACCGTTTTGAGAGCAGTGAGTGGTGGTGAAATAATTTAAGCAAAGTAAAGCGCCTGTCTGGGTTCGAACCTTCGACCTACAACTCGTAAGTCGCGGCCATTACCACTGGGCCACCAATGCTCCTACGTAAGTAGTTTTTTAGTTTATGATGTATAACATCTTTCCTTGCTTTCCTGCAATCTGTGGAAGTGATTGCGTGAAAAGGGACGGAAGTATGTAACAGGAAGCCGGGGAAGCGCGCGCTATTTGATTTGACCGATGAGCACGCGTGGTGCTAGAGATGGCCGTCAGATGGTACCAACCCATTTTCCGAGAAGTGGGTACTGTCAGCCAAGATGTCAGATGTTACACAACATATGCAACTACTGTAAGGCTCGCTCGTTTTTCACAATCAGTCATTTGCCTGCAATTTGTTTACATACAATTAAATTAGCTAGCTTGTTTATTTATTTTAGCTTCTACATTAATCAATCTGCCTAGCTTTTTCCCAACTTAATTGGTGTCGGCTTCCAGTCTAACCGGATGCAGCTGAATACTAGTATTTTACATGGAGCGACTGCCTATCTGACCTCCGCAACCCAGTTACTGAGTAACACAATACCCCTTGGTAAGACTAGTTGTCAGACTTTCGGGCTTCTGACGACCCGTAACGATTGTCAAAGATCCACGAATGGCAGCTAGGACGAACGGCTTAACGTGCGTTCCGAGGCACGGAGGAGTCTCGGTATGTAAAGATGTAAGGATGATGTGTGTGTAAGGTATGATTTTAGCTTCTATATATTGGACACTACCTTACCTACCTATAACCTTGTCCTGTGAATAACGAACACAACAAAACAACAATTATCCAATTTGGTGCAGCCGTTTTCCACTATGGCGCGGCCAGGGAATATCACACGGTTATTCTTCAAAGTCAAATCATTTATTTCAAATAGGATACGTTCAAAAGTGCCTTACAGGGGGTAAGGCACTTTTGAACGTCAAAGTTTACAAAAAAATTGAATTGATTCTAGTCGCCCCTTCCAAAAGGTAGTTTTCGTATGGAGAAGAATGGGCAAGAAACTCCACCGTTACTCTTTTAAAATGTGTTACAATATTTTGCATATGCACGTACATTAGTTACATAATTATATGTGAAGACGATGCAACTAAAAAAAAATAAAAATACGTTACCACAATAGGTAAAAAGAAGAATTAATAAAAATGAACTTCTTTAAATTCCCCCACTAAATGATCTTCAAAGATCTTAAAGAATTTTTAGTTTCATGTCACAAGCAATAGTTATCAACATACATTATAATAATAATTAGGTAAGTAAAGTTTCTTATTAAAACCAGACTATTAATTAAAAAAGAAAATTATAGGCTGAAGTAATTGTAACAGGGCTATGTCACATATTTATTATGGTACAGTCACAATATTGCAGGCGTATCCGGGAAGTGAGGCATTGGCGATACGTTTTTAAGTGGTTTTTGTGGCTCAGTCGTGACTAATTAGGACTACAATTAGGCAAGTGAAGTCAATGTTGAACGACATGTTGCTGAATAATTTGGGCATATGAAGGTTTAGACCGGGCAAGTTTGAAAAAGAAAGTTAGGTCAGGGTGGAAAACCATAAAATACTCATCATTGCAGGGAAAACAAATGAATTTTACAAAAAATTACAACGGTTAAGGTTTTATCCGATTTCTGTCAGACAACTAAGGATGGACAGAAATTGTAACAGCCAAAAAAAACTGCCTAGCCTTTTGCTTTCAGTCTAACCGGATGCAGCTGAATATCAGTATTTTACATGGATCGACTGCCTATCTGACCTCGACAACCCAGTTACTGGGAAACACGATAATTATCCCATGGTACTATGGTTGTCAGACTATTGGTCTTCTGACTCCCCGTAACAACTGTCAAAGATCTACGAATGACAGTTAGAACCAACGGCTTAACGTACTTTCTGAGGCACGGAGGGGTCTCGACATGTAATGGATGGTCACCCATCCACGAACCGACCGCGGAAATTATAATTTAACCTTCAATCGACCCGTGCTCTTGTTATCATTTATTCACGAGTGAGCAGCAGATGCAGTTAGATTCATAGTAATTAAATTCATTGTAATTCTGTCAGAAATAAATCTCCACAGCACTTGGAAGATCTATTGTTGACTGCTGCAGCTTGTTCTCTTACAGCCCATGCTTTTGGCGAATTCCATTATTATCTACTAGCTACTGATGAAGAGAGTTTACGGAATAAACGGCATTTACTAGGACGTTTAAACACGACAACAACTGAGCAATAATATAAAACATACCTATAAACACCTGCACACAGAAGAGGCTTTCTGGGGACCTTTGAGATAATTTTACTGGCACCCATACAATTCACCCCGAAACATAGCTATTTCACAGCTGTTTCACAGCAAAGATATGTGGCCAGTACTTTATTGAAATAAATGTAATTTCCTATCTTTATCAATCTGATCGCGCATGATCACTTTCATCAAAATATTTCAAGAGTCAAAGTTCTTCAAAAGTTTCTTGAAAAACCTCATGCCAAAGGTGTCCCATCTATACGGTGTAAAGGCGTTATCACACGAACAATTAGCTATTGAATTATACTACGTAGTCGCGTGCTTGTGTTGAACGGTTAACCGGCGGATAATGTTGGGCATGCGCTGTGTCCGATCACCTGCTTTCGATGGGTTTGCGCTGCGTTGGGGTAGTGTGGCTGCGACTTTGGGATTTATTTAAAAATTCAAAAAGTTAACTCTTTCTGCGTATAGTTTGGCTGTCTAATACTTCTTCTTCGTCTTCTTGGTACGAATGTGTTTTAAATTTTGGTGGCCCGAAACTTCGCTTCATCAACGGCATCGTCGGTAGCAGCGCCGAGGTCGTTATAGCTGCATTTTCTGCGGCAAGGAGGGTAGGAGGTGTGACATAGTTTGCGCCACAGCTCTAAATCCACACCCTGCTGCCGTACCGTCGATATAGCCCCACTTTGCGAGGTTGTAGAGGCATCTTCCCACTTGGGTTCGGAGGTGGTTCAAAGAATTCCAAGTGGGCCACGGAAGGTAGATCCTCGCTTGATGGTAGGAATTGTCTAATACAAAAAACAGGCCAAGTCGATGATACAGTGGAATCTTTCCTGGAGCGTAACAGTAATTCATGTGAATGTGGGATGCTAAAACTGTCGATAACCTAGTATTTTGAAGTCCAAAGCTGGATACCTATAGGACTCTCCCGAGACCCAACTGTCTAATCGGTTTCTAAAACTGTTCGGGTTGGTGATAGTCACACAATCTAGGCCAAATAACTACACACCATATGTTGAAACGATTTTATTTTCTTTAAATAGGTTTGTATAAATATTTGTACACGTCAATAATATTTAAAAAATTAGATAAGGTCGGTGTTTCCTAATTGACTACTCTGACAAAAGGTCGAAATAAACTCAGATGTATAACATATCCACACTAATCCAATGCCTTTATTTACCCAATAGGATACGGTTTAAGTCAAAAGGATCGAAATCTGCCACACTGCATCGAGAACATAGCGGTGTAATTACTTCCCTTCCCTTTCCATTCACTTAATAATAACTCATTAGTGTCACCTTTTCTTTGAGATATCGTTGTGACATACGCTTTTGAGGTATCCTGATCTTTGGAAAGTGTGTCCATTTTGCACCAAGATATTTTGTCCTTTTTTAAAGTAGTCATCACCTGCCTTGAACTTTATAGATTATATCTACAGTCTCGACAAAGGGTGTCGTATTACCCAGTAACTGGGTTGTAGAGGGATAGGCAGTCGCTCCATGTAAAATAATGGTATTCAACCGCGTCCGGTTAGACTGGAAGCTGACCCCAAGATCGTTCGAAAAAGGCTAGGCAGGTGATGATATATGCAGGTCACCTCTATGTCTATAAAAAGATACTTACTGCTGAATATCAGATTTTCAAGTAAATAGAGACAATTTTTTGACCTTCGCATCTCGACTCGACGTACACATTTTGGTTATGTGCATGCTGAAGGTTGAGGACAAGCGTTTAATAAGTACAACTTCACAGTCATAAGGAATTTCATCAAGAGCGTAGTTCGTGAAGCTTCCGCAGTATTTTCTGTAAAAGACGGACTGGCAAACGTTCCACCGAGTCCGCATACCACTGGTCAGCTTCCCTCACTGGTCACAGTCAAAATTATTTATTACAAAACAAAGTAAGTAGATATACAGAAACCTGTAATTTCCCCAATGGCGGATTAAATCACATCATTGGTAATTCCTAATTAATTCGGTCCTATACTCGTCTAAAAGTCATAAGGCCACTAAGATTTAAATAGGTTTTTTAAACTGATATTTAATCATATCAACTAATATGACCCAACAAAGTAAAAGGCTAAGTTAATAATCACAAATCCGTTCCCTACTTTCATAACTACAATAATATTGAATACAAAACAAACTCCGTAATTCAAAAACAAGCACTATCAGCACATAAATGTTTTATAATCACCATTGTTAATTACAAGTGACGTGGTATTAGTCAACTCACGCGCAGGCATTAATAAACGGAACTGGTATGTGAACCCGTTCGGCCATGTTCGATGTTAACGAGATAAATTATTAATTTGAAATGTAATCGATTGTTTTATAGAGTAAGCCACGCTAGAGCTTGTTTTAGGAAGAAGATCTCATTTAAAAAAAAAAAACTCTTAAAGATGTGTCAACGTGTGAATGTCATCTTAATTTCAAATATTTTTGGCAAGAACATAAAAAAATAAACAATCATAAAATATCCCTAACTTAAACAATAAAATAAAAACAGAGAGCCTCCTGTTTTAATATTATTTTGTTTAATCTTGTAATGGTGTAAGAAATTCCATTGGATTATTTGGTCATCTTTGCAGCTAGTCAATAATAATATCATGTCATTGAAATGGAATCGGAACTGAACAAATAAGCTTTCCCTGCTGTCCACAAATTATTGTCTAACCGATTTCTACAAACATTTTTCTTTTTCCATTTATTCTAACGAACGAAGAATATGACTGCTCACTTAGATACTCTTTGTCTCAAGAAATACTCGCTTCTCTTTAAAAATCAATTGATTGACATCTCCCAATCCCCGTTCGACATCCCTCAACCTCAAAAGGCGCTAACCATATCCATCATCACTCCATCTAAAAACAAATAAAAACAGCGTCGCTCCAGACTGCACCAGCATTCATAACCCACAAGTATGAGAGGATGATTTAAGGAGCGCGCACACGACGCATTGTAAGGGCGAGCGCACACCGCCCACAGTAGCGGCCCACGACCGATCGGCCGCTAGATCGGCCCGCCCGCCTCGCCAGGCGAAGATGGGTGATTGTGAGGAAAAGGCTTTCGAAAAATCTTCAGTTAGGGAGGTTGATGCAGCTAATATGGTGTAATGTGATGAAATAGTGGAGAATGGTAAACACAGTATTTTGAGATTTGAGAGTGGCATTTAGATGATAGTCTAATAAAAAATCTGCAAAATTGAGTAGCAATTTGTTATTTAGCATTTATTAAACTTGCTATCGTATTAGTAAATACAATATTATATAATATAATATTATTATAATAATACAAAATCATAATTTACGATAACATTAATCACACTAGCATTTCACACACTGTAGGTACACGACACAACTATTCGAAACGCGCGACAGTTCCCAGACTGGAGGTTCTGTTCTCTAGAACGGTCGGAAGGCAAGTGCCCTTGCCCTGGCGCCCCTCCATTAGCTAGGCTCCGTCGTAGCACGAAGTTAACCGAGTTTTAGTGCTGCCACTACTCGGGTCATGTGCTGCGCTTCGTTTAGCGACCGTACTAATGACCGTCTCCGACATACACACATTTACACAGACAAGAAGAACCAACCAACGATCCATGAAAACTCAGTTGCGCTCAGTTCACGCTTGCATAAAAGGACAGAAAATACATCATCTTCCTACCCTTGTCCCATCTCACTTGGGATAAAAGGATAGACAGAACCTAGGAACTAAAATGTTCAATAAGCACTTTTAATAAAGTTGAAATGCTAGTCACTGCGTATGAAAATTCTGATATGTATTCACATCTTCGGTTAATCCGTATTTATAGACTAAGTACCTGAACACCTCAGACCAACTTAAAATACTACCTCCGCTCTTAATTATTATGAGATCTTTGTTTTGTCCCTATACTAAAAGTGCAGTTATACTAAAAGTCGATTGGAATAGTATTAGGAAAACGCTATGCTGATGCTATCTTCTAGCCCTCAAATGACTCAAGTGTCAGCGTAATAGAAGCCTCCTCCATACTCCTCAACCGCAACATTAACATAGAATAACTAAAAGCGAAGTAACAAATAAGGGTACATCCATTCACTTATTGTGCACAGCATTTTAAATAATAATTGAATCAATTCTCCGGCTATCGGTCATTGATTAATATGCGGCTAAAAAATAATGCTTTATTGAATTATAAGTTATGGCCCACCTTTGTAGCGGCTTATTTATGTACTGGTAATGTGGGTGTACACCTTTATATTGTGATGTGTTAGTACTTTGATTCAGGTGTAACAATAAATCGTTATTTTTGTATTGGTTTATTCCCAATATTGTGATTTAAGATGAGCACTTTGTTAGAGCATCGAGCAGCAGGAGATATGGTGAACATGCTTTGCCATATGACAAAAATAGTTGTAGGTATGTTACAAAAATAGTTGTTTTTCCACTCTGCAATCGGCATTTTGTTTATGTTTTGATTGTTCGTTTGTTTTCATTTGCTAGTGTAGCAACACATTACGCTATAAGCAATGCAAATTGTCTTTGATCTCTAGCCCTGACATTAGGCAATGGACAGTCAAACTTTTAAATATTGAATACGAGGCTTTTGGCTAATTTGCAAATTAGTATTTTATGTATCTTTTTTTGTAATGTGTATTTAGTTTGTGCATAATTAACAAATTTTCTTTCCTTATTTTTTATTTATTTATTTATTATTGCATAATGTACACTCAGTTACAGGCTAGGCTAAAACTCATGAGTACAAGACCCTGTTAGGGCGCCGCAAGTATTATTACATTTAACTTAAATCTTGGTTTAAATATTTGGAAGTTAACATACACACCTACTAAATATCAATATCACAACATTCATTATTACTACTACTAATGTATAATCTCTTTGTAACATATTTAATTTATATTAATCTTAATTAATTCATATTAATTAACTTGCTTCTTGATTTCTATCACATCATTTACCTTTACAAAAATTCAACATGTAACATGTTGTGGTGGAAAGCTCAGCAAGGTTGTTAGCCGGAACTGATTGCCCAGAGCAATTAAAATTCTATATTCTGTATTCTATATTTTCCTATTCGACCACCTAGTGGAGTTTTTCTCAAGAACTGTCTCCCGACATTCCTCCAACCGACGGTTTAACTATATCCCGCCAGGAGGTATTAAGTCTACCTATACTGAATACGGCTACGTTACAAGCACTACTGCTGCAAAATTTCTTGTACGTAGCTGATTTGATGTAAAGACAAAGGCAATTCCGTATTGATGACTTTTAATTTATCTGTCACTGTCACCGGGTTAACACCTTGCAAACCAGAAAACAAGAATGCCGATTCGCATTCTAGTAAGTATGTCGTGATGGCCCAGTGGTTAAGGCCTCGCCTCTCATGTCCGAGGTTGTGGGTTTCAAATCTGGGCAAGCACCAATGTGACTTTTTCAATTCATATGTAGTTTCTGGGTTATCTTGGATATTACTGACATCGGTGAAGGAAAAACATCGTGAGGAAACCTGGACTTAATAGTTAATATAAGTCTGAAATCGCCAACCCGTCTTGAGCAAGCGTGGTGATCAATGCTCGTGCTTTCTCTGTATGAGAAGAGGCCTTTGCCCTGCAGTGGGACAGTAACAGGCTGGTATTATTTATTATTATTCTAGTAAGTACCTATGGCAGTAGTACTTCCCCGACGAGCGCATGTTTATCTGATAAAAGATAAGACGCTTTCCCAATAAAAACCCATAATAAATCCATCAGAAATGTTATAACCCATAAGGCAATTATCATAGAATTTTAATTAGCATCTATAATAAATAGACACGGCTGTTTGTCTGTCAATGTGACTGATTGGGCAGCCATTACAATTTATTAGTCGATGTGGTCAAATGGCCAGTCGATCGCAGATAAAGTATAAATGTTGGTAGAGTAGATATTTTAAATAGATGAGACTATTGGAAGTTCTTACAAAGGTTTTAAATGCCATGATTTTCATGTATATAATTATCATTCAAAACAGGAAAGAAGACCTCACCTTAATAAGATTAGGACAGTCTAGGTACAATAATTATCATGTCAATGATTTGAACCTCAAATAGTAACATTTATTATATCGATTGTCTTTGGGAAACTTTTTTTTTATTTTTTTTATTTGAATTGTAAACTTCTTTAATCGCGCTGAGCACTTTTTGGGTGAACAAAAAGCGTGAAACTCGCGTCATCGTCACCGCACGCTTCCCATGAGCTATATGTATACTGTGTACATAGATATACAATTCACAAGTTACTTAGTTTTCACTTCTATCGGCAGTCCCCAAAGACTGCCCCGCATGTTTTTTTTTTCTCGCTCTGTGACTCAACCGTGGATTAGAAAATCATGCAGCAGTCGGACTTGCAATCCCCCAAATTGTTTATTTTTGTGTATTGTTCTTTCTTTGCGTCATGTGTACCGCAAATAAACGTATTTTCTTTCTTTCTTTCTTTCAATCAAGATCAACAACCAAGTGCTTCTTTACAGTTCTTTAAACCTTGCCGTTATAGATGTAGTGTTTTCTCGAAAATACCATTATTTGAAAAATCATCTTAATAAACAGATAGATAATATGGAGGAAGGAATCAAAGAGCTCTGTTATTTCTGAATTCAGAAGCATTATTAGGTAGAAAACTCAGTCTAATCTACCACAATAACTCCTCTGTATCGATACCACATCAGCGGCAGGTGTATGCGATTATGTTAATAACCGAACTATTAATTAAAACAGTCGATACTCGTTTGTAAGCGACACCGGTCGTCTTGTCCCTGTTTATAGTAACATTATCGAGATTTCCGATAATTTATTAAATTACTCTAGTTCTTGGTTCAAAGCCCGTTTTATTAGAATCAGAAGACTGGTTTTCGGGACTTATAGATATGGGAATAAATCATTGTATGAATATTCTAGGTTTGTTCCTTGCGATTAACCTTTCTTCTCTGGTTAGCTGGTTCCTGGAATCATTGTAAAAGCCTGTGCCGTGGAGTTTCTTGCCGGCTCTTCTCCATAAGAAACGACAATTGGAACCATGCACCTAGCTTCTGATGTTTCATAAGTGCCCTTGTACGTTTATATGAAATAAAATATTTTGATTTGATTTGATCCCGTTCATAACTTTTCGATACTCAACCCGAGAATCGAAGAAATCTCTGTTCTGCTGGCTCGTGGAACGCTTAAGTAGCTCTGGCAAATCCTTAATTTAAAGAATACATCCTCAAAATGGTCCATATCGTACAAGGTAGTCACATTGCTTGCTCCCCGCATTATTATAAACTCTATGCACGGCTGACGATAAGTTCTAAGTTCTAAGTTTAGGGGGTTTGGTTTCCGCACTTAGTCCTACAGTGGACCATTGTGCGTGCACTATGCACGGCTGACGATATCTAAAGTATCTAAAGAAAGAAAGAAAATACAGTTATTTAGCACAGACTAAAAGGCACACAACACAACGTAACTACACTACAAGTAAAAATAAATAAAAAAAAAACAAATAAAAGTGTAAATTAAGAAATGAACATAAAAGTGTGCCTCGCAGCTGCGCCAAATAGTTCAGCAGAAATGCCAGACAACTAGTGCCTGACGCTGGTACATATCTGAATAGGTCCGGCACTCCTTGGGCAGTCAGGCCGTTGATATCACGGCATAAGTTATTCCTGTTTAGCTCAGGCCCACAAATAATTGTGAAAACACAGGTTTAAGCCATCATCATGACATAGTTAAAATAATTATCACCCGTTACATATTGTAAGAATGTCTCCATCACCCCAGATCTGAATATAAACGATTTTGACTACCTCTTTTAAAAGTAAAAAATAAAAAGTTACGAACACAAAATGTCACACTCGTGCACTTACGATTGTGAACAGTATCGGCGTGCGCGCATTAATTTGCGCCCAAAATGGAGTAGCGAGCATTACGCGTAGGGGTAACATGAATAAGAAGAAAGAAGGATAATTTTAACTGTGAACAAAAGATGGCAAACATGAATGCCTATGTGAGGTTCAGCAAATTGGGAACCGGTACCCTAATTCCGTAATACACGATCAATCAGAATCCGAATCGTTTTGAAACAGATTGATAATATAATCCATTGCTTTATAAGTTCGATAAAAGAATCTGCTCAACAATGTAAATAACGCAATGAATGTTGTTGAACTGTCAAAATGAAACAGATTAGTCGTAATATATGTTACGTAATTAGATAGCTGGTATTAACTATTTAGAAGAATAGCAAAACATAGTAGTTACTACAGATCAAGTATAATAATTGAACAAGATTTCAGGGTGATGGTAATCTGCTATCTAATTACGAAAAATATTTTCGTAAACGATTACGACTAATCTATTTCATATTGACAGTTCAACAACATTCATTGCGTTATTTACATTGTTGAGCAGATTTTGTTTTCGAACTTATGAAGCAATGGATCAGCAATATGTTCCAAAACGATTCAGATTCTGATTGATCGTGTTAATTAGGGTACAGCTTGTCACAAGCCTCGTTTCAAACAGTGAAGAAATGTGCATTCGCCACCATAGTAAGCTTGTTGTTTTTTAATACGTAGTATTTGCTGCAGCCGAACACCATCGGCCTAGACGTTTCCTAACTATACCAGTATTATACAAGGAGCTACTGTATGACCTCCACAGCCCAGTATCTGGGTAAGACCGATTGTCAGACTTTCGGGCTTCTGACTCCCGTAACGACTACAGCTAAAGGTTAGACGTAAAATTTGGTGTATTATGGAGTACTGTAACATATTAGACAGTATGGTCACCTTACAGGTAACGTATCGCTCAAATCTTGGGTGCCATACGGCGATATAGCGCTACCGTTTCACGGCATTTTATTAAAACTGTATAAACACTTGGAAATTCGAGCGGATCGGTATTTTGCGCAAGATTATATCTATTAGGGTGTGTCCATAATGGTTTTAAATGATGTTGTACTATTTAGTTAGTAACTAGACTTATTTAAACCAATTGGCCAATTTACTGACAGATTTGAACGGAACTGGATGGTCTTTCCAATTTAGTTAAACATATTCCCTATAAAGATAAATAAATAAATATAATTATTTACTGATCACCATCTATCAATATCTTTTTTTAGCACCTATATTACTCCAATAATCATTCTATTGGTGACTTTTACATCAAAAGATTAACGAATATTTGTGAGAACCGAGAAAAAGTAACAAAGTACCCTATGCTATCTTTCAGTTGCTTATTAAAGTCAAAGTCAAATAATTTATTCCAATTAGGCACATAGAAGGCACTTTTGAACGTCAACATTTACAAAAAATTGAATTGATTCTAGTCGCCCCTTCCGAAAGGTAGTTTTCGTATAGAGATGAATGGGCAAGAAACTCAACCGTTGCTCTTTTGAAATGTTTTCATAATATTTTGTATACATTAATTATATGTGAAGACTATTTGAGGAGGTTCGAGAAATCAATTTGATCAAAACAGGTTATTGACGAAAGTCACAAAAAAAACAAATATCCCAGCATGTGAACAGAGCTCAACAAAATGCTGTCGTTAGTATCAATCTGTATCTTTCACACTCAAATCCAGCTCATTCGGTATCGCACTAATTTCTCGAATTTCTATCGAAGCAACAATTAATTTTGTTTGATAGGGCTATTTATTATACTGCACAGGAATCCGTTTTGGATCTGTTTTGGTCTCAAATAAAATAAATAATAATTTTATTGTACAAAGAAAAATACATAAAGTTAGCCATACAATAAACATGATTGTACAAGTGGTGGTCAGAATCAGGTAGAACAGCTGGCTCCTGAACTAAGTAAAATAGTTATTTGTTATGCAAGGCTGCAAAACTGATTTTTGGGCGTCAGTACTTGTATTGAAACCTGTGCAAGCGAAGGAGTTTAGGATTGATGGGTTCAAATATAGAATCCTGAGCGTAGCGAGGGTTTCAAAGGTACGGGTCGCAGAATAACTTTGCTGCCGAGCGATAAGCACAACTTTTCACCTCACTACCGCTTGCACTAACTCTGATAATATGTTCATCAATTCTGGTCGCGATTTTATCATAAAACAAACCTAAATGATGGAAAATTAATTGAATAAAGAGAAGACAATTTTGAATAGTTTTTTTTTCATACAATCGTCGTGCTGGCCAGTGACATTATTCCAAAAATGAGGTTGGCGCACTGACATGAAATAAGTATAATTTTCTATATCGCCAGTCCACTGAAATTGCATTACAATTTCAGTGGACTGGCGATATAGAAAATTACTGAATAGAAAGATTCAAAATTTAAAAACCTTTTCCCCGCTAACGGATAAAATGAATGTTAAACAGAATCTTTCCGAGGTTGTGAAGTGAAAAGATAATTATATCTTAGGAGCCAAAACTTGATCGATCCAGGTGGCAAGATTTTCTTATTTTCAACATATTGAGGTGCATTATTGAACAGCACAGTACCTACTAAGATATGCGAGTAAAAACAATGTATTTCGAACGTGGCACTGGCATGTTTATTTGTAGGTATTAACAAAGCATAATCTTAAACTCGTCGAAATATTTTACATAAGAGAGATTAATATTAATTATCAAACAAGATATTTAAGTACATAATTTATATACTAATAGTCTTAAAAATAATGATAATCTATATATATATATAAATTGCCGTGCGTTAATCTCGCAAAAACTCGAAAATTGCTCGACCGATTGTGATGAAACTTAGGTAAGTTGATGTGCGCGCACCGGAGAAGGTATTTAATTTAAAAAAATGAAAAAGGCATTCCAACGCATGCTTTAAAATTCAAAAGTCATTTATTCAAACTAGGCTGAGAATCAGCACTTTTCGAACGTCAATATTACATAATTATGACAGTCCCCCAAAACGCCCACCTTTCTCTTTCACCACTTCCTAGTGCTTTAGCTGGGAAGAAGAAGTGGCGCAACAAACTCCCCAGCAGCACTGCTGTCTGTAGCTTTAGGCTTTAGCTAGTAATATAGGAATCATTATAAGTGTACATACTAGAAATCGAAACACTGGTGTATTTGAATCCAGCACCTTACTCTGACTTGGGTACTTGAACAAAACGGTAATATTACTGAGAGTTTACGTCCAAAGACTGCTAAATGTGGACCAGACTTGGCCCAGAACTAAAGTGCACCCATATCTCACAAGTTTGCCATACAATTCTTCAGCAGTCCAAACAATAGGACAAACAATATTCTGAACTATTGAATTCTCGAAACACAGAAAGCGCTTACACACAGCTAAGTCGCCATAACTCACAGGAAACATCTCCTAATTTATCAGTACCGCATAAATTTATGCGCAAGAGTTCTCGCCTTGCAATCGAACATTTAGCTTTTTATCGAGTGCTTGATTTAGGGTTTGCTGGCAAGCCAATCCCTCAAGTCGATATGTACTGCGACGTGATCGGGTGGCCGTATTCTGGGCAGTAAAATATTTTAGAACTTAAGTGTCAAGAATTTGGATTTGGAAAATATTATGGTAAGTACTTACTTGTACATTGAAGGGGCTTGTGGCTAAGTAATAACAGCCGCACGGGTCGATCGATCAGGTTAAGCTACGCTTGCCGTGGTTGGTCTGTGGATGGGTGACCATCTTTACATACCCAGACTCGTCCGTACTCGGAAAGCACGTTAAGCCGTTGGTTCCGGCTGTCATTTGTAGATCTTTGACAGTCGTTACGGATCGTCAGAAGCCCAAAAGTCTGACAAACAGTCTTACCAAGGGTTATCGTGTTCGTTTTCATTTATTTAACATACATAACATGGCTTAATTAATACCGAAGAAAGAAATCTTATTAAGTATACGATTCACATATTTTTAATTTTATTTTGCGGTATCTATCGATTGGACATTTAAATAATAAATTCTAGGAAAAGAAATGCCAAAAAAAGCAGATGATTCGCTTTATTTCTTTATTCATGATAGTTCAATAATATAGGTATTTTAATAGCCAGTTTCTATTATAATTAAATTGTTAATAACATCAACATACTAGTTTGTATACTGGACATAAAAATTCATGTGTCGTATATAGATCGTTTATTTACATAATTAACTCAAGAAATATTTTTTAACAAAAATAATTTTTCGTAGATATAACTATGTGTTGTAAATTATTACTACACTGAAATTATATTTTTAAGGATTTTTAGGGTTCCCTAGTCAACAAGGAACTGTCTAACTCAGAGACTCTTAGTACTAGAAAGCTGTAATTTGGAATACCAATACATATTAATTATGTCGACAAAGTGGTAAGATTATTCCAAACGGAAACACATTTGTACATACAATACTTTAGTACCACCAAGTAAAAAATTGAGATTTTCGCGTTACCTACCATGTCAAACTCCAAATTCTCCAAGTAATGTCCCGAAAAATACTTATTATTTATATTGCTTTGGAAAGCGGAGGGTCCGTGGAAGTTTTTAAAACTGTTTTGGGGTCATCGCCACCCTTCTTTTTTTTCTTTTTATAAAAACTGAAAATCTAAAACTAATCTTGTCGAACAAAATTTTTCCCTTTGAGTAAAAGTTTTGTTACTTTGGGTGATGTTTAGACAGCTAGTATTTTTTAACAATCATTCATAACTTAAGGCTTTATTAATAATAAAAATATGCGACCCAAAAAGAGAAAAATAAAATAGTCTGAATTCAAGTGAGAATTTCCCTAAATATTTTAAAAACCGTTTAGCTCCTAAACTATAAATAATCGCTGGACATACATGGGGTGTTTCGGGAAGCCCATGGACAGAGGCTTCTAAAATTTTACTTTGGTCCTCGTTTCACGGGTCACCCTGTATAATGAAGGAAAATAATTATCACAGCTAAGTAGGCTTTCTATCGAGTAATAGTCGACCAACTTACATTTGCATTTGGAATGTATGGGAGAACATGTTTTTCAAATACAATGTGAAGTTTGTTCTTGAAATAAATTAATTCCATCTAAGGAACCCTTAATTGTGCGTGGTCCGACACGCACTTGGCCGGTTTTTTTGTCAGTTTTTGTTGCACTTTGGGAGTATTTCTGTTAATTTCTTAAATTACTTAAACTCAAAACATTTATTTCAAATAAACCATTTACAGCCACTTTTGAATTGTCAAGGGGTCGGTCAGTCCGAAAGATGAAGCTAGTTGCCCATTCTAAAGCGTAGTAGGTTCATATAGAAGAACGGGCAAGAAACTCCACGGACACTCGTTTAAATCAAAATATTCTTACAAAATATTGGCTACATCATTCATGTTGAAATTATACATGTGAGAAATGTAGAAAGACGTGCATGTTAAAAGCGTCTGCAATAAAAAGATAATAAACAAATTCAAAAATTAAAATACATTAAAATAAGTCGTGGAAGCTAAAAGATGACCAGTCCCCACTGACGGCGCCTACGAGTTCACATCAATAGTGCAACAAGCTGGGTTTGAATACACGACCACTGTTCGTTTTTAGGAATCGCAAACCAGAAACGACATTAAAACTTCATATTCCTTCTTCTAAAAAGACGGTATGTATAAATCAATCATTAAAAGAAAGAAAAAAGAAAAGAAAGAAAAATTGTTTAAAAAAACATAAAAAATTAGAAAAAAGCCTCGTATTAAACTAATAAATAAAATTAAAACAAAAATAAACAGTGTTCATTAAATACCTTCAAATTAATGCAACGGATATGGCTTGGAGTCACAGACTACATACCTAGTACTTGGAGTCACGACATATTTCTTCTCAATAAAACAATATCACATCTTAAAAAACGTTTCACAAATCCAGAATACACCCGTCCACCGTCCGTAGGTGTAACAGGGCGCGCTAAAATTATAGCTCGCATATCGAATCCCCGTGTTTTGCCTGTTCGTCCGCGTGTCTGTTTGTTTGTTTGTCCCGTGTGCGCTGTTCGAGAACTATCGGCAATTAATCTTGCACTATGGGTTCTGCTATTTGTCGTTTTTGTACGGGATAGGGAAAAAGGGTTATGTTTTACATATTGCTTGCTTTCGTCACGTTTTACGTATCGTCAGCTGACAGTTGGTGAGTGATTTATTTTATGGAGTGATTGGATGCAATTTTGGTTTGCTTTCTGGTATACACTAGTGAACTCACGTCTCTTCCATAAGGGGTAGGCTTCGTCCTAACAACTGCGCGATAGTCCCGCTTTTATATGATTTTGTCGCGGCGCCCCGCGGTTTCACCGGCATAAGTCTCGATCCCGTTGGAATATCGGGATAAAAGTATCATATGTTTTAATCAAGGTCAAGGTCTTCTCATGTGCCAAATTTCATCCAAATCTGTTCACCCGTTTTAGCGTGAGAGCGTAACAAACAAACAAACTCACTTCCGCATTTATATATTAGTTAGGATAGTTAGGATGACATAGGTACTCACGCATTCAATCAAGTTAAATGATCGCGTCGATCGCGTACTCCCGCGACGGTTGCTTTCGGATAGGACACAGGGGTAGGCAGATTCTACCCAAAGCTACGTTCTAAGTTGGTGCTACAGAATCAATCTACACTACTTGTGCTAGATCCCATGAGTTTTTAGTTTTCTGTCTAGCAAATAAAATAATATCACGCTTGGATTATCGGGTAGGCAGAGTAAGTGCTCTAAACCCACATTTTCCCAGTCATGTTTTCAATGAGTCCCATTTCATAGCAGCAGCACATGACCATGAACAGTGGTAGCCCAGTTGTAGGTCGTAAGTTCGACCCCAGACAGGCGCTTTATTTTGTGTAAATTATTCCATTACCACTGCTCTCAAAACGGTGAAGAAAAACATCGTGAGGAAACCGGCATGTCCTGAAACTAAAAATTCGGAGACATGTGACATCTACCAACCTGCACTGGGCCCGCGTGGTGGATTATGGCCCACTCCCTCTCAGAAAGGAGGCCTGTGTCCCAGCAGTGGGAACGTTATAGGCTGATTATGCCATTTCATAGAGGACGAGCCTATTGTTATTAACTGGACACAAATGCAGACTCCGGGCTACTAGAAAATTCCTGATAGAAAAACCGAATAAAAATTATGCCCGTCGTGGGAATCAAACTCGGATACCAACCTAACCAGTCGCACTTGAACCTAGTGTTCTAGTGCGACTGGTTAGGTTGGGATCGTATTCAGTCACATATCTAACCGAGGTACATCTCCAAAAATCTAAAACTACCCACTCAAAATCTCAAAGCAAAATAATGATCACTCCCATCAAATCATTCCAATCTCACTGCTCATACAGGCTAGGTACAGACATGCGCCCGCGCCATTAGTCACGCATTAGACCGCGATTACACCGTTTACTGCTCAGACGGTGTCATATTCAACAATTTGACATCGCGCGGGTTTCCTCTATCAATTCACATCATCACTTGTTTACGCTTAATTTTGGAGGTTACCTAGCGTTGTGTAGTGGCGGACAGGATTACTGACCCATGGGAATGAGTATTAATATTATAGTTCACGAATGCCAAATCAATTGTTGAATTTGTTTCTTTTTTTAATATAAAAAATGCTTGTAAATACGTGATACTACAGATTTAAGGTATTAGAAACAAAAATTGACGCCTTCTGCTTCCATTATTCTTACCTATTCACGACATTTTTAGCTTTGACGTTAAAATAAAATTAATGTAAGAGTCCTCTTTTATTTCTGAAAGCTCCAATTAAAATAGAAAAACTTTGCTTGGACGACAGAACATAGTTTAAATAAAAAGCTTATCTAAACAAACAATTAATTCGACACCACACGATCCGCCAGTGTACAGATAAGCAGCAAATACCAGTCGGCTATAAAATTGATTGCGAACTAACTGAGCATCCTGCGATCTGCGCCTACGCAGCGCCGTCCCACTACGCTGTCGATTCAATGAATTTATTCATATCTTATTGGCCTATTTGTTTTTGGATTTGGGAGGAGAATTAGTCACTGTTAGAAGTGAGTGAGTTGTTGGGCGATGATCTTATGATTTGCGTTTTAGAAAATGGATTTAAAAAAATCTTTTATGATTGGTTTAATTTATCGACCGTAGTGGTCGATAAATTAAACCAATCATAAAAGCCTTTTCTTGCCTTTACAATTGTCTTAAAAAATTAGCACTTTGTAAGTTTTAATTTTTTTTTTACCACAGAAACGGGGTTATTCAAGCTACAAGTGTATAGTGTGTAGTGTATTTTTAAGTTACAATATTGTATTTTCTCTGTAAGTGATTGTGTAAATCTTTTGAGAAAATAAATGTCTAAAACCGTAAACCGTACAAGTAATTGCTGCCGTGCTTTAACACAAGTTACAGCGTTAACTTAGTTGGCAGCGATAACATGAATAGAGACATTCACAATCATTTTCTTTTTCAAATAACAAATCGAAACTTTTAATAAAAAACAAATATGAAATGATGTAAGCACTTTCCAGATAACAACAATGACTATAAAAATAATCGCTGACGAAATAACAAGCACATCCGTCATGTTTAAGATCTTGTATACAAGTCACATTACATACACTCGAAATTGATCACCACTCCGGTAAAGGAAGCAGGGAAGAATATAAATCACGGTAATTGGTATCGAGCATTAACTTTATTTATCTTCGCTGAGAAGTGATACATGTAATGCAGTAATGCACTTATTTGTCAACGCACTCATTTGTCAAGAGTCGTACTTCTTGCTATAGTTTTGTCAGATGATTGTCAGGGTCTTCTAAAGGAGAATACATATGCAGAATTTTTACAAAAACCATCAACTGCTATTTAAATCATCACCAAGTAGTGTTCTACTTGGTGATGATTTAAATTTAAATTAATTATAATCAAAAATATTGTTTTTTTTTATTTTTTTTTATTTCATATAACACTATTGTGTTATATGCAATTTAAAATCCAAAAGATTACATAAATCTTTATCCATTATTTTATTTAACAGCATGCCTTTATAAGTAATAATTCCCAAATGATTGAGCAAAGAGCTATAGTACACCCACTAATGGCCAGTTATGTTTAGGCCCCATGTAATATGGGGCGATCCATTATTTCTTCCAAAAAAAAAATCTATAAAAAGAGAGTTATTTGTCCCATCTTGATTTAGAAACAATAATTTTTTGTACAAAACTCTTTTGTAACAAAGAAATCAATAACCATTAATGTCTTTATCCGTCTATAAAGCAGTAATTCACCTTTGAACTAACAATTTGTATCACCTGCCGCTATTAATCCTATGTTTCCACCTTTATCTGGCCCGTACGCGTGAGGCCGAGAATTCTGTACATACCACTAATTTTATAATTCGGCATGACGAACGAGATCTCAAAACACCTCCGTCCCCGTATCAATACTCGGTTATCGGGGATCAGGGAGACACCGAAACTCATTGATTTATATGAGAAATCATATTAAAAGTCCAAACAATTACAAACTTTACGAAGTCAAAGTTAGGTTCGGATTCGTTTGACAGCCTTCAGGGTATTTAAGTTAAATGTGTTCGGGGAATTTTGGACTGTGTTGTTTCATTCATAAGGTTGGGTTTTGAATAAGATAATTTAAGATGGCATACCACCAAAGACGAATACGCCACTTTCGAGTGATTTATACCCGATACGGCGTATTAAATGTTTTGTTTTCGTTTTTATAAAATGTAAAAATCTGTTATTTATGATACCAAAATCGAGAGGTCCCGATTAAATTATGTCCGATACTATTTAGATTTATAGCGCCTTGATGTTTTGTGCTTCCTCTTATTTGTATGATTTTTTTGTTTTGTTTTGCGGGTTTAAATGGTGTGGTAAGTTTTTTTGAACCGCATTGTACAGTGACAGGTATTTGATTGAGGTTTTTAATTGTTATTTAAAAAAAAAAACATATTTTAATTGTTCGTTCAAATCTCACCGAAAGGGATGAATCACCAAATAAAATGAAAGTTTGGCATCAACTTTTTCAAATATAGGTACTTAGGTATAGAAGAGTACCTGAAATGACCTGTCTGTATACTACTGTATACCAAACTACCGGTGTACGTGATCGATATTTTGAAGGGGTCACAAGTTTTATAAGGGTTTTGTGTTTGTCTACCTCAATCATTAGTTTAAGAGGTTTACTGATTCATCATAATCAGCCTATAATTCCCACTGCTAGGAAACAGGCCTCCTTTCTTCGAGAGGGAGTCTTTGGTTCTTGGACATGTCCTCACGATGTTTTCCGATTGACCTTAAATACAAACGGATTCCTTCGTCATTACACCTCAAAAGAATGTAGCTAATCAAAAGAAAGCAACATGTCCGAATTGCATTGAAGATCTGTTTACAAGAACAATAAACTAGCGCCGATAAAAACGGTTAAAAATAGCCATATTACTGACAGAATTAATACGGAAGCAAACAATAAATGAAAGTTTTTCAAAAGTCCATAACGCTGCGTCTGCGCATCGACAAAGCAAACAAGTGTAGCGGCAACATGCTTGATTAAACACACATTCGGTGCACGGCCGATGCCTTAATTAGAACTGGTGGTAGAGATGGGATGGCGGTGTATCGATATCGATAAATTTATTCTCAACGAAAAACCTACGCGAGCTAGTTATTGCCATTGGACGCTACACTTTAACAAAAGGCATGGCAGTTAATATTATGAAACTGGAACTGACAAAGTAAAAGTTTACCTAAAAGCTGTGCAAGGTAATGTTTTACAAACTCTTAGGTACTTAAGTCAAACTGTAAAACATTTGCCTATAGTATAAGTTAAATATATCTATAAATGCCATCCATCCCGTGAAAGCTCCCAATCTATATAATTGTTTTGATATGACTAAATAAGCAATATTTTATGTTAGAATATTAACCTAGATATACTCGTAAGTAGTAACTTGCTGCGCCCGAATAGGGTCATGTCCTTAATAGTTAAGCCTAGTGTTAGTCGGTAACTTTGTGAAAAACATTGTTGAATAAATGAATAAATAAATAAAAGTAGCGTTAGTTGAATTGTTCGTATGTAATCAAGTAAGGTGAGTTAATTTAGGCTTACTTCAATACACTATATTTTATGGTTTTGTCACTCTATAAACCTACCAGCTGTAGTACTTATGTAATGTGCAAGTTTTCATTAGGGTTTAGCTACATTCTGAAATTTTATCGATACTGGTCACGATGCCCACATCCCATCCCTAAAGTGTTAATAGCAGTAACACCAGAGTCATTGAATATGGTCGTAATCGTAATTATTTTTAATTAATAATCAACACGCTTAGAACGGTGCACATAATAAGGATGTTCGCGTGTCGATGGCCTGACGATCGCCCCATGTTTGAACTTGTTGTGTTTGTGACATGTCGAGTTGTCTTTGTTTACAAATAGTTTTTGTTGTTAATAAGTACGATATGAATATTCTTTACGTACGTAAATGTTTTGCGATTCGTGTAATATTAGCAACTGAAGATGATTTTTAGTAGATTGCTCTCGGTTGTATTAGTTATAACATAATATCACGCCAGTATTCGCCCGGGGTAAGCAGAGGTATCCCCACATTTCTCCAGTAATGTTTAAGTCCCATGTAATATGATCGAGCCTATTACATGAGCACATATTTAAGTTATAAGATAATACAGGGATAATAATGCAATCGAAACCGTAAACGTTGTAATGTTAATTCTGGGGTATCAATCTCAATACAAATCCTGTAGTAGTCACCATAGATAATATTATCAGGGTATTGCTTTGCATTTTTATCCTCATTAATGTAGTTTAAAATGTGGGTAACTATTATGGGACATATTACTATGGAACATCCCTGAACGTCGTCTTTAATTAGAAATCCCACTGATTGTCCTATGAACGAAATGAGCTGTTGCCTTTTACGACAAAAACTAACGGGTTTTCTGCTGGGAAGTTCTCAGTTATATGTAAACAGGAAAACATCACATTTTCTTTTAATATTGATCAATATTTACCAACAATGGTGGCCCAGTGGTAACGGCCGCAGCTTAAGAGTTGTACGTCGTAGGTTCGAACCATGACAAGCATTACTTTGTGTAAATCATTTCATCACCACTGCTCTCAAAACGGTGAACGAAAACATCGTGAGGAAACCGGCATGTCCTAGAACCAAAAACTTCAAAGGCATGTGACATCTACCAACCCGCACTGGGCTCACGTGGTGGATTACAGCCCACTCCCTCAGAGAGGAGCTCTGTGTCCTAGCGTTCCCACCATTATACGCTGATTACGCAATTGACCAGCGATCAAACTCAAAGCATTTCAATTAAACCATTTACAGGCACTTTTGAACTGTCAAATAGTCAGTCAGTTAGTCAGAAAGTTGAAGCTAGTTGCCCATTCCAAAGCGTAAATCTTAATGGAGAAGAAAGGGCAAGAAACTTTAAGGACACTCTTTTAAATATAGAAAATTACAAAATCCTGGGTACATCATTCTTGTTGCTTCTACCTATATGTGAGAACAATGTACAAAAAATTATCAAAACAATTCAAAATATAAGATTAAAAATAAGCCCCGGCAGATAAGAGATGACCAGTCACAACTGACGGCGCCCTTTCACGAACATGACGCGTGGATCAGCACCATCTAGCTCAACCATTTTGTAGGGAACCGAATGATCCAAAGATAAGTGTGTAGGTAAGATGGCGTACTTAGGTGCTTCGAATCAGTGTGTGTAATGTGCATTATACCTAACAATTGTGTCTCTATAATCTCTTAAATTTTAAGAGAAATTATAAGGCTGAGACGAAAAACTTTTTGAGTCACTTCTCGGAAGACAGCACAGCAGACGAGAGATACAAATATCCCAAACTTCATCACTCCGGTAGAACCACTACACCCTGATCAGGAAATCCAGTGGCAAATACTACATAAGGAAATCTACGATCCTAAATATGAGTCATCGATAAAGAGTAGGCTACCTATCTACCCAGCCCAGGGCATCGCTTAAGTAGGTATATGGAAATGACCAATCCCAAAATATAATCTCCACAAACAAACAAACAACTTTCACTATCCACGCTATTATTAGCCGTTGAATACTACGTATATCAGTATAAGTTTAATTTAGGGGCGCGACGCCCAGGTATAACGAAATAAATACAAATAACGATTATATTTCTGTTCTTTCGATCGTTAATAACGTTATAACGACCGATAATAACGATAACGATAAATATAACGATGTGGTGTCGTCGGTGTATCGTTTATTCTTATTTGTTAGTTTGTCTGTTTGTATAGGAGGTGATATTGTCGTGTGTGAGTTTAATCTGTAAGTAATAATGCAATTATTGTAAATAATAAGTACTTTACTTTAAGTTAAGTATCCTGATTCCCTAACAATGTACTTAAAAATGGTTTGCTACTTTTAGGTCAGAATTTTTCAAAACCATTGAGTATAGTTTTGCATAATACATTCTGACTTCTTCTGAAGCAATCGTACAAAAGAAAGTATGGTTATAATATCATCTGCCTAGCTATTTCCCAACTATGTTGGGGTCAGCTTCCAGTCTAACCGGATGCAGCTGAATATCTTAATTTACATGGAGCGACTGCCTATCTGACCTCCACGACCCAGTTATTGGGTAATACGATACCCTTTGGTAAGACTGGTTGTCAGATTTTCGGGCTGCCGATGACCTGTAACGACTATCAAAGATTCACGAATGACAGCCAGGACCAACAGCTTAACTTGCTTTCCGAGGTACGGAGTAGTCTCGGTATGTCAAGATAGTCACCCATCCACGGACCAACCGTGGCAAGCGTTGCTTAACCTGATCGATCAACCGGTGCGGCTGTTATTACTTAGCCACAAGCCCCTCAAAGTATGATAATAATAATACCTACATTCACTTCTTCTTCTTTTCGTGTGGTTAGTGACTAACCTAGTGTCAGAGTTGCCCATGGGCCTCTGACTTGGCTTCACATGGCGTCGAGAAGTATCTCTCAGGTCGGTCTCCTCACGATGTTTTCCTTCACCATGTTTGAGTGATAATTATACAATACGCAAATTAATCCGAAAAGTCAGAGGTGCGTACCTCGGGTTCGAACTTGAAACCTATGACTTGGCAGTCTGACGGTCACACCACTGGACTATCACTGCTGATACGATAATTAGTACTAAAACTATTTTCTGACAGAATTTTCCTTGAAATAGACCACCCAGACAGAACCTCAAACTTTGATTAATTTGTAGAATTTAAATCTAAAAGACAAGCCACAATAATCTATGAATTAATAACATTACAATCCCCAAACCGTCTACCAAACGAGGTGATTAAAACATTAACAAAAAGATATAACAAAAAAACACCTGTGAAAATAAAATTAAAAAAACAGGCACCGCCGCGGCAAAAACAGTAACCTTAAATACGACGATAACCGTAAACTAAACCAATAGTCGTACAAAACAATAACTTAACCCCCAAAAGCGGCGTTTCCGAAACGAAAATCGATATTTATCGATAAAAAAAATCGGTTATTCGTTTCTCGACGATCGTAAAACGGAATTTATACATGTGTTTATTAGTATCATAATGTATTTTGAAGTTTTTGAGACGATGAGTTTGTTAGAAAACCGGGACTTTAGTAGATTAGTCGGTAAAATATTTATTACTTAATAAACTTAGTATCGGTGGTAGCTTATCGGTGATCGGGGGACCAATAATTTTAAGAAGACGACCGGAATTTGTGAGAAAGGTGTTTTGTTTAAGATGTTTTTGTTGAAATGTTGAGTTGTTTTAATTTAGCACCTATACAGGGTGACATCGACGCGAAAATGCTGTTTTTTTTAAATCTGACGATAAATGTCAACTCAGGAGGGGGGTTCAGATTCATGTACTGAATCCATGATAACAGTTTTTGCGTCGATATTCATGTCACCCTGAACAGTAAGTAGATTTTGTCGGACTGATACTAATATGATGATGAAGAGCAGCGAGTTCGCATAAATTCGATTTTACATCACTAGGCGCAAAATGGCCGCGACGGCGGAGAGGATAACACCACACCTATAATCCCAAAAGAGTTAGGCAGAGGTGTAAATTTCGCCTTTAAGTCCCATGTAATAGGGGGTGAGTCTATTGCCATCAACCGGGCACAAATCCAGGCTGCTACTGAGAAATTGCTGAAGGATAAACCCAAAAACACTTTGCCTGACCTGGGAATCGAACCCAGGACATCACGCTCAGCAATAGCGCTTTGCGAGCACTAGACCAATGAGGCAGTAAACTTACTTTTAAATGTAATATAAAATTACTAGTCATTTGAGGATCAACACACAATGCCTTGATCTTAATTCTTAAGTGCTCACAAAACATAGGTATGAAATAATAAAATGAAGCTTATCTCTATTCATATAGGACATCTGTCTTCACCCGATGTGCAAGATTCTTCACCAAGGTTGCTGAGATAATATCATTCCATAAATATAAATGATGACCTTTGTTTGACTCAGTAAAATTCTTCTTTTATCTAATAGAAATATTCTGCTCCCATGAAGAATCAAATTTACACATTAACTTTCACAAGCTCTTTGCCTTTTATCTTGATACTCGTACTCAAGTCTGACAACATGTCTTACCAAGAGGTATCATGTTACCCAGTAATTGGGTTGTGTAGGTCAGAAGCAATCGCTCCATGTAAAGTACTGGTATTCAGCAACCGGTTAGACTCGAAGCCGACCACAACATAATTGGGTTTTCCCAACTAGCAAATCAAATGTATGACTATTTTATGAAATCATGATATTTGAGGTCAATTTTACTTAGAGGATTGTATTGATGATTTAATTTAATTATACATATTTGTTACGGTCGCTAATCATATTTTGATCAACGTACACATGTTGTACGTTGATCATGATATTGACCTGCAAATTGCAAAAAAACGTAAGAAAGTTTGAATTTCGCGGACTACTGTGGCACTTGTCCCTTAAGTGAAACAACCATTATATAGCCTGAAATAACCCTTTTTACATCCCTAAAATCAGCCATAAAGATTCCAAAGACAAAGATCTGTCCCATAATAGACAGTTACAATAATAGTACATTTGCATTTGTTCGATTAAGGCCCCCTCACATCTAGACGTAACAAAGACGCCCCATTAGGGGTGGTCGAGACTCTAGATTTATGTGTGTAAGGGTTGTACCACCCTTCTTCGATTTATGTGCAGTGGTTAAGATACTTCTGATTTGGGATGGGTTTAAAAGTGTTAATGGGTAACTGTTAATGGCTGGTGTTTGGTCCTTCCCTTTGATTGTGGGCTGAAGGAATAGGTTGGTCGAACGAACGGATGGTCCAATTCCAACTTCTTACTGAACTGTGCAATCTTTTTTTTTTGTTTGTTTGAGCTAACAATTTCGCTTTTATCGTTACTTGTGTTTAGATTTTTATTTCAATTAGCCGACACTGACCCACTGTTGAGCAAATGCCTCACCAAATTCATCCACGATCCTATTTCTGAGCCACCTTGTTAAACATATATTATGCAAGAATCACTTGCTTCAAAACCCTAAAGATTAGCGAGTCGGCAATGATGGTTCTCATGGGGCAGAGTGTCCAAGATCCACGAGAGTTTTTAAGTAAATCAAGCACACTTATATTAATACGCCATTCATATTGCATTACTGTTTTAAGCACGACATTACGTAAGATCTTCCCAAATAAGCAAACCGACCTTTTCGATCCAATACAAAAATACGACCGTACAAAAAAAAACGGAAATAAAACAATATAGAATTTACGACACAATAAAAACTCATGCGCATGACACTTCAGACGCGCGAAATACGAAAATTTTAATATAATCCAATCGATTTAATTCAAAAGTGTAAAGTATTGAAGATTCAAGAATTAATATATAAGTAATGGACCATAAAGTTAAAGCTGAAGACAAATGTACGAGTATTTATGAAATTAAAAATGTGACAGAATATTATATTGGAGATATTCGATTATGGCGACGGTTTTTTAAGGGAGTGCTGGTATTGTACCTATAACGTACAACAGCTGTTCTCAATTTTGAATTAGTGACAGTTGAAAAGAGGACATGAGAACTTGGGTGAAGTATTTCTTCAATCAATAATCAAAATTATCTGCCATAGCTTAATTTGTAACTATTTTAGTTCTTTTTAACTCACATCGACTTCACAATGACATTGTTGTTATCTCTCTTGTCAATATTGCATTGTTGACTTACATGGTCTCATTGAAATAACGTTGACTTTGTCACCAACATGTTAAAGTCAAATCAAATCATTCATATATTTATGAAAACTTACAAATGGATTCAGTGTTTGACTCTTCTGTTGCTAAACTATTTATAGTCTCGACAATAACATCATGTTACAAAAAAATATCTTATAGAATAACAATGATAATGTCAATTTTATAATAACGATTTCAATTAAAATCAATTATTTTCTTCCATATGATTATTTGTTTACTTTCACAGTACTTTACCAGATTCTAAGCCCAAATATCCATAGTCCAAAATACATCGACCTTGGCAGTATGACGATTTCAACTAGCTACCTAGTATCATTGTCAGATAACATCTCAAACGACATCTGATCGATTAAAATAATTCCTCTAGGTTAGGTGGAGATCACCCCAAAGTTAATAGTTAACCGACTTAAAAAAAAGGAGGAGTAATGTATTAGACGGTTTTTTTTTTTAATGTCCGTGATTCCTGGGTCGATTTACGTGATACTCTTGTCATTTTACAAAAGAAGGTCGCGCGGTGGTCCCATAGATTTTATTACCTAAGCTTGCGTAGTTTTTGAGTTAACATCAATAATACGTTTTTAATCCACTTGGTGTATGTGGATGATGTTATAAAACTTCCTATCACTGAAGGTTACACAGCAAGTAGTTGTAAACGAATTTGTGTGGCGTAACTAAAAAGTGGAAATCAAATTGGAATCTTTCAATTACTCGTACACTGAAAGCCGATTTCAACTATTGACACAAAAGTAGGATAACGAGAAAACCTTTCTTTTGTGTGTACTAGTTGTGTGTGCCGCCGCAGACACGCGCGACGCGACGCGCGTTGTGACGCTATTCAGGTAGAAGAATTTCCATGAAGCTTTCATAGAAATTGTTCTACTAGACTCGCGTCGCGCCTGTCTGTGGAGAGCCTTTAAGTGAACTGACCGACGGTGAAACCCACGTGAAGGATATTGATCCCACCATCTTTGGGCAACTTGGACAAGACAATCAAATATGCGTGTAATTGCAAGCTTTAACTCTCGAAACGAAGAAATTCCAAAAATCCTTTAATTATTTTAATAATTGACCTTAACGCTATTAATTTGTAGAAGGCAATAAAACGGGACATGTTCAAACATTGAGTTAAATTGCGCTACGGCACGAATTTAGTGCCGAAAGGGTTCATATAATTACGCCGCAGCATTCCGGGGCCGATCAGGAACTGGAATTAAAATGAAGAGTCCTGTAAGAGGCAGCTGTGACTTATGGACTGGATATTGAAGAGTGGGGTTCGGGAATTAGAAGGAGATAGTTAGACAATAGTTGAAGCGTTGAATGCTGCATTTATTGTCGTGGCTAATATGAAAAAGAAATAAAAACCGTTATTTCAAAAATGTTGACTGCCAGTGGCAAAGATATTATCAATTCAAACATAATTTCTGCCCAATATCAAAATTAAGATCAGCCAAATAATAGGTATGTGTTAAAACGGCGAATGCCACCATTTTTTTTTGTCGAAGACCTTGCTGTCGATGTTACACATTTGTTTTTTGTTTTGTTATATGTTTGCCTCTTTTTGTGTCAAAATCTTTATACTTTACGAGGCAACTTTATTTTATCTATCATCAATGTGACAATTATGGAACAATTTTTAAACCACATCAAATATTCAGTTACTCCGATAGATTGCTCTTATATCTAACCTAATCTTAATTCTGTCTTATCAAAATCTTCGATAGTTATATTTCAAATAATAACGATCGTCACTAATTAGTGGCTTCTCGGATCATTCGATATTATCTCGATATACTCGGAACCGACATCGAACTGACCAACAAATAAGATATTTTTTATTTATATATTATATATATCAGTTGATGATATTCATCGCTTCATTGCATAGTGGTATCGCTTCTGAATGCTACTGTTCTTGAATTTTAAATATTTTTGTGTCATAGATAAGATTGGGTCAATATAGTTAATAATTAATGATATTTTATTTGACCTTGACTTTATAAGTTTATTTGTATTAAAAGATGATGTTAGATTTGAGCTGTATCTATTCAGTTTAGATTTATAATGATATCATTTACAGCTCTATTGTGCAAATGGACTACCTCAATTACAAGTCACGCTGTCTAAGAAATACAAAATATTATAATTAGATAGCTATCAGGTACTTTCCTCAATAACCAATAAGTAAAGTCAGTCGTTGTGGCGATGTTTGGGAGACGTCTATGTACAGCAGTCGAAGTCTTTCGACTCAGATGATAATGATGTTGGATCATATTTTATCTAGTTCCTTGTATCAAGTTTCTATAAATTGGAAAACATCAACCTTTTACATCTTACAACATATTTTCTCAACTTCCTAACAATCAAAACAGCTCCAAATTACAACTGACTATTATAACTTAAACACAAACTAACCTCTCCAAAAATAACAGTAGCTACTACTCACCCCTTTTAGGGGGCTGATATTTATCGCGGGGTGTTTATTGCTGCGAAAATTATACCCCTAATGAGTTCCCGAATTCTCCCTGCGGTGCGGTGCGAGGACAGAAAATCCTATCGGCTATTAACAGTCAAGAAATGGTAAATTATTGTGTCTGTAGAGCAAAGTTTTGGCCCGCAAAGTCCTTATGGTAATGCGCGCTTTGTACAATGGCTCCTTACGTTTTTGTTTAGGTGATTTTGTTAACTGTGTAAGTGTAAATCGTGGGTTGGTAAGGGTTTGTGTTGGTTATTAACTTTTTATGAGGTCTTTAACATGGAGGTTGGGAGGTTTTGAGGAAATACGTGAGACAAGACAAGGAAGGAAGAACACAAACAGAAAAGGAAGTCTGTAAAAAAAGAAATACGAAGAACACACTTTTTAATAGCAACTTAATATTATCATCATTATCTTACCCTTATTCCAATTTATTTGGGGTCGGCAAAACAGCATGATATTATTATATGATGATTAATTTAATCATTTGTAGTAAAGACACTAGCTACTTCTTCACTCACTACAACAAAAAAAGGCTGTCTACTGGAAAAACGAATAAGAAAGTGAAGTCATGTATTCACTCAACTTACAAGCATTCATTGCCCAACTATTAGGCCAGACACAACAACAGTAGTAAATTACTAATTCTACCACAATAAATAGTCACGTAATCCCATAAAACATTTAACCATGCATTTGACATCAGTAGTAATAGCTACAGTATTTAATAATCTCAGCTTGTCGATCAAGCCATTACGAGTCCCATGGCCGAGTCGCATTGCATTTCAAATCAATTACAGAACTCCTAACACCTTTCCAACCTCTCTTTATATTCTATACTCCAAGATATCGACTGTTTCCGAGAAAAACCGCTTCGTGTACGTGCATCGGCTGTTTACCGATTTTTATCGAAATTTTATCGGTTTTTTTTTGGTTCGAAGTTCCAAGTTTCTGAGGGTTATAAAATTTTATGTCTCTATATTTGATGGCTGATCGGTCGGATAGGTTTCGGGTTAGCTGCGATGACTTTAATGTGTGGTTACTATTGGGTAGCTCCAAGTATTTGTTGATGGTTTGTTATGGTTTAATTAACTCGCTGAATATTGTGTTTACCATTGATTGTTACAAAATTTAATCATAGAGTTCTGATATTGTGTTTTGGATTTATAGTATGATCAATAACGTCATCTACTTTTTTATGGAGTTCCTTAGAATTTTTGAGGTCACTTACGTAGCTACAATTATTATTTCAAACTTGTACAAAAGCTTTCATAGGTTGCTAGCGACCAAGTTAAGCACTGAATGAAACGAATGTAGGAGACATCATAAATTAGATGTCATAAAGGTAGAACCAAATGAAAGAGATCAAACTCTGCAGTGGTTGCATTGATGTGATTATCATCCAGCTCAAGAATCTTATGAAACAAATATTCGAATGAAAATTCGGCACGACCAAAACGCAAGAATTCGCGATTAAACTAGAATAAAATTAACATAATTACCACAAATTATGTCTATTAAAAAATAATAAAAACTCAACGCAAAATATCAAAGACGAGAAACAAAATGGCGTTGAGTACCTATTCTGCAATTTTACAGCTGTCATCGTAATAGGTGTCGATTTGGACTATCGAGATGACACGGATAAAGTTTAACGATCGATATAATGAGCTCCCCTGTCAAATGTCAGTTGTTTCTCTTTAATGTGTACCGGCTTCAAAACATAAATCAGTGTGATATTCATATTTAATACAAGAGTGGAGGATTTTGTTCAGAATTATTGCTGTTTCTTGGAATACTTGAGTTGTGATGTGTCGCTGTTTGTACTGGTGGGTACAGATGTGGTTTGGACGAATCTTAGGGTTTTAAGGCTTTATGTCTTGCTTGTATTTAAACTATCTCCTTTTTGAGTAACTTCAATGAGTCGAGTGTGCATTCTTACTATAGTAGTTCTTTATGGTCTTTGACAAACAATGTCATATAAAGTAGGAGCCAATTTTTTTTTTTTTTAATTCTAGTTGGCATTCCAGCTAAGTTAAAGCAATAATATTGCTGACTTATGCAATTTACTAGATCAATAAAATTTTTGCAACAATGATAATACCCAAGCTATAGCTTCATAAAGCCTCAACGACTACGTACAGACAGATAACATGCTCATTTACTAACAAAGACAACACGGCACATTCTGCGACTAATATTGAAAATAAATTGCGTACAAATAAATATCACCCAAAATCCTCCAAACCACCTCTGTTCCCATGTACCCACAAGTTCAACACGTCCGCGCGTGCAGTACTTTCAAGATGCCGAAACCAGATAGAAGCATACGACCGTACGATACGCATGTCTTATTGCCTTATAGCGGTTACTGTAAAATTGTAACCGTTCGGTTAAACGCTTCACACTGGTAGCTAGTGGTTAATGGCTGTGCTTACTTTTTTATTTTTCTACTCATAAAAATGATAGTTTAAAGCATCTGTCCGGATTCTGGGAAATTCAGGTGTGTAGCCGATGTGGGGCCTAGGATAGTCCCCTATGGAAATTCTTAGTATCAAAGGCATGTAAAGTCAAATCTGCTTTTAATTTTGCACTAGAGCTATCAGGACACCCAGGAGAATTAGAAGTTACTTCAAACAGTAGAAGTGACATTGTAAAATCACTAACGCTTACAGCCAGATGACTTAACTCACTAAAATGGAAATTATGATACGCCACATCAATGTATTCAAACCATTGAATACCAACTAGTGATTAAAAGAAAATTCTAAAGCTTTAATGTTATTAAGATTATGTTGTAGTCAGTTGTTATTTGATAGTCGTTACGGGTCGTCAGAAGCACGAAAGTCGGACAACCAGTCTTACCAAGGGGTATCGTATTTCCCAGTTACTGGGTCGTGGAGGTCAGATAGTTCCATGTAAAATACTGGTATTCAGCTGCATCGAGTTATATTAGAAGCCTATCCCAACATAGTTGGGAAAAAGCAAGGCAGATGATGAAATCATATCATAACTTTGTCTCAAATCAAACAGTAACTAAATCACTCGGACACAGTAGCATTTCTACATCTCTAAGTTCTAGCACTCAAATCAATAATTCTACAAGAAGTGAACTACCTACTAACTTAATCTCCTTAGCTTAATCAAAGAATTCGCAGACATAGATCTCTAAAGACGCTCCTATCCTCCACATGGGTATATACAACGCCACATAGTGTGAAACAGTTCCATAACCTTATAACAGCTATTATTAGACCAATTACACCAAAGATTATGATCTGAGGCTGAGATAGTCAATTAAACTGTCGTTTTAGACACCTCCTGTATTTGCTTAGTTGATAACTATAGTTTTAGTTGTTATTATGGTTATAGCAGTGAACTGGATTAGGGTGTGAGTAGGATTTTGTACGTTTGTAGTATAAGTCGCTAGAAAGAAATAAAATTAAAGGAGAACAAAATGCAAGGAACAGATATGTAGATATTTTACGAACTGAGATAGAAAAATAAGTGACTTTGGTTGGTGTAACCCCTGATAACTTTTTGGGTCATGTTACAATGAATGCACTATGATTTCATGATTTATATTGCCTTGGTTAAACCTAAACCATACGTGCATGAAATCTACATAATCTCAACGCATGGCGATATAAATATAATAATTAATTGATATTTTTAATAAATAAATATATAACAAAAATAATAATTAAATAAATTAGCAATTATAATAAATTAAACAATATAACAATAATAATTATTCGAAGAACAATAATTTACATAAATGAATAAACGGAATTATAATACATATGTACCATCGAAGAAGTTCATATCTAACCACCGTAAAGACTATTCTTGCTTGCAGCGCTCAGCGACTATAGCACCGGGCTGGTAACAGATGTGGTCATCGTATGTACGGGCTTTTGTTTTGAAACTGGTTAGATATGAACTTCTTTGATGGTACATACATAGGTATATAAAATAATCTAAAATATTTAAGTACATTTTTACAGATAAAATAATACATAAATAATAGATAAGCGAAATGTTAGTATCTTATTCGCGATCTCGTGACTTTGATTTTAAGTAAGTTAAAACTTGTTCCCACAATAACAAGTTTTTGATCTCCTAAAACAGGGCTTCCTCTGTTCTACCCTTTTGCTGTGCCCTACAGGGTCCATAATGATCTAAATTATATAGTTACCACCTTTTTTTTTTTTTTTTGGATGGGAAATTATCAAATAACTTCTCCCGCTCTGGGCGGAGCGGGAGGGCGTGTCAGACTTTTACTGACTAAAACCCACCCGTGTTCCTTCCGTTGCCTGTGTGCCGAGGTCGCGATATCCCTTTCAGACAAACCCGCGACCCCGGCAGGCATTGGCCCTTCCGGACCCCGTCAGTTGGTGCTGACATCTCTTTGAGGCGCGCGTGGAACACAACGCGCCGTCGACCCGGGCCTGGTCCCTATCGGACGGCGAGCTACCCATTGCTCACCGTCCGCAAGCCCGCGCCTACGGTGGCCGGAAGTCGGCTCGCGACTCCCGACGCCCGGGGCGTCTCCTGCGGCGACTAGGGGCGCGAGGGGGCGCATTTTGCCTCTCCCTCGCGCGCTCCGCCTCCTCCTTCGCGAGCATTACTGCTTCGCAGAAGGAGGTGACGGCCTCCCATGCACTCTCGCTCCGGACCATGGCCTGAACCAGGGCCGGACGCGAGAGATCGCCGCCGCCGATCGCCTCCGTGAGGACACGGCGGTGCTCCGCCCAAGCTGGGCAGACCTCCACCGTATGCTCCACCGTGTCCTCCGGGCGATCCACACAGTGGTGACACCCGGGCGTTTCCTCCCGCTTTATCCTGAACAGGAACCTCCCGAAACAACCATGTCCGGTGAGGACCTGTGTCAGGCGGAAGGTGAGGACGCCGTGGCGCCTCTCTAGCCACTCCTCAAAGAGGGGACTTATCGCCACAATTGTGGCGTGCCCAGCGCTGGGTTGCGACAATCGCACTCTCCATGCCGCCATGAGATCCCGCCGGAGCTCTGTCCGCTGTGCCGCGATTTCTCGCGGCAGCGGAGTTACGCCCCGGCGTTTCGCCTCCTCGCGCAACTCCCACATGTGCGCGAGGACTTTTGCCTCCAGATCCCATGGCGGTATTCCGGCAAGGAGGCTCGCCGCCTCACGGGAGACCGTGCGGTAACCTCGGACCATCCTAATGGCCATGACCCTTTGGGACGCGTTCAACCGCTGGGCCGGTCGCAGCCTCAACGAACGCGCCCACACCGGTGCCCCGTAAAGGGCCATGGACCGCACGATCCCTGCGTAGAGCCTCCGGCAGGAGGCGTTTGGACCCCCTAGATTGGGCAGGAGCCGCTTCAAAGCAGCCCCTGCCCTCTGCAGTTTGGGAGCCAAACGTCGGAAGTGCTCCACGAAGTTCCACCGGCTGTCGAGGACGAGTCCCAGGTACTTCATCGTCGACTCGACACCGATGTGAACCCCTCCTGCCGTTATCCGGGAACCCGATAGTGGCGCGTTCCGAGGACCATAAAAACACATGGCCTCGGACTTGTGCAAGGCCACCTCGAGTCCCAATTGCCGGATCCTATCGACGATTGTCGCAACCCCGCGTGTCGCCAGTTCGGCCGCCGCCTCATGCGACCTCCCCTGCGCCAGGACCAGCGTGTCGTCAGCGTAGCAGACTACACTGACGCCGCTAGGGAGGTCGGCGCGCAGCACCCAGTCGTAGCCGATGTCCCACAGATGCGGCCCCAGGACCGATCCCTGTGGGACACCGCACGACATCTCTCGCCGGTTCCACTCTCCGTGGTGACCGGGGTAGATGACGGCCCTGTCCGTCAAATAGGCCTCGACCACTCGACAGAGGTAGGTCGGCATCCGGTGATACCGGAGTGCCTCCCTAATGCAACTCCAGGGCAGGGTGTTGAAGGCATTGGCGATGTCTAGAGACACCGCCAAGACGACCCCACCCCGGGCAACAGCATCCCCCGTCGTGAGGGCTCGAACGCGCATGATGGCATCCACCGTAGAGCGCCCCTTGCGGAAACCAAACTGGCTCTCCGCCAAGTCCGGTCCCACTCGCACCAGCCGCCCGACAAGGCGGTCTGCAATCACTCTTTCAAAGAGCTTGCCCACCTCGTCGAGCAGCACAATGGGCCGGTAAGCGGACGGAGAGTCCGCCGGGCGCCCCGGCTTTTTGATGAGGACCAGTTTCCCCGTCTTCCAACGAAGCGGGAACTGGCCCCTTTCCAAGCATGCGCTTAGGAGCCCCCTTAGTCGAGGCCCGAGAGCCTCCAAGGCCAGAACCCAGGCTTTTCCAGGTAAGCCGTCGGGTCCTGGGGCGGTATTCTTGGCATTCAGCCTACGTACCGCCACTCTCAAATCTACCTCGGTCACCTCCGGAGTATCGTCGTCGTCGTCACTATAGTGGTCCGCATTGGGCACCGCAGAAGGCGGAGCCATGGGCGGGGGAGTATATTCCCCCCGCGAAGGGAACAGAGCGCTCACCACGTCCTCCACGAGCTGGGGCCGGAGACTCTGCGTCAGCGGGGGAGCCCATGGGCGGAGTTTGTCTCTCGCCCATTTGTATGGGCGTCCCCACGGATCTCTGTTCAGAGTCTCCAGCGACTCCTCGCGGGCCAGTCCTCTGGCCCGCTCGATCTCCGCTCGGAGGGCGGTCTTCGCCGCTCTGTACCCGTCGTACAGCTCCGCCTCAATGGCTTCCGTATCCGGAGGGCGGATACGGAGCCTGCGGTGCCTGGAGTACCGGTGGCGCGCAGCAACGCATGCCGCGCGTAAAGCGGTCAGCTCACGCGACCACCAGCACACCTGGCGCCGAGCACGTCCGGGCTGGACCCGGGGCATTGCCACGTCACATATCTCGGACATGGCCTCCCGGAACCACTCCGCCTCGCCATTGATGTCGGCAGGCCTGTCCGGTGATGACACCCAGGCCTGCACGATCGAGGCTTCCAGGAGGAGCTCCCGGTCCAGCTGCTTCAGCGCCCACCGCGGACCACTCGGGGTCTGTCGGACCGGCACGCCCGAATATATATAGTTACCACCTAAGTACACATTATGGTAAAGCAATAACGATATTGACTTTGAGTATTTTTTTTTTTTAAAGAGTAACCGTGGAGTTTCTTGCCGGCTCTTCTCCATAGGAAACGACCAATTGGAACCGTGCACCTTGCTTCTGACGGTACGAGTACATAAGTGCCCTTGTAGGTTTATATGAAATAAAATATTTTGTTTTTTTTTAAATTATGAATAATATTTTTTATTTCGGAAACTAAGAATCAGTAGAGAGTTAGTAACATAATATTAAAATAACTTATATTCTTTAGTGTGAGTACCAATCACCCGCCGCTCAAACTGCTTTACAATATTGGAGAGCTGAAGTTCTCCGCTACAGTTCTCGGGATGCTGTTGCGACTGTCTCTCTCTTCAGTAGTGAAGCTATATTCCTGCGAATCAATGATGACATCAGCAATGAAAGATGCACTCTCTTCCGCAATCGTTTCAATAAAAGATGAAAAGAATTAACTTGCTTAGCTATATATAAAGCTAAACCTCTCAATTTAGTCCTTCACAATCTTAAGAAACACGATCACATTTTCAAGCGTCAATAGCTGAGAGCGTGGGTAAGGCAAGCCGCAGCATTTAGTAATCAACAAGTAGTTTGCAATCACAGCGATACTATCACGAGTTGGCTGCCATTACGTAAAAATTACGATTACCGTAATGAAATAGTGGTGCATGGTGGTGTGCTGGATGTGGCGGGGGTTTGGGATATCATAAAGTATTAAGAAAAACTTAATCAGCACATAGTAATATCCCCACTCCTGAAAGCCAATGTCAAAGAACTATTTCAGAATCCTAGGATACGGTATAAAGTGCAATACGTGAGAAAGAGCGGATATCCACCACAAAGACCATAATGCCTTTTGGTGGTTCAATATTTTTGGTCCTTAAGCATGCGTTTTCATCACGATAATTTCATTTATAATTTTAGAGCAGTGATGCTTTAAACATATTTAAAGAAAAGGCCATGTCCTGTCAGACACGCTGTTCATAGGTATTTAAGACGGCATACCCAATATCGAACATTCAAATTATTGGTGAATTAAAGTAATAAATAACCTTCATAAAATCATCTCTTTATTAGCAGAACGTGCTGCATAAGATTTTCATGATCAGATCGCCAAACAAAAACAGCCCAACCACGCTCATATCTCTCGTCAAACTACATCCACCCCTTGCACATCCATATTCTCTAAATCATTACAAAGACAGCCAGCTCGAAATAATTACGGCGAACCGTAATCATTACAGGCGACGATTAGAGCACAGATAGCTCCGCTCCTCTGAACTCGCACTTTAATAAAAATTATATTAAACATTGCATCCAAGTTTGTGCAACTATCATGGTGGTTTAGGAAATTTAGACTCTGGAGATAGGTCGTAAGGTAGAGTTTGGAATAAAAGGGGAAAATGTGGAAGAATTTTGGATTGTAGAAAATAAAAGCTGTTAGTGGTTGAGTTGCCATCCTGTTGGTGTGAAATAGATGTATGCCTATCTGATTAGACCAAAGCTATGTTATTAAATATTACATTTATAGAAAAACTTTTAATTTCTATTTTTTAATATAGATTTCTGTCCTTTCTGGCTATAGATTTAAAATTGACCATCTCCTTTATGACAATCGTGAGGTATTTCTTCACCAGCTTAAAATAACCAGTGTCATGTTTTAAGCGTTTTTTCTAGTAGGTTAATCCTTGTTATCCTATTGCTCTATAACACAGTCTTCGAAAGTTTGGTCGATAACGCACAATCCCTTATAACTTCGTCATTGTCACCTACCGATTTGCGCTATGGATTACCTACTGTAATTCAGGCTGTCTCATTCTTTAAAAAAGTCCTTATTAAAGAGTGTGAATTATTAAAAATATTACGAGCTACTTGCCATAAATTTCCTGAAAACATCAGCCTTACAACAAAATTACGATCCACCAATAAATCAATAAGAACTTTCCAACCTTCACCAAGAGATGGCGCCACTCACAACGAACGATCACGCTCGCAATTACGTCCGTTCACGCACCGCTAACATCAGGTCTAAATTTATACCGAGGGTAGATTTCGATCTAAACTGCTGCGTATCGACGTGCATCGGGGCCATCTTACTAGCTATAAGTATCGTCGATTTTTTTGGATCGGAGTTTTTTGTTTGTGGTTAATTTTGGAGGTTCCTAGAAGTTTTGTGAATGAAAGTCGTTTATTAAACTTCCTAACATTTTTGACATTTTTGACGCTAGCCTAGACAAAATCACTTACACTTCCTTTTGGTTAGTTGCATTGTTTACCTACCTACATATTTTTAGTCTTCCCTTTATCTACCTTTTCTGGTCTACCTACTACGATTTCTGTCGCCTTCTTTCTTATAATCTTAGTCTACTTCCTCAATTTTCGGCCAATAATCCTTTAAAAAAGAGGCCTAGCCCGTTGCCTTTCCGTGAGTTAATTTAAAAGAACACACGTTTCATTACATATGTATTCCCAATGTATGAGTGTACTTAGGCACGCAGTCCATCTTATTCCTAGGAAGAGGTAGAGCTTGTTACTGCTCTAGAAGAAGTTTTCTAGAGCAGTAACAAGCTCTACCTCTCCGATACGCCTACTTCAAATAGCTCCAAGGTACACATAGACTTAATCTACCAATCCCACCCAATGCCAAAAGTATTGCCCAAAACAAATCAAATCAAAAAAATTGCTCAACCTACGAGCTATTCAGACAATAGCCCCTTCGTGACGTGTCATGATGTGTCGCAAGTTGTTCAATTTTATTGTGCGTTCTCTTTGACAATGGATTGCACTGTCGCTGCTCAAAACTTACCAGTTGTTATTTATTTTGCGAAATAATTTAATTGGAGGATATGTAATGTAACTATGTTACCTGTATTATTACTATGCAAATCTGAGATACAGAGGAAAAAGGCTTGCCGTAAACCAGCCAAACGAACTCCAAAAATCACGAAATTGGAACAAATAAAATGACAATGTTAAACAGTGTTTTCATGGTCGGTCAAATGTCGAGGTTTGAATGTTAACCAAAACTTCAGTATAGTATAGACAGGAATTATTGTCCAAGAACTTCTCTCAGTCTAGTCTATAATATTCCACAGCATTGCACAGATTTCGATGATGGTCATATTAAATTTTAAGCTTATTTTGCCTTTGAACACCGAAACAATGGTCAACCTTATAACTCTACATAATGAAAAAATAACTACACTAATGCATAACATAGCTTCATACGCCATCAATTCAACTGACCTACTCGAACAGAAACCGCAGCTCACACAATAGATGTAGAGGATACGACACATTTCAATAAACACGAGAACATCAATCAATTCGTCGCCAACCAGTCATCAGGTATGAATGGGCGCTGTGAACTGTGACCAGCAGGCGTGGAGTACGTTGGGTATGCAGATATGTCTGTTTATACAGTGAGGTTTCGATTAAATGTTGGAGAGTGGTTTTGGAAGGAAATAAAAACTAAAGTAGTAATTAGGCTATTGATAATGAAATGTAAGTAAAAGAGAGAGATGGAAATAAAGTAAGCCACGAGAAGATTTGCTGACAGTTGTAAATGTGGGATTAGTTTTTGCTGTTCTTTTGATGGCAATGCAAAGTACAGAATAATCTATAGCTCTTTAAGATTAAATAGATCTCATACATTGCGTATTAATTAGGTACCTAAAGTCTTTTGCTAGCCATCACTAATATACATTTTAATGGCAATGTAATCTCATAATTAAGCTTGAAACCTGAAACGATTTCACATCTTTAACTAATAACCATTAAATTCAAGAACATTTCACTCTTATTCACAAAATATATTCCGAACACCAAAAATCACCGCCAGTATTAGTAACAAGTCAACAAAATCATGTTATTCTAAGTCGTACAAATTCAGTAGTGAGGCGGTGGTTAGCCACGGTCCGCTGGTGGCCGATAATTGTCTATCTGATTGACAGGACCGATGTGCATTGTCATGCAGAACAGGCTATGGACGTAGCCAACAGATTTTCGGCTATTTGCATTATGTGCCTAAAATGAGTCGTGTGATTCTGAATGGGTCACAGTTGAGTTGGAACAGTATTTAATAGCTCTGACTTTTGTTAAAGGCGATTATTGTTTTTGCTTGCATATTGTTTAGGTTAGGTTATACTTATGATCTGGGGCTGGCCATCGGCGAGTCGAGGACGCGAGCCAGGGAAGAGATGTTGGAGACTCTAGACGGGGATCCGTGGGGGCGCCCTTATCGCGCGGTTCGAGGGAAACTTCGAGCCGCGGCGCCTCCGCTTACGGAGAGTCTCCAACCCGAGCTGCTGGAGGAGGTGGTTGCAGCCCTCTTCCCGGCCAGAGCGGAGCACACTCCGCCGCCGATGGCTTTGCCCACGGCCGCAGAGTCTGCAGAAGAAGAGGAGGTGAACGCCATCAGCGTCCCAGGGGTGACACAGGCAGAGATGAGGGCAGCCGTGATGCGGCTCCGGGCCAAGAACGTGGCTCCGGGGCCCGACGGGATCCACGGCTGCGTGTTGGCCCTCGCTCTGAAGGAGCTCGAGCCCCAACTGAGAGGACTCTACACAGCGTGTCTTGAGCAGGGCCAGTTTCCCACTTTGTGGAAATCTGGTCGTCTGGTCCTGCTCAGGAAGGCGGGGCGCCCGGCGGACTCGTCGTCCGCGTACCGGCCCATAGTGCTGCTAGACGAGGTGGGCAAGCTGTTCGAGCGAGTAATCGCAGCCCGCCTCGTCGGCCACTTGTGCAGAGAGGGGCCGGACCTGGACGACAGTCAGTTTGGGTTTCGGCATGGGCGCTCCACGATACACGCTGTGTCGCGGGTTAGAGTCCTGGCGGAGGAAGCGGTGTCTCGGGGCGGGGTGATGATGGCGGTGTCCTTGGACATATCCAACGCCTTCAACACCCTGCCCTGGAGTTGTATTCGGGAGGCACTGCGCTATCATGGTGTGCCTCCCTACCTCCGCCGCATCGTTGGGGCTTATCTGTCTGGGAGGTGTGTCACCTACGTGGGACGTGATGGCGGAAACCAGCGCCGCATGTCGTGCGGTGTTCCACAGGGCTCGGTCTTAGGGCCGCTCCTGTGGAACATCGGGTACGACTGGGTGCTGAGGGGCGAGCTCAGGCCGGGGGTAGACCTGACGTGTTATGCGGACGACACGCTGGTCACTGCCCGGGGGAGCTCGCACAGGGAAGCAGCGTTGCTGGCGACGGCTGCGGTCTCACAGGTGGTGAGCCGCATACGTCGCCTAGGCCTGGAGGTGGCCCTCAGCAAGTCGGAGGCCATGGTGTTCCATGGCCCCCGGCGGGCGCCGTCACCCGGCTCACACATCGTGGTCGGGGGGGCTCGGATCGCTGTCGAGGGTACCATGAAGTACCTAGGATTGGTCCTCGACAGCCGGTGGGACTTCGGGCCCCACTTCCGACGGCTGGCGCCCAAGTTGCTGGGCGCTGCTGGAGCGCTCTCAACGCTGCTTCCCAATCTGGGGGGCCCGAGCGCCGCTTGTAGGCGGCTCTACGTGGGGATCGTGCGATCGATGGCCCTTTACGGGGCCCCGATCTGGGCGGCTGACCTGACGGCCGGGAGCATCGCCGTCATGCGGAGACCGCAGAGGGCGATGGCCGTCAGAGTCATCCGGCGATATCGCACGATCTCCTACGAGGCGGCTTGTGCACTGGCCGGATCCCCGCCCTGGGACCTGGAGGCGAAAGTACTCGCGTCATCGTATCGGTGGCGCGAGGAAGCGCGGGCGCGAGGCGAGCGACCGATGCAGCGACACGTGGAGCTGTATTGGCTCGGGAGGAGGCACGGCTCCCTGTCGTTTCGGGTGACGCAGGTGCTCTCGGGGCATGGTTGCTTCGGGAAGTACCTGTGTCGCATAAACAGGGAGCCGGACGCCCGGTGTCACCACTGCGTCGACTGCCGGGAGGACACGGCGCGGCACACGCTGGCAGAGTGTGCCGCTTGGGAGGAGCCGCGCCGTGCCCTCATCTCAGAAGTAGGCAGTGACTTGTCGCTGCCGGCCGTAGTGAACGCTATGGTCGGCAGCGCCGAGTCCTGGGACGCGGTGGTCGCCTTCTGCGAGACGGTCGTCTCGCAGAAGGAGGCTGCGGAAAGGGAGAGGGAGATCTCGTCCACTCACCCGGCCCGCAGCAGGCGCACCGGGCGTCGGCGGAGGGCGGATAACGCCCTCTTCCGGCCCCCCTAAATGGGTCCAGGGGCGACGGACTCGGGGACGTCCGTCGCCCCCCACACATCAGGACCCGAGGTGGCGGCGCGTAGTGTTCCACGCGCACCCCTCTGAGACGTCGCGGGGGGAGTCAAACACCTCACTCCCCCCCCTGACCCGAGAGGAGGCCCGCGGAGGCGGGCCGGCACCGGCGGGGGGTTGCGGAAGATTCTTTCGTTCCCGCGACCCCCGGCGTAGGTGTGAGTCGGAACACCGGGGTGGTTTTTAGTCAGTAAGAGTCTGACAGACCCCTCCGCCTGCCCCAGGGCGGAGGACATCCATGAGGATTTTCCACCCCGGAAAAAAAAAAAAAAAAAAAAAAAAAAAAAGGTTATACTTATGAAAGTTATTCCTACACCATTGGTTTTTGCCTTCCTAATTAGTGCTTCAGCCATAGAGTTTTTGTCATGTGGATCGTCGTAGTATCACCGCATTAACATCAAAATCAACCGATTGTTTATCTAATATGTTCTCCATTTCTCCAATAAAATATATTTTCTATTCGGTCCCAATCGCCCAACCACATTGTCCATTCGTCAGTCGCCAGCCCTTAGCACATGTGAACCGCTCAACCGAAACCACAGCATGTTTAAAATTCCTACTCCAACATCATTTGTATTCATTTTACAATACAATACAAATTCGATACTTGTTCATATACGTCCCAAGAATACGTTTTATGGCTATACTCTGTTTTTTATAATTATATTTACCGTTAGAGTCCTTGAGGTCGTGAAGTCACGGATTGATAGGAATTTTAATAAAAGTAGCGTTTTTGTCATCATTGAATATGGATTAAGTATATGATAATTGTGGTGTTATAAGTAAGCAGAAGTACTGGAGTACTTTGGTTTTTAGAATCATCAAAATCTTTTGTGACATCATCTGGACACAGACAAATCAGCAATATTTTATCGTTATCGGTCATTGTTGGGATAGGTTTAACGAAACCTTTAGAATAAAGTTGATTCGTAAGCTTTCATGTTTGACATAAATTATATTGAAAATATTATGTCGCAATAATCTTTGCTACAAATACTTCAATATTAGCAGTCACTGAATAAACTAACTTTATCAACCTCTTACGATACATCGTTACTTCGTAGCCATATTGGTCACAAAATCAGGTAAGAAATTACCAAAATTATAGAACACAAAATTTGTCTGTTCCCATATAAAAAAGCCATTCAATAGTCAATCCACTTGATTCCAAAGCTGACCACTTTCTCTACCATTTCTTCTGTCATTCATATCATCAAGCTACATAATGTGAGGGGTGACAGCAATAATATCGGTACTACTGACATTTCTGTAATCATTTCACTGTCACGTATTTTTCTCAATAGAATTCAATAAGGCGCCTTTGTCGTATAAAAACCTTCCAGTAAATATGGGTGGTAGTAACACCGAAGCGTGCAAAAAAATTAATTCGTATATTTGATAGTAGAGCCATCATCACGCCTTGTTTCCCCAAAGAGTTATGCAGAGGTGTACCCATAGTACACCCAGATTTCGCCAATTATGTTTGAGTCTCATGTAATAGGGGGCGGGCCTATTGCCACCTTTGGGCACAAATTCCAAACTCCGAGCTACTGAGAAATTCCAGAAGAAAACTCCCAATAAAAAATCCCGACCTGGTAATCGAACCCAGGACCTCATGCTCAGCAGTAGCGCTTGCGACCACTCGACAAACCAGGCAGTTAGTGATTTGCAATAAGGTTAAGAAAAATAAATAAAAGAAGATGTGACGGAGGCTTTCGTGTGGCAGTGATTATTATCATGCTTGAGAGTTCCTAGCTTGACTAGCTTACTTTGGGCCGCTATTCTAACAATATTTTGAAGTCGCTATGTACATGTATCACCATCCTTCTGCTCATAAACCAATTTATTTGGAATGTGTGCATCGTCAGTATATCGCAGTTTATACTGAGACAATGCCTTAAAGCCAACTGAAATTTGCTGTCACTTAAATTCGTTTCATTATCGACCCTTCTAGACCTGCCTTTCACCAAATCAGTTAGCAAATACGAAACTGCTGATGTTAAGCCAAAAATTTGTCGTTTCTTATTTATTTCTTTGCGTCTTTTTCAGTAATGAAGCTACAGTTCGGTGTAACAGCCACCCGTTGTCGTTTAATAGCGTTTCTATTGTAACACAAAACGCAAACGACAGGAAGGCAGACATCTAATTTGACGTTTGACATAATTCCACCACCCATTATGCTTTGACAAAGATATTGTTTGTCACACCATTAATTATACTTCTTTCTTATTGTCCAAAGAATAGAGTTGCAAATTGACTGGCATCGAGTTCATGTTTTCATGCAGAAGAGACAAATAATGTAGAAATTGTGGTCGTGTATTGAACGTATGAAAGAAAATACCTATTTTGATTTTTCTTGTTATTGTTGTTGCATAATCTTAACTTGACTTCCTGAAAACACTATAATGATAAAAGAACAACCTCTTTCAAATGGTCTTTCAGTTCACAGGCGATTTTAATCAACATTCTTGGATATTACCTATTTCATAGTCTTCTTCTTAACTCAAGACCTGCCTAAACTTCTTTCAAATGATTCGACATAATTTAATGTGATGGCCCGGTCCTGAGCATTAATTTAAATCCATCTGGTAATTATACATACTTGCTTGCATTATGTTTAATAAATTTTAACGTCTTATAGTTATTTCTACTGAGCAGGTGTAAAATTATTTAAACTACTAAAACACGTCCTTGTATCCGATTGACCTGCCAGACAAAATCTGACTGAGTCACCCCAAATTTTTATCAAGGAACTCTTGAAAATTACCCCACATCTTCATATTTGCACCACTGTCTCCTATTCTCAACCTTATTACTATTAATATACAGGCTATGAGAGACATGGAGTATGTGATGATAAGTTTGTTTAAAGAGTGAGTCATTAGGACCTAGACACAACAGCTTAAAGTCGCCAGTTCCGCTTTCAATGATACCAATTTACATTAAGATCTGTAAGACTGGTATGTTAGTCATCATATTAATACACGTGGCATACAAAATACTGGACTATATACTCATACACAGATGTAGATTGATGACAAATAATGAGATCTTGTGATCTTCTCCATTGGTTATCTCCGGTAGAGAGTACATACAAACGAAGTTCTTACTTTACTGAAACAGCTTTTAAAGATATCTGAATATTAAAGGGACAAGAAAGCAAGACAAACTGACATTATATCAGCGATAACGATGATAGAAAATCCAAAAATATATGGGACTGACATCAGCTACCGAAAAGCATATGTCAATCCCAACAGGATTGACATATGCTTTTCAGTAGCTAGTTGTAGAATACAAAACGCTTTGAAAACGATTGCCACTTGGTTAGCCCTTCAGTTTTATGATCAATAAATCTACCAGTGCATGTGGTAAGCAAAGACCATTTTTTTTTTCAAATATGCACAACCACCAGCATTTACTTGGAGTGAGAGAGGAGAGGAGGAGTGATGAGTGAGAGAGAAGACTGCTAACAAAACATACAGACACAAAAATCTCCTGTTGCTAATGTTATATTATGTACGCAAGTTAAACACCGAACTTGATTTCTCCAGAAAAAGACACATTCATCCATGTTAGTACATATGTATGCCAAACGCTAATTTTAATCTAAGATTCGTATCCGCAGCTGCCGTTCCCACGGCTCGTCACTGAAACCACAACTCTTAAGAAGTGGCCGAGACAGGTGAAGCTGGACAAAAGATAGATGTGACATCCTAGAATATAAGGCGGAAGGCGAAGAATCGGGTATTGTGGCATAACTTGGAAAAGGCGTAGGTATGTATTGTAGTGGACTGCGATAGTCTGACGTAATTGTTAGTTGAAAGGCAAAGGCTCTAGAAGCATAGACCACAACGCTTGCTAACAGAAGATTTCATACATTCAATATGGCCGTGATGCTTTCTTTCACTATTAGTCAGGTCTTAAGATACGTGATCATAAAAATCTATAATAAAATAGTGAAACTAATATTATTTAGATTTGTGCCCACATGTTGCTCATTATTAATGAATTCAGTAAGACACTTTTTGCATAACAGAAGCAAAACACAAATTCAACTAATAATGATAACCATGATTCCATAATTTCAAAGGAAATGACACAGACAGTGTTTCTCATTTCAAAGGATCTTTCATGCAACTTTGTGTTCGTGTCCAGCTCTAAAATAAAGGTGATACGTGCAAATTGAGCCGCACTATGAGTGAATTAGCGCAATTTGCGCCGCTGCGTGTTTCCTTACATAATGGCATGAGTAAACGCCACTCTTCAAGAGCTTGGCTTAATCTTCAGGTATTTTTATTTTTCAGGACACGATCTTTTATATTGCTTTATGTTACATCATAGTTTGAAAAGATTTGATGTAGATATTGTAAGTAAATATTTTAATACTTCTCTCCTGTTTTCGTGTGGTTAATGACTAACCTGATGTCAGAGTTTTAAAGCCGCCTATGGGCCTCTGGCTTGGCTTCACATGCCGTCGAGAAATATCTCTCTCTTCACGATGTTTTCAAAACTACTTATTTCAATTTATTATGTCTATGCTCTGATAATATATTGTTTTATAAAAATATGAACGTTTTTTTAAGTACGAGAATTGGCTTTCTAAAGAGGAAATTAAGTATAAAATAAGTATTTAATCAAACAAGTGGCTATCTTCTTTTTTTTCGTTATCATAAGCACCTGAGATTATCTATGGATTTATTCAGACGGAACATTTTCTTATTAAAATAAGGAGTTTGGGGATTGCAAATTCATCTATTTTGAGTGATTATCATTCAGACATATATAGACCTTTAAGTCAATAACATACATATTCAGGCTATAATATAGGCAAGCTTCTTCGGAAATATGACACGTTTAAAGATAAAACAACAATTAATATCAATCACTCTTACAATCTTGCAATCCACACTTCAAACTTGCAGTAATCCCAACAAGGACACCTGTCTTACATCTTGCGACATGTTGCCATATAGTCTACCGTCATACCCAATAATATTTCACACTCTGACTCACCTTACTACATCGGAATAATTTATTGATAACATCTAGTATTTCCCTTGAACTTCAGCCGTATCTTTGTTTTAAAATCTCATGTGTTTAAAAAATAACTTGCAATAACCAAATGTTATTTGCGTCTACAAAACATTCTTCTTCTCCAAATCAAACCTTAACTTCTGAGTTGTAAAGTTTAGATTTGTTGAATTCGTTTTTTTGACAGCAAACGCCTTGTGTCATGAATATCTGTGGTATATTAAGTGTCAACATTTAGCACCTCTTTTGAAGTCGTTAATATTCATATTCGGACGTGTTTCAAGTTCTCACGGTCAAAGTTTCTTTTCCAAGTATCTGACGTACGAGACACCTGGACAGGTTGCTGTCAATAGCTGGAAGTCGTCTTTGGTAGGTATGTTAATAATTTTGATGATTTACTTGAGAGAGAGGTTAATATAGCCGCAGAACTGTATAAGTTCTATTAATACTGTTGTTGATCCTTTGGAATGTTTCCACTTAAAACTTTTGTATTTAAGATTAAGTTGGTGAAGTAAAATGTAACCTATCGATAAGTCAAGTAAGTATGTATAATATAAATAAGCTAAGGTTATATAATCCTAACTAATATTATAAATGCGAAAGTGAGTTTGTTTGTTTGTCTCGTTTTCACGCTTAAAACGCTGAACGAATCTAGATGAAATTTGACACACACATAGACCATGACCTGGGTAAATACATAGGCTTCTTTTCATCATGAATCACAGGCGAAGTCGCGGGCAACAGCTAGTAATTTCGTGATTACATGGGCGACGGAAGGCGGTGCAAGAGGGTGCACTTGCTCCTCCCTGGCTTCAAAATAAAATATAGATGTAAAAACATTCAGAACTAAAGAAATATTCGAAAACGCCTAATATAAATAAATAACCTATTCAAGGCGAGATGCTAAAATTTTCTGCAATCTTTGAATTCTAAAAAGCTTCTGTGCATCAGTCGACAAAGCATCGAGCTCTTATTTCCGAAAATCGAATCGGCCCTAGGCGGCGTGCGAGCATTATCGAGCGTTCTTCGCTCGCTCTTGCATCCTACTCTATCTTAATTCTTAAGCTTTTTTGTATAAGTCGACACAGTTAGTCCTTTTCTGTATGAATGGACAAAATAAAACTTCTCCCATTCGAGGCGAGATGGAAAAATCTTTTATTTCTTTAAAGCTTTTCTGCACAAGTCGACAGAGTTACCTACTCTTTGTATGAATGGACGAAACGATAACCGAACATATCCGACGTGAACCGCCAAAATCTCCTCATAGAGTGAAGTTTCTAGGAATGTGACTGTCTGTTACGTACCTACTCCAATTTAATAACAAAATATGATATTTATTTTAAAATAGTCACATGTTAGGGGAAAGCCGATCTTAACATACTTAACGATATATAATTCTGAAATTTATTGAAGTCGGAAGATTTGCAACATGAATACAGTTTAATATACTGTACTGACATATTACGGAAGAAGTTGACGATTGATATCAGTACCCAAAAGGACAAATATCCAAATAAAGTCAGGAAACTACTTTGAATACTAAAAATGGATGACTTTTATCACAGATGGCCATGGAGAAAACTGATAGTATTTACGATAATATAGACTTAAACAAACAATTCTTTTTCACACCCAATAATACTGACTTGCTAATGGAAATAATCGAAATGACTGAAATACCGATCTAATAGCAAAGCCCTATTTTGTCACGGACAAACTTATATTCACAACCACCAAAATCGTGATCTGCAAACTTATGACCAAAAGCTGAACACATAAGTTCCAAAATCATTCAAAAGAAAATTTCGGAATAGCAAATAATTAAATTGTTGAAACAAAAAATACAAATATCATTTTGCATTCACGAAAAGGTGATCACCGAAAATCAAACCTTATTTTCAATGGCGAAGCTACAAAATGGAGTCGTGATACTAAAAATACAGGCAAAGAGTGTTCTACGCGATAGTAACAAATATGCAAATAGTGACGGGAAGTTCGCATGGACACGAGTCGATTGTTCCGCGGTGCGAACCAATGTCGATAAATGGAGTGTTGCACAATTTTGTCACAATAGACATATTAGTGACCGAGATACACGAGGCTAGTTTTTCAAAGCTAGTATAGCAAGGTAGAACCGCTATAATTCTGTATACTATCCTGGGGTGCTGACCTGACTCAGCACATGCTGGTGCTGTTTAGATGCATAACAAGAAGTAGTAAGCATGCCTATAATGTTCCCACTGCTGGGACATAGGCTTCCTCTCGGTGAGGGGAGTGGGCCGTAATTCACCACGCGGGCCCTGTTCGGGTTGGTAAATGTCACATGTCTTCGAATTTTTGGCACTCGGACATGCCGGTTTCTTCACGATGTTTTCCTTCACCGTTTTGAGAGCCAGCGGTGATGAAGTAATTTACACAAAGTAAACCGCCTGTCTGGGTTTGAACCTACGACCTACAACTCGTAAGACGTGGCCGTTACCACTGGGCCACCACTGCTGTCTAAAAGATGCCAGATAATTTTAAACAAGTACAGTACAACACGAGGTTGCAGTCAGAAAGACAAATAGCGTTGTCACTGCACACTAGCCTATCAAATACTAGCTTCGTCGGCTACATGAAGCTAGTACACAAGCCAGAATAGTAAAAACAGTAGTGGAGGTGCTACTACGTCAAAAAATAGAACCCCATCCTAGCTTGAGACACTAACTTACTAGCTTTCTCACTAGCTTACTAGCTTAGAAATTAAGCAAGTTCTGTATACACGAAGTCAGAGTTACTAGCATACTATCCTAGCTTGAAAAACTAGCCTCGTGTATCCCGGGCATTAGAGCCTGATGATATCAGACACGTTTGTCATTACAGTATGTTAATATAAAACTGGATACGATTTAGCAATGAAGCAGAAACATGATTTTGTAAAGAAACTTGTTGAAGATAATCAAAGGTTTATTGAACCAGTTTTGAAAGTCAATTGTAAGAATATTGCAAAACTCATAATGCTACTCGTTCAGCACTTATCAGTCATGCACATCGATGATTGCTTTACTCATGTTATTGTATGTAAGCGCTGTGTAAATCCGTATCTCATATGCTTCGTCCAAGTAGATTTGATCGATGGTTGCATGAATCCAAAATGGCAGCTGCAACATTGCAAATGTGCTGATAATAGGAAACCAGTTCAAGACACCGAAGGATGGTACTGTTATCCATAACCACAATAGTGCATTCGCAGTGCGCCCGCGTCCCTTCGCTTGTCACCATAGATAATAGTCTATACCATGGACAAGTGATGTTGAAACGTCGGGCGTGAGTAGATTTGTATATTTATTGTACATAGTTTCAGTTTTCATTTATATTTGTTTTTTATTATTGTTTTATTTATTTTCTAAATTTTATAGTGGGATTTATCTAAGTCCATAGGTGTGTCCGTGGCATTACAGAGGGCCCTATCAGAATACCAGAACTTTTTTTTTTAATATCGTGCAGGTCGTTATTATTTTGTATATATATTTTTCATCATTACTGTTTCTATTTTCTGTGCGTTTCCCAAATAAAATATTTTTCTTTCTTTCTTTATTTTATTCTTTCTTTCAACCACAACACATCTATAGGAAAAACGGTTCTGCTTATTCAAAACCAAATCAGTAAATTCACGACTACGCGAGAAGACGTATAATTATTTTAACATTACGTGGAGCTGTAACACTGCATTGAATTTTGATTTATAAATAATAAGACAATAATATTAAAATCTTAGTTTAATTATCTACATCACCTAGACCTTTTTTCTTTTTTTTTGACAGTACATTTTTCTATCTGTTTGACTGAAACTGACGCACAAACTAGCATCTTGCCGGGACCCATTATGCCATTTCATTTGGTGTTGGATCCCGTCGTCATTCTTCACTAGAAGCATCTCTTCTGGGTTTTACCTACAACACATGTCTGCACATCTTTAACTTCGTTCTACATTAATAATTATGTAACTAATATTTTGTAACAATTCTAATTTAAAAGAATGTCCAGTTTCTTGTCCGTTCTTCTCCAAAGGAACCTACTATGCTTTGGAATGGGCGATTAGCTTCATCTTTGTAACTGACCGACTCCTTTGACAATTCAAAAGTGCCTTTAAATGGTTAATTTGAAATAATTATTTATATAAAAGTCAAAGCATTTGGTTTAAGTTTGAGCACAGACAGATAAATCCAAATTAAAACCCACATTTCATACTGACTTCATAGCATACCACAACTTGCTCCCGATACCTGCATGGTTCAATATACCAACAATTTGGACCAATCATGGTTTCCCTCGGTAAGTATGTGAACGTTGCCGGTTGGTTGAGCCCGGTAACGAGGCACCGGACGACAGGCTTCACACTGATCAATCACCACCAGCCTTAAGGTCAGAGACTCTGTGTGGTGCTCCAAAATCAATGGCAGACTTTGTTTATGATAATACTGCTTTAACAATAAAGGGGTTCGGTAAATCATGATCGTCTTCAACATCATCAAAACTATCTGCTATAGTCCGGCCGTCAAGATAATGTGTTCCTAACACCTGTCAGTTTGACAATTTCTAGTAGTAATAAGGATCAAATTCGCGAAACACATATTCGTTAGTATCAAACTGACAGGTGTCAAGAACGCATTCTCGCAACGGCCGGACTGTAATTCATTTACTGTTGATATTAAACATTTTTATACCAATAGATTCGACAACTTTTTTCGTTATGTCAGAAGCCATGGAAATAAACGTTATTTAAACCAATAAGTAGGCAGTACTTTTAAAATCTAAACTGGATATAAATTGTAAACTACATAGAAGAAATCTTAGAATATTCATGCACGCAAATTGTATTTTTTTTTCCGTTGTATTTCATTATTATCTAATATTAGATATAAAAAAAATACTATACGAACGAAGTGCCAAGAAAAAATATATTCACGAACTACTATAACAATCAAAACTATCCACGCCAAGGACTCAACAGCTAAAAACACACAATTCGATACGTTGAGTGGGGGCGACACGCCTGGCTGCCCACTTTGGCACAAGCGTGATGATATAATGGCGATTGTCGCGACGCCAATGAAATGTCTTTCTTCCTTCCTGTCTGTCCTTTTGTGCGATGCCATCTCGGAAATATGTTGATGGTAAGATGGTGCTTCTTACTAATGGGGTTTAGATGTCGGTATTTTTAATGGGTTAGCTCGGTGTCAATTTTATTTGATTTTATATTGTCATGGATGTATTTTATCCCCTATTTCATTCTACAGTTTTGAAGTAGCATTAATATTCATATTCATGCTTGCTTCGGTACTATGTTCTTAACCAGAGCATTAATTACTTTCATAGAATCAATTTTGTAACACTAAAAGAGGTGATAGACGCACGAGCAAGTACGCGTACTTATGGCTCGGCGACCTTTTTCGCCCGTGTGTCATACTAAGTACGCGTACTTTAAAACCGCTGAGTAAGTTCGTCGGCGATCCAACAGGTTTGAAATTTTGCTCGTAACCCGCCTTGGTTCGTAGTTTCGTATGTGTGTCTTCTCCGCGAGGCCCGAGCGGCCATTTTGTTTCGACATTTCAGTAATGTTTGTTTAGTTTGATTCAGAAAATTCGACTACGTCTTGATAAAGTGTGAGTAAGCTTCACGTGTGTCACCGACGGGGAGCCGAGTAAGTTCGCGAACTTAAAAACTGCGTACTTTTATTTCGCACGGCTATCACCCACTTAAGAGTTGATTTTTAGGGTTCCGTCCGTCAAAAGGAAAAACGGAACCCTTATAGGATCACTTCGTTGTCCGTCCCTCCGTCAATTTTTCTGTCAAGACCAAGAATTAATATCAAATACATAGGTCTACGGTCCCTTGGAGCTTAAGCTTCTAAGTCAACGTAATAAAATAATACAGTCATTTATGCGATATATTTTGATACTTGCAGATAAATCAAAACCTGTAAGGTACTTCCCGTCAACCTAGAATCATAAAATTGGCAGGAAGCAAGGTCTCACAGCACAATTTTTTTTGCGAGCTTACATTTGCAGTTGGAGAATTAACCGTGACGTATTTCAACTGTATGGGAAAAAAAGAATCAACTACAAGTTAAGTTTATTCTTGGGATAAAATCATCACAACTACGGAACCCTTCACTGTGCGTGGTCCGAACACGCACTTGGCCGGTTTTTACAATTGTCAGATAAAAAGAAAAGAAAGAAAATACGTTTATTTGCGGTAAACATGACGCAAATAAAGAACGAGTTGGGGGAAAATATGACAAACAAAAACAGAAATAAATAAATAATTATTGCGGTTCGACAGCTTTAGTACCTATAGAAAATACTTATTCTTTAGATAAAAGTTATCTAACTGTTGAAAAATCAGCCCCTAAAGTAGAACAAAAGTACACTATCACTAAATTCACTCACTTCGACTTATACCTCAAAATTTTTAAATACTCCTTTATTACTGCTAACCATTTTTCTTCTAAAAACTGCTACCACTGTTACATGTGCAGACCAAGCCATGCCGCTACTATACTTTGACAACATGGTATATTATTATTGAGACTGAAAAAACACACTGTCATCGTAACCCAAAAAATACATAAATTCACACCAAAAACCCGTGCCTCCCATTGTCTCCTGTCTCCTAACACGTCAATCACGTGGTTGGTTGCACACCTAAATGACATGTATTGAATCAATCAACCCCCCACCTGCTTGTTTGAGACCTAATGACCCGTGGCTGGTCGTGCTTAATTTAACATCATTGTTTCCACCGCGAGGTGACGGGTTAAATGGGGTACAACGAATATATTGAAGAAAAGATATGGATTGGTGCTTCTGAGCTTTTTAATATTCCTTTCAATCGTTTCTTCCCAATCTTGTGCTGTGACCTCTTTTACTCTCGCTTCGACAATTTGAACTGAGAATCGTCCAACTTAATCTTTATCTTAAAATTGGAAAAATAAGCAGTAAGTTAAACTAGTACAAAAATGTGTTTATATTTTTCTGGCGAGTGACATCAATTTAAGAAAAAAAATCAAATTTTGAAGTTAGTTAAAAATCGTTCTACGCAATCGCATTTGAATAAACTGAAATTGACCACCATGTTTGGGAAAAGGCTAATGATTAAAATCAAAATACCATATCAACATCGATGTATATCATCTTCTCAATTATTCCCACTACTTTGAGAACAACAATCAAACATTTTTTCCTAACCATTATTAGCCTATTTAATAACATAACGACATCCTCATTCGTGCTTGCTACTAGCTATAAGACGTTATCTTCAGATCTGTCTCCAGCCAATGGTTTATCTAATAACACATATCCATGTAATTTGTTTGTAGCTTCTGTTTGTCATGAACCGTGCGTTTAATTGTGCATGATTACTGTGACTCCATGGTTTTTATAATTGGATTTTGTACTTTTATGTCAAGGAATTGTACTGTGTTTTGTATATGAAGATTATTTGCCTTCAAGATTTTCTTTATTTTCATTTTCTATGATTGAATTAGTTTTATGGTTGAAACTTTTAGGTCTATTAAAATTAGTATTGGACTTGCCATTTTTACGATTCTTACTTACTTTAGACTCTTATTGTGAAGCTCATTATTTATCGATCAATTCGTGTCAATCATACTCACTGAGTCTATCAAAGATAGTCTCATCTACTTATACCAAACCAATTTGTGAAATATGTTAGCAAAAAAGCAGACAGCGATACAAAATCTAACATAATCAGTAACATCTCCAACATATAGCTTGAAGCGGATTAATTGCAAGCTATTAAGAGTGCTATAGTAAATAAACAAATTGTTGTTTTTTTAGTTCGCTGGCCAGCGGAGCGCGGCTGCTAAGATCTTGATGGTGACTAGATTCTTGGTTACCACTACCATGAACAAGTGAAAAGAAATATAAACATTTTACTGTAAGAAAAATATATTAATAATCCTACCATCATGCTGATGACGCATAATGGTGGTACAGTAGGTAGGTATAATGGTGGTACAGTAACATGAAGTGTAACACAACAAATAGGCGAATTTGTTTCAACGTGTGTTACATTTCATGTTATATTTCACCAATCTGTGTTAATGACAGAAGGGCGTCCAAAGGATTTGTGAAACTAAGTTATCAGAATGCAGATTTTACTCGTAATTATTTAAAAAAATATAAATATAATAATAAATAGGTCACATCCTTAATGGAGGAAACAATTATTTTATTAACTGCAATCAATACTAGATCAAACTGAATGTTAATAATATTTACTAATATCATCTTCGTCTTTTAATAAATCAATCTTCAGAAATATTCAAAGTTTCTTTCAAAGTGATTAACACCCGAGCCCCACATCACCGAGATCCATTAGTACCTCCATCAGCCTACTACTAAGTACTAGAGTCTTCCTACCCACAACAATGGTAAGCCGTGTCTAATCAGGAAGAGATGATATCAGCAACTGCGGCCTAAGGTGTCGGATTGTTCTGAGCCTATGTGTACTGGAAAATTGTTACTGCACTATCTAATCGAAGTTAGGAAGACCCACATGTCACACATCCATACAATTAAATATTAACTAAAGATACTATAAATTCTAAGATGTGAATTTGGGAAACATATTTCGAAAGAAAGTCTGACTAACCTGACTATCTAAGGTACTATCTTAGTCTAAAGAATCACTAATTTTAGTCATCATTTATTTATTTATGTACAAGAGAAGCAACAGATATTACAAAGGATAACGATTGGATTTAGTCGAAATTTTGATACACAATCCGAATTTCCCAATTAGTATTGGATTCTTACGAAACCCTCAGTCAGAGTGGTTATAGATCTTTCTAGATAGCAGTGTTATATGTCTCACAAATCATACAAAAATTAAAATGGCCGAAACCACCACCCCGAACAAGCTACGACCACACGCACTGTAGCCATTGTACTTATCTAGGTATTTTAATGCTCTCTACAAAATCACTGAACCAATTTCGATAAGCCTTACATTGTCGAGTACATCCGTTTAATTAGTGGCCACAAGTCGTGTGAAGCCAGTAAGATATTCGTTGAGATATCACACAATACGTGCGTGAGAGTGCGTACGCGCACTTTCTAATGCACAATAATTATGTACGTAACGTTTGCGACTTTTTAATCGTGGTGCGTCGGTGAAAATATATATTTTGATGATAATGTTTTTAAAACCGAATACTTGAACCGTTGACAAACTTTTCTGAAGTTAGAAAATTGAAAGGCGATTTTCAAGAGAGAGAACATGCATGATCCATTATCATTGGAAAATTAACTGGTTAAAAAAAGAAGAAAAAATGGTGAGATAAGACAAGCTTTGGTTTAAAAGAAGATGTAGTGACAAAAATGTAAAAGAGTATGCTGAGATGGTTTGGTCATGTTGAGAGGGCGAATGAAAGGCGAGTAACAAAATATATTTACAAGGAAGATGTGAGTGAAAATGCCGGGAGGGATACCCTAGGAGGACATAACTTTGACAATTCAAAAGTGCCTGTAATTGGTTTATCTATACTTATAATAAATCTGTAGAGAGGTCAATTCTGTACATGATATATATTTTCAAAATAACTATCAGGGGGTAATTAGTGATCGATACTGATGCCAAAAATGCAATTAGTAAAATTTTTGTCTGTCTGTCTGTCTGTCTGTCTGTCTGTCTGTCTGTCTGTATGTTCCTTATAGAAACAAAAACTACTCGACGGATTTTAACGAAACTTGGTACAATTATTCTTCATACTCCTGGGGAGGTTATAGTATACTTTTCATCACGCTACAATCAATAGGAGCAGAGCAGTGAAGGGAAATGTTGGGAAAACGGGAGAAGTTGCTCCATTTTTTAAGCTTCCGTCGCGTGTGAAGCCTTAATGGTTAAAGCTACATAGAAATCATTTATGACGGAAATGTTCTACATAAAATTATCTAAAAAATATCCCACAACAGCATATGTCTATCTTTTATGGTTGACTCACAATAACACGTGTAACTCCCGATACCTTAGCAGTTCGGAGCTTTCTGATTATATTTGTTTACTCTTACGTTTATAATACTCTCACTCATCCCTAATTAAAAGAAGTTAATATTATTCCTACCTATTCAATAAAAAAAAAATCATAGTAATCGGTACAGAAACACCAAACTTATACATGAAATACGCTAATAAGCCATCGCGCCGTCGCGCGTGAATATTGAATCATGCCATAAGGATTATTTTTGTGTAACGGTTGCCGCGCTCGACGCGGGTCGTGGCGGTAGGGTATAAAAAGGCGGGACGGTCCGAGCGCGATTCAATATTTGGCTGTTGATGCGTTCAGAGCGTTCGACCTTATTGACAGACAATAATTGATATTAACAAACCGTGCTTATCAGCGCGACTTTTAGTCTTTAAATAGTTTATTTGAATTTCTTTTGTTGTTATTTTATAAAATAGGTATTAGTTGTTTTGGTAGTGTTTAAATATTCGTTCAAATTACAAATTATTAATAGTTTGCATTTTATTTCTTTTTAGGTGAAGTAGTAGTCGAAGTAGAAGTAGTACGCATAGATTTTTAGATACCGATAGGTAAGTTTTGGCTAATTTATGTTCAATTTTATTTTTGTACAAGGAGTTACACGCTGACGGAGTCGCGGGCACAGCTATTAATAATAATATTCTGCGGTTCCTTATTGCGATATTTTTCAACAGTATTGTGGATTGACATATTATATTTCCCTACTAAAATACGAAAGTTAATCTGTCTGTTACATCAAAACCACTGAACCGTGAGGAAGGACATATGGTACTTTTTTACGAAAAACGACGGAAACGCGGACGAAGTCGCGGGCAAAAGCTAGTTTGAAATAAATGCTTTGAGTTTGAGTTTGAGTTTGATAATATAGTGACCTTATTGGTGATGTTCAGAAAGGTCAGGTGCGTAGTACTCGCAACCGGCGTGCGTGTTTGACCAGATATATGAACGTAAACGAGGCAAAAGAAGTATGTAAGGATCGTAGCAGGTGCCGTTCTGTAGTTTCTGCTCCCCCATAGAAAGAAGGCGTGAGTTTATATTACAAAAAAGAAAAGATTTTATTAACGAGATTGAATTGGAATTATGATTGTCTGTTGACTAGAAATATCAATTTTTACGTAATATGGTATATATTCAGTTAATAATTAATTATGTTGTTTCCTTGTTTTGATCGCTTTGCACATTTTATATCTCTCTTTCTAAAATGGAACTGCAAAGAGTATCATGCTGATTTTGAGACTAAAAGTCTCCACATCATTCCCTGCCATTATACCAATTTATTTGGGGCCAAAATGTCTTTTTCATCCATATATATATATATTTGTTTTTAACAGTGATTTTGAATGAAAATGAAAAACAAAACTACGACTGATTCAATCATATTTGGATACAGATTATGTAAATTATGTATGTACAACCAACTATTATGATAAAATAACGAGAAGAGCTCATTAGGCATTAAAAAATTCGTCCGCATCGCTGTCAGCATTAAAAGTGCCCAAAAGCCTGGCAGCATTGCCACGTTGGATACCAATACTAATACATGCCCGGAAATATATATACTCAACTATGTTTAGGAAGTTCTTATTCAGCTATGAGCTTATACGTAACAAGCTGAAATCTTCACATTTTCTGCATTACAAGTAAAACTCAGTAGCATCTCAATTTTCACATTAAAGCCAACATTCCTAACTGGACATCCCAATAACAGTCTTTAACCTATCTCCGATCCAATAAACATACAGTTACTGATACGAACCAAGTAAATTGAGATACTATTCCACCGCACTAATACAATACATAAGCTAAGCAATTATCAACCTTAAAGCAAAGGAGGTAAGTTCATTTGAAGTGCAGATATATTTTTGCCAAGTTGCCAGGACATGTTAATCGTGATACGACAGAGTGATCTGTGAAGAGGCTGGCTACAAGCTGGCGACTAATAAACAGTTCATCTACGACTGTTATGGAACTTGTGTTGTGAGTCAGTATTTGGGGGCATAATAATGGCTAAATAACTTCTTTTGGCTTCGGAATTAATTGTTGTATCTGGTCAGATTTATTGTGAAAAGTAGGTTGTGGTTATCCAATGTCAGTCCTCTATAGATTAGAAGTGATATTTGTGAGATTTTCATCAACTACGAGTACTAGATATAAAAATTTGATTGACGAATATAGCAATTATTTTAATAAGCATTTTTAAAAGCATCTCAACAACACTACTATCACTTTTTTGTAATCAATTTCCATTTACCCGTTGATTGAAAAATAATTATGCCTTGACCATCAACGATTCTTACTGACGACAAATCGTGAGCATGAAACCACCCTAAAAGGGCTAATTAAATGCGGATGAGCGTATCTCGGTCGTGCATAGCGCCGAATGATTTAAGGTGGTGCAAAAACTTAAGGAATTATTGCCGTTTTCCTAGTATATGAAGTAACAGTGCATAAGAATAATGACCTCGGTATAAATGATGCTGCTAGTTGAGAGGAAGACGGAATCTTGGAAATGGTAGCACATAGTGACATAATTGCTAAGTGTTATTTATTCATGAATCCAACTGATTTGTGGCAGGAGACGTTGATAATGGCGCACAAGCTAAACAGACTGATATTTCTATGAGCAGCAGAATATCACAAAAATCTAGGTCTTTTTACAGTGCAATGTCAATTAAACATAGTATAAACCAACAAACAAAATTAAAAAGGCAAAACAAATGAAGTGATGATAATTACGATATTAATATCGATCATGCTAAGCAGGTTGATAAAGATAAATGGCAGTAATTTAAATTAAAAATATATCAGTCTGACACATACTTGATCTCGCATTACGGAGGCTGTTGCAGGCAACTCAGCCAGCCATTTTAGTATATTGCAGTCAGTCAAATGCCACTACAAAGTTTCATCAGTACATCCCATACTCCGCCCTCTCGATTCGCCATCACTCTTTCAATAGACATAGCCAGGTGCTGAACAACAAAGTTCATTTTAAACGATCCCAATCGATCATCTTGGCTTGTCTCAAACAGATCCTGGAATCTAGCCAGATGCATCGACATTTATAAGCAAATATTATTAATAACCCGTTGTATTAGAATAGATTGTAACACGGCAAATGTGTGAGTAATTGTATGTTCCATGAAGCATGTGTTGATATTATACTTTGTTATTATCGCACTGTTAGTGTCTTGTGATCTCGACGGCTAACAAATCTTTAATATCTTCTCTGATTATTGTAAGAAGTGTCTATGTGATGATTCTGTGCCAGACTTCGACCATGTAACGTCTATTTATCCTCAAATAGTATCATATACTGATGCAAAACCGAAATTATCCATTATTATAAATGAAGGAATTAGTAATGAGCTCGCTTATAAACACAATTTGGAAGATGTCAAAAATAAAGTTGATAAAACGACGACCAATTACGATAAGGAACTAACATTAGGTGATCTTAGATGTATTAGAATCTCAATATACAATTTAAAACTATCGTAATTTACATAAGATGAAGACATGTAACTCAAGTAACTCTCCGTCAACATCCCCATAAACTACCAAAACCGTTCGTAAAGCCACAAAAACAACAACCACTACCTAAATACCGATTGAAGCAGCAAAACAAACACAACTAATCCTTAATATGTCTCAATCTTTGCCTACATATGTCTTATTAAAATAACGAGTCAGAGTATAAATCTCAAGTGCCGGTAGAGTGTGGGAGATATATTAGCCGTTTGGACACATTTTTGATATAGCAGAGAATACCTGGGATAGTTTATGATTTGTAGTGTCACTGAAAAATACGACCATGTTCGTGTTTCAGTGAATTTGTAGAATCTGTAGTAACAAGTTGATATGTTTTGGAGAATTTGTAGGCCTCGAAATTAACACTGACGGGAACAGTCATAGTAAACGAAAATAATAGAAAAGGGAGAAAAAAACATTTATTGTCACAGAAACAATATGAGAAAGGCTAGTAATACTGATGGTTTGAGTGGTAGTGGTAATAGTAGTGGTGTGGTTGTGATGTTCAGAAAAAAGATAAAGAAGGAAATATGGTATAATGGATGCAGTGAATTTGTTATCACAGTATGATTTACTGAATGGCTGGGGGTTGACAGTTAATTAAAAATACCTATGTTTATTTTATTTTACATACAAACGCACTGATCCCGTCAGGTGACTAAAACATTGACAGTAACTATACTAAATAACTCTATATTTCTTCAAACAGAAAATCTTTGATATCGGTATTTTCTGTATTCAAATCTAGCTTTATGACAAAAGTGCCCATCAAGTAGGAAACAACCATAAAAACAAAAGATCATCAAAATATACTTTGTTAATCGCCAATAGCGATAGTCTTCTGCGCACCGACGCGTGAGTTTCCGCACATTGTTCTCTGCGCTTGCGCAGGTACGCGTTTTGTGAAGCGACGTTACACTTTGATCTTGGGCTGAGAAACGATCATTGGACAATTGAAGTGTGCATAGATGAGAGGATATTATAAGTAGGAGTAATGATGGTGGTGTATATGTATGTTTTTATTTGTTGGTTGTAGCGTTTTTAGTAGCTGATGTGTAGCTTTGAAATTAAGACAGACATAGTTAAAGATATTAGATTCCTTTTAACTACCTCTGTGTTTGCTGTGCTTTAGTGTTTGTCTCTCATACGACCAAATAAATTGGCCAGTAGCAAAAATTCAAAAGAGCAACTAAAAATCATGCATCAAACAAGATTCAGACTAAAAATAGAACTGGTCTAAATATTATGACAGTTTCGCTTTTACCGATCAAAACAAAAACTCAGCACGTGTTAATACATAAATGAATGAAACATCACCAGAGGGAAATTGGGGATCGTTTAAAAAACCATTAAAACCCTAGTTTCACCATAAGCTACTTGAAATGAACGCCATCGTTTAGATATAAAAACAAAAAACTTATTGTCACCTATTCAGAAACAATCGAGCGATTTCTGTGATCACCTACTTTTATTTTACCATTGGAATCTGTATATTTTTTGCAATTTCTATCTTACTGTCTTGAAAATAAAGAAAGTCCAGCGTTTGTGCAACCGTAAATTTATTATTGTTGCAATCATTCTCATCTGCTATGCAAATGTCATCTTTATTATTTTAGACAAATAGATCATTTTTTCTTATAACACCACGACGATTCTTCACACTTCACAAAATTTATATACCGTTCTAAAAACTGATCTCATAGAAAATTTAACCTTAGCTCTCAGTAATAAAATACAAGGAAATGTTAATGAAGGGAATGATGATGATGGTTCCGAAGTGGTTGGTGATAATGACGTCACGCTAGGTAACCTCTGTCGTATTAAAATGACATTACTAGACGTACGGAACAGTTATAATAATTCACGCCTTCGAGCTTCGGATATTCAGATTTATTTTGATTTGAACACCAATGAGGTCGAAGCAAAGGGTAATTTGTTACAAATTATAGGTGTAATAACATTGACAGTAGCATCGTTATGAATCAAGATTATAATTTGGAATTCTATCAAACAGGAATTGGACATAAATAACTTCACAGAGAAAAAAAAAAAAAAATCAGCAACACCTGATTATACGAACACAGTTTACAACTATAATAAGGAACAGTTAAATAACTTTAATTCTGGAAGTCGGTGTCTTTTGATCTGTATTTTAGTTTGTTGCCACCGACTTCTGAAAATAAAGTTATTTTTTAATTTGTAGTGTATTTTTTTAGAAGTTGGATATATTTTTTTTGTATAATAGTTTTTAATTTTGCGCTTTTTAGATATGGTGTAGGTGCCATATCTAAAAAGTGAAAAATTCACACATCTTCGTATCTACTTGCTATGTAAACAACAGTGACAGGAAGTATTATAACATCATCAAGGTTCACAAAGTGGATTAAATAGATATTATATATGGGACCACCGCGCAAGCTTCCTCTTCCAAATGAAAAAAGAATTTTCAAAATCGGAAGAAAATATTGACGAACAAATAATCTTCTCCTTTTATAAGTCAGTTAAAAATAGGAAAAAATTATTTCACTTTTCTGTAACATCAAAATTCTCTAGGGTAGTGAAAATCTTTTTCCTTAGTACATCAGAAATAATATTGCTTCCACGAGATGTCTGGTTTCAGGAATGCATGAGCAGAAAATGTGTGTATAAAAATAAAATAACACAAAAGAATCAGTTCACCTGTTACCAATACAAACCTTAAGCAAACAGACTCTGACTGAAACAAATCTGATGACATCAAATCTTTTGAAGTGGCCATCTTAAATAACCATCCGATATAACACGTCGAAACTCATAATGTGATAAATATAGAGTATCAATGATGCGTCAACTATGTGATGCAGAATTGCGCCTGCGATTAATGATTCGTGCCAAGACATCTGGTATATTACCATCAATATCTGTCTGTCATATGTACGCGATAAATTTACGAACGATATGCTTCGACATTCGGAGAAGCTCTTAAATTATAGATCATGTTTGTAATTGCAATGTTTTTCCATGTTGATTGCGGCACCTGTGGTGAACATCGATCAGCTTGGAATGTTTAGTGGGGGGAATTGGAATTGCAAAAACTGAAATGATTGAAGAGGCGAAGGGAAAAGACAGCTGGAAAAAATACTGAAAGGTGTACAAGTGTGTGGTAACGCAGAGAAGAAAGGTGAAGTCGGAAACGAGATTGATGAAAAGTTCAAATACAATAGTGGACAATAATGAAATACTGAAAATATGCAATAAATTAAAAAACTTCAAAAATATTTTTTCTGATTTTTTCAAATGTGGGTTCAACGTTCATGAATTTGTATCTCTAACAGTAAAACGTAAAACGGTGAGTTAGTAGAACATTATACCTATCCACAGAATTTTTATACCCAAATATTCCAGCCACCCTTCTTCCACGCCCAGTCTTGACTTGCGATCTCCTTCAAGATTTAACCAAAAGCACGACCTGTAATTATTCATCATCAGAATTCAAATCTCCAGCCAAAAACCCACCACCATTCGCAGAAAGTTCTTCAATACCGTTCCAATTGCAGCACATATCTCTATATCTAATAATATACCGTTAAAAATCTCTCAGTGGTTCGATGATGCATCGTGGGCCACTACGATGATTTGTGGGAAGACAGGTGTTCGACGCAAATACATCGCAACCGGTTCGGTTTCGCCATCTCAATTGGCATTTTGACGTGGTACTCAAAGTTTATTAATTGCATTTATAGTGCAGCTAGCTTCTCTGGTCCGGTGGCTTTAATTGGAACAAGTGATACAGTATAAATATTAATATGAACATACAGTTTTTCAACTAGGAACACACATAATCCCCGAAATATTAGGCAGGGGTATACCCTATTCTTCACCCATATTTCGCTAGTTATGTTTAAGTCCCATGTAATAGATGGCAAGTCTATTGCCTTCAACCGGGTACAAATCCAGACTCCGGGCTGCTACTAAAAATTCCTGTTGGATCCAATAACACTACAGAAGAACTAGGAACAAATGATTCGAATCGACTCACACAGGTGTAAACGCATTTACACAAAATCTAAGCATGCTTCAGGTAACAGGTTACTCATGAGTTAGTCGGGACAAGTGGTTGCGTTTTATACGTGTACATTTGAATTAAAAAGTTTGGTTGCCAACCCTCACTCCCGTGTCTTATGTTTTCACAAAAAGGTCATAGTTGAGGTACTGATCATCTTTATACTGTGCTAGTGAATTCACTGATCTGTAATTTTTGGTTCATCGACAGCGCTGCCATCATCGATCCAGATAGGCCTGATGCACTATACATTTAATTAAAGTACAGTAATGTGACGTTTGACACGCGTTAGTAGGTATACCGATAGGTCCGGCAATTGTTTGTTTTGGACACACTTCAACACTTTACGCTTCAGTGTCGAGCAAAAGGTCGAATAAATCTTAATAGAAGTCGAAGTCAATCTATTCCGAGCTCTAGTTTGTTTTTATCGTATGGCGTCTGGCGATCACTTCCTTGCCGAGTTTCATGATAGCTCTAATTTGGGACTCATCAAGTCACGGTTGACTAGACTTTAGGAAGAACTACCCCATTTGCATACCATTAAGTGAGATAGTGGTCAAAAGCGAGTCTATCCAAGACAAAAAGAGCAAATTAGTAGATCAGAATTACATGCTCGTCGATCAATATGCTTATGGCATCTGCTACTGAACACTATCGCATTCAATTTTGTGTAAAATTGTCGTTCAAAAGTGCCTCTTATGTGCCTAATTGAAATAAATTGTTTGACTTTGACTTTGGCAAAATAAACTTTTCTGTACACACACACACACACACTCCTGAACCCTTCAACTTTATGTGATAGGGTGGCGGATGGCAAACAAGTTGACGACCTACTGGATGGCTAGTGTTACCACCGTCTACGGACACCTGCAGTACCGAAAGCATCGCTGATACTTTACCATCCTGTGACAAAGTTGTAATATCTGAGGCGCCTGTAATCAAAGCGGTGCCTTTCAAACTGGAAAGTAAGTGTCAATCCATTGCAGTAAACACACCATAAAATAGCATTAAAAACAAATTGAACTCAAAGTTTGAGCACCGCACCGCAATAAGTTCGGTCCGTCGATAAATCTATGAAAATGAACGTGCTCCTAATGTCACAGGAATGCTTTCATGATCTGACCGATCCAGGGACGGATTGCACACGATATTATTATCATATGAACCGTATACTGTAATTATTACTGTTAAGGAGTGGGAGTTGTCATCTACGCTAAGTCTAAGTGAAAGCGGGGGGGACATGTGATATATTTCCTAAATAAAATAATCTTTATACTCCATCTTTTGCATTGTTTGAAAATCACACTTTTGATAAAAGTAATATAATCATGTTTCAATAATGTACTCACTATAATTTGGGGTTTCCCAATAGATCCTAATATAGTGGTGTTGACATGCCATGACGGCTATGCATATAGAGAGCGTTTTTGACACCGGTGAAAATGACGTACGACTTCATTGACAGCCGTTGGTTTGCGGCTGTTATAAGACGGCACCGGTTTCATAGGAAGTCCAAACTTTACAAGTGTTTACTCAATAGATGCATAATGATGGTAGTACTGATTAAGGTTAGTAGGAATCCAAATATCTACACTGCAAAAAATTGGCAGAACTCGTGACAAATTATTTACTAATCTAATTAACCTGAATCCGTTCACCCGGTCATAACTAACGACCGACGGAATGAGATCGAAGTGCAAGTATCTAAATATACACGAACACCGACCCATCAATTTGAGAGGAATTAATCGCTCAGGAGACTTTGTCGCAGGAATGTGTGAGCATTTGGCGAATTGGCAGTTTTACAACGAACGTTATTGATTTCCGTTGCAACTGTTGTATTTTTGAGCTGATGAAATACTTGTAGGCGATTCTTTTAATGAACGTACGAGTATTATGATTTTTGAATTAGAGTTTTATCTGCATCTGGATATAGCTATACCCCATTTGAAATAAGATTAGACATTTAAAACAACCTTTTTTACAGTCCATTCAACCAATTTTGACTTCTATTGCGTTGGTGGCATGATAAATGGCAGCTGCAGTAAACAGTTGGTATTGTAACCACTTTTTTGCTTTTAATGCCATCCTTATGCCTACGGTATAGAAGTCAAAATCGGTTGAACAGACTGTAAAAAAGGTTTGTTTAAATGTCTAATCTTATTTCAAATGGAGTATAGGTATTATACTAAATAATTCCTGCGAGTAAAGGGGATGCTGCTCGTTGCTTAAAATATCTATAATACCAGCACACGTAGCATGACCACAGTGGCGATCATGCTACGCGAGCTAGGACATCGCAGATGCGTTGCCATTTCATATTCCTCTCATCTCAGGAGAAAAATGTATGTTGGCAGGTTTTCTCCTGATGAGCATCTTCACCTAGACTTCACCTGCACAGAACAGGCACAACCTTAATAAGTAATTACACATTTTCTTGAATGTTGAAGTCTTCTACTTTTTTTCGTGTGGTAAGTGACTAACCAGCCATGCTATTCTGTAAACATCTCACCGTGAAAACTTGGGTGAAGTGAGCTGTCAATAGTGTCAATCCCTGTGGAATGACAGCTCACTTCACCTAAGTTTTCACGGTGAGATGGTTACAGAATAGCACTGCTGGTTTCCGAGTTTTAAAGCCGCCCATGGGCCTCTGACTTCACTCGATGTTTCTTCTTGATGTTTTGGTAAGTTTTGAGTATAAATATGGATGACTTTAAAATTTAGGGATAACCAAAGCTGACTACCGCGATGGTGGCTAATAGGTACCTAGGTAAAGAAAAAGCTCAGACAGATTTGGATAAGGCCAGAAGGAAGAGGTTCACATGATGAGTCTAGTATATTAATATTTGATTCCCTAAGTCCATCACCCAGTTAATAACTAACCCGACCGACTGCCATAAGATCGAAGTGCAGTCGCTAAATATAGCCCGCGTTGCCGACACGCGCATCAATGTGCGACAAATTAATCGCAAATGTGTACGCTACTTTGTAGACGAAATAATTTTGATAATTTATAGAGATTTCCGCGTTTATCGGGATTATCCAAGCCTGGGTATCTGTGATTAAAAATAACCACGTTGTGTGTTCCTTTCTCAGTGTCCTAAAATAATCTAAATCTTTGTATAGATTACTTACGTGAATTGAATGCCAATACAAAGATTTGTAACAAATGACGAGTTCGTATATTGAATTGGAAGTTATAAGGTATACATAATTACTGCCGGTTTCATAAAAAAAAGAAGATAGGCACTTCATTAACACCAGTCAACCAGGAAAAATGGCTGTCACTGCAATGCTTCTTTTCATTCACAGTAGCAGCAATGAACACCAAGAAAATGCTTTTAAAAACAAAATATGATACTTAAAAAAAAAACGGCCAATTGCCAGTCAGACTCGCGCACACCTAGTGTTCTGTACCACTGTACAGTATTTTAGCTAAAAAACACGTTTCTTGTATGGGGACCCCCTTTCATTTTTTACTTTATTTAATTTTTTATGAATTAGTGTTATAGCGGCAATAGAAACACACAATCTGTGAAAATTTCAACTGTCTACCTATTACGGTTCATGAGATACGGCCCGCTGACAGACAGACGGACAGCGGGGGCTTAGTAATAGGGTTCCGTTTGGCACCCTTAGCGTACGGAACCCTAAAAAGTCACAGTGACACATCCCACGTTAATCAGGTTTTGAAACTGCAACCTGGTGCATCAAAATAGGCTCCAAAAACCTCCAACCCAACAGGAATCACGACCCGTCATTTTCCTGCCCTTGCCGCGTTACTTGGGGTCCATTCCATTCTCCCCTGTCAACCGTCTGCCCTGTGTGGAGTCGCTCTGTCCATGCAAAGTTAGTGGATACAGCTTTGAATGAAACGTCATCACTGGTTGCCTAAAACCGACCCCGGTTCAAACGCTGTATCCACTAGCAGGAATACCGCCACCAGTAGTTCGCAGAGCGGTGGCTAGTTCCAGCGAAAGATCCAAAATTATCTCCGACACACGACACCCTTTGCATGACAACATCTTGTGCCACAAAGGCTGGAAAGCCGAAACAGATTTTTAAAGTCTCATTCACTGGCGAACGACCAAAAGAGAGACTGAAGTAGTGGCGAGACAGTGCTTCCTTACCCAAACCATTTGTTCCACCTGCTGAAGATCTCCTATCTGGACATGAGTTGCCCAGGTTGGCCGAAGCAAGGAAAATCTGTTCAGGTGGATTTATAGACGACTCCGCCTTGGAGTGTAAATGTGGTGCTGTTCCACAAACGATGGGACACTTAATGTCATGTGCTGCGTGTCCTGTCAGCTGGACGTTACAGGATCTGATGGACGCTAGGGGTGGTGCCAAACACGTGGCCGAATTTTGGGCCGAGTCTATTTAGATTGCCATCGAAACGCTAAGAAGAATACCGCTATAATTTAGTCCATTTTCTTTCATATAGTTCCTCACACTATCCATCCATTTTTTCTTTGGCCTTCCTCTCTCCTCCCCTCCTTCTCCATCCATCCACATTTATTCATCAGTCTTTTAGTGACATGCGTTTCCTCATTCCTTATCACATGCCCATACTAAGCCATTTCAAGATTTCCCTTCAATTATCAAAAACAAGAATCACGACTCATCGCCTTAAAATTTACACTGAATCTATCCACCCATAACTATCACTTATATTTACCCCTCACAGTACATAGCGCTATATTTATCCCCTCCCCCCACTAAGACTTACCTATACACCCCCATCTAGGCAACGTTAAAATGCAATCTTCTTAATGGAATTTCAATTTTCGCAGTAAAGTTAACTAAAAATCCGACCGGTTGCAATATTGCCGCCCGGCGAAGACGCCAGCTATTTTATACGTAGCTTGTCTGTTTGTCTGCCTGTTACTCACGATATTAATGTAAGGATAAAAGTACTTTTTTAAAGTGGGATTTGAATGTTAAAGAAGTATAGAAAAAAAAAACTTGTCCGATCCGTGAAGGCATTGTTAGGTATCGTACAGAGAGTCTATTTATGTGGTAACTTTCAGGAAAACAAGTAAAAAAAAAAACACTTTTTTTTCGATGGGGAATTTTACCGGGTCGGGCACGGGCGGTCGTCATTTAGCAGGTGTCTAAAACTCATACCTTATGACCCCTGTTGAAAATTTTCAAATTTTTAAGTACAAAAAATTTTAATTTTAAATAATAACTTTTTTAATTTCAATAATTAAAAAAAAAAACTTTTTGGTAATGTTATTGCGTACCTATGTATATGTCATTTCGGATGGGATGGTGCTTTTTTACATTTTGTATAGGTAGTGCTGTTACTCCTTGATACTGCATACGGTATCCAAGGAGCTTATCTTCGATGACGATCTTCATCATCATCTTCGATGGGTAAATGGGGAGTCCATTGATTTGCGTCTTTAAGGGCTAGCTGATGAGGCAATAGCAATCTTTGGTGAAACACTTGAAATATCTTGATCACTGAAAATAAGAGCTGTGGATCCCCCACAGCACAGTATCATGCTGAGTGGAAGCCTTCTTGTCACAGTCATGATGTACAGCTTAGAACTATTTCTGTTGTATGCTCGTGATTATATATAGGGTGAAATTGAATTCATGGGCATCTTCTTAAGGGGTCATTGTAGTCCACCAGTCTCTCATAAATTAGTGTCACATAGTTTTTCGAACTTGTCTAAATTTTTTGTGAACAGAAAATAAATTATTTGAATTTGATAAAATTATTTGAATTTGATAAAATTATTTGAATTTGATAAAATTATTTGAATTTGATAAAATTATTTGAATTTGATTTCATTTAAGTTCCCAAAACATAACTTAGAACAAATCTCCATTTCACTTTAATTAAACCCAAGACCGAAGAATCCAAAACCCACGCGTTTAACAATACAGCACAGTTTCCATTTCCAACTATCGCAACAACACAAAATAAAACAAAAAATCCAAAAGAAAAACGAGTTATTTGATTCAATAAGCAAAGTTGGGAGCGAGACACTAGTATTTAATATCAAGAACGGAGCCCCGAGGAAAAAGAAAAATCTATACAGGGTGGCAAACCCCCCGATCTTTACGTCTTGGGGACGTTTTCCAACTGCAAGCGTTATAGACACAGTGCACCTGACCTTGTGTGTATTTGTGTGCTGTGTTGACACAGTGCGACACTCTGTGTACGGTTTTAGATTAATTAGTGTTTGTTTGATATAAAATTGATGCTGCTTTTTTAATTATGAGTATACAGGGTGGTTTTTTTCATGTGTGAGCTTATCTTTGTAAGCAGGAAGAATAAAATGAGGAATTAAGTCTATTTTTAAATAATAATTTCAGTATCCGTGCCATTAAAGCTGCCCACGTGAAACGTACTATTTTCCCGTTTAAAGTACTATATTTCCGTCTTGTTTCTACGTCTAAACTAAAGTATTGTGAAAGTGCAGGAAAAAAAAGCAGACTTACTCACATTTATAATATTTCTTAGAACTTAAAACAACAGTTCTATATTCCTTACGACTCACAAAACAGTGTAATACAACTAGACGACAACACTCACCTATGCACACTTCACTTCACAAAAATAGTCCTAAAAAGTGCACCTGAAATACATGACAAGCGGTCACGAAGTACATACGAAAGCAATACCAATCAGACGCTTCAGCGCCCATCTATGTCCGTACCGAGCACTCCCATTTACGAGAGAAAAAACCTCGGAAAATCTACGTGACGTAACATAGAACCGATAGCCAATGGCGTATCGAACCTTCGTCGATTAACGGCCAGCGCACCGAGACTTTCCACCCTCCCCATTTCAGTTCAAAAATCGAAGCCGCGACGGGTAACACGAAGTAGCAACGAAGCTCAAGCGAAAATAGTCGGAGAGTATCGAGAATGAACGACGCATCGTGATTGGTTGATCGGTTCTGCGCGATTGGGTACAACGGCGCACACTCGAACCGATATCTCGTATTTACCACGTTCGACGTTTATGTGTCAGTGTGCGTGCATGAAACCGCCTTCAATAGGTATTTACCGATGTGTACGTGTAGGTATCGATTTGATTTGTGACGCCTGCCGCGGCGATCGGTCAATCGCGGTGCGTCGCTGTCGATTTAAATTTGGAACGTGATATTTAAATTTGGTATGCATTCATTGACCGTTAGCGTCACGTAACGCTGTCTGATTGGATGAAAACGCTGGTAAATGATACTGTCGTAATTAAACTACCGTTTTAATTTGTTATTCCATCTTTTACGTATGATTGATTTCAGTTTGGGGATGAAATAAAGAAACGTATTAATAAATTGCATTCAAAATACTGCCAAAAAAGAAAAAATAGTACAATACTAGATACTTAAGTGTTTTCTCAGTATAATCATGGCAAATAGAATATAAATTAAGTGTCATTTTAAACCACCTATCATCACCTATTCAAACACAACATAACTCTACAAAAGGCATTGTTAGCTTATTAATCAAGTAAGCGACCACACATATCAAAAAAGAAAAAAACAGAAAAATATCGCCACCAACCGTTAATTAAAACGCAACAAAATAAGTCCATAATTCACTACTACAGCGAATCTTCACGAATGTCAGTCGGTGCAAAAAAACCGGGCTCGTTTCGACAAATTAAAAAAGCACGTTCCACTCCATTTCTGGATACAGAAAAAAAAAAGTTCCACAGATAAAAAATGGCAGAACATCCTCATCAACTCGGGCTATTAATAGGGAAAAAGTGCGCAATCCGGGGTTTCACTGTTCACTACCCACTAATATTTAACGAACTCCTAGATAAAGCAAATATATATGCTTTCCGTGTACTTATTTAAAATGGAAAAATATTTTTCCTGCGTCCCGTCGTCGCTTCCGCTGCAGATAGCCGTAACTGCATTATGTTTGATGTTTTTCTTTTTATAATGCGGGTAGCTAAAGATAGATGGCCTTTATTTTTCTAGCTTATGCAGACCGATAGGATGGCGGAGATGGGCAGAGTAATGTGCTCTGCTTAATTGAACAATCTGGGGCGAAAATATAGAATTGCTTTATGAATATCACCAGTCTTACCAAAGGGCAGAACATGTCTTACTAAATCCTATTGCCCGGTAACTGTGTTGGGGAAGTCAGATAAGCAGTTGCTCTATGTAAAATACTGGTATTCAGCTGCATCCGGTACATTATTTCGGAAGTCGGTGACTTTCGTTTTTTGCCACCGACTTCCGAAATTACAGATATTTTTCATATCGTTTTTTTTTTCAGCTTTATCCGGTTAGTTCGGAAAAGGCTATAGGCAGATTTGTGTTCTTTTTTTGGAAGTCGGTTGTTTTTATTTTTTTGTTAAAAGTTTTTATTTTTCACTTTTTTATTGTGGTACCTACCGCACACAAATTCGAAATACAATACCTGCTATGTAAATAACAGTGACAGGAACGTATCATATCATCCATATAGACTAAGTGGAATAAATACGTATTATTAAAGCTAGCTCAAAAACTATCCAAACAAAGTTAATAAAATTTATACGAGATTACCTCGAGAGCATACAGTTTCAAACAAAAATAGGATTTTCAAAATCGGTCCGCAATTGACGGAGAAATCGGTGGCCATAAATAAAAAAAAAGAAACACATACGCTATTAACATAGAACATCCTCCTTTTTGGAAGTCGGTTAAAAATAACTTTACTAACCTTGAACCCTGAACAACCTGTCTTGAACCTTATTTTCTACTTTTATTATATTTCTATGTGTTTCTGTATAATCTACAGTTTCCCAGAATTTCTGTCCTTCAGATAGCCTGAAAACTTGCGAACTGCGAATCGCTTTTGTATTGCTTTTCAATTTCAGAAAGAGTAGGTAGACGAGAAGAGACGCTGAACAAAATATTCAGACGTTAAGTCTGAATATTTTGTTCACATTCACAAATAAATTCTCAAAAAATCAATATTTAATTATATTATAGATAGAGAAAAAAAAATGTTCAACATTAATCTTATGTGGTTCTAAGCTTTCCCAGTTCCACTCATGATCCACAAAGCGCATCAAAACATCATACCTACCTACTTTCCTGAAATAGTCAATAAAAATAATCGATCAACATTACGCTTAGCAAAAGGTTTAGCTTTTATTTTTTTTTACTTGCTATCTTGCCTTTTCTCCATTCATGACTCGCTAGTTCTTCCCGAAAGCTTCGCAAATGATCACTGAAATATCCCTCATGTTGGTGATATATAAAATTCTCAGTAGCGCCCACACTAGAGGAGTGGAATTACTACAAAATCGAGTATCGCCACAGCGAGTTATCCGCCATTCGGCCGGCGGAGGCGTCGCACGTTCACTCATATGAAACACACTGGGAGAGAAAATATTACTATTTTCATTTTAGAAAACTTCCTTTGACAGTCAAAAGATCTAATCTGAAACAAGCGTGACCCTTGATTCCAGTATAGAGCCTCCACAAGACAACACCTATTTAAAACGTTCGGTGCGTCGTAGATTGTTAGCCCCGATTTATATACTGACTAGTGAATCTCTTCATCACGGCATCAACATGACAACCAAGACCTGCCATTTTACGTGTTCTTGCCATGGTAATAGGTACCTCTACTAGCACATAAAATAGCTCAACGTCACGTGGAGTCACTCAAAAGAGATCTTGATTAATCCTTTATACAATTTTATTTGCCGAGTCCGTATACTTTACTATACATAATTATTTGTTCTTTATCAACTAGCCCAGTAATTATTGCTTGTTCTCTTATCTTCAAACATGTTAAAACATTATTTTCTCGTCAAAAATGTGTGTATTGGAAATAAAGTCTGATCATTCAAGTGTGACTGCCAAAATTGCATCTTCTGCTAGCAAAACGATAGGACCGGGAAATTCTAGAAAAAGTTTTTTACTAAATAATAGCACTATTGAAATAATAATAAGTTCTGCTCCATGTGTGCAATAACTTTATCATATACGGTACATAGTTGGTGGCAGTGCGCTCGGAATATGCTCGATATAGAGCACGTCGCCTCCACTCGATCCCGGTGAAACATTGCTCTAGTTAGTGATGTGCTGTACGGCTATATATCGATAAATATTTTACTATGCTTGCTGCAGAACCTGTACTTAGTATCCTATATTCCATACATTTATATTAAAGACTGCCTATCAGGTACAATAGATTACTGGCAGTTGCCGTATTATGACTAAATAAAAAAATTATAAACACATAATATCTCGCCAGTATCACCTCGAAGGGTAAGGCAGAGGTGTACCTATAGTACACCCAAATTTCGCCAGTTATGTTTAAGTCCCATGTAATAGGGGGCGAGCCTATTGCCATCAATCGGGCACAAATGAAGACTGGGGTGCTACTGAGAAATTCCAGATGGAAAAACTCAATAACACTGCAAGACCCGGGAATTGAATCCAGGACTTCATGCTCAGCAGTAGCTATTGTGACTAGAGGACCAACGAGGCTGGCTAATAAAGTCAATAATAAAATAAAGTCTAGCAAATAACATACGAGTCTATAACAATATCATAAAATAAATTCGACGAACGAATGAAAATGTCCTGTAGTGCATAGTGACTGCTGTCATGTGCTATTTGTCATGCGGTTACGACGTAGCTACAATTTTATTAATTCAGGAACAATAAAACTATTCCAAACTATCGATATCACCTCCCCCATCCCTAACAGCACTTCCGATATAATATTTCATATTTAATAGTGATGCACCACGAAAAATCCTTCGCAGATGACTCTCAGCTTATATTTTACATAAATTGGATATTATTGCGCACATATTGAATTCACAGACGCATATTATATTTTGTACGAATTATTTCTTGTGTATGAATGTTTGAAGAAATATAAAGAGATCTTGGGAGATACAGTACCTATTGATGCCAGTTAACATTTTTTAAATAATAATAATGCAACTCAAGTTTTAGAACTGCATATTTTATTCAAAGGTTTTTTTTAGTTTAAAACCAACCGTTGCACATAAAATCGAGACATAAGCGACATTATCCAAGTAAGAACTTCAGAATTATTCAGAATTTTATCGTTTTCTTTGCTAAATAGTTAGCATAAAACTGCACAGTCAGATTTAAAATGGTTAGCTCAAAATTCCCCCAGCCATAAACTCCAAAACTATGTCCGAACACACTACAAAAATATATTTATTATTCTAGAATTTTGAAAATTTTCAATATTCCCCCAAGGTAAGCTAACTGGAAGTTATACTCACCTTGTTTTTAAATAAAATCAAAGTGTACGTTGGCTGCTAGTTCCCGGCTTGTTCTTTATGAAGTTCATAAAAATGGCCGTATTTACTGGCAAAGAACGGAGCCCCTACTAGGAGCACTCGATTTTGAAACTTCTATTGTAGTAAGAAACGGTAGTACCTACTTAAGAACTTCCAAAAAAAACACTACAAAGTGAAACATTACTTTAATTTAGGAAGTCGGTGTCTTTGTTTTTGAATTTTGCCACCGACTTCCGAAATTAAAGTTATTAATCTTATAAAGTCAAAATTGAATATGAATTGAGAACCTCGTGCTTTTTGAAGTCAGTTAAAAACATACAAATAATTTATGGTAGACAATTCTCTGATCCTCTGGTTTCAGCAAACCAGCTGTCAAATGTCATTGTTGAAGTTATGGTGGGATAACAACAACAACCAGTCACAATAGTTTACATGATTAACTGTCAAGCGTCCCCTGATTATAAGAAGCAGAAATCTACTAGATTAGGTTCTATACAATTATGTCCAGGTGATATTTGTAAGTGAAAAGATAGTGACTTTGTATGAAATACTGTGCAACAAATTCTAACTTATTAATTTTAAAATTAAGGAAAATTAATTAAGATTGTGATGGTGTTTCACCGTGTTGATTGTTTGATTGTGATTCGTGCCATCGTATTAGGTAAAAAAACAGATGTGTGTGTCAAAAGTGACCTCATTCTTTACATTGTAGACTAAAAAAGAGCCCCACTTGATGGAAGAATACCCAGGACATCTGTAAGACCAAGGGACTTACTGACACATTGATACTAAACCCGAGCCGGAAAAGTCTCATGTGACTATATCTCTGTAAAATTATGAGACCCGTTAGTTCTGTTTATAATCTATCAGTATTATTTCCGTTAGATTATAAAGTGTCGAAAAATTGTGAACTTTTTATCTTGTAACCAACGCGCGAGCCGAGCGAGCGCAGCGACCGGCGAGTGCTACTTCCATGTTTCTAGCAGCTAGTCAAGATATTTAGTATTAGCGCAAGGTGCGTTACGTCACAAGCAATTTTGATACCAGTTCACAATTTATCGGTTTCCTATGGATACATTAAAAACTATCGAAAAATAATGTGTTACATTGTAAATGTTTTGTTGCATTTCACAATTTTCTCGACAGTTTTTCTTCTGACGGAAATTATACCGATATATTATAAACTAACTTAGTTCATAATTATAAGGTGACGTGCCTAAAATGATACCAGCAAAATCAAAGCGGATAAAAAAAGCTATGATTGGAAAGCCCTTTCGAAAATGAAGTTTTCTTTGGAGAAGAAACTCCACATAAACACTACCCGGACTAACTCCTTCACAAGGATCCCAACATAAAGGCTATATTGCAACCTTGTGTTCATTTCTACACATCGTACGCGTGACGTATTAACTTGTTAGATAATTTACGGTACTCTATTTTGACCATGAACTGAAGCTATATTTATGGTCTCATAATATGCAAGAATGAAAATATTGCATTATGTTTTACAATTTTTTTTTAAGAACAAAAAGAAAAAAAAACAAAGAAAAAAAAAGAAAGTGGTTTTTCAAATAGGCAAGGTAATATTTAAGAATTTTAGTCATCCGATGTTAAAAACTGAGAATTTTACTAATAAGTTATTAATTTAAAATAAAGAAGTAATTCTATCTAATTATGTGCTAAAAGGAAACTAAGGACTATACGTATTTGTCCCAAACTCCTCAAATAGGGCAATGTTTTTTTAAAGCAGAAAGAATCACACATAGAGATGTGATTTTTTTATGGTGCAATTCATAAAAAAGATTACATCATCTCCTCGCGATATTTTATTTTTTTTGAAAATCCCTTTTTTCCAAAAAAACACTATCAAGTGAAAAATTACGAAGTAATATTGTACAAGAATTTTCAAAATCGGTCCACAATTGACGAAAATATCGATAAATAAAAATATATGACATACAGATGAACATAAAATATAACCTCCTTTTTTTTAAATCGGTTAAAAATATACTCAAGCCCTATATTCTTCCTACAATAAACCCTGGTCTCCTGCTCACCCAAAATTCAAAACTTAGAAACTTCTTCAAAGGTAAGCAAGTAACACCCTTTGATACCTCACCGCGTTCAGAACGTTGCATTTTAACCAGTTTAAAATACTTTATGCATAGACATTACGGCAAGCTTTCTGTACGGGAGAAATTTCATTCGATGCGGCGAAGAACTGGAGGAGGTGGATAAGGAAATGTAGAGGGGTTTTGAGTTTTATGACCTTCCAAGTACTGGGTTTTTAGTGATAAAACTACTGAATTTTTACATCATACCCGAAAGGTTAGTCAAAGTTTTCTTACAGTACACCCACATTTCGCCAGTTATGTTTGCGTCCCATGTAATAGGGGGCGAGCCTTTGCCATCAACCGGGCACAGTTCCAAACTGATGGAAAAACCTGAGAACGCTTTGCTCGCCCTAGGAAACATGTTCAGGTGTAGCGCTTGAGATCAATGGGGAAGTATCCATATATTGATTGTGATAAAAAAAAAAATGGGCTCTCTAGATCTTCCGCCACTCCTTAAATCTCGTTATCTCCATAAAAGGAAGTATTCTAAAGATAAGAATTGAAACAGAACCCTATCCAGTATTTCATAGTTTCGCGGATGTAAAATACCACCCAGCGGCAGCCAATAGCGGCGGCCAATTTGAATATAGAACGCCCGCTCGGAATTTATAACGGACACACGAAACTTAAATGTTCGGCAACTGTATTGTGTAGTTTGCAACTGGTTGTTGTAGCCGTTGCTTTTGCGTTTGACCTGATAAAATTAAAAGCAAAAGTATCTGCTAACTATTTTGGGGTCGCCTGTTGTGTTTTATTCTGAAAGAATGGATGCTGTGTTGAATTTAAACGTGGTGCAATAATGTTTGCGTCTCTTTTAAATTTAAATCATCATCAATCATTAAAAGCTTAGTTTCTCAACGCACTCTCAATAAATGGTTTTCCAAAAAAACATGCATACCTCCCTGATGTCACTACAGATTCTCAACGCGACTTTGTCACCATATTTTGTCAGGAACAGGTACTTAACTCACTATCCAAAACTTCAACGTGTCTTCTCGTTTACAAAAAATATAATCTCGTAGCAATCACAACTCTACAATTATTAACAGTCGCATAATTACATCATAACTCATGATTTTCGTTCGAATTTTCGAGAGCAATATTCGTATTCGTACGGAATCTAAAGAGTAACATCTGTAGTTCAGGAGCAGCGGAGCGAATGTTACAGCTTCCTTACCGAAGAATATGTTATAGAAAATATTATTTCGTTTGAGGATATCATCTGCTTTGTTTTCTTTTGAATGTGAGTTTTGAAGCTTTCGGTATTTGCGGAAATTCTTCAGTATTAGGAATCTTAATATCGGTAAATGTCTTATCTAACTAAGATAGGATTATCATCAATTTGTGTATTTTTATATATGAAAAGTTGCGTCACTGTGTCCAAATAAACATTATTCTTTCTTTCTTTCTTTCTTTCTTTCTTTCATTATAAAAAAATCAAAATTCGCGTCTTTAATAGCTGTTGATAATTTTGATAATACTAAAGTTTACTATACAGATTTGACAATATTTTCCCAGAAATCATCTAAATATTGTAACATTTTATAATATTCTTTTCACTTATAAGCCTACATCAACATATGTCTGCATCAAATCTAGACGGCGGGCGAATAGAAAAAAACCAAGAATTCGATCCTTTTTCTAGATTTGGAATAGTGCCCAAACGGTACCAATAAATGGCTCTAACGATGTCCCTTATCACCGCTCGTAAAAAGGGGGTAGGCTGTCCATTATCGTTGAGACTAAATAACTTCATTGTGGACTAATCAGCATTAATATATATTAATACTGTCTACCTCCTCTTGAGTTGGGATGCGTCAAGACAGTTTGTGTTAAAGATGAATTCCTACATTCATCTTTAATACAAATTGTCTAGTATGTATATAGTCGTCAGAGTTTTAAAGCCGCCCATGGGCCTCTGACTTGGCTTCACATGCCGTTGAGAAATATCTCTCAGGCATGCTGGTTTCCTCACGATGTTTCCCTCCACCGTTTTTGAAGCAAGTGATAATTATAGAATACACACATGAATCTGAAAAGTCTGAGGTGCGTGGCTTGGGTTCGAGCTCGAGACCGATGACTTGGCAGTCCGATGGTCACACCATTAGGCTATCACTACCCTGACTACTGCTCTACGCTGTCACTGACCTTGGACGAATAAACCACATATTAAACATTAACATTGATACTTCTGTCTATCTCCACAAGAAAAATGCGAGATAAAATGTCATTTACTTAACTCTAACCTAAAAAGAATCTCCTTCTCCTTCAAAAACCCTCCATCATCGACACCTAACATCGTCACCACCAGCCCAAATACCAGAATTTAACCCTAAAATTAATAAGTAACCCGGCACAGAAACGTTAAAACTAATAATGCAACAGCGGACCAGATTGCACCAATACATTGCACCTGCCCGTAGTAGCACTGGGCTCTTGTCACCCCGGGGGCGCACCACCCCCGTGCCACCCCCAAAGGGGGGAGGGAGATCGCTGTACGTGTGAAACCGGTTTTTTTATATGTATTATATTATATTGAACTGTGGGAACTGGGAGGTATTGAGAATTTTATGTTTGTAGTGTCTTGGAGAATGAGATGGAGTTGTGGGAACCCTATATCCAGTGGTACGTTTCAGGGTATAGAGGAAATTGTGTCGGGCTAAAAGACCACTGTCCATTGTTCTTCTTTCATGGTAAAAATATGAGGCAGTTAGTTAAAAAAAATGGTAATGAGGTTGACTACTCAGGGTGCGTCAGACGTGAGACGAATTATGGAGGCTCTTTAAGTGCACCACAAACTCATAGTCGCTAAAACTAAGAAGACTTACGTTGTGCAGCTGTCAACAGTATTATAGGTCACAGTTTATACCTTATGAGTCTCTGAAAGACCTTGAACCAAAGTTCCTGCATCTACGTTGAAAATAAACCTTCCTTGGTCTGAACTAAAAGGGGAACCAGGAACCATGTGTTTCATCATTTGTGCTGGCCGAGTCAACCTTGAAGTGCCTCTAACCATACCCTCGATACGAAAAAAATTATGCTTCTGCTTGACGACCGGTCAAATGGTATCCACTGATTGCAGTGAAGAAGAACTGTTCATCCTCTTGACAAAATGACGTACAGCAAAGAACTGGTAATAACACACCAAAAGGTACTAACGACATAGAAGATCTATATAAAACTGAAAAACAGACCAAATCCTAAAGAAATCTATATATAAAGCAGCCTCAAAAATCTATCCCAAAAATAACAAATACAATATGCGGACGATAATCTATTTGTCCCTAAGGCCGACAATGTAGGAGAGGATAAAAAACTTAAAGCTTACAACGGGCGGGCGGGATCATAAGGCATTTTTCCGAACACACACGAACCACTACCCCCCCTCCTTTGCGCCCCCCACCCCCGGTGATCTGCGCCCGATACCGTAGAGTAGCCTGAGAATTTTCTGCAGAGACATTTTGTAGGACTTTTAAAATGACTTCTATATCAGATGTATGTGAATTAAAGTTGTAATGGTTTGCCTAATAATTTTTGGGGGTGTCAATAAGTTAAGAAATTCCCATGTTGGCAAAATAAATGCATTGAATTTGTCAAAAAATTCTACAGTATCTGCATGTTATTTTTTATTGAAAACATTACCAAAACACACTACACACACTAAACCAATTTAGCTTACTGGTGTCAATTGTTTGTGTTAAATAATTGTTTATTTATGTTAAAAGTGTATACGTTTGAAGTACAAACTAATATTAACGGTTAACAAATCAATGATCAATTTATATTAATAATAAAAAGTCCAAACCGTTTTTTATCTTAACATAATTCAGTAGCACTCCATCTCATCTTAAAAGCAACCACCTACTGAAACACAACTTCACAAACCCTGCTGAAAAACCGTCCCCTCTAAACATCAAACTAACCTACAGCCACTCTTTGCTTCTTCGTCTCGCCGATAGCCTGCGATGTGTGCGGCATCGGAACGCTGAAAGACGCCCTGTGACGCCGAAGCCTTCCTGAAAATGTATGCTACCCCCCCACCCCCACGCTCAAGCAAAAACACACACAGCGACACGGAAAAAACCTCACCAATGTACGGAAAAGATGGGTGTGTGCGTCAATGAAAGATTACTCCTATGTAGTAGCAATACATATTCGTCGAGCGAAAGGTTTTCCAGCTGTGTGAGTTCTGTGTCAACGCTGTTTCGTATTACTGAGTCCCTGTGTGAGTGCTTTATTGACATTTTTATACATGAAATTTTATGTGCACGATTTAGATGTTTTTGTATATAAGCTCCGTGTGTTGGATGTGTGTGTGTGAATTATTTGCGGTCGCTTTCGATGTTCGTAGAATACTGAATGGGTGTAATTAATTCGTTTCAGATGAAACTGTTCGGTTGGTTTCCGTGAGGAATATTCAGGATTTGCTGAAACTGGAGGATTTCGTTCGACGGTCTGCACTATTCGTTGTATCATAGGGGATTTGATTTCGAGAAATACTTTGTGTTTAATAAATGTGTTGGTGGTCGGTTCGAGTAAAATTTTGTCGTTCGCTTTGTTTTCTGTGCTGATATTACGAAATGTTTGCAACTTTTCAATTTGTTTTAAATGTTGCAGTGAGATGAGAATGTTTTACGATAGTTTTGTAATTTAAGCATACTTTTTAAATGTACATATTTTAACATGTTGCAAGCTTCAGGAATTAAACTCTCTACTACTATCCCCAAAGGTTGGGGATTGGTTTAAAGGTCACAAGCACGCGTGTCTTTTTTAGTCCCGAGTTCGGTTCCCAATTTGCCAAAATAAGGAGAACAAAGTAGGTAACACATTTATATAAATGACTTAACTTTTATACACTCGAGAGCAATGAATCCGGGTCACTTAAAGAATGTTAAAAATCTCGGAAACTAAAAATGATAGGTTAATGCAATAAATTGTATTTAATAGACAATGTAATACTCCTTAAATGAAAGTAAAAAAAATATGAGTCACCATACATTTTATTAACACAAAATTACATAAAGAAAAAAACTGCTGATCTCTCCTTAAAACAAAAATAGGAAACATGAAATTTTTGAACTTTATTACGATTTTCTTGAATTTTAATACTTCGTATTGCCTCCTCGTGCTTCCATTACTGCGTTTACGCGGTTTGGCATGCTGTACATCAAGTTCCTTATACGATTTTGGGGAATATTCTCCCATTCCTCTGTGAGAGCAATTTTGAGCTCACGAAGCGTGATTGGGGGAGGGTTTCGTTGTTTTACGCATCTGCCTAGCTCGTCCCAAGCATGCTCGATCGGGTTGATATCCGGGCTGCGCGCTGGCCACTCCATACGAGTAATGTTCATCTCTTGAAGGTAGTCATTCACAATCCTACCTGTATGAGGTCGGGCATTGTCATGCATAAATATAGCATCCTCACCTAAATTGACCATAAATGGACCAACGTGATCATTGAGGATTTCTTCCACATATCTTACGCTAGTTAAAGAGCCGTTTTCTATGGTCACCAGCTCTGTGCGACTTTCAGAAGAAATTCCGGCCCACACAAGTACAGACCCACCACCGTAGGCTACTTTTTCTTCGATGCATGCTTGCTTGAATCTTTCCCCTGGTCTTCGATACACTCTGTGTCTTCCATCGTGCTTGTAGAGCATAAATTTTGATTCGTCGGAGAACATAACTTTTGACCAATCTTCAATACTCCAATTTACGTGGCTCTGGGCATATCTTAGTCTTGAAATACGATGCCCACGCTCCAGTTTAGGGCCGTTTGCAGGTCTAAGGGGTTTTAAGTTAGATTCAGCAAGCCGACGTCTTACTGTCCATGCACTTGGGTTACTTCCTCCGAGGCGTCGAAACTGATTTGTGAGTTCAGTTCCTGTGAGATAGCGATTTCGAAGCATGGTGTTCACCAAGTATCGGTCTTCTCGTGCTGTGGTACACCTGGTTCTGCCCGTTCCTGGTCTGCGTAGGTTAGAACCAGTTTCTTCGTAACGTCGGAGAACTCTTTGTACTGTTGACAGCGACACACCGACAGTCCTGGCTGTATCGCGCTGACTCCGGCCGGTTTCCAGCATTGTAAGTATTCTGGTGCATTCTTCAGGCGTAAGCGACATAATTTCAGCTTGAATAATGAATATAGAGCACTATCAACATGGTTTATGTACCCACATAAATGACAGATTACAAACAAAAGCAAAACCAAATGCTGTAATTTCGTAGTTCCATCTTCGAAAGTGGCCCTTTTTCAAATTTGATTTTTTTATGATATAACTTTACAATAACTAAGAAGTTTTAATACCTTCATTTAAGGAGTATTACATTGTCTATTAAATACAATTTATTGCATTAACCTAGCATTTTTAGTTTCCGAGATTTTTAGGATTCTTTAAGTGACCCGGATTCATTGCTCTCGAGTGTATACACACTGACATTGTTCAATATTATATACAAAATGAGATGATTACTTTGTAAAGTATTATATTATTATATGTGTGGTTCTTTCCCCAAAATACCATTTCAGACGCTAATCAACATGGTCTTCACATGATCTGACCAAGATTATGTCTGGACTTTAAAAGAGACTGTCTTCTGAGTTTGTTTCGGCCTTTCTTCTCAAATTAGTCAGATAGGAAACGCCGACTTCATCTAGCTTATTTTTTATATTTTTTTGTAATTCCAAAATCCTATTTACAGAATAAACAATTTCATTTCACGTAATGTATTATGAGTATATCGTTTTAACTTAGCAAAGGTTAGAAACAAAACCATTGCTGCAAATCCGATAGTAAGCGTCCAACTGCTTTGTAAATGTAGATTTAACAAAAACTCTTTATTTATCCCACCCACCTTCTTAAAACAACATCAAAAGTGACCACCACAAAATGAAGCCAACCCAAAAAGAAGGCAAACTAACCAAAAAAGCGACCACTGGTTCGCCCGACCAAAATTTACATAGTTAATACGAATCGACACCCACACATACATACGTTGATTCACAGACACCGGGTCTTACACACACACGGTCACGAAATTTTCCTCCGCCGTATTAAAATGGACTTCAAAAATATAGAGAACAGTTAATTGAGTACGGAATATTTTGTATGGACTCTCGTTATCTTGGCTCGATAGAGTAAAGCTCACCCATTCCCTATGCATGTGTTGTGGACTCTTTTATGATAAATTAATTTTATGATTTCTTTTATGATGAATAAATTGTAGTGATGACCTAGCTAAAGTGACAGATCAGACACATTATACCAAGTCCTCTTTGGACCAGAAAAGGGTAGCAATGTAATCTTGTCTGTTACTACCAACAAATATTGTCAAATTTCTTCTGCCACTTTTGAACATTTTCATTCTAATGGCTCATTTGGAGGATACTATGGTTTGCATTACATTCAGTTATCATCAAACCATTTGGCAAACTTGGTGATAATTGCCAGATCCCTCACTTCATTTTGTTCAAGGACCATATTCCGCCGAGGATATTTTAAGTCCGGCAAATTAACTGTAATAACGACGACGTTTTAACTTCGTCCTTGCCACAATTTTCTTCACTAGGATATTTTTCTTCGATCCAACATGTTGCTACAATCATCTTACAGAAACCTTGATCTCTTTCGGACAATTGTCACAAAAACTCCTCAATTCTATTTCCACCGGTAGGCCAGTGTTATTGGGTTTGTGCCCGATTGATGGCAATAGGCTCGCCCCCTATTACATGAAACTTAAACATAACTGGAGTAATGTGGGTGTACTATAGATACACACCTCTGTCTAACTATTCGCGTATACAGGGGTAATGTTTTATGTTGACTAAAGGTCATCACACATATCAACTCGGAAAGAGACCATCGCCGTATAGCCGCGGTTCGTGAGCATGTCCCGAGGCGAGCCGATTACATTACGATTCCGATTAGTGTGCGTTGCAGTTGGAAGTTTCATATAAAGAATACTGAATGGCTCGAGTTGATACGGTGACTATACCTTCCCAAATTGATATGTGTGCTATTTCCTTTAGTCTTGACCACTCGAGTATTAACATCGTTGTCACATCATTGTTGACGTCATCACTTGCATGGTATTAAAGAACAAGGTCCTAAATATGGTCATGATTTTGCCAACCTTCTACGATACCGAGTACTACATAGATATCACATATTTACAATGTATGTCCCGACGTTCGCCTGCATCCCTAAGGCACGTGTGTGTCTTATATTTTTATTTTCTTACATCCAGCATGTCAGGAATATATGTACTATCTTTGAAAGTCGTGTGACTAGAAAATTACGACTTTGTTCTGTACTCTTGCTTCTTGACCCGTTTTCTGGTGAGAATGATATGTTTTGTTATTGTATGGAGATATGGGAAGTAAGGCTGTACTGATATTTTTGTTTGATTTTGTATTTCGAAGAATAGTCAAACTTAAATGGCAGTGGGCAGGGCACATTGCTCGCAGAACAGATGGCCGATGGGGCCGAAAGATTCCGAAGTGGTTACCGCGTACACGAAGATAGCGTTGGAAAGCCTCAAGGTGGACCAATTACCTTGTGAAGACCGCAGGAATCCGCTGGATGCGGGAAGCACAGAACCGATCGAAATGGCGGCGCTTGGGGGAGGCCTTTGTCCAGCAGTGGACATCTTTGGGCTTTAATGATGATTATGATATTTTTAGAGGATGTCAAGGCTAATGATAAAGCCTAGAATCATTCGAAAGCAATATTAGTGAAGTGACATTTATAGACTAAAATCAGAAAATTTAAAAAACGCACTAATTTTCTTTAAACGTTCATCGGAAGTCACGACATGATAAAACACCTTGAACACCTTGGTTCTGTTTTTCCCCTCATCTCTTATTTTCTACATCACATAAAAACCAAATTTCAATAAAACAATTATTCACAGCAATAACTGTTTTTCAGAAACCCATTGATCTATAACCAATGAAGACATGAAATTAAAAAACGTATTCAATAATGCAAAGTGGCGCTTATATTCAATGGAGTTATAACAATCCATCGATGATTACAATCGAGAACTTTTTGCTGCTCTACAATAACAACTAGGAATGAATTGTGCAGAAAATTATTCATACTTACTTCCCTAACTGATGACAGTATATTACCATACAAATTACTATATTTTTCCTTTCAAAACAAGCGAAAAACAACCCTATTTTGAATCCACTAAAGGTTGATCCATTTGTATAAAAGTTACACTAGAAAAGATGGTAAGAAGTATACATAAAAAGAGGACGTCCTCATTTTTATTGAAGATCATAATGTACTCAGAATTAATTAGAATAAAAAGCGTAATTAACATATTGGATAAAAACTGGCTCCAGCTGATTATGGAGCGGTAATACTAGGGTTCAATGAAGAATGAAGAGTTAGATGTTGACTAAGAAATGAGCTTGTTGTCTGTCGACACGTTGTCAGGAGGTACGTTTTATTGAATAATTAGTAAATAATTATGTGTTACTGAGACTATATAATTACAGACGCGTACGTTTATCAAGTAAAGTTACTATTAAAGGTTTTACTTCAACTTAAGTATTTTGTCGCTCTTTGCGACAAAAAACTTAAGTTGCATGCTTATGCATTTTGATATTGAGACAATTCTGATAGAAAAAAATTTGTTTAAAAATCTGTAACCTGACTACGGAAAAATTAAAAATGATCTAAAAAGTACGGAACAAGAACATATTTCAGACAGAAATAAAGACTTAGGTACAAAAGGGCTCACTTTTCCTTGATTTTTGATCAATTCACAATTTAAACATATTCATTTACTTAGACAATATGATTTATATACATATTTGTAATGAACTCGTCAAGACCTTTCTTTTGATACCAAACATGTCATGATATTATCTTTATTATATTTTTCGAGGTCATCAAAATGCTTGTTATGTCCACCACATTAAATTTAGGGAGAATTTATATAGCCGATGTCACCCGGCCCATTACTATGAATCGATTGATATCTCATTCATCAAAATCGGTTCAGTAGTTTAGGCGCTAATGTGGAACACACGTAAATACAAACATACATAAATACTTACTTATATACATGTATAGACTGCTAAAATCATAACCCAGGAAGAGTTATGATTTTTTGCTTTGCCGCAGTCGGTTAAAAAGAAAAAGTTCTTTACACAGCTAAATTATAATACATACAAGAATTTTGTATACAGCAAATAAGTAGAATCAAATTAGTTGTAGATTATTATGAAAAGAAGACTCAAGTGTCCAGTCCACCTGGCTTATAGACACTGATCAGTGGTGATAAACTTCGTAATATTTCCCAGCGTGTTACATCACTTTTAGATATTCCAGAGTTTATGGAAGTGTGTGTATCTGTACCCACTTATTTCCAGCAAATCAGTAAGAAGGCTAAAATCACACGATTTTTTCTTATAGTAGAACTAGGCTGATAATATCATACGTATATTTTAAGCCATCACCTCCGAGAACCTAGAAACCTGCTTACCCCACCTAACAAAGGAAGCTTCCTCAAACTAAAATGTAAAGAGCATATGAATCCCTCAATTATCATGAACTGGGAACAAAGTTCTGGAATCGAGATGTATGACGTGACCTCCCCCTTCCCCCAAAAGGGGGGGAATGGGGACGCGACCCACTTATCCTTGTAATATAGTAATGGTGGAGTAGCATTTATTAAATTGTAAAAATCTTATTGATTTCCTAGTTGTGGGTGGGTATGAGTGATGGGTAGTGTCTAAGGAGGGGGAAAGGGGGGAATGGGTAGGACTTGTGATTTTTCCGTTCAATGTATGTAAGTGGGACGGTATTACTTTGTGGTTCTCGGAACAAAATGGGTCTTTCCTGTTACCTGTGGGTGTCGTAAATGGTGGCTTAGAAAATAAGTAATATGGAAGAGAGAAACATTCAATATATTCTTAAGATTTAATGATTTAATATTTTTTCTTATGAACAAAACCATGTTTCAGAAAAATATAGTCGAGGTACACCTATCTATTTTTATATTTTCACAAGACTGTCTAAATAGGAACAACAGATACAAAGCCCAGTATAAAAAAATTAAAAAATCTAACCTATCATTTTTCATGACATATTATGAGGACTATACGTATGCAATATCCCTCGATATGTTTAACAAGGAATAAACAATTATAATTATTATGTAATAGGTAATGGCGAAATTAAAAAGACACGTAATTGTATGTTAAAACGAGTGTGCTTTTAACCCTTTCAAAACAACATCCAAATGAGCCATCAAAACTACCCTTTTTATTTAACACATATTAAGTCACGCTACAACGCATCCAAGATTACAAGTTCACGGCAAGTGGTGACAAAAAACAGCAATATCTACGTCTGTGCCGTTCAAGGGCCGTATCTTGCCGTTCCGTGCCGTACTGTGCCGTTCAAGAGCCTCACCGTGCCAGCGTAAAGCTCGATGGCTCTTGCACAGACAGACACTCCATTTTATGTAGATATAGTGGAGCTTCTTGCATTTTTCTTGTGAGTTATGTGCAGTTTTCGATCGGAAATGTTTAAGAAAGGTTCAAGTGACGTATAATAGACAAAAATAAGGTGGTGTTTTAAAGAAAGATAGGTTTATGATATAATAAATAGCTCTCATTGTAGCTAATGCTATCTGCCCACGATGTAACGAATGTAGGTGCATTTTTGGTGTGCACGTAGTTAAGGGTTACTACTTTAGATGAAGGTAAAAATTTACAAGTTAAAATAACCGAGAGACTGTAAGGGTATAAAAAGCCAATGAATTCTTCCTCTTGTGAGTGTCGATGGCAATTTAAATTGTGTTAGTCTGAAGATATCTAGGTCAGTCAAGGCAAACTCATGCCCGATGATTTCAGCTGGTAGGACAAATGGCGTGGGTAGTGATTTAGTATATCGCCACAACATCAGTCTTGCCTAAAACCACGACTCACGTCTTATAAAACTGCTACACGATTTTTCTGTTTACTAAATTATATAATGAAGTATATGCTCCAAATTCTCCCATTGGAAGATAAACAGCAGAAAACTCGTTATAAGATTTATGCTCTATCAAAAGTCTACATATTTTACATAACATCTTACACAATTAATATTTCTATTGTTACGAGTAACAATTGTACTATGTGACACATCGAGACCGCTCATTACATTTGTGTGTCGTTTGCGTAACGCACTCATTTCTTACTTGTATGGGAAATTTCATATGCAACCTTTTTGTAAATTATGTAGTACCTACATGTGCAAGAAATTTGGACATTCTACATGTCCAAGATTTTGCAGTTTGCTGTTATTTTTAGGTAAGGCTGTTTCTCAATGTAGTGGATAAGAGCAAAGAAGATCAAACATTAACCAGAAGAATTCCACAAAACTCATGTTTTCAAAGGTCTTCATTTCTCCAATTCTTTCTTTACGCTGACAAGCAGCCCAAAGCGTGCAAGAACTTACTGGAAAATACTTAAAATATGCACCGAGCCACATGCAGGTGTTTGGAAATAAAATTATTTTATCGACGGAGAGAAAGAATGGAGTATGTAGTGGCAGTCCACTTTAGTGCTGTGGGATGATAAGGATGAAGAAACGACATCAAGGGTAATATGCACTTATAATAATACTACCAGCCTGTTACTGTCCCACTGCAGGGCAAAGGCCTCTTCTCACACAGAGAAGGCACGAGCATTGATCACCTCGTTTGCTCAAGACGGGTTGGCGATTTCAGACTTATACTAACTATAAGTCCAGGTTTCCTCACGATGTTTTTCCTTCACCCATGTCAGTAATGTCCAAGATAAACTCAGAAAGTACATATAAATTGAAAAAGTCACATTGATACTTGCCCGGATTTGAGCCCACAATCTCGTACATGAGTGGCGAGGCCTTAACCACTGGGCCATCACCAACATCCACCTATATATAATTAAATTCAGTGGTGAATGAGATCCCCATATTCAGCAGTTGATAATTATACAGTGCTTGACTCAAGTGTAGAATGCTATCGAAGGACCGCTGGTTGCTTTATGCAGGACCAAAAACAAAACCCCAACACCAGCAGCAGTACACAAATCTGAACGAAACACAGATTTATATCCTCATACTTTCGAAGACAATAGAAATCCTAACCTGGCTCCGTTCTATCGTACGGTGTACACAACAACACCTAACAACTAACTCCTCTATACGTAGGACGTAGCACTCCTAACAAAACCCTGGGAGTCTGCTCAAAGCGCGCGAAAGTAGAGCCCTCTTTATCTAAGAGCCGTCTAGGGGGGGAGGTGGGGGGAGGACAAGTGCATCTCAAAGAAATGCAGATTTTACACGTCGCTACTCTTCGGGTGTGTCGGATGTATCGCGTAGACTGTTGCGTAGCGTTTGCAAATGTGGCCGAGATGGAAATTATTTTTGAATTTATTCTTTAGCCAAAAAATAAGATTCCGTACAATCGAAGATTTTTATTTATTTATTTATTTAAAACACACAACACACAACAATTCTTTATTGCGTACTGTTATAACCGGGTTCCGATTTAGGTTTTTAAAAAAGGAAAACCACTTGGCTAAAATAAAAGGTATATTTAAATATTACACGAGAGCAAGTTACAAGTGCACGGTAGGAAGGTTGGAAGACGACTGGCGTGCTGGACTGCGAGAAAGGGGAGAGTGGAATGAGAGGTTGCTGCGTCAGCAGCAGGAATGCAGAGTAGACTGATGAGTAAGCCGAAAAGGGTGCAGATGCAGGGTGTAACAGCCCCCCGATTTGGAGGAAACTTACGGGTGGAAGGTAAGTTGACGCCGGAAGGAGAGGTAAGTTTTCCAGGATTTTAGGTTACTCGGAGTCTAGGAGCAGGAATATCTTCAACATCTATGGATGCCAATTCTATGGGAGTATCGGGTATAGGGTTACATTTGGAAGTCTTAACTAACTTATAATAACGATACAATTTATAGGAAATAACTAAGATTATAATTAGACTTATAATAACAGTAGTATAGGAATAATAGTTACCGTAAAGGACAATATGAGGTTTTTCAATAACTCCATTAAGATTTGTTTTGATTTGATCAGTTACTTTATTATAATTTGAGAAAAGAGAATCCAAATTATTTATGTTTTTTAAGTTAACGTAAGGGACTTTAATATTGTCTTTTAAATAAGTAATAGGACTACAACATGTGTCGTTAATTAATTCAAAATGCAGTACTATCGGTTTTATTTTTATTTCAATGTTATGTTTAGGTATTAACTTATTGTCGTTGCAATAAGCAATACAATTGTCTGGTATAGTTAGTATACCAGTACCGGAAATAGAAGATTCAGATAGATCTTGATTATTGCATTCTATCGTAATTTTATAATTTAGACTAATCATGTATATCCATTGGTTGTTATGTAGTTTATGAAAGGTTTCAAAATTACCATTAACAAATTCAGTTTTGCAAAGAGGTGGGACGGAAGTCAGAGCTTTTGAAATAACCTCAGTTTCACATATTGGTACGGCTGATGTGGAGTATGTGTTAGGAATTTCACAAATATAATATTGTGTATTTATAACTTTACAGGTATTAAGTGAATTTAATTTACAATAGGACGATTTATCTTTAGTTATGCCCAAATATTTAGTTGATGGTATTATTGTAGAATACAATGTATTGTTTATTGTTTTAAGGGCAGTAGGATAAGGTATAGTATGATACAAGTCGAATTCTTTAGTGTTTACTAAAGGCATTTGTATTACAAATATTATTTTGTTATTTGCATAATAACTGGATATATCAGATACATTTACTAAAATATGGATATTATCTAGGGTTAAGGGTACAGGTAATTGCTTAGAGCTAGGAAGAAATCTATAATTATCCACAAGATCTGAAAACAGTTGCTTAGGGGTAATAATAGATGGATATAGTATATTAGACTTACTAAACATGATAGCATTATTAATATCTTCTAACTTAAATGATAAGGTTAATAAGCTACTTTCTAAAATATTCGACAATCCCGATATTTTAGATCTCATTAATAGTTTATCGGAAATTAGTGTCAAATTCACCATTTCCTGATTCAAGGTATCAATAGCATAACTTAGACTAACTTCATTTGCATTAATTTTATCAATGACTTCTTTTAGGGACAATAGTGTGGATGTTGTAACCATCATGTTTTCTTTCATGAGGGTTGCCAGTTTGGTTTGATCATTTTCTAAGGTTTTAACAGCATTACTATATTTTTCGGCATCACTTTGGTCCATGTTACCGAACAATTGTTTGATTACTGAGCCGATTCCACCAAACCAGGCTGATCTTTTATAAGATTTGGGTATAAGGTAGGAAATAGATTCAAAGTCTCTAATTATATCCGAATAGCGGGATGACAATGGTTGGAACAAATAGTGACATTCGCCTTCATAATATGCATTACTTTGATTACATAAAACTTGAGAAGTTCTTAGGATATCCCTTATATTATCCAAATGTGGTTGGATGAAAGAGATATCTATGGGAACGATAATATCTAGAGTATCATCGGTTATTTTTAGAGAGCCAATGGGGTCAAAATATATGCCTGCGTCGTCTGATGCTGGCTGGATATATCCTTGACCGTTTGACGCCAGGGTAGGATAAATGTAACCAATTCTGGAAGGAAAGTTAATTAAAATTAGCTAAGTTATAGGTATATTATCTAAGGTTCATTACTAGTAGCTAATTTCATTTCGTCAAAATGGTGTTTGACATGACGTCTATTTATTAAGAGTGACGCAGTGTTATTTCCATGAATTTTCACAATTTTGAACGGGCCTTTCCATATAGGTGAAAGAGCTTTTCTAAGGCGTAAATGATTTTTAAGATAAACTAGATCGCCGACTTTATATTTAATTGGCCTCGTGTGAGTATCGTAATAAGTTTTGGAGTTTATCTTTGATTTTTGTATATATTCTATTGCTTTTGCTCGGCAGTATTTAAGTCTATTTTGGAGTATACGGACGTATTCAGGGTAAGTAGCGCCTGCTGTTTCTTCGTAAATGGAATTTGGTATGTATGGTTTATTTCCAAATACAAGTTCATAGGGAGCAAAATGAGTGGTTGAATGGATGGCCGTATTATACGCAAGCATAGCTGTGTACACAAAGCGGGGCCAGTTATTTTGTTGCTCATTTACATAAGATTTTAGGTATTCTTTTAAGGTAGAATGACTTCTCTCGAGAGCACCCTGAGTCTGAGGGTGATACGGGGTGGACCATAATTGTTTAATTTTTAATAAGTTACACGTTTGTTTAAATAGCTCGGCCGTGAAATTGGTCCCTTGGTCTGTTAGGATTGTTTTGGGTATTCCAAATAATGTAATAAAATGGACCAAACATTCACATGTTTCTTCAGCAGTAGTGTTAGTGATTGGATAAGCGGCTGAGAATTTGGTAAGGTCATCTTGGAGGGTTAGGATATATTTATATTTATCGTTACCGGCTTCTGGTAGTGGTCCTACGATATCAAAAGCTACGCGTTCAAAAGGGCGTATGGAAAGAGATGTGATTTGCATAGGAGCGCGATTGGTTCTTCTAAGGGCTTTATTAATTTGGCATTGCGCGCATTTCTTTACGTAGTTTTCGACGTCTGCTCGCATATTTTTCCAGTAATATTTTTCTTGGATACGTTTCAGCATCCTACTAGAACCTAAGTGACCGGCTATAGGTAGGTCATGGTTTTCTTTCATGATTTTAGGAACTTCACTTAGTGATGGGTAGATTATAGTATTTTTATAAATGTGTATAGTCATTTCTGAATTATGAAATAAATATAGGATCATATTGTATAGTTTGATATACTGATGACTATCGAAAGGGTTATTGAAGTCTGATATAGCTATTTCGGGGTTACTTTGACCTATCAGATTGACAATCAACTCGTTTCTTATGGATTTAAGACATTTGTAGATATCTTCATATGTACAGGTGTCAAAGTGATTGACCTTGGTAAAAATGAAATAGTAGATTTTATTTTCTAATTCATATTTAAGGAAAGAATGTAATGTTCTTTCTAGTAAGGAAAATTCGTTCAAATTAGGAATATTAGATATGATCTCTTGGGTATATGGAATGGATTCATCCATGTCTATAGATGTAGGTATGATAACATATCTTTTATCAGTTTTTGATAAGCTTTCGTTATGTTCTATTATAGTTACGTTAGGATTAAAATCCTTAGAAGTGGTTTTAAGGAATTCTGAGTAATTCCCATCTGGAGTAGTGGAGCTACTAGGGCTCGGGACATCAGGAGGTGATGTTGGGTTTGGACAATCATTTATTATATTATCTAGGTCATCAAGATTGCCTAGTTCTGGTAAGCTTGTAGGTTGGATAAGGGGATCTATGAGATCTTCAAGTTGGATTAAATCGTCAGGAGGAACAGCTGGGAAGACATCAGTATTCGATGTTTCCTCATGATCAGGTGAATTTAGGTTCTTATTAGAAGTACCAGGTATAGGATTTATAGGATTGACAGATTTGGTTATAGGATAGCGGGATAATGCATCAGCGGCATTATTTAGTTTTCCTTTTCGATATACTATTTCATACTCATATTCCTCCAATTTCAACCTCCATCTCTGGAGTTTGCTACTGGGGTCAGAGTGATTGAATAACCAACGTAAGGGACGATGGTCAGTAATTATGGTGAACTTTCTGCCATAGAGGTATGGACGGAAGGTTTTACAGCCAAAAAGAATTGCAAGTAATTCTTTTTCAGTTGTGCTATAATTGCACTCATTTTTGTTGAGTGTTCGGGAAGCATAGGCAATAGGCTTATCTTCGCCTATTTTGCCTTGGGAAAGGATAGCGCTGATCGCATAGTTAGATGCATCACAGCTGAGAAGGAATGGCTTGGAGAAGTCAGGATAGGATAACAACGGAGCGGTAGTTAACTTGTTTTTTAGGGTTTCAAATGATAACTGATGTTCGTTTGACCATACGAACTCTACGTTCTTTTTCAGCAGATTTGTTAGAGGTTTTGCAATGCTTGAAAAGTTAGAAATAAATCTACGATAATAAGAGACAAAACCAAGAAATGATTTGATGTCTTTGGGAGTTTTTGGTATGGGGAATTCATGAACGGCTCTTAATTTTTCAGGGTTTGGTTTTACGCCTTTGTCAGTAATGACATGGCCTAGATATGAGACTTCTTTTCGTAGAAATTCGCACTTATCTGGTTGGAGTTTTAAACTGAATTGACGGAGTCTAGAAAATACGTTAATTAGGTCATTCACGTGAGAGGGGATATCAAATGAGTAGATGACGATGTCATCAAGATATACGAAGCATTGGATGCCTTGGAGACCAGATAAAGCGGAGTTCATTAATCTCTGAAAGGTGGATGGTGCATTTTTCAGTCCAAATGGCATACGCGTAAATTCGTAGTGCCCTGTTGGAACTGAAAATGCTGTTTTGGGAGAATCATCAGGGGACATATTTATTTGGTGGAAACCGGATGCTAGGTCTAACGTGCTGAAGTATTTGCACTTGCCTAATTGGTCTAGAATCTCAGCTATGTTTGGGATAGGGTAGGAGTCGCCGATGGTTACGTCGTTAAGTTTACGGTAATCGATTACAACGCGCCATTTTCTTTGGCCGGAAGCATCAAGCTTCTTGGGTACTACCCAAATTGGTGAGGACCAAGGAGACATGGAAGGTTTTATTATTCCTTGGTTTAACATTTTTTGTACTTGGGAGTCTACTTCTTTTTTATGGCATTCGGGAAATCTATATGTTTTAACATGAATTGGACTGTCGGAAGTAGTTTTAATTTTATGTTCTATTGCATCAGTGCAGGTTAATTGATCGTCGGGTAGGTGGAAAATGTCTGAAAACTGAGAGCAGACAGAATATAATGCCTCAGTTTCTTCTGAGTTAAGGTGGGACACACGGAGCTGTTTTAAAACTTCTTCTGTGCGTTCATGAATATAGGGTTCGGCGATTGTACCGATAAAGACTGAAGCTTGCAGTTCAAATGGATTTAAACGTAATTTCAGATCAGACTTAATGGTTGCAGGTTCTTCTGAGGTGTTAACAATGGAAATATTAACACGGTTGTTATTCTTAACTTGAACCATACAGTTTGCTATTAGTAGATTTTTTGATATATGTTGGTCGACTATTAAGCCTTCTCTGATGTCTGGATTCGCTACAGTACATTCAATTATAGTTTCGCTGCGCGGTGCAATAGTATAGACGGGATCATTGAAATGTATTTTAAGATTCATGTTTTTTAAATGCAATATACTTTCGTCATATTTAATTTGACCACTCATGGAATTGAATAAGTCGTTGCCAACGATACCATCGTAAGGTAGGTTTAATTCGTCGACTAGGTTGAATATATGTGTTAGATGTTTACAATCAGTATGAGGTTCATCGTGAGTATACATAGTTATAGGGATTTGTCCTAATGTACATAGAGGATTATCATTGGTTGAATCGATACCTTTGATTTTGAATGTAATCGATTGGTTGATTACGGGCATAATGTCGATGGCTGATTTCTTTATTATACTTATAGATGCGCCAGTATCGACGAGGAAGGATAGATCGTTGGATGATACGGGAGAATTCACTTTTATATAAGGTAAGTATTTATTTGATATATTAGATGTGAATTCGTATATTTCTTTATTAACATGTTTTTTATTTTCAGGATTCTGGATGATGTCTACGGTTTGGGGCTGGTTACCCTGTTGCTTGACTTCATGACTATTTAAGGATTTGGAGTCTACGGTTTGGGGCTTGTTACCCTGTTGCTTGACTTCATGAGTTTTTAAGGGTTTAGAATCTACGATTTGGGGCTGGTTACCCTGTTGCTTGATTCTATGAGTATTTAAGGATTTGGAGTCTACGGTTTGGGGCTGGTTACCCTGTTGCTTGACTTCATGAGTTTTTAAGGGTTTAGAATCTACGATTTGGGGCTGGTTACCCTGTTGCTTGACTCTAATGGGATGACCTTGAGTTAGGGGCTGGTTACCCTGTCCATGGGTCATTATTTGAGTTTTGACGTCGTCTATTATGGAATTTATCTGTCCCGTGCGACGCCTATTCGGGACGTTTTTTAGTTTAAATTGTTGTCAACAGTATCGTGACCTTCTACTTCGGTAACGACGTTAATATTGGGTTTAAAGGTAGAAGTGCTCGGTTGCGCGTTTGAAGTGGAAGGTTTATTTTGATTGAATTTTTTGTTATTAAATTCGCGGAGTAGGCATTTTTCTAGAATATGCCCAGATTTTTTGCAATATCTGCAGAACGGATCATTTGAGGAGGTTTGATTAGGGGCAGGTTTTTGAGGTTGATTATTATTAGAATTAGTGGGTTTATTTGACTTATTATTTGAATCATTGTGACGCAATGACTTCGCTGCAAGATTTTGTTTGTAGGAGTATTGTTGCAGTTTTTCTTCGGAAATCGCGTAGTTTATTGCGTCATTAAGATTTTTCGGGTCCCTGCACCTAACAATGTTAGCTATGCGAGGGGTAAGACCCATCGTGAATGTGTGGAGAGCAAGATCCTCCATTGCAGCTACTCTACCAAGAATTTCACTCTTTTTGTGACTGGATATGGAAATTTCTGTAAGTAATTGAGACAGACAGGTTTCTATTCTAAGTGAGAATTGGTTAACATTCTCCTGGGCGCTCTGCCTGCAATCCTGGAGCTCTGCAAGAAGATGAGCGTAATGTTTACGCTCTCCAAATTGTTTTTGGAGGAAATCTTTAAGGGATGCCCAAGAATCAAATTCCTTAATTGAACATGCAATTTCAGCTTTGCCGTCCAATTGGCTGATGATATATTTGAAGACGATGTCAACTTGATAAGAGGAAGCTAGGGAAATTGCATTATCGCAGTTGTTTAAAAATGCATTTAATTTTTCTCGGCTACCATCAAAGGGTTTAATGAATTTTAGGATTACATTTAAAGGTATTCCGTCTTTAGATTCCTCTTTCAAGTTCTTCGAATCTTTGGTTGCCATGGTTGACAATAGTGAAAGAAAGTTTTATAATAAAAGAATAAGATTAGTAAATTATAACAAGTCTGGAAGTAAGATTATTAGACTCCGGTTGACAATCAGTATATACTAAGAAGTCTTATCGCTTATGCTCTGTGTTGAGGCTGGAACTGCGACGGGCGACGAGTCATAACATCCGTTGATAGGATGTATGGATTGGAATGTTCAAGATAAGCTGTTGTAAGTTATTTATAAGTTGAACTTGGATCACTTTATTATTATGGGAAAATGTTCACAACTCACAGTATTATTATGCACATTTTCTTCATGTTTTTGTTGGAGCTGGAACTGGTGCTGGAACTGGAGCGGAGTGGAGTGACCTTGAAATAGGTCAGTACCGGGTTTTACCGGTGGGGTGAGTCGTCTCTGGAGCGTTTGAGGCACTTAAGCACTCTCACTTTTGGCACTTGTCACTTTATAGCACTTTTTAGCACTCTTCAGAGGATTCCAAGGATTTTTCAATCCCTTTTACGCTGCCACCAATGTTATAACCGGGTTCCGATTTAGGTTTTTAAAAAAGGAAAACCACTTGGCTAAAATAAAAGGTATATTTAAATATTACACGAGAGCAAGTTACAAGTGCACGGTAGGAAGGTTGGAAGACGACTGGCGTGCTGGACTGCGAGAAAGGGGAGAGTGGAATGAGAGGTTGCTGCGTCAGCAGCAGGAATGCAGAGTAGACTGATGAGTAAGCCGAAAAGGGTGCAGATGCAGGGTGTAACAGTACCATAATGTATAAAGTTGGTAGGTAAATAATAAGCACACCTATAAGATATTTTTGTAGACATTATCACCAATCAAAATGTGAACCGAAGCTCGGAATTTGCACCAATTTTCATTTATTAAACAATTATTTTTCCCGTAGAGTTGCGCAGAGGTGTCAGAGTACTTATAGTACACCCACATTTCGCCAGTTCTGTTTAAGTCCCATGTAATAGGCGGCGAGCTTAATGCCATCAACCCGGCACAGATCCAGACACCGGCCTGCTACTAAGCAATTCCTGTTGGGAAAATCCAATAACAGTTTCGCGACCTGGGAATCGAAACAAGGACCTCATGCTCAGCAGTAGCACTCGCGACCACTAGACAATCATCATCATTTCATCCGAAAACCGTCCACTGCTGGACATAAGCCTCCCCCCAGCACCGCCACTTCGATCGATTCTGTGCTTCCCGCATCCAACGGTTTACTGCGGCCTTCACAAGGTCATCGGTCCATCTTGTGGGAGCCTTCAAACGCTACGTCTTCCGGTACGCGGTCGCCACTCCAGAACCTTTCGGCCCCATCAGCCATCTGTTCTACGAGCAATGTGGTGCCACTAGACCATCGAGGCAGTTCATATTGATTATTTTCCTGTATTAACTTGTTGTCTACAATTATTTCCATATTTAACTTCTTGCCTACTATATGACAAGACATTGCAACATGTAATTCAGGTAGACATAGCGTGACAGATACGTATCTAAGCACATTTTTATACAATACGCAGTACACAGCGTTGCGTTGAATTATGAGACATTACATTAAAAGGAACGGTCTTATAAAAACTAGATAGGTATTAGATTATTATAAAGTAGAGTTGGTATTGTTGTTGGTGGACACGCGAAGACGGCTTTTGTCTTTTTATCAAATACAAATTATTTATTAACAAGACGTGTTGTTTTAAATGCTAAAAATTGCGCTCCACTTACAAATTAACTACCTCAATCATCTATTTCTTCTCCTCTAATATCGGCTGAACTGCATAATGTCTATAATGTATTTGTAAGTAAGCTCGTATAGTCACCATCATCATCATTTCAGCCGAAAGTCATCCACTGCTGGACATAGGCCTCCCCCAAAAAGTAGGTCCGGGTTTAGAGTTGCCAGGCACAAAAATTTAAAAGCCGGACACAGATTCATATTTAGCCGGACATTTTGACCTGAAAGCCTGACAGAGGTATTTTATTTCCTTTTGTTTCAAATTATTTGTGTGTTTATAACTGTTATTAATTTGAGAATTAGGTTTATTAATATGGTTATTTAAGTAGGTACCTACTCTTAATTATAGGTAAGTTATTTTATTATGAATCACATATTTTTTTTACTATCGCGAGTAATGCGTATCCGCGTGAGTCGCTCGCGTGCTTTCCTTAAGCATCTATTGGTGGGGCGGAGTTCACCAAAAGCCTACAACTAAAACTAAATCCGGACAGGCCGTACTTGTATATATTTGGCCGGACACGATTGTAAAAAGCCGGACACAGGCCGGCAACCTTATCCGGGGTGTACGCGTGTGTATGTTGCCAGGTCCAGTTTTCGCTGATTGTGGTAGCCTGATCTCTTCCGGGGATTCTTAATACTCCTTGCCTCACCCTTGACCGTTACCGTAGCCAAGGGTAGGCGGGCCACCGGGCACTAGGTGCCGTTTGTTTTTGATTCTTGTCATTTTGGGGGGGGATCGATTTGTTATAATCGGCACGCTTGCCAGGTGGGTTGGCGATCGTAGTATAGTTTTAAAAATGCATAGAGAACGCTGTTTTTCTAGTAAGTCCCTTAGACACTTTTTACGACACCCATGGGAAGAAATAGGTAGGCTATTCTTTAAGTCCACCACACGGATATAACTCGCTCTTAAAGTAGTAGAAAATATTAGCAAGGCAACAAGGGACTAACAATCAAGGTGCGGCATAAGTACTGTAATTTTTATTTTTCACTTTTTAATTACCACAATTACACCAATTTGTTTCGGTACTACTATTTGCTATGCTAAAAAACAGTGACAGGCACTCTTATAACATCATCAAGATACACAAACTGGATTAAATACTCATTATCAAAACTAACTCAAAAACTACTCAAGCAAAGTTAGTAAAATTTAGATAGGACCACCGCGCAAGATATCTCTACAAAATAAAAAAAAAATAAAAAAACGGTCCAATATTGACGAAAATATTGATGAACATAAACTAAATAAATGGAATCGCGGCATACCAAATGGTTGTTCTAGGAATGTATCAATACAAATACTACTATAAGTACTGGACAGGTCCATTCAAATCCGTGTGGTTGTTTCCTCAAAAGACCATTTCAGACACTAATCCACATGGTCCTCATATGACTTGACCAAGATTATGTCTGGACTTTAAAAGAGACTACGACCTCTGAGTTTGTTTCGGCCTTTCTTCTCAGAGTAGTCGGATAGGAAACACCGACCTCATCTAGCTTATTGTTTATATATTTTGTATGACGTGTCCAATTCCTATTTACAGAATAAACAATTTCATTTCATTTCATTTCACATTTTACTTAGGAAATTATGAATTTATACATTTTTATATAAACTCATGCCTTCTTCCCATGCGATAAGCAGACACTACAGAACACCATCTGTTACCGGTCCTTACATACTCCTTTTGAAGTAAAATTTTCGTCCTATGCTGCAGACCGTACCCGAATATGACACTCATTATAGCGTGCCGGTAGGATTTCTGTAAAATATGTCAAACGTAAGTAGGCGACGGAATGTCTCGCCGATCTTAGCTCTAATGCTCTTTGTATAATTGTCACGAGGTGCTACAACTGATACTTAAAGAAAAAGTAATAAAATGCACAAGATTTAAAATGAATTTGAAAAAAAAAATGGACTCTTTACGGTGAAAAGAGACCATCACCGACCTCCATACAAGACTGATCTATTTATTGATTCAAGAAGAGAGAGCGATCTCCCGTCTGTTACTTACATTCATTAGTTTTTTGACATGTATCATATTTTTTTATTACGCGACTGCGGCAAAGCCAAGAAGGCATTTTTTTTTTAATTCTCGCTTTTTTATTTTTGTATGTCACTGTGTAATATTTGTATACAGAGGTGCTCTTATAATTTGTCACACCCTATAGCCTGTGTCCGCAACACATTTTTTATTTAATGTGATTTTATCGAAAAGCTTCAATCATCAATTCAGCAACCTAACAGTCGATAGGTAATGTACAATTTTTACCTTATATTTTAGCTATCATTAAGAGACCCATTAACGTATTTATTGAAGCAAATCACAACCACAAACTCTACGCAACAAAACAATATTTTAAATATGATGTTTTCACAAGAAATAGCTTCAAAATACTTCTAAACAAAACGCATTACAATCACAATTAGCTGCAATATGAGTTACCCCTTCAATATTCTTAAAGGGGTAAGTCCAATAATCTTTAGGGTAAGTCCAATATTCGGCTGCGTTCGATCTGGTCCAGTCCGGGGCGAAAACTTAGCACATTATGATTGTAACGCGCTGCGATTAAGAGGAAAGTTTTTACAAAAGGGTGGGGCTTGGGGACGGGGAGGAAGTTTATAGAGCTGTTAAAACTTCTGATTATTGTTAGAAAGTATTTATTTGCAACTACCGAAGAAAAAAATGGTTTTCTTTTTACAGAAATATATTCATAAATGGAGTCACGGATGCCACAGATGGCGACCCGGAAACGACTTAGTTAACTATAGACAAGAGAAAAAGCGAAATCGAAAACAAACTGTGCCTAGTGTAAAAGCTCTAAGTCATTTTCGTCGTAGAAACTATGTGGACATCTGTAAACAAACTGTCACTCGCAGTATTTAAGATTTCACCTAGCACTATTTTTCATTTGTTACTTTTGTCCACATACAGCAAAAAGTTGCAAAGTTAGAAATAGTGACTCTAGTCAAAGCTGTCACACGTTTAGTTGTTTTTTTCTTAAACTAAGTTTTTTACTAGATAAAAACTGTTCAGTCACACGAAAACCCTCAACAATCACAGCTGCACCACTCTATGCAGATCAACAATTAGACAATCGGCGCATCGGTGGCCCATGAGCCATTAGGACTTTAATTGAAAATAGCGTAAAAGCTGTAAATTATACAGTGCAGCCCGGTGTCTGCCCCTTCCGATGTAGCTGAACTTTGTAGGAACATTGCGTTTGAGTGTTGAGGCTAGATTTGCTGTGAAGAAAATATGATTTGAAATGTATGTAGGTAGGTACCTGAAGACCTAGTAGAAGTTTCTTCTTCCTCTGAAGTGTTGCATTTTCTTGCTCAACATCGTAAATTGACGTGTACAAAATAAAATGCTATCGTTTTCGTTGTAATTATAGGAACCTCCTTGTTTTGAAAAAAATGCTCGGTTCCAAAAGTTTAAAAACGGATGTTCTTATAAACCATTCCGAACACTTACCATTTTTTTTTTCCAGTGAAAGTAGAGACCCGCTTAGATTCTATTGAATTAACTTACAATCAAATCATCTTTTTCTTATAAAACTAATCATGTTTTATTTACTTTTTAACAATTTTTAGGGTTCCGTAGGTACCTCAAAGGAAAAAACGGAACCCTTATAGGATCACTCGTGAGTATGTCTGGCTGGCTGACTGGGTGTCTGTCCGTCTTTCCGTCTATCACAGCCAATTTACTCCGAAACTAGCCATGAAACAATTTAGTTGAAATTTGGTACACATATGAATTTTTGTGACCCCAACACGGAGGTGTAACGTAAATAAATTAATTTTGAATATGGAGGTTTCGGGGCAAACACGATAATTTTAAAAAGGTATTGCAAACTGTACCGTGTGACATAGAAAGAAAAGAAAAGAAAGAAAGAAAAATAAGTTTATTGAAAACAAAACACATTGTTCATTTGTTTACATATATGAAATGAAAGGGCTTGTTGTGATGATCTCAAACATTTTTTTTTATAATAAATGCTTTTAAAGATATATAAGAAAATAGACGAAAATTGTCCATTCCCCCCTTATCTCCGAAACTTCTGAGCCTACAATTTGGAACAAAATACAGAGAATGGATTTTACTCACAGATTACAAGAAAACCTATAAGTCACCCTAACCCATAAGTCTGTGGTCTTAAAATAACATGGTAAATCTCGAGTACAAACTTATATTTGCAGTTGGAATGTATGGGAAACCATTTTTTTCAACAACAATGTTAAGTTTGTTCTTGGGATAAATTCATCCCACCAACGGAACCCTTCATTGTGCGTGGTCCGGCACGCACTTCGCCGGTTTTTTTAAATCTAATTCCGTCGCCACAACAACAATGTTAACAGCATTCTTGTGTTTCAGCAGTACGAGGTAAGATAGCCAGTTCCTCTGTGGTTGAGGACTCTGGGTGAAGCTCGCCTCCACCTTCGGCCTACTCATCACTTACAATCAGGTGAGATGCAGGCCAAGAGCTACACCGTTGTGTTAAAAAAAACATATTTCTATAATATTGACCTCTCTAAACCGCTAAGTAACATGACATAACATCACGCCTGTAATCCCCTAAGGGTTAGGCAGAGGTGTACCTACCTCTAGTACACCCAAATTTCGCCAGTTATGTTTAAGTCCCACGTAACAGGGGGCGAGCCTATTGCCATCAATCTGGCACAAATCAACCGCTTAATAATATAACTAAAATACTACTTCCAAGTTAACCACAATTTGAACTCCTAACCTTTCAATCATTAACAGCTCCCCTATCACTTAATTACAAAAACAAAACAACAATTTCAATCGATGTCTGCAGTAAAATGTGGTGGACGTAGAAATAGGTGACCATACGTTAAAAGAAATTATGTATATTAAATTCTCAACTGACTTTCTTATCGACATCAAAATGTATCGGCTGAGGGGAGATAGTAGTCTTGATACTTGGAAATAAGTCATTTAAATTTTTTAATTACGTTGGCCTGGGGTATTGAAACTGGGTGATATTTAACTTGTAATGAGCTTTTTTTAGACGGTAATGTGAATGCCAATTAAGTAAAAAAGCTAAGTGGGAACGAATGGTCAGCCAAATTGTCTATAGGTAGTGAAGAAGCGAGTTAATCGATTTCTAAAACTGAACCGATTTCAGAAATAACTGTTCTTTTAAAGAAAAGCGTGTACTTAGTAAATTAATATCCATGGGAAGTCTCAAAATCGTAAACAATGTATCACGTAGCTTGTCATACAACAATTGCTGAATCGGGCGCAATTTTAAGCCACACTATTCATTTATTTGAAAAGTCAGCAAAATGCAGAGGCTCGCTTAAATGACTGAATTTGAATTATAAGGCGGTGTAAGGCTAAATATATCATTCGTAGATCTTTGGTAATCGTTACGGCTAGTCAGAACCCCGAAACTCTGACAACCAGTCTGACCAGGGGCATCTTCTTGCCCAGTAACTGGGTTGTGGAAACCATAGAGGCTAATATAAAATACTAGTATTCAGCTGCATTATAAGTTAGACTAGGAGCTGATCATAACATTGTTGGGCAGATGATTATGATAAGGGCCACGATGATTTTTAATAATGAAGCCAAGCAATACCAATCCACCCAAGTACCAAGACGGCTCACCTAACAACATAACACGTTAATATTGCATGCGACTAACAATCTAATTACAACCCGCGGGAATCGAACTGCGATCGACTGCCCGATATGAACCGATTACACTCCCACCGGCCGATACACTGCGTTAGTTAAATGAGTGTAAAGGGGTCCCTTTTCAACGATAATTATGCCTTTTTTCTGGTGAATTTTGTTGACAACTTTTGTTTGGAAACTACATTATTTTGTATTGGATGTAGCTTATTGGTTCAGCGGCGATATTACTAGCTTACGGTGAAGAAGTCTCATCATCATCATCATTCTTTATTTTAGCCCGAAAAAGACGCGCACGCCTCTCCCAAGCACCGCCACTTCGACCCGCGGATTCCTGCGGCATCGCTAAAGTTTGTGGAAGGCCTTCCAACGCTACGTCGCCACTCCAGAACTTATCGACCCCATCCGCCATCTGGTCTGCGAACAATGCGCTCTGCCCACTGCCACTTAAGTTGGGCAATTCTTTGGGCTATGTTGGTTACCTTGGTGAAGAAGTCTACCATAAAGAAACCTAGACTTAATGGTCTAAAATTGCGAACACACTGGGAATAATAGTTTCTCTGTATAAGAAAAGGGGTAACAGACTTAAACTTATTTTATTTAGATATAGCATAAATAGCCCTCAATTTTTCTTCCTCGAGGTTATTCAATCTATAGCCATAAACTATGTTTAAGATTCGTGGTTGTGCACAAGTAGAATCAGCTCCAAAAATATGTATACATGGACAAGGAACTGTTTCATCGACAACGACCTTTGTTCCATAACATTGTATCCACCATATAAGTACAAAACATAGGATACAATTTATGTAAAATAAAGACTATCCTATGTAACTTTCGTTATGGACATTCATGATTTACTTTTTTGTATTTCAAATTAAAAATCTAAAAACTAATGACACGTCAGTAACGTCATGCATGAAATGAAGAGTACAAAAATAAAATTCCTGTTCTTGTAATAAACGAAGTCAAAGGTCTAATTTACGTCGTTCTGGAACTATCGCTGTGAACAGAACTGTATAGATGTTTTAGAACAAGATGTTTACTTTGTTTTGGTAAAGTAAATAGTATTTGTTTTGTACCTATTCGATGGATACAATGTTATGGAACAAAGGTTGTAGACAATAAAATGTTTCCGTGTTCGTGTATACATCTTTTTGGGGCTGGCTGCACATCACTAACACTCTATTACCTACCATATCTAACACAATTATGGTTGGCCGAAACAATGTAAGATCCAATCCATAACCAATGTATTCGTATAAAAGCTCATATGAGTCACATTTCCAACCCCATAGCTAATCAGTATACAACACACCCTCAGACACTACATTACTCGTATCTATCAATATACAGGCTACAAGACAGCCACAATATCGAGAACCTCCCCAGAAAGACTCATTACAATCAGATTGAAATAAATTACGTCACTTGTTAATTGATTCAACGCTGATCAGAAGGGCGCTGTCGACTCTGTTAGTAATGAAGCAGATGAAGAAGATACTGGTTTTGTTTGAAAACAATTGCGACCACATATCGAAGGGCTAGCAGAAATTATAAGTTACATAGACCGAAATAGAGAAAAATAGCAGCATAATAATTATAATTTTCATTTAAACTGAGGCTGGAATAAATGGAAAATAACGTTCTTATCACTTTCGACAGATAGGAATGAAGTGCATCGAGAAAAATGGAACAGTATAGCCATAAAAGCTATAGCAAAGCTGTTAAGTGCATCGAGAAAAATGTAACAGAAAAGCTATATATAGAAAAGCTGCACTGGAGATCATTAAAAATGTTGACCACGACACCGAAGCGTTGCTTTTAAATTGTTTTATGAGTCATAAGTGACTCATTCATGATGATAGAAAAATCTAGAATAAATATAATATTATGTTTTACACATGAGCTGTTTCAAAAAACCATTTTCATAGAAACAACATCTGATTCACAATCATTTGATTGAACGAAACAACAAAAGACCACTATTTTAGCCATTCAATTCTTAGGCCAAGGTTCCGCATCGTTACAAAGGGACTTCCTTAACGCAACCACACACTTTTACATGTGTGGTGCCCCTAATTACATTCATATTGGTGACCGTCTTGCAGGTGCACAGCCAGCCGTAACGGGCATCAGTCAAGCGGAGAAACAAGCTAAAGACGATCATAAAGCTGAAGAAGCAGAGTTTAAAACAGATCGGCGGAAGTTCAAGGATGAAGACACGATTGAAGATCGATGTATGATTCGTATTAAGAAAGTAATAGAGGTTATTATTGAATGTTGGAATAAATTCGGTAACAATGATACTGGCTTTGCATAAGGTCAATAGCATGGTCGAATTCGGCATCGTTAATTACTGACCGATGGTCGAATGATTTTTTATTAGTAAAAGGTGGTTGTCGATCGTAATTTGAATTTGATGGACGGGGAAGTGGTCGATGGTTCTGATAGCGCATCCAAGTGGAACCTGGTGTACCATAATTTACAATTTTTGGATTAGATGTTCCTATTATAAATTATGTAATATCGGCTAGAAAATTACCGTTGTCAAGCTATTTGCATTTCAGTTAGAATATTGAAGCTGATTTTTTCATTTATTTTGGTAGCTTTGTCATCTAGATTATTGTCGAGTCATCTATATTAGAGAGTTGCACTGATACAGTAGTTAATCCTTTTAAAATTCAAATTCAAATTCAAAATATTTTATTTCACATAAACCTACAAGGGCACTTATGAAACGTCAGAAGCTAGGTGCACGGTTCCAATTGGTCGTTTCCTATGGAGAAGAGGCGGCAAGAAACTCCACGGTTACTCTTTTAAAAGTAAATGGTTTTTACTATGTTTCCAAATTACAGTGTTAAAAGGTATGAGAGGACAGTGTAGGCCCATCAACAAGTATAATGGTCCACAGATCTACAGTCGATTATGTCTACAACGTTCTCACATTCACAAAATTTAAAAGAAAATAATCTATATAAAAGATAAATAAAATAATTTTAAAAAAAACAATTTAAACCAAATGACAATGGTTGCCACTACAGCGTAACAAATCAAATTTAATAAAAAATATAGAATATTGTAAGTATACAATGTCAAATAATAAAAAGATTATGTCAAGGAAATTTGTAAATTAAAATAATTATCGTAATTTGGGAGCAGTTTAAGACTTCACGTTAGCTTTTAAGCCTTTTCACTAATATGGATTGCTTCGTTCCTTAACAGGAAAGTTCTGTCTGAAACTTTATACGTTACTCGACCACAACAGTTTTTGTCACAGTAAATTACGTTATTCAAGGTCCATTTGTGTTCGTGTCAAACGTCATACATGTAGCAAATTATTGCGAGTTTTATAGAACTGTTATGTTGTAAAACAAGAACTTTGTAGTTCTAGTATTCAATTACAAGAAGCAGAATAATAAATCGTTCATTTGACTTTAACTGCTCGCACGAGATGGCAACTAGCTTATAAACATGTCCTATTTTTTCTGCCCTTTTTAGATCAGCATGAATCATTAAAAAAAAGTCTAATATGTTACACTTCAACTACTCAACAAGCTCACTACATTCTATCGAAGTCTTATAGACCAGGAAAAAGAATTTCACTTAGCTATACATCGTACGCAAAAAATTAACTTTTACTTCCAATCCATCTATCATTGTTTTTTTTTGTTTTTGCTACCCACAATTATGTAAAAAGAATGAATATAGAATATTACCAACGGTTGTGGTGGCCATAAAAACGTCACTACTTAGTATAAATGACTGCTTTCTAATAAGAATGCTATTGGTCCTAAGAATGCGCCTTGCTGAACTTCGCGTGTCAAAGTTGAATTTAACATAATCTGTCATTGTATCCATACTTATAATGGAGTTATTTATAACTGTTTGCTGTAGGCCGTTAGGTCTTGTAAGGGATAAAGAAAAGAAAGTAACAGTTATTGTAAAATATTGTAAAACTGTTGTAGTTTTTGCAACTTGTTCGATTGTACTACAAGGTTAAGCTAATCCTTGGTCTAATGGATTATAACCGTCTATGGTGTAGACACAAAGTAGAATGGGGTTTTATATTTCATCACCGTAATTGGCTGTATGTCGTTCTGGTTGAATACATAAATAACTAAGTATAACAACGCATTCGGGAATCACTTTTTATACATTAATAATAATACCAGCCTATTACTTTTCCACTGCAAGGCCGAAGCCTCTTCTCATACAGAGAAGGCACGAGCATTGATCACCACACTTGCTCAAGACGAGTTAACGATTTCAAAATTATATTAACTATAAGTCCAGGTTTCCTCTCCTCTAGTTAATTATGAATTTGTCTTAAACATAGTTCATATAATCATAAACTTATCATGTCTTTATTCCATGGTTGGTAATAATATCTGGAAAAAAACTTTCACTTTAAATATATGCGTACCTATAGATATGAGTAAAATTCCGAATGAGCTAACACATATTCAAAATAACCCACTAAAAGCTGCAACTAACATCAAAGTGAATTCAGTATAAATAGCCATACATTGAACAATGACATTTTCAACGCAAATAGAAAAACCGTTAAAACTAACAAATCTATGTCAGACAACGCCATTAATACTTACACTATTTCATTTTCCACGATATTCCAACCACCATTAATTAATATAGTCGGTACAAGGGATGTGCTCATTACGATTGCGATACATCGATACAGTATCGATACCATCGAATCGTTAAAAAACTGCCCATAATTAACTGTTGGTAACAGACGCCACATGTCATTCTAAACAAAAGCTCTATACATGAGAAACTAATTACTAAAGCGGGGGTGAACGAGACAGAGCTATATATAGCTTGTAAGTGGGAGCGAAAGGTCAGAAAGGCCAAGATCGGAAGCAGATTGGAACGCACCACTGCGCACTGTCCGAATATGTTTTTTACTAATTAAAAATGCAGGCGGCAGTTTGATAAATGGTATCCCGGTCGATTTATTTAGCTTTTGTGTTTTTGAGGTTATGTGCGTGAGCGCTGATCGTAATGAAATTGTTCAGTGGCCAGCGATCGGACAACCATTGTTAATTTTTTTGTGGAATGTAGTGGATTGAATTAAACAAGTAAATAGAACTGTGGGTGGAATTGTTTTTGTTGATTTGGCTAATAACAGAGCATGCGTTGGATGTATTCAGAAATATGAGTTATTGACTGTTATTGTAAAGGGATAAAAAATCACTGGAATTTCTTTTCTATGATAATTTAGTTTTTTTAGATATTCCCGGATGTTGCCATAATTTTCTATGTCTAGTCTTTCTAGACAATTAAGTAAGGTCTGGTTAATCCATCTACGGGTCCCCATCTTTATCTCATTTACCCATGACCAAGTTTTCTGGTCCAACGGCCATGGGTAGTTGCCACTCCAGTTTTCCAGTTCTGCGAGCTATATCATTAACTCTAGTTTTTTAACTCTTTTCTACGTTTTTTCTGTCATCATTCAATCACTCGTTAATTTATAGGCGTTAAAGTCCCGATAATAGCAAAAAGACGACTAACCATTAGATACTGATAGATCTATCATGATCGTAAGCTTGGACACGCTTCACGGTATTTCTGAACACCCTTAAAAACTTTTTTGTTTTTGGTACGATAATTTAAACTTACTATACTACTTCACTGATTACCTCAGAAGTAATATCTTCTATGTGTGAAAGTATACTTTTTAACTCACCATCATCAAAGTTACTGAACAAAATAAGTACCATTTAGAATTAGCACTACCAACAAAATGGTTTCTAAGTAGACACGTCACGAGCATTTAGCATTATCATCGCCAATTTCCATATCATTTTAACCTCTTACCACATTATGCGAACCGAAACGGCCCATTCATAGATTAAGTGCATTTGAACGTAAACCATAAATCCACATCATATCTCACACAAAAATAAACACTAAATCACAATCATGCAAATCAGGTTCAAAAATTCAAATGAAGCCCATAAAATCGGTCGCGACACAATATGCAGAAGAGATCCATGGATCCCGAACAATATCGGCTTTGCCCGATGCCACTTACGGACCGATAGCTACACACTAATGAGCTATTGAAAAATGATAGCAAAAATAATTCAAGGAAAAATTATCATAAGCCATTTGAGGGTTGAGTGTTCCCATGGACTGAAAGATCAAACGAAAATGTACCTTAGCTTGTTAAAGCAGAGTTCAACATGTATTAGCATATGAAAGAAAAATCTTTCAAAAGAGCATTCGAATCTTTCGCACAACCATTACAAATAAATTCTACTGTATGTCCTTCGAAATACAGATCAAAATTAAACGACACGGAATGTCAAAGTAATCATATGATATTTTTTTCTAACCCTTAAATGGCGTATGCAAATTTCCGCATTGTCAATCGGATGCGTATGCAAGGATTGAGGAGCGTTCGGGGGTTGACTCAATATGCGATGACAGATGCAAAGTCGGGACACAAACATCGTATCGAGTTACTCCATTTTTGAGGAGCAGAGCGAATCTGGGATTGTATTTTCGATGATCTTTTTCTAACATTATTGGCTGTAAATATTAATAATGGCTTGAATTTCTCACGCCTAGATTGTTAATAAATTAATTTTTGAAAGAAAGAAGGAAAATATATTTATTTAGCACAGACTAAAAGCATTTATGAACCGCTCATTTAATTTTTTTTCGATGTTACTATTTTCTACCACAGTCTTGGACATACTAATACTATACTATACTTGGTCCAGCAGACCAAAGTATACCTATTAACGTCTATAATCCTCAATTTCCATAAGCACCTAGTTCTGGTCTATGACTATCTTCAATAACACATTTATGCAGTATCACGATTTTTAAATCCGAACCATTTTGCTATCATTCGTCATCTTCACGCATCGTTTGAGCTGTTCCTATTTCATCAGACTTCAAACCGTTGGTAGATTTTTTATTGGATCAGTTAAGATCATCAATAAACCTTGGTAAGTTGAAAGTCTTCAGAAAAACTAAAAATTTCTTCGGTAAGATTATATATATCAAATTCTTTAATAAACTAACGTTCAATTTCTCACAATTCCTCAAATTGATATAAAAACCCCATTGCACACTTCCCCATTGGATTCGCTTGAACGCAAAAAAGTTGCGGTTACTACAGACGGACGTACAATCGATAAGTAATAATATCGATAGTGGTGATCTAAACGAGCGGGGAGTAATCGAGTTATTACGCTGTAATTATTAACCGACATTTTACTTTCTTCGTTTTGTTGGCTAGGATAGTGTGGAGGAGCCTCTTGTTATTGCTTGAAAATCAACATTCAATTAGTTTAGCCTTATTCTGATATTCATCCAAAAGCTTAAAGACCGTAATTTTTTACGATTCCACTGACTAGCACAATTTTTTTTGTTGACGTTTTCAATCAGCTTTCCACGACCTTTCTTTAATTATGTTGCTCAGTCTTTTTGTTACCGTCATTTTGAGCAATTAGTTTTTTCAAGTTGCAAAGTTTATGCCAAAGCTTATATGGATCTTACATTTCGAAGAGGATCAGATAATTTATCTTGCTTGAATACTTCCAATTTAGGGCGAATTGCACCAATAAAACTTAACGCGTTCAGGGCATCTAAACCGTCGTCATTGTTGTGGAACATTGACACTGACAGCGCTTGACCGCAGTATTGACCGCGTTATATTCCTTTCATTTAATTCGCTCTGAAAGATAAGCTCAACTGATAAGTAAATGACGATAAAACACAAAGCTTAGAAGATGATTCCTTAGAAAAATAACCACGTGACCAAATACAGAAAGCTTTCACCTCAAACTGTAGTGAAACAGAAGCCGTCTCCTGCGCACCCAAGTATCGCGAGATGTTCGCAGGTGTCGCCTCGCTTCATCGCCCACCACGCACGACGGAGCAAGATAAAAGCCTCTCTTGTCTATCGCCGACAGCATTTTATACCCTATTTGCTGTTTTAATTGACAAAAAATCGCTTACCACCGAAATACTAACTTTTTTCTCTGTAGTATCGATTTTGATTGAATACATTATTAATGAGCCTACTATTACCTTTTCTGTTGCTTCTTTCTTGTCAATATCGTCGGCTTTTGTTATTAATTTTATGTGTGGATCTTAATTATGGTCGGGAGATTTATTCGTATTATTATATTTATTCGTTGTACCATAACAAGCAGTAGGAATCGAACACGCGACTCTGGGTATAGAATGCGGATGAGTCGTTCGATGCATTTAAGTTATCAGGGCAACTTTCTTTACTATAAAAATCTTTATCAATATTATAGTGTATGTATGTATTGAAAGATCTTGTATCAAGTACTAATGAACCTCCCTTAACTTAGCCCTAAAATATTCACAATACGAAAATAACATAAATACAGTCATCTTTTATACGAATCGTAAAACACCGATTATTTTTGCATCAATTATCTGCAACTGTCGTTGTCACATTTATAAGAACGGGTTCCGAAAAATATAGATTAATGATCGTGCGCACATTAGGTTTGACAAGCAAATCGATACATTTGTGAATCGATTTCATCATCAATATGAATTATACGGTACGATTGCTGAGATACGGATATGCCAATGTGATGACCGGGGTTCCAAGTAAACTGACAATCGAAAGATGAACAAGGGTAGTTTACACAATTTAATTAATAAAGTAACAACTTATGCTAACACCTTAAACTATCTTAATTAATTGGCAAGTGCCGTACCGGAGAACATTAACCGTAATGACGGAAACAAATAAAACAAAGTAAACAACATGTAGATGTGCGAACAATAAAAGGAAACAAAATGCAGATAAATTAATAAAGTAAAAGTAAATAAAAGTAAATAAAAGTAAATAAAATGAAAACAAAAAGTATATCCTCGAGCCAGGATCGAACCCGAGAATTCGGAACCTCGATCTGACACTTTGTTCCGAGACCAGATAATCCCTTGCAAACTTTGGCGAATATGTCGTTCCTATTTCGATATACTTCAATATCCTTGGAATTTGAAGTCGGGTCTTTATTCACGATTTAAATGCCTGGACGATGAGGGCGTTTCCGCAAGCTGAGGACAAAATAAGAACCGTCAGCCTTGCAAAACATCCTCAACTATCCAACCTACACTTCGTTAAATAGACGCAAACACTTACCCCGTTACTTCCACTGTTCGCACACAAATTCACAATTTGCACCAACAACAAATACGTAAATAATTTCCAAATAATGACGGGTCAAATTTGTAGGAATTAAGCAACTCGTTCGGAGCAATCGTTTGCTTTTTCCGTCTTTTCACCAAGTCCCTCTCTTCGGTATCATTTCTTTTTCCGCCACCCTCACTTGTCAATTGTCTCAAATATGTTATTAAAACTATTGTGGCGAGCCTAGTAACGCCATCTAGTATCGGATTTGCTACTGAAATATCGATCATTACAATATCCCCTCTCCTCTAAAGAATCCAACCGGATTCAAACCAAACGTTTAAGATCACAAGAATGCCATTTTCCTAAATCTTTGCCTCTGAAACTCTTTAATCTGTAAACGTCGATTGAAATCTTCTCTGCTATGACTGCTTTTTCAAACTTAGGGGCCAATTTGGACATAAAAGCCTTGTTAGCATTCGATAGGAGTTTAGTGCGTTTCCAAACCAGATCACCAACTTTATAGTCACATATGCGACGTCTCTTGTTGTACTGTTCGCTATTGGTGTCATGCGATTGCCGCATCCTTTCACACACTTCATCATAAATCTTAAAGTAGTAAGTAGTAAGTGAAGTAATTTATACAGTACTAAAGATGTGTAACATCTGCAGAAGGGTTAACAAATACTGCAATTTTTTTCCTCAAAGAAATCGGGAAGACACAGCCAAAACTGCGACTAGTTCTGACGCTAAATTTAAATATTGCCTCATAATAAAATTCTCTACATGTTTCCTTATCATAATTAATATCGAAATGTAAATTATTCTGACCATTCAATGTCAATTTATTAATTTATACCACTAATATAACTAAGTACTACTGATAAAACCAACGCCATCCGGCCCACCAGCGGCACAATGACAGGCCCTAACCAAAATCCGGAAGCCCAAACAATAATATCGAACGTATTACATTCAAAAAAATTACTTCACAACGAACTTTCATATTCAAATTTGAAATTCGAACGAACCGAACGGAACAAAAAAAAGCGAACGGAGAGCACCGATCAATTAGAGTAACTCAATACTCTGTCACATTAAAATGACGAGTCGCACTAATGGATTTCCAAATTTGAATTTCAAATACAAATGGGATCGGAAGGATCAGTCGGGCGTCCTCGGGTGATTCTGTATCGGCCCGAACGAACTATTGGTTGTGTGTTCGAAATATGAATCAATCATACTTTTGAACATTGAACTCAATACCTATTGGCAGATTGCACAAAGGTTGAATGGTTAGTTAAGAATGGAACAGAAATCTTAAATTCAAATCGTATAATAATGTAAAGCAATAAAGGAACTTACCGTGTTGTTGTATGATGCTATATTGATGAGTAAATTAAGCATGATTTTAGTTAAACATTCTACCATAAAATCGAAATACCCTAGCTAAGCAAAATATGAGCAACAGCGTCAAAAAGGTCGCCAACAGGCATCACATTGAATACTTTGAGATAACTTTGCCGGAATCCAGCGTAGGCTGCTGATGAAGACAACGACGCTTGCAGTCCATGCATCCTTTAAAAAAAACACAACGTTCCTAATTCAAAAATTAAACCATCGATACCCATGATACGCCGACACTCTGTCAGTCTTGCTTTGAGCAGTCTCCGTGACGGCCGCACTTTTTGCGTTTCCTATAATGTCTACTTACGTCCATGGACGTAATTGGAGATATTACACGATGGTGATTAATTAATGAGGATGTTATGACGAAGGCTTAATGCTTGACGCCTGCGATGAGTGCTGGTTACAGATCGGTTATTGTCTGTGGCCTTTTTGTACTGAATATGCTACCTGTCTTGGGACACTTGTTTTGGAACTTAGTTACCAGTCCTGCATGTAGCAGCTCCAACAAAACCGTTTAAAGTTTACATAATGATTATGTATTTAATATAGAATATGTTAATTAATCAAATAGCTTGTAATCACTCCTCCGAAAAGAGAAGCGTTGTCAACTCAAAAAACAGTGAGTGTTGTATGGATATAGTCTCAATGAAATTTTAATAAGAACCAAGTTTACTTCTATTCACAAAATACGAGTAGCAATACTCAAACTACCTATAAGTTTAAACCGTATAGCCTTTTTGCTTCAAATCATTCAACTTACACTACCCCAAACTTCGGCCTCTGACTTTTATTTCCACCATTAACAACTCCGATAACTATCGAATACTTAACAAGTATATCCTCTCCGGTTGGTTGCGTAGCGTTAACCAAATCTCTGCAACCAGATAAATCTGTGTATTCGCCACGCGTCTACGAACCATTTGTCACTCACTAATGATTTGGTACCATTTTGAGATGCATGAAACACCCCTTTGAAATGTTTAGGGGGAGGTAGACCAAGGTGGTCGTGTGTGATTTTGGAGTATAAAGTGTTTTAGAGCTTTTCGTGGATGTGTTTTAAACGTGATATCACACGAATGGGGTAAATTGAAATGAAGTTTTCTATCAATGCCATAGATACGTTGGTAGCACAGTTACTACGGAGATGACAACTGATAGAGAAGTGTGGAAGGAAAAGACATGTAGCTCAGGCCCCTTATGAATTGGGATAAGGGCAGAAGAATGATGATAAGATAACGTAGGTCAAGACATCAGAAATAATACCTCGATTGTTGGTAGTACCTATTTTTTGACAAGACTCAACAGTTTAGATTGTATCAGAGCTATACAGAGCATTTGCTAGATACTTTACTCAATCTTTGAGATTTCCGAGTTCGGGCTTTCGTAATATACCGTTTGTTTCTTAGAATGGTGAATATGTTTAATAATATGCTGCCAATTTTTTTTTATACACTACGACCATAATTATTTATGACACCTAGAATTAGAATATTATAATTTAGAAAAAACTCTAGGCATAAAAAATGGTACATAAAAGGTCTTAAATACTCGTATATGATGTTCCACATATTTTGCCTACATATTTCAACATGGAAAAAATACCTTATAATAAGATGGTATTATACCAAAAACACTTCAATTGTTACTAATCAGATTAGGAGGTAAAAATGTAAATCCTTCAAATTACGTTATTTAATTACTAGTGAGATCATATTTCGAACTATGCTTATAATTTAAGAACTCACTTATTGTATAGAACGCATAACCTATGGAAAGAAAGCTGTAGAAAAAAGTTTACAAGAAGCCTCAATTTATTCTCTTCCCAGACACTTTATATTTAAAAAATCCAGGTACAAAATATCAAATCTAAATTTAAACGCACCGAGAACCGTAGAATTTCATATCAAAAAATAATTTAATTCACGTACACTATTTAAAGAACGCGTGCGCAAGTCCGCCCACGGACGAACAGACACACAAACCGATCTCGTTACTAACAATGCACCATATATTACGCCGTTTCCGGTGAGATATCACATCTTGCGTCTCTTTCGAACCTGGGATGTTTGTATCTTCTATCTTTTTCTACAATCATCGCGAGACATCAAGATCATTAACAGGCGATACTGTGATTTGTATTGTGTGTTTTTTATAACGTATTCCCCTTTGTGCGTAATTTTTCGATTTGGCGAGTTAATTCTGAATTTACTTGAGTACGTGTGCCTTTGGATATCTTGTCATCTGGTGAAGAGTTAGTGGATTGTTGGTTGTGGGTTGGCTTTTTAGGGTCTAATTTGATCGTGTTCTTCGATTGCACTGTTCTTACAAAGTTTTAAGGGTTCTTATGAAATGTCATCTTAACATTTGAAAATGGCGCAGCGTCTTGTAATATTTCCAAAGTCAGTTCCCAAAGTATTTAGTTTATAGTTTCAGCTACAGATTTTGGGTAGGTATGTACTTCTTTTACATTAGTACCGGTAATTTGTCCTCCTCTACGATAATAATGTACGAATTCAAGCCAGATGGTCAATCAATCTGCCTAGCCTTTTCCCAACTATGTTGGGGTCGGCTTCCAGTCTAACCGAATGCAGCTGAATACCAGTATTTTACATGGAGCGACTGCCTATCTGACCTCCACAACTTAGTAACTGGGTAATACAATACCTCTTGGTAAGACTGGTTGCTACACTTTCGGGCTTCTGACAACCCGTAACGTCTGTCAACAACCCACGAATGACAGCTGGGACTTAACGTGCTTTCAGAGGCACGGGGGAGTCTCGGTATGTAAAGAGGTCACCCATCCACGGACCAACCCCGGCAAGCGTACTTTAACCTGATGGATCGACCCATGCGGCTCTTATTACTTAGCCACGAGCTCCTCCGAGTTAAAAATATAATTCAATAGATTTTTTTTTACTTTATACCTACCTATCGTAAATATGTTGCTTAAAAAGCAATGCAAATCTCGCAAAGGAAGTTACTGGCCGATGTTGAAAAAAAACTTCTTTTTTTTCTACTTATTTATTTTAAAAAGCATAAAAACAGCAACAGAAGTTTTTACCAAAAATAAAGAATTCTTTATGACATCCACATTTTATATCAAAATAGCCGCCAGTTATTTTAATATTTCTACAATAATATTAATAGCTAGACTATTTTCAAACAGTTCGATGATAACAACACCAGAGATATCTCTTTGTCTATGATTTCAATAGACCTCTATTATAACACGATCCATCTTTTATGGATATGTCAAAAATATAAACCCTGTTTTGCATATCAACAGAATTTTTGCCCTGCTTTGTTGTTTTGGTTTTTAGGATTTTAGGGTCCCGTGGAGATTTCTTTAAAACTCTTTCACTTGACTTTTTTAAACGCTGGTTAATCTTTGAAGATATTTAGAGGATTATCCAATGGCTGTTGGTAATTTATGAATATTTTTGCAGAATTATAATCATAGATATTTCCAAACTATTTTTGCACTTTGCTGGTACTTAGGTAGGTATAACAAGGTAAGGTAAGGACGGACCAACAATATGTACTGGCAGTGTGTACCTTTGAGTTTTATTGTAATCACAGTTTAAGTGTTACAAGATTATGCCAGGCAGCCAGGATCATCGTACGTGATTCTTAACATACACGGCATAAACAACATATTTAAAAAAATGGTCAGGAGAACATCTGTTTGGAGGCAAAAATTAAAGAACTTACTAGCTACTTACAACTTACTTCCACGGCGCCCTCTTGAAACAAAAATAAAATCTAATTAGATTACGGAACCCAGTACACAAACCCCACACACACACATATGATTTTCTGTCATTATTACAAGGAATCGAAACAGACAGCAGTACAGATAAACTGTCACTAAATGTTATACGCCTATCTTGTAAAGATTTCAAAAGCAGAGGTTTTTGTTCAATAGTGACATGATATGAATATGAAACTTTATGAAACTTTGTGGAGTCTCCAAGCTTTTTAAAGAAGGCAACAATAAATATAATCGTTTATTAAGAACAAATACAATAAAAAAACAATACATAAACAAGTAGTAGGATAAAAATAATAATATAGGAAATTAATTAATTTGAATAAAGATTGGACGTACCTAATAATAAGGTATAGGTTTGGGTAAAGCGATAACTGCCCTATCACCTGAGAACTTAAGGATCTTATGACTGCTTCATCTAACGAAGTTGTCGTGGCTGAATTTTGGGCTAAACCATAATAATCTATTCACTTACTTATTACAAGAAAGCAGTATACATAGGTACTACACAATAACACGCCAAGAGAGAGAATCGATATGAAATACAAATTCTTGAACAACAAAAGAGAAAAACAAACAGACTATACTTCACAAAGCCTCATACCAAATCTATTATCTGTGCTCTATTTTTTTGAATAATGGCAAAGGTATCCGATCAAACATCCTCTAACAAAAGCCCCAGTCATTACTAGATTTGAATAATAAAAAAAAGTTTGGAACTAAAGGGGAGAAACTCAGCCTTGCATAAGTAATTAGAACAATTATTTTTTGATAGATAATAAATTATTTTTGACATCGACTTGTCTGTTGGGGTGTTCTGATGTTCGAAAATGGATCGCCATTTTGTATTTGCATTTTTCTGAATACTTATGTGCCCAATGTTAATTCAATAGAAGTTACCATTTACGAATTTTTTAAATTTACGATACGTCGTTGGTAACTGAAGCTGAAGTTTACTGTGTGGAAAAAATTGAGGGAGTGAGTCTACGTATATCGATCCATCCTCTTAGGAGTGGAACTCCCTAGCAGAGTGCGTGTTCCTGATAGCATAAGTAACCTGGAAGTCTTCAAGTATTAAGTATATTGGTTTGTAGGTAAGTTAGATGTAAGAGTGCACCATCGTCGACTGCATCATCACCACCACCATCATCACCATCTGGTGAGATAGTGATCAAATGCAAGCCTATCAGGAAAATGTCAGCAGACTTGGAGCTTTCAATCAAAGACTAAACTCTTTGCTGTGCCCTATAGGATCCGTAATTGTACATAAGCTTTAAGCCATTTTAAGAGCTTTAAACGTTTCATTTCATTTCATTTATTTCATAACAATTTTTACATTGTGTCGAAATCACTTAAAAATTACACACGTGCATTTAATTATATTTATTAATAGCGATCTTAAGAGCTTATCACTGTCATTAACAGTAATAACATAGAGATTTGAGTCTAAATTATGATCATAAGTCATGCAAAATAATAATGTAAAATAATAGGCAATGTAAAAGAATCATGTAAAATATTAAAGGTCATGTAGAAGAATAATAATGTCAAAACTTAACACGGTCAGGGTTATGTCACAATATACTATCATTATTATACAATTTTATTGGCCTAGGTAAACACGTCAGACAGAAACTCATCAATAGCATAATAGCATTTCTCTACCAAAAATGATTTTAATTTTTGCTTAAATTGGTTAATATTGTAAACAGACTTCAAATCTCCTGGAAGTCTATTATACAGCTTGATGGATTGAAAGCTTGCAGCATGAGTAACAACTTTCATATGTGGGACTATGTTATGTTGCAAGTCCTTGCGCCTAGTAGCTTCTCTCTTATTTCTTTGTTCAGTTGTTTCTGATCTGTTAAGTTTCTTTATAAGATCCGTGAGTACAACAAAAATATACAAGGATGGGACGGTTAAAATCTGTAGATCCTTAAAATACTGCTTACACGATACCCATTGCGGAATTCTCACCATGGTTCTTATGGCCCTTTTTTGTACTACGAAAGCAGTATTCACATTGTACGCATAACTTCCGCCCCATAGAAAAATACTATACCTAAGTCTGGATTCGACAAGTGAATAATATACCAGTTTTAATTGTTTAATGTCGATCTCATCTCTGAGACTTCTAAGAGCATAACAGGCTGAACTAATTGAGCTTTCTATGGTTGATAGTTCCTTTTTCCAGGTTAATCCTTCGTCAATATAAATACCTAAAAATTTAACGCTGTCAACTAAAATTATATTATTACCATTCAAATTTATGTCAATTGTATCTTTATTTCTTGCCGTAGTTCTAAATAACATTGCATTCGTTTTGTTGGTGTTCAAATTGAGACTGTTCAAGGTGAACCAAGTATTAAAGTGAGTAAGAGTCATATTTACTTATCCATACCATATCAAATCAGAGAAATGTCTTGCTATGTTATTGGGAAAGCAATGACTACTCGTATGCCTATTTTATTTTAAACCGTTTCTTTGTGCATGCCTTACTTTTTCCACTGTATTAGCCTGTTGTTTTTGTATTACTGTTAATTACCTTTTACTGTCCACACACTCTTTTTACAATGTAAACACGCCACTGCCTCACACCCACACATTCTCTCACGTTAGCAAGCAGAAATATCTTGTACACCCTTTTACTAGGACTACTTATACAATTATAATAATTTGTCCCTCTCCTCCTCTTATATTCGTTATCGAAACTTATCCAAGCACAGACAAAAAAAAAAAAAAAAAAAAAAAAAAATATCGTTTGCTCGATCTCATTCATCTAATAAATGGCTAATATAAGCAATACTTTATCCAATGATATAGACGATCTCTCCATAGCCTGTTCTCATCTTTGCCCCCCCGAACGATGTTTAGACTTTATTAAGCAACCAAATAATAATTTAAAAATGATTCATATTAATATTAGAAGTCTCAGAAAGAACTTTGACCAATTTATCACGATGCTAACAGCCACTAAAATTGATTTTGACGTTATCATACTAACCGAGTGTTGGCTAAGAGTTTCTGGGCCCCTTCCTTATCTGCAAGGCTACTCTTTTTCCGCAACGACTGACAACAAGTCGCAGAACGATGGCGTGGTTATTTACACTAAGACCTTATTAAATTGCACGTACCTTGAACCGTCATTCTGTGACTCAAATTGCCTCACCTGTGCAATTGGTGATACAGCAATCATTTGCGTTTATCGCTCCCCGTCATTTTGCGACCTTGAAAATTTTTACCGAAGCCTTGATAATGTAGTAAAATCATTAAAACGCTATAAAAATATTGCTCTGATTGGCGATATGAACATCGATATTAAACCAGACAATCACGATCGCCATTCAAGTAATTATCTCACCCTGTGTGCCTCCTTAGGTCTTTTGCCTGCTCATGTGCTCCCCACAAGATCAGGCAATTGCCTAGATCATATACTTTTAAAATTTAAAGGCCCTGCCACAGTAATAGTCCTTGAAAGTCATATCACCGACCACTTACCAGTCATTCTTTGTTTAGGAAAGATGAAAAAATCTGCAGCAAAACATTCATTTAACGTGCTCCGCTATAACTTTTCAGACATCAAAGAAGCATTAGAAAGCACTGACTTTAGTCATGTGCTAAATGAACAAAACTGTAATCTGGCTGCAGATCTACTTATATCTACCATTCAAGGTGTTATTACAAAACATAGCTATACCGTTCGAGTCCCTAGTAAATGCAGAATGCTCAAGCCGTGGATGACCCCAGGTTTAGTTCGCTGCATCAGAAACCGAGACAGGCTTCACAAAAAATCTAAATCATCCCCCGATAACGATATTCATAAAATTACTTATACCCGATACCGAAATTTTCTCAATGGTCTTCTAAAAAAACTAAAAAGATCACATGACAAAAATGAATTACTTAAAGCTAAAAATAACTCCAAGGCCACATGGAAAGCTATTAAGAGTATAACGAACCAAAACTCTCTTCCGCAGTCACCAAGTGCGCTTCTACAAAGCTCACCAGACACCAAAATATCTATTAACAAAGTTAATAGTTTTTTTGTTGGTGTGGGTGAAGATCTAGCTTCAAAAATTAAATCGCCCTCTGGATCCCCCTACCTTGAATGCTCATCACAATCCCCGCCGCGAAATTCTCTTGTCATTATGCCGGTTGACGAAGAGCAGGTAAAAAGTGTGATTGACAGCCTACGTAGTGACAGCGCCACTGGCTATGACAATATCCCTGCCAGTGTTCTCAAGCAGTCCAGCTCCGTCCTAGCAGTTCCCATAACGCACGTCTGTAACCGCGCTATTGAGTCGGGTACTTTTCCAAGTGCGTTCAAGAAAGCTGTTGTTCACCCAATATTCAAGAGTGGAGACAGATCCAACGTCACCAACTATAGGCCAATTTCAGTTTTGAGTTCCCTGTCTAAAGTACTAGAAAAAGTACTTAACAAGTGTCTTACCACATATCTCGTGAAATATAAACTTCTAGCAAATAATCAATATGGTTTTAGACGGGGAATCTCTACTGAAGATGCGGTTCTGGACCTTGCGAGTGCGGTGGTTGGTAAGTTGGATGAGGGGTTTAAATGTTTCGGTGTCTTTCTTGACTTATCAAAGGCGTTTGACTCGGTTTCTATACCTATACTCATTTCAAAAATGGAAGGCGTCGGAATTCGCGGAGTTGCACTCAGGATATTCTCAGACTATCTGACAAATCGTTCACAGTGTGTCAAAATCGACTCATTGTATAGTGATGAGGGGAGCATCAGTTTTGGTGTGCCACAGGGTAGTATTTTGGGTCCTACCCTTTTCTTACTCTACATAAATGATCTGTGCCGCCTATCAATACCTAACTGCGATATATTCACTTATGCAGATGATACGGCACTAATCATATATGATAATAACTGGGACAACTGTAAGCTAAGAGCGGAGCGGTCGCTTCAACGAGTGATGGCATGGCTCTCGGCGAATTTGTTGACCCTCAATATTGAGAAAACCAAGGTTGTTCGCTTTACTCTCCCTCACACGTCCACACCTCCCGCGTGTTCTAGTATGGTCAAAGCCCATACTTGCCTGAGCTCTTTGGATCACAGCCCCAATACTTGCACCTGCCTAACCCTATCACTGGTTCCAAGTACCAAATACCTCGGAGTCCACATTGATGAGCACCTTAGCTGGCGCCCCCATATAGAAACACTCTGCTCGCGTATTAGGAAATTAATATATATTTTCAAAGAGCTCAGACACTCAGCTGATCGAGAAACTCTATTCCTTGTATACCAGAGCCTGTGTGTCTCTGTTCTTACCTACTGCATTTCTGTATGGGGGGGAACCAGTAAAACCCACCTGATTCAGGTTGAGCGAGCTCAAAGAGCAGTCTTAAAAGTTATGCAGTTCAAACGCAGAGATTACCCAACTGCCCTGCTCTACTCCGAGTCAAAGGTCCTAACGGTGCGCCAACTGTACATTCTGCGTGCCGTTCTACGCCGTCATTCTTTGCTTCCTCTGGACAACAAAATTTTAAGGAAACGCAAAGGTCATCCAGTTTGTTCATCAACTCAATGTCGTACTTCATTCCGGAGCCGGCAGTTCGGCGTCCTCAGTGCTAGAATATATAATAAAATCCACTGCCTTCTCGATATATATCCTCTCAACAGAAGTAAATTGAAAACCAAGCTTACGAATTGGCTGCAGGAGTTGTCTTACGATAGCACCGAATGTGTCCTTATAGTTAACTCGTAGTCCCTCAATGTCTTAGTATACCTTCTATATACATAATCTGTTCCCTATTAAATACCATTTACGCGTCCACTTATCTAACACCACATACACACAAGCATACATACACTATCACACACACATACCATACACACCCTCTTTTTACTTACCTCCTACGACACTGTACTTGCCGCAACTAATTGTATTGCTTTAGTACGTCCTGACATTGTTACTCGGAGTGGGGACCTGGTGTCCTATAACACAGGTTATTAGCCTAGCTTAGGCACCAGTCTCCCACAATATTGTATATTTTATTATCATAACTAAACAATATCTTCATGTTATGTTTAAATATTGTGGTGAGAAATAAATGATTTTATTATTATTATTATTATTACTTTATTAGTCAAGGCTTCTATATTTTCTGCGGTTATTATAGCATTTGTATCGTCAGCGAAAAGAACAAGTCCTATATCAGTTTGATTTGTCATGTAATTAATTAGGTCATTTATGAACAAGATAAAAAATATTGGCCCTACTATTGAACCCTGTGGGACACCTTTCTTTATTAGTTTTAGACCTGATTTGTATACTTTTTCACATTTATCTTCAGCTATTTTAATTTCTACATATTGCTTTCGATTTTCTAAATAAGATTTAAATAGACTTAAAACCTGTCCTCTAATTCCATAATGCTCCATTTTCGCTAATAGTAATTTGTGATCGACAGTGTCAAAAGCTGAGCTTAGATCAAGAAATAACCCGGCAACTTTAAGTTTCTTATTAAGTTTGTTAATTACTTCTTCCATTAGTGTGTCAATTGCGTCATTTGTTCCCACAAATCTCTGGTAACCAAATTACCGGTTATGGAATTCAAATAAAATTATCATTACTTTTCTTCTATCAGAATCCTCAATGGAGACTTTCGGATGAACGAGGCTGACTACAAGTTCTACTGACTCTATAATCAAGAAAACCTTCATAAAAACTGCAAATAAACTATTCCATGTTTTACCATACCATAAAACTTTCATTTTTACCCCATAGAAAGTGAGTTGTCACAAAAACGCCACACCTTGACTTGACGGCAGGAAATATTTGAATATGTCATCCGATCTACGGCATCGATACAATTCGGATGCGACGAACTTACACGAGGGGGACACTTTTTGTAAGTTTGTACTTTCTTTACTTTATTACATGTATATTCTTGAGGGATCCTCGACTTGTTTTGGACTCGAAAGTGAAGCTTTTTGGTGAGCAGCACCGTTTTGAGAGCAGTGGTGATGAAATAATTTACACAAAATAAAACGCCAGCCTGGGTGGGCCAACCCACGATGTACCTACTCGAAAGTCGGGGCCGCTATCACTGGGTGACCACCGCTCACCAGACATTTACTTTATTCAATATTATTAGTTCATGAATGCAAACCAACGTATCGATGATGCCGTTTGACTAGCCAACAATAAAATGTCTGACACGCCGTCGACATTTGAGTCTGTCCAATTTTGGACAACAAAATCGTCCAACGCCTGCGAATAAGTTTGTCTTCCGAGGAGTTTATTCATGTCTACAATATATTCCCTCTTAAATTTCACATCAATACATTTTTGACATCATAAAAACTATAATGAAAAATACTCAAACCTCCTCCTAATACACATTAATTAACATCGGAATGATAAATCAAACACCCTCGCTTAATATTTTTTGTTCCACATCGTCACTTCCTCTACGACAGATGTCATGCATTCATACACAAATCTTTGTATTATTATATTTAGATCGACCCTTTTTTACTATCACAATGAAGAAGAAACTGTATCGCATGCCTCCGTCTTGTGGTGTTGCATTGATAAGAAAAGGTTTGTATGACTCATTGAGAAGATAGTTTCATCACTCTCATAGGTGTGACTATTTTGTTTTTGTTAGTGTTGATGCCTGCAACCTCTAGAATGGAGTCCTTTGATATGGAACGGCATACTGTCAAGTTTACAACAGTTTTTACTTCGTATCGCTAGCTTCGTAGCTCTGTGTAAAAGATCCTTTAGTGCCTTTTGGTAACCGGTACATACAACTTAATACCTACTCGGCAAAGGGATTGATAGTCGCAGTATGGTTAAATATACGATATCATACAAACGTTGATCCCATTGCCAATTTTATTGATATATCTCTTAATCGTCACGGGCTGCCGTATTACCTAGATACTGGGTTGTGGAGGTCTTGGATTCGCCAGTGACCCCCTTGCCAAAATTTCACCAGCACCAAATAAGTACCTCAAGCCCTTTATAAAAAGTGAAAGCAGTACAAGTGGCAACAGGTCAGTATACGTACAAATGCAGGCGACGTCGCGGGGCGGGTGCAGTTCGTATTGAAGAGAACAGAGCGCCCGCATCATCAAATTTTAATTGTTACAATGACGCCATTACTCTTGTAGAGTTAGGTGGGGATAGAACTGGCTTCTTTTTTATTCCTTTTAAGTAACCCTGTTTTTTAAGCCGGTGCTTTTGAAAGCAGTGGTGGCCCAGTTGTAACGGGGACTTGCCGTGTTGTAGGTTTACTTTATGTAAATAATGTCATCACCACTGCTCTAAAAACGGTGAAGGAAAACACTGTGAGGAAACCGGCATGTCCTAGAATCAAAAGTTCGAAGACATGTGACATCTACCAACCCGCACGGGCCCGCATGGTAGATTACGGCCCACTCCCTCTCGAAGAGAAGAGGCCTGTGTCCCAGCAGTGGGAACATTATATACCTTGTATACCATGTTATATGAAAATAAAATGTCTTATCTTATTTTATAGGCTGATTATGAATTTGACAGCTGATGATAAACTGATCAAGCTATACAAAATTATGAGGTGACCAAGAGATGACCAACTGGCGAACATCCGTTTCAGCAAAGCTATTAAGTTTCAGAACAACAAATTCGGTTTGTATTATAATATTATGTTAGCTTTAAGATTAAGTAGTTGGCCAAAATAACAAGACATTATGGGGATTATAAGTTGACAAGGGTTTCACTGGTTCCATTAAATAAGATATCAGACACACTGTAAATATTTTCAGATTAATAAAACACCAACAACAACATTGTAGGAGGAATTCGGTTCGATAGTAGCTACTCTGATTTCCAACAAGAAAAAAAGGGGGCCATTTACTTTTCAATACGGATGTTGACTGGAAAAAAAAAACAACTATTTAGTCCGTCAGTCAGATAATAATAAAATATTAGACAAGTATTTTTTACTTTATCATATTAATAAGAAATGGTTTAGATAAAACGCATTAAAGTTGGGGAGTGGGGGCTCGCTACGTCACAATTCAGTATGAAATCTACAGGAGAGTGACGTCATGCCACATTTTAACTCTATGTATTGCCGTAATCTTTTAATTACGTAAAAAAAATAAAAAATACGTGACCAATATTTTTTTATAATCTATCTGACGGACAATTATTTTTTTTGTCATCGTCCCTCTATCAACCACCTAACTCTATGCCAAACTCATTTCACATGTATCCGTCAATTCGAGGGCAATTTTTTGAAGAATATAATAATGTTGATTAATTAATTATGGTGATTGTGGTAAAACAATGCGTCAGCGGTGAACGACTCCTCATAGAGCATGGGGGCTGAGCAGGGGAGTTATAATGTGGTGTTTAATACCAATGACGATTAGTCAATAATCGTCATTGGCATTGTTTATTGATAGGATCGTTGGTGTCTATAACTGCTATTTTACTGAAAGTGTTGTTTTATGAAATCGAGTATTGTACTTTTTTTTTTACAAAAGTCTTTCTTTGACTGCGAACAGAAGAGCATTTATACAAAAAGTGGGCAACGTCGCAAATAGCTGTCAAATATTTCGCTGTTTTGATTAATTTAACAATATTACTATATGGAAATAATAAATAAGGCTAATAATAAAATACAATGTTGATTATGAAATGCAATAATTAATATCGTAACACCGAACATTTAGTTTTAGATTTTAAAATATATTTGGAAACTTTCCAAATGCCTTTTTACACCTAAAACGACTATACCTAACATCAAATTCAGTGTTATAATTGCAATTCATTTTTAATATTCTAGTTCACTAGTTAGCCATATTTCTTATTTCCATACAGAAATATTACCAAATTAATCAAAACAGCGAAATATTTGACAGCTATTTGCGACGTTGCCAACTTTTTGGATGAACACTCTTATGAACCTGTTTGGAAATTTACATAACTTGTTTTTTAATTTCTAAATTTCTATTGATTAAAACCCAAAATCAAGTAAATTATAAATAATATACCTTCTGTCTTTATAAATAATAATAAAAGCAGAATGTACACTAATATTATAAAGAGAAAATATATTATATATCTTTGTTTGTAATGAATAAACTCAAAAACTACTGAACTGATTTTAAAAATTATTTCTCCAGTAGAATGCTATATTATCACTGAATAACATAGGCTATAATTTATAAATATATCACGCGAGCGAAGCCGCTGGCTGAAGTTAGTTAACAATAAAAGTTGACGTCAACTTTTATTGTTCTGGACCTTAGATTGCCTTTCATATAAATCTTCTATTTTTATCAATATTGGGTAATAATTACCTATTACTAATTTGTTCACTTAGTAGCTATTATATACAATCTACTTTAGTCAACATCAATAAAACGACATAAGGAAGCTTATCCAAAGTTAAAAACACATAAAAACAGATGTTATAAGAACACTCAATACATACATACTCCAAAGATATCGAGCTATTGTGAAAGACTACAATTTCGGTAAGTACTTTGTCTGACAGTAAATATTGAACAACAAACTTAGTCATACACTTGTGACAAACAAATATGATCTTTAAACTAGTTAAAATAAGGTGTGAGTTAAGTGTAGTGGTTTGATTGTAAGTGTGGTACAGAAATATTCAACCCTTACGAAACCGCGATGTGCATTTCGATAATAGGTAACAGAGCAGTGTTGATACAGAGACGACAGCCAAAGTATTGTTATACAGGGTGTCAGGGACATCGACGCGAACACTGTTGATTCAGACCATGGATTCAGTACATGAAACTGAAGGCCCCTGCGTTGAACGTTATCGTCGATTATTAAAAAAAAAATTGCTGTTCCATACATTTTGACCGCATAGGTATTGCACTTATCTTTGAAACAGCAGATTTTATTTTAAATAACCGACGAAAAATTTCAACGCATGGGGTTCAGAATCATGTACTGAATTCATGGTAACAATATTCGCGTCGATGTCCCTGACACCCTGTATTGCTTCATTGATGGATTCGAATACTTTTGTTTTCATACTGGACTGGTAATATGTATCTTCATCTATATAAAAAACTAAAAAACCCGTCTGCAAAAACACAGAACTGAATTTAGATCTGAAGCACCATAAAATTCAGGTAGGGATAAGTAGCTACTTCATTACTGACTCTTAATTCCATTTCAATTATTTTTTTCAAATTTCTCATAAAGCCGGCGTCAAATACTGTATACATTGGTATAAGTATATGTACATTCACTTGCCATGTATTTAAACACCATCGTCTTTTCTAAACACGAGATTTCCTCCTAACACCTGTTCATAAACCACTTAATTCCGGCAATCATCACATCACAAGTAACGCCCATCAGATATAAGTAAACACTACATTTGACCACCTGTGTGGTCCGGCCACAGTACACAAAACATTACATGTAGCCTCTACATCTGGCACTACTCTGTGACAAACATGGTGGCTATCAAAGATTCAGAGACATGGATTATTGAATTGCGTTTCTTAGATTCGGTTGTTGATATTGTTTTTAAGGTTATGGATAACATTAAGATGCTATGCTTCGATAGATTTAAAGTTTCAGCAACATTTTTATAATTTGCGCGAGTGGACACAATCAATCTGCCTAGGCTTTTCCCAATTATGTTGGGGTCGACTTCCAGTCTAACCAAATGCAGTTGAATAAGTACCAGTGTTTTACATGGAGCGACTGCCTATCTGACCTCCACAAGTCAGTAACTGGGTAACACAATACCCCTTGGTAAGACTGGTTGTCAGACTTTAGGGCGTCTGACTATCCGTAACGACTGTCAAAGATCTACGAATGACAGCCAGGACCAACGGCTTAACGTGCTTTCCAAGACACGGAGGGGTCTCGATATGAAATGGATGGTCACCCATCCATAAACCGACAGCGGCATGCGTAGCTTAATCTTCGATCGACCGGCCGGCTGTTTGTATTTAACGAATAGAAGACAAAGATTTCAAATAAAAATAGAAATACAAAAGCGAAATAATACATGTTTATCTATCGCGGTGGCACGAGGCATGCGAGAATACCTCTTGATGAAGAAGATGAAGAAGGATCATAGAGGGGCCAACTGCCCAAGGTGCGGTGCACACACTGGATGGCCCTCAGACAGTCACCTCTTCTGTGCTCTTCTCCCATTCAAACTAAATATGATCGTTATTTTTTTTTTCAAGGATTCCTTTTATTAGTCTATTGCCATGGCCAATACATATAGTCATATACAACGGACTTATAATTAACTTAGTTTTGAAAATATTATTGACGTGTAAAGAGTTGTATTATGCTGCGCCCCGCAGTTTCACCCGCATAAGTCTAGATCCCGTGGGAATATCGGGATAAAAAGCATCATATGTCCTAACCCAAGTCATGGTCTACTCATGTGCCAAATTTCATCCAAATCTGGTAAGCCGTTTTAACGTGAAGAAATAACAAACAAGCAAACGTACAAAAAAGCTAATCTTTTCTCTTTATTAGTTTAGACTTACAGAAATAAAACCATTTATCATAAATCTTTTACTTTTTATAAGGTCATGGCCATCACCACCTTTTCACCAAACATATCTTAAATACATTGCCAAATACTTATCCAAAAAATATATTTGGCTAGAAATAACATACACCAGTATAGAAACACAATAATTTAGATCTAACAGCGAGTATTAGCATACGACGATAGACGTTAGTAATAAAGACTTCACGACTCATAAATAATTAATGTAAAAACAGAATTCTTATAACTGAAGACGGTAGCTGCTTTGATGTTGGACTGTGGGGTCAGTGATAAGCTGAAGCGGTTTTATAAGTCCAACTCGTTACATCACATGCCAAAGCGCCAAAGAAAAAAAACACAAATGTCAAGTCAATATTCGGCTGGGCAAGGATATCTACCAATCGGTGAACCTAATATTTTACGATATATGATGGCATGCATGGCTTGCAAAAGAGGAGACAAATGTCTGGCCATTTCTATGTTTAGAGAACACGGAAACATGAAGACTGAATAATTCTGCGTTTTCCTAGATTTTGCCTTCTCACAATATCTGCATTTATGGAGAAAGGTAAATTTTTATAACTGATGATAATTAATGACGTTTGAAGTTCGCATCTTCCCAGCAAGGAATACTTTCATTAGTCGCCTGCTTAAATGCATAAGGCACAAAGCAGTAACTTAAGAACCGATGTACATATTTCTATCTGGCTTTGGCGATCGCACATTGATATCCACAGCACCATCACTTCCCCGAATAAGTACACGAAGGTAGCTCACCAACGACGGTAATCTAATCCATGGCGCCATTCCAACTATGGAATATAAACTGGGAATATCAATTGAAGGAGAAACCCGATTAGATATTTACACCTCTTGTTTTATTTAGAACCTAACACTCAATAAGCCAAATTTTCTTCGAAGCAAAAAATTATTAACAAAAATGAGTCACCACGTTGTACTCGTCTTGCTAATGCAAAGCAATCACTTAGCCGAATTCAGCATTAATTATAGGTTTTGCCACTTCATACACACACTTTTCAATATATTTGGTTTCAGCCCGAAAGACTGAAAAGTAAAGTAATCATAATTGAATTAGTCTATTGAGTAAAGTTTCTAACATTTAACTACCAAAAATCGAAACAGCTTTATGGTAAATAATGCAAGTTATGGAGTAGAAACAAGCTGGGCAAAGACTCTCTGTCCAGTACTGAACTAAAGAAAAACAAAAGAACTATCGAAAGAAGTGACACCCGCTAACCTCTCATCCCCCATCCCACACTGTCCACCTATGCGCAGCCAGTAGTGGGTGACTATTGTCCCCCAACACGTGGCCGACATTGTCTGGGGAACAAGGGTGACGATGTATCAGAACTGGTTGTGAACTGAGCTGGTTTGGGCAGATTGAATGATCCTTGTATTGTGTGGTAATGCTTTGTTTAATATTGAGGAAAAAGTTTGTTTCGTATACATTTGATATCTACTATTAAAATCTCTAGAGTGCTCTAAAACACGGATAATCTAAGTAAAGATGGAGCTTCTAAATCAACTAAAATATAGATTTTTTTAAACAGCTACGCTAAAATGCTACCTACCCAACATTCATGAACGTAAGCAGACCGTCAGACTGCCAAGTCATAGGTCTCGAGTTCAAACCCAAAGCCTCTGACTTTTCGGATTCATGTGCGTATTGTATAATTATCACTTGCTTCAAAAAAGGTGAAGGAAAACATCGGTGAGGAAACCTGAGAGATATTTCTCGATGGCATATGAAGCCAAGTCAGAGGCTCATGGGCGGCTTTAAAACTCTGGTTAGTCACAAACCACACGAAATGAAGGAAATGGACGTAAGTATAATACAGTTCTATCATGAAGTTTAAACTACTTTCCGGAATTATGAAACATAGCAGGTGAAAAGATTGTAAAGTAAAGTATGAGGTACTCTAAAATAATAGTTGAGAAATATTAAAAGACAAAAAAGAACAAAAACTTAGCGTAATTAGTTAGCTTTTAGTTCTGCTCATAGTAAATTAACATTTAAATAATAATAACCTCTACAATAACACAAAGTAAAAATTCAGAAATCCTTCTATCAACTCCAAACGAACCCAATCCGGAATTCTGATTACAGAAATATAAAAACAAAAGGACAATTTACACTTCAAAAAACCTCGATTTTCTTTCGCGTTAATTAATTCTATTGAACGAAAAAGTCGAGAAACATTCGTAACCCTTTGAAAGGCGCGTCAGAAAAAATAGGTGCCATTCGGAATTTGGAATTTTTCATAAAAAATCGTTTCGAACAAAAAAAATGCTAATAAATCACTTGGAAATTAATAATTAATAAAGCAACACTCGGACGCGACGGGCCGCTAAAATCAAACGTAAATTCTTAGGAGTTATTTGCATAAGAAGGGATTTTTTCCGTTACCGTTTTTTCTGCTTTTTAGCGTTCACTTTCCGATTTCCGGAGTACGATTAGGGGGGATATGGTTGGGGTAAGTTTTAAAAAGTTTTGCCAAAGTAAGTTGGTACGTATTTATTAGCGATTATGGATAAGTTGTTGTATGATTTTGGCAGGTATGTGAATGAGTGAGAGAGTATAGTGTTTACGTTCGTCACACCCTGAACAGTCTGAATCACTACCGAATTTGCTGACTGGCTCAACCATTTACTGGGTAATTAAGACACGACTCGAATTTCTAGCATGTGAAAAGAATACCATCAAGTTTTATTTTACAATTAAAACAAAACCAATACTCCTCAAAAATGTTGAATTCCTCAATATTTTAAAAAGCCAAAAGAACGTCCACAACAATTCACTTTAACCCTTCCTCGTCGGAGGGTATCGGAGGGATCGGAACAGATGTTTTTAATATCGGAGAGACACCCCTTAGCCACTGTTTACATTCAGCCATTGTAGCTCCGTCTTAACTCCGACATTCAAAGGTTTTGATTGTATAAGCGATGCGTTTGTTTAAGAAATGTTTGTGATGCGTCAGGTAGATCCAGGTGCTTTGAGAGATGCTGCCTGTGTTGGCAAATAAGTCCTAGTAATAAGGATAAATGGAAAGAGGATAAATGCATTTATAGCAGAATCTTTAAATGTTGACCTACACATCAATATCAGAATCACCTCTATAAATTAAGCTAACACGGCATTCAGAATTCCGAACTAGGGAAGAACGTAGATTATATATCTTTGATCAACCCGTTAAATCTACATGACCTCCCATTGAATGTACATTTATGTCATGCCTATGTTCAAACGCGGACAGAACATAACATCACATTACGTCAATATTCTACAAAGAGGTGGGCAGACGTGTATAGGACACCTCTCAAACATAATGGACTCGATGTACGTAGTATTTACATTTATAAGTAATAAGTTATAACATTATTTACATATTATGTTAACATATAAGTAGGTACTTGAACATACATTTATGTTCAAGTCCCATGTAAAGCGTTCCTGAAACGATCAATTGCAATGTCAATATTCTGTGTATTTATTCTCAATCGCTTCAATCGCATTTGGTAGACGGCCTTTTGCGCATCAATGTGTATCAATAACGTATAATAAAAATTTACAGTTGCTATTGATCGTTTCGGGGACCCTTATCTAATAGGCAAGGGGTTAGCCTGTACCTTGGAACAAATCCAGACTCCAGGTTGCTAGTGAGAAATTCTTAATTGAAAAACCCAAAAACACTTTGCCAGGTTTAAGAATCAAGACAATAACCTTATGTGCAGAAAACGGTAAAAATATCCAGCAGTGGACCCATCATCATCATTTCAGCCGAAAGACGTCCACTGCTGGAGACAGGCCTCCCCCAAGCCCCGTCACCTCGACCGGTTCTGCACTTTCCGCATGCAGTGGATTCCTGCGGCATTCACCAGGTCATCGGTCCACCTTGTGGGAGGCCTTCCAATGCTACGTCTTCCGGTACGCAGTCGCCACTCCAGAACCTTTCGGCCGCATCGGCCATCTGTTCTACGGGCAATGTATCCACTACCACTTAATCAAGAAAAGAAGATTTGCCAGCAGTGGACTGCAATGGGCTAAATATCAGCCAAAAGGCAGCAATATCTGGCTACACTGAAGAAGATCTTAAAGTTGGCAAAGCAAAGATCCAGTTATTACCAAAAGTAAGTTACAATTACGTTTCAGAACGAAATTAAGAAAACTCCATTAATCCAGACTTGCCCAATGACAATAACAATGATGTTCAAATAATACAATTTGCTAACCGACCTGCAATTATATAGAGTGGTGTAAATATGAAGAGGAAGCGGTGGCGATTACTGAAAAATATAAATATCATGGGTAAAAGAAACAACTCACATAAAATTACTCATGTTAATGAAATCTTGTTAATCGAAATCTATAATATAATAAAGACGTTCAGAGATTAACTCCAATTCGATCCAACCTCCAATTGACCAGTGTCTGTCTTAATGGTCTGTTCGAAATAATTCTTATGTAAAATAAGCAAAAAGATCAGAAAACGTAATTGTTGATGCCAATTTGCAGTGCCACTTACGAATTGTGTTCTTTGATTTGATTATTTGAAAACCTAAACCCAGAAATTCTAATTTTAGATCATCTTAGAGATATTTTCGTTTTTGACAATTGAGTTTTATTTAATTATCTCAATTTTCGTCGATGATTTCAATTACAATTTACCTAATAATGTTATTAAAACAATAATTGTTGGAAAAACGATTACTCTTGCTCAATCATCACCAATTCAACTTACATTAAAAGTAACACTTTACGAGATGACCGTGCCTACATAGGTACGTGAGATCGCAGTAAGCGATAAGGTCGCCAATTGTATGTTTTGTAGTCTATAATTTATTTTTATGTAATGTCTAATCTGGTGTACAATAAAGTATATATAAATAAACAAATAAATAATGCAGCTAGAGCTGTCAATCTTGCTACCAACTCTGATGACTACTCGTAGCTTATCATTTCGTTGCGTGCCGACATAGGCAAAGAAGAAATTCGCTCTATATATGAAGGTAGGATCTTCGGTGGAGTCTAAAAGCACACACACTGTGCACTTGTTCCCTAAAAATCTTCTCTCTACGAACCAAACCAAACTCCTTTGTCCAATATTGATTGTCAATTCGAATGAAAACATTGAACAAAAAAAAAATTATTCCAGGTTCTCAACATACCTATATAGACAGAAATATGTACACTCACTTAGCATACTTTACTCTTTCTTCCAATTTTTTTTTAATCTTCAAAGATTTACCGAAACTCAATTTTTCACTCTATCCCCGCTATCCGCTCTATCCGCGCTATTCGGATGTCGCCACATTGCTTTCGTGAGCGCCGAGCTATAATAATTGCGTTCGCACGATCGACTCAGGCGCAATTATTTTGTCACAATTTTCATGAATCTTAATTTCTTCTTTTGTTTTCGATGTAATTTCGAACAAATTGAGATAAAAAGATTTGTTTATGTAAGTAAGATAATTTTTGAAACGATACTACATAAATTACCTACTTGAATGAGGAAACCGCCATCATAGCTATTTTATACCTATACATGTCGTAAATACCTATCTATACTCATCACCATTCTCCATCCCGTATACCAATTGAATTGAGGTCGGCGCAACATGTCCCTTTCTCCCATACTTCTCTATTAGTTGTCACCTCGGTAGTCACCCCCTTTCTATCCATACTATCTGCCACACAGTCCATCCATCATTTCTTAGGTCTTCCCCTGCTCTTATAGCCATCCACGCTCATACTCAAAACTTTCCTCACGACATTTCCAATAACTTGTCCATATATAATGCGAAAGTAATTCTGTATGTCTGTCTGTTACCTATTCACGCCTTAACGGCTGAACGGATTATTATAGTTTTTTTTTTATATTAGATTCAGTGCAATTTTGTCTACCGCGTTAGCTCGTATTCAAACATTTCATCAATATCTCATTAACATCTACAATTTAAGAACAATTTGAGAGCGAGTTAATAAATAGTGTTCAACATAAACATTTGTTTCACCTCAAAACCACCGACACCTTGCTAAGTACCCCGAAATAAGTTTGGTCCTTCGAGCCGGATCTGAATCAGCGACCTATGGATATAGCATTTTTAACTTTGCCTCATGACGTAGGTAATGTCATCGTCAACCCTTTGATGTTATAATAGGCGGCGGTAACTACTTTCCATACCATGATGTCTAAAAGTAGGTAATAAATGTTTCATTGTCACAGCTACACATTACTTAAATTTACTTATTAATAGGTACCTACATGATCATCTGCCTAGCCTTTCCCCAACTATGTTGGGGTCGGCTTCCAATATAACCAGATGCAGCTGAATACCAATATTTTACATGGAGCGACTGCCTATCTGACCTCCACAACCCAGTAACTGGGTAATACGATACCCCTTGGTAAGACTGGATGTCAGACTTTTGGGCTTCATTACGACCGTCAAAGACCCACGAATGACAGCCGGGACCAACGGCTTAACGTGCTTTCCGAGGCACGGCTAGCGTAGCTAACCTGATCGATCGACTCGTGCGGCTGTTATTACTTAGCACAAGCCCCCAATTACATATTTAAAACTTAATTCTTTATCCGGTAAAAAGAACTTCTATATTCGAAAAAAAACGTTTTGCAAACACTACCGACCATAACAGAAAATATAAATCAATTGATTAATTGACGCCTGTTAAGAATTTTCAACCACAAAACTAATTTCCTTTTAAAACACATACATACTCAACATTATAATCTAAAATACAAAGTCTTTTCAAAATATCCAACCAAAATAAAAACACCTAAAAATATATTTTTTTACCCGACAACTCACATCTAACTTTCATAACAAAATAAATTCAGCATCTTTAAGAACCATACAACTTCTACTGAAGGTTTCATCCATCCCCTCGGTCGCAACGTCCGGAAAATGTAGGGAAAATGAGGAAAAGCGCCGCTCAACGCCATCTAGCGGCGAGGGGAACGCAACTGCCTTATTACAATTTTCTTCGCGCGGAACTGTGTAGGTAAAGATGTTTTTGTTTGAATTAAAAAATAAGGTAGGTTTTTGAAAAAAGGCTTCGATTCTAAGTGCCTTTATGAAATGAAATCTAGTCCTTTTTTTTCCGTTTGATAAAAAATATTATTCTGTGTCAATTTGTGGAATTACGAAAATTAAGAATCTTATAAAAATATTTAATGTTGGTAGGTTATGTTAGATGCAAAATATAAGAAGGTAAGTATAAATTAATGATGTAACTCAACTTTAATTACCGCTGTAGTTTTTCTTTATTTATTTGACAACTGAACATTTTTCTGTCATCGCCAAAAAGTAAGGTAAAAGCACCAATTATCGGCCCCGTTAAAGATTAATACGCAAACGAAACACGAATGAACCTAGTAACCGAATTTCGGGTGGCGCGAAACAAAAACTGACCTACATCGGCGCCCTACGGAGTTCACCCACCCCTGCCGACGATGAGACGATCACCCTACGCGTCTTGCCCTTACAGTTGTGTTCATGCACTTTCGATTATTTCAAGGTGATGCCCGATACCGGATCCCCTTTCTTATTCTTTTCAACCGCCATATTGACAGTGCAATAAAAATCAAGGGTTATGTTTTTTAATCGCCAGAGATTACCTAAAAAGTGCAGAAAAATATTGATAGTAGGTACAGTAGAGAGCATGTATGATAGCACCCAAGGCGTGGGGAGCTTTGATCAATACATTTTAAACAGACAGAAAAAATCAGGTAGGCGTGTTTGTTGTGGTCACAAGTGGAAGCAGTAGAGTAAATGTAAACAAATGAATGGCAACACAAACAGCCGCCGAGCGGTCCAAGAAGCGGGCAGTCGATCGCGCCGCAAAAAAGCGCATCCTATTATCGACTACAACAAAAGGACTTGTGCAGTGATACCTAAGTACACATCTCGATTCATCGTCTCGACTCGATCCGCCGAACCGATCCTATTGGCGCGCCCCACTGTCGCCGCGGGGGAAAGGGACGAGAAGCGTGGAACAGAGCGCGAGTGATAAAGAGGGAGACGGTCATCTTAGCTACCGAGTGGCGTCCCACTGGGCGGGGCCGCGCCAAGGAGTGAGCCTCAGATGCGCGTAGAGTTGGTGGGGCTTCGTCCGAAGGATCGCACTGCAGTCGTGTGTCGCGCCAACGACGCGCGCCCGCCGCCACGCCGCGCTCCGCGATCAGGATCACCTTACGTAATAATAACTAATCGGATCGAAACCGTTTGTCCGATAATCGATTGTGATTGTAAACTGTCGATAATCTCACACTGATTTCTTATTAATTTAATAATTTTTTTCTTCCGTACCGGCTGTTTGTGAACTTGAGTTTTGTGTACAATGTGTCATGTTTTTGTTTTGTTTTCGCTCGGACTTAAGATTATTTTTGGGCGTAGCTGACTGTGTTTCGCTTTTATAATTCAGTAACAATATTGTTACTAGTGCGTGTGATACTGAACAACAATTTTGAAAAACAGTTATTGTGAATTATTTTGACTTAGAAGTGTTATGTGGACGTACATTGAAAATAATTGTGATTTTACAAGTCTCGTCTGAGAACACACGTAAGTGTTAGTAAATTAAGTGTGTTTGCTTGTTTTAATTAGGGGAAGTGTGATTTTTTTATACTGATTTGAAACGTTATACTGAAAAAAATCCAAGTGTAAATAAGATAAAAATCTTATAAGACTGGCAAAGTTATCTCACTGTCACACCATTGTTTCTAAGTTCCAACAAGATTTAGGCCAACTGGACACCACAATAATTTACGACAAAACGTACAAAACATTAAAGTAACCGGTCAAATCTAACTAGACGAAATAAAAAACATTTTTAGCCAGACCTAGCAAAACTTTATGACCATGCAGACATTAAATTAAAACTAAAACTCTGACCAATAAATTAGTCAAAACGAATAATAAAAATTGCTCAACACATCGTCGAAGAATGCATTTCTCATTAAAAAATAAAAAGTTGGAAATAGAGCACAGAGTGGAGTCGATCGGTAAATCAAATGATCAATTGCAATCGAAAGTTTAATTATCTGTGGCGCGTCGCGACGGTATCTTGCCGGCGAGCGACGATTCGGATGATTCTGTGATTGATTGGACGATTGTTGGTGCTCTCACCTCACAATCTTCTTTCGTAGATTTAGTGGGTTCAAATTGAAGAGGCTTAAGGACTTAAATTGTACTCCTGTGTTGAGTAAAGTTGATTATAATTGAGTGGTCAAGTTGAGAAATGGTTTGGAAAAGCCGGTTTTTTAAGTACCTAAGTGTTGGTTAGATTTTGTGGTTGACTATGATATTGAAATGAAGATAATTATAAAATATACTTAGGAAGTTGATAAATTTTTGTAAAAGTATTTTTTATCACATAGCCAAAAAAATATGGAATTTCGAAAATCCTTTCCCATAGCAAAACTAGAATTATTACGCTATAGCTAAATTTATGATTTCATAGTCTGAAACAATAAATTCTATTATAAACTTATAGATAATAGGTAGGTACCCACTTATTTAGATAAAAACTTTTGTCTATTTTATTTACCTACGTCCCATTGGTTTAAATAATATTAATACCTACATTAGAACGGTAGTTAGGTACCAAATGACTGATAAGAAATCAAAACTAAGAAAAAAGTACCAAGTTACCTACTTACGTATATTTTTTTTTATTTAACCTCAAGACAATTATTTATTATTTATAATTTTTCTCACACAATGACGAAGAAGATTTTTAAAAATTCACAAAAAGTACCCTATTGTATTTTAATTAATAAAAATAATAAAATTAAATAGAGAATGTACAAAATGAAGTAGGTAGGTGTAGTTAAATGATTCTGTCACAGATGGCGTCCGGGGTCATTGACCCCAGGAGTTTTGCCTACTCTTGAATTATACAGAACTGTTTCCGGCCTTTAATAACTATATTATTTTAATGTCGATGTCATAATAATTATAATTTTAGGACAAATATTATTTTTGTCACAATTTATGCAGTGACCATTTTTTAAATACAGATAAAAAAAAAATTAAGAAATTATTAATGGCTTGAAAGGTAAAAATAAATACCTATTCCGATCTGATTACATCGGGAAACATTATGCACGGGGTTAAAATGCAAAAAACACTATATTCAAATAGCCCTTCGTATAATAAACGAATAATGAATACTTAAAAAATTCCAATACTAGTGTTTTTCCAACTAGATCAATTACAGTTAATACTAATTAGAATGCCGACAAAAACCTAATCGATTCTAAACAGTATCGATTAACAGTGAATCGAATAACGCGAATACGTGTTATTGTGAGATTTTTCCATTGTTGTCGTGAAATATTTTGTTTTTTTGCCTGTGCATGGGAGAATAATTTTTATTGCATACGTTTCAATGAATTGCGAACAGACTACTATTTTAATTATAATAAACAATACAGTTTAAATTAACGATTATTTCAACGATTTAATCAATATGATTGTTTAATTTTGAATTGTTTTATTAAAATTTTGATTTCTGTACCTGTTTGATGTCAAAAACTTAGTTAAATTGATAGTTTGATACCAAATTTTATATGGCTATAGTTACCTTATTAGGTGTTAATTTAATCAAATTAATTATGTGATAAAATGTCGAGCTGTTAATATTGAAATATAAAAATAATAATTAGAATTCGTTATCGATGAGGTGACATTATTCTTTTGTATTTTTTTGCAATTACACTATTAATAATAAAAGTTATAGGAATTTAATTTGTAAAAACCGCTGTGAGATAAGTACATAGGTACTTAGTCTCTTTAAGATTATAGAAGATATAAAGAATATTCTTTATAATGTACCTACACCATAAAAGTTACAGATATATAATAGTTTACTAAATAGGAATACTAAACCACTATTTGCTATTACTTAATAGATTTGTAAGTAAGGGGTAACAACGTAATACTGATACCGAAGCATTTACCTACTTATGATAACGGATCAGTTAACCGCAGAAGGGAAATGCAAGGAATATTTTACGCTTAAATTAAATCCGCTAATTAATATAAAGAAAAAAAAGAAAGCTTTATTTACATTTTTGAACTTCAAATTTTTGTTGAAAAAAAACAGTAGACACGGATAATTTTTAAATAGAAAATGAAACTGCCGACCCGTTAATGAAATTGAATTAAAAAAACAATAAAATACGAGTAAAAAATCAGTACCGAGTTAATAATAATTTTTGTTAAAAAAAATACTAGTTTAGTTGTTGTTAATTATTATGGCTGAAAAAATCGCACTTTCCCTTACACTAGATAATAAGCCCGTTATAGTTTGTATTAAGTATTTTAATACTTATAAATATAAGCACCTCTATATGTGTATTCTTTAGATGTCTTTAATTGTTCTAAGATTTCGACCACCTCACATCATCAACATCATCATTCCCCACCCTCCTCCAGTCTTTTTCTACCATACTCTATTAGTTGTCATCTCGGTAATCACCCCCTTTTTTTTACCACCATTTCCTTCGCAATTGTTTTCCTACTATGTAGATATAACTAGGTTAAGATAACCGATTTGAGGCCTATGTTCAGCAGTACCTATAAACTAGTATGTTTACGGGCTAAAATAATTATATATGATTTAGAATTGAAAATATTAGCTTGCGGCGCCATCTAATTTTAAAATACCTACTGACCAAACAATTGTCTTGTAATAGTGTCTTAGAAGATCTACTCACAGAAATAAATTAGGTACATGTAACTTAGTTGCATTTCATCATTACATGTAACATAATTGCATTTCATCATTACATGTCATGTAAATAAGTTGCATTTACCTTAACATTTTTACCATTTACATTACATGTAGGTAAACTTAGTTGCATTTATTTACCTTACCATTAACCATTTACATTACATGTAGGTAAACTTAGTTGCATTTACATTACATGTAACTTAGTTGTATTTACCTTACCATTTACATTACATCTAACTTAGTTGTATTTATTTTAAGGCAAAGTAACGAGGGCAAACATAAATTACAAACTATATGTGCCGATCCCATTAGAATTTCAATTAATCGATATAGTCTATTTTAAATAAATAATAGTTTTGAAATTCCAGAACAAAACTTATTTAATAAAATAGAAAAAAAAATCACTAAGAATTTGCCTCTGCCTTTTTTGTATCCAACCATGTACTTTTTATGGCAATAAGATAGCAATATATACAATCACAAAATAAATATTTTTAACTATACATAAATAGATATTAAACGTCAAAGACGTCAGCCATTTTGTTAAGGTGTATACTCCTAATAACGTCTGTCCTTTGAAATTATTGCCGAAGCAAGAAAATATCAATAACAGAGCTTGTTAATACAGAATACTTTGTAACACTATGTAGCATAAACTTTGATCTAAATAACGATGATACTCGAACCATGTGTTGTAATCGTTTGAACACTGTTTCAAGCGTTGTGAAGAAATTTATTGATGTAGGAGACATACATACAAACATACTATAGTAGGTAATAGTATAGTTTACCGCGACTTTGTTAGTAAAAACTTTGATATCCCGTTTGACCCGCAATTGAGGGGTTGAGTTTCGAAAAATTTAAAAACACGGAAACCCAAAAAAAAAATATGTTTAATATTTTCATCTTCAATGATTTACGCTACGCGCCATCTATCGGTATGTCAGTCACGGGACTTTTTACCTAAATACTATAAGATAGAAAGTCCAATATAGATTTTTACAATACAATACGGGTTCGATACGAAAGAAGATGGGCTACGTCGTCTTATTTATTAATATAAACGGCTATCGCATATCCGTCTGCCGAGCTCCTATCCTTGATGTAACTCCTGGCTCATGCCCTCAGTGGTTGTGCACGTGATAGTAGTAATTAATAATTGCATACATACTATCCATACTCCAAACTTAATATTATAAATGTGACTAACTCTGTCTGTCTGTAACCTTTTCACGCCTTAACGGCTGAACGGATTTAGATGAAATTTGGCACACGGAAACCATATAAAGCTAGTTTGAAATATGATGATGAACCACACATCACCATATTCCTCAAAGCTGTTTGTTTATGCGTTTCAGCTGTTCGCAACCAAAGCATGTAAACCAATTATCTTTGATCTCTAATTGTCGATTTATAAACTTATTTCCATGTAACAATATCAATGAATCCGCTCATTTCTATGAACTTAGCTACTTAGCCACATCAATTTTAACAAATGCCTATCAAATAATTTCTTAGTACTATTTTTTTGCTGATCATAGGTACAGATAGCAAATAGCGGGTGTTGCCATACGGCGTGGGACGCGGTCTGCCGAGGTGCTCCCATATTGTTCGATTTCTGACGTCATTATTAGTGTTACTTATACAGGGTGTGACCGATATGTTAACTTGTGAACGAGTATTTGTATTAATAGAAAAGGAATTATATTAATTCAGGTGGTGGTTTTTGCTAGAAACAGCAATAACTTTTTTATTTAAACACTATTTAATACATTGTTTATATTTTAGAACAATAAAAATCTTAAGATTAAAACAAAACATAGGGTAGATAACAATGTTGATTGAAAAAACTAATAAGTAAATAAATTACTTTGATTGAGGAACAAAAAAAAACTGACAGATAATAAAAAACAGGGAAAATTGTTATATTATTTGGATATAGATACAGCCAATAATTATAATAATAGTTATGTTCAATGCATTAGAGTAGAAATTAAAATGAATAATGTGAATAGATTAAGTACAAGTAATGAGACATGGGGTGTAACTAGTCATTTATAATGTTAACAAAATAGATTATAGTGGTTCGCTATTAATTAATATAACTATAATTAGGAGAATCAGTCAACTTTAGAATTGCTAATCATAATTTATAAATACTTAATGACTGCACAATGGTGCATAATTTGGTTGCGCTGCTTAAAATAGCCAAATGTCAACAATACGTCAAAGATTAGTACATTTATAATTAGTTCCTGGTTTCACCACGTGCCAAAACATAATATAAAATCTGCTTAGCCTTTGCCCAACTATGTTGGGGTCGGCTTCCAGATGCAGCTGAATACCACAACCCAGTTACTTCCAAGGCATGGAGGGGTCCCCGATATGTGGTTCGTGGATGGGTGACCATCCCAACCGACCGCAGCAAGCGTAGCTTAACCTTTGATCGACCCATGGAGCTATTCTCATTTAGCCACGAGCCTAAACATAATGTATCTATTCTCTATATTTATTCGAGACTTAATAGCATCACAACTAAAATAAAAACGTATCAGTTAATCTGAATGAAATTTTGTAATGTCGGTTCCAAAAATAAAACAAATCGGCCATCAAAACGGCTACGAAAATATCCTCCATCAATTACTTAAAAACACACACGCTTTACAGGAATTTCAAGTAATAAAACTATCAAAATTATCCCCAAGAAATACGTAATCGTTTAAATAAACAAATATTTGAACGTTTCTGCCGGAGCTTGAACGTAAATGCGCAATCAAATACGTCTATTAGTAGGTAGGATACGGAGATATTACGGATTCCGATACGCATTTAAGTAAATATTTATAAATAGCAGTTAAAAGATTATTTCTTTTTAATGATAGCCCGGCAACTGATCAGTGCGGGATGAGAAAAAATAAAATTGTAATCGTTAGGTATCCAATTCAAGCAAAAATCGAGTAAAAATTATTATCCTAAAAGATTTAACTAAAAACTATTAATTTATTAAAAAAAAACTTTTTATCCATTCGCAATTTTTTTACCAACATCCTGTATACACTCAGCGTCCAATATTGTTTACTTTAAGTTTATCTGCAGGACGGTAAACCGAGCCGCCACTCGACTCCTGCGCAGATCGATAAATACAAGAGATCTATAGATCCAACACAGGATGTCTGTGGGAAGAAAGAAGAGATCGACATTTTTATTGGCTTATTTAATCGGCTATTGTTGTGGAGCTATTTAGGTAATATAATATGTTGAAAAGAATAGCCTATCACAGACGTAGCTATAATATATATTATATGAAGACATATAACGATATATTTTCCATAGTAATCTTCGAGTGACCTCAGATGGAGCTATAATATATAATTAGAGTAGGTACGCGCCAAAAACTACGCAAAAAAAAAGCAAAAGCAAACTATATTAATATATATTATAGCTACGGCTGTGACGGGCTTAAGTTATTTTAACTGTAATAATTTTGTTCTAGATTACAATCTAGTATTAGATGAAGGTATATTATTTAAATATTTATTATACATAGTAGGTACTGGGTCGTGGGTGTAGTGGTCGCAAACACTACTACTGATGATGATGTCCTGGGTTCGATATCCAGGTCAGGCAAAATGTTATTCGGTTTCAATTTTCTATCTGGAATTTGTCAGTAGCAGCCCAGAGTCGGTATTTGTGCCCGGTTGATGGCAATAGGCTCGCTCCCTGTTACATACTTAAACATAACTGCCGAAATGTGGGTGTAGGTACTACAGCAGTGCTATTCTGTAAACATCTCACCGTGAAAACTTGGGTGAAGTGAGCTGTCAATAGTGTCAATCCCTGTGGAATGACAGCTCACTCCACGCTCACTTCACCTAAGTTTTCACGGTGAGATGGTTACAGAATAGCACGGCTGGAATAAATGAACATATGCGGAATCCTGGTTTAGCAATTAGCAATATCCTTCAAAAATCATTCAGATTGTGATTGAGAGTGTGTTACGCGTTGTTAGGGTGCTGCAGTGCTATTCTGTAACCATCTCACCGTGAAAACTAAGGTGAAGTGAGCGTGGAGTGAGCTGTCATTCCACCTAATGCTAGAGATTGACACTATTGACAGCTCACTTCACCTAAATCCTCACGGTGAGTGTTTTATTTACAGAATACGTCGGCAGGTATACCTCTGCCTAACCCATGGAATTCGAATACAGGCGTAATGTTATGAACTAATTAAATTCTTGTAGTTAGTTTCCAAATTAACTGCAATAAGTACTACTGCAACATTATCTTAGAACCTATTACCTGGAAGAAGTAAAGGAACAGTTAAAATTATAAAATCTGCCCAGCCTTTTCCCTACTATATTAGATTTTACAAGGAGCGACTGCCTATCTGACCTCCACAACCCAGTTACTGGGTAACTCCTTGGTAGGACTGGTTTTCAGAGTTTCGGGCTTCTGATGACCCGTAACGACTGTCAAAGATCCGAGAATGACAGCCGGGACCAACTGCTTAACGTGCTTTCCCAAGCACGGTGAAGTCTCGGTATGTAAAGATGGTCACCCATCCACGGACTAACCCCAGCAAGCGTAGCTTAACCTGATGGATCGACCCGTGCGGCTGTTATTACTTAGCCACGAGCTCCTCCGAGTTAAAAATATAATTCAATAGATTTTTTTAACTTTATACCTACAGCAACATTTATTTACGATAGGTAAATATAATAATTATTATTATTTATTTCATAAGCCTAATACAATAAGGAGAGAAAAAACGGGTTAACAATGCATAATGTCCTTACATAACTATAAATATGTTGCTTAAGAATTGAGAACCTCCTCCTTTTTGGGAAGTCGGTTAAAAAGCAATGTAAATCTCGCAAAGGAAATTACTGGCCGATGTTAAAAAAAACTTCTTTTTGTTTCTACTTACTTGATTAAAAAATCATAAAAATAGCAACAAATTGTTATTGCAAATTCTCAATTATCGGAATTGTTCTAGTAGGTAATAAAAACAAAGTATCAATAACAATTATATAAAACTTACAAACTACTCGTAAGAAAATTAAAATGTTTACGAATTAAAAACTCTGGTATCACATTTCGCTAATCATCGCCTTCTTATCGTGTTGATGTATTGACATATTTTCTCACGGTTGTGATAGGGGAATTTGAGCTTTATTGTTTAGAGGTAAGGTGGGGTATCGATTGGGTGTTTTGTTTGAGGAAGTAAGTTTGGTGTATGGTGTGAGAGGAAGCGATTTAAAAATGTATCGATAAGTAATAAGATAGGAGCGGCAGCGGTTTTGTAAGAAGTAATAATGGATTGTTTATAAAATCATTTTTATTTGTAATGTTAGGCAAAAGAAGTATTTTGCGGAAAACGGAAAAAAAATCTTATCTTATTTTAAAAGCCCTTGAAAACTGTCGTTTATTTCCATCTAAGTGGGTTATTTCCTATGATATAAGAAAAGAGTCATTTCAAAACACAATTATTACTAAGTAAAAACACATAAATCACAGCTAATCATCATCATTATTTCAGCCGAAAGACGTCCACTGCTGGATATAGGCCTCCCCTAAGCACCGCGACCGATTATATTAACAGCAAATATTATTATCAATTCAAAATTTCGCTCCTGGCTCCTGAACTCTTGAAATAAACATTATTTTTTCTTTCTTGAAATTCGCAAAATATCGCTTCGAGCGTTTAACCGCTACTAATCAAACCGCTGTCGCCTCCGCCTGTGCCTCGCACCACGCGGTGTAACATATCACTAACAAACGCAGTCACGGGGCGTATGGATCAATTAATGGTGTATTATTACCGTAACCGTCCCTTGAATGACTATCGGCCGTCTCGGAACATACGATACGATACGATTCAACGGTTTTTGTCAATGGGATGAGAGGATGCAACGATGAGTAGAACAAAAGGTTCAAGTACCTTCGGTCTAGATGGTAACCTAGGCGGAGAACCGGCATGTCCTAGAACCCTAAAATTCGAAGACATGTGACATCTACCAACCCGCACTGGGTCCGCGTGGTAGATTACAGCCCACAGCCTGTTTAAGGACAGAGGCCTGTTTCCCAGCAGTGGGAACATCATAGGCGGAGAACAGGGTGTTGTGGCGCAATTTGGGAGAGGCCTATGTCCAGCAGTGGCCTACTATGGGCTGAGTTAATTGATTGAAAGACAAAAAGTCTACCTATTATAGAAGATATGCTATCTTCTATAATAGGTAGACTTTTTGTCTTTAGTTGATGTTAGTTGCTTGTATTACTTGGTTCTATAGATCAGCTTGAGAGCCTCAGCCTTCTTTGTCGGTCCTCAATTGGCGCATAGAAAGGTCGTTGGTCAGACTTTCAGATCTATTGTATAGAGCAGGAGCAAAGACTATTAAAGCAGGAGTCACCAAATGGCGGACCGCGCCGACATATTTTGTGCGGACCTTTCGATCTCGACTTACCAATGAACAATAGCTTGCACCAACTTTACTTGAGACTTCAGACAGATCGTTCAATGTAAAAATGTCATTTTTCGATTTTTTTCGTCTACCAAACGGACCGCGACAAACATTCGGATCCCCATTGAAACTAATTGGTGATCCCTGATACAGAGCGTTTAAGAATGTCGAAGATCGATTATAACTATCTGAGATTTTACAGTTGCTGATGCTAAGAAAGACTTCATACGTCATCTTGAAATGGATCGAAGGACCTGATTCATCTTAAAGCTTCATCTCTCAAATCTACACAACAATATCAAACAAATTCAAGATAAACAAATAATAATCACACCAATCTTCTGAGTATCGTTAGTTAATAAAACTATTCGAAAAAAAGGACAATATCCATTGATCCCAGACTGGAAACACATGTGGAGGAAGAGAGGGACAACGCAATACGCCAAAGAGAGACAGAGAACAATTTTTCTTTTTTTTTTCAGCCATCGGAGGCACCGATTTCGCCATATGTTCGAAGCTTCGATGGTAATAAAATTGGTTAGTTGGGCTTTGTACAAATAAAGGTTTGGAGTAACATCGGTTTTGGATGGACTCTGAAACGACCGTGATGGAATTTGGGCGACAATTTTTACACCAATATTTTTGTAACCTTCAGTGTGTAATCAATTGGGGATATGTGCTAGTTTGAGTACAGGAACTTTTGCGTTTTCGTTCTTTTTGAAGTTCTCATTGCGTTTGAGGGGCTAATCTTTTAATTGGATCGGTGTTTAAAGATGTCAAATTGAAGAGTTATGCTGCATCATCTTAGTCTTGACACTTATACACTGTCGTTTTTTTACGACATCCACGATTGGCTGCCCATTTCGCAGTTGTAAGTGTCATCAATAATTCAATCGTCGCTAAAACTACATGTAACCCTCCCACGGCAGATAAAATCATAGGATCTAAATCAATATCTTTAGACACTACTATAACTCACCGTCAAAAATAACCTAATTATTTAACCACGCCTTATGACAACTACAATGTAACCACGGTTAAAATAACTTGCCATTCTAATCTAACTATACGAACAACTAACAACTATTATGAAGTTAGTCATAATAACAGTTGTGCAATTCTCAGTGACCTGCCAATACTCAATAGTCTTGATCCCTTGCCAGATGACAAAATGTCAGGCAGAGATATTAAATATGCTTATGATAGACATAACAGTTATTGATGAGAAGGTAACGAGAGTAACACAATATAACGATGACAAAGATCTGAATGTATGTCTGTTTCTAATTATATTTGATCTGGTTCAAAACTACTTAGTAGATTACGGTATGGGTTTTCCTTCTGGAGCTAGGATTTTATAGGAAAGCTTGACAATATACCTAGTACGTATTGGTTATCGGTATGGATCCAGTTACGATCCAGTACGCAGCCAGGTTTCCTAAAACGGATCGTGCGAAAGAATCTCCGATCCACGACCGACGCTCTATCATCACTATCGTGGATAGTGGAAGGCCGATCCAAATTTTGATCGACCGGCGTGGACCCAGCTAATGAGTATTAGCTGATAGATAACTAATTAACCAAACCTTTGAAGGCTAGGCTGCGAGATGGCGAAAAATATAATTGCTTTAATCAAAATCTGTAATTAAAATGATTATATATGAAATAAAACAAACAAAGATAAAAACAAATCAAACAGCAGAAGAATCTCTTTGAACAACTTTGTTAACAACGGCATCCAATCATAAATTGATTCAGTAACCATCTCCTCGATTAAAGCGTACATCCCTAAATCAGGCCTAAATATATCCCCTTCAGTCACCTGTTCTTCATTACATCATGCACTATCATCTTGTGTGTCCGTCTATGTGTATGTATGTATGAATATATGGTACGCAGTCAGTTTATCATTGTCGCGCGACTAGCCAGCATTGTCGATATTAATGTCATCGGAGTTATGAAGACTATCTACGTAGATTATGTGAGTTGGATTTGATTGGTTTGGTTTGTAATTCGAAGTAGCTTAATGATTTGAGTATTAAGAAATGCTCGTTAAGATTGGTGCTAGTGCATCGTTGGTGGTCAGTAACTTTTCTAAATCATCTTGATTGTAACCTTGTGTTCATTTTGATCACCGTTATGAAAATTCCAGATCTTTGTTACAGCATGTACAGGCGCTTCTCTTGCCCAGTTTTTGTCAACACTCAACACTATTTCTCATGAAAGACTCACAGTAAAAGAACGTTACGTTCTAATTCTATGTGTCTCTCGATTCCTTAGATATAAAAGAAATCATCCTCTCTTTCTTTAACGTCAATCACCATTTCAATGTTGTTTAAAATACCATCAAAATCTTTCTCCCATAGTCCCATCTTATTGATGTAGCCGTAATACACGAAATCGACAGCTCTCCCGAAATACACCGTCCCACGCGAGGGTGTAATGACATAGTGCCTCGAATCTATGGTATCATGGTGGACACACCATGGGATACAGTGGGATAGTTTCTTTACAAATTTTAGGAGTTTATTGAACACTGTCTTTAGGTTTAAACTGTTTTACTGGAATGCAAGCAAATTTTTCTTATAGAAACTCATATTCATTATGATAATTTCCAGTCAAGCACTTAACATTAATTTATTGTGTCCTGTGATGGCCCAAGTCGATTTAATTTATGAATTTGTTCTGCAGCTAGTTTTCCAGTATAAATTGCAATGTGACTACTTTCTCGAGAGACCTACACTTACTTACATAAATACCCTTATGACCTGTAACTGGTTAATATGCAAATTACCAATTAGTGGGTTAAGTAAATACTTTGAAATAAATTACAGCTTGCATAAGAATAATATTTAGTATTAATATTGTTGAGTGAAAGTCGATTGGGATGGATCAAGTTCTACTCAGTGGACTGCGATAGACCAAGTTGATAGTTGATTGAAATCCTAATTATCAAGAGGCTATCATGCAATTCAAAACAAGGGTCTTCCAGTAACTAAAGCAATGAATGTTTGTAGATGATCATTGTGTCTATTGGGCAAAAACGATCGCATTTTGTTTAGAAAGAAAAGAAAAAGATAATACGTTTATTTGCGGTAAACATGACGCAAACAAAGAAGACAAACACAAAAAAAAAGTTGGGGGAATATATGCATCACATCCACGCGAAATGGCCATCAGGCAGAGAAGGTCCGCAACCGATTAGAGGGATATGGGATAAAGAGAAGAGCAATATTAAGACAAGAGAACCCATAGGTGAAGAAACTGCTAGAGGTATATCCTTGCCTACAAGGAACCCTCAAACGTTCATACTACAGAGTTCACATCCTCATCAACATCTGCCTAGCCTTTTTCCAACTATGTTAGGGTCGGCTTCCAGTCTTACCAGATGCAGCTCAATATCAGTATTTTACACGAAGCGACTGCCTAAGTAACCTCTACAACCCAGTTACTGGGTAACACGGCAGAGTTCACAGTCACCCTACAATATAAGGTAACAAAAAACAGTAGTACAATATTACATATTATTCGGATGTCATTTTTTGCCTCCTCATCTACAGGAGATAGCGTGAAGTTATGTGAGGTGCGTGTATAGATAATTGAACATACTATTATCTTGGTCAATCGTGTGTTGTACCCATCTATTGAGAGGAAATCGATCCGGTCTGCCATGACTACTAGACTTGAGACACGTATCACAGAACCTCATACAGAAATTGAGAATAAGTAATTGTGAGACTTGCAAATATTTTGCGTGATCGTCCTGCATTATACCACCATCACATTATTCTCCGAATTCATAAGATAACATTACGCCTGTATTTCCCGAAAGGCTAGGCAGAGGTGAACTTAATAGTACACCCACATTTCGCCATTTAAGTTACAGTCCCATATAATAGGGGGCGAGCCTACTGCCATCAACCGGGCACAAATCCAGACGCCACCGGCAGGGCTGCTACTGAGAAATTCCAGAAGAGAAAACTACAATAACACTTTACTCGACCCGGGAATTGAACCCAGGACCGTATTCAATACTCTGGTATTAGCTAACTTCAATGAGAATTCAGTTAAACTTATTATTGTTCGTCTGCTGGGCATGGATAGAGTCTACCCACATCCTATCACATAGTGGTTGTGTTTCTGAGTCGTCTCCGGCAAATCTTAATTTACATCATCTAAATTATACCCTTCGTGTGTTCTAGGTTTATTCTAAATTAAAAAACTGGTATAGTATTGTACCTGATAACTTACAAAGTGCACATCCTTTGTCATTTCAGTTACATCAGCTATCTGTAGACCTACAATAGTTAGATCGTCTATTTTTAACTCTTCGTCAATCACACACTAAATCATACTAAGTATTACTAAAGACCCCCTCTCCATTTTTTCTCATCCTCATGTCATTGAAAGTTCATTAACACATGAACATATTTTGTTTTAGTCATAAACTAATTTTTTATAGTCATCTCCCCTTCGATAGAGTTTTTAAGCACACTATTATGTCAACTCACACCACGTTAAATCCCAAATGAATTTTAAATTAACCAATAACTGTGCCCAAGTGTATATTTAGTATTATAATTATTTTACTTTTTTGTTAATTTTGGGAAGTGTAATTTATTTTGTGGGGCAACATTGTGACACTCAAAGTGGCCAGTGTTGTTACAAATGTAAAAGATAAGTGGCATAGATAATATATATTCGTTTTTTTAAATGAAAATTTGATACCTTTTTTCCAAGAACGTGGTTAAACAATATCTCACCCTGTTTATAGATTAGGGATGGGAGTTTTTGTGAAAAATCTTCCAATCATGTCTGTGTTTTCCTTTGCAGCTCTAAAAAAAATAACAGCTAAGAACTATACCATAAGTCTTGATCAAAAAGCTAGTCCAAAATGTCTCAACTTCTCAAGCCCTAATTCTGTAGGTCATAGTTTCCATCGCTTAGATAACGTGCGATCGATCATAATGAACGTTTGAGCGACGGCGTAAGTAATGCGATAGTTGCTCGCGAGTCGCGTGTGACCGCTATTGGTGTAGTCGGGGAGACAAGTGAAATTATACAAGAAAAAAAATTAAAGAAACTTTTTTTTTTTTTTCAAATTTTTATTGTGCTGTGTTTAGGTGGTGTAAAAGTAAAAAAAAAAAAATATTTAAAAAAGTCTACTGGCAGCTAATTTTTTTTTCAAAATTATTGTTGAATTTCTATCCGCTATAATAGATCTCCCGAATGAATTATGTTAAGCAGTACACTGCAATGTTTCAACCACAGTTTGACATGCTTCAATGTCGACTTGAAGGATTTATTGCACTAAATAGATTTGCCAAGCAGAAGTTTGCAAACCAATAAATTGTAGCCACTATGCAGATTTTAGCATTGTCTACTAGGTTTTAACTTGAAACTACAGCTTTTTAAATATAGAACTTTAATGGCGAATTTCACCATTGAATCTGAACGCGTGCAGCAGATCTAAACCGCGTTCAAGACCTGTCAGTGTAAAAATTGTTGTGGAATATTGACACTGACAACTCTTGAACGTAGTTTAGATGTGCTGATTGCATTCAGTTTCATGGCAGAAATTCAACCTAACTTACCAAAAGTAAAAAGTGCTCTATTCGTGATTTAACTGCGGCCATATTAAATTTTAACACTCTCGCCTACCAGTAGTCGTTTTGCATACAAATGTGTTCATAAACAGCCATTGGAAATGCAATAATGCACTGAACATTACTCATATTTAATTAATTACCTGTTCAAATACGCGATACTTTTTGTAATTAATGTTTCTTGATGACAGCTTCTTGCTACATAGACATGTAACATTATAGATTTTTTATTTATTGTACAATGTTGAATTACAATATTCTGATATGGTACCAATAATTTGTTGTGAACTACAATGGTTAAGCTTTTCTTATTTATTTCTTCGTATGAAAAAAAACCGGCCAAGTGCGTGTCGGACCACGCACAATGAAGGGTTCCGTAGTTAGGATGAATTTAGCCCAAGAACAAACTTTACATTGTAGTTGAAAAACATGTTCCCCCACACATTCTAGTTGCAAAAGTAAGTTCGTACGCACAATATTGAGTGATTTACCATGTTATTTTAAGACCATATACTTCCTATAGGTTGTCCTGTAATCTATAAGCATAGAACTATTTTCTGTATTTTTTTCAAAATTTTAGGCTCTGTAGTTTCAGAGATAAGTGGTAAATTTTCATCTATTTTCTTAAATAATAAAATAATTTATTATAAAATTATAAAAAAATGTATTTAAGAACCTTGCAATGAACCCTTTTATTTGATATGTCACACGGTACAGTTCGCAAAACTTTATTTTAAAATTTTCTTGTTTGCCCCCAAAAGTGACCCCATATTGAAAATTAATTACTTTACGATACACGTCCGTGTTTGGGTCACTGAAATACATATGTGTACCAAATTTCAACTTGATCGGTTTATTAGATACGGAGCAAATTGGCTGTGACAGACAGACACACGAGTAATCCTATAAGGGTTCCGTTTTTTCTTTTGAGGTACGGAACCCTAAAAAATGCTGCATTATAACACTATTTGCATTAGTTATTTATTTATAATGTTTTTTATTAACGGTCCTCTTTCACCACTGGACAGTGGTTACCGAAACTGACCCAAACGAGCTTGAAAGAATTATTCAGTTCGTTAGGGTCAAGTTCTAAAACGTTTCTTTACAGCGTGTATCAGAGGAGGGTGGTCATATTTAAGGGTGTGGTACAGGCCACCAAACTGAACAAGTTTCTCCATGGGACCAATATCGAAAAAATAATCAGCCGTCTTATAGGTACTTTTGGGTGGTGTAGATATTGAAGTTTTGACAGGTAATCATTTTTTCGCGATTATTATGCTGGACCAATGGAGAAAGTTGTTTAGTTTAATGGTCTGTACCTTACCTCTCTGATACACGCGGTTTGTAAAAAAAAGGAAATATGTTAATAAATATTAAGTCACAATTTTATTTGATTATTTTCAATAATCAAACCAGCCACTTGTTCACTGAACGATACATTTTTTGTACTTGACTCATTCATGACAGTGCTATTTTTTCTCGCCCATTCAACAAGCCCCAGTAATTGTTGCTAATTATTAATTCCGATAGATTACACCTATTAGTGCATGTCGTCCGTTTTGTCCGTAACGTTCTCCTATACGACCTTCATTTTGGAATTTGAGATTATTAAAATAAAATTAGTTTTAAAAGAGTAGCAATTTTTTGTAAATTTTCATCTCGAAATTGTAAAGCCTTGCCGGATAAAACCTTTTTCAAAGATTTTAAAGTCTATGGTTTATGCTGCTACAATTTCTGTTATTGTTTATGGTCGTTAAAACATCAAAATACGATTTTACACTATTGAAGTAATTATAGAAGTCATATAAATGTTTAGAACACACCTTGACAGTAGAAACAACTCCTTTTGACCTATAAAAAGTAACCGTAACATCAAACCTTCGACATATTACGATCACACACAAGACCTTTCCGAAGTGACACACAATATTTATACTATTATACAATTTTAATAAAGAAAACTATGACAATAACGTAATAGCGGTCAAAAAAAAAAGAAATTCACTGCCGCACCTGCCTGTAAACACACACGCGACTCGATACAACTGTATCGATAATCGACCATTTAATAATCGAATGGCGCGTCACTATCGTGATAGTGGGACGTTAAAAAGTGATGTACCTTATCGCAAGTGAAATTGAAATTGATCATTTCGTAGAATTAAAGTTTATTGAAGTGATAACCGTTATTTGTCGTACGGTCAAGTAATTGGTTTAAAATATAAAAAATTGTCGATGATGTCCACGTTTCAGTGTTAGGGCGCCGTTTTATGTCTGTTTATAATAGACGTAAATTAATAATTTAATGAACGTATTGATTAACATTATGAGGATAAGAATGGTTTGAGTAGCTATAAACACGAAGATGTCATTAAATGTGACTAACATGAGACTTTGATACTACATTAATTTACAGATACGTAGTTGATTCACTTAACTTAAAACTACACACAGCTCACTGCACCGAATCGAACACGAAATCCTAAAAAACGTAACTTCATTCAATAAAAGAACACTCGTTTTAAACCAATACGACAAAAGGGCACTTAGCACACGTTCGAAAACCGCTCCGCTCTAAAAAGAGAAAACAAAAACGCATCAATCAAAGAACAGAAATGAAATAATCGAATTTCAGAACGTCGAGCGTAGTTCAAAGAGCACAAGCGAAGACCGCAACAGATTTAAAAAAAAGAAAATAAAAAAACTAAAATGGCCGAACATGACTAATATCTGGTACAAAGTTCGGTGTCGATATGAACAAAAGGAAACGGAAGGGGAAGGTATTTAGAACTGGAACGTTCAGAGAGCACTGGGAATTGATTCTTTTTGAAATACGAAGTCGTTTTGCTGGATTTGATCGTTTGGTCTAGCTTTTTATGGAATGACAATCGTTTTATTAAATTCTCATTTCGATTACGCTTCAGCGACTCCCGAAAAAGTTTTTATTTTCACTGATCTCTTTGATCTATGGTAGGTATTATTGACGACCCGTAACGACTACCTACCATCACTCCAAGTAAAATAATACAACAAAGCTCCTGGAATTTAACCCTCGCTTTTTTTTCTTCTAAACCGTTGCATGTGAATAAATAATTAGGTTAGAAAGTTAGTAAAAAACGCCGAACTAAAAGGCATCGATTGAATGGTACTAGCGAACTTTTCCGTCACGAACTCAACGATTTCGATGCACGATAGATTTTACTACAGCCAGGTTCACTATCGACTGTTCGCGCGCCAAAATTTTAACTACACCCCAAAAACTGAAAAACACGCGAAAATATACCTTATTCACTGAAAATAGAGAACGTTAAGGTATTTAAATGAATGATTTGTGTGTATTGTATTAGATTTCTTCGATGTATTTTAGAATTTGAGGGTATTTTTTATTTACAACAGTGATAAAAATGTTTGCGGCCGTGTATTCGTTCGTTTTTGTTGAGTAGTCTTTGAATAGTCGTAAAATAGTTTTTAATGGTTTACTAAATCATTATAATGATGCGCCTAAGGTTTAGTATGAAGGAAGAAAGTATTATAGGAGCGATTTTTTTAATAGATATTAAAATCTTTTATGTTAGTGGTTTATCATTGAGACAGTTCACTTTCCGTGTTTCCTGGCTATCATAAAATTTAAAAAATGCCTTTTCTGGAATGTTTTCAAAAACACTTAATTGTCTATTAAATAAGTAAGTTCGTAGATAGTAAAAATTGGACAAAATTTGTGTATGGGGGGAACGTCAATTTCTTGTGATTATTTCAAGAGGAGACCCCATTTTCGTTCAGTCCCAATTTATTACAAAACAAGCACAGCACTAGTCAACGATTCTTTCAACAGTTTTCAATTACCCGCCAATTTTGAACGAACAAGTACACGACACAAACCACTTAGCGACACGACAAATTTACAATTCTAATTCACAGTTAATTTATATTATATTCCAACGTAGACATATTTTAAGATTTTGTCGAAAAATAAAGTTGTTAGAAGCCATTGTAGTGGGGGACGCAGCGAACGGGCGACCAGCACGCGCGCACCAAGTTACCGATATCTATTGAATAATCAAAAATTCTTAAAAAGTAATCCTTATACCTTTGCCTTTAGGTTCGAGGGGAAAAAAAGTTCAACTGTCAAAAGGCAAACACAGAATGTCGACGTTCGATTTTTTAAATTGAGGTTTCAATTTTTTTTGTTGGCTCTCTTAATTAATTCGAAGGGCCAATTTCTTTTTTTATTAAGATGGCAGTAGAATTTGACGCTTGCTTCCGTTTTTATGATAGTTTCTAGGAAAAAATTTAGTCTCAATATAAACAATTTTTTTGTATGCTGCCAATTAAAAATAACGTATTCCATATATTACCATTTCGTGTAAAAGTGTTCGAGTCGTTTAAACTGACATTTAACTGTCAAAATCAAGTCAATTACACTGGCTATCAAAATTATTTTTAGAAAAAAATTCTACACTTTGCAACTTTTCTACACTTTTGTTGTCGTAAGCCAGTAGACAAATTATTATAGTAATTTGTTTTGTGTAATATGTAACAACAAAATATGCAACAAATTTAACAATACGTGGGGTAAAGCGTTACTAATAACGACTGCAGCTTATCTGTAACATCTGACCTCCCTCGCTAATGAATATTAACTAATACGAACTGCTGCAAAGTGGATGGTTACAGCTATATATTTTGTCAGACTCGCTGACTCACTTTAAAATAGGGAAATTAGTTTAATATTACTTTTTTTTAGATTTCTGCAGTTTCATACCTTTTTTTTAAGTGACTAAAATTGAACTTTAAAAAAATGTATGGTTATCTAAAAATTCAAAAAACTGTCAAACATGATCGATACCTTCACTTTACTTTGTTTTGGAAGTCCATAATCAACTGACATCAGTGACATCATTGTCTCTGCTTTCCATAGCTGAGGCACAGACATCTAATCACACAGCCTATAGTGTTGTCGCATTTAGTTTCAACTAATTATCATCAGCAATCGATTCGTACAATCACCTAATCGATTCAACGCGTGTAGAGTTCGTGCGGGCGTGTAATCCTGTTTGCATATCGGGTAGCACGAAAGTCCCGCACTTATCATGTTTATTGATTGACACGGCAGTAATTCAACGTACCAACCCCACCGGCCAACTTACGGGTTGCCGTGCAATTTGGGAGTTGCTGGCGGGAAGAAAGTTAAAAAAAAGCGGGAATAATAAGTTTTTGCTTACCCACTTCACAAAATTTAAGTGACCAAAAATTTTTATTTTAATTTATCTACAAAATCAGAGCAGCCTTCTTCCTGAAGGTAGTATTTAGATGTTTAGCATCTAGGTACTTCCGCAAGTTCTTTTTTAAATAATCTTGACCCAAACCAGTAAGTAATCAAAATCCAATAAATCCTCCAAAAGACTTTCTCAGTAACCAGAAAAAAAAAACAGCTACATGTCGCCACAGTCTATGCCTTGGGCCGGTTGCACAAATTCACAGGTAGCAGTTTACGGCTCTTTGTTTGGGTGGCGATAAGTTTTTACATGTTTTATTATACTATTTAGTATTTACTATAACATGAACTAAATAAAGAAACAAACTACTTCGTGTAAGGAGGTAAAAACCGTTTTCCCGCTAAAATAACGACTTTATTTGAATATGGAAAGCATTTCCAGGATTGCTTGCTGTTGGTGTTCAATATTCGAATGTCGTGTTCCATTTTCAAATATTCATAGATTATAATATGTATAATGTTCTTGATTCACTTTTTTCTTGATGGCCAGAATTTTTGGCACTGTCAATAATAGGTCATTCTATACTGTGGTCGTAGAAGTAACATGTTTAGCTTAGTCTACGTTTCACAATGGTGGCGACAAGTTGCTAGACAGTCGCCTACGCACTTTAACCTATTTTCCTGATCTGACAATTATAACTTAAGTAGAATAGCAAACAGTTAATACAAGCTATAATTATCGTCAAAACTAGATCGCCACCGAAGTAATCTTTGTCCTTTGACCAATATTAACGACTTACGTCATTGACAAACCCACTCCCATTTTTCACATTTTTCCTTTGTATTTCACTCGTCTACCTCCCGATTGTTCTTTTCGATCCACGAACCTGTCAATTTACTTTTTCGTAAGCTATCGCTTTGATCAAACTTCGCAACCAAATTAGTTTCGACACGAAAACCGAGTGGCCGATTGTCTACAGACAATAGAATCGATGTAAAACCTTCCCCTTTCAATCGCCTTTTTCTGTTTCAGGCTGAACCGCGCAACAATAAGAAAGTAGAAGAAAAACATTTGACACGCGAGGCAAAGGAAAGAACAATCGATTTGTTTGAGTCAAGAATCGATGGTGAAGCTCTAATTTTTGAAAATAGAATGTGTGGTGGTGCACTAATGATGTTCAAATGTCTCGCGCGATGTTGACGTGATCAGTATGAGCCGTGCGTGAGACTTGGACGGATGCACCCCACGGGCGCGGCAAGCCTGCCCGCCGCACCAGAGGCGGAGGTGCAAGCTATGCACTCGATGGACTGGCTCTTCAAGAAAGAGAGAATATATCTACTCGCGCAGTTCTGGCAACAGGTAAGACTAGACACTAAGAATATTTCCTACACAGAAAAAAATTATCATAGTAGGTACCACGATTTAAAAAACAAACCCTCGTTACAAGAAAAACAAGCAATAATTACTTAACTACCAATCAAAACACACACACAACTACGAACAAAACAACACCTTTTCAAATTACGAACATAATTACCTAACCCTACAAATGCGACACGGGGTCTTCATACCCCAACCCCGGACTATTCGAAACAATTGAATACCGATAGTTATTAGACAATGTAGCAACAAAATCAATTAATAGTTGAACATTAGAGGCACAATTAACCTGCAGAACCCACAGGTCGGGCCGACCATCGAGACGTGATTATTGTATTGTCTCGTATGGTAATTGTGATTGGTGTATTAGCAATTTCTGTGTAGACGTTGAGGTTAGTGTACCTTGTAGATAGAGGGTTATTCTAAAAGGATTGTCGTGAATGTTGAATTACTTAGATAGGTGCTGTAAAGGAAACAAGCATGTCTTAAAAAAAGGTGTACGTACATAATGGAGAAGATGTGATATACCTAAACTTTGATTAATGTCTGCCAAATTGTTAGGTACCTAATTTCTAAAAATAACTTATTTTTAACAGCGTTTCGATGTTCAAGAACTATTTCCTTCACTTCACAGAAGACATTTCTAGCAAATCATAGGAAACAAAAACAAAAATAATAATAAAAAGTTACACACCCCTAAAGCAGCATCAAATAAACAATTATAACAAAACAACAGAATAGTTCTAAGTATTCCGATCCGATCTATTGCGATATGTAGATCTGTATCGTCAATAGTAAGGTCGCAGGATGTTACGCCACAAAGGAAACACGTTGATGAGTCCAAATCGTTACGTAGGAATTGCTATATAAAGTATATATTGAAAGAGTCTGTAATAGCCAGTAATTATGGGTTATGTAAATGTGCTCTTTAGTTATGAACTTTAAAGATTTTATGCTCATAGGAATCGTATATTAAGTTTAGCAATCTGTATAATTTCAGAAAATATCCTAGATTGATTAAAAAATTAAACATCTTTAGACCTATGTCATCTTTTGAAGGTTAACTCAAAACGCGCCACTATTTGCCTACATTCCTTTTTCAAACCAACAAATTCGAATCTAAATTCGAATTCGAAATTCAAACAGAAATATCCTATAAATCTTCAAGTGAATATCATAGATAATGAGTTCTGATCTGTGACACGGCATTGGCTATGTCAAACGCCATTCAATTATTACACGTCGCATTATCGTCTAATGTGTGTAATATTGAATAATAACATCGATCCTGAATGGGAGACACGTATAAATTAACATGTAAAATGGCGGCGATGGAGGGTCAAAATGGCTTCTTGAAGAATGCTAAATGATTTGCTGGGTGGGTATTTAGTGATAAGTAATTAGTTGTTTGCAGGTTGATATAATTTAAGACCTATAAGTAACTTCAATATAGTCTACACAAAAAGGTCATGTGAAACTATTCTAAAATACTTACTTCTGCATCTCTCTTCTTTTAACAATACACGGTGATTGGAATTAATTTTTGAATTGACAACTAAAAGATAACTATTTGAAGTCAAATTAAATTCCAGATTCAAACGTGATCGAAATGTTCATATTCACATTCTTTTTCATAATCAAAGTTCAAACCATGGCTACTTTAAAATTTAATCCAGCCAGCACTCGATGTAAATCCAGACCAATAAAAACAATTGCAAGTTCAATTCCGAATCCCTATTCTAGATTCCGATACGACATTAAACGACAAATTACGAACAATAGTATCATATAAACTGCTATGCGAAATAAATATTCATTCGCGTTCAAGGAACGGCTACCGATTCGTCCCACTGATACTGAACACATTTGAATGCTGCCTTCCGATAGTATTGTTAGTATACTAAGCCTTAACATTGATTAAAAAGCATATTTACATACAAAATTTGCATACTCCGTGCCTCGAATTGCACTTATCGATTAGAACGTTGCAAGGACGTTTTGTTTTAATTTCATAGTTAATTTTATGATGTTTCTCTACTATTTTGCATATAAATATGCATTTTAAAGCTGTGTTCGCGTGTTTATGTAATATGTCACTATATATTGCGGGACTTCGGACTTCATTAATATGGATTTCTGTGGACTTGGAGGAATTACAAGCTGCGTTCGGAAGTGAAGGACGAAATTGTCAGCTGACCTCGTTCATTATACAACTACCTCATTCATTAACAACTCTTCTTTTTTTATGATACGTATTTACACTGCAAATATATGATTAGGATCTTTTTATTAAGATTTTTGAATTTTTACTTTGAAAAATATCTGAAAATTCTTACAAAATGGAAAAGTACCTACGTATTATCAAATACCACATTATATTGAATGTAATTACATTAAAAAACCTCTACATAAGTTTAATAAAAAATTCCAATTTATGGTAGTCACTTGCATACGCAAAGCTGCCAATGTTTCCGTAAAGTTACATTACAGAAATCGTAAAATAGCGAAAGTAAATAGATTTCTAATTAAAAAAGTAATTAATATGACCATAAAACTTCATTTCTTTTAATCGTTTTTATTCCTTGTAGGGTAGTGTTGGTAAATGAAGTTCATACCTTTTTTGCAAAAACACCTTACAAGTAAAATATAAACTTTATATACTTAAAATAGAGCACATTTTTGTATAATAACTGCATTTTCTTCGGCAGCTTTAATAATAACTGAGATGCGGTATTCAGATTGACTTTACAATAACACTAGTTTCGTTTTCTACATCACTAATCAAATATAATAAGTACCACAAGTAATCAAGTGCACGAGTCAATTAAAATTTCAATCAAAGTTTCTAAAAGACATCATTTGCAGTCATAAAACTCGTATAATCGCTATCAAAACCAATACTAATAACTGAAAGATTAGCCTCCCATCTTGACTGAACGAGAGACCGAATGAAGGGGCCGACCACAGAGTCAGTCATGTCAGATTCGCTTGTCAACTGTCATTTTTCGCGGCAACTGCAACCTTTTTCATAATTTATATGTTTTTTAAATTTCACGATGTGCGATGGTCAGGTAGGTACCTACTCAAAGGAGGTAGTTAATAAAACTAACAATTAACATCAATAAAATCCTGGCGGCCTATAGCTTTGCATCAGTTTATTGTCACTATAATTGAATAAGGTCGAGCGAGCTTCGATTCAATCGTTTTTATATCGTTTAGCGGCGTGAGTGGCAAAAAATAAGGATGTTGAGAACAGCTAGTTCTTGTAAAAAGCCTTCTATAGTCTAGACTGTATTGTTTGATGAGACTTTAGGTTGCATTGACAACCAGAATTCGTTGATCTACGCATTAGGACTATAATGCTTCGTTGAGTTTTGACACGAACGATCATTAGTTTAATTCATCAAAATTCTTCATCATTATAATTATTTGCATTGCTGTCTTTATTTGATTTATTTTTTGTTTCAGTCGCTGATCATAAATGCTCGGTAACTCATTAGTAGAAATAATAAAGTTTGCATGCAAAAACTATTCACGGTAGCGAAACGTTCGCAGTTTCCAAAATAACTTTAAATTTAAAAATTAAACTTCAAACGTCGCGTCCTGAACGTTAATTAGTGTTGGCCGAGGAACGTCACCGCAAACATTCGAATTTCGACGCCGTAATTAATCGACTCGATTCATCGGCCGATCGTATCGGTTTGGATCGTAAAAAGAGCATTTCCCTACGAGTCGCAAGCGGAATGCAATCGGTTCCCACAGCCTTGATGCCCCGAAGAATTTGTCCCGTGTCCCGTTTAGAGCAAAAAATCGCGTGCTTTCCCATGCCTACGTCAGTTCTGGGTCGAACAGTGACGCCAGCAAGGACATAGATACCTACCATAAAAATAAACGGAACGCTGATGCCTCCTTTTCTTTTAAGCAAATGAGCACTTAGTGCCCGAAGTTTATTTTCAGAAAACTTTTTACTCCAATTATCTTATTATCGTGCAAAAACCGAAAGCTTCAAGTCTCCAAAAACGTGGAATCTTGTGGCGCGAATGCAGCCCGAACAAAAACTGTAACCTGTATTTAAAAATCGATTGCAACCAAAAAATTGTCACTGACAAATGATTCGAACGCCTTGCGGTTGAAATTACGAATTCAAATCTTCGAATTTCGAACAAAAACCGCCATTAACCGACGGTTGTTACCTTTTTTCGGCTGTCAATGATTTTCGGGGCTAATCGTGTTTTTTGCCGATACGTTCGAGGCTAATCGATGCATCGAGCTCACTAATTCGATTTGTGCCCCTCCCCCTGCATCTATAAGTGGGCGGGACCTATCGATCCTCTAGCTCGATCATTACCATAGACTCATCAACTTCTTCTAACTGCAATCCCACGATCTAAGGCTCGATTTTTTTTTTGATTGAAATTTAAACGTCTGTTTCTCGTTAATGTTGGACATAATTTTCGGTAGCGCAAAATCGAACGTTAAAAACCGCGAACCATAAACGAGCGCTCTTCACGACGTAGCTCAATAATTTAATAAAAATACAAAAAATAAATAAAGAATCGATTGTGGTTGATGGCCGGCCGCACGAATCATCTGTGGAACATTCAAATCATCAAGCGCTGATGGTTTTTTAATGATATTTTTCACAATCGGCCCGATCATTGATGGTTATTAGGTATAGGCGAGTGCCCCGAGACATGAATGTTAAGACTTCGACACAGTTAACACCGTCTTACGAATGTAACTTACGCAAATCTGATCTTTAATGCCACTAGGTAAAGGGCAAAATCCTGTATAAATCATCAGCTATTAGTGGTATTTCCATGTGGTCGTACAGTTCAGCTGTGGTGGGAACGTCTCCAAAGGCATGATGCGTCATACAAAAATTATAAAAATTGTGAATGTCGTACAAAATAGAAATCTTATAGCGTGCTCTGTCGGCAGTTATTTGTCTTTCGTTTTAACATTGGATTGAAATAAAAATCAGCACTTTAGTGCAGCTAGACAACTGTGATATTTATAGAGAGTCAAAACAATATCTTTCACCTATTTGATTTTTTATCCGCTCCGAATTCTCAATTATTTTGGTCGATAAAACGTACGAATCAATTTGGCATTCTTTCGTGACATCATTTTCAAAACAACTCATTTCTCTCTGAACTTTTATTTCAGCTTCACCTCACTATTCGATATAGCTAACACAAAATCGATATACCATTCAAAATCGACTAAACTAACGAACAATAGCGAACACGGGTAGCATCCCAACGGGCGGCGGGAGTCGAGTGCTCATTATCATAATCTTAACCGCTTTCAACTGGTTTCGACTAATTTCCCGCTCGCCGCTCGCGTGTTTAGCCGAGTCGCTAATGCACCGTACTAAATGTTTGTAAACATACCTTTATGAATGAATGTATCGATGTTTGATTGGGTGCGAGTCACTATTGATGGAGTGAATGAATGATTGGATAGAACGATTGATGAATGGACAGATTCTTACGAAAGGATTTAGAAATGGAGAATAAAATTGAATTTGAAACTTGTAGAATATGGACATGAATGATAAAATGAGTAAAACTTAAATGTTTTTATTAAGTGAAACTTCAAAAACAAATTTCGTTACATGAGAAAGAACAAAGCTATGTCTCTCTGTCTCTCACACTAAATCTCTCTTATTCTTTATTTATTAGAAGTTTCACTTCTACAGATGCAGATGTTTTTGTCAGTAGAGTAAGCTTTGAATTAACTATGTACCTATAACTTCCCATCCCTAGATATGTATAGTGTTGTCTATTTTTGCATATCCATGAATTATAATAAAAATAAAATTAATAACACCTATTTCCGGTGAAATGTTTATACTTAGTATTATTAATTATTTTAATATTCAATTATATGACTGCTATTACTTTTCCTTTACATAGCATTAACTTAAAAACAGCTTTCTTTCCAAAGTCATTAATAGAGCAGATGTTATGTTTAAAAGGTTTCAATGACACCATGACTCCATGACACCTGTAACAAATATAAAACAATAATTATGATTTAATCGCTGCAGTGTTATAGACGAATACACAATTATCTTTGAATATTAATCAGGAAGTTATGTACGGTTATATTTTGAAGATAAATGGCTTCTTACTTAACACACATACCTTTTTATTATATATAAATGACCCCATAAGACTCCTATGCAAATTTCAACCATTTTCGAGTAATTTAACATTTTATATTTTAAAATTAATGAAATATATAATGTCAAATACTTACTCGAAAATAGTTGACATTTGCATAGGAGTCATACGGGGCCATTTGGTTGTTAATGACCTCTCCTACATCCCCTTAATGGATTGCCGACATATTACCAATAACCCTGTATAATCAGAGTAAGACAAAGCCATAAAAACTTGTTATTTTATTCTGGAAACTTACAGCTAACTTTTGTACAGTTCTTAAACAATATTAAATTGAAGGCCATTTACAAGTTTTCAAGTTTCTAAATCTATTACACAATAACTTAATCATAATCATTACAAAGTCACAGACGAATTGTAACAAATGGGTTATAAAAACTCTTAAAAATCTTCCACCAAAGTTGCGTAGATACGTCAAAGGGCGGAGACTCAAATTGATGATGGAGAGTCTTTATCTACAAAACAGTCATTAAACGTTAAAAACATAATGAATTAACCAACAAACTTAAGTTTTAAACAGCTCATAAAGCAGTTAGTACTGTTAGCAGTCAATAATTACTGTAATACGTAGGTATATCCGTTTATGGCAGTGTCAGTACTAACACAGCTGGTAATGAGCTCGGCCTATTGAACGAAGTAATAAGTGGGCTGGCAACCTTGAACCATTTGCCAACTCTTTTGTTAGGCTTTGAAAGAAAACATGATGATTTTTCCGAATAGTATTGGCCATTAAACAAAGATTTAAATGAAGAATATTATGAAGGTTCATAACTACAAGACAACGACCTTTCCATAATAGACTATTGCAATTCACAATTTAAATTAATCACGTCCCAACAATTAATAATAAAAACAAAGAATAATGAACCGTCAATGACAACAAACTTTAATAACATCATTACCACATTTAAACGTGGAACACAAAAATTTGAATATAGAATGCGTCTGCATTCCAAATTCAAAACAAACACGACACGAATCAAAGATTAATTTTGACGAACACATTCGAATTTAGAATTCTTAGTCGTGCGAGTGTTGTATCGGCATTTAATTAATCGATTACGTTAAATCGATGGTTTAACCGATTAATTATGTATCGATAACGCATCGAATTACAGATACAAACAGCTTGTGTTAGTGATTTACGATACCATTATAGTAAGCGACAGCTAAGCGATGTCGCACAAACTTAAAAGGTTAATTGGGTACTCTTTACGCCTAAAATAACCAATCGTAAAGTTTTATGTAGAGTGCTCAGATATCGAGCGGTGATAAATATGAAGCTAATGCATTATAATTTAGAGGATTTCATTAGAAATCGTATTAATGTCGGAACGTATATCACGGACAGGAAATGATGACTATGGATCGAGATTTAGGAGCGATCGACAATAAAAATTGGAACAACGAAGACGAGGAGATGAAGAAAGAATTTTACATAAAGCATGTACCTACCTAAACCTTTCCATTAGAAATCCTAGCATTTAGCAAATACCTCCTAGTTACCTAAGCGAGAACAATTTATACGTCGTTGGGTAAAACGTGCAATCTTAAAAATGCAGTTCCCAAACTGGTTGCCAAATGATTTTAGACTTTACTTCATAAACACAAGACGCAAAAATATCCTAAGTGTGTGAAAAAGAAAAAATTGTAAAAGTCCAACTGAAATGTCATTCATGTTTGACTGATTGCTATCGAACTGCAAAATGTTGCCGTGTACGGATAGCAAAAAAATCGCATGACTGCAACAAAGGTTTATTGTTTGAAAAGAGATCCAACCAGGAGATAGTAAACGTTTCTTGTAATACAGTTTATTGCACAATAATGTCAATAAATAGAGGCAAGCATTGCCTCGTGCACTGTCGGTACATAAAATTTGAAACTGTGAGGTTGATTTTCAAAATTAAAGTAACGATTTGAATGTTTGCCAGATTTTCTAACCACGCTTTGGGAGATAGATGTTTAAATTGTGACTGCTAGTGTAATATCGAGATTGGCTGTTCAATTGATAGAGCTAGTCGTGAGAAACAATGTTTTTGAATTCCTTTGCCTGTAATCTGTATCTCAAGTGCTGCTGCTTCTTTTCTTATTGCAACTACAACTACAAGACATCAAGCTCAAGCTCATTATCAAAAGATTGAGGTCTCTCGCCAATTTTACCATAGGTATATGGTATATCCTGCAAAACAAACTTTAAATTCTTCACACGTCCCATCAAAAAGGTATCTTGTAACATTCTTACGCAAGCCAAATCGATACCCAACAGCACCTCAATAAAACCACAAACGAGCTGTTTTTGCCAAACTTTCCTCAACTGCTGACGGTACAAACAAAGCTGCCCATTGTTTGCGGCGATACGCATCGCAGTTAGAATTGCTCACGCGCTGCCTGTGAGAAATGACTTCATAAAGCTGGACCTGATGCTTGAAATATATCTTTAAGAGGAGACCTTTAGATATAGTACAGTTTAGGAATAATACGCTACTAAGACTGTAGAATGTATATAGCTAAAGCATTCAATCAAATCTTGAACTTTCTCGAATAAAGAAGACAATTCAAACAATATAATCACCTATGATCAAAATATCGTCTATAACAAACAACCAACTCAATCAAAATAGAAGCAGATAAGAGCTTGTAAGTTATACTGTTGGAAGAAAACGCAACAATTAAAGAAGATCTATTCCAGAAGAAAGAGAAGTCAACAATTCTATTGACTTACGAATTAATTCATAAAAGAATACCTTACGTATTCCAGTAAAGTGAAACTTGGCAAAAGCCCGGGCATAGATCAAGCACGGGAGATACAATTACAGAGAATCATGAATGTTGCAATCAAAAGATAAGCAGAAAGTCATATTATTAGACGTGTGACGTCATAAGTTTTCCCATACAATTACCTAAATAGCAAATAACTTGTATTCAAGACACGTAACGAAGAATTGTTTTATTTGCAATGTGGAGTTTTGTGTCGTTGGGGGTTTTCCCGGATACCATCCATGATTTGGCTGGCGGGCTTTGATGATTAATGCGATGAAAAAAAAAACATTATATATTGTGTGACGAAATATTTAGGTAAAATGATTGTGGAATGTTTAGTGTTTGTTTTTATAATCTTGTGGAAATGATTCGCAGTTTCTCAGATTTCGTGCAAGGATTCTGAGAGTATTTTTCATTATTTAATTCCCCTCTTAATCAAGCAATGTTACGCAAGCTTGGGATTCTTACATGACGTGCCCTATTTCATTGTAGCAGAAACATGCATCTCAAACGAAAAACGAGGAAAATCAACCAACACGTCACCGCAAACAATAAAAATAAGAAACAAACGCATTTCATAACTCCCGCGCAATTTTTCACGGCAGCGCCATTGACGCGTCCCGGCAGCCGTTCGAAAATCGAAAACATTTCAAATTTAGAACACCCCCGCCCGTGTTCGAACTCTTTCAAAATACGCGCGGGAATCGAAAACAGCGATTAGTTTTAAATGTCGCCGTTCGAACTTTAAAAATATGTCGTATTCTTAATTTTAAATATAAACCGACGAACGCGTTCTATTTCGCCGCCACTTTACGATGTTTGTCAGTTTAATGATTTTCGTTACGAAACATTTCGAGATTGGTAATATTAAATTTATTTGCGCTTTTAACAATTTTTCTTTTTGTTTTTATGCCCGTGGGCGGGGTTTATTTTAATATATTCTACGATAGTGATAGGCGATTATCGTAACTAAGATGTTATGTCATAATAGTAAAGAGTTTAATGATCGCGCAGAGCTCACTACGTTTTATGTGTTCCATAATTAACTTGAGAAGAATCTTGACGTGAACTTGACAACAGCTTTTAAGACTAAAACGAAACCTCATAATTCACAACACTTTTAAATCAATTGCAATTTCTACATTTCAAGCTGTCATCTTTTTTAACACAACAACGTCTCTTCCCTATTATTTCAAACGACCATCATAAAATGTATGTCACTCGTACAAATCATTCCATTCCATCTCCAATTTACCAAAACACAGTCTAATCAATAAGTCCTTCATAAATCCGAGTCGTCTTCCTCCGTCTGTCATCTGTAACGGACGTAGACGTCACTTTGACATCTCGGACCCTAGGATTTGTACCGTCTGTGATCGCAGCCGGGCCCAAGGGACGATTGGACCGAAGATTGAGGATATTAGAATAGGGAAATTAATTGTTATTTGTATTAGATGTTTGTTGTTGGCATTGGTAGCAGGTATGCATTCGTTTGGCATGTTTATGAACAGCCTATCAATTCATAAGGAGAAAATGTTTTCGGTTTAATTCCTCAATGGTCAGTACTAAATCTAAATGACTTGAATTTCAAGTTGGCTAATCTTTATTACGAATACACTGAATGTTTTTCCAGATTTTCCCGATGACACGATTTTTACGTGATTACAAAATGATGTATGTATCAATATTGCTAATAATTAGCTCAATTTGAAAACAGCTTATACTTAGTAAAACTAACCAAACAGAAACTTAGCCCTTTCTACAATGAACAAGACATCATCATTATCAGGACTTGTCATGTAGATTGCGTTCAAAAATGCCTATAAAATTTTATTGTTACAAATACCTTCACTACCTGCTTAACTCAGCCCTCCTTCCTCAATTTATTGATATATTCAACAAGTATTGGAAAATATCTCATTATTATTCAATATTAAATATTCTTAACATAAAATAACCTATTATAATACGTTTAATTATTATTATTGCATATTTAATTTATAAAGTCATAAAAATCGATAAACTATATTTTATTAACCATGTTCAAATCTGGTTTTATTGCTGATTAAGTATGTTAGAAATGTTAGAATCATATTTATATAGCTTTATTAATTATTCAAAATATTATATTTAATGTAGATATGCGTAAGACTGGTATCTTACGAAATTCCCTTTGGTTCAAAATTAAATCATGAAGAAATGTAAGATTTAGTGACAGGAGTGTATAAAAAGTAAGTTATTATATTATTATTAAAATAATAATTAAATCTATACAATAAAAATGAAATGATGTTCGTTGGTAAGCGCATAACTTGAGAACGGCTTGACCGATTTGGCTATTTATTGTTTAAAAATTGTCCGAATCAGGTTCGATTACGGAAAGTAAAAATTGAAAAGTTGCCGGGAAAATGAAATAATTCGGGAAAACTGAAAGTGCATTTTCTGTCGGAATTTTGTATGAATTATTGAAATTTGGACAGGACAACGTCTGTCGGGTCAGCTAGTTAGGAATAAATTCGATGAAATTCCGGACAGCGATTAGAATTCCTTGTGTCCGCTGACTCATCGCCATTCATCTAGTAATACCAAGAATTTCAAACATAACACTCCGTTTAACTCATCTTTGATCGCGACAACAATATCTCGGCGATAGTGTGAACACGTGTAACGCTATAAAAAAAATAATCTCCAACATTCCGTAAAATGGAGCGGTGTTGTAACCGATTTTGTAACGGTCACAAAAATAAATTCGGTTTTATGACATTAATTTCTTTAACAAAGTAATATTTAAATGAAAATAGTCTAAAAATACGATACTTACATTGTGTTTTGTTTCATTGACACTCACCCACTTGGCACGTGTTTTTGGGATAATGACGCTTTTACTTACGAAAACATTGGAGTTTTTCATATTTTCGGTGATGTATTTATTTACTGATCATGTATAACTGTTAACGTAGCGCGGTGTTTAAATAAAAGATGCAGTTTTTCTTATTGCAATGAAAAAATCGTCGTCCATCTGTAATTTGATTAAAATCCGGCTTCAGATTAGGAGATGGTAAGTATTGCAAGACGACTTTAAACATTACAAAGGATACTTTTTTTTTAAATAAAAAAATATATGTTTCATAAATCAAATTAACAAGCGAACCTTTTGTATTAGAGGCATTATTAACTTAACACGAAACGTAACTTGTGTAGCTTTTAAGCTTAGTCAATAATTAATAAACGTATTTTACCGCACTTTGTTAATTACTAATAACAACTCCCTCGGAGCAATTCCAATTAATTGCCATATTTACTCAACTAATAAACATAAAAAATAATTTGTTCTTAATAATCTTAATTAAAAATGAAAATGATCCATCGAATACCGAAGCAAACAGCGATGTCTCGCGCAATATCGGTCTTTGCTCTTTATTGCTTTTCCGAATGTGAAAAGCATGTCAAATGACGTCACAGAGACACTTCGCTCAATACGAACAGGACATAAGCAATAACACGAAATGAAAACGTTAAAAAAATAAAAGAACGTTCTAATTTTAAAATCGTAACGATATCCCCCTCGTGGTTCGATGGAGTTCGATTTTGAATGCCGTTTCGTTCGGAAATAGCGCGCGACAGCTGAGAGACGACATCGGACTGTTTTTTATTACCTCCTTCGTGTTTATGAGCACTTTATGAGTTTTTATAGATTTTATTTTTCTAATCCAATGAAAGTCACACCGGGTTCGTGATCGGATACATTCTGAACGTTAGGAAATTTACGACAGAGACCTGTTCGCACGTTATTTATTAAAGAGTTTAACGAATGACACTTTTTCTGAGTATTGAAACTCAAAAAGTATTGCTCGATAACTACTAACAAGAAATGGTCGTTATTATTTAGATAAGGACAAACAGCCAATTAAATTAACTAACGTTATTGCGGTGTTAATATCTTAAACCCCCCTGACCACATGTTTTGCAATAAATACGCGAAGATATCGACAGATCTAAGATAATTAAACAGTGATATGCAAACCCGACGAACCGTGGATATTATGTTATAAAATTTACCAAGACTCTTAGTTAATTAAATTAGTTTTATTTAAATAAAAAGTCCCTTTGATTAGATCATTCAATAGCCGGATCGATAAAATAAGCAATATCCTTTAAACAAGGTCACTTATCGAATGAATCTATAATCGAAATTCGAATCTCATTCGGTATTCAAATTACCGATTGAGTTCCGCACTCTATGCTCATTCAGAATTCGAAAAGAAATAAAAACCTATTTAAAAGAAGCTTCTGTTTGAATTAAGAACGGAAATCAACCGTCGCGGCCGCTTGTTCCAAGTGTGAAAGGATCGATTCGAAATTTAAAAAGGGGTTATTTTTTTTTGCCAGCTCTTATTGACATGTTGCGTGTTCTTTTAAAAAAAAAAGCCATTGTCTTAAGGTCTGACATTTGCGTTTCGAAAACGCGCATAAATTACTCGGGTTTCGACGAGTTTTGTTTTAAATTGCACTAGTATTTTTCACATCTTTACTTACGCACAAAAATGAGATTTAAAAAAAATGCAATATTGTCAACCAGAGACTTCATTTAATTCACACATTGGGTTACTATATCAAAATTGTAGCCTTATTAGTAAACCGATCCGTAGACACTTAGCAGTAAAACTTGAAGTAGAAAATAAGCTTTTTATATGTAAATATATCGATTCATTACACAGATTATATCCAGGGTGGATATTTTTCAACCTGTTAAATATAATTTTATTGTTTTTCGAGCACTTAATGAAGTCAAATTAGGCATTTTCGGCTTCCCATTGGCTCATAAAAATGGTAGTAAAATTGTTGGTATTGATCGCGACCGAGTAAACTATTTTATGTTGTTTTTATTGTTATTTATAGTGGTATAAAATCGTTTTATGAATGTCATCGGTTCTTGGGGCGGTGGAACTATTAATGTATCGATAATTAAAGGTTTATTTGGTTACGAGCAGGTAGGTCCTTTCAGAAACGGTCTTTAGGGTCCAAGGGATTTGATGTTAAAAATGTTATTTCGAACTTCGAAAAACTTTTTTGAGATTCATCGTATTGTCTCGGTAACTTGTTTAAACTTTGCTAAATCACAAGTTTACCAAGCCACTTTTAGCGAATGAAAACTGACTTCTAAATACATTTCTTATGTAGTTCGTCAGCTTACACAAATCCATCCAGAATTCTAGATTTAAAATGTGACAAATAAAAATTCTTATTTAATGGTTTCCAATTCTATAAATCAAACGACATTTCCACGGTCAGGGACAAGCCGCAGTCTCTACTTACGGTAGTCTACAATCGCGATAGACATTTAGCTATCTCTACATCGAGTTTACATGTTTTTATGTAACTGGTTCTTATATTAATCGGCTATATGTATTAACGATACACGATATACGATAAAACCTAAAGAAATAAACGAAAAGAAAAAATGATACCTTTTTCTTTAACTGAAACAAAGATTCGAGTAATTACTGAGTTTCCGAAAATATTTTCATTTTTATCTCGATTCGACAAAAACATTCTAAATGGATATAATTTCTATATTTTAGTGCCGAAAAATCAAAAGAAGATAATGCTCCTATTATTATAATTCAATACAAGTTTTAATGTTGGCTGTAAAAATGATTCTAGGCTCGTAAAGAAATATAGTATAATGTGTTTGTGTGTAATTTTATGACGACGCCCGCATGATCTACTTGATGCTAATAATCCTTTATTTAAAATAATACATTAACCCCACCCTTTGATGAAGCGTGATGATAATAATTATGATCCAAGTTTCTTTTGTTTTATTTCTTCTAATGAGACCGTTTATCTTTTCAGGTAAATTAAGTTCCCGTATGAAAAGCTCCAGTGAGTACCTACAAATTATTTTATGATTTCCATTACTCATCATGGTTTTGATAAAATATAGTTCAAACACATCTAATCGAGATGACAAATGACAGTCAAAATTCGACATTCGAAAACAATTCCAACTTCGATCGATCTCGCAAGCTCACAAAACAATTGATTTTAAAAAAAGGAACACGTTTTCCAAATTTAGAACACCAATGAATTTTGTATTTGGAAAAAAAGGAGCGCCCCCTTACTGCAAATTAATTACTAATTTGTTACCATTGACCACCGTTACATTGTATGCAGTTTAGGGTTCCGTAAATTATCGTCTGTTTGTATGGCACAATTTTGACGTACACTGATAGATTACTAACTACTTTGACGAACATTGCGCGTACAAATGCAGCGATGGACAGTGATATGTGGATAACATGTGTCATTGTGAACAAGAGCCTTAATAGGTATTATGTGTAGTGTCTGGCTTGAAACTGTGTTTGTACACTGTTATGATTAGTCGGAGATCTATGTCTAAACGTGTCGTGATTCATATTAGCACACAGAATACTGAATAGGCAGAACTGATGTAATTATCATATCATATCATTTTTGTTTGTGGCAGTTTGAAATTAAAATAATTATTTTAGAATACTTTAAATCTTTATCATAAACGAAATGAATATCGTTCTTCAAAACAGCATTTTTGTTTTATTCTAGAAGTCTTTCATACAGAACCTAATCTCTCTTTGCGGCCTGCATTCGCATTTTCTTCTTATTTTTATTTGTTTAACGCCTCAATTATGGCAAAGTAATTAGCATCAAATGCGATACTCTTTTTTCTAAAGAAATTCGAGAGGATTTTCTTCCAATATTCTTTTTAAAATAAAAATCAATGGTGTTTGTGTAAATAGTTAACCATAAAACTGAAACAAGACAGTCACGTCTATATTAGAATTACAATAAATACTTGAATTATAAACTAAATAATTCTAAATGCTTGGAAGCAGAAATACGAAATGAAAGACAGTGTAAAAGTTATGCAGACCACAAGTTAACGACCATAGACAGATTACTGTCCATAGACAGAGTACCTTGTAGCAAAATGTATTGCAAATAAATGCATCGATACGTAATGTTGAAATATAGCCAAGACTATAAAAATAACTATAAGGAGACAGAACAAAGAAAGAAAATATTGATAGAGACTGCATACTTTACAATCAAACAAAAGAAAAAACCACTTCGTGGAAAAGAAACGCCATTACATTTGAAAACATGCCAATAAAAGGGTGGATGTTACAAACTGACAAATAGCAAATAAAATTATTGACAGTGTGTTGTGTTCGACGTGCAAAGTTCATTCGACTACTTCCGACGCATTGTAGAGATTCGAAATCGGTGAAATACGCAGAGTTGTAAGATGAGAGAGATACTACACACAATTTTCGACATATTTCGATGAAGTCGAGTGATGCCTGGGGTAGTATTAAGTCATCACTCGACATTTGAAAATATATAGAGAGAGACTAAGCTTTAGAACCTAAAGTTAACCTCCATTTTTTTAACTTAACACTTTTCTACTTCGTTCTTACGGTTTCAGTTAGTAATCTCATAATTACAAGCAAACCCTACTCAATACTACACCGAAAATTCAAAAACACACTCAAAATGTCAAAACAAATATTTTTGAAAATCAATTTTCTATCAATGCCATCAATCCATCAGTCAACCCCAGTCCTACAGGGTGGATGGAGCTATAAAATTGATTAGCATCGACAGTTCAAACACGTAGGTAACACCCTCGTGTCGTAAACTTATGCACCATAGTGGCACTTTACAAGTATTTTGAGGGTAGACAAAAACTTAATATGTGTTGGAAGCGAAAATTGAGTTTTGATATCGATGGATTTGTTTTATAGATAAAAAGTTGACTTAAAATATTAAGTTTACTTTTTTCGGATTTTTATGCTTAAACAGTCTTGGAAGAATTCCATCAACCAAAAAAAAATTTATAGTTTTTGCAAAATGTTACTCATTACTTTATTAGGTATAGCATAGCTGTTTCTTATTATAAAAAAAAATACTAATAGCTGTTATTTTCCATAACCTCGATCTTATCAAGTACTTAGGACTTGTACACCGCAAGAAGCCTCATAAATAACATTATTAGAACAGCAGCACTAATTAATAACTTTCTAGTACAAAAGTAACAATATAAAAATTCATAGAAAATTTTGAACTCGCTTTTAATTCACACTGCAATTATTTATTACACATAAATTGTATATTATGACAGGTTTTTTCAAAATGTATTATCCCTTTCGCGGCAAAATTTTTAACATTTGCGCGTGAGCCGCTGCGAATTATAATTCAAAATGGCGGATAAAATTCTGCACATAACGCGACTTTTCTTTGTCCGTGACAAAATTCAGTAAATGCATTATACATTTATGATAATTTCGACCATGTATTGTTTAAAATAAGAGCTAAAAACGCGTAGTTTTAAAATTGCGTGTAAATACACCCAAAGAAAGGTAGTTTTGAAAATGATCCGCAAAAACTTAAAGACAATGATCTTGCTATGTCTGTGCGTATTATGAAATTAACGAATTACTTTTGGACCATAAACGACGCGGTGCTTTCGCGAATTTATGTTTTTGGACACTTGAGCAGTTTTCAAGCCAAATCTTGGAGCAAATTTTGGACTTTGATGGTTTTCGAGAAAGATAACATAAAAATGTAACCAGCAAAGTGCTTTCAGTGTCTTTTAACGTAAGTATGCACACAGATTATATGAGTGTACGCTATGTTCATTTGAATTGCAGTTGAAATTTAAATTAAAACTAAATCGACATTCCAATAATTGCCCTTACAGCTCTATCCCACCATGGCAACATCGCAAGATCGCAACCCTAAAATTAAAAAAGTAAACAAAGCGCGTTCGATTTCTTACAAACACCAAAAGTAACAAAGTGAAACAAATAAAGGCAATCGAAGTTTAACCGCAAAGATTTCCCGACATCTTTCAGCCGATGTTTACAAGTTCAAAAGAAAACTCCCGGCGTTCCCCTCGAAGGGTCCGGGACACAGGTAAAGAGGTGCTTAAAGGTATTTTTTTGCAAACAGATCACGTTCGATGTCCTTAAGTGAGACATCTTTGTTTCCCCTCCGAAACGATTTGAACGTGCAGCTCTAAATCGAACGCGCTTTATTGATTCTCGCACAGACATCTGCAAGTTTAAAAGTTTGTTTTATTTTTTAATTTGGATAGTATTTGGGAATAGGGGGCTTATTAGCATGGCATTTTATTTTCGATACGGAAAGTTAGTGACATTTTTAGTTACGAAATTTTACTTGAATCCTGTCGCTTAAGAACAAAGTTCACTGAAATATTGGAAGCTTACTCTTAGAACTTCCTCGTTACCTATTAAAGTATGAAATAAAGCTACATCAACAGTGTCACCATTCGACATAAGGTAAAAATATCCCTAAGCCACGTTTAGTTTCTGCGCACGTTGCTCCATCGTGACCGCTTCGACTGCACTGGTCGGCAATTGTCCGCCTATTATCCGATAATGCCGATCAATCTGTTTTGATTGAATAATCAATCGTTAGTCAATTGAACTCGATTTAGTTCGTTCGAGATGTTCTGTTGTGAGCGTGGCATAGATTCGCTGAGAATTGGGAGGGAGATATCTTTTGATGATGATAGGAAACCGTGCTTTTGTAGCAAGATGGTGGAATTTAAGGACCGTTGCATTGCTTAGATGTTATTGTCATTGGCATTACTTGACGTTTTCTTATTGATAATGACGGGTAGGTGTTTGATAGGAAGCCTGCTGCATCACATAGGCAACACAAAAATCGTAAGAAACCAATATTCACATATTTCCATTAGAACACACAGTTCGACGAAATCACAAATAACATATTTATTATAAAGCCGAGATGAGTTTTTTGACAAATATTTATAGTGTCTCGCTCATTCAATTTACGATTTAAAAAGATTATAATCTTTTAATTAAAAACATTTTTTTGGTCCATTATCGTCCAATATTCGATTCGTAAAATCGATTTGAAGAATAGAGTCACCTACCAGAGGTCCTAAATTTTTACGACCAATAAAATCTTGACTTATTCGAGACCTCACTCGCCACGTACCTCCACTAAAAAATTTTACACATTAAAAATTCGATATTACGACCGAAAGTTCTAATTTACGATGGTTTAAAACTAAACGATAGGGCTTTTTCTACCTAATATATAGATACACAACAAATTGATGATTTTTATTACGTATATACGATTTGATGAAAACACAGTCGTTAAATTTTACAGTATCGTTATGGGACGTTGATTGCGGCACGTAATTCAGAATCAGATGATCGTAAAATGACATTTTGTAATGTGAAATATTGACCGAAACGTGTTTTCTCCGAATAAAAGACAGGGATGAGGAGATTCAGTGTTACACATCCCATTTGTGTGGAAATTAAAAGAAATAAAAGGTTGTAAGTGCGTATACAAATGAGACCGGTTCCGTGGGTTCCCTATTCTGTAAAAAAAGTGGGTTTTGCGCTGTGGATTCTTGGCAAGGACACGCGACTGGTAAGCGGACGATGCGCACGATGCTCAGCGCTTTAATTGTCAAAATTGCGCTCGCGTCGCTTTTGATGTCGCCGACAAGCCCCCGCTGTGAGACTTGTGGATTCCAAAACATACGAGCAATTATCGAACAGAGTCATATTTGCTAATGAAGTGCAGATGTGGTTCTGTGCTGCTTTGTTTAAATATTGATGGAGATAAAAGAAAAGTAACTTTGCTCTTTTTGGACGTTCTTGTTAATGGTTTAAACCCTTTGATCATCTGTATACTTAATGCGTAAAACAATCCCAATGCTGTTGTTATGACCACTCAACCAAATGCACTGTTTCTCTAGCTAGCATACCTACAAAAATAAACAATAATATAATCATTGTTGAACTTAACTTTAATTATTGTGAAGCAGATTACCTAAATTATAACCATATATTAAAAATTTCTGTGACAAATAAACTTATTTTTCTTTCTTTCTTTCTTTCTTCTTTCTAAATATATACTAATAATACCTGAACTCGAAGGCCTAACCCAAACTAACCTAACCCTTGCAAATTCAAAAGTTTCCACAGTTGTAAATACTTTTGAAGTTAGAACATTCGACACAAACTTCGACCAACGCGTCGACATCAAAACCTCCTTACAAATTCAACGTCAATACAAGCACACTTCGCACTCAACACTGCGCACGCGGCGCTCGGCCCTGACCCCGGCGCATCGCCGACGGGAACGCGTCAGCGAAGGGGATACGCATACGCACTTGTGCAGCGAAAACTGTGATAATACTGATGAATGGTTAGCTGTTAGCTTTTAACATCCTGGGTTTTTCAATAATAAGCTTATTGAAGAATACATACTCTGTGTGGTTAGATCTGAAGTCTACCTTTTGTATCTATGAGATCATATAAATAAACAAAATATCAGCACTATTCTATAGTTTTTCCAACAACTTTTTTTTTTGTCTTCTTCCTTTTTTGTGTGTTTTACGATCATCTGATTCTGAATTACGTAATACACGATCAATCAGAATCTGAATCGTTTTGAAACAGATTGCTAATCCATTGCTTCATAAGTTCGAAAAAAAATCTGCTCAACAACGTAAATAACGCAATGAATGTTGTTGAACTGTCAAAATGAAACAGATTAGTCGTAATCGTTTACGAAATTGTGTTGCGTAATTAGATAGCTGGTGTCAGAGTTTTAAAGCCTCCTATGGGCCTCTGGCCTCGGCCTTTTTTGTATGAAAACGCGACTAATAGGTACAGATTGTGATTATGGGAAATACGTGGGAAATCGATCACAAGATTTGAATGATAGCTATTTTTTGGTATTTCAGTTAGAAGTTTAAACTGAATAATAATGTTTTAGTTTGTCGCTGACTTGATGTCCTTCGAATGAGCATTCGAAGGACATCAAGTCTTATTATACCAAATCTTGCTTGTCACAAACAATGAAATAAGAGTTTTACCCATTAACAGAACAGATTCAATGGTATTTATTTCATAATAATTTAATATTTATTCATTGAAAAGTGTTTGCAGTTGTTATAAGCTGAATTCATTACATGTACAGTGATGACGTCAACAAATTGTGAAATTCATTATTAATAACTTTAAGATCCGTGACCCATTTACACAGGACAGACAATAAAATGCATTTCAAGGAGCCAGTTACTGGATTTCACCTGAAACTTAATGAATACTACAGTCTTCCTAATACATTTAACGTAAAAGGATTCTCGTACATTCCTATTACAAGTCTTTGTCTGAAATTCAGTGCAATAATGACGTTCAATCACAGGAAAACGACACTCAAAATGTTGCCATTTTAATTGCACTATTATTATTATTGGAAGGGGTTTAAATGTGACGCTTCTCGCAAAGGAAGAAAGCTCAAAATTAACTGTCAATCAATTTAGACGTCCGCAATTATAAAAAGGTTGATCTCAAAACATCCACTGGCCACTTTTTGCGCGGATACCGATTATTCGACGTGACGTTCCCACAGCGCTCCCGAGCGATCGCCGGAATAGGCCCCGCGGTGGAATTAAGACGAATTCTTTTTACGAATTAGCGAATCACCTGTCTAATTACGCGCAAATCCAACTTTGAATTTGGAATCTCGAATTCTTTTTCTCTCAACGACCACCGTTCAAAATTTGAATTTTCAAGCCGATCACGAAAGTGGTGCAACCGCGATAAAAATAAAAACAGTGTAAGAAAACAATGATTAACATAACAAAAGTGACGAAGAGGAGCGTTTTTTGTGAATTGACAATCTGACAAATTTACAACCGATCGCTGAGCAAAACACACAAAAGTGCCCTTTTCGAATGCAAATTTGTCAGAGGGATTCTTTTCCAAATTTTTTCTCCCCGGCGCGAAACTTCCGCCTATTTTCCCGCTCAACGCACATCCGGCAGGGGGCGCCGCTTCCGCTATCGGTTCTCGTTCGGAAATCGGATGAGTTTCACCGACAAAGATACGTCTATTCTCAACCCTCGCCCCATTGATTCGGTGTAAAGTGGTCATATTTTCTATTTCATATTTTTTATTGACTTTCAATGATTCTATTGTGACAGAATTCGCAACTTTCAAAATTGGAAACACTTTTATAGGGACAAAAACATTTTCTATTCTATTTTCCGACAGGATTGTCAATACTGATAGTTTAGAAACCAACTAAACCGCCTCTTCATTAGTTAAAACCCTCAATTAAGTTTAACAGTCGGCGCCAATTGGCTTCCTATCGGCTATAAAGTGAAATGGCCGATGGTGTTCAGTTCAGACCACATAACTGGAGATCCTTATCGTGGTCCCGTGGGTCGGGTATCGGCGACCGCAAATCGGCCGACGATTGTCAGCCGCCATCGATGGCAGAGCAAACGATACCGCACCGAAGATACAGTTATAGAATTTAATGGGGGACCTATCCTGTACCTTGAGCTTCTAATAGAGGTTCAGTGATATCAATAAATCTATCTATTTGATATCTAAGAGGTATTGTTCTATTTATATGGTTAGTAAACAATAAAACAGTGCTCCCTTTCATATCAATACTTAGAAACTATGTCTTGTTTGCAGTATTACAGATATCATTTATCAGATCATTAAAATACTGCAGTATGATTAAACTCAAGAGGTATTATAAACAGAAAAAAATACGTCGTAGCTGTCATATAAGTTGATGATAAGGACACTATCTAAAATACTGAATAGATAGGTAAGGCTTGAACAAATAAAAGGTGACAAGATTTTTTAATAAGCCAATGACGTTTTTATCACTTGAAATATTGACAGCATGTAGCTTGTTTTCGTTCGTACCTAAGTAACAACATATGTTGTCCAATGCTCTATCAGCTTAAAAGACGACGTTATTTTCAGTTGAGAACTTGTCAATGTACTCCAAAATTCTAAAAGTAGACTTTCCGTTCTAGCCATTCGAATTTGAGTTACTACTGTCTCAACCACTTACTACATGTCAACGACCTTACCCAACTATTCAGAGTACAGAACATAAAACCCAATAGTATTAAATATCGAGCCAGTCTTCGCTAATGGGTCGTAATCGAAGAGTTTGAAAACAACAGGTGCCGGGAATCAAACCGACTGACAGTTACGACAAGCATCTGCTCAACTATCGGGATAACTCCAGGGGGATTTGGCTAAATATAATTTTCTAATTTCTTTTTTAATATACTTCGGGGAAAAATGTTTTACATTTGCTTTATTTACTGATCGTACATCTCACTTATCTGGCGACCTATTTTAGTGACAGAAAAAAATAAATGAAGACGAGGTTGTATAAATAATAAATGATATTTTTATTATGCAGATTTTTCATGTAACTACCTACGTGATATAAAGAGCTTAAAAAGTTCCCAAAATATCCAGTTTTAAAATCTCATTTACCACACTTACAGATTCTTCATTTACCGTTCCTAGTCTCGTACGACGCAGCAGATGAATTTCCCCTCAACCCCTCCAGTCATAAACTAATCACCATAGGAATATTATAATAAACAAAAACTTACAACAACAATACGACGAATTAACACAAACTAACAAACGAAAACATTTCAAAGTCCAATTAATACAAATATAACACCTTGCAACTGACGCTCTGACCCTTACCAACACGATTGATATTATACTCTAACTTGATAACGACAGAGTTGAAAGTTGCATGTGTGCGAACCAAGACACAAAGGGTGCTGGGCAAAAGGGTATATCTCAACAATAAAATACTTTTGGTGAGCCGCAACTCAATAAATACTTCATAGTATCGGTTTGAGGGCGACTTGACCGGATGTCCGGCCTTCGATCTTTTGCCCTCCGGGAGGGTAAGAGGGTAAGGGTTTACATGCTTTGAATGTATTTTAGTTATTTGTAGTGGGAAATTTTACGGCAGAGGCATTTAGTGCGGCTTTTGGTTTATAAATGTTAGTTAATTTGGGTGTCGCGACTGAAATAGCTATTTGGTTGTTTGTTTATTCTGCGAAATTTGATAAACAATGTTTTTGGAATACTGTGCTTCGAATACAAACTAATTATGTAAACACGATTATAATGTCTGCCAATAATAATAAGTATTATTAATTATTAATATGTTGTGTTGTGTGCCTTTTGGTCTGTACTAAATAAATGTATTTGCTTTCTTTCTTTTTATTATAGAGCAAACATACAGCAAGACTAGACATAGACTTATGCACTTTTTTTTATTACAATGTTTTATGCTAAAATCCATGAACTTTTTAAACAACCTCTATTTGTTAATGTCTACACCAAAAACCATTTGTTTAACAAAAGATTATTACAAAATTAATTTAAATTAACTTACGAAATCCAAAGTTAAAATATCACCATGTAACATCACATAATTCAGGACTAGAGGGCAAAGGTCGCTTTAAATAATAGAAGAGAAGGGGTTCCGTCGGCGAGAAAAGTCCGGTTAGAACCGACGCGAAGCAGTTTGATCCAGTTATTTGCCAATATAACTTGAGCTCTGTTAACTATCTTCTGTTAATTTTCTTGGGAAATTTATTGGTATTTTTCGGGTGTTTATGGCTGAATTGAATCCAACCAATAAAGAACAATTTAAATGATTTTTGTTTTGTTAGTTTCTAATAATTTGGAGTTGTTTTTTCAAGTTATTGCATAATTGACAGAGGTCATCCTAAAGAAGTTAACAGCAAAGATGTTAGTGGACTCGGTCAAGAGGTGTTTTATTGGGATAATCCCGGATTACCATTGTATCCTGTCACGGGCCATCGCCTTAATTAGGGTCAATAGTTCCGAGTTCAGTGTAAATTACTGTCGGTTACTTTAACTAACACCCCTATTGGTTTATTTGTTATCGAATAGTTCATTGAGTTAGGAGCAGACATAAACAACCCATTGATTGAACCACGATTGAAAGTTTTGACTTTACTGTTACCGTAAATTGTATTAACTGGTGTTTCTATAGCTACTGTAAAGATGTAGGAGTAAAACCACAAACAGATTTGCTTTTTAGCTGTCAAAGCTACTTAATATAATCCCATAAAATAAATAAGACATTGAAAATTAAGTGTATTGTACTCTTCAATAGACTAATGCAATAACTAATAAAGAAGATTATGTCATTACGAATTTGATCACCTTGACATCACCTGCTTAAGTCAGGACAGACGAACAAAAACCTAATCCGTGTGACGAATTCCAACCATTGATCTCTTTCATCTATTGATCGATCGAGATACAAAGAACCACCAATTCTAAAACGATAAAAAACTCCATGATCTAATCATCAAAAAATAACTCTATTGTAGAAGTGTTAGGGTTTAGATTTGAGTGCGTTTTTCCCAACACGTGCAATCTGTTTACGAAAGGTTAGCGGATATTGCTTATTAATGTTATGACTGAATCAGACTATTGGCAATAAAGATGATTGAGTCGGCTAAAGGTACTGTTGTGTAGGAATTGTTATTGTTATGATACTTACATGTTCCTATGATATGGGCCAGCTAAACACAGTTTTGATAAACAACGTTACATAATCTGTACTCAAGAATTTGTACAATCACCTCTATAGAAATGATTCAAGATGACTGAAGTAGTAATTCAGAAAGCAGTTATTAGAATCTGTTTAAGCTTTTCGCAGCTTTGAACATCAGACATTAAAATAAATATTATGACCTACCTATACATACAGTTAGTTCATTGTTCTGACTCACACATAATCAAACACACGCCATTTGATGTGATTGAACTCAGAATTTCAATGTCACACCAAAAAAATCTATATTTGAATTTATAACCGTCATAAAATATGACAAAAAGCTTAAAAACAATGTTTTTAACGACCCACAGATACAAAATATATTTTCCAAATAAACAAAGCCCCATTAATATCTTTATGACTAATTACCGACATGAGAAAACACCAGGATTATGGATATACATAAATAATCATAACATAAATACATCTCTATGAACAAAATCAAACAAAACTCCACACGATTGAGACGCCACATGTATCATATTTATGTTTTGAAAAGTTATTTCTAGTTGAATCTAAATAACGAGTTGACTGGCTTATACAAATATCCTTACTAAACTAAGACAACATAATAAAAATTATTCTAAACATTTGACGGTTGGTATTATTTATGTTTTATTTTCTGTGATTTTTGACTTAGGTGCAGTTTGGTAGTCAGATGATAGAGTTTACAGTTCTGTGATTTAAATTTCGAATAATTGAAAATGTCATATTTGGGGACATTGGCTGTTGAGGGTTTTAAAGAATAATTATTTTGTTTCAATTAAAAAATTTACGACATGTCAAGCCATTCTGAGTCTTAAAGCCTTTGTAAATGTATTTCAAGGAATGATTGACGTTATCAACCAAGCGATGATTGCGGTCTATCTGGCTGATACTGATTGCTAGACATCTATGTGCAACCCAACGCCTCTAAGCGAGGCAGTAAGCTCTTTAATGAAGGCAATTTTTACCTGTAAACTTTTCTTCACTACATAAACGTCCCCTTTAATTAGTAGTCTATACTTGTCGATATTGGCAGATCGTTATTGTTCATCACAACACCTGTTTTCCCCGAAGGGTTGGGCAGAGGTGTACCTCCTACACCCACATTTCGCCAGTTATGTTTAAGTCCCATGTAATAGGGGGCGAGCCTATCGCCATCAACCGGACACAACTCCAGACTCCGGGCTGCTACAGAGAAATTCCTGATGGAAAAACCCAGTAACACTTTGCCCGACCGGGGAATTGAACCCAAGACCTATGAGCTCAGCAGTAGCGCTTGCGACCGCTATACCAAGGATTTTTAACCAAAAGATAAAATATAGAAATCTCCGGAGTGTAATATAATGGAAGACACTTATCATACACCATGTGCGGTAAAGAATGGATAACCTTTTAATAGCATATACTAGATATAACGGTCGTTCAAAAAAAAATACTTCCCTTTTTACCTTATTTTACACTACTTCGTCACCACGAACACAAATTAATGAATTCCATCGGTTATTGAGTGCGTCAGGAATGAGGTCGAAAAAATCACTTTATTATCAATGTCACTGGATGTTGGAAGGTGTAATAGCATTTTTGTGTCTCCATTGTTAAAGGATGCAAGACAAGTTAGCAAAAATTGCATTTAGATCATAAGAAATAATTGTTTTTACCGATGAAGGTGGCTGGCATAATAAGTTTGTGATTACACTCTCTAAGTACCGGTCAACTGCCCTAACTTCGCCAGGCGTCCTATGTTTGCCTATAATGAAAAAGATGCAATACTTATCTTTTTGATTTTACTTGTAGGTATGGCTATCGAAACTTTGAGTTTTCATAATTGCCATACAAATAAAATGAAAAAGATATTGCATCTTTTTCGTTATAGGCAAACATACGACGCCAGGCGAAGTTAAGGTAGTTGACGATACTTATAAATAAAATAGATTAAAATAAAAAAAAGATATGTACGTTCTATTCCAGACTGAAGACATGTATGTATTCTATCCCTACCTATGAACATAACCTACTCCCAAATCGTTTTGAAAAACACTTCTAATAATAAATCAGAAGGTTTAACAATAAACGTACCTACTTATCCCACCCGCCGTATTTATAGTCTCGCGAAATAAAGGATAGGTACTTACTGTGACATTATGTTTATAAATAGGGACAAAAGCCTTCGAATTGTCGACCACGCTAAAAGACGGATATTACGAACATTTTGACAGCACTAGACAGTTTGACATCACTAAAACTTGTCAAATGTCTCCAAAATCAGATTTAGTTTTTCATAAAACGTAATGTAGAGTGTTTTGTAAAACGTATCAACCTCTTCCACAACACTTAATTTACATAAAATGTAAAACAAACAAGAATATTTCAATTAAACAAAGTACCAGGCATTCATAAACGGTTAGCATTTTAATACATTTTATTTGCCCATTATTGCTTGCTTGATAAGAAAGAATGCGCAGAGAAAGAGCCGGTCCTCATCTCAGGACGACCTGCGCCGCTGAAAAGGACGCATATATGGAAAAAACTCGGGAGCGAAAGAGACACCACCACCTCCGATAACACGTCAATACATTCCTTACAGCACCCACACACGAGAACCGTCCCTAGCTCGACAGAATAGAGTCGAATATCGCTTATTTGAGTTAATGGAAAACCGATACGACATCAATATGTTTTACTGCGCCATTCTGCAACCGAATCCATATTTTAGTGAGGTACAAATAAGGTTGAGTTTGGACTTTTCGTGGTTTTCTTGGAAGGCGTACTCGATATCTTGTAAGATAGTCTGGGCGTTCGGAACCGATCGAACGCCGATATAAGGTTATTGGAAAAACACCTCTATAGAGCAAGCGTAAAGGTTTTAGTCGACAAGGCGTTCCCGTATTGGGACACGCCCAAGTCTTATATGGAAAAATGAGGAGTTACTTTTTTTATTTCCCTCGATCGTACCCGCAATATATCGAGATAAGACGTATATTATTTTATTTCATTGTTGATAATGTTTTCTTTATCTTATTCTGCTTTGATTTTTCCAGGTACGTTAAGATGCTGTGTCTCTATCAGGTAAATATAAGATAACCTAAATGTACTAACACTGTCGATAAGGAAAGAGTAATCCCTTTGTTTGAATAGTGTCGAGATTTTTTATTGGCGTTTAAAAGAATACGTGAAGATTGAGACAATTAGTGTGAAGATAATTCAAATTGGAAAGATAACGAACTTAATTAGAACATACAAACGTGAGTACCTATAAGCGAATTTAAATATGAAACTCAATTCGAATTGTAGTCACAAATAGCGCGTACCGTTAATTCGTATTGAGTTTCACGCTAGTGTTCTAGAACAATCCCAATTTGAACAACAATTAGAGCTCCTATAGGTAGGTGAACAAATCGAATAAGGCTGAACGCGATACCGCCGCAGTCACAATGCGATTAAAAAGCGATCGAAACAAATGAAGTGAAAGAACTCGATTAACGATTTAAAAAAACGAACGCGTTCATTATGCGTTAGGATTTTAAAACAATACGCCATTCAGCCATTGGCCCGTTTGAATATGGAACGTGATGGACAGATCCACGGGTTCCTTTTAACTGTTTATTTCGGGTGCGTTCAATTTCGCTACCTGTGTCAAGGATTTCATTATTTTTTACGAATTGATTGACACGGATCGCCGGTAAAATGTCTATCAATATGACGTTTTAAGTGATGCCGCTGCAAACTGACGGATTCTGCTTAATTCCAATTTCAGATTCGATGACGTTTCGGTTGTATTTGCTTTTTGACAACAAAATTGGTTGGAATAGATATACGTTTCGAGGTCTTATTTTTTCTAAGACGAAGCTTCCATTCAAAAAGCTTATCAAAGTTTCTGTCCATCCATTAGAAGGTAAAAAAACAATATCAAAAAGCGATTGGGCAATCCACATTGTTCTAAATAATCCAAGCTATTTGTACACAACAGACATCTGTTCCACCGACATCAGAGCAAACAAAAAGCTATAATCAAAGGTGGCCGGTTTCTTGTCGGGCGCGCTATCGGCCCATTTGTCCGCCGCGCCTACGATCCGATAGCCGACTCGCCACAAACAACAATTTAGCCCCAACAGTGATTGATACAACCGATACATCACTAAACGCGTTTTTCTATGAAAAATTGCTATAATCGACTTAAAAACTCATTAGGCCGAAGACAAAGAAATCTTCCGACCGCCATTCGTCTAATTTGAGTTTCTCGATCGAGACGAATTTCAGTCGTGATTACCGTTCCCCTTTTTTGTGTTATTAAATGCCATCAAAGAATTTTAATACCATCATCCTTTTAATATTTGATGTTTCGGTATCATTGGTTGATAATGTCCTTGTGTTAGATGTGTGATGTGACGTATGCAGACGTAACGTTCGTATGTGCGCGTGCACATGTCCTACGTCACCGGCGTCACATTCATTAGTGTTGACAGCACAGGAAATAGTAATAAAGCGTGTACGCCGCACAAAAATCATAAACAAGAATAAATAATTTAAATAAAGCATCCATATTTGAATGCGACTCGACAGACTCCGTACAGGGGGACTCTTTCATAGTTCCGAAAAAAAAAATCGATCACAATGCATACGATATTTAAAAAAGTGTGTCACCGTCACCATTCAAATTAAACGACAAGATAATTTTTGAATATGTATCGTGGTATATTTGAATAAGTGTTACATTAATATTCTTTTGTGATAATTTCGAATTCGGAACGCCCACGCCGTCCCATTGTCTCGCAAGTTATTGGCTCATTAGGCAACGTGTCGCTTTGTCTCGAACGATTTGAATTTTTGATTTTTGAATCGAACGTAATTGATTTGTGGGTCTTGTTCGAATTCCAAATTCTGGAGAATAACCCTTTGATACAATTTTCATAATGGTAAAAAGATTCATGTTAAAGGAGTTCAAATTAAACCGGTCATTGTTGGCAACAACTCATTATTTCAATTCCAACGACAAAACGTTATCTAAATAAAAAATCTCAAAATGTCAAATTGACAGTTTCAACTTCCGTATTACTCGCGCGCGTTATCTCAAATCAAAATGCGATTCGAATGTATACAAAGGAGCGAAATGATATATTTGAACAATAAGAAAGCGAGAGTCGCCCACGTGTGAGCTTGGGACAGATGTGCTCACAAATTACGTATGCTAATGTATCTTGTAATCCTTCCGTCGGACCTCCCTGCGCCGCTTCACCTTGTCTCGCGGTATAATCGATCGATTATGAATGCGGGCAATGATTCTCGATTATAGTTTTGAGATGTCGCGTCACTCAGGAACTTGACGCGCCTACAGTTTCAAACTCCGAACACAAAATGGCTGTAACGTGTGTACCTTCGTAATATTTGAATATCGAAGTCATCGTAAACAAAGTTTTTCTGTCAACAAATCAGGGGTATGTTCTTTTTATTAGGCGCCGATTCGAATGGCATTTGGCGGTAACGGAACCCCCAAATATGAAAAGGAATAACGTCAAAAATGAACGAATCCTCGCGACATTACCGGTAATCATGTTTTATGAGTTTCCCCCGACAAAATAGACGCACAATATGCCGCCCCCATCAGTGACACGTATACTTGTAAAAAGTTAAAATTGCGTAATATTACGCTCACGTACTTATTATTGACATTCATCGCAATAAACGCTCAAATTATCGGAGTACCGAGGCGAAATAACATGTTGCTCTTTAACTGGAAACTGTATATAGGTATAGAGCGCGGTACATCCACCTACCGCATTTGCATAGAACGGCCTATTATAAGTCATTATCGTAAATTTCCGTTCAATATAATAACATGCGTTGTGTCGCGCAACAAAACTTTATCAATAGAAACGTTGCGATATTTCGTTTGAAATTAGAATCAGTACCGTTTCCGCTTCCGTTCGATATTTGAACTCGCGCGTATGAATTAAGAACGCCGTTCTAAATAAATGATAACTGTCGATATAATTCAAATGGAGAATGCGACTGTTTGAATCGGGAACGATTTTGAGTAATTTAATTTTTTTGAGACACCTGAACCGTTTAGAGTACTTATTTCGTTCGTTCGGTAACAGATAGCAAGGGAAGAGGCAATAACCATTAAAAGCTTGCGGAGGGCCGTTCCGAAAGTTTTCTTTTCAATAACGCGTCTAATATTCAAATTAGAGGCACTAAGGCGAGGAATTCTCAGCGATATATCATCGAAGCTAATCAGATTTTTTCCTTGCTCCGTACATTTGGTAAAATGTTTCGGGGATTAAATAGGGTACGTTGAGACGAGGATAATTTAGTAGTTTCGTTGCAAGATTTCATTTTTATGCGAATACTTATTGTGTTTTTGTTGGATCCATCATTTATCTTTTTGCACACCCCAGTGAGTTTAAATATTGGAAGTGTTTTGAGAATATGTCTACAGTATTCCAATAAGTTAAATATAAGTTTTCCGAAAACCCCTATCTTAAGATAGAATTATAAAATATTCAAATAACATCACCCCCTTACATGAATCCATATTCGCATCCATTACTTTTTTTATTTATGCCAACCATAATCTCGAACACACGCATTAAATCTATCACACATACAATTTAAATTTGGAACGCGTCTCTATACCCACGAGTGGAGACAAAATCTATTCAAATATGGCGTCTTTCATATCAAATGTGTCGGTTCATATAAAATTTACGAAGAACGGAGGCAATTCCTCGATGCCGTCAGTTGGCGAACTCTCAATACACTCGGGCGCTATAAAAAATAATTTAAATTGCTCTTACAGTGACTCGCTATCGCTCCGAACATTTGCATACTAAAATAATGCAAAAATCTATGCGCGGAACGCACTTGAGGCGCGTTCGCGTTTGCTTACGATAATTTTAGGTCATGTCTTCTATTAGGAGTAGAGGCTTAACCGTTGCGCTATGTGAATTTGTGAACATATTTCTATTATCATTTGTAAAATCTAGTTAGAATTATCTTTTCTGCAATACATGTTAATAAACTTTGACTATTGTTTGTAATATCGGGTTTACATTCTACAACAACTTGCAACTTCGCAGACTATATTCCACTAGTAGGAAACATTATGAATTTAATAAGATTCCAACTTTTTCTCTTTGACTTCTTAGTGACCATACCGTATCGGTACCAGATCATCCGCCACGAGAATGTCCTGGGAACAATGCAAACGCACACAAACATTAGACGCGTGGGGCAAAGAAATTTTTATGTGTTATTTTTTTTTCTTGTTTTGAAATATGTACGCCGTTAGGTTATTTATGGGCTCCATAGAGGTTATATTTCGGGAAGTAATGAGGTTTCGTTCGGAAAGGGCAATTTAAATGTGCGTAGATTGAGTCGTTAGGGGGCGCATCGGTCGCTTTCCCTGCGTAAGTAACTCGCGAGCGATCACGCGTGGCTCCGATCAAATTGTGGCTTTGAAAGAAATGCGTAAAACGCGTAAATTATCCGCGTAAAATTGAGAAAATTGGCGGGAAAGATTAAGTGCAGGAAATAAGGGCATTTGGGAGAACTGAAAATAAATTTGATGCGAAATTAATTTCTAAAGTGGACAAAATTGGCCCAAACCATGAAATATTATATTAAAGAATAAGCTTTAGGTACCTGTAATAGACTGAAAAGCCTGTTGATGAAGATGATTAATTTAAAAAGAAGAAACAAATGAATTTGAAATACCAGCTCCAAAGTCTGAAGCAATTAACTCTAAATACCATCAAATCTCCAAAAAAAAACTCGATTAATTGATAAACGAATAAAACCAAAAAGCACAATCCAAATGCTAACGTTCGCCAAACGGAGCGTAATACAACATTTAGGTGTTCAAATACACGGACACGGTAGATAAATTAAAAAATTCAGCGACTCCACCGCTACGTTTGAAATCTGATAATGAGAGCGGTTCATAAAAACTCTTTTATTCATAATTTTTATTTATATTAATTAAACATACGCCAAGTGTACCGTGACGGGGTCAACGCACGTTTTCGTCGAGACTACCGGCCGATATTGGAATAGTACCTAATGCTTATAAGTAGGAAGGCATAATTGACTATTCATAATCTTTTATATCTTTTTTAATAGTAGGTAAAAGGGTTGAACTAACTATTTTTATATTTAACGGCTCCATTCTCTCCTAGGGATGTCACATGTAGACATGATATCCGAAATTCGAAACTCGAATAATCATGTTCGATTATTCCAGATTACTAATTTTTAAATTGTTATTTCATTTTGACCGTTTACCTTCAATTCAGTCGGTATTAACAATCGAATGTTTTGTTTTCTGATCTTACAATGCTCACTATTATATTCTGCTATTCTCAACATAATTTCTATAAGTCAAGTCTAACAACCTTACTTCAAAATAAAATGTGCAGGTACAAAACTTAAGTTATTCTTAATTAAAGTTCATTAATTCCAAAGTTATCAAAACCGGTAAACAATCTAAACTCCACCAACTAGCAAAGAGGTCAATTGCGGTACCGAAAATAATAATTCGAACGAATTAATATGAATTATTGTTTACGGCGCACAATTACTAAATAAATTCAAATTGCACTAATCCGACGCTCATTCATTGGACAAAACAATAATATTTTCTCATACAAAGTAGATCATAACGTCAAATTTTTTGGACTTTACAACTTTAGTAATAAAGGTGATTTTCCTTTGGCAGGTTATGTTTTTAATAGTGATAATTAATTAAAAAGATTATATATCTACTAAAACATTTCCAAATTCTTTCGGAGTCAACGGATCGTTGGACGTGAGACCGGCACTTACAGCTATTGTTTAATTTTTATTATCCGGACCGTTACCACGATATACTTTTACAATTAGCTTTTTATTGATGACCGTTAAAGCTACTTAGGTTTCGGTATTCGAATTTTGTTTTTTTTTAATTTAGAATAATTATGATTTTATTTCCATTCGAATAATTATTCGAGGATTTAATTACTTATTATAATTAAGTATTTTTTTAACTAGCCTCGATTTTATCACTAGACGTCTGCTTCAATTTAGTAAATCTTTGAAGAAAACAAGGAGATGTACAAAGCACTTACCGTACGTATCTACATAGATTTCGAATAATCAAACGAGCCATAACTAAATTATCCAGACATCTCATCATCTGCCTAGGCTTTTCCCAACTATGTTAGGGTCTGACTTTCAGTCTAACGCTGAATACCAAGAACGTCGCGTGCGATATTTTACATGGAGCGACTGCCTATCTGACATCTACAAAACATAATATTTGCCAATAATATCTCGCTAACTAGGGCGAGCGCTTTAATTACAATGTCCTCCATTGAAACGTGTCAAAAGTTATTACAATTAGAGCGACTGAATCATCGACTAATTTGTTTTTAATTTTACTCTTTTTTCGCAACGGAAATCGCTAAATATGCTCTTCCTGTATGTAGGTATGTACGTTTATTAGTAATTGCGGAAAACTTTATGAGAGTTAGACGTTAGTATTCTCTGAAAAGTGATAAGAAATTATGTAGGACTTATCAAATAGATTCTTTTTAAATATAAAATTAACAAGTTCAATAAAAAATATCTCATAAAGCAGTAATTAAAAAAAGAAAAGTAAAAATCCGTTGCCAAATCCTACATTCGTCAATAATAAAAATAAAATCACAAGCAACGAATTCAAATTAAGAATTAAAAAATGCATCAAGAAATTCGATCATCCGTAAAAATAATAAATCAAGATCGAACCCACGGTGTGAGTCAAAGATTCTCACAAAAAAGAAACCAGTTGAAGACATTCGGGGATTCTTAATATGCAAATAATTAACCAGAGTATCCCTCAACCCTTAACCCGACACATGTAGGTCAATAAATTAAAAAAATTAAATAAGAAATAATTCAGTAAACCGGTTCTTACCGATCGTACGTAACCCCTCAATTGTTCTATGATTTATACCGATCGATCTGCATATGGTAATTCAAATAATTATTACGGAGGTCGAAACTACTTAATATGCGAATAACAATTAGTGTTTCCTTATTTTTCTTGAGTCACTTTCTCACGAATAGGGTTGATTGATCGGATCTCGTATTTTGTTTTCGGGGTGGCCGTTTTATTTAAATCTGTCCTGTTTTTTGAATAATTAATGTGGCTACTTAAAATTTTCGAATAATCCAACTGTGACTTGAAGTAATTGTGAATTAATCTAACTAAAAAAGTTATTTTATCATGTTCAAAGAATCCTGGGACGCCTAATATGTTTTCTTATTTAAAACCAGACAAGTCACAAAAATCTAACTTGGGTAAAGTTTGCCAAAAAAATCCATAGCCAAGCTTCTCTGCGCACCTATCTCACGACTTAACAGATCAAAAAAAGAAAGTTTGTATTCAAAACATCATTTTTCTCCACACTGATTATTGTCAACGACATAAATCGTCAATGCTGAATACTGAGACATTAATGCACACAAGCGATCGCATCGCATTATAAAAAACCCATTTCCGAATTTCTTGGGCCGAACAATGAACTAAATATCAATACTTCGAATGCGACACTGACATCTGGGCCGAAGGGTTAAAAAGTCTTAACCCTAATCCTATCTCAGGACGAACAAAGGCCCATCACATATATTTAAACCTGTTTTACCGATTGATAGCTCGATGCCGATATAAAATGTCGAACAACAATAGCGTAAGATGCATGCTCGCATCGATTTGCATACATCTTCTTTGTATATGCAAATGATTTGATACGATTTTTACAAGGAGCCGATAGTATGGGAAACTGTGATGTTCGGGTGCGTATGTAAATGAGGCGATAACGCGGCGAGATGGGCGCTTTATCTAACTTACTCAGTTAGTTGGTCGCGCGCTTCTGATCTGTAAACGTCACGCGCGTAATATCGCTGTGCTTAGAATTCAAGTGTAAACGAAGCGTTCGATGTTTGAAAGATTTTTCACTTGTATTTATTGTTCGATTTAGAAAAATCTATACGATTTTTTTTTTCTTTAGCTTTTCGCGGTTATTTTTTAATTGAATAGATTTTCTTTGTAATTGATCGAACAATAATTACAAGTTTCTTTGAAACGGAACATTATCTATTTTCAAGTTTTTCAGGGATTAAGTTTAAGTGTAATTAAATAAATGATTAAGTATAACTTTTTCAAGAATTATCATAAAATAAAACAGTGCACATGAATGAATTTTACTGTGACAGACTCAAGATAACATTTTTCGAAATTATGAAAATTCGGAATTATTATCATGAGGTAAGTATTATGAATGTGATTGTTTTTGTGATTGTTGTGCTGGGACGAGATTTTTTTTATCATACTGTCATTATTAATTTGCCCTTTAATTATGAGTACCTACCTACTAAATGTGAGTAGGTACCTAGGGCCTAGGTAGGGCCTTAAAAATATCTTAATTTCTGTACCTAATAAAAAAAACCACTTCACACACATCACTTTTCTGTTAAAAACAGCGACTAACCAAACAGTAATTGCTAATTAACAGTTTAACCCTAATACCCTACGACAAATAAAGCAAAGTAGCGACCGATCAGTAGTTAGTACTTTAGTATCCTGACTCCAACTTGTGCAGAAGCAAATGAAAAGAGAATCTATAATCGAGGAGGTCAACCTCAACCGCGGGCCTAGGGCCTGAAGGATGCGGCATATAATCAGGCTTTTTTTTTAAAATTAGGTCTGTAAGTATCCCACTGTAGGGGTAAGCAGTAACTTCATAAACTGCGAGTTTGCAGTAACTAGATGCTTTTTCTAGTTTTTTTTCTTCACCTTATGTTTGTGGTGTCTTAAACTAATTTGTAGGTGGATTTTGCTCATTACACTATGTTTGTTTAAATTTATTTTATAATAAGTAAATAAAATTGAACGCTCCTATTTTTTTCTGTACCACCATAGTATAATCAAGAATTTAATCACTAGCCTGTAGATAACGTCTATAATTTGGTTCCTTCATAAAATGACGCAGACTTCCTCTGTAAAACTTATCACATTGTTTTCCATATGATGTCATGCTGATCTAGAATCCCAGCATATAATTGATATCGGTTGTCACGAGACAAAATTGAGTCATTATTTCAAGATGTTATTATCATTCCTTGAAGATATCTTGATGTGTGTTATCAATTAAAATGTAATAAAAGATAATTAATAGTTTATTAGGACAACAATACCTAATGATATAAATTATGATACTAAACTAAAAAAACATAACATATCTAATAGACAACTCAAAAAACAGTTTCCATTTTTCAAATAATTATAATTTATGTTAACAAAAATCACAACTATTAATTCGAAACACAGTCTATGAATAAGAAAAACGCAAATAATGAACAATAAAACCTCTCAGGTCGAAATAAAAAAATTTAAAAAATTCAAATGTGGAATACCGCATCAAACGGTACGTTTCTAGCGCCACACGTCCCGTCTCTGGTAATTAAGAGGCGAAAATTAGCAACGCGAGAGAAAGACGACTGTTTTTCTTTTATCCGCCCGCATGCGGCCGTCCTACGTGCCCTGAGGTTTCACAGTTTCACACGACGCGTTCGTCGCCTGCCTAACATTTGTTTGTCTCTTTTCCAATGGTTTTGGTGGAATACGATTCTAATTATAGCATTTTTTTGGTCGTTTTGATTAAGTTACTCCTTTTTCTGCGTTATTTTAATTGGATTTGTTGATAAAAGTCGTGGTTTCCTGTGAATCATTGATAGCGTCATGTTTTGTTGTAAGTTAATTTGTAATAATGTTTGGTTTAGGTAAACTTTCGCATATTGTACAAATAAATGGTGGCTTGGAGCAGACGGAGCGTTGTGGAGTGCTCGTAAGTGACTGCGTTTCGAAGTGTTGCATGTTTTCATTCAATTCTGTGATTAAATCTAAAAATGATATCTACAAATGTTATTATAATATGCTATACCTATACTAACTCAATGTTTTAAGTCTTGTGATCAAGAAATTAAATCTATAACAAGTTTAAACTTTTTAGTCCATAATTACTTATAGTGATATGAGTAGATTTTGTTTGTTTTTTTTTTACAATATCTTAAAAGTGTCAAGCCATGCAATTAGATATTCCTGCATTATCAGTAATGTAACCAAATATCTTGACTTGACACAAATTATACTTTTATGCAAAAAAAAAAAAACATCCATCTTATTCATCTTTGCCCGCGCTGACGCTACACATTAAAATTGATCAACACATAACGACGTTATCCATATAATACGACCCGACTCAGCGGTCACTTCGACAGCGGCCAACCTTGCCCCAACACCCCCCTTTCGCCCCTTTTCCCCTTTTCAACCCACTTTTTACGTCAATGTTTTTCTATAGAAACACGGAGGGACGGTATAAGTATACGAATAAGTGAATGATGGGGGCTATCAAAACATCTCCCTTATCAGAGGACCAAGGGTACAGTTTTTAGGGAAAAGGATTAGGTAATACATGACGAGAAGGTTTTAATCGTGATGGCGGGATCAATTTTGCGTGACTTGACGTTTTGGGACGATTGTGTTGATGCTAGCAAGTGTCGTTAACGATTTTAGACCAGTTTAGTACCTATGTGCTAACTGCCAAAAAATTATGAAGTTAAAATGGATAGTGTCTAAGTAATTGGACATTATTCGAACAGAAACTGAACTAAAACTGACTCAGATCACTGGGATTTTCCTAGTTTTCTTAGAATTAAAACAAATATACATCCTATCATATTACAATTTGCAACAAATCGAATGCACATCATTGATCAGAGCAACCCTTTAAAAGGTAATAATCAACCCTAAATACCCGACACATCAAAATAGATAAACATTTTCTAAACACAAACGACCCGAGCATCACTTTCTAAGCCCAAAATTATGACGTCGTTACCCATCGGACACTCAGGGCTTTATAATTTTTCCACTCATATTAATTCCTTAATATCGACGGGGAGGGTAGGCAGGGAGGCAAGGGGAGATAACAGGAGACATAAAGCGTAGGAGATCGCTAATTCATCATAAGTTAAAGGGTTTTTATGTACGGAACCTTTCCTCTTTGTACGGTCCGCAAAAAGCCCGATGTCTGGCGATACAGTTTAAAAAATTAGCTTCAAAGGCTGTGATATTAATTAACTTTTTTAAAGGTGATTTTGTTAATAGGTTCTTGTTGGAGAGATGTTAGATAGCTTGTACGTGGAATTTGGACTGAAAGGTTTTATTGGGATACGATTTTTCTGGACAAAGTTGAAGCTCTTGCCATTGGGCAGTCTTCTTGTTAGAATTCTATGGTTTTGCGATTCCATTTGGATTTGTGCTGAAAGAAAATTGGTTAGAATGAGAGTTTAGAGGCGTGAAGAAACTTTAACTTTAAAGGATAATCGGTTGGTTGGTGGTTTGTTTTGCTTTAACCACGGTGCTATTTTATTACTCGATGTAAATCAGGCTTTACTTCTCAAAAGGACAGCAAATCTTGTAGGTAGGTGGAATACATATTTACAATACTATTGGTAGAATGATGACGAAGAATCGAGCACTTAGAATAGGTACGTGTCCTCTTAAAATTAAATCAAAAGCAAGCAATATCTAAGTAAAATTAGCACGGTACACACGTCGCATCTTTAACGTAATTACAGTATCTATTTACAAAATACATTTAAACTTTTAAACCATTTAAAAGTTGGCCAAAGTTGGAGTATCGACAGACGTCGGGCGCTGAAATCCGTTCGGATATTAATTGTATTCTATTAAAAGTTCACTTTTAATCCTATCGATCCCTTTGAGTTCGTCTGGGGGTGTAAACAAATGATGATTCAGTTATAAGGTATTGATCTGGTTAGAAAGGATTTCGGTTCTAAATAATTATTGACGGCAAATAGGGCTTGGTGGGTTGTTTTGGGTAGTTGGGGGCGAAAGGGTTGTTCAGGGCAAAAAACGTTTTTTTTGTACTATCATAGATTCAGTTTCTTGTCTTTTTAGTATCTGGATTTTAGGCGGGATATTACTTGGCACTATTAGAAAAACTCTCTCCGGAACGAAAGGGAAAACAATTTATAATAAATAAAGTAAATGACTTATTCCAACTGTGTTTGTGTTTGTTAAACCGTAACAACATTCTTATAAGATCAGCAACTTTAGATGTAAAAAAAATATTATATTACAAAACAACCAATATTTCTTCGCAGGAAAATGCAATTAAATTTCCATTTCGAGTGCCTCAGAAACATCATGTACCTAATGCAAGTTTTTATCCAAAAAAATTCAAGTGTTCATCGAAAATTTCCCATTTTCGGCAGCGATCGGCAAAGTAAAAGTTACACACTCCTACATCCCTTCGAGTTAAATCAATTAGGGGCTGTTTTAAAATCGTGTGAGGGCCAGAGGGGCTTAGAAAAACTTCTAACGAATGCCTCCCGAACCCTTTTTAATCAATTAATTACTCAATACGAGCACATTGTACTGATTCGATGTTTAGTTACTTCAATGAAGGTTATAGGAGAAAAAACATTGGTTTCATGTCTAAAGAGGCGTAGCTGGCCATTTTTAGTTTCCTAGGATAGTTTTCTCTTTATACTTACTTTTGAACATATTGACATTTTTGCATGTTCTCCCAGTTAGTTCAAAGGTCTTATACTTAAGTAACTCTCTTGATTTATGTGTACAGATATGGATAAACATGATAGTTAAGTAAGTTTAGTTTTTAATATTATTATGTATTATTACCCTAGCATTTAATTAATTGTAAATTATATTCCACAGTTAATCTATGAACAGCGTTGTGGGCTTCAATATTGTTCAAATGTTATGTGTGTTTCTTTTTCTATATTGTATATTCTAGCTGTTTGTTTTTCCTTTTGAATAAAATAAAATAAAATAGTTGACGTCCTTTTGGTTAATCCCTGAAGTTCTAAAGAAAAACCTAGCTCAGATATTTCTCAATCATAATGAGCTTTCCATTCAAGCCTAACATTGTATTGTATTTGAAGTCTGGCTTGAAAAATGTAAACCTGTACTTATCATGATAGGGATGTTGCCTGGGTAAAAAAAAACTGTTTAGTCAGTCAATTTTATAATACGTTTTTTAAGTGAAATAGAAGGAAAAAATGTAAGTTTTTGTTTTTTGAAATAGTGAGGTTGACAAAAACATATTTTTGTCCGTCAGATTGATTATGAAAAAATATTGGACACGTATTTTTTGCTTTATCATATTAATAAAAAATGTTTTAGATAAAACGCATTAGAGTTGGGGAGTGGGGGCTCGCTACGTCACAATTCAGTATAAAATCTACCGGAGAGTGACGTCATGCCACATTTTAACTCAATGTATTGCCGTAATCTTTTGATTACGTAAAAAAATTAAAATACGTGTCCAATTTTTTTTTAAATAATCATCTGACGGCCAATTTTTTTTTAAGTCAACGTAACGAAACTAATAAAAAAATCTTATTTTTTTTCCTTCTATTTCACTTGAAAAACGGACAAAAAATAATATATCCAACACTTGGTATACAAAAGCTCGATATAGAGACATCACTCACTCCCCCGTCACGACTCACAGCATTCGATACCTACATATTGCAATCGATTTGAATCGATTATAAATGAAGTGCGAATCGATTGTTAAGTGTTGCACCCGTGTTAAACGATGCGACTAATTCGTTCTGATCGAATGATAGATGAAGCAATCAGGCTAATAGGAATCAATTCGAAGATTCGTTTCTGATTGATTGAGAGTTTAATGTTACAATGAAGTCATTCAATTAGAACTGTGATGAACTGAGGAAGTCTGACTATTTAGTCTGCATTGATTAATTAAGACATTTGTCTAGCGGTCGTACTACTGAGCATGAGTTCGATTCCCAGGTCAGGCAGTGATATTGGGTTTTCTAACAGGAATTTCTCAGTAGCAGCCCGGAGTCTGAATTTGTGCCCGGTTTATGGCAATAGCCTCACCCCCTATTACATGGTACTTAGATATGACTGGTGAAATGTGGGTGTGCAGTTCTGCCGAAGCCTTCGGGGTAACAAGGCGTGATGGTGTGAGATGTTGTCAAGTTTTTCTAGTGCAGTTTTTGCCAAAGATAAGCTAGCTACTTTAATTTCTCCCCTGGGTGTTTTAAGCAGTTTTGACTCCTAAAGGTGTATGTATTTACATAAGAAACTACGTCAGGCTAGTTTTTATTGCTATTTTATCACCAAAACATCTGCCTAAAAACATATGTAAGAACGCACACAATAACCAATTAACAGTAATTATAAATTAACGTAACGAGGACCATAAAAGTCGTGGATTGCAAATATTACCGAAGAGACAGACGGGCCGGGGCGTCGCAAACTTGGCGCAACTTGGGACAACTTGGGCCAACTTGGCAACTTGAAGAACTTGGTCCGAACTCGATGAGGTACAAATAGGCATCGGAATGAAGTTTCTGTCGGTTTTCTGTACGCCTTTTAATTATTTCTTCGTACCCCTTCAGGTACTTTGATCGGCCCCTTTCAGCCTCTTGATTTTCTCCCGAATTGACTGATAGGCACTTATAAATTGTAATTACGTTTGTACTGAGACTTTTCCTCGAATTTGTTTTAAAAATGACGTTTTTAAATAAAGTTAAACCTCAGAAAAAAGGGTTGGAGTTTTTAACTTTTGGGGTAAGGGTGTCTGATTGTTTTGTAATGGGGTTAAAAGTGTCAATGTTGACAGAAAGATTAAGAAGAAAAAAGAAAAAAATATATAAGAAAAGAACACAATAAGTACCAGACAATTTAAACCAGTCACATCAGTAACATTTCTTAATTAAACTAATTATCAATCCAATCAAAAATCCTTCCTTCCAAAAAAATGGCATGGTGCCAAAAGATGCGCCTGAGTCGATTCAATGGACCCCTCCCCTCCCATTCACTCGTCAGCGATCAATCAGCGCGCATGGATCATTACGGGGATCTCTCGCCGATCTATAGATCTACGCCATCTTACCCGACTGCGCAATAAATCAAGATAGTATGATGTTTTATTTTTATGTCTGCACTTAATATAGTCGTTTGATCGCGGAAACGACAGCTTTTTGACCTTTTTCTGTGATTAATGACAGGTCTTAAGAAAATATATCGATCAGACTTATGTCAAGTTTATTGACTTAAAAAGGATGCTGTGCAGTTCTTATTTCATTAGAGAAGATTGCTTTTGAAAGTTCACACAATTGTGACTAATGTGTGCTTAAGTAGTTGGATTCTGAAAGCGTTTCTACCTAAACGTGCTAACCTCTGACTTACCAGAACATGACTGTCCTTACTTTAATCAAGTACACTATTGGTCCATTGGGTAGGTACTATCGCGGATACGCATGCCTGATCACCGTAAGGACTAATCTTGCTTGCAGCGCTCGGCCGCTATACATAACGCTTACCAAAAAAAAATTAGGGCGCGATAAACAGATGTGGTCATCGTGTGCACGGCATTTTGTTTTCAAAGTGGTTAAATATGCGTGACCGCGATGGTACATAGCATAATCAATCCCAAAATTCAATGTCACCATTGTTATCTTCAACTTCCAGTCTCCCCAAACTCGTTGTTCGATCCACAAACTGACTCTATAAAAATCTCTTCTCATCTTGTCGGAAAACTTCAATATTTCGCCAAGTTATCGAGGAAAAATGACAAGAGGTTTCGCCAATAACTTATCGCCTTGCAAACTTTTCAAAAGATTTCCCATATCGTGATGTTTATTATATGTGAGGTGTAATATTGTGCGTCAATTTGTTTCGCGCCTCGCGAGCATCGGTAGTCTCCGTCAAACGTCGGTAAACGTCGCCCTTTTGAGGTACTTGTTGCAAAGATTAAGTTCTAATAAGAGAGCAGACGCGACACTTGATAGATATAATGTTTTTTTTATGAGGTTAAGTATGAATGAATAGTAAAACATGTTCATCATAATAATAATTTGATTGCCATTTTAAATAGTTCTGAAGTGTCTTTAAAGTTATTATAGACTGAGTAAATTACCCATGCCCACCTCATTGTTGATCTTGGAATTGTTATCCAAATATATTGTATATAAAATATGTTTAATGGTCCTTGTCTCATTAAAAATAAGTGTTATTCTATTTTAAGTCTCATAAATTTATAATACACGCAATTATCTTTGAATTCAAATAGGAATTAGCAAATTTAATCTTGATATCACGGTCATCGGCTCAATTGCTATCTGAAGGTAAAACCTGCTCAAATGTGTCGCATCTGACATCATCATTGCGTATGCAGCATCCCTAACAAGTATCTCATTGTGAACACGATTGAAGATAAAAGCCTAGCTAATAACGCGCCAATAAAGCCTTTATTGAGCCGAACAGAATTAAGAGGCGACGGAAATTACCGATGTTAGCCGAACGTCGCCGAATTTAATAACGTACGTTCAGTTTTTAATGTACTTTCGGGGGGGAGCCCGTGTAGGGAGTAATTAATTGAAACATTTTATTAGACGTTATTACTTACTGATTTATTGGATGTTTTTGATGAACGTGCAAATATGCATACGGGCAATTAATTGCTTGATGAAAAAAGTCGCTTTTTCAAGTTTAATTTCACTGAAGTACCTGCTTCAAAACAACACAATTTTTCGATTCACCAATCTGCAAAAATCAAGCCGGCAATCAGTTAATACACATTTAAACAAGCGCCAACCTGTTACAGTTAATTCCGTCATTAACACCATTCCCAGTTGACCGGACCAATAACAAGACAATGTAAATCATTGCAGCGTACGATCTCGCCCGAACGCTTCCGAACGACTCCGAACAATGCCGACGATACAGATCTAAATGAGTCGAGTTAAATATTGTTTAAATGCGCTCTTTTGGCTTAATCATAGGCTCGAGTGAGTACCAGGTGATCATAGATAGGTGAGAACGTTGACTTTGTACAGACCGGGGCTTCCTTGATGATTCTAATTGCTTGCTTACGTACGAAAGTAGGAATGAAAGCGTGACAGATTTTGCGATATGTTTCAATATTTGTTTGTGCGAGAGTTTCTTACTTAGAATATATAATTTTTTTAAAGAATTGTAAGACTAAATATTTTTAAATGTTTAATCTGTTAAGAGGCACAGAATCATAAAGAGCCTTGGACTATTATGATGCTAATTTCAAGACTATTCTGCATAAAAAAATAGAAAGTAGTGAAAAAGCACCAATTACCAACTTAAAAATACAAATAACTAACAATTTACTATTTAGAACTCGCGTGTAACCAAACAAACAGTCAATAAGCGTACAATGCGCCCTACAAGTGCGTCCACTCAGCAAGCGAATAAACGTCCCGCTACGGCACAACTTGTGTGCACCGCTGTACACCCATACTTGATTTGTGAACTTCGAACATTGAACACAGAATAGGAAACAGATAAGGGAAAGCTTTATACCTACATAAAAGTAGAACAACTTTACTGGTTAAGGCTCAGTTTTAGAGAAACAGTTTTCCATGATTTACTAAGAAGATAGAAAGATAATAATGATGATGATGCATCAGGAGAAGATCATGATAGAAAAGCTGATTTTAAGATAAACAATTGTCTGGAAAAATGCTTTAGAAATGATCATTCTACTTGACAAGGTAATGTATGTACGTCAAATTTAAATTAAGAAGCACATTAGACAAATCGAAACTCGTCTCACAGAAGAACAACAAAGATAGGCACAATATAGGTACCTCCAATAATGTCCCTTCTATCCCCAATAACTGCTCCCTTTCAAAGTTACAGGTGCGAATATTGAGTTTTATTGGCGCCCGCCCGACCGGGTAGGGAGCACAAGTTTTTGATTTAGTTTGCTAACAACTACATCAAAAACTAACCATATTTCCAATACATAGTCCTTCCGTGAGGATAGCACGTGTATTTTAGAGATGATTTCATTGGTTGTTGTGTATTTAGAGCATTCGATGGATAGCCGACTCAAAATTAATTGGGATAAAAGCAAGAGAATGATGAAAATGATGATTACGATTGGATGGATAGCTGCCAGTAGTATTTCACAATGAGATGGACCGACTGACAAATAAGTATGACTGAAACTAAATAGTCTTATAGCTTAAGAGGGCGCCCAAAGGTCCACTAGCGCCACACCTTTAAAAAAAAAAAACTCGTGGCTGAGAAGGAATGATGAATAACTGCTACTAAGGACCCTCGGTGTCTCTAGAATTTTCTAATACCTTTTATAAAGTTTCATATTGAGACACGAAGCAACAAAATACGATCTAGAGGAATGTGATCGCTTTTCTTTCGATCGAATTTTGTTGCTTCGTGTCTCAATATGACTAGCTGTTATTCATAATTCCTCCTCAGTCACGAGATAATATTTTTTTTAAGGAGTGGCGCTAGTGTACCTTTGGGCGCCCTCTTAAGGCAGTCAGTACTTTTCGATGTTTTCAAGACAATTCTTTAACATAGGCCATTTGTCAAATCTCAGAACGAAAATAGAGAAAAAAATACTTCAATTACAATATCAGACCAATCCATAGTTCATGAAATCATGACATTCTAACTGATGACGATGATAAATCTAAGACAGTGCCAAATGTACCACAGATTGGTCTAACTCCTACCAATCAGTCTAACATTCCTTACATCAAGAACTACGACATTCTAAATCAAAAAGTAATCAGTTTTCTTGAAAAAAAATAGGTTAATTGAAGATATTTCATACTCAGTCTTAGTGCCAAGTTGTCGCTTCCAATCTAGTAATATGATTGTCCGAACATCGTGGATATCTGTCTGACATCTTGGACATGATGTATTTTGAGGTTTTTTTTTTACTGAAAATATCTGATACTGCATTCTAGAATCAATTTGTTAGCTTTTCTATTTACTTTGTAGGTATAAGTTATATCATTCTTTCTTTCTTTTTCATATGTTTAGAGACTAACCTGGTGTCAGACTTCACTTGTCTTCTTTATAGGTTAGATACTTAGTTTAAATCTTAAGAGCACAATCATTTTCGAAAGAATTGGCGAAATGTGAGCATATACATAATCTATCGCTAACATCAATAGCTTTACCCTAAAACAGTGTAATCCATCAAGGGCCACAAGAGAAGAAGTAATCACAAAAGGTACTTATTACCAAAACAACAAGATACTACACAAATTCTAATCGCGTTCCTGAATTAACGGGAACACACGAAAATTCAAATGTGGAACGCCGGAATCACCAATCGGATTATCGTTCTACATGTATAAAAGACGAAAATTCCCGTTCTTACCCCTTTGCCCGACACCCCACGAGGACGCGGACGGGGGGAAGGGGATGGGGGCAGGGTGTAGCTAATGGCAGTACCACTCGGATTCATTAGTAAATTAGAAAGCGGATGAGTCCAAAGTTACGAAAATTCAATATCTAATAATGATCAACTCTTACCTGCCTATAGTCGATAGAAGGGTGTTTGGAACGAAAATTTCGCCTTTCGAACGTTTCTATTTGAATTTGTCAATCCGACTTTGTTGAGAATTGAATTATTTAGTTTTCGATTCGACTCTGTTTGGGTTTTGTGTTTGTCTATCTGAGGTGTTCATGCTCTGAGGGTTTTGTTTTGTCGAGCGATTTCATCAATAAGGACCTTTTCGGATGTGGAAAAATAAGTCGGTCACGTGGATTTTGTTCGGGAGCTCACTCAAGTTAATTACTTAAAAGTTGACCTGAAATTCATGATTTATGTTTAGAAAATCAGGCGCCAATCCAATGTTTTTTAAATCTCTATGGTAATCAAGTTTGACGTCTGAATTCAATCAACCCTCCCCTGCAGTAGCTATTATGAACTACCAAATTACCATCCCAGGTACATCGTACCCTTAAAAAAATCAGCATAATTGGAAATCTAAGAGCCTAATCAAATTACTACGTAGACGTTATTAAAAACACGGTTTTTTTCCTTTAAATCTATTGAACAGCGCTTAATATCTCAATGTCGGTTTTAATTTGGAAGCATCGTGTTACCTCCCAACAGTTTTATTTTCAGAAGTAAGACAAGGAAACGCGTTTCGACAGCCTACGTGGAAAATAAATAATAATATATTATGTTGATCTCGTGGTGAAATGAAAAATCGATCGCCATTTTTTTATAAGTTATTTATAAGTATGCTCGGTGTAAATACATCGATTGTTCATAAGTGTTGGGTTGACTTCATTTCTAATCCATAAAAAAATACTACCTATAAGATTTTCATCTTTATTTGATTTACAAAATATATCTAAGTATCAGAAAAGCCTCAATACATCGGTTGACATGTACAAATTAATAGGCAAATTATCTGACAATGGGCAGGCGGGCGAAGACGGAGGGTTGTGAGGGACGACCGAGGGTTAATAAAGTCCAAAAAATATAGAACACATATATTCGTGGAACTGACGTTATTTTACTTGAGTTATTTGAGAATAATCATATTTTTTCATTTGTTTGATGATGTGGCTAGAAAAAATAGTCAAAATAAAAAGAGTAAAAAGTATTCGTTTATCTAAAATGATTAAAAGTAATCGTTTCGTCTTTCAACACCAGCCAGTAAAAATACCTGAATACAACTAAAATTACAATAAATAACCAATTAGCTTAACCTTCCACCGAGCCTTACCTTAGGAGGTTTATGCCACCCACTCGATTTTTCTGCTCAACCCTAAACAGTCTTAACCACGAACATTATTTAACAGAGCGAAGTAAAAATCCTGTAACCAGCACATAATTGCCCTCAATATAATTACTGATATTTTTACTTCTATAACTTAAAAAAATAAGTAACTATCAATTTTTATTACTTTTCTACTTGAAGGCAATTACAGAATATTGTTCGTTTCACATGTCTAACTAGACGATTATCTTGTAAAAACGCATTTTTTTGTCTACATAACATACGTATAATCCATCATACAGCAGTTTTTCTTGTAATTGAGTTCTCTTAGCAAGTAAAAATTAATCGATATGAGCCAAAACAAACAATTGTCTGCGTCGTATCGACGTCCTAATCCTTCAGCTACAGGGCACCGAAAAAAAAACAAAACCCCGAAGCCCTTCGACCGAGGCAAGAAGGGCAGGCGTCCTTTATCATATTTATTTTATTTCAATTCGGACCGAATTTAATCCTTTTCCATTAATTAGTGACCGCTCCCCGTATAATGCGGGGTCTGACCGACCCCTCGCGAGGATGCGTTAATTTTTCTTGGCGGCTGCCGCAGGGTTAGGGAGTGGGGCAAGTCATACGCGATCGACATTTTGTTGAATCATATCAATATTTTGTAAGAGGCCATGATACAATAAATGAAGATCTGCAATTACCTATGACAAAAAAATCCATCCTTCGCTGGTAACCTCTCCATACACATACAACGTAGCAGCTAGTAGACGAACAGTCAACTTTACGCCAATAAAATTAAGCAATCAGAATCTTAGCAGAACAACGCAACTAAAAACCATCTTCACTTCTTTTCTATTCGTGTGGTTAGTGACTAACCCTGTGTCAGAGTTTTAAAGCCGCCCATGGGCCTCTCACTTGGCTTTACATGACGTCGAGAAATATCTCTCAGGCATGCCGGTTTCCTCAAGATCTTTCCCTTCATCGTTTTTGAAGCAAGTGATAATTATACAATACGCACATGAAACCGCAAAATCAGAGGTGCGTGTCTTGGGTTCGAACTCAAGACCTAAGACTTGGCAGTCTGACGGTCACACCATTAGGCTACTAAAAACTATAACATTCCTAAACCCTAATTAAATAATAAGATATCTCCCCACTTAACTATAAAGGGTGAAAAGCCTCACGTACTTTCAAAACTTAAAAAAATTCATAAGCATTTTAATATTTATCCGCTGGAGTGTAACAGCTCTCACCGAAACACATATATGTTTTCCTTCATTATCTTCACATTTTATAATGCTCTAGAAAACGGATGCGTTACTCATTGAGATTCACCTTTCTGTTATCAGATCTAACGTACCATGTATCATATTAATTGGTCGTTTCATGTTCATTGTAATTAAATCTTAATTTTTCGGCTCCATATTTTTTGTTAATACGTTTTTACTGTTAGGTTTTATAATTTTATTGTTTAGCTGGGTTGGTTACACGTGGATCTGATTGGTGCCAACGTTCTTTGTTATCTTGTGTTCAGTTCGCGCCTTATCGGAAAACTGTATGTAGCTTGGACTGATTTAGTTTCATACCAAAAACTAACATATTTATTTGAATTTTCTTGTGTTTCTTTAAATACTTTAATATCAGTCTTAACATCTTGAACTGATTTCAAAATATTACTCTTATTATTCTTAGTCAATCTTTCTTTACACCAAAGCTCGTTTGCTTATTCCAACCTTTGAAAAGAACATAAACTGACGACATATCTATACGACAAAAAGTCATAAAAGTCAGTTTAGCAATTCAGACATCGTAAACATACGAATTGTCATACTTTTAGTCATTATTTCTTTTCTTTTGTAGTCATTATCAGTCATTAGGAAACACGAAATGCCGATGTAGTTACAAACGGACGGACTTGTATACTTTGACTCATAGAGATACAAGACTGCCAATATACAACAAAGTCTGGCCGTGTTTTTAATAATACTGCACAAATTCTTGTTCTAAATTATAAATATGACACTGACAATCTAGTTGAAATGTAAATTATGTATTTTTAAATTGTTCATTGTTGTATTTCTGGGTTTTTGATTATTGGGTGTTTGATTTCCACGAGCGACGATTCAGGTAGCGAAAATATAAGATTTCTTATGATCTCGGAATGTGTCTGGAGAATCATATCAGGTGGATTTTCATCAGTAGAAATATAAGGCAGGTCTTTCTTAAATGATTCGAATGTAGGTGGAGACTAAAGACTATTTTCGCAAAACATTCTAATATTTAACGAACATTTAAAGATCTATTCATATTTTTCGTCTTCCGGTACTCGTTGAAATAACTCATCTGCGCAAGTTATTGCGATACTTTTCTTTGCTACAGTTTCAAAAGTGGGCACTCTTAATATAATTTCTTTATACGTGTCAAGACTATCTACAGCAGCCATTTGCTCTTTCACGTTACGTCTAAGAATTTTCCCTTTAACGATGTAGGCGGATAAATTAAAGCTTCGCAAACATTGCGAAACTATTATAAAGAAGAGGAAAAACTCGCAACCCTTGAAACTCACAACAATAACAACGACCGTAACCTCTTTACAAATCAAATTCTAAACCATAAACAAATCATTTGATTGAAAACAAAAGAGTTTCAGGACAATGAGTTTTCAATACAATATCAGGCCTCTCGATTTTATTGATTTGTTACGGTTACGACACCGCTGAAATGGATAAGTTTGATTGATTTTACTGTTTTGAAGAGAACAATCTAAAAGTATTAACAAAAGACGTCAGAGCTTTTGTTATGAATTTGTAAAAGAAAATGGTTGAATAACAGTTAAACAGTGGAAAGATTTGATATGATAAAACAATGTATAAAAATAGTGGAAACTACAGTTCTGAAACAAACAGTTAAAGCGACGATGACTAAACATTAACAGGTGACTAACCCATCGCCAGAATTTCCAGCAATTAACCACATTGATCAACAAGATCTGATTGAACCACGTTATTTTCCAAATCCAACAGCGCAATAACTCATTGAATCATTAAGCTTACAACCGTTACTGTAATTGTTAGCCGTGAGAGTTCAATTACTAAAATTACACCGACTTAATCTATTGCACAAACATACTAAAATTTAGAATCAGATGACTTGAATAGATAACTATTCTTTGTTGGTTAGTCGCCATTGCTTTAATTGTTGGTTTAGAACCGTGCACTTCGACTAGGTACTTTTTGAATAACGGATCGTCATTGATTGCTATCTCTGGTAATGTAAGTTCGGGTAGACAGCTTTACGCTAGGATTTAATCTTCAGAATTAATTACCTTTTGTTCAGAACCAATATGCTAATTTACAGCTCTACAGCTTTTTCTTCAATATCAATTTTAAGATCAATGTCAAAATAATGAATCTTCAAAAAGATGTTTTGCCCGACATTCGAAAGATTATCATCAACTTCTTTTACATTTTCGTGATTTTTTTTAGAACAATGATATCTATAATTCGTCGCGTCAATTTGTCCCAGTTTCACAGTCATCAAAGTTCCCATCTCTTTCATGTTCAAAGCTGTAATTCATCAATGTCGACTGCGACTCACCTTTCTTGTCCACACAATCGAAAAAAATCTACTTTCTCACATTATACGCAACTGAAATGTCTCTTGGGCTATTATAAAAACATTTTTGACGACATCGACTGTTTTTAATTATTCAGAATTATTACAATCTCATTACACTTCACACAATGCTGATAATTTTTCTTCTATTTTAATTGAATGTGCTACTTCCTCGTTAATGACTACTTTCATACTTTCGTGTGTCTCGACTTTCTAGTTGTAAACATAAAATTATTCGGTCGAAGTACATCGTTTCTGTTTAAAGTTTAATTTGAATTACGCACTTTACGATGGCGGTTTTCTATAGTCTGAATAGATAACTAGTAATGGTCGGCTTCGTGGCTGGCTGCACAGAGATGACACGATAAATGTACATATTATGCCTGCAACTATGTTTCGGGTCCGATAAATTGTTGGAAAATAATTATATTAACGTAGATGATTTACTTATTAGAATTTATGCTGTCCAAACTTTCATGGTTCTTATTAAAACATTTTTTTAGGTCACTTATCTTCTGAAACATTCTTCTTTTTCCACCCTCAAATGCCATTACACCTGCATCGATCGCTACTTCTGCTTTTCTACCTATTAGACCTTCATCCTTCACCTCCTACGCACAATGTCACCATTCTAAGGTCTCGATGACGACAGTCTCCAAGGGCGTTTATTCTTAAAACACTGCACTGAGTCAGTCAACGAGGCTGAGTGATCAATCTTGTTCAATTGAGAGACGTTACGTAATCGGGACACCGTCAATTTGGTACTAGGTGATAGGAATTATCGGATATTTGGTTACAAGTAAATCTGGAACTGAATTTAAGATTTTTGATGAATTAATCAATATGAATTTCAGACTGGTTAAGAATGAAAACAGAATCAAAAATATCTCACCATATATTCACAATCGCAATGAGTGATAACTAAATCTATAATGTATCGCTTTGAAACATCAGCGTGATCCCAAGAATCCAACACGAATTACCATAATATCTGTAGGATTTAACATAATATTTAAAGCAATAACTAATTCTGTAGCAAAACATTAAGACACAGAAGCACACACAAATATTTACCTATCGCTGTATTGAATTGGAAGACTTTCCTAGAACCCTGATCGTTATGAGATGTCGTGGCATGTTCCAGTGACTACGCCATTAGTATCTCCTGTTTATGTTTCATATAGCATGTCTAGATATGTTCTGATCCTAACAGCTGATGGATATAAGAATCTCCTGAAATCGGAGATTACTCGTTTTGTGTTAATGCGTTATATCTACTAGAGATATCATTAGAAAGGCGATGGCTTTTGACTACCCATGATTTCATTTGCAAATGTGGATTAATTTAGCTCTAATTATCTGTCTACTATTAAATACTTAAATATTTTAAATGAAGAATCCATACTACTAATTAACGAACTTAAAATTAAATTCACTAATGAACAATACGATAGCGTACAAAGACTTTCAAATACAAGTCAAGACTAAGCTGATACAAAAGAAAGTAGACTGGTTAATATAATTAGACAAGTATGGCGTATAATCCAGTGATCTTCGGTTTCATCAGTAACATGCGTCTAGTGCGTAAACTGTGCGTGATTGTAAGACGTTTCAGATAAGATATATACGCTACGTTAACGCTATATCTACTGAACGAAACTTGTGATTACTTATCATTTTCATCATGCAAAAAATGCCTATGAAAAATTCAACTTTCTGAACCATCGAAATCTTTGCAAGCTTTAATACTTCTGCCACGCTATTGCAAATAATATTAAATCTGATGTTTCCTTGATCATATCCAAAATATTCATAAACGTGCGTGTATAAATGTCTGTGTACTAGTCATCGTCTTCGAAAGGTGTGTCTGAATAACCGAAAATCGCAACTAAACCGCCGTTGGTCTGGCACCACCCTTCTAATCGGAGTCCATATCATCACGCTGATAGCATCTGTGCAGGGGCCGTGCAGTCACGCGTGTGTTCACTCAGTTTTATACTTTAACTTTCTTTAACTAATGACTCATTATTTTAGTTTTAGTCATTTCGAAAATAGATATTTTCGGTAGTGCCGTTTAGATTTACATTGGAATTATTTTTTATTTTAGTATTTCTACATTTTTATTACGTTATTATTTATATCCTCCCAAGTGTTGATTACTAATGTAAGTCTTTATTTTTGACATAGATTATAATGTTCTATTTCTGCTATAGCACCTAAATTCTGTATCAAAATTAAACCGAAAAACAAAACACGCTCATCAAATGATTTATAGCATATTCCACAATATAGATGACCTTTTATAAACAATACAAGCAAACACCTTTTCATTATTTCACCGATTCAACCGCCAATAGCTACGTACTTCCGGCGATCGCTGATAGCCCCAATGATGATGTTACCGGAAGTACGTCACTATGGGAACTGGTAATTAGATTACATTAATTCATTTGCGCTCGCGCTTGTGAAAAATTTACTTCCTCTAGAATGTTATTGTTGTAGTTTTAATTGAGGATATTGATGGACTTCAAATTGTTTGATATACCTACATTTTTCAATTCTATTGTGTCTAACCCTTTATCTCTCTCGGGATAAACCTTCATTGGAAGACTAGCATCATTACCGTTATTTATCATTGACGTAACAAAGGTTAAAATTTTATCGAAACTTGCATCTCTATTTAGATTTAAAACTACTTCGACGTAAAAAAATCATAATACTTATGTACTATAATAATAATCAAACTTTTTACTGAACTTCTAGGTTTCATAACCTACATATATTACAGCCATACTGACAAATCCGACTCCCAAATCTGAAGAAATAGAATTTCAAAATGCTCACAAATCTTTCTCTCTTGTTACAGCGAGCCACACTGGCCGAAAAAGAAGTGACCACGTTGAAAGAACAACTGGCCACCACCAGCCCGACCCCTCTCCAGGCCACAGTCCCTAAGACCAATGGCTCCCACATAGAACCTACAAGGGACCAAGCCACGGAAACGAGGATCGACAGGTTCAGTCCTGACATCAAGGAAGAGAAGCACGACGTTGATGACGACGTAGACCAGAAGATGGAGATGGCAGCAACCGGGAGAAGTAATAGCAACTCTTCAAGGAGTAGTCCCGTGGTGCATCAACCCCATCTGGAGGGCGAGCTTGCTGCTAAAGAGAAAGAGGTAGGTTGGCTTTTGGATGATTTATTACAAGTAGGTGTAAGTGTATTTGCGGAGATTAATATTGATGAATAGTTAGATGCTATGTTAGTTGGTAATGGATGTAGACTCCATACAAGTTATACAGCTATATCTATCATTCATCCTATAAATTCTAATCAAATCATGTCATATACCTATGTACTACAGGCACATTACATGTCCTATTAATGTACATGAATCTTTCCATATATCACTGCCATTATCCACGATCATAGGAGCATGTGGGCGGCCATCTACCAGTTATGACAACACAACCGATTGACTCAAACGCTGCATCACCGCTCTATTGCTCTCAATTAGAGTTGCGCCCAGCCGAGTTGCGTTAATTGACTGTATCGATAATATTGATTGATCGATTGGTGGGCGGCCAACATTTGTTATCGACGCTTAAATGAATAGGTGATTGTGTAAATTTTTGGGAATTAGGTGACTCAGGAATATTAGAAAAATACGGGTCTGTACAATAAGTAACAATATTTCATTTAATAATAATCACTGTCAACGTGGGAGGTGACCAAAAAAACGTGATACCAGCGCAACTAAGTGTTAGGTATGTAACTTTTTCATTCTACTTTCTTAACAAAAGCTTTTAAAAGAGCTTGTTTACAGTTACCCAACAATGAAACAGTTAATAAACGAAACTGGGCCAGTTAAATGTCTAAGAAAAATCGATTTCACTAAAATTTGCGAACACATTCACGTGTTGGACATGGAAACTCAATTTAGAAGTAGTTTCACGTGACTCGAACACTCTTAAGAGGTGCGGAAAAAACTTATCATGTCTTGTCGACATTTCGACATCGGTGTTGGCACAACACTAATTGAAATTAGCAACGCGCTCTGATCGCTTGCCAATGCCAATTAAGACAGAAAAGATAATTTCGTATTAGATAACTATAGCTCTTCGTGACATATGTTCAATGGTAGATTTAGATCTAATTCTAGGATTTCCGGCGTGTGAAAAGATATCAGTTGATAATCTCGTTGTGAAATAGGTTAATGAGTAGAGTTGTATTCGTGTTATTGAACGAAAATATCGTACGTCAAAAGATTTAATAAATTGCCGGATTATAATCTCATCACTGCATCCTTAATGTATTGTAAGAGATTTTAGTCTCTTTTTCTTGGTAGAATATATAGAAAAAAGAATAATAAATTACCTAATTAATGATTCTAGTAGTCTACAGGAAAATAAAAATGAAATGATGCTGATGCCAGATGTTATTAAGAAGAATGAAAAAGTAAGCGATGAAGCTCTTCTCTTAACCAAATCAGAGTTGCACAGGAAACTAAAAAGATATAACATAACAACACGCCTTGTACCCCCGAAGGGTTGAGCAGAGGTGTACCTATAATACACCCACATTTTAGGGGGCGGGCCTATTGCTTTCGACCAGGCACAAATCCAGACTCCAGGCCGCTACTAAGAAATTCCAGATAGAAAAGCCCAATAACACTTTGTCCGATCTAGACATTGAACCCAGGATCTCATGCTCAACAGTAGTGCTTACGACCACTAGACCAATGAGGCAGTCAAACCAAAAAGAGAAAAAGAGATCTCTTCTACTAACATTTTCACAAATACCGAACAAATCAATGCAGTCCCAATTAGAGAGCATACTATAAATAACGCTCGTGTCGCGTGTCTTAGAGCGTGGTTCATAAACGGTAATATTTATTTAGTGCAAGGATTACGTTCGTTCGGTGCCGATCAATCATCCCATTGAACGTATCCTGTTTCCTTTGCATAAGGATGCGCAAGCCGATTGGGTATCGATAGTTCGGAAAAATTTATATCGATAAAAATATATCTTTATCGTGCTTTAAGCGAATAAAATAGTTTTCTTTCACTAAAACCTTCATAGACTATTTCATTTCAGCATAACCTCCATTTTTATAACCATGAATGGTCAACGACGATCCTAATGGCTTGTTACAAACTTCCTGTTTTAGTTAATAAAATAACTTCCTCATTATTATTGTGCTAAGTAACCTCAGTGTTTACTTCTATACTATTCAACCTTAATCTTTAGTGGCTTCCGCCGTATTTAACTAGTTACTGTTCTTATTAATTTAACCCTACCTTCAAGCTTATTCATTTACAATGTACAACAACTCTAAGGCTAAATTTATCGACTGTCATCTCAAAATTCTATCGATAAAATCCCACCCACAGATCGTCAAACACGTCCCTAGATCTAACCGACTGTCAAACCCAATTCAGCATTGCCCCCGCGCACGTAATTGATTTATTGATCGTACGTTACATTCGATACAAGATGAGCTGCGCTCGCGCTGCATCCTTTACTCACAATTTCTAACCAGTTGACCGGCTGACCTCGATCGCATAAGTCATGTGGAAGCTAGGGGACGGTCGCGATTGACTATTGGGTTTTAAGGCCATTGGTAGATAAGAAATGCGGATACACTACTAGTAGACTCATGAAAGGGTTAAGGAGTATCTCAGGTTTATTTACCTGAATTGTAACATCTTTATCTAAATCTTCCATTAATTGGGTTATGCAAAAAAGCTCATAGGCTGAAACACGACTTTAAAGCAGGTGGGAAAGAGTAAGGCTGATGATATTTGGCATACTGTCTGTAATCACACATCATCTTTTTCAAAATCTTTTGGCATATGATAACGTTTACAAATGTACAAATATAATTGTCGTGTGTAAACTTTCAGAACTATTAATTATTGACATAAATATGAAAGAATGTGTAATAGTAAATGTGTTGAAGGTTGCAGTTATATCAGTCACGCATCTTCGCATGCTGAGAAACATATTACAATGTCTGCTGATGCCGAGATAGCTAGCTGTCTACTATGTGTGTAGAAAGTATTATATCTTAGATATTATTGATGGCTGTTCTTTCATTACAGTTGTAAAAAGCATTTAAATTGTAGTCTTAATTTTGACTGAGATAGAGATAGCATAAGATGAGACTGGATTTTTTGTTCTCAAAATCATTTTAGATTTAGATATGTATAGCAAGAACGATGGATGAATGAGTAGGAAAAAATTGGCAGTATATAACGATGTATACAAAGTTATACAAGCGAAGCCTACTGAAGATTCTATACACACAGTATCAACACAAACAACATTTACATGAAAGAAACTACACAAACAATTCATGAGTCAAAAACAGACCCCCATCCATTTGAAGTGGTGCTCATCGCCAATGCGGCCGAATTTCAAAGAAGCCTAGTTGCAAGCGAGGCTTTCAGAATGCACCCATTCATGCTTCAGAATCATTAGTCCATTGAATCACCGAATTTAAAGCAAGCGAAAACGCGGATTTGAAACGAATTTTCATCTTTTTGTTGAGGATTCAATAGCTCTATATAATTACAAGTATGTTTGGGTTTATTGGTGAAAATGTGCGCTGTAAAGTCTAAAGCTAATGGGGATGAGATTTTAGATGTTGGATATACGAAAATAATATTGTTGTCAAAATATTTAAACAAGTAAAAAAATATAATAGATAACAATAAAACTACAGCTATTAGAGTGACAAAAAGACATGAAAATTCGGAACACGAAAACATCAATAGTGTTGAACGCAGCCCTCGAGAATACTTGCACAGTGTCGAAACTCAATGAGTTCGCGATATAAAAGCTGTTATTTGCCGTAACGAACGCCTTTGTGCAGAGGAATGCCTTTACAAGCACTATCTTAAAGACGAATTACCGTACAACGCTGCGCGAGCTCCGGCCGCTGCAGGCACAAAGTACTAGAACGCGGCAATGCAAACAATCCCCGCAATAGTTCCGCGCACAAACTAGCCATAAACAATCCGATAAAGGTACCAACGACCAACTTTTGATAGTATGCCGCTTTTTATGCAAATTCGTATGGCGTTGCGAAATATCGATGTGTTCAGCGGGCTTCAGTGTTGTCTTCCGGATTTATTTGTGTTGTTCAGTTTTCAATTTCTTCTATTGTAGTTTCAAGTTAAGGTTAAGAGGGGAATTTATTTTCTTTGTTAGCTGTGTTGTCATGAATTGTAACAGCACTAAAAGGTTCGTGATTTCTTTGAACGAAAAACATTTTTGAAATGAAAACGTAACCCACAGACCAATCAATAACATTTTAAAAACTTTCTTAAATCAAAAACTCATGCAATCAAATTCAAAGGAAAGTTATCAAACGAAAAGGAGGACCTATTATCGGAATGTCATCAAAAAGAAATAACATAGCGTCACCCTTTCAGCAACTTAATTAAAATCTTTGCAAAAAATCCCCGAAAGAAAAACTTTGACCCTTCGATAAGGTTAATAAGTTCCAAACTGTGGTTCTGTAGACTGAAAAATTGTTTCCTTTACTTCGTAATTTGTCGAACAATCGAAGGGTATCAAAGAACACATGCCTAGGGGTCGATTGTCACGATTTCTTGACGTAAAAACCCTTTTGTACTATTTTTTCGCGAAAATGCTTTATTATGAACTGTTTTTTTTATGTAAGGAAAATTTTAACGTGCTAATATTTTATTGTTTTGATAGGTAGGAAAACCTTTAAGGAAATAGTCGTTTAAGGAGTGCGTCAGTTTCTTAACAATATAGTCCTCGTTTTCGCATATATATACAAAAGAAAATTAAATTTTCATTGTTTTGTTTTTGCCATACAAAAATTATGTTCTGTGGCTTCTTTCCTAAGTTTGCCGCAGCCATGTCTGATTTATACTTTCAACTCTTTTATATTGCCATCGAAATAAATAATATTTCTCAGTTCTGATTCTACACTATGACCAGTCCTATCAATTGGCTTATTAGAATTAACGAAATATAATTTAACGTGTGTCGCCACCATATTAAGATAAATGATGCGCGATGATATTTATTTTTTATAAGTTGCCCTATTTATTACAATAACCCATGTTTCCGTTTCAGTGGGTAATAAGATTTTTGACGTCATGTGAGATTTTTTTTAATGACAGCTGTTGACGAATACAGTTACATAGATAATGTCTAAAATTATGACTGCACACCATAGACTAGAACTGATCGTTCCGTATTCAGTTGTGCAGTGAATACAGACCGAAAAGTACCACGACAAAAACGAATGTGCGGCCCGTAGTTGTCTCTTTATAAAATTCGAAATTTAAGAATTCTATAATTAAAAAAATATGTATGTAAAGAATTATTAACTTTGTCCACCGCAATGGATTGCTCATCGGCAACATAAGTATCAAGGCTTTACACTATTGACTTAACCATTGCGACAAAAGATAACGCGATCTCGACATGTTTTCTTTCACAATTAAATCAACAGACAACTTGCTTTATTCTTCAACATAAACTTATTGAATCATAAACAAGCAGTTAGTAACATAATTACGCCGACAGATAGCGCCCTTTTGTAATAAAACCTTATTTTAGAAATACCTTTTTAAATCTCATGCGTACAGACACCTGTCATTAAATGTATACAGCCAGACACCTGACATCAAAACTAGGTAAACATAACAATACGTACACATTACGATGCTACTATTTAATTTCAGAAAGCAATAATAGTCCTACATAAATCATAAACACCTTTCTTTTTAGGCAGTAAAAACGTTACTTTCATCTCGGAGCTCATAGATGGCGCTGTACTAAAATCCAACTGTAAATTATAGTTTAATGTCACTTCACGGCGAGACATGAAAGAGTGACGATGCTATTTTTGTACACACCAAAACGAAAACACTCGAAATTAGTTTATGACGTTTGTCTGTAGTTCGATTTATTTTAATTTTGTTATTTTCGGGGGCCGTGCTCTTATTATGTGTCGGTCGTCGTAAACTGCTGTAGTTCGACACTGAATTATCTCCCGCCTGACTTGACTAATGATGGCGGCAGTATTTCTAATTTAGACTTTATTGACATTTATCGATGATCGGCCACTCTTGCGCTGGAAAACAGAATACAATTTTAATGTAACACATTCCGTCGTCCCATATTCTTTTTGTTTTCTGGTTTCAAATTCTATTTGCTTGACATAACGTTGGTAATTTTTCGCTTTCTATATTTTAAAACTCATTTAAATTTGACAAATGTCCTGCTTTCCTTCATTCCTGTCGACAACATTAGAGATGCTTTAATTATTTGATATTTCATTCAAATTCGCTTCATCACGATCTTATTCATCAAAGTTTTTAACACTTACTCGTCCTCTAAATAATTCAGTCTCATTCACTACGTTCATTTTTGCCTGTACAATAACAGTGTTGTCGTTCGCGTCTTGTTCAGTTATTTATTGTTATCCATCGCAGCATAAAGCTAATGATAAATTTTGTTAACAACTGGAGCGATCTATCGACATTAATTTGCAGTGGTCTATTCACTGATAATTTATGTAGCGAAGACGATGCCAAAACGCGACCGTCTGACACCGTGAGGAATGACAATATATCGACCGATAGATTCGTATCGATAGATATATGAGACCCGATAAACATGACTAACCTCAAGCTTGTTAAAATAACATATTTGAAATAGAAACTACACACGCAATACACTTTCAAAAGATCATCAACATAAACAAACCTTCGTTTGACATTCAACATTGAGCTCTCAATCTCAACTGAATCGACTCTAACAACACTAAAGAAAATAAATAATAATGTTTTCGCCAATGTAAATCTGTGTTTGATTATAGATATGCGAGCATATACAAACTCACGTGACCTTTACGTTCTGATTTCCAAGCAAATCAAAGAGAAAGCATCGAGGGATGTCGACAAGAGAAGCAATCAGATGCCCCATCAAACGCAACCTATCATCTTGTCAGAAATCGGCACGCACGTTAATTTAATAACAAAAAAAGCCTAGAGTTACATTAGAAAAAAGGACAAAAATAAATGGTAAGTAGTGTGCGCGTGGGTTCTCTCGCTCGCTCGTCGGCGACGCCCGTAATTACGCTCCAAACACGCGAGCGCAACTTGAAAGCAAATGTCAAACTCACATATTTATTTCTTAGTATTGAATGCTGCGCTCGCTTCTCGGAAGATCCGATGTAAACATCATCGTGTCGATGATGAAAGCGATCTGCTTCTTTGTACTCGATGCTGATTAGTCTAATTTTATCCGACAAAAAAACATCACAAATATGTAATTTGTGTGTACCGTGACAACGCCTGGCGTGACTCGGGACTCAATAATGACCGGAAAGTGTTCGGTACATCTCAACCGAGTGGAAACTTTGTTAGTCAGTCAGCAATGTTACTTTAATAACCTCGTAATTAACTAAAACGAAGACGGCTCGTCGAATTCGTCCCGGTTTATTTATACACGGTCCCGCGTCGATATTCAGAAGCCAACTTGATAGATTCATAGCAGCGAACATCAAAGAGCGTACATTAATCATAACTCACATCAATCGCCGGTGAAACATTTCTGTTTTTATTGTAAATCAGTATTAAAAAGCGACAACGTAAGCATATGAATCAAACGTACGCCTCGAGACGTCGACTATGTGCAATAAATTCGTGAAAACGTAAATAAAAAAGTGTAGCGGGCCGATCGGACCACCCTGCGGTACACCTGTTGAATCTATTAACGTGTGCGCGGCCCGCACCAGATACTATCGAACTCGTCGCCGGCCCAGAGCTGATGTGTCGTACTGTCGTACATCATAATACGCGATGCGTTGAGAAAAATCAGTGTCGGTCTCATCTGTGGCGCGTCGGCGTCGATAGAGCCGCGCGATGGCTCTCCGAGCAAATCGTGCGTTTCGTTTCGTTTTTTAAATTACAGCCGGTGTAAGTGTGCCTCAACTGCGCCAAACTAATAAAAGTTATACTTCCTACGAAGTGATATTTATGTATGTACTACGTCTGGCTTCCATCTTTTACGATCGTCAACAGTTACATATTTAATGTTCGATGTTTATCAACATTTCTTTCTTATGCAGGTTTTAGTGGAGCGATAAATTATTTATCATCAAAGACTTGCTTATTTTGAAACTTTTGTTTCTTTAGCGCGGTAATTCCTGGCTTTACAACAGACGTCACTGGCATTATTAAGTAAACGCCAGTATTCTTTTATCATAGATTTGATGTATTAAGAACGTATCATAAATTCAAAGATAGCGTACAGTATGATAACAGTTTGGCAGGACTCGAAGAGGATGGGTCGTCTCGTGATGTCACTGTGTACATACATGTAGATCCGGACACCCATTAGTCAGTAGTTTCATAATTGACTCATTCTGAAAATCTGTGAAACACTGACGCACTCTCATAAATTCTTAACAATGATTTTGAATTAAAACATTACATGACTATAGTCACATTATGACCCAGTTCAACAGGGATGATTCAAAGAACAACTGCTTTGATTCAATATTCACAGTTAGCAGATATCGTCACAAAAAAATCGTGACTCCAATTGGATTATGCTTCTTAGCTTAGCTTCTTTCCCATTTCGTGACCAATTCAAATACCTACTACCCTCGTTACCTTTGTTCAGCCTTTCATGTTATGATTCAGCCCTCGATGTTACAGCAAGACCGTGGAATCTGTTTGCTATATAACTCGTCGTTGACTTTTTATATTTAAAAGCTCTCTTTGTCTCAGACTGCCTCACGTTTAATAAGATACATCTGTTACTACTATATTTTGGGGACATCGTTTTCAAACGTCATATAGTGAACAGCGTAGATTGAGTTACAGAAGCTTTTTGTCACCAATTTTAAACCTTACACCCTTCTAATAAGGATTGTGGTTTTGTGAAATATTTACAGATTTACACCTTTGATGTATGTAGGTATTTCGATTTATTTTTGTGGGAGCTGAGAATTTTCGATGGCTCATCGAGACACGACAAGATGAGTAAAGCAACGGGAAGAGATATCAATATTTTTAACGGCTTATTCATAACTTATCGCTCGGAATTGTTTTGTCGAACTACCTACATACATATTTGTTTTGGAATCAGAGCGTCGACTTCAGCCGCTGAAAACGAATATGTTAGGTACTCTACTTGTGAAAATGCCTTGTGTACCTCACAATTGCACAGCTGAAAAAAGCTCCGATAAGACACTGTTAGATAACAGTGTCTTATTGGAGCTTTTTAAATTATAATATGCTAATTTGAAATGTATTTACCTATTAAAAATCAGTACAGAATACAATCGCTGCAAATTGGACGGATATTCCACTAAATGTATGTAACACGTTACTCAGTATCAGATTGTCGAGAGATCCCCACTATTCCTCAACACTACACATCACTTCACTATTCGTTTGATCACCTAATGTTTTATGTATGTCGTCGTAATTAGTTCGATCTCCTGATCATCAATATTAATTTGCAATTACAATATCACGCCTCTGTACATGATTAGGTTCATTCCAGTTTCATTAAACTTTAATACGTTTTGTTTATTCATGATTTACTAGCTATGTTTTTGTTCAATATTGAACGTTTGATCATTCAAGTTTTTATAAGGAGGCCATTTTTATGGAGGATTAAATTTTTTGTTCTTGTTAATAAATTATGGTTTATGGGCGTCTGGTGATAATTAATCTTAATTATTTGATTAAGCTTCGGATATGGCAGTCATTTCTGGTCTAGTGAAGTTAAATTATTATAGTTTGATGGCATGTTAGACACTAATACATCTACACTTGAATGGACAAGAAACAGCTACAAGGAAGACCATATTGATGACCACGCCACACACGATATGATCGAACGTAAAAGAAACAAAGAAAAATATAATCACGCGTTACATTAATCCACAGTCCCAATAAAAAGCCAATCTTCTAAACTCAATTGCGTTTAATAAAAAGTAGTAATTATAAATGAAAATAGCTTCAATACTAATACATAGGCAATTATCGTCGCAACTAACGATCAAGCAGTATTACACTTATCGGAACTACTGCCATAATACCTTAACTAAAACCTTATTGGGTTTCAATAAGAACCAATTTGTTCCGCGGCTACCGTAATCCGTAGAAAATCGAAATTGGACCTAAGATAGAACCTTGTAGAGTCTAATATTGTTTGTTTGGCATGTGCCTCCATATGTAGGGACGTGTTAGTTGGAAGTGAACACGTGTGCGGAATATGTCAATTCATTATAAACTTTGTGTCGTATAGAAGATGATTTGTGACATATTATAGAATAATGCGGTATCTGTTAGTACATGCATCCATTAAGGACTTATTGTTTCGTGTGTAGATACCGCCGAATTCTGAGTAATTGACGAAATTTGTCGGTGTGTGCCTGTCATTATGTGTTTAATTAGTTTCTGTCTGTTTATTGTTCGTATTATCGATTCTAGTTACGTTATCGTCGAGAAAGTTTCGGTTTGGGATGAATGGGAAGATTTGTGTGATTCATTCAATGCTTAGAAGTTCTGTGAGTTAAAAGGGTCATTTATTGTCTATACTTATGTATTTTTAAGTTACTCAAGATTATCTTTATATTCATGGTTCTAATCGAAAGTTAATTCAAGAAACGAAAAAAGCTTCCTTATTCCGTTGATTTCTGGTTCATCAAAATTTATAAAACTTTTCGTCCTCCCTACCTGCAACTTCGTCCAAATGCAATTACAGCCCGTCGAAAACAGTCTACTATTGTTTTTATTAAAATTAATTCTGCAAATCAATCAATTCATAACTTTCTTGTCGTCCCCTGTTGTTTGGACCATTTTTCTCGTCCCCCCCTCTCACAGACAATAGAAAATGGTTATTAATATTCCTTGTAAAAATACAGTGGTGCTAAACAATAGGTGTTGTTAATTTACTCATTAAGGATTCATGGGGTGTGCCGCCTCGTGGGAGAAGGGTGGCAGATTCATAATGATATTGGCTTCCTTTGATACATTTGGTTTTGGTACAAATTGAAATTTAATTTTATATCAGTTGAAATTTGTCGAATTGTGGGTACTGAAAAATTATGCGCTTTATATATATTACAAGCATGGCTATGAAGTTATTGGATATGCCGCTAATTTGGGATGAAAAACCAATAGCATCAACTGAATAAAAAAAATTGTTTCCACCCAGTCGCGAAGGTATTAATAATAAACATAAAATGTTGGCTATAAATCACAGATTTTAACAGAACACAATAGAACACAAAACAGCCGATAATTTTAATAATACTTTGAATGACAAAACGCCATGACCACGTGGCGGGGGTCAAAACCGGTCGCAACCGGTTCTTAATAAAATACTATTCAATCGAATTTCGTACAATCCACCACTAATGTAAAGAAACTCCACAATAACAGGTCACGCTATTCTGACCTTTATTCATGCAAAATAAGGGCGAGAATGTAGTATAAAAATCTAGTTGGATCAGGGTAGTGATTGGTACAGTTTGATCGCCCATTCATTCGCCAGATTTCAATCTACGCAGATGTCCAGCTGGTCACATTTAATCGAACGAGATCTATTGATACGGTTTTTATTGTTGTATTAATGGTCAAGTCTGAATAGAGCATCGCGTGACGATTTCAATGTAATTCGGAGCCCGGAGCCCTGGGCGTTTGCCATGGAGGATTCTATTACTGTGTTTATTTCAGACACTTTGTGCAAACCTTCGAAACCCATCGTCACGACATCGTGATTTCTAAAATGTCAGGTTAAGTTTAGTGCTTGGTATATTTGAACACTGCAAACGATATTCTGAACTGTTACTAGTATGCAAATTCATTCAGATTTTGGTTTATAAGGATATCTTCAGAAAGTTCACTCTATATTTAGACCTCATCAAGCACTGTTTTCCACTGTGTGATTGTTTACGATTTTACTCACGTTGGTATGAATCGGAATTTCCTAATTACATATTAGATTTCCATAATTATCAACTTATCGCGTGGTGAGGTCGCGAGCCTAACTCGATAGATTCGAATATTTGCCGGGAATTGCCGAAATGTGCGCAAAAAATATTAACAAAATATGATAAACATGAATTATCTAGATATAAAACACAGTTTTCCCGCTCAACAAAACACTAAAATGATTAGCATGTCATCCCTATCTTCCAGGGGACAATTTAATTGAACGTTTTCTGCTCCCATCGAAACAAAGGCGTCAAAAGGAATATTTCGCATAAATTATTTTTTCTGTTTTTTTCAACACTTCATTGTGAAGATATCGTTAATATTAATTTTTTGACACGGAAACACCAGGCTTTAATATTCGTAATACAGCCCTTTGTTATTTTAATGGCGGCCGATATTCGCTTTGCTATCTATAGCTTCGTCAAAGAAGTTTTCTATTTGGTTCCATTGCAATTCATCGGACGATTTGGGGTTGGGATTCTGTTTTAACAAAAAATTTAAACAAATGACTGGATTTGTGAAATAGATTCTTCTTTGAAAGATTCAATAGTTTAGGCAATCGTTTAGTGATAGATGACATGAAAGAACATAGCAATGTTGAACGCAATTGGAATGAAAGCAAAGATAAGGCTACCTTGGATACTGACTACCTATACTGAGGAGTTTATGTAATAATAAAAGCCCACGATAAATAAAGAGTAAGAGAGACAGCTTCCGATGGATAAGAGGTATAATGATGCAATACAAAGCACGTGTAAGCAGAAATTGATCGTAAAACAATCGATAGTGGCAACAATTTAGACGGTAAGTCAACGGCCTGCTTATCGTAGGTCAATAATTCAGTATAGTTTAGTTGAGCGAACTCACGATTATCTGAACTCTTGCGCAGAGATATGAATGTCAAAGTTTCGGAATTTAAAATGTGGATAATTTTATGCATTCAAATTCTGATGAATCTGCTATGAATGTTGTGATTATCAAATTGGAAAGATTTCTATTTTTAATTAGATTAGTAGATATAGAGTCACTGAGACATCAAATGATAGTTTGATGTTTCAAGTTCAGCCATTTTTATTTAAAAGCCACAAACATCAAAAACCAGAAGGAACCATGCCATCTTAGACCGCTAAACAAGACAAACTATCAGGGAATACTACTAAAGTTACAGAGGATGAATTTCCAAAACTTTGACAACCATTAGCAACAGATCGATACACGCATTTTGACAAAAACAATGTTCCCGATACTAGTGTTGATAAAGCGGTGTTTATATAATATATTTTTGTTTAACACATATCAGTACATGTTAGCTGACGACGGTGGTGCCAGAGACTTGCATCCGCCCGCGAGTGATAGTGGCCGAGCTGATACCTCTGATGTCTATCGGGAATATTTGGTGACGAGGTCGGTTTTATATGTTCGTTTATTGATATTTTATCATTTTCTTGAGCTTTAATAACTCTGTAGTAAAAGATGAAGTGCTATGTAGATGATGTCGTCGTGGTATTACTAAAATTGGTTTCGTGGTTTCTTTTACCAATGTTGTATTGAATATGTACGTGTATTTAGAAAAACTGTGTTACATGTGTAAGGATATTAACAAAATTCCATCATATTTGTAATCACGCTTAAAGCTCTAAATTCTAGCTATATAATTTGAATTTCAGAAGGCATCACACATAAATGTTTGATAAACCTTACAAAATACTAAGAATCGTTACTTGTAAATGGGAAAATATCCAAGAAGCCTAGAGATACGTAGACAGTTTCCATCACTGCCTCAATAGACGGCTTAATAATATACAAACACAAGCAACAACAAACACGGCAATAGTTACGGAGAAACAAAACGTTTCCACCATCCGTTTAGAACACATTAAGCGATTTACTTAATGTCTTATCACCAGCAATCAATAACAAACTTAAAGTACCAATCAATAAGATTGACATTCGATTGGGGATCCAACCGTCCTTGAAAACATCCGATCTAAACGCGCTACGCGAAGGATACTATTCTCAAAGTACAATCAACTCTATATCGACACGCCTCGGTCGACTGTGAGTCGATTCCGTCTTACAAGTTACGTCACTCCGAAGAGGATTGTTACCAATCTATCGGAATAGTTCTCTTAGGAAGGAGGTCTAATGCATTGTCGTTAAATTAATGCCACGATTTATGACAGTCGGAATTAGCCCCAAACGAGGGCCAGCAATGGATCACTGTTTAGTTTTATTGATGAATGTATTTGAATACAAATAACTGTGACATTATCCGCGTCGGGTGATGTACGAGCGATTCTAGTGTTTACTGATTTGAGAATAGTGTGCGTTTTGGCTGTTATGGAAAATTGTTAGATAGTTATTTATAATGTTGATGGACTTGCGAATAATTTTGCAATCTATCAGAATAAGAAGGTAAATGATATTGAATACGAAATACCACATATTATAATATCGTCTAAGACTACAACTGGCGCTGAAGACGATTACAAATCTCTGATTTATAAATACAAAAACAAAAAAAATCGTAGGTACAGGTGAGCATGTTATCATAATTATCAACAACTAGGCTCCCATGACCAATGACCATTGCTTGTGGCCGCACCGATCCATCACAGGCTAATATAAAAATGTCAACGATTCGAGTTACTCAATTTGCAATAATTTTCAGATCCGCGGCATGGTTGAGCAAATCCACCATGCAGTAACAGCCTGCCGTGGATAATGAGGTTCGATTCCGCGGGAAGCAATTTTCTTCTATAATACGCCGATTTTTATTTTATGATCGTCTCGGAACAATGACTTGTGACTACTCGATTGCTGTTGACAATTGCTTTGCGAAACGATATTTGACATAAACGGTGTTTGCCAAACGTTTGATCAAATTCTTCAAATGTCGCAGATATTTGATTCTAGCTAACTGTTTCGGAAAATAAAATGCTTTTGTTATCAAAAACATGTTGTTTAAATAAGTTATTGGCAAGTTCATACAAATGTTTGGTCAGGTTAGTACTAAATTTCGCAGTTGATTGTTAATTTTTATCTGAAGCGCCTTCGTCACCAACCGCGAATATCATAATATTTATCTATTGTTGTAAGTTTGTATTTCTCTTCTGAACCTTACACTTAGGTATTATTGATACGCATATTCGGACTTATTTATTTATCATCAAACGTAACATTCTTGAAAAGAATCGACACGGACTTTCCTTTTTCGAAACCTTTAACTTAAAACTGGAAAAACCCTTTACGAAGGTGAATTTTAGTCTCGAAAACTTTGACCAAAGCGATCGACAAATTGTTCAGCACCAGCCACTGTTTATTTATTTTACAAAAGAGGGTATTTGTCTCCAAAGACAATAGCTATTGGTGCACAAGGGGGCTCTCGATAATTGAGAGGGGCTCTTTAATAACCTTCGATTATTTATTTAAGAGTTTCGCCACCTGAGGCTTTGGCGACTGACAAAAAAACTCCTTCTAATTATTTTATATTTCCTCCAATTTAAAATTCAATTTCAGCTTTATTGTGGTCTTGGTTAGGTTCAGAATTGTTTGTTGAAGGTAGTGTTTCGTGTAAAGGATTTGAATCCGGGAGTAAGCTGTGGTTTACATTTATTTCTCCGCTACTTCTTTTGTGTCCGTAATTAAAGATTTTTTAGACAAAACTTTTGATGCACTTTGTGTTAAATTCAAAATTTCTACTGTTTTAGTAGTATAAATATAATTCTTTTAGAAAAAAGAGCCTTCTTTTAACAACTTCATTTACTATGCTATGCCATAAATAATTCTCTAAGACGTACTAAGTACTTCCAAGTACTTACGTATTTGTATCACACCTGAAAGACATACATAGGTATATCAATACATACGTGTACTAGCTATATACAAAGAGGCGGTCGGGCCAAACCGATACACAATTAAAGAGGAAAACAAGAATACTTGTAAGTACTAATGCTAAGACGAATGTTGCGTAAAATCGACGCGTCTCCCCTTCCCCCAGCCTCCCCACGGCCGTAGGGACGCCTGATTTACGATATCTAGAGGAGAATGGGGTTTTGTTTTTTTTTAATTTTTTAATAAATATTTAAGATGTTATGTTGTTCGGTTTAATTACTAAAAACACTGGCTTGGGAAATCTTAACCTTCTAGATTTTTTTAATGAATCTAATTGTATTGTTTAGACTGAAATATCATTAGTTAATTAATAAACAAATAAACAGGTTCTTAGTTACTTAATAAAAAAAAATACATCAGATTTTTTGTAAACTAATAATAAGTTACAAAAACGTTACCTAATGTAATTTTTCTACAAAAGGCACGTAGTTCATTCATGTCTTTAATTTTTTTTTATGTCAAACCCCGATTTTCCACTCATAAGTATCGTTTTTGCATCTGACACATAGAAATCGTTTTTCGTCTAAAGCACAGCCCTACGCCCCCCGAATTCGGCGTTTTCTTTCTCTAATTGATAATTCCTGCGCGATCCCTCATCGGAGCTCCTACAATAATACAATTAATTCCCTTATGCCGAGACCTACTTATAAATTTCTTACGCACAACCCTTATTGGGGACCGTTCACATTGGGTATTTGGATGATCTTCTAGTTTGTCATGTGGTCGTTGTGTCGTGTTGGAATCATTTGATAGTAGGTAAGTAATATATGATGTCGTTAAGATTTAAATGTGTGAATAAGTAAAAAGACATGTCGAAGGCTCTCTAAATCTAATTCAACAACTCTCTCAATTATAAAGTATGTAATATATACATAGGCATGGCATAATTGTCAGTTTTTCTTTTATTAAATTCACCAAGAAAACCATTTATGTGGATAACTCGACATTGGATTTTAAACCCTATAACTTCGAAGCCAAGTGTAGTTTTGTGTTTATTTAGGTGGTAAAGTTAATTGTGTAAAGAAATGTTGGAGGTTATTTAATTAAATATTTGTGAAGTTGAAGACTGCTTAAGACCGCGACGAGATTAAGAAGGCTAGCGAGAGTTATAAGAAACCTGAAACGGATAGTAGCCAGACGAAGACAATGGAAACAGCAACGTGTAACACAGCATAGTAGTGTCATAGAAAATAGTCGAGAAAGCAGCGTAACCCCGTCAAAATTCACCGGTGAAGATCGACTCGAACCAACATAACGACGACGTCGCAAAAGATGCCCATCCATAGATAATTAACACCCGTCTCTCCACTATTCCAATGCTTACTCTAGGATGCATATCCGGTATGGCTCTCAAATCCTTCCTTATCCTAAGGGCACGGTCTTCCTTACCATTACCCGCGCCCCCCGGTCTACTCCTCGATTTGCAATAGCCTTTGAAGTCCCATGAAACATGAGGCTTCATGGGCTAGTGCAAATCTTGGGGTTCATTCGATTTATCGAGTCTGGTTAAACCATGCTGGGATCGGTGCATTTCATTCATTCATTCATTCATAACTCCAATTTGTATTTCCTAGGATTGTCCATGTCGTCTCAAAATTCAACAAATAGTCTTGTGTCAAAAATGAGCTATTTGCCAAACTTTCATCTTAAAATTAGCTTTCACAAAATTTTCTAACCAGACTTCTTCTCTGCTCTCCCTATCTTGCTCGCTGATTTGTAAGTTCCCGTCTAGTGTACTACCTCCTTAACCCAGTCCTGTATGTGTCGTGTTCACCCTTCAGTTCAGACACCGGAGACTCGGCAGTAATTGCTTCCCCGATCCGAAGAGCGCATCTTTTGTGATCCGCTACACAAGACACAACACAAAAACATATTTATAATACCGCGATGTATTCGTGGCTGTACTTATTTAGTTACTAGCTTTTTCCCGCGGCTTCGCCCACGTGGAGGTTGGAAATTATCCCACGGGGACATACTAACGGGATAAAAAAGTATCCTATGTGTAAATACAGGTTATAAAATTGTGTGTAGGATGTTCTGTTTTCTTATAATTTAAATTTTATGTAAGAGTCTTAAGTTGAAGTGTATTTTAAAACCGACGAAAAAAATTGTCGGAGATTCTCAATTCGAAGCATTTTTTTTTTTGCAAAAAAAACCAATCAGTTCTATTTTCAAACTGCGTTCTTTTTTTTTCAACATAACACTTTTAACGTTTTGCTAATTTTAACGGCCAATAAAATTTAAACGTGTGACCTATATCCTGACCCGATGACCTTACCAATCACAAATATTATGAACAAATAACTGAGTCACAATGATAATGCTAATAATAATGAAATTGATTTGAAAAACGGATTTTATTTGTCGTTACTGATATGCCTACTGTATTTGAATTAAGCAATATTTTAATCATAACAAATATTCGCGAGGTTTTTAAAACGGAAATATGTAACTGCACGTCAGACAAATTTTTGAACTTCAAAATGAGGGCCTTTTTTAATTATTGGTTGGTTGAAATTTATTTTGGTTTATTTCGACGTTCACAAAAATAGGCGCAATCATTATATTCTACTCACCCCGGCTCATTAATATTTTTAGGAGCGCAGAATGATAATTATTAGTTTTTAAACACTTTAGTAACAGTAATAGATAAAACTTCCTAAGTTCACCAAAAGATTGCAAATTCTCTAAAAACATGACTCATTATGAAACCTTTCAACTACTATCGATGATTTAGTAACAAATGGTGCGATTCTCCCCACCCTCCCCATTTCCAGATGGTTTGCCGATTTGGCCGGCGCGACTCTGTACATTTAAATATGGCGGCTTAATGTTCAAATACAGATATACATAGATGATATTTTATTACTTTGTTTTGTAGATAATGAGAGAAACAGAAAGTCTTCGAACTTTTAGAATAGGCATTAATAATAACTTTGTTTTTTCATACCAACATAAGTTATCATAGAAACTAATTGATTGCTTAATTAATCTATGTGTTGCCAACGGTTTTTGACCTCGTAAACTAATGATCTCCTTTTTTGTTTCAGGTAAGAACAACACAACCTGTCTAGACACAAAATTAAATCTAGATAAATCCTGATTATTTCCAAACGAACTGGGTAAGACGAAACAGAACTACCAACATTAATAACACAAATAAATTACAGAAAACAAACGTTAACTTTTTTTCTTTGTCTATTGACATTTATAAAACGAACGTCATCCATTGGCTCCAACTGTCAGTTACACATCAAAGTGAAACAATTCAACAGATATCAAAACAATTGCCACTAAACCCACTCGATTACCAGTAGAAATTTGTCAATATTCAAACCAAGCGGCCATTAATAGCGTTAATCTTTGAACGTCAAACGATTAAAAAGTCGCGTGACTATAAAAAGGCACCATTTTTAAACGCGACTTATCGACTGTCACTTGTTAACGATAACACGTTTGAGTAGCCGTTACTAAAGAGCTTTCTACACCGAACGAAGGTAGAGCGAGCCGTATCACGTCGCGTTTAGTTCGCTACAGATATATAAAACCTAATCGCGTGGTCGCGTTACTGTAGACAGTCCTTATTGGCTGTATAGATAGTTGTCTTCAAACGTTATCATTTTGATTCGAAATTCGAAAAGTAATTCTATTGTGACATGAACGGTCACGAAAGTTTTGGAATATAAATTCAAGGTACCTATTTGCTAATTACTTTTACAAAATAACTTCTTCAAATATGACGTGTGTGCAGAAATATTAAGGCATTTCTTGGTAAATGATTTGACGTGAAAATATGTATAAGTCCATCAAATGTCAAGCTAGATTAAAGTAGCAATAATAAAAGGGCTAAATAAACACTTAGAAAGTGTAGGTGTGTATACTTAACACCAATTTACGATCCGGTAGAATTGTATGAAAAAACGTTTGCCCTTTTTAAAGTAATTGCGTAATAAAACTACAGGCGAGTAATAAACTCACAAAATAACGTAAAATCGATAATCTCAAGTGGAACAAACGGAACAAATATAAAAATAGCTTTGAACGGGTTATTAATTTTTCTTTCGTATTTAATTTTTTTTAACTGCGCAAATATTCAAATGGGGCTTTTAACGATTATTTTTATTGACACTTTATGGTTCGGAAACTGAAAATGACTTAGATATGATCCGATGCTCGGACGTTTAACGACTGCACGCAAAACGCCATTTTGGAAAATGAAGCGTCTGAGAATGAGTTACAACCTTCTTGCGAATTGAATAATGATTTTTATTTTTTATTGTATTTCAGTAACTACCAGCTATTCATAATAGCTCTGCAAATAATTCATTATTCAAACCTTATATTCGTACGTGCAAGTTTAACCCTTCACCGGATAGAAATATACAAAGTCATCAAAAATCAATGAGGCGTCTTCTCGCCAAAAGATGAGCGCATTAATCATCTCACACGATGTTACGACAATGGACAGAATCTATAAACACACCCCCCTTACGAGCCACCCTCCACCCACACACACGTAATTAATTAAAATTATTAATGACAGCGCATAATAATGGATAATCAATATTCTCGAGTTACTATTATGAGGGAATTAAGTATGCGGTGAACGGGTTAAGCTCCCGCCAAATTGTTTGAAAAACGAACAATATGAAAAGAAAAGCTGCTTGTCATTCAACTGTCAATTTTTTTTAAAGTGGTTTATTTAGGAAAGTAGCCAGTTGTAGGTCAACTTGAGAAAAGAGGTTTTTTACGTAGTCTAGGTCTGAAAACGACGGCTTTTTAAGTTTTCTTAGTATTTTGCTGTCGACTATGAGACGAGCTTTTATGACTTAGGATCGGTCTACGTTTATCAGAAACGACCTTACACGTGTATGGAAAAAAAACTTTCCTAGAAATAACATGTTTAATTCCTATTACTACTTCTAATTTTCTATTCACAGTTTTTACAACACAAACCAACCCATATTTATATGATTAATTATACACATTTATTAGCAAAACTGAGGGTAGTACGTCCTACGTAGTGAAGGGGTGTAAGAAAGGGTTGTGTGCTATTAATATTTATTTCGTATGCATAAGTTATACCAAGGATTGATTGCTAAGCGCCGAGAATTCGCCATTTTGATTGATTCGGTTAGCAAAATGGTTCATACTTTTTGTTCGTGTAAGTATTCTTTTATTATTAATGACTAGTTGTACTGTTATACTGTTGTAATTATTGTAGCTTAGGTATATTCAAAAGTAATATATTAGCCAGTTTTATTCAAGCACTAATGGACTTATAAATTTTATTCAAAAATACAAATTGTTTCACCAGAAATCGACCAGCACCAACACTTGAGACAGACACCTAAATCGCTTACCTACTTACAAAGCCACAATTACTTCGGCAATATATTTAAAAATTGCCACTTAAAACCTTGGTGCCTAGTTACGAACAAAAGTAACAATACAAAACAAGATAACAATCACTAATTGCACACCAAAAAGCAAGCCTTTAAACGCGAAAATTTGAGTGTGAAAAGTACGGACGATGCCGTGTCAAATACTATGGGGGTAGTCACGCGACGATCGCTAACCGTATTCCAACAACCCAACACTGTGTCTAAAACCCTAACTTTAATTCTACCAGTTGGAACACAGTGTCACTTCTGTGTGTAAGTGGGGTGAGCTCAAAATGTTATCATAGTTCGCCTGGATCCTGAGTATCGCATGTCGCCGCACAATAAAAGTGCATTTGGCAAAACATTATATAAAAGTTTTTGCACAAATACGCCTAACTACGTAATAATGTGAAATTAGCAGTCACTCATTGTGGGTGTAGATAGAGCTTCGTTTTCCCTATAAAGGTTATTGATAGAGCCTTAAAGAAAACATATACAGGGCGTAACAAGACCCTTCACGAAAGGCGGCATTTACCCATTCTATAAATCAAACTGAGTAACTTTGTGCAACACCCGATAAAGTTAATCATACTCACAGGACCTGTGGTATCGGCCCCGACTTACGATTTGTAGGTCGTAAGTTCGAACCCAGGCAAACACTTCACTTTGTTTATTTTATTTCATCACAACTGCTCTCGAAAAGGGTGAAGCAAAACATCGTGACGAAACCTCGTGTCCTAGAACCAAAAATTCGAAGAAATTGACATCCATCAACCCGCACTGGGCCCGCGAGGTGGATTACGGCCCCTCCCTCTCACAGAGAGGAGGCCTGATTCCCAGCAGTGGGAACAGTAAAGGCTGATTATGAATGAATTATGAGACTCACAGTCTTCTAGGCAGGCTTGCTTCATCTTTGACAAATATCAGGTAAACGCAAGATCTAGAATTTTGAATAAGACGCTCTCTTATATAATTCTCTTGTTATTTCGTTTCCTATTCTGGTAATAATTACCTTTCCTTATCAAAATAAAGAATGTTGACTCAACATAGCTCATTACATATCTAAAACTCAACATTACCATCAACGAACCTTATGTAAACTGCAACTAAAACAAATACGAATTTTTAATTTCGTTCTCTAAATCCAAATCTCTACACAAATAAGGACAGACAAACACACACACAGTATCAGTCGAACCCCAGCAATATTTTAAACTAACCCTTCGTTTCAACCCTTTGATTGCGACTTTGCGATCAATCGATTGGGTCCTGACCACCCTTTATTATTTACCGATAGCTTTAATATATAAAATGACACTATACAGGGTGGTAGGGACATCGACGAAAACTTTTACCATGGATTCAGTACATGATTCTGAACACCCCCCCCCGCGTTGAAATTTTTCGTCGGTTATTTTTTTTTTAATGGTCTGTTTGTTAGAAAAGTGCAATACCTACGCGGTCAAAATGTATGAGACGGTAGTTTTTTTTTTATAACCGACAAAGTTAAAACGTAGGGGGTAACAGTTTTCGCGTCGATGTGGGATGCCACGCTGTATATACCTACTTATCTGGTGGGTAATTGCTTAACACAGATAAAATGACAATTGATCCCGATGTCTTTCATTTTGACAGTCCAACCACGTTCATTGCGTTATTTACGTTGTTGAGCAGACAAATTTTTAGAACCTATGAAGCAATGTACAATTTCCTTCAAAACCCTTGGATTGTGATAAAAAAATGTGTGACGCAATTAGGGTGCTCATAATAATAAGGTATAGCCTATTTTTAAACCCTACAAAAAACTCTTTAGTTACGCCATGTAAAAAGAAATTGCGAAAATTTAATAAGTACGAAAGATAATCTCGGAAATTGCTGTACCAATTTGGATAATACTGCTTATAAGTATATTTCTTTGGTAAATAATTTGTGTTGGTACATATCGTCACGCTATGCCAATAGAAGTCAAATAGAAGCTGTATTTATATTTTTTAAGTTCAAAGTTCAGTTTTTTTTTAAGACTTGGCATGTGTATACCTATTTGATAAGACTTTCGTAAGTTTTTTAACATACATAGGTAATTAACATAGAATGTACGGAAATTATCTTAAACGATCTGACCCGATATACGTTGTCCTGTCCAAATTTTAATAATTCATACAACATTCCCATAGAATTGTCCAATTTTCCCAGCAAAATTACAAAATTTTCTTTCCGTGAGAACCTAATTATTATTATTACCCATTACGAACATTTTAAAAGAAAAATTTGACAAATTGGTCTTACCAATGAACAGCATTTCATTTTTATTTTATACACTACACATAGGTATTTTTGGGTGAACAACCATTTTAGCGATGATAAGGAAAAAGATCTTCGACAAATCTTGACACTTGTACCCATCGTAAGGTTACGTCTCCCAAAATAAGCGAACTGAAATAAAGCCTAGGATTCACAATAACTACCAAAGCACTCCACACGATAACCGATCAAAATCCAATACCATCACCACGATGTCCAAAAAATCACCCCCTAATCTGTCACCCCTGACACACACACACAAACTCATACACACCAAGACACGTAAGTTTCCGATAGGGTTCAATCGCGATTTTTGATCCCCATCTCAAATTTAGTCCCGAGAGAACCCACCCTTTTCGATCCCACTATATACAAGAATTATACATTATAGTTGCATACATACAAATTAAAACTGCGCCCTTGGGTGTTACTTTTGGGGCAGTCCCATTTCACTATAAGTCGCAAACTGGCAATACGGTTGAAAGACATTATGGTGGTAATTTTTGGCGCGTAATTTCGAAGAAAATGGCGTCAAAAATACTGCCAACGTTAACAAAACTATGCAAAAAAAACCAGTCCCGAAATATTGTAATGCAAAAATTTAACTACCTATACCATGAATATACCTAAGTACCCATAACAAAAAAAACAAACAACCAGTAACCCTTTCGCGCAGTTCCAAAAACCATTTTTCTCCAACCTCACTACCCCACTTACCACAAAAACCCGAAACGATCAACAGAATATCCCAAAATGATTCATAATATCGCAAATAAAAACAAAAGCAGACGACAGTAGCATCCAACCCTCAAAAAACAATAAAAACATATAGTACGCACCTCAGACGGACATGCGGAACCCTCTCGCATAGAATTAACCCTTTCGATACAGAAAGGTGAACAACCCAGTTAAAAACGGGACTTTCTTGTGCCGTGTTGAGTGATGGGCGATGGCGATTATTGGTGACAGTTGTCGAATTGGGAATAGATAGTGGTTTGATGATGTGCACGAATTCGTGGTACAGAACAATACCATATATGGGAATTAAACTTATTTCAATAAGTGTAATGATCACGTGACGTCATTATTTATACTTTAGACATTAACCATGCTTTTTTATTGACAATGATTTCAATTGGTTACAAGAGATTCCTTTTTAAGGAATACCAAATTGCAATCTTCTTTCCTATTAAAATAATGTGAATCATTCACGTCAAACTATTAGTCAAACCCGCTTGCTCTCCTAACTTGTCCAATGTACTCGTATTTTATCCGCAGAGCGACACGCATGCAAACGAATATTCATATCGAACTTAAAAAAAGGATCGTTCATTTAGAAATAATCTGGAACGCGTCCAAAATGTCCGCTTCGTTATTAATTTCTAGATCAAAAGCTTTTATTTTAATTGTTGTAATATTGATATGTGGATATTTTATTGTAACCTTTTTCATATGAGTAATAAAAGAAAGGATTTATTCTGCTATATATTATATACCTTATTACAGAGCTAAAATATATGTATTTGGGTTCAAATGGGCCCCTCCTAATGAGTCGATAAGATTGAGAGAGATTGAGCTCCTAAAATCTCAAACAAATCATCTTAAGATAGAACAGAACTAAAAATACCGCACCCCAAGTCGATGTATCACCAAGAATTAATATAATTCTTGTCATTAGACGTCCGATCGCCGCGACGTCTTCGCTTCAACTGACAGTTGACATTGACAGCTCCTTAATGATGGCTGACAAGAGGCGCCCTCTGACGGCCATCTTGCCAATTTTGTTGTACGTTCTTGAACACGTCTCGATGTCAACTTGGTATATTAAAATATGTTTAATTATCTGTACATCAGTTGTAAGGGACGCAAATATGCTGAATTGGAATTCAAAGAATTGTATTTAAGGATGTTAATAATCCATGAAATGCGAGATAATGATAAAAATTAAATTTGAAATATCCGATCACATTTTCGCAGAAGTAATTACAATCATTATGATAACATCATCCGATCAGTGGCAAAATCTCAAAACCGTGGCCCAAAACCCTGCAAACTCGGTGTAATCAAAACAAAACGTACATCATTAAATATCTGCGTACGATCGCTGGCAACTGAAAAGTAAATTAATTCTGGAAGTGGAACAAAAAACTGCAAAACAATAAGACTTCGGAGGAAACCACACAATTCGACCGCCATTAATTATTCAGTGTCATCATCCAACGACGGATATCAACGCTCATAATAAACTCGTATTTTGTATTATACATAATATATGTAAGGAATACTTGAGAATATTCGAGAATCGTGAAGAATTTTCTTTAGTAGTATAAAACTTTCTTAACCGTCTTAATTGATTTGAGGTGATAACCCCAAAAAGAAAAATTTGTTTTAAAATAGAATAACTTTTACTTCAAAAAAGAATTTGATAATAGAAAACTGCTAAATTGTCTATATTCAATCCTCTAATTCTACATTCAAAATAAAAACTTCGTGCCAAGCTTAGCATTCATACAATGAGCACAATTTATTACAATCAATACACACACACAGACAATTATAAATTCGGCGCACACTCACAAGTTTTAACGAAACTCATGCATATTTATAAACTTAATGTGTATATTATTTTATATCTGCGCCTGTGTGGGTAGGGAGGGTCTTAATAACAGATATTCAATCAAAATCAACCCCTTTTCCTGTCCGATATCTTTGCACTGTGCATCTCCCCTTGTCGGTTTTGTTTTGGTAGTACTATGTATGCTTATGTTGACAATTGGTAATATTGTTCATATTATATTATATTTGTGAACGACGTAATAAACCACCAAAAGATCTTCAACACACTCATTTTTCAAAGATTGAAACTATAATGGAAATTCACTCATTATCAATTTTAAAAGAAACCTATAAAACAATTCCTCATAACATAACTTTTCTTTTGCCAGGCGGTAGTGCGCAAAGAATAGTGTTTCTTAGTGTCACAGTGACTAAAGAAACACAACACAGCAACCCATTAAAGTTATAACTAAGCACCGTGTAATTTAAAAACTTCCCTGCCCTTAATATTTGTAAAGATTCCTGTCGATCTAACGTTGGGTTACTTCCATATTTCTATAACATTTGCATATGAATACTTCCACCTTTTGTCACACAACTATAACGAAAAAAAAAACTGCGATAACTAATCAAGGTTCGAAAACGAACTCCCCTAATTTCTGATCTCGACAAAGCAACAGTAACATGGCGTCTTTAAAAGAACAATTTATTTTACCTAGATGATTTACTCATTTTTCTCAAACACCTTCGTGTTTTCATGCAAAAAGTCCCCCTGCCTAAAAGTAATGTCCATTTCAATGAAACAGGAGCAAAACTCCATTGCTTCACGCAAGAAAAACTCTCCATCCCAATAAGATATTAGAAACACCAATTGCGTATCAGAAATATACAATTAATAACGAGTCGTCCAAAACAAAAGCGTGGGTAGACGCCAAAAAAACGGGGAAACATATAATGCATCAGTGAATCGTAGAATTTGAACAGTATCGTGGAACGGGGTGTATAAAATGTATAAATCTTTCGGGGTGGCCGTCTGGCAGGACTAGCCATGCCTGTGTGTAGATATTTAAAATTATTCCCTTTGATACGGAAGATAATTTCATTCGCAGACTTGCAGCGTCAACAGAAACAAGTATTAAAATGTCCCTAATCTAAACTTTTTGAATTAATCTGTAGTTGACAATGCTAAATCGAAAGAAAACTTAGAAAATATGAACTTGGCTGGAAAAGACTTGAATTGGCTTCAGCTATCGTTCATAGACTTCAAGGAAAATTCAAGTTTAGTACTTACTTTAAAGAAGGAGGTTCTACAAGTTTTTGTTTTGATTATAAACATTAAACATCGAATAGTTAGTAAGTTTTTTATTCAGTAACATTTTATTTCTAAACCCACGGAAACGAATCTCCAATGAAAAAGAAAAAACCGAAGAAAGAATTTGAAGATTATACGAAAGTTGCTGAATTTAAACCTCGAGTATCAAAAGCAAAGGTAGCCATCATTAGAGATTTGAATTTGGAAACAAACATTCTAAAATCAAATGGTTCGATGGTACGGCCAGCACGTGACACACGGCGTAGTCGGCAAACTTTTTCCCGACGCAACGAGTTCGCTCTGAAAGTTGTTCGGGCCTTTGTTTCGCGCAATCATACGCTACGTTGTAAGGATGCGTTGCGAACCGCGATCTCCACTCATCCTTTTGCCAACAGTACTTTGATTTCCGAACCGCTTTGATTCAAACTTTTAAGCATCCCGTGTTTTGACGTCGAATATTGCATTTCCGTGTGTGTTTAATTTGATATTTGTTTGGAACTACACCGCCCGTATATCATCTATATTTGAAATTCAACTTCAAACGGCGATTCCAATGAACGTTATTTAAAATGTTCCGACGCGCTGTGATCGGGCCAATAACACTCAGTTTCTAGTTATTCTCATTGTACACAATCTCACCCTACGTAGACCGCGACCCTCCGAGAAAAAATAATAAATTATTTTAGTTAGTATGCAAATAAGCGCGGACCGATATTTTAACCTACACCCTATTGAAATAGCGCATTTTTTTTAAATATCTGTTCTTTATGGTACGGAAGTATGTGCTTGTTTTTAACATTTGAAATTGGAATCATAAATAGATCTAGTACAAGTACCCGCTTGTTAAGTTTAGAATTGCAAAGTGATTCTGAATTTGGAATAGTGATTCTGAATTTGGAATAGTGATTCTAAATGCGAATTCAACTATGGTTTTAAATGATGGCGCTTCACAAGCCCCTTCAACATTAATCTAGATCTTAACGCGTGCGGGTGTTTTTGTGTGTGTGCGTATTGTGTATATGAGACAGGGCAATGATATTTAATTCGAAGGGTAGAATTTCTCATCGATTTTAATTTTATGCGCGCATCCCGTCTCGGCGTGTATTATTTGTTTTTTATGTAAATATTCTCGATCTCTTATTCAGACGAGTGGCGTCCATTTTGCGGATTTTTTCCCTTTTCACATATTTAGATGTTGGAATATTTTAATATGATGGGTTTTGTGTTTGCATATTGGCATAACTTATTTGGAAAATTCTAATTCCTTCTATCTATTATTGTGTTGTCATGAACTTTGCCTCCGTCGTGGCCGATGTGTTTTTATTTTCAAACTCGCTTCCAAGTTGCTGTATGAGAGGTGCAGAGAAAACAGATTGTTATAATTCTTTTCAAATATTTCACGACTGATTGAATCTTCATAGTTAGGTTCGATACATATTAAAAAAGATCCACGTCACTTCGGTGACTCTATGTTTCGAAAAGCCTCCTCAAAAAAACGAGATTAAAATTTACCTATTCCTATATAACTAACCATAACAGATACATGATAGACACAGTATCTTATATTCTAATGAAGAGGTCAATGACGTAATTAAGGCGCCCCCACACACACACAAATACCTGTCGATATATCAGACCCACCCCTATAAACCCACAAAATTAATATAGCCGAGAGCTACGTCAAAAATCATTATATTTTATGAGCGGCCAAAATAAATGACGCTTATACGGTACTGGTGGAAAGTTTATATTCAAATTTCACTCAGTCCGTCGGTCCGGCATCTCCAAGGATCAATTTACATATTTTCACAGGTTTCCACGATTACATTTAATGTTAGATATGTATGCGGAACCGTGAGCGTTAAAGATACTTTCCTGTTTTCGAGCTCACATGCTGTTAGATTGCCTGACTGTTGGGATAGTTTCCTTCGCGTAGTTTATATGATGGCGGATATTAAAATTATATTTTGATAGCTCTCATATTTTCCAAATTCAAATGTTCACGTACGACATTCAAATAAAGTACGCTCTTAGTTCCGTGGCACACTAAAACCATAAACAAAAAAAAAACATTGACACGTGCTGAATTTTCTTTGGCAAACTTAACCTGTTTTCTAATTACACGTGTATTTTATACAATGTAAATTCCAATTAATTCTTGCGAATACTAAATAATGAAAACAAAGGTTTAGACGTATGACGTCTGTACGGAGGACCATAGAACACGCAAATTAATTCTGAAGAAGGAGAATGTCAAAAATAAGTTAACGTCAAAGCATATTCAATTAAAATAATGATAGGGATGTGTTTGTTACGTAAATAATGATGTCGGTTTGTGTGTTGGTTTGCTTATTTTTGGGGGAAAGGAAACGTCTTGTGTAGGAGAAACACCTTCCACCATACCAACCGTATCTAAGTATTTTATTCGCTTGTTATTCTTCGCTTAAACGATGTTTGAGGAAGCCTGAACTTTAGCGAACTTACACGAGAATTCTGAACTAACTACAACGAATATGAGATTGATATGCATAAATGTTTAGTCTGTATGAGAATTAAGTTTGTTTTGGGTTCTGCTATGTTGAAAATGAATTTGGTTCAAAAAACTTCAAGTGTGCGAATTCAACTCTCAAAACTGAAGTAGACACTTGATGCGATGCATCTATGAACCACCCGAAAAATAATATCAAGTAATATATTGAATTGAAAACGAAACAGGAGCCACAGAAACTAAACGCCACAGAATCAATTCCCGTCTACGAATTAAAAGCATTAATAATACAAAATTTGATTATCCCATAAAAGATTCGGGCCATAAAACTCATAGTTGCTATAGTGTGCACCGTTGCCGAATGTACGAATTAGGAACCCTTTTGATCGTATCCCACCCTCCACCACGGACGCCCGTCGCCCGCTCTCGCCTGCCATTCATTTTCATAATAAAATCGTAACAAACGGCGCAGGTAACAAAATATGGAGAGAGATCCAAAATTTATGTGAACGCAATGTGATTATTTATGTCGAAACTTGAGATTTTGCTAGAGATATTGTCGGCAAGTGGGATGTATGGCCGCCTGGATGACGGACGCGAGATTTCGATGATATACTGGTTCCATGTTGGGCTACTTCGTGTTATCGCTGTATTGGACAATAAACATAAATAAGAAATTGCTATTTTCTACGATCATTTTGCTCCAATACTGTAGACTAAATAAGTAGGTACTGTGCCACCCCTTCTTAAAACATAGTTCGAGACAGCACTAAACGTCTCGCGGCAGACAATAACAGCGAGCAAAACTTCTCAAAACTAAATATTTTATATATCATAAAACAATGTAACCACATCCTCACCTCCGCATCTGTAGGAAGGGCCCAATCAATCTGTCTGTACGAGATACAGCCTCCAAATCTAACTATTGTTCACGAATAGGGAAATTTCCATTTGGATTTATTCATTTGTCTAACTATTGTCGGGCTTTCCTATTTTGTATATTAAAATAATTGTTTTGCCGCCAACATTATGTTCTAAATTCAAACTAGCGAATTTGCGTATGTGTTTTGTGCCAGTGTTGGATTAACCATAGAGTTCAGAAAATCAGACATCCATTTTTAAATTTTAGTCTGTCGATGATTAATATTTATTCGGTCTAAGTCTGTTGCTTGTCAATTAAATATTACTTGTAATTAATTTCTCAGCCGTAAAATCGACGTCTTATTAATACTTAAATCCGAAGCCTCAATAAACGTTCCATTTCACATCGAAAACCGAAAAGCCGTTGTATAATAAATTTAACGACAAATTCCGATAAGAATCGGCGACGCACAGACGCAATTTTCATAGATATAGCTCAATTAACAATTGGTTTCAATCGCGAAGACATTTCGTATAATAAAGTGTCCCCCCACGCGGGGGTGCGGAGGTGCCTTCAGGCAATCTTATTTCTGTTTGTAATATTGCGGTGTCAATTTCGCATATTGAAGTGTGAGCACGAATATGGAACGCCATTGTTTGAATCTATATTGTCTATAAACTTGCTTGTCTCTGATCTGGTAAATTGGATCCTGAGGCTTCGTTGAAATTGGAGCGGCTTGAGGAGTATTTTAAAATCCAAGACATGTTCTTTGTTGAAGTATGAAGTGGATAGTAACAGCAGTTCTCAAAGGGGTTGACTCACAAAGGAGTTGTTATTTTTAAAGTCAAACACAACCTGACCCAATTAGATCACTCACCACACAAATCTGTACAAACACAATATCCGCCCGTTACCAACGTTTGTAAACAAACAAACAGTCAATGAAAATAAAATCGCAAACATAAAAATAAAAACGCCAATAATCAACCGACACAAAACGATAAAAAAATAAAACCATTGTGTGCAAAAGAATTACACACAATATCCAATTGTGGTGCCGTCAACGAGGTCTGTACTAAAAAAAAACCACCCCACGGAACCTGGGCATTAATATCAATCTATCAATAGCTCTCAATACAGAGGCGTGAGTGATCAATAAACGATAATAAAAAAAATACCCTATTTTTTTCGTCCCCTCTCTATTACTATTTTATCGATGATTCGTATCGTCTGTTTTGATTGGACCCTCTACAGCGTTGTCTATTGAATTATCGAGTATCGCATTTTAATTCCTCAATGTGATTTATTCCGATTCAGTTTAATTTATTCCGATTGAATAATTCGATTTCGGTAATTGTTTACGGTTATGGCTTAATTTTTGATAATCGAATGTGTCTGGGTGTCTCTACAATTGTCAATGGCCTGTCACTTCAGTTTTAATCAATTGAATTTGATGTAGCGAATTGATTAGATGTCTATGGTTCTATTGAATTATATCGTTTTTAACTTTTAGTGAAACTCTTTAAGTCTTAACAATTCTGATATCGAAACAATCAAAGGCTGAACTTTAAATACAGAACTTTAAACAAAACAATATTAAAATAACTTCAATGCAACGAACGCGAACTCTCTTTAATCTTGTTTCATCATCAAATGTTCATCCTCACACAAACGTTTCAAAAGCTCAAAAACAGTCGTAACTTGACAATGTTCAATAAATACACATCTTCGCAAAACTTGGTACATTTTAAACTCCATTACTTATCACTCTCTCAATCCACATGTACTTAATTACTCTTGGCAAATACAATGACGTCATATCGATACATAGACAGATAGGTACCGAAGACGGGGGAGACTGGGGAAGATAGAAATCGTATGTTTTCGGATTAATTCGTTCGTGAAATCGTCTCGTCCCGATAAGAATGGTAACTGCTCTGTACTAATTGAATCTACAATTGCGTTGGCATGTCTGATTTCATTAGACGGTTGTGTGTGTGAGGGGGGAAGGGGGGAGGGGTAGTAAGTATCCGAACTGATGGATGCTCTTGAAAGTTTTGCAGCAAAATTTTTGGCGATATTGGTTTCGTGGGTCGGTTTGTTTTGATTTTTTATGTTGTGGGTCGTTTGATTTTTGTTGAAGGGTTAAGGTTTGTGCAGACCAGCGCGACGCGACGGCGCGACGCGACTCGAACAATACAATTTGTGAGAAAACTTCACGGTATAACAATAACCTGTGACGCGTCGCGTTGTCGCGTCGCGCTAGTCTGAACACAGCTTTAAATGTGAAGATACTTTTTGCATGTCGTTGCAGCTGGATTTGGAAATAGTAATCTATGATGGAAATGATTGATACATAATAATGAGACAGAAATATGTGAAGGATTTTGCACACATGAAACACATATCCCAGCATCACCTATGTATACCAAAAATCGAAACCCCTTCAACTTTCTGAATGCCTACATCACGCAAACTTAGTTCCACTTCAAAATATACGAAATCTCAAAAGTTGTCTGTACGTACACAAACGTCTTATTGAATACCCTCATTCAATTCAAAACAACGGAATGGGTCCAAAGCGTGAATTGTTTCAGAATAATGGTATTTATATGCTACATTGGTTTCAAGGGAAATCACTCTTTGGAATAGTCCATAACGTCTGTTGGCGCACAGCCGCGAAGAATGGCGTAACACAAGGATCCCGTTACTGCGTTCTACGTGAAAATGCGATGGCAGAATTCAATATTACTTAAACTCGTATTGAAACCGGCGGGGGGAAGATTCGGAATATTAAACATTCACGTTTATTAGTTTGTCCTCAACGTATTTGGTAGTCTAAACGGGGGTAGTTTTCGATGGGAAACTTGGAAAGTGTGTTAACGAGTTCACCCCAGCGAGTGTAGTCGATTTTCCTAATGGGTATAACATTTTAGTCGATTGTGTCAGTTTTGAACTAACTTTTGATGTAAGTTAAGTAAGTAGTGGTGACGGCTCACTGCACTAATGGGCTTGATTCTGGAATCGAAAGGAATATGCGAGTATTTGTCGTTACAGATCGGTTACATTCACTGACACGTTATGAGGGAAAACTTCACCCATTCGTGTCGCATTGATTAAGTGTTAACTGCAAATGACAGTTCCGGGGACACGCATAAATAATATGTACATAGAATACCTATGTCATTGTTCCAACAAATTAGATATAATGTTGAGAAGTCAAGTCAAGAAAGATCACAATAACTCTTAACAAAAAATAACTAATATCGGCCCTTGAGTGAAGCCAAAGTACTCATAAAACCGTCCATCCATCTCAACAACCAAACCACCGCTCTCTAATGCCTATCTATTAAAATAAATCAAAAATTCAATATCACAAAGTCTTTACGAAAAAAATCCGTTCTTAATCGATGGCTCTCGAGAAAAATCGTCAAAAGAAAATTGGTATCGTATGATCTCGACTGCACAGATAGCTGAAGGGGCCCACAAAGGCAGATATCGGAAGGAAAACGAAAGGGTAATGCGGGCATAAGATGCGCATCGACACACACGGCCTAATCACGACACTCCCCACCACCCACCGCCCAACTTTTGCATATTGCCCAAATTGCCCCTACCTCCCTTAGCTTCGCCGCTAAGCGTACATTTTTGCTGGCCGGATAACTCTTTAGTTTACCGTTTTTTTAGCATCTATCACTCAATTTTCGACCTTATTTCCTTTGTAGAAGAATGTATCGTTATTTTCACATGTGTGCCAATGTTTTGTTTGTAGTGTAAGGGTGTCATGACGTTTGAGGGATGTTTCGACTCAGAGGACTTCTTAATTGTGAGCGTGCAGTTTTGCTATTGATTTTTTAATGTGTCTCTACGTATGATGGGATGGGGGTCTGCTAAGTACGTTTTCGTAGGTTCATTTAGTTATAAAGTATGGATGTATTGTTTGGAGGACTCCCTCTGTCCTCCATGTTTGAGTGTTTGATCTTTGTTGCGTTTCTAAATGAGAAGCAAACATTCGTGCATTGAACGCGTTTTTTATAATTCATAAGGCCTAAACTACCTTCTAAGTTATTAGGTTATTACGCTAATTGGTTGAACTACACCTTAGACTTCAGCAATTATCACAAAAAAGTGTAATTCATATAAACAAAGATTAAACAAAACACGCTCATTGGTAGTTCGTTAAAACGCTCAAAGTATATAATTATGGCACAAAATAGTACCAAAGACGCCGCTCTTTAGCAAACCTGTCTATAATTCCTTCTCGGCCATAGAGTAAGATGTAGACTGGCATTTAAACTTGGAACTAAAATAAAGCGCGAGAAACAAATTAAATTAATGACGTTTCATCGTTGGTGATTTATGTTTTTGTTGTCAATGTATCTGAACGCTCGCATTACATGGATTTTTTATCCGTACATAATATGATATTTCCTCTAATTAAAGATAACATTTATAAGATTGTATAAAAGGATGTTCCCAAGTAGCGATAACTATAAAAAACCAGTCACATGGTAAGTCGTCAATATTTGTTCAAAAAAAAAAAAAAACAAATTGCCACCTAAATATTCGTATCTAAATGCTTCAAGTGTCCGCACTGCATAGCTCGCTACTCTCCGACATTAATCTCTATCTTGTTAAATTATAATAATTGCATCAACATTTAATAACTGCGTTTCATTACACGCGTTTACCTTTTCTCGTATTAAAAGGAATTATTTTCTAGAAATTGCTAACCCACTTTGAAAAAACATGGAGACTTGTAATTAATGTCAATTTTATTTATAATTACGCGTCGAGCGCCGCCAGATGGCGGTATTTGCGTAAAAACGAGACCGGCCCATGAGCTATGCGATAATATAAATATTTCTTACAATATTAGACTTTAGTATCTATGCTACAATTTTATTATTTTAATCTATGACCGCATTCTTTATTCTACGTAATTTGTGCTAATATGGAATAATTTGTGCGTCCTTAATTATTTAATAGAAGTACAAACTTTATGTTGCCATCATAAAAAATTACAATTATTTACGACATTTTTCTGTAATCTACTCGGTGGTCTTGGACTAAAAACGTCATATCTCTGACATCCAAAAGGTCAGATCTACCCTCGCTGCAAACAATCAATACGTCCTCTTACGACTGTAATTTCTTGCCATCAGTGTCTAACTGTCGTATGGAGTGATATGAGCAACAATTCAGCACAATTAGCTGCATTATTACAACAATGGTAACGATTCTGTGCATTGTGGGCCGTCCTTGCGCGCACAATGGCGCAGGTGACGATCTTACGATATAAATAGGTTAAGTTAACTTCCTTGATTACTATAATGGCCACAGGTTGGCTGGCAAGGTTTATATTGTCTTGTATCAGTTGTAGGTAAGCCGTAATTATATGTAATGGTTTCGTCTGAAATTGTTAGGTCTTCCCTTTTCATCAAAATGGTCGTTAAGTACTGTTTTATAATTTATTTTTTATTTTTATTATTACTTACTGTTTATATTTCCTGTGCGTGTCCCAAATAAAATATTTTTCTTTCTTTCTTTCTACTGGCTTAAAATTAATAACAATGAGAAATATGCAGCTTACGTTAAATTATTAAAATAAATAATTAAAATAGAACATCTCTATTGTATCCCAACAAGAATATTCATCGACAAAATAAAAGACTACAGTCATCCAAATAAATCTCTGATAAAAATCGGGCTTAGAGACATTTTCACTTCTATCTTATTTCTTTTTATGAACTACTAATTTAGTATAGTTATAGTCTGCCCCTAATAGACAAGAGAATTAACGATATTTGTCGAGTACAAAACAAAATATCGTTTTCCATTCTCTTTATCTTGTCATATTATTTGCTTACGAAGCCTGCATACGGGCGCACAGCGAAGTATGGCAACACTGGATGTTCGGGTTCATTGTAAGCGCGTTATAAAATAGAGAGGGAACGCGGTTTGAATTTTGAATCGCATTGTTCGAGGTTTAAAAGTTTTGATTTTTGTGGCAAATAGTGTGGTGAAAGATTTTCATAACGGAAATTGGTTTTTCAATTAGGATTAAATGCCGTTTAATATTTAAATATCGAATCAATCGCCAATGTATAAAGTATTTTTTTATTTGACACAAAATTGTTAAAATATTTAGTTTTTCTTATAAAAACTTACAAAACTAAAAAAGCAAAGGAAAAACTTTGAAGCCTCTATTAGCAAACCTTCTCATTCAGTTTTATCGTCATCCAGTGCCCGTTTCCAGTAACATTACATCTACACTCATTCCCCCTTCTTCCATTCTATTTGCACAACTCCTTAATGCTTTATTTCGTTTGTGTGCTTAGTCTAATTAGAAAACTCCGAATCTACTAATGGCTAATATCGAATTTTAGCTCCTTTTTGTTTTTCTATGTCTTCGTATTATCAAATTATGTTCTTTAGACAGCCCATACGAGTTCATACTGCGAAGTAAATTAAAAAAAGGTGCTTTTAGTAATTTACGTCGATTTTCAGATACGACCTCTTTACTTGATCGTATTTAGTCTATGGTATCACTTTAGCAGTTCAAAAGTAAGAACCGCCAACATTAAGAAAAAATCTGCGAAACAGATTTCCCCCCCTAGATTTTTCGGAAGCTGAGTTCTAAAAGTTTGACGTATCATAGGATCATTGTGACAGGCACAATTTCGTCAATCTCCGGCCCGTTCCGGCGAATCGCAACGTGTTCCGATTAAGTAAGACGTGATTCAGAGACGGAACACTTTAGGAAGACATCGGAACATGCTTGAATTGAACAAGCTTCCGACTTTGTTCGATTAAGACTACGTAGAATAGATTTACAAAGTAAAGTCTTGTTGAGAAAATTGTTTGTTTTGAGATTTTAATAGTTTGTAACAAGCTCATTTTATTGTAAATTTCTTTATGTATTTCCATCAGTCATTTTAAAGTAAGAAATAGAAAAGAAAAAAAAATAAGTATTCATCAAGTAGGTCGCTTCTAATAATCTTGCAATTCAAAAGTCAACACACAGAAAGGGGTTGATTATGTATCCGCGATGAGTTAGCATTTCTCTTTATTTCTATTTCTACCCCCAATTTAAACCCAACACCTTATCGCACGAGAAGGTAGAAATTCTTGAAAAATAAATGTGATAGAAGCGAGCGATACGTAACTATAAATTAAAATAATTATCGCCTCTTTTCGGGGGTAGAATGCAAAGCCTTCGCGATCAGCTGTTCACCGCATACTGCACGAAGGCGCTAAATTCTGTTTTGTACTGATTGTAGTGATTTGTTTCAGTTTTTTATACAACCTTTTTTTCTGACACAGACAGAAGATTTGTGTCTGTTTCTGAAAACTAGTGCATACTTTAACAACTAGAACCGGAAAAAACTCTGAAAAGAAAAGAAGAAAACTCACTACCTACCTAGATGTTTTTCTAGATTATGTTTAGCTTTATTTATAATACATTATTATTTCTTAAAAAGTTCTTGATATTCTAACGACATCTGTAGGTAATCTAAAAATGATTATATAAATATAATCATTTATAACCTACCTATTCATCCAAAAAATAGTTTCAATGCAGACATACAAAAAGAAAACACTCCCTTACCAACGTTCTTGAAACAAACAATTTTAATTGCAACACGAAACGATATTTTATCCATGGTATGCATTTTTTCCAACCACCCCGACGGCGGGCCGTTACTCAAAATAATCTAGGCTAGATATCGCACACCCCACGTGATCTACTGCCTCTGCCACGGAAGAAACACGTTTCACTTGATATTTTTCTTTTAATCCCAAATGACGTCTGTAGGTAATTGGCGGGTTATTTTCAAGTCGCGTGAGGTTGGTAGCATGCGATGTTATGTTGGTATTAGTGGGTCCGTTCGTTATTTGAAAGTGTGTCGTGAAAAGGTGTCCGGTAAAATTATTGGTATATTTTTACTGTTCCATATGAGAAAAGCCTTATCTCACGTTAATTTTCTATTTACACATAAATTGAAATTATTTATCAGAAATGACGTTCTAAACTACACAACTGACACTAAACTCTAATCAAAAGTCCCGCTTCAGTAAACCCTCACGTGCTACACCCAAACCCAATCAACCTTCAACAATCGGTATCCAATACCTTCCCCACGTACAGAGCGAACTTATCATCGAAATCAAAACAGCGACACCCCAATAACACGGAGTCGAAACCACAACAGGCGAAACTTAGTTTTCCATTCGGTTTTATAACGCGAACGATAGACAGGCAATAAATGAGCTCCCACAACTTATAATTGCTTCATTTCGTTGTCGACTCAAACCGAGAACTATGCAGTTTGCATTCGGCTTGTCTATGTCGTGTTTCGAAACGATAATTGGATTTGTCAATAAAAAGTATCGCTGAAATCGCATGACAGGTATCTAATTATGATTTGGTTGAAACTTGAAATTTTCTGAATATGTACCTACGCTGTAATATCAAAGTCTGCTCTTGGATTTGTCATTGACATAAAGAATTAGAGACTGAATATTAGAAGTGTATTATTTTTTAACCCTAAAAGAAAAACCTCAAAGCTTTTCATTAAACCTAGTCCTGAGATGAAAAGAGGACAAAAAACTGGTATCGCCCCGTCAATCCCGAGTCTTAAATTCGCCCAGCGTTCCACAAATATCCTTCATTCAACGTTAATCACGTCTGTTACACGGTTCATTAAAAACTATCTACTATTTAATACTGACAGAATCTCCGCGCGTAAAGTTCCCAAACATGAACTGACAGCGTCGAAAAAGTAATAATCGAAATGATCACGATTCATCGCTATGTTTATCCGAACGCCACCGACGTATCATGTCAAAAGTGCATGGACAAGTTCCATGTCAGCGTTTGCCGTTAAAATATACTCCAAATACAAATTACCAAGCCAAACTCAACCCTAACACCTACACAATAATAGAAATAATAATGTTGTATAAACCGCGCTTGTCCGTGCTTATTAATTTTTACCATTTTCACGCCGCGCGTTCGATATGACACGTGATTGATGATCGCGACGTTCATTGTCAATCAAACTGTTACTGTAAAAGCATTTGCCGAAATGTGAATATTTATGAATCACAAATGTTTGTCCCGTGCAATACGTTAAAATAATAATTTTCATCTGGCCGTTTTAATTCCGATAGATGCGATGACAGCTGAAGAGCACGTAATAAACGGATAGTAGGAATCTTTTTGAAACTCGCGTCCAACTGTTCAATCATTCGCGTCATTTATCATCTTTTTTCGAAACGAAACGAAACGAAACTCGTCGCGTCAAACTAGACAGACTATAGATGACGTAAAAAGAAAAACCGCCGTCCCGCCGTAGAAGCTTTCCGAACGTCTTTTTGTTCGTTCAGTTGGTATTGCTCGGCGTTCGAATACGAAATTTGAATTTTCCCGCTTAAACGTCGGCCTAATAAATGTTTTCCGACGATTCGCGATTTTCGTAGGGTCACCACCTACAACCGTAGACTTAGGACATGATTTAAACGTTTAATTATTAGGTTTAATTTATTGTTTTAGCCTTAGTGCTCTTTTGCGGAAGTTCAGTGCGGTATACTATAACAAAATGACTGACATTGAGGGGCACTGCAGGTAAATATAACAGAAAAACGGATGTTTTAATGGCCTCATAGGCAAAAACCTTTTCTTTAAATAGACGTGGTCTAAAAAACCTAACAATAGGTCAGGTTGGGGTTGCGGAAGATTCTTTCGTTCCCGCGACTCCCGGCGTAGGTGTGAGTCGGAACACCGGGGTGGTTTTTAGTCAGTAAGAGTCTGACAGTCCCCTCCGCCCGCCCCAGGGCGGAGGACATCCATGAGGATTTTCCAGCCCGGAACAAAAAAAAAAAAAAAAAAAAAAAAAGGCTAATAGTTTTAACTTCGATCAACAATACCAATGGTTTTAAGCAAAATAAAAATGCATTTCATCATGAATGTTTGGCAATATCTGAGCTGCTTTTCATAAAATGATATCTTCCAAAATCGTCCTCTCCCTGAAACCGGGACGAATCCCACGAAACTCGGACAGATATTTCCCTTAAACTGTTTGACCACTTTGACAGATCGCGAACGTGAACTCTTTCTGACGTCAAAATGGCGTATTAGGTTTTTTTACTCAGTTGTCTGTCATCACTTCCTTTGTGATTGAGCACTGCATTGACGCATTGTGCTCCAAATTGATTCTGTTTTGTTACTTTATTGAGCTTTAGACAATCGACGTGGTCTACGTCTTTGTTGCTTTTTCATCGATCTTGGACAGATAAAAGAGGTTATGGTTTTGAGAAATAGAATAAAAAGCGATCGTCCTTTGTAGCTCTATTTTGTGGATTGGCTTTTGGCTTGCTATTCTCATTGCATCCTTCTTCGTTTCGTTCCGTTTGTATCGAAGCGGGCATTGAGTTTTCATGCTGGTAGTAGTACTTAAAATTAGACATTCCTGAAGAATGATTTAAATATTTTTCCTTAACGAAGTTCACTATGCATTCCTCTTTATGCTAACACTCTCAAGTATCACCAGCGCCATAAATAAGTGTAAGCATATTATCACCATATAAAAGTAGGTGTAAGGGAGAATCGAGCACGTCTGATAAACCGCCGGGGACGGTGGCGGATTTATGGCCCAAGACTCGACCATTTGCATCGGAAGGAACACGGCTAAGAATGCGAGGCGACGCACGCAGGCCGTGTGTGTGGCTTAACAACTCTAGCCTGAAAAATGAATTACCTTGACGGTGTTTTTCTTTAAAGTGCAAATGCACGAATGACGCTCATACTAGAAGTTAAAGCTTTAACAACGAAACTCAGCGCTAAAATAAATTGTCTTATTTCCCTGTCATCAAAGAAAGTACAGTCAGCAAAATTAACAACTAACTACTAACATCGCCGAATAAACTACCAACTTCTGCAAATGAAGTCCCAAAAAATCCCATCTGGAACTCAAAACAAAGTTGCTAACACATGTAAATCTCACCAAATTGTGCAAAAGGTCTTTTTTAAACGATCCGCACGAGAGAGGTATTCGAGTTAATCGGCGTCACAGTGGGGTGATCACAGACCCTGGCGGCCACGCTGTAATTATACTAAAAATGTGGTAGACTTCAATAAAAAGCTGAAACTGTGACGGGCGGCGGTCGAAAACATAATTGTCCATAGTAATGATTGTAGGTAATTGTGCGAGGGTTACCGTTAACCCTTCGCTGAAGGAACAACCCTTGGATGCTGGGTAAGACGCGGGCGAACAGCGTTCGCTCAAATGTTGAAAAAAAAAATACAAATGACTCAAAACAGACCGGATTTTACCAGAATAGTGAGTGATTTTCATGGGTTTTCTTTTAATAAAATATTCCGATTTTCAATCTCAACATTAAAATAACACCTTAATTATGAGGACAAATGCGAAAAATGCTGTTGATTTTCGACAAAAACAGACTTAAACGCCGGTCATCTCCCCTCGTTAACCCGCTTCCGCTTATAACTTAAAACTAAGTTAATAGCGGTCAGTGCAGGTCCGAATTAAGACAATAATTACTCGCGGTGCTGTCCGCCCAAATTTTCGTTTCGCCTAATACTTTTTATGGTGACTGTACTATTCTGAATGGCGGGATGTGTGTTTACATAGCACTTATGGCGACGAGAAGGATTACTAGAAACCCTTGGAAAACAATTTTTAAAGATGAAAAAGTAAAATGTGGAAAAAGAAAAATGCAAAATTCTTTATGCTATTTATTGTTCAAAACAAATAGTAACATAAACATTTTCAGTAATAAAATACATATATAACTTAATTGTTTAATAAACACCAATGTCATTAAATTAGCGAAAAAATGCCGCGAAAAATCGACTTGACGTATACTGGCATCCATTTTTTATAAGCACGTTCTCTATGTCAAAATATTCCATTTGTTCTCATTTATTATTCTACATTATTACATATAACTATTATAATCATAACGATGTCTGAAGGTTATTTTTCAGTTTTTTACAACATTCTATAAAGAGGCCGAGTTGTAATGAAAGATTATTTACGACAGTGCTTCAAGGCTGCGTCAAATAAAACTGACAATATTTACTGAAGTATTATTATACTGATATGTACTAAGATATCGATGTCAAGGTGCGATATTAGTTAAAATGATTTTTAACCGTATTTTGGAGGCAATAAGAAATAATATTAAAGAATATACTTGAATATACTCGTGAATATACAATTTTACAAAAAATATATATCTTATGACCGTGCATTGTATCATCACCATCATTAATGAAATTTAATTACTGTATAAAAATGCCGTTTTTTGTTTAAAAAGCTATTAAGGAAAACTAATATTACGTAATGTATATAACCATTGTAGTCTAGACAAGAAAAAAAGGATTGGAAGACTTTACAAAAAAAAATACCTGTAATTATTTAATTACCTGTAGGTACCTCTACTTATTCGTTTTCCTAAGTATCTATATTATTATTTCCTGTCTTCTTATCTGTAATAATTACGAAGTATTATAATAATTATCATAAAGCACTAAAATAAATTAACAAAACGGAAAATGCTTATGGAAAATTTTCATTATACTGTAGTTACGAGAAAAGTCTAGTTCATCGCTAGGTGTCTTTAATAATTACTAGACAGAAGTAGAAGCTGCTGAATTTACTATTACTACACTTAAAATTAGCATAATTGTGGATCCAAAGAAAATCGAAATAATCAAAGCATAGCATTTTATAGGCACAAAAACTAATCTATAAACCAGAGTTTCACGAAATGCAGCCGGATTGACAAGGCTTTATGATTTCAAGATGACATGGCCTATGGATATTGGCAAATATTAACGCTACACCTATATTGATTTACTTTGAATGTCAACTAATCAACAAGAACAAGCAAAACACCAATCATTTACAATAACAATCAGAAAATGGCTTCATAAAACTTGAATTGGAAAAACGGCCGGCTCAAGACGTATCCAGGGTCATGTGCCGTCCGTGATTTCCGTCGCATCTATCTAGACGATACGCATCTTCACGCTCGAGCGCCGGCGACACCCCACCTGACGGCTGCGCCAACAATTGATATCTTCCGAAGGTCGGGTAATAACATGCTGAGAGTTATCCGACCAACACACTCCAACACCCATACAATACTCACGTAGCTTTTATTACAAAGCAATAAAGTCGACATTTGAAAAATTATGGCGTTGGGTGTTACAAATATAGGCTTGTCTTGTCGGGTGCTGATTTTATGAATAGATCGTCAATTGTCGAACGGAAACACGAACTAAAATTAGTTTTTAGAGTTCTGTTTCTAAATAATACGATTGGAACTTTTTTGATTTACTCAATCGCTACAGTTTAATTGTTGATTTCTTTTGTAAGGTGTTATTAAAGTCGATAACAACGGGAAAACCCGAAATAATTGCTAAGCAATAAAATGTTATACGTAATTAATTTTTGTGTTGCTAATCAATTGTTATGTAAAGTTTAAAAGCTAGAACAATTAGATTTACGCGTGTTTTGTTTCATCGTTCAGAAAAAATAATAATAATGAGAATCTCAGATCTCAATGATGGACCAGCCAATTTATATGACAAACTAACAATTGTAACTAAATAAAATTATTATTATCAAGCAAAGCGGAGGGTCTTTCTTGTTTTGAATACGATAATTTTACTTTACCATATCGCAATAACATGGCACAATTTTAAATATTTATTTTATTATTAAAATGTCTGATAGCGTCACCCATCTTTATCGTTAAAGATTGATCTACATAATTACAGAGTTAGATGCTTTTATTGTGCACACAGATAACATAAGATAATTATATGGCAATTAAATTCTTTAGAAAATATTTTACTGGCGACATTTTTAATGTCGTAATGTTATTATTTTAATGTTGGTAGTTCCGTCTCAGAAATTACGAATGTTTTTGTTACGTGTTCTGATTCTTTATTCAATTTTTCAACGCGTCTTAGACTATAGTGATGTGACTGATTACACAAGTTAAGATTGAACAGACAATCAGAAACCTGCTAGAACATTAAATATTACCTTAACATGAACATAAATACCTTTAAACTATAAACATCTTCAATAACTCAACCCTTTCTTCCCTAGATCGCCCAACTAGTGGAAGACGTGCGTCGTCTCCAAGCATCACTTACAGCGCTGCAGGAAGCGCACGCGCAGCAGCTGCAGCGGCTAGAAGAGAGGCTGGACGAGAAGAAGCAGCACATCGCCAGGCTTGAAGCGAGGCTCGACACGCAGAGAGACTATGATGATATCAAAAGAGAAATCAGGTGAGTATCCGTCGTTCTGAACCAATTGGGACGACTATGGGTTCATTTTATCTTTTACAATGTTTTTTACAGGCGATAGATGCCCTGAAAATGTTAAGGAAGAAAATAAAATAGGAAGTAACCGTAGGTATCTAAAATAACGGTTGGAAGAAAGATACTAATACAAAATCTACCTAATTAACCATCGTTATAATTTCTCAGTCAATAGAAATTACAAATGCAATTAATAACACAACAAAAAAGCCTACAAAATCATTCAACTAAAATCGAAATCAAAATCGGTCCCAGAAAATAGACTAAAGATTTTCAAACAACCACGTCTACATCCCTACGAGTACAGGCGCTGCATAAAAATTAAAAAGTCTACAATGCAGCACGTGTTAATAAACTTGATAAGACGCGTATCTCGGTCATTCACCTGCGCACAGATTATATATTGTTTGTAGAACAAGCCTTGACTATGGTCGAGGTACTGGCGCGAATGATCTTGGCGCAACGCTCCTAGGTAACTCCGTTGCATTTCCTTGTTTGGTTTGGTTTAAAAGAAATAAAACAGGCTTATATTGCAGTTGTAATTAAATACGAGTAAGGAATGATACTGTTTTGATATTGATAAAGCTGTTGCTAGTGAGAAATGGTAAAATATTACATGACTATTTATTTGACATTTATTAAACGTCAAAAGTGACACAATTGTAGTACTGTTTTCCGCTTTCACCAATTTCATTTCCGGGAAAGCAATTGACGTCATCCTAACGTCGTCATCCCAATACTTTTGTTTTACTATAACGTCTTTATCGTAGTCAATGTTACTGTCAATCAAACAATGCAAATGGTAATTGAACGTCAATTGTTTATCCCCAATCAAATCGAAATGGTCGATAAATTAACGCCTTTTACATGGAATCAATCGCGTAATTAATAATGTCACATCTAGGCTAGACATTTTATAGGCCCAAAGGTATAAAATGAAAGTTTGTTGTCTTATCAAGACAGCAGGGATTAACTCTTTCGCCATAGAACAAACATTAAAGCTAGAAACGGTATGATAATCCAAGTTAACTTAATGTCACTTGAGTACATACGTTCTATGTATCATTGTGTGTTTTGAGCGCATTTGTTTGTTGAACGTACCTTTGACTGATAAGCAGGCGCCTTCCAGCACACCCTGTCTTTGTTTGTTTAGTTCGTTAGTCGATTATGATGTTGAAAGATATAGCTTTTTGAAGTAGTACGTGACTAAGAAATGAAACAACTTATTCCATAACATCTATTATAGTCAAGTCTTTGAAAAAAACAGTGCTTAAGTCAAGTCCAAACGCGGATATTAAACATTTAACAGTTGAATAAAATACAAGATACTTCTCATCAGTTTTGAAAACGTTGATAATATTATTACCATTTTAATAATCGTTGCCTTATTTGCTTTAGTAGAGTAAATCCTGCAAAAAATCAAATATAAACTTTCTGCTCAATAAGCAAAAACTGCATCAATCTTGACCATAGAGTCCCGAAATCTCCGTCTAACAAAATCTCGCCACACAGCACGACACACCCTTTAACTGCTGTCACCCTATTGTTTAGACAGCCTGCTCCAACAAGTACCAGTTAATTACCACCAGCATCTTAAAGGATCTTTTATGGAGTTCCGAGTATTTAATGTTGTTTTTCAAACAAGGATTGAGTCTTCACTTTGAGATCTGACGCCCGTGGTTTTGGTGCCGTTTGTGATATTTGAGATACTTCCTCCTTCGGTACTTATGATGTAAGTTTACGTAAACATGTACCACTTATGTCATTGTCATGTCTCTTAAAATTTACGTTTTAAGAAAGAATCTCCAGCACTTAACTGAGTTTTACATCCCTCAAGTATTTGAGCACTTCTCGACACATAAAGTACTACTAACAAACATAACCATAAACCGAACAAACTTCCAAATACAAAAAAGTACGCATTGGTAAACGACACAGTGGACAGTAAACAGAATACACCCATCGGCTCCCAGAAAGTCACCGAGGAGGTCCGAACAAAGTTTTTTTCGTCGAACCACAAATCGAAAACCACTTGTCCCGTCGAAGTCGTGTCCCACCTCGCACTCCTACGCTAAACGTTCGAGATAAGGAATTTAGCGGCCTCCCCTTAGTTTACACTATATATTGATACAAAAATCGCTCCCTGAGAACTTTAAAAGGTGCCTTTTTTATTTTTCCTGTCGCATCAGTGGGAAATATAAATAGAATTATCGAGGGACGTTAATATTTTGTCGCGATAGTGGGATGAATGGGAAATTATTTTGGATTGGAAACAATAGTCGCATGCAGGCGGAAGTTCTTATGATTTTATATTGGGGTGTTAATTCCAGCTATTTCTTTTGATTTTCGTTGCAATATTTGTGTTTTGCAGTTGTACTAACCTCCTCCGTTGTCCAACTTATTCGTTTTTCATCATCCATATGAATGAAATCCAGCATCCACCTGTGCATTGCTAACATCACTGCGGTCTGTCTCCTTAGTTATGACATCATCTTAAAATGATATTATCCAGCTGCTAGGTCAAGGCTTTCGCTTTTCTGACCCGTCACTAAATCATCTTGCTTATCGTACTAACGTCGACTTTCCTTAGTGACAACGTCAGCTATTATTATCTCCCTAAACACATTCAAAGCATCCTTCCTCCTTCCTTTATCCTCCATCCTATCCAATCCATAATCCCCTACCATCGATGGTTCTGTTCCCACGTAGTAAAGTAATCAGGCGATCAGTCAACATCCTTCAGAACAATCTATCACCTGCGCCACTGATAACTGATAACATTAATTAGCAGTACCTACCAATCTACAAAGTTTCACACCAGGTGATTTCGTCATCTTAGTTACAGGATGTGAGAAGATTGACGTTTCCACTTATTCTCACTTAGTGCTCAGTATTGGATTTAGTTTAGCTTCAATTATTGTTCGAAGATGATAAGGATTAGCTGAAATGTGATTTGCAGGAAATATGTATTGGAAGAAAAACGGGCAATAAAGAGTCTTACACCATTGGCGTGTGCTTAAAATCAAAAGCTTTAGCGAATGTCCCGATGTTCCCTTTCACACAGACTTTGTTTAAAGGACAACAAACTCTAACATTGAAATATAGATGCATCTTGTCTAATACAATGGCAGGCCACATCACAAAGGCCCACTCAGGCTATAAATACATCGCAACAACATCCCAAAACCGATGTTTTGAGCAGTTTAATGTGTTGCCCCACCAATACGGTGTCATACCGTCGGCGCCTTTGATCCACCGTCAAAGATCAGATCACAGGCGCCGACATCGCGACATAAAATCAAGACTGTGCAAACACGATAAAAAGCGTTTTTAACTTTAATAAAATGTCGATCGATTACGGTTTACGACAGGAAATCGGAAATTGGAACGAGTTAAATATAAATTTTACATCAGCTAACTTGCACGTGATAATTTGTTGTTTCTAAATAATGTTTGATGTATTTATAGAAGTTTTACTGTAAGATCTTATAATCATAGAAGAACTAACAACTATACTTAGATAATAACTTAAAGCGAAGCTAGTTTGAGCGAGAATATAAACAAATTTAAGAAAGTGCGTCATAGTTTTAAACTCGTCCACTATTTTGCAAAGAAGAGCAGAGGAAGCAAGGTGCAATAGTCACAATAATCAGCTTATAAGGTTGCCACTGCTGAGACACAGAGTGGGCTGTAATCCACCACGCGGGCCCTGTATTGGTTGATGTCACATGTCTTCGATTTTTGGTTCTAGGACTCGCCGGTTTCCTCACGATGTTTTCCTTCTCCGTTTTGAGAGCATGTGATGAAATAAATTACACAAAGTAAAGAACCTTCGAGTTACGATGAGATAGAATATATACTTAAGTACATGATGCACAATCGAACCCCAACAACACCACGGAGCAAAAATCCGTCGACACATCCCAATAATAAAGCACACATAACTGACACATTATCTGTCCACACGACACAATATGATAGAAAAATAAACGGAAAACACCCATTTCAATTATTGCTACCAGCACGCGACTGGCCAACATTTGGTATCTTTCCCATGATCGCTTTCCTTTGCCAACAAAAGATAAGTTCTAATCCTATAAGATCTATAATTCCCGATATAAACATAGAAGGCACCTGCACTGGTTTATTGCTTATTTATTCCGGTTCTCAAGTAAGGATTAAGTTATAGCCAGCCCCCGAAGATTAAAGCTTAATGGAAGGAGCAATGGATTGATTTCTGAACGCGGTTCCCGCCATCGCCAAATCTCCGCTTAACTTGGCTTGGGCGTCATTACGTTCGATTTATTTGTTGTCTGTGCTTCTTTGAGGATTTCGGTTAAGCTGTGGTTGATTTTAAATTAAATTCTTGGATATTCGAAAATAGAATGAATGTTGAAAAACAATTTTTGGGAATGCTAGACGAAATTTTCGACCCGCTGAAGCAATAAGCTCAAAAAACTTATACATTCTAATCATGATCACACAAGATCGTGAGCTTTTGGGGTTTCGTTATAATTAAAATTCACTAAAGCCCAAATACAACGGGCACAATGTTGACACGTCAAAGATGAAATTTAAAGAAAGTCAAATAAAGAGTGTAGCTGGTTATCTCATGTTTAATTAACATCTAAGCACACAAGATTTACATAATTTCAAAGAAACGTTCTCTTATATTATGTGTCGTGTGTTTGTCCCTATATATCAATATGAGAGCCTATCTTAGACACCTGTTCTCATTTGCTTAGGCGATGTTTGTCTTACATTTAACGCAAGTTTAGCCTAACACTGTCGCACACAAATTATCAACTAATTTACGTTGCCCGACGATTTTTGATGCCATAAAGAATGCCCGACGGGTCCTAAGCTTTTTACTGTGTTTGTTGAACATACGTTTGTAGCTAAGTCTAAATATCTGAGAGCGGGAAAGCTTGTGTCAATAATGGTTTGTTTAGACATAGCCAATGGACGTTTCTGAGATTTTCAAGTATTTGGTCGGTGTGTATAGGCGTTAGTGACCGATCGATCAGTGATTGGTCAGCGCCGCGGGGGCGGGGCGATGTTATCGGCGATCGAGTTGATACTATGCAATGACGTCACGTTTATTGTCAGAGACATTGATGGGAGCAATGTGCGTGTTCGATATTTGAATACAATTGAATTTGTTACACGTGGAGACTGATTGTGAATCAGCGAGATTTCAATGTCGCCATTTTTGTGGAAGTAACTAAAAATAAAGTCTTGATTAAATTCACACAGATAACAAAAGATATTTTTTTATGACAAGTTGGAGACAAAAACTGTCAAAATGTCAGAACTGTGTCTAATAACATCAAGTCTTGTTAACTACAAGATGATCTCCTAAATTCTATTGGTAATCAAACCGCTTAGCTCCCCAATGACACAGTACAATAAAACAAGGTAAAGAACTCGACAGGAATTCCTAATTCGCTAATCAATATTGAAACATCCCTTTACTGTACACCCCCTTTGGAAATATGTCTTTGAAATATTCCCTTTAAAGGGTTGCACGGCGTAGGGGCGATCAATCGACATTTTGTCACAGATTTTGAAATATGATCGTCATTCGCGGGTTATTTGTCTGTGGAAAAGCGGAACATTTTCTTGAGTATCTGTGTGTTTTCCTTTAGGAAATCTTTAATTACAATCCCAGTCTATGGCTGTTTTAATTCAATCATAAAAATAATTCAACGATCCTGTGGCTTTAATAGAGCAAAGGGAAAACCCGGAGAAGATGGGAACTGTAACAGTTTTTCCTGTAGCAGAATTATTTCTTTAACAAATATCCGACAACATAGTTACAAGTTATCCAATCAATAAACTAATTCTAAAATCAAAGTTAACCCTAACGACACCGATAGTAGAATATTTAAAGCCTAAACACACAATGTTTTAAAAGTTAACCCACTAATTAATTCAAAGTTAGGTAAGCGCACATCGGTTTCATTCGACGCATCAAATATTCAGTGTGTACACGCCTTATGCTGAAGGCTTTTGGCCGAAGACAAAGATGCTTTTAAGCTTTCGTTTAGGACAGGGGAAAGGTGTTGAGTAGCTTCACAAGAAGAATTTTGAAATCATAAAATTATTTAAAGCGAATCTAGTGTAGGTACCTTCCTATTTAATTAAGTTTTTGAAACATGACTCGCTATATTAGAAACTAGGTATTTATGATCAGTATATTTCCAACATACAATATGTAACTAGCCTAATCTAACGTTAACAAAAACAGCGCAAATTGAATTCTCTATTCCAAATTCCAATTACAAAATATGGCTACGCGACGTCTTCCATATTCAAACTAGAGCTCCATCATCAAACCATAGACATAAAAAACTAAAAACCTTCACACCCGACGCCACTCCACGCCACTAAACTAAGCTAGGATGTCGTCACTTCCCTACTGTGTCATCGCTGTTTATAATGTATCAGTTTTAAAACCCTCGTAAACATTAGCCGACGGTCTTCCTTGTGGAGGTAGTTACATTTTGTGGGAGTTTCAGAACTTTTCACGTATATTCTGCTCACTTACCTGTACGAGCATTTTATAGGTACCTTTGCTATCCGATTTAGAGCGAAATTTTTTTGTAAAGCCACTTAACCATAGGTATTACGTGCTGATGTCCGTAACTCCATGTCAAAGCGCGCGTGCGAATTTTGTCACATAACCAGCCTACATTGTCAAACAAGCCCGCCCAAATAATACAATTCCAATTTTGAATTACGAATTGCATTCTCATTTCATATTTTCGATATGCTTTAAGCTGATCCCAAAAACTGACGCTGAATCCTCAAGATTCCTGTTTTTTGTAAGAAACATGGCAAAAGTTTCGTATTGTTTCATTCCAAATAGCAATATCCAGTATTAAATCGTTTAAACACAGCTGAACGGCGACGGGAGTCAACACTAGTTATCTGTATTCCCTGTGAGACGCTCGCTTCAACGAACGCGACTAAGCTTCAAACAATGCCAGTACCTACGTGCGATTATATGAACCATTTTGATACTAGCATTTAAATTGTTTTTTGTATGATGGGATGTGGAGTCCATTCGAATACAAAATATGTTATTTTGCGATATGTATGTAGGAAAGAAAGCATACAGGCCAGTAAAAGGTCGCGTAAAAGCCAGATTAGATAAGCATATAATAGTAAATAAATAAATAAAAATATTTTTTTCGAGAGATTACTCTTATAATATTATGATTTTAGAACGTCTGAACATATCCGAAATGTAGGTATAGATAGGTACTTAATTGAAAACTGAAAATACCTAATCATCATAATAATTAAATCATCATAATTGATCCGAATAACAATTCTCTTAAAGAGATGTATTTTTTTTTATTGCTGTGAGGTTATTTCCCTACACAAATAGTAAAAACTACAAGGAAAGCAATGTACCAATAATAACAGTAAGTAATGGCCCTTTCGCTTATTACCTATGCATGTTAGGATCCCTTAAATTCAGTGTTTATTGCTGCAAAAACTGTATCATTATAGGTTATGACGCCATGTTTGAAAAAAACTTCAAAGCTTCGATTACTTGCAGGTGCATCGCAGTCACGCTTTGAAACACATCTTTTAACTTCATATTAGTAAATTTACTTTGAATATGTAGTACCGTACAGACTAATATCGACTGTGGAATGATATACTGGTTTCATCAAAAAAGGATCAGTGTGATTTATCCATGGTTTTCAAAATAGTTGCCAATATCATAATGACCCCAGCAAAACGAAAAGAAGTATCTAACCTGTTCTTTTCACATCATTAATTCATTTAATTTTTCACATCATCAAAAACATCACTGTAAATTCAGACATCACCAAAATAATTTCTAACCAAAGTCGTATTAATACACCTTCCAATTAGAGAATGAAGTTGGCAACACCTCCGAGATTCGGCACTACCGATCAACGATTTAATTGGCGATATATTAAATTGTAATTAAGGTGCAACCCTATTGTGCCGGAGGTAATACCGATGTGTCGCACCACTAGTCTACCAACTGATCGAAAAAGCGAAATCTTAAGGCGAAGTCGGTCGATCAGTCGGGAGTTTCTGACCAAAAGTTTAGAGTAGTTGAACGATTTGTCGAAAGTTATATCGTATGTCGTAAGTTACCTTAACAATATGTTGTTGATAGTTTTATTGGTACCTCAGTTTCGGTCCCTTGCGAACGGAGGAAAAGAAGTCTGTTGCGATTTTGGTCTTGTAATTCTCAAAGCATTATTATTATTTCATTGTTAATATTTATCGAATGGCATTGAGGAAATTGAGAATTTTGCGAATTAACGTTTACACGTATAAGCAAGGTCAAAAATGTTTTAAAGTTTGCATCCACAATCCACATTGTTATATTTATTTATTTCCGTCTTCCCAGTTAATAATCCTTCGAAAGTAATTACAGTAGGTGTATGTTAAAATTAGATAATTATAAAAGATAATTGAATACCGTCAATTAATGTATCGTAATGATCATAATTAATTGTATTATTTTAATTTGGTAAAATAAATACATAGCTAAACAATTAAAAATAGACGTCATACATATTAAGATAGACGTAGGTACTAAAATAACAATTTTTGTATTCTAAATCTTCACGTGACGTTAAGTGAATTAAAACCTATTTAAATTAGTATTTTTTTTAAAGATACGATCATTTTGAGAAAAACAAAGACATTAAAAACAGAAACAAAGATGTACATAAATAAATCTTTGTTAATGATGTCACTAATCTTTCTGCTATTGGTCGTAATAGCGATATCTCATCTTCAGCCAATATATATTATTAATAAATTCTAATCCTAGCGACCCATTAACTACCCCTTAAGGAACCAACCGTCAGCTACCTTAAATACACATAAAATAATACCAATAAATGAGCGGGCACAGGTACGGAGGGTCTTATCTCTCTAATAGCCATAAGATACCGTTCAAAGCGGCCCAATCTCAATAAATTTATTAAAGGAATATTGCCAATAGAGACCCAGCACATCCTATTAATTAAAATACTTAATTAATTCACCTGGAAATTGTTTAATCAATTCACTTTTGACCCAATTTATTGGGGTAAATCGAACTCTGAGTCTGTGACCCGACGTCTTGTGATAATTAAAAGCTTTATATTACAATCAGGTAATCTATAGGATTGTGTTTTAATTATGATTACGGTGGACGGAAATTTCGGTGAGGTGGAAATGGGGCACCATGTAGGCTCCTTATTTAAACGATTTTCCGATTTCTGCTGTACAAATTACGTCCATGACAACGCAGGTTTCTGGTTATCATGGACGTAAGTTTTAGATTACTCTGCTGTCCACCTCAACAATGTTTTAGTTGTCTCATACATTTTCGTTTTTCGTCATAATCCGATTTTCGGTAACTACTACCGCGGTCCTCACAACGCCTTCAGTATGTTTACTTTCAACCAACTTTACTGACAGCTTATTTCCTTTGTTCCAGCATGCTCCGAGCACTCGACCTTGGAGGTGGGGAGCGATCTTTAGAGCGTAAGCCTGAGATCCGCTCGCCGAGTACCGCACCTTCGCTCCGAGATCATTCGGCTGAGCGAGAGCGAAGCGCTGAACGCCGAGATACAGGTACGTCACTAAGGTTGAGTCACGAGTATTTTGAGTGAACGGTCAACTTGAACTTAGAAGGAAAGCAAAGAGTTGGGTTCCACTCAGGTTAGTCGTGTTGGTAGTAGAAATCCTTGCATTCGGCCCGAATGATGACGACATATTCCAAAAGGTGACTGACGTGTCTTCGCGCCGGATGCTCGGTACCATCGTCGTCATTGAACATTGGCAATCGATCGCGGCCATCAGCTATGCACGTCCGATGTATCAAACCTTGTGTATGTCCGTAGCTAGTTCGTGTTCGCTTCACTTTTCTGTCCGCAAAAAACAACAATTCGCAAATAAACGCGCGGAGTACGAGGAATATCCAGTTCCCACCACCTCAGCCATGCCGCTCACGGACGCGCGTAATCGTTTCAAACTTAGGCTTTAGAATTCGGAGCATGCCATGATGCCGACATGAGAGACGCCGCGCGCGCATTAAAGATTCGTACGCCGTTGCCGAATGATTGCGACGCTTACGAGCGTGCGTGCTAGCCCTCCCTCTCCCCCGTCCCCTGACCTCACCCCCGGCCCCCGCCGTCCCCTCCTCGTGTTCCCGCGTAACCGTGCTCTCACCGCAGGTGTGGAGGAGTGGCCCAGCACGCCGCCGCCGCTCAACAACAACACCACGCACCACAACAACAACGGCCCCACGCCGCTCTTGCCGCTGCCACCGCCGAGCCCCTTCCGCTTCGAAGAGCACCGCACCTACAGGTTTGCGGAGGACATGGGACCTCTGCCGCCCGGCGCGCTGGTCGGACGCCTCGGCGACTCCCTCATCCCCAAAGGCGACCCAATGGAGGCGCGACTGCAGGAGATGCTAAGATACAACATCGACAAATACGCGAATACGAACCTGGACACGTTGCATATAAGCCGGAGAGTGAGAGAGCTGCTGTCGGTCCACAACATTGGACAGAGACTGTTCGCTAAGTACGTGCTGGGGCTGTCTCAAGGGACGGTGTCGGAGCTGCTGTCGAAACCGAAGCCCTGGGACAAGCTGACGGAGAAGGGGCGCGACTCGTACCGGAAGATGCACGCGTGGGCCTGCGACGAGGCCGCCATCATGCTGCTCAAGTCACTGATCCCTAAAAAAGGTACTTTTCTAAACACACTCACGGCTGATTAGATTATATTGCGGGATTTGCGTCCTACGTTGCGAGATATTTTTGAGTAAATGGTCGTCGTGCGAATTTTCCTAGTCTGGCTTGGAGCGAATACCATTGCATCAATCAATCAGTTTTCAACTTTTTGAGCTACTTATTGATTAGAAACTGCTTTTGTTTTCAAAAACTGATTCACTGGTATTCGCAGTTTCGCATGTTCTAGCTCTGAACGTACCAAAAGTGATATGAACTGTTCAAAGATACTTATATCGTTGCGACAAAATTACCTAATCATGTTTTGGTACGTCGAGCCATGATCATCAATTCCTTTTACACGAATCATCTGAACCGTTTGACGCGTCGGTTATCTTAGCTTGTCAAGTTTACCTGACAATACAGCTCATCAATCACGGCAGCACTAGGAATACAAAAGATGTTTACATTTTCCGCGTCAATTACTTGATACGCGAATATTGATCAATCATTACGTTCATGGTCAATCAAAGCGTATGTTAGGAAAATTCGAAGTTTGAAATTTGAATTTAATGGTTTAGAACGCACTCGAAGCTTCTTCATATAGTTCCGCACTCTTTTTTGTTTTTTTTAACACTATTATTTTATTTTTTGTTTTGTTCCTTTGAGACCTGTCCCTCAATCCTTTTCCTTTGTCCCTGTATCCTATCGCGTGCGGAAATATCAGGAACTGCCCAGTTAGAGGAAACAATGGGCATGTAATCATCTCCCACAGTTTTGATTGCAAAATATATATTTTTAGTTATTTCTTTAACTGACAATCTTTTGTGTACTGTCTCTAGCATTATCCAAATCTTTGCTTCATGTTTTATAATTTCATACAGGTTTTATTTAAGCTCACGATCGTCGATATCAAGGACATATTTTTCTAAATTATTATTGAAATTCCCTAAAGATATTACATTTTTGCAACATTCTATATGTATTTGCCAAATAATGCGAAGCAACTTATTTGAAAATACGAGTCCATTTGTTACATAAATGTATGTGGAAATGGAAAAGCGGAGCGGACACGCACTCGGCGCTAACTACGAACTTGCCGCAAAGCGATAGCGTTCACGTTCAGTTACATAGCATAGCAACTGCAACTGTCACTCGTCCTGCTTTGTATAGTGCATGGCACAACTTTAACAAGTATATGTACACTAAAGCTAAAGTTTAACATATACGGACTAAAACATCGCTTAGATACGTATGTTAATGAAGTATTCAATATATTTTACGCATTCAAAACTATTTCTATATTCATAGGGATTAATTTTAGACCGATATTAATTTAAACTTTCATTGAACTTTACCTTTCTCTTGACAATAGCTATTCCTATCAAAAGCTTTCAATAAAAACGTAGAAAATTTAAAACCAACACGTAATGCGACCACAATAGGAACAGAAATTCGGTAGAATTAAAAAGAACGTACTCATTGTAAGGCTGTGTACACATTAACGACAATGCACGACAAAGTATAAATCTGCGAATACAATGGACTCTTGTGTATTAGCCTTTGTCCCCATCGATAGGGATGAGCTCAAATAGATTGAATTTCAGATAATTCCCGGAAGGGTTACGGTTTTCTTATTTCGCTGCGATGTTATGCGGTCTTCGTTTTTTCTATTCTGTTTATTGCTGATTGGTGTTTTGGCCACGTTTATGGGGTTATTATGCAAGGAAGATGGATGCATTTTCCCTTTTTAACGGATTTCGTTTGTTCGCGAAAATGTTAATCGCTGTAATTCGGCGAAATGAAAACAATAGCTTTGAACATTCTATCATTTCTTTCTGTACTTACCATGGGTATTTTATCGATGGATTAGATTTTATGAGACATTGGGTACTTCCGAGGCTAGTAATAGGTAGTAATGACAGCTCATCCGTCACGCTACATACGTAATCAATCTAGCCAGCAATCGTGGGAAGCAATTTCTTCCGATTACGGATACTTTTCCAAGTTCCAATCAGTCCTACAGTCACAATTAGCTTGTTCGTCTTCTGGGATATTTCTGTAGAAGAAAAGCTTAACATTCATGTCTTAATGATTGGTATCAAATACTCTTTTCTGTTTTACTGTCTTATGTCTTTCAACAAATCGGTAGCATTCGCCGGTGTCTAGAAGTGGGCAATAGTCTATGATACGAACAGTAATATGTTACTTGTTAAATAAGTGGTTCATCCAAGTGTAATAAGGTTTAATAAGTGTTCAATGAATGCAACAGATTTTCTGAAAACCGTTTTGAAAGCAGGTAGCTTTTCAGAGTCCTTCACAAACCTAACTGTTGCTTCTGATCCTAGAAAGCTTACTTCAAATAACGTACTTGAACGTCAATACTGTTACATAACTACTAAGCAGCAACGTATCATTTCGCTGCAACGTTATGGGTGTCGGCTATTTCCCAGTTCCCACGATACACATGCATAATGTCCGTTCGTCCGTCCGTTGCGAAACGATTGTTGTTCGACGTTCACACGCGACAGCGTTGCGGCAATGGTAGGCTGTAGCTTGCGTTCAAAATAAGAATAGAACCTTACCGCCTTTTTGTGACGTTTGGCTGTCAAACGTCAGTTGACTCGTGTTGGGTAAGATTTGCAGTGTGATCAAAGCTGAAGTTAGCACGAGTCTAGTCAATGACAGTTCTATTATTTTAGTTACAAATATCAGGTAAATATGTAGTAGAAAGTAAGAAAGGTTAGAAAAAAAATTGTAAATTCTTGTAATACCCGCGCCGATCTAAAAACCGTGTCTATTGTTTATCTAGCTAGTAAACGTTGCTTTACATTCGCGTACTCCCAAGTCGACACAACATAAAAATAATTGGATAAATAAACGTCGCACGCGCCGTAACAATGGCGGTTCAATTAAAACTAGCTGCACTACCTTCCCGCCCTTCGAAATACAACGCGCAAAAACCGTAAAGAGTATTTATTTACGCCGTACTCTATGTTCTAGATCATCGATATTTATTGCATTTTGTCTATGGTTTATGAAATTATGCAATAATATTTATTAAAGCGAGTTCTAATAAATTACTATTTATATTTATTGTTCGTTTACATATAGGTAGTCTAACCGTAATAAACTTTTTTTTTAACTTTTTTTTTGTTTATAAGTAATAAATACTGAATAAATGCATATTTTATAACTTAACGTAAATCCAACGCCCATATTTATAGTTTTATATCTGATAATTACTTCCAAGTCCAACATCGTTCCTCTTAATCAATTAATATTGAAAAACAAACTAATTTACAACTAAAGTTTTGATAGATCTATGTTCCAAGCTCACGATTACACGGTCTAATTACATGTAAATAGTGATGTACAAATTTTACGGTATTAAACCGATACCTGTAGCTGTCGTGACTGAATTCAATTTCCGAACGTGCACACAGCAAATAAATTGGTAAGTATCGCCGTACATCGAGTGTACCTACACAAGACAATAATATTATATTATTTTTCACGGGCACTAAACTTCGATGTAAGTTGGCTACGTTCTTTATTCATATAATCCTTCATTCCAATTAAGTTTAATAATGGTGGTCGTAATTATTGCTCTTATTACTTGTACGGTTCAGTGATGAAATGCTATAATGCTAGACGTCTTGTTGTTTATGATCACTAAAATCGATTTAAAAGCTTATTGGTCGAGACAAGTATCGTGTCTCTTATGTGCTGCCGTAAATCTTCTGCACGCTCTTTTCCACGTGATTAAATCAAAAAAACATATTTTTTATATTAAAAATCTAATAACTTATCTCAAAAAACATTTAATTTCAACACTTCTAAAATGAATGCATTAAAAGAATTCTAAAGTTTAATATATGCAATGTTTTCCAAGTAATCTCGTCTAATCTAAAAACCGAAATTCAGTAAACCGATATTGTTATCATAATTAGAGCCACTCTAAATCTAAATGTCAAAATCAATGGCACCAACATTCCAAAAAGTCGTTTGTAAATAGAGCACGACCTAATGTTCGGATACACGCAGAGAATTTGAAGAACCCAATATTTGGACGAAGTTCTGCTCTCAAAACCATTTCAAGCGTAGCGTGAAAATCTATTTTCAATGGGCCACTATCGGCCGGCACAGGACACCCGCCAAAGGCTTTATGCCCGAAGTTAAGCGTCCTCGATGCTCCTATACTGTAAACTCCCCTTGTAGAGCTCTTAGTTTAACGCTAAGCAAATTTTAATATTCAATTGTGCTTTTGCATGTTCGGGATTTGTTTTACAATAGGTGCTTCATACTTGAAGTTTTGAAACTGTAGTGGTTAACAAAATATTTGTCCGATACCAAATTCTGATCTAGGTATTTATATGTTACGGTTCGTTTCAAGCATGAAGTGTACTTAATTTATTGTTACCCATAACACCATAAGCAATTAACCGCAATTATCTATAATGAGCCAATTATTATCTCTCGACAATATTCTTGTCTAGGCCGTTCAATGTTCGTTTTAAAGCCAATTATTCACAAGTAAAGTCGCCACACATCTTCTCCAATAACCATTAAAGTTCAAATGTAAACTCTCCTTTCACATAAAGGCATCGCTAATAAGTTATCGATGCGGCGGTCACGTAAGGCAGCCCGCACGGGGGACTGTCAAAGGCGTTTAAAACTGAACGGAGTTGGAAACTCCGCAAGTGTATTAGCCGGCCGGCTAATGCGCGCGGACAGCGCATCGAGCGCAAACGGACACAACTCGCCGTCTTCACTCACTAACTTTAAAGTCTTTAAACCGAACAGTCTGCACGATTCATTTGAATACGTTCTATTTTTTTCAATTCAATTTACTGACTACTGATATTTTATTTTATTTTAAAAGTTAGAATCAAAGAATTTTTGGAATGGAATTTTACAATAACGAACGTGTAGAATGCGTGTTTATTATGATATTGAAAATTTTATGCTTCTTATCGTTGTTTGTCATCATGCCAAGTTTCGTTTGGGAATTCTTTAATATATTGATACGATGGTAATTCTTAAATATATCCACAAATAACAAAATACATTAGTCAAAATGCCACAATAATAAGTGTTTTCCTGTACGAAAGAATAATATATAAAATGAATGTGATTGGAATTGCTTTAAAGCAGTAAATATATTTTCAGACATTACCCTGGACAATTATTATTTGACAATTAGACAGATTATCTAATGATTAAGTAGGTGGGTAGGTGTAGGTAAGAAGGTACCTACTGTTGTGAAAACTGAAACTGTAAATGATGTTAATCCTCTTTACAAAACTATCAGGGAGGGTAAATCGATTCCTCTATAATATAAATACCCAAACGAGGGCGTATCAGCTAAAAGTAGCTACCAAACGAGACCATAACACATAAATCATAAACTTTGAAACACGAAAATTCGTGTTGATAATCACATAATAATTACCGACCCGATAATACCCGCCGGGATCGAAGGGATCGAAAGGGATTAGCTCGTAATGAGAATAAAATTGGCAACATATTTGTTCATTAATACCAATCGTAATTTAAACGTATAAAGTTTTTGATAAATAGGTTCATTGACGTGAATCCGAACAAAGAACAATTTTAGAGACGTTGCCAATGTAGCGCCATCTTGTGGCTAGCGGCGAAACTAAAAAAAATGATTGGTACTAGAAAACGACAGGCTTTAGCAGTGACATAAACTGAATGCATCTTACAAACACTTATGAAATTACGATGACTGAGACAAACGTTTAATTTACGACGCAATTATCGCTAAAGTATTATTACAAAGGACATTTCCAGCAAAAAGTTTCGCGACGGCCACTTAGAAAGCACCTTTGAAAAACTAAATGCTCGTTTAAGAACGTTTAAGCAGAAATAACTTGGAAAAAAGTTTGGTATGCACGCAACAATGTGTACGTAACGCCATCTGTCGCCGAGTAGCGTAAAGCTAGTGTAGAGGTCAAGAAATTATTTTGCGAAGAATGTTCGTCGTCCCGCGGCCGCTTTGATGGCTTCCGACGAAGCAATCAGACCTCTTTACGGGCATATTTATGATTATAATACCGTGTCTCATTATATACTTTATGATTTTATACCCAAACGACTGTCCAAGATAATAATACCTAAGTAATTGTTACGGCCGAACGCGTAAACGACTTGACAAGCGAGACAACTGTCTTCTGTCTTTGTCTAACTAATAGTAATCCAAGCTAATAAAATTGTAGCGAATTTTCATAAAAGAGTGGACTGTTCTTAGAGACTAATAGTTTATAGTTGTGATGTTCTTTTATCGTAATGAATAAATATTAACATTTTAATAGAACCACAATTGTTTTTTTTTTCAAAGCGAGCAAATATTATTTCGTTAGTTAATTGTTTAATTATGCCTTCGTACCTAATTGTGATATGAAATTTTAATTACCAAATAAAGATTCTTGAAATCTAAATAGGAGAACGATCTTTAATATTCCGACATTAATTCTTTTTTTTTTGTATTTTCCATAAAGTTCGAGCTTTTGTTTTTGGTTAGTAACAGGTATTTAGATTAAAAATCCGTCTATGGAAAATTATTATAAAGCTGGTAATGTCAAATGGCTGTCATTCTAAGCTGAGTACCTATTGGAGAAAGTGTCAAAACTATTAAACTCCTATGCGATGACATTACATTCAAACTCCACTTAATTTATTCGTATATATTGTGGACTCACTTCATAGTCCTTAACACAATTAGCTTTTAATAGCCAAACTAAAATAAGATGGCGCTAAATTATTGCAATCAAGAGCTCTTGTTGTATAGCGTTCCGTTGCAATAATTTTGTTGCGACTTACATTTGAACAGACAAATATATTTTAATGTATATCAGTTGACACACGTGAATTAACTTCAGAGAAATATCGGGGTTAACTATTTTCATCTACGATGTTACAAGACATTTTACGAGCTTGCTTATTATATTGCTCGTCATTTTGTCATGGGGAAATTAATTGATAGGTTTCATTCAAACTTGTGGCTTTATTTAATGTTGGCAAGTTTAGTGTTTATTTTCGATAGACTTCAAACCTCATTAAACAGACTCTAAACAGACTCCAACCCTAAGGGTGCGTTTCCACTGAAGCGGAGACGTACGGAGCTGAGCACAGACGTGCAGGAATCGTCCAATCACAGACGAGACGAGAGACGCGATGAAGATTTCAACCATTGTGATTGCACGTCTCCGCTCAGCTTCGCTCGTCTCCGCTTCAGTGGAAACGCACCCTAAGCCCTTACTGTGCGTTTGCACTGGCCAAACATTCACAACAAAACATTTTGAAATCTCTTTTTTTTCTGTCAATGTTCCATACAATGTTTGACAGGAACTAGAGATTTCAGCATGTTTCGTTGTGAATCTTTCGCCAGTGCAACCGCAGTTAGGTTAATGTACTACCTTCATGCACTCAAATCACGTTCTAAAACCAAATCAAAAATCGAATGCGTTCAAAATCTGCACGGATTATTCAAAAAGGTCTTAATTCATCAACAATAGCTACGTAGAAAATAAATAAAAGAAGGGCATTCTCGTTCGTCAAGCAAGCGACCGAAGCGCGGGTAATTATTTTAATAAAGCCGCGGTTGCACCGACGGTCGTAAACACGTCGCGCGACGGTCGCGTCGCTACGTCAACGCCCACCGTTCACTTTCAAACGTTTCGATTTTCGCGCAAATGTGATCGAGAATGCACCCGGACTGTCGCTGTTCCGGCCAAAATAATGATGTGGTTTGTCTGGATTGATGATGAAGCGCGAGGCGAGGCGTTCAGCGCCTGGGTCTTTGTTGAATGTTTGATTGATCTGGAGAATGTTGGGTGCTATTAATTGCGCTTTGCGATCCTTAATTGGCATCTATGTTTAGAATAGTGTTTAGCACTTAGCTGTTAGTGATCGCTGAGTTTCAGTGGCGCCTTGCTCTTGTCTCTTTCGCATGATAATTTAGTTAAGACTTCCCTAACTAAAAGCTTTAATATCTTGCAGCTAAATTTGCTGCTATAAAAACAGTCTTGACTCACTTGTTCAAACTTCAACAGAAACTATCCATTCAGAGAAAAGATCAAAATTGTCTCGCGCCAAATCGCCGGCGCCATTTTGCGAACCGTTTTCACAACAGTTTAATAGGAAATTAAGTGCATCCTGACGTATTATTCGTCGTAATTAATTACACACGTTTCCTTAGCAAACCCCGAGTTATATATCAGGGATCTGTCTCACAAGATGGGTTGTTTAAACTGTCAGTTCGGACGCGATTTGTGACCGACCATTTTACATCTTTGCTCCCCGTCTTGCATAATTAGTAAGGATTAATGTGTAGCTATGAATGACTCGTCATTGTGCCGCGAAATAGTTTTAATCCAACACACTCGCAAATTAAATCAAGCTCCAGATTTATCTATAAAAGTCGCAGAATTTATGACTGCGAATTGTGGAGCATGTTGAAAATATTTCCAGTTATTAAAAAATGCGACCGCATTTTCAAAATGGCGTTTTGACAGATACTCTACGGGAAAGCAACGCGCTTTAGTAGCGAAAAAAAATTTGTAATGACTGCCAAGATCATATTTTGACCTTTTGTCACTTACCTATTTTTAATGCACCACGTTTCCGCACTTACGGTGCCAAAGAACGTTTACACAGCAAAAACTGCGATGTTCTTTGAGGTATACTTATTCCTGGAAAATTTTACGACTAAGGTCAAATGTTGATACATCTCAATTTTATTTCGTAAACGTGCTTTATTTTTTCAACACGATATCAATGAAGCGATCAATTCCGTCTAATTCTTTGATCTTGGGAATGTTTGACAATGATTTTGACATGAATGTTCTTTTATCATAAATTTTTATTCTTAGCCACACCTATTTAGTCTGTGGAGAGTTGTAACTCATTGCTTCATTGTAGACGTAAATTCTATTGTAGAGTCCACTAATCTTTTGTACAGTTATGGGTTATAGACTTGCCATCGATCTTTTTTTTTTCAATTTTCACGCAACAAAAGCCCTCTCGCGTTAGCGCGTGCTCGCGTGCCGCGCCGCAATCAATCGCCGCCACAATCAATAAAGCAACTGTGCGAAATCAATGCATTAATACCTGCTATTAATGCGGTACACGTGAAAAATAGCTACATTGTCACGGCACGTTTAATTTAGGTATTTTATCTATGGAAAAAACTATTTGACAGTTCGAAGATGGCGGCAAAGTATTCAAATTCGACGCTATTGTTTAGTAATTTTCACGTTCGGCGGTTAAACGAAAACGAAGTAAATTCAACTGCTAAACTATCGTAAACAGCAGTTACGTGGAACTTTAAGCTATGGAGACAAAATTCGGTGAATTTAGAGGTTGTTTGTAAGTAATAACTGTAAACAAAGACATGGCACAGACCTTAAAATCAATTAAAAACAGCACATGAAGCGGCAGACGCGATCGGCACTAACCGTGTTACTCCGCCTGTAGTTAACGGAAATTCGGTTATTTCGTTAAAAAACTTCGCTGCGCTATCGTTAAAAGTTATACAGATAAGCTCCGGGGAGACGCCAGGGTGTAGTCTGCAGTTTTTGTGCTGTCATCTCACTATACCTACACAGCAAATACGATGAAGTAGGTATGAACGCTGTCTAGGTTGGGCTAAAAAGCCCTGAACTGAAAATGGAAGTTCGAAGAGAAAATCTCATCAGGTATGGACCAGACAGTTTTTTTTCTGCTGTAAGACCAAGAAGTTTTGATGTACTCAGAAAAGTAACCTTTATGATGACCTAAACACCAATTACGATATGACCCAACTAATGAAAGAAGAACCATGACCCATTAACTGACAAAATCCAAGTTTCTAGTAGGTAGTTGATGAATGTCATCTATATTCCACTACGTAGTGATAGCACTCACTCAGTTTAATCTATATGGACGAGTCCCTGAGCGGGTCTCGCAAAATTGATTATTGAATCTAGTTACAAACTAGCGGCTACCGAGATTTTAACTCTCGAGGGAGTATAAGCAAAGACTTTTTATTTCGTCTCACGTATATTGTAAATATTTCGCTGTTTCATGAAGGAATGAAGCTAATATTCGACGTCTATCCTAAACAGAGAATGTGATAGGAGTATGTAATAAATAAACTGTGGAATTTATATTATGACACGAAGATTGTTTCATAGATTAATCATATCGAAGACAAAGAAAATTGCCAAAACTATGCTTTATACACACAAGCTCAAAATTATGTAGGTAGATATTAATTCGCTGAAATTATTACAGTCTGTTGACAAAACACAGGAATCATTGAAATAAATTGATCTATAAAAATGATTTAAATACCAAATTCAAGCTACGATGTAATCTCTTCCTAAACTAATAATAATTTCAACTTTACTACTGTGCCGTAAATCTTTAAAATTATTTCACTATTATAACGCGACACATTTTAATACGGTTTTACTGCTGAATAATAAAAACCTCACCCTCAATATTATAGTTCTAACGAAATCGTGTCATTTTCGCGCTCGTGACGTCTACACAGTTTAGCCATCAGCCAATCAAATGCACGCAATTTGAAATTCGGTAATTTTCGGCTCAATCAACGAACGTGATTGTCCATTATGTATAACTGCGTGATCGCCGAAATATAAGCGGATCGCATGTTTATATAACATAGATTCGGCGAAGGTACCTATCAGAGCCACTTACATATCTACTGTTAGATTTCTCCGGTGTGCGGAGCGCACAAACAAATCATTCCTAGAATTGTCTTACTCGTCCTTATCTTAATTTCATGAGATCGCTTCCTCCGGCGCACGTAGCTCGAGTAGATGTATGAGGCTCTCGTCACATGCACAGGACCATTCTGTTTCTCTCTCGTGTGGAATCAATTGTGGTCGGTGCCCCCGTCGCGGCAGATTGCCATCTAGCACGCGATCCCGATCACCCGACCCTACGCACGCGACGTCGAACAAAAGAAACTTACCAATCGAAAATTATATCATTCCAGACTTTACCTCTTCATTTTCGACGTTATCGTGTTTAACGCAACGAAAGATTTATGTTGTGTCGTTTGTTATCGAACAGCATTTGGAAGTTTTAGGGGCTCCTCATTGAAATACTTCCGACACATGCAATACTATTTGTACCATTTCATTGTTGCTCCACTTAGCACCTAATTTTAACTCAGATGCCCGTTTATGCAACTATTTCTTTTGCATATAATTAACAATTCAAATGCGGTATTTTTTCTGTGCTCTGCAACACTTTCGAGCGGCCCTGACGTCCGCTGCCGACGACGACTCGAATGCAAATGAGCATCGATCGCCTGTGTGACGTATAGAGCGCGCACTTCTCACCCCTTTCTTGCGACTACCCGCCAACTTGATTTACAATCCCGGATACGAGTTCCCCGTTCGAATCCAACCTATACGGTTAAATTACGAACGTTACTTTTTTCACTATGTCACAGTGACACTATAATTTAGGGCACCGCCCCTTTACTTTCCAAAGCCTTTGAATATTCATACGACTATAGCAATCAATAACGGTCACAAAGAAAATAGTTTTCGCGTGCACGCACGCGATATAATGTCGCATAAACAAATAATTTCTTCGTTTTTATTGTTATCCTTGAATTATGTTATTGCCACTCGAATTTACACGGCCCCTTTCCCGCCATCGGTCAGAAGCGATCAAACGGCGTCCGATAAATTTTAAACTTCCGTGACTGGACGACGTTAATTGAGCGCGTTTAAAAAAAATATCCATCAAAAATGCACATCTTAATGGCCAACAATAAAAACTGATATCGTTACATACTTTATAGTCTACCAGATAAGAAATGCGAATGAAACTAGATCAATAAAAATGTAATATTTAGAGTAGCCGCGTCCCGTGGGCCGGCCATGTTGACGAGTTTGTCGTGTGTACAAGATGGCGCTACCTGCGTTGCGTCACACGCTTGTGGAAATAACCTCAGTTTTTTGACAATATTTCGAAGCACGTCGCAGTAATTGCCCGCGTGCCGTTTACAGAATAACAAAATGTCTGCAACAAGATCAAAGGCATTAATAGACGTGTGTTGAAATTTATCGACGGCCCGTATGTCGAAGGATGAATATATACATACAAATCGCGTCGAGCCGATTGTCTGTGATTTCAAAATTATCTACTATATTTGCGAGACGTTTATTTATAGAGTACTTTTATAGTTTTGTATTTACGTCCGTCCGTTTACACTGAACATTAAATTACTCGGTTCATATGAGATAACTGCGTGCTTCACATTTTGATTCGCTACGATATGTCAAGTGGTTTTGAAGTTTCAAAAGAAAAACCGCGAAGACCGCCCCGAGGCAAGCCGCGACTTTGAAATAAACTAAATAATCAGATAGTCGACGGCGGACGAGACACGGGTGACATTCTAATTATGTTTTGATCGGTACTTATTGACATAACGAGTGTCTTTTTGATACTAAAATTGAATTTTGAAGGAGGCCTATTCCATTACTATCGTATAAATACAAAAATTACCTCATTCGCATTTATAAACGGTCCTCGCGCGAACTGGATGACTAAATACATTTATACCGCTGTTTGAAAAGTTGTCGCTGCTCATTTGTTCAAAATAAAAATGTGACAGATCATGCGTTTCGATTTAAAATTGGAACGTCACCGTAATTCAGTATTATTCCTTTTCACCACAGAGTAAATAAGCAATTTTGTCTGTTTGTGTTTGGTCTTTGCAGACCATAAACTTTAAGTGGCAATTTACGCAAACATTAGAAATGTAAATTAATTTATAAACGAATCACGTATATAGAGTTATTGTCTAAAATTATGGTCACACAAGATCATAATCTGGAATAAGTTTTAAAATATTTGTATCACGTTCGCTCAGTCATAAGTCGTTAAGTTCGTGAACGGTTGGTTTCACAAAAAATATTGTCTATAGAAGGACATAACAGCGTTTATTGTATGATTTGGAACGTGAGAATCACCAGAAAGTGACAACATTGCCAATGAAATTTTCGAAAGTGAAAACAATAAAGTTTTGCTTGAGATACTTACGAAAAAAGCCACATAAATCTGGTGAAAGTTGTAAAAGGCATTTCGACTACCAAAACACTGAGATATGGCTCTATTATATTATTTAGACATCTTGTAATTTTAAATTTGACACTGGTAACCCTGTTTAATCGAGGTAGTCGCATGGTATGGTATACGTACGTAACTGTAAAGCTAATTTTAAGCTTAGGTAAACATTAATGAATTTCCACAAAGCGTATAAACGATGTCACTGCGCTTTATCTTAATTCATTTTTAACTCTCAATAAATAAAATACACTTTACGTTCCAATAAAAGCCCGTTGTGAGTTTTCTAAGAAAAACAATTGCAACGCACCCCATTATGCTTTTTATTGTCAAATAATTAGAGACCAACTCGGCGCAACAACAGACAAATCTAAAATAAACCAAGTGGAAATACTTGTGAGGAAATTAGCGTACATATTGTCGGTTTTAAAATAAAATTTAAGGACGCAATTAAGTCTTTGTGATCCTTGAAAATGAATACGTCAACTCACAAACGATCCGTTTTCGGAGTCGTTAAAATACCGCAAAGCAAATAACGCTATCGTTTTTCTTTAAACACTTGACGGATGTGGCCGATTTTTAACGTACATTGGCATACAATATGTACCTACGTACAGACATAATAAGAGTATAGTTATCTAAAAAGATGGCGTCCAATTATTATCATGTTCATAAGATAAAATAAATGAGGGCGCCGCGCTAACACCGCTCGGATTTAACACCAAAAATTCTTTGAACTCGAAATATACTGTAACAAATATTACCCGCAAGAGATCCGAGTATCCGAACATTATGCGCGCACTTTAATTCTATAATCATCTCGGCGAACGTCTAAAACTAATTACGCGACTTAATTAAACTAATTCTGTGCGTACATCACCATCTAAATAGTGTCGTTTCATTGTGAGAGCGGAGACAATATGTTGACAGGATGAATGACCACAGTATGGCGGGCGGGATTCACGCGTAACTTCACTTGTTTATGAGTGCGCGGGCGCAGTTTTAGGATTACTGGGCTTAGGCGATGAGTGCACGTTTCCATTCAACGATTATCTCTAGAGCGCTATGCATCGCTGTAGAGTTTAAATGAAGCGCCTAATTTCAATTGTACCAAATATAACTTGCGTATTTATTACTTGGCAACAGTTAAAGCTACTAACACGGATGTACGCAGCCCTGCGTGTGTGTGCGGGAACAATTTAGCGGCAATTAAAATTGTTCGTGTGCGGATTCGAATGCAAAACGATTGCAATATATTTTGTAGAAATATAGCTGTTTACATTGTATAATTAACAACATCACAACTTTTGTACCACATGCGCCACACAGCATGCCATTGTTTCTGCTCCGATTTCACGGTTCTCAAACAAGCTATCATAACGAAAAACCAATAAAACTAATTTTGTAATTCGCAAAGTCATAAAAAATTCGTGGAAATCTCGCACGACTGACGAGCAATCATGGATATTTACTCAACCTAATTTTAGATTAGATAGGTAGTTAGGCTGAACCCTAAGTGATTTGAGGGTAACATAATATGTTTTTATTTCTAGTTGGGACGAAAGATGGCACCGGCGCAGTGTTTGGTCGGCCGGAGGGTGAGGGTGACGACAGGCTCACGCACGCGATCTTGAGTGAAGCGCATCTGATGAAGACGCCCAGCGGACCTCCCCACAACGATGATTCCAGAAGCAATGAGGACTCTAGCTCGCCGAGGACTCAGTGTCCCTCACCTTTCTCGAATAAGGTATGACATTAGTATAGAACACCTATTACTAAAATGACCGAACAAAACACACACTCATTCATTACTTGAAATTAAGCAAACCGCAAAATTAAGCAATGTCTAATTACCTTTTTTGTCACCTCTTCAGGACGGAAGTCAAAACAGAAGACTTAAGAAGTATGAGAACGATGACATTCCTCAAGAGAAGGTGGCGCGCATATACCAGGAGGAGCTTGCCAAAATCATGACCAGGAGGGTAGAGGATATTCGCCGCGAAGGTTTCCCTGGGTATGTCTTCATTTTATTCCCATTTGATAAGTCCTAAATGTTATAAAACCTTATAGTTGCTAAAAATTGTAACGAGAACAGCATATCTAAAACTAACGAATAGCATGTTTCCCCCTTTTTTCAGCGGCGGCATGCCACCACACATGGAGAGGCCACCGGAAGACATCCGCATGGCCCTGGAAGCGTACCACAGAGAACTTGCCAAGATCCAGCCGGCTGGCAATATTCCCAACCTCCACAACTTGCCGGCCATGCCGCCCTTTCCGAACCTCCTCGCGTTGCAACAACAAGCGATGCAACAAGCACAGAACCAACAGATGAACGGCTCAGGAGCGGTCCAAGATCTCTCGTTGCCTAAAGATAAAAACGCCAAAATGAATGGAATGACTGATAGTGATAAGGATAGGTCAATGGATGCCGAAGAGGCTATTAGGCACGCGGGGAGTGCATTCTCGTTAGTAAGGCCAAAACTAGAGCCGGGACAGCAATCAACGGGATCTTCCGCGTCCAGTCCACTGGGGAACGCGATACTACCTCCCGCAATTACTCCAAATGAGGACTTCAGTAACTCAGCGGCGGCAAGCCCACTACAGAGGATGGCTTCGATCACGAACAGCCTCATCTCCCAGCCGTCAAATCCTCCTCATCATCCACCTGTACAGAGGTCGATGAAAGCAGTTCTTCCACCAATCACACAGCAACAATTTGATCTCTTTAACAACTTGAATACAGAAGATATCGTGAGGAGAGTGAAAGAGGCTCTGAGCCAGTACTCCATTAGCCAAAGACTGTTCGGAGAATCCGTCCTTGGTCTATCGCAAGGATCCGTGAGTGACTTGCTAGCGAGGCCGAAGCCCTGGCACATGCTCACGCAGAAGGGACGAGAGCCTTTCATCCGCATGAAGATGTTCTTGGAGGATGACAATGCTGTCCACAAGTTGGTAGCATCACAGTACAAAATCGCGCCGGAAAAACTAATGAGGACTGGAAACTACAGCGGAGCACCTCGTAAGTATCAACTCTATATGAAAACACGTCTGCTTTTAATAGTTAATGAGAATAGTAGATTAATTGTATTTTTCTTCTTCTGTTCTTACAGCATGTCCGCCAAATATGAACAAACCCATGCCGCCAACACAGAAGATGATTTCCGACGCGACCTCCCTGCTGAGCAAGATGCAGCAGGAGCAGCTCTTGGGTGCAGGTCACCTGGGTCACCTGGGGCAGCCCACGCCGCTGCTACTGACGCCGCCCGGCTTCCCGCCGCACCACGCCGTCACGCTGCCCCCGCAGCACCACGACAACAACAACAAGGAGCGCAAGCCGCCGCCGCCGCCGCAGCCGCACCCGCACCCGCACCCGCACCACCAGCCGCCCGTCATGCGCAACCTGCACCAGCACATATCGCCGAGTGTCTACGAGATGGCCGCCCTCACTCAAGACCTAGACACGCAAACCATAACTACCAAAATAAAGGAAGCGCTACTGGCAAATAACATTGGCCAGAAAATCTTCGGCGAAGCTGTTCTAGGTCTATCACAGGGTTCTGTCAGTGAATTGCTATCGAAACCGAAACCCTGGCATATGCTCAGCATTAAGGGTAGGGAACCATTCATTCGCATGCAGCTGTGGTTAAGCGATGCCCACAATATTGACCGCCTACAGGCTTTGAAGAATGAGCGACGAGAAGCGAGTAAACGACGACGGTCAAGTGGCCCCGGGCAAGATAACTCGTCTGACACATCGTCAAATGATACGTCAGAGTTCTACCACTCGAGCTCGCCGGGCCCCACCGCGGGAGCGCCGTGTGCCAAGAAACAACGAGTACTGTTCTCCGAAGAGCAAAAGGAGGCACTCAGATTAGCATTCGCACTCGACCCCTACCCAAACATGCCAACGATCGAATTCCTCGCCGCAGAATTGGGTCTGTCATCGCGAACCATCACCAACTGGTTCCACAACCACCGAATGCGGCTAAAACAACAAGCGCCTCATGGCTTGCCGGCCGAACCTCCCGCGCGGGATCAATCCTCAGCGCCTTTCGACCCAGTCCAATTCCGTCTTCTCCTCAATCAGAGACTACTGGAGCTTCAGAAGGAGAGGATGGGTCTCGCTGGCGTACCCCTACCGTACCCGCCGTACTTCGCGGCCAACTCCAACTTAGCGGCGCTAATTGGCCGCGGCCTAATACCCCCCGAAGACCAAGTGAAAGACCAGTCTGGCGGCCTCGACCTCTCGATGCCGCTGAAACGAGAACCCGATGGTGATGACTTCGAGGACGATGACGTCGAGAGCAATCTCGGTTCAGAGGACTCATTGGACGAGGAATCTAAGACTGAGCCGAAGGCGGCGTCGACGCCACACGCTACAGGTCGATCCAGCAGACGAAAGCCTGCAGCGCCGCAATGGGTCAACCCAGACTGGCAGGATGAGAAACCGCGTAACCCTGACGAAGTTATAATTAATGGAGTATGTGTGATGCGAAGTGATGACTTCCGGAGAGAGGCGGAGGAGACGGTGCGTGTGGAGCCGTCGCCGGTGGCTCGCGAGGGCTCGCCGGCGGCGTCGCCCGCGCCGCGCACGCCCCACACGCCGCACACGCCGCACACGCCGCTCACGCCGCACACGCCGCACACGCCGCGCCCGCCACACACGCCTGACGATGTGATTCCCGAAGACAAAATCAAATCCGAGACCGACGACGGCTGGGAGTACTAAGACTTTACTTGCTTACTCTTGCCGAGTGTGATAAAACGGGTCCCGAACTGTGAGGTGTTGACTGTACCATATCACGTTCGAACGATTATTTATTGTGTGACAAGTGTCCGTCGGGGCGTCCGCGTCGGGCCGGGAGCGACGTTCAGTGCAAATGTTACTGTGTAGCTAGTGTTTGTTGTAATTCGATTGTAAGGCCAAAGACTCTGTAAATAATACCCTCGTAGCTTCTCGTGATACGCCAGGCGCGTCCCGACCGGGACGAGGTAAACTTGCGATACAAAAAGATGCATTTTTGCTTTAATTTTTTAATGTAAACACGTACCCTGATTAGGTACAAATATCTGAGTATTTTTAAGTTACGGCTTTTTAATTCGATTGTAAATAAATATACCAAATATGTGTCGAATATTGCCTGTGAACCAGACCCTGTATATAAGTAGGATAGAAACTATTCGTGTAAGATAACTCAGTTGCTGATAAATTTAGGGATAGGGAAGGTTCATTTAATTGTTAATGAAAATTATAAAGTGCAATCAGATGTAAATTTAAGCTATGGTTTAACGAGCCCCAGTTGAAAAGTATTATTATGTTTATTAGAACCGGCGAGGTTTAAAATATTATAATCGGGTTATATAAGTTTAACATTTAAATTATTAATGTTTATTTTATACTATTGTATGTTTTTCTATTGCATTATTTTATAAAACGCCGCGGGACCGCTCAACTTTGTGATTTTAGCTGTCATTTTATAACGTTTAGTTATCATAAACTGTCAATTCTAATTCCGTACAATAGCTATATTGTTTGTTTCTTTTCATTTTTATATATTTTTTAGAAAATGTACAAATCAAGACACAAAATAATACGATTAAGCAAGTAATGTACTGCTTATGGTTTATAGTTTTATTTTATTTTAGCAATAAATTTGCTTTTAATCTTATTTTCTTTATTTTATTTTACCTCCTTATTTTTTATCCTTTTTTTTCTTAGGATATAAGTAAAAGAAAATGTAAATTTTAAAGGAACCATACTCCTTGCATCACGTTGTACATAGTTATATTCAGTTAAAGTGTAAATATCTAATTGAAATGCCACGTTAGAGTAAAAATAGTTAAGTAGGAAAATAGTTTAACCCAAAAAATTTAAACTTCGTAAAAGGGTAACTCATAAATAATCGAAATTATTGTCATTCTAAAAGTGTATCGAAATTGTAACGAAATTATGTCAGAATAGATTTAGGCCTCCAGGTTTGAAAAAATGAACAGTTTGGAATATTTCAATTTTACATGGAGAATATAAATTCTTTATAAAAAAATACATCCATTTTTAGAAATACCAACATACATATCGATGTTATATATAAACAGTAAGTTAGTTAAGAAATAGCGTGTAATAGTCAATATAAAAAAAAAACTTAGGCTGTTTAACAGTTACAAAAAACAGTTATTTTAACTCTCCAACTCCGTTGTAAGAAGTGAAGGAAATTTTTTAACTTATTAAAAGATTGATTTTTAGAATCATTTCATAGCTTTTTGCTTTTAAAAGAATAATATATACGTATATTATGAATATTATTGTTATTCGATATAGATGCTTCGAATATTTTTGATATAACGGCTACTTACCAAAATGCCTCCACGCATTTTTAACGTTTTTGATGTTGGCCAGACTGTTTACTATGGGTGAGGTCCCGTAAAAGATTGCCACACCTGAAAATAAATTTAACTTTTATCATATATAAGAATTAATTCGATTATTATAATTATTATCGATACACTTCGGTTAAATAATACAAACTAAGGTTAAACTCAGTTCAATATATTTTTTACAATTTTATAACATTATATAAATAATAATTAAAAACGGATATTAATTTTGTTTAGTTTCATCGATGATTAGCTAATCATGGCTTTTCCTTGGGGGTAGGCAGAAACCGCAGGGCAATGAACTAACGTACAATAGTCATGTTTTAAATACTAAGGTAACGAAGAGACACATTACTGGACTTTAAAAAAATTATTTACGGTTTAGTAAAAATGATTATAGTGTAAAATGTTTTATATGGATGGTCTGTAGACCTATCAACTGTTTTATTAAGGATAGCTGTTATGCAAAGCTGAGGAGGCCGACACCCTACTCCGGCTGGACATAGGCCGCTCCGAATAAAGCTTGCCTATGTCTTTATACACAGCTGTGAATAATAGAGGCTGTAGATAATAGTAGGTACTGTTAGTATCAAAATATTAGAAGCACCTATCAATTAAGATACGCCATCTTGTATTTTATATTGTTACGTTGAGTGTTGCCAGGTTAGAATGTAAATAGTAATCCGGTAGTGAATAGATTATTATTATGCGTTATATCCATTATAATAATGAATAGTATTAAAAATTATAGCGATAATTATTATTGTTCATATCATAATATTAATTAATAATGATGCTGAAAACCATTGTCTTCTTTCCGAACAATTTCTAAAGTTATTAAAATTAAAAATAAAGAAATTGCTAATCAGATTTTGTTTTATTCTATTTCTCATCGACGGTACTGCCAAAAAAATTTGGAAAAATTGAGTAATTAAAAGATCCCGCCCACTCAGTGTGAATGCGGTGCTCCTAACCAAACCATGGCCCACATGCTGGTCCCTACACCCGCACTTAGAAGTAAACAAAAAACGCCACTGATGCCGCGATTAACGTTGGCACCTACTAGGCCCAAGTACTTTGACAGGACTACTACACCATCGATACGAAAGAAGAATAAATAAGTAGAAGAAGGAGGTTGTACTCCGACACACAACTGAGGAACAACAATACCTACACCTACTTCGTGGAACATAACACAACATGGCGGACACCTCTGCATATCTACTTGCAACACAGGCTCGATCGCAACCCAACATTTTGGGGGTAGGTCAACATTGGTTTATTTTCAGGGAGTTGCGTCTTCAGCTCTACATTATTTAAGCTATTGTTACATACACTAGACTAATGAAGCATCAAGCGATGAATCAAAAGAGCTGTAAATTGTGGTAAGAAATTGCAGAAAGCGATAAGGTCGCCCATTGTATATTTTGTAGTGCTTAATTAATATTTTTTGTTATATATTTTTGTGGTGTACAATAAAGTATATATAAATAAATAGGTACCTACAATATACAATGAATGAAATGCGTGAGTTTATGGCGCCATCTCCACGGGCGAGAGAATCGCGGCGATGGTATCGCCGTGCCATTAAAATCTCGTCGTGTGGAGATTGCTCCCTACCCTTTCTGTTGAATTTGATGCCACGGCGGCGTGACTGTCGCCGCGATACTCTCGCCCGTGTAGATGGCACCTGTATGTATGAATAAAATGAGACACACCTTTTTTATTTGCATTAATTGTAGATTCTAAAACTTCACGGTAGAACAATGACCAGAGTCGCGTCACACCGGTCTGCACGAGGCTTAATGGAGCAGTGGCGGCCCAGTGCTAACGGCCGGAGTGGTAGGTAGGTCGTAGGTTTGAACCCTGACAGGCACTTTCTTTGTGTAATTTATTTCATTACCACTGCTCTCAAAACGGTGAAGGAAAACATCGTGACGAAGCCAGCATGTCCTAGAACCAAAAATTCGAAGACGTGACGTCTACCAACCCGCACTGGGCCCCCGTGGTAGAGTACGACCCACTCCCTCTCACTGAGAGGAGGCCTGTGTTCCAGCAGTGGGAACATTATTATTTATATTATCTACGTCTTGCGTTCCCATCGCGACGTTTCCGCTCCTATCTATCTAAAAAACCTTAAAAAACAAGAAAGACATCGAAGTAAAATAATTTAATAACAACAAACAAAACATTAACATTGTTGCTCAAAAGATCTATTCAACTTCTTCAATGACTGGTCCATCGCTGCCACCTTGTCCGCTCTTGGAACCAGTAGCATGAATTTTTTTCATAACAGGGGCGAAGTCTTTGCTCAGCTCCTTTAATTTGCGGTCGTACTCATCTTTTTCGGCCAAAGATTTACTCTCCAACCAGCGCAAAGTATCGTCGCATTTTCTACGAATCTTCGCACATTCCACCTCTCCCAGTTTGCCTCCCGCTTCCTCAGCCGCCTGCTTCACATTAAACACGTAAGATTCTAACTTATTTCTGGATGCTACACGGTTCCTCTGCCTTTCATCATCACCCTTATATTTATCAGCATCAAATAGCATTCTGTCAATCTCAGATTGAGATAAGCGGCCTTTGTCATTCTTTATGACTATGTTCTTGCTTTTCCCAGTACTGTTTTCTTTAGCAGAAACGTTAAGAATGCCATTAGCGTCTAAATCAAACGCCACGTCTATTTGTGGCACCCCACGTGGTGCCGGAGGTATGCCAGTCAGATCGAATGTTCCCAACAAGTTGTTATCCTTTGTCATTGCTCTTTCACCTTCGTAAACTTGAATAGTGACCGCTTGCTGATTGTCTGAATACGTGGTAAACGTTTGTGAATGTTTGCAAGGTATCTTTGCGTTGCGTTCAACTATAGCCGTCATGACACCACCGGCTGTTTCGATACCTAACGATAACGGAGCCACGTCAACTAATAGAACATCTTGGATTTTAGAATGACGATCTCCACTCAGTATAGCAGCTTGTACTGCTGCTCCGTAAGCAACTGCCTCATCAGGATTAATAGATAAATTCAACTTCTTTCCGTTAAAGAAATTCTGAAGCAAGCTTTGTATTTTAGGAATACGAGTCGATCCTCCGACTAAGACGATGTCGTGTATGGAGCTTTTATCTAACTTGGCATCAGTCAAAGCTTTCTCAACGGGGTCTAAAGTAATGCGGAACAAATCAGAGTTTAATTCTTCGAATCGTGCTCTAGAAATTCGTGAGAAGAAATCTATGCCTTCATAAAGAGCATCAATTTCGATGCTCGCTTCTGAACTAGAGGATAACGTTCGCTTTGCTCTCTCGGCCGCTGTTCGAAGACGTCGAAGTGACTTTGTATTGGAATTCAAATCTTTCTTATGCTTCCTCTTGAATTCATCAGCAAGGAAATTGACAAGCCTACTGTCAAAATCTTCGCCACCGAGATGTGTGTCCCCAGCAGTTGCTTTAACTTCAAAGAGAGAGCCTTCATCAATCGTAAGTATTGATACATCAAATGTTCCTCCGCCAAGATCAAAAATTAATACGTTTCGCTCGCCCTTGAGATCTTTATCCAATCCATAAGCTAACGCAGCAGCCGTTGGTTCATTTATAATCCGAAGGACGTTCAGCCCAGCAATTGCTCCAGCGTCTTTAGTGGCCTGCCTTTGAGAATCGTTGAAGTAGGCTGGCACAGTTATAACTGCTTTCTTTACTGGCTTACCCAAATAAGCTTCAGCTATATCCTTCATCTTGATGAGTACCATGCTACTGATTTCTTCGGGGGCAAAACGTTTATTCTTGCCTTTATATTCAACCTGTATTTTTGGTTTTCCACCTTCATTAACAACTTTAAATGGCCAATGTTTGAGGTCTTGTTGTATCTTAGGATCGTCATATTTTCGCCCAATGAGACGTTTGGCGTCAAAAATTGTATTACTCGGATTCAGAGCCACTTGATTTTTCGCACCGTCTCCTATGAGTCGCTCGGTGTCTGTAAAAGCGACATATGAGGGAGTTGTACGATTCCCTTGGTCATTAGCTATGATATCCACATTACCGTGCTGCCAGACGCCAACGCATGAATAGGTGGTTCCCAAATCAATTCCAACTGCAGCCATTGTAAAATTTTAATTATTTTAGATGATTCCGTTGCTTTTTGTGGTTTTCGTATTGTGACAATTACATATTACAAAATTAGAATAGATTGTTGTCAATATTTTTTATTGTTTCAGTCAAGTTTCAGTCAGTATTTTAATAGTAGAAAGGTTTCACTAAAGTTACATGCTCTGTGGGTTTCACTTCACTAGACGGTTGTGATCGGAACGCACCTAGAAAAGTGTCAATGTCAAAGGTTGATTGATTGATTGGTTGGTTGTTTATTCGCATATTTTCCCCCAAATTGTTTATTTTCGTGTTTTGTTCTTTCCTTGCGTCATGTGTACCGCAAATAAACGTATTTTCTTTTCTATACATATTGTTAGTGTCAAACAAATTGTCACTTTGCCAGTGTTGCCCCCTTAGCCCTTTTCGGGCTTGATCTAGCTCTTTTTACACGGGCTTTAGCCCGAAGAGGGTAATCTAGCCCTAAATGATAAATTGTTAAGACAAATTCACAACTATCTTAAAATACAGAGACCCAGCAGGAAATAATCCATATCAGGATCATTTTAGGTTTACCGCTGAAGTGGAACGTGTTTTCGGCTGCACAACTTGATAAAAACAAAAAATCGCAATAAAATGCAACTAAATCAATGACGTCGATTGGATGGGGATTAAAACGTTTAAAACAAACCTAATGCTCTCATCAATTAAGTACCTCATGAGGTAATAAAAAAGAGTACAAGCAATACTAAATACTCCTTCAAATTAGGAACTAACATCCGCGATACACCGCAACCCTCAACTTCCACAGCTGCAGCTACAAGTACTAAAGAAACAGATTTCTCTGAGGATGATTTTGATTTTTAATCATGTAGTCGATTCATATAGTCATATCACGAGTACTTTTCTAAATTCATTTTCAATATAAGTTTTTTAATGAATATTATTCTTTAGCCATTTCTAGCTCTTTTTTTTTACATCCTCACATTCTGTTCCGTTCCCATCCTGATTCTAGCAGTTCCAGTCTAGCCCGTTTCAGCTTCGTAATAAATAGCCCTTCTTCAAAAAGTAAGGTGGCAACACTGCACTCTGCTATTGTCAATCTGACAGTCAATGCAACTAAAATATAAACATTTTCGAGGCGCATTTGGGCGCATTGTTAACTTTTCTTTATTTTTACTGCAAATGAGTATGTTTTTAGACTTTCCCATGTCTTGTTCTACCTAAATTTGTTACTAGAATTGCCTGTAACCTCAATATATATTAAAATTAAATATTGCATGTTACTTAACCTATATGCGTACTTGTTTAAAGTTTATTTTAATAAAACACAATGCGTTACGCACAATTAGTAGTGGGTCCAGCTGGGAGTGGAAAGGTAAGGATTTGATATAAATCTTGGCTCCGTAAATAACCCTTTTTATCTGTAATTACTGTCAATTGTTGTTGTTGTTGTTTGTTGTGGTTGTTACTTGTGAGTTCTTCAGTTCTCCTTCATATAAGCGAGTTCGTTTCACTAAAATGAATAAATAACATTATTTGTAAAACCTTCTTGAATTCCACTTTATTCAATGAAGAGCTATTCAAGTATCTCTTAAGCTTTTGGACAACTAAATGGTACTTTACTCCAGCTTTCAAACAGTATTTCTTCTTATTTTACTTAAAAAATACAATAATTGCATTGTCTTTCAGTCCACATACTGTTCAACAATAGTAAAACATGCCAGTGATGGAAAGCGTCTAATTGAGGTAGTAAACCTGGACCCTGCAGCCGAACACTTTGACTATGAGCCACTTGTTGACATCCGGGAGCTGATACATCTGGATGATGCCATGGAGGATGAAGAGTTACAGTTTGGACCCAATGGCGGACTTGTTTTTTGTATAGAGTATGTTTTTACTTATCAATTTCTGATAAGTATCAAAATTTAAAAAATACCTTAATTAATAGAACTACGAGTAGTTGTTCTGGTAAAATCACCATCTCTAGACATTTGGGGGTTTATTTATAAACGTTGCTTAAAATTAAGTGACGTTCTAACATCAAAAATGTATAGTTAAACAGATGATAAGCATTACTTAACTTTAAGCAACATTTATAAATAAACCGCTAAGTTACCTCACATTTTCATACCAAAAAATACCAGTTAATAATTAGTCAAGTATTTATTGTCTAGAAACCCTCAGTCATTTGGTCAGAGTACTTCTTTTTAGTCAATAGAGTTCATTAGAATTGGACTGCCAAAAAGATACTGAACTGAAAATAATTTCTGTGTGTCTAGCACATATGCGCGAGTAAACGTAACGTAAATTCGAACAATAATAAAATTTAAAATACTCATTTGGCACATAACATTTATTTTGTTTAAAGACTTTATTTATATCTAGTGCTTGCTGCATGAACTTAAATCAAAATGCTATAGGATAGCTGTACTTTCGATTCCAAATCGTTACAATTTATGTTCTTTACTTTGCGTGTTCTTGCTATGGTCTCTAGGACCCTATTTGATCTTATCTGTATTATCAGCACAACGAGACTAATTCCTAAACTCATATTTCCAGAACTCTCCTAGAAAATTGTGACTGGTTAGAAGAGCAACTAGGCGACGTGGATGACGACTACCTTCTGTTCGACTGTCCTGGCCAGATAGAGCTGTACACGCACCTGCCGGTCATGAGGAAGCTGGTGGATCAGCTGCAGAAGTGGAACTTCAGGATATGTGTCGTCTTCATGGTGGATTCTCAATTTATGATTGATGGGGCTAAGTTTTTATCAGGTATGCTCAATCATCATCATTGTCCTGCCATTATCCCAATTTATTTGTGGTCGGCGCAACATGTCCCTTTCTTCCACACTTCTCTATTAGTTGTCATCTCGGTAGTCACCCCCTTTCTAGCCATATCATCTGCCACACAGTCCATCCATCGTTTCTTTGGTCTTCCCCTACCCTTATAGCCATCCACATTCATACTCAAAACTTTCCTCAAGACATTTTCCTCATTCCTCCGCATCACATGCCCATACCGTGACAACCAATTTCCGCACAACTTGTCGGTCTCCGGTGCCACTTTCAGACTTCCTCTTATGTACTTATTTCTTATTCTATCCATTCGTGTAACATCACACATCCCTCTTAGCTCTTAGCAGTCTCATCTCAGCTGTATGAAAATGCCTTTCATTCATTCCTTTTGTGGCCCAACATTCTGATCCATACAAGACAGCAGGTCTAACCATTGTTTTATATATCTTCCCTTAAGTTTAAGGGGAATGCGGGAGTCGCAGATTGTTCTCGTGACCTTCCGTCTGATCTACCCTTCCCCCCTTCATGCAACAACTTATTAAAAAATAAAGTCAGCCACCTACATCCATCTTATAAACACTTCCTTACTTCTACTGGTATATCACCTGGGCCATTTTTTTTAACTGCCGTTCTCACTTTATCCATGCTAATTGCATGCCCTCACCAAACCCATATTTACTTGTACCTCTTTGAGCAAAGCTGAATCATTTTGAAAAAATGATTTTGTTAAATTTAACATTAATTTCATTCATTCACAGTTTGAGTATCTATTTACGCAACACATTTTCGTAAACAATTACGACTAATCCGTTTCATTTTGACACTCCAACAACATTCATTGCCTTGATAACGTTGAGCAGATTTTTTTTTCGAACTTATGACGCAATGGATTAGCAATCTGTTTCAAAACGATTCAAATTCTGATTGATACTGATATTACTTAATAAGGGTACAGGTTCGTTCTGTGTCCTAAATGACTGGTGCACTGGTAACAGAATAGACGGTAGCATCCTCATTTCATCGTGTGAGCTACTATGCCCTACAAGCTATATACCTTCTGATATCTTAGCTTTTAGCCATTGTAACATCTTTTTAACATTAAGGAATGCAAATAAAGAGATGCATGCCTAAATTGAAATTAACTACCTATTTGTTTTGCAAGGCAAGCTTGATCGATATGGCTCCATTTATACTTAAAAAACTGAGATTGCCTAGCGCCTAGAGTATAGAGTACACTTTGAATATATGTTGTTTTTCTGTATCTTTCCAGGCACAATGGCAGCACTCAGTGTAATGGTGAATCTGGAACTCTCACACGTAAATATTCTCACTAAAATGGATCTGCTCAGTAAAAGTGCAAGAAGACAGATAGACGAGTAAGTTAACATTTCTATTAACTTATAAATACTAATGTACCAGTGAAATATCTTGGAAAAAATGTTTTAAAACAATTTTGTCGAAATGGTGGCGAAGCTGATCGTGATCTATCACGCTACCCACTCGCAAGGCATAGAAACTTTTATTCTCAGCAATTTGAATATGCTTATTATTACGCCGTTTTCATTATTTTCCAGCTATTTAGATCCGGATCCACACGTCTTACTAGCAGACATGCGAAACGCGAAATCAAAATGGCATGAAAAATACGCCAAATTAACAGAAGCTATTGGAGAAGTCATTGAGAACTATAGCCTGGTTCGGTTTTACCCGCTCAATATAAAAGACGAGGAAAGTGTGGAGAATATCCTTTTAACTATAGATAATATAATTCAGTATGGAGAAGATGCTGATGTGAAGATCAAGGACTTTGATGAAGAAGAGCCTGATGATGAAGAAAAGTGTGATTAAAATGTTTTTGTATAAAAATATGTTTGTTTTGATCATGTTCTTTGTTGAATCGTATTTGCTGTCAAATACCTTGTATGAGTTGAAATAAGGAATATATTAAACATAAATATCAAGCCTGTTTCCCCAAAGGGTTAGGCGGAAGTGTACCTATAATAAATAAATAAACATCATTTCTTAATTATACCTTTATTTGACAAACGTAAACATCACTATCCTAGATTACTCTACGTTATTCATACACGCATAATACTACACTATGTAATATGCATTATTAGTCTATATTCATTAACTAAACGCCTCTATAAGAGGACTGAGAACGAACGAGCATTACTTTTCTTAAGATTCATTAAAATATATTAAAATTGAAACTACTACCAGTAAATAGGATGGAACTACATGCAAAATGTAAATTATTCTATATAGTAGGTACAGGTCGACATAAAAGAGTCTGACGTGGTGACACTTGGAACTAAATATTTTACTTTTGCAGACCTATGATGATGGCCCTACTTTGGCCGACAAGTGCTAGTAGGTATTTATTTGAGTCAGGTAAGCAGCGTTTTTGTTGCGCATTTATTTCTCATTCGAAGTGCGATAGTGCCGCCCTCATTTTTTCCAAACTCGTTTTTGCCAAGCTGTACATAATTATATTAAGGGCTTCGTAGGTTAATTGGAAGGATACTGGCAACTCAATTGAAAAGAATGCAATCTTATTTGCACTGTGATTATAAGATAGTTTTTGTAAAATCGAAAATAGACCAAGACGTATTCCTGTAATGAACTATTGCAAATCTGTATGAGGCACATTTAAACAGTAAACTTCAATAAAATTATTAATAAATAATTGTCTATAGTAGTAGAGAGAGTGATTCACATGATTACAGTCTAGTCTCACAATGGAGAAGGATAACATCGTGAAGAAACCGGCATGTCCTATGTACAAAAAATCGAGCTATGTGGTGGATTATTGCCTACTGCCTCTCACAGAGAAAAGGCCTGTGTCCCAGCCACAGAGCACGGAATCCCCTCGGCGGCCGCTGTTAAAGCTCCACACAGTGCCGGCGGCATTACCGCCGGCCGGGCCGGGCGCTCCGCGGCTTGCCCGCCGGCATTGTGTGTAGGAGTCTCATTAGAGGCGGTATTGTCAAAAAGGGTCGTAGGAAGGGGGGGGGGGGTCAGGGAGTTCATACCCCACCCCGGAAATGTGAGAACCATAATCTCAATCCAGAGATCGACCCCTCTAGGGTATAGGACCCCGCATAGGCGTACTTTATAATCTACAGAAGCAGTACGCTTAAATACTGTATTTTTATCGACTTTGTATTGAATGAATTCCTGCAATTTCTTTTCTTTAGTCAAACATAGGTTAGACTCTTAAAAGTTCGAGAATTTTAGCACCCCGCTTGGGCTATCCCAAGCGAGGTGCTAAAATCCTCGACCTTTTCTGCATAAGTCGATAAAACTACTTCTATTTCTGTATGAACCATCAAAAAGAAATAAAACCTAATTATTCGAAGCGGGATGCTGAAAATTTCGAGGTCGCCTAGCTCGCTCTTGCATCATATATTCTCCATAACGGTCCCATTATGCTAGTGGCCTTAAAGGTTAACATGTCCCTGTTTTTGGTCATGATTGCAAAGTGTGGCGGCAAGAGAAACAGGGCTTTATTGAAATTTATAATAACTAAGCTGCTTGCCTATGTGTAGCAGTGGACGTATTTTGGCTGAAATGATGATGATGAAAGCTATTCATCAATTTGAACTCTGACTTATCAATTTCATATAATCCTTTGTTTTATTTTAATGAAGTTCCGCGTAATTAACAAAACATGCTGTTTTAAAAATAACAATAAATAATAAAAAAATTATCAATCAGTACTCTTTATATTTTACCCTCTCTGAAATAATTCTTCTAAAAAAAGATGACAACCCTAACCGTGCCGCCTCAGTCGTATTTATACGACTGAGAACCTATGTTTGTTTTTTGTACTTTATTTCATTGCATAATAGCATAAATCGACGATTTTTCGATGTATGAACTAGGCGCTGGGGGCATGGTAATTGATATAACATTAAGCGGTCAATGGGTTATCAAGGTACAATTAAAGGTTGCAATAAAAACAAGTGGTAGGTAAACTTAATAACACAGTATGCTCGTTCATTCTGTGGCAGTGGAACACTCCTGCGTTCTGGTTTCTGATTACCATCACGGATTATTTAAACTTATGTATGTTGGTGAACACGCAATTAATACTTGTTTAAATGAACTAAGAATTTCTTCGCACTGAGCCTGAGCGAACGTCCAGGGAAAAGATTGGAGAACGGGTCTACGTAGCGTATACGTTCGACAAACGGCTACGCTTGATCAACGCCAGATGCCAACTGCAAAGGCAGACTTAAACCAATAATCGAGTAACGATATTTTGTATCTTTATACAATTATCATGATTTTTAAGTGAGTAATATTTAATTTGGATTTTTTTTATTTGTAAACCAGAACACAAAAGTTTAGAGACATGGCTGATTTACAATAAAATGACATCACCTACTAAATATTTCGCCTTAGTAAAGTACAGCCGATGACTCATGGCCGGTCTGAACATAGACACTACGAACTTTCCCGCATGTTCTGTTCACTCACACTCGTACCATGTCACCATTTGGTTCCTAAAAAATGTTATTGCGCAGCCTTCTGCGCAAAGTTCGGACCGGTCATTCTTCATCGGCCGTACCGAACAGGGACGTAAGCGGCAATATTACTACGACTAAATCAATAAGATATAGAGCAGTATATCTGCGTCTGTTGTCGTAATTTAGTAGTGTTATACTTGCTAATTGTCTTATTTTCTTACTGCAAATCAATCATATATATAGTATATCTTTACAATAGGTACCATAATACACATACTATTCTACAATAATATGTGGTTATAAAAATCGGCCAAAATCTACATGTGGCGTTTTGGACTAATATTCTCAATGAATAAATTACCTTTCACACAATTTTATATAAATAAATGAAACAAATCATCTCAAATATTGAACCAGCCGTGGTTAATTCCAAAAATATTTTATTTTCATACTACATGGGCAATCTTTTAGTTAAAAATAGGGTAATATACGGGTACATTTTTAAGTCATAAATGTATACCTTATAATATGTGGGCCATATAATTACTATTTCCGCTAAAAAAGCTGGTATAAAATAGGGTAATTGGATTAAAATTTGAAATCACAACCGATTGCCAGATGACGTTAACTAAACACCTATTTAGTTAGTGAGTGCGAGTCGTGTAACAAGCAAACGTTTTAGTAATTCGTGATCTCGTTTGCACGGGTCGAGTCACTGGTAGATGAAGCTTTTAGCTAACGCCTCTTTTAAAGAAGACTAAGATTTTGAAAATGTTTTTATAAAAAGCAATCAAAGTGCATAAAACATTTTTTTTTTAATTCTCCATACATAGAATCCATAATGAAAAGCGCCCATTTATTAATTAATTATCTAAATATTTACAATCACCGAACATCCGTTACCGACATGCAAAGCGTATATTAGAATAACATGTATGATAGATCACAATAATAAAATTACCCACTATGACGATTTACTTGTGTGTTGCTATAGGCATTTCAGTGACGGTAGCATTGTAGGTCTTGGTTTATCAATCAATAACGCATATCGACGATGAAGTGTCAAGAACCTTTATCTACCAGAACATGATTTTACAGGAAACGAAAAAAACGTTTTATTTATTTTAAACGCAAGGTATGAAAAATACTGTTATTGGATATATATTAAATAAGAAACGGGTATAGGGGGCTATGTGCGACTAGTGTATATACAATCTACTTTTTTATTTAGACGTAGATAGGTGATATTGCAAACTAGGCTTTGAAAATATACATTATAATAGCAAAGAAAGAAGATATTTCTAGTAAGGAAATTCTATAATATTTTAAAGAAAAGGCCTTCCTAGACGCAAGCAGGCCCATTCAGTCGGCCGGTAGCTGCGTGAAAGTAACGACGTATCTAGCAGGAGTGAAAATAGGAGGTCTTGACAGAAATAATTACGTTAGGGTTATTTAGTAGTAATTGTTATTAGTTTCATAGATGATATTGTCAGCAAATTTGATGCACATTTGCTTAATAGTTATTGTCAGTTATTAATAACTCGTTAAAAAATAAGATATGAAGTTAGCTGCTATTGCCTGCTCACGCAAACAATTATTTAAAGTCTATCTACGTAAAAAAAGTTAAATCGCGAAAATGTCAGTTAGGAGTTCTTGTCACTTCATCGTCGATATGCCTATTTTCACTAACAATAGGCGACATTTATATACAGGGTGGCAGGGACATCGATGCGAAGCCTGTTACCATGGATTCAATACATGATTCTGAAACCCCTTGCGTAGAAATTTTTCGTCGGTTATTAAAAAAAAATCGGAATGGTTTTGACGTCGATGTCCCTGACACCCTGTATAATACCTAAACAACAGCGCACTGTTGGATTTTCAACACTCGGATCAGCGCCAAGAATTGAATATTCAACGTGCAATAATATTTAGGTCAGGCAATATGTAGGTGATAGTCCTTGCGCGACTGCTAGTCACCGCCTGAGGTATGTGAGCGGTGAGGCGGGGGAGGTGGACAAAGCCCAAGCTAAATCACTCTGCCATTCTTGTCAACGGCGGCCTCCCCCGTGTCACCGTCCCATACCTCAGGCGGTGACTACCAGTCGCGCGCAGACTAATGATAGCGGGCAATAATATAATGTTGCCCATGGGCATGTGACCGCCCGTATTTTTCTGAATATTCATGAATAATTATCGAAAATTCACTTTAAAAGGGGGCCCCCCTTTTAAAGTAAATTTTTGATCATTTTACTTTATTTTTAATTCTATCACGGGCAGTGAAATTACATTCAGTGTAACTAAGTCAGTTCCAGAGTTAGCCAATCAGTCCTCCTTACATCAAGAACTCAAACACTTGACCACTGAAAAGTTCTCAAGACAACTGCTCATATGAGAATTGACATCAGAGGAGCTCCCGGTTTTGACGTGAAAACGTTTATTCGCTCTCTGAAAAATATCACAATCGATGAAACCTTGCATCATTAGGAATGAACATCCACAGAAATGTGTTATTATTTCACTCGGCTCGAACTGCGCCTAACTCAATGTTTTTAAGAAGGTTCGCATTTTAATGTCTCAATCTTTCAATGATGAAATTGTGATTTGTATTTGAACGTTTTTTAAGTATGAGTTTTGGCCTTCAGATTTGATCAGTGATCAGGCAGTCAGAAATCGATGACATACTTGATTCAGCTTCCTTTGAGAACTGACCTATAATGAATTGTATAATTGGCATTAAAACTGCCAAACTAGTGTATAATTAAGTAGTTAAAAAGGTCAACTAAATGAACGTGTGTAAAATATACAGCATAATAACATAAATGTTGTGTGTATATTTAAAACATTACATTTTAACCATAGTACAATTACACTAAGGAGTAAACATAATAATATGTTAAAGTTAACATAATGCATTGATATAACTAATGTATGAGAGTTGAGGTAAGTGTAGACCGTACATTCCACTACTGAAGCTAAATCGATATTATTGAAACACCAATGTTGATTTAGCAATTTTCGATATTTTCTGGGGAGTCGCTTCAAAATGGCGACATTGGGCGATTTGGTTACTGTCTTTTATCATTCATTGTTGAAGAAATGTGTTTTAGTGAATTGAAAATTGTTCAGACTTGAGGCAATATTTGATATGAAAGAGAAGTGAGTGAATGATAGCATGGAGGTTGACAGGGGAGAATGGATATATAGATAGGGGCAGGAAAGATGATCATTTGACTCAGTATTTAGCTTGACAATTCAAAAGTGCCTGTAACTGGTTTATTTGAAATAAATACTTTGAGATTGAGCTAATGCTGTAGCAAAAAAAATTTGCCAGTCAGCAAGATAAGTAGGCTGGAATACTGAAGTATCATAACGATTGTTTTGAATAAAATCAAATGATATTGAAATCTCACAACATTGGTGTCCAGTTATCATAACTTTAAGTTCAGAAATACCTGCCCGTAGAAGTCGGTCTGCACTTTAATCCCAACTCAAACAGACAAACAAACTCCATCGACCCTGGTTTCTCTGGGCTATAGCGTGTCGTCGGCGACGTCGCAGGGCAGGGCCAGCGCGTCCGTGATGCTGAACACGAAGGTCTGGCAGCCGAACTGCAGCAGCGCGCCGTGCGGGACCAGCGCCGAGCCCTCCCAGGCGCGCGCCGCCCGCGCGGGCGCAAGGCAGCGGCACGCGCCCGGCCCGCCCAGGGGGGCTGTTAGGTTGCCGTTTATTCTGTGAACAAATAGACGAGTTAGTCCAGCAGTACACCATCGGAGAATAGTGGTAATTCTGAGAAGTTAGTCTAGCCTCTATCTCCTGTAAGTTAGTCCTCACCTGAGCGGCTCTCTCATACGATGCCTCACAATATCCCTGAGCGCGGCGGCTCTGACGTCAGCAGTGGGCGGGGCCTCGTCGGTGGGCGTGGCTCGCCGCTGCACGTCGCAGGCGAATAGTACGCCGTTCACGCAGCTGCCCCACTCCGAGTAGTTGATCAGTTCAAAGTGGCGGCTCACCTAGGGAGAGGGGAAAGAGAATCTATATTTTATAAAAGGCATTATATATATTACGCAAAATAATTTACATTACGCAACATAAAACATAATTTAAATAATTAGCCATATTTCAGCTAGCACACGCCAATATACCAACCAAAAACATCAAAAACTATACTCGGGCAGAAATAAAAACTAAACGTAAACAGAACTTAATATCTAAATAAAAGCCTCCAGGCATAAAGGGTTACATACAGCTATATATAACTGTAACTGGAAGTTATAAATGATAAACTAGGACCATTGAGGTAAAATAAATAAGTAAGTGTATATTTTGCCTAATATATAAGATGTTGGCGAAGAAGAATTGCAATGCTACTGTGAGAATACCAACATTCTTTGAAAAAATCTCTCGGACAAACTCCGGCACCTAGCTGGTAAATTGCTTGAACAGCTCGTTTTTGAAGGACAAATATATTTTGAATATCAGCAGCTTTGCCCCACAGCAGAATACCGTAGGACATAACGATATGGAAATAACTAAAATAGACTAACCGAGCTGTATCGACGCCAGTGTATTGTCTTACTTTCCTGACGGCGTACGCGGCAGAACTGAGTCTTCCCGCTAGGCTTGATATATGTGGGCCCCACTAAAGTTTGGTATCTACTGTTATGCCCAGAAAGACTGCCGAGTTTACAGATTCAAGCACCTCTTTCTCTAAGACGATGTTGGGTCCCAGATTTCTAACATTTGGTAGGGCGAACTTTACACATTTTGTTTTCTTGGCATTGAGAACTAGGTTATTTGTCATAAACCAATCCGTAACCAATGAGAGTGCACTGTCTACATCGTAAAAATCACGCGGCACAATGCATTTTGGTTATTGTGACAGTGTTTGAAGTTTTGGTTCTAGGACATAATAACACACACACATAACATCACGTCGCGATTAGTGTGTGTGTATCTACTGTGGTGGTGTGTTGTGTCTATACTGCTGTGTGGTGTTGTAGCTAGGACAAGCCTCATTTTATTTTTCATTGCCGTTTCTCTTTTCTATGTAAAATTTACGATGTTTTTCGTTTGATTATAAGCTCTATATATATATAGCCTTACCTCGTCCATGAATATGACGGCGTGGTTGCGCGACACGTGCCTGCAGACGGCGCCGTCCAGTCGCACGTCACAGCCGCTGTCGGCGCCGACCGTCAGAGACGACAGGCGCATGGGGATAGGTCTACCTAAGCCATCACCTACTCCATTCCTAAAAAATAAGAGTATTTTTGGTCAGCCTTGCACATCACTAACATTCGTGAAGGAAAATATCGTGAGGAAACTTGGACTTATAAATCAATAAGATTCTTTATTGGAGAAAGAAGTTGTTTGACTATTTTATATATTGTATTTAAATAACTAAATTGTGATATTAATTTTATGGTCGACTGATTATTTTTAGTAATGAATTATGAATTAGCATATTATTATGTATTATTAGGAAATATGTATTTTAATTGTACCTAAACTCTATACTTTTGCATGCCTTGTAATTGGCAAAATATGGCTGTTTCTGTATTTATATTATGTAACACCATGACTTGTACCCGTATTTGCAAAATAAAATATCAAGGAGGCAGCGAAAGAGAGACCAAGAGAAGGAATCAAATGAGGAAGCGAAACGGAAAAAAAAGTAATTGGCAGGGTAGAAAGGTCTCCAATTTCACCAAGATGAGACTGGTCCGGACACTGGTTTTTTCGATATTCCTTTACGGCTCAGAGTCGTGGACGATTCGGGCAATAGAACGAAAAAAAATAGAAGCTTTTGAAACGTGGTGTAGACTAAGAATGCTCTGCATACCATGGACCGCCAAGAGAACGAACAAATGTATTCTCGAACACGCATAAGATATAGATTATCCACGATCTGTTACCAAAGGATTCTCAGTTACTATGTCACATTGTCCGTCGGGAACCTACAACGTCGCTGGTGGTGATGGGCAAGGTAGATGGGAAAAGATCTCGCGGTCACCTAACCGCTGGTCAGACCAAGTATATCACTGGACTCTCTGTTACGACCGCCTTGAGAGAAGCGGAGAACCGAACGATGTGGAAGAACATCATACATAAAGACATAAAGCCACGAAGGCCTTTCAGCCTTTTGGCCTTCAGTAATGAAGTACATGACCAAGAAGAGAAGAGATTATTATTATATAAGGGTTAGCTTTTGAAGGTAGTATATTCTGCCCTGCTAAGCCGAAATGCGGTATCTCTGAGATACGCCCTTTTAGTTTTTTTTTTATACCATTCAATAGCTATAATAATTTCGCATCTAATGGTATAAGCCACATACCGCTATCTAACTTAAAACATTTAAAAAACCCACTCGAAAGTTCTTTATATCCTTATGTTTCCTTAAATTACAATTTACAAAAAGTCAATTTTCTCAAAACTTAGTCCGATTGAGATACCGCCTTTCGGCTTAGCAGGGCAGTATTGTGATTTGATTGTTTGCATATTATATTCTTAGTGAGTCGGGTTTTCCACGTATGAGTTGGAGAAATATGAACATTGTTTTTGAAATTGGTGATGATTTGCATGAGAACCTTTGAGGGTACGAAAGTATCAGACTAAAACGCGATGCAGGTCCCTCTTATCACACGCTGGATGTAGGACAACATAGCTGGTGGATTACTTCGGAAACCCAGGTAACCTCCATGAGATAGTCATTAATACCAAGACGTTGTTGGCCTTCTTTGAGGAGCTGTGGTGGATTGAATAATCGATTATCATTTATTAGTCAAATACTTGAATTCTAGTTTAAGTTTATAATTAATTTCTGCAAATTTACAATATTAACAGGGTTGTAATATTTATTTTAATATTTTTTTAGTTACATATCAATCTATTTAAAATAAGATTTAGTTATTGCCACCATTGGCAACAACTGGTCTCTCCAGTCACAATCCAGATTCTCGATTTTTCATTCAGCTTTACCAGTCACCTTATTAAGATCATCGCTTCACCTAACCATTGAGGGTGTACATAATGATGTGTCAAACTCAAACCATTTCTTTCAATTAACTCAATTACAGGTACTTTCGAATAGTCAAGTAGTAGAAAGATGAAGCTAGTTGCCCATTCCAAAGCGTAGTAGGTTCCTATGGAGAAGAACGGGTAAGAAACTCCACGGACACTCTTTTAAAATAAGACAGGGTCACATACCTATCGGGCCTCGTGATGGCACACAGCGTGGCCCGCACGGTGGCGTCGCTGAGCGAGTGGCCCGGCGAGCGCGGCGGGCCGGGCGCGGGCGGCGCGGGCGGCGCGCCCCACACGGCTCGCGCGATGCGCGCGCGGTCGGCGCCCGACAGCAGCTCGGACGGGCGCGCGCGCCGCAGCAGGCCCAGGCGCGCCAGGCGGCCCCGGTCCACGGAGCGCCGCACGGCCGCGCGCGCCGCCCGCGACACGCTGCAGCCGCGCCACGGCGCCCACGCCTGCTCGCCGGCCAGCACCTGCTCACATTATGCAGGCGTAAGGAACTGGGTGGCAAGTTATACTCATCCTCCATTTATAGAAAAGGGAGGATCTTCCGAACAGACGATTGTCGTGTCAGGTGGGCAACTGCCCAAAGATAGATGTCGAGAGATCGTATATATACTCGTCGCACGGTATACTCCGCTTGCGCGATGCAGGATTTTTGTGACATCAGGTCTCCTAGAGGACATATCCTATATTGCTCCCATACATAATAACTGAAATATAAACGATCATCACTATCCTTACATATTATAAAACAAAGTCCCCCCGCCGCGTCTGTCTGTCTATCTAAACGCGATAAACTCATAAACTACCGAACGAATTTTCATACAGTTTTCCCCAATGGACGAAGTGATTCATGAGGAAATTTGAGGTGCATATTCATTAAAGTTTTGTGTATGATGCTTTATCAAGAAGAAGAAAACCGCGAAAAACAGGGGCAGGTTGCTAGAAAATAATATAAAATGTCGCCAATGGGCATGTGACCGCCCGTATTTTTCTGAATATATGAAAGGAGGAAGAATAATTTTGTACGCACAATATTAAAAGCAGCTTACCGAGCACGCCAGCAGCTTCGCGAGCCTCTCGTCCAGCTTCTTGAGCTCTTCATCCACGACCGCTAACAACTCCTTCACGTCAACTATATTGTTATATTACCTGCTGCAGCCTCTGCCACGCCAGCAGCTTCACGAGCCTCTCGTCCAGCTTCTTGAGCTGTTCATCCACGACTGCCAGCAGTTCCTCCACGTTCCCTTCAGGTCTGAGCTCCAGGCGCTCGCTCTTGCCTCGTTTGTTGGGGCTCTTGTCTTCGGATTGGGACACCTTGCGTTTTTTCACAGTGGCTGTGAGGTATTCGAAGTCTGAGTCTGAAAGTTCGCTTGAGGAGTCTGTGTGGCGGTCGGGCTGTGGAAGAAATCGTACAGGTTAAAAAGATGGGTGATGCATGGAAGTACAGGTGGGTGAACGGAAAGGTTCTTTGTACTTATGGGATAGTTTTGTCTACCAATGGTTTGAAATATAAGCCCCGTATTCTCAAGCTATGGTCAAATTGTGGCAGCAGCATGATGTTATGGTATGATGGGATATCGCGACCTCGGCACACAGGCAACGGAAGGAACACGGGTGGGTTTTAGTCAGTAAAAGTCTGACACGCCCTCCCGCTCCACCCAGAGCGGGAGAAGTTATTTGATAATTTCCCAGCGTCAAAAAAAAAAAAAAAAAAAGCATGATGTTGCGTGAAATCCTGTATGAAAGTGTTGCCAGCAACTCAAACACATGTTGCTGCAACAATGTCGCCCTTCTTTTACTGTTTGTCAAATGTAAGTAATTACTTTGGATTTTAGCAAGCTATTGAAGTAGTTTTTAGAGGATGAATGGATGTGGCTGATAAACGAAGCTTTTACTACTTCGAAAGTCAAGAAGTGTCAAAAAACGGTAGGTAACGCAAGGAATATACGATAATGATTAGTTTTTTACACGGTCACAATTTCCACTGCCGTACTGAGCTGTCTAGTCCACGTTACCTTAAGACTGGGCTCTGAGCTGATGGCGTGCAGGTCGTCGGCCGCGTCTGCCTCGGTCACGCCTCTCAGAGCCTCGTCACAGTTCCCACTGCTGTACTGGGGACAGGTCAGGTTCATGCAGATCTTGTGCTTGGGAGACTGTTCATCGTCGTCGCTTCCGTCGTAGCAGCCGCTAGCTTTCTGGTTGTTAATGACTGTGGGGGAGAGCAAAAGTTTCTTAATTATTTGTTAATCTTTGTGCACCATAAAGGTACAAAGGCGGACTTAAAGCCGGTCGCGCGCAGACATTTTTCTTGAATTATAATTTGATCTGAACTGCAAACGGTTTTCCATTGCGCATTAACCAACACAGTACACGGTAGTTAAAATATGGTTAAATATAACGAAAGAGACATACCCTACTCCGTCGTGTATATGTTACATTAATATTAAACTTACAAATAAACGAAATAAAAACGAAACGAGCGTTTAAGAAACGATGTTTTGTCAAATGATACAAACCGTGCGAAGCAGGGGCGCTATCCTAACTGATATTATAAAAGCGAAAGGGAGGTTATTTGTTTGTTACGCTCTCACGCTAAAACGGCTAAACGGATTTGGATAAAATTTGGCTATTCATCCTGGATCGCAGGCGAAGTTGCGGGCAATAGCTAGTTTTTGTGAAATTCTCACCATTTCTACAGCGCACGTACTCTCTTCGACTGGGCATCAATGGCGGCGGGTGTTCGTAATGATGTCTCACCATGTCAGGAACTATCACGCGTCCGCGGATGGCCACTGGTACTTTGATGCTGAAGCAAAGAATGAAGTCGTTAGGTGGAAGATTACGGCAAGAATTTGATGCAATTCTTATGGCTTGTGTGGTTTTCACAAGTAACGATAAGCACGTAGGTTGCAAACTTCTTTTTGAAGTGAAAACTGCTTTAGGAATGTTGAGAGATTTTTGGTAGGGGGTTAACTTATGAATTCGCATCACCGCGCGCCGTAATGCTGTAACCTCAAATAGATATGTTGCTAATACCAGTTTTAAATATTCACTTCTGTCGGTTCAAATTATATGCATAGGTACTGTCAGCAGTTCACACTGATACTTTTATAAATCTTTTAACTTAAAAAAAAATATTAGTTACATTTTTTTTTTTGACCTTGTGTTATTAATCCTTACATATTATAAAACAAAGTTCCCCGCCGCGTCTGTCTGTCTGTCTGAACGCGATAAACTCAAAACCTACCGAACGGATTTTCAAACGGTTTTCACCAATGGACGGAGTGATTCATGCGGAAGGTTTTGGTGTATAACTCATTAGGGTATTGTGTAAATTGGCTGAAATATGACGATTATTGTCGAAGATGTCGGAAAAAAACATGCCGAAAATATGTTATTTAAATTGGGCATTTAATTTAGATTAAAATATGCCTCGAAATCCATTTACATGAAGCGAAACCGCGGGCAAAAGCTAGTGTTTTATATTTGAAAGGTTTTTCTAAATGTTTTATTATGTTAAATGATAATTCTTTAAAAACTGAAAGGTTTAATGATTTCCTTTGCCGACTGTACTCATACTTTAGGTATTACTAATTCGTACAACTTGCTGACGTAAGAGAAGAAAACTGTGGTAATAATTTCTCGGTGTTGCAAGTAGTTGCACTGTGTAGTGAAACAGAGCCTGGTGTTGTTTTACAACTCACCGGAATGCAGGCCGAGCCTTCCTCGCCCGTCTAATGAAGTCCACCTTGACGGCCTGCTGGTCCACAGGGCCCGAGAACTTCTCCCACAAAGCCACGCGCTCCGTCGCCGATACAGAGTTGACTAGCTTCCAGTCCTGATGAACATTACAATTGGTTAAAGAATAAATCTCTAACAATGTCGTTAGATATTTATTCTGTTATACGGTAGTTGTCAAAGTCAAATAATTTATTTCGATAAGGCGCATAAAAGGCACTTTTGAACGTCAAGATTTACAAAAAATTGAATTGATTGTAGTTGCCTCTTCCAAAATGTAGTTTTCGTGTGGAGAAGAATGGGCAAACTCCACCGTTACTCTTTCAAAATGTTGTCACAATATTTTGTATACATGAATTATATGTGAAGAAGATGCACCTGTCGGTCGATTCTGTAAAAATATCAACGTGAACCTTAGGTGAAATGAGCTGTCACTGTCACAAATTGACCGGCAGGATGCTAGGGATTAACACTATTGACAGCTCACTTCACGCTCGCTTCACCTAAGTTTCACGGTGATATGTTTACAGAATCGACCGGCTGGAATAACATTACTATATCACGATAGGTAAAAAATAATGATAAATAAAGCAATGACAGATAAATTAATTATGTGATAGATACAGCCCGATTCAAACATAATGGCGGCTCGGAACATGAGGCGAGTCGCTGCGCAGTAACGAATTCATGTGTTAGCGGGGGGGCGCGGGGGGGGGGGGGGGGGTTCAGTACCGCGCATCGAGTGGCTAACTTCCGAGCCGCCATTAAGAGCGTTTATTCTGAAAGTTGGCAACGTCGTAAATAGCTGTCAAATATTTACCTGTTTTGATTAATTTGGAAATAATACTCGTACTGTATGGAAATAAGAAATGTGGCTAACTAAGTTTCTAGAATATTGATTATGATATGCAATAATTAATATTGTAACACCGAATATTTCGTTTTAGGCGTAAAAAAAGCATTTGGAAAGTTTACAAATGCTTTTTTTACGCCTAAAACGGGTACAACATCAAATTCAATGTTACAGTTGCATAACATAATCAATATTCTAGAAACTTAGTTAGCCACATTTCTTATTTCCATACAGTATTATTTCCAAATTAATCAAAACAGGTAAATATTTGACAGCTATTTACGACGTTGCCAACTTTCAGAATAAACGCTCTTAAGTTTGAATAGAACTATACATGGTGCTCACATACTTACAAACATGTCAAACATTGTACAATTATACGATATTCATAACATTTTAACAAGTAATACTAATAAGTCAGTGTGTGAGTTCGAGTAATCACAGAATGTAAAATCAATGTTATAAAAAATAATAAATTATAGAATTAAATTAGCAACCAGTTTCATTTTGTCCAGACTCTAAAATTTAGAGTCTAGACAAAATGAAACTTGCATTTAGAGTCTAAATTGTCCTATGGAGCAGGACCAGCATGTTTGCAAGCATTCTTATCTTGGATATAATCCTCTAATTTGAAATATTTTTGTTTACAAAGTGCACTTTTAATATGAGTTTTAAATTTTCTTTTATTTAATTGTAATATATCACAAGATATTTTGTTGTAACATTTCAAACTCAAACTCAAACTCAAAGCATTTATTTCAAATAAACCAATTACAGGCACTTTTGAATTGTCAAGGGGGTCGGTCAGTCAGAAAGATGAAGCTAGATGCCCATTCCAAAGCGTAGTAGGTACCTATGGAGAAGAACGGGCAAGAAACTCCACGGACACTCTTTTAAAACATGATATGGTTACAAAATATTGGTTACATCATTCATGTTGAAGTTATACATGTGAGAACGATGCAAAACATGAAAAGCGTCCGTAACAGAAATAAAAAAAATAAACAATCCAAAAAATTAAATTAAATTAAAATAAGCCGTGGCAGCTAAGAGATGACCAGTCCCTACTGACGGCGCCCGTTCACGAACATGACATTTAACACCCCATAAAAGATGTATGTACTTTAGATAATCTGAAAAATTGTTGATCTATTTTATCTTTATTTCTAGTATTAAAATTATGTCTACCACTTATTTTATTAAAAAGATGTAGATTTTATATTACATACATAATATTAATCTTTTTAAATAGTTCCCTAGGACGTAGATTATAAATGGCTCTGACAGCTCTCTTTTGCAAAATAAAGATGGATTTAATGTCAGCAGCCCTGACCCCACAGTAAAATGCCATACTACATAATACTGTGGAAGTAGCTAAAATAGACCAAACGCGCGGTTTCTACATCTGTTAACTGTCTGATATTTCATAATAAGCGTATAATATAAGCGTATAAGCGGCCGAGTTTAGCCGCCCCGTAATTTCTCGTCTAGCGTGATTCCTAGGAAAACCGTTTGATTCATAAATTACAGTTTATCTCCATTCAATATGATGTCACATTCACTACTTCTAACATTAGGTAATTTAAATCTAATGCATTTGTTTTTCTTTTTTTTTAGTACCTACCAAATTATTTACCGTATACCAATCTTGGACCTGAACAATAGAGCTATACACGTCGTCAAGATTTTGTAACCATCGGTTTATTTTAAAGATCAATGATGTATCATCTGCAAATAACGCCATCTTCGGTTGATTTTGAAGTAATTGGGGTAAATCTTTCATGTAAACTAAAAACAGGAATGCACCCAATATCGAACCTTGAGGAACGCCCATTGCCATTTCAGACCCTAATTAGTTTTGCCGTTCACTTGTATTTAACCCTTCTATCTTTCAGGTATGATCTTAGGAAATCAAGAGCTGTATTCCTAATCTCATAGTGCTCTAGTTTCAGCAGAAGTGTCTCATGGTCTTCGCAATCGAACGCCTTCGAGAAGTCGCAAAAGATTACAATGGCATCTTGTGCTTCTTCCCAGGCGTTAAACATTTTCCTTATTAGGATGAAACCGGCGTCAGTGATACAACGCCCTTTGGTGAAACCGTACTGTTGTTCATGAACTATAGTTTTAAGCTATTGCATAGCTTTTATCGGAGACTCTGAGCGCGGCGACCGAATGTAGAAATTCCGTAACGAAAAAAAAAACCTGACGCGAAAGTTTGTGAGGATGGATGGATGGATGTTTGTTACTCTTTCACGCAAAAACTACCGAACGGATTTTAATGAAACTTTACAGTAATGTGGCTTGTATATCAGAATAACACATAGGCTACAATTTATAAAGATTTTATGTGATTTAGCCATAATATAACGATAAGTATCCAGTAAGTCGGAAAAAATCCTGCCCTCTGAGATCTATCTTTGCGTGCGCTGCCTAAACCGCTGGAGTTACATGAAAAGAATGTATTGTGGGGTTGTTTGTCTTAAAGAGTTCTAAATAAAAGTCCGCGACAGCATATATCTACCTTTTATGTGGAAGCCATTATAGCCAAAATAGTGAGCTATAAATACATTTAAATTGAATACTTTTTTTAAGTTGCATATTTTAGAGTATTTAGTTAATTCGTATCAAAATAAATACCTTCATCGCTTTCGGTATTTAATGTAGATAAAATTTGTCTTTTACACTAAGTAATTTGGACTAATATTTTAAAAGTTAGAACGGTAAGAATGACCTGCGATGAGTCGACGGCGTAAACTTAAGGCGCTGTGAATAGTCAAAATAGGCTTCACTAAAACAGTTTTTTAGCCAAATGTATACATTTTAGAGCAACAAAAAAAAATTATGTTAATCTTGATCATATTTATGGGTGGACCATTGTGTTCAAAACATAATTTCGGTAAATTTTCTTGATAGAAAAAAATCATAAAATAATCATTCAAATTGAAATTCTAGCAATTGTAATTGTATTATTTATGAACAAATCTTGATAAAATTAATAACAGTGATGTAATAAATAATAAGAAGGGGAACGGGGAAGATAAATAAAAAATAAAAAAAATATTTTAAATCAACAATATTATCTTCTTATTTTTGAATATATGCTATGCAATAGCTTTACCGCGGCAGTCCTCGAGTGCCACACGTATTTTTTTTTTATTAAAATGACGTAACATTTGATTGAGCATCAACTTTTCAAACACTTTACTAAGAACTGGCAGAATTGACACAGGCCTATAATAGATGTTGTATAATTGAAAAACCATCGACGAAAATTGAGATTCTAATAACCTCAATCTATATCTATGCAAATAATAAAATAGTAACGAAGTCAAAACAGTACATTGAATTTATAATTGCTACGAGGTGTGGGAACGAGTCTGATGCCGAAAATATAGTTTTTAGAATTGTTGTCTGTATGTGTGTTCCGGATTGGCGCAAAAACGGCTGAACAGATAGTTTTAACATATAGGGTACTTTTAATTCCGGTAGTACGTTCTTGTAGGATATTTTCCGACATCTACGCGGACGAAGCCGCGGGCAAAAGCTAGTGATCAAATGAAAAACATTTTTAGGTAATTTAATATTAGAGTTTAAGCATTAAAATATTCACCACAGCACTCAATTTTTAAGTGGCACTATTTTATTTACAAGAATTTAAAAGTTGTTGGATATTACACTCACAATATATTGTTCGACGTGATTGGGACACATCCAGCGTCCGGTCGGCAGAGCAGTCAGGGGTGGGTCGAGGCAGTCCTGTATCACAAACATGTAATAATGTGATTCTGTATCGCAGTCTCAAATTGTAAAATAAACACTATGGTAAAATTGCTTGAATAAGATTTAATTCCATTGAAAAAAATATATCTAAGGGGTTGGTTACAATTAGTTTGGGTCAAGGCCCCTTACGGGTTGGTTCCGCCTGTCCGTCGATATGGTGATCCTATTAACATGTGCGTATTTTGTTTTGTCCGACCACAACCAATTCAGATCGGTATCGTTTTTTTCATACTTGCTAACCTAGACGTTAGCAGGTATGAAAATTTGGTTGATCCATGTCCATATTATGAAATAGTCATCAAAGACAAACAATACCTGATGGAACAGCAGGGGACAGTAGTCGCACTGCAGCAGCGGGGCCTGCTTGCAGGTGCCCTGGCAGACAAAGCAGCTTTTGGCAGGTATTGGCACGCATCCCCACGCGTCCACAGTCACTAACGAACCATTGCCGTTCTTACCAGTATCTGATGAAGAAGGCTGGGTGTAAGAATATAATTTTTGATAGAATTTCGTGCAAGAATGGTATTTTTAATGTTATAGTAATTTAAAGAAATTGTCTTTTTGACATAAGCTTTGAAGACTTTGGCGGAAGTTTATGGCTAGCAAATTAAATTACAGAAAATTGCATTCAAAAATAAAGAGTCGAGAGGTAGACAAGTCAAGCTATTATCGGCGAACAGATTTTCTAAGGCATGTAGGTGTTTATTAGTTAGCAAAAGGTACTGCCTGTATTTATTATATTATTTATTATTTTATTATATTATTTATATGATGCTTTATCGAAATATCACTGTCTTTTGCGTGTAAGTATTCAGATTTCACTCAGAAGATAGGTAAGAAAATATCACGCAGCTCCATTTTATTTAATGTGCATACAACTACATGGTCTACCTTTATCAGTCCCTGGGAAGATGCAAGGTATTCTCATCTCCCGGGGCAGTTCGAACTGCTTGGGGTTCATGATCTTGGCAGCCTTCACGAGGATCTCCATGGGAGTCAGCTCCTTCTCCACTTCTTTCTTGATTTCATCTTCTTCTTCTTTGCTCCTCTTCTTGGCCGAGTTTGAGCGGTTGTTACGTAGGCTGGGCGAATAAATATTTGGTTGACATACATTGCTTTTTTTTGTGGGTTGTTGCTACAGGCTCAACAATGATCAGTATCAGTGGGATATTTTTTTATGATGAGTATAGTGTTTTTGAGTGCTTTAAACATTATGATGTTGGAAGCCGTGCAAATAAGACGCGATTGTATCGAAACGAATGTCGCGTTAACGCGGCGTTATTTTGATAGCTAGCTTCGGGTGAAAGATGATGATGATATTAGAATATTTAGAATTGACTGACTCATTAAGTGAAGAATGTTTTTCTCTTTAGTCAGCATTATTTTAAGACGGCAACATTGATTTGATTGGTCTACTCCAGAAACACTACTTAAACAAACCATATTTGCTGACTGGCAGAACTATTTCAATCTTGGCAGAACTATTCTCATGTAATAACCCATACTGATCTGAGAGAATTAGTTCAATTACCTAGACTTCTTCTCAGTATCTGACTTGCTGTCAGCTGGAGACTGAGCTCGGCTACTACGTGAACTGGCCGGCTTGTTCTCATCGGAGGCCCTGCATTCCTTGCACAGCCATAACCCTACCGGGATGTCATTCTCATCCAGGGGAGGATCACTGGAAGGCAAAGTTAACATTCATAATGTACACAGAGCTTGTTCTGAAACAGGTTGCAAAAAGTTTGGATATATCGTCGGTCGGAGTCATTACTGAAACATCTCTAAAATTTTGTGTTTTGTGTTGTCTGGACTAAGTATGCAGAATGATAAAAAATCAACTGTAATATCATTCTGCATACTTAGTCCAAAACACAAAATTTTTGAGATGTTCCAGTAATGACTCCGACCGACGATATTGTCAAAACCATAACAACTTCGGATTATGGTTGTTAAATAATGCCAATAATCGTTATAAATAAAAACCATGTTAAGTAAACAGAAATGCTGAGACCTCAACATTTTGTTGTAATAACTAGTACATTGTTTTCAGTTGTATTGTTATAAATAGTTTTGACTGTATAATAGAATTAAATTTTAACAATGCCTTTACAATGGCTATGTGGTACATGTTTTTCATTGCCAGCATGTCTTGTGTTTGATGTTGTTGGATACAAATCATATTTTACCCAGAAAAGCTTACATCCATATATTATAAGTTTCATTATATATTTTTTGTTTGGAGAAAATTTATACCAAATCAAACCCTTCTAACTCTTGACTGCCAACTCTTGGAAACATTCACATTGTTACAAAATTTTGCATAAATAGTAACACAGATTTCTCTGATTTCTGGGCAAGGTATCTTGTTGTAAAGGATTCTGGTATTTAAATTACCAAACAATGGCTTTTTTGGTTTTCCTTGTAAATAATCAAGTTACAAAAAATGATGTTAAGTTTTGTTTTGGTTCTTTTATAACGTTACAGATATTATAGAATTCCCTTGTTTATAAATGCAAACTTTGTGTGCATGTTCCCTGAACTTAAGTCAATTTGTTGTCAGTTTGACTGTCTTTTTACTAATACTCGTAAAACTCAAAACTTTGTTATATATTATTTAGTATTTGGATCATTTGAATTATCCAAACAATTGAACAGAAACAAAAGTTGTATCGAAACAATATTGAGGTGGTACCGTTGTAGTGAGTGCCGTAATATTTTTATTTATTGCTCTTACTAATTTAAATACTTTTTAATCCTTTTTTTATACTTATACCTTTCTTATGCTTTAAATAGAATATCTTTTAAATTTATATAAACAGACATTTTCTTTCTATACTTAGTATTTATGCATCCACCAAGTTACTTACTAGCACCCGAGGTGGAAACTAGCGGGGCAGCGATCACAGCATATTAGATCGCCGCCTTCCCCACACGCGTCGCAAGAATCATGGTTGTGACCTTTACCAGGCCTCTTATAGTATGGATGCTGGGGTTTCTTCGGTTTCTGCACGTTCAAATCCTCGTCGGGCGGCTTTATCAGCGCGCGTATGAGCTAAAAGACATCCCAAAACCTTCATAAGTATCCTTTTTTCCATATCAAGGCTGGCTCATACTAAATCAGCTAGCTTAAAATGGCGCCAGTTACCAAGATCAAGTAGCATTCAAACTTCTTAGAAAACAACTTTAAAACAACAAACCGGCATAAGCCCGCCCGAAGTATCGAGGTCGTAGCCAACGTTCGACATTGTTACACCTCACTGTATCTTCAATTGTTATTTATATTTAACAATGAAGACAAAATATGTATTTGCAAGTGTCCACTGAAATTGAATAAATTCTCAGTTTAACCACACGAAATTGGGTTTTAGGGTAGCATTTTTATTAAAACTGTATTGGATGCAGAAAATATATGAATTTGGAGACTAAATAAAGAAAAGTAGAGTTATTTTCTAAAGAAATACGATATTCAGAAAGCAAAGAACACCGACGACCGTCTACAAAAATGGCCGATAGGTCATTTTCCATATTTGGTAAACTATATATCTGTAGCATACCACACTACTAGTTAGTCAAAATTTTATGCACTTTCACAGTTGAGAGAAAGAAATAGCGTAAAATTTATGAGAATAATGTAACGTTTGTGTTAATGGAACGCAACCAAAGCGTGCGTTTTGACAATTGACACTAGAGGTGGATTTGTATTTTGGAAAAGAACGTTTATTTTTCTTAGTAACTAAACGCACTAAATACAATATCCATTCATGATTACCCATGATGGGCCACTTCAGGTAACCCATGGTGGGCCGTGCTGGAGCGACTGCTGCAGATGCAGATACCTCTAATAACATCCTTATTGGTAGTCATAATAAATATATTATCTTCAAGTCATTTGAGGAAAAACACTAGGGCCACGGGTTCCATGATGTTGATGAGGTCCGACTTTCGAGTAGTCTGAGCTCTTTGAGTATATATGTTCTGTGAGTCTGAGTGCCCGCTTACTTTTAGTGACCAGAGGACTGGCGTAGCGGTGGCGCCGACTTAATAAAAAAATTGGGGGGGCGCGCGTGGGGGCTCAGCACCATACACGTGATAGAAGTGAATCTGAAAATATAAATATTATGAGAGATTTAGTGAGGGGCTTGTGGCTAAATAACAACAGCCGCATGGGTCGATCTTCAGGGTTAAGGAACGCTTGCCGAGGTCAGTCCGTGGATGGGTGACCATCCGTACCATACCGAGACCCCTCCGTGCCACGGAAAGTACGTTATGCCGTTGGTCCCGGCTGTCATTCGTAGATGTCTTTGACAGTCGTTACCGGTAGTCAGACAACCAGTCTTGCCAAAGAGTAACGTGTTATCGATTAACTGGATTATGGAGGTCAGATAGGCAGTCACTCCATGTAAAATAATGGCACTCAGCTGCATCCGGTTAGACTGGAAGTCGACTTTAGTCGACCCCAATAAAGTTGTTTATCAGTGTGAGAGACAGAGACAGTTATATCTTTCTTATCTCTCATGTAACGAAATGTGAATCAATTCAACTCAATTCTCGTCCATTATTATCAAATCGCCGCCTGCGAACTAGTAAAAAGATAAAAAATAATAAACAACTATGCAGTACGGGTGGGTGAAGTGAGCTCAACAATTTTAGCAGCTTGCCTTGCACTAGTTTGTGGATAAAGGTACCATCCCGTAGCCGACCGCAGGCAGCAACTGCAGGCGATGTGTCGCCGCAACAAGACTGGTTGCTATGAATTTCTATGAAATCCCTTCCGTAGCTAGCGACACGTCGGCGTCGCTTTCATAGAAATACATAAAAACCAGTGGTGTCCCCGCGACACGTCACCTGCAGTTGCCGCCTGCGGTAGACTACGGAATTGTACCTATATGCAGAAAAGTCCTTGAACTTCTCTGCATAAGTCAACATACATAGAGAAAAATATCGTACCTACCTATATAATTATTTTCAAATTAACGTCAACTATCTGTACGTGTTGACAATTTGTCGAGGGTGGGATAGAGTATGATAAGCAGCAACAGCGAACGAAGCGAACGCGAAAAAATTTTCACCTAGCTTCAGATAGGTTAGGTATATTTTTGACCATTTATAATACATTTTGTTCTTGGAAAAACCTGAAAAATGTAAATGTCGTTTGCTGTAGAATAAATAGTTTTTTCTAACCTCTGAGGCGTATTAGCAGCGAGATATCTCGAAACGCCGCAATTACTGCATACCACGGCTATATTTCCTCTATTTTGCGATATGGTATCGTTCTTTGGGGTCGCTGTGTGGAAATTGATCAAGCATTGGTGATGCAAAAAAAGTGTGGCTATATTTGGGCTGAAACAAATAGAGTCTTGTCCCTTTCTTTAGAAAATATTACATATTTACTTTACCGTGCATCTATATCTTGGAATCATGAATATTTGTTTTCAAGCATAAGATTCTTTTTCAGCAAGCGACAAGCTACTATGCTCCTCGACCTCATAATACTAATAAGTTGTATCAACCCAAGACGAATCTCACAATTACATCCAACAACTGTTATATCATGTGCATCAAGTTGTATAATAAAATTCGGAGTACAATAAAGACACTTCCATTTTAAAAAAAATTGCCTAATTTAGCAAAACTACTCATTGATAAACGTTATAGTGTACTTGAGTTTTTGGATTATAAGTTGTGAATGTTGTAGTTTATAGTAAGTATATTGTGATTTATGAATTAATTGTTTAAGTAGGTACCAAATTTGAATGAGTTTAAAATTTACTAATCGCATGCATTATTCAAATAACTAATTTATTCCTTAAAATAACATATAATTATGTTGCTTGTTAATTCGAATCTCTCGATTGCATGGATGTAAACTAGCATCATCGTGGAGTCGAAATAGCCTGGAGTAGCACATCACCGCGAAAAAGTTAAAAAACCGTATCATACCGTTTTTTCTTTTTTGATTTTTGACATTTGACAAAACTGTCAGAAAACTCCTAAACTAGTAAGATTTCAATATTTTTCGATTACGAAAAAAATATTTTGTAATCAAAAGCAAAACTTTTCTAATGACTCTAAAATATTTTTCGACGTCAGAGTAAGTAGTTAAAGTAAAGTAAAGCAGAGATTAAATTATTTGATGGGTTAGGATGTAATCGCTTTATATTGAAACCCACGGTGAGATATTTTAACTGTAGAATTTTTCACAAAACCATTTTTTTGTCCTGATTGAAGATACATTTATTGTCTTCTAAATTATATTTGCAAAGGATAATCAGTGAAATGGGAGTAAATCATCTTACGTATATGGCAATAACCATCTAGCGGAAGTTGCCATTTCCATGACGTCATGGGCGGAGTTTAGTTGAAGATCGAATTCGGATTCGGTTGGCGGGCGCGGCCATCTTGGTGAATTAGTGACCTGGCGATTCGGTTTTAGTTAGTGAAAAATCATTTGTCATCCACAATGTCGGAAAGGGAAGATAATGTGTATAAAGCTAAGTTAGCCGAGCAGGCTGAGCGCTATGACGGTAAGTACATATTTTCGTTGTATATTCTGTAATAGGATGAAAAATCTATCGTATTTTCGCCGACAGTTGAAAGACGATTTGGTGATAGTTGAGGAAATTTCTAGATCAAAGTTGCCGATAAGCTTTCGTTTCGTAGATCTTCGTGGGGAAACCCGCACAATACATTCAATTATAATACTTTAACGGCGTACTAACAAATCAATGGCATTCGTTAGGCTTGGTCAGCGATCGATGCGTCATCCGCCGGTGGGATGTCCTTAGGTTTTTCTACGCTAATAAATCCATGAAAAACTATGCAACCACTGTAGAAACCTACGTTGTGGAGTAATATCCCATTTCTCATTCGTGAAAACTGATGTCATTGGGAGTTACAATCGATACTAGTAGATGTGCGAAGAAAAAAATTGTCTCCTTTTTTCCCGTCCAGGGGAAGTAAAATGCGATCGATGTCAGTTGATTCGGTCATGCATGTCGTACCTTGGGCAAATCTCTTGATTAGACCTAGCGGAATGTTCTGGTTTTATTAGGCGGCGTAATTCTATGTCGCCTCCGATTTCACCTATTGTTCACGATTTAGTTGCACGGGAATCTTACCTGAGAGCTCTTTACGCTATCGCGTTCATCTTTTTCGAATCGACGCGGTCATTGTAAAGGCTTATCAATGGTTTCTTTGAAGCCCTGCTCGTTATTGCACACCTTTTTCTCATTTTATCTAAGATGTGCAGTTCAATGACCTTTATTAGAATTATCATTGAAATATACCAATTGCTATCTATCATGCCTACTCAATTCAGGAAGGTTATTTGACCCAATTATTCAATAAAATTGAAAAAAATATTCTGAATTATATTTAATTAACCTATTTCTTTACCTTGTTACTAATACATCAATAAATGAGTGTCATTCATGATACATAATTATCAGAAAATGACACATGCTGTCATGATTAATAAATTGAGTAAAATTGTACTCGATGCATTGCTTGACCTGCATTTTTGTCTGTTCCAGAGGCTTCTGTAGCTTAGATCTCTACTTTTATGACATAAAAATGAAACATTATGATGTATAATTAACTTAAAGGTTAACAGACCACACCCTTCTCTCAGGTGGAGAAAAAAATATTTTAAAATATCACCTAATGCAGTGAGTAAATCAATCAATAGGTCATCAGGCTAACAATTGACACATTTTAATTCTGAACATGAATAATGGAGCTATTATAATGCTGAATTAGTAATACTGAGCCAGCAGGCTACTTATGAAGAGGTTACTCATGCAATGTAGTCATGAAAAGTAAATATTGATTATCTGCCATGCACACAGACAAGTCCTGAGTATGTACACCATAGAACAGATGCTTTCTTCTGTAAAATACAATGCATTAAAACTGGATTTACTGAAGATTTCATTTTTCAAATGAAGATAGACTACGAATTTGGTTTTAAGATAATTAAAATGTATAATTTTATCTTGGAGAACTGTTATAATAATGAGTGGCTCCCATTCTCAGCACATTTTGCACATTTATTTTTCTCATAATGTTGCTAAGCGAGCTTGGATTCTAATTACCACTTTCTATTACTCATGATGGTATGAATCGAGCTTGAATATTAAGAGAATTGAAGAATAAGCCTCATGGTGGCCTATAAAACACGTTTCTGAGTTATTCAAATTATTATTTATGCCACGCTTAACACATTTATAACTTCATGGTTTCAAGTAAAATATTACAGTTATCTTTCCATAATTGGATAAAATTACTACAATTTCGCAAAATACCCAATCACACTTAAAATAATTGCTGTGTGGATAAGTGTGGTGATAAACTCATCTTGGCAGGTTGTGCACCTGTATTTAATTGTATGCACACACATTTTATTTAAAGTAGGGGAAGTAGAAATACAAAGGCAGGCTGTTTTGTTAAATGTAAAAAACTAGTTCCTTTGAAACTCTTTGTTTTAGAGTCCCTATGTTGCATTTGACCACTGTCAAGTGTGTTTTTATCATTACTTCCTGCCTGATTCGCTGTAATCCAGATATTTGTCGTACAATCGCACATGTAGAGCGCATTTGCTGATAGTACCACGTGAAGACCTTCAAAGCTTACGCAAGACTCCGTCAATATGACCCAGGTCACCTCTTTTTATCGAAAACTCCATCTACAAAATGGAAATGGTTTAGTTCCGTAGCGCGTTCCATTTACTTGGTGTCAACATTTTTAGCGCACGCATACTAATTGCAATTTTCGCATAGAGAACGCCATTGCGCAAATAGCCGGAAAAACTGAACGAATTGAAAGGATACTGTCCTAAATGGACGGGGAGCAGCTGGCGTGGCCAGATTCTTAAGATGGCGTCTGCACGGCCGCAAACATATCCCTAAATAATTTCATAACTTGGGACCTCCCTTTTTGTTTTACGATCACTCAGTGCCGCCTGAATAATACAACAGTGTCCCAACTCCAAGGTTTTTTGTTTGAATAGGCCTCAACGAAATCTAGGGTGCTATTTTATTTCAGTAAACCTGTTTTATAATTCAAAGATATTCTGGGAGTGAAAGGAAAACACGATGTATCAGCTGTGACGCCGACTTTAGGAAAACCGCATGGGCCGCGAGGCGACGCTTTAGCACCTGTTACATCGCAGGCCCTGAGGCCGCGATCGCTAAAATCGATTACAATGAACTCTGCAACGCTGTACTAGCGCTAAAACAGAATAAGCTTCGGTTTTCTTTCAAGATTTGCTCCCTCCTGAATGAAAAATGAGCCCTACGCGTACGGTTCCGGGATTACGTCTGCATTGCATGTTCTAATGCGCCAGCTATATTGCAGGACGATCGTAAACGTCAAAATTAACGCACATGGTGAAACATTAGTTTGGCGCGTTACTCCGTCTGTGCGACGCCCATTCCCCCTCCCATACACTAAAGCGCAGACTAAGTTCCCATCGATAAAAGAATATTTTATCTAAGTCGTCCGACATTCCGAGATAGCGCAGAAGTTTGTAAAGAATCGACATTTAAGTATTTAGTCTCACTGTCGCCTTGCCATCAACTTATTGCTTCCGAATGGCTCAACAGTTTGAAACTTCTAAATGAGGCGTACTTGCGCTAATACTTTATCGATCCCGCTATGACTAACCTTTCGTCGCGGATATTTTAGCAATCTTTGCGTTTTTTGGGGACGAGCTACTTATAGAAATACTTTTCACCTTTTAGTCTTTCTTAAATATGAAACTTAATGAACATTTTAATGGCAGTTTATAAAGAAACCCTATTATTAAGCCCTGCTGACATCATTATAATCCTTGTTTGTTGGTCAAAAGATAACGGATTCATTAGAATCGTATCGTTTATGCCCGTTACTAAGAAGCTACCTTTGTTAGAATCACCAAGCACGTAATCGTTATTCACCTCTCAAAAATGTTAATAGTTTTCCGGTACAAATCCCTAATTGATTTTACTCAACAGTCATTCTGTTTCTAAAGTTTCGTGAAGTGAACTGGGCTCGTAAGTACTTATCTACATACGTGTGCATTGATATACTTAACCACACTAGAACCCACTGAAAAACATGTAATATAATGGTTTAGTTTCAAGTTCCCGACAGCTTCCGGTACCTACGCCAACAAAATCAATAGTGACATAATTTCGTTCTATATTTCAGAAATGGTTGAGGCGATGAAGAATGTAGCCTCACGAAACGTATCCGACAATGAACTTACAGTGGAGGAGAGGAACCTGCTCTCCGTTGCCTACAAAAACGTGATAGGTGCCCGCCGCGCCTCGTGGCGGATCATATCCTCCATCGAACAGAAGGAGGAAACCAAGGTAAGGCTGCAAACTGCATATTAGAACCTCATCTCATTAGGGTGAAGATTTAAAGCTCAACTGCAAGAGAAACCACACCTATAAGTTCAATGTAGCTTCACTAACCAATCTCGCTGACGGACCATTTTTTTCACCACGCTATATTCAATTACTTCTGCGACACGAGCTCAGATAAATTTAAAAAGCAATTTTATAGACCTCAGCCGTTTACGCAACCGTAAAGTACTGATCGTGTATTTGAGCGTATTTACGCGTCAATGTGACCGACCCTTTATAGCGTCTGGAGTCTATCGATTGGTATGAGTGACGCGCGTGTATTACTAGTCTGTGGTCGGGACGGGACTATGGGACGCGAGTTAGTTTTTCTAATGGCACCCATTATTATGACAATCTCTTGTAAATTGGCCCCATTTTTATGTTATCGAGAGAAAAGTGATTTCTCTTTCATTCAACGTAGCAATAGAAAAGATATTCTTCTCTTTGCTTTATAAAAGAATGGTAAAGCAAAATATTGCGACACAGAAGCGCCCACAGCTGAGTAATAAAGTACTACTAACTAAATCAATACCAACCCTGTGAGTTTCATTAGGTGTTAGTGATTCAACCTCTGTGCGAAGGTCCCGGGTGATTGATGACATTATAGCATCAAGGAGAGCTTTTTCGTTCTGCAGCTACAAAATCGCTAACAGTAATATAGGTACTCTTATAGAACTTACAGTACTAGTCTTTCACTTGGGTGCAATCAATACTAGGGATACACGGTGCAGTTGACTGGTTCCGCACGAGCCGCTAGCTTGATTCACCGGTTTTTTTTTTTGCGAGGCACTAGCTTCTATTGTGCCATGCCGACATACTTAGGGGTTATAGCCTAGCCAGCGCCCAGCGGGCTACCCGTGACCCCATTTAGCGTAGTGGGCAAGAGCTGGGACACGTGTTTGTATAACCCTAAGTTATTGTTTCGTTTGTGACTTTAAATTCTGGTATGTTATAATAATTTTAAAGAAATTGCTTCGTATGTTTGCACAAAGGAACTACTACGTTAAGACCAAAGTCTTTGTCAAAAATGATTTGATGGCTGTTTCAAGAGACTCGCCTTTTGGGCCCAATGCTTGTGCTCAAAGAAATGAAGACGGTTTTTCCGAAATGGCCATTTTATCCAATATTTCAGGAAATATTGGATACGGTAACAGTGACCTTAGTTCATTTCACTACGATATAAAGGTGATCGAGTATTTGATTAATTGTGTCCCACGTGCCAAACTAGACGTACGGCGCGACTCGCAATCTATGCCAACTATATAGAAATAGCAGATCGTAAAACTAATGTACAGTCGCACGCGGCGTTTCTCTGTCACGGCCAACTTTATGGCCACTTTCCACCTACATTTTCTACCGAAACAGTGAGGACATACGTGTACTTGCATAAATGACTGATTGCTATCGAAATTGCCGCACTCTCGCTTTTAGTGCTGCCCTTAAGACCGATCGATGTGTATATATGAGTGTTTGTATCGAATAAAATTCGCAACCCACCTCCCACATTGGAACAAATATTTGAACAAATGATGGCACTTTGTGCTTTCACGTGCGCCGTCGCCATGTTCTGAATGATGTAATTTACGATGTCTTACTCATGCAATTAAAGGTTCAACGACCAATGATAACTTTCATAGTAACCTTGTTGGAGCTCGACCAAAATCGTCCAGTTCTGCGATAATGAGATATAGGATAACGGCCTGTCTGACCACCCTATTGTTGCGGAAAAACTTGGCATACAATACCCTATACTTCGTGTTCCATTTTTTTTTATGCGGTCGACATGTATTGATTTCAAAACGTGAATTCAAGCTAACATACGAATAGTTAGCAAAAAGGTCACCGGCATGACGTGTTATCTAGGGAAAACAGCGCTATAGTCTACCCTGTACGAGTGAGTCATTTTCCTCATTACACCGTATTTCAGCGCCAGCGTCATCTCAATTCCGTTGTGGTGTCCGTGTCGAGACTAGCATACAAGAACATAGGTCTGTACTCATTTGGATAAATTGCGTTTAGGAACTTACCCGTGACTAGAGGTATTACAAATAGCAGTTGATTTTGAAATGTAATTAAATTTTTATAAGGTTCCAAGGGTCATTAACAGGTAAAATGCTACACGGTAAATTTCATTTCGTTATTAGTTGAAGATCAAAGACTAAAGGAGATGCAAAAGCAGAAATCGCCATTCTGGCGATTTTCAATTCGAGAGTGCCTTGTTTTGTGTGTCGCACTTCATGCTGGGATATTTATAATTTAGGATTTTAAAATAAGTTTACTGTTGAAAAAGTATCTGTAGCAGAGGTCAATTACAATGATTTAAACATATTTAAGTGTCGAACACAAGTCAGTCAAACAGCAATTGCGACCTCCAAGCTAATTGTTGCAATACATTTGTCATTTTACACTGTCAATAGCGGCACAGAAGGTCAGTTCTGCAACGGCATACTGTCGCGAACGTGAAAATCCTTTCAGTTCTAAATTATGACGCCATGAAAAGGTTGCCAATAAGGTCATGCCCATTCATTTACGTATCGATTGAGCCTTAAAAAATTGTGGGAATCTTTATTGAATACCGTTTATGCCATGCTAAATAGTTCATTAAACTTTTTATTGCATAGAAGCTGCCTGAAAGAAACTAGCAGGTTTCTACTATAAAGTTTTTTCTTGGTTGGCCGTCTTGAATATAATGAGAAATCTGGACCGGCAAAAAGGCATTGAAATCTGCATCGTTAAGTTTTTGCCAGACAAAAAAACTGGTCGCATTCCTTTAGCGAACTAGCCGCTATGCCAAATACGACCGAATTTGTAAAATCGTATCAAAGTAGAGTAAAACGTGATTTTGTATTCATATCTCTACTATAAACTTTCCATTATTATATACTGACACGGAATCACGTAACCTGCATACAACTGGGTACAAAGTGGCATACGTTTGAAAGTCAACGTCATATTAAATCGATTGCTGCCTATTTGTTCAAGTTACATCATTGAAATGCTAATAACCGCATTAACTATCCTTTTGGCATAAAACTTGGTAATCATTTGGTTCGCGATCCCGCTATACATTGTTTCTATAATCACATTACTTGATCCAACTCAAGTACAGTAAAGAAACCTGCTTAAAACTTTATAACTCGAAATTTCAGTGCGGTCCTTGAGAGCACCTGCTTTCAAGCTCGATCCAATATATTAGATAAATAAGTTTCGGAGACGCCGCGATTTTGCAAGTTTATTGATCAAACACGTCAAATGCATCGCAGCGCTCTTTGAGAAAGATGCATCATTCGCGTCTTTAGAAAACTTTCTCTTTGACACTCACAAGAACTTAAATAAAATAAAATTGAGTTGCAATTTCTAAGATTAAAAATCTTTCGTTTTTAGTACGTTGCAACAATACGGAGAATGAAAATGTCTGGTGTCTGCAGAATAGCACCTAAATAAATGTGATAAACTCGTTAGCTTTTACAGTTTGGTTAAACTACAGACAGATTTACCGTAGCATGTCGTAGACTAAGCGTAGCTTTCAGTAACGGTATAGGATTCCGCAAGTGAAATTGGATCATCATTCGTCAAGGTTTTGTTTTTTGGTTTGTCTAAAATATACAAAGGTAGTTGCATCAGCGAGTGGTTTCCCTAAATCGTGTCTTGTCAGCGTTACTTGTGGGTGTAGGTTGGGTAAACTTGGATAAAAGGATGTATTGTGTAACGAAAGGGCGTGGCACGACACATGCGTCTAAATAACCACATGTTTGTCTTAACGGCATCAAAAACCACCGGTCTCGTTAGGATATAGACTAATAAACGGATATTAAAAGTCATTAAAGTTTATAATAATTTATTCACGAACATTACAAAACAGGCGCCATGTCTGTCATCCCGCACAATGTCGAGGTACATTCGTTGTAAGTACACCACCACGCATGGCTGTGTTAGGTCCCAAGTGAGATCGGACAAGCCTATCAAACTAATCCTATTATACTGACCAATACGAAAAAGTATAAACTAAAGCATGAATCGAGCAGGTAATACACTATAACTGCGGGTCGAACAACTAATCATGGTAATCGAAAACGATATCATTTGATGTGACGTAAAACCGTCAAATATAATCGATTCAGTTTTGCTTTCAGAGTAACACTCGTTTGTGCACTCGTCAATTTAAATCTAACGAGTCGAGGCACAAAGGAATAACACAATGAGATGTATATTCATGTTTCTTTAGGCGAATCCACTTGTAGGACATAAATAATTCACAACCTTATCACTACAAGTCATTAAGTAACTGGTTTCGAAAAAAAATCGTAGGCTTCCATGGACTATAATATAAAAGTTAAACCGGCCTAAGTATTGAAATCACGTTCATCAAACGTGTTACGAATTAAAATGCATACTACATACGAAATCAGTCGTATTTTGATAATTGTGACATAGACACTTATCTAGCTATCAGTTAAAATCCTATTGAATTCTTCGTGGACACGGCATGTAACGCACGTTCACGGTATCCCCTGACGGGACATGCAGAGCTATCTAGAGATACACATCCGTACGTTTTAAACACGTGAGGCTACGCAACCGTGATTATTGATTAATCTGCAGGCTCACTTTCATTCGTCATCCCAAACGTAGGGATTATAATGATTGCGATAGTGTTACTGTTTCAAATAGAGAATTGAGATTTGGAACGAGGTTATTCCACTTGGTATTTTAAAGAATCATTTATGAACAAGTTTTTTATATTTTTTAAAGAGGAATTCATAACACAAACGCCCAACGTAAGCCCGAAAGTGCAAGATTTGCGAACACAAAAGGTGGCTTTTCTATACTTTCTGCCATTGAATCGTGTTGCTACAACGTGGTCATGTTTGTTCCAGGGGGCGGAAGATAAACTTAACATGATTAGGGCGTACCGCAGCCAGGTGGAAAAGGAGCTCCGCGACATCTGCTCAGACATCCTCAGCGTTCTGGACAAACACCTCATACCCAGCTCACAAACCGGAGAGTCCAAAGTCTTTTATTACAAAATGAAGGTAAGAACACCACTAGTTATTATATAACAGCACCATGACAATTGGATATCTTAACCTAAACATATATTTTATGTTGAAATTACTTACTACACGAATTGTCATCATCCCAGTCTCCATTTGTATATCTCCTGACCCTGTTGGTGCTTGTACATAGTTCACAGTAATTATAAATTACACTGATCTTTCACATGATACAGTTTATCTTAAAATTAACAACGTTTCTTCAACATAACGAAAACTGTTTTATCTAACGCTCAATTAAGTCATTATAGCATGAAAACAAATCTCTTCAGATAATATTAACGGGCTAAATGAAGTGGACGTAAATTATGAGAATTACTAATTAACCTTGAGGCATTTATACGCCAGCTTATAAGTAAGGCTGGGTAGTTGTTGCCAATTGCAGATATAACTAAAGTCAATTCTGCCCTGATGTTTGACTTACGGAAGTACCAACACTTCCTAAAGATTACGCCTTAAAATTATTTGTCCCGATGACGTAAATGCGACGATTCGTAATAACGTCAAACAATTTGTAGTGGGCTTTTAAGAATTCAGCAATGACGCATTTTAAGGAAAAGAAAGGGGTTTTGTGTGGTTTCAGCTACGCCTTAACGTGACTATTTCCTGTTTGTGTCGAAATGTAAAGTGTAATGGAATTAATTATTTATAGATAGCATCCACATCATCAATAGTCCTGCAAAACATAGATCTAAATATACAAATAGGAGGATAAACAATATTGTACGATCACCAAGCGAGGTGACCACGGCAATTTGATATTACGATAGGTCCTTGCAGCGCTCTGTGGAGAGGCCTATTATGATCATTGTGACGTGCATCTGTTAGGTACTGTACGTGGACTTCAATATGGCGCATCGAGGTTTAGAAAACTTTGGCTTTTTGTAAAGCGCCACTCATAACTGTGGGGCATGCCATATCAAAGAACTGCCGATCTTCTCTGTACAAAAACACAGTGAAAACTTATGTGAAGTGATGTTGAAGTGAGCTGACAATAGTGTCATTCGGGTGTCAGCATCAGGTGGAATGATAGCTCACTTCACCTACGTTTTCATCGTGACATTCTTACAGACTAGACTAGTTGGTTAACTGTTTGTTATTTTGTGTGCTGATGTGTGTGTTGTGTACTCCAGGGCGACTACCACCGGTACCTAGCCGAGTTCGCGACCGGCAACGACCGCAAGGAGGCGGCCGAAAACTCGCTGGTCGCGTACAAGGCCGCCTCCGACATCGCCATGACGGAACTGCCCCCCACCCACCCCATACGTCTCGGCCTCGCGCTTAACTTCTCAGTAAGTAAAATAGTTGTTAAAATTACTAGATTGTAAGACCCTAGATGAGGAGGTTTCTGTGACCTAGACCATGCTGTTGCCAAGAATACTCGGGTTGTTGTTAACACTGGCAGATTAATAGATAATATGATTTAGCGATGAAGCTGATAACGTAACTGACGGGTAGAAGCCCCCGAACGCCATGACCGGGTCTTTCTTCGGGCACTATATATAGCATACTTGGATGAAGTTCTTGTGAATCATTTATTAACAGTAAATAATAATAACAACAAGCATAGTATAAAAGAATCGTAAGTTTCAACAACTTAATTAAGAAAGACGCAAAAGAGACGGAATGGGTACCTATTACCTAATTATATTGATAATCATCTTATCATATCAGGTTTAATTAGAAGTATGGGCCCCCTTTAAATTGATTAAAAATCGATAAAACACTCAACCATGAGAAAATAGCTGTAACATTTCCGATCCTGACCAAGGCAATACATTGTACGATATTGTAAGGAGTTACGACGCATAGCTCTTGAGTGACGCGCTGTTCGTGTGCATAAACATATTTACCGAGTTAATCGCGGCGACACGTCATCGTGATGTCACGCTGCACAGAGTAACATGACAACAGACTAATAAGTAGGCATATGTGGATAGATTTACGAAGAAATTTATGATTAACATACAAATGACGTATTGAAAGTTCTAAGGCCAAGAAGTAGGTCATATTTTATAGTGTAGCGTTTGAGTTAAGCAGTTAAGCTGCATCATCTAATTGTACTCAATGTAGACTTTGGAAACTACAGAACTGGTTCTAGGCGTCATAGACTTCCTGTAGCGCTAGACACGGTTTTTTATTGATTAAAAAACAAGCTGACCGTGCTCAGTGCTTCCTAATTGAACCCTGACGTGTATTCTTGGTTTTTTCAATCCAGGAAGGCTAGAACCGAAATCTAAACCGGTATTAGTAGTAAAGTTGATAAAAAAAAGGTTGTTTTTATCCTTGCGACTCCGAAACACCCTGGCTCAACCCGGCTTATCCGCCGCCAGTGCCAGTATAGTAACATTTTACAAGATAAAATGCGTACCTAACGGACATTGATCGGAAAAATAACAAACTATGTAGCCATGTGGATAGATGGAATAAAATTTGCATGTCTGTCGTAAATCTTCCACAATTATTTATCAACATACCTCTTGCCTGAGTTAGAATTGCTCGTAAATACGCAATAAAGACGCAACGACCACGACTTTATGGGGTTATTATGGCAAGGTCTATTTGCTTTGAACACCGGTATACTTACCTTTCATTATATTGATTTGGAGACATGGTACCATTTTACCACATCTTCAAGAACTTAGTTAAATTCTAATCTAAATACGTGTGGCTGCATGTGTACATAAAATATTAAGTGTGTGCATACATGAATATGTAATTATAAGAAATAATGAAATATAAATAAAGAGGACGTGCCGAGTTGTGCCATCTGTGTTTAATGTCCTGTAATTTATTCGCCATAACAACGTTAGTGCCGCCGTCTGACTAATTTATGCGTTAGTCAGATATTTGACAGTTAACGACTGATTGTTTGACATCGATCCAGGGTTATCTACGCGCAGTAGTAGGAAACTGCTACCGGTAGCGTTCAAAATGCAGCTCAATAGCGAGCCGTTCAAGGACACACGCGCACGCGCCAGTTACGTGCAGACATCTTGCATTGCTAAGTGTCACTATCAATGTCTTCTTGTCCGCCCTAAGAAATTCAAAACAGTTTTCGCGAAGTCCTTCCCAAGGTCTAAGGCTAGGGAGGCGTGGACACTTAACATCACTATACTGTATGTATGCTAATGTAATGCCCGGCTGAATTAATGAGCCACTGAATATATTGACGACCTTCAAATAATGTATGTATTTATGTATCATACGCGATTTTCTCCGAACTGAAACTAAGGTATCAACGCGCCGCTTTGTGTAAGCTGACGTAATTTATTGTAATAATGAGAGATAAAGGATATTGTGACTATTTTAGGATGTGATTATACAATATATTTTCCTTCAAATTGAACGCAGTATGCCATGCCGTAACGGAGTAAGAGATAAAGAACTTCTGTTTGTACATTATTAATTTGTCCAAAATAACAATGTGAGCTAAAAAGAAAAAACCTAGTTCATGAGTTTGTAGTACTCTGCAAATGATAAAACCCAACCACGACAAATAAGTCAACTAAAAAGGTATACTTAAACAAGACATCACAGACTAATAAAAAATTCGGAGTCTCACGTGTTAGGGTTAAATCGAATAAATTACGTGTGACTCGGGATTTTTAAGTATATAATATTTTAATTATTTTGGGGTTATAATATATATTTTTTTTTTATGTGGTTGCCTTTCATTTGATACCCAAAATTGCAAAATTATAATTTGTTTTTTTTGTTGTTCATCATATTGAATTTAATGTGACGTCACATAGAGTCGTCATCACTTGTCAAATTATGATCAGTAGTTTGGACGTTATGAGGTAGTAACAGATGAACATACATACATACCGGTCAAAATCATAATCTTCCTTTTTGCGTCACTGTAGTCGGGTAAAAATTGATTAAAGGTGCCTTAATCAATTTTATCATACCCTAAGTTCTATTTGCAGAAGTGCGTCATACAAGGGTCGTGCTTTAGTTAAGTTATCGATTTAATCAAAACAGGACCCATCTAATATTAAAACTGGATAACTTTAAAATTAACCGCTTCATAGAAAATAATTTAGTAAACTATTTGAGAGCGATTTATTTGGCGTCGCTGGTGATATCAATAATCCGTTGGCGCGTCATGCGATAACTTATCTCGCATGTATCTAGCCAACCGCTCGAGTTCAAGGTCGTCAAACATTCCGAATTTTTACGAATTGGAAATTAGTTTTTTATTCGTTACATGGGTACGATTCTGCCTAGAATCAATACGTGATTTTCGATAACGTCACTTTGGAGCAAATCGAGATAGGACTGTTTCAATAATGTCGTATTATCACATTTATATTTAGATTTTGTCGGTTAGGATTATGATATTCATGATTCAAATGAAACGTATTTACTTATTATTGTGAAAGAATATTATTTTCCGATTCTTATGAGTTTGCCTTTGGACTCTTGATAATTTAGTTTTAATCAACCTAAACATATGACATTATTTGTGATTTAATATTAGTCAACCGACACTTGGCAACAGCAAAAGCATCAAAAATAATCGTGCCCAAATATTTATCAATACGAGTATATCTTTAGTAATCTGTAAAATAAATAAATTAAAAAACCATTATTATTCTGTTGAGTAAAACTTAATTCTGTTGAGTAACACTAATTATTTAATTAAGGAACGCTCGACGGGTCCAGGCCCACGCGGCCTGGACCCGTCCTGGACGCGGCGCGTCTAGTAATTTCCTGCTTTTTCTTTGTTTTACTTTCACAGTCATGATTTACCAACCAATTACTCCTATCTCATCTTGACGACGTTCTGCTGGTCTGCAATCAAATCCGTACACGATTTTAATATCAACACTTTTCTCTGTGCAGGTATTCTATTACGAAATCCTGAACAGTCCGGACCGCGCGTGTCGGCTCGCGAAGGCCGCGTTTGACGACGCGATCGCCGAGCTGGACACGCTGTCGGAGGAGAGCTACAAGGACTCCACGCTCATCATGCAGCTGCTGCGGGACAACCTCACGCTGTGGACCTCCGACATGCAGGGCGACGGAGAGTCCGGTCAGTAGCAAGCCAGCACACCAGGCCTTGCCTATCCTGAATTCTCCCAAACACGATTATCATCCCTTTTCCACCTGCAAAACCATTCATCATTATCCCTTCCCCAAAACATTTTATGTAGTAAACGGAATAAAGACAGTCAAAATTTGATATACAGTAGGCGCTCGGTAATCCGGCACCCGTTTTTTTTCCTCTATGTCGGATTATCGGAACTGCCGGATTATCGGATTTGTATAGAAAGTATGAGCTAGGTATCCACAATAAAAGACTACAATAGGGTTAGGTCTTTATATTATAAAAAATGGCGAAATAGTTTACATACCTAAAGCAAACAAAGAACACGTGGTTTCACTGTCAAGGTTAGGCCCGGACTGCCGAGCGCGTGCTAAAATTCAACCGCTTTGTAATCCGGCGTTCGGCTGTGTTAAATGCCGGATTATCGAGCGAGTTACTTGAGTCGCCAAGTGCCGGATTACTGAGCGTGCCGGATTGGTGAGCGTCGGATTACCGAGCGCCTACTGTATTTGGAAATATGGAGGTGCTTCAGTGACTCTCTTCTACAAACGGGTGTTAGCTCCACATATTATTCAACTTCTCGTTTAAAGAAACAGATCAGCCAGTGTAAAATACTCACCATGAAATCTTAGGTGAAGTGAACTGTCACCCTGTTTGATTTGCTAGGGATTGACAGTTCACTTAAATAAAGCTCTCGGCTCACTTCACCTAAGTTTTCAATTTAATTTTTACAGAATAGCACTGCAGTTCTAAACAGTGAACAATGAACATAACTGACTGTTTACTCTCTGAAGTCACAACTTTCTGCTGTTGGCTGTCATTTTATTTTCTCTTTATTTGGATTTCCTTTACAGTCATATAGGCAACTTCAAGCGTAGATGGTTGTCTTTTATTTCGCTTGTCCACTAGATAGAGATCTTATCACACTTTAGTTAGATGATAGTGCAGCTCTATCGGATCACAATCTGTGTTTGATAAAACAACGCAAGTTGCTATCTTACGTGATAATTTTACCAACTAGCTTTTTGTTACCCACACCTCAATGGGAGGCCTATTGGTTCCAGCAAGCATGCAACTCAATAGCATGTGCAGTGTTGAAATGAATCCATTTAACTTTTATGTTTGTCGCATTTCAGGTGAAACGGAACAAAAAGAACAACCGCAGGATGTGGAAGATCAGGATGTGTCGTAATACTTTTTAACATTCTATTTAAATATAATAAAAAAAATAACTATAGTATCACGTAAGACCCAGCCCCCAATGACAACCGGTTGTATGGAACTCCTCCACACAGCTCGCCCCCGACGTAACTTGTCAGTCCCCGCCCCGTTGTACCACAACACGCATATGTATACATGGTAACGTTTCGTTTATGTATCGTGTCAAATTATCTACGAGTTATATACATTCATATGTACTTCTTTTGATATATTTGTTTTCAATTACGAAAAAAAAATAATGTTTAAGAAAAACGTACTTTGGTATTGCATTTTAACTGTATGTTGTATGATGTATTTTCATAACTGTACCAGTCGATGGATCTCTCGCCGTCGCCTAGCGCGCTCCGCTGCGCCTAGCATGTCACTCACACTTCCGACTTCCGTGCGGCTACTTCTTAACGTGGGAATTGTAAATTTTCTAAGTATTTTATACCGTGTGTAAAATTAATGTATTTAAAAACTCTGTTGATACTTGAAACAAGCACCGTAGCGTCGAGCATGTTTAATGAGATATACAAACAAATATGATAACGATATAATAGTTGGATACATTAGCGAGTTGCGTATCGTCGCGTATGTCGATATAGTGTTTACTTTGTAATCGCATCTCCGTGTTGATTCGGTCTGCACAAATAGTAGTTTTATACAATGGACGTTTAATCTCGTGGCTAGGTTGTTGTTTTGAGACTGTTGCTAGTTCGTGCAGCCGGCCGGCGCGGGAGTGGCCCGGCGGCCGGCCGGTCTCTGCGAGCGAGTCTTCCGCGCCCTCGCTGCATTTGTATACATTTGAATCATTTATTGATATATTTTAAACGATAAACGTAACATTATTAGGGTGGTAATGATGTAGTACTTGCAATATTTAGCTAAGTGATAGCGGCGTCACCCTGTTGGTCTTTGTGTATCTATCTCCTATGTATCGTACATGTATGTATTTATTGCAAACGGATAAGTTGGTGTAACTTGTGACTACTGTGTAGTACACGCGCTCGCGAGTCGCCACTACACCGCTCGCGCCGCAAGAGTCAGTCTGACCGTGGCTGAGCTTAAATAGAATTAAAGACATGTCGATGTACCCGCGCTTCGTTCGTATTACAACATTTGGAGTATTCACATTTGAATTGCTTTAATTACTTACGAGTATTGTGATAGAGATTTTGTATATTTTAATTTATTTTTTTTAATTTCGCAAGTTCTCGAAAATTGCTGTAGCGCTACATCTCTTACGATTTTACAGGACAAACAGTAGTTCTAAAAGTTGTGCTAGGTTAAGGTAATGCACTTGGGGAAATTATTTATTTGATGCGCGTCGCGGACGGCCGCGACCGCGACAGTAATGCCTACTCGAAGACATTCCATCTTCACGATACCTGTTAACTAAATATCTGGCCGATGTTCGCTGAACTCCAAATTGTAGTGTGGCATAGCGGCGTGGAGCAAGTGCGTGCCCGAGTAAGATATTAGCGTTATTTTTATTTGAATTTGTAATATTGCATATATTTTGTTAATTTATCCACAAAAATACTAATGCAATTAGCCTTAGTGTTATGCAATATTGATTTATGTCCTCCAACTACATGGAAATTTATTGTAAATGACAGTGTAAATCTAATAATAAAAATTCAAAAGTCCACATTTAGCTTTTATTTATTTTACTTCGCCCTGGGGTCCCAGTTATGGTCTCAACCATGTGGCCAATGACTAGCAGAACAATCCGTTGCGGATGCAGACTCGTAGTCACACGTGTGACGAACATTTTTTTTCCATTGCCAATATTTCTACACCATGTATCACTTGTCATTATCAAATAGTGCAGTGAGATAAAATAATGCTTGTTTCAATAAGACTTCATTTGAAACTCGACGCATCTCTGTCACCGTAAGATTGTGAGAACCGTTAGTTAATAATCTATCTGTATTATTTCCGTTAGATAACACACAACAGAACACACGATAGAACTGTCGAAAAAAATTGTTAGCTGGGTGAAATGGGGCTACTTCCAAGTTGCTAGCAGCTAGGCAGGCTATTTAGCATAATGCTGCGGCCACATTTTTGCGATATGGCGAACGACACTGCGCCCTCCCTCTCTCTCACACACACACACTACTCGTCGTCACGCTGTGAAACAGAGCGCGCCGTGTGTAGTTCGCTTTATCGCGACAATGGTGGCATTAGCGCAAAGTGCATTACGTCGCAAGGAAGTTACCAGTTCATAATTTATTGGTCGGTTTCCCATGGATAGATAGATTATAAACTATCGAAAAATAATGCGTTAAATTGTTTGCTGCAGTTCACAATTTTTTGACAGTTTATAATCTAACTGAAATAATACAGATTATAAACTAAGGAAGCTCATAATTATAAGGTGACATAAATATGGACAAAATAAAAATGTTTAATATATATGCCGGATGGCAGGGACGGACGCATCATCATCAGCGATTCATCGACGCGAAGTCTGCAGCGCCTGTTACCATCAATTCAGTACATGATTCTGAACCCCCTACATTAAAAAATTCCGTCGGTTATTTAAAAAATAAACAACTGTTCCATACATTTCCGACATGACCGCGTTGCACTTTTCTATGAAACAGCAGTTTTTTTTTTTTTAATAACCGGCGAAAAATTTCATAACCATGTACCGTGTCCGTTACCCAGGCCAGATGTTGTCGAAAATGGTCATTTGAATCTTATAGATAATTAGTTGTGCGGCTTCTGTAAATGTTGCGCACATTTTTAAATTTGTTGCGCTTATAGTTTTTTAATTATTTCACAAAAACATTTCCTGCTGGCGTAACGTTACCGCAGCCAGACCTTTTTCTTTCTAATGGGAATATTTAAATAAATACTAGCTATAGAATTAGTTGTCTAGATGAAGTAAATGTTGTGCCTTATTTTGTATTTGTTCTTTCATCGGTTGCGAAGTTATTCGAGATTTTGCTGGGGTAACGTTTTTGGTTTTGCTAGATCTCTGAAACGGTTAAGCAGATTCTTATCATATTTTGTACAAGACTTCTTAGGGATTAGTTTAAATTTGTTCTGCAATAAAAATACCAAAAAAATGCATAGCTTAAAGGTTATTTCATTAAATAGAAAAACACTTCAATCGGTCCCAGCACTCTCAATAAGAGGTCTAAAGACTTACTTTAAACGTTATTTTAAAGCTTGTAACTGCCTTCAAATGTATGTGAAGTTTCATTAGTATCCTGTAAGTATTTAAAAAGATATGATGATATTCAGTTCTTCACGAGCACGGTCTTGATGCGCGCGGTGTTATTTGGCCACTGGATTGGATATATGAACTGAATGTTATGTTAATTATTAGTTGTTTAGTTCAGTTGTATATCAGTAAAATTTCAGCGTAGTACATTGGATAATTAATGAGATAATACGATTAAAGTCATTAGGAAGTGAATGACCGAGGTAACCCGACCAAGTTTAGGTGGTTACGAAAAAGCGAAAACTCAGAACATTATGGTACCTTCTAAAATATGTAGGATAGTGTTACAAATTTAGTACAGACATGTACACAAGTTTTTAAAAAAACTACATGTTTATTAAAGAATTTTTATTAACACGTAAAATAATCATTTCAATTGAACTTTTAAAGTATTAATAAACTTATACTTAAAAATAATCACAGATTAAAATTACAGATAGTAATTTTGCTATTTTGAAATTTTCTATTACCTTTTATTATAGATGTTTAGTGCGTTATGCAAACAATGGATTTATGTCGAGTCCCGTTATATCGAGCCTGGAAGTCTATTGTTCTCCAAAGTATTGATATTTTACGCTTTCTATTACCTTTATGTCGAGTTTGGTGAACAGGTATAGTCAGAGATGTAAATTAAAAGAATTTGAACGTGGGGTCTTTTCGGCTTTGGATTTCGATTAATAACTATACTTTATAACGATTATATTATTCGAAATTTATTAGGTAGGTACTACTTACCTATATATTTTGAACCATAAATTGAAAACATGTGCATTGTATCATTACGTATTTATGTATTTTTATACTGTGTTTTATGTATTTTGATTGTTTATATTTTGATATGTAGGTAGGTACTAACGTAATAGTTACATTTGCATTATTAAGTTCATTTATAATAAATGAACTTAATATTTTAAAAGATAGGTACTTTTTCACCATGCACATAATTTCGAATATTAAAAAAAATACACTGAAATTATGACATACTTTGATGGTTAATTAAAAATATAATCGTACATAGTACTGTAAGGTTAAAGTCATTAGTTATTTTTAAATTCTTTTTTGTGTAAAAATTGATTCTAAATTATGTGCGTGTATACATTTCATTGGACGTGACTGTACTTCTAAAATTGATATTATTAAACTCGACATAAAGGTAATAAAAGCGTGGTAAATAAACTCGACATAAAGGGAATAGAAACGGGACAGAAAACTACTCGACATAGGGGTAATAGAAGCGAGACAAGGTTTTCGGCTCGACTTAACGGGACTCGACATAAAGGGAATAAATCAAACAATGAATTACCCCTTCACCCCACCCCTCCCGCGTCCCACCGAACGACATGTTATATCGGTGATTTTTGATAAGTATGTGCAACTGGAAGATAATAATAATGTTTTCATAGTACAGATATTATTATATTATTTTGTATTTAACAGTGTACGCGTCTGTACCGAAATTGTAAGGTGTATTATACTGAACATTTCAAAAGATAGCATAATGTTCTGAGTTTTCGCTTTTTCGTAACCACCTAAACTTGGTCGGGTTACCTCGATCATTCACTTCCTAATGACTTTAATCGTATTCTCTCATTAATTATCCAATGTACTACGCTGAAATTTTACTGATATACAACTGAACTAAACAACTAATAATTGACATAACATTCAGTTCATATATCCAATCCAGTGGCCAAATAACACCGCGCGCATCAAGACCGTGCTCGTGAAGAACGGAATATCATCATATCTTTTTAAATACTTACAGGATACTAATGAAACTTCAAATACATTTGAAGGCAGTTACAAGCTTTAAAATAACGTTTAAAGTAAGTCTTTAGACCTCTTATTGAGAGTGCTGGGACCGATTGAAGTGTTTTTCTATTTAATGAAATAACCTTTAAGCTATGCATTCTTTTGGTATTTTTATTGCAGAACAAATTTAAACTAATCCCTAAGAAGTCTTGTACAAAATATGATAAGAATCTGCTTAACCGTTTCAAAGATCTAGCAAAACCAAAAACGTTACCCCAGCAAAATCTCGAATAACTTCGCAACCGATGAAAGAACAAATACAAAATAAGGCACAACATTTACTTCATCTAGACAACTAATTCTATAGCTAGTATTTATTTAAATATTCCCATTAGAAAGAAAAAGGTCTGGCTGCGGTAACGTTACGCCAGCAGGAAATGTTTTTGTGAAATAATTAAAAAACTATAAGCGCAACAAATTTAAAAATGTGCGCAACATTTACAGAAGCCGCACAACTAATTATCTATAAGATTCAAATGACCATTTTCGACAACATCTGGCCTGGGTAACGGACACCCATGTACCTATTGAATCCATGGTAACAGTTTTCGCGTCGATGTCCCTGACACCTGTGTAGAACTACAAAATGCAGTTTTAGATAAATATTTTTTCACCACACTAATTAATACGTACTCCATTTATTGGTGTGGTAAAATTACCAGTGTTACAATCAAAAAATAAATCCTGTTAGTCACACTGGTGTGACTACGAGTCTGGTACCTACTCTCCGTTGCCATTGTGACATCTGTCCGATGCATTGGGCGTGAGCATGTCACTTGGGACGAGTCTAGTATGGATTGTGACTTATAACGGTAGGTAGCGTTGCCAACAAAATGTATGGTTGGCTGAAAATGTATGGTGAGCCACCCCGTTATGTATAACTGTATAAATTTAGTTGGCAGTGCGATCTGACGACGTCGCCATGGCGTCCCAGTGTGTTGGCGCTCTAAAGGTGAACGCACAGTGTCACATTCACACACAGTGAACGAATCGAGTCAACGAGAAACCCAGGAACGGTCTTCCAGATTCGGACAATTGGACGCGGGCAGATGTGCGAGATTTCATAGAATTTCATCAGAATTCTAAAATTCGGTTCGTTCGACGCGTTCGCCTTGGATAAGTGTGAGTTCACCTTATCTTAGAACTAAGTAAAAAGTCCGGCGCAACCTGGGTTAAGCGGACACAGATTGTCAACGCCAACAACGTTCTTAACCCTAGAATACTAATCTAATTTTATCACCACTTATTAGTAATGATCGAGTCCCAGGCGATTGCATAATCATTATCTCGGTAACGGGGTGCGGGATTCAAAGCATTTATTTCAATTAAACCATTTACAGGCACTTTTGAATTGTTGAAGAGTCAGTTATAGCTGGTTTACACAGTGCGAGCTGCTGACTAGACAGTTGCTCGCACTGTGTACTCGCATGTCAGTAGCTCGGCTTGCCTTGGCTGTTTTCATTATGAGAGTAGCTGCCTAGCGTCTAGCGAGTAGTGTGCTGGTGTAGTACTGGGATCGTGCAATGTCTGTCAATTATTTAATTTAAAAAAAGATGTGTTAGGACCACTACTAAAGCTTTGAATTAGAAAATGCTCATAAAAGAACTTTAAAAGAAAAAAAAAAGGATTTGGATTAAAGATTGAATGAAAAGATCTTCCGGGGCAACATGTACATTTTTAACGAGCTGTGTCAAGAAGACCCCCGTGATGTAGACCATGCGCGTAATCGGGGAAGACGACCAGGTGAGTGAAATAAAAAAACCGGTCAAGTGCGTGTCGGACCTCGCACCATGAATGGTTCCGTAGTTGGGATGAATTTATCCCAAGAACAAACTTATCATTGTAGTTGAAAAAAATCTTCTCCCATACGGAATGTATGGGAGATCATGTTTTTCAAACTGGAAATTTAAGTTGGTTGATTATTATTCGTTAACCTATACAGCCTACTTAGCTCTGATAGTTTTACATTTAATTTCGTTATATATACCTACTATCTACTGCTGTGAATTTTTTCACAAATCCAAGTACAATCATTTTCGCGGGAACGTCCGAAAGGGATACCGTGGCCCCTGGCACCGTACAGGCAACTGAAGGAACACGGGTGGGTTTTTGTCAGTAAACGCCCTCTCGCTCCGCCCACAGAGCGGGAGTAGTTATTTGATAATTTACCTCAAAAAAAAAAAAGTACTTCCAACCATTTAGCTGGCAGGGCCACACTTGACTCTCCCAAAAAAAAAAAAAACTTGATTTTATTTTACCACTTTGTCGGATAATTAATATGTATACATATGCCAAATTACAGCTTTCTAGTATAATCGTCTCTGCGCTAAGCCGCGGACAGACAAACAGACAGACGGACATGGCGAAACTATAAGGGTTCCTTGTTTACTACGGAACCCTAAAAATCGTCGTCTAGAGAGCTAAGCCACACTTTTAACCGAATTGTGTTATGAATACTACCATATGATTTTTTGTTCGTAGTTTAATTTAACTCCATTCACGTCTTATTGAAAAACCAACCTCTAGTGATGTGACCTCTAGTGGTATGTGTTATCTCTTAGATTTCTTCAACACTAGAATCTCCGAGTAACGCGGCAGCATGGTCGTATTCATAACACAATTCGGTCAAAAGTGTGACTTAGCTCTCTTCACCACTAAGGTGACGAAATCATGATGTTACTCGGTTGCGAGCTACTGTCCAACTCGCAAGTGTGAGTAACTCGTATGATACGTCGACACAGTGCGAGTTGGTGCACTGCAGCTACTCGGCAGGCCGACTCGCACGCTAGCTCGCACTGTGTAAACTAGTCATTAGTCAGAAATCTGAAGCTAGTTGCCCATTCCAAAACGTAGATCTCTATGGAGAAGAACGAGCAAGAAACTACAAGGACAATCTTTTAAATATAGATATAACAAAATCCTGGGTACCTACATTAATTATTCTTGTTGCTTTTATGCGCTTTATATGTGAGAACAATGTAAAAAAAATACAATTTAAAATACATATAAGATTACATAAGCTCTGGCAGAAAAGAGACAGTCTCAACTGACGGCGCCCGTTCACGAACATGACGCGTGGATCAGCACCATGCAGCTCAACCATTTTGTTGGGAACCGAATGAACCAACACTGGCCACCATAAGCTTATGACATACTCTCAACTGCCATGCTCTTGTCAATATACTTACTGTATACGTTTTATTATGTTATTATGATGTATAATAACATAATACAATTTCGGTATACCCTGAGTTGGCACGAACGTACAACCCGATGCGTCCCCGCAATTTCAAAAACCGACTGCAGGCGGCCGGCTTCTTAGGCGATGATTAAGCCTCAAAGCGAACCCGCCCCATAACCCGACTGACCTAGTGAAGGGTTAGGCTTAAAAATAAAACAAAACCGATGGATGTGGAAAATATTTATTAGGAAGCAATTAATTAGATAGACGAGATAACACCATTTCCCTTACAATAAATGAATATCCTCGTAGGTACAATATTTCACTTATAATTAGGTATATTATTAATGGAGAAGTTTCGTATCCCGTTTCACATAATCACGATTTGTGTTTCATTCAACTCTGCCATACCTGCTAACAACTATTTTTCTGTCCTACTATGCTAATGTTAAGTCTATGCATTTTATTTTTAAGCTCAATTAGCGCAGGTTTTTCAATAAAGCCGTATCCAGCCGCGTGCAATGTACACAAATATCGTGTAACGTAATGCGAATAGTGTGGACGGCACATTGTCTGACGGGAATTGAACACTTCGCGTAAACCGACGCCCGATAGGCCAGCGCAGCGCGAACTTAGGTACGAGCGTTACAGGATGTTAATAATCATAATGCCTTCCAAACGCATAATTCGCGTAACATTACACACGTCTGTACGCGGCTTTAGAACACAGTCAACCAGTCAAGATGCGTTGAGACCAAACCACAGAATAGTACAGAAGGCGCACTCCACCATTTTAGGTATGAAGCTACAAGTACGCGGCGGCTCGTCTTGTCGAGCCAATTCAGTGAGCGTAACGTTGTTGGTAAGAAGATATAAGAGTTACGCGATAAAAAGAGGCTATTTCTAGGTGAATATAACTGTAGGTAATTAGCGCTGTGCGACCTGAATTTCACTTTATTGTGTCGTAGCAAGAGTCGCTTTTTATTGAAATGATTTTGCGGAGTGAGCCATCTGTATTAATCCGTGGCCAAACGACATTATATAATTTATAAATATCGAGAAAAGACATCTGATTCCGTTTGTTTGGTCTAAATCGACATCGACCGTAAGAGTGGACGACTTAGATTTAGAATCTACACATCTAATCCCTTATCTTAAAATATGTTAAAGCAGGTAACATTTTTTAAAGACATAATTCACTACAGTTACACTCTTAAAATAATTCAATATAGTGCTATCATCACAAATGCTCGTGTAAGTACTTACGTTGAAAAATTTGATTGACTTCACTACTATAAAATAAAATAAACGTTATAGCAGCCCAGGTCTAAGCGTTTTATTTGCAAGTAGGGTTTATTGTTATTTACGTAACAGCGTAAAGAACAGAATCTTTTCCACCACAATCGATAATTGCTTTAAATTTTTCTGTTTTCTGCCTTTTTGTATTGTATTTTTCGTGTCCAACCAAAATTGCAGTTGGGTTAATTTTCTAGTTAAACAAGGAGTTATGACGACCTCCTAAATTAATAAAGGTAATAGGTACATAAACCCTTACGGGCACAACTTGACCTGGAATTAATGGTCTAAAATTGCCAGTGAGCAGGACAAGGACGTCCTGTTTTTCTGTGTGGAAAGATCTCAGCCCAAGTCGTTTGGACAAGTCAAGGCTGCTTGCAGTTTATATTTATTCTTTAACTTTCTTCCTATTCTACACTCCTACGTTAAAGCGACTAAAACGATCCACAGGCCAAGCAAGAATCGTCTTGTCTTAAAACAGTGAGTTTTGAATCTGAGATGATGGTCGAGTTTCGTTCTAGAATACGGATTCATCCACTTTAAAAGAAAGCCGGCGAACAAAACGATATTTGAGCAAGTTTAACAAAGGTAAGAAGATAAAATATACACACCCTAAAAATATTTCGAATTTCAATTAATATTTCATTCAAATTACAAGAAGATTTCTTTGCGTCTGTACATTTAGCTGATTAGACCGATATCGATACGAGCCCACGCTTGGGAATATAACCTACCTCTGATATTATAGTTATTTATACAGGTACTTCACTATAAAAATCTTTTTTTTGTTGTAAAGTTTTTAATGATCCATTTATTAAAGCTAGTTTTTAGTAAATGTAATATTACATAGATGCATTTTATTTAGATAATCAGAGCATTGCACAAGAGGGTCCTACACTAATCTAAGACCAATACATTTATAAGAATAAAATTATAGATCTCATTACACTGCTCATTTGCACAGTCATTAATTAGGCATTCTTTGATTCATCACAATCGTGACATTATGGCCTACCAGGGTCCTAAACTGATAGGCTCCACTAATGTCACAAGTATACTTATACCACTCCCGAAGGGTGATGCTAATCTTAATATTGTTACATAAATGTCATACACAAAGTCTATCAAATTATACGTACTTAAATGTCAACTAATATTTAATTATTGCAATTACCTAGTTGAAGCACGTTAAATGTTTAATGAATCAAGTAGGTTTTCAGAACTTTAGACATAGCCTTAGCAAAGAATTCTCACGCCAGAGAAACACATTCTGATCACACATTAGTAGATGATTAGAGATGAGAACCGACCCTGTGTCCGATATTTACGGTAAAACACAAGTCCCTGAAGCCCCATTTTAGTTATCAAAAAGTTGTGACCATTGTCAGGTGACATTTCCTTGACGTTTGACCATCACGATGCGAACGGTTAAACATCGCTACACAAATGCGAATAATAACTCCAGAAGTATAACAAAATAAATAAAAAATTATACTAAAGTACTTACTTGAATTCAGAATCTTAGATGATTTACATTCATTCCTACTTATTAGCGGCATTGAGGTTGTGGTTGCAAAACATGATTATTCTAAGATTCTGCATTCAAGTTCAGACAATATTCGTCAGAAACCCCACATTGGGTAGTAAGGTAAGACTAGGATGAATGTAGCACACTTACAAACTCTTAAGCTAATATAGACTCTTGTACTCCCAAAAACAAAATCCTAGATCACTAAAGAACTAATCTTATTACTCCAGCCCTAAATCACGAGTGGTCCAGTATAAACGCTATGACTAAAAACTGACTCCCCCTCATTACATCGAGTTTTAACATTAGTAAACGCAGTTTTTGTATTTCATAGTTATTTCGACCCCAGAGTAAGTTCATAGGGTCGAATTAAATTGTACGGGTTCAAATTAAATTAGCAAGCGAAACTCCGCAGACGTTATGGGTCTAAATCGATATTTAGTCACGATAAAATAAAAATTAAATGAAATATGATGATTTTACTTTTTGGGGTCAACGACCGCTGGTAGTGTTGTTACTTGAAGCATGAGTTGAGAAAGTCTATTTTTTGACACCATATGACTATCAACTACCTGAGGTCCTTAACAAAAAAAAACTCATAAAAATTATTTTATTTTTGTCATGTTTAGATCTGCGAAGTTTTGCTAGCTAAATGAATTTGTCCCTGTATACACTCCGACTAAATTAAAGCTAACACAACACTGATAACTCAGAGGCTGTTTAAACCTAGTTTAAAGATAAACCTCTGTTTTGATTACCGTTTAAACCGTTCGTAGCAACGTCTCCTTTATAATGTAACTAGCCTTCGCTAGCGGTTTCCCCCGCGTGATGTCTTTATAAATACGCCTATTTTACTCAGTGATAATATAGCATTCTAATGGTGAATGAATTTTTAAAATCGGTACTGTAGTTTTCGAGTTTATTCATTACAAACAAACATACAAAAAATCAAATCTTTTCTCTTTATAATATTAATTTAGACTATAATTTCTTGATACTTATAGTTTATCGAAGAATCAATCACTTTTCATAGACATCAGTTATTTAAAATACTTAAGTACGGTAGTAATATAATTTTCAATTGGAATATAATGCTAGTATTTATATAATGGTTATGTATTAAAAATATTGATTTCTCCAATCTATTATGAAGTGTATAGTTATTGTAATAAAAGCAATAATGCTTTGTTTGTATCGTTCTAAAACGTACGTGTTCTTTACTGTATTTTCTTTGCGTTATGTTTTAACACAAATAAACTTATTTCTTTCTTAGATCGTTTGAAAAATTCATAAATATTTATATAGTTCTTGAATATTATGATTATAATGGATTATTATTTATTTATCTCCTTAAAAGTATTTTTAAAGGTTAGTACATAACTCGTTTGCGAAAGTGGTCTCTTTTATGTGTAAACTAGTTCCTCAACTATTGCATATGAAACACTACACTCGTATAATAATGCAGACATTGAAGTGAGAGGTTAGCTTTATAAATTTAACTAATATTACGGCTGCATTAAGATTCAGCATACTTTTACAAGCACACCCACTGCTCCTGGATCAGTGACAGCTCGGCCCGAGTCAACTCAACCCGAATAAAAACATTAGATATTTCACTCCCGATTACGCTGATTTGTATGGGCAGGCAGAAAATCAATATTTTAAAATAAACCATTACGAATTGAAGCTCGTGGCTAAGTAATAACAGCTGCAGCGGGTTTGCCCATCCATCATTTACAGCCACGCTTGCCGGGGTTGCCCGGTTGGTCCGTAGATGGGTGGAGCTTCGGTATGGAAAGATGGTTCTTTACATACCGAGACTCCTCCGTGCCTCAGAAAGCATGTTACGCCGTTGGTCCCTGCTGTCATTCGTGGATTTTTGACAGTAGTTACGGGTCGTCAGAAGCCCGAAAGTCTGACAACAAGTCTTACCAAGGGGTATCGTGTTATCCAGTAATTAGGTTGTGTATGTCAGATGTTGTGTCAGAGTCGGTCTATGTAAAATACTGGTATTCAGCTGCATCCGGTTAGACTGGAAGCCGATCCAACATAGTTGGGAAAAGGCTAGGCAGTCTGATTGGATAGTGCCCTGTGGCTATTGCCATGCTTAAACGCGAACGGAATAACACCATTTTCATCCTAAATGCAACAACAACTTCTGCAAACCTTAACAAAACAGCCAGAGCATAAAAAACCCAACTCCTCACAGATCAACGTTGTTCAAATTAGATCCAGAATGCGTGGGCAAATCTTCATGTACTAACAGCGTTCCTATAGGCACCACAGCCTCATCTCTCTCGCGCAGCTTCCTCATCTCGTTGCGCAGTTTATCCAGAACTGCGTAGTTGGGTTCGTTGTGGCGAGCCTGGTCTTGGAGCAGGGTGATCTGCTGTTCTTCTAGCTTCTTCTCTTTGCAACTCTTAACGGAGCGGGAGCCGTACAGACGGAGTAGAGAGCCCCAGGAGCGTACGTGGGGGTGTAGAGCCTGACGGAGGAAAAGAAGGAGTTATGATGAAGAGTTTTGAACAATTCAAAGGGAGTGCCCGATAAGAATATCTTCCTCCCATGTTGCATCTATAATAAAACTGGATACGAAACCAGATACACTCAGGGGTTTACTTTAAGCACCGTTTATAAATAAATGGGTCAGAACGGAATTCAAGTTTATTATTATTTCGTATCAGCACGAACTAAATTGTAATTAAGTTGAAATAGCTTACCTCTGCATTTCTTATTCTAATATTTTAAGAACGATTATTTCTACAAGATCAGGATTACTAACCAACAGAATCACTGCTATCCGGTGAATAATACAAGCACACAAAAGCTTGGACAGTTAAAACACAAAATAATAAAGCTCAGCTCCATACAACGAGACACATAGGCTTCACGTACAGCGAGTGAGAGTACTTACGCGTCTATATTTTCGTGCGCCTCTTTTCTTTCGTTGAATGGAGTTGACCTTCTGTATTATTTTAACATAATGCTGACGTTCGAACTTTTTACTCCCGGTATTAGCCCAGGTTCGCACGGGCGATTGTTTCCCGCGGTGATTTTGTTTAGTGCACTGGATTTTCAACGCACTGCTTAGCACAGAGAGCTCAAAATCCAACAGTGTGTTTTCTTGACGCGCTGAGATGCACTCTGTTTGATTCTCAACGCTCGGCTCAACAGCGAGAGTTGAAAATTCAGTGCGCGATAAAATTCCACCGCGATATATTCTACGCCCGTGCGGACTCATAGTTACGCGCGTGGGCCGGACTACTGGCTGTTATACTGGAGACAATAAACGTTTATTCTATTCTATCCTGTGGTTAAGGGTCATAGTTACCTGCAGTATGGCCTGCGAGGCGCGTTGCTTGGCCGTCTTCTTGTTCTTGCTGACGACGGTGGCGGTGTGCTTGCCCACCTTCATGGTCAGCTCGATCTTCTGGTATTCCAGCTTCTTCATCTGTACATTATTATTGTTACAAAACTGGCCATAATGAGGTAATTCTGCTGTGTCAATCTTGGGTAACCTAACTTTACTAAGAAAGCAGTGCCGCCGTCATATTATCGTCACATAATGAAATACCCACTGCTATTTTCATGATGGCCGTTATATGACGGTGCTCCGCCCTCCCTAGCTTTGAGGTACATGTTTTCTAATAAATTATTGAGCAGGTCTCACGGTACGCATTTTCTCATACCATTTCAGAGAAATGGATTATTTAGCAAATTGACGCATTACCTTAAGTGATCCGTGTTATCCATTTCATACGATTGATAAAGAATGACATTTGTGATTTGAATATACTGACATTATGTTGATAATAATAGTTAGTAAGCAATACAGTGTGCCTCTCTCCGTACAGCAACCTTAGAGCTATATATTTTACAATGTATAATTATCAGAGCTTACCTCAGTATGTATATGTCTGTCACCGGCGCCAAAGTTCCTCAGCAGACAAGTGCGCAGTATGGCGTGCGGCGACGGCTCGCAGGTGGCGGCGCAGAACTCCGTGATGCGCGGGTCTTCGATGCCCACGTAGTCGAAGAACTGGCAACACAACTGCTAATACTCGTCAAGGGATGCACATCCAACGAACGGAGATGGTAGGTACGGTCATCTTACTTAAGACCTTAACCATACTTAGAACATTGCATTACAACATTTTTTTTTATAAGTTCGAGTGTATACTCGAACATATGCTTGGTTCACGCTGTTCACGATCATTTTTTTAAATTTTATACATAATGTTTACATAAGTGGAAAGTTCTAATTCGACGCACTGACTAAGGAGCATTCGCTTAAATGTAACCGCTCAAACTGTGAGTATTCGTACGTGTAACCTCGTTTTCATCAGCAATCAGCCTAATACCACTAAGGGGGCACAAATCCAGCCTCTGGGCTATTACCCAATAAAACTGCTGAGCTCGTAATCTAACCCAGGATCAAACGCTCTTTAGCCGCTCAGCAGACTTTTTAAAGTGTTGGATATGCCGATCAATTTTTTTTTAACGTGCTTTATGTGGGCCGCTAGAATCTGCTTGTTAATCGTCGAAGGACGAACTCAGTGTCAGGAAGCTGTAATTCTCAATTTAGGTAAAGTCTAGTCTTTTATACATGTTAGGGTTAGAGGGGACATACTATACTAGGTACTTTTTATACCGATAGTACGTTCCCGTGGGATAATTTCCGACCTCACGCGGGCGAAGCCGCGGGCAAAAGTTAGTATATTAATAATTAATAAGATACTAATTTGACATTTCAAATTATTGTTGTTTGTTTTTTCAATTTAGAATTTTTATTAACACCCATGTGTTATGGGTGTTAATAAAAATTGGCCTGATGGCTGGAAGTGAAAAAAAAAAATTGTCGAAAGCTACAAAAAATCGCGGAACATACATGGGGTATTTTCGATAAACCCTGGACATGAGGAATCAATTATTTTTTTATGTTGTCACTATTTGGACCACCCTGTATACTGCTGATTCCGTAAAGCAGATCTATCTATTTTGGATGTGTCTGTACTTACAGTAAAGTCAGGTTCGTTCTGGTCGCTGGAGGGCGCGTGGTGCGGCGCATGCGCGTCGAGCTCGTCCTTCATCTCGGGGATGAGGATGTGTATGGAGTTCCTCGCGGCCGCAGACTTGGCCTGCCGCTTGCTGGAGCCGTGGCCCACGCCGTACTGCATACCGCCGATGAAGACGGTGGCTTGGTAGGGGGTTGAGGCATTCTCTGTTTGACATAAGGAGACTTTATCTAAACATTCTGCATTCAGCTTATACAGAATTAATTTTATAACCTCAATTTCAATGATGTTTCACTTACAATTTAATAATCATTGTTGGAAAAAGTGGTGAGATATAAAGTTGAAACATTCTAAATGCAGATGTAACTGATACTAAAGTCCCCGTCACGCAGGGCCGGATTTAAGGCAGGGCAACAGGGGCCATGGCCCCGGGCCTCCACAAAATTGGGGCCTCCACAAATAGATTTTTTTTGATAAAAAAAAAAGTTTAGTTTGTCCAATACGCTAAATTTACCGTTTTGCATAAAACGATTATCAAAAAGAACAATTTATGGAAATCTTCTATTAGAAAATACTCGAAAATTCAGTGCTACATTTCCAAATGTTGAAATTACGTTGAGAATGTACTTGATGTTGATGGCGTCGAACTGCACTGGAGAGTGCTCATTTTCGAAGATGAAATTATAATAAATAGACTTCGGACTACAATGACACAGAACCGGCTATGAAAGTTATCGCTACTTAGTATTGAAAGTGATTTACTCCGGGAACTGGATTTCACCGAAATTATCAATGATTTTTCGACGAAAAAAGCTCTTACCCTTATAAATGATTGAAAATTATGTTTTTTTTTTCGTCTGGTCCAAAAACACAATCGGTGCCTCCACTTCTTGGTTGCCCTAGGGCCTCCACACCTTAAAATCCGGCCCTGCCGTCACGAGAAGCTACATATTTTGTAAATAAAGAACGTTTTGAATGAATTAACAATGTTTTGTGGAACTGGAACGGGTCTGAGTTCCAGTACCACTAAACTTTAGACGATAGCGATTTATATCGCTAAAATATAACCCGACCAAGTGAAATTGCTCGTTAGATTCGTATTACAATTATGTTACTTTGAGTTGATTGAATTTGGGATTATTTGTTTCGCTACGTAACTTAATTGAAGTTTTTTATTAACAAAATGTATAGCTTCTCGTGACGGAGACTTTAGGTAATTCCCTTTAGTGAGTGATTGCGTAAGAATTTAACCTGAACAGGGTTTGTTTATACTTTCATCAGATACTTTTGAAACAGACTATAGCTTTTTTATGATATTGAAACTATATAACGTACTCACCAAGCTGCCTGAATTCGTACACGGGTCGTTTTTCTCGGTCTTCCAAGAGTACGTACGCCGCGCCCGTTCATATTCATCACCCAGTCGCGCTTATTCGTCTTGCAAGTGAACCTTCAAAGTGTACTCACCGAGCTGCCTGAACTCGTAGATAGGTTGTTTCTGCAGCGCGCGATGGACGTACTCGTGTCACGCTTTTTCGTCTTGCAAGTGAACCTTCAAAGCGTACTAACCGAGCTGCCTGAATTCGTAGACAGGTTGTTTCTGCAGCGCGCGACGGACGCACTCGTGTCACGCTTTTTCGTCTTGCAAGTGAACCTTCAAAATGTACTAACCGAGCTGCCTGAACTCGTATACAGGTTGTTTCTGCAGCGCGCGTCGCACGTGCTCGTGGAAAACCGAGAGGTAGCTGCGCCCGTTCATGTTCATCACCCAGTCACGCTTTTTCGTCTTGCAAGTGAACCTTCAAAGTGTACTCACCGAGCTGCCTGAACTCGTAAACAGGTTGTTTCTGCAGCGCGCGGCGCACGTACTCGTGGAAGACCGAGAGGTAGCTGCGCCCGTTCATGTTCATCACCCAGTCGCGTTTGTTTGTCTTGCCCGCTGTAACAATACACAACTCATTTGGATTGTTCAATGTCAATGTCGAACCAAGAGTTTATTTGATAGTATGTATTGCTATTGGTTCGGCATATTGAATTCAAATCATATCTTTTATTTCTTTTTTGGTAGCCTTCATTGCGTCCCACAACTGGGCAAAAGCCCCCTTTTCTTCCCTTATTGAGATTTAATCTGAGAACTTTAGAAATCGGATGATTCGTAAAACAGAAATAGTTTCAAATGTTACCCACATTTGAAACTAGTTCTCTTTTATCTTTACCTTACGCTGACCCTTATACGTGTATAATACGACTGAATTCGGCGTGACGAAATAGATGCATCTGCAAAGGTTACATACCCCACACCCCAATTATGATTGGAACTTTTATTTATTTTAATTATTTTGTACTTGTCAAACTTATTGTACCTAGCTATATATATTATAAGCAAACGATGTGGTCTCCTATAATTGGAAGCGCTCACCAATATGGTTCCGATTCTTGTATTCTAGCATGAAATAGTGTAGCCTCTGTTGGAGATCCAAGAAATAAATAAACTTACCAGCATTCTCTTCTCCTGGAGCAGCCGGTTGAGCGGGAATGGTGATCAGTTTGGTGCCCTCAGGTAATGTGGGGTATTGAAGAGTCTTCCTCGCCTTGGTATACTTGCGGCGGTCGGCCCAGCGTCTATGAAGAACATTTTAAAGAACTAAAATAAAGGGTCTAATTGAAAGCTTAACAACAATACTCCATCATTTATTTCATTCTACAATCAGTACTACTAAGGTATAACTTTAAATTTAATGAGATAATTATGGATTGTTGGGCACCGCAAAATAGTATGAGAGAGGAAGCTTTAAAACGTAACTTATCTATTCTTCAGGCGACAATAAATAACCGACTTGTAATTATCTTATACTGAAGATCACGTCTAAACGAGTAGAATTAATTATTTGGAAACAATATCGACGGTTGAAAGGCTAATTGATCTAGGCGACATTTTGTAAAACTTGCAGGAGGACAGATTAAAGTTTATGTTTTGGAATAAAAATTCATAAAAAATCAAATATTCAATAGACTTTTATTTATTTCATAGAGTATATCCCTAATTAAGTAAGGAAGTTTTTTAAGCTATTACTGTTGATTATAGTGTATTATTTTAGAAAATTTACGTTGGTTAGCCCAAAATGCATCAAATTTAGTTATTTTCTGAGAAAGGCAAAATGCTTCAAATGCCTACCGTAAATAAAATAGTTGAAAGGAAATTGACTCAAGCATCGACTTAGAATAAAATAATACCAGAGAAAATGAATCGAATGCCAAGTCAACTGACAGTTGAATATGCCTAATGAGCTTAAGCAACATGATGGTGTTGCACCAGAGAGAAGTAGTTTGATGCAGATGCCCAGTAGCGGGACCGCAGGATGAAACAAAATGAACCCTTACTAGATTTTAGTAGATATTGATGTTTAGGCCATCATTATTCAGCAACATCCATAAGATATTTTTGAGGTCGGTATGCCACTTTATACAATTTTAGATAGTGTCTTGTATATTTTTTACATTACTCATTATTCTTAAAAGAGGCTAAATGGCTCAAGAGACATTGTTAATTAATATAACTTAATGCAAAATGGTTTTAGCGACATGGTTTTTTAATGTAGTTGAATGCAAAACGGACCAAACGACATGGCTTATTGTTTTGGTTTCTTGCAAAATAGGCCAAACGACACACGTTATAAAAGTTCAAAAAATCAAAATAGCTTAAGTCATCGAGTTCTCAAATTTGTCTCATTTTGTGTCGTATAGATCTATGAGCTTAGAAATGAGGCCTGTTTTGCTGTGGGTGCTAAACGCCAAAAAAGTAGTCAAAAAAAATTGAAACCTGGCTCAAACGACGGGGAAAAATTTGCTGATTCCGAATATGTATATAACTCAATATCGCAAAAAATGTCGCCTAGATCAATTAGCCTTTCAACCGTCGATATATGTTAAATTAGAGCATTGTTTTAATAACTTAATCTGTGAATATTTAAGATTATGTATATATAATAATTTACACTATGTAATTAATTTGTAAAGTTATGTCTAACGCGGATAAAAAACTGAAAATCATGTAAAAACTAAAAAGCGTATTTTTCTGAAACCTTCACCATTTTAAAGATAATTTAATTATTTATCTTTTAGTATACGTGTTTTATTAAAATACCGTTTGTTTTATGTATAATCCTATACTATTAAACGGGCAACATTTGTGTATATCAAAGAGATTTAAGATACAAATAAATAATTGAATGTCTTTGGTGTCTTTTTGCCAATTCGAGAACGTGTAATCATGTTCTCAAATCGGCGCTAACGATTTCGATGACAGTTGCACTATAGGGATTTACGGGGGTGAAAAATCGATCTAGCTAGTTCTCATATCTGGGGTCGCCCAAAGTTTTATTATTATAGGGTTCCGCACCTCAAAAGGAAAAACGGAACTCTTATAGGATCACTCGTGTGTCTGTGTGTCCGTCTGTCACGAACGATTAAGTTGAAATTTGGTACACACATGTATGTATGTGACCCAAACACGGATATGTATCGGAAATAAATGAATAATAAGAAAATTAAAAAATAAGTTTTGCAAACTGTAGGTACCGTCTAGCGTCTTACATTTCAAATGAAATGGTTTTTCCCATGGGGGTAGACAGAAACTGTAGAACGCCTGCTATGATCCTTACATACATATATAACATCACGCCTGTAATCCTCGAAGGGTTACGCAGAGGTGATCGAAGAACTTCATATCTATACACCGTAAAGACTATTTCTGCTTACAGTGTTCAGCGGCTATAAACCCGGGGCGGTGACAGCAGGCCCGCCGGGAACGGTCGTGCAGGGCGTGCACCGCACAAGAGGCCGCGCATTTTTAAGGGGGCGGCAAACATAGAAATCTATTTGTTTTTATTATGTCTTAACTACGACACCTATTGATCTACATGGAAAATAAACGCAAACATTTGTAGGTTCGAACCACTTAGGGCCGATTTTTCAATCGACAGTTAATTTTCATCCTTTTTTGTCATTTTGACAGTTTTGTTTGGACAATCTGTCAAAACTGTTATTGAAAAATCGGCCCTTAGATAGGTAATCTCTAATAGAGTGTATAAAAAAGAACCAGCCTTGTGCGTGGTCCAACACGCACATGTCTGAGTTTTTTTTATACACTTCCATAGCAACTTAATCAACATCAAATTCCTCTCTAAAAGCCTAGTAGGGTAAAGTGGGGGCGGCATTGTCAATTTTGCACGCGGGCGGTGATGCGCCCAGCGGCGCAAAACTATGTATCGTTTTTCATGAGTAAAAAACTAAAAATGTTCAAAATTAAAACTAAATCAGATGTCGATTCAGGATGTTAACGGGTTAGTGGGTTTTATTTTCGTCTTTGAAATGAAGAATGCTACAATCTGTCCAGTAAATGTAGGATGGTCAATGACCGCAATTCCCATTCTAAAACGCAAAAACTGTAGTGTTTATTTTGATGGAAAAACGAGCCGCGAACTGTCCCGTCTGCGTACGTTCCAAGCACTACAGTAACACTCACTTGAAATGCATGATATTTACAGTCTTGAACTTAAACAGCCTCCTGCAATACTCGTTGATATGCTCAGCGGTTAAGTGCTGAGTCTTCCAGCTGGTATTGATAGTTTCGACCCTCGGGGGAGGCATCACGATACCCCCTGGCAGTACCACAGGCTGCCGAGCCAGCGAGACTTCCTCATCTCCATTAGCTTCTTTGATAACCACGCCCTCACTCGTGCTAGCAGTTTCGTCATCACCAGCATCTTCCGGCTTCTTTTCAAATGATGCCTCGGGCTCCTCAACACCTGGTTCTTCAATCTTTTCTTCGTTATTTTCTACGTTCGATTCTTCATTTCCATTAATTTTCGTTTCTTCCGCTCTTCCTCCAGCTTTGCCGTTAAGAAATGGACACAGAATTTTATTCTCTGCAACTTCTTTTTTGATCGAAGTTTCTTCATAATTCAACTCGGTACTCTCTCCAGTGACGTCATTACAATCCTGGTTGTTCTCATTGTTCTCGGATTTCACGTCTGAGTTGATCACCCAGCTGCCGGTACGGATCTGTTCAGCAATTCGCTTGTCGATCTCTTTTTGCTTGTTCTCCTCTTCAAGCGCGCGGCGGTATGCGAAGCATGGTATGGCGCTTATTGGTATTTCGTGGCGCTGCAAATAAATGGTCGTATCATTTACTATCCGATAATCTGACTTTCTTAAGTATTTTTTTAAAGATCTGAACCTCTATTCTCGTAGGTACTTAAAAAACAAAATCGTAGGTAAAAAATCATAGATTTTTTGACAGATTGAGACGAAATAAGAATGCGTTCTTAAAAATTCCAGAATTGCCCTTCTGAACAGTGGCAAAGGAAAATGTAAATTAATGCGAGCTGTGAGTAGTGTCCTAGTGACCTAGGCTGTAATTTACATTTTACTTACAGGTTCACTTAAGAACTGTAAAGGCTACCATTTTTGGTCCTTTAACTATCAACAGTACCTGTGTACTTATTATTTCTTTTAAGTTTCCCTTATCTGTTGTATGTAGGTATGTGTACATAAATACATAAATAAAATAATATGCAACTCATCTAACGTTTATTGGCCTTTCACCTCCTTTATTTTTGAACACCCTATGTTAGTCAATGTTACTCCTGCCATACGAACTTACCCTCGTATTTCCCTTGCCGAGGAAGTAAGGCTTGGAGAGCGTGCAGACCCTGGACGCGCGGTGCATGTATATGGGCATGCCGCTGATGTGGCGGACCATGATCCAGTCCAGGGGCAGGACTTCGAAGTGGTTCACGCCTTTCTCTGTAGTGCGGCAAAGTAAACATCTCGTGGTGTATGAGATCGTACAGCTAAACGCGAGGAAGTGTATGAGCATCCTATGTACCTAACGTGTTTGTGGCGAATAAATAAATACTTTGGACTTTTGTTGACTTTGATTTTCGTAGTTAAACTAACGTGCGGTTGATTAAACAGCAAACTTGCTTCAAATAGGGGAAATATGATAAAGATGTCAAACTGATGACATACGTGTTAAAAATGCTGTTCATGTTCAACGCAATATTTTCGACGAAAAAAAATTTTATTAATTTTTTCCGACGAAATGTAAGTACCGACGCCTGTGCTGGATTGCACCTTCCAGTTATCTCTGCACTTTTTAACGACTTAGAGTTTGTTTCCAAAACCGCCTTAAATAAGAAAAAGCCTACCTTCTAGAACGATCTTCTGTCTTGTGATGTAAGCCTTCTCCTTCGGCTTGGGAGCTCCTTTGAAGTCGTCTGGGAGATCCTCATCCAGCATTTTCTCGATTTCCTCTTCTGGGAGACCTTTGGATACATCTACGAGTTTTACTAGCCTATCATAATAATACAACTCAGCATTTTTTTTATTAACAAGACAACACGTTTTGAAATCGAAAGCCAATCAGAAAGGAAGCTTTGAAAATAAAAGTGAAGGGCAGAAAATTTCATTGAAATTGATCCACCTGTATTTAGGAAGATTAGAGCTTTGCTGATGTTTTTATCATAAGATGATTATAAAATATTATACTCCCTGGTATTCAAGCACAGGATTGCATGTAAGTTTCAAAAAGAAACAGTTATTAATAATTAGTATAAATGGAATATTAAATAGCAGTCGCACTTTAATCAGTAGTATTATATCTTTATTTCGGTTAAGCAAACTTTTGACATTCAAAAGTACATTTTATGTACCAAATTAAAATAAATGATTTGATTTTGACACATAATGGAGGAGCTCGTGGCGAAGTAATAACTGAAGCACGGGTCGATCCGTGAGGTTAAGCTACGCTTGCCGGGTTTGGTCTGTGGATGGGTGACCATCTTTACATATTGAGACTCCTCCGTGCCTCGGAAAGCACGTTAAGCCGTTGGTCCCGGCTCTCATTCATGGATCTTTGACAGTCGTTATGGGTCGTCAGAAGCCCGAAAGTTAGACAACCAGTCTTACCAAGGGGTCATATTACCCAGTTACTGGGTTGTGGAGGTCAGATAGGCAGTTGCTCCATGTAAAATGGTATTCAGCTGAATCCGGTTAGACTGTAAGCCGACCCCAATAAAGTTGGGAAAAGGCTAGGCAGATTGATTGACTTTGACACATAATGTTTTATAAAAAAAATGGTATTCATAGTCAACATAGAGTTCCTGAGCGTGCAGCACCCAAGTAGGCCTAGCTTCTACATTATAATATATTCCACAGGCAGAATCACTTTTTGTGATTGATGCTAATTTATCACTACAGGTCAAATATGACTTACTAAAGGTATTTTATTCACTGAATGACCCAAACGTTCCCCCCATTAAAGTAAATCAAATTATTATTGTATTTCCATTCTTTAGCTGCCTGGATTAATTAGGTACATATGTAATTATAAGATAAATTGATAATAAGACAATCATACCATGCAAGAAGGAATAAACTCAAAGACCCAACTACCGTCAGAGCTGTCCGATTCTTCTTCATTGCTGTCTTCATCGTTGGACTTCACTTCGTCCAGCACCTTGAATTCCTTCAGCCTATCCAACTCGTCAGGATTTACGAAGTTACCGTAACTATCTTCACTACCAAACTTATCATCTCCATTGTCAACATCATTGTCTATGGCCAATGCAAGACTACATGAGGCTTCACCATTGCTTATGGCAGGATTACATGTCGCTTCGCCGTCATTTATGGCGGGACTACATGACGCTTCACCATTGTTAAGCCTTTGCTTTTTAGCAGCTGGCAACTCCAGTTGGATTTCTTCACTCATGTTATTTTGTCTAAAAATATTTTTTTAAGGTTAAAATGCTTAGAGGGTATGGATGAGTGAAGCCAGAATACTACCTAAGTATGTAAATATTCAATGATTTATGACTTGTAATATTTTAATGTTGGCAGTTACATGTTGTTACATAATAGTATTCTGATAATTCTCGTAAACATGCACCTGCATTCAATATTATTATAAAGTAATGCAAAGGTTGTTAATATTTCTAATGATACTCTTGTGAGTGAAAAATAATGAAAATGATTAAATCAGTTACAACTGACAACTGGCTTAACTCATCCATCTGATCCATCATACACAACAATTGCCAAATGTTGATACATAAATTATTACACCAATGCTTAACCCTTTCCCTCCTTACGGTACTTAGAAGTACCTCCACATTTTTCGTCTAATAACTTAAGTACGAAATAACTTTATGTTAACAACAACTGACGTTCCTTTAGAGTACCGTTTCCGTAAGCCAATCACAGCGCGTTATTTGTATTACCGCGCGACATTGTCGAGAAATTTGAACAGCGAGTTACAACTGGTCGGACATTTTTTCACTTTACTGTGCGGTGTAATTGAAAAATGTTTATAAATAGAATATCATAGGTAAGTACTATTTTTTTTACTAATTACGTTGTTTATATCACGGAGTACATTTATAAAAGCTGGTATAACATATTATCACTTTATTTTATAAGAATATTTGATAAAAACTGATGAGGACTTAAAAGTACCGTCAGGTGATTTTAGTCTAAAAAATCATGAACTTTGATAATACACATACTCGATGAAGTAGGTATTTTGGTTTATCAAACATTATTGTTTTTTCTTTTTATTATTTTTTCTGAGCTATTTTTTTATTGTTTTAGCCATTGAGATGGATATTACTAAGAATACTGCTCTAATTGAAGCCCTGCTATTAGAAGAGATTCCGGACTGTTTCTATCATAGTTCCTAACATTGTAATAACACAAAGTTCCTGACGGTACTTTTAAGTCTAGGTCTTGGAAATAATACTTCTAGGTACAATAAAAATCTTAAAAAAATCAGAGCGTTTCCTTTTACCTACCTTATTATGATAATAAAGTTGAAAAGCGGAAATTCGTCAAAAATCACAACCCCGGGTGGAAAGGGTTAAGTAATTGTAAATACTCAAAAATGCAAAGACCATGGAGGACTGTGATGGCAGACATTGTTACCAAAACAAAAACTACATAATTATGTAAATTTATTACCTTTCATGTCACTAAGTATTGATCAAATATTACTCTACTTGAAAATGAGGACACATCTTTATTATGGGTTCATCGAACAGTGGAATACTTTAAAAGGAATTGCATAAATTATTATTTCAAAATACCATAAAATCAAACTTATAACAGTATTTCTGCAATAATATTGTCAACAAACACCTGAAGGCTTTTACCTTTGAGGTTATCACATAAACTAAGCCCAAAAGTTGTTGTAAGATCGTCCACAACTAGCGATGGCACTTAAAATCCAATGTGCAACAACAGTTGGATTTCACCCATCGCTCGATGTAAACTTTCGTTAATTCTGTGACCGCGTGTAAGGCGAGCGCTACGGCGCGAAGATGTGGCAGAGTTGCGACAGACTAGGGGCTCTGAACGTTTATACAGAGTCTAGTCTGTAGCAAAACCGCTTTAAACACCCGCAGGATACCACCGCGCGCAGCGCTGCTAATGAATTCCTGTGTTCTCTGCAAAGACAACTTGAGACTCCTGTCTTGCAAATCGGTCAAATCCAATATCATATAACACTTTCAAGGTTAAGCACTGCAAACCAGTCAAATACAAGATATAACTAAGGAGGTAATTAATAGAATATCATTGAAACCTGACCGTTTTGCAAGTTTGCAATAAATTGTTTTACTTACGTGACCACTCATGCACTCAAAATAATGAATATAGGTATAAAAATAATTTCGTTTATGTATATGTTTTCGCCAATTCTGCGACTGCTTAACTTAAAACCTAGTTAACAATTAACGGTATATAGCTTCAAAATATGAATAGAATTGAAATATTATAATGTTACATTTGATTTTACACCACAGCCTCGTTTGACGACAATTTGACAGATTTGACTCTTGACTCGATTACTGATTTACGTTCCGTTTGCATTGTTACTTTACCTTTACAAAGCGCAGGAAACAAAAAAATATTCATCAATTTCTTGAAAACATTATTATATAAACAATAACTTATTTGTCTACGCAGTACCGTGATAAATTAGATTCTTCAGTTGTAGTTTCAAGGTGTATAAAATCATATTAAACATTTCTAACAAACTCTGTAATGTGACAAGAAGCGTTGTGAAATGAAACAAGAATCGGAAATAGTGTTTCCACACGAAAAATCAATGGTTTCCGACGGCAAAAATCGGTATAAAAATGGAGGAATATCCAGTCCATGGTTACTTCGTCCAGTCTATTGCCAATCACAGAGTACCTACTTTTTATATGTTGCCAATGTATTTTTTTTGTAGGCATGTTACTGGTGAACATTAATTTTATAACAAGACTAATAAAATACGTGATCAACTTATGGAAAAAGTTTGACTTTAGACATAGGGCGCTTGTTGCGCAATTTGTCCAACATTTGCCATGATTTATAGGAAACAACTGGCAAATTGGCCCTGTGTTTTAGGGATTGTATCCATCCATGTAAAAATAGGATGAAACTCAATGGATGGCAGAAACTCTTGGAGGATTTCATGATTTTAGGTGGTTAAATTGACCAAGCTTCTGTATCCTCACCAAATGCCTTTAAATCACCAACCATCACTATTCAACGTAAACGTGAAGAAGAAATAATGAACACTGAAGATGGTATTTAAATAACGGATAGTCGCCCGAATCAATCAATAGTCGCAGGGAATAAAGGGGGAAAGGGAAGGGTGATGAGACGCAGAGTTTTTTTCTTCTGTGGCAATCCGCGATCTGTTGTTACTTTTAGCGGATGAGTTGGAGGTAAATATTGGCGGGAAGAGCCGAGCGTGATTCCAGCGAGCCATCGACTCCGTATTCGTGCTTAGGTCCACACAGCTGTGGGTGGCCTACACGATGCCTTTCCTTTTAAGTCTTTTCCTGTAACTTCTTGGTTTCAGTGCGACAGCCAGATTGTTGGGGTGCCTTTCCAGTCTTTCCTGGTATCTTTGTGTGATGTTTTTGATCTCGTCCATGGCGGTATTCATTGATAAATCCTTGTGTATTACAGCGTTCGTGACAAGTCAAGGAATGCCACTAATTGACCTCCAAATAGCATTCTGCATTCTTTGTATGATGCTAATGCGTGAATGTGACGTGGACCGATTTGCTTGCGCTTGTCTTTATCCGCCACCTTTATAGCCGTGTGTTTATTTGTCGAGACCCCCCTGCAGCATGTGTGAGGCTATAGCAGGATCTGTGTGGCTTGTCAGTATTGCGGTGTCATCAGCAAATGTTGCTGTAGTAACCTCATCATCCTGCGGGAGATCTGCAGTGTATACTGTGTACAACAGGGGTCCCAGTACTGACCCTTGCGGTACTCCAGCTGCTATATTACAGAATCGCGACGTCACATCTGCTTCTTTTACTTGAAATATTCTTTCCGACAAATAGGATTTCATTAGTGAGTAGTACTGGTGGGGAAGGTTGATTTTCAACTTGTATAACAAGCCCTTGTGCCAAACCTTATCGAAGGCCTGTTGAATTTCCAGAAACACTGAGGAGCAGTATAGCTTTTCTTCTAGGCTTTTCATTATTTTATCATAAACTCGATGAACTTCTTCAAAAGTAGAATGCTCCAGTCTGAAGCCAAATTGGTGGTCGGGAATAATTTTCTCATTATTAAGGATTGGTAATATTCTGTACATCAGTAGCTTCTCAAAGACTTTGGAGAGGATAGGCAGAAGGCTTATGGGTCTACGTATATGAAGATACGTCGTTAGGAGGTTTACCAATCTTGAGTATCATTATGATTTGGGATACCTTCCATGTCAGCGGAAAATACTGGATTCTTAAAATGGCATTAAAAAGTGATGTAAGAAACACAATGGCTTTTCTGGGTAACTGTTTCAGTATTTCTTTGGTGAGCAGATCGTACCCGGGAGCTTTCTTATCTTGAAGCTTTGTGATAAGCCGCCAGACTTCGCGTATTGTAAAAGGGCGCGGGGGTGGTGACATTTGGAAATCTTGTTGAAGAACGCTATCAACTACTTAGCTCCCCATTTTCCAAGTCTATGGCTGGGTTTGGTGAAAATACTTTTTCGAGGTGCCGCCGTGCCGCGCAAAAGCGTCTACTTTTTCCTGAGATGTTTGCGCCCATCCTGATGCGGTTTTAAGAGGAGGCATTATGAGGCCTGTTATAGTTTTTAGTGATGCTCGCCAAGCCCTTTTATTCGATACCCAACGTAGCATCATTAGATTTATCTATTTTTTAAGTTCATGACTTTATGTCCTCTAGAGGGCATATTTAATGTAATGTGACGTCACATAGCCTATATATAACTAGCGGACGACCAAGACGCTTCCAACGATACCTCATTTGTCAAATTATGATCAGTAGTTTAGAAGTTATGGGTATGAGTCATACATACCGGTCAAACTCGTAACCCTACTTTTTTCTTCGCCGTAGTCGGGTAACAAGAAAGGATAGATAAGCTTTTTTGAAATAGCGCGATCCACCACTGCTTGTTACGTACATACAAGTCCGTTCAACACGTTACAACTGCTTTTACATACCAGTCTTACCCAAAGGGTATCTTACCTAGTACTTGGGTTGAGGAGGTTAAGTATGTGCGATATTGGAGTCGGTATCCAGTCTAAAAAAGGATTTTAAGTTCCGGTTTTTAGAACGGAAGCCGACCCCCAGATAGTTCGGTACAGGAAGGCCAAGCAGATAATGGTTCTCTTTTCGTTGTTGGTGAATCTGGCGTCCGAGTTCAGTAAGCATGAATGGCCATGGAAACCAAAAATAAAATTGCCATATTAATTTATAAATAACCTTTATTTTCCATAGAGTAATTCAGATATTTTAGATCTACAATTTACCAAGTAGGTACTACACAACAAGTCCTTAGATTTATTATTACCTGTAAGCACAGAGATTTAGACACAAACAAAATATATCGAAATAATATTTTCACTTACAATCTATGAACATTATCACAGTGGTTTGCAGCAGTCGAGACATTCGAAGAAAGCTGCATACATATTTGCTTACCCTCATTTGTTTAAAAAATGTGACTACCTTAATTATTATTTTTGTAACACACAGAATAGTAAGCAAATGGAGTCCATGTACGTCAACGTTCCCAATTTAGTTTCCAATTCATGTGATTTCGGAAAAATAACTTTGATAAATGTTACACATTAAGATAAGTTTCAATATGATATTACGATTTCAATAGTATTCTAAAATCTAAAACTCAATTAACTTATGTGATGACTTCGAATCGAATTTAGTAATGATGCAATGAAAGGTCTGTCTGTAATTTGACGTTTGTAGAGCACTCCATTCTTCCACTACTCTGTGGTCGTTTTTCATTTGTTTTTCTATAAGTGTTTGTTGTTATTTTTCTAGACATTTAACAAGTAGAGGTTTGACATCAAGATTATAGCCACATTTTTATTACATTAATTATTAAAAACACTACGCTTATATGAAGGCTACACAATGAATAGAAATCACTCAGTGCTTTCGTTAGAGAACAAACATGACACTCAAGAACGAATATATTTATCACAAATAATATGTTACCTTTATTTAGTTTCAATTTATAGTGTACACCACTAGATTGTCACTAGCTTCAACTTTCTGACTAACTGACCGACTCTTTGGCAATTCAAAAGAGCCTGTAAATGGTTTAATTGAAATAAATGCTTTGAGTTTGGGTTTGAGACAAACATACACTTCATTTGATTTAAAAAAAAGAAACGCCAATTTTACACCGTGTCTTTTGGGAGATTTTTTCAAAGATTAACTTCTCAAAAACGAAAAGAGATATCGAAAAAATAAAAATATATGATCCTGGAAAATTTTAAGGGCTTCAAAATGTTACCATTCTGGTTTCGATAGGATTATAATTAAGGGTAGATGTTTTACCCCTGTCGGAGACACCTTTTATGTAACTCCTCTGATTTTAAGTGCCTTAATGAAATGAAGTCATTTTCAATGCGTCGGAAGCTCAGGGGATCATGAATTCTGTGGATTTTTTGTTTGCCAAAGTGCCACGGAGTCCCGAAACTGAAATTATTATTTGTGGTCGCTTCGTTTGAAGTCGGTTGTTATTTTTTGTTAAATTATTTATTTTCACTTTTTTGTTGTAGTATCTTACAGAAATTCTAATTACTATGTGAAGATAACAAAATCATCTAACATTGAAGCTAACCGAAAAGTCCTATAGAAATAAGAATCACATAAATCAAACCAGTAATCATTAGGAAATCGGTGAAAATAAAAAATAAATAAGAAAAACGTCAAATGCACAACTTCCTCCTTTTTTGAAGTTGGTTAAAAAGAGATACACTCTAGTACGCTTCACAACCGTAAAAATGACAGATCAAGTTTTAGAAAAACTTATGGCTCTCTCATACATGTGTAACAAATAGTCTCACTGCTCAGCTAGTCACTGTTCAGCTCTCAGCTGAAAGGATCTTACTTTAGGGTCTTCGCTGATAGACACAGATAATACAATAAACAGAGAAAAAGAGAAGTTCCCTCTTCCTCTCTCACACAAATATTCAGCCTTATTATCACATAACCTCACATAAGCGTAGCGTCACCTATCAGTCCTCTACCGTCTCCTTCGCCTGGGTTTGGGCGGCGGTGCCACACTGACTTGCGCTGTTGCGAGCTCGTCCTGCGACGCGCCGGCTTGTTGCTCCAGTTGCCCGCGCGCTTCTACGAAGAACATTACGTCACGAAGTTGTTCTTTTAGTTCGGTTACCTGGGTGACAATTATTATTGTTTTAGTACCTATTTTCTTCTTGAACACAATAATATGATCTTATATTATTTATATTTAAACTTTATGCACAAGTAAAAAAGTAGTGTAAAAAAGGCGGACTTAATGCCTGAGGCGTTTTCTACCAGTCAACCTTAGGGTGATGCAGAGACAAAACATGGCAGGTGCAACATAATGTATCAATGTAGTTAAAAGCTTCAATTAAACGTTTAAACTATCTAACGTCCTATGTACCCGACCTCGGGTCATAACGATATGCGCAGTTTCCGATTGTTCTATTCCTTCAAGGTGGATCTGCAGTGGTAGACTGGTAGTCCGCGAAATTCAAGTTTTCTTACGGTTTTTGCAAGGTCAGTTTGTATCCTGATCACAATATGCTTCACGACCATAACAAATATGTATTTACAGAATTATAATCGTTAGAATCATGAATACATCTCTCGAAGTTAGAATTTTTCTCAAATGTCATGATTTCATGAAAAAGTCATTCAATGGATTTAAGAACACCCAACCAATTTTAAGGGATTCTTACGGACATCTTCAAACACGTTACTTTAGCGAATAGTATCAGGGATAGAAAATACCCTTATGTTACCCCTAGCCTGGCTTGGGCTGGTATTTTTGTCGTGGATCTTGGTAGTCTGTAACTATATTAGAGGGTGTAAAGTTCACTCATCCTCTATAGAAAAGGTGGGATCCTCCGACCAGACGGGTTTTGTGTCTGGCGGGCAACTGCCCGATGGTTGATGTCGGATAGGCATTTATATGTCGTTCGCGCGGTAAACTCTAATTACGCGATGCAGGATTTGTGTGACGTCAGGGCTTTGATGCTTCGTTCAGATGTGGCGATGTAGATGCCACCACACTGCTGACCGATAACGCGACATTCCGCGGGCTATTCAACACTGTAGACGCTATACGCGTCGTCAAGAGATATAATCTAATCTAACTAACCTGTGTTGTCCCACTGCCGGGTAAGGACCTCTCTCTCCCTTTTCCAGAAAATCGGCCTTTTGATAGGTGTCAAGCAAACAAGATAAGCAACCTGAAGACGTGGTATACCCTACTGTGGTATTCCAATACAACCTCGGAAAAGAAAAGGAAACTACTGTTAAATGATACCTCTTTGACGAAGTTCTCTTCCCGTATCTTGGCTCTGGCTTGCCACTCAGCTTGGCTGTTTGTTAGAGCCGCTGCCAAACCTCTTTCTTCAGACAACTCGTTTTGCAGTATTGATAGTCTGCAAAAAAAACCCCTATATACTATTCTGCGTGTCACCAGAGGTTGCGTGTTAAAGGCGTGGGTATTGTGTTTATTTATGACGGGAACACATAAGTATTCTAACAAAAACGTTATCTACTTATGAAGCAACTATCAAGGGTTGACATGAAAATCGTGTTTTTGTTAATGGAAACATTAATTGGTGGGAACATCGCATACAGTTTGTATGGAAAATTATTACAACAACAAAAAACATATTGCTTCAACAATATTGCCAGCATTGTTTTCACCATGAATCTTTAGCATGAATCATGCAGCTGTAGTTTGACGGTATACTGCGTTACTGACTTGTTGGTAACGTTATGCAGCTTCCTCTCGAGGGTCTTGTTCTCTTTAGTAAGTGCGGTGACTTGTTCACTCAGCTTTGATGAACTGGCCTCCGCCTCTGAAGCCCTGAACCGAAGCTTCTCAACTTCGTTTATATGTTCAGCTCCTAGTCTGTGGAATAGGGAAATTAAGACGATGGGGTCTGATAAAAGAAAGGAAAGATTTGTAGTTTTTGCGGTAAATCTTGAATTAAGGCTCTCATTATCTCTTGGCCTTGTTGCTATGACAACCTAAACTATATTTTTCCGAAAAGTAATTTAACCAGCAGCCATTGCAGTTCACTGCTAAACATTGGTCTTTCCCAAAAAGGGTTTTTAAACTGGAAAAATATAGCTCGGATCATCCAACTTTTACATCACCATGAAGTCTTCAAAATACGAAGAACCGTTTAAAATGTCCAGTACCTTTAGTACCTTAGATGGGTATTTCTACTTCAGTACGAGTTATTTGTGGGACTAACATGGCCAAGCATCGAACAAAATAGAAAGGTTTGTAAAGAAAAAGTAGAGGCTATTTCCCTGCAGTGGGACACAATGTAAGTTAACAACAAAAATGAGTTACTTGGCTGTAGTCCTCGTCGAAAGACTTATAACCATCAGTATACCGTTGCTACTAACTTGTTCATCCTCTCCTCATAGAACATCCTCTGACTGTCCAGCTGCTGCGTCAGTATGTACGTGAACTCCAGCTGCGCCGAGTCCAGCTTCTCCCCCCCACAGGCCGAGTCCTCGGAGGTGAGCCCTCCCTCTGCAGCCACTAGTTTGCCGTCAGCTTTGTTCTGGACCAAGCGGTGGACAAAGTTGTCGCCTGAAATTGATGATATAATAAATAGTGAAAACATGATTTCCTCCTCTTTGACAAATAATTATTTAGACTGGTACAGTCAGCTGCAGATAAATCTCACCCCCTAGCATTGTATTTATACATTGCTAGGGGCTGAGATTTCTCTGCAGCTGACTGTAGAAGCATTTAGAAAATAATTTTAAATGTAATCTAGGTGGAATAATTATGGCAGAATACTAACGATACTAATGATAATAGTGGTCTATGATTGATCTAAAATAATGGTAATGAACAGTGAGGTTTAAGACTTACCCGCATAATCCCAAACGCGGTTTGAACCCAATTGTAGGGCGTATGTATGATTCGATGCTAAGAAATGTTTCGCCGCATGACCACCCTCGTATCTGGTATAAAAAACAGAACCAAACGTCAAAAAAAAAACTAAGTGCCAATGTGTAATATTTCATACAAATTGTGGAGAGCACTGTCTAAAGTTGCGATCAGTGGAATGATTGAAAATATGCTGAGCAATCACGATAACTGGGTGAAGGTCGTGGGTATGCGTTAGCTACGAATAAGCACAGTATGAGCATGATTGGGGGAGGCTTTTGGCCAACAGTGCACGTATTTCTGCTTAATGATGATGATAAGCATCCAACCAACCTGCCACAGCCCACGTTGCCACAGATGAGACAGATCCACAGCGCGCCAGCTTCCAAGCCCTCCAGCAAACCTTCAGCTACACCGCTTACGTTCTCACGCGTCTCATCGCCATCTTCTTCTGTTTGTGGGAGAAAAAGAGGCTTTTACTGTCAACTATTTTACAAAGCAATTCACCATATCTTAAATGGTCAGATTACAAATACTAAGTGATCTATCGCATGGAATATGCAGCAGGCATGGTTTCTGTCAGGACTCCGGCGCTGCGGGGCTCCGGCGGTCCCACGCGAGCTTGAGACAAGACTGCGTGGAGTCGGATTTATAACGATTCGTTTCTGTCACTAAAACCAAATTTTTAGCAAATGTTACAACATTCGGAATAATACACATCATATAATACAATACTTAGGACACATGACTTTATTTCATGCAAAATTAGGATATATTCAATTATTATTTATTATATTATATAGTACTCGATATTATGACAGAAGAGTTTTAGAAGAAAAGATAATTAAGTGAAACAAAAAATTCGAATTTTTGAACATTATGGTTACTGAAGTTTATAGCAAACGTGTTATAGATAATGATTTTCGGACAAACAATTTGAGGAGAAGAAAGGCAGTACCTATCACCTATTTATCCCCAATAAACAAAGCATTTAAAATATGAACTGGATTGAGCACCGTATAACAAAGCAAACAACATTATCATTACTGAAAAAGAAAAGGTCCTAAAATTGTGCCTTGTGGAAACTGTTAAGGAATGATGAGCCGGGCTAAAATACTGCTTTGCCAACTACACATTATGCTTCGCTGCTAAGTTTACACGCTAACATAGCAAGTGCGATGATTTTCGACTTTCCAATAATGTTGTTTGTGAACCATCAACACGTGTTCAACATAGTCAAACGCTTTAGACAGAACACATATTCTCAACTACTCACTATGATTCGTCTAGAACATGCTAGTTGGACAAAATTCGATATCGAAACCTAGAAAAACGAACCTACATGGGCACATATGAAACGTCAGAGGCTGGGTGCAAGGTTCCAATTGGTTGTTTCCTATGGAGAAGAGCCGGCATGAAACAGTACGGATAAACTTAAAAAAAAAAAAAAATGCGCTCTTTTAAAATTAACTTGAAACATATCATACCTGCTAGTGCAGCCCTCTCGCACTGGAAGCAGGTGGCCTGTCCGCGTGGCTCGGGAGTCTGCGCACAGCGACACACAGGACAGCGCGCGTCGCGCCAGCGCACGAGACACTCCGCGTGAAACGCGTGCGCGCACTGCACGCTCAGCACGCCAGCCACACTCTCGTCCATGCGCTCTGCGGAGAACAATGGAATTTAGCATACAATGAATGTCAGAAAACGAGGAAACAGGAATGTATGTATAACTATTTTGCTGTGCCCAACATAATAATGAACTCATTAAACATAATGGAATGCAATAAATGATTGAGTATAAAACCTACTTTCCCCATCGACTAAAAAGGACCGCATAGTAATCAATACCAAATCTTCGTAGGGGAAAAAGATGTTGGCAATTTATATAAAAACAAATTGGGCAAATAAAGTACTTCTAATGACGTCAAGCTGTTATTGTGTAGTGGGCACATTATATCTACTCTCGTTTGTTGGTGTCTTCATATCACCTGGTACACAGGTTTCAATTGTCTGACTTATTAAAGCTACCTAACATCAAATTACCGAGGCACACGGGGCAGGTGGGCAGCTCAGTGTGTGAGGGTGGGGGGGTGCCGTCCCGGGCCCACTCGACGCGCGACACCCACGCCATGTGGCACAGAGCATTAGGCTCAAGGCTACTGTAGGGAACCCCGTCGAATGTCTCGTGGAATTCCCGAGCAGCGTGGCTGTTGCGGAATCTGAAAAGTGTTTTTTTAAATTTAATTTGTAAGCCTTAGCACTTGTTGGGTCAACTGGTTATGGTGGCTGGTGGAACTGTTTTTCTATGTCTAGCAAATTAAAACTTGTTGTAAATTATAAGTGATCAACAGAACCACTTCCTGCCAATCTACCCCAGCAACTCAACTTTGTATTTCTATTTGTTAGCAAATTTAGCTAATCTATAATACTCGTAGCATTAGCAACTAGCATTTCGCCCGCGACTTCGGCCGCGTGGATTTCGTAATTTCCCCTCCACCCCGTTTTATTAGTAGTAATAATGATTACGATATTTAAGTAAGTATTCGGACCAAGTTTCAAGTATCGTAGGATTAAGATTTAAAAAAATATATAAACTTTATCCCCCTTTTCAACCCCAAAGGGGTTATTTTTGAAAAATAATATATAATTATATATAAATAGTAAACTAATGGTTTTTAAAGCAGGCAATGTGACATATTCATGTATTCCAACTGTCGCTCTTTGTGGAGAACCGCTGCGAAGGGTGGACAAGTTTAAGTATCTGGGTCATTGGGTCACTGAAGATCTTAAGGATAATTATTGTGACATTGAAAGGGAATGTAGGTCGCTGGCTGTCCGTTGTAACATGCTGGCTCGCAGGTTTGCACGTTGTACGAAGCCAGTTAAAATAACGCTTTTCAAAGCTTACTGTCAGTCCTTCTACACGTGCGGCCTGTGGGTCAACTTTACTCAGCGGACATACAGCGACCTACGCGTTCAATACAATAATGCACTGAGAGTGCTGCTGCGGCTGCCGTGGCGTAGTAGTGCGTCGGGGATGTTTGCAGATAATAATATTGATGGTTTTGCAGCCATTATTAGAAATAGATGTGCATCCCTGATGACTCGTGTTCGCGGCGGCACCAACAGTATTCTCAGCGTATTCGCAGATCGGTGGGACTCCCCGATGTTGCGGAGGTGGATGCGGCTCCATGCTGAATTTTAATTGTATATTTTCATGTCTGTAACCTACTAACACTAGAACTTAAGTAAAATTGTTACTAACCCTATGGACTCCGGTCTGAAATAAAAACTTTCTATTCTATTCTATTCTAATAATAATATAATTTGTCTTATAGGTTATTTCTACCAATTTTTGAGTTCATCAAACCACGCAATAAAATGCCCCCTCTAAAATTTATTACGCCTTTCCACTCCGTTAGGATTAGATTTTTGAAAAACACTGATATACGTTATTTTTCACAGTTTCGAGTTAATCGGCCCACGCGCTAAAATTCTTCCATACAAACTTTTACACCCTTAATCCCTCTTTAGGGGTCCTAAGGAGGGTTAAACCTATACCCCTATAAAAAAAATTACAAACTTTATTACTTACTTAAATAAGTATTTTTGCCATGTTTCAAGTTTATTAACTCTAGGAATAGGATTTTTCATACAAATAAAATTACCCGTTTTCAGCTCCTTAAAGGTCGAATTTCCCAATACCCCATATTTGTACTCCACTACGTTATAAATGCAAAATTTCATATTCTTACTCCCATTTGTTTCGGTATAAGTTATTAATTTTAAACCGACTTCTCAATATAATGACATTGATTTTACATTCTGTAATTACTTCCTCACACACTGACTTATTAATTGTAAATTTTTTGGAAAATAGTCTTCTTTTACAATGTTTGTAAATATGTGAGAAACATGTATCTATCACATAAATAATTAATTTATCTTTTGTTGCTTCATTTTTAATTCTTTTTACCTATTGTGGTATAGTCATTTTTTTTTGGTGCTTCGTCTTCTTTTATAATTACCTATATAATTAATGTACATACAAAATATTGTAAAACATTTTAAAAGAGTAATGGTGAAGTTTCTTGCCCATTCTTCTCCATACGAAAACTACCTTTTGGAAGGGGCAACTAGAATAAATTCAAGCTTTTTGTAAATTTTGATGTGCAAAAGTGCCTTACAAGGGTCTATTTGAAATAAATGATTTGACTTTGCTGTGCATTGATATCTTCTTATATACTTAGAAGATAGATAAGATCAAACTCACGTAAACAAAGCCATGTAATGATCTGGCGAGCCATCCCTCAGTACCCTGACATGTGCTATGTCCTGTTGGCAGGCAGCTGCAAATGCTAGAAGATCAGGAGCTCCAAGAGCTCCTGGTACAGACAACAAGCACAGGGTCTTGGCTTCTTCAGCTTCTTTCATTTCACTGAAATAGAAGTTAGTGATGAAGTTGGTTTTTGCAATAGATTGAACCAGTGGATATGAGTAACATTTATTGGAAATTCTTTCAAATATGTTGCAATCAGAGCACAATGAAAAAGGAATGACACATTTCATTAATAATGTTGAGAAATTGTGTCAAAGCCAATCTTGATGAAATTTTACAGAAAATAAGCTTCACACCTTATGATTCAAAATATAAAATTAATGAAAATATAACGCGCCGTAAAAATATAATGATACATGGCTGAGACTGTTAAACTGATCATAACAAAACTTACTTCTCTTTATAAAGATGGAGCACTCCCTTAGTGACTTCAACAAGAGGGTTTCCACAAAAGAAACTGATGGTATCCTCATCATCAGAAACACTATTCTCTGGAGGAGAACGCCTGGAGCTCGTCGGCAGAATCCCGGTGTCGGTATTTGGGCCTGTGAGGACACTGGCATACGTCTCCACTGTTATGATCTTAGACTCCCGAGCTCCACGGTCTTTTTTTTTCTGTTCTTTAGCGGCTTCTAGGTAAAAAAATATTGTTGTTATATACAGTGAGCAGCTGCTCAAATGTAGCTACATTTGTTACACATAATGTTATTAAGTTTGTATGAAACCTATGAAATATTAGAAAAAAACTAAATTTTATTATTATTTAGCGTAAGTTATATTCAACATTTTGACTGTATCATACGAAGGTATCATATTGAAAAAAAATATCCGTCTGTTGTAAACATCACGTCAATGTTTTCTAAACTAGTCCAATATTGATACAGCTGTTGCATTGTTTGTTCCGACTTTTGGCAACAATAAGAGTCAATCAACTTTTTTGTAAAGAGGTAATTTGAATATTTCTTACCCATTTCAGAAGGGCTATCGACCATTTCAGGCAGGTCTTCGTCGATTTCAATACGTAGGACACACAAAGACACGGACATTTACAATTCAATTATTTATTCAAAACAAAAAGGAAGAAACGGCTCCGTATAGCCTATACACATCACTTGTTTTTATCAAAATACTATGTACTATCTATTGCGATATTAGCATGTAATGCAAACAAAGCAATACACTCTAGATTTTTTTAGAATCGCAGCTCAATCAGATGACTATTGCTTGGACAAATAAAAAATAATCAATTTGGATGATTTGGGGGAAATAAAAGATGAGATAGCGTCAGCAAATAAACATATGAGAGAAAGAGATGCAGAAGCAAATTTGCTAAAGATACATGAACATTGCAGTATGACAACCAAAACGTAACAGCAGCCACTTTTGAAAGAACTTGTCTGATATTGACATTTGAGATTTTGAGTTAATTTGACAGCCCGACAGAGTAAATAAAACGTTGGAAATAATTTTTATATGAAACCAATTCGCTATAAAAGTTCAGACATACTTCTGTATTATAAAATTACGAATACATACATACAACTAAAATATTTATTCAATATTGTTGGACAAATGTCAAACAGTTGGTTTTCTGAACGTGTATCCGAATAGAGATTCCAACAAAAAAAAATAACAGAATGTAGTTTCCTATTTTCATTGTACATTGCGTATTTACAAGATAGTAAAGACACAATAAGTGATACGAAATACGCAATTTGTATCAATTAGTTACAAATTTTGTTATTATTGGATGGGAAGTAGAAGTACAAGAAAAAATGATTCAATATGGCTACAGATCATACGACGTGAGCTGTCAGCTGTAATAATTTTTGTTTCTTTGTGTTTATTACGCCTTTAAAAATGTTATGATCGTTACGTACTCGCGAATATGGGTGCGAAAGACTCAAAACCATCGTTTATACCGTACGAGGATGCAGTGAAACGAGGTACGACAAGTGTAAAAAGTTGATCTAAGTGCGTTGTAGGAATGTGATGAATATCGGTTTATTTTATTTGCAGTGTCTGATAGTGAGTTGAGACGTATACGGGAAGCGTTCAAGAGATGTGCTGGTGCGAACGGGACGGCCTTGAGCTTGGAGGCGTTCCTCCACGAAGTGCTGTGTGATGGAGTGCCCTACGAGGTGGCGGAATGGCTGTACCAGGCCTGCGGAGGCACCAAGCGAGGCATCGCCTTCCGGGAGCTGCTGTGCGGGATCGTGGTGCTCACGAAGGGCAATATCGAAGAGAAAATAAAGTGAGTAGGATGCTATGTATCCATTGTTACTAGTAAACAATTACAGCACGGCAGTTATCTGATGATTTATATTATGTGTAGTTAGCGCCAAAATATTCATTCGCTAATTATTGCGGAGCGTAAGATTCCGAGTGAGATGTATCAAGTATTTACTTAATTAGTGGAGATAACAGGTAGTTGTTTTTTTTTATTAGTAATTAAGTTAATAATGGGTTTAATTTATGGATTTTAGTGGCTGCTATTGGTTCAAATGATATGGTTGAGAAAAGATTTAAATACATACAATGAGTTGTCAGTTTGTTGCAGTAGTTTTCCAAGATTGTATTCATCTTGATACAATTGAATTGGTACTTAGAACTAACCACAGGGGATATTATTTTGTGGTTTAGCTTGTTAGTAATTTAAGATCAGGATGGATTTTATTTTGTAGATGTAAAGATACATTTCATTTTAATTTGGTGCTATATTAGAATTTTATTTCTACACACCATAAAGTCCAATTAAATATTTATTTATTTATTATTGCATAATGTACACTCAGTTACAGGCTAGGCTAAAACTTATGAGTACATTACCCTGTTAGAGTGCAGCAAGTATTATTACATTTAACTTAAATCCAGGTTACATATTTGGAAGTTAACATTATAATGCATACCTACTAAATATCAATATCACAACATTTATTTGTTTATTCATCTTAATACTTATTGATTAATTTTTAAATATTTTAATAAAAATCATTTAAAACTATAAAAAATTTAATCAATATCACAACATTCATTATTATTACTACTAATGTATAATCTCTGTGTAACATATTTAATTTAATTTATTTATATACCTGCCAACCAGCCAGCTAACAGTAATTTATATTATATTATATCAGTGTACTTCTATTATAGTTACTGAAATTGTAGTATGTGCTAACATTCACATACTCATAAATAAATAAATAAGCCTTTGTTATCCCATTGCAGAGCAAAGGCTACCTTTTTTCCACTCAATACTCACGCAGGTTTTATCTACACTAATATAAAAAAGTGAAAAGATTTGTATTTTTGTTTGTTTTGAATAATCTCAACAACTCCTGGACCAATAAAAATAAAAAAACACCAGTACAATGTAGCATGCTGGTGCAGCCGCCGGTGTAATTTAGTATTTTATATCCTTGTGATCCTAATGTATTCATAGACTCAAGTATAACTAATATAACATACTTTTATTTATTGTATTTTACAAAGTGTTTTTAAAATATTTACTATGCTTTCTTTATATAAACTCCTTTACATCCTCTTCTCTAAAATGTGAAGTAATGTCATAACTCAATATAATAGGTACTAAATTAATGCATGAATGCAAAATTAAAGAAAAAAGCGTGAGCTTATGTATGTGTTTATATTTATTATGTATGTCTGTATGAATTTAATTATATGTCCTTGCAAACTGAATGAAGAAAAACATTTCGTGAAGAATACTTAACAAAATGTGTTTCTTCATTCAGTTGGCTATTTTCTTATGCATATAGTATTTTTTCTTTTCTTCCTTTCTTTTCTTTCAATCATGTTGGTTAACATGACAATGATTGATAGCACATGTTTTCATGTTTAATTTTTGCGAGTTACATGTTTTCAAAGTGTAGTTATTTATCATCAACATAACATATTTTCAGTTGTTCTAAATATTTCTGTAGCTGTATACTTACCACATGGATTGGCCAGCCCATAAATTAAAGCTGAGCCAAAAATTAAATAAGAAGATAAAAACGTACTACACTACAAATAAAAAATTATAACTGAAACTTGTTATGACCAAATAAAGTGTGATTTTCCTCAATTTATTGGCAAAGTATTTCAAGATAATTTGGGTCCTATTGTGTAGCATTAAAATTAATCTATCTCGGACTTCCTGTTAGACCGTTTAATCACAGAATTTTGCATATCTCCTGATTACGTATTCTCATGACATCATCAATTTGGCAAACTTCACATACTTTTCTCAGACTATTGTTCAATCATACTCCCCCCTATCCTATTCTGTATCACATTGTTTTGTTAGAAAATACTCGCAGATCTAGTTAAGGTATTGTTAATTTGTTTAGTTTTGTGTTTCATATCAGTGCAGTCTATCTAAATGACAGTAATATGATGATGTTTTGCCATAAATAAGATAATGATTCAAAATTCAAAATTCAAAAGTCATTTATTCAAACTAGGCTGAGAATCAGCACTTTTCGAACGTCAAAATTACATAAGACAGTCCCCCAAAAACGCCCACCCTTCACCACTTCCTAGTGCTTAAGCTGGGAAGAAGAAGTGGCGCAACAAACTCCCCAGCAGCACAGCTGTCTGTTCAGTTAGAAAAACTTGATTCTATATAATAATGCTTTAATGCAAAAATAATTTACATAAGCACAAATTGCAATCAACTCATAAAATAAAAACATTTTAATGAGTAGATTTATTGTAGATTAATTGAACTTGAACATGATTGTACAAAGTATTAAATAACTCATGTGGTCTTTCAAAATTATTAATTTATGATCTTTGTAATTTTTTTCTGAATATTAAGTAAGTACATAAGTAGAGTTCTCTGCTCTTTAGACTATGCAGACAATGAGATATTTATTAGGTGTAAGCTTACTCAAACAACACTGGAATTAGTGTTGTTTAAATCCCGCAATTCAGGTCTCAATGATATCAGTGATATAATTAATATGACAGCATACAATAATAGTAAAAATAGATATTTCAACTATCATATTTATCATCAATATCAAAGTTTAATTGCCGAGTTTCGGTGGATTTGGTCTAGGAATTGTGGTTGGTGATGTTACACCAACCACAATTCCTAGACCAAATCCTTTAATGGGGAAGTATGGAAGTCAAAGACTTCCATACTTCCCCTTTCTAGCCAATATCACACAGTCCATCCATCGTTTTTTTAAACATCTAGATATTAACCACAAAATCCTTCATCTTTAGCTGATATTTGATCTGCATCAATCGGGTGTAGGCTTTCCTAGCGATCGAGTCGAAAGATTTCGCCAAGCCTTGGTCAAGAAAATTGTAATTACGTTTATTATATTAGGAGTGTTTTCCGAAAACCACCCCTCAACCAGAAGAGAACCAAAGTTGATAGTAAGATATTAACCAACCCATTAAATTTTAGGTTCCTTTGGACGCTCTACGTGAACAATCAAGGAGACAATGGAACGTACATATACAAAAGGGATTTCGCCCGAAATCTCCACCTAGAGTACACATCCCTCCCCCTCACTGGGTCTCAGAGGAATGCTGAGATACTCCTCAGCCTCTTCGGACCGGCGGACAAGGTCACATTCGACCAGTTCAGGTCCTGGCTGCTGATACATAAAGGTGCGACGGTGCTGTCCAAATGGCTGCTCTCGGAGGTGAATGTGGCCCAGGATCTGGAGACGCCGACGTTTTATCAAAGTCTGGCTGGTGTTACGCATTTGGAGGAAAGGGTGAGTGAATATTGTGCTTTATATTTCCTTAATTAAGTTGGTTTTGGCAATATGTGTTGGTTTAGGTTTACAGGAAAACTTAATTGTTGAGCGTAGGTTTATTAAGATTAACCCTAAAGCCAAAATTACCTTACGAAATTAACGACATACTTAAAATAATAAGGCTTTTTTGGTGTTCCGGGAGTGTCTGGTGGGAGCGCCAGTCGCTCGCCCGCGTGATCCATGATGATCCATCCGCGTGACTGTCACCAACGAATATGTCTCCCCATGATTTCATAACGTAATTTTGGCTTCAGATTCGTTCCCTACATAGGATGATAAACAAAACACTTGCGCTATGCGGTAATAAAGGTTTCATATCAATCAATCGCGACAGACGTCACCAACTAATTCCAAAACAAAGGTTTCTTCGTATCAATATTCCAAGTACATATCACTCGATACTGCATAATTATCAATGTCCAAAACAATGTCAAAACTCATCACAAAAATCTTTTGCTATCATGATCAGCACCCGTGATAAGCTCGTCCTAAATCGCATGATTGTTGACGGGATCGATTCTCGACTGGATTGTCAACAGACTATCGATAACGCGGAGAATTTGTCGATTAGGTACATCCAGTTCATTGATGTAGAGATACGTTATCAATCTAATCGCTAGACATCTAGTTGTGACGTCATATCAACTCGAAATTATGCCTTTGGGAACTGGGCGAAACTGATAAAGGGAAGATGGAACTCGGTAGAAATTAAATTGAATAGGTCTAAAGCCTAAAATGTATTCAGAAATGACAGGATCGGACCAACAGGAACAATATTTGTTAGAGATGTATTTGCTTGAAAGTCGACGCATAATACATGGAATGCCAGGATCCAGCACCACCTAGTAATCTTCATCAATATCTTTCATGCCCCTTTCAAAAGCTTTAGTTTTTGCCTAAAATTGTAATATTCCCTAGTTCTTGTAAAGGCCAGTTACACAGATAATTAAAAAAAAACTTGTTAAGTAAGTAGGTACCTATCTAAGATCGTCTTGCTGTTGTATATTACAAGTTACACCTGTGGCAAAACAAAACCAATTGGATAAATAATCTTTATAAGTAGAATTTGCGTAAGTAGTTTTATCATAATTATTTTACGCTCTGATTAAGAAAATCAATGTGAACAATTTAATTTGTTTAATCGACCTTTGAAGTAAGCACGCATGAAACGCTGCCACTAATGTATACTGTTCAGAATAACTGAGCCCAAATAAAATTATTGAAGTTTAATCGCTTGAATGGATCCCTTTACGAATAAAACCTTCATTGAAACGTGATTTTCGATCTCTATCTTTCAGTAAGGCATTTATTTCTAGGAAGGAATAGGATGTCTCTGGATATGTTTTGTGAAGTGAAGATAAGTCTAGACATGAACTGAATCAAAACGATGTGAACCAAATTGTTTGCACCATTACACCCTTATCTCTTTGTGCTGTGTGATTTCGGGATTGATTGTTTTATCATCCTTTTTATCACTGAATCTGTCAAATAAATATCTCCTAAAGACACAATAGTTTTATTCCACATATGTGGAAGAAAGAATATGACTAACTACTGCCGACGACTTTTCCGCGTGCAATTATCCCCCGCCCGCGCTATTATTTCGTTTTCGCTAAGCGGTTTTTTCTTTTTGCTTGTCTCTTAAGGGTCATAGCGTGATTTTAAATAGCCCATAATCTTCTTCTTGAATTTTTCACATCCTACATATTAAGTATAGACTAGATATTGGAAAATATCCCACGGGAACGTATTACCGGAATTAAAAGTATTCTATGAGTGTTAAACAATGTTTTGATTCCGTAATACCTTGTTTTCATATAAACTCTATTAGTTTACGCGGATGACTTTTTCCGACATCTTCAACAATCATCGTCATATTTCAGCCAATTTACACAAAACCTTAATGAATTATGCACCAACCTTCCTCATGAATCACTCCGAACGAATGAATCCTTCCTCATGAACGTGATAAACTCAAAAATTACCGAATGAAGGTAATTTTTGAGTTCATCTCCTTCAGACAGACGCGGCGGGGGACGACTTTGTTTTATAATATGTAGTGATACTGATATAATAATATATAATTACTAATGCGCACTTCGCACTTAGTTCACAATTATCTCATTAAATACGTGAACGTTTGTATGCACCTGTCCATGTAAATGAGACCATGTTTGTGGTATTTATGTTCAAGATTGTAAAGAAATATCTGAGGATCGAGTAGCGGCAGCTTATTGTATGATGTATCTGTTTTAACATGAGTTGAGGCCGTGAATACGAATTAATAACACTCAATACATACAGTCACTGTCATTATCATTACCTACTCATCATTCTTGGCTACCTCATTTAGGTACCTATCAACACACACAGATCCTTGCGGCATGAAATGTCTTCTTCTCAAATAGCCAATTTCTCTTCATAACTACGTTTCAAAGTGACAACTTCGCAGAATGTCTATTTCTCAAAGGAATGAATGAAGCGTAAGGTATCTAGGAAAAGAGGAAATAACTAGGTACCACAATTGGAACACGGAATGGTGATCGCAGGTTATTGTCATAAATACTTTTTCTTTCTTTCTTTCTTCTTTCAAGTGCTTACCAAATCCCTCAATGCATTTTCTTGGTCACCTGACTATCACAGATTTCTTCCTTAACAAGTATTTTCCATTTCTCTTGTTACGTATCTTAAGGAAATCTTCCGAACCCCTCGAAGGGAAACCCCGAGTGCAGTTACCGAGTCAGCCTCAGTATCGAAATTAGTCAAGATTTACCTAATGCGTTGCGCATTAGGTAAATCTGACTCGTTTATTCGCACAGATTAGTTGCGACACACTTATTATTATTTGTAAACAGTACCTACCCTAGTATTGATATCCTCATGTTTATCCGTTATTGTAACTGAGGATACGCTATTATGTTGACGTATTGTTAGTTTTCCTAGGTTTACTGTAGGATGATGTAATTTTTCAGTGAGGGTCATCAGCCCATAGTGCGAGTTCTCGCAAAAATGTATCTCTAATAATAACCTTTATATCTCGCAACCTAGCCTTAGTGACGGTATAAGATAAGCTCAAAATTAAATTAGTTTGACAGTTTCAAAAGCCCAAAGTTTCACGAGCCTTTTTTCGGTCAGCCCAGCCTGTTGGGTAGAGTACAAAATATTGTAGATCTGTGGACCATTTTATATTTTGCTAAGTATCTGGTACATGTTGATGGGCCTACACTGTCCTCTCATACCTGTATAGTTGATCGAAGCTTTTAACACTGTAATTTGGAAAAATTGTAAAAACCATTTACTTTTAAAAGAGTAACCGTGGAGTTTCTTGCCGGCTCTTCTCCATAGGAAACGACTAATTGGAACCGTGCACCTAGCTTCTGACGTTTCATAAGTGCCCTTGCAGGTTTATGTGAAATAAAATATTTTGAATTTTGTTTTTTTTTTTGTACATAATCTGGAGGACATTTCTTCTGAAGTTCAACGTGCAATGTCAAGAAACTATCTCATGTTGACATCCGTTAAAAAGTATTTATTCGTGATAGCAACCTCTCGGTACCTGCTATCAAAATATTCGTTGTTTACCGCCAATGTTTTTACAGAGTCTGTCACTTATTTACTATCTGTTTGAGTGCGTTATCTTGGCCGTACTAGCACATTTAACTTGATATCTTGCATGTAAATATTGTACTTAAATACGTGCATTTTGTTCTCGTATATTCAGATTGCGGCGTAGTTGTGAAACCGCAATAGATAGGTACTATATGTATATTGTTTAATAAAAAATGTTTTCCTCTGTGGGTATTTGTTACAACTACATGTAAACTGCTTCGTTGGTCTTGTGGTCGCAAGCGCTACTGGTGAGCATGAGAACCTGGTTTACTGGAGGTGGGACGTGGTGGGTGATTTCCAGGTCGGGCAGTGTTATTGGGTCTTCCAATCTGGAATTTCTCAATAGTAGCCCAGAGTCAGGATTTGTGCCCGGTTGGTATTAATAGGCCCACCCCTTATTACATGGGACTTAAACATGGCGAAATGTGGGTGTACTGTAGGTACACCTCTGCCTGAACTTTCTTGGATTACAGTGGTGACGTAATATTATATGTAGAACTATGTAGCTATCATCATTATTATGTTACCAGTAATGGTTTACATAGCCCCCCCCCAGCAGGTGGCACTATTGATTAGTTCTAGGTCGTTTGAATACAACGGCTCCACGCGTCCTTACCAAGGTCGCTAGTTAGGACATGGCCCTTCGATCGTACCACGCTGTGTTTGGCGTTCCTTCCGATACTTACACGATAAAAGTGGTATAGACATATCTCTAGGAATTTCATTCATGTCGATGTTAAATCAACTTTCTAAAAATTTAAATAAACAAAGCAATGTCCCTGAACCTGTCAGATATTGTTCATGATCCAGCACGATCCAGTTTATATTGTGAAAGTAAATATAACTACAATTGGACTGTATTTGATCGCATTCAACAGAAAGTGATTATCGAACAATTCCATAGAGCTTCTTGTTTACATTGTTGGTAAATATAATTAAAATCGATTATACAAGAATCGAGTTGAATAATATTTGTTTTACAATATCTCTAGCGGTTGCACAAACAATAATAAACGAATATGTGCTTTATTTGTTTTCATTGAGGTCGATCGATTATTTCCTCATATTATTACAATCTAAACACATCGATAATGTTAATGGAATTTAAAGTATTTAAAGTTAATTAAGGTGTAGATACTATAATCCTGATAACCTGCAATACATGATAATATGTGATAATGGTTTGGTAATGAAAGTGCAACATAATTGCCAATACAGGTAGGTATAGATAGATGCAAAAGAAGCTTGGGGTACGGTGTCAACACACGGGTTTTTTTTTTTGCAAGAAATTGTCAAAAAGAGCCCCTACATAGTTTGGAACTACTTATAACCCATAATTATATGGTAATACGGCTACTTCAATCAATCTGCCTAGCCTTTTCCCAACTATATTGGCGTCAGCTTCCAGTCTAACCGGGTGCACTTAAAAACCAGTATTTTACATAGAGCGACTGCCTATCTGACCTCCACAACCCAGTAACTGGATGATACGGTACTCCTTGGTAAGATTGGTTGCCAGATTTTCGGACTTTTGACGATCCTTAACGACTGTCAAAGATCTGCGAATGACAGCCGGGACCAACGGCTTAACGTGCTTTCCGAGGCACGGAGGAGTCTCGGTATGTAAAGATAGTCACACATCTACGGACCAACCCAGGCAAATCGACCCGTGCGGCAGTTATTACTTAGCCAAGAGCTTCTCACTCAAATACGGCTACTTATTCCCACAAATTCGAGACTAAATCGCACCAACTGCGAAATATAGGTGAACAAGAACCTACCAGGCTATTAAACAGTAGGAAAAAAGTTACTAATGAAACCTACCTATCTACGCAACAGTAAAAGGACCAACTAAAGGAAGTGGCCTATTACCGTGTTGACGGACAATGGGATTGGAACCTGTGGATACTTATGAGTCGTTGTATTAATCTTTGAACCCGGTAGAGAATCCACGACGCAATCTAAGGAACGCTCTCAGAAAATTTCCATACGTAATAAGCAACGGTCATTGGATTTATTTGTCTTTCACACTAAATGGTGCAATATTTCCTTATGATTTCATTGTATCGGTTTATGAACAGCTTTATGTTCAGCAGATTAAGTTGCAGTTTTCCTTTAGGCTAAAGTATCATCATCAGCTCTCCGCCAAGTCTTTTCCCGAGTTAGTGCATATCTCGGCCTCCAAGGGGGCTGAATATCAGTGTTGTAACATGCAGCTGTTGCCATCTGACTTCCACAACCCGAAGACTTTGCCCAAATGAATAAAACCTATCCACAAAATTTAAGAGTAATTTGCAATATCGATCGCAGTCCACTACTGGACTGGGCCTCCCACTGTAATTGCACTCGGTTTATCACGTGCCATATTAAGAACCAGGTGATAGAAGCCAGGGGGCAATTTAATCGTCAGTTATCGAACATAAGCTGATTATAATCATAAGATTCGTATAACCGATAATTTCAACATGTGTGACCCGCTTTATCTTGAACAATTTACTGTCGTATGTATGTGTCGGGGTTTTAGTTCTACAGCACAGCTTTTAGCGCTTTCAAAGCGAGTTCAACAGCGTATGACGTGAAAGTTAAGCGCTTTTTTCATTTGACGCTTTTAGCGGGACTGAAAATCTTTTTAAGTGGTTTTTCCCCGCATTGAATGCTGCGTGTTTTTGTATCGTTTTTCGTTGCTACTGAAAATAGTTTTACTGTACTGTAGGTCGAAGTTCGTCAGTAGTGAAGTCACGATCGGAAATTCAATTACATTTACAATTTATTTTACGAGTTGTAAGGGACACTGAACGATGTCGCAAAATACAATGAAACGTGTTTGATCTTGCTGAACAGAACGGAATCCTTCACAGTATCCATTTCATAGATACTTTTTAGTTCGGAACTAGGCTAGGAGGCTTTTCATTTTACGATTGGTCAGGGCAGGTATAGGTCTATGTCCACTTAAATACTCTTTGATTCGAGCTCAGATTTGCCAATGACATTTACCCGTATTTGGGCGTTGACTTCCCTTTGATTAGCAATACTTTGTAATTGCAAATGTAAGCAAATTATATGGCCGAATCGAAATTACGACTGCAATTACATGTTACTTGTTATTTGAATAACATGTTATGCAACTAGTATTGGACTTAAAATAGAGTGCAAGAATGTAATGTAAGTATTTGATACTGAGTATATTTTGAGAGCTAGTCCAGAGTGGATTCAGAAGGCGAGAGGCAGAGAGATGTGGATATCTGTAGAGGAGCCAGAGGAGGCCTTTGTCGAAGGACAATACGTTTTAAAGGACTGCATCGAACGTCAATAATTAAGCCGGGTTTTTCACTATATGAGTACTCTCGGACCAGTCTACTCATAGCATGTAAACACGTGATCCGAGCGTACTCTGACAGGGCATCCTATCAGAATGGACTCGGGCGCGGTTCTATTTTCACAAGTTCACTTGGATCATTTTATAAAAACAAAATGGCTCCTTAAAGAAAATAATTTTGAGTAGGTAAAACGTAGAAAAATCTTTTAAAAAATATTGTAGAACTAGCATTATAGGCTTATTCTATTTTATTTATATTTTGAGAGGTTTTATTCATATTGCTTGATCTAAGTAAAGCCCTAAAACCTGCTCAAAAGTTACTTTTAATAATACTCATACACAGAAGGCGCTGATTACCACGTTTGCTCAAAACGGGTTGGCGATTTCAAACTAAATTATAAGTCCAGCTTTCCTCACGAAGTTTTCCTTCACCGATTTGAGTGATGTCCAAAATACACTTAGAATAGAATAAATTGAAAAAGTCACATTGGTGGATGCTCAGATTTCAACCCCTTAAAACCTCGTGCATGAGAGGCGAGGCCTTGACCACGGGGCCATCACGACATCAGAATCAGTCATCATAAATGGCTCGCGCCCTACAAATTTTAAATTCCAAAATTATAACCAAACATCACGGTTGTAATGGGAAGGGTTAGGCAAAAGTGTACCTATAGTACACATACAATTCGCCAATTATGTTTTAAGTAGTAGGTACTTAAAACATGTAATAGCGGGCGAGATAATTCTAAAAACATAAGAATGTTATCAATTCCAATAGTATTACCATTATTAGCACTCGACGTATCCATGGAGTGTGGTTGACTGATAAAAATGTGTGCGGACTTAAAAGTGGGTGTTAATTTCGACACTAGTTTAATTATGTGTTACACAATAATTTTATTGTGATACGCTATCTGTGGCGCTTAGCGTCCAGTGTCGATCTTTCAACCTAGAAACGAAAACGTCTAATTATTCGGATAATTTTGAATGCCTTTTACTTTTCGAGATCATGAAGACGGTACCTAAATAGAAGGTTCTATAAATGTTTACAATTAAAACGCCATGAGGAACTGTAGGGAGGCAGGGATGTATTTATGTATGTAGATAGCTATTTTAAATAGGCTTATGTCTTCGAATTTTTGTTTCTAGGACATGCCGGTTTCCTCGCGATGTTCTCCTTCACCGTTTTGAGAGCAGTGTTAAAGAAATGATTTATACTAAGTAAAACGCCTGTCTTGGTTCGAAACCACGACCTACAACTCGTAAGACGGGACCGATACCGCTGGGCCACCACTGCTCTTTGCTGTTAACTTTACTTCTATTCCAACTTTGCTCGTTATAAGTTACCCAAGGTCGCTCACGAAAACAGCTAACATTTCCGAAAGTATAATTTTCCGTGCCCTGGCGGCACGAATAAGGAAACTCCAGACATCTACAATTTATGTACGACACTTACGAAACTTATTACATAAACACAAGACTATGAATTTTCCTTGACTATTTACATGTCAAAGGAAAACTAAGCTCGTTAGATAATGTTATAAGAATATTCAGATAATTTGTTACAGTCGAATTGCCTAGAGATTAGATATACAGAATGATTTTTCTTTTCAAGCCAAATGGTGGTATATTCTGAACTTATAGGTCCTAAAGAAAAACGCTGAAAGGAAACACGAGCAAAAATTTTAATAAAATTAATGAACGTAGTTTTATACATACCCATGGCTAGAAAAAAGAAAAACATTCTGTATCAAAAAAAAAAGAAATGGTTTTGCATAGCTTGTCCTGCCCGATTGATTTGAATTGAAATCTATACCGCATTTGATAACATTACATACCTACTACATAGCATATTTGTGTTTCCTTATATGTAATGGCATGCAGCTCAAAATACACTACTCGGTTACAATAATAGCTACGGGAACGAATTCCATGTACACTTTAATGGTGGTTGCTTTCAAATGTTTAGATTGCCTTTACTTTTTGGGAAGAAAATATTTGTCCAAGTGTCATGCGAAATGTTTGATAGAAGAACTTACTTCATTGCTTATTCCTCTGAATAACTGCTGCTCTATTCTGTAAAAATCTCACCGTGTAAATTTAGGTGTAGTGAGTTGTCATTCCACCGGATGCTAGGGATTGACACTATATTGACAGCTCACTCGGTGACATTTTTGCAGAACAGACCGGCTGTTATTGTTATAAAACCTTTTTGTTCTGTTTGGACCTTAGACCTAACTGCCAACCCCTTTCCAGGATATAATAGAGCTAGAGAAATGTTTCTGGACGCTACGCAACGCAGCCCCCACCGGCCAGTTAGACGCTGAGAGCCTATCACCACTCCTCTCACCTCCGCTACCAGCTGCCGCGGTTGCCGGGGCCTTCCTAGCCTTTGATGAGAACAGGGACGGGCATGTGGACTTCAAGGAGCTGTGCTGTGGCCTCAGTGCGGCTTGTAGGGGGCCGAGGATCGAGAGGCTGAAGTGTGAGTAGATTTTGACTAATTTTGATGACTGTCTTAAATTTCTTACCTGTTCGAAGAGATCGAGATCGATTTAGTATCGAGTCAGGAACCATCCTTACAGAAGAAACATCGATTTGATTCACACTCTTCTTATTACTATTAAGTCGCAATTCCATGGTGGCTGAAAAGAAAGTCCATGTTCAGTAATAAATGCAAGTAACTATTTATGACAAACTAGATTTGACAATATTGCCAGATTCCCACCTGTATATGAAACCGACCCTAGGTATTGGGAATTACAATCTCTTAATTAGCCGTTACGGTTGTGACAACTGTACTTACCAATTATTTGAACATTTTGAACCTTTGTATTTAATTGTTCCATTGTGTACTCTCGTAACAAGTGAGGTCAATTTATCGGCATTGCCTTCCCGCCATTGTTAATTTATTTGTAGTCATCGAGACATAGACTAAACAGTACAACGAAAAATCCTGATTCGGTAACAATACTTGTGGTTCATACAAATACGGATTGCAGATTAAAGACCGTAAGGGATTTTAAGCATCATTATTGCATGCGTCTTTTACAGATCGCATTTTTTCGGATAGGTACTGAATCTCCAACCATTTGCATCTTGCAGACCAAATGATTTTAGAGCAAGAAAAAGGGCAAAGATAAAGTGCTTAGGTTGCCGAGAAGTTATTTCAAATTCATAGCTGTTCTTATATTAAAGGACAAGCCCTGCATAATAAAACAGCAATAGTTCGTAGTCTACGTACACTTAGGACTCGGCCCTTTATGTAGGTTTTTTTACAGACTTTTTTACATACAGACTTCAGAACGTATAAATAGCTGGTCTTCAAGTAACAAATATAGAAAACTCTTGGCCAACCAATTTTAAAATTGAAAAATGTGTGGATTTCTTTTTGCTTTGACATGTTCTTCATTTAAGCGGTTTTTTATAACTAGTATCTTTCATACCTATATCAAACGCTCGCAGGCAGCATTTGATACAGGTATGGACAAAACCTAGTTTCGAGTGTCGCGAGTTCGCGACTGCATTGGCCAGTAGCGCCTGTATGATTTTCGCCACTGTCAACTATTCCGCCAGCGCACGTGAATTTTAAATTCCACGAGAATTTTGTTTATTACAATTCCTTCCGGGAGCCGGGAGATTTAAACTTCAAACGATAAAACGCCACCTGCTAATAAGATTCTTACATATTCTCTTTGCCACTGTCAAGTGTCATCACCAGTATTTATCCATTCCCTCCAATTACAACATGGAAACGATCCTTGATAGCTACACTATGCCCATGATAGGTACCTTTTCAATCGAATCACCATCAAATTGATGCATGGTTTAGGGCCCTAACGACTATTTGAGTGCAGCCAATTTTAAAATCATGACGTTTAACTTTTTTGGTCCTATAAATCAAAAATTCAGCCAACATTCAGGTCCTCATAACTCTTTTAATGTATTACGTATGTTAACGAACCCTTTGTACCGAAAGTAAGCGAAGACATAACATCGGTAAGAAACCTGTTTGTTCGCGTGGCTCTTTCCTTATCTCGTGCCACGAAAGTTTGCGCTCGCGCCGGTTCACGATAAAAAGTAACGTCAAAGTAAATAATACGATATGATATTTATTATACAATGTAGAAAACGAGTCGCGATAATGCATGTTATTCAGTCACTTGGTTAAAAAAAATCCGATATTTTTATATATTTTTCACGAGACAGGATCATTTTTTGTAAAGTGTTTGTTGCGGAACTGCCCAGACTGGTAGTAAACCAAATCAAAAACTCGTATATTAACAATTAACCAACAGTGTCATCAATCATTCTCGTCTCAAGATCATTAACATTCTAAAATATTCTGCATTGTTCATACCTACCCAGGTTTTTCCTGTAGGTACTCGCTTCTGCCATCAACCCTGTTTCAGCAGTTGATAGTAGAACTCTTTATGAAGGAGCTCAATATCCCAACAATCAATTTCAAAAATATTTTATTTGAAAATCGGTTTTATTTTTCACTTTTTAGTTATGGTAACTACCTCACACAAATTCGATTACCACTACCTGCTATGTAAATAACAGTGACAGGAACTCACCATCATATCATCCACATAGATTAAGTGGGAAAAATACGTATTAATGAAGCCACCTCAAAAACTATCCAAGAATAGTTAATAAAAATTATATGGGACCACCTCGAGCGCATACCCTTTCCAACAAAAAAAGAACTTCCAAAATCGGTTTACAATAGCGGAGAAATCAGTGGACATACATTGAAAAAATTGCGTATGCTACGAATATATAGAACCTCCTCCATTTTGTCAAGTCTGTTAAAAATTATTTGATGATCTTAAAACGACAACCTAATGACCTATAAACACACACACAACAGCAGTAGATTATCACAAAATAATGATAACCATTATGTCCAATGGTATGGCCATTCATTCACATCATCAATCAAGTTTGATTACCCATGATGAGTTTTAAGGAAATGATTTGAGTAGTACTGTACTTACTATCAAAACAAAAATAATACTGGCTTTCATAATGTACCATATCTTTGAAGTTCAATGTTAATGACGATAATATTTAATTAACACTGTAAATAGCTATCTCTTGTTTACGTTGTGTTGTCGTGAAATGAAATCCAAGCGTCGGTACATTTCCCTCACATAACGATCGGTAGAACAGGGTAATGATTTATTCATTCGATGGAAAATCAATAGCCAGCTACAGTTTGAGCGACATTAAATATACAGCGGATTCCCAGCTCACGATATGATGTCATCTGTATATGTCACATGTTAGTGAATACTTCAGTATTTTTATACCTTTCATAAACGATATTACGGAAATTTTCATTAGGTAAGTAAAATTTCAAATCGTTTGAAGCGTTAATTTGTGCTTTTAGTGTTAATTATACTGTATAAAAAAAAAACCACAACCCTATTAAAAAAAAAAAAAACTTCGATCAGGTATGAAGTTTTTGTAAGAGAAAAAATTGCATTGCCAATGCGCCGAAACTTGCTCAAACTCCGATTTTCCTTAAGAATATGTATTGAGGTTGCAACAGTAAGTACAACAGCAACAGAGAGTATTAACAGTAACTGACGTAGGTTTTGAGATTAAAAAATGCTATAGACAATCGTGTTTGGACATGTTGTCTTGTCATAATATCTTTGAAGCTAAACAAAAAACTTCTCAAAAGCGGGAAGGAAGGAAAGCAAACATACTGAATGACGTACTTGTATTGTATGTAAGAGTTTTTTCCACGAATGGCCAAACTTGTCCTGAGTAGGCTTATACGCAAAAGTGCTGACGTAGTCATGATTAGCATTATAAATCTTTTCTGTTTGTCATGCACATCCACCTTTTCCCTTCAGGATTTAAACGAGGCAAATATTTTAGTAGAATTTTTAATACCTCGTGTATTCCGCATACTTGTTCTGTCGTGATGAAATCTCAAAGACTTGCCTACTCACCATTAGCTGTCCCAGGCACGAATTACCCATTCTGAATAAGACGAAGCGAATTCCTTTTAATTCTACATACATTTATCGTAATAGCAATTTAATAGTGATTGATAGCGCAAGATGACAGTACAGTGTGTCCCGAATATAGGACTCTGCCCAAGAGACAGTCAAAGGCCAAACACATGTTTATGTGGCTGTATTAATCAATGTTAGCCCAAGGATATCAATTAATTCACCCAATATTGTTCCACACATATCCACTGTTAGGCATTGGCCATTGGACTTAAACAGATACTCCGACACTTGACACATTCACTAGTAGAAACGCAGTTACTTGTAAAAAATTTAGTATAAAAAGAGAAGAACTTACTATATTCAAAGCTGTTATTCTAATTCGGCACGGAAGTAAGGCTTTAAAACAAGAAGAGTCCTTGACACAGCTGACATAATAAATAGAGACATAAAAAGCGTATTTTACTTGGTTTGTACCGCCTGCCCCCCAACGGGTCATTAGATCAAGGCGATTTACATACGTCACTAGGTTTTGCATTCGGTTTAAACTGATGGTAGCAGAGAATTATGTTTTGCTTATGCATATCATAATCAGCCTATAATGTTCCGACTGTTATGCTGGGACACAGGCCTCCTCTCAGTGAGAGGGAGTGGGCCGTAATCAATACGGGTTGGTAGATGTCACATGTCTTCATATTTTAAACCGAATTCCAAAATGGAGGAGGTTCTACGTACGTAGCGTATGTATGCTTTTTTTTTATTTATGTCCATTGATTTCTCCGTCAATTGTGAACCGATTTTGGAAATTATTTTTTTGTGTGAAAGGGTATGCTCTCAAATTGGTCCCTTTATACATTTTATTAACTTTGCTTGGATAGCTTCAATAAAACGTATTTTTCCCTCATACTATATGTTGATGATATTATTATGATGATAACTTCCTGTCACTGTTATTTTCGTTTGAAGCCGGTTGTTTTTTTTCAATAAGTTTTTATTGGTTGTAGGACATGCCAGTTCCAAACTATGTTTTTGAGATGCTTATGCAAAATGTTCAAGTACAAGTTATAATTTGCATATCCATTGCTGTATAAAGTCGACTTGTAGCAAAGTTCCACAATAAACTGCCCCAAGAGTAACTTGTCAAAGTCGCCTTGCAAAAAAGCTTGTGGACATCGTGCATTGGGCAGAAGAAGGGTCATGTGTAGCAGTAGACAGCTAGTATCTGCGTTTTGTTAGACAGTATTACTTCCACAGAAAATACCCTAAAAATATCACCGTTTATTCAACCCATGAGCTGCCTATTCTCATGACATCGGCTCAAAGTCGCCCCTTATAATGTTAGAACAGAACCATCTAACCTTTGTTCTCGCTCGTCATAAAGGGTGGTTTATGAATGAATGAATGAAATGCACCGACCCTAGCGTGGTTTAACTAGACTCGATATATCGTATGAACCCCAAGATTGGCACTACCCCTGGAGCCTCATGCTTCATGGGGATACAGAGGCATATCAAGGAGCCGGGGGGCGCTGTAATGATAGGGAAGACGTGTCCTTAGGATATGGATTTTCGAGCCGTACCGGACATGCATCCTAGAGTAGGTAATGGAATAGTGGAGAGACGGGTGATATTTATCTATGGATGGGCACCTTTTAACGACGTCGTCGACGCCAGGTTGGTTCAGGTCCAGCTTCACCGGTGCATCTGCTCTTTGCTGTCCCTCTCACGCTATCTCGCTAGCACTCTTCTTAATCATATCTCGGTCTTCAGCCGTGTCCATCCAAAAACTGATTTCCTTGTCGAAGTAAGTTATATCCTGTTTTCAGGTTGACGCGATTACAGTAAAATAATCTATTTATAGTATCTCTGCTTGTATTCATTAGATTATAAGACAATTGACCACCACATAAGTAAAAGTCCCTTACACCACAAGCATACAAATGGACTTCCGACTTCCTCCCAGGATGAGTGTGTCAACAACAGTCAGTGGTATAGCTAAAAACAGTTGTCAGCGGACTTCCCGGCGACTGTCCTCATAGTCACTGGCCCAGGCTACACTTCCGTGTTGGCACAGCCTTCATAGACTTCTTTATTTATTTGTTTTGCTTAACATGTAAGGTAAGGTTTTATTTCAGTTGTTTTAAAAACATTTCGGCCAGGTTTTCGAACCTTATTCCGACTGGGATAAAGTTCTTAATACAAAATTGACAGCTTAGACTCTGATTTAAAATCAGGTTTTGTATTTAGAACTTTTACGTTGTCGGAATAAAGTTCGAAATTCGAAAATGACACGATGTTTTAAACCTGGTTTAAAAGATAAACCTTTTTTTTATAATAAAGCCGCGTGAGTTGACCTCTACATCTACAGGCATACTTTTGGAAAAAAAAGTGTTCTAGGTGGCAAAGTGCAAGTTTATCGTATCGTCGCGTCGCGCGTCGCCGTCGTAAAATATTAACAACATTGTTTTCTTTTTCAACTTAATGGCTTACTCATTAAATCATCTTGAATTAATGTGACAAGCATAATGACTTCCACTCTGTTTATGTCCAGGTCTAGGATGTGTCCAGGGTTATCCTCACACTATAATTGAATCACTCTTTCCCGACTAGGGGATGAAATCCAATTTTGATTGACACATGATTGATGATTTGTCTTTTTTATTACGGTTCCAATATTAGATCCAAGATAATTATGCTTTAATATCGGTCAACGACATTAATGTGGTCTCACGGAATTAAGGAAAGAATTTCGGCGTAATGCTACTCGACACAGATATTACAGTGGAGATAATTTAACGCGATTTCGGGGTCAAGTTAATTAAGATTTGTCTCAGACCTTACTTTGATGAGACGTTTCCTTCTACTTCTTGTCAAGGTCAACGGTCAATGTCAAACTCTTATCATTATTTTGGCAAATTAAACAACTTATTTTTGTCTAGGGAGATTACATTAGGCACTTGGCAACGGCACAACAATGTAGGCGTTTGGCAGCGGTATACGCAGCGCAAACGCGACGTTAACGCAGCGTCTGCGCAGCGCGATTAAAGTTAACAATTAGCCTTTTAGCCCAGGTACGTGCGTACCTGGGCTAAAAGGCTAATTGTTAACTTCTAAAAGGCTAATTGTTAACGGCCACGGGCGTATTTTTATCGCGGCGATTTTTTTTCGCGTATTTAATTTTTCGCCGAGAGTTGAATATCCAAACAGTATGTTTTCTTGACACGCTGGGATACGTGCTGCATGCGCTCTGTTGGATTCTCTATGCTCGGCTCAATGCCGAGAGTTAAAAATACAGTGTAGGAAAAAAAAATCGCTGCGAATTTATTATGTCCGAGGGTCGGTCCCTAGACTCAGTTATCATAAAAGTCCTGCGTCATAATCATATGGGACACAGTACTGTTGTGCACACAATTGAAGTGAAATGTCCGGCGACGAAGCGAAGGTCGTCTCAGCATTGTTCATCTCTCACGCCGCGACTAATTGCGTTTTAAATGAGTCGCTTGCAAAGCACGTGCGACGCGACTGTACCGTGAACCAGCAACTTTTGAACTACGAAAATCGCCTTTACCGCTTAAGAAATAAAGGCGTTGTCAATGCTACCAACCTCGTCAAGCCTTCACTTGTTCGTTTATGCACTTCCGACTTATTGTCAGTTGATTCGTCTTTGTGCGGGTCGTGGTGACAAGTTTATTTATTTAGGTGTTCATTATATGATTAAGATTATGTAGTTGCTCTTTGTGAAAGGATTCCTTCGTGGAAGTACTATGACTAAACTTATTTCGACCTCCAAGCAGCATTCTTATGTTGCGGTTCCTGTAATGTACATTTCGGTCAAATGAGACACAGCAAACTGTTGATACTATGTTTCTGATAGCTTGGTGCTTTTCATTGGATAGGTTGTATTACATTAGGTAGAATACGGTCCATGAATCATGGCCGGTCTGAACATAGGTTCTTCGAACTTTCCCGCATGTTCTCAAACTCGCCCCATGTCACCATTTGGTTCCTAAAAAATGTTATTGCGCAGCCTTATGCGCAAAGTTCGTACCGGTCATGATTTATAGGCCGTATTGTATGCTGTTGTTTATCACATTCAAAATGCTAGAGCTAATAAATTCACGAGCAATATAATAAACTCTCTTCTTAGACATAAAGTATTCGAATGATGAATGTATGATGTTATTAAGCCGACCCAAATACGTATTCAGAATAATTTCATTATGAATTCCAGACTGTTATCTGATTTTCATTCATATGACGTCTGACGCTAAAATCCTTGTCCGATGTCCGATAGTCCAGAATATCATGATTATTATGTCTAGAACGAAATCAGACAAGGATGGTAGGTATTGAAAGACCTACCATGTAATAAAGTGGCCGTCGCGTGAATACGAATAGGTACTTTTTGTTCGGTGAACCGAAACCCGTGGTTGCGCCGACAGAGGACGCATTAAAGTTGTCCGAACAAAAAGTGACATATAAACGCGACGTTTCTATTAGGACGTAGGGTAACACTTTTGCTGTCCCATGAACCACTTAAGGTTCAGGGCAATTGTTCAACTATTGTGTCTGCGGACAGCGAAAGTGTTAACATAACCGGATAACTGTGTATGTATTATGCCTACTTCTCGGCCTACACGTTCCGGGGAATATACCTTGTTGATGTTATCTTTATGAATGAGGAAAGTTTTGAGTATGAATGTGGATGGCTATAAAAGTAGGGGAAGACCAAAGAAACGATGGATGGACTGTGTGGCAGATGATATGGCTAGAAAGGGACGACTAATAGAGAAGTATGGAATAAAACGACATGTCGCACCTTTGGTAGAACAAGGGCATAATTGTCATAAATTGCCAAACGAATGTCTTTGTCCCTCCAGTTCAAAGGGCCTTTTTAAAGCATTTCTGCATATTTAAGTCATTTTGGCAATTTATGACAATTATGCCCTTGTTCTACCAAAGGTGCGATGTGGCGCCGACAGCAAATAAAATGGAATAAGAGCAAGAGAATAATGACTGGGAGCAGTAGGTGTAGGCATGACTTTCTAATATAATATTATTTGTATACGATGGTTCTTAAATCCTGATTGATTTTCCAGATGACAGTCGCAGAACTGTCCTGTGATCTTATCTAGAGAGGTTTTGCAACGATCACGTTTATTATGTGTTTTGTCTTTGGCGCTTGCTAACTGATGTAAGTATTCTTAATGAGTAATAGTGATGTAATTCGCAAATCTACGATAAGAATACACCAGAACGACGAAGATACCAGACTAATAAATAAGTATGGAAGAAAAAAAAACATGGTTCGCCAACCCCACATAAATATGTATAGGGATAACAGGGCAGGAGAATCATGATGCTATCTTTATGAATGAGCAAGTGGCTCCAACCGCTCTTTCTTCTAGAATATTCGCCCTCATTGTTACCGTCACCGTCACCTTATATGCAATTAGGGTACTTAATTGAACTCTTGGCATTTAAGTATACAGTGCGCCTGCGCCAGTAATTAAACGTCTACATGACGTGCAGGTGACAACCTGTTGCTGACGTTAATATAAATATTTATACGTCGGCAGTGCACTACAATACATGTGTGTCACACAAAGAGGAAAGGTGTTCTCATTGTCGTCATTAAATCATTTACGGCATTGGGGAAATGGATTATTGAGCAATTAATGACTCAGTTTGTGAGGATCTTGTAGTCAGGCGATATTTGTATGAATAAATGGAACAACGTTTTTAAATTCTGATGTTCAAATCATCTACTAGTTTTGAAGTCTACATCGGCTTTTAAAAGTAATTGGGGCGAGGCAGAACATGATGGCATTACGCACAGTCATAAAGTATAAAAGATAGCAGACAGGCGCGACGCGACTCCGGTAGATCAATTTCCATTAAATTTTCATAGAAATTGTTTCACCAGTCGTGTCACGTACTTGCGTAGCGCTTGTCTGCGCAAGCCCTAATGCTATACTATCCTCCAGCAACCTGATATTATTCACAGTGTCTTAACTGCATAAAATAAGATTGCTGTCTTTGTTGTTGTTTTAAAGATGTTCAAAACACGCAGAACGAAGTTCTTACGATAAAAAAATTAGTTAAAATTACGTGTAAAATGTATTGTTTGGTGTTCCTAATAAATAAATAGATGTTGTTTGTGCAAAAGCAATGGATTTTAATGTAGTCTAACCCCATCATTATAGTTATTCTCTCGACCTCGAAACAACCTTACTACAACAAAAATCTCCGACGTTCTTAAGTCAAATCAAGGACGTTTTCAAGAAACAACAAAATAGACCGAAATATGTGCACAAGAAGTTAAATTGCCTATTCTGTTCTAAAATAAAAATCACACGGTATCTAAGTTTTAATGCCATAGATACTGAAGACATCAACTGGTAACTGATGCTTCAACTAACAAAAATCACAGGTATTTAATTAGATAATGTATATTAATATAATTCAGCACAGATAATGATTATCGCCACTATCTGGTCCGAGCCGGCATCATTGTGAATATATCACATATAATTAATTCCTAGGACCTTGGTTTTGAATCTGTTGAAAGGTTATTGGAACAGCAATGAGATACGTTTATGGATCTTTATGTTATGTTAGTCTCATCTGGTACCCGTTCATATTATAGATCCAAGGCTTTAGGGGTGAATGCCATCTAACTATATTGACATTTCATAATAATCATCGTTCAACATCAACTCATCAACCTATCGCAGTGCACTGCTGGACATAGGCCTCTCCCAGGCTGCGCCACAACACCGTCCTCCGCCTTCCGCATCCAGTCTGTCCCAGCCACCTTTATAAGTTCGACGGTAATCATCCTTATTCCTGCTGAAAGGCGTCCACTGCTGGACATAGGCCTCCCCCAAGCATCGCCACATTGACCGGATCTGTGCTTCCCGCATCCAGCGGATTCCCGCGACATTTATGATGTTCTCCTCCATTTATGGTGGTGATTTATTGTTAAAATGTTTCTTTATTTATAAAAAGTTTACAGCAGCCTTATAAGTTATAACTAACATAAAACTATGCCCCACAAAAGAGAGAAACGAAAAGCATGTCAGCATTTTTCATTGACTTGCGTATTTTTAATTTAATTTATTCTAGTACCGAAACCATTTGCCTTGCCCTAAGTAAACATGATTATGAATAATAACTGATAAAAATATAAGTCTGTGCAGGTGCACCTAATCTGTAACCACCTGCACGCGTAGCAACGAGCGTAGAAACGAGTTTTGTCGACGGAAGAATAGACAAAGTGACAGTTAAACAATCACAAAATTCAAAAGTCATTTATTCAAACTAGGCTGAGTATCAGCACTTTTCGAACGTCAAAATTACATAAGACAGTCCCCAAAACGCCCACCCTTCACCACATAGTGCTTTAGCTGGGAAGAAGAAGTGGCGCAACAAACTCCCCAGCAGCACTGCTGTCTGCTCAGTTAGAAAAAAAATATTACTTGATTCTATACAATAGTATGCAAAATAATTTACATTACTCAACACAAAACAGCAAATAAATTTATTTGGCATAATGACAGCTAGCACACTCTAATATACCAACAAAACAAACGAAATATATACTCAAGCAAAAATAAAACCCAAAACATTAACAGAACTTAATACTGGATCTGTCATTTTGTCTATTCTTCCGTCGACAAAATCCGTTTCTATGGTGGTCATGCTACGCGTGCGGGTGTAAGCAGCACAAGAAAAAATCTATAGTACCTGACGTTAATGTGACTCATTGAGCTTTAGAGAGAGACACACAGGTATGCTGTATGAGTGACAGAGAGGACGCCTTATAAAGCAAACTTTTATTTAACGTTCATACGTAAAGTCATAGAAATTAATGCCACTGATGCCGTGATTGAAGTGGCCACCTACCAGGCCCAAATCATTTAACATAATAATATTGTAAACATATACATACATTTATTTACCATCACAATTTCCCTGCTTCTTTTCGAGTAAAGAAGATAAATTAATTGTTTATCAAATTGAATACCAACAACTGTCCGTATATTCGAATAACAACTGCCGTTCTTTGACAGTTGTATGAGATGGCTATAACATGGAAAATATACGTACTGTGTCTGGTAAACTATTAATTTCCCTATAGTATTTCGTAAGCCAGCTTTTGTAAAACTCAATTTTTAAAAGCCCGGCCTTATCTTGAATGGATATTGCCTCAACAAATAAATGTTTTCATAGAAAGTTCCGGCTGCACTTATTTTGCGCTTCTTTCGACCTTCAAAGAGCCGCTACATGCATATTTACGTGTGTGCGACTAGCTTTATCTCTCGATACTATTAATAGATAAGGAAGTACAGAAATAAGTTTTATCTAGACTGAATTATTGTAATGATACTGTCTAGTTTTATGAGGTATCTGTGTCATCTATTTTTTTTACCCGAATACAGTATAGTCAAAAGAAACCTTAAATTAGCCCACAAATCATGTATTTGAGAAATTGAGATAGTATGTTATTACAATAACTGTCTTAAAAATATCGCGATAAAATAAATGTGGTCTGCGTCATTCATATTTTAATTTTCACATCAGTTTTTCCTGTTTTTGCTGTTTTGTTTACTTCTCTATAAGCAGGACACTTTAGATTTATTGATTACTAGCTGTGCCCCGCGGTTTCACCTGCATAAGTTTCGATTCCGAGGGAACATCGGAATATAAAGTATCCTATGTCCCAACCTAGGTGATGGTCTACCCATGTGCCAAATTTCATCCAATTCCGTTCAGCCGTGTTAATGTGAAAGGGTAACAAACAAACAAACACTTTCGCATTCATAGTATTAGTTAGGATACGTAGGCCATGTATGATTAATAGTATACATAAGTAAGTTTACCAAGAAACAATCTGTTTACTATGATAACCTGATCCAATCGGGGAAGCCAATGAGCTGTTCATAGTGGTTAATTAATATATTGATAGATAGACTCATTATGACTACAATTAAGAATGGAAGAAAGAAAATGTGTTTATTGTCATTACAGCCAAAAACCATGTTTGTAATGCTTACATATGTATATAACGGAATTAAAAGGAAAACTATCACAGCTAAGTAGGCTCTACAAGTTAACGAGTAATAATCGGCCAAATTACATTTGCAGTTGCAAAAACATGTTCTCCCATACGGATTGTATGGGAGAAATGTTTCCCAACTACTGTATTAAGTTTTTTCTAGGGATAAATTCATCCCAACTACGGATCCCTTCATTGTGCGTGGTCCAATACGCTTTGGCTGGTTTTTTTTTAAATCTAGTACCTACGTTACATGGAAATATAAGAATTTAAAGAAATCTATGAACATGTCTGTTATATATTTAAAAAAAAAATCTGATCTTAGCTTTCTATAAAAAAGGATTGCAAAAAACGTTTTAAAAGTAAATAGTTATTTTGTCTGTCAATGTTGCCGATTCTCTTGTCACAAATGCCTCTAAACTAGACTAAAAATCACCAAAATGTTGTTTATTCCTGTCAAACGACGATTTCCCATTCTGAAATAGACTAAAATGACACAACTGAACTATATTTTAGTTTGACAGCACTAAGATGGTTTTTTAATATTTCTTTACGGTTTAAAACGATGTCAAGAAATTGATGAGACTTTACGATTTCTAAAAATAAAATGTAGTCTGAATATACCCTTTTCAATCATATCCAAATCCTAAACAATAGTTTGTTAAATGTCTTTTACTGAACGTGGATCTCCTAATCGATATCCATTGCCATAAATAACTCATTGGAATTCACCGCTACATATTATCTTGAAAACTTCTTATATACTAAGTCCACCACCTTCTTCCAGTCTGTTTCAAGATCTTCGACCTGGACAGCGATGGGGTGCTCAACAAGAAGGAACTCATCGACATGGTGGGGATCCTGTGCACGGTTGCCAACGAGAGCCTGAAGAACCAGAGCTCCCGGGCCTCCACACCCTCGGACAGCAACGACTCCGAAGGCCTGGAGAAAGGGTTCGACCCTGAAGTGATCCTGGTGAACCTGAGAGACAAGTTGGTGATTGTGCCCAAGAATGGGAGGAAGCCTGTGTTTCAACTGGGACCTAATGGTGATAATAAGGAGGAGATTAGTGTTTTGAAGGAGGTTAGTTTTGAGTGTTATCCCCCTTTTTTTGTAAACGTTGCTTAAAATTAGTGATGATTAATTAGCGTCTGCTTGACATATAACATTGAATTTTGCAGTCTTAGTTTCAATACTAATAGAGTTAAAATGGGGCCTGACTGAACAGTGCTACCAATCACATGACTGCTAAATTCAGTGCTACCAATCGCGTCCCGGGTCAAGTTATAATGAACGTACACTGTAAATATCGTAGTGAATTCACTCATACGTGGTGTTAAGGACTTCATACATACAGTTAATCAACAGCCTGTTTCCTTCTTTCTCCAGCAACAACAACTACAGCAACAGCAAGAAGAACAAGAACAGCAAGAGAACGAAGGTCTAATAGCCAACGACATGGCGCTCACTCTAGAAGACTTCCTCATATGGAGTGTGGAGAGCGCAGACACGCTGGTGACGCCCTTCCTGGAGCTGGTGTTCGAGGTGTGCCACATAGTGCTGGGGCTGCGGCCCCAGTGCAAGCACCAGGAGAGGGACATCGGTGAGTTAACCTTGAAGCTGTAAATACTCGTGCTTGCAACTTGCACAAGAGTATACAAGTAGCTTGCATGCCGTAGTACCAGAACAACTTCTGGTTGGTAAATGTCACAATAACCTGCAAGCTAAGTAACAGGCATGTGTATTGCGTGCTTCATTTTGATATGGAGATAAAATATTTGACTTGTATCCATCTTTATTCACACATCTGTGAACAAATGCGTACAAAATACATAATGCATGCAATTTTATGAGTCACTGAGTCTAGCTGTTCTAGAGCTTGAAAGGCTTTGACCCCGAGATGTGTGAATAGCTACGTCTTATACTAATTCGGCAAGAAAAATTTTAATCAAAGAATCTAGTGATCGACATCGGTCATAGATACACCCAGGTTAAAGTACAATTCCCGGTTTCATCCGGTTCTTTCTCTGATCACTTAATAATCTTATACTTTTAGATTACACTCTACACTACAAGTAGGCTTGTAATAATATTATACAAATAGTAAATTGATTACATGCGTTATATGCAACTGTGTTTTCTAGAAACTTTCTCCACAATGTTGCTAATGATAATATCTTCTAATGAAGATAAAACATCCGCGGGAACTATAAAACGTAATACAACAATTAAATAGTTACATAACAGAACTGTAATTAATTCCATCTTCATTCAAGTGCTTACAATCACAAATATGTTGCTATAATTAGCAAGTTCTTCATACATTGTTGAGTTGCCACTGTACAAATATACTGGCACTAAACATTGTTATACAATAGTAATTAACAAATAACTTTAATAACATTGAAATAAAGTTAATTTTAGAATGGCAAATAACTGACAAAAATATTTTAGAACAGATGTAATAGACATTGAACTCTCATGTTTAACAGAATAAAGTACAAAATCCAAAAGCATTTTTATCCAAATTGTCTTGTATTCATTGCGTAGTCGCTACAGGTAGAATTAAAAAGCTGGTAAATATTGTTATCTATGTATTCAAGTGTATATTTGAATTACAGCGGACGATGGACGGGCACTTATCAACCGCTATCGGACATGTAAACTAGAACTTTAATATTATTTAAATACGGTTAAACTTCAGATTGACATTGTGATATAACAGTCTACCTATTCAATCTTTTTTTATGTTTTATTTATATAAGAGACAATCAGCAATATTATTTCAGATTTCGGACTTCTTGTTATTAATGAAACTCGCGCAATGAAAACGAATCTAACGACATATCATTCATCAAAATCGGTTCAGCCGTTTAGTAGTCACGAAGGAACAAAGGGACGGACATAAATATATACATACAGGTCAAACACATAACCCTCCTTTTTTTGCTTCGCCGCAGTCGGGTAAAAAAGCTATTTTATGTGAAACAAAATATAGACGGAAGAAAATAAGTTCTGTCAAATCATGTAAAACTAAAAGTTGCAGGCGTTGAGCCGAGTCGATAGAAGATCGACCTTAGATCGATCTTTAATATGGATATGTACAAATCTTAAAGTTCTGGGTTTTTTTCTGTGTTTCTTGTTTTATCTCTCAGTAGAAGATAATGATATTTTTATTTTAAATCATGATAAACAGAATCTACGCCCTTGTAAAGGATTTCCATCGTTTTAAAGTCAAACCTAACCTACCGGTCAATATACTTAGTAATTCTTTCCACCTACCAATTCACAAGAAACGCTTACAAACTACATATGTTTTAGTGTTAAATACTAAGCACAGTATGTTATTTGTGATAACATAACAAGCTGTACCAAGTATTAGGTATTAAAACAAGTACTTTACATGAGTACATGTTGTTACGTATAGTGCAGCTTGCTACTGGTGACTTCACATTGATTGTGTTTTGTTAAACACACGTTTCTTTTGCAATGATTGGTTTACAAGGGAAAACGATGTATTTCATATTATTATGCTCTGATACACAGCAGACTAATGTCTTTGAAGTAATATCAGAACTACATGGCAACACTCGTTTTTGTTGCGTAAAAATACTCTTTTTGAAAGGATAATTTTTATTAATTTTTAAATTTTAGTACTTAATTTATTTCTTCAAGTGACAACGTTCAAAACACATGATTTAATACTCCTTCAAAACGGTCAGAAATCGCTCAAGATAGAGAAGTTTGTTGGGAGAAAAGCTCCCAATTTTCTCCCACAAAAGCCCGCCAAAAGATATGTGTTATCTTTCAAAGAAAGCTGGAAATACAATTTATCACAGTCTGTACTGGCATGTCGCTTTTATTCCTCAACATAACTTCCAACATTTCTGTCTCCATCATGTAACAATTCGCATGTCAAGACCCGTCCTTAACAGATAACATGTTGTTTGTTCGTAATTACATTAATTATCGAGATAGGTGCGTGAGTGGGTCGCACGCACTGTTTGTGACGTATTCATTAGTTTTCACGTAGTAGGTGACATTGCGCTGATTGTATTTGGGACTTTATCTAATTCAGGCTATTTTCATCTTTCCTTCGATGATAGAACAAGAACGTCACAAATGTCATGTAATAACACAAGCGTTATGTTGCTGATCTTTTTGGTTACCGAATATGCTCAATAACTAATAGTCTAAAGAGGTAAAGAGGTAAAAGTTCTGATATAATTACCAAAGTTCTTTCACTAATAGAAATTCACACTATTGCCGAGTGCCACAATGTTTCTTCCACGCGGACGAAGTCGCGTGCAGAAGTCACTAGTACTTAAAATTGGTCTATTGAATGACTTTTTCATGATATTTGAATTTGTTGCTCTTATTTACTTCCGACTCCTTTTTCCTTTATATGTCAAGAAAATATAGCATTGGTTAAAGTTAATTCCAGTTGGTGAACAAAGAGCCAAGCTGTAACCTAGTATCGTATTGCAAAATTGTATATTGCCCAATAACGAACGCAAATATACAGAGTCGTAGCAAATTAAGACTGTAGGCCGTGCAAATATTTGTCCCCATTATTTTATGGAGCTGATTGATCAGTTAATATTCTGTGCTATCTAGGCGGCAACATGCTACGGTCATTTAAGGAACATTGCCTCGAAAATGTTTGTAGTATGTAGCGAATGTTGAGTTATTTTTTAATTAACAGAATAATTAATCTTTTTTATAAATCGTAGGTATTACTTTAATCTTGGGATTTGTAATTAATGACTGCCAGGTCAGTTAAGCTAGTTGAGACTTGTTTTTACTCGACTGCGCGACAGCAAAGACAGGCTTAAGTTTTTTAAAGACAGATTTTATGTTCTGTTTCTTTTGTTCAGTGTTATTACAGTACTGGGCAAAGATCTACAACGTAACACCTATCTTTGAATTGTTTTTCTCTGCCTTTGTATCTCAGTTAACTTTATCATTGTTTACTATAAAACATATTATGGTTTTCCGTTGACCTAAATATTTATATTTAAGGGGTTCTGTGCCTCAAAAAGAAAAAAAACGGAACCCTTATAGGATCACTCGTGTATCTGGCTGGCTGTCTGTCTGTCACAGCCAATTTGCTTCGAATCTTCTGGACCTATTTAGTTGAAATTTGGTACACATATGAATTTCTGTGACCCAAACAAGGACGTGTAACGTAAATAAATATTTTTTTAGTACGGAGGTTACTGTTCGAGTAGGGTTGCCATCTCTAAAATTTGGCAACCAGGTCAAGACGCGTGAAAACCCCGGATTTTAGAGCCCAGAACTCGGACATGTCAACAGGTTTTTTTAAACATAGTCAGTGTAATAAAAAACAGTTGAAAATGTCACAAATCACCTTTTTATTTAATATCTCAATATTGTGCGTACAAACTTATATTTTGGGAGAACATGTTTTTCAAACACAATGCTAGGTTTGTTCTTGGGATAAACTCGTCCCAACTACGGAACCCTTCATAGTGCGTGGTCCGACACGCACTTTTTACGGCCGGTTTTTTATTCAAGCTCTTCTTCAAGGTTTATTACGACGATAAAAAACGTCTTAAGTTTAAAATACGGGAACGGTTAACAGTCATCATGGTTCAATTCCCACCCGTTGAATAATTGACATGACCCTAATACTAGTAAGAACTGAAACATTTATTTAGCTCAGTAAAAGGGGTTACTACACTATTAAATACAGACAGAAATCTTTAAAAGGGCAGTAAAATAAACAAAAACTCGATAGATTTCCCGCAACCAATTAGTGCATTTTATCGCGAACACACAATACGTGGTCAATTTCCGTCGTACTCGATTACTTGGCGCTTGTGAATGGCGCGAACAATTAATCGGTTAATGCACCTCGATATAATATCGATCATTTACTTTATGAAAGTGTTTCCTTTTGTAATATAGGAAACGTTTTCTTTTATGTAATTTGACATGCTTGCTTGCTGTTTTTTTTGTAACACAAGAAATGTTTTCCTAAAAATAATTCGACGTCTTTTGATTTTAAGAATGTAACTGCAGATTTGGAAAGTGACCAAAATGCAATTAAACAAACAAGCATTCCGTCATAGAGTCTGCTCAAAATCTTCACTTGGCCTGGTCATTGATCAGCTATCAGTTATTTAGATAAAGGACCATTTTGATAGTTCCCTGTTTTTTAAAACAATATGATTAGTTGTGTGGTTTTGGTCTACGATCTCTGACCGTCTTATTACAAAACGAGTTCTAACTTTAGTCCAAACTTAAATCTTCGAGCCAGAAATTGTATTTTGAACTTTATTCAGAGCACTATACAGTTCTTAATACAAAATTGGCAACTTGACATGGGTTTGACGGAGTCGAGTTAGAAATAAAAAAATGGCTCATGGTTTACCTACTAGGAACTCTACCTAGCTCTACCTGTACCTCTAAAGATAAACCTTGTTTTGTAATAAGGCCGTAAAACTTTAATTTCAAGACAGATTTACTGATCAGAAATAATCAGGCTTTCAAACAAAGTTCTCCAAAATGTTAAACCTATAATACTAATTCTTAACTATATTTTGGAGCAGTGGTGGTCCAGTGGTTACTTTGTGTAAATAATTTCACCACCACTCATCACCACTGCTCTCATAACGTTGAAGAAAAAACTTCGTGAGGAAACCAGCATGTCCTAGAACCAAAAATTCGAAGACAGGTGACATCTCTCAACACGCACTGGCCCCGCGTGGTTGATTATAGCCCACTCTCTCTCGATGAGAGGAGGCCTGTGTCCCAGCAGTGGGAACATTATAGGCTGATTATGCTAACTATATATTGTTCTTTTTCAGTTCTCGGCTGGCTCCGTCGCTCCGTCCAGCGTGGGTACTCAGTGGGTCAGTTCTGGTACCTGGTCGCAGCCGAGTGGTGGGGCAGCTGGCTGGCGTATACCTCAGGAGCCAGCACCGACAACTGTTGCCGCGTGCCACAAAGGCACATCGACGAGGCCATTGTGTGCGATGAGAGCTTCACTAGTAACTCTACAGGTGAATATGTATGATAAGGAAGTTGTTAAGTGAAGACCTTTGAAGCTAAGAGTTGAGCTTGATGGATCGCGGGCCCAAAGATTGTTGTATGGCGTCTACAAGGTGAACATTCAATAGATAACGAAATACTTTTGCTCGAATGAAAACAAAAGTTTTTTTTTTTACAATTGTAGAACATTACTTTGAAAGAAAATGATGCAACCTGTCTACGTTTATCATCTAGTTTGGGCCCAGTATATTATGTCAACTACTTACTATCCTTTGCTTGCCTGTAATCTTCCAGGCGCCTGCAGAATCACATATAATACCAGATATTCTTCTGCGGCTATACCGTTCTACATAACTTTATATCTGTCATATTGTTCCAGAATCCATGGGCTCTCTCTTATGGCGTGCTGAGACCGCATCAGTTGGCAGTGCGGGTAGCAGTAGCGGGGTTAGCAGTGCTGCAGCTGCGCGCGGGCATAGACACCCGGGACCCGTGGATAATAAGAGACTGTTGGCGCCGAACCTGCTGAAGGTAGCAAATAATACAAATAATTTAATATAATTAACTGAATTCCTGACAAGATAGAGCTTTTTGTGCTTTCTCTAGACTTTTTGACTAATGCTTTTTATGAAGTGCATTGCAGTGGACCTAAAAACGGCTGTTATTTTCATTACGGCCATAAGAAATCCGAGCTTTCTAGTTGTAAAGTTTGCCTTGGACGGACTTATCAAGTCTCAAACTTTAATAATTTATTTCCCCTTTGCAGGTCCGAACACTGACGGGCGAGGGCGGGCACTTACGTCGCGACGTGACCCTCGCGCAGCACCGCGACTTCGAGCTGGTGCCCGACGCGCTGTGGCGGGCTCTCGCGCTGTGGTACGGCGGGCCTGACCCCTTGCCGAGACAGGTCAGTTATGTTTCAAAGCTGGCTTAGTTATCAATCAACACGAACCAATCACTAAAGAGCAGATGAGTTATTCACTGGAGGCCGCTAATTTGCAAACGTATCGTGCGACATCCTTCAGTTAGCTAGATGGACCGACGTCCTTGAAAAGATGGCCCAGTCAGAATAATTTCTTTATTAATAAAGGTACACCAACAGCTTCTGTATATAAAATATCGAATAAAGTAGTAATAAGTATTAGGCTTATACAGTTGCCAATAACAGGTGAACCAACATTCAAACATAATAGTGATAACTTAAGCTTAAAATAATGGACATAATATAAGTGGTAATAAACTATACAAAGAAATAACAAAAATTGCAATTATGATTAATTAAACAAAATATTTCTTAAATTAACAATCATGAGTTCGAAATTAAATTAATGAGATCAAAAATTAAGAAAAAAATTTAAAAAACTAATAACACTAATAAATAATAACACTAATAAATAACACTATAAGAATAAGAATCATTTATTTGCAGAAAATACAGGTGTTACCAGTTGTAAAAGTTGGTGGATTAATGTAATGACTGGCTGCGGAAGGCGAAGACAAAAAAAAAACCCAAAGGCGGCCATATGTAACGCTTGGCTGGGTTGATGCTTTAGATATTTTCTGATATATTTTTTATTTCATCATATAACCGTCTATTATTTTTGTTTTAGGTGATCCGCCCCCCAAATTCGGACGTCGAGTTGGAGTTGTATCCTCTGCATTTGAAGCTCTTACGACATGTTCAGAGCACACAGAGTACGTATGAAAATTTATTTAATACAGTGACTATGTCAATAAACAGAAAAATAGTACATAACTGTCGCGGCCTGCAACAAGGGCATTGATGGACAATCGTGAAAATGTAGGCCGAGGCGAAGACAATACTCCGGACACTCCGCACCAATAGATACGGGAGTCCATCAATGCCTGGTTGCGGCTAAGGCTTGTATAGTATTTTTCTCAAATAATGCGCGGAAATTCAAACTAAGTAAATTAAATAAATTCCAGAATCAATGACGAACAATAATAATTTTTCACGCGCCAATATGTTCATTTGTTTCTTTTTTACTTATAAACAGCTTTATTTGCAAGCTAAATCGAAATTTAAATAAAATCTTTGTAAGCTACCTCCTTGGTTGCTATGTATTGAAGTAAAAAGTTCGTTCCATTTTTAAATAACACGACAGATACATATGAGTTTTCATAGTAATTTATTTGGCCTTTTATACAAACATTGCCGGCCGGGCGCTCGCATGTATTCGACCAGTACCGCAATTTTGATTTATCTCGAAGAAGGTTGTCAAAATAATGCTCGAATTTCCAAGCATGTTTGAGACAAAGACATTCAATTTAATTTTTTGCTTTGGAAATCCATATTTGCTTAACACAATAATACAGGCTGGTATTTTAAATTTTAAAAAGTGAGTTAGTCGGTCTTAGCTAAAGTACGAGCTTATGAAAAAAATAAAAAAAACTTTCGTTTTATTATTTTTACTGGGCTTAAATTTGCTTTGATTTCATAAATTCTCTCTGTTTATAACTGTTCAGTACCCAAAAGATGTTAATGTGGTGTCTGTTAGTGTAGAGAATGAGAATTGCAAAATAATATCAAATAGAAGTTAAAAATCAGTAAATAATTTTAAAAATTGCATTGCATAAAAATATTCAAGGATTATGAACAAAGATTTAGAAGTAGAATTATTTATGAATTGTAACAATATTGATATTCTTTGTATAACAGAACATTGGCTTAGAAGCCACCAGTTATTGTTCAATTTTAATAATCACCAGGTTGGTAGTTCGGTCAGCAGAATTAATGCATGGTGGCTCATTAATTTTGAGTAAGTAACCAGCTTAAATTGAAAGATCGTAAGGAACGTATCTGTTGAGCGGACAGTTGAAATAGCCTGTATAGAATAGGAGCAGTTTATTGTCTTAAGTGTATACAGACCCCCTTCAGGATTGTATGACTGCTTTGAAAAGGTAATAGATTTGTGAATTGTCCAAGGCATTTCATTGCGTTCTTCATGAAACGTTAATCAGGAAATTCCGCTACTACGGGATCTGGAACAACGCTCTGGATCTTCTTACTTCATACTTGAGTAATAGGATTCAGAGCGTTGACGGTAATCGACAAAGATCTCCCGGATCTATAGTAAAAATGGGAGTCCCACAGGGCTCGACTCTTGGTCCTTTCTTGTTTCTTATTTATATTAATGACTTGCCTTACCTCATAAAAGATAACCACGATGTAGTGTTGTTTGCGGATGATACTTCACTTTTGTTTAAAGTTAAACATCAGCAGCTGGTTACTGACGACGTAAATAGTACGATCTCAAAAGTTAACAATTTACTTTTTAATGAAAAAAAAAAACCAAATGCATTAAGTTTACCCTACCACACGTTAGGCGGGTGAAAACTAAGGTTGTTGGTTGAATCCTGAAGATAGCACTGTATTCTTAGGCCTAACTTTGCATGCTAAGCTTCAGTGAATTGTCAAAAAAGCTAAGCTCCGCAGCATATGCTGTTAGAAAAATTCGTAATTTAACTGACAGAGAGACAGCCCGTTTAGTGTACTTTAGCTATTTTCATAGTGTAATGTCGTACGGTATTCTGATGTGGGGAAATGCCGCCGACATTCAAACTATCTTTGTTTTGCAGAAAAGAGCCGTTCGATCAATTTATAAGTTAAGCTGGCCATGTGCGTTAAAATCTATAATAAACTCCCGAATTCAGTTAAGGATACAGAGTACGACGACAAATTCAAAAATGACCTACAAAACTACTTAAACCTAAAATCATATTATAGCCTAAAATAATTTTTAACTGAGAAATAAATAAATTATTATCGACTCGAACACATTACACATACATAACTAGGTACTCTATAAGACATCAGTCAGAAAATGATAATTTATTTATTTAGTTTGTAAGAATGACATAATGTATAATAATAATTAATAATTTTTAAATTAATCTATATCAACAAATTGTATTAATAATGAATAATGATAGCATGTTAAATTAATTAAAACCTGTCGCCTATACATTGCTGTGCCCTAGCAGGGTTCATTGTTTGGAACTATCATAATGTAACAACCTGTAAACAACATGAAATGCAATAAATGAATATGAAGCCCGAGACATTCTCTCAGAGAGAAATTTAAGGAGATTAATGCAATGACTGTCTGACGGCCTTTTCAGTATATTTTTGAAAATCTTTTATATGCCCATAAAAATATAAAATTGATAAAAAAATACAGTGATATCCCTAGCTAGTAGCTCGTTCAGATCTCAATTTATACGCTTTAATAATAAACTTCCAAGCCACGTACAAGATTGAAGCCTTAATCAATTCAAATCATTCATTCAAAGTAAGTTGTGCCAGAAAGTGTTTTGTACCATTAAAGATTACATTGAGGACAAAAAGGCTTGGGATTGAGCTGCTCTAATTTATTTGTTCTTTATAGTCAGAATTTTGTTTTTTTTAAATCATATGTAACACAATGATATACATATGAATATTTACTTTGTGAAGTATAATATTTTGAATTTGAGGACTATGTCGGTCATATTGTTTATTTATTTTTTCTCTGTTACTTTTAACGATAATCTTTATGCGGCCGACCCAAATGGTTCTTTGGTATTGTTCGTTGAGTCGCTGAGCTCCAACTACAATTCTACATACTTCAATACTCTAAGTTCGGAGTTGAGCTACACGATTACTGACAAATGCGTGTACAGACTGGACAGGTCCACTCAAATCTGAATGGTTCTTTCCTCAAAAGACAATTTCAGACACAAATCTACATGAGCCTCAAATGATCTGACCAAGATTATGTCTGGACTTTAAAAGAGACTGACCTCTGAGCTGGTTTCGGCCTTTCTTTTTATTTATTTACTAACTATGGATGACTTACACCTAAAACAAACAGAATAAAAATTGTATGTGAGACTGACAGCCAATTAAAAGTCTTCACTTCTAAAAACAGATTGGCAAGAAAGAATGTGAACAGCACAACACAGCTACTAAAAAAGAATAGAAAAATAAACAGTATAACATTCAAGCTTAAACCAATTCACATTTTATATTTATACAAGAATAAAGACCTGAACATACGAAATCTTAATAAAAAAAGCCAAGGCTCAGGCACTTTCTGACCGAGACCACACCTGTTAAGAAAGGATCAAAATCATGCTGTTTGCACATACTATTAAAGTTGCTACTTGCACGCACTAAAATGAATTTTGCCTGTAATTCGTAGAGGTAAATGGAACACGCAACGGTGTGTTCCATCGCTTCGACCTTCCGGGAACGTTAAAATAAAATTTGGATAGAATATCGGAGTTATTCATTGAATTATTAAAAATTTTAAATAATGAAATACAGTCAGAGATTGTTCGCCGATTAATTAGGGGTAATATATGATACTTCTTACAGAGGTTGAGGTAATCTTCAGACCGGTAGGGCACTTTCTGATGATAACACAAATACTTAATGAACCTTTTCTGGATGTTCTCTATACGATCAATGTACTTGTGATAACATGGATTCCAGATTTCTGACGCGTATTCCAAGTGGCTTCTAACTAAAGTACAGTATAGAATCTTTAAAGTTTTGGCTTGAGTGAAGCACCTGGACAGCCGCATTATGAAACCTAGGGCCTTAGATGCTTTAGCGACTATGGCATCGACAGACGTTCTTCTCGGAGTAGTCATATAAGAAACGTTGACTTTATCTAGTTAAAAAAAAATTGCTTGACCTGTAAACGTGTTATGTACAAACCTAATTACAGAAATTAAATCATTAATCATTAAGGATGACCCACTATAACCATTTTTATCTTTAAGAATTTAATAAAAATGTAGCTATTTTGAATCAATTTTGACCGTGATTTTTATTTGTTCTTATTCATTAAAATATGTCATTTAATTTAGATTCAAATATGATATGACATCATATCATTAAAATGCATAGTTTAAAAGATATCATAGGTTCAAAATTACGCGTAACATAATAATTATGTTTGACGGCAACGCGGGCGCAGTGCTACAAGAATCAATTATCTTTTCCTCGATTAGGTATGTAATCATTGATTCGGTTCCTTTTAATCCCCGTAGTACGTTTAAGTGTAATGTTTTCGACATCCTCGCGGGCGAAGCCGCGGGCAAAATAAATAAATAAGTTTCTTCTACAGGGCTGGCGCCTTTATCTGGAGGTGGAGGAGGCGCGGGCGCCTCGCTGTACAGCAGCGTGCCGCTGTCGCCCGCGCCGCCCGACCGGCAGCTCGCCTATACTGCGGCCTTCTCCAGGCTCGCTACTGTTAGGCAGGTGTGTATACTGTACAGCAGTGCCGCTGTCGCCCGCGCCGCCCGACCGGCAGCTCGCCTATACTGCGGCCTTCTCCAGGCTCGCTACTGTTAGGCAGGTGTGTATACTGTACAGCAGTGCCGCTGTCGCCCGCGCCGCCCGACCGGCAGCTCGCCTATACTGCGGCCTTCTCCAGGCTCGCTACTGTTAGGCAGGTGTGTATACTGTACAGCAGTGCCGCTGTCGCCCGCGCCGCCCGACCGGCAGCTCGCCTATACTGCGGCCTTCTCCAGGCTCGCTACTGTTAGGCAGGTGTGTACACGTCGGAACATAAGTGATGCCACACAGTCACATCGTTAGCTCAACGTCATTACATTCGTGCCCGCACCCCACCTCTCGCTACATCTGCCAGCCGCACCACCGGTACGCTGCGCATGCGTTTCTCTTACGACTATACTGGAGAAACGCTAGTGTGAAGCGGTCTTAAGTTATTGTATACTGTACCTATTTTTATAACCTCCCCCTCAGGTGTGCGAGTTCCTTTGCGCGGCTCTAGGCTTAGCTCGCGAGGACATGCGAGTCTGGTCGGTGGGCAACACAACCGTACTGCTGGACGACGAGCGACCCACTCTACACGAGCTGGGGCTGGACGAGCGAGCCAGGCTACTGCTGGAGGTGCGGAACTCGGACCTCACCTGGCCTGAAGAGATAGGAGCGCTGAGGTACTATTATTATATTAATAAATCTATCTCGCAGCTCATTGAAACGCGCAAGCAAATAGCCAGGTCTATGGAGCGGGCAGCTTCCTGGCGACACGCTGCTACCGACTAATGGTCTACCTGAAAGAAATCAGAACAGAACAGTTTATGATCACAAATATACAAAAAAGTTCGTAATTTGCGGCACGAACTGTATTCGGTAGATCCGCGCGGCTAGAGACTAAGAGACGCATAGATCGTACAAAGAATGCCAGACTGCCCCGCAGACGACTGTTTGCATTTATGGTCTGTAACAAAAGTGTCTGACGATGACGAATGGATCCGAAAACGTACCAGTGTATGCCAATTTGCAGTGCCACTTACAAATTGAGTGCTTTGATTTGATTATTTGAATTTTAAAATCAGAAATTCTAATTTTAAATCACAATAAACATGATTTTTATTTGACAATTGAGGTTATATTTTCTCTTATTACATTTTAATAATTTATTCAAACAATAATTGTTGTAAAAAGTAGTGAGATATAAACTTGAAACCTTCTAAATACAGATTAAAATATGTTACTAATTCTCTTTAGTGAATGATTGCGTTTGAATTTAACCTAAGAAGGGTTTGTTGACACTTTCATCAGATACTTTTGGAACAAACAGTAACAATATATTACTATATTCTCCCTAGTAATCATATCACATATTGATATTCGGAAGACGCCTCCGCACCGCTAGCTTTCGCGGAAAATGAGTATTCGTTCTATTCGTCTACAAGCATTATGAGTACGTTGAACCGAACGTTCGAAATCTCGCTTGGAAGTATCCAATTGCTCTGGCGACGATATTCCAACAAACAAATTAAAAGTCATATAATTATATTTATTTAAATATAAAAACTCAGCCACGTGACACTTATAATATGTTAGAAACTATTAATAACTAAAGGACACGTGACAATTAAGGCGTAATCTGGATTTGGTCGCGATTTGCAAAAAGCAATAACATTGAACTTGCCTGGGAATTGAACGCGATATCTGCGTGTCACTGATTAAATACGCACTAAATAGGATACACGTATTATCACACTCACTTTTACATCCTGTCCGTGTTTCTAAACTTTTAAATACACTATTATATCATTCAATAAAAGCGAAAGCTGGGATGGATTTTGAAAATTTTCATACTTCAAACGGCCTTCATCCTTTTTTACTTCATCTAAGTTTATCTTGTCATTGAAATGCTAGTGATTGACATAATATATATCGACTATTTAAACAAGGAGTATTTAATACTTTTCGGCTAGGATCTTCAAGATGCTGTTGGAACTAGCCCGCGTTAGACTTAATAAAGACGGTGCCTTTTTTTCCTTATTAAATAATGTCATAGGTTTATCATCGACATTATATCAACACTGACAAGAAGTTATTAAAACATCATCCACATATATTATGTGGAAAAAATAAATATTATTGAAGCTAACTCAAAAACTACCCTTGCAAAGTTAATAAAATAATACGGCTCAGTATTACGGAGCAATCGATGAATATACATTAAAAATACATACAGACGAACATAGAACCTCCTCCTTTTTTGAAATCGGTGAAAAATACAAAAAGCTGTTATTTAGCTATGTCGAATTTTCATGTCTTTTGCTGTGTGTACCTACAATATTACATTATTTTTCTTATATATTTTTCGCCACATGATCGAGTCACATAACACAGCATATAACCGGACCATTTAGGCTTGCGCTTGAGCTTCCGTTTTACCGACGGAGAAGATCAGTTTGGGGCTCACTGGCAATAATAGTTAGGTATTAATTCTTGCAAAAAGTGCAAAATATGATTGTATATTTATTATAACTTTGTTCGTTTTCACGGTTTAAATTATGGCCATATTTCAATGGAATTACAATAAAAATTGTTTTTGATTTGAAAGTTACTCAATATTAAATATACTGATGGAAAAATCGTAACATCGATAGCACCAAGACTTAAAAGTTATACGACCGCATCTCTCTAATCATAGACAATTTCGAGCGGCCATTGTTGTTTACATCTTTTGCAAATTTTGAAAAGCCAGACCTTACATACCATTCGTAGGTCCCTATTAAATTAAATAATAAACCTACATACATGACGCAAACATTTTTTATATAATCGTCAATGTTACCTTCTAATCAGTCAGCTGCGAATAATCGTCCCAAAATAACAATGACTTTTATCAGAAGGAAAAATTTACGTTTTCCCACACAGTTCCCTAAATATGGATTATTTCACGTTTGTGGAGTTTTAAACAGTGATCATGGAGGTTCGTTACAGTTTCGTTTTAAAGAAATGAAAATCTGTTTGTGGTAAAGTATCTTTTTCGCTAATTACTTCGTAATACCTATACATATTAATTTATAAAATCGTGAGTGATATCAATGTTTGTGATGTATGTTCGGTTTTAACACGTGGTTTTGCGGGAGTGCGCAACAATTTGTTATGATTACACTAAGAATTTGGATTTGTTTGACGATAGAACAAATAACTGAATGTGGAATGCGACACTAAGACATAGGCCCACATTGTACGTTGATAGGCTTAAGGTCCAATTTCACCAAACTCTGTAAGACATCAAATGTCATGTTAAGCACTTTCAAAGTGAGACCGTCAAAACGCTAAGCGGGACTTTAAATAACCAGCAGAGTATGACGAAACTGGCCCTAAATGTCTTTGTTACATTGAATTGTTAATAGTGTGTCTGACGGTGTTTCTTTTGCCACAGTATGAGCAGTGGGTCAAGTCGAGCCACGGAGCGTCGCGAGACGTTGATAGCGCCCAACCTGCCCGGTGCCACCGGCTTGCACAATCTGGGGAACACCTGCTTTATGAATGCGGCCTTACAGTCTGTGAGTATCTTACATTTTTTATGTGTGTGGTCAACCTACGTCACAAAGAAAATCGGTTCGGTTTGTCGTGAGTAGATGGCGCTGTGGTCGTCAAAATTACTTTTACAATAGGTGGACTGCCAAATTAAATACAGGATACTATAGTTTGACCGAGACCACTGGGTATGTGTGCGGCTCATGGGGGAGCAGTGCAGGCCGCTTATTCGTCAACGCTCACGGCGCGAGGCGTCCCGCCCGCCGCACATTCGTCAACGCTGCCCCCCGCCTCACCGCGCAATCCTAAGGCGCGGTACAGCGGTCTCGGTCAAACTATGAGCATTCAAAGCTTTTCATGGAAAAAGTATTTATTTCTTATTAAACAGGATTGGGTATATTCTCCAGGTGGTACGAGGACTAAAACACCGGTAACTTGATAATAGTGGATTGTATAATGTGACGATTTATAAGGGACAACAGACGGTTAACAATTTGAAGTGCAATTGGCGAGAATGATTATGCGAATACGTTCTATGGTGGTCGAAATCGCAGTGGTGCGCCGGGCGGCGCGCGCGCCCGCTGCGACATGATATTCTAAATATTTGACAGTATATTCGTGTATTTATGTATATGTATTTGTGCTTATATTTATATATAATCAGACATATATATTATGTTTATTGTTTGTAATAGGTATATGTTTATCTTTATTATATTACTTAAGTTTTATATTTTTATTCCTCAATTTTTCGTAATTGCACCTACCACTGTTTGTCTCTCCATCACCCAAAGGTTGACTGGTAGAAAATGCCTATGGCATTAAGTCCGCCTCTGTACATTTTTGTGCTTGGAGTATTAAATAAATAAATCAATAAATATTCTCGACACTTATTGTGTTTTACCTAAAATAAAAAACCTTCCTTAGATGCCATGATGTATTATTGTATGTTCAAGATATGGAATACAGCGTAATAAACCTTAATAGAGTGACATAACGTATATTATTGTATGTTTTAGGTATGGAACACCGGCCCTCTGACGAGGTATTTCAACTCGGGCATGCATCTGTACGAAGTGAACACAACCAACCCGCTCGGTACCAAAGGAGTGTTAGCGTTAAGATACGGAGAACTATGTAAAGAGGTATTTATTTTAGTTTTTTTGTAAGTGTTTTGTATCAGAATTTCACTAATTCGTATGTTGGTGAAGCAATTTTTCAAATGACTTGCACTATACAAATATTCGTCGCAAACTTACAGTAACGTTTATCTTTATTAAAATAGTTGCATCTAATGTGTGTTAATATGAAGCGGAAACCGCACGAGATAAAATTCACGTTTTAGATAAAAGATGATTTAGTTACGACAGTTTGAGCGGGGTTGAATGACCAACACGTGTGATACGGTGCAGCGGTGGGACGGTATTTAAAGGTGTTTTTCCGTTAACTCGACCGGCCGTGATTGGGTATGGGTAATCAATCGGCCATGGAATTTCCGAGATACGAAACGCTATCAAGATATTTTTAACTATCAAAAAAGCTGTTCGGGGGTTTCCTACAAGAATGGTTGTGGTCGCCAGGTGTGGTCGTGCTCGGCGCGCTCGGTGGCGCCGCTGCGCGTGCGCTGGTGCGTGTCGCGCTGGGCGCGCGCGCTGGCGGGCGGCGGCCAGCACGACGCGCAGGAGCTGCTGGCGTGGCTGCTGGACGCGCTGCACGAGGACCTCAACCGCGCCGCGCCGCGCGCGCAGCCTGCGCGCGCGCACGACGACGACGAGGGCGGCCGGCCCGACCAGGTGAGGCACTGCGCTGCATACACACAATTACATCACGCCGAGGCACAGTGGTTTATGAAGCCTATTTTTCGGACATCACATTTTTATTAAAAAAGCTAGAAAATCATTTAAATGCAAGATCTCGTATCCCCATTTAGCTAATATGTCTAGTTATTACTATTTTTTTTTGAAAATCGACTAATTTTCATCACGATATTTAGAAAAAAAAAATTGGTCTTAAACTAAGCATGACACGAAATAATGATGTTAGGTACATAAATGGGCGTCTCTTATGTTGAGTATTTTAGAGCACAAATGAATTATTTCTATCAGCTTTTTTAATAAAGATGTGGGCAATAGTGTTTTACTTTACAATGTCGAAAGCTCTCTATATTGGCGGTCTTTACCGACCTATGTCGAGCCGAAATTGACGTAACCCCTCCCAACCGCAGGTCGTGGCGGCGGAGGCGTGGGCGCAGCACACGTGCCGCAACGCGTCCATCATGACGGAGCTGTTCTACGGCCAGCTGAAGTCCAAGGTGGTGTGCGACACGTGCGCGCGCGAGTCGGTGCGCTTCGACGCCTTCAACATGCTGAGCCTGCCGCTGCCCATGGAGTCCTATGTGTGCTGCGAGCTCAGGGGTCTGTACTGTACTTTAATTAGTCATCTTTTTGAGCAATAGCAATTCACAACGGGGTATAGGCTCCAAAAAACTGCTATCAACTAACCAATAGGGAATATGCATGAGATTCAAATAAGGGTCAATTTTTTTTTAATAATCTATATTACTTCAGAATGATGCCTCCATCAATATTTTTTATAATAATTTAATAATGAGCAAGAAATTATTTTTTTTAAAGTGCAAAAGAACTGTGGGAAATTCAAATACTCGAAAACCGACGCTATTGGTCAGAGCGAATGTGACGTAACAATCTATGATAACAATATAATGTTAATGTGTTTTGTAGGAGTTTTTGCGATTCAGTCAGTTTTATTGTGATTGTGAGACATTTAGAAGTAAAAATACATTTGTTTTGGAAGATACACGAAATACTCTTTCGACAATTACTGAAAGCGGAAAAATTTTGTTATTTAAAACAACATAAGTAACCTAAAACAAATAAAATAACATAGCTTCGCAAAATATCAAAATCTAGATTGTGTTATAGAATGTTGTCATAATACGATAATATGAGATGTTAATCTTGAGCACAACGAAATTACATGTAATTTGGTTATAATTAGGTAATACTTTTATTTTTTTTTATTTGGTCAAATAGAGAATCATGCGGCGATTCAGCGAGAAGTTGGTTCCATGATGATGTATGATGTAGGTGTGTGTATCTGTGTGTATTAGTCGAAAATAGAAAAACTGTATATTTGCAGCAGAGCACAATAGTTCTTCAATCTAACCTCACCACTTGACACTTGTTTGTTTGTTGTCATAGACCGTGACGTCACCACATCAAGCGCGCCAAAATGGCGTTTAAATAGCCCGAGTCGGATGGTTATTTTTACTTTTTTTTAAAGTACTTTCAGTTGCTTTTTTGGCGTTGAATTTTTTTAAACTATTATTTGGCGATGTAAAGTATCGAATAAAAATATAAAAAATATACATGCATATTCCCTATTCTATCCAATTCTATTCCATTAAAAGCGTTACGCTCTCAACCTCCCTAAACACCGGTATGCAGCCATGTTGGAGCCGACCAGCAAACTGGCTGAGAAGCTAGAATGCACCCATTCCAACTAACGAGCACAAGTCCAACAGTAGATGCGAAAGATGATGATAGTTATCATGCTGTCTGTGGGCCATCTTGTTTGATTATAAATAATAATCAGCCTGTAATGTTTCCTCTGCTGGGACATGGCATCCTCTCAGTGAGAAGAGAATGCTCAAATAGTTACAGTATTTATTTAATGTGGGTGTGCTATAAATACTCCTCTGCCTAAACCTCCGGGGAAAACAGGCGTGGTGTTATGTATTGTAATGTGTTAATAATTATCTTTACAGTGATGCTGCTAGACGGCTCAGTGCCCATCAAGTACGGTGTGAGGGTGAACTCGGAAGGAACGTATCTAGATCTCAAGAAGAAGCTGTCGGACCTATGTGGATTAGCGCCTGAATCGTAAGTATCCGTAGAAATAGGACATAACTTTGATTGTAACCTTCCTGATATCAAATATTGATGTCTAAACGTTCCATTGTGAGTAAGAGTGGTTTTAGAATGCGGCAGTAGTGTTTTATTGTCCCAAGTGTTTTTAACATATTTTGACACAAAGAAAAACAAACAAGTTGGTGGAAAATATGCATGACATCCGCGCAAAAGCATATATTTCGATTAATGTTTAGGAACCGTATGGTTAGTTTTCGTTCTCGAAAAACTAAGGGAAAGTTGTGATGTGATGAATATTTTGATGTCTTCTAGAATGTTGATCGTTGAGCTCGCGGGCGCGACCATCGGGCGAGTGTTCGACGACAACGCGAAGATATCTGCCGTGACCGCGACAGAACTGTACGCGTACGAGATACCGCACGACGAGTGCGACACCGACACCAGCGACTGCGAGGAGTACCCTCACGAAACTAACGGTGAGGACACTTGACACAAGTAGTAGGTCGGTGATCCGAGATAAGTTCCTATGGTCTGTTCCAAAACTATCTGATGAAAATGTAAACATATGGATGAGAAAACGTACCTGTGGATGCCAATTTGTAGTTCCACTTACAAATTGTATGCATTGATTTGATTATTCGAACCACCCTAAAAATGGGTTTTGACGAAATTTTCGTCTATTATTGTCTCACTGCTGGGCAAAAGCCTCCCAACTCTCCACCTCTCTCTGCCCAGAGCTGCCAAGGACCAATCTTTATTTAAGGAGTCCAGCTCATATCTCAGTACGTCGATGTTTTATCAATTAAAATGGAATAATACATACATACATTCATGCTCTCTCATCATGGTGGTAGAAACTGCAGAATGCGACCTGCCATGATCAAATGTAATAATAATATTCAATGAATAAATCTCGAGTCACCGACCGGACATATTCTCGTGTATTAGAAGCCTGCCCAGCAGGTCGTCTCAGGTGGGGCCAGCGCGGCGTGCGCTCGGCACTGGGCGAATGTCCTGCCCACCTGCGTGACAGAGCCGCTACGCTCAGTCCTACGTCTTGAACCCTTTAGTCCTACGTCAGATTTCTGAGTTACGGACTCGGTCTTTCAGTGATAGGCCTAACATGGGAATAGTAAAATAAAATAATTATATCATGTGACTTGCTCACCAACACATAATGTCCCGCAGGCTGGTGCGCGGAGTCGCCGCAATGGGCGGAGGTGAGTGTGGGCGGCGGGAATACTTCCTCACTCTGCATGCCAGCACTCTTCTGCTTCAAGGTTAGCTACGCGCACAGCACACACGCGCACACAACCTACACACTGACACACTGACAAAGGCGCATAAGGCTTTCTGATGCAGCGTCTAAAATAATAAATGTTACAATGACAAAAGAAGTATTGTTTAAAATTAAGGGTTCTTGGGTCTACCTACAGAGAGTACTTTTTTTCTTTTGACCCAGAATAGGGCCTATAATGACTAAATAAACATATACATAAAATATTTAAATGACATACACCCGAATACTGAAACGCCACTCAAGACTTAAGCATTACTTAAAACTAGTGTCAACCAATCAAAGGGCTTTAAACGAGTTTTAAGTAATGCTTAAGTCTTGAGTGGCGTTTCAGTATTCGGGTGTTATTGTAATATTATTTCAGGTTTGCGTAGTAATATAATCCACGAGAATTATAATTTATTAAAATTTACAATAACTAATGTAGCTGTTTTATGAATTATTATTGCCATCATGATTCCGTTGCGAAAATGGGATGGTGGTATTGGACATGTATAGCTCCGTCTCCCTTTTGCATTGTAAAAATTATTGCATTATTTTTGCATAACGCGGATCCTAGATTGTCGTTGGCGACGTTTAACGAGGAGCTCCATGTATAGAAGAGTATTGTAGATTTGACGTAAGCATCAGAAAGCCGCAAATGAACTGAAACAAAAAATTACACTGCCGTAGCGATTCATTAAAATTGACTGTTTTTATATAAAAACGTTTTCATCTGCATTTGGAAATAACCCCTAATAAATGTGGGGCACAAAAATAGGTCGAAAATGTCCTGAATGGTTTCGAGTAAAGAAGGTACAGCTGTGCCTTTGTGTTGCCCCCTGATTGATAGCAAAAAAGGGGTAGGAAACCGTTTTTTTTTTTTTTCTAAATATAATAGTGCAATAATTTGTGAAGGGCAACAAATTGATTCATGGGGGATTAGATCTAGAATAATAATATTATAAACTTCATGTACTGAAGTTTATTTTGCTATTTTCCTTATTTTATTTTCAATACCTAGGGAGTAAAACTCTTCTAATCACTCTGGAAGAGTTTGAAAAAATAAGAAATAATTCAGAGTTATGCAGTGAAAACGTTTTTATTTCCCCGTTTGGTGATGGCATGTAAGTGTAAGTGAAATATTCAAGTACCTTACATAACAAAACACATGTAAATACGAACATACTGTATAATATCACATCTCGCGTACTATGACGTCGTAATGTAAAGTGCTGACTAACTTAACTGTGTACATATTTTGTGGCAGATTCTGTTGTGCACCAACTAAACAAATGTTGCAGTGTTGCTATTTCTTACTAACAGGCAAAGAAAGAACGGGACGGTGGCGTTTAGACCTGTCAAACTAACTTGGGTCATCAAGAAAGAAATAAAAGTTTTTTATGGAAGGGAAGCAGGACTATATTTCGGAATTAAGTTTAATTGGGAGTGTCACTCCTATGCGACATATTTTGTATCGTTGCATTTTGAACAGTTCAGTCTCTTTGTCATCATCTGGATGTAAGAGATAGCAATAGTATAAGTTTAGTTGGTGCCTAACAGAATCGGGCCGTTGTTCGTTTGTTTGTGTTGAAAAAGCAAGTCGTGAACTCGAGACGGAGTGTTGACGTGATCAGGTAACAGATGACACTAGATACTGCACTGTAACGCCGTTTTAGTTCTGTTTTCAACTATTTTTTGTTTTGTTTTACGTAGAAAGTGATGTTTTACCATAGTTTTGTGAAAGTTTTAATGAGCAATACGTATAGTCTTTAAATCTGTAGACTTTTTTTATGGAATTTTTATGCTATTACAAAAATACAATATTAATTAACTGTAGTAAAATTTTGCAAAAAATTTAAATATTATTCGCATTAAACTCGTCTAATAAACAATTTAAGACAGATGTGATCATCACCCATCGCTACTTGCAAAGAGTACCGTTTTAAAAAAGTCACCCCCGGTTTCTGAAAGTCAAATCAATTCGCATGTTTGACGGCTATGATTTGTTGATCGACATAACACCAGCCAATCATATTATGAAATTTGAAATCAGAATTATCTTTCAGAATCCGTTTGTCAGTTAGGTACCACACTAGCTAAACGCCTGTGTTTGTAGATTGTGTATATGTATATAAAATGTTTGGTAGAGGTCACTTTTGTACAAATTCGCTTCTATTTTATTTTCCAAATTCCTTATAAACAATTTTTAGTTGTGCTGGCAGTCCTGTCAAAAAATACCCTTTGCTTTTAGACCAAAGAGCAGATTTTAAAATTTCAGATCTGATCTTGAAGTCCAGAATAAATAAGGTGTGCTAAAAATGGTTTACCAATTTTGACGAAAGTCTTTTGTAATTTACGTCGACGGTGAAAAAGCGAATAATAGGTCAACTGCCGTAGATTACATTGTTCAGGAGAACAGAAATGAAAGTTTAAAACAATATGTTTTTTTATTGGTTTATTGAATCACAATCTTTAGAAATGTTAACCAAAAAACAATGTCCTTCAATTATTTTATATTAAAATAGTTTCAAAGATAAATGTCGTTTGACCCCAGGTTTTACACATTTCTATCGCATTTGCGAGGGTCAAGTAACAATATTGAATGTAGCAATATTCTTTTTGGCATAAGCTACATGTAAATAAGAAAACCACCACCAGATACCACCAATCCCTCTTGATCTAGATACCTCTTCTGCAATATTAGTTTTAAGTTATCTTGCTGCGCCCTAACAGGGTCATGTACTCACTAGTTTAAGTTTAAGCTTAGCGTGTAAAATTGGTTGTGTACATTGTGCATTAAATTAAATAAATAAATAAATAAAATATTTTATGGCAAAGAAAGGACCTATAAAACATTGGTAAATCATTTTTTAGTCACCTAGCAAGGGTGGTTCAGACGTTCCCAAGGCTAGGAAAACACAACCAAAAATCTACATTATAATCGAACAACGGTTTCAGCGCTCGAGATCGGAAATTCTTATGTCCCAGAGTCCACCCACCACGTTCTACAACCACGCGGTGTTCACCGACGGCGAGTATCGCAGCAACACGCTGCCGAAAGATATCGGGAAAGAGAACGGGACCAGCTCGCCCACCCTCAGCGTGCGCTCCTTGAACCTCAAGCCGTCGAGCCCGCGCCTGCCCAAGGTCAAGTTCGGCTCATCGCCCTCTAATATGTGCAAGATGGATGAGAGTAGAGATGTGCCTGTAGGCAAGATACAGTATTTGGTGGCGGTTCATAGGTGAGTTCTTGTGTAAATGTTTGGTAGGCAATGCTCGCGGTTTATGATTCATTACTTGACAATTGGTCTGCAGAAAAACACATAAAAAATTGGGGTTTTACTACTTCCTGTCCCTGTACGGCATGTTTTCGTAATAGTTTATTTTTCTATCTCTGCCTTTTTCCGTGTTGCTTTAAACAGGCTATAAACGGGTCTTTACCTTAGCTTTCTGTATATTTTATCGCTCTTTAAAATCGTCTAAATAATATGGCCCGATGTTCATTTGCTTCCACCGATACCACCGCGATGGACGATACTCCTCTGTCAAACTTATTAATTGTTTGTTCAAGAAAGAACAGCAATTTACCATTGCCTGTTTAATACAGTCCACTCTTTCATTCAACCGCGAGCTAAAATTGATCATTTGGTGGATTTCTTTTCTTATAGCTTCTTGAGTTGAGACCGCCTACTGAAACACCTTTTTTGTAGAATTCATTTGTGTTTCCTTTATTTTCTGTGTAATAAATGTTATTAATATGTATCTGTTGTTCGTCCCCAGGAAGCAGTGTCGCTCGGACGCGTACTTCCTGCCGTGGCAGCGCAGCCGCTCGTCGGTGTTCGGCGTGCCCGTGCTGGTGGGCGTGCGCGACGCGCCCACGGGCCGCCAGCTGTACGCGCGCGTGTGGCAGCAGGTGGCGCGCCTGCTCAGCGCGCGCCCGCCGCAGCACGACCAGCACAACCACGCTACCGACTGGTGACTAGCTTTGTTCTGACAGGAATTATGGGGCTGAGTATTCTACCTTTCGGGACACCTACGTCTACATTACGGTGTTCAGATTTACCTTGAATACCTAGGCCTAGTTTACAGGGGCCTTGCCTGTGATTAAAAAAAAACACAAATTACTAGTTTACTGAAGTTGGTGAAAAAGTGCTAGTCTAATTGAGTAACATGAAAGTGTTTAAATATTCAATTGATTAATTTCGTGAACACAGGTTACACAGAACTTTGTATAACCACTGGAGAATAATTTAATTTTGACATTTCAACAATTCGTCTGATCGAATTTTCTAAAGTTATTAAGCAATTAATACTGAATCCTCTTCAAAATGAAGCTAATTCAAACTCAAAGCATTTATTGCAGTTGAAGTATGTGGGGAGGTATTTTATGGTAACATTTTAAACACTTCCCCATGAAGGATGTGTCTATTTTAGCCAGTCTGAAACCCGGTTGAACTAATTGGACCCTATTTCTAGTGCTATAATTGTGTCTTATCACCTCTTTTACTGAAAAGACTTCGATTTTTCCTAACGTACATGATGTTTTCATAGATATATTGACAAGGTACCGTCATGATGTTACTATCTTTAAACAGTTCCCTTAGAGAATCGCGTCTACGGAGACCATATATTGCTCTGATGGCTCTTTTCTGCAGAATATTAATAGACTCGATATCTGCAGCCCGTCCCCATAGTGAAATGTCGTAAGACATAAAACTATGAAAGTAACTGAAATAGACTAGCCACGCGCAATCTACGTTGACGATTTTTTCTCATAACATAGCTGCTGAACTTAGCCGTCCTGCAAGAAATGTTAAATGAGGACCCCGTTGCAGCCTTGAGTCGAGCGTAATCCCCAAGAAAACAGTTTTATCGACAAATTCTAATTTCTCCCTATTCAATACTTTTAACATTCGGTAAAGCATATCTTATGCATTTCGTTTTTTCCCATTTAATACTAAATTATTAGCAGTGAACCAATTTTGGACCTGCAGGGCGTTATTTACGTCGTCAAGATTTGATGCACGTCTATTTATCTTAAAAATTAGAAAAGTGTCGTCAGCAAATAACACCATTTGTGGGTGGTTTTTTAATAAATGGGGTAGATCATTAATGTATACTAAAAAGAGGAAAGGACCCAATATCGAGCCTTGTGGAACACCAATTTTTACTTTTAAACCGAGTGAATTGATCCCATTAATTTGAACTTGCTGTTGTCTATCATTTAAATAAAATTTTACCAAACTAAGCGCAAGTTTACCTAGTCCGTAATGCTCAAGTTTCAAGAGTAAGGTTTCATGATTTACGCAGTCAAATGTTTTGGAGAGGTCACAAAAATTTCCTATGGCATCTTGGGCCTCCCCCCACGCTGTAAATATGTGTTTTAATAAGGTGACACCGTCCTTTGGTGAACCCATATTGCTGATCGTGTAAAATTTGATTGATGTTAAAATGATTAAGCATTTGATGACATGGCTGATGGTCAATGCGCAGCGGATCGGTGATTTTAGTATACGCTAGAGTTTATGATGAACTTTTGTTATGTTTGAAGTTCCTTAACCAATGTGTGTGCTCCAGCGACGACAGCCTGGGCTACGAGTTCCCGTTCCGCGTGCGCGTGGTGCGCGCGGGCGGCGCGTGGTGCGCGCGCTGCGCCTGGCCCGCCGCCTGCCGCGGCTGCGCGCTGCCCTCCGACGACACGCCGCTGCTGCGGGACTCCGGTCAGTGCCGCTATACACTCCCCACAGATATGCCGCGTGCGCGTGCTGCGCGCGGGCGGCGCGTGGTGCGCGCGCTGCGCCTGGCCCGCCGCCTGCCGCGGCTGCGCGCTGCCCTCCGACGACACGCCGCTGCTGCGGGACTCCGGTCAGTGCCGCTATACACTCCCCACAGATATGCCGCGTGCGCGTGCTGCGCGCGGGCGGCGCGTGGTGCGCGCGCTGCGCCTGGCCCGCCGCCTGCCGCGGCTGCGCGCTGCCCTCCGACGACACGCCGCTGCTGCGGGACTCCGGTCAGTGCCGCTATACACTCCCCACAGATATGCCGCGTGCGCGTGCTGCGCGCGGGCGGCGCGTGGTGCGCGCGCTGCGCCTGGCCCGCCGCCTGCCGCGGCTGCGCGCTGCCCTCCGACGACACGCCGCTGCTGCGGGACTCCGGTCAGTGCCGCTATACACTCCCCACAGATATGCCGCGTGCGCGTGCTGCGCGCGGGCGGCGCGTGGTGCGCGCGCTGCGCCTGGCCCGCCGCCTGCCGCGGCTGCGCGCTGCCCTCCGACGACACGCCGCTGCTGCGGGACTCCGGTCAGTGCCGCTATACACTCCCCACAGATATGCCGCGTGCGCGTGCTGCGCGCGGGCGGCGCGTGGTGCGCGCGCTGCGCCTGGCCCGCCGCCTGCCGCGGCTGCGCGCTGCCCTCCGACGACACGCCGCTGCTGCGGGACTCCGGTCAGTGCCGCTATACACTCCCCACAGATATGCCGCGTGCGCGTGCTGCGCGCGGGCGGCGCGTGGTGCGCGCGCTGCGCCTGGCCCCACTACCCACAGATGAAAAAGGGAAAAGTTATATTTTAAGAACCTGAAATCCAGCACACTTTGCTGAAACAGATAACTACCTAGAATCTTTTTAATGGGTTTACCTCTGCCTTATCATTCGGGAAAAACAACTGTGATAGTATGTTATATTTTATGTATCTTTTCTCATAAAACCTATTGTATTTGAAAACCTACTATACAAACTACGTGTAACGTCTTTAGGTAGACGTCGCCGACGCAGCAAGCGCTCGAGCGTGGCGCCGACGTCACTAGACTGCGACATCCCCAACACCAACTCGCCCATAGCGAAGAACAAGCTCAACCGACACGCCTCCACGCGACTCTCCTCTGATATTTCTGTAAGTATAGTATTTTCAACAACTCGAACGTAACTACAACCGCTTTATTTCGGGGTGTTCTGCGAATTATATATGTTATCTATGATTATTACAAAAAAAGTGTGCGGAGAGGGGACCCCCGTCAGAAGCGAAGTTCCTTCTCACGTATGATTTAAAACAAAAACAACATTTTCGCAGCCGCCATCTTGGATTTACATTTTGACTTCATAACGGCTTTAAAACTAGGGAATGCAATCCAGATCTTGCGGGCTCTCGATCTCGCGAGATTTCATGTCATTTTTCGAGATCTATCCCGAAGCATAATTTGGCGAGATCTCGCTTGAGATTGACGGGATTGGGCAGCGGTAGTAAGCGAGTGCGATGATTGACGGCCGGGAGTGTCGAACAGCGAAAGCAAACTATCCCGACTATTTACGAATATTAGTGACGGATGACGAGCGGGACAGATGATTTAATGCTGTGTGGAGTGAGTGAGCGGGAGATATCCGCGCGCGTGCAGGCACCTGTTTGTTTACGTAATTGCTTTAGTAGTGCCGTTGTACACATTACTTTTCTTAAATTACGCATTTTTTATTGTTTAAGTGAGTTAAATAAATATAATTTTGGATGATTACAAACATTATCTTGTTAATACCTTAAAAAATTCTACAAAAAAACAAGATCAAATGTACGTGGAGTTAAGCAGTCGCTTGCCGGTATGGAGGTACTTCAAGAAAGCAGTAAATAATTTGACTGCTCGAAGCAAGTTATGTAAAGCTGTGCTCAAAACCAAAGAATCAGAGAGGGCATTTTCAGCTGCTGGATACATAGCGACTGACATAAGATGCAGCACCCTCACTACTCTTTGCTTTTTATCCAGCTATTTCCAAAATCACCCCTAGAGCTAGACTTTTTCCCTACGAATAATAAAATTCAGGAAGCGTAATTGCGATCAAAATCAATGAAAAATTATGATTATAAGAAATTATATTCATACTTTCTCTCTGAGGTGACAGAAAGAGAGAGAAAGTCGCATGGATGGACTATAACGCTTTTTCGTTACGTGACGATTTCTATTTTATTTCGTTTTTCTTTCAAACATGATTTCTTTATGGCCTTTCGACACAGCATTGCTACCTTTGTAATTTACATACAAAACATCACTAGCAATTTTTCCGCAGATTTGTCTTTAATTGTTCTTATTTTCTTGGGCTGGGTGTCAGGGCGAATTTCACCGATGAAGCTGAACACGATCAGCACAACTAAACAGAGTTTAAGAGCTGACAGAGCTCTTGATCTCAACCCATTTGAATATAGTTTATCCAGTAATTGTAGTTTTAGTTTAATAATGGTATCAATCAAGTCTAGGTTGCGACTGTTGGATTTGGTTTATTTTTTTGTCTTCAAATGTTAGTAGGTATATCGTAAGTTATCGTGTGCAGGGTGAGACGGAGTGCGGCGAGATGCTGGCGCTGGAGCTGGGCGCGCTGCTGGCGGGCGCGCGGCGCGGCGGCGTCATGCTGGCCATCGACTGGGACCCCACGGCGCTGCATCTGCGCTACCAGTCCACGCGGGAGAAGGTACGCACGCTTAACGAAGCCGAGAGGCACAATCATTTTTGCTCAATGTTACTTAGTTTGATGTACAGGATGCACAGATAACGGCTTTGTACTGTACACCCTGTATTTACTTCTCTAGACAGAGAAAGATAATTATATATAATAGCCATTACGGGTTGCGTCTTGGTTGGACATCTGGGAGTGGTCATATTGGGAAAGCGGTTAGAAAACTACAAAGAAAATGCTTTGGTACCTAATTCTGTAATAGAGCGGTAAGAACATTTAAATCAGGTAAAAAAATAAAACATTGGCAAATTCAGGCGTGTTTCTATCTTACCTACATGTAGTAAAATATTTGAAAAGTTAATACTCATGACATTTTATATAAACTTCCTCCTTCCTGATGAACAATATGGCTTTACAAAAGGTCGTTTGACTGCAGGTCTTGCTTTGCTGAAACACATATTTAACGCATGGAAGAACTCGTAAAATGCTATTAGAGTTTTTTGTGATCTCTCGAAAACCTTTGATTGCGTGCACCATTACACGCTTTTGCGTAATCTACGTCATACAATGTCCAAAACGAAGCTCTCAATGTAATAGATTCTTATTTACATAATTCATTTATTTACATGTAGATGTTAATGATGTGAAATCATTCGGGCTACCAGTTCAGTTAGGTGTACCTCAAGGCTCATTACTGGGTCTATTCTTATTCTTGGTGAATATCAATGACATACCATTCTAAATACTTAAAGGGTATCTGTGACGTACTGTTTGCAGGTGATACCTCTCTTATGTTTAAAGTAGATAGGAATAGATTTTGTCGAAGTTATCAGTGCACTCTCAATAGTTACGGATTGGTTTACGATCAATAACCTAGTTCTCAAAGCCAAGAATAGGCTGAGGGCACGACACCAGCGGCGGTGGAGCGTCAGCGAGGCGCGAGGGCGTGTCCCGCAGCCCGTCACTTAAAAATGCTGTGCTTGATCATATTCCGTTTTTGTTTTTCTTTATTTTTTTTACAGTATAATGTTTTTGTTCTTATTTATTTCAGGCGTGGGTAGAACACTGGTCGGTAGCAGCGTGTCGCCAGGAAGCTGCCCGCGCCATAGACCTGGCCAGCTGCCTGCGCGCCTTCACGAGCTGCGAGCGCTTGGAGCAGCGCTACCACTGCGCGCACTGCCGCAGCGCGCAGCCGGCTACCAAGAAGCTGCAGATTTGGAGGTTGCCGCCTATACTGGTATGTGATATGGCAGTCAATTGCTGCACATAGTATAAAGATGACTGGTATCTCATGTAGACCAGCCGCGATATTCCCTTCCCAAAAATATTACGTATTAAAAAAACAAATAACGCCGTTTTCATAAATCGTGAAGTACTCCACTCAATCATAATTTATTTCTCACTTTTCTCCCACAGATAGTCCACCTAAAACGGTTCCAATACGTGAACAACAAATGGATTAAGTCACAGAAAGTGGTGAACTTCCCGTTCCAAGACTTCGACCCTACAGCCTACTTAGCGTCAGTGCCACAAGAGACCATCCTACGACATACAGAGATACTCAACTTTAAGCGAAGATCGTCTGTTTTCGTCGACGATACTATTTCGGAGTCGGACAGCGAAGATGACGAGAATGCACAGCCGAAAGTTCAGACGAGGCCGAAAGTTGAGAGGAAACGGAAAGGCTCCGTTGAGGTAAACTTTTTATTATTATTTGTTTTCAGCCTTATTTTTTTTCATTGCTAACTAAAAAACATCACAAAAAATCGTTTAAAGTAAAAAACTCTGCGTTTTAAAACATATTTAAATTTTTCTTTTTTTGTTACTTTATTGTTTTAATTTACTTATTTTTCAATCTTCTGGTTACGTGCGTCACTTCTACGCGTAAATAAAAACTCCTCTCTTTCTTTATTTAGGTACGAGGGAGAGAGAGACTAGAGTCGACGAGTTTGGTGACGACGCCGGTGACGGACGACAACCTGATAGACTACCACCAGCATCATTTACTGAAGGACCAGGACCCCTTCGACTTGAAGTACAGATTGTATGCTGTTGTGGTGAGTTTATTCAGATTTTTTCACAAGTTTTTATTGGATATCAGTTTTTTGCTTTGATGTTTTTTTCGATTGTTATTCAGATTTCTATCTTAGAAATCCTCTGTAATGACGCGTGTATTGGCCAACAAAATGAGATATGAAGTGCAATAACCGAATCTCGTTAAATTGTAAGTAAGACGTTAGACAAAAAAATTACTATTCCCTTCCGTTGAACCCGGATTAATACGCAATATCTCGAATTATTTAGACTTTGTAACTGTAATAAAATGTTATGTCCCTGCGAGGTGTTGATAGTATACAGGGTGTCAGGTACATCGACGCGGAAACTGTTATCATGGATTCAGTACATGATTCTGAACACCCCTGCGTTGAAGATTTTAGTCGGTTATTTTAAAAAATCTGCTGTTTCATAGAAAAGTGCAATACTTACGCGGTCAAAATGTATGGAAAAGCTGATTAAAAAAAAAAATCGACGAAAAATTCCAACGTTGGAATTTTCCAGGTTCAGAATTCATTGTAACAGTTTTCGCGTCGATATCCCTGACATCTTGTATATTTATACTCTATAATTCGATTTTCTAAAAGCAAGACTCCGTAAGTCGAAGTTAGTCAAATAAAATCACGTCTTACATGAAATTTCCGGAACTCATAGCAATAAAATCTAAAAGGAATATTTGGCTCTTTTGTTCTATTGCGTGTACTTCGTACACGTTTATCGATCGACCGCCCATTACTCCCGACTACAATCTATTTACCTACATGCCTAAACGTGTCGTCCGCTCTCGCCCACAGTCGCACTCGGGCCAGCTGTCGGGCGGGCACTACGTGGCCTACTGCCGCAACCCGGGCGGCGCGTGGCTGTGCTACAACGACAGCTCGTGCCGCGAGCTGGGCGCCGCGCCCGCGCCGCCCATCGACCCCGCCGCCGCCTACCTGCTGTTCTACGAGCGCCAGGGGCTGGACTACGAGCGGTAACTCTTATGTTATAAGTAACAACCCCGCAGTCGCACTCGGGCCAGCTGTCGGGCGGGCACTACGTGGCCTACTGCCGCAACCCGGGCGGCGCGTGGCTGTGCTACAACGACAGCTCGTGCCGCGAGCTGGGCGCCGCGCCCGCGCCGCCCATCGACCCCGCCGCCGCCTACCTGCTGTTCTACGAGCGCCAGGGGCTGGACTACGAGCGGTAACTCTTATGTTATAAGTAACAACCCCGCAGTCGCACTCGGGCCAGCTGTCGGGCGGGCACTACGTGGCCTACTGCCGCAACCCGGGCGGCGCGTGGCTGTGCTACAACGACAGCTCGTGCCGCGAGCTGGGCGCCGCGCCCGCGCCGCCCATCGACCCCGCCGCCGCCTACCTGCTGTTCTACGAGCGCCAGGGGCTGGACTACGAGAGGTAACTCTTATGTTATAAGCTACTCAGTGTGAGGGGTGGCACATTTGTTGAACAGGCAAAGTGGATACACATATTCGGCATTCAATTGGCTCGTACCAATCGACAAACTCCGTTCGGTATTTACCCTCGCTGATTCGGGTCGGCTATAATTCGAACTAAGTGAAGCAACTTTTCACAAATATATATGTCTACATATACTCGATTTTCCGCCCGACTGTGACTTAATCATGCTGAGCCAAAAAATTGCGTAGCATCCCTGACCGCATTAACGCTGGTGCAACTCATCATCAGCAGTAAACGACGCAGACCTTAATGATGTAGTCTATGAAAGTTAAATTTTGTAAATATACGCGTCGACTATAAGCAGGTATATATTCACGATGCAAACAACCGGATGTAAAAAAAATAAAAACTTTAAAGCGAAATGTCACCTAGTTAAAATACAAGTAAATTCCGTGATGTACAGATTAATCAGAAAATGAAAACGTATGAAATTTGCTCGTAATAGTTAACATAAGAGGAAGAGTATTCAAAAATGTTATCTAAAATAATGTATCACCTCTTTCCAGATACCTCCCCGACATAGCGGGCAAAGACCCCGTCGTGAGAGATGCAGAAGTCTTAGACCCAGACGAAAACGACCTCAAGAAGATGTGCTCTATCATGTAAAACATTGTGATAAACTAGCAAAGGTTTACACCAGGCTGTCAGTACAGGACGCTACCCAACTGTGGCGCAGAGACGAGTTGTGTGATAGTCGGAAATGGCGGCGAGATTCGGCTCAAATTGGTGATGCGAATGTGAAGAATTGGCATAATTCTATGCACAGAGCACGGAATCAATGTTTAGAGACACCTGTACTAATACAATTCGTGTCGCCGAAAGTGCGTTGAGCGCACAACTACTGTCACGAACGCCATTTAAAGCTGTCAGTTACGATACGCCATTTGTATTGTAGTGTGAGTAAACTGACACGTTTGTATGGCGAGTGTTACAATGGCGCCTCTAGCAGCGGCCGCCGAGGCGACTCCGTGTTCTGTTATTCTATGTATCGTCAACTGCACGTCAGTTTAACTACGAAAAGCGTCTTTACTGCTATGAAATAGAGGCGCTGTCATAGTCAAATTATTACTAGGGACGTTCGGTTGACTGTATTTCGATGTAATACGTCCAGTGTTGATGAGCTTGCATTTAAAACGTATGTTTTGTATGTAGCCCCATTTTGTATGTAAGCGCGTTTGAAAATTAAACTTTGTTGCATTATTTGAGCTTTCGCTCAAAGGAATATGAACCTAAACGGAATTTGTTAGGGTTTATATTCTATTGTTTTTCGAAACAAGTCGCGTCGCCAATCTGGGCCGTATCTGGGCCGATCGGTTAAATGAAATGTAAGGCAGTTATGAATATTATGGCCCGAAGATTCGGTGTATAGTTTTGCAAATATGAAACATTATGATAAACAAAACAAAACAACCATTATTATGAAATATATGTGGTCTGTCTCAAAATATGTATTACAGACAATACAACCGCGGTGGGACCACAGAGAAACGCTCAAATTTCAATTAATTTAATTTATTTATTATCTCTGGTTGAGTATAAATTACTCAGTATTCATTTATTTATAATTTTTTTTTAAATATTATTATCATAATCAAAGGTTGTTTCAAACGTACCAAGTATTATTTATCTGTACACAAAGCGATGGCACTAAAAATACATATTTGGAGCAAAAGAGGTAGCGCTATATGACAGTCAAGCGTTAGAGAGAGCGAACGTCACTCGGTGCCATCGTCAAATAATATCTATACATCTTATCACAGACGGCTATAACCCAATACCAAAACTTCTATACACAAATTAAAATAATTGTATTAATATTGGAAATAATCGAGAAAAATAAAAAAATACAATTTCTTTTTGTAATAATTTATAAAAAAAATATGTTTTTTTTATGTGGAGTATTTGCCATGATATCGCAGGAAAGGTTGTTGGAAATACAGAATAGTTAGTTACACATACTTTACTGCCTAGACTCCTTGTACACTAGATACCACAGAGTAACGTGCTTAAGTCACCAAGATAGTAGGCTATACCAAATAATATTCGATATACAGCGCCATGCGTCGCGATTTTGATCATTAAACGGTCTGATACTGTGATAAAAATGTGCTTTTTTAGCAGTATCAGACAGTTTTCTAATACTTGCATATAACACGAATTGTTTCGAATTCGCGTGGCATTTGAGTATGCAAAGCAAGTAGTGAGTGAAGTATCTGTATTCTTACATATTCTGTGTTTCCAGCGCAGGGTAACGTTACAGTGTTTTGTTAGTTATTATGATTGCGTAGTTGTAATGCATTCCTGTTGTTGGTTCATTTTAAGCGCTGAGCAACATGCGGGTCTGCACATGGTTCGAAGCTTTATAGCTAATGTGGAGAGACACTTATCAGCATTATATTTTGTTCGTACGAAAGAGTTTGTTGATTTTGAGAGTACTCGAAAATGATACAAGTTTTGCGTAGGTTGGTTCCTAGGTTTGTGTTTCCAAAAGCCTGATCAAGTCGTATCAGTAAAAATGCTTTTTAAATTTACGTTAGCTGCTGTAGTCAATCAATAAATCTGCCTAGCCTTTTCCCAGCTATGTAGGGGTCGGCTTCCAGTTTAACCGGATGTAGCTGAATACCGGTATTTTGCATAGAGTTACTGCCTATCTGACCTCCACAACTCAGTTACTGGGTAACACGATACTCCTTGGTAAGACTGGGTTTCTGACGATCCGTAATGGTCTACGTATGGAGTCCGGGAATAACTGCTTAACGTCCTTTCCGCGGCACGTAGGGGTCTCGATATGTAATGGATGGTCACCCATCCACGAACCGACCGCGGTAAGCGTAGCTTAACCTTCGACCCGTGCAGCTGTTACCTTAGACAAGAGCCCCTCGAGCTGCTGTAGTATGCTGCATAATAAGCCTATAATGTTCCCACTGGGACACAGGCCTCTATGTGAGAGGGAGTGGGCCATAAACCACCACGCGGGCACAGTGCGAGTCGTGGTAGACTGACCAGTACCCTAATTTCGTAATACACGATCAATCAGAATTTGAATCGTTTTGAAACATTGCTAATCCATTGCTTCATAAGTTCGAAAAAAAAATTACTCAACAACGTTATAACGCAATGAATGTTGTTGAACTGTCAAAATGAAACAGATTAGTCGTATCATTTACGAAAATATGCTACGTAATTAGATAGCAGAATGAAAGAAGTCTTCATGAATAAGGTTTTGGAAACCGAGAGGTACGTTTGGAGGTACGAAGGTTGAGTTGGCTGCAGATGAGTGTTCCTCCATCCTTTACATTATGTTTTTATTATTAAAAGGCTGGCAACGCGTCCCTCTGTAAATAAAATTCGTTGGTGAGACAAACCAGTGCTGACATTTTATAAACGAATCTAGTGTTTAATCAGTAAGTCAGGGCATGTGATATTGTTTTCTGTTATTAAAATTTATTAGTTTTATTGGTGTCTTTGCCTACTAAGTGTTTCTGGGTGTACTGTAGCGTGTAACTGTAAATATCGTCCCTTATGAACACAGTGTCAACTGATAAGTATGAAATTGTCCAGCCTCTGCCATATTGAATTTTTGTGTGACGTCATAATGACCTAGAGGAGACATAGTTTAGTCTCTTTAACGTCCTATGTCCCAACGTTGGTCCATAAGGCTCTGTTCAGTTTCGTACAAGATCATAGGGATGATATTTCCACCGGTTGCTATGGCAACGCGTTGTCTGACCCCGAGTTATGTCGTAAGCTACTTGGCCGGCGAACAAACCGTCGGTGTCGCCTGTTACGTTATATGGAGACTGAAGTGATGTAATATATAAACGTGATGTGCTATATTTTACTCATTGGAATATTTTGTATTTAATTATTAATTATTGTAGATAGTCTGCGTCCTTAGTGTTTTGTACCAGATAACGTTTGGTTTGAAAACGGCATGTAAATGTTCGTTCGAAAAGTCTACAAGGAACGACAGTATTTCTCACTTGAGTATTTCATACGATAGCGAAAGATTTTTTGATACAGATAGCTGTATCAAAAGTTTACTGTTTTTGAGGAACACGAAAAAGAAATCGACTTTTCTTTCAGTCTACCTTGCTATTTCTTGTTAAGCTGGTACAAAACACGAGAAACGTTAAAATAAAATAATATATTCTTCTAGCGCGGAAACTATTTAGTGTTCTATAACGTGTTATCGGTTGGTCGATATCGTCCCGGTCACACACATATGCACGAATATTGCAAGTGTAGGTGACTATTTGCAAATGAGAATGCATATTTTAGACAACATTTGCAATGGTTTGCGCACCTGCGTAGAAATCTGTGTGCATATGTGGGTGACGAGGGGTGACGCGAGCTTTAGCATCCAAACAGCTCACTAATATTATCTTTTTTATAATTATCGTACGGCTTAGGGCACAATGTCGTGATGCTTAATAAATTCTAGTGAGATACGATATATAAGTATTAGACACATATGATTAAGTAATATATTATTATGATTGATATTATGAGCCGGTGTGCACGATCCTAGTTAATCTTCTATTATTATAATTTGTATACATTTTATTCGAAATAATTTAATGAAAGTAGCTTTTATAACGCGACATTATGAATTAGCGATGTTAGCTACCGTTGAGGGTAGTGTAACATTATTGTAAGCTGAGGGCTAGTAGTGTGGTCCTCGCTGATTTAGTCGATATTTTTATTTATTCGATCGTGTGCACCAAATTATTCGTTACTTTGGTGAATGTGTACTGTTGTGTCACAGCTATGTTAGAATACATTTAATATGCTCTTATGATATTACGGCGGGGAGCCATAACATGTAGCTATGCCCACAATAGTGCTTATTGACCGCAGCACCCCAGTAGGTCGCAGGGAGAGTTACATACCGTGTATATTGTTAACGTATCGTTGAAGCCGCCGTGCGTGAACCGTGCCATCGACCGATTTGCTTTCCACTTCTATACCAAAGCACTCTTCTTTCTCACTTTGCTCAAGCTTTACAAACATACAACGATGTCCACACACCTGCCGTGGCCAAACATACAGTCTAATGATTCGCTTGTAGTATTGTATGGCGCAGGAATTAACTGGTATTACTGTAACACGGTTGCGTTGAGTGTAATATCAAATTGTTATCCAATTAAGTATTTTGAATATCCCTGTGCAATAAATAAATCTTTTGTATGTATTCCTTTGTTTTTCTTTGTCTTCAGGACCTCAATTGCGCAACACGCTTTCAATCGCATTCTGTAAGATTTTGAAGGTAATTCTTAATTTATTGCGCAATGAATGTTGTTGAACTGTCAAATGAAAGGCATTGTGTGTTACGCAATTACCCCGCACTCAATAATAAAAGTAGTGTGAGGCTCAGCCACAAGCGTCGAGCAGACCGGTGCGACGCGACTCTAACAAAACAATTTCTAAAAAAACTTCACGGTAGAATAATTACCGGTGTCGCGTCGCGCCACAAGTCACGCTTGTGTGCACGAGCCTTTACGATAAAGCTGCGTCCCCACTTATGTCATTTTCGCCAACAATCCACGTGAAACACGAGAAGGGAAATGTGACGTCACACTTCACATCACACTATCCATTTCAAACTCATATAAAAGATCACGTTTTGGCCAAAATACCTTATTTACGACAACTTCAAACTTCAGTTTAAAAAAAACATAAAAATCGTATAAAACATTTATTACAATAAATTTTATATAACTAGTTATCATAAATTATACACTTGTTTCCAAAAATATTGCACCGGTAAAAAAAAACATATCTCACTGGTGCAATTATTTTGTCTTCAAGTGAAGACTTACTTAACAATGGACGGAATTAAAATACAAATAAATACTAATTTGTACAACAACGCAAAGCGTTCACAAGTTACAATAAAATAGTAATAAGTACCTAAAAGATGCCAAAGAATTGTACTGTTTTAAAGAATAGTCTCATTCAAATTATATTTCAGAAAAAAATACAGTAGTTTATTAAACCTCGAGAAATCTATTTTTATTTTAAAAGCCATCATGCAATGTATACCAAGGTAATTAATTTATTCGACTAAGCCAAGTAGGCCACTTATTCTGGCCTAATTAGTATTGAATCTTAGAATGTTTTACTCAAATATGACAAACATCCAATAATGTAGCAAAAAGAACATATAAGCATCCTATACCACGGATCAACCTTAATCCATGGGGAAACCATATTCCGTGACATCGTCTAAAACCTAAAGCTAAATATTTATGTACACTACATTGCTGCAAGGATCTTTTGGCGTTGACAGGGTGGCGCTGTTTGTAAACATTTGTGGAATTGTTTTGTGAAATGCATTGAAAACAAGATGGCGGGTTTAGTTCTGATTTTGGCCACGCACCAAAAGAAACTTGTAGCGCTATATGTATATCTAGGGCAGTGCGGAGCTCGCGTGGCTGTGGCCTTGACGTCACAGCCACCGCTGCCACGTGGCTTGCTGCGTCGAGTCGCTCGCTTGCAGCACGTTGGACAGACCGTCGTGCGGCACTGGGTAGGGAGCCTGGAGAAAGTGAATAAGCATTATATTCCTTACAACTGTCTTTGTTCAGAGAAACTACAGAATTAATAACAGAGGCTTATTTTTGCTAAGCAGTGTTGGGTATTTTACCGGATGATAAGGAACAGCAGTGCTATTCTGTAACCATCTCACCGTGAAAACTTAGGTGAAGTGAGCGTGGAGTGAGCTGTCTTTCCACAGGGATTGATACTATTGAAAGAAAAAGAAAGAAAGAAAGAAAAAGTATTTATTGTGACTCGCACAGGAAATCACACATTAAACTAAAAACACACTAAACATCAATAAAAAACAAAGACACCCAAGACACACACATTGATCGACAGCTCACTTCACCCAAGTTTTCACGGTGAAATGTTTACAGAATAGCATGGCTGGTGTTCCAGTTTTGGGTTGATCATTATTATTTAAATGTTTTCCAACGAGGCATGTTTTACAACCTGCTTACTTACCTACTTGTTTATATCGGTGCCAAGTTTTCCAAATACGTTTTCAAAAGTTTTAAATAAGAAGAAAAGAAAGAAATAAAATAAAATCTAATTGACCCTGTTATACAATACAGAAAACTAGAAGAAATGGAGCTAGAAGTACCTAGTTAAAAATTCGACTCACGTGAACAGTCCCCAACCAGCGTTGTTTGATGAAGTCAGCGACCCTCTCGCCGATCATGATGACGGGCGCGTTGGTGTTGCCTGACGTCACCGACGGCATCACGCTCGCGTCAGCCACGCGTAGACGGTCTATACCTTGCACCTGAACAGAAGATAGAGGAATTAGAACGCTTAAATAACTAGACCTGTCCATCGAAGGTCATCACATGGTCTTCATAGTATACAAGATTAAATTTTAAAATGGGTTCAAAAGACGGCTTTATTAAGCAAAATCTTATCACCCCCTATACAGTCGGGTATCGTCGGTTATTTAAAAAAAAATCTGCTGTGACGAAAAATTTCAACGCAGGGGATTCAGAATCATGTACCTACCTACTGAATCCGTGGTAACAAATTTCGCGTCGAAGTCGGGATGCCACCTGTATAGGTTACAGGTCAACTGGTCCAGGATCAGCATCGAATCGTGCCAAATCGTGGTAATGACAACTACGTGATTTCTTATTTATAATTTGATTATACCCGGATCAAGAGAATATCTTTATAATTTATGTTGGTCTAAGGCAGGAGTCAACAAATGGCGGACCGCGGTCCTAATCCGTACCGCCCCAACTTTTAATTACTTTGTTATTTAAGGGGACTACAGGACCTAAACGTGCCTAAACGCAAGTTTTATAATGCGTAAAAGTATATGATCCACTGCAGTAAACAAAATCAGAAAAATATATGATATTCTTCAGGATATATGCTAGTATGATAGTGTGTTGAAAACATAATACTTACAACTAATTTGATACGATAGAAAAAAATCATGAAGATACCTCTAAAAATTTCTTTTAACGATTAAAAATCATATTAATTTACATGCAATCATTCTGATTTTTTGTCAGATTATTCTACAAGCTACATATTAGCATAATAGTGTTTTAATTTTCCAGTCCAATCAATAGATTTTTTGTAAATCGCTAATTGCTTCATATTTTGCAATAAATTACCTGCGTCGTGTCATCGCGCTTCTCTTTCATTTCTATGCAGTCCGACAGTGACCGCGCATTAGCTGTTGTAAGCCTCTTAAGTACTTCTTGAAAAAAATCTCTTGTTGTTTTATTCATTGATATTTTGTAATCTTGGTTGCTAGTAATCGACTACCAAACGAACCGCGACAGTCTTTTTTTTTAAACGGACCCTAATTAAAGTAATAATAATTGTTGATCCCTGGTCTAAGGCATAGAAGCAAGACTAGCCAATTAAGACGACGATGAGTCTATGAACATCAGTCCGAACCTTATCTGTTTCCCTCATGAAGAAACCCCATTTCTAGCACAACCATTCTTAGTTAGGAGTAGGGGCTAGGAAAAATAGGCTATCGCTAAAACTGTTACATACAACACCTAATTCAGTGTTATTATTGTTTTTCCTAATCAAGATTTTAGTGCTCTGCACTATAGAGCGATACGTCATACTTGTATTTTCATATTGACAAAATTAATCAAAACAAAGTTAGTTTTTGACAGCTATTTGCAACGTTGCCAACTTTCACAATGGACAGTTATGAAAGCTACAATCTTACCTGCAGCAAGTTATCCACGACAGCACTTTCGTCTCCTCTCGGCCCCATCTTGCAGGATCCCGCCTGATGGTTCTCGGGAGCCGTCTGCATTCTCACAGCGCACTCCCAGTACGCGTCGCAGCCGAACTTGATCTTCTCGCATCCCTTCACTGGGGTCTTGTCCAGCTTCACTCCGTAGCGCTTCAGGGCTTTGGTCTCGGATAGCTTGAGAGAGAACTTGATGCCTTCCACTAAGGTTTTTACATCGTCTGGGTGGGTAAGGTAGCTGAAATTGTGATGGAAGTTTTGTTTAAATATAGTAAACAATTTGAACGGTCTATGTGGAAACGGTTTGGGGAAGCCTATGTCCAGCAATGGACGTCTTTCGGCTGAAATTAAACAATTTCAAGTTGGTAGGAACTTTCCGGGTATAAGGTATAAATAATTAGATTTAGACGTAACACAGAACTTAATAAGGCAATGGGGTTAGTTGCAACACCCAAAATACATTTATTGAAGTCTGCAAGTTGTTTCCTTAAAGTGGCCAATAAGCACTTTAGATACTTATAGCACTAAATTGACATATCCAACCAGTACACAGACAATTAGATTTTGATAGGTACCTAAATATTTACATAATAGTACGATTATGATCCAGAACGAGTTAATCAAGGTTATAGTACTAGTGCACCCTTCCCTTTTGATACCTATCTGAGTATTTCGATCTCTATGTGCCAAGTACTCGTATTTGCTGATCGACTATACAAATTTTAACGCAACGCCAAACAACTTTAACAACAGACTGCTTAGTACGAGTTTTTCTACCTACCAATCTTTTACCATTACCATTAATTCAATTTGTATGGAAAACAGTCGACCGCAGGATTTTCAATTCTTCACGTAGAGGTTTGCCACGGTTCATTTTGTTGTCAGCATTTGTTTCGCGGCCGTGGGTCGCAAGTTCGCAACTCGAAGTGTACGATCAAATCTACATTTTCATACAAAGCGAAGCTAAGACACGTGCGTAGCTTAGATGTGGTTGCGGGTTGCTGTGGAGCGGCGCCTAGTTGTGTTTCCCATTATAAGACCATAGCAGGGTGGTACGATTCCCCTTTGTCAGGTGATGTTGTTCGAAGATGCATTTCGAACAACAACCTTGTTTTCAAATAGATAATAAGTTTACTAACATAGATATAAGTTATCTTTTTGTTTACTAACCTGTGTGGATGTTGCTTATCCGAAGTAAAGATTAAGTTAGGATTAAGTATATATTTTTAATTATTTTTTTATTAATGTGACTAGACGGCGCTATTTCCATACAATAAATACTCACTTGGCATAAATCTTGGGGTATGCGAACGCGTCAGCAGACGCGATCTCCAGCCGCCCCCTGCTCTTGGGGTGCAGCACGGTGGGTATGATCTGAATGCTTCGGGAGCCGTTGTCCAACCGCTCGCCCACCATGCCGGTCTTCGCGCAGTCTGCCAGGAAACCGCCGAAGAACAGCTGGATGTCAGGGTTGTCTTCCGCTGGGTTCGAGTACTTTGTGTTTACGAAGGCGGTGACTTCGGATATGCCTGGGGAAGTAAATATGCAGAGGGTTATTTGATGATCTTCTCAAGTATGCTGGTTTTCTTCTTTTGTTTGTGAGTTGTCGTGCAAAGGCAGAGTCCAGTTTTTCGGTAAATTAAGGTAAACGTATATGCCTCGGAAAGTAAATTGAAATGATTAGTTTAGCAGGCAAACGGCGTGATATTACGACATGAAATGTCCCAAATAAACATATTTTCGTTGAATTGTCTTATTTTATTTTTTCTATAATTTTGACACTAAGTAATTTTGCTGTTGGTCTTTTGTACCCTTTATAACAAATTACGATATATACGTTTATTCACGATCACGACTGATGTGTTTGTAAAAATACACCTTGGATGCCGCCTTGGATGAGTCCAAGGAGGCATCCAAGTTGTATTTTTGTAGGCATCCATCTCTTAGCTGCCATGGCTTATTTTATTTTAATTTTTGAATTTGTTTTTATCTTTTCATTGCAGACGCTTTTAACGTGCACGTCTTTCTACATTGTTCTCACATGTATAATTTCAACATGAATGATGTAACCAATATTTTGTAAGAATATTTTGATTTAAAAGAGTGTCCGTGGAGTTTCTTGCCCGTTCTTCTCCATAGAACCTACTACGCTTTGGAATGGGCTTCATCTTTCTGACTGACCGACCGATTGACAATTCAAAAGTGCAAAAATGCAGGCTTCAAATCACTTATCGTCACTTACCCGTCCCAGACATAAGTCCATCTCTGAACAGCAGGTACTCCATAGCTGTGGCCCAGTTGAGGGGGGTGGTGTTGTTGTCGTTGACCTGGAAGTTCAGGAAGTGCGCCACGTGGTTGTGCAGGTTGCGGCCCACGCCGGGCAGGCGGTGCACCAGGCGCACGCCGGCGCGCGCCAGCACGCCCGGCTCGCCCACGCCGCTCAGCTGCAGGATCTGGGGAGACGCTACTGCGCCGGCGCTGTGGACCAAAGGTTAGGGATTAATCTGAGTCTGTTTGGTACTTAATAACCTCTGCTCACCCGAAAACCGCTCACTGCTAACATCACACCTCTCCCAAGTTGTGCTTGGTACTTACTATGGCAGTTCCTGAGTTTTGGTTTCACTTTTGTTCCTGTCTGCCTAACCCTTACACGGGAATATAGGCGTGATATTATGAGTTTTTGAGTTTTCATGCAATTTGGAAGCTTTTTAACTACTGTTCATGAACAATTAAACAGATATGACACGTTTAGAGTCAAATATGGTTAAACCTGTTGGGATTCTCACTGCATTAAACTTCTGTCGTTTGCTTTTCGTCCGAAATTACATGTAAAGAAAAACTCACCTCAAAATTACATGTAAAGAAAAACTCGCCTCAAAATTACACGTAAAAAAACTCACCTCAAAACAATTTCATTATTAGCAAAAATAACTTCAGTGCCGCCGAAGCTGTTCCTGACTTCCACAGCATACGCCTGGCGAGTGGTCTGGTTGATGAGGATCCTGGTGACGGTCGCGTTCAGCATGACGTGCAGGTTGGGCCGGTGCTTGGCGGGGCGCAGGAAGGCGCGCGCGGCCGACAGCCGCGAGCCGTTGCGGTTGGTGGTCTGCGCTATCGAGAAGCCGGTGTGGTTGATGCCGTTGAGGTCTCGTTGTTTGTAGCCTGGAATGTGCAGGAGTTATGTTAGTGGGAAACAAACGAGACGAGAGATGGTTTGTATTATGGTTATTATTATATGATCTTTTATGCTATAGATATCTACTTTTAAAATCTCTTTTTACGAAAACCTTAAATGTAATTCTCGCCTTGGAAATCGAGAATTGGCGAGAAGTCTCTTAGTTGTTGTTAGCGGCGGGGGCACATTCGAAATCCACCAGGATCGTAGGTGGAAAGAGGTGCATCTATCGAGCAGACCTTAAGTCGATAACTGGGCCACACCTTCACAGCAACGAGTGACTGTTACCTACTGTCATAAACTTCCAAATATACTTGTTCAAGAGTGAATAACATCTGTGGCAGTTACTAAAATTCGAATTTGATTATTTATGGGTAAAACAAGTAAAATTATCCATGAAATATGAAACTTACCCAATTCCTCTCCAGCCTTAACCAAGCTGTAACTGAGCGGCGGATGGTACGGGAACTGCGCGACGGTGAGCGGCCCGCCGGTCGCGTGATAGCCCTGGTCCATCTCCTTGAGCTGCTTGTTGTCCTCGGACTTGAGGAAGTACGGCAGCACGTCCTCGTACGACCAGCCCTCGTTGCCGGCGGCGGCCCAGCTGTCGTAGTCCTTGCGGGAACCGCGGATGTACATCATGCCGTTCATCACAGAGGTTCCGCCGAGGACCTGGAGAGGTATTGTGATATACAGGTTAGATTATATGGTAATTGTTTAAAATCAAAACTCAATTTGATAACACCATTCGAGTTATAATTGCACAATGTACACAGTAAGTACATTATAGTTTATTATATATTTCTTTATTTTTTGACGCAGTTGGTCGAAATAGCTTTTACGTAAAATACAAGATTTACATGGGACATATTACGAGTATAATAACATGTTTAGTGATAAAAGATCTAACATCGAAGAAATAATAATCGTCGAAGCATCCATCGCCCATCTTCTCTGCAGTCTGCCATGACATTAGCTGATGTGTCCTCCTTACGAGGAGAAGCAGAACGGTGACAGAAGTGATAGTTTGAGAGGCCTTTGCCTGTATAGCATCATCATCATCATCTGCCTAGCGTTCATTAATCACAAGATGTTTTCTAGCAACTTTTTAACTTCCCCCTCCCCCTGGCTATACGTGGTGTGGTTTTAGTCTAACCCAAAATCACGTGTATTGTTTTGGTAAAGTATGAAAAGTTTTCAGAATATTTTATCTTTAAATACAGTTATAATCTAATTTAATTCTGTAAAATGAAGCACCATGATAAACTAATTTTACCAAAAAGTTTACCGTATAACGGTAAACAAATACAAGTGATATCTTACTACACCCCCCACAAAGGGGGAGCCCTTGTGATATTTCGTGATTTTTTCCGAAGCCCCCTCCCCCCCTTTAGAGCCTCACGTCATTAATGGACGATCCCTATTTTGTGGGTCTAACCGGACGCAGCTGAATACCAGTATTTTAATAAAAAGGGTCGAGTTGGTTTGTTGAAAATTGATGGTTCGTTCCGTTTGCTTACCTTCCCCCTAGGCCAGTAGCACTTCCGATCGGTCTCCCCGAGACAGGCAGCAGGCTCTGACTCCGTCTGGTAGCCCCAGTCTATGCTGGAGCCGATGAAGTTCAGGAACATGGACGGCACTTGAGCACCTGTCGGCTCATCGAAACCTGGAATATTAAGGATCAAATCTAAAGTTTTCGGTGATTATGAACCATAGAGATGAAAGTCTGACGCAGATTTGGGCGGGCCACCCTGCATATGCTTGCTCAAAAACCCTCTGGGCTCCCTACCATAGGTATTTATTATCGCTACTTTATTTCTATTTAATAACAGGTACTGTTTATAAACAATTATTATACAACTAACTATTTACACTGGGTACAAAATGAAATGTATCTAAGATCCATTTAATAACAGGTAAAATGTTTGGATGGTATCATACCTGCTTCCAAGAGTAGAACCCTCCACTCGGGCACCTCGGACAGTCGCGCGGCCACCACGGATCCTGCTGATCCTCCCCCCACCACGATGAAGTCGTAAACAGAGTCCATGTGGCGACGGTACTGCGGAAAAAAATTAAGCTTAATCTATAAAAAATCATTTATTCAAATTAAGCTTAGAATCAGCACTTTTTGAACGTCAAAAATACAAATTAAGACAGTCCCCTAAAACGCCTGCCCTTGACCAGTTCCTAGCAGTTTAGCTGAGAAGAAGAAGCTGAGCAACAAAGTCCCCTAAAATACCGAAAAAATACCCAAAATACCCTGTGAATCTAAATTTTTAAAACGCACAACATTGTTCTTAAATCAAGGAGATTATTAGAACACGTTTTGTATCGAAGTAACGACAAATAGCTAACAAAATTATTTATTTATAGGTATTTGAGTCATATAAAAGCGGATATTACTGATAAAAATTTTGACTGAATTTAGTCGCAACGGAATAACCATCTACTCGGCGGAAGTTAAGTTAAATAAGTACAAAATAGTATATTATGCAATTGGTGAATAAAGGACGCATTTAAAGCGTGGGCCATAGATGAATCACGAGCAAGTGAAGGATTCTAACGACGACCACGAACCACGAATCACGAGCGAAGCGAGTGATTCAAGTGTTAGAATCCTGAGCGACGCGAGTAATTCATGGCCCTCGATATAAATCCGTTTTATTCAAGAGTTGCATAGTATACTTTATACCATGACTACGAGAAAAATAAAGATTTAAGCGAAAATAGACATTTAATGAAGAAAAAGGTTGAATTAATTCAAATGCACATTAAAATTTAGAACAATTACCTACTAAAACTAAAAGTAATTTTCTTATTATTACTAATAGGTAATACTCGTAATCAACTTGTGAAGCGATATTTATTTCCTGTATATCGAGTATGTTTTCGCAAGGAGGTTGTATAGCATTGAGACGGAGGTCGCATACATAGATGTGTTCTAAATTCAAACACCAAAATAGTGATTAAAAGTGCTTTTTATTCACTGAAAACAGTGAATAAAATAAGCTTTTTAGAGGGGGAATGGTATAATAGTATATTATGCAATTAGTGAATAAAAGACGGATTTAAAGCGAGGGCCATAGATGAATCACGAGCAAGTGAAGGATTCTAACGACTGAATCACGACCGTAGGGAGTGATTCATGACGATTGAATCACGAGCGTAGCGAGTGATTCAAGTTTTAGAATCCTGAGCGACGCGAGTAATTCATGGCCCTCGATATAAATCCGTTTTATTCAAGAGTTGCATACTATACTTTATACCATGACTACGAGAAAAAGAAAGATTTAAGCGAAAATAGACATTTATTGAAGAAAAAAGGAAGGTTGAATTAAGCTTCGTGCAGACTGGTGCGACGCGACAGCGCGACGCGATTCTAACAAAACAATTTCAAAGAAAACTTCACGGTATAACAATGACCGGTGTCGTCGCGCTGTCGCGTCGCGCTACTCTGCAAGGGGCTTTAATTAAAGTGCACATTAAAATTGGAACAATTACTAAAATCAAATGTAATTTTCTTATTATTACTAATAACAATCAACTTGTGAAACGATATTTATTTCCTGTGTATAGAGTATGTTTTCGCAAGGAGGTTGTATAGCATTGAGATGGAGGTCGCATATATAGATGTGTTCTAAATTCAAACACCAAAACAGTGATTAAAAGAGCTTTTTATTCACTGTTTTCAGTGAATAAAATAAGCTTTTTAGAGGGGGAATGGTATAAATGTTTTATTTTCTTGAAATTATAGGTACCGACATGCATTTCCTTTGCGGTCTAATTGATTTGCATAATTATGGTTGCAAAGAATGCAATATTAGAACTATTCGACAAAATTGCACTTTTATGGCAACCAACGGTAATGATCACAAAATTGGAGCAATGGCCGCGTTTATAACAAGTCTAGTTATATTTTTTACTGTGGTGTAGGTATCCATTAAAACACACGTGGTTGTTTCTTTGATCGTTACTGAAAATACCGATTAATATGTTCCAATACTTATAATATGTTTTTTAATCTGAAAGCTATTTAAAATAATATCAACGTTCAAGTTGTAACCAATCTTAAAAATACGAAAAGCTTTTACACTGTATCTTTCATTTCAAATTATCATGACTTTATCAACATTTCTGTACCGATTTGTATCACAATTTTTATTACAAATGCTCCGATTAGGTAACGCAGAACGAAACGGACCGCAAATCTGATGGGGAAGTGATTTCATTTCGGTGGCGACTTGCGGTTGTACCTAATGAGTGCGGTGAAGAGATGCTTGTTGTTGGAGTAACCGTGCTGTTACTGTGAGAAACTAGCATTCAACCATGGACGACTTACTGTGGTCTGTTCCAAAAGTATCTGATTACAATGTAAACAAATGGATCAGAACAGTATCTGTGGATGGAAATTTGTAGTGCCATATAAAAACTTAGTGTTTTGATTTGATTATTTGTATAGGTACTTAAAACCCGAAATCCGACTAGGCCGGTGTTGATCTAAAAATATCATTTTATTAGTTCATTCAGATGATGTTCAAAGAGATCACCTCATTACACATCAAAATGCATATTTTATTGTTTTTTTTTATATGTCTACATCCCTATTATTAATTTTTGTTATGAAATAAATGATTGTCCGTATCTACATAAGATAGGTGCGGTCTCTATACTTGAACTAGCTACAAGTTGCTACAAGCAAATTGTAACCAACAGCCACCCGGCGACCGACGCATGTCGCGCGGGGAAAACCCGGATAAAAAATTGCGCTCGGTCCCATTCCCATTCCATAAACGGTCCGAAAGATAAAAGTATTCATGCCAACATATTGTTGACATGGCTACTGAAGTACAGTGAGACACAAAAAAAATATGAAAAAGATTCATTTAATTGTCTACAATCATTGTTCCATAATATTGTATCAATATGTAACCACAAAACAAATTACTTAATATTGTAGCTACACATACAATATGTAAAAAAAAAACCTGTCCGATCCGAAAGGGTATAGTATAGGTATAGGTAGGTACTTAGGTACTTAGAAAACCAGCGTCAGACAGCACCTGTCTGGCATTAATGCTGAAATGAACCTTTTTGGCGCAGCCGCGAGGCACACCAATAGTGGTCTATTGTTGTTAAAAAAATTGTTATTTTTCTTCACTTTTTTTATTTTGTGTTTCACGAACTGTGTCCAAATAAACATTATTCTTTCTTTCTATCTTTCTTTTACTTACTGCAATAACCTCCGCCGACCTCATCTAGTTTAAAAATAATATGTTTGACGTGTAAAAGTGTATTGTACAACCTATTTAGGTAGTAGGTACCAAAAAGTAATAACAAAAATATTATTGAAAATAAAAAGTTATTGTTATATCAAATACACATTTTTAGTACTTACCAAAATTACCCCAAATCCATTAAAAAATTGCAAATTTTCAACAGGCGTCATATGTGATGACATTTAGACACCCGCTACACGACAGTCGCACGCGCCCAATGTAACCCGGTAACCCATTGAAAAAAAAATGTGGCGAATTTCTTTTTCAAAAACTTCCACATAAATATACTCTCAATACGATACCTAACAACACTCTCACGGGACGGGAAGGGGTTTGTTGCATGTTGTACACACATTATTAATTAACACAAATTGTAGACAATCAAATGAACTCTTGTCGATGTTGAGATCTTTTTGAGGCTGACTGTATGTACCTACATTAATATGTTTGTGCTACTAATATCATTAATTCAACGCTAAACTCGAAAGAGATAGGACGCGAAGTCGGGAATTAAATACAAAAATCTCTTTTGGTTATCGTTTGTCATCAAAAACAGATTAAAATAGAAGACGAAGAAGAATTAGAGGTAAGATTCGTTTATTATAGGTACATATTTTCTTATTTAGAATATGTAAGGTTTTGTCTCGCTGATGGTGGCAGGTGTGTTGAATCATTCGGTTCCCATCAAAATGGTTGAGCTGAATGGGGCTGGTCGTGGTCCACGCCTTGTGTACTTGAGCGCCGTCAGTTGAAACTGCCAGCCTGCTTAGGGCTTAGGAGCCATATATTATGCCACAGGATATTTGTGTGAACCCCTATTGGTGTGATGTCACATATTTTGCCATTTTAAATTAAACCTCATAAATATAGAGTTAGTAATATTTTAAAGTTTTTCGTAAGAGTTTAAGTTTAGAGATCAAGACTTTTAGAGTTCTGTACCCGAAGGGTGCCAAATGGAACCATATTATTTTTTATTGGCCTCCGTTGTCTGTCCGTCCGTCTGTCTGTCAGCGGGCTGTATATCACGAAACGTAACCTTTGAACCCCCAAAACCCCCTACCTACTATTGCTTTGTAGGAAATTATCTTAATGGCCTATAATTAGGTAAATTGACTACTTCCTTAGGTTAGAACTCCATTTATCTCGTTTGGTTTAAAACTTGGCGGCCTGGTGGGCCATAGGACCTCTTGTGTCTAGAGATTCCTTACCAATGTAGTGGTCTCGTATTAACTTAAAACGTAATTGTGCTTTTCATAGTGCTGTATGGTTTTCGTATAGCATTGCTTTTAAAGGGTTTTAAGTGTTTAATACATAGTAGCTAGAAAGTTTATAACATGCGATGTGTGCCTTTAATTCTTAGAGATAGGTATTACGTTTTACCCATAGAAAAAGCAATCTCCCATTAAACCCAAACTCAAAGCATTTATTTCAAATAAACCGCTTACACGCACTTTTGTCATCTCCAATTCTGCCCTACTAAGCAGAAAGGCACACTATCTCTGAGATATGGCCTTTTAGTTTTTTTTATACCATTCAATAGCTATAACAATTTTGCATCTAATGGTATCAGCCAAATCGCTATCTAACTTAAAACATTTAAAAAAACCACTAAGAAGATGTTTTTATCCTTGTTTCCTTAAATTACAATTTACAAAAACTCAATTTTCTCAAAACTTACGCCGCCTGAGATAGCGCCTTTCGGCTTAGCAGGGCAGAATTATCATCTCCAGCAGCTCGGCCAGGATCATAAAAAATATGCCATATCTAGTCGCGTGGTTTCTTTGTCCAAACGTTTAGGTACCTATCTAATGGATTGATCTCACGTGAGTCTTGTTGATTTACTGTGAACAACTTCAAAAATCGATGACCGATGGCCGGTCCACAATCCAACCAAGATAAACAATCACAATCTGTCGTTTTGTCTATTCTTCCGTCGACAAAACCCGTAGAAAACCTGTTTCTATGTCATGCTACACGAAAGTTAGAAATGTGAAAAAACAAAACGAATAGGTACAGATATTTTGCAAACGCTCAAGTATCGTATTGACAATTTTTCAAACCTATGAAGCTATGGATGTCAAAATAAAAGGCAATGTTGGTCAGTTTATGTGTGTTATGCGATTACCCGCAGGAAAACTACATGTGCATGCAATCCATATTGCTATCTATCTCGCACACAACAAAAGAAGTATTTGGACTAAACAATCGAGCTGATGACGCAGAGGTAGGTACTATAATATAATAGTGCTATTTGTATTCACTCGACGTTCAACGAGCGGTTGGAAAGAACCTCTCAAATGAAGTCTGTTCTGATTGATTTATATTGTAATCAGTACATTCTGTGTCAGTACATTATCTCAGTTGTTTACAAGTCTAATCAAGACAGTTATATAGGTATTCTAACCTCAGAAAAATATTGGTGACGAAAAGGCTAAAAGGTAAGATTTCGTTCTGTTTACTTACTTTGATTTATTGTTTGGAGTCTCAAGGTCAACTGAAATCGCGTTATGTTCACTATTTGATTTGATCATAATAACGTTATCGATATTCTGGGTTCAACAGCTGACATTTGTCCATCATTCATTCATTCATTCATTTATCCTCGTCGTGTTGGCTAGAGTTGGCGCCACCTTCTCGAAGACGACTAGGTATTTGTGTTTATACCCGGGCGAGTACTATTGTGACTTTTTATTGTTGTCACTCTCAAAATCAAAGTGATCTTTATTCTCGTTGCTGCCACTGAAAAATCAGTGATCTGTATTTTCGTTCTACTAAGGTATGTTGGCAAGTCACTGACGTATGGTGAAAGAAAACATCGCGACAAATGTGACAGACAATTCATAAGCAGTCTACCTGCAAGTGGTTTATTTGAAATTATTGCTTTATTTATTTTTCCTTTGTACATCAGAAACCCATTACAAAAAATAAATAAATTAAAAAATAAAACATAATTATCAAACATTTGGTCGAATGTTATTGACCGAAATCTTTACTGCAAGTGCATTGAGTACAAGTTCATTTCCTAAAAATAATCGCAAATGTTACAAAACGCACATTGCAGCCGCTTTTGAGCATGGAGTCAATCCCCAAGGCGCAAAGTGATAAGTATTAAGTTTTCCCTTTAGGAATTGCCCGGATTCTGGATATGTGCTCGATTTATGACAATAAGCTCGTCTTCTATTACTTAAAACACATAAATAGCGAACCGAAACGACCGCTATTCTTCCGACAGCTATTTGTTGACGGGGGCCAGGCAAATCAGGTAATAAAAATGTTTCATTTTCGAGACGATAGCCCGTCGAAACTTCGAAAGCTTGTGAATATGCAGAACTCACAAGTTCAAATTGTATGACCGACGACGATCCTTCAACGCGGACGCAGGGAAAACCAGACATATACACACAGCACACGAACAATGTTGGGGCTACTGACGTACTTACCTACAATTATATACATATTATAGTGCTACTTAAATATAATTTATTCAACGCCAAACGTGTGACAGATAGACGCGAAGTCGGAAAAAAAAACACAATCTCTCTCGGTTATCAGTTATCCTTAACATACACATTTAAGTATTATTGCAAAAACAGAATAAAAATACAAGACTAATAGGAGTTAGAGGTAAGATTAGTTTGTTATACATATTTTCTTGTCGGGTCAGTCTCGTTATCAACGAGACTGACCCGACAAGAAAATATGTGGTGGCGTGTGTTGGATAATTCGGTTCCGTTCAAAATGGTTGAGCTGAATAATCCATGCGTCATATTCGGGAACGGGCTGCCAGGGCTTATCTTTAATCGTTATATTTCGAACTGTTTTATGTTGGTTTTATAATTATATAGAAACAATAAGCATAATGTACCCAGGATTTAGTAACATCTTAATTGAAAAGAGCGTCCACGGAGTTTCTTGCCCGTTCTTCTCCATAGAGATCTGGGGGCAATTCGCTTCAACTTTCTGACTAACTTGGACTCCTTGAAAATTCAAAAGTTCCTGTAAATCATTTTTTTGACACAAATGTTTTGCTTTGGAATAATTATTGCTGAAATAGCGATAAGTTGACAAATTATCGCTATTTCAACAACACAAAACATTTGACTGACTATGCTATCTATTGCATGTGTCATTCATAATATACGTATTATAGCATAACGTCTTCGTTATGTTTCTTTTAGTTTTAAATAAGTTGAGCCGATGGCTATATGTATTTCATAGAATTAAGGTAGAAAGCAAGGATTTAAAATATTGTGTAACCTGAGAAGTAGACCTAACTAAAATTTATGTTTTGTTTTAGATTATAATTCATCAGCAATATTAGAAGAAGCAGTACGTAGATACACGCGAAAGGTGTCTAATGGTATGATGGACGTAACCGCGTCTTCACCAAAAGACATGACAGCAGTAGTTGTAACATTAAAGGAGGAAAATACAAATGAAGAACAGAAAGATAATGATGAAGTTCAGAAGAAGTTTGTTCTTCCTCCAGAATACGACGAAAATGACACAAGATGGACATTAAAGTATCGTGAACCTGCTCCGGGACTTGTTGAACTAATGCCACATACTGGTGTATATGTTAACGCTGACAAACTCGCTGAATGTCAGAGATTCTCGACTGTTTGCAAAATATTGGCTCGATTGTTACTAACCGAAATCTTTACTACAAGCGCTTTGAGTACGTGTTCATGGTCTGGTGCAACAGCTAATGATTCCAATATCGCCGGTGAACAAGCAAGACCTGGATTAGACGAACACGCAAGAATTATATTGCTAAAGTTTGTTGAAGAGTATGGACTCATACGAGAGTGGATTATAACAGACTATCAATGTATTCTGAACTATATGCGCCAAATCATGCTAGAAATGAGACGCGTTGGGCAGAAAGAAGAAGAAGATGATGATGATGAACTTCAAGAAAAAGGTTCTCATTCGCATATGCGCCGAAAAATACTAAAGGTGAGACGCGATACACAGAAAGAAGAAGAAGATTATGATGGACTTCTAGAAAAAGATTCTTATTCACATATGCGCCCAACATTGCTAGAGATGAGACGAGATAGCAAGAAAGAAGAAGATTGTGATGGACTTTTAGAAAAAGACTTTCATACACGTATGTACCAAATAATGCTAGATATAGGACGCTCTCGGCTAAAAGAAAATGAAGATTCTTGTGATGAAGTTCTAAAAAAAGGTTTTCATATACGCAAGGTTCTTCTACCTCCGGAATATGATGAAAATGACTCAAGATGGACATTTGAGTATCGTGAACCTGCTCCGGGGCCTGTTGAACTAAGGGACCATTCCGGTGTGTATATTAATGCTGAAAAACTGGATAATTGCAAGGAATTTTTGAATGGTCAAAGCTTTCAACCGCGACGGGGGACTTTTCCGACCTGGATTAAACGAACATACGAGAAATGTATTGCTGCAGTATGTCGTATGGAGATATGTTGCAAGCCAAAAAACAAAAAGTACAAGTAATTCTGGTTTGTATCCTCTATATAATGTTAATAATGAAGACACAGTTCATTACCCAATACAATTGTACGATTATTCTAAGTTAAGTTTTTGTTCGTTTCACTTTGTCTAATATATATGAGTAATTGACATAGGTAATTGAGTATGTGGCTTGTTTAACTGTCAATAATGGTACCCGAACAAAATGCCATTGGGAACCTGGATGAGGTGTTAGCGATGACATGCCTCGTAAGGGTCCCCAATAGAAGGTGAGGTGCACACATATCGAGATTCGAGATTTTCATAGTGTAGGTTTCACTATTTAAGGCAGTGATTTTAGTACATTTAAACGCCACTAACGATGGCAAAACTTATTAATTAAAGAAAATTAAATCATTCTGCTTCAATTCGACTGAAGATGGCAGATGGATAAATAAGCGTGACTGTGACTTGATTTTTAAAGTCAGTAAAACTGCATGTCATATATATCACTATCTTTTTCTCCCACAAAAGTATAACCCGAAAATAAACAATCTAGCTGATGACGCAGAGGTATTTATTATACTATAGTGATATTAGTATTCAATATTCATTCGACGCTCTACGAGCAAGACGTGGTCGGGAATAACCTTTCAAATTAAGTCAATATTTCAGTTGTTTACAAGTGATTCGAAGAAAGTTATAGGGTTACCACAGAAAAAGATTGGTGGCTAAAAGGCTAAACGGTAAGATGTCGTATCTGTTTACTTGCTTTAATTTATTGTATTTGGTTGTAATGACGCCTGTCTGGAGTTTCAGGGTGAAACAAAATCGCGATAAGTGCACTATTTGACAACTTGATCATATTAACATCATTCATATTCCGAGTTCAACAGCTGATAGTTATATTATGTGACATTTATTCGTCATCCATCCATTTAATGATCGTCGTCGTGTGGGTAGCATGGCGCTGGCGCCCACTTCTTAAATATAACTATTTGGGTTCGAAACCGAGCGAGTACCATTGATAGTGGCTTTTAAAAATTCAAGAGATTTTTTTTTTTTTTTTAATAAAAAATAAAAAAACACGTGTATCACACAAAAAAATTATAAAATAATTAAATTGACTTGTATTAGCAGCAAGTTGATTTCTCTGAGTTCTCTGTTTTGCATCGTGAGCAGTTAAACCTATTTGAGTTATTGAAGCATTATTTATTGCACACCCTAGTGGTAGCCACTACGTACTGACGGAACTCGTACATGGTGAGAGCGAGTCGTATGTACCTGCCAGGAAGCTGATATCGACATTTTCAATACTAGTGTTGCTAAATTCAAGAAAACTTTATCTAATGGCTTCTTCGATCGTAAATAGTCATTTTTCTGTTTTGTGCTATATGGTCTATTATCAATTTTCTGTTTCATATGATTAATAATAATAAATAATAAATGTGGAAACTTGTAATTGGCCATATTTTGTATAAACTATTTCTTACTGTATCTGTTTAGCTGTAAGTTTTCCTAAAAATAAAACAAACAAATGAAGCAATGGATTGAAGCAAAGGGGATTCATATCTTCTTTGTCAGTGAGTTACGTAATTGGGGCTTGAAGCGGTTTTGCACTGCATCAGAGCCGAATCCGAGAAATTTCGGTCCGAAGGAACCATAGTACTATTTTGTATGAGGGGTTATGCACTAGATCCGAACTCTGTCCAACAGCATGTACTCGCAGAACATTCCAAATTCAGATTGAACTCAGCTATCTAATTACGCAACACATTTTCGTTAACAATTCCGACTAATCTGTTTCAATTTGATAGGTCAACAACATTCATTGTGTTATTTACGTTGTTGAGCAGATTTTTTTTTCGAACATACGAAGCAATGGATCAAAGCAATCTGTTTCAAAACGATTCAGATTCTGATTGATCGTGTATTACGTAATTAGGGTACAGATCTTGAATTCGGATCGGATGCAAACTTTTACTGCTTGAAATCAATCATTATATACTTTTCATTTCTGTGGTTATTTGTAAAAGGTATACATACTTACATTTTTACTCTAAGTATATAATCAATTAATTAAGTAAACTAACTACGCATAAATATTTTTGTTTCGAATTAAATCGTTAATCGTAAAATTATATTTAACGTCTATTTAGCTGTGTAAGCTTTAATTTACTCTTTTTTGATTACCCTTTTGCTATTATTATTTAAATTTATTTCCTAGATGGTGTAATAATAACATTAAAAATAAGATTGTATTAAGGTACCTACCTATTATTAGATTTTCCACAAAGTCTTGTAATCTATTTTTGCCCAATAAATACAATGTATGAATAAGTCCCGTTTTGTGTTATTTACCTCCGTTACTTGTTTACCTATGTTTCGAGATGTTTTCTAATCGGGGTCAACCTGATAGTGTCGCTGCCGCCAAGGGGATCCGCAATACCAGAGCCATCGCAGCATCCTTCGCATCCAGAGACAAGCCGTAATGTCTCACGCCTGTTGATAATTCAAATTCAAATTCAGAAATCTGCTGCAGGCTGGCAGGTGCTGTCCCAGACGAGCTCCTCAAAGAGTTCTTCTACAACACATGTGTTTAGACTATTTCTCATACTGACACTCAACACTACAAACTAACATTATACACTCTCATTTACACATACACACACACTGATACAGGCGCCCTGATTAAGTGTTTGTTTATAAATTATTATTAACTTCTACCCCCAAAATTATAATAACTTTAGTCTTAAATCTCCTTATCTTAGTTTATTGTAATATCTTATTCTTTTTTTTAAGTTAAACTTTCTGTTCTTCCGTGGGGTGGGGACCTGGTGATCCAGGCATTTTACGCCTAACTCAGAAGTAAATGTCAAAAGTAGTAATTGTGAGATAGTATTGAATCAAGAGAAACTAGAATTCGTCGATAAAACTGTTTTCCTAGGGATCACGCTTGACTCAAGGCTTCAATGGGGTCCTCATTTAACATCCCTTTCAGGACGATTAAGTTCAGCAGCATATGCTGTGAGAAAAATCCGTCAATTTACAGATGTAGGTACCGCGAGGCTAGTCTATTTTAGCTACTTTCATAGTATTATGTCGTACGGTATTCTACTATGGGGACGGGCTGCAGACATCGAGTCTATTTTTATTCTGCAGAAAAGAGCCATCAGAGCCATATATGGCCTCCGCAGTCGCGACTCTTTAAGGGAACTGTTTAAAGATATTAACATCATGACGATACCTTGTCAATATATCTATGAAAACATTATGTACGTAAGGAAAAATCTACATATTTTTAGTAAAAGAGGTGCAAGACACAATTATATTACTAGGAATAGGGACCAATTAGTTCAACCGGGTTTCAGGCTGGCTAATGTGGACTCATCTTTCATGGGGTACTGTTTAAAGTGTTACAATAAAATACCTCCCCACATACTTCAACTGAATGAAACGAAATTTAAATCTTATATTAAACGCACACTATGCAGCCAAGCATATTATAAATTGGCAGATTATATTGCTGATAAAAATGCTTGGCCCAACGCTGGTCCTGCTCCACAAGGGCGCATAAACTAATTGATTAGCATTTGAAAATACAATTGGAGCTGCTGAAGATTTAAAAAACTATCTTTGCATTGTATAAATTCAATCTCTTAGCATTGTATAATTGCATAGAACATGTGTGAGTGCTATGTACCGACTATAAAGCTACCATTTAGGTGCAGGGTCTGTCTTTCATTGACTTGAATGTGTCATGGCGGCTGAGAGTATGTCATGCTCACTCTAATGTCTCGCTGACGATGGCGCGTGTGTTGGATCATTTAGCTCCCTTCAAAATGGTTGAGCTGAATGGTGCTAATCCATGCGTCATGTTCGTGAACGGGCGCCGTCAGTAGGGACTGGTCATCTCTTAGCTGCCACGGCTTATTTTAATTTAATTTAATTTTTTGGATTGCTTATTTTTTTATTTCTGTTACGGACGCTTTTCATGTTTTGCATCGTTCTCACATGTATAACTTCAACATGAATGATGTAACCAATATTTTGTAACCATATCATGTTTTAAAAGAGTGTCCGTGGAGTTTCTTGCCCGTTCTTCTCCATAGGTACCTACTAGGCTTTGGAATGGGCATCTAGCTTCATCTTTCTGACTGACCGACCCCCTTGACAATTCAAAAGTGCCTGTAATTGGTTTATTTGAAATAAATGCTTTGAGTTTTGAGTTTTTGAGACACCAGCTCCTCACATTGCTAAAAAAAAAATCAAAAACAAATACTCTATAATATGTGAACTAGAATGAGCTTGTCAGTGTGAGGAGAAATAAAATAAATAATAAATATTCCAATACTTCTGTGATTCTGATTCTAGGAAGGTAATTGTCTATCAAGTGAACTACCAACTTAAATTGTCCGTATATTCACATCACAACTGTCATTCTTTGACAGTTGTATGAAAATGGCTATAACACGGCAAATTGACGTAGTGTGTCAGTTTGATTAACAATTAATTTCTATTAGGGTTTCCATTTCGAAATTTAAAAAGTCCAGATAGCAATCCGGTATTTTCAAAAAAAGGTTTGGACAAAATTTTTCTTTCTTTTTTCAGTGCCGTATTTTATATATTTTTTTGAAATCCGCTTCAGTCGATAAGTCTTGACAAATGATAAGGCCTATAGGTCCGGACATCCCCGCCAAAAAGCCGGACACATACGAACAAATCCGGCCGGATGGTAATCATAATCGTATTGAATGATGATGCTTAGGTAGGTATTGCTTTTTCATATATAATTTCACCTATCATTAATTCAACGTTCAACGGGCGAGCGATAGAGGTTCTGCTGAATTTTGTTGTGAAAATTAAAATATTTAACTGTAATAAAAAAAGAGATGCACATGCAGAAATTATGTTATTGAACTTTGCTGATAGGTATGGATTGGAGAAGGGTTGGGCAGTATTAGATTTCCAAATTATTAGAAGGAGTATAGATAAATAAAATCCATGAGCTAAAGGAAGAGGTCAGACGACAATGATGAATGCAAGTTTTTTGAATATTACTCGAGATGGACATTAAAGTATCGGGAACCTGGTCCGGGACTTGTTGAACTAATGGAACATTCCCAGTTCCAGTGTGTATGTTAATGCTGACAAACTCGCTGAATGCAAGAGATTGGCGAATGATCGCGCAATATTGGCACAAAAATTGCTTACGGAAATTATTAATACTAGAGCTTTGAGAACATGTTCATGGACTGGTCAAAGTGACAAAGGTTGTGACCGCAGCGGTAAAACACCTGGATTAAATGAACACGCGAAAGTGGTATTGCTGGAGTTTGTTGTAGAGTACCTAAGTATATAGAAATGCAGAATTGCAGACGACAGGATGAAGATTCTATCACGGCCAGTATCTGCCATGTAATGATGATGATGAAACGTACCTAAATATTATCATTGTCCGTAATTGTAGGATTATTAATACTTAATTATAATCAGATGAGGCACCATGTCTAAGGTTCCTGTAGGATAGACTAATGGAGCGACAGCTTTTATGTTGTGGTGAATCCGCTCTATATTTAACAATAGCTGACCCGACAGCCATTGTATGGTCAACATTTTAAAAACGAAAAAAAATCAAGTGTTTTTTTCTATTCGGTTTTAGCCAAATTTAACATTTTTTATTTTTTTAATTACATAAAAACCCAATTCGGACAAAAACTAGTCCAATCGGTACAGCCATTCTCAAGTGATGCGCTGCCGCTGCCTGCAGTACATTACTGCCTGCAGCCGAGATTAAAAATATCGGCTGCCGGCGCCGAAGTCGATACGAAATTGTAACAATTTTGTACTGAAGCCGCTGCGCCGGCGCCCGCGCCGCCCCGCTTAGCCATCGCTCCTCGCCGCTCGTTTCGTGCCCGCGCACGTGTATTTAGAACCTATTTAACCTAATCCAATTAGTTCGGTTCTGGGCAGTACTAGAATACTGGAATATGGAAATGATTGATTATAGAAATTATATTAATGGAAAAAAATAATTCTATAAGTAATAGGTACATATTTTTTGAATTACTTATACCCCCTACCCTACCTATCTACTCCATATGAATAGCCAACCCCATTTTTCCAAAATCTTTGCCTGCAGCCAATTCAGCAACCGGCGCTGGCAGCTAAAGCTTTGTGCAGACTAGCGCGACGTGACAGCGCGACGCGACACCGGTTATTGTTATACCGTCAAGTTTTCTTAGAAATTGTATTGTTTGTGTTGCGGCGCGGCGTCGCGTCGCGCTGGTCTGTACGAGCTTTAACTCGGGACACGAAGCCGGCGGCAGCTGAGGCCTTTAATTTTAATTATTTATATGGTTAGATAGATTGCCTTTGTAATGAGATAGTAAATAAATACGTAAATAATAAGTTAGGCATCAGGAAAAGTTCCTGATGAAAAATCTGAAACTTTTCCTGATGCCTTGTCAGTAACACACGAGAAAATGTTACTGATAGTGCAATTGGTAATTATGTAATGATCTTAGATAGCTATTACTCGAATTACAATGTTAAGGAAAAAAAAAAGGAATAAATAGCTATCAAAAAATGTAATCGAAACAAATAACTACCTATGTAATCGAAATGATAAGCATTGCTATTAATTTTACAAATAAAAGTGACTGCAATTTCTTTAGCTTGTTAATCATTATGTTAGTGTGTATAGAAGATACTAAGAACCTAGAAAGCAATCGTTGCGTCGTGATTTCGTGACGAAACATCATCAAACAATCTTCTGAATTAAATGCAGATTATGACAGGAAAACTAATTTCCATTGGGAAAGTGATCGATTGAATGTATTGCAAGATAATAACATAACATACAAAATGATTTGAAATACGTGCGAATGTTATTAGCAAAAGCCATAATAGGATAGTTGACCGTTTTTGATAAACCGATCACTATCTCGATCGTTCCTTGTGGTCAAGTTCCCACAAAATATATGAATATTTCAGCAAAATAGCAACATTATCAAGTCTAATTATTTATACATTTATGTAACGCAATTTAATTCTTATTGTCAAAACGGGACATTCTGTCATGGCGGCTCTAGTGACAGTTCTTGCATTCAGTCAAATCTGTCACTTTTTTAACAGTGTTTTCCGCACATAAACTTAATTTAATATCTAATAATAACCTCATGACAATTGTTGTATAATCTTTATCCATGGAACTACCCGAGAGTCTAATTATTCAGGATGGTACATTGCTAACGCCAAAGATCCCGCTCCATTTCTTATGTCCCTAAGATTAGTAGAAGATAAGATTCATTAGCCTCTATCCGAGGATCGCGGGAAAAGCGATGGATAGATAATTTCAGACACGTGTCAAACATAACGAAGTGCAGCCAGGCATGTGTTAGCATGTGCCATTATGCAGTCAATCATTTTTTGCCTCTTGCTTTGTGTACCTCTCGTTAGTGATGAGAAAGGCGTGGTTTTTTGACTTTAAATGGAGGTTTTGTACGTAATTTATGGGAACAGCAGAAACAAATATTTAAAAAAAACCTCTAACGGATTATGTAATGCTGTCACTGCAAATGAGAATAAACGTGAACACTGAATATAAACACATAAAGTTTTTAGAACGTTTGCGATATTATATTTTTCTCATGTCAATCGCGTTGACTTTCATCTATTTAAAGATTATCTTTAATTTATTATAAACTGATCACGAACAGTTTTTCACAAACAATTTCGTTGTGTCTCGGGTTCTCGACCATGTCATGTCATGAGGAGCGTGTAACAAGGACAGTTATAACAATGCATGTGGGATAGCTGTTACAAACCAAAGAAAATATGACAGGATTTTGTAAAAAAGGATAGGAAAGGATTGAATAGGCTACTAAGAAAACGAGAACAAGCAAGTTCCTACTAGTTGAACTGAAGTACTCCAACAACCACAAATAAATTGTGATAAGCTCTGGAGCATCATGATGATTCCTTCTACCATAGGACAATCTAACTTATTTATTGTTCTCGACTTTCGGAGATTCATACAAGGTGTAGTTGAAATAACAAAAATCCTATTATCATTATGCTCATCAGTATGAACATCCCTAAATCTATCGAAAAAAACACAGTTGCCTCATACATTTATTTGCGTAATTCGATAAACTGTACCGAACATTTTTTTTTGCAGTTTTATGTTTGGTCCCTTAATAACAGTTATTTCATAATCATGAGTGTAACTAACTGAAAAGCTCTTAACGACCCGAACATGAAAGTCCACTTACTTGTGCCCTCCCACATGGGTCTTCCAGGTCGCATTGGCTCCTGAGGAACACCTCCAGCAGCCCCATGAACAGCATGAAGGCGCCCCCCCCGCAGGTAGCAGCCAGGGTCGGACCCGGCTGCGTCATCGGGCAGTCGCACGTTATCGCCATCTGGTGTGCAAGAAACAAGGCTTGTTAATATGAGGATTGAGAGAAGGATTTATTGTATTTTCATCATCAACATTGTTCAGTCGAATGAATATGTTCACTACTGGACATAGGCCTCACCACCGCCTTCATCCAGCAGTTGACATCACGTCAAGCATCGCCACATCGAAAGGTCCTGTGGTTCTAGTATTCAGCGGATTATTTTTGGAGATTCCTTTATTAATAAATATACCTACCTACAATCTACATTACTATAACTTTTTGCGTTATTCTTTTATTTTATTGAAAAACTCTTTGAACAATCAAGGTAAATTAATTTATTTGGTGAAAATTAATTCCTTGCATAACAAAGGTCTCTAATCTTACTAATTAATTTAGTACTTACTGAAGTATCATAGTTTAGAGTTACCATTTCTAAACTGGAAAAGAAAGTCTAAAACCAAAAGTTAAAAAGAAAGCACAAGAACAGTAGGTAGGTACTTGTACTTGGGTAATGCGGTAAACCTTACCGATTTAACTTCTAAACTGTTTCATTGTTTATTTCTGTGTGCGCATGATTGAGCAAGTTATGTAATCTCAATACAAACGTGTCACTGTGTATTTTCCCTAATAAATAAAATATAAAAATTATACCAAATCTCACTTAAGGTCTTAGAAACGTTAGTTATCACGTAGGTATAGTACCGTCGCCGGCACGTACTTCACTTGGCAAGTATCGTAGATGCGCAGAATTTGTTTTCGCTTGTTTTTCTCAACAGACATGTTCAAAAATAAATTATGGCAATAACCATAAAATAACATGCAATAAAAATGTAATTCTTTTTGCTGCACTCAGGGTACATGCGCAATTAAACTTACTCCCAATTCGCCAAAACTGTCTGTCTGTACCTACAGACTGTTCCCTTTAGATAACTTGTCCCTTGCCGTTATGTTGGTACCATTGCTTGTCAAACTTTGCTTCAATTCTAGAGTCCGCGCCACCTCTCCAGTCCGATGGACGCGGCGCTAGTGTCTACGTCATTGCAACAAATTGCATTAAAAAAATGTAGTTCCACTATTTTCCGCCGGACTTCAGTGGTGGCGTGGCGCGGACTCTATAATTGACTTCAAAATGACGACTGATAGAACAGTACTACCAATCGTGTCACGGGTCAAGTTATAATGAACGCACTGTACTTTTGTCACTGTCACACAACTGTCAAACTACAAGTGCAAGATAAGGAAGAGAACAAGAATATGTCTAAAGCTTTGGTTTTCTAAGAAAGCGATGAACGGTCGTACAATAGGAGCTGCCCAAAAACGAGACGTTTTTTAACACCTTCATGTCAAATACTAGTAAAAATGACAGATTTTCATGACGGCCGTTATAATATGACGGCACCACTTTCCTAGGAAACCAAAGCTGTAACCAAACCACGTGCTAAGTAACATTTATAGATCTAGGCCTAACCCTGTGAATGCATTTAACAAAACATGGATATTTGAAAGTACATATTTTTCCCCATTCTTACAAACTTCGTTTTGTTGAACTTATGAACCCCTGATGTGTACCTAAATCTAAATGAAAACTCAGCCCAATTATAATATCAAATGAGAAGAAGTTGTAAGCAGAAGCCATTAGGACCTGAACGCACACTCACTACTATTTATCTATTACACATCACCCTCGCTATTAACATGGGGAAACGAATGGATCCTGGGGATAACTATGGGGTCTGACTGCCCCTTACCAACGTATATACCACGATGTTCCTTCAACTAGCCAGGGATGCCGGATTCTCCTCTCTCCCGGCAAAATATTACCCCTTAATTAAAGGTAACCAACTTGATTAAAATCAACTCAAAAACGACAGCAAATAAATCGTTATGACTTCTTTACCTTTAATAAAAGTTTCGCAACGATCCTCGCTAATCCCGTGTCAACGTGTGCGCGTGCGCCGGTCAAAGCGCACTCGAGCAAGGTCGAACGCAGTTTTTTCGAAGGTAATGTCAGGTACACACTCACTGACCTAGGTACAGTCGGTGCACGGTAATATGGCACATTGATTTTTGCATACTTAAGCCAAGCACACATTACAGCCGCAACGAAACGATATATTGCAATGCGTTGCGTTGCGAGCGGCCCGCCCCAGTCTGCACGAGACTTTACAGTACCCCGTATGAACTGTGATGGATCGAATAAAAGCTCGTACAGACCAGCGCGACGCGACGCCGCGCCGCGACTCGAACAATACAATTCCTAAGAAAACTTGACGGTATAACAATAACCGGTGTCGCGTCGCGCTGGTCTGCACGAAGCTTTAATATTATAGTAACAAGACTTTCGATAGCTACAGTTTGTTATGATTATGTAGTTCCATTTTCTTGATTTTGATACTTTTGCTCAATTCCGCAAACGCTCACATGGCGCTGTGTCTATGGAGACCGCATTTCAGTGGTACCACCTTGACCTTGAGCTGACCTACCATAGTACGGAGTTTCAATGGAATGCGAGGCCAGCTTATACAGGTTTTGTTACCACTCACGTGAGGCCTACTGTACATATTTATCGGTGGCCCCATATAGCGGTGCCTGGTGACGATACAGTTTAGAGAAGGTATCATCAGATGGATATGAAGTAAACATTAAGTTAACTTTTCCTACGATAAGCTGTGCTTTGATACAACAAAGCAATGTAGTTTATAGTAGTTGTCAGTTCAATGCCCTCACTTGCCTCCTCATTATGTCAAACACACACAAATTGGCATTGAACCTTCAGTCATTCATTATAATATGTGATTGATATGATAACATCTCTCTCGGGTCGTTGCGTTTGTAGGTCTGTGTGTCGCGGCCTTATCGTGAACTACCTACTTATTATTGTGGGACTAAATAATTAGTGGTTAAGACACATTGTGTTGTGTCAATGCCAGTGTTGAAATTAATGAAAAATATGGGAAATTAACTTATTAATGCCTGATAAATATTATTTGCGTATAATTTGTGAATTGCACGGGGGTTGGTGCTTCCAGAACTTACACTTCTTCGACCAACAGGCACACCTGGCAATTAATATTCTATTCAGTTCAGTGATAAGTACATATAATACTCAAGTGGCCTGTAACATTCCCACTGCTGGGACACAGACCTATCTGCTGTGAGAGGGAGTGAACCGTAATCCTTCACGGCCCAGTGCGGGCTGGTGGATGTCACGTCTTCAAATCTTTGGTTCTAGGACACGCCTGTTTCTTCACGACTAACATACTTGATAAAATTTAATTAAAGAAAATTAAAAAATAAGTGGAAATGGTTTACCAATTTATTAAATAATCTAACTAAGATTACCAATGAAATATGTAACACGTTAAGTATAAAATTACGCACACATCCGCTACATGGTAAGTAAATCAATGTAATTAGTCAAGTAATCAATGAAATCACATAAATTAGTCAAATGTTATGTATTGCTCAAGATATAGGCGATTTAAATCGCTTCGGACTTGCCGCAAACGAACATAGGTTCACGAATTAAATAAGTCTAGGAGGTGTCAGGACTTATTTTCAAAGAACGGAAACGGAACGCAACCTACAAGGTTCTTTTGGCGCGTGGCTAAAAATCGGAACTAACGCCGCCATCTTGTTTTTCAATATATTTCACAAAACAATAATTTCACAAATATTTACCAACAGCGCCCCCTATCAACGTCATTCGAGCTCCACAAATTCATGTTTAAGGGTAGCTGGGGCTGTTTTAAAACCTACAAATCCTGTCAGTCAATCCAGCCATAAAGTTCAAAAAGTAAAAAAGGAAGTAGGTAATTATTTTCTATAATGCTATCGATTTTTACCACTGACCTACATCTACATAATGATCTCAATTTTTTCTTTATATTCTTCATTTTCATGCATCCAGAACAAAAATAATAAGTCCATCCATAGATACCACAAGATCATGTAGAATAGAATCAAATTGGATCGAATTATACCTAAGACAGTTATTTTCATAAAATACTGTAATATAATACTGAGTGCACAAGTCCAGTTAGCGGATTAGTCTCGGTCATGCAAACACAGTCTGTGTGTAATGGACTAACAGTCATATTTCTTCGATAAATTGATCTTACGTAAAACGTAGTGAGTATTGACCCCGTCAATGATTGCAAATCATTCATATTATGTTATCTAGATATTGTAAAACATGACTTATGTTTCTGGTAACGACTGTTGATATGCGGTTGGGCAAGCTGAAGTGGCAATGTGCCAGCCATATTAGACGTAGAACCGATGATCGTGATGACGTGTTTTTGAGTGGAAATCCGCGAATCGGCAAACGGAAGGTAGAACGCCCTTAGGCTAGGAGAGCGACGATCTTCAGAGGTTGGCTGGTGGCAGCTGGATGAGAGTTGCCGAGAATCGAGCTGAATGGCGTGCAATTGGAGAGGCGTATGTCCAGCAGTAGACTGTTGTTGGCATCAGCCTACAGCGACTGCAACTGACTAAAACCCACCCGTGTTCCTTCCGTTGCCTGTGTGCCGGGGCCACGATATCCCTTTCGGACAAACTCGCGACCCTGGCAGCACTTTGCAGCCTTGCATAACAAATAACAATTTCCAAATTACTACAAATATCATGGCTTTGTTGCTACGGAGAATCACTGACTCACCTAGTTTAGGAGAAAATACTCTGATATTTAAATAGTGAACTTTCATGTATTTCCTTAGGATATTGTTAAGGGCTTTTGGTGAAATAAATAATTATTTATTTATTTAATAACTAGTAGGTTTTATGGTGTTCCAATCAAATACAAATTGTAAATACTTTAAGTATTTATTTGTGACACATAGGTATAAACAAATTGTAAGTATATAAATGTATTAAAAAAATATAACTTCTATTGATTTCTTATCACGAAATTAAATTAACATGACACTTTCAACTTTAGTAAGAATAATAATAATTGTAATATTAAGCACAAAATAGTATTATTTAAAACATCAGACTATTGAATTAAAATGAGGTAGATATTCGTCAAGAAGTTGACTACAAAACTAGGGGAAATAACCTAATATTATATACTTAAGTTAATTACATTAAGTTTGGTTAGAACAGTCGTATGACTGACAAAACAAAAATCCATAAATTTACTTAATGTTATTTGAAAATGCCACCGATTATAATATGAGACTAAATAAAAAATAAAAAATCGATCAGCCGTTTCGGAGCTACGATGTCACAGACAGAACCACAGATACACACTTTAAACTTATAACACCCCTATGTTTGCGTCGGGGCTAACAATAACATGTAAAATATATGACATATCTTAGGCATAAAGCGTGTTGTAAAAATGATAAGTAGATAACACTTATTCACTTACATAAAACTACATAATGACTAGTTAATTAACTAAGATTCGTATCCGAATAAAGTAATTGACAAAGAAAAAAAATTAAAAAAAAACGGTCAAATACCCTATTATAATATATAATATGTACAGTAATTAATAACAACATGATGTGGGTAACTAAAGTCTAACTGTAATTATTTCCAATCAAAGCGCAGAGAGTCGATCTAAACATCTGCACCCTAATTGCGTAACACACTTTCAATCACAATCCGAGAGTTTTGAAGGATATTCCTAATCCATTACTTCATAGGTTTGAAAAATTCGTCTGCTCAACAACGTAAATTACGCAATGGACGTGGCTGAACTGTCAAAATGAAAGACATTGTGATCGATTGTCATTTTATGCGTGTTACGCAATTACCCTGCAGATTCCAATCAATTTAAAAGTAAAGTAAGTAAATGTATCTTTTAGCTTGTGCTTTAAGCAAACTTAAAATAACAACTTATTTTTCACACCATCTGCTGGATAATGTCAAATTATAGCCCTGGGGTCTAGCCGGGTAATAATCAATGGTCAATAATGTGATTTGAATTTGGAACCTCAACTAAAAATTATTTTACAAAAAATAATATTCGTAAATCGAATTGCTTTTTATTACCACACAGGAGTTGTGAAAAGTAGAGTATTTTCCTCGGGGATAAAGGTGTCTTCATCTTGGGCGAGATTAAATCCATCGCTGCACTCAGATCACTATATCTCTGAACTACTTGAACTAGAATTGTTCGTTACGCTCGGGATTCAAAATAGCGCCTGTGACATAAAACATTGCTTTTTCCCCTTAGTGAATAATCCACTATTATTTTCTACAACGAAATTTACTCATATTTACATCTCATCTCTTGCATTTTGTTGCGCATACTGTTTAGAATAGTTTGATTTTCACAATTATTCCAACCCTCTTCCTCTGCACGAATTGCAACATAATTCAGTAATACAGTTCTTGCATGTTCATTTAATCCAGGTCTAACGTTCGTCCCGTCGCGGTCGAAAGCTTTGGCTCTTGTACCAGTCCATGAACATGTCCTCAATGCACTCGTAGTAAAGATTTCTGTTAGTAACATTCGAGCCAATGTTTTACAATCTTTAGACAATCTCTTGCAGTTGGTCAGACTTAAAGCCTTAACATACACACCGGTATGAGGCATCAGTTCAACAAGTCCTGGAGCAGGTTTACGATACTTTAGTGTCCATCTTGAGTCATTTTCATCGTATTCAGACGGTAGAACTACCTTTTTGATTCGTTTAGGACAAGTTTCTTTCTTTAGAGGCTGAATATCATCATCATCATCATCATCATGTTTCTCTTCATTTATTTTCTTTTCATTTAATTTTAGAGCGTCCTGTGTCGTGATCTTTGATGAAGACGCAATGGGACAATTGTATCGCCAAGCAGAACACATGTTAACGTTATTCATGAATTTATTCACTGTTTCGGTGTAGATTTGTAAATTGGTTTGCAGTTCGCGCACACAGCTGAACAATTCGTCGAGAAATTCTTGGTTTACTGTTATTGCAGATTCTAAGGAATTGTTTGCTTCTGAAGGATTTGGGTTAACAGTTGATCTGTTCTCTGTATTATTTCTATCGTTGGAATTTTCAACTGGTAATTCTTGTGTAAAGAGATCTTCATCGGAAACTTCAGGAGTAAGTGACTGATCTTCGCTTATAAATTCGAGTGCTTGATAAGATGGTTTTGCGACCTCGTCATCAGATTCATCTGACTCAGTCACTCTCAATCGTTTATTATGAGCTTCTTTATCCGGCTGTGCTTTTCGTTTAAGTATAGCAGTATTAGTAGATTTATCGTTATTGTTGACGGTCAGGGTCAATTCCAGAGCGTCCATGATATTCATCTTAGCACTTCTCGTAGCGAATCTTGCGCATCTGCGTAGTGCTCCCTCAACCTTTGCTGATGATAATGTATTATCTAAAACAAAATGTCTTTTGAAAATCGGAACATCGAAATTCGGAATAAAATATTTCGGAGTATTTGGGTGTTCCCCAATAGGGGTCACCCCCTATTACGTCATGGCATTTAAACCAGCTAGCGAAATGTGGGTGTATCTACCTACTACAGGTACACCTCTGTCTAACCCTTCGCGAATACAGGCGTGATGTTATGTTATGTTATCTTGAAATATAATTACCTGCACTCCGCATCTCCGATATCATCCTTTGGATATAAAGTGTCGCTTCGTCGTAGGAATCTGCAATAAAAAGTATCATCAACTACGAGAACACTTCAGAATGTTATTTTCGTCCCATAATAAACAGCCCAGTAGGTACAATATATTCCATGGGTTTTTCCCTCTGACGAAGTTTATAGTTTATTTATTTTCAGACTAAATAAGTCTTCGTTTGAAGAGCTATCGACTATAAAGTTCGTCACAACGCACAAGTTGTTTTAACGCCCGTATTCACTAACACCAGGCGACACCTAAATAAATGTCCATGCCGCTATTGGACTTTTAAAGCTCGGTTCAGCGCCTAAAGTTGAAAATTCATTAGCACGCTTTTATTTCGGCAATCATTTAGTTGTCTATCTGCACTGAACTAAAAAGTAAATTATGAAACATTTCTTACCAGTTCTATGTTTCACCACGCAGAAGTAGGAATGCCAGTCATCCAACTTCTTTTTCCTTTTCTTGACTCTTTTTTCTGTGTTTGATGACTTCTCATCAGGGTATGAAACCCTGACTTTTCGATCATCAGGTCCTCGTGATTGGACCCAAGACCGCGGAACACAAACATAGTCAGCTATTTCTTTGTAAGGGGCTTCCAGAAATTGTATCACATTGTATTTATATTCATCAGCTCGTTTCATCTAGAAATAAAACAAAACAATATAACCATTTATCACTAGTCTGGTGAACTCAGACGGTCAAGGACACTCAGATAGTCAATATTTCGATCGCTATTTCAGTAGCCCCTGAGCAAGCGTCGTTCGACAAAGTGCAACACTTTTAGAAATTGTAGGCCCGAACCCCATGTAGACAGACATCCACAAGCAAAACGATATTTATGATGCTAATTGAATTCGTAATTAGTTAATTAATTAGCATTTTTGGTAAATGTCACATCATTCTGCTATGAAAAACTTTTTATAAAGGACAATGTGCAAATTTGTTTCTGAAGTGGTACACATATGGAACAATAGATATACACACAGCATGCATACACAGCATGTAGCAGAAAGCTGTGGTCATATGGGTGTCGTACAGCTACAGACCATCAAACTGAAGAATTTACTCCATGGGACCAATAAAGTGCACATAGACCTATTTATTCGTCACGCGACAGTTCTGGGAGAAATAGTTTTGAACAGTTTCGTTTGTAAACAAGTTATTTCGCAAATAGATAAGGGGACTAGTGGCAGTGGGTTTTTAATAATTAAAATTATATCATTGTTTAGCTGATGTTGATAATGATGTATAAGCAAAGAACTGAGTAAAATTATATATTTAATTATTATCTTTAAGAGCAATGTTAATTAATTTATTCTGCAATATCAAGTTAACCGAGCGAAAAACCGGCAAACAATGAGGTGGACTCACATACTAAAGGAACCGACCTAGTTCGGAAAAAGTCATTATTTCCATAATTTTATTTTATTTTTCATTGTTTGCGACCGATTACTCTGTTTGTAAATATTTTTTGCTGATTTAAAAAAACTGTGCTACTTATGCCCGTTTTCACCGATATCCCCTATACTACCACCTACGTATGGGAGCCTTAGCTTAAAAGCTCCCCCAAACTAGCCCCTAAAATAAATTTCGTTTCACCATCATATTTATCACTTAAGAGCGTTTATTCTGAAAGTGGGCAACGTCGCAAATAGATGTCAAATATTTCGCTGTTTTGATTAATTTGGCAATATTTCTGTATGGAAATAAGAAATGTGGCTAACTAGCGAACTAGAATATTGATTATGAAATTGAATAATTAATATCGTACCACCGAATATTTAGTTTTAGATGTAAAAAAAGTATTTGGAAACTTCAGTATTTGAAAATTAATATTCTAGTTCCCTAGTTAGGCCACATTTCTTATTTCCATACAGTAATATTGCTAAATTAATCAAAACAGGTAAATATTTGACAGTTATTTGCGGCGTTGCCAACTTTTCGGATAAACCCTCTTAACTAGGGGACACATATCTATGTATTCGATAATAGTGACTGATTCGTCTTTAAACTTATCGATACTTTGAAACAAGATAGCTTTTTATGAAATTCTCTAAAGTATACACTTATATGGATACAGTTATTAATAAATCATGTTTTGATAGCAATAATAAATATTATTTCATTCATATTTTTAATTACTTTCATATTTTTTTGCTTATTTACTCTGTGTATACATTACGAAACCTCGAGTGTTATCTGTGGTCTTATTTATATTTGACACTTCTTTATTTTGTGACGTACTGACGTGAGATTTGATTGTCTATTTGTTGTGACTTGAGAGGATACGTTGCGTGTTTACCAATTTCTACGCGTTTTTTTTTTGTCTGCACACTGATCCCTTGTCTGCCACAGCCAACAAATGATTACCCGTAGCATAAAACCTCAATGCTATTAATAACTGATTTATTGGAGATATAGAATTAATTCTGAAATAATCATTAATATGCGAATACAATAAGGATAGAGGTTCCTCACAAGTTTATGGTTTACATTGATAGTTAGTTATCGACGTAGGTAAGTATCGTGGAACAAACAGATAAAATACTACGTCCATATGTAACTTCTTTTTTACGTTTTTTTTTGGTTACATTTAAAACTACTACTAGTTATACCTTTTATCAGGAAATTTTAAGGTAAGTTTAATCTTTTCCAATAAATACAACACTGAAGATTTACACAGCTTATATCTCCGAATAAAGTCAGTTTCTTGACATGTTTTTGGTCTACGACTGTTATTTACGTTGAATACTGTAGAAACAGTTTCAAAATTTTCTATAAATTCATATAAATCACTTTATGGGATGGATTGAAGGTTTATGGGCCCACATTTCGATCACCAAATTTTAGGGGATCTTTTAACGTTTAACTGACCCATTACTGTTGATGAAACAGAAACCACCTTCTAACAGCCCCCTAACCATTCTTAGGGGATCCCATAAACTTAGGGGATGTCAGTGAATCGGGCATTAGAGACATAGATTATTTTCTGTGTCAAAAAAAATCAAAAAAAATCTGTATAATTACGTAAATAACGTAGGTAATTAATGTTGTTGAACTGTCAAAATGAAACAGATTACTCGTAATTGTTTACGAAAATGTGTTTCGTAATTAGATAGCCGCTCATAACATTATTACAAGAGATTATTTTTAACTTTTTAAAGATTGATGTAAGTATTTATTTAACTTTTTATTCAAATTTTAAAAGCATCTAGGTCCCTACTGCAGAACCTCTCATATCCAGACTGGACCTACGTTAAGAGGGCGCCTAAAGGTCCACTAGCGCCACTCTTTAAAAAAAATATTATCTCGTGACTGAGAAGGAATTATGAATAACGGCTAGTAAGGACCCTCGGTAAGTGTGTCTAGAATTTTCTAATACCTTTTATAAAGTTTCATATTGAGACACGGAGCAACAAAATACGATCTAGAGGAATGTGGCCGCTTTTCTTTAGATCGTATTTTGTTGCTTCGTGTCTCAATATAAAGCTTTATAAAAGGTATTAGAAAATTCTAGACACACTTACCGAGGGTCCTTATTAGCCGTTATTCATAATTCCTTCTCAGTCACGAGATAATATTTTTTTTAAAGAGTGGCGCTAGTGGAACTTTAGGCGCCCTCTTAACCAGAATCATGAATAGTCACGAAATTGTTCCGAAATGCGTGAGTAGAATTTTTAACCCATTCAAGACGGATGTTCCGTGGCTCGTAGTAGTTCGGTCATCCGGATGGGATGACCTACGACAACATTATGTGCTATCACGACTTATTATTGCTCGGGGTTCTATTAGTTAACTATCAAATAACAACAAAGATAATATAATAATAATTATATTGCACTAGGTCCATAGCCATTCCGAATTCAGGTCACCTTCAGTTTAATTCTAAGTCAATAAGTACTTATAACGAAATAGTACAACAGATAAAACAAAAACATAAGTTAATTGCAAAAAATAAAAATCTTACCTTGATCCCTTGTTGTCCTCTCGTCACAATATTGTCACTGTACTAATATACCGGAAAAAAACTTCAATTTAATAATATTAACAATACGATTAAAATTGATACCCGTACCCGAATACAATACTTTGCGCTTGCCAATTGACCGTTGAATGAAATATGAAAATAAGTAGCACGATAGGTTGCGATATTAAGGAACAAGTCAGCAGCCCGATGATGCTCAATGGGCGGAGCCTCTTGAGGAGAACATATCGCACATTATGCTGTTTCTGTCTAATTGTTCTAAAACGTTCAGCGTCGACAGAGATAGCGATATTTTACCTAAGACCTACGTCATTGGCATTAACTGGATAAAGCGCGGCAGATCCACAGCGGGTCTTCCCCGTTGAGCGCAAAAATTTAAAGTAGTCAATGCCTTCTAAAAATATTTGCTCGTCGATAAGGTCCTAGCGTGGCTGATTGCCTATTATGGTGCGTCTAAAGTCCATTTCTGTATCTATTGCCATTATTTGAGGCCTTTTTGATGTAACTTTAGGCTTTTCAATGGCACATTATATATTCTGAGCTGGCTGGGATGTGGTGGGAATCTTACGTACTTTTCGTAAGATCAGCAGAGAGTCAGCAGACCTGAGCATTACGTTCTCTTTAGATATGAGCTATCCGAATATATAAAATATATGGCCTAGGTCTTAGGGTGGAACTAGTTGACACTTTTTCAATAGAAATTTCCGGGAGGTTTTCCTCCACTGTTTGACATTACTAATTATTTGAATACCTTTATGGGTTTTAATCAGTTTGGCTTCATTGTCGATGTTCAAATGTACTAAAATCGCAGTTATTAAGGGCAGGCGGAACGGACCAGATAAGTAAGAATTAATGAAGAAAAAAAACAATTCGCGCAACAACATTTACTCGATGCTACTACAAAACACAAAACAACAAAGGACACGATGACAAACACAACACGACATCAAATATATTCATAGGTAATTAAGATATTAGATGATTTCTAAAATCTGTAATTGATCCGTTTTACTTTCATAACCCAGGCACAACGGACCTCGCAGAAAAGCAAAATGGACTCGCCTGAAAAAAGCTGTAAAGCCCCATAGGGCTTTGTGAGACAGGCATTTTTGAATTTAGTGGTACATCACGCTAGAAGATGAACCTGACTATATAGTCCTAAAAGAATGTTGCACAATCTAGACGACTCACTATGGTTCGCGTAGAACAAGCTAGCTAGACAAAATTATTTGTTTACATTTTTATTCATAAATGAGGTTATTAAGCATAGATATGAGAGTCTTAATACTTTTTTGAGGACCATTGGTCGTTTGAGCAGATATAGTCAAATAAAAACATAATATTTTTTTAAACAATATATTTTATCTATAAATGTAACTATAAAATCGAATAACAGATATATAAAATACTTAATAACTTAATCTATCACTCATTATCATCACTATCATCAGATGAATCATCCATTGAATAGTCATGATCATGAGTGGCAGAACTATGGAAACTAGAAACTATATTAACATTTTGTTCCTTACAGCTAGGTTGAAATATTAAATCTAAGACTTCGATAGAGAACGATCCTGATTTCTTCCGGGGAACTTCTCTTAAACCATTTATTACAGAGTCAGATGTTATCAATAACATATTAAGTAAATCTCTATTCGTAGCAATTCGCGATCGTTTTCGTGTGTTGTGTTCACGAAATCTTCTGCAGTCCTTATTCCGAGCTTCCTGTGCTTCCTCGGAAAGCTGGCCGATAGGCAGAAGTGATGATTACATCACCACTGTGCAAAAGTATTTTGTGAACAGTCGCGGGCATATAATACCACGGATAGAGGTTTACGTAAAGTTGTCTGGTTCTTATGGAAACAAGTGCCCTTAGGAAACAAGTGGCAGGGGAACTTATTTCACTGTCTATATGGGTTATTGAAGGGTCACCATATACATCTTTGATTTGACATGCTACACTTCTACGACATACGCGCTGATACCTCAGCAGCGTAAATCAATTCACTAGCACTCCTGGACTGTAAGAGGTTATCTACACGTCGTCTTTTCGTTTTGACACATCGAAAGATATGTCAACTCCCTTCAGCCACGTCGAATTCTTCTCTAGGAACCGCTCTCGATTTCTTCCACAGCTGCTTCACTTTTCAGCTAATTTTGACGGATATTTTGAGATGATGACCTTGACATCTCTCAGGGACTGTTCTGTAACACCATCAAAATCATTTCTCAAAGATATAAACCGAAACAGCTCCTCATTCCGCATTTCCTTTGGGTGTTTTAGCCATTCTTCGAAAAAATCCATTTTTGAGACGATGAAAACTGTTTAATGAAAAAAAAGAAAAAAATTAGTTGTGCAAATAATTCGCAATATTTTTTTTTACTAATTACTACTAGATACTTGTGAGAATCATATAAAATAGATTCTACAGAGTGTACATGAGTGGACATGTAATTTTTTGACCATTGAATTCAAAAATATGGGTAAAAAAGTCCACTTTTATCTAAACAATTAATTTAATAAAATTATAGAATGAAGTTCTTGTGATAAAAATGAATTAAAACAAAACTACTAACCCTTACGTACACAATCCATCACAAAAACACTATCACAAATGTCTTTTAGTTACTTAAATAATGTTAACAATGATGGTGTAAAAATGCAAATGAATGCACTTTGAATTATCAATTCTTTAAATAGTTACCTTAATGACGGTCCTAATGAGGGTAATTACGAAAATTAATAGGTGTATTCCTTAATGTAAAGGGCTACTGAGTTCTTATTAGTAATTAACTACTAGGAATTGAAGAGTTGTTTTTGTCCAGCTAGTTTGTTCTACACGAACCATAGTGCGACTGCCAGTTTTCTGAAAGTTCAATGTCACAGTGGTGCTATTTTTTGACAAGTAGGGCCATGAATGGTACCATCACATTTATTCAAATAAAAATAAAAATAAATTTATTAACAATTTTTTAATTGTTAAATCTATCAGTTTGTATTTTATTTTTGCGTATGTCGTAGGATGATTTGATAATTCGATTTTTCGCTAAAGCCCTAGGGATACCCTAGGGATATTGCGAAAACACGGGTAATTAGGCAATAGACATGAAACCATTCTGCGAGCAACTTGGAAGTAGCGCTCTGAAAAATCTGGCATTTTGTACATTCTAGACAGGCATCCTCCCTTACATAGATGGTAACCCTAATCTCACTTTCCTTTCCCCCTATTAGTTGTTCGTTATTAAAAACACGAATCATTTAGAGATGTTTTATATTCAGATGGGAACGCCGGAACGTCACAATTTTACGAGCACATCTTTTGTCTGGCTTGACACAAAAACATAATTAAATGAATTTAAAAGGATTTGATCGAATCGTATTCGGGTCGGTCGTCTTTCTCGAATAATTATTTAGCTACCGTCTTTATATTTTTATAAAGTTTTAGGAAGTTATTTATACTACCGAGAATATTTAGGTGGTAAAAGGTCTTGGCAATGTCTTCCATGGGGTGAGTTCTGGGTCCATTCCAGTATTTTTGTCTGTCTATCAATTTCTTTTTCATTTTGTTGAATATGTTTAATAGAGTTAGTTAACGGTCATTAGTAACTATTGCGTTGTGTAAGGTAGGACTTTTTGTATTCAGATATATTCTCAAAGTACTAATTTGCTTATTGTGTAGATGATTTGTAATATCTATTATGCCTCCTCATTCCACTTTCCTTGGTGATGTAAGTATCTGCATGGTCAAATTACTTAATAAGGTTCCATGTTCATAATACAGGGATTAAAATCCATTCAAATCCATTAAAATTTCTAATCAATCCTTGACCATAACCACATCATGAATCCAAATTGACAAACTAACCAGATCTTTAAACAGAATCAGTCTAAGTAGTATGATGTCGTAACGTCAGCTGAGCTTGCCAGCAAAAATCAGAGAAAAGCAACCTCATCAGACATGGCGTAACACACTTAGCGTCAATTAAGGTACGGTCGCGCAATCAGGAAAATTCACCTGCAAGCGTTGGTTCATATGTATGTATAAACGAGATAGACTGTCAGTCTCACTTAGATTTTTTTTGGGTTGAGCGTTACCGGAAATTTGGACGTGAAAGATGTAAAGGATATTCATAGAATCCAGGGCAAGACGGTCGGGATGAAAAACACCCCCATTATTGTCGAGCTTGGTTCATCTATAATAAAATTGGATTCGGATTTTCTGCAGAAAGCTAAAACCTACAATATAAAGAATAAAATAAAGGCAGGCTAAGCATCTCGGCTTCACCGACAATGAGGATACCCCCGTGTTTATATCGGAACATGCGTAACATGTTCCGACTAAGGGAAACCGTTTATACTTCTTGGCGCGGGACCTCGCAAAAACAAAGCTATATAAATTCTGCTGGACCGCATTTGGATTAGATTTTGTAATTATCTCTTCCGCTAATGCTTTACCAATTGTAACGAAAAACTGATGAAGTAATATGGTTTAAAGAATCGAGAGGATGTTGTGTGATTTTAAGAAAATCAACCAATTCTTATCTTCAACTAATTGTGTAATTTCGTTAATTTCTTGCCAGAGCTGTTTTGGATTGTTTATGGACATAGTTATTTGTTCTCTTTGTGATTTTCTTTTCTGTTTCTTTATTGTTTGTACAAAAGTTATGAAAACGTCTGAAAGTGATTTGTAGTATTATATTATAGGAATCTTTCTTAGTTTGCACTTGTGTTTTGTTCCTGAGATTAATACATCGAAGTACACCAGCAGTCATCCAAGGCTTGATAACCCGCATACCATTTGGGACTGACTTAGTGGTAAAAAAAAGAAAAGATAGAAAGAAAAAGTGTTTATTCTGCACGAATACCACTTTACAGATGAGCCAAAAGCCTCGTATCCATTATTGACACAGAAAAGTTTGACAAATTTTATCTGTAGTATAGTATAGTGGTATTATTTGAGAGTAGTGAAGTTATTAGGTATTACATCTATAAATTTATAAGCTATGATCTCAGTCATTCATTATACGTATTAAAAAATAACATGTCAGTACTTATCAAGTTAGTGTAGGCATTATCAAACTAAATCACAGTTTTGGTTTTGGCGGACTTTTTAATTTTTTGTGTTCGGGTTATGTTGATTAATACCATATAACAAGTATTAATAACAAGGAAAATATTTTTCTTTACGGCAACCATAATGATAAACCAATAAAGATGTTATTCAATTATATTGAGAGTCATTTGGTTGGTGTGATTGTTATTTTTTTACAGAAAAATACTTTTTTACTTACTTTACTTTAATTGTATCTTTATGGAAATTTCTGATGTAACCAAAAAAAAATCTCTCTTATTTGAAATCTTTGGTTTGACGATAGACGGGATTGCTCGCAAAATGTTCCATGCAATTGAGTATCTGATACTCAATTGATAGTAATTTGGCTGGTTTGTTTGTTCAAATTTTTATAATTTTGAACCTTTGTAATTTAGAAATTTTATTGCTTTCACTGCTTTCTAACGGAAGAGAACTGGTGAATTATAATTTAATTTTTTTCGGAAACATTCTGTGTTTACAGGGTATTCACCAAACAATCTGCCTAGCCTTTTACAACTATGTTGGGGTCGGATTCCAGTGTAACTGACCTAAAAAATATATAAATAAATGTAATTCTATAATTTCACATTACCCCGTCATTCCTAGTCAAAACTTCGGATTAGATTTGACTTTAAACGAAATAAACTAAAGAAGATATTCAATTGAGATTTAAATACGTATTTATCGTCCGTATAAAAATAATAGACAGTTATATAAAAACAGATGTTTGGATCTGTTATTTTTGTGTAACAGTAACAGTGATAACAGATACCGGTTACAACCCATCTCTACATGATACTTGTCAGTTAGTTGATGGATACATGAAATTAGAGGTGGGAATGAGCGACATATGAAATTAGTAACTCAATTACAGATAATCGATTATACATAGTTAAAAAAAAATTATAATTAATCTGTCCTTACTTGTTGTTAAACATCCGAGTTCAGTACCTAGTGTTGTAAAGACGGATAGTAGGTATCTACTTATCTACCATGTGATGCACGACTGTGAATGATTTCTTTCTAAACTATTTATCAAACCAAACAACAAATAACAGATGTATTTGCAAGTTTCTAACACCTTTAGTTACAAAATAGTTCGTATGATTTTATAATGATTATTGTTTACAGGGAACGCAGGGAATGGATTTTCTTTAAGCTATTGTTATATTAGTTAACGATCATTCAGGCATCAGGATTTAGTATTTTGTGTGAATTGATTTTTAATGTTTGATTTGAATCGATTCAGAGACCGAATTTTCGCATTTTAATTATGGTCATCCCTAAAGTTGACATTATATGACTTGATTTTTTTATCATGGAGTAGTCCCAAACTGCCTGTTTCTGACATCATTTGGAGGTCAACGGAAAGTCAAATGGTTTCATGTGTTTATGTTAAAATAAACTCCATCTTATAATAATTATTTTTGTATTTTAGCGCTTAAAATTATTTTAAGCGCTAAAATACAAAAATAAGGTTATGAAACCTAAAAGCTCGAAATGGTTTTGTAATCAGGGTAAAACATTTTTACTTTACATACCGAATTGGTATTACATTCCTGCAAGTGTACATAACGTTCTTGCTCACGGACCTAGCTATCATTGAACATTTGGGTGTAGTGCTGATTGAAAAATTATCCGAAGCTGCTGAAACTCGAAATAAAGCCTTCAGGAGATATCGTGCACATCATTCGAGAAAATTCTGTAGAAAGGCTACGAATGAAGATATAATAATAATGTATTAATCAGCTCTGACCCACATCCTACGTCTATGACCTACGTCATAACGGTTACGGCGTCTGTTATTTTGGATTCCAGTAATTACTTTAATGCTAGAACCAAGGGGACTTCTTTTCATTCTCATAATAGGAATCAATTGATTAAATCGCTCTACTGTAACATTATTATTACTTATGTATGTAATTGCATATCAACTATATTACCACCTAATAGATAAATACCTATAGATATATACCACCTAATATTAAACGATTAATTGTATTCAAAAAGAAAACAAATAACGTTAACTTAAGTGTTAGAAAAAGGTGTCGAAAAAGATGTACATATGTAGATGTAAGGTGCATTCGGTGATATGGATATTTAACTAAATAAAAAATACAAGAGGTTAGATACAGGCTGTCGAGTGATTCACTAATATGGGAACTGATGGACTATGTATAACACACACACACACATTGCTGTTGTATCGCTAATCGCTATTTATATATTCTGCTGGTATTCATTCGGTGTTCGACTCTCAAGGGCAAAGGAGCGCGTTCGGGAATAATTGTCAACAACTTCAGTCGTATTGATCCATTTATGTTTCCTAATATATAACAATCAATTATTTCAGTTACTTGGAACAAATAATATACATATATTTAGTGAAAATATTGTACCGACAACAACAAAAGTGAGGACAAAGTAAGTTTATTTTGTTTGCTACGATAGGCGTCGATAATAATCAGCTGTTCCATACATTTGACGATTTATGTAAACACAAATGTGTGAAACAGGTTTTTCAGGTATAAAATGTGAGTAAAATGACGTCTTAAAAAGTTTTTAGTAATTGTTTTCGTATTAAATGACGACGACGCGTATTTACTCTTATTATAAGACTCATTATTTTGCTAAAACACGCACACGCACTTCGGTGGCGCTCGGTTATCGACGTGTGACGTCATTGGATCCGAGTGGTCAGCTTTCTGCGCCTCGTTCGCCATTCATTACTTTTTACCTACCATTATTTGTGCCGTTCCCAGGCTCCGTGTATAATATATGTAGGTAGGTACTATAACTCCAGCGGTTTATATAAGTTCTCTAGATTATCGTAAAAAGGGTTTTTATAGATGACACTTTCTTGTTCAAAAATACCTATAACCAAATAAAATTTATTTTCGATTTTTATGATTGTTTCCTCTTTTATTAATGTATTTATTCTTTGAACTACTCTTCGTAGATGTAACTGCATGAGCACATTTTTTTTGTTAGATTTATAATAATAAGTGGTTACCTGGGCGATCCAGCTCTGCTCAGGTGAAAATAGGTAAAAAGAATTTTACCAGATATGGTATCTACCTAGCTAGCGATTTTTCGCCCCATAAACCCCCATATTGCAACTTTCATCGAAATTGTTAGGGCCGGTTTCGAGAACGTGATTACAAATATACTACTTACATGTAAAAAACCCTGTCCGATCTGTGAAGGTGTTGTTAGGTATCGTAATGGGAGTATATTTATGTGGAAATTTCAGGAAAAAAGAAAAAATATCCCCACCTTTTTTTCAATGGGGAATTTTACCGGGTGCTACCTATATCTTGTCCCATTGAATTTATGTTTAAATTTTATGGTTTTCCTTTCATTGAATGTATCATGTTTGTTAGAGAGATTTGATCCTTATGATTGACCCTATCGATTGATGCCATAAAAGTGCAGGGTGTTGTATTCGGATTTTAGCCGGTTTGATTCGAAAGGAATTTTCGAAAATCTTTGAAAGTAGATTTGTTTAAAAAAAAAAATTGCTATCTCCAGTATTTTGAGTACTTTTCCTCCAGGTGAGGTTCAAACATTACACCCTGTATCACATCACAAGCGTCGGGCAGCTGCCCGCCAGACACGACACTCGCCTGGTCGGAAGATCCTCCCTTTTCTAATGAGGATGGGTGAACTTTACACCCTGTTCCTCATCCCCAATGACAAGTAATTATCTTTGCACATGCATCTAAAAGTGGCCAGGATAAATGTTTATTTTATTTCTAGATGAGTGGAGTTGGCGAATCTAAATACCATGTGATACAATTCTTGGAAGCTCCTTACAAAGATATAGCTGAGTTTGTCTGTGTTCCGAGATCTTGGGTCCAATCGCGTGGACCTGGTGTTCCTGTAGTAAAGGTGTCGTATCCCGTTGAAGAACTGTCACTCACGGAAGAAAGAGTTGTGAAATGTAAAAAGAAGATGAACAGCTGGAAATCCTATATTTCCGTAATGAGATATAGCACGGGTAAGAAAATCTTCATAATTATGATTTAGACCAAAACAGATAGATTAAAAAAACTAGGCTAAGTTATGATAGAAGAAAAAAATTGGGAGCGCTGAACGTAGTTTGTAGGAAAAGGGTTGCTGTTTAAAAAAGCGCTCAAGTACGAGTCGGAATCGCAAATGAAGGGTTCCGTGTTACCCTACAATATTATTTCAACACCAAATAATTTTTTTAGATATATTTGTCTATGATGCAGTGATAGTGACGAATATTCAATAAAGTGTCGGCTTGTATGCTAATTTTATTTATATTATGATATTATTTTGCAGATAATTACGAAAACGCGAAATTTTATATCCAACAAGAGATCAACAAACCGAAGAATAATAAAGGAGGTAATTTAAAAACGTCTAAAGTTCAAGCAGATGTCAGAACCTTCACTTTTGTCTTTTTTGCATGTTTCACTCAAAGTGAAAAGTCTGAACAAAAAATGAATCAAAAATGTAAAATGAATTGAAAAAAAAAAGTGTAAGTTGAACGGAGGCTTTCGGCACTCAACACCATTCACTCGCCTAACGAATGATCGAAAAATGAAATAACAAAACAAAATCCGTTCAACTTACACTTTTTTTTCATAATGAACGTTCATTCCTATGTAATTTTGTCGGTATCGTATGAACATGGAATTAAACAAAAATGAACATTCTGATATCAGCTTTAGTGAAAATATTCTGAATTGAATGTGTGTGTGTGTGTGTGTGATGTGTTGGGGATGTGTGTGTGATTAATGAAAAATATATAGAACTTTTGTTAGGGCGTGTTAGAGGTTCTATTCATAATTTAATTAACATGGTAGTTTTATTTTAGATCAGACATTGTTATCAGCAAAGGCGAGTGGAAAAACAAGTATATCGACGCAAAACGCTATGTCAAGAGCTACGATAGAAAATGATAGTTTTGTCGTGGGTATGATGGACGCCCTGGGATGGCGCGTATCCTCAAAATCTGCAAGTACTATAACACTTAAACGAAAGGCACTGCCGGTTCCTGATATGGAAAATTGTAATAAGCGATTTAGAGCGAAGGAGCTAGATGAGTCTGATAACCAGGTTGCGGGACCATCTAGTAAAGCATTCGATTGGTCAAGTAAGAATCATTTGTCCCCTAGTCCTGAAGATTCCGATGAAGATCTGTGTACCCAAGAAACACCGATGGAAAAATTCAACGACAATAGTACAGAGATGAGACAAACTGTTAACCAAAATCCTTCAAAAACATCCCACTCCTTAGATCCCAAAATAATCGCCCAGCTCGCAACATCACCAATGTTTGCCAAATGGTGTATGTTGATGCAAGAACTGCAAGAAATTTTTGACAATTCAATGTTCAAAGAATTAATAAATAAACTTTTGAATAAGGATAACGATGGTAGTGCTCCAGAATACAATGATCCCATCGCATCTGCATCAAGTGACACGACAGTGAAAGCTCCAAAATTTAATAAAGAGAAAAGAAATGAAAAGCCGCTGGAAATGAATAATGATACTGATAATGATGACGATAAAGATCAACCTCTAGATAACGATGATAACTCAGAAGAGGATTATTCTGATTTGGATGAAGATGAAGAACTACCTCCGGGAAACGTTGAACTGGTGAATAAGGATAACGACGGTAGTGCTCCGCAAAAAAATGATCCCATCGCATCTACATCAAGCGACACGACAGTGAAAGCTCCAAAATTTAATAAAGAGAAAAGAAATGAAAAGCCGCTGGAAATGAATAATGATACTGATAATGATGACGATAAAGATCAACCTCTAGATAACGATGATAGCTCAGAAGAGGATTATTCTGATTTGGATGAAGATGAAGAACTACCTCCGGGAAACGTTGAACTGGTGAATAAGGATAACGACGGTAGTGCTCCGCAAAACAATGATCCCATCGCATCTACATCGAGCGACATGACAGTGAAAGCTCCAAAATTTCATAAAGAGAAAAGAAATGAAAAGCCGCTGGAAATTAATAATGATACTGATAATTATGACGATAAAGATCAACCTCTAGATAACGATGATAGCTCAGAAGAGGATTATTTTGATTTGAATGAGGATGAAGAACTACCTCCGGAATACGATGCCAATGATTCGAGATGGACACTAAAGTATCGTAAATCTGCTCGACAACTTGTTGAACTGATGCCACATACTGGTGTGTATGTGAGTAAGTTTCATCTGTACTCCTCACGTCCCATACAAATGGCTAAAGAGTTACTTCTTGAAATCTTTACTCAAAATGCATTGAACGTATGTCGGTTGCCTGGTATAAGAGCAAAAGCTGTCGACCGTGACGGGACAAAGGTTAGACCTGCATTAGATGAAGGTGCAATAACAGTATTAATGAATATTGTCACTGAAAATGCAAAAGAGGACTGTTATCCTTTTATAGATAACCGAATTATTCTGAAGACTTTGCGCTATGAAATGGGAGTTATGAGACGACGTGTTCAAATAGAACGAAACAATAATTATAATGAAAACGATGATAGCTCAGAAGATGGTTATTGCGATTGGGATGAAGATGAAGAACTACCTCCGGAATATGACGCCAATGATTCAAGATGGACTCTAAAGTATCGTGAACCTGCTCCGGGAAATGTTGAACTGATGCCGCATACTGGTGTGTATGTGACTAATTACAAGATATTACCGAAACGTCCCATACCATTGGCTAATATGTTATTGCGTGGAATCTTTACAAGAAACGCATTGAATATATGTTGGTTAACTGGTACAAGAGCCAAAGCTATCAACCGCCACGGGACAAAGGTTAGACCTGCATTAAATGAACATGCTATATCAGTATTATTGAAATATGTCACTGATCATGCAATTGAGTATGTTGATTCTTATTATATTCAGGTTATAATAAGGAGTATGCGCAATAGAATGCGAAACTTGAGAGGAGACGCGCTACACGATATTAAAAAAAAAAAAAATCGTTTGAGAATCTGAAAGGAAAAAGAAATAAAATAAAAAATAAAACTCAGGTCGAAAGCGAGAAAATATGCAGACAGGTGTATTATGTAGTCACCTCGTAATTGCTTTAGCACCCTCATGTTACAAGTCACTTGCACGGCATACACCGACAAGGTCTAGTTTGCTTTAAAAACCAATGTGACAGTTAGATAGTAGTAGTAAATTGAAACACCAGTAAGGTTGAAACCAACCTTACTGGTGTTTCAATTTACTGGGAATTGTTGTGAAAAAATGGTAAGCAATTTTATTGTGTGGCGACTATACATCAACATTTTGCACTTTATTTATCATTTAAGTCCCATGTTCCGCCATTTTTTTCTTCTTTTAGGCGTTTGCAGAAACGTAATTCGGATAAATTAGTTTGTAGGCTTAGCAACTAAGAATTATTTTTCTCCGAGTCTTTTATTTTGTTTTTGCACAGATTAGTAGTGTAACAGGTTAATTAGTAGTCTGCGTAGTAGTCTGCCGTTTTACTGCATCATTTTATTCATTTTCCTGTTCGGTGATATTTTCGTTTTGTATTTAATTAGTTCTAATTAGATTGTTCTTATAGATTTTTTAGTCTCTCATTAAGAGAGAGAGGAAATTTCCAAATCTGGGTTACTTGGATAGGTACACGGTTGGTAACTAAAATAACGTAACCTTTTTAAAACTCTTTTTGTTTGTAAGGTAGAACTTAAATAGTTTTAAGAAATCCCTAAATAAATGTTTAGTATTCAAAGCACTTATATTTGTAACTTTGTTTTTTTTAATATTGAAAAAACATAAGTACCTATTCAGAGTTTTTATTTTCCGATATGTGTATGTTTTATTTTAATAATTATGAATTGGATACTAATAAATTAAGTATTTTTATAAATAGTTTTTTTTTTGTTTTACAATAATCCCATTTAAGTAGGTATAATGAGACACGTTTACTAGGTGCTAACACACTTTTGATCTAAAAGGTCACCTTCAGGTCAAACGCACAAAGATATCATAAAGCTTTGTGCAGACTAGCGCGACGCGGCAGCGCAACGCGACACCGGTTATTGTTGTGTGTTACAACAGTTTTATCTGGTCTGTGGCTATACCGTCAAGTTTTCTTAGAAATTGTATTGTTCGAGTCGCGTCGCGCTGGTCTGAACGAGCCTTAAATAACTTCCGTCCGCGACTTCATCGGCGTGAAAGGAGATAGTTTTTTTGGGTCCGCTGTATTGTAACGTCTATTTATCATAATTACGAGTGTACCTAAAAAAAAGTAACCAATTAATCATTTCAAATGGTCGATTTTTTTTGTAAAGTCTAACCGGAATCACAAAATCGTAACAAAAAGAAAATGTTTTGGTAATTTATTTAACTCAGATACAGTGATCTATATTTATGCTAGTATACCTACTTAAAAATTATGTTAGCAATCAAATATTAAAATACAAGCCATAATAATATTATTATAACTAAAATAAATAACTGAAACAAGTGCATAAAATCAAATTGTAAAATAAATTATTAAGTCAATCGGACCTTTAAATTCATTTAAATTATAGTCAATTAAAATCCAGAAATTCATTATAAAATCATAAATAATAAAGAACATAAAAGTCAGAATCAGTCAAATTAACACAGATGAATGATTTAACAAGGGACCTCCAAAGCGGGGATGAGATCCTATCAGCTACTGTCTTCAAGATTTCGTTGCGGCTGCCACGCATTCTGCAGATCAGGGATACCGTCCTCTTGCGAATGATGGCTTGAAAGCCATCAGTGTGAACAGCGCGAACATCCCCGATGCACTACAGAAGCGTGGCAGTGGCAGCCCCAACATCATCCTGAAGATATTATTATCCAGTATAATAATATCTTCAGGATGATGTTACGCAGGGCATCCAGCAATGTTTTGGTGTCGCGGACCCACAGAAATCCAGTGTAAAAGCTCTGGCAATATGCCTTAAAAGCGTGATCTTTACTGGTTCAGAGCAACGGGAGAATCTGCGGGCCAGCATGTTACCTCTGACCGCTAGAGCCCTACGCTCCCTCTCAATGTCTACATCGTCCTCAATGCCGTCGGTAAGGAAATAGGGGTTTAAATCAATGACATTCGGCTAAGATCGGCTTTTTTCGACTTTGTAAAGAGCGTTTTCTCCTACTCATATTCGACTCTCAATAGGCGCCTTCAAAATTTTATTTTGCTCTGGAAATTGTTTTTCGCATGTGGCTTTTGGCGCCCCTGGCCATCTGGCGCCTAGAGCGACCGCTCCTCTCGCTGTACCGCAGGGCCGGCCTGTGGATGGGTCACCATCCATTACAACATCGAAACCCCTCCGTGCCTCGGGAATCCCGGCTGTCATTAGTAGATCTTTGACAGTCGTTAGACTTTTGGGTTACCCGTCAGAAGACCAAAACTGTGTTATCCAGTCTTACCAAGGGGTTTCATGTTACCCAGTAAGTCCAGTAACTGGGTTGTGGAGGTAAGTTAAGCAGTCGCTCCATGTAAAATACTGGTATTCAGCTGCATCCGGTTAGATTGGAAGTCGTTCCAGAAATAGTTGGGAAAGGGCTAGGCAGAATGATTGGGGCAAAAAGTCTTTTCGTTTAGCGAACATACAAATGATTGCGAACGTTTTGCTCAAGCACTGTTAAATGCTAAAGTAAACTCAGGAAATTAATTGCTTATCAAATCGAATACCTACCAACTTAAATTGCCGTTTAATCCTTGTTTAATAATCCACATATTGTAATGACTTGACAGTTGTATGAAGTGCTTTGAATTGGCTTAATTTTTATGAGATGGCAAATGACGGCAAATTGTTGCGGCACGGCAATCGCAGTATGTCAATTTGATTAACATTTAATTACTCTGCCTATATCTTAATAGGCCTTGCTCAATAATTATGATTGGAACATAGGATTCAGTTTCATTGACATTTCGCCGGTAATTAAAGTATTCCACGCACTGTTGCATCAGGTGTTACATGAGGAGGATCATTTCATATTTGGTCGAAAGGTTACAGTTCAATTGCATAAGACTTGGACGTCTTTAAATACATAACATTACGTCTGTGGATAGGCAGAGGAGCACCTATAGTACCTACACACACATGTCGCCAGTAATGTTAAAATCCCATTTAAAAGAGGGCGAGCCTATTGCCATCAATCACAAATCCAGACTCCGGGCTGCTACTGAGAAATTGCAGATGGAAAAACCTAATAACACTTTAACCGACCTGCGAATCGAACCCAGGACCTCATGCTCAGCAGTAGCGCTTGTGACCACTACACCTTGTTGGTCTTGGAATCGATTCGAGTCGTTTAAGCTGGACATCCAGGGTGGCGATTCAATCATGTATCTTAAGATGGGTAGAATCACCCCCTTCAAGGTTGCAGGTGACTACATCGCTACCCTGTAAGTATTTTAGACTCTACACGGTCAGATCATACGGTTGATTGTTGCTAAAGATATAAATTTTGCTTAACGAGAAATGTCAAGGTTCGTAGGTAAGTGGCGATTTACACCCTGTCAGAACATAACTGACAGTTTGACACGATAATACATTGCTTGGTAGTCTCTCATTTTTCACAATATTTTTAAAGCGTATGATTTTGATGTCTTGTAACTTCAGTAGGTTTATTTCATTGTCATTCATTATATATTATGCTTCTCCGGATTTTCAACATATAGAAGTGGACCTCTTCCAGGTTCCAGGGAGCTGGTGGACCAACAATCTACAACATAAATATCATCGGTATAGTCTGTTCTAAAAGTATCAGATGAAAATGTAAGCAAACCCTCTACGGGTTACATTCACGCAAACGCTCAATAGCGGGAACTAGTATCACATTCATCTATATTTAGAAGAGGTTTCAACTGTTTTTCTTACCACTTTTACCAATAGGTAATAACTCTTGACAAAATTAATAAATTGCAATTAAAATATCATTGACTATAATTTAGGTTAAGTATAAAATTAACCTCAGTTATTGTCAAATGAAAAACATCTTTAAGTTGATTTAAAATTAGAACTTTGGGTTTAAATATTCAAATAATCAAATCAAAGGATTCTATTTGTTCGTGGTACTACAAATTGAAAATCACTGGTACGTAACAGTGAATGTGAATTTGTTGGATGACAAAACGTTTTGTCACCCATTTGTTTACATGTTCATCAGATACTTTTGGAACAGATTATGGGTAGGTAAATGGTTTGCTTGACAAGTTTTAACTTCATGTCAAAGTAGACCTTGTACATAACATTATTTTGATTTATTCTTCGATCACGATATGGGTTTTTCTGTCCCAAAGCGACAGACAATTGTTATCTTTTAATCTGTAACTTATGCAAATAGCAGTGAATAATAAACTACACTCGAGAGCAATGAATCCGGGTCACTTAAAGAATCCTAAAAATCTCGGAAACTAAAAATGCTAGGTTAATGCAATAAATTGTATTTAATAGACAATGTAATACTCCTTAAATGAAGGTATTAAAACTTCTTAGTTATTGTAAAGTTATATCATAAAAAAATCAAATTTGAAAAAGGGCTACTTTCGAAGATGGAACTACGAAATTACAGCATTTGGTTTTGCTTTTGTTTGTAATCTGTCATTTATGTGGGTACATAAACCATGTTGATAGTGCTCTATATTCATTATTCAAGCTGAAATTATGTCGCTTACGCCTGAAGAATGCACCAGAATACTTACAATGCTGGAAACCGGCCGGAGTCAGCGCGATACAGCCAGGACTGTCGGTGTGTCGCTGTCAACAGTACAAAGAGTTCTCCGACGTTACGAAGAAACTGGTTCTAACCTACGCAGACCAGGAACGGGCAGAACCAGGTGTACCACAGCACGAGAAGACCGATACTTGGTGAACACCATGCTTCGAAATCGCTTTCTCACAGGAACTGAACTCACAAATCAGTTTCGACGCCTCGGAGGAAGTAACCCAAGTGCATGGACAGTAAAACGTCGGCTTGCTGAATCTAACTTAAAACCCCTTAGACCTGCAAACGGCCCTAAACTGGAGCGTGGGCATCGTATTTCAAGACTAAGATATGCCCAGAGCCACGTAAATTGGAGTATTGAAGATTGGTCAAAAGTTATGTTCTCCGACGAATCAAAATTTATGCTCTACAAGCACGATGGAAGACACAGAGTGTATCGAAGACCAGGGGAAAGATTCAAGCAAGCATGCATCGAAGAAAAAGTAGCCTACGGTGGGGGGTCTGTACTTGTGTGGGCCGGAATTTCTTCTGAAAGTCGCACAGAGCTGGTGATCATAGAAAACGGCTCTTTAACTAGCGTAAGATATGTGGAAGAAATCCTCAATGATCACGTTGGTCCATTTATGGTCAATTTAGGTGAGGATGCTATATTTATGCATGACAATGCCCGACCTCATACAGGTAGGATTGTGAATGACTACCTTCAAGAGATGAACATTACTCGTATGGAGTGGCCAGCGCGCAGCCCGGATATCAACCCGATCGAGCATGCTTGGGACGAGCTAGGCAGATGCGTAAAACAACGAAACCCTCCCCCAATCACGCTTCGTGAGCTCAAAATTGCTCTCACAGAGGAATGGGAGAATATTCGCCAAAATCGTATAAGGAACTTGGTGTACAGCATGCCAAACCGCGTAAACGCAGTAATGGAAGCACGAGGAGGCAATACGAAGTATTAAAATTCAAGAAAATCGTAATAAAGTTCAAAAATTTCATGTTTCCTATTTTTGTTTTAAGGAGAGATCAGCAGTTTTTTTCTTTATGTAATTTTGTGTTAATAAAATGTATGGTGACTCATATTTTTTTTACTTTCATTTAAGGAGTATTACATTGTCTTTAAATACAATTTATTGCATTAACCTATAATTTTTAGTTTCCGAGATTTTTAACATTCTTTAAGTGACCCGGATTCATTGCTCTCGAGTGTAGTTGCTCTGGTTTTTACTTTTATGACTAACTAACGACGGCATATACTTGTTGCAACTGCAAACAGGGCAAGCACACCAAAAGTTAGCTATGAATGTACCTACAAAGTTTCAGATAAGTATTTTATTCTCGAGTCGAGTAAAGCTTCGTGCAGACCAGCGCGACGCGACAACGCGACGCGACACCGGTTATTGTTATACCGTCAAGTTTTCTTAGAAATTGTATTGTTCGAGTCGCGTCGCAGCGTCGCGTCGCGCTGGTCTGCGCGAAGCTTAAAGTGTTACTGGGTTTTTCCATCTAGAAAGTTTCCATAGCAACCTGAATGTGGATTTCTGCCCAGTTGATGGCAAATAATTGTTCCACTTTCCTATCATTACCATCTTCCATGTAACAATAATGTGACAATCGATATAAACTAACAACACTATTGTCATCTCTACGACTAGAAAGTTAGTGATGCAACCACCATTGTCGATGATATTGTCGATATTTCAGAGATGTCATTAATAGTCGCGGTTAGATCAATTTGTTTGAATTGGGTCAGACCATTTAATGATATATTATTATAGTGTCATGTAATTGATTACTTAGTGATATGATATGTGATATTTAGTAGATTAGTGTCACTTATTAAACTGCCTTGTTGGTGTAGTGGTCAAAAGCGCTACTGCTGAGCTTGAGGTCTTGGGTTCGACATTAATACTGATGCTACATAATTATAACTTGTTTTAGTTTAAAATATTTGTATGCCAGCCTATGGAGAGACGTAGAATCGAAGATCATAATACGATTATTAAGACCATTATTGTACCATATTTTAATGCAAATACAAATATTCTATTCTATTCTACGAAGTTAGACGTACGTTTAATGGCGCTTACGCACGTGCCGGCAATTGTTTTGCTAAGTTGGGTAAGAACGAAGGTGTTTTCCGCATAGATAATGTGATTCGGGAACAATCGGGGAAGTCCCGCTCATAGGCAATCTTGACTGCGTTTAGTTACTACAGCATAATGTATTTGTAGGTATTACTAGATGAAAACTATCAATAAATCCCTAATATTAAAATTATTACGCATTAATTGCCGTGTTTTAGAACAGAGCAATTTATATTCTGCCGTTTTCCTGTAAGATATGATATTGTTGATTTAAATGGCACCACTGTCCTGATACTGATCTGTTGGCTTGGGTACAAATCGCGACCTTCCGCGCACTTTGACGGGTCACCGGATGTTTGTCTTAGATCATTTTCTACGAAATATTTGCATTTAATCAGAGCGACACGGGGATCATGAGTTGATAAGGAGACAAAGATAAACTCAAACTAGGGGAACAACCCAAATTCCGTCTAACGCAATATTTTGTTTTTTTAAATAAATACTTTTTAAAGATATTGAAGAAAATAGATGAAAATTGACCATTACCCCGCCCTTATCTCCGAAACTACTGAGCCCAAAGTTTTGAAAAAAATACTGAGAATGGTTCTTTACTTACCTACTTATAGATTTTAGGAAGACCTATAAGAAGTCTATGGTCTTACAATAACATGGTAAATCTCTCAATACTGTGCGTACAAACTTACATTCGCAGTTAAAATGTATGGGAGAACATGTTTATCAACTACAATGTTAAGTTTGTGTGTAACGCGAAAACTTTTACTTACCATGGATTCAGTCCATGATTCTTAACCCCCGGCGTTGAAATTTTTCGTCGGTTATTAAAAAATAAACAGCGGTTTCATAGAAAAGTGCAATACCTACGCGGTCAAAATGTATGGAACAGCAGATTTTGTTTTTTTTTAACTTTACTGTTTTCGAGTCGATGCCCTGCCACCCTGTATTATTTCATGATTTTCGGACCGTTATAAAAGTAACTCACAGCGTTTTTCGGACCAGTTCAACCAGTCTCTAAAATACTGGATCACGTTTGACCATTGGTGACATAACTGAGCGTGTAATACAATTTTAACCACCTTGAAAAGAGCTCAGTTCTGTATTTAACAATGGCGCCGTAGGTGTTATCTCAGTGTGTCGGTGGGAATCGTGCCGCGGGAATAGAACCCGCTATTATGCAGAGCTTGCGAATTCATAACATATTTTAAGCTTGGATAGCGGCAAAAGAGAAAATTTTGAGTTTAACGTAAAAAGACTGGTATTTTAAAGAAGATGGTTTTAAGTTGTAACTTACATGTTGAAGTGGCAATTGGTTTATTTCCGGCGATTATGTAATTCCGTTTCCTACTTGTTTATTTCTATTACCACCTGTTTGAAATGCCACCAGATAAGATACCGACTGAATGATAACGAAGATCGCCCTGATGGGATCTTATCTAAAGACAACACTTCTTGGAGTTGAGAGACAACACTTCACTTCTTCCTTGTTTATAAGTGAAGTACAGAATCAGTGGTGACGATTTTTAACACGCTTTTATTAGGTCGACCTGTATGTATGTAACTATGTAATCAAATCTAAGAAAACAAATTTAAACATCTTCTAAAGATCGTAGCGTTATGAAAATTGGCAGTTGTATGTGATTTTGATGACAATACAATAACATGGTACTGTCGAGCTGATCTGATGATGGAGCCGGAAGATATGAACTGGAACTTCATGATGGATGATCGTATCATAGAAAGGTCTTGTAATGAACGTTGACCATGATTAAGTTTCAAGGTCTGATGATGAAGCCGGAAGATAGGCACTAGCATGTGCACGTAAAAGCGTGTTTTTTAGTGTTTTTTAAACTATTAATTTATTATTTTATTATCAACGTTAGTTGATAAGGTAGATGGTAGAGAAACCGACAGGGACGAGCCTGAAGGAAGGGTGCAACCCAAAATAAACGATGGAAGAGCATTCGTTCGAAATACCTACCTACCAAGTAAATAATGCAAAGCCGAAGGCTATAGATGAATACATTTGGATACACAGACTATACCTAACCCCATGTAGGACATCTCAAAACTTCTACAAGCATAGTAATTTTCTACCAAGTGGGAACATTATTGGTACTGGCAATAATTTTAATTATACAGGCGCGAAAATTGCTATTATGGCACTGCAGTGGCAATAGACAATGAGTGACTGTTTGTGGTTAGGTACTGTTATGTGCTATTATTGTGCATTTTCAATAGAACTGTAGATAGTTACGGCAGATAGCCAGGTGGCCTTCTAGCTGAGTCGGGAAGAGGTACGTTGTCTAGTGGGTGATAATAGGAAGGATGTCGGAGATGTTTAAGCAATGATAGGTCTAGTTGATAGGCAATAATCTTGTTCAAACATTAATTTGTCAGAGATAAACAAAATTTATGTTCTACAGGATTGTACATGTACATCTTAAAAAGTTTACCAAAAACGTCCACGATGGCATGATGACCCACAATTACCATTTTTAACTTTCAGAATTTGATAAAAATTTCAATGTTATTTTCGAAGCTATTTTTACCGGTATTATACGTACTCGTATTTATCCTTATCCAATAAAATATGTTATTTAAATTAGACATTTAATTAAGATTAAAATATGCCTTGACATCATAATCATTAAAATGAATACCTACTTTAAAAGATATCACATATTAAAAATTACGCGTAAGAAAATAATTATGGTTGACGACAACGTCGGCGCATCGGTAGGAGTCAATGACCTGTTCCTCGGCTATTAGGTATGTGATCCCGTTAGTACGTTCCTGTGGGGTATTTTCCGACATACACACGGGCGAAGCCGTGGGAAAAAGCTAGTTAGGTATAAAAGACTGGAAATGGAAGAAACTACTATTTACTACAAGATTGATATACTCAATAGTCAATACTCAATACGTTTATTGCATTCCACAATGTGAACTTAGGTGGTAGGTACATAAAGACATACATTCGTTTTGGAGCATTGTGGGCCCTGTCGGGCATAACAATATTGTTGTTTATTAACTGTGTTTATCAAACAAGTAATTATGTACCATGTTTAAGGCAGTGGCGTAGCTAGGGGGCGGCCCGCACCGGGTGTCACCGGTTCCAGGGTGACACCCGACTGTATAAAAAAAAATAAACCAACTGTCACGTTTTAATAAATAATTTGGGTTTGAAGCTATTTTAATCAAGTTATCCCAACAAAATAATTTAATTTATCAATTGTTATCATTTATAAATGCACGTATTATTTGAAATAAATGTTAACAAGAAATTATTCACTCTGACCACACATTAGACCATGATTTTTTTCCAGTGTAGTCACTGTTATTTTTATGTTCATGGCTCTATGGCGCGATCGGTCGGGGATCCCCTCAAAATGTTGTCGTTTTATTTAGCCCTACTACACTATCATTGGGGATTCTCCTGAAATAGCCTTTATCTTTATCTTTATAGCCGTTGCTTGTCGCCCGTGTCATTGCTCATTTCTTTCACGAATTTTCTTTGACATGAAGTGAATATTGTTGTTATAAAAGTAAAAGTGTTTTATTAGAAGGCTTGAAAAGATATCTTGCAAAAAATAAGGTAAGTGGATTGGTCAGTTCAATATTCTTTTTTGTAATAATAAAAAAAAATAACACTACTTATACGTTTATTGAATGTTTATTCATTTTAACAGGATGTCATTCTTGGGTGACACCACAATTATGCGCACCGGCTGCCACCCATGCTCGCTACGCCACTGATTTATGGTCATAAAATCGGAAATAAAGCTTTCGCCATTTCTTCTCAGGGGTAGACAGATAGGAAGTGTTGGCTCCATCTAGCTTATTTTGTTAATAATAATAATATTATATATTTATTCAGACAACCAATGATCCATAATTTAACGCGTGTGAGTCTGCAATTTACAGAATAAACATTTTATGATTATGTCTGTTGTTATAGTAGAAACATCTTACAAACTACAAACGTGATTACCGGCTAATAAAACAGTAACTGTGACAGCCGATTGTTACATAAATTGTATTATTATAGTGGAAGGCATTCAACCAATCTGAGGCTATTAATAAATATTACGAACTGAAGTTATTGCTCCGGGCAGGAATGCACATTTTCTTGCTTTGGCCTTTTAATATTTTTAAATAATATATTTTGATAATAAAGTCTATATTTAGCAGGATTTGAGCGATAAGTAACTGTACTACAGCAGAATATTTTCTCGCAGCTTTAATGGACTAAAACATGTTGTGCTGACGCTAAGCGATTTTCTCTAATTGTTGTTAGTAACTTTATCCTCTCTAACTAAGCTTTATAACATAACATAACGCTTGTATTCCCCGAAGAGTTAGGCATACCTAATAGTTCACCCACATTTCGCCAGTTAAGGTACAAGTCCGTAGCCGACTGCAGGAAGCAGCAGCAAGCAACGTGGCGCCGCGACACTCTAGTTTCTATCTATGTCTATGAAATCGAATCGAATTTCTATGAAGTTGCCTGCTGCTGCTGCTTGCAGTCGGCTACGGAATTGTACCTTTATGTTTAAATCCCATCTCATAGGGAGCGAGGTGATAACATTTATTTCGAATTCACTTTTATAACTCAACTAGCGACCCGCTCCTGCTTCGCACGGTTTTCGCGATTTCTTTATTATACTTAATGTCAGTTTAATATCAATATCTTATACATTATCTTCCTTCTCTAAATGCTGGTGAATTACATACATAATCAGTCTATAATGTTCCCACTGCTGGGACACAGACCTACTCTCGGTGAGAGGGAGTGGGCCATAATCCACCACGTGTGCCCAGTGCGGGTTGGTAGATGTCACATGTCTTCGAATTTTTGGTTCTAGGACATGCCGGTTTCCTCACGATGTTTTTCTTCACCGTTTTGAGAGCAGTGGAGTGGACACAAAGTAAAGTGCCTGTCAGGGTTCGAACCTACGACCTACAACTCGTAAGCCACTGCTCTACTGGGCCACTACTGCTCTTCAATGATGGTGAATACCGTATCAAAATCCTTTGCGCAGTGTAAAATAACAACGCGGCCCCACAGACAGACGCGAAAAGCAACTGTTATTTATAACACGTATGTATATATTTAAATAGATTGTTTCCTAGTGACTGCAAAAAGCTTATGGTTTTACTATAGCTACAAGTGATACAGAAGTTATTTTATTAAGTCTACTTCCAATTTACATAACTTTCCATCACCACTCATCCATTCTTAATTTAAATTCTCTGTTCATTCGTTCCTTGACATATTCGAAGATGCCTTCCTGCCAGTACCGAGCCGTTCACTCGCTCTTGAGACTGGCAGAAAGAGAAGGCGTCTTTGCCTTTGTTTGTTCGGCAAGGACAAGCGTTGTCAGCGAATAATATCGTTTAAGTAAAGTAATTATTATACTTTGATATTGTTGTTAAAGATCTTGAATGTTTGTTATTTGTAATTGAGTTTAGCGTTGTTGACAGTTGAATGGTTGTAATGATTAGAATTCGTTGAAGCTGTGTGTGTGGTAAAGTTGAACTTTGTTGGCCAAATTTGCGGTTAAGGACAGGACTACGAATAGGTACTGTTTAATCCACTTAACATATTTGTGAAACTAGATTTGAAGCCGGTTAGTACCTATCCGCAGTTCCGGTTCCCTTACAGTTTTGAGCCGTAATATTGACTAAAACTACCTTTGTAAAGCCATAGACTAACTTAGAATAATTCACAGTATTTATTATGAATAAAAACCATCTGGCTAATCAGGACCTTTCTCTAAAAGAGATCAATCGTTCTAGGATTAGTACGATTGATCTCTTTTTAAGAAAGGTCTAGGATCTAAAAAATATACAATATAAATAATTTTGCCTAATTTTATCTAATTTTGTCTAAAGGCTTACAATCATTGGATTTATAAATAAATAGTCTCTTAGGTAAATTACCAGTCGACAGCGATCCGGATGAATATTTCGACGCCATATTTTAGTGTGTTAGTTATATAATAGTTTAAGTTAGGATGTTAAATATATTGTAATTTTTTAAAATTATTTAGGTATAATTTGTAAATCATAGGTACTGTATTCTTCATAGCCTAACGTTTTCTATTAAATAACCAATTCTATTATATTGTAGCACCTACAATAGTTTATTTATACAACAATTCAAATCAGTCACACTGCATCATCTATCAAACGATTGCTAACTGTCAAAGTGACAGATGACAGACAATCATCTATGTTGCGGCATGGTCAATGTCATTCTGTCTCAAGTTCTCAACGACCACAGGGTAGTGGGTCAAGGTGACTGTCGCAGTATGACCACAGCTGCTGCTGATTAACTGCTTTATATGTCAACTGTGGTGGCATTATGAAATGTACGAATTAAGACTGTTACACATAAATAGTATATATCTATAGTCTGAATTAAAAGATTTTTTTAATGTGTCAGAAGTGTTTTTTTTTTAATTGCAAATCAGCAACTTATTTAAAGAATCGCCTTTTCTGCGACATCTCCAATATATTTTCAACTCTCGAAAGTAGATCGAAAGACTTACATAATAAGTGTTCCAATGGGTTATTTATAAGAATTAATTATTAGGATTTGTATCAACATTAACAAAACTGCGAAATTAATTTCGAAATTCAGAAACGTTGTAATTGCGATGTCGTTTGTACGCAAAAAATAAAAACAAGTTCATTAGAGACGGTCGCTTTATGAATTTTTAATTGACACAAACGAGATACATGTGCCCCGAGCTATGTATATGCAAATTATATCTATGTAGGTACGACACAACTTCATATACAATTTGGCTCACATACAAATATTTAGACATAAATAGTAGGCCCAAAGGCATTTTACATGAGTCATTCAGAAACTGATTGATTCATTGACATTTTAGATGGTGAAATTCGAATTGCGGTTAATTATATTGCATTACGATAACGAAATACCCCAATTAGAATATTCTGTAATAAACATAATTTTAATTAAATTTGTTATGTAGGTATATTGATTGTGGGAAGACATTGTGCTCACATTACAAATCTACGCGCGCAAACAATCGCACACGCTTAAGGGTCTAAGCGTAGTAGGTAATTCGTCCATTTTGTTTTATTGTGACTGTACAGCTGAAGTGTGACGTTATTTTTGGTATAAAAAACTACCTCTATTCAAAATGACAGAAATCGATTCAGTAAACGATTCTGAACCAACTACTTTCATATGTCCATTAATTCAGTTGCACAATGTATAAGTAGGTGAACTTCTAGAGAACGTTCGTAGAGTGCTTATTCCAAAGATTTAAGCTATTCTAATGGTAATAAGTTGCTAAGTTTGGACCTTTTGAAAATCTTAAAGATTTGAGATATAGAACCTCCTGTTTTGAAGTCGGTTAAAAATATAGAAAACAAACACAAAAAGTCCTGTAGTTAATACTTAAAATAAAAAGGTATTGTAACGCACGTTATTATAAAATTCTTTACAAAGTTTTTAATTTCCGTGTTGTGTTGGTGATAACTTGATTTTCTTGTTGACTTATGGGAGGCACTCGTAACACTGTCTAAACTAATTTTAATGACTACATACGAAAGTTGTAGAAAGGTTGGATTTTTGTTCATTGTAACAAAATGTTTCAAGTAAGTAAATAATAATAATAATAATAATAATAATAAGCCCCCTAAACAACCACACGTCCTGATTGACCATCTAATCACGTGGGGGGCGGACACACGAATGAGAAATTACTGGCGTGGCTAACGTGGCTCTGGAAACCCACTCAAAATGGAGACTCGTTCAAAAAGAAAACGTATAGGACCGCTGCCCGGGGGCGATCGCCGGGGCGCACCTGGAGCTGACGCTGGGTGTCTCAGCATGCGAACCGTCAGCGGTGAGGAGTTGAACAGGCGGGCTCCCACCGACAAAGATGCTACAGCCGAAGCCGACGATGGTGATAGACTGACAAACAGGACAGACACCCCTGTAGAGCCTTATAGTCCAAGTACAGTATCGTACGCACCTTCAAGAACATCATCACCATCAATGCCATCTTCACCCATACCATCGTCACCTCCCATAACTAGTTTTAATACAGTTTCACCCACTCCGGCCTTGAATGTTGCGCGGGAGGTATCTACCTTCTTACCCGCGTCCACCAAGGCTGGAAAAGCAAGAGTTCGCATGAAATGGAGCAAAGAAGTTAACCTATTCATCATGCGAACTTACCTACACATCACTAAAGTAGAGACCGATATGACCACCTACAGACAACAACTGCATGAACGTTTTTCACTTCAATATCCTGAGATTTCCGTTTCAGAGCAACGAATTTCAGATCAACGTAGAACTATAGTTAGGAATAAACTCTTATCGCAAGTCGAATTAGATCAGCTAAAAGAAGAAGTACGCACACAATTGCGACAAGAATCAGAACACCATGCAGATACAAACACTATCACACTAACACAAAACATAAACGAAAATATTTTGCAAGAACAACCACAATCGCTCACTCAATTATACCCTAGTAGTCAGCCTCTAACATATAACCAATCGCAAGCTTACACACAAACAGCACACTCATCCACACAAACCGAATCCTTAACCCTAACGCTCGAAAATGATATTGAGACCTTAGTTGTCGCAGATCAAAACCTAACCACAGATACGTATATACAAGAAATACATGACAAATTTAGAACAACAATAACACAGTACTCTGGGATGGATCCAGCAGCCCGACCAAAACTACCTAAACTTAAATACACCCGTAACCTATTTCGTTTAGTTAATTTATTTAATGAAAATATACTCATACAATTTATATCTGATGACACACAACTTATAGACATAAATTTACTTATATATTGCACAGCTGTAGTTATATCTGAAGAACTCAACTTTAAAATCACTAACCACACAGGAAACACAAGAACTAGTCATATTGTCAAACCAGCGTGGCAACAGCGACTAGAAAAAGATATTGAAAAATTAAGAGCGGACTGTGGTAGGCTCACACAATATATCAACGGCATCAGATCAAATAAAGTAGTTAAGAGAGTTGAAACAATATTTAAAAATTATTCCAATCACACTAGACACGAAAGTAGTAATAGAAAACCAGAGGAGTTTTTAGATACATTAAAACAGAAACTAGCTCTTAAAGTTCATAGGCTTAGGAGATATATGAAGGCACAGCAGCGCAAAAATGATAATGCAACATTTGCAATGAATGAAAAATTATTTTACAGAAACATACAGAAAACACACAACGACACAACAATAGAAAACAACACAGATACACCATCAAAAGAACACCTAGAAACATTCTGGTCTAGCATATGGGAAGAACAAGTGCAACACAATGATAAAGCAACCTGGATTACAGAAGAAGAAACAAAATGGAGATTAATAGATGAAATGGAATTTAAAGAGATAACAGAGCCTGATATTACAAATATAACAGCTAAATTACATAACTGGAAGTCACCGGGTATAGATAAAATACAAAATTTTTGGTACAAAAAACTAACGACACTACACAAGTCTATAGCAAAAAATTTGACAGCTATTATATTAGGACAACAGAATATACCCGAATTCATTGCAACGGGAATAACATACATGCTACCTAAAACTACATACACAACACAACCTTCCCAATATAGACCAATCACATGCCTACCTACTATTTACAAAATATTAACATCAGTAATCACAACAAAAATCAACTCACACATCGAACATCACAGTATAATAGCTGAGGAACAAAAGGGTTGCAGACGGGGCCACATGGGATGTAAAGAACAGTTAATTATAGATTCCACCATTCATAAACATGCCACCACAAAAAATAGAAACCTTCATTGTACCTATATAGATTACCAAAAAGCGTTCGATAGTATACCACACTCCTGGCTGATAAAAATTTTAGAAATTTACAAAATTAATTCAAAAATTATAGATTTTTTACGTATCATAATGCCACATTGGAAAACGACACTTCAGCTTAATAATCGCCACACTTCTCTTATAACACGACAGATATCTATTAGGAAGGGTATTTATCAGGGAGATTCCCTGAGTCCTCTGTGGTTTTGCCTCGCCCTTAACCCCTTGTCTCACTTGTTGCGCCACTGTCAGGCCGGGTACAACTTTAAACATAATACTGAAGACACAGTTATCTCACACCTCATCTATATGGATGACATTAAATTATATGCAAAAACCGAAAAAGATATGAAAAAGCTTATAGAAGTCACAACAGAATTTAGTCAAGATATAAACATGAAATTTGGGTTGGATAAGTGCAAGACATTACATATCATAAGAGGTAAAATCAAACCTGGCAGCTATACAGTTAACGACACCGACACAATTGCAGCAATGGAACCAACAGATTTATACAAATATTTAGGATACAAACAACTTAAGGGACTCGATCACACAGCAATTAAACAGACACTACACACAGAATATCGAAGGAGAACTAACGCAGTTTGCAAAACACAATTATCAGGAAAGCATCTTATTAAAGCCTTAAATACCTTTGCCATACCAATATTGACCTACTCATTCGGAGTAATAAAGTGGTCAAAAACTGACATCGAACAATTAGAGAGAACCACGCGCACAATACTCTCAAAACACCACAATCTGCACCCTAAATCTGCGATCGAACGACTCACCATCAAAAGACAGAGTGGAGGGAGAGGCCTAATCGACATCCATCACCTCTGGCAGAAACAAATCACTAGGCTAAAAACATTCTTCTATTCAAAATCTCACACTAGTGACATACACAAAGCTATTTGTCTAAATGATCTTAACTACACCCCACTTAACTTAAATGAACAAAATATACACACAAATAACTCTGACCCACAGAACCAAAAAATTGAAAACTGGAAGAAGAAAGTCCTGCACGGTAGACACCCGCATGATCTAGAACAATCCCATATTAACATAATGGCGTCTAACAAGTGGCTTATGATAGGAAACCTTTTCCCTGAAACAGAAGGGTTCATGATAGCTATACAAGATCAAATCATCAACACCAAAAACTATAGGAAATTTATCATTAAAGACCCTACCACCACAAATGATAAATGCCGTAGATGCCACATTCAATCAGAAACCATACAACACATAACTGGAGCATGCACAACCCTCACACAGACAGACTACACTCACAGACACAACCAGGTTGCAAACATTATTCATCAAAAACTAGCACTCAAACACAGTCTCATACAAAACTTTAACACTCCTTACTACAAGTACACACCACAAACTATACTAGAAAATGAAACACACAAAATGTACTATGATCGCGCCATACTTACAGATAGAACTATCCACTACAATAGACCAGACATAACCCTACAGGACAAAATAAGAAAAATCACTTACCTCATAGACATTGCAGTTCCCAATACCCATAACCTACAAAAAACGATAACTGAAAAAATAAGTAAATATGCTGATCTTAAAGAAGAAGTCACAAGAATCTGGAGACAAGAAAAAGTATACGTTATCCCTATAGTTCTCTCCACGACGGGCGTTATCCCGAACCACCTTCTCCGTAGCCTGAAACTAATAGATTTAGAAGAATCCGTTTATATCAACCTACAAAAAGCTGCCATCTTAAACACCTGCAGAATAGTTAGGAAATTCATGCAGTTAGAAGAAGAAAACACACCCTCATCTTAAATACACACCACACGCTGCATTTACTTGGCTTTGGCCCGTAAATGTAGCTAAAACCAGCCTAAGAGCTGAGAAAAAAAACACTCCCAAAAATAATAATAAAGTTTATTAATCAAAAAGTAACAATACAATTTAGTAAAATTCGGTGAGCCACATCAATGACACAAACATAAAAACACACAAAAACAACAAAAACCAACAAAACAAACAATTAAAACAAAAACACACACACACATATAATATATTTTCATTTCAGTTTCATTTATAGAACGTTTGTGAGTTCAATAGAAATGTTTCCTAACGCAGTTAGTTTGACAGCTAAAATTTACATTACAGCAAAAGGTCAATCCTTACAACTATATTTTGATTGCTAGCACATTTTATCGTAATGTAAAAAGCTCTTAAAATGATCTGACATTCTTCCTTATGACATTTAGTCGGTTCGATGTATCATTCCCAAGCGTGGGGAAATCTGACAGCAGAGTTAATATCACGGCCTGTATTATATACTTACTGTCGCAACGTTTAATCATATACCTACGTCATAGTAATATTATGGTGTTTTTGACTATGTTGCTTTATGATAGGGACCATTATTCTGTCATTAGATTTTGTAATAGAACCGTGGGAGGTGGGCTTAGGGATTTTTTGAATACATATTTTTGACAGTGTGTAGTTGCAACTTTATTCTCAATTCGACGGTTTGTATCATTATTCATTAGATATGAACATTGGTTTCTTTTGAAAATTATGCTTTGTTAGCTAACTTCAAACTTCCGTAAGCAGTGGTGGCCCAGTGGTAACGGCCGCGACTAACTTTAGTTTTTGTAAATTATTTCATTACCACTGCTCTCAAAACGGTGAAGGAAAACGTCGTGAGGAAACCGGCATGTCCGAGTGCCAAAAATTCGAAGATATGTCTACCAACCCGCACTGGGTCCGAGTGCCGAATAACGGCCTACTCTCCCTCACTGAGAGTAGGCCTGTGTCCCAGCAGTGGGAACATTATAGGCTGATTATGCTTAGCTAATTTGAGTTTCGATCGTAATTCAGAAATGATCAACTAAAACTGAAATAATTTGTGGTTTAAATAGAATCATTTATTTAATTAAAGAACTACTAAATTGAACCGTTCCAAGGATGTTAATTGGAATCACGATTGGTATTTTACTACTTAGAGATGTACCCAAAGTATATCGATACATTTCTGACTCAAGGCCGGCCATTCCCATAGAGTTATGTGTAACAGTCAAAGACTAAAGTAATTACGGTTTTGCAACGGTTTTAAAACTTTACTGCGTTTATAAAATGCTTAGGTTCAATATTAAATGTACCTTTATCTGTTGTATTTCTGTTGAAGTAAAATAATTACGTTTCTCAGACGGAAATTATGTTATTATTTAATTAGAATTGTTAGAGACTGAATTAGGAAAACATTTGATTATCGTTTTTAGTAGTTTACAATCAGAATATTGAGGCAATCTGGGAAACTGCAAACAGTTGATTTTGCATCAAGATTTTGTCCACCTAGTAAATTATTATGACAATCTATTCAATAAATACATGATGGAAGAAACTAATATCAAATAAGATAACATCACGCCAAATCCCCGAGGGGTTAAACAGAAATGTACCTATAGTTGACCCATATTTCAACAGTTATGTTTAAATCCCACAGTAATAGGGGGCGGGTCCCATCAACCTGACACAAATGCAGTCTCCGGGCTGCTACTGAGAAATTACAGATGAAAATAAACCAATGACACATGATGATGTATGCTCGATGTGGGAGTCGAACCCAAGACTTCAAGCTCAGCAGTAGCGCTTGCGACCACTACACCAACGAGGCGGTTTAATAATTGACACTAATATCAAATAAGTGACACTAATACACCATTAAATGGTCTGACCCAATTCAAACAAATTGATCTAACCGCGACTATTAATGACATCTCTGAAATAACGACAATAACATCGACAATGGTGGTTGCATCACTAACTTTCTAGTCGTAGAGATGACAATAGTGTTGTTAGTTTATATCGATTGTCACATTATCGTTACATGGAAGATGGTAATGATAGGAAAGTGGTGCAATTATTTGTATTGTGAGAATAATAATAGTTGAGATGAATGCATTTTATTATGCTCCAGTTTTGTTAAATTAACAAATTACTACTGATTTGAAATGTACCAAAGATTTAATCTTTTATTGGGAAATAGGCCCATTTCGCAATAAAAAATTAAATTTTCAGGATTTTGCTCTACCCCGATCTCGCCTATCGTACGAGTATATCTTGCCTTTAACATGAGTCAACTTAGTTTTCTTCTGAATGATGGCTCAAAATCGGACTTAGCTACCCACGGATTGAGAAATTTTCTAAATCAAATTGATTTTTACGGTATGATTGTTATAACTTCTTCTTTTTCGTGTGGTTAGTGACTAACCTGGTGTCAGAGTTTAAACTTTGAATTGAATAGTTAATCTAAAGAATAAGGCATCTACCTATAGGTTGTGGCGACATCTATAACGCAACATGCGAACTACGCATCACACTGATATCACGCAAAATCCTGCATCGCGCAAGCAAATTTCGACGCGCGACTAGCATATATACAACGTTGCCACTGACTTGGCCTAGATTTTTGTAGTCAGTCTTTTTGAGGGTCTCGAACACTTAAAGTATTAGTTTTACAAATTGATGTGCTCAGTATAGGTCGTGATGTTTCAATAATGCTCACTGCTCTCCAATCCTTGACCACATCAGCATTGCTTAACCTCATAGATCGATTGATCTTCGTTGTACCAAGCCATTCTAAATTATAACCCCATAGAGTATTAATTGCATGTTTCAACAAAGTATCGGATATCATGATTAATCATTGGGGTTGCATCACTATCTAGTGTAGTTATCAAATGACAATTGTGTTGATCTTATCGAATAACTGTCATGGGATATTGATGATAGAAATGTTTTAGGTATGTCAGAGAAAGAAAGATATTTTATTTAGGACAAGCACTGGATATACAAACAATAAAAAAGAACATTAAAACTAACAGACAAGAAAACAAAAAAAAGACCTGTGCGAGGCCAAAAAGGCTCCTATCTCAGCTCAGCCTAATGCTGCGATTATTAAAAAATAAATACCGTAGGGGCTGGTATTCGGATAGGGCCCGCTGTGATGCCACGGACACACATACTGACATAAATAAATCCCACAATCCAGAGCAATAATGTATTTTACCATACACGTTGCTCTGTCCATAAAATCAGTAATTTACCTGCCATTCCTGCTGATGACATTATTTATTTGGTCATTCTGGGGTAAACTGGAGTTTCCGAGCTGAAATGTATGATGCCGGTAAAATGTATAGTTTTATATGAATGAATTTCTATAGGTATCGACAGGGTCATCAAAAGGCCTACCTACCCAATTTGCGATTTCCAATCATCACTGTATTTCATTCGTTTCGATTGACATTATAATCGATTTCATTAAGATTGAGTCAGATTTGTTAGCGTAATCTTAATAAACGATCGATGCTTTATTTATGCGGTGACAACCCTATAGACCTATTTGCAGTGATATTATCTTTTTGGCAGGTTGTGGAATGAGCAAGAGGTAAGGTCTGGGCAGGCAAGTACAAATTAAATAACATATTAAAAAAAAAGTTGGTAGTATTGTTTGGAATAAAATTAATGTTCTTCGTACTATGGGCTGATAAAGGCAATATAGAAAATCTGACTAACCAATCCTACCAAGTATAAAGAGGTAAAATGTGTGAGTTTGTATGTATGGGGTAATCTTTGGGAGCGCTGATCGGATTCCGAAAATTCTTTCACTAATGGGAAGCTACAATATTCATTGGATATATTTTATGTTAAAACGAGAAATTTCTCGTGGGCGAAGTCACGGGCAGAATCTTGTCGTTAAGAAAAGGCTAAGCTAGAATGCTACCAGCAAATCAGCAGCGTCAGAATTACAGTCAATGGCCAGAGCCCCGCAAATGGCGACCGGAATCAATTCTATTGATAATAATGTAGAGCATATTTCTATTAACTTTTAAAAGCACGTACTGGTCAGTCATAAATCTAAACACAAGATTCATAGACCGCACTTTGAATTTACTTTGCTTTTAAAGCGTCTCATACGATAATGAACTTTACTTTCATTTCGATAATGTTTATTGTCTTATGAAACGCACGCTCACGTTTGCTTATAGGAATATGAAAATTATCAGAAAGGTGTGGTACAGACCATCGAACTGAAAACTTTCTTCATGGAACTAGCATCCTTCTCCATGGAAAAAAAAGAATCAGCTGCCCCATACATTTGGATCGAGTATGAATTGACGTTTTGTATGGGATAATAGATATTTTTGTATGGGACAATAGATATTTTGTATGAGATAATAGATATTTTTGTATGGAACAATAGATAGTTTGTATGGGATAATATATATTTTTGTATGGGACAATAGATATTTTTGTGTGGGACGGCTGATATATTTTCTCGATAACGATGTTGGTCCCATGAAATGGAGAAAGTTGTTCAGTTTGAGGGTTTGTACCACACCCTTACATATCACCACACCTTTCTGTAATATGCTGTATAATATAAGAATAAGGTTCATATTCGTATGAATCGCTTACGGTACTTATCAAAGCAAAGGCACAGTGCGGTCTCTGAATCTTGCCCATAATCATGAAGTATCTATGGTCAAGGACAGTACACATTTCTGTCTTCCTGTTTGAAGCGTGAGTTTTTTTGTTGCTCTTAATGCATATAACCTTTCATATCCAACGTTACAAGTGTATTATAATAATAATAATAAATGAACTTTAATAGTGTCGTGAATCGTACGTAACAAAAATAAATGATATTAAAAAGAGCGGCACGACTTTAAACACATTATGAAGATATTTATTAAATAGTTCATCATCTCCTGGGCTTTGAAAGCCATATAATAAACAAAAGAAAAAGCTTTTACTGCCACACTCAGAGATGTCACTTATTACTTTTTTTTTGTAAAAAAATAAAAAGTAATAAGTGACAACTCTGTGTCACCTATTACTGTTTTTATTTATTTTTTATTGCGGAATGGTCCAGCTCTTGACCTCGCTCTCGTCTGGTGGAAAGCGATGGATGATGACTATGATGGAACGAGCAAGCCCAGAAGTTGCCTGTTCACTCTTGTTTTGAAGGCTGACGTGGAAGGGAACAGCTGGCAGAGAGTTCACACTTAAAAATATTAGACTGAATAAAATTCTTAAATTCATTCACTCACTGACAGTCCAGTGCCAGATTAACCACGTAGCAAGAGTAGCAATTGCTACGGGCCCCGCGCTAAAGGGGGCCCCGCGTATTCAAACCCGGGCTCCACCTCCGCCTGAGCATAATTTTTTGAGTGAAACTTATTAAGATGTGGTATATTGAATTTTCTTGATGTCTCAAAAACGTGTTACGTACTACCTTTGCCGACTAAGACGTCAGAATATGGGTAATACAATTTCTAAAAGTTGATTGCAAATAGACGTATTGAGTATTGTTTTTTTTTACCACTTTATACATAAGAACCCATAGCAGATCAAGGGCCCGTCTATAAAATTTGCTACGGGCCCCGCGCTTGCTTAATCCGGCACTGTGACAGACAACGCACTGTCTAAACCACTGGGTCCTAGAAGCATGAAATTGTGCACAAGAGTTCCTTCTACCTATACCAAACGTGAGTTCTAAGTAAGAATTAAAAAAAAAACCCCTAAAGGGGTTACATAGGAGAATTAAAGTTTTTATGAAAATTCGTAATTTTTGAAGTTAGAAACGTGGAAGTAGGTACTTAGAGTTCTGTTTATAAGTTAAAGTTGAAGAAGGAGGAAACAAATTCCCTAAGGCTCCTGAGAAGTTGTCGTTGGGTAATCCCACCGGGCACACGGCTTGTTACTGAATAATAATAAAAAAAAGTACTATTAGCTGGCAGTCAAAAATATGACAGATTGAGAACATTTCAATTTTGTTGACATGCGCTCTCTTCGTCGTCTTCGTTTCGCTCTTGACAGAGCGGTCGTAGTGACGATGTACTGTTGCCAATCGCAGGTGTAGTCGTTGCCTGGCTCGCGATCTTTCTCCATCTGGTTCTGTTACATGACAGTCTGGCTCTGGCGCATTCAGGGCCTCCAACCGCGGATTTTATTTGATCGGCTCATCTCATCGATGACCTTCCGCGTGGTTTATTACCTTCCAGTCTTCTCTCTCTTGACATGCTCTAAGATATGCTAAACTCAATGGTTGATAATTTTTAAGTGACATTTCCGAGTGCGGCGGTTCGTCAAACAAAAAACCTTTAATTAAAACATTTACAGCGAAAAAAAATCAGTTCATAATCGAATTGAAATTAACGAAGCAGAATCAACGAGAAATATGCAACACGAAAAAACATTTAAGTTTTAACTATATTTTTACTACATAACCTTGTAGGGAATCGTGAGTATAAATATTTCTCGTAACCTCACTAAGATTATTACTACTAGCCTGAAATGGCAGACGACCACTAAACGACTTGTACTTTCGATAACTATTAGCGTTAAGTCATGGAAAACTCCTGGATGGACTGCAGACTAGCATTTATTAGAATTGTAGTGTCTGGCTAAAGTTATATAGCCAGTTGGTAATTTTTATGAAATTGTTATGGTAATATTATTAATATATAGGTAATAATAACGTAAACGCAGCAAAAGAAATATGTAAGGATTGTAGGTAGGTACAGATCAAGCTAAAAAGTTCTAGCTTATACTGGAAATACATGTGTATTTCCAGTATAAGCTAGAACTTTTTATGATGCTTGATGTCAAGCTATATTTTCCAGTATAAGTTGACCTCGCATTGTACGGAAATCCTATACAATGCGAAATCATCATAAACTGGAAATGTATAGCTTGATGTGTAGCCGTGTGTACCATGTGGCGATCTGTAGCTCCTGCCTGCCCCCATGGAAAAAAGGCGTGATATTATGTATTTATTGTTATGGTGTAAAATTATATCTATTTATCCATACATTATACGATACATTTATTATTTAAATACGAAAGTTACTCGGTGTGTCTGTCTGTTACATTTTCACGCCTTAACGGCTGAATGCATTTCGATGAAATTTGGCACACATGTAGACCATGGCCTGGTTTAGGACCCTAGTGGTTTGGGGGTATAATCCCGTGGGTTAATTTACGACATCCAAGCGCGCAAAAGTTAGTCCACACTTTTAAAGAGAAAACATTGTATTTTTGTATTTCTGTTTGTAATGAATAAACTCATAAACTAGAGGATCGATTTAAAAAATATTTCACCAGTAGAATACTATATTAACACAGAGCAACATAGGCTATAATTTATAAAGATATCACGCGTGAGAAGTTGCTGGCCGAAGCTAGTCCAATATAAAGTAAATAAAAATGTTTGTTTGGAATATTCGGATATAGGAACGTCGGTCCACGACGCGACGATCTAAAAAGTCGCAAGTGTTGTGGCGCAATACTGGAAGAAAGAAAAGAAAGAAAGAAATACGTTTATTTGCGGTAAACATGACGCAAAGAAAGTTAGTAAAAATATGCGTCACATCCACGCAAAACGGCCATCGCTCAGCATACTGCTACGACCCTATGCAAGACAGAGCCCCAGTGCACCCTATGCGAGACAGAGCCCCATCGCAGTGACGCAAAGAAAGTTAGTAAAAATATGCGTCACATCCACGCAAAACGGCCATCGCTCAGCATACTGCTACGACCCTATGCAAGACAGAGCCCCAGTGCACCCTATGCGAGACAGAGCCCCATCGCAGTGACGCAAAGAAAGTTAGTAAAAATATGCGTCACATCCACGCAAAACGGCCATCGCTCAGCATAATGCTACGACCCTATGCGAGAAAGAGCCCCAGCGCTGGTTTTCAGCGACAGCCGACGTTGACGTTATGCCGTCGACCGCTGCAGCATACACTGAGATATAAAAATAAAGAGAGAGAGAGAGAGAGAGGACTAGTAGTGGACTGGGATAGGCTCAATTGATGGTAGGTATAAATAATTTTTAATTAGTTATCAGCCTACCTACCTACACAAAACGAAAGAGTAGATTAATATTAAAATTGTTAACAAATATCTATAATAGCCCTCCTCCTAATTTTTATGTTGTTATGCCCGACAGGGCCCACAATGCTCCAAAACGAATGTATGTCTTTTTGTACCTACCACCTAAGTTCACATTGTGGAATGCAATAAACGTATTGAGTATTGAGTATTAATTGTACTCAAGTCAAACACCAAGTTGAACTACATTAACCTGACCGTGAAAATTTTGAAAATTTCCGAACACTTTCTCAATTACTCAAAATAGTAGTAATGTTATGGCAAAACAAAAATCGGTGGGTTCACTGTTCTTTGTTGTCTTTATTTAAGTTAAGATGGCTTTTTAAAGTTATCAAAATACGGCAGTACCTTTAATTTCTTTGGCATTGATAACCCTTCAAAACTAAACACTGCCATGCTACATAGAATTTAAAAAGAAAAGAAAAGGGATCTATAGGTAAGTATTGACTATTTTGAAAAAAAACTAAAGATATAAATATCAATGCATGTTTTCATAGAAACCAAACACACTTTAAAACACTGTTGGTATGTGCGAATGTAACATTAACTATAGAAGAAACTGCCAACAATGCGACACACACGTAATTAACTTAATTAGGGAAACCACTGACACTAGGAAATAAAGAATTAATTGTAAACAAGCCCGTATTACTAAGCAAGTTAGATACCGAAGGAATTATAGTAAGTAATTTGGAGATAGAATCGGTACTTTATAGAAAACTTTTAATTGCTGATCTATGTATAAATAGTATAAAACAAAGACGTTATCGTGTCGTCTGTGTGACCGCTTTGTTCTTCTAAACTAGAAACTTCTTAAAACTCTTTATTATTACACCATAAAGATGTTTTGACATGTCGCTTCATTAGTAGATAGCATTCGTGCGAAGCAGGGGTGGGTCACTGGGTGACAAAAATAGTAGCCTATAACAAATAAAAAAATGGAATAGGACCCCCTATTCCATTTTTTTATTTGTTAAAGGCTACTATTTTTGCTTAGTACGTGTCAGAAATATTGGCTTAATCGCCACGCTTGAGAAACAGATGGGTGATTGCACTAAAATACCATACAAATAAAAAGAATATAGTCTACAACAGAAGAAGAATGAAGAAGGGACAGAACCGTTTCTACAAGCTAATCTACCCATTTAAATTACTGAACCGTGTGATAAGCAAGGTGACTTGACCTTCTACGAGAAAGTAGTTCCTTAGTGGATAATTACAGCTTCCAAGAACCTTCTTATGCTCATATTATCTGCCCCTGATTATGTCGTAATCAACTAATATGAGGGGTCAACCACTACATATGGTCTACATATTGCAGCGTGATCATGATCCTCATGGTCAAGGTAGAAACTACTAACTGTCATTTAAAATTTACTTGTTCTGTATTGATTGACGGTATACTTCACGTCTTTATAATAAAATAATATAAATCATTCAAAGAACGACACTGAAGGTTGGAAATTAGAATAGTATAAGTATATAATAACTCTCAATTTAGGTCCAATTAAGGTTATATTAAAAGCCAAATTCATTTCGTGGTCTTTGCAGTTTTGGCTTGCAATTGTATTTCTTGCCAATTATTTAAAAAACATATTGAACATTTCAAACGTGTAGCCTAGCAGCGTTTTTTTTCTTTGGTTATGTACCTGTACCGCTGTATCTAAATGTGTGATGTAAAAGCGAATCGCTTCAGTAGTTTGATATGTTCGTGCTATTTACAGCATTGCCATACGTTCACCTGTCGTTTCGATTTAAATTATCTTCATCTTTACACTCACATCTATTCAGTCAATTATTTTTATTCAATCCTTCAAGATTTTAAAGCAAATTAGTTTCGTATAAATCAACCGGATTCGCGTAACCTTCAGCAAATTTGTCTTTTTATCTGGCTGATTGGCCGCTTAACATAGAGTTCTATGTCTGTCTAGTTATATGTCTATTGCCTGTCTGATTGCATTACATTTTGCATTAATACATTTTTATTGTTCGTTTAATGTCACTTCATGCAAAGAAGCAGTTCCTGAATCGATTTTAAAAGTACCTTTTCGTGGGTCGTGATAGGTCTCTCGACATTTTACTTGGATTCGTTTCGTCATATCCCTTCGGCATTCTTTCGACACGTTCAAAGCTAGCCAGTGCCTTTTATAGCAGAAAAAAATTGCTGTCCGGAAACATCTAATCGAAATTGCTGGTAAGCTTTGACTGAGTAGTACGCTAGATAGATTTTTTTTTATGTTGTCTTTAACCATACCAATGTTCAGAATAAGCTAACAGAGAATGACTCGCTTACCAGTTTTGACGATTTTTAAAGGTTCTCAAACAATCCGTTGTCCCAAACCTTTTGTCCTGCTCTCTGTCTATCAACAACATGTACTACGAAAGCCCTTTGCGAGACCAACGTTAACGCTGTCGACCTGGCTAAATTCTTGTCGAAATTTCTTAAATTTTGGAATCATCAATACGACGAAGAAGACGACTAGTATTCTTAAGAGATTAATTTCACACGAAACAGCTATTTTAAAGGAGTCTTCTTCGTCTTCTATGTATGATGCTTTGAGATTGTTGTTTCTATGTCATTACTTCAGTCTATTGGTCTATTCAAATGGTTAGCTCTATAGCTTGACGTCGTTTTCCTTCACCAAGTTTGTGGTTTCTCAGATTAACTTCACCAAGTTTCAAGCCACGTAACACTTGACAGATCTCGTCTAAGCCAATGACCCAACGTAATCTCTTAAAACACTTAGTTCTGAGTTGAGAAATAGGGACAGATCAGACGCTAACCGGATTAGTTTTTGTCGTAGTCGCTCGTGTGCGATGTCGCACCGCTTTTTGTCGTTCGTGTGAATGCAGCCTGTCGCAATAAAGATTGCCATCGGTATGAGGGAAAGGTTTGGCAATGCGTGCTAAATATGTGTTATAGATGCGTAGCTTTTGTGTGAGTGATGGATTTTAGAGTCGTGAGTTTAGGAGTGTGATTGTGATCTACGTTGCTTCATTGCATGGTGGATGAGTGATGATTGCAGTGCAAATATAAGTACTTAAACATTGTTTTGACTAAGATTTGGTTAAGTTGGACACGAATTTTCAGTGTCAGGTATATTGTGCCCAAGCTCGGGGCTCGCTACGTCAACGGCTCGTTTTTCAGAGGTGTTATAAAAAGGCACTCTTTAAAGTGTGATGCGAACTACGCATCAAAGACCTGACGTCACACAACATCCTGACGTCGCTCAAATTCCTGCATCGCGCAATTAGAGTTTACCACGCGGTGGACATATATACAAGCTCCTGACTTCAACCTCTGGGCAGTTGCCCGCCAGACACGACACCCGTCTGGTCGGAGGATCCTCCCTTTTCTATGGCGGATGAGTGAACTTCACACCTTGTTCCTCATACCCCTAAAAAGCAATAAAAGCTATAGAAATATTAGTTCTCTATATTATCTTCACTGTTCTTTATAATACCCGTTATTAAGAAACCTTTTACATAGCAGAGGGTTACTAACTATGTCCTAAAAACGGCAGTTTCGTCACAAATTAGTGAACGTACGTATAATTGACGTTACTTAATCAAAGCTATTCTAATTATTACACTAAGACAAAGCATCCCACGGCTGTGAGAATGTTTGTTTTAACATTTTAGGACATCTATTGTTGATCGGATCAGTGTTATGATTCTGAAGAATGGTGGTGGTGTGCAAAATGGTTAATTAAAGATAATTGGGTGGTCTTATAGTTGGGTGGCTTTGTTGTGTGGTCTTAATAACAAATGGCTTGTATTATGGCAATAGGCTCGCCCCTACCCCTATTACGATTTAAACATAACTGGTGAAATGTGTTTTTTGTAAGTACTATAAGTACAGCTCTGCTTAACCCTTTGGGAAATACAGGAGAGATGTTATATTGTTATGGGTTGTATTCTGAAATAAAACTCCAGTGGATGAATGAAAACCTGAGTAAGGCGGCAAAGTAAGGTACGCAACGACCGGTTCTTCGACTTATTTCTAAAAGCCGCTATTTATTCCTCATTATGAAACTGACTTCACTGACTAGTATAAGAGGTCAATGAAGTCAGTTTAGAGGTCAGTTCACGTTTTGAGTGACAAAACCTTCTCCATTTCAATAACATCATGTGACGGGGGGGTGAAGGTTTATTGAATTTAATTTCAAATTACGCTTTCTCCTTAATTTTTTTTTTTAAATATTCCGCGTCTTGATAAGCGGTCGTTTAACCGCACCTATCCAAAGTGAAATATAAATTATACTGCTGGTTTTAATCATTTAATAAATTGCTAGTTATAATTAGGTATTTTGAAATATTCAAGTTATATTAACATGCAAGTGTCAGTCTATTCCTACTCGCATACTATTTGCAATGCGTGTAAACGTATATGTTACGAGTATTTAGCTCCGAGCGACATACGCAGTTCTAGACGCTTACAGCCTAATGAAATTAAATGTGGATATTTCATAAGAAAAAGTGGTGTATGTGTAATATTGTAAAAAAATGTGGTAGGTACTAGTTTTATAGTCACATAAGTCTTTGTATGACTATTTATTTAAATTGGAAACGTTGTCCAAATCCATTCCATAATATTATGTCATCCCTTCTCTGTTTTATATGCCTATAGAGGTAAGAGGAACAGGGTGTAAAGTTCACTTATCCTCCATAGAAAAACTCCAGACGGGTGTCGTGCCTGATGGGCAACTGCCCAACGATAGATGTCGGGAAGTTATATAACTTCCCGACCACTCTACCCATGTATATATGCTGATCACGTGGTAAACCCTGCTTGCGCGATGCAGGATTTCACGTGCCGTCAGTGTGATGCGTAGTTCGTATGTGGCGATGTAGATGCCGCCACATGTATTTAACCAGCAGTGAAAAAGATACATAAATAATTATTATAAAATGCCTCAATGGTCTACCTATTATAAAATTAGCAACAAAATCTATCTAACAAAATAGGCCGAACAAAGGTATTTGCTACCAAATTAACATATATCATCAAATGGAAAATCCAATCAAGAATTGTCTACAAAATATACATTTAAAAAAAAAAGTGGTATTCAGCAGCAGCCGGTCAGATTGCAAGCCGACCAGCCCTGCTTAGCGTCTTTACAACATAGTTGGGAAAACGCTAGGCACATAGATTGATTGATCTTCATTAAAAAAACAAATCTTCGAATCCGATCCAATAGTAATAATTCCACGCTCGAGTAACCACCATTGTAAAGTGATTAACTACAACAGACTGTACAAGTCAATAAGAATCAGAATGAACCCGCGAGCGGTCACGGTGGTTGCGCCAACCAGAGCCACGCAGCCACGCAACCAAGTAACCGGCGCGAAAGGGTTACGAACAACCGTCGTATCGTGACCTTAGTTTTGTGTTCTAATTGTTGATATTTTTTTGTTTTGTAAGTTTTATTTAGTGTGGGAATCTTGTGATAAGTTTTGCCAGCATTACCATTTTAGACTATTGAAGTATTTCTGGGATTATTTATAGTTTCCTCATTTGAATGGTAATGATTTGTAAGATTGTGATGTTGCTTCAAATTTTTGATTTCCGTGTTGTGATTTAGTCAACTGAACAATGGATATTGGACTTTTTACCCTACCGTGCGACAGATATCGGAGAGGTGCACTAAAACAACGGGTCATTGTCTAGTCGTTTTACTCTTTTAAGATACATATATGTTTTATAGGTGGCGTGGTTCATTATTTCGAATTACACGTGGTTACCAATATTGTGATAAATGGTTCGTGGTTCAATTTAATTATTATTTATTGCTTCATGTTTCAGGAAGTTTGAATTATATTAGGTAGTTACTTGTTCGTAGATGGTAGTTGGAAAATTACACAATAAAAAGAAAAAAATATTTCTTAAATATTTTATTCACTCTACAAACATGTAGAGTCAATTAAATATTTAAGAAATAATAATAATTTAAGTCATAATATTGAAATAATACTTTGATGACGAAAGTAGACTAACTCCAAAACAGAACAGTAACTGAATTTCATACTTTCTTAAAATATTTAGAAATATTATTACATAGTTAGATTCATAGTCTACCAATCATGATTACTGTTATTAAATCTTGAACTTTTTGAATCTGAAAATAGAGTCACTAATGCCGTGGCAAGAGGGTGTTACATAGATGGTGTAACATATTATAAAAGCAATATATTGTAACTGCCGTAATATTTAGACGGATTTATGACATAATTGTGTGGTCGTGTGTATGGTTCGATGTTCATGAATAGAACCGATAATGCTGTATAATTGACGAATAGAAAGTTGAGTTGAAGATCAAGAATTCGAGGTATTCCACTCAGAGCACTGATTTCAACAGCACTTGTCCGAACCTCACCTGAATGCGTCCACTAACCGCACTGAAATAAAATTTTCATAAGTGCAGTTCGATGGAACTGTTCGGAAGAAGATAGAAACCTAATCCGCTTAACTGTTCTTAATGAGTCACGTCAAGCGCCGACATGCGCACTTGACGTGGCAACACGTCGTGTCCGGGTTCGCAACAAGTAAATCGTCATCCTGAGGACACCTCGTTGAGAGGTGAAACACGTGTCGATTTCTTACAGGGTTCTTTATGACACTTTAAGAAGAGTTACGCGGATTAGGTTACTAAATTTACGTCGTCTATTGTATTTTATCATGGATTTCCGCTAAGTCACACCTGAGTCAATTAACTAAATAACATCTTTTCAAAAGCAAGTGACAAAACAAGCATCCATCATTCTCTTCCCGTATCTCTTTTATCGCATCTCAATTTACTGAGGGTCAGCGCAGCATCTCTTCTACCTACTTAATAGTCGGTACTACTTGTAGTCACCCCCTTTCTAGCCCTATCACCTTTCACACAGTCCATCCATCAGTTGTTTAGTCTTCCCCTACTCTTATAGTCATCCACATGTATACTCAAAAGTTTCCTGACGATATTTTCCTTATCCCTCCGCATCGCAAGCCCATAATTATCATGACAACTGATTTCCACATATTCGGTAACCAGCGCCACTTTCAGAATTCCTATTCTATGTTCATTTCTTATTCTATCATTGTGAGGGGAAATAAACAAAAAAACATCTAATGCACGAACATGATCATTGAACGAATATAAAGATGTCAGATAAAGTTTAATTCAATTTTAATTTACGTTTAGTATAGTATTATTTACGCTAAGAAAGATTTTTATTGAAGCAAATTGGTGGGTAGGAGATAGTTTATGTTTGTGAAAGTTTAAGGGTCTTATTCTTTGGTTAGGTAACCATCATGTATTTGAATAATGCAGTTTTTGGTACCATCACATTTTACATAATTATATACCTATTCAATTTCCTTATTTGCTTAGATTTAAGTTGGTTTAGCTAATAGTGACCAATAGGATATTTAAATTATTTGAATGATTTTAATAGCATGACAATTATCTTATTCAATTAGAAAACGCTTATTGATTTATTTATTTGATAGGTACTTCGAGCACACAAATGTACAGACTTAATGCCTTCTACATTTTCTACCAGTCAACCTTTGGGTGATGCAGACAAAAACAGTAGAAGGTTACATTTGCACGAAACAACTTTAAAACTCCCGCGGACAGGTGCGAGGCGATTCTGGTGTAACAAATTCTATAAAAACTTCACGGAAATAATATTCTACCGGTGTAGCATCGCGCCTGGTTCCGTGAGCCTTTATTTGTTCAGGTTTTACTTTTACTCCATTTTGTTACCTCTGTTGAACATGTAAATCTAGCGTAGAACGTTCAGATAACGACAGCAAAAATGTTCCTAGATTATAACATTTACACAATATGGTCAAATGCTTATAATATAGTCAAACGCTTATAATATGGTCAAATGCTTATAATATGGTCAATCGCTTAAAATATGGTAAAACACTTATAATATGGTCAAACACTTATAATATGGTGAAACGCTTATTATATGGTCAAACGCTTCTAATATGGTTAAACGTTTTTAAATGTTCCTACTTAAATCACTGGAACTTAACTGTAGGTATGTTGCAGCAAATTAAGTAACAACATTTCAATGTATGTTTTCTAATCTCAGCTCAATGGATATATCTCATCAATAACCTCGAAGAGTTCAGATAGAGCATCTTACCAAACTTTGCAGATTTACCCACACGATATACATTAATGGTTTATTGTGCGAAGACAATGGACATAGCTAGCTAGGTGCGCAATGAAACAAAACACTTTGTAACGCATGATACCTGCTTGTTGTGACAGATCTTTTTTATGGGTATCTTAATAAAAATTACTCTTTATACATTAGACAATTTAGTTACATAGCATTTGGACCAGTTTTGCCCATTGTCTTTTTTACATTCTTTCATGCAACCATGCATCTTATGTTTCACAGTGTTGCGCTGTTTTCACTCAAAAGTTGCTTTGTAATTTAGTAAAGTAAAACATTTAATATCCCGGTCTAGCTTCTTAGCGTATCGATGGCAAAAATTTATACATCATATTTTTACCCCAAAATTCAGCATCGCGAAGTGAGGTGTGAGGTGCTACGACTATAACCTGTGAACCAGGAAAAATTGTTTATTGCTAAAACTACTACCTTTTAGTTCAGCGTCCGTGTTCACGTTGCAAAAAGGAATACTTATTGTCCTACTGATCCATAGAGTTTATTTTCTTAGGAACCCTGACAAAGCACTCACATTTAATACTCCGGTATCTGATATCTTTTACATTTGTACCCATAGGTATTTAGTGTCTATAAGTCAACAGTAGACATAAGTAGAAACAAACCTCGCGTTAAACAGGATTTCTGGCTTAACAGTTAAACAAACAATAGACGGATCTACCACATCGAGATGTAGATACTGTTGATGGTATAGATATGGTGGTACCCAGTGGTACCGTGGTGGTATGAAGGACGTTTGCGGTAAGCCATTATCAACGGGGGATCCTTCACGGTGCTCTTACGTTACATGGCAGAATTAGATGCGGTATTGATGCAAGAGGTAGATGTAATTGTATTCGGAAGTACCGAATTGTTTTGGAAAAGTCTATGCGTTCCTAACGCTAGCCTTGTGTTTTGTTATTTTTGCAGAACCTAGGACCCCCTTTTCTTCGTGAATGTTGTACTAAATGACTGTCAGTTCCTAAATCTACTCAATAAAAAAACTAAAATTCACCGACTAAACCGCTGAGTCTAGTAGAAGCTTGAATTTTGGCATAAGGGTTCCTTTTATACAAAGCTGAACTAAGGACGGATTTTTGAAAATGCATCCGTTAATCGAAGTGGCGGTGCTTGGGGAGGCCTATGTTCAGCTGTGGACGTCTTTTGGCTGAAATAATGATGATGATGATGATCTTTAATGGGGTTAAATAGGGGTTGAAAGTTTGTATGGAAGTTCGCCATTTTTGCCGATGGGAAATCCCTTTGGTTTCTTAAACAGAATTTGCTACGAAACTGCATCGTGCAAAGTTATTACAGCCATCAAATTTCATTTTATTTAGCAAAGCAATTTTTACTGAACTCGCTATTTAAGGTCGATAGCAAATAAGTTATCATTTGAAGTTGTTCAAGTTTAAATTGGTTAATTATTTATCACGATACAAACTACAAACACTTAACAGATAGGTTGAGAAGTTCAAATTCAGAAGATATCCGAATATTGGACCAATAGGACCATAAATCTTCTCTTGGTGTTGTCGGGTGTTGAAGACATTTCCAATATCACACGCGGTCCTCAAAAATTTTTTTTTTTTTTTCCACATACTTAAACCCATATGCGCACTTATGAAACGTTAGAAGCTACGTGCACGGTTCCAATTGGTCGTTTCTGATGGAGAAGAGCCGACATGAAACTCCGCGGTTACTCTTTTAAAATTACATAATTGACTTTTACAATACATAGTGTGTTTGACATGCCTACATTATAGATATAAAATGTGTGTGTTGTGTGTATGTGTTAAGCTGTTCAAACTCACGATTCGCTTGATTCTCTTAAAAATTGGCCCTTCTGTACTTCATTACTTACTGTAATAGACCTCAGAACTTGGTACTTCATTCATACTGCTATAGAGAAACGAAAGGTTCGCCCAACGAGCTGCAAGGCCACTCTATATTGTCTGTGCTCTTCCTAATGGTATGGAACGAATTATTTTATTAATATTTTACGTTTAAGGCCGTTTACTGGGTAGAAGGTCCAAAAATGAGTTCCGTTTTCACGAGAATGTTATAGTTAAATATCATAAGTTTGTAGTTTGGTATAATTTAGTTTATTGTGCACCCGATATACTTCTTCTTCGTAGACTTTGGGTGATGCAGAGACAATATTTTTTTTTTTTTTTTTTTTTGATATTTCAAGTCAGGATTGGTAGAAGTGGTGACGCTTGGGGGAGGCCTATGTCCAGCGGTGAACGTCGTTCGGCTAAAATTGTAATCATAAAAGCTTCAAGAGCTTAAGATTAATAGTAATAACCTATACCTTACGATTAAGGTAGCAAACGTGAAACCTTTTAAGAGAATTTCAGACAACACAAAAACTGCTGTGTAAATGCTTGTGTTGTGAAAACGTTGCTAGGTATAGTGAAGTTTTCACGCATCTTAAACATTTCCTCTTTGCCTTTTACGACACAAGATGCGTAGGTATGCACTATGCATCGTTGCTATTGTTTAAAATTACACACGCGTCAACATAGGAAAACAGCCGTTATGTTAGAGATAATTATGAAAGTTTTAAATTAGAAAATGCTTACATAAAAAGGCTTAAGGTTGGATTAAAGTAATACGTAAATATTCAGTCATGCTTAATTTAAAGATTTAGGTAAGAAAATACTTGTTGAAATTCAAACATTGATGGTTGCTCAACAAATGGCTACTTACCTCTTGAAATGTAGATCGTTTGCCTAACTAAGACCTTTTTAGGGATCATAGTTCAAATGTCAGGTTAGCAGAAATACTTCGGTAGCATTTAGAATAACGAGACGCACGGAGCTTTTCGTAAATATGCGAATAAAATTGATTCGATATTTTGTAAAAACACAATCATTAAAGTAAAGTGAGGCTATGTACTTATTTTATTTTTATAACACTCAAGGAAGTAATTGAGAATTTATTAAGTTCGCAAACAATTTATTAAGTTGAATGAAATCTTAAATGGCATTCACATTATCTTATTTGTAGTTTTTGCAAGTTTAAAATGTATTTGCATAATATTAAACAATTTTAATAAAAACCGCCCTGAAAAATTGCTCCACATTTTTTTCAACATAAACTTACTTCACCAAAAAAGCAGTTATTTTCGCCAAAAATTAAAGTAGTTAACTACCCATCTACGCAAATATTTGAAAAACTCACCTTCACAAACTCCCCAGCTCACACAAAAAATCACAAATTAATTTACGAAAATAAATTCGCGTTGCAGCTGCAACAGTCACTGCACACCCGTTAAAAGTTTCTGCGCGTCTATATTTCGCGCCGGTTGCGTGCTTACTGCGCTTGCTCGAGATGTCAGATGCGTTTGCGCCTCACAACTTAAGATCTCGTAGCTATTCTATAAAAAATGTGCAGTGATATAAGACAGTTTGGCGTTAAATTGGTAAAACTAATATAGGTTCAGTTGTCATACATGAATGATCCAGTGTATAGATATTATTTCATTCACAGAAAAATTGGGTATTGTTAACAAACGTAACAAGTTATTTTGTTAATTATTTACGTCTCTACCGAGACGTAAATAATTAACAAAATAATTTCGATTTGAACGTCTTAATTACAAAATTTTAAGTTAATTGTTTAGTAGAATATAATGTATGCGTATCTAATAAATTCCTGTGCGTGTGCAAGAAACTCCAGATCATAGGACCGTTAGATACTTTACTTATTATTTCCAAAAAAACAGCTTAGTAATGAAAGTATAGCTATTAGGAGAACGTTAGTTTAATTTCAATCTCATAACAAAGTCTTTCTATTATACTGTTTTTTATAAAATTTTGGTAGGTACTAAAAGACCTTATATAAAGAGCGAAGGTGTAAAAAATCACAAAAAAAAATACCAGCTAGAGTAAACGTCGTCCATCAATCAACTCCATTCAAGGTGAAGGTTCAGTCCAAAAAGTCTAAAAACCCTTTGCCTTCAACTTGAAGATCAGTTTTTATTACTTTAATTTGCTCGCGATACCTACCTGTGGTGCAAAAAGTTTTACGGTTTACTTTTTATACCAGTGTGCTTAGCATCGTACCACAATTTTTCTCCACTCCATAGATTTTCATAAGAACCTCAATGGAACAAGAAATTATTTTTGTAAGTCTTATAAAAATTATAAAAGTATTTACCTACTGTGAGAATATGTATGGTATGTGTTTTACACAAAATGTTCACCGTGTTGCAGTGATATTCATAGATGCATAAATTAAATAGGAGTTTAGGAAATTTTACCAAAGTTTATTCAAACTCAGTTTTAGTGTTGCACTTTGAATTTTATGAATAAACACAAGAGATTATTATTTTTTTTTTTTTTTTTTTTCTGAGTAATTTGGATAATTGTGATGATTTAAATATAGATTGCATGCATGATGTTTCCTTTATAGGTATTTAGTTATAGAAATTCAGACACGATGTAAAAATTGTTATTGAATAAATGAATTGAATTGAATTTATTTATTTATTGTTCAGTATGCAAAGTAACTTTTGAAACAAAACTGGTTCATACTTTGGTGTGCTTCAGAGGAAATGGAAGGGAGGAAGAAAGGGAAGAGGAAGTTTGTTATATTGGTTCTACGGGGTGCAATAAACTGGTCCTTACGTCTATTAATTATATTTTAAGTAGTACTTAGGTACTTTATAATTTTTCCTTATTTCCGCGCCATCGCTCATTAATTACTCAACGCTCTGCTAATCAAGTTGAAATAATTAGGTTTCAATCACCTTGAACGAACAATAATTCTTTTCTTGAACTCCCAATATAGATACCACCTTACGATATCTTAAAAGTTCAATTTGTGTTAAAAAGTAAAAAAAATTACAATGTTAATAAAATATACATATTTGTACGCCTCTGGGCAAAACATAGAGAATCTACCAATCTGTAACATCTCGTACACTGTTGTAATTTGACCTATGTTTACAAATAAACAAATCAAAGAAAAAATTTTTTTTGAAAACTAGCTTATGCCCGCGGTTTCGTCCGCGTGGATGTCGGCAATTATTCCTACAGGAACATGCTACTGCTATAAAAGTATCCTGTGTGCATCCAGGTTATAAACTATCTGTGTGCCAAACAACCAAATCTGTCCGGCGGTTTTGCACCAATCCGGAACATAGATCCAGACAAACAGACAAACGCACAAAAATTCTTCGTTACAATTTTATTATACAGGGTGATTGGACGATGGGTGCAAAGCTTTAAGGCGAAGATAGTACAGACAATTTAGAACCATTTAAGCCATGGTTGTCTTAGACGACTTGTTTTAGTCGCGCTGTCGCGTTGCACCTGTTTCCGGGAGCCTTTTAGGTATCTCTCTCTCTCTGTAATTTTTCTTTATCCTCGAGGTAACTGTTATTTTTTTATGCACGTGTTTCTGTGACAAATAAACCAATTTTATTTCTTTACATAAATTCAAATCACTTTCAATTAATTGGAGCTACTGAAGATATCTACTAATCTGTTTAATTGAGTGAACACTATAATTAGTTTATGCACCTCATAGAGTTGTAATGAATAATATTCACGTATTTAGTCGACCGAAGAAGCTACATCAGCCATTGCTACTAATAATTGCACGGAAATAATAAATTTTAATTTAGATATTAAATCGATTAATGTCATACTTAGCAGCGATACCACGACATAGCTCTATTAAGGAATCATTTCTCTTTTGTGTAATGTTATTAATGTTAATAATCTTATTTTATGGTGGAACATTAAAACCATTCACTTTTAGACGACGGTTATACAGTAGAATCCAATGTCGGAAACACTTTTGAGTGTTAATGAACTTAGTTTTTTATGCGATACTAGCCTTTGCCCGCGGCTTCGCCTTATTGCAGGTCGGCAATTATCACACGGGAAGTTATTACCGGGACAAAAAGTAAGTAAGTGGGCCAAGTGCTTAATATCATCCAAATTCGTTTAGCCGTTGAGACGTAAAAAGTTATATGACAGAGTGACTTGCGCACTTCATTATCATAATCAGCCTATAATGTTCCCACTGCTGGGACACAGGCCTCCTCTCAGTGAGAGGGAGTGAGTTGGTATAGATGTCACATGTCTTCGAATTTTTTGGTTCTTGGACATGCCGGTTTCCTCACGATGTTTTCCTTCACCGTTTTGAGAGCAGTGAAATAATTAACACAAAGGAAAGCCCCGGTCAGGGTGTGAACCACGACCTACATACAATTCGTAAGTTGCGGCCGATACCACTAGGCCACCAATTGTGCACTTATAATATTATAATGAATCTTCATAATGTCTGTAAGGACCATAAATCGGAAAGAACTAACTTTTTCTCCCTTACCTACAAAATGTGTGTTCAAATTAGCATTTGCATTTGTAAAAGTAATTCAACACAAGTGACATTTGTATTCATTATGTCTGCCTGCGACATTTCTCAGCTGTTCAAGTAAGTTTAACTTGAGCTGTCTGTCTGGAAGTCGACTTACATACGTGACTTAAGATAAGCAAATCAGTCATCATGACATTTAAAACTTAACTTGTTTATGTAACTACTTAACTAGTCAATTCGTAGAAAGTTTTTGTAAAGCTTATAGTCTTTTAAACCGTTTGTATCACGAATGATCCAAGTTTTTTATGATGTCGTTTTTATCTTTTTATGTACGGATTATCTATTTAATACATACAAAAATACTTATGTTTATTAAAAAGTTACGTCTTATTATATCAGTATTTGGTCTTTATGGGAATTATTATGTTAGTTAATAATATTGCTGATACCAACAAAACCGATTTAAAGTCAGATAGTGTCTACAAATATAGGTAGGTACTGTAGACATAATCTATAAGATGAAGATTCTCCGGAAGTGAGGCTGACTATTTCTCCAAACGTCTATCGTTATCGTTTATCGTTCGTTGTCGTTTTTCGTTTATCTGCCTAGCCTTTTCCCAACTAAGTTGGGGTCAGCTTCCAGTCTAACCGGATGCAGCACAATACCATTAATACCAGTATTTTACATGGTGCGACTGGCCTATCTGACTTCGACAACCCAGTAACTGGGTACCACGATACCCCTTGGTAAGACTATTTGTCAGACATTCGGGCTTCTGACGACTCGTAATAACTGTCAAAGATCTACAAATAAGCCGGGACCAACGGTTTAACGTGCTTTCCGAGGCACAGAGGGGTCTTGGTATGTAAAGATCGTCACCCATCCACGGATCAACCGCGGCAAGCGTAGCTTAACCTGATCGATCGACCCGTGTGGCTTTTATTACTTAGCCAGAAGCCCCCAGACAATTTCTGCAGATGTAAAGTTACCTAATAGCAGCATAAATACAAATTAGTATCAAATGTCTTATGTATTTAACTTTAGCCTTCATTAATTGTTACACGTGTCATTTTTTGCTGCAAGTTCTCAAAAAACCGGAAAACTTTTTAACCACTTCCTAATCAATTTAACTCATACAACCCTGTCTCGAATAACTTACTTAACAGTTGCGAAAATCAATTCAAAGTAACAGTAAATTCTAAGAATCGTGTACATTTTACACATTCGAAGGAAATGAGTAAATGCCTACTTATCCTGTCAAGTCATACTGTATATGTGTAACTTAAAACATATTGGTTTTACTTCAACGACCTCGGTTGTAAGATTCATAAATAAAATTTTATTGATTGGTGATATATTGTTACAATTTCGAAAACTCATTTATTGGTCCTTTTGTAATCAGTTTTTTCCCTCACATGTTGTAAGAAGCACCGTTCCGCGTACTTATAGTACCAAGTTATTTGTATGTAGATTTACATTAAATAGAAGAAATTGTAATAGGTCAGAATAAATATTGATATGTTTGATGATTTTTAATGACTTTATGGAAGGCAATGGGGGCAAACTACATGATTTCAAGTAACGTAACTTTTTCAGAAACGTCGCTTCTGAATCACTTGTTGTATAAAAAGATAACACTATTTAGGTAGGTACCTTTTTTTTTACATAACGTCACCAAATTTACCTACCTATTACACCCACATTTTGCGAGTTATATTTATGTTTTATTTTATAGAGGGCGAGCCTATTGCCATCAACCGGAAATAAATCCAGACTCCGGGCTGCTACTGAGAAACTCCAAATGGAAAAACCCAATAACACTCTGCCCGACCCGGGAATCGACCCCAGGATCTTATGCTCCGCAGTAGTGCTTGCGACCGCTAGACCAACGAGGACTAAGAATCAAATGCTACGATTTCAAGTTACCTATTTTCTTACCTTTTTGTTCAGGAACGGTACTATTGATTCACGTAGGGTGTTAATTTACTTAACAATTAATTTCCCTGTCTGTACAAAAGCTCTCATCACGTATCTACCTAAGATTTTGTATGATAAGATTACTTACAAAATATATATCTATTACGCGACCAACCACAAGCAGAACCTAGTGTGTAACATATTATGATATCAAATTATCACCACCAAGCAGTCCTAAGACCCCATGGTCCAGTTCTGTCTCCATAAACTGGCCCTTTCTATCTAATTACTGCGCGGCTGATAAGCGCTGCGCACACGCAGGTGTGATTCGATGCAACTTTCCACATTGCGTCATATGTGACCCAAGTACGGACAGCAGTGACACTATTGATTACGTTTGGCTTTTGCTAGTTTAAATTCGATTTTGATTACAGTTTATTAATTAAGAAATCAGAGGGTCTAAAGTAGGACATTCACGATCAAAGAATGACATAATTATGTCATATTTTTTATGGTCCTACTTTAAAGTACAAGAGGTCACTGACGACGACGAACTAGGTACATGGAACTCCTGGACGATGAAGGCATCACGGCACCGTGAAGAATGGCAAAAAATAAAGGGCACCTGCGGGGTAATTGCGTAACACACTTAGGCCCACTTGCGCGGTAACAGCTAACTCAGGGTTTATCCGATGGGTAGCTCGCCGTCCGATAAGGACCAGGCCCGGGTCGACGGCTCGTTGTGTTCCATGCGCGCCTCAAAGAGATGTCAGCACCAACTGACGGGGTCCGTTAGGGCCAATGCCTGCCAGGGTTGCGAGTTTGTCCGAAAGGGATATCGTGGCCCTGGCACAAAGGCAACGGAAGGAACACGGGTGGGTTTTAGTCAGTAAAAGTCTGACACGCCCTCCCTCTAAGAAGGTACTTGATAATTTCCCATGCTCAAAAAAAAAAAAAAAAAAAAGAAAAAGGAAAAAAATATCAAATTATTCTCTTTGGATTTTAGCTGTTAACTCCGAGTTATTCAGCTACCCCATGAACGCGCAAGTGGGCCTTACAGTATCAAAGGCTTTAATTTTTACAGTTCAACAACATTAATTGCGTTACTTACGTTGTTGAGCAGACAATTTTTTTCGAATATTTTATGAAGCAATATCCTTCAAAATCGTTCAAATTGTGATTGAAAGTTTTTTACGCAATTAGAGGGCAGGTATACCCTGCATGATGTTTTAGATTGGTTTCCAAATTAATTACTGACTGCCATATGCAATATATTAGGGCAACTTTGTCCAACAAATATTTAGTAAGCTGGTTTTTTAAGTATTTAGTAGCGTTGGGTGGTATCCTTTTATGTGTTTTAAAATTCATAATATTTATTAAAATAATATAAGTATCCCGACTGTACCAAATCTTTAATACAGTTAAACGGAATCGTATCGCGTATGTGCAGTTGATTAATGCAGTTGCACTTTTTAACACAATCCACAAGATATCAAAGTACAATTATTAACCTTATTCAGTTGTGATACAGGTTATTATGCTGTTGATCAGGGTCGCAATAGAAATGGTCCGAGATTGGACGTTGATTTACCTGGTTGTCAGCCGGTTTCGGTTTCTGAGAAAGATATGATAAACATGCTAGAAGATTGTGTCGGAATTGACTGCACATTTTGTCAGACTGTTTTAGGAGAAAACTTAATTACTTATATTGGGAAAACGTGTTGGAATCTAGATGTTTTTTACAAAACTCAAATTGCTGAAATAGGAATACCACACAGGTGCCAAGTCCGCGCCACCTCTGTAGTCCGATTGACGCGGCTCTTGTGTCTATGCCGTTGCATCACATTGCATTAAAAACAATGTAGGTAGGTCCACAATTTTCCGCGGGCCTTCTTTCGTGGCGCACACTCTAAAACGGAATTGGGGTTGTAAATGTCGCCGCATCAATTAGCTATGGGCGAAAATAGCCCACAGTGCCCACTCAAAAAGCAACATGACTTTACGGTAGATCCAGAATAAGAATGACAGGATGGACTGGTCTTCTATCTTATGGATAGTAGACAGTGTAAGTAAGAAAGTAGGAAATAGGAAGTTAATGAGTAGGTCAAGTTAGGTTTATGAATAAAACAAGTTGATTTTAAAATTGGTCGCAACACTGGCCTGAAAATGATGTTTAATGTCGGTATTGTGGCAACTGTCAGAGACTCGCAGGCGTTCTCAGACATCTATTTAAATAAACATCAATTGCCGTGCGTTAGTCTCGCAAAAATTCGAAAATGGCTCGACCGATTGTGATGAAACTTTGGTAAGTTGTTGTGTGCGCGCCGGAGAAGGTGCCTGACCAAAAAAAAAAAAAAATTGAAAGGCATTACCACGCATTGCAATACCGGATATTAGCTAGTATTATTTAAAGAAGTTATATCAGTTGTGTAGTTTGATTTAGGATAGTGTTAAAAGTGGATGTCGATCAAGTTAAAAAGGAAATAAATATGTATAATGCTAGTCCTTTTAGTTAGTTACATATATTTAATGTCCTATCTGCACCTTATTGATTACCATAATTCAATAATTATCTTGATATTTAGCTATTGATCACAGTCATCATAATGATTGAATAACCTCACCAATTTAGACCAACCACTAATCTTTAATGCACCTTCATACAATTTGGACCGATGCGATAATGTTCAATGATCGCCGTGACATTTGCGATCCTTTCGCCCACACTGACATTTGTTTTGATAGTAGCACGGACAAGATTTTAAAGAGTCTCGAGTAGGTACTTAGTTTGTATTAAATAAAATAATAAACGTCTGGTGCAGTCTGGGATATTAATTGTTTGTTTTTCAAATTAACACTCACGTCAGTATGCCTGTTACAGCCATTTCATACAACTGTCACAGAATGGCAGTACTGATTTAAATGTAACTACTGACTATTTCAGTTGGTAGGTAGTCAATATGATGAACAATGAATAACAGTCAATATGATGATACATGCAATCTAATGTGACAAACGATTGATTGGTTGATTGTTGAGGAGCACAAATTAGCGGGCAAAAGGACCAGTCCTTTGACAACCATAGCTGAAGATCCTACCATAACAAAAACTGACCATGTTATGTTATGAATTTCGGTACATCTCCTGGCTACCTCCCAGCAGAACGACCAAAGAACCAAAGAGGCTGGTCTTGACTGAAAACCAAGGGCCATGCCATCAACGGCGCGCTGTGTTCCATAACTGACGGGGTCCGGTAAGACCGATGCCTGCCGGGTCGCGGGAATGTTCGAAAGGGATACCGTGGCCCCTGGCAACATAGTCGTGGGTTTTAGTCAGTAAGAGTCTGACACGCCCTCCCGCTCCGCGCAGAGCGGGAGAAGTTATTTGAAAATTTCCCAAACAAAAAAAAAATACCATGGGCCATGCCATCAACTGAGTTGGTTGGTCCTAAAACTGCTCTTCTCGTTTCAGCATGACCTAGAAAAGAAGCCCATTATACACTTTATACTCACAAAACTCATATATACGTATAAAGATTTTTACTGACAAGTTCTAACTAACAGGAAATTCTTTTTGTTAGTTAGAATTAATTAATTTTACTGAGAAGTTCTAACTGACATGAAATTCGTGGGCCATATTCTACAAAACAACTGAAGAACATGTAGATGTCATGTCGTGCAGATTCGTGTTTCCACCGTCTCATTATGTGATGCTGCTGATACAAACGATGTGGAGCGATGTAAAGGTTGGATAAAAGTGACGTTTTACATAATGCTTGCTTCCGTTCACAGCCGTGTATGTAGGTACTTCGTGTTACAATGTATGATAGGTTACATTGATATCAAACTGTCTTTTGTTTCCTAGACACTGCCTTTATCAAGTGAAGTTCTTTAAGAATAGTGTGCAGTCTATTACACTTTTTCCAGATGCAATTTTTCTGTGCCGATAATCGTACCTATTTAGCCCTAGCTGGTCTAAGTAGATCTTTAAGTTGGGAAACGAAATTAATATGATTTGATGTCCCTTTAATTATTAACTAACTATTTAAATTTTTTATTATTTGTTGTTATAGTGGCAATAGAAATACACAATCTGTAGAAATTTTTACTGTCTACCTGTGGCGGTTCACGAGGTACAGCCCGCTGATAGACAGACGGACGGACGGACAGCGGAGGCTTAGTAACAGGGGCCGTTTGACACATTTCATATACGGAACCCTAAAAATATATACCAACATAGTTTTGAAAAACTCAGATTTCCTACATCATCATCTGCTTAGCCTTTTCTCAACAATATTGCAGCTGAACCATGGAGCGACTACCTATCTGACCTCCACTCACGATACTATAACATCTTTTATTTGTCCAGAGCCCTACCTTCTGCTTGTTATAAATAAACCTCCTCTCCTTCAAGTAATATTACTATAGAATCAGTTAGAGCTCGTCCGTGTGCCTCGCTGACCCTGTTCCCACGACGCATCACTTTCGGTTTCTGCCAGACGTTACATTCACGACCTCTAGTGATGTGTTACTGTGCCTCATCTTTACAAAGCATCGACAGTTGACTTTATTTTGTCGATCGCTCTGTTTTCACGTATCGATAGTTTCAAAACTAAATCCTACTGAGCGGTCTGTTTTCGCCGTCTCTTTTTAAATCTGTTTATGCGGCGTGAGATAAATTGTTTTTGAGTTTGATCGTGCGTATGACATGTACGGTTTAATCGCTTTTACTATAATGCAATATTTATTTTGCATACTTAATCTTAGAATTGAGGGAACCAGCTGATTCTCCTGGATATTAAGGTGGCGGAGTTTTATTTTTTAACCTAGACATGTAAAGGAATCGTTGATTAGTTGTCCAGTTAGCTGAAGAACAAAATTGCACTGTATTTAAACTGTGACCCTGTCTGTGAACATCATATTGAACAATACATAGGTACCTACCGACCAATATTTTAATCAATAAACAATAATGTTCACAAACAATATCGACAAACTAGTCACAACACTAGCGTCGTGATTCCATTGATAGATCACCGAGTTCACGACTCTACCTAGACATGGACAATATCAGGTTGGCCATCTCGAAAACTGAACCTAGGACAGTTGATTCTAAACATAGGTAACTTATTGGGGGATGATTATTTCACTAAGTTCGTTATCTGATTGATTATCATCATCATCATTAGCCTACAGCAGTCCACTGCTGGACATAGGCCTCTCCAATTGGCCATTCAGCTCAATTCTCGGCAACTCTCCTCCAGCTGCTACCAGTCACCCTGCGTAGGTCCCTGATCCTGTCGTGTCTTAAGCTAAATAAATAATAGACTGTTCAATTGTAAAGCTTTTTATTTCAAGATCACAATTTAAGTATTTTCATTACCTTATCAAAACTAACCTACCTACCGACGTCAGGACCCGGTTTGCCTGATTGATTTTGCAAGTATAATAATATAATTAGTCCAAATCACTGACCATCCAAGAAAAAATGTTCACGCCGTATATGAATGCCTTAGTTAGAGAAAAAGGGATGAGTGGGTGATTGATAGCACCCACTCATTCCTTTTTCTCTAAGGCGTTATGTCAAGGGCTAAGAAAATGACAGCACAGCATATGAGCACACTCTCCATGAGAGAGAGCAATGCTAAATTTGGGTTTGGCAAGTTCTAAACTTCAAGTTCTCAATCCAGGAACTGGGTGTATGTAGGCTCATCATCATCATCGGCAGCCTTGTCCCATCCACTACTTACTGAGTATAGGCCTCTTGCCTTTTTTGCCATGCTTCCCTGGTCTGTGCGAGTCTCATCCAGGTCTTCCCGCGATCTTTTGTAGGTCGTCCTCGTCAAGATAAAATGAATGGTAGCCCTACTGACAATAGAACCAGTTTTAATGGTAAATTATACTAATAGGCTCTTTTGTAATAGGAGTACTGAACCAATGGTCACTCCGATTACATAAAAATGATAAAGTGTTATCGCTCTAAACCAGTGTTTTCGTCTGAGAATTGAGTATCTAAAATGAACAAAATTATACGGTTTAGAAGATTTGGGCACTATTGTATTTAGGTTGTAAGTATAATAGGTAATGATGAAGATGAATTTGTAAAAGTACGGTCTGGCTCTTTTCTGACATAGAATAGGTAGACCCTTTCTCCGTGGATGTCGTTGAAGTTAAAAGATGACTATGAAATAAGTGATGAAGAGAGAAAACGAGGAAAGGCGTTGCCTATCCTTACAATAAGCAGAGCAGAATGAGCACAGTGAGTCATTAGCATTATTTAGCTACATCCGGTTAGACTGGAAGCCGACCGTAGTTGGGAAAACGCCAGACAGATGATGCTGGACACGTTCAGCATCATCTTCTTTACTTTCTTATTTTCTTTTCTTTACTTAGCTCCAGCGTTCGTTTGGTAGGGATCACGGAATCGAACACAGGACCCCATGTACCTACAACGGATTCTGGATTTGTACCCTGGTTTGTGATAATAAGCTTTTGTTACTATACTACATACACACCTGCATGAACTGTTGACATGTGGATGTATGTATTACTTATACAACTCTGCCTATCCCTTTGGAAAATACGGATGTGATGTAATGTGACTATATATACCTACCTAATCCTACCTGATAATATTGAAAAATACGTACTTTATATAACAGCCAGCGATAAAGTATTGTAGCGACATCTCTTGGTAAGTAAAGACAACACATTTGATTAAGTTTCCAGACATGGAAGATAGATGGCTGGACTATGTACTAATTCATTCATAATTTATCATGAGTTATGAAAATCTTTATCGTAAACAGGCTCATAATTAAACGGTATTCAAATTATGTATCGTAATTATGCATTATTAAGCTTATTTATTCATATGATTTCCAATAATGTTGTCATAAATCTTGTAATACAGTAGTCGATACACGCACAAAATAAATCAATTATGGGACCTGTTTTATTCTATTAATTAGCTTGACTAGAGGCCTCAATCTGTCAACTTTTTAATGACCCATCTTTATTTATTACTCGTATAAAACTAAAGACATGTAGAAATAAATAACATGGAAGTAATAATGCAAAAATATCTAAGTTTTAGATAATATTCAATAATTTCGATATGCTTCTTCAAGTTTCCGTAGTGTAGCGGTTATCACGTGTGCTTCACACGCACAAGGCCCCCGGTTCGATCCCGGGCGGAAACAGTTTATTTTTGTTTTTTAACAAGCTCCGTTAAAATGCTTGCAATATATTTGAGTGCTGCCTGAGTCACCTTTGCTTTATAAGCTATTGTGTAATATAAGAATAAGAGGTTGTTCTATTGGTTGTTGTGAAAGAAATACGCCTTTAGGAAAGCATGTCGCAATGCGTAATAGAGACATACTTAATTATTATTTTCTACTAGCCGCTAACGGCTTTCTTTCTATTATAAAGTCACACATTCTTCCCATGGGGGTACGCAAACTACGGAACCATATTTGTGATGGTACCTAAATAGAATAAAAAACTGCTCTTTTTAGGGTTCCGTTCGCGAAGGGTGCCAAGTGTAAAAATTTCACAGATCATGCATTTCTATTGCCGCTTTAACAACTAATATTAAAAATTATAGTTTTTTGTATGGAGACACAATGAACATAAATGGTTAAAAAAAAAAAAATCTCCCTATCCATTAATTTTTTGCCATCCACCCTGTATACTATATATAATCAACAAATACTAAAAACGTCGATTCATATGGTATTTATTTAAATATTGGTGGTTTTCTGCAACTGCAATAATAACTTTGTAATTCATAATATCATTATGAAATACAAATTTATCTATGCAATTTTTTAAATATAAGATGAAAAATAATAATATTCTTCGTTTAGTATTTTCATTTATTTGCTAAATAATGTACGGTGGTACGGAACGCACTTGGCCGGTTTTATTTAAATAGATAAAAAAAAATTGGTAAGTAGTCTTCTTTTTTTCCGGGCCAGTATGAAATACTTACTAATTAGCAGTTGTGTAATTTTTTCTAGCTAGGTATTTACATAAAAATAAATGTTTTCAAGTTTTTGCTAACTTTGACGGATTAGCTACATGATAAAGCTTGAATCGTGAATAATATGTTCTTTGGCCATTTTAGTTAACTTATGAGGTCCAAAACAATTTTAAGTTTGTTTAAAAAAGCTTGACTATTTACTTAAAAGATGGCGGATCTATGAAACTAGATCTATCAGCATCCATGGTCACCTTGGGCACCATGGTCTGTCGTGGTGCAGGAGTGCAGGGCGCATAGCATGACACGCCAGCGGAGCCCTTGTCGCCGCCGGCGTACCAGCGGCAGAAGAATCAAACGCTTGGAGCCTCAACCTCTCTGTTGCCAGTAGCTGTTTCGGGGGGGATGAGATTAATAAAACAAAAATTGCATGAATGGTTGTGTAAAATAAAAGTTCAATATGCTTGTACGCATATGACTGTTAAGCAAAAACATGTATGCTCGTGTTATTTTTTTTGTATTTTACCATCAGAGTGCGTGGGAGCGTCAACGGCATTCTGAAGGTCATTAGTGATAACCCGTGTTGCGACATTATGGCGCATTGGGTGCATGTACCATCAAAGAAGTTCATATCTAACCAGTTTCAAAACAAAATCCCGTGAACACGATGACCACATCTGTTACCGGCCCGGTTCTATATTCGCTGAGCGCTGCAAGCAAGAATAGTCCTTACGGTGGTTAGATATGAACTACAGATTCATGAATAAAAATTTTGTATTACATTTGTTACTAAGATAGTTTTTAAGTAGTGTGTATTACTAACATCATAAATGGACTGAAAGGTCTGATATAAAGTTTTTTTTTTGACAGTTCACTTCAAGCTCACTTCACCTAAGTTTTTACGCTGAGATTTACAGAACCACCGCTTTTGTTAAATAAGTTGACGTTGGCAATCGATATGTAACATGTAAACTAGCTAAGTAAGTTGACATGTTGCCTCAATAGGCAGGGAGGGTTATCATCAGATCAAATTTTTCGGTCATCGAACCATTTATGCTCCATAATTGTGACTGATGATTCATAGATAGTGGTATTAAGTTGTTAGAGGCACGTTGTGGCTCTATAGAGCCGGTTTGCCATTTTTTCATTTCCACGAGATACATAAACAGCATAATAGGTACGTTGATATTTTGCGTCATTGCAAATTTCTATGTAGATTTTTTCAAATGTAACATTCAAATTAGACGAACGATGCACGTGTAGATTGGAGGCTACACTTGCCGAGGTCGCTTCAAAGTCAAAGTGCAATAATTAATTTCAAATAGGCACATGTAAGGCACTTGTTAACGAAAAATTTACAAAAAAAATAATTGATTTTAGTCGCCCCTTCCAAAAGTTATGTAGCAGCTTCTTATGGAGAAGAATGGGCAAGAAACTCCACCGTTAGGTACTCCTTTAAAAGGTTTTACAATATTTAGTATACATTAATTATAATTATACAGGATGGCAGGGACATCGACGCGAAAATTGATACCATGGATTCAGTACATGATTCTGAACGCCCCTGCGCTAATTTTTTTTATCAGTTATTAAAAAAAATCTGCTGTTTCAAAGAAAAGTGCAATACCTACGCGGTCAAAATGTATGAAACAACTGATAAAAAAAAAAACTTGTTAATTATGTTAGAGATATACAATGTGAACTTTAATTCGTTTGCATCCGCTTAAGGGGTCATTGTCATGGTAAAAAAAATTCACGCGTTTTCGGGGTTCGCCCCATTAGTGAAAGTTGTTCATAATAATGAGTACAATGACCCCTTAAGAGGATGCAAACGAATTAAATTTCACATTGTATGTATATGGTGCTCACATACTTACAAACATTGTAAAAGTGTACGATTTTCCTGTAATAAGTCAGTGTGAGTTAAATTAATCAGGATGTAAAATCAATGTCATAAAAATAATAAATAGAACAATTAAATTAGCAACCAGTTTGATTTCGTCTAGAGTCTAGATAATCTTATGGAGTGCAATTAGTAACCAGTTTGTTTCCAAGCATTCTTATGTTGGACTAGTTTCTGAGCTCGCCTTCGTCCGCGTGATATTTCTTGTCCCTCCGACCCACCGCGTCACATCGCATCGCCTGCCCGCGCTATTACTTCGTTTTCGCTTAGCGTTTTTTCTGGCTTTTTTTCTCTTTGCTTGGCTTCTATTTCTAAGGGTTACGCTAGTGTTAAATAGCCTTCCTCAAAAATTGGGCTATATATGCAAAGATATTTTTTTAATCCGGCTGGTAGTTCCAGAGATCAGCGCGTTCAAACAAACAAACAAAAAAACACACTCTTATATAGTATAAAAGATAAATTAGTATAGAATATAGATATAAAATCCTCTAATTTGTATTATGCTCTTTACAAAGTATAATTTTAATATGAATTTTAAGTTTTCTTTAATTTAATTGCAATGTATCACAAGGTACTTTTTTTGTTACATTTATTTTAACACAGAACCCCATAAAAAATATAGGTATTTTACTTTAGATAATCTGAAAAATGGTTGATATATTTTATCTTTATTTCTAGTATTAAAATTATGTCTATCACTTATTTTATTAAAAATATGTAGATTTATTTGTACATAGGTAGGTACATAATATTTTCATAAATGAATTGGCAAGGTACCGTCATAATATTAATCATTTTAAATAGTTCTCTAATAGATCCGCGGCGGCGTAGATTGTAAATGGCTCTGACAGCTCTCTTTTGTAAAATAAAGATGGATTCAATTTCAGCAGCCTGACCCCACAGTAAAATGCCATACGACATAATACTGTGGAAATAGCTAAAATATACCAAACGCGCGGTTTCTACATCTGTTAACTGTCTTATCTAACAGCAAAAGCGGCAGAGCTTAGCCGCCCCGCAAGAGATGTTATATGAGGTCCCCATTGTAATTTCTCGTCTAGCGTGATTCCTAGGAAAACCGATTGATTAATACATTCTAGTTTTTCTCCATTCAATATGTTGTAATATTCGCTACTTCTATCATTAGATCATTTAAAACTAATGCATTTGGGTTTATGTTTTCATTTATTACCAAATTACTTACCGTAACCCAATCTTGGACTTGAAGAATAGAATTATTCACGTCGTCAAGATTTTGTGACCGTCGGTTTATTTTGAAGATCAATTATGTGTCATCTGCAAATAACACCATCTTCGGTTGGTTTTGAAGTACCTAATTGGGGTAAATCATTATGTAAACTAAAAACAGGAATTGACCCAATATCGAACCTTGAGGAACGCCCATTGCCATTTCAGACCCTAATGATTTTATGCCGTACTTGAACTTCAGTGTAAGATCAATATTTTATTCAATATTTTAAATTAAATATAATTTTAATTATATTAATGAATTATTAAAATTCCCAAAAACTTTGAAGATTTTGAGATTTAATATCTCAAAATCTTCTAAGTTTTTGGGAATTTAATTATCAAGTTTAAAATTAATTTCAAAGGTCAACATGGCTTCTTTGCATTGTTGATCCGCCAATGTTCCCACTGAAACAATAAAAAATAAACAATTTTGAATAACTAATTAGGTAAACAAGGTAATTAGGTTTACTGGCAAACATCTTCAGGAATTCAAATCCTTTTGTTAGAGTTGGAAATGAAATGAAATGTTGGAGATGGTTGACCGGTATTTCTATCTTGGTCATATTCTTTCTTTTGGCAAAGAGTATCAACAAACAGAGACATCGAGAAGAATATAGCTTGGGGTTGGGCAGAAAACTGGACGACATTCTGAGATCAGCCAAAATTCCCCAATGTCTGATGTTCCGCCTCTCTAACCAGTGTATTCTGCCCACCATGACGTACGGTGCTAAGACACGCAGCAGGCTGTGTACAGGCTGAGAGTTGCACTGAGAGCCATGGAGCGTTCCATGCTTAGTATCAGGGTAATAGACCGAGTTCCAAACGTCGAGAGCCGAACAAGAATAATGTACCCAGGATTGTGTAATTTTCTATATTTAAAAGAGTGTCCTTGGAGTTTCTTGCCCGTTCTTCTCCATGAAGATCTACGTTTTGGAACTGGGCAACTAGCTTCAACTTTCTGACTAACTGACCGACTATTTGACAATTCAAAAGTGCCTGTAAATGGTTTAATTGAAATAAATGCTTTGAGTTTGAGTTTGAGTTGGATTTTGAGTTTGAAGACGTCCGAAGGTTTTCGATATCCGAAAGCGTATTATGGAACTCAAATGGGGTTGGGCAGGACACCTGGCAAGCCGCCGTGATGACAGGTCGTGTGACAGAGTGACTTCCAAGGACTGGAAAACGAAATTTGTTGCTATCACGGGCAAAACCGGGATGAGGCTGGCATAGGAGTGTGGGGATTGGCACAAGAAAACATAGGTTTATGCCCAGCTGTGGGTGAAATCGGGCTGTGGACGATGATGATGATAAACTAATTCGGTAGGTATAGTCGAACTCGTAATTGCTCTATCACTTTTGACTACTCTACCCGTAACGACAAACATTTTAAAAGACATATTTATCCCCCTTTTTTATAAACGTTGCTTAAAGTTATGTAATGATTAGCTTCTGCTTGACTATATTTTTTTTAATGTTTAAACATCTCTTATCTTAAGCAGTGTTTATAAATAAGGGGGATTATAATTATCGAGACAAAGTCTAGACAAAATAAAACTGGTTGCTAATTTAATTGTATAATTTAATATTTTTATTACATTTTTAAATTCTTAGATTAACTTAACACACACATATTCATATTCATTTATTTATTTTAAAACAGGTACATTATAAGTTCTTATCTCATAATAATTTGAGGGCGCTATGTTTTACCTCTAGGGCGTACAAAAGTAGTAATAGATTTAATATGATTAATATCGATATATGAACCACAAATAAACAAGTAAATAAATTAGATCATCTATCGCATTAAGAATTTTCAATCACACTGAGCAATGTCTATTAGATAATTAGATAAATAAAGTGTAGTGAGAAAAAATAAAATGTCCGCAGTTATTGTAATGAAATGAAAATTGTCAGTACTTAATTATTTAAAGAATGTTAAAGAAATTGAATGATTAATTCAATATTCAAAATTAAATGTCACTAAGGAAGATCAATAATTGTTACTTATGAAATGTCAGTGACGTTCAAAAGTGCCTTTTATATGGCCATTTGAAATAAATTAATATAGATGTAGTTAAACCAACATTTTGTTTTTTATTTGATTAAGGACCCGTTCATACGTATCACAACCACACCATCGCAGCGACAAAATGTGGGCAAGCAGTGGGTACGTGTCAATAGTGTCACTGCAGCTTCTTCAGTTGTGGTTTCTGTTTCACACACTGACTTATTAATTGTAAATTTTTTAAGAAAATCATCTACTTTTACAATGTTTGTAAATATGTGAAAACCGTACATCTATCACATCATTAATTAATTTATCTTTCGTGGCTTCATTTTTATTAATTCTTCTTTTTACCTATTGTGGTAACCTATTTTTATTTTATTTTTTTAGATGCATCGTCTTCACATATAATTATGTAACGAATGTAACACATACAAATATTGTAACAATTTTTAAAAGAGTAACGGTGGAGTTTCTTGCCCATTCTTCTCCATACGAAAACTACCTTTTGGAAGGGGCGACTAGAATCAATTCAATTTTTTGTAAACTTTGACGTTCAAAAGTGCCTTACAAGGGCCTATTTGAAATAAATGATTTGACTTTGACTTTTTGACTTTGACATAGAAAAGTGCAATACCTACGCGGTCAAAATGTATGGAACAGCAGATTTTTTTTTAATAACCGACGAAAAATTTCAACGCAGGTGTGTTTAGAATCATGTACTGAATCCATGGCATCAGTTTTCGCGTCGATGTCCCTGCCACTCTGTGTATGATAATTTTATTTGTGTAATTTAATTTAATTTTTTCAAATTAATATTTTGTCATGTCCATTTAATAATTTTTCGTCACTGTTATTAGAACAACGTATTTCTGTCCCATCTATAATCTCTGCACTAGTAGGTACTTACTCTACGATCTACGACATGCTCGCTTGCACTTTCTTACTACTTTTCCGCGAACATATTACGATCCAACACTTAGATAGTAATTCAAGCGTACTATACCACTTACACCCCTACTTCCCTCGTAGCGGCAATAATAGAGACAGGTAGAGATTCGAAGAAGTATCGATGCCTGAGTATTATCGATAGGTTCTTAAGGTTCATTTCACCAATGAAACTGAACGTGATCAGCATATTTAAACCGCGTTCAAGATCGTCAGCTGTCAGTGTGATCATTGTTGTGAAATATTGATAGCACAGACAGCATCTTCAGCAGTTCGGGGGAGGCTGGACCGCTCCAACGCGTATGTATACGTACATCCGTGGTGGAGCGACCCAGACTGCCAGGCACTTCTTCTCCTGCAACCGAGCGGGTGGGCAGGTTGCGGATAGCCCAACTCCGGCTCCGGGACCGACCACTGACGGTTACATTGACCGTTAGTGGGCGATCCCGCACTCGGAGCATCTTTCTAAAGGTCCCGGACAAGAGAAGTTCCCGAAAGCCAAATCCCAGACTTAGGGTAACCCACATACCCCTTCCTATGTGCCCATCACCAGAGCAACCCATCCCTCCCAATCCATAAATATCCCGTCGATCCCAAACCCCTAAGCCAACTCCCAGGCCTAGGGTGACCCCAAAGAAACCCTCCATTCACCAAATGCCTTCCCTCCCATCCCCGTATCCCGTCGGTCCCAGAGGAAGGATAACCTCGCTTCCAAAAAAGCCCACCCCCCAACACCATGAACATGCAGAGAGACAAAGATTCTACCCAGGTGGGTCCCGGCCAAGCCGGGGAATCCCACACCGCTCCGGCGGTTAGCCCCCAACGTAATATGGGGGGGGCATCAAACTGCACATTAATGGAAACATTGATGCCGCGCTTTATAGCGCGGCCGGCTGCTGATTTAGCGCCCACAACACCGGCTGCGATTAACGCGCCCATAAACCCCACGTCGGCTGCGGCCAACGCGCCAGCTCCCACTACAACAGTTATGCCTCCCACGAGCATCTGGCAACAGAGTACCGTGCGGAACAGCAAGACCAACCCAGACGTAGACCAAGACCAGCACAGACAGACAGAGACGGGGAAGGATGACGGACCTAGCAGCCCCAACACTCCTCCGGCTGCCGGCGATGAAGTACGCCCGCTGACAAAGCGCGAAAAAATCCTGGCCCGGAGGAAGAAAGTAAGCGACCGAAAGCGCAAAATCCGCGAAGGCACTAGCCAGCGCGAAGCGCGATCGGACGCCGAAGGGGAGGTGCGCGACCGGCCAAAAGTCCGCGAAGGGGTAACCCAGCGCGAAAAGGGGCCGGACGCACGCGACCGGCCGCAAGAGCGCGAAGGGGAAACTCAGCGCGCAAAGCGGCTGGACGCGGAACCACGCGTGCGGGGGCAAGCCTGCGAAGGGGCAACCCAGCGCGGAAAGCCTCTGCACGCGACAGAGCCTGCGAGGACCGACACCCAACCCCGAAACACTGACGGACCCCACGACCGGCCTCGACCCAAGCACACCAGGGGCAGGCGAGGTGGTACCCTACACCCGGCGTTGCCGGCAAACAACACCCAGCCAGGCACCTCCAAGCCGCAGCCTGGACCGAGCGGTACAGGGCCGGCGAAGAGGGGACGCCCTGATGACACGGCTTCACCGAGCACGATCCAGGGTGACGCCAAGCGGGTGAGGATCCACTCCGCTCAAGGGGAGCAGAGGACCTACGCGCGAGCCACAAAGGATATTCCGGCGCGGCTGGCCGTAGCAATCTGCCTCCCCCCCCCCTCCAGAGACCTGACAAAGGAAGAGGCCGAGCACATAAAGACGGACCTCGAAAACCTGGTCATGGGCACTGACTCGACAGCACCACTCCCTGCCTTCCGCGGATACCCTCGGGTAGCGGAAGGTACCGTGCAGATGTGGTGCGAAGACGACTACGCCCTGACCTGGCTGACCCAGAATGTACCACACATCAAACTTCCGACGACCGACCAAACACTCACGGTACTGCGACAATCTGACGTGCCCACCCGTGTCCGAGTTTCGCTATTTGTCCCTCATTACAGAGGTGACATAGCCAAACTCCACGGTATTCTGATCCGTCAGAATACCTGGTATGACATCGCCAGGTGGACTCTGTACAGGGCGACTACCGTCGGTGGCGACAACTTCGGGACTTATTTGACCCTGGGAGTGCCACCGGAGGAAGCCGTAAAAGTCCGGGCTCGGGAGCGACGTATATCGTACCTACTCGGGTCGATATACGTACGCTTCTGGCCCGCGACCCAACCCTCTGACGTCCAGACCGACTGCACGGAGACGACACAACCGACTCAGACAGAGACACAGACGGACGACGCAGACATCGACCGACTTGAGGAGGTCATGGCCCGAGCGGCAATGGCCGACGACGTCGCGACCATACCACCCGAATCGCCTGGCTGGAGCGAGCGATTACTCGCTTCATCGCCGGGCGAACAACACCACGACGACAGAGTACGATACAGAGAGGAGGCAGGGGAGAGGCTATCCGATGGATCCATCTCCGACTAGCCCCTCTCCACCGCCGTCATCGACCCTCAACGTCATTCAGACCAACCTCCAGCATAGCCAGACTGCTACGGCTAGCTTACGCAGGGCGCTGGAGGTAAAGCCCCGAACCATCGCACTGATCCAAGAGCCGTGGATCAGAAACAACAGAATATGCGGCCTCGGTAACACCGGAGGTAAGCTAATCCTCGACACACACAGCTCAGACAAACCAAGAACCTGCGTCTACATACCCAAAGAAATTCCCTTTACGCCACTCACTCAATTCTGTTCCAGAGACCTGACAGCTGTCAGGCTCCAAACTGAAGGTAGCGTTCCAGATGTTGTACTGGCCTCGGCATACATGCCAGGCGAGGCCACAGACTGCCCGCCAAAAGAGATGGCCGACCTGGTACAGCACTGCGAGCGCGCCAGTTTGGACCTGATTATCTGCACCGACTCGAACGCCCACCACCCGCTCTGGGGCAGCGCTGCGGCGAACTCCAGAGGAGAGGTACTATCCACCTATTTATTTTCTACTAACCTTAACATTGTTAACCGCGGCTCAGAACCCACTTGGGTCACAGCCCGCGGACAAACGATCATAGATTTGACACTTGCTACAGAAAACGCGACAAACCTTATCACAAACTGGCACGTATCGGACGAGCCTTCTTGCTCAGACCACAGAAAGATCCGCTTTTCACTAACCACAAACACTAAAAAACCCGCGCCGAGGCGAAACCCGAGGCGCACCAATGTTCCGGAGTACAAAAGCCTTCTGGCTTCACTTCTAGCTAGACATCTGGCACAAGTAACTATAAGGGACCATGCACAATTAGAATACACCGTGACAAAACTATCCGAATACCTAACTGAAGCATACCACGCATGCTGTAAACTAAGAGCGCCACAAAGCAGGAACGAGAGAAGCCCCTGGTGGAACGCTGAACTTGGTAAACTCAGAGATGCGCTACGTAAGCAATTTAACAGAGCAAAAAACACGAGACTCCCAGACGACTGGGAGATATACAAAGAAACACAATATACATACAAAAAGCAGATCAGAACCGCTAGGAGAACCGCCTGGCGTAAATTCTGTGAATCCATCGAGACTAATAATGAAGCCGCAAGGGTAAGGAAGATCCTATCAGCGGATCAGGACCGAACTCTTGGCGCGCTGAAAAAACCCGATAACTCATACACACTAACTGACTTTGAAACCAGTAAGGTCCTTCTCGAGACTCACTTCCCAGACTGTAAAATCCTGGAGGACAGGACATGGGAGGCTGAACCAGAATGGACCCCAACGGATCAAGACTGGTCAAGAGCCCGCAACATAGTAACAGAAGACCGAACAAAGTGGGCTATCAACACCTTTCAGCCATACAAGTCGGCAGGGCTGGATGGCATCTTCCCAGCCCTGCTGCAGTGGGGGGTAGATTATCTGACACCGTGGCTGGTGGAGATCTATCGAGCCTGCATAGCACTTAGACAGATACCTCTCGCATGGCGTGAGGTAAAAGTCATTTTCATACCCAAACCAGGAAAAACCGATTACACGCAACCCAAGGCTTATAGACCTATAAGCCTCACATCCTTTCTACTGAAAACCCTCGAGAGACTCTGTGATAGGCACATCCGAGATGGACCTCTTCGGATGAAACCACTCCACAAACACCAGCATGCGTACTCCACGGGCAAATCAACAGAATCCGCGCTACATAGCGTGGTTTCCAAAATCGAATGCGCAGTGGACCACAAATGCTCAGCACTGGCCGCCTTCATTGACATCGAGGGCGCCTTTGACAAAACCATGTTCAACAGCATTAACATGGCACTCAACAGTCACAACATAGACCCGACCCTGAGTGGCTGGATCACCAACATGCTCAAACTGAGAGCCGTACAAGTCACAGTAAATGATACTACGAGGGCCATCGTTGCGAAGGGCTGCCCGCAAGGGGGCGTCCTCTCGCCGCTCCTGTGGAACCTTGTAGTAGACAGCCTCATTAAAACACTCAACGACAAAGGTTACTTCACTGTAGGCTACGCCGATGACATAACCATCATAATAAACGGCACCCACGAAAACACCCTATGCAATCTCATGCGTCAAGCCCTAAAAACAGTAGAGGAATGGTGCAACAGGCACCAACTCTCAGTGAACCCTACAAAAACCGAAATGATTCTCTTCACAAAGAAGAGGAAACTGACAACACTACAGCTACCACGATTCTTCGGGACAACCCTAAGCCTATCAACTGAAACTAAATACCTGGGCATCTTTTTAGACAAACAGCTGAACTGGGCAAAACACACCAACCATATTATTACAAAAGCCAGCATATCCCTGTGGCAGTGCAAGCGGCTGCTTGGCAGGAACTGGGGAATTAGCCCCAGGGTCACCTACTGGCTATATACCACAATCATCCGACCAATCATCACATACGGCTCACTGGTCTGGTGGCCCAGGACAGACCTGAGCACAGCCCAAAGGAACCTAGAAAAACTGCAGCGGTTTGCATGTGTTGCAATCACTGGCAGTATGAGAACCACACCCACTGCCGCCCTACAGGCAATGCTTGGACTGCCTCCTCTGCACCTCATCGTGCGGGAGGAGGCGACTCTAGCCGCCTTTAGGCTCCATGTATCAGGAACCCTAAACAAAGACTCTAGAGTTAAGCACACACGTATAAAGGAAGATGCGATCAAACGACGACCAATGATGGCATCACCCTGTGATAAAGCCCCGAAAACACACCACTTTCATAGGCACTACAACATAATACTTACAGAAGAACAGTGTGACTACTCAGGCTCGAAAGAGATGAGAATATACACAGACGGATCGAAGACCGACTCCGGAACTGGGGTTGGAGTCTTCTCACACGACTTTAACATAAAGATATCCAGCCCGCTGGGAATGTTCAACACCGTCTATCAGGCGGAGTGTGTGGGCATCATACAAGCGGTCCACGCCCTAAAAGCTAGGAGAGTTACGGACACACACATACGCATACTCTCCGACAGCGCCTCAGTTCTTCAATCCTTACGGAAAAAACATATTACCTCAAAGCTAACACTAGAATGTCACAATGCACTAGAACAAATAACGGTATCTAGCCGCAACACGGTGACACTGCAATGGATAAAAGGACACAGCGGTTCGCTGGGTAACGATGCAGCTGACGAGCTTGCCAGACGAGGATCCAGCACGGCAGTCTGTGGACCCGAGCCCATCGTACCCATTCCCTTCAACCAGATACGCAGGTGGCTACAGGAGTTCACCCACACTCAAGCCGAGCACTGGTGGACCTCGACACCGGGCTGCAGGCAGTCCAAGGAAGCCATGCCATCCTTGGATACCAGGCTAACCCGGCGTTTACTACGCCTGGATAGGAACGGCCTGCGCCTGGTGACGGGTACCATCACGGGCCACTGCTCGCTGAACAAACACTTTCACACAATAGGCATAACGGACAGTCCTCTGTGCAGGGCGTGCATGGAGGCTGAGGAGACCGTCACGCACGTGCTTTTTGAATGCACAGGCGTCACCCAGATTAGAGCACAGACCCTCGGGACACCCAGATCGTTCACAGATGTTCTGAACAGGCCAGGAGACTTGATAAACTTCTGGAGGGAGGTGGGCTGGTTGGAGTAACCACCAATCGGCCGCTATGGCCCACGCACAATGGTCCACTGTAGGACTAAGTGCGGAAACCAAACCCCACAACATAGAACAGCATCTTCAGCACACACATAGATCTTGAACGCAGTTTAAATGTGCTGATCACGTTCAGTTTTTTTGGTGAAAATTGCACTTAGTATATTGTGTAATCGATGCTTTTCAATCGATACATCTATAATATCGCATTGCTTTATTGAATCTATTCATAATTTATGACTTAAGGCTTGTGCAGACCAGCGCGACGCGACAGCGCGACGCGACTCGAACAATACAATTTCTAAGAAAACTTCACGGTATAACAATAACCTGTGTCGCGTCGCGCTGTCGCGTCGCGCTAGTGTGAACACAGCTTTACGGTTTAAGTGCCTTCAGAACAACTGTTTCTCGTTCGCAAGTCCACGTGTTAGTTTTACTGATAAAATTGATCAATAGTTAAACTGATGTTTTGAGATTTCACAAACAAATGTAAGACTACTTATGTACACCAACCTAGGTAGGTATCGAGTAGGTATTTACTAAAACTTGATGCTTAGGTATGTGCATAGTTTTTAAGTTCATACTAACAATATAAATGTAAATGTAATGGATCATTGGTTGTCTGAATAAATAAATATATTATTATTATTATGTATATCTATCGAAACTATAATTCCAATGGTGGTACGATGAGTTGTTACATTTATTGAATAAAACACATTCAAAATGTACAAGGATTATTCAATTATTGTAACAACTGATTTACTACAATTTAATCAGTTGTGAACTTGTGAACAGAAATGAAATCCTGCATTGATTAATAACATTTCTCTACTAATAATGCTGTAACTCATGTTACAGCATTATTAGTAGAGAAATATTGTGTTGTGTTTTAGAATTTTCGCAAAGGACTACGATAATTATCGATACTTTTTCAAGCCCTACTCCCATCAGTTCCGTGTTTACCTCGTAGCGGCAATAATAGACGCAGGTAATGTATTTCGACGACAATGCACAGTTTTCATTCGCGAAGGAACCTCCCGCGAGGTGCACCGCGTCTAGATACACCTGCACATTTATTCTAAATATTATCTTAATTTGCGGTCTGACCTTACTATATAAGATTAAATTGGTGGCTGTGTTTTTATAATTTGAATTATAATTTTAAGTGTTTGACAAAGGATTTTTGCGGTTTCACAAAATATTTTTTGTAAGTTTCGGATTTTTCTGGATTGTTTTCATCTGGTGAGTGTTTTGTTTTAATTATCTACCTGGATAAGGAGTTGGAGCTTATTTTATAACTTAAAACGTTCGGTAAAACTCGGCAAATGTACCACATAATTTCGCCCCAAAACCTAGCATAATACGGTTGTGAACACCTCTAAAATTAAAATAAAGTTTCTTTGTTCCTTCTTTACTGACTAATGAAATCTCAAGGAACCCGTTTTCTTGGCAACTATTAGGTACCTACCTACGTAATTTATGAACAGGAAAACCTGCTCGCAATTTTTCATATATTTATATATGGCATCTAATCACTAACCTAATCTTAGAAAACAAGATTAATCTTTATACATACAAATAAATAAAATGGAAGTGTCTGTTTGTAATGTCAAAATAACAGATTTTCAGATTTTTATAAATGTATTTGAAAGGATAACAAAAAAACATTTTTTTTTTTTGTCTGTCTGTTTGTTCCGGCTACACTCGGAAAACGGCTAGATCGGTTTTGACGGGACTTTCACAGGCAGATGATGTTATAAGGAGTAACTTTATTTACTTTTATTTTAGAAAAAGAATTCCGCAGGGTTCACTCGGGCGAAGCCAGGGGCAGTAGTTAGTCATCATCATCATCATTGAAATAAATCTCGATGGTTTAAAAAATTATAATTTTTGACATAAGCTTTTTGTCCAAGTATGGTTGGGGTAGCTTCCAGCCAATGCTATATACCTGTATTTTCCACAACCTGGCTACCTAACCTCTTCAATCCAGTATGACAGGGAGTTAGACCGGTTACCAGACAACACTTCGGCATTACGACTGTAGTTATTTTCTATATTATACCAGTTTTTAGGGTTCCGTAATCAAATGGCACTATATCTATAAACACTGTGCACCGCTAAACAATGGTGTAAGTATTGAAATTACGTTAAGAAAGTTGTATATTAGATCTAAGATTATGTATATATTTTGAATTGCCCTGTAACTTAGTAATAAATAAAACACGTTAAGAAAGAGGTTATGTCATGTAACAGAGGGATGAAAAAAAGCTCAATGCACAAAAGCGTGTGGGGTACCGTGGTGGGATCCCATAATTAAAAAGATGATGATGTTTCTAAGTGACATTTTTATTTAAGTCAATAGGTAGTTTATTTATTTATTATTTTATTGTATACAGAAATTACAAATTTATATATAAATTTAACACTACAAAACTCATATTGGGCGGCCTTATCGCTTCCTGCGATCTCTTCCAGGCAACCTTGGAATAGACAGTGATTGCGTGGACATAAAAATGGGGTTGTCATTGGTGAAAAATAATAAGTAAGTATATAGATATACTATAATAAATAAATAGACATATATATGTTATATAATAAAATTAAAATAAAAGAAAGAAAGAAAAGAAAAATATTTTATTTGGGACACGCACAGGAAATACAAACAGTAATAAAAACAAAATAGGAGCGTCTAAAACAAACAAAATTTTTCGAATAAACGAAAAGAAAATTATGTATAATGAAACCGGCCAAGTGCGTGTCGGATCACACACAATGAAGGGATCCGTAGTTGGGATGAATTTATCGCAAGAACAAACTTAACTTTGTAGTTGAAAAACATGTTCTCCCATACATTCCGTATGGGAGAACATGTTTTTGCAACCGCAAATTTAATTTGATCGATTATTAGGTACTCGTAAACTTGTACTAGTTGCTTACTTAGCTGTGATAGTTTTCCTTTTAATTTCGTTATATATACTACTGCCGTGAATTTTTTCACATATCCAAAACCAACCATTTAGCTGGGAGTGTGGGGGGGGGACTTGACTCTAACAAAAATTATACCTTTAGAACTTTAAAGCTTTATATTTCGCGAACGGATCCCTGAATTCAAAAATGGTTTTCACCTTTCCAATGATACCCCTCACTATGGGATAGATGAGAAGAAAAAACATCCCCAATTTACGTGTTGGGGAGGTACCCTAAGAAAATATATCTTGATTTTATTTTACCATTTTGTCGGCGTGATTAATATGTATAGCCATGCCAAATTACAGCTTTCTAGTACTCACCGTCTTTGAGCTAAGCCGCGGACAGACAGACTGACAGACAGACGGACATGGCGAAACAATAAGACCACCTGCGCGAAATATATGTATACTATATAAACTATGCTACTAAAAACGACCTGTGCGAGGCCAAAAAGACTTCTATCCCAGCATAATTATGTGCGATATTTAAAAAATTGATACCGCAGCGCAGCATATTCTGATAGTGCCCGCTGTGATACTCACGGACACACCTACAAACATATAAAACAGATAGATAATAGAGATATTCATACTAAATATACGGTATATAATATATAAGCAACGAAAATTGACTATGATGACTATCGATTATTATAAGTATAAGGATAGTTTTCGGTTACAATCGCATAAATTATAAACTAATTTTTGCGGTCGGTAAAACCGTGCATTCGTAAATATTCATTCTAAAGGCCATTTAGATATAAGCGATGTATATCGCAGCCGCGCTTGGTAGCAATACTGATCCGCCTTCTGGTTTGTCTCATTGGACTAGTATCGCTACCGAGCGCGACAGCGATAGCGCTTATATCTGAATAGGTCTTAACTACGGAACCCTTCGGTCCGACACGCACTTGGCCGGTTCTTGACTTAACTGGGAGCAAGAATGGTCAAGCAGCCATAGCTGGACGCTGGATAGATATGTTGGTATTTTTAGCCATAATACCTTCGTTCGTGTTCCATATTGTTAGACATAGATTAAAAGATTAAAATGAAATCTCCTGGTTACAATAAGGAAGTTAGCAATGAGGTAATTGATAACTGTGGTTTGTAGAGATCTAATTTGAGATTGTATTTAGGAACATATTTCCTTGTGGTAATAATATGGGTAAACCTGATATTTCCAAGTTAATAGTAAGCAGCGGTTAGCTTTTTCATCAAATGTATTTGAGCTAGCTTTATACTACTACTTCTAATTTAATAAAACGCTTTACGATAACAGATTCCGATATAGGTAATCAAGAATTCCAAGACAGAAACTATTATATATATTATGAATGCAATTCCATGAATTAAATATTGAGTGGTTTTTTCAAGACAACAGATCTTCCTCTTAGTGTGTCGATGGAAAATATCATTTAAATTTCCTGTTTGGCTCAGAACTCAGCTACGCTAACACCGTTCGCTGATGCTAACATTAGATCATCACGTGTACAGGTGACAGGGCATGCGATGCAAGATGAAAGGTGGGCCATGGTCTGCAGGGACACGCCGCATATACTTTCAAAATCGGAACGATCTGATAAACCCCACATGTGGAGATTGTCTTTGCTGCGGCCGACCTGAGTGTAGAGTCTGTTCAAAGTGACAACAGATAACAGATTATTATAGATTAATATATTTTTTTTATAACTGCGAGCCGTCCCTTATAAAATATGTATCTATATCTGTTGCCATAACAACAACAACAAATGTTAAAAGCATTGTTGTGTTTCAGCAGTTAGAGGTAAGATAGCCAGTTTCTCTGTTGTTGAGGATTTCGGGTGAAGCTCGCTTCCACCTTCGGCCTGATCATCACTTTCTATGATGAAGGCCAAGAGCTTACACGCAGTAGATAAAAATAAAAGAAACTCAGGCTAGTAAGGAGTGAATACTGTGATGACAGCTCATACAGATGCTGTGTCACACTACAAATTAATTAGGATGGAAGGGCAAGATACCCAGTAACTAGGTTGTGGAGGACAGATACGCAGCCGCTCCTTGTAAAATGCTCGTATTTGAACTGGAAGCACACCCCAATATAGATGGGAGACGAGAAGGCTGTGCAGATGATGATTTTGAACAAGATCATAATGCCTCAAATTAAGTCAAACCCAATGAGGTAATAAAACCCATGGCATAATCAGCCTATAATGTTCCCACTGCTGGGACACAGGCCTCCTCACTATGAGAGAGACTGGGCCACCACGCGGGCCCAGAGCAGGTTGGCGGAAACTATAAAAGCCATAGCTTGCAACAAAAGCAGTGTTTCGCCATGTTATTATAAGACTATAGAAAACATTGTTCCTATTTCACATAAACCACTACTTTTATGACTCCTAAGCTAAAATTAGCAGCTTATTGATGACAGACCTACAACCAGTGATTATGTACTCAAGTGTGTGATAAACTCACAAACCTACAATCTTCTTATAAGCTTAACATGTGATTATCGGAAATCGTTAATGGAGGATTTCCATGGTGACGGAAATTAACAAATTGAAGTACCTAAATGTAGGTATTATTAATTGAGTAATCGGAAAACCCTGCGTAGGACGCCCTTAGGAGTGAGGAAACCAGCATGCCTGAGAGATATTTCTCGGCGGCATGTGAAGTCAAGTCAGAGGCCTATGGGCGGCTTTCTTTAACTTTGACACCAGGTTAGTCACTAACCACACGAAAAGAAGAAGAAGACGCCCTAAGGCTAGGTGAAGCAACAATCTTCGTAGCAAGGTGGCTAGTAATAGACGAATGTGGAGGCCAACGTACCAACTAAGTCGGGTGCAATTGGGGAGGATATCTGTAATTTGTATGGTAAACAACAGTATATAATACAGAATATATCTACAGCATATATCTGTGTATCTACAGCACTGCTACAGGCTGATGATAATACATATGTAGAGACGTCAGTAATAAGTAATTACATTTGAAAAAGAGTATAATCAACATCTTCAAATGAGTGAATTTATAAAGAGGTGTGACGTAGCAGATTAGCGTTAATGTAGATTCTATGCAATTTATTTTCTTGTAAGCCAGTCGTCCACTGAAAGTTGCCTTGCAGTCGACCCGGTAGTTTTATTTATAAACGTCGCGTCGTTGAAACAACTCATCTCCATTTTCAATTTATTTATTTGGGCATTTGAATGCAGCCTCGGGAAAGATAATTATAATAGAAATATATTTTTGATAAAGTCACGTTAAGCTAAATTAATCTATGTATTAATAATAAAGCTGAAGAGTTTGTTTTTTTGAACGCGCTCATCTCTGAAAAAAACAGTCGGATTTGAAAAATTCTTACCCATGACCTCCTCTCCCCTTTAACATGACGCTTGGATCATATTAGACGAGCAAAAAGAAAAAAGTCAGAAAGAACGCTAAGTGAAAACGAAGTAATAGCGCGGACGGGCGATGCGATGCGACGCGGTGGGTCGCACACGGACGGAGTCGCGGGCAGAAGCTAGTTATTTAATAAAATCGTTATGTTTCCATTCAAATACGTCAAATACGTCTTAACTTTTTTTTATTCCCACTCTATCACAATGTAAATGAATTCGTCATTTTATATCAAAAACTTGTTCGGTCATAAGTGTTTCGCACACAGAGTATTTTGTATGAGAAGTTGACTTAAACACGATTTACTATTTACAAAATAATCCATGTCAATTGAGCTGGCAACTTATCAAGGACTTACTTGTAATAGCCGCATTTAAACTTGAGGGTACTTATTATTTCACCTTGACTTGGAAACGGGCAAATATGCAAAACAGCAAAGTGGTACTTAGGTAGCACTCTCCTTGGTATTTGGTAACTTAAAATTTGGGTTTTTCCTTATGTCATCTCGAGTACAGTTTTCCCGGATTTTTCAAGCTGGCAATATATACCTATGGATAACTATGTAACAACATTTCAGTAAGTTGCTGGAGTTTTTAATCCTTTTTATTAACATTATGTATATTATTGTTTTAATTAGTGTTTTTCACACAGATCATTCAGCCGTGATGGGCCCCAAGGGCCCTAAACGATCTGTTATGTTGCACAATATCACGAATTGCGCAATGTTTTAATGTGTTATTATTGAAAATAACGCAATTATTGAAAAAGTTTGAGCGGGTTTAAGAGCGTTTATCCTAAAAGTTGACAACAACGCAAATAGCTGTCAAAATGTGGCTTGCTAGCGAACTAGAATATTAATAATGAATTGCAATCATAACTTTGCATTTGTTGTTTTAGGTGTAAAAAAGGTATTTGGAAAGTTTCCAAATACTTTTTTTACATCTAAAACTAAATTGGTGTTACGATATTAATTATTGCATTTCATAATCAATATTCTAGTTCGCTAGTTAGCCACATTTCTTACTTACATACAGTAATATTGCCAAATTAATCAAAACAGCGAAATATTTGACATCTATTTGCGACGTTGCCCACTTTCAGAATAAACGCTCTTAATTTTTGTTAATTTTTTATTTTATTGCGTGAAAATAATGATCGTTTGAGTGCAAGGTCTGATTCAATCATATTGGGCAAACTTATTGTTCCTACTTATGTGTAGGGCCTTACCTTTTGTTTCCTCACTTTTTATTCTGAACGCTCAATTAAATCAATTTATTTTCTTTAGTATGGTTTTATCTGTGTTAAGAATCCCATTGTTATCGTAAGTAGGTATAGCCATTAACTACGATATACCTATAGCTGCAATAGAAAAACATTGTTTTTTATTAATGATTTATTTGTTTTTAGAAACTTGTTTGAAATAAACATTATTTTTCCTTTTCTCATGTTTTTCTGCATTTATTGTAATAGGTACATAATATATATTTATACTGCGTTTCACTTAAAGTATGTGAATATATTATGCAACTTTAATTTTAATTACCATTTAGTTCCAATGCTAAAATGATAATGTTCTAAATATGGGGAAGATTTGACTTCGGCATTTGATAATATTTTCCTAAAAATATACATTAAGTACTTAAAAACCGTAAGAAATGCCTCAAGAGTAATTTGCACATTTTTGAATATTTTATCAGACATTAAGACACCAGACGTGGGAGTTACGTTTATTGTATCTTTGAAAGGGGTTCTCCAAGGTACTATCTTTAGCCAATTCTTTTTTTTTTTTCAGAAGTTGCTTAGGTTGTTGCGGTTCTAACATAATAATAGACTCTCCAATAGAATCCGGTTGACTCTTATCCAAAAGTAGATTCAAAAGCCTCATCCGCTGCTCTTTATTTAAATAAAACCCATGTGTGCCTTTTGAGTTATTACCAAAACTAGATTTTGTTAAATTAGTTGTAAGTTCTCACAGTCACTGTTTGCTGATCCTTTCAATAAAAATAGAAATAAAGAACACATAACAGGAAACAGTTTCGTGCTTTGTTTTAAATTAAAATTAAAGTAGCTTTATATATAAATGGCTACGCGATGTTATTGCAATATCTTACTAGACAATCTGAGATCATTTGTGTAAATAGTCAAGGTGACGTAAAGTATATAATTTTAATTGTAATATGTTATCTGATTTATTAATTATATACATACGTATTTAAAAAACAAAAGACGAAAAAATAATAATAATAATATGTACAATTATATAAGAAAAGAAAGGGGGGGGGGGGGAACAATCATAGGGCTTCAAAAAATTCGTCCGCATCGCTGTCCAAAGGAAAAGTGCCCAAAAGGCTGGCAGCATTGCCACGTTGTATGGCAATGCTGAATATTATTGTAATATTGATTATCCGGTGAATTTAGATTTTAGAATAACTAGCGATTTTTGCGAAACACAGATATTCTTTTGGTTCCTTGTTCTGACTAATTCTGTTGCCTACTGATAACTTATTAGAAGTATGGTTATTTATAAAAATGCGTATCCGGGGCAGTAGGTACTACACCCTGGATAAACATTTTTTAATGAAATTATTGTGTTATGAGAGGTTTTAACTTTATCTTTAAAAAAGATCTCAAAGAATATTTTATTATTTCTACTCAGCCGGACATAACATCGTTAGGATTTTTACAAATACTTAAAGGTTACTTTATGTACCTACTTACTTTATTTATCCGTATACCATTTCAAAGATACAGATTTGTATGATAATATTCTATACTAAAATAATAGATAATGCAATTAATTGTTTGCATTGGTTCGGACAAGTAAAATGCTCGGATTTTTTAATGAAAATATCCGGCTCGTTGTCGGCACTTTTCAAATTTCGGTGGATGAAATGGTAACCCTAGATGACAGAGTTTTAGAATATATTAGGTCATTCCGCTCCTTATTTATGATTACTGTAAAAGACAAATAAAAATATTTAGGTAAATCGCTGTCCTTCGGTACCTTTTAGGACTGATTGTGATCACTAACCTGTTTTCAAGAATGGTGTCAATGTACCACTGCCTGAGATGTTATTGGATGACCTGTAGTAGTTAGTTGTCGTAGCATTTAGTACCTATTAAATTGATTTTCCTTCATTTTGAAGGACCCAGATGTAAAGGTGGCTTTTCAGCTTTACCATTGGGATAGCAAGCGACCTGCGATTCCTCTGGTGTTGCCGAGGTATATACGATGGGTTGCAATGGCTGCTTAACATCAGGTCTTGCTTATCCATTTGCTTATGTTTATCAACCAAAATCAAAATTCAATGAGGTTTAAAAATCTTATTTATATACATGGAAACAGGTTGCGCGTCGATGCAAAAAAATCTGCTGTTACTTAGCAACAGGAACAGCATTTATTAAAATTAATAATCGACGAAATATCATGTACTGAATCCATGCCGGTTGCGCGTCGATGTCCGTGCCACCCTGTAGGTATATGTATATGTCTTGTACGTAGTTTAGTTTCCTGTTCATCCATTTTAGGTTATTCTCTTTATTTTCTTATTACACTCAATTGTCTTACCAGTGGGTAGTGTGTTACCCAGTAACGGGGTTGTGGAGGTCAGATAGGCAGTCGCCCCATGTAAAGTACCTACAGGTATTCAGCTGCTAAGTATATCTATTACTGATTAAAATATCAAAAATAGTAGATATAGACCAACTAAAAGCTGTCTCTACAAGGCAAACCAGATCTGTCTACTATTACACTGCAACTGCTTTTTTTAGCATGACGTTCTGGTTAAAAAAAAAACTGAAATGTAGACTATGACACTTTTATAGTACGTGTATTTGATTTTGTCTGTCTAAAGGTGCCTACAGATTTGCTTGATTATTGACGTTCGATACACTGCGTTTTACCGATCAATAAGATCTGTCAACTTCTTACAGATTTGCTCGTTAACGATCAACAAAAAAAACAAATAATAAATATCTAGATTTAAATCTAGCATTACTTGTTGATTTATCGATCGACTAAATCGATTCACAGTAGCGAACGACAATAGATAGGATTGTCTCTTGTTTACACATTTACTCGATACTGTTTGATCACACGTGTCGTTCGTCAAAAATCGAGCAAATCTGTAGACTCCTTAAAGGAACCATTCCGTAGGCGACCGCAGGCGGCAAGTGCAGGCGACGCGCGACGTGTCGCTGCGACACGACTGGTTTCTATGAATATTTATGAAATACCGCCTGCAGTTGCCACCTGCAGTCGGCTACGGAATTGTACCTTTAAGGAAATCGTTTGAGGAAGCTTCGACTCAACGGTTTTAAAATCATGAATAGATATTTTATTATTTACAGTGTAACCTGGATAGTTGGGATCTCCAGGGACCTAGCATTATTTATCAGTTACAGAGGTTTTTCATTTAGTTTCCCAAAAGTCAGGTTTATAATGACAGTTGTCTTATTTACAGAGGCAGACAGGTCGAAAGAACCATGTCCAGAGTCTATACATGCGTACCCTAACCAAAACGAAGATGTCCAAAAGCTACACATGGTGCAATTAAAACCATATTTGACCAATTTTTTTTCAGAATTCCTCTTTTTAGGGTTCCGTAGTAAACAAGGAACCCTTATAGTTTCGCCATGTCTGTCTGTCAGTCTGTCCGCGGCTTAGCTCAGACACAATTTTTACAAGAAAACTGTAATTTAGCATGGGTATACGGTATATTAATCACGCCGACAAAGTGGTAATTAAAATCTTTTTTTTAGGGCACCTCCCCACACGTAAAGTGGGCATGTTTTTTTTAACTCGTCTATCTTATAGTGTAGGATGTCGTTGAAAGGTCGTTCAAAAATATTGTGAGTGTATGGATTAAACTATTTTTGGATTCAGGGATCCGTTTGCGAAATAATGTTAATTTTTGTTAGAGTCAAGTGTCCCCCCCTGCCAGCTAAATGGTTGGTTTTGGATATGTGATAAATTTATCCCAACTACGGAACCCTTCAATGTCCGTGGTCCGACACGTTCTTGGACGATTTTTTAATTTAATGAGATATTTTTTGTATATGTGATAACAAAAAAAAACATTCCTAGCACACCGCTCATTCGTTATCAAAAAACTATTGATTGATAATCATTTTCTGTCGGGCGTTTTTATTATAATTAGTTCACTATCGAATTTAGATTTAAAATTAGCGTAACCTAGTAGGACTTGTCTAGATCTAGCAACATACATAACTTAATGCTGTGGCACTACTCGCCACTAGGTCTAGGCCACCGTTTTTCATTGATAGAGTCGTGTCACGACCTGTCCAAACCAATATTCATAATGATAAATTATTATAAGTTGTCATATTTACACACGTACAGGCTATTGTCTCAATTATAGAAGTGAAAATCGAAAAAATCTAACAAATGCATTCTCAGTTACAAAGGTTTAATTATAGATTATTCCCAGTAAAAGAAGTATTTCAATGCAAAAGTGTCGGGACCTTATTGTAATTATCAGTAGTAGAGGTTTCTCACTTATCCAGGGCTCACTTAACCAGGTTACACTGTATTATTATTTTAGTGATCAGCGGTCAATCAAGACTCGACCCGGTTTTTTTAAGTACTGCTTAGCATGTCTCTGGCAAGGTCATCAGGTATACATAACAATCAACAAAATTGTGCATATTTTTGGTTGATTATTTTATTATATTGTGTAATTTTTCGGTACGGTAACTCAATAAAATAGACCCGGAACTGATATTATTTGAGATAATTCATCAGTAATAGTACATTGATGTAATGATAAAATGTATGGTTTAGGTGAAATTTTAATAAAAATGGAATAGTACACAGTACCTACTTCAACGTACCATATCATTTTCATTCTTGACAGACAAGTAGTGTTTAAAACGATGTAAGTATAATACAAGTTTCGTTTCAACGATATCGATTAGTAAGAAATCGAATGATTTCTTAAACGTATTATTTTTGTCAATGATCAGATGATCCACCATATAAAATTGTGTAGCAATTATGTGTTATTTCTGTGCGTATAAATTGTTTTTTTTTGTTTTTTATTTTGTAATAATGTTTTTGCATGCTGTGTCTATCACTTAATATTGTGCACTTGGCTTGTTTGTTGGCTTGTGTTTGTAATTCGTTGAACAGTGTAACAATTGTAGATAGACCAATAAATAAATAAATAAATAAAGTAAAATTAATACGTTGTTGGAAACTAAGAGGAATACTCGTAATATATTTTTATAATCCACAAATCACCAAGATTCTGAAGAACGTATTATTTAAAACCACAATAATTAAACCTTATTTTTCAAAACTACGTGACTTACTGAGGAACATCGTACCGTGTGATAAATCAATAGTACATTACTGTCGTGGCCTGCAACAGGGGCATTCATGAACTATTGTGGAGGCAGGCGAAGCCGAGGAACACACACGTGAGTGCATCAATGCCTGGTTGTAGCCAAGGCTTGACAGTACTTTTTTTCAAATAATGCGCGGAAATTCTAACTATAAATCCTAATTCTAACTTTAATATTATAAATGCGAAAGTGAGTTTGTTTCTTTGTTACGCTTTCACGCTAAAACAGCTGATCCCGATTTTCCCACGGGATCCAGATTTATACGTGTGAAATTTGATTACTTCAAAATCAACCAAAGATAGTGTTATTTGCAGATGACAACATCATTGATCTTTGTATCAACCGACGGTCACAAAATCAGGACGACGTGAATAGCTCTATTCTTCAGGTCCAAGAGTGGTTTACGGTAAATAATTTGGTACTACATAAAAAAATACCAAATGCATTAGATTTAAATTACCTAATGTCAGAAGTAACGAATGTCACATCATAATGAATGGAATGAAAATAATGATGAATGATATGGTGAATATTGCTTCCTCATTTGTTGTGTATTTGTTAGCTGTAAGTCCGCCATGTACTAAATAAATAAATAATGAATGGAGAATAACTGGAATTTATTAATCAAAAGGTTTTCCTAAGAATCATGCTAGATGAGAAATTACAATGGGGACCTCATATAACATCTCTTGCGGGGCGGCTAAGCTCGGCCGCTTATGCTGTTAGAAAGATAAGACAGTTAACAGATGTAGAAACCGCGCGTTTAGTCTATTTTAGCTATTTCCACAGCATTTTGACGTATGGCATTTTATTGTGGTGTCGGGCTGCTGAATTTAAAAGGATTAATGTTATGACGGTACCTTGCCAATTCATTTATGAAAATATTATGTATGTTAGAAACAATCTACATCTTTTTAATAAAATAGGTACATAAGTGTTTTGACATTCAACATTTTTTAATTTTGACGTTCAAAAGTGCCTTCCAAGCGTCGTTACAAATAAATTATTTGACTTTGAAACCACGGGGCGCAGCTAGTTAATTATAAATTCCAGAATCAATGACGAATAACGATAATTTTGTACGCGCTATGTATTGAGTTCATTTTGTTTATTTTTTATTTTAAACAGCTCTATTTGCAAGTCCAAATTTAAATAAAATCTTTGAAAAGTTACCTTTTTGGTTGCCATGAGTAGAAGTAAAAAGTTCGTTCCATTTTTAAATTACATTAGTGTTCTCATAGTAATTTATTTGGCCGCTAACTAAACACGACAGATATGGATTTTCATACTAACATTGCCGGCCGCCTACTCGCATGTATTTGTCCCGTACAGTATTTTCGATTTATCTCGAAGGGGGTTGTCAAAAGTTCCGGATAAGGCGTGAGCCGGCTGTTATCATTATGTGGATCGCCCGGAGAACACAGTGGAGCCGAAAGGGATACCGAGGCCCCTGGCAACGTACAGGCAACTGAAGGAACACTGGTGGGTTTTAGTCAGTAAGAGTCTGACACGCCCTCCCTCTCCGCCCAGAGTGGGAGAAGATTTTTGATAATTTCCCACACAAAAAAAAAGGAAGAAAAGGAGGTTGTCAAAATAATGCTCGAATTCTTGAGCATGTTTGAGAAAATAAATGTCCTCATATGAAACTATTCCATTGATCTTGAACGATCGCTTTATTGGTCAACCACCTGCAGGTCATGTTTAAAACTTTACTAAGATATTCATATAATAAATTATACATAACAATATTTTGGCAAAGATGTAAATTTATTGCCTCACGCTGACATTATTAAATTTTTAACCAAATTCAAAAAATAGGAGGAGATTATTCATTCGGCGAGTCATTCATTCATGCTCATTTTAATAAAACAAAAGGTTTTATTTATCCACGTGAGACAGTCCTAACTAATATTATAAATGCGGAAGTGAGTCGTTTGTTACACTTTTACGCTAAAACGGCTGAACGGATTCGGATGAAATTTTGAACATGGGTAGACTATAACCTGGAGAAGGACATAGGCTACTTTTCACCCTGGACCGCTGATGGGGTCGCGGGGACAAGAAAAAAATAATCAATGTATTCTTCTTCTTCTTCTTCCTTACATTTCTATTGCCGTTTGTTTTTATTAGATATGGCGTCAGAAGAGATACAGTTTGCTTTACTCAAAATGATCTGAATTTAAGTACTAAGTTCTTAACAATAAATGCAAGCAATATAATTTATATTTTGCCCTCTATCTCCAAGCTCCTGGAACGCTTCCTCAATAAAAGACTCACAAGCTACCTAGAAAAAAATAACTTTCTTTCGAACAAACATTTTGCTTTCCGAGCTGGCAAGTCGAAAAGTGATGCAGCCCATAACTTGTGGATTATGTGGTAGGAGATTTGGATGCGGGCAAAAGGACTATATTCATAGATTTGGCCAAAGCCTTTGACACGGTCTCTGTGCTAATGCTTTTGCAAAAACTGGAACGAATAGGCGTTACGGGAGATCCACTCAAAATATTTAAAGACTACCTTACTGATCGCACACAATGTGTGAAAATAAGTGATAACATAAACAGTGACTTACCTGTCTCCTTCGGTGTCCCGCAGGGTAGTATTTTGGGTCTAACTTTATTTCTCGTCAAACAAATTTAATTTTTAAGTGTCGCCTACAACAGAGGAAGAGCGCTGATATCTAAAATACAGATATTTTACTTTTCTACTTCAGACACAGATGTTTCATTATCTGTTCATAGAATTAAGTGTTTTATAGTGTATTACCATATTATTGATGTCTGTATATTTTTGAACAAATAAATTATTCTTATAATGAAACCACAAACCGAAATGCAACGTTATTTCGGTGAGTAGCGTAAATAACATTCATCGTGACGCACAACTTATCCGAAATCAGATTTTATCGATAATATTTCGTAGCGATCAGACGTAAGCGTGCCGTGTCGCGAAAAGTTGATTGCCCGCTCGTCCTTCATTTGTCCAACCTGCATGTTTACTAACATAGTTATTAAGGTTAATGTTAACTAAAACATTTATGGATGTTGATCTGAAATAAAATGATTATTATTATTTATTACTTGGAATTCTATACTTCAATTTTATTTATTTGTAAGCTGTCAGTGAAATTCCCGTCAAAATCAGTCCTACCGTTTCGGAGATTAGCCTGAACAGACGGATAGTCAAAAATAATAAAATTGTTTTTTTGTTACATGAACCGTATTAACTTTCATATGCATTTAGTAAAAAGCTGTTATTCATTACAAACTTCAATTTTATTTATTTGTATAGATTAATTTGTGTTGTGATTGTGTTTGTTTGTTATTAATTCAGCTGCTAGACCGGACGCTGACTCCAACATAGTTGGGAAAAGGCTAGGCAGATGATGATTACTAATGTCGAGGAAAATGATTAACCAAGCAAGATGGATCATTGTGCATATTATAAATACCAATAACAAATAATAATTAAGTGCTGTCTTTGCTATAATTACAGAAACAAAATGGCGGGTGTAGTGAAGCCGATAACGATAGAGAAAGAGTACGAAAAGAATCCGGACATCTCACCAGAGGAGATCAAGAAGTTACGCGACTGGCTGAAGACGCAACCACATCTGCCTGAGAAACATCTCACGGGTGAATATACATATTATAAAATAGAATCGAATACACATACATCACGCCTGTTTTCCCGAAGGGGATAGGCAGCGGTAGGGATGTAGAAGATAACCCAATCACATTTCACCAGTTATGTTTAAGTCTCATGTAACAGGAGACGGAGACGGGCTATGCTTGGAGTTTCCTTACGCGATCGAATGAAATGAAGAGGCGAATCAAGGTTACCGACATAGCCCGAAAAGTTGCCAAACTTAAGTGGCACATTGCTCGCAGAAGATGGCCGATGCGGCCGAAAGATTCTGGAGTGGCGACCGCGTACCGGAAGACGTAGCGTTGGAAGACCTCCCACAAGGTTGACCAAGGTGGGGTCGAGGTGGCTGCTCAACGAAGTTAATTTTAGGAAGTCTATTCGAAATGTCGTTGAAATATTAAATTTTTTCATCAACGAAAGATGAAAAACTGTCTTATAAAATTGGGAAACCTAGGAGGTGCAGTGAACTTTTTTCCAAACCTTTGATATCTGGGGCTATTGAATTGAATTTCTGTATAGTCGATTGTCTGTTTATTATGGTATTGTCACAAGGGTAAATTTCACATTTTGAGTAGTTGAGGTCAAGGCCCATCGGCCTTGACCTCAACTACTCAAAATGTGAAATTTGCAATGTGAATTGAAACTGCTGCTTTAGGAATCGGAGATCTTTTAGAACAGTATCTACGTCGCCTCCTAGAGTCCCATCATCTAAATACCATACATAACATTTTGAATTTAGTTGTTATATTATGGGGTGAAGACATATAAGGTTAATAAAAAGTTTTGCACACTGTACCGTGTGACATATCAAATGAAAGGGTTTACTGTGAAGGTCTCAAATATTATTTTTTTGTTCACGTCGTTTTTCATATTGTATTTTATAGAGTTAGGTATATTTATAAATTATATGTATAGATTGTATGATAATAAGATATTATTCATCACGTTCAGTCCAAACGTGAGAATTTATCAACCTTTTACAGCGTGATAGTAATCGTTTGGACCATTCCATTCTATTGTTTATGACGTAAATAATAGTTTCTTCCTGTATCATTTACATAAATACTTGAGATGTCGTTAAAGGTCGTCAAAAGATTCAATTGTAACTCAAGCACTTACCTACTTGTCTATTATTTTTAGTAATCAGTCACTGGGTGTACCTAGTTATATCGTCAGTGTATTTGGAACAAAGGACAAGATCCACAGACCACACTACGTCTTTGCTGTGGTAAAGTAAGCTGTCATCATCGAAATATGTTTTTTTTTCTTAAGCATTGTTTTTCATTCTTCTTCTCAGCCTGTCGATGGCAAAATAAAACATTTTTTGTTTGTTTTTTATTTGTTCGCCCTAAAAATCTACCGTTTGTTGCCGCAGCTATTATCATTAATATTCACATTCGTATGGAGCGCTTATTTTACTTAGCAAAATAAAGTTAAATGTGTGGTCTGTGGATCTTGCCCTAAGAATACGAATTATAACTTCGTTTAAGAAACGGGTAGCATGATCCCATATTCCCCTCTGTAGGTGTAGGATTTACTAACAACGTGTATGAGTAAGTAATGAACTATATACAATTAAGTGAAGCATGCCAAAACGTGTCACCGCTTTGTGCATACACGCTCACACGCATACATTTACAACCTTTTACAAAGACACTACAATCAAACTACACCACACAAAGTGCACACAGTTTTACGAAACCAGCTTCACTTCACTGGTTGGTCTTGGTTTTTTATTTGGTCTGAGGTCTGTAACAATAGTTATCAGATAAGTCAGTAAAAATAATTGCTTACTTGCATCGATTCTAGAGAAGCGTTTAAATGCGGTGATTGGTTTATCAATGATGATTGTTGTCAATTACAAGCTTTCTACCAACGTCTAATGGAATAGAGGCCGAGAAGAATAAAAAAAAAAAAAAAATTGCTAGTATTAAACAATGTTAAGGAAATAATGATAATGTTTACTCACAATACACAAAAAAAAGTTATTGTTACTGATACATGAAAATAAAATCTTCTATAATTGACAAAATTAGGACCAAAGGTCCTATGCCAAGTGTAATTCTATCGGCGATAACGATTATTGAAAGTAAAAAAGTATCGGAGTGACATTATAGCTACCAAAAACAAATCAAAAACCTAAAAAAACCTACGTCCGACAGCAAATGATGGCCCCTTGCATAATCAGCCTATAATGTGCCCACTGTTGGGACGCAGGCCTCTTCTATTCGAGAGGGAGTGGGCTGTAATCTACTACGCGGGCCCAGGTTGGTAGATGACACTTAACTTCGAATTTTTTGCTCTAAGACTTGTCGGTTTCCTCACGATGTTTTCCTTCACCGTTTTGAGAGCAGTGGTCATGAAATCGTTTACACAAAGTAAAGCACCTGCCTGGGTTCGAACCCACGACCTACAACTCGTAACTCGGGGCCATTTTCACTGGGCCACTACTCCTCTCCCCTTGAGTCAATGCTAATCGATTATCGCATATTGTATACTTGTTCTAGTTATACAGAGAAACCTACTATAACCAATACTGATGTACACATCATACTGTAACATGCTATACATGTTCGTTACCTAAATAAATAAATTATGTTCCAGACGTGGACCTGGTAGTCGTGTACCACTGCTGTCAGAAAAGCATCGAGGTGTCGAAGCAAGTCCTGGACCTGCACTTCACGCTGAGGACACTCTTCCAGCCCTACTTCAACAATCGATCCTTTGACAAGAAAGCAGAGTTCATCAGTAATACAGTGTCAGTCTACTACATCGGCCTTTAAAATCTTCCGAATGATAGCTTAAATGGATGGTTACTGAGAAAGAATTGTCAGGTTTGATACACAGTTATGCCGTGGCTCTGCTGTATCAAAAGACGATATACCTACAGCGTGGATTTTTGAGACGGGGCAGTAAGGGCAGTACCTTAACCGTTGTAGCTACAGGAAAACGTTCCTAGGAGACAGTCCTTAACTTTTTGAGTAAATACTACCTAACTTTGATTTACTACCTAATTTCATACATTTTAGAAAAATGATACAGTCAGTTAGAAAAACGTTTTATTTTTATAAAGATTAAAATACTTCTGGACCAACTGACTCTATACTAAAAATCCCTCAAATAGCAATAAACTTTTCTCATTCAGTTCGTAAGAAATGAACAAGGAGAAATTAAAGATATTCTTTTCCAGCTAGCTTTCCCATACAATCTTAATCTTTATTTTCGATAGGTCGCTCTTCACGCATCTTGAATGATAAATAATACAAAATATATGTTTCATAATTCTAGATTATACGCTCCACTGGCCACCCCGACAGTCGAAGGCTATCGGGTGTTTTACCTTCGTCTGTTGGACCCAGAGCCTCGCAACTTCAACCTGTTGGAAGCCGCCAGAGCTCTCATGATGGTCTTCGATTTGTGGCAGTATGAAGAAGGGACCTGGCCTGGGTAAGATTCCAATACCGGCTCAACTGATGTTAAGTGGACACCGCCACCTGCAATACGGCTGCAATACTAGAGGCATCGCAGTTACGTTGCCATCCCAAAATCAACCTTAAATATCCCCTTTGCCTGTAATTACCGGCACCCATAACCTTTAAACCGGAGAGCTACAGCCTAGCTACTATAGTTTGACCGAGACCGCTGTACCGCGCCTTAGGAATGCGCGGCGAGGCTGGGGGCAGCGTTGACGAATGAGCGAGCCCGTTCGTCAACACACACCTAAAGCTCGGTACAGTGTTTCGGTCAAACTATACTACAATAATATCCATTGCATTATACACGGTGTAAGGACATCGAAGCACAAAGTGCAAGCATGAATTCAGCACATGATTCTAGACATCCCAGCGTAGAAACAAAAACATCGAAGGTTATAAAAAAAAGATGCTTATTCATATCCAAAGTCAAAATGTATGGAACAGCAGTTTTTTTTTTGCCTACCAAATATTTCAAGGCTTGTGGTTCAAGAATCATGTTCTGAATTTATGGTAACAGTTTGCTCGTCGATGTCACTTACGGTAACACCCTGCAGGTGTGAAGAAGAATCCCACTAATCTGGGTTAGAATCCCTAGTTGGATATTCTAGCAAGCCCACAGTAGAACCGTCTGTTCGTCGTCCTGTCAGTCTTTGGACACTGACACTATTGTGTAAATACGGCCAGGTCGTCGATCCAAGTTTTTATAGCCAGCAATGGCCGGAAACAAATCATTTATTACTGTGACACAACCAGGGCCCTATTTAATATAACTTACAAATTATAAAATGTTAATTGTAGACGACAGGTTACAATTATACAAGTTTCTGTTTAACAAAAGTTTCAAGTTCAAAATTTTCATGGTGGAAAATGTACAAAATTGTAAAATTTAACCCACAATTTAACATATTTCTATTTTATAAACATTTTTACTTTACAGGTTTACATATTTGTAGGGAAAACTAGTTTATTGAACACAAAATTTGTAATTACAAGTTTACATATTTTGAAAATTGTAGTATAATTCTGACAGGTGGTCTCACGATTTGTCAAAACTTTACAATTTTGTGCCACAACTAAAGAAGTTAAAATATTACTGCAAAAAAATGATTCTAACAACGAGTAGTGAAAGTAGTGATGTAAGTAATGATGAATATATGATTGGACGGGAACAGCCAAACCAATAACAAAGTACCTACTCCGTGAAACACAAAAATTCTAAACTCAAGAGTAAGAACTCAACCCTCATTTATTAAGAATCTGCACCAAAAATATACATTTTATGTAAATTGTAACTTACAACTACATATTTGTAAATACAATATTGTCTACAAAATCTAATCGTTTTATACATATGTAAATGTTTATTAAACAGCATTTACAATTGTGATATTTGTAAGTTATTTACTTGTAACTTTCTTACATATTTGTAAGGTTACTTAACAGCACATGTAATAAAATTTAACAATTATGTGAGTTTTTTACAAAATTGTGGGATTGTAACGTTTATTAAACAGTTGTCATGCTATTCTGTAAACATCTCACCGTGAAAACTTGGGTGAAGTGAGCTGTCAATAGTGTCAATCCCTGTGGAATCCACGCTCACTTCACCTAAGTTTTCACGGTGAGATGGTTACAGAATAGCACTGCCGGTCTTAAACAGCACATTTAGTAAAAATTTACAAATATGTCACTTTTTTACAAAATTGTAGGATTTTAAACAGGGCCCAGCTATAAGTTGCTAATGACTTTGAATTAATGCAATCTTTAACCCGGATTCTCAATTTCTGTAATTTATTAGACAAACCAGTTTATTGCACTAGTACGATAGAGACTTATGAGTCATAATAAAACGTATGTTTATGTGGTTCGAACATTGAAAATACTAAAGTGCATTGCTCTACAGTCTTGACATTGAGATCGTTCGTTCGTTTGACGTTCTTATGCAATACATAAAATTTAAATAACTAATATACTATACCTATATACACAAACCTAATAATATACAATATATACATAATAATACACCCAATTAAAAACATCTAATAATTTATAATAATATTGAATTACTGCTTAGCCTTCTTCCTCTCTCCTTATTTTGCTGTGCCCGACAGGGTCTATATTGATCTCTTACTTATTAAACCATCTATGTAATACATATGGAATGCAATAAAGAATTGAGTATTGAGTATTGAGTATCTTTTCTAACCCACACGAAAACGGCCATCAGGATTTTTAATAAGAAAGAAAATAAATATATTGAGCACAGACTAAAAGGCACACAACATAATCTGTAAATAATAAAAATAAAAAAAAAACAAAAAGTGTATTCCGTTCCGTTCCGTTGTCAGTGAAGGACAAAAAAAACCTCTCCTACCCACTTAATGCTTGCGTCATCTTCCACGATATGCATAGGAGAATACAGGAAAAACTAATATCACTTTATTGGTCATAATAAACTAATTTGTTATTTTGTTGACAGGTTCGTAATTCTTATAGACATGGACACGGCAACCCTGTCTCACGTTTTAAGACTGGATCTTATGGTCGTGAAGAAAGTCTTATATTTCCTACAGGTTAGTACATTTGCGATCTAGTTTTCTCCAAACTGCCTTCGAAGCAAATACACTGTAAAAAGTAAGAAAAGAGACTCTTAAAAACTGATTCGGTAAAAATAATAAATTACCATCACATCTCGGAATCCGAGGCTTTTCTTTAATACATTCTATCTGATTTTCCACCATTAGCAATCTTAGAAAGAGACAGAAACTTCAACAAGAAGATGAGCAGCAGTGTCCTCTCATCTACTAATTACAAAATAGGTCCTGTGTCCGTACAGCGATGCAATGCCGAATTGTCTTTGGACAATTTTTGGTGGCCTTTAATGAGAAGCCATTATATGGCAGCAATTGTAATGTTGATAAATACTAATAAAAGGAGAGGCCTATGTCCAGCAGTGGACGTCTAAATGATGATGGTAAATATAATAATATAATGTCTATAAGTGAAGGGTGAGCGTTTTGAGGGACTGTCTTGTGTAATTTTGTTCGAAAAGTGCTGATTCTCAGCCTAGTTTGAATAAATGACTTTTGAATTTTGAATAAAACCTTAACGAATTCCAGGAATGCATGTTCTGCAAGCTAAAAGGCGTGCACTTCATGAACGCGCCGTACTTCATGGACAGACTGCTGATGCTGATCAAACCCTACCTCAAGCAGGAGTTGATGGACTTGATCCATACCCACCAGGCCGGGGCTGAGTCGTTAGACAACCTTATCTCCAAGAAAGCCTTTCCTAAAGAGGCGGGCGGGGAGTATAAGGATTATATTACTATAAGAGGTAAATACTTTTTGCGGAGACTGAAGAACAGTACGTTCCGGATGTTGGCCCTCTGGCCAAGAAAAATGTTGAGGCTGAGCTGTTCTGATCAGTTATTTGAAAGACGTTGGCTTACAATTTTAGATTAAACCTTGATTAAATATACAAATATTAAACCATTGTATAACCGTTATACTAAGTCCTCAAAGTGTAAGGCAGAAGTGACATAAAAGTAAACCAAAAATTCGCCTGTTATGCTTAAGTCCCTTGTCCCAAATTTAATCGAAGTTCAAACAAAAGTGCCTATTTGCGCCATGTTTTTATTGAAAAGCGAACGTTTTAAGCTTTCGAAATATCATTAGTTGCCATTTGCAATCCAAAACATCTGATCTCACATTCTTTTCGTTTCCAGATGAGATAATCAAGCGAATGCAAGCGAACTCCGTCTTCATTCGAGAAGAGAACAAGCGCCGAGTTAATGAGTCTCTCCGACCTGGAGGCAAGCCCTCCCCAGCAGAAAAGGAATTCGGTCTTCAAGGCAGCTTCAAGAAATTAGAACTTGATTAAATTGGTTTAGGGATGGATGTAAGAATAAATATTTTATTTAAAATGTTGTTGTTTGAGTTTGAACTGCGTAATAAAGGAGGTTTCCTTATCCTTTAGACTGATATGGTCTTCAAGGCATTGATATGAATCTGCGAAGCAGTAATGCTCGCGAAGGAGGTGGCGGAGCGCGTGAGGGAGAGGCAAATTTCGCACCTTCACGCCCCTAGCCGCCGTAGGAGACGCCCTGGGCGTCGGAAATCCCAAGCCGATTTCCGGCCACCGTAGGCGCGGGCTTGCGGGCGAAGAGCAATGGGTAGCTTGCCGTCCGATAAGGACCAGGCCCGGGTCAACGGCGCGTTGAGTTCCACGCGCGCCTCAAAGAGATGTCAGTACAACTGAAGGGGTCTGCTAGGACCGATGCCTGCCGGGGTCGCGGGAAAGTCCGAAAGGGATACCGTGGCCCCTAGCAACGTACAGGCAACTGAAGGAACACGCGAGTCTGACACGCCGTCCCGTTCTGGCCAGAGCGGGAGAAGTTATTTGATTCTTATTTGAGACTTCATATCAATGCCTTTTTTTTGTCCCACCCAAAAAAAAAGGCATTGATATGAAGAAGATATCTCGCTGATGGTGGCGCGTGTGTTGGATCATTTAGCTCCCTTCAAAATGGTTGAGCTGAATGGTGCTGATCCATACGTCATGTTCGTGAACGGGCGCCGTCAGTTGGGACTGGTCAACTCTTAGCGGCCATGGCTGATTTTTAATTTTTTTATTGTTCTTTGTATTACGGACGCTTCTAACGTGCACGTCTTTCTACAAGTGGTGTAGAGCTCTAACTGAATGGTTACAGATAAAATAAATGATTAGTGGAGGTATAAGAAGTGTGATTAGCAGCCTATGTGTGCTAGGCAAAGAGGGAATGAACCCAGAAAACTCAAAAGTCGACATAACAGGCATCGACGTAAAGGGCAATCAGGTGATCGCGGATAAGACTAGCACAGGCCAAGGAGAGGATGCCTAATACCCTGAAAGAAAAAAAAAAAAGAATGGCTATGAAAAACGAATTATAATATTGCTACTATTTTGGAGTACGTCTAAATCAAAAGAAATCAACTAAACACTGCCATTAATAGGTGTTTCCATATTATTTTAAGTGCTTTAAAATTACTTTCATTTACATTTCCTTTATGATCTGCTGCAAAATGGCAGCCATCTTTAATCGTGACGTAGAGTTGTCGGACTAAATACACATCATCGTTATTATTGAAATTTTCGCTTAATATTACTATAATTATTGTGATTATACATACATCGTCCACCGGAAGAATACATTATCGCCTTTATAATTTGTATGCCCATATTTTTTTTCTATAACATATAAAATGAGTTGACAGTGGCAGTGGTCAGTCCTTGGAGCGACACCAAGGTTTCAAGATGAATTTCACCGGAATATTCGTGGTTATAATGGCTATGGCGTTGGCTCTTGTGGTGAGTTGCTCTCAGAAACATGGTTTGTATAAAAGTATTAAATCTATGACGAAAGTAACATAGATGTTATCTCATTTAGACGATCATTCCATCATTCTTTGGGATATGGGGAAGGCAGGAGGATGACGGTTCCACGTCTTTGGAAAATGAACCATTGTTTTAAACCATTTCGAAAAGATCTTGGCAATAATATTGTAGCAAATCATTCTATTTCTAGAGTAATTGAAAAAAATAAAATAATAAGTCAGCTTCTTTGAACACTTATGTATATGAAGATATGCAACATGGGAGGGGGCAGAGATGTTCACTTTGCAATACGTATTCCATGTATGACGGCGTTAGAAATAGAATTAGGTAAAGATTTATCAGTAAGGTAAAATGAAAGATCCTAGAAAAATTATAATAATCTGGTATGGGTCACCATGTTTCAAATCATCATCAGCTAACAGAGAAGAAGATGACTACACGATGCCCTTAGACTTCATATTGTTGTCTTCTAAGATTGAATAATTTCCAGAGTGGCATGACCACAGCTGAACACTCTGCTGGCTGCCACGGCCATGACGGTGGTGGTAGACCACATGGACCACCACCCACTGCGTCAACCACCGCAGCACCAGCTACTACTAGTAAGTGTCTTCCGATAGACTATATATTCCGATTGCATTATATAGGACGGATGAAACCACAGAATGAAACGCATGAGACTAGGGCCCGCTCTCACCACGAATAACTAAATGCGATCAGCGCTAAATATATTTAATACATCTCTGTATCTGTCATTTTCAAAAGATTGACAGAAATATAAAGATGATTTATGTAAATTCGTTTATCGCTAAACGTAAAGTAAGTGATTCGTGGTGCAAACGTGCCTCAAAGAGTCAATCAATCTGCCTAGCCTTTTCTCAACTATGTTGGGATCAGCTTCCAGTCTAACCGGATGCACCTGAATACTAGTATTTTACATGGAGCGACTGCCTATCTAACCTCCACAACCCAGTTACTGAGTAACACGATATACACCTTGGTAAGACTGGGTGTCAGACTTTTGGGCTTCTGGCTACCCGTAACGACTGTAATAGATGTAAGAATGACAGCCAGGATCAACGGCTTAACGGGTCTCTATATAAAATGATAGTCACCCATCCACAGACCGACCGCGGCAAGCGTAGCTTAACCAGAGTAAATGTTGATTGATGGAGAGGCAGAGGAAGATACAACATAAGTTAAAGGTGAAAGTAAAGGCAGTGAATGATAGCGTGATGGTTGATAGAGGAGAAGTAAAGAAAAATAAACGTTTTGCGCAGACTCCAAGTATTATGGCACAAGGGCAGGAAGATCATGATGACGAAACTATTACATAATTATGGCCAAATGAAAAGTCTATATGTCTCACAGGTTTTTCATAAGACAGTTTGTAAATTCGTGTGAATTGAACTATACCTACTATACATATAGACTACTGTTAGTATTAAACGAATAAAGGTGATTGGTACCCTAGATCTGACTGTATCATAATATTGACCTTTTTTGTAACAGATGCGACTAGCAGCGGATAAACCAGAACACTACGGAACACAGGCAGCCCTTAAAACGTAACGAACAATAGCGAAATATACTGATAACATAATATTACAAGTTATTCACAAATAAACAGCTTAATCCCATGTTTTATTTTTTTTGCACTTCCATATTCCTGAGGGGTCATTCCCGTATTATTATGTATCTCTCTTGGTCTGGTTCCTCACTCTAGACTCGCTTTGGCACAGTAAACGCTACCGGCACAGACCAAGAGTTCAGGAGCGCGTAAGCCCCACCACCACGTCTACGAGAAACGTCTCGTACGTAGAGATACAGAGGTAGGATATTATTATTTATTTATTTTAGAGAATTATGATATTATGATTATGTCACAATTTTTTTGTGATATTATGATTATATAACTTATATGGATAAGTTACATAATCATAATATCACAAAAACATTCAATCATAAAATGCTAGTGTGTTAGTAACAAATAATAAGTACTGCCAAATAATTTAATTAAATTTAATTGTTTCGTAATTGACCGAGCGAGCGTAGCGAAGGCTTTAAGTCTCGCAAAATTTGCTTTCGTGTGTCAGTTTGTTGGTACTCCTCTACAGGTCGTATTTTACTACCGATCTGGATGACGGGTTTTACGACTTTATATAGAATTTTGTCGTCGGGAATTTTTGATAGGAGGGGTACTTTCTCCAAAAAGGGGCAAAAAGGACCTACTAAATATCTCCGCCTTATGAGATCCGATTTCGATGGTTGTTTTTTATTTGGTAAGTTAGTAACTTAAGGTCTCATAAAAATTTGGATGAGGATTTCTTTGGATTTCTGATGAGGATCTCCGGCGTGATGACCAGAATAGCTCTTCAAAATGCAGTACATTGCTCACTTTTAGATTTCTAGTGGAATCGGCTCTTTGACTACTAAATAGGGATTGACGAAGCACCTAGGACCACCTTCTCATCACAAAACTATTTTTTTTTTTTGTATTCTATAAAACGTGGCTTTAATAACAATATTAATGTTAGTTTTACAATAAGGTCACTAGATGGCGCTTCTGTGCACCGCTAGATCGTGATGACCAAATGGTTAGGTCTCGTCAAAAAAACATGGTAAATAGCCCGTTTTAAATTACTTTAGTTGTATATAAATTGTTGCAAAAAAAGTTTGTGCTCGTGAGATATACTGTTCGCAAAATTACTTGTGTAGTAGTTGTAGTTTTTACAAGTTTTTCTAACTGAACAGACAGCTGTGCCACTGGGGAGTTTGTTGCGCCACTTCTTCCCAGCTAAAGCACTAGAAAGCCGTGAAGGGCGAGCGTGTTTGGGTTACCGTCTTGTGTAATTTTGACGTTCGAAAAGTGCTGATTCTCAGCCTAGTTTGCATGAATGACTTTTGATTTTGAAAGAGGCTGCCAGCCCTAAGGGGAATATAGAAAAACAAGATGCGACATAGTAAAAAGGGTCCACTCCACTCACTGTGTACGGGATGAGCCAATGGTTCCCCAATTGACCAGATTAGATCTGCATCGGTCAACTTGAGCCAGCAATCGGTTCAGATATCTCCATATTGGCTACTGCGGTTCGTACGTTTGGGCACTAACCGCAAGTCAAACAGACTCAAGACATATTACCTATACTATAGTCGCATATGCATGGTCGACGGAGATTGATCGTTATCTCATGACCACCATTCTCGTAAGTCTAGGTACTAAATTAAAAAACCGGCCAAGTGCGTGTCGAACCACGCACAATGAAGGGTTCCGTAGTTGGAATGAATTTATCCCAAGAACAAACTTAACTTTGTAGTTGAAAAACATGTTCTCCCATACGGAATGTATGGGAGATCATGTTTTTCAAACTTAGCTGTGATAGTTTTCCTTTTAATTTCGTTATATATACTACTGCTGTGAATTTTTTCACAAATCCAAGTAAAACCATTTAGCTGGCAGGGACACTAGACTCTAACCAAAATTTTCACTTAAAAGCTTAATATTTCGCAAACACATTCCTGAATCCAAAAATTGTTTTCATGAACTCGCAATATTTTTGAACGACCTTTCTTACGATGCCCCCACACTATGGTCTAGATGAGAAAATAAAAACATCCCCACTTTACATGGTACCTCAAAAAAACTAGATTATAATGTACCACTTTGTCGGCGTAATTAATATGTATACCCATGCCAAATTATAGCTGTGAAGTACTAACCGTCTCTGAGCTATGTCGCGGACAGACGGACAGACAGACGAACATGGCAAAACTATAAGGGTTCCTTGTTTACTACGAAACCCTAAAAAAAGACCATGCATATTATTATGACTATTTTGCTCGATGGTATAGTTTACCTATAATGATAATGAATGCCCGTGATGCTTGCAGCAGAATAATAATAAAACCAACACGTGTAGCATGTCCACCGCAGAAACGGAAGAAGCGAAAGACAGATTGTAGAAAGATTTCGACGGCGCGTTAATAAAGAAACGAAATGTCACTTTGTCTTCGTAGAGTAGAGATCCTTAGCAGTGGTCCTTGCTACGCGTGCAGACAGTCAAAGTAAATCGTAATCGTATAAAGAGTCCTTGTTAATCATTTCAAACCCCTATATTTTATACAGTATAACACGCAACCTAGCCCAACAAGTTGACAAAACTGTAAGGTATGAGTAGAACACTCTAGGACAAAAAGATACCTACTAGGTACCTGTTGCGAACACTATATACACACTACACTGTAGAATGCAGAATACCTAAATTGCCGATGAGTTGGTTATTTACTGTTACTGTGATAGAAACTATTTAATTAACTTCTATTTTCACAACAGTGATTACTATGGACAATTTTCAGCTCAAATTGTTCGGAGTTCAGACTAGTCTTGCTTACAATTTCACCAGGTTTTTTAAAAAGTTTTTCTAATTATAGAAACCATTAGGCTTTATCCCAACTAATATTATAAGTTTGAAAGTGTCTGTTTGTTACGCTTTCACGCTAAAACAGCTGAACCGATTTGGATGAAATTTGGCACATGGGTAGACCATGACCTGGAAAAGGACATAGGATACTTTTTAACCCGATATTCCCACGGGATCGAGACTTCAGCGGGGCGCAGCAAGTAGATCATAAATATCGTAAATCGGTCTAGGTAGGTTAGGGTTGCCTACCTTGGTTATAAATAGGTAAGGTCTGTTGACTCTTATCCAGGTCTTTCCCTCGATCTTTTATAAGTCGTCCAGCCATCTGGCTGTTGGTCTGACAACGCAGGGCAGGACGATTAAACTGTTGAAATTATTAAAAATCTTCGATTGATACAGTTGAACGCAATGCTAGTTATTAGATCTAGTTCGTTAAGTCTATGTTGTTAGATTAGTACTGGTTTTGAAGGTAGTTACTCTTCTAAATCGTTAGCAGGTGCATGTTCTTTGGGGTTAAGTTTTGAGTTAAAATATTATACGAACTGTGTCACACGGAATTATATCTTGCTATCTTCAACTTTATTTTCAGTAATCCTTTTTATTTTATCACAATGACTCGAGGATTTTAATGCACAGTGTGCGCTGACCCTCTGGTCTTTGGGTAGAATAGATATAAGTGCTATGACAGCAGTGATAGCCTAGTGGTGTGACCGTCAGACTGTCAAGTCATAGGTCTCGAGTTCGAACCCAAGGCACGCACTTCTGACTTTCCGGATTCATGTGCGTATTGTAATTATCACTTGCTTCAAAAACGGTAAAGGAAAACATCGTGAGGAAACCGGCATGCCTAAGGGATATTTCTCGACGGAATGTGAAGCCAAGTCTGAGGCCCATGGGCGGTTTTAAAACTCTGACACCAGGTTAGTCACTACCGAAACACGAAAAGAAGAAGAAGTGTTATGACAAGAATAAGCTGAAGGTTTCATGAACCTTTTCGTTCAGCATTGCGATTCCTTTAACATATTCTGTATCTATCATTAACAGACATACCTACACCGAAACTTTGCCTGCACATTATGAACACTATCTAAATAATTAGCTAGGCTCTATAATTTTGTCGCATCGTCGCGTACAAATCACAGAATAACACTTAGCGGAAGGTTATATTTATAATAATTGTTATTATTTCGCTCACCGGATGCACAATTGTCACAAGTGGTCAATTTCCTAGTTTTCCTCTGGTATATAAACTGGGAGTACATAGTAGGTCGTCAGTTCGTGATCAATAGCTGAAACATGAAGTTTTTTGGAGTACTCTTGGCCATCATGGCTATTGCCTTTGCTGCGGTGGTAAGTACAAATCGAATTATTTCAGGAATATCAAGAGAGGAAGTCTTTTGAAATGTATTTGGTCAAATATTTATAAAAAAATACGGTATTTCGTTCCCAATTTTGGGAAAGTTGGTTTACCTAATCTAATAACTTTATAACATTGGTATTGCCCATAAATTGGGTTGCCGAAATAAAATAAAGTAATTCCATGTAAAATCTGTGAAAAGCATAGACGGGTTGTGTCTCTGTGATAGACCAAGAGTCGCCAATTACACTTCTCCTCATCACCTGCCTAGGCTTTCCCCAACTTTATTAGAGTCGGCTTCGAATCTTACCGGATTCAGCTGAACACCAGCACTTTACATTCAGCGACTGCCTATCTGACCTTCACAAACCAGTTACTGGGAAACACGATACCCTTGGTAAGATTAAACCTCACCTTTATATGATCTATTTTCATTTAATGGTGAACAAGGAGAGGTGAGTCTCTACTACTGATGAGAGTTGTACATTCACGGCTAAAATATGTTCGTCCCTTAAAAGCTGTTTGTCAGCTCATTGCACGATGGAATCTTCTTTACATTCCGATTAAAAAGGGTTTTTTAGGTAGGTCCCAACTGAACATTGGTCAAAGGTGTATATGCTATTATCGAAATAGCATATACACCTTTGACCAATGTTGAGTTTTTTCTTTAATATCAAGTTTTTTATTTTTTTATGAAATTGTCGTGTCTTCAAAACATATAATGTGTCCTAACTTCCTGAGCTGATAAAGGAAAGAATTTGAAAACTGACGAAGATATAAAACACTTGACTCTACTAAGTAATAATTGTAATGTTTTGCAGAGCGGGATGACCGCCGTTCCCAAGGCTGGCTGCGACGGCCGCGGTGGCCCCGGAGGACCACCTCCACCACCAACCAGTAAGTGCTTACATCCTTTATAGTTCACCATTGAGCATGAGAATGTCGTAGCGTAGCTTGAGAGGGTTATGTGCAGAACAACATACAACACACCTGTTTTCGCCGCAGGCTTAGGGCAGAGCTGTACCTACAGTACACCCACATTTCACCAGCTGTTATGTTCATGGTATATGGGGCTGGTGCGAGACTATTCCCAGCAACCGGGCAGAAATCCAGATTCTGGACTGTTACTGAGAAATTCTACTGATCCACCAACCCGCACTGAACCGCGTGGTGGATTACGGCCCACTCCCTCTCGTCAAGAGGAGGCCCGCTTCCCAGCAGTGGGAGCATTATAGGCTGATTATGCTTACGTTTCTGAGAAATTCCTGATGGAATCCAATTACCGCCCAGTTTGCCCGGCCTGGGAACCACTAGAACTAGACCAAAGGGGCAGTTTCCCAAACAAGTGATTACCTATATGTTCTGTAGGACTGTGAAGTGGACCGAACTTATGGTAACATGAGGACCCTTGGATTGTAGTCGATAGGAGTCCGAAATAACCCGACTGGACTACGTCGTTGGTCTAGTAGTCGCAAGCGCTACTGTTGAGCATGGGGCAGGACCCACGCTTTCCACGTTCTATTCTCGCGTTGGGAAAAGTGTTATTTATTGGGTTTTTCCATCAGGCGCCTGGTTGATGGCAATGGGCTTGCCTCCTAGTACATGGGAATTAAACATAACTGGCGAAATGTGGGTGTACTGTAGGTACTCCTTTGCATACCCTTTCGGGGAGGACAAGCGTAATGTTATGAGTCCAAAGTAAAAAAAAGGCGCTGAAATGATTCCCGCATGAAACTCAGCAGTCACAGCACAAAGGTTTAAGTAATATATTTACTGTCATCGCATACGTAACATCATTGTTATTTTTTTGTATGTACTATTGTATGTACATGTGCATTATGATAAAGGAAGATGTGAATCGATGATAGATAACACGATAGGTGTAGCTGCATATAATAATATCACGCATCTGTCTCGGTTTCAAATTCTACTGAATCAGATGCATATTATACAGCCTAGTTTTATTCTTTGATTTCTTTGTTTCTGTTTGATTATTAAAGCATTTATAGCTGTACTCGTACAAGGATCTTTTGTCACGTGGTCAAAACCAGAACTAAAGCCGCCATCTTGTTTTTTCAATAGATGTCACAAAATAATGGGGTTAAAAACTGAACGCTCATCATAGGTGGCAGAACAGTTGTCCATCTTCAAACCGCAATTGTATTCTTTTGTGACGATCACAAATTATACGAAATCTAGATCAATATTTACCTATGCGACTTGGAGTGTAGCACTATTAAATAATGAGCTAAGGACAGGGGAAGCGTCTTTATAGCCTTTACCAGTGCTAAGCAGCTTTTGTGGAAAAGTCAATAATTGTGAAAGTTTTATAATTTATAGATTATTTTGTGTTAGTTGGCTTTAAGTTCTATTTTTAAGACTGGAGGCGTACGACAGGAATAATCTGATCAGAGTTGAAAACCAACTCAAGGATGATCTTCCTGACTGTAAAACTTCAGAGATTCTGGCACTGCTTTAATATGATAATACAAAACACCCAAACCTTTACTATAATTTACACAAGTCACAAGTCCCTGTAACTAAAGAAAACACACTTAGTTCTCTTGGGAGCAGGACCAGTATACCACTTTCTCCCATAAAAGTCTTTAGGTTTAAAAAGGATAGCAAATAAAATAATAGTCTCGAGGAAATATCGGGTTCCTATTTTTATTCGGAGAGCTTTCTCCCAGTTTTCTTCTTTTAACATTGACATTTTTCCTATTTATTTTCAGACGCGACCGGCTAAACAACAATGCGGCAAACATTTCGACGACTTCGGCTAACATTTCTCACAAATAAATATTTGCACCATTCATTACTTTCGCTTTTTATTTATATTTCTAGATATTTTCAAAACCTTGAACCGTTCAAGTTCAGAATATCCAATTTTCCAACGGTTTATAAATGTTTCCTTAATGATTCTTAAAATGTCTCATTGTTTCTTTTAATGTCCAATTCCGAAAATGAGAATATTTGAAAATGTAGCTAGTTTTGTTCGATACTCGCAGTGCTCGTTTCGGGTATGGAACCGAGTGCCAAACGGAACCCTATTACTAAGGTCTGTCTGTCAGCGGGCTGTATCTCATGAACCGTATAGGTAGATAGTTGAAATTTTCACTAATGATTTTTATTTATGTTACTGCTAATGTGCGTAAATCAGTTAGAGTGCATTCATCTGCGGATTATCTGGTTGAGTCCGTTAAAGTGTTCTTTTTGTCAGTTCTTACATTAACTAGACTGTAGCGGCGCGGCATCTACATCGCCACATGCGAAGTACGCATCAAAGACTTGACGTCACACAAAATCCTGACGTCACACAAATCCTGCATCGCGCAATTAGAGTTTACCGCGCGATCAACATATGTACAAGATACATCATTCGTTGCGCAGTTGCCCGTCAGACACGACACCCGTCTGGTCGGAGGATCCTCCCTTTTCTACAGAGGATGAGTGAACTAAAAGATAATAATCAGACTTCCTAGGTAATCTGCAGACTAACGACCATGCATACGGTTAAGTTAATGAAACAGGTACAATGCTTGAATAAAACGTTCGAATTGATTCTAATTACATATTTATTTAATTTTTTAAACGCATAAACAAAGTAATCAAAAAATCATTACAGTAGTATGTAATTAAATTTTAACTCGTATGTTACTCCACTGAAATAACCGATCAAAATAAGCAGATAACGAGATAAAAGTGCTTCGCTCATCACGCTCTTCCGCGATTTAACGGAGCAACATCCGTTAATATGCAGATTAACTGCAGATTTTAGTTTACTTTTATTTTAAGTAAAATTTCACACATTAACGGATCGTTCCCGGTACCCGCGGCAATTTGCAGATCTCCAAGTTAATGCGCATATATAACGTATTCTAACGGTAACATATTATAACAGGTGGGGCAAAAGTAATCATCCTATTGGAAGACGCTATAACTTTTGCAAATGACAGCAAATGTCAATTTTCTTTTGAGATTTGTGAAGTAAACAATTGCAGAATACACTTCAATAAGCCATGAAACGTTAAACTCCTCAAGAACGCGGAATAATTGTTTCAGGAAGCATTTCCGCGTCGTGTAATCTCTCGCTTTGGCGATTTGCACCGGCCGGCCGGAGCACCCGATTTGACGGCTCCAGACTTTTTTTTGTGAAGTTACTTTAAGGCCCGGGTTTATGTAACCTCAGAATCTTGAAGCCCAAAGAATATCCAACAGGAATGCGAAAACCTATCGCCGGAAGTTCTGACACAATTGATGGAAAAAGCCAAAACGAGCCTGTATGATAATTCTGACGGTAGCCACTTGACCGATATCATTTACTCGACATGATGATTTTTTTTTTTAAATTAAATGCACAGAATCCACAAGTAGAACCATTTTTTTTTTCAAAACAACATCGGTTGATTACTTTTGCCCGACCTTGTATAATAAATAAAATTAGTTTTGAACTTGTTCGTAAACAAGTTCATAAAAGGATACAGACAGGATAACAAGCACATACAAAAACGAACAATCACAATGTAACGATATGTCTGCTGCAGCATTGCCGGATATAAGGGTAATCCCGTCTGTTGGCGATCATCGCGAGGACGGTGTTGGCGCTGCCCCGCACTCTGCACACCAGAGACGTGTACCGCTTGCGCATCGTCGCGTGAAAGCAGTCGGTGCGCGCCTCTGCGAACATGCACTAGGCGCTGCAGTAGCGGGGCAGCCCCACTACCTGTTAAAGATAGGTGGAGGATATAGAAAAACAGTTAATATGAGAAACGATAAAAGTATATTGACGTATGAAAAACAGAATAAAGCTTCGTGCAGACCAGCGCGACGCGAAACCGGTTATTGTTATACCGTCAAGTTTTCTTAGAAATTGTATTGTTCGTGTCGCGGCGCGGCGTCGCGTCGCGCTGGTCTGTACGAGCTTTAATACGAATGACATTCATCAGCAGTAAGTATTTCTAGGCAACACAACCATAGAGTATTAAATAGGAGTATGCATTCCTGAACACCACCACCCTGAACGCGTTATTGAACTAGACGCGGAGGGCGCTATATCCCGCACGAGTATACTCTGCCCACAGGCTGCATGTGTAGAGGGATGTACAATAAGCTCTAAAGAGCGTTATTTTTACCTGCCTCGAACAACGCACAAACCTACGCGCTATCATATTACCTCTAACTGACAACGCCCTCTGCTCCCGCTCAATGTCCGTAACGTCTTTTAGGTCAGCTGTAACAATGTGGCCCAAGTATTTGAACTGTTCCACTTTCTCAAGCGGTGCATTATTTATACACACAGGGGGGGTACACTATTGACACTTCTTAGACTAGCCCCAAACACCATGAATTTACTCTTCCCTGCATTATATTACAACCCATGGCTTGAGGCATACTCTTCACGGGTCCCCATCAATAACCCTATCTAAGACCGCAGACCGATGCGCTCAGCAGCGCCATATCGTCAGCGTAGCTCAAGCCATCCACGTGGCAACCAACATGCTGGCTGCTGAGCCCAACGATCAGGGCGTTCACATAGAGGTTGAAGAGCGCAGGAGAGGTCAACCCCCCTGTCTCACCCCGCACTCCAACCTGTAAGGTTCCGACATTACACCCGCCCATCTGACGCTATTGATCGGGTGTGTGTACCAAATTTGAATATGTTCGAGAGTTGTGGGGGTAAGCCGATATTCTCCAGTTTCTTCCACAGGATGTTATATGACACAGATCGAAGGCCTTGGAAAGATCCTGGAAACACGCGTACACTGGAGTTTTGCTATCCATGAAATATCTCACGACATTTACCTACCTACCCTACCTACCCTACCTACCCTACCTACCCTACCTACCCTACCTACCCTACCTACCCTACCTACCCTACCTACCCTACCTACCCTACCTACCCTACCTACCCTACCTACCCTACCTACCCTACCTACCCTACCTACCCTACCTACCCTACCTACCCTACCTACCCTACCTACCCTACCTACCCTACCTACCCTACCTACCCTACCTACCCTACCTACCCTACCTACCCTACCTACCCTACCTACCCTACCTACCCTACCTACCCTACCTACCCTACCTACCCTACCTACCCTACCTACCCTACCTACCCTACCTACCCTACCTACCCTACCTACCCTACCTACCCTACCTACCCTACCTACCCTACCTACCCTACCTACCCTACCTACCCTACCTACCCTACCTACCCTACCTACCCTACCTACCCTACCTACCCTACCTACCCTACCTACCCTACCTACCCTACCTACCCTACCTACCCTACCTACCCTACCTACCCTACCTACCCTACCTACCCTACCTACCCTACCTACCCTACCTACCCTACCTACCCTACCTACCCTACCTACCCTACCTACCCTACCTACCCTACCTACCCTACCTACCCTACCCTACCCTACCTACCCTACCCTACCTACCTACCCTACCCTACCCTACCTACCCTACCTTAGCCTACATACCCTACCCTACCTTGAACTTTATACAATAGCAATAGAGCTCAAATTGACTCAACGTTTTAGTTAGAAAACGTTTGTATGAGAAAAAGAAAAGGGCTGTTTTTACGGTTTTTCCGGCAATTATTAAATTTTTCTCGCCGTAAAAACCATCCTTGAACTTCAACGAACATTTAAAAAAAAGAATTGGCCAAATTGGTCCAGGCGTTGTTGAGTTATGCGCTTACCAACACATTTTGCGATTCATTTTTATATTATAGAAGATTTACAAATTATATACCTAATTAAAGTTCGAGGTGGTATCCAAATCTGTTTTTATGAAGTACTAGCTTTCGTCCGCGGCTTCGCCCGCGTGGAGGTCGGAAATTATCCCACGGTAACGTACTCCCGGGATAAAAAGTATACTATATTAGCATATAGGTTTATCCAGGTTATAAACTATCTGTATGCCAAATTTCATCTAAATCTGTCCAGCCGTTTTTGCGTGATTGAGTAACAAACATACCGTCGGTGCGCCGACCGAAAGCGATATGTGCATTTTTTCGTTTTTTTTTTTTTCGCTAGATGGCGTTAGTTTGAGAATCTCTATCCGTTACAAAAACCCGTATGTGAATATAAGGCTTAGTTTTCAAAAAACCAATCCAGATATGTGCATTTCTAAAGTCGACAAGAAAACTATGTGTACAAATGCACATACGGAATTTGGCTTACACTCGTAGTAGCCCTGCACATATCTGATTTTTCCGTGAACACGTGTTGTATGATTTTGAGGTTATGTGAACATTTTATCGTTTGGAAAACAATTGAAGATCTGGTAAGTGCTTTTAATTGCATTGTTAATCGAATGTTACTACAAAATAACATAGAACGGAAGAAAAAGAACCGTACATAAGTTAAGTCCTTGAGCTATTGTTTGGTATGAGTTTTTTTTTTGCATTTTCTTCTATAAAGCATCATTCTATTTCCATTTATGTAAAAGTCATGTTACTTGCACTTGTTTTCTTTTCGCATTTTAAGCTTTCTTCTTTTATTTTGCTTCAGATTTTTGCCAACTTGCAAAGACAATGCTTTAAAAATGGCTGGTAGAAATAATTGGAGGGGAAAATTGCTTGTTGATCTAAGTACAGGAAAAGTATCAATTGAAAAAAATGCAGACGAGTTTGTATCAAATGCCTATGACCCTACTGTAGACTACAAAAACCCGCAGCAAATTATTAACAATACAAATGATGATCTGACTTCAAACAATGAGGAATATCAAGAACAATCTCCAAGGTCCATTGTACAACATAAAAGCATCATTATGCATAATAATATTGAGCCTCCGGAACCTATGTTGATTGAAAATAATTATGAGGCCAATCATGCTTTTGAAAGCTGCGAACATGATGTTGAAACCGTACCAACACATTCAAATAAATCTGATTGCATTCCTAACGACGTTACGGGGCTCCTGGAGCCTATAAATGTTACAGATAGACAAACATGGATTTTGAATGATCAAACAGGCGTGCAACATATTGAGCGTCCAGAACCTATGCTGGTTGAAAATGATTGTGATACCAATCATGCTTCTAAAAGTTGCGAACATGATGATGCAGCCGTACCAAAACATTCAAATGAAAATGAATTTATTCTTAACGACGTGACAGGGCTAATGGAGCCTAAAACTATTACATATGGACAAACATGGATATTGAATGATCAAACAGGCGAGTTTGATAAATGTTGCCAGGAAGAAGACATACAGGAGTCAGATTCTGAAAACTTTGCAGAAATGTATGATAAAAGAAGAGACAGGAAGTATAACATGATGAAAAGACTTAAAGGTGAGCAGTATGTAGGCAGAAAAAAAGTACACAAGAAGGACAAGACAGAAAATGACCAGAAAGAAAAGGATAAGACAGAAGAGGACAAGAAAGAAGAGGACAGGAATGAAAAAGAGAGCTTTGTTTTAAAAAAGAAAAGGCGTATTAAGAGCAAGACTTGCAACCATGACTCATGTACCATAAAAACAAGCCGGAGTTTCCAGTGTGGCATGATAAATGAAGAACAGAGAAAATTAATTTTCCAATACTTTTGGGATCTTGAGACGTGGGAAGCTAAAAAAGCTTACATAAAAAATCTAGTGCGTATGCGTCCTGTGATAAGAAGGCGCAAAACATCTCGCGCAGCATCTTCGAAGAAACAACAAGGATTTGACTGGTTTCTGCCCAATGAAAACAATGAGATGGTGAAAGTTTGTAAAAACTTTATGTTGAGTACAATTGACATAAATAATGACACCCTATGGGATTGGATAAATACTATGTTTGAAGACGAACAGATTAACAGGCCTGGTTCCTCTACATCCCACAAAAGGAGTAGTAAAACTAAAAATGATGCAACATCAAACAACAGAAGTGAACTTCGAAAAGCATCCGCAATCGAGGAATGGCTGAATTTGTTACCTAAGGTACCGAGTCATTATTGCAGATCGAGTTCTACTAGAACCTACGTAGAAGATTCTTTCAGGAATAAAACACACATGTATAGAGTCTTCAAAAAATGGTGTTTATCCAAAAATAAACCATTTTCACAAAGAAAACTTTTCTGTAAGATTTTAAAAGAAAAGAAAATATCAATTTTCAAACCCAGAAAAGACCAGTGTGACACCTGCACTGCGTTTAAAGAAGGTAATTTGGCTGAAGATGAATACAACAAGCATATAAACATGAAACAAGAAGCCTACCTCGCGAAAGAGCAGGCCACTGCTTTATGTTCTTCTGAAGTTCTGGTGGTTACAGTCGATGTTCAAAGCGTACTGCTTTGTCCCAAACTGCAAGTATCTGTCCAGTACTACAAGCAGAAACTTCAAATGCACAATTACACCATTTACTGCAACAATGACGGTGAAGTACATTTGTATGTATGGCATGAGGGTGACGGAGGCGTTACAGCAAATGAGTTCACTACCTGTCTTATAGACTTTTTGAGACAAAAAGCTACGGAAGGCTTTAAAAAAATGATAATAATATCTGACGGTTGCTGCTATCAAAATCGGAATAAAACGTTGTCTTCAGCTCTTCTAAACCTTTCCAGAGAAAAAGAGTTGGACATTGAGCAACTGATTTTGGAAAAAGGGCATACTATGATGCAAGTTGATAGTGTGCATTCAACGCTAGAAGGTTTGTTTAAGCCTCCAATTTACAGCCCTAGCCACTATGTCTCCTTAATGGCGCAAGCTCGTCATAGTAAGCCATACATTATTCATAATGTAGACTACACTTTTTTTAAGAATTATGAAGACGTATGCCAGTTGGATTCCATTAGGCCTGGAAAGAAAGCCGGAGATCCAGTTGTAACTGACTTAAGAGCAGCATTATACAAAGGTGGAGAAATTTTCTACAAACTTCGTCAAACAGATGAATGGCAGCTACTGCCACAACGACTACACAACAATGACAAAGATCTAGTAGATCTATACGTTGAACCAAGAAAAATTGAAAAGTCCAAGTACGATAGCTTGCAGTCTTTGAAAAAATACATGCACCGCGATAATCATTTTTTTTACGACAATCTTAAATTTAACTAAATAAAAACAGATTTTGTCAACAAGACTGTTAGGGACCAAAAAATACAATAGTAATTTTTTTATTTTTATAGAATTAATATAGAAAGAGTACCTATTTTTGAGTAATATTTTTTTTAGAATGAGCACCTCATAATAAGTTCAATATGATTGTATTAAATGTTTGATCTCTTCGAATTGTAATTAAAAATAACAAAAAAAATAACAAGTTTAAAATATTTTTTTTTGATGTTTTTAATAGGTCTAAAATAAATAATATTTCTCGTTAAAATTACGGTACCTAGATTATTTCTTTTTGTAATGCTTAGTCATTTGTAGAACTTTTTTTATTATAAATGTACCTCAAAATTAGTACAATATGATTGTATTAAAACGTTTGATCTCTTAGAATAACTTTGTAATTAACAATATAAAAAAAATAACAAAAAAGTGTTTAGTACATTTTTTTGAAGTTTTTATTGGGTCTAAGATAATTAATATATTGTAAGAACTACGGTCGATTATTTCTTTTTGTAATGATTAGTAATTTGAAGATCTTTCTTTTTTTAAATAAAGGCATAAAATGTACTTTGGTATTATTATTTATAAAAATAACCAATAATAATTACTATAGTTCTCAAAATTTTGCACATAACGAAGCCCATTTTATGTTCATTAATTGAATAATAAAAACTGATATGTGTATAATTTGCACATCCTTAATTTGGAAGTCTCAAACCAAAACCGATATGTGCACGAAAAGAGAAAAAAAAATTTTGAGCCTTAAACTAGCCAGAACAACAGCTTTTTCTTTAAATCTCCTAAACTTTATATTTTTTGTACAACTTTTCTTATTCATAGATTTTTCTTAAGTAAGACTCAGTTTGAGTAATGATGTTTTTTGAGCCCCCTGAAAAGTTAACGAAATGCACATATCACTTTCGGTCGGCGCACCGACGATACAAACTTTCACATTTATAATATTAGTTAGATTAAAACGCTGCAGCATGTCCTCCTATTTTTAATCCAATTTTTAAGTTTACTTACTCTCTCTTTTTTATTTTTTTTTACGCTCGCGTAAAAATCAACGTGAAACGGATTTTAGTTCATGCTTACTTGTCAGTTTAATTCTAGTGATGTTGCTCAGTCATTAACGTTAAGGCACTCGATTGTCCCGATTCTATTGGTTTTATTATTATATTGATCTAAGGTAGGTACTAGAGTGGCGCGCCACAATTGCGGCCATAAGTCCCTTCTTTGAGGAGTGGCGTGAGAGGCGCCACGGCGTCCTCACCTTCCGCCTGACGCAGGTCCTCACCGGACTCGGTTGTTTCGGGAGGTTCCTGTTCCGCATAAGGCGGGAGGAAACGCCCGGGTGTCACCACTGTGTGGATCGCCCGGAGGACACGGTGGAGCATACGGTGGAGGTCTGCCCGGCTTGGGCACCGCCATGTCCTTGTGGAGGCGATCGGCGGCAGTGATCTCTCGCGTCCGGCCCTGGTCCAGGCCATGGGTCGGAGCGAGAGGGCGTGGGAAGCCGTCACCTCCTTCTGCGAAGCAGTAATGCTCGCGAAAGAGGAGATGGAGCGCGTGAGGGAGAGGCAAATGTCGCGCCCTCACGCCCCTGAAGACGCAGGAGACGCCCTGGGCGTCGGGAATCGCAGGCCGATTCCCGGCCACCGTAGGTGCGGGCTTGCGGATGGTGAGCAATGGGTAGCTCGCCGTCCGATAAGGACCAGGCCCGGGTCGACGGCGCGTTGTGTTCCACGCGCGCCTCAAAGAGATGTCAGCACAACGGAAGGGGGACCCCTTCCGTTGTGCTGACATCTCTTTGAGGCTAGAGGACCGATGCCTGCCGGGGTCGCGGGAAAGTCCGAAAGGGATACCGTGGCCCCTGGCAAGAACACGGGTGGGTTTTAGTCAGTAAGAGTCTGACATGCCCTCCAGCTCCGCCCAGAGCGGGAGAATTTATTTGACAATTTCCCACCCTCAAAAAAAAAAAAAGGTAGATACTAGAGGGAGATTTCTAGCAGCAACTTCTTACGTTTGAAACGCACACAAAAAAAAAATCTAGCAAAGAAGCAAGATCCAAAATACAGCAAGAGCAACCATTCAATATTGGTACATTGGGGTTTCAGTCAGTGACATTCGGCTAAGATCGGCTTTGTTCGACTTTGTAACGAGCGTTTTCTCCTACTCATATTCCACTGTCGATCTGATAATCAATGACGATACGACGACGATTTTAATGACATATTACACGTTATCAACTGATAGCACTAACCCACAGAATATGTATTTTCACTCTTATTAAAATTTTGTGACTCTGTACATCAGACTATTTTCTCGGTTTATTACACAAACTATAATCTGTCTATTGGTTTATTACGTACCTACGTATTGAATTATAGAATTAAGAATGATGGTTAACTAGTGTGGCTATGTTGGTGATATTTACTTATCTACGTTTTACATACATTTATAAACGATTGGGAACATCAACAGCACAAAAAAAAAACATTTTAATGGAAATGATTTTAAAATATCTGAAACCATTTGCTGGCAGTTTTGCAGAGAATGTCTTGGCTCTCTATTTTATTAAACTGAATTCAATACTAAACGATAAATTTGAAGAAGTTGAGAACAACTTCTTCTTTTCAGAAGAAAAGAAATTAAAAAAAGAATGTGTCCGTCCCGCCAAACTTGTCTTTTGTTTTTTTTTCTCAGTTTTCATCATGGTCTGACGGTTTGAGTAATTCATGCGGTATACCCAAATGTCCTTTCTTTGGTATATTGTTTGTCGGATCGTCGAGCTCCTTAAGTTCTGAGTTGAGCTATACTATTACTGACAAATGTGTGCACTGACTGGATAAGTCCACTCAATCGGTGTGATTCTTTCTTCAAAAGACCATTTCAGACACTAATCAACATATTATGTTCTTCACATGGTCTGACCAAATGTCTGGATTTTAATTAAAAGAGACTGTGACCCCTGAGTTTGTTTCGGCCTTTTTTCTCAGAGTAATCAGATAGGAAACGCCGACCTCATTTAGTTTTTATAATATGATTGACGTGTTAAAGTGTTTGTATAAACATACTTACAGAAATAAAATTATCATAACTGGGTTGTGGACCTCCACACACCAAACGTAATCTGTTCGACTCCGTAACTGACCTCAGTTAGGGAGTCGAACAGATATACGTCGACAGAGATACGTGTCACACGGATATACATATGTATATACTTATATTTCAATAAATATTTATTCCACAATTTTCGTTATTGCACCTACCACTGTTTGTCTCTGCAGAAAATGCCTATGGCATGAAGTCCACCTGTACATATACATACCGGTCAAAATCATAACCGTTGCTGCAGTCAGGTAAAATGACGCGTGTTGCGCCGACTCCCAATAAATTGGGAAAAGGGCAGTAGAATGATGATGAAATAGATCCCAATATTTGGTGTCATAATGGTCCACAAAACTCTATAATTTTATCGCATCGACGCGTACAATTCACTGAATAACACTGATTTATGTACAATGATTGTTATTATTTCGGTCACCGGATGCACAAATGTCACAAGTGGTCAATTTCCTAGTTTTCCTCTGGTATATAAACTGGGGGTACATAGTAGGTCGTCAGTTCATGATCAATAGCTGAAACATGAAGATTTTTGGAGTACTCTTGGCCATCATGGCTATTGCCTTTGCTGCGGTGGTAAGTAAACTTGAGATCTTGATATGTGTAATACCTATATTTTTTAGATTAGGAATATTATAGTTTCCTTATTACTGTAACCGCAGTCGCTTCAATTCGCGGAACGCTATTAAAAGTTTTAAAAATGTAGCTCGAGAATGGGAATCATACTCGTATATTTCGGTTTGTGCCACAGCTCAAGTTGCGAACTGTCACATGTTTTCAAATGCACCCTGTACAGTTAGATGCTGGCTGCTACTAGGTATCATAATGTATCACAATTATATACATCAGTCTTTATTTCGTCTATGTTTCTCAGTTAGTTTCAATGACGGTAAGGCGGCATTTTGGGTACTTTATGCGGCCTTTGGTATTGTTCTTCAAAACGTTGAGCTCATTAAGTTCTGAGTTGAGCTGCACGACTACTGACAAATATGTGCACTGACTGGGTAGGTCCACTCAAAACGGTGTGGCTCTTTCCTCCAAAGACCATTTCAGACACTAATCTACATGATCCTCACAGGTCTTGATCAAGATTATGACAACTTTTAAAAAGACCTTTTAGTTTGATATACACATTATTCAATAATTTTGGACTTGTCCATATACAGAAAACAATTGTTATTATTGTTGTACAAGTAATTATTTTCGTTTTTCGTGTTGTGGGGATCTCAATTATTTTTTTTTGTAATTTTAAAATAAATACTTTTAAATATATTTAAGAAAATAGATGAAAATTTACCATTCCTCATTATCTCTGAAACAGCATAAAATATTGAAAAAATTACACAAAATAGTTCTATAGTTATAGATCACAGGAAAACCTATGAGAAGTCTATGGTCTTAAAATAACATGGTAAATCTCTCAATATTGTGCGTACAAACTTACATTTGCAGATGGAATGTATGGGAGAACATGTTTTTCAGTCAATTTGTTCTTGTGATTAATTCATCTCGACTACGGAACCCTTCATTGTGCGTGGTCCGACATGCACTTGGCCAGTTTTTTAAGTTTTTTGTTTATCGAATTTCCTATTATAGTATAAATTACTGCGCATTTTGATATGAGTATGTTATAAGATTTTATAAATACTTTTTTTTCAAACATGAATAAACTAAAACATCCCTAGATCGTGTAGTTACTATATCTCTACTAGGTTACGAAATTAAATTGATTTTTTCGTCAATGGCAACTAAAACCTATGAAGCTAGAACGTTTTGGTCGAGTTGTACATTAATTTAATTTGTTTTTTTTTCGTAAAAGTTTCCTGATCTTCATATTTGAGGTTCCAAATATCAAATCACATTAATGGCCAGCGGGTCATAATGAAATTTAGTATTATATTAATGCCCGGCTAGAGCCTAGAGCTTAAATGACTTGCTTTAGGTTAGGTTTGCATGATATATTATTTGACATTAACGAGCAGGTGGTGTGAAAAATCATATTATTTATGATATATTTTGCAGAGTGGCGAAGGCGGCGGTCCACCCGGCCCCCCACCAGACGGCCAGCCCCCGGGGCCACCACCGACCAGTGAGTATCACTACATTAAACCAATGTTTTACAAAAATCCCATACAAAAAAAGACGTTCACTTTTTCCCAAATTTGAATAAAAAAAAACCATAATAATATAAGTTGTTTGTATCATGATTCAAGTTAAACTTTTTCTTTTCAGACTCGACCGGGTAAACAACAACGCGGCAAATATTTGGACTTCGCTTAACATTACTCACAAATAAACAGTTGCATCAGTTATACTTTTGTGTTTTATTTTTATTCCTTTGAATTTTATTTTTGTACGGCTTCCTTCGGCTGGAAAGATCAAAAATATTGTAGCTAAGTTATCGTTATACTATAGATTTTCCAACGCCAGATATTGTTATCCTAGGAATAATTTTAAAGTTTTGACGTTTTTTCAAGTAAAAACTGTTTATAGTTAATTTTATTTCACGATAAAATATGGCGTTTGGAATATCACCCCATAGTCCCAAGAATTCATTGATGTTGTTGAAAATAACAAAATGAGTAGTAACTACCTAAGAAGGTACACTTGACCAAAAAAACATCTGTCTGGCAAAACAGTAAAGAAATTAAGGGAAACATTTAACCGATCCTTTAAAAACCGGCCAAGTGAGTGTCGGGCCACGCACAATGAAGGGTTCCGTAGTTGGGATTAATTTATCCCGAGGACAAACTTAACATTGTTCAACTACATTAAGTTTGTCCTCGGGATGAAATACATGTTCTCCCATACGGAATGTATAGGAGATCATGTTTATCAAACTGCAAATTAAAGTTGGTCGATTATTACTCGTTAACCTGTAAAGCCTACTAAACTGTGCTAGTTTTCCTTTTAACTTCGTTTTGAAATATACTACTGCTGTGAATTTTTTCACAAATCTAAGTCTGCACAACCATTTAGCTGGCAGGGGGCGGGGGGGGCACTTGACTCTAACAAAAATTTGCACTTTAAAGCTTAATATTTCGCAAACGGATTCCTGAATAGAAAAATAATTTTCACATACCCACCATATTTCTGAACGACCTTTCCAACGATACAACGCACGCCATGGGATAGACGAGAAAAAATAAAGACATCACCACTATACATGTAGTCGAGGTACCAACAAAAAAAAAAAAAAAAAAAAATTTACCACTTTGTCGGCGTGATTAATATGTATAACCATGCCAAATAACAGCTTTCTAGTACTAACCGTCTCTGAACTAAGCCGCGGAAAAACACAGACAGACGGACATGGCAAAACAATAAGGGTTCCTTGTTTACTACGGAACCCTAAAAACTTACTGACCTTCCAATGATGGTCATTTTTAAAATTAATGAATGTCTTAAAACTTTTTGCGCTTCTGACAGTTCAGAGTTGGTCACAGTTACTTTTTTATTTAAAATTTTAGGACCCCAAAATAGGAATTATTTGAGGTTCACAAAAAGAGGGGCAATTATCATATTAGAGGTTATGAAATACATGCCAAAAATTAATACTTAGTTGAAAATCTTCACTAGTTAAAAAAAGACGCTGATTATATTATTACTATTTATTTATTTTTTAATATTGAGATGTTTTCACATTAAAAAAACATTACAAAAATACAAAATTTCTTCTTAATACATAAAAGTACTAGAAGTAATATCAAATTGGTTTATAATATGGCAATTCGAGAGAGTATTATTAAAATACTTACATTTAATATTTTATATACAATCTTACATATTATTCACAGTTAAAGGTAACTATACAGTTCATTAGTTCTTGTTTTTAACAAAACATGGAGGATAAGAAAAATTTCTGATGCTCAAAATCGTCAAAACGTACAAAACAAATGGTAATATACCGATGAATAATTAGTAATTGTTATTAATTACAATAACTTTATTAACACGATCACATTGACCAAGTATTTAAAAAAAAAGTTAGTATCAAAATCATATATTTTTAAATCGTTGTAAAAAGTGTAAAAGTTTTTAGAAAAATGTACTTACATAAATAGTTAAAAATATGTAACAATTTTGTAAATTTAGGTAGTATCACTGCAGTCGTTTTAATTGCCAAATATGGATAGCAGGAAACCAAAAATAATAATCATCAGTTTTCCAAATGAATTTCTAGCACCTCGTCTATTGGTACCTTTAAAGCAAGGTAAATCTGTACACATCACAATAAATGCGGATTTTCGTTGTCAGCATCTTTACTAAAAACACACAAGGTCAAACTAAATAGCTAGTCTAACTCCAGACGCGATAGCTAAACATGATAAAACAAAAAATATTTATTCATGATTTTATTTTTGAGTCAACGACTGTTGTTTTTTATCGTTGGTTTATTGTTTTTATCGTGTCTACATATCGATACCCGTTACGTCTGTGGATTGGACCCTGTAAAATCTTTCAACATCAGTCGGACACGTTTTAAACTTTATAGGCATTGGACAAAAATATAGTAAGCGGCTACCAGTATTCAGAAACAGTTTCTCTGTGCAAAATGTCTCTAACCTTTTCACGATATGTTTATTTTGTCAGTGTAAGACTGCTTTATTCGAATTGATCGTTTGCTTACAAATAATAAAACACAATTATGCAAGTAACTATTTCGGCCAACGTTTACTTGCCTGCACACCAATATCCTTTGCCGTTTGTACCTTGACTTTAATTCAGAATCTTAGATGATAACGTTACGTTACGGATGATTTACGTTCTATGTTGCTGGGTTTGGTTTCCGCACTTAGTCCTTCAGATGGACCATTGTACGTAACGATTTATGTTAATAAATTGTCACTTATTCAACTATCTACTTTAGCGTCCTGTTTTCTCATTTAATTTTCGAGTAAACATTTGTAATAAAAGTGTTCTTATTTTTTTTGATTGCAGTGGAGTTTCAACTTTGTCGTTTATAACATTAAGTTTACAGTTGCAAATCATGATTATTCTTCTTTTCGAATCGATGGATTTGTATTAAATGTGTTGAGCCGAGTAGCTCGCCACGTTAATCGCGCATCAGTGGCGTTTTTTTTTGGTCCATGATAATTATTTAAGATTCCGAATTCAAGTTAAGATTCTTATTTAAGTACAGTTAGTCATTAAAGCTCTACCCATCTGCTATTCCATATTTGATGACCAACAAGTGTGTTAGGAGTCAAGTGTCTACTGGCCGAGGTCCTGGAGGTGTTGCTTCTCCTCTTCCTCTCTCAGTAGCAGTTCCCTTTCGGCGGCGATGCGTGCGTGCTGTTCGGCGATTACTCGGAATAGTTCGGCGTGCTTCGCCCGAGCTTGAGCCACCGCTTGTGTCTCCAGAGGCGCGTTGATTACTGAAACTGAGATTGATTCAAATTATTGATAAGTTCTGCCGAGAGTGGCAGCGTCTACAAAGACACATGCGAACTACGCATCAAAGGCCTGACGTCACACGAATCCTGTATCGCGCAAGCAAAGTTATACGCGTGACTAGGATATATATGTACAACATTCCAACAAGGCGACAACACCCGTCGGGCAGTAGCCCACCAGATACAACTCTTGTCTGGTCAGAAGATCCTTCCTTTTCTAAGGAGGATGAGAAACTTTCCATCCTGTTTCACATACGTCCATAAGAGTTTTAAAATAGCCAGGTGTATCTTACCAACAGTCTGAATTTGGGGATAGTATATAATTGGGCATATATTCAAAAATAATAAAGAGCCTAAATAATTAGAAAAGGGCCTGTTAGAAGCCAATATAGGAACTTATTACAAAATTGTAGTTACAATACAGTTTTACATAGGTAAGAAAAGTGTTTTCCGCATGGGTCCCACCCTATGTAACAAAATACCAGAATAAAAAAATATTAGAATTCTAATGTTTGAAAAGAAACTGACAGCCTGTTAGTTGTTATGGTATTATTCTATTTATGATTTTTTTAATTTAATGTCACAACACTTTAGATTTATATTGGCATTGTGTATTTCCAAACTCCTTATTTGCAGCTCTTACATTATGGCCATGTTAAACTTCACCATCCCGTATCAAAAGACCAAAATAACTCACGATCAGGGTGAGGATGCGTGGCGTGGTCCTCAGCGATCTTGGCGTACAGCTGGTAGTGGCGATCCTTGGCCTGCGCCACCGACTCGGAGTCCGAGGGGTGCGCCGGAGGCACGTCGCTCAGGATCGGGTGGAAACCCTGCTTGTCAGCGATGTAGTCCACCGTACGGACCTTTTGACGAGGGTCCACGTAGGAGAAGGAACCTGGAATTAATGTTTAGAGGAGGATGTTTTAGAAAGTGCTCATCAATTATGTTTTTTTTATTGGCTACTTCTTTTAATTAGAATTCCTGGCATTAATAGGCTTAACGATCTGGCAATGCTAGAAAACAGCCAGATAGTCATCATCGGTATTATGGGTGGAATTTTTTACGATTGGATTGTGATGGTAGTCATCTGTCACAGATCTCACGACTGAGTGATGACATCAAGCGAGCTGCCACGTAGGCTTGTCGAAAACAATCCTACATGGCGATATTAAATACTGAGTATCGAAAGCGGTATTTTTAATGTTAGTATTTTGCCGAAATATTCATATGTTAAGGAAAATGGACCACAAGGAACCTTTTTGATCAGTTTCCTAAAAATTGTCAACTGCCTAGCAATGTATTCGGGTCGACCAAACCCACTCGCTCGTCAATCCGACTTACGTTGGCCTAATTAACCGAAATAAAGTGTACGAACTTACTGAACAAACTTTTGTATAATCAGCAATCAGGCTTCTATCCTACCTACCACTTGGAGGCATATGTGAAGGCGTGACGGTAATTAGTAAATTAATTAAAGAATTTTATTCGTACTTTGATGCCAAGGTAAACGTTCAAGGTGGAAAGCTTTGAAACAAATACAGTGAAGGGCCGTTCTATTTTGTAGCTGCTGCCAAGTCTAGCTAATATCAGAGTGTCATGTGCATTTTCTGTTCAATATTTAAAAAAGAAAATTAAGGCTTAAAACCCGAGGACCAGAAATTCTTTAGTCAAAGCAAAACATTTTGGTCCTTCGAGTCAGCACAATTTTTTTTGCAAAGAAAAGCGTTTTGCTCGAAATTATTAAGTTTAAATATACGATAAATATTAATGGATTTCATGGGGAAAACAGGTTACAAATTCGAGTCGAATACGGTGATATCATTTTAATACGAAGGAATAAGGTAACCAAGAGTAAATCTGTAAATCAGTATTTTTCAGAAAACCTACAATGCTTAAACGACTATGTATTTTACAACCGTAACGAGCTTAGAATCCGTAATAAAGTCATAAATACACCTAATTGGTCCAACAGGTCTATATTTAACTCTATAGATACGTGCTCCGAATTATGCGTTCAGAAAATCTGGTCATAATACAAAATTTAGCTTAGATTTCTCTTCCTCATAGGCGTTCCAAGGTATCAGATTTGTACATCTATGTAGAGCAAGGGAATTTACGCAAATTCCTTGTTAATATCTTAGCATTAGAAAGTGTAATTGCTTCATTTCTTGGGTCATACAATTGAAGAGATGTATTATTAGCATTCTAGTCAGTGTTGTTATGTATGATGAAGGGATTGCATACTGACAAAGGTTGGTATTACCTAATGACCCTACTTTCTTATAACTTTTTTTGGAGACTTCAGTGAGTATAGACTAGATTTCAGTTCAGTTTTTGTTTTAGATGATGTCTGTTAACATCGATGATCAAATCAAGTCTTTCTTGACTTCTTTGGTAAGAATAATAATTCTTTCCTTATTGCCCATAATCATATCTTACATGTTTTTACGCGTCTGCGGTTAACAAGCTTATTAACATTTTTGAATAGCTATGTAATGGCGGTTACTCATCTCCGATTAGAAGTCCTTTAAAACTGGTTTAAGACATTTTAATCCGCAAAGGTCAAGCAACAATAAAATTCGTTTAAAAACATTCTTAATGTATGCAAGATTTTTTTGTGTTGTATCAATAACAAATTTTTGAGACCAATTTTATTAAAACAGATTATAATTATATGGCAGCGCTGTATTCTCTGATAGATCCAAGGCTTGATCGTTAACATTACACATTTGAGCAACTACCTGACCACAAGCACGTAATCTACCTGCCATGTTATCTCTCCACCACCCTTGGTTAACTGCTAGAGAATACCTAAGGCATTACACCTTTATATTGCACAAATTTCAATTAATAAGTACATATTATGAATGGGAAGGCTTGTGAGTATCACTCACTCAAACGAAAACTAACGCCAAAACAGTTAAAAAGATTGACTAACAAAACAAGACAATAGACTACAAAAGTTAAATACTATAAAGGTGTTTTATCCCAGTAATAGGTTCTAAAGTCCACTTGGATAATAGACGGGCAAACAAAAACTAAAAATCACCTTTAACAACACCACTGCCATCACTGACTTCAGTGTGCGTCCTGTCAGCATGTCCAGGGTACCTTCCAGCAGTGTACGAGAAAACGTAGGGCTTCGGCGGAGGGTCTGGCGTCGTGGTGCTCTCCAGGAGATGTGACACGTCGCAGCTGACCAGAGCCAGCGACACAAGGAACAGCGCGGGGCACAGCATCTGGAAAAATTTGAAGATTGGTTTTAATGGTGTGCCATATAAGGAATAAGAAGATATTGAAAACCGGACATGTGGAGTAAAGGAACTTTTTTTCAAATAGACACTGCCATGGCTGGGATTGAAAAGTATGAAAAATTCTCCTTACTGTCTCATTAGAAAAATGCTCCTTGAGAATTTTGGGGGAAAAAAAACGAGGATACTTTACAGTCCCAACCTAGTGATTAAGACATGAGTGATCAATCATATCAATGCTCGTTCACTGTTTGTTGAGATGAGGTCTTTAGCTGACTTTACATTGGAATAATCACAGGTTGGTATTATTATGAAAGTGTGCGGTTCAAGACTACAAGTTATGTTCTAGGATAACGATAAGACCTTGATAATTTTGATCACGTCTGATCAATTTACTATTGGATAAAAAACAGAATCGCTTCGCCGAAGAATAGGTAATTTGTCTTGTCTAGATCATTGACAGCATTTTTGTGTTTTTGTATGACATTTATATCCTTACCTACATTTGTATATCTTTTTAACTGATAATAAATTTATTTCGATGAGTATAATGAAATAATAAAACCTTTTTTTTAAAAAAGGTCGTCCTGGATTTCCAGAAATGCAATATATTAGTGAGAATTTGTTTGACTCAGTTTAGGGTACTAAAATTTAATACCAAATACTCATTGCCTTAATAATTTCGACCTCCTTTATACCTACTCTTTAAGTGATTCGTTTTTTTCATTCAAGGATAGTCTCAAAAAAACTTGACAAATGGAAGGAATCTTTATCAATCTATCATTACCTACTATAAGGCAGGCAACGTTAGAGGATTCCTGCTTGTGTTAGTTTGAAACCAGTTCCCCTGACCTTTGCATTGCGTGGCGTCGCCGATGCACGCTCAACAGAGGCGCGAAAAATTACATTTACGATGTTATTTGTTAGGTTTGAACTTTTAAGTTAACAAGTTCGTCAACCATTAGGTAAGTCTGGCATGGGGATTATGATAATGAACTTTATGAGCATTAATGGCGGAACCATTAATGCTCATTAAGTTCTACAAAGAATTTGGTGTGTTCAGAGAATAAATGACGATTAACATATACAATTAAAATACAGCGTGGAGCTGTATGCCACCTGCACAACCTCGGGGAATCCCACCGATCTTCGAATACACTGAGAATAAAGAATATTATTGCCTGTAAACATCCCTGATGCACTACAACACCACGGCAGCCGCAGCAGTATGTACTTACATATTGAACGCGCGCGTGCGCTGTATGCTCGCGAATATAGACTGACTACTGGTGTTTCCCAAGTGTTGGCACTTGGCACTAAACTCACTGTAACGGCTCACCTCGTTAAATAACATCTTCATAACCTATTGTTACAATAAAGTTGGCAAACACCCAAGACTTGGAGGCAGTCAGCAATCGGCAATGGCCATTTCATATCCAGATGAGGCTCAATAAGTATTAAAAGATGAATGCGGTTTGTGGAGATAATACTAGGTACCTAGGTATCAGGTGCTGGAGCTGTGGTGTATCAACATCAATAAATAAATTATGTTGATGATAAATCACAGCATCATCATAAGGAAACTTGTTAATAATGATGTGTCTAAGTGCGCATGTTCAGATAAGTATCTGTTTATAAGATATATGCTTTATTACTTATTGTTTTTCAATAAACGCAGGTAATTTGCGCATTATTTTAATGGTTTCTCGATATGGTAATTTAATAGGAACTGTGGAGTATGTAGTCATCATCAGTTTTAGAGCCTAATAAAGCTAACTTTATTAGTGACGTCATCAATAGCTGTTTTATTACCGTAAACATGTATCTGTTGTTTGTCGTAATGTAATTGTTTGATTTTATTGTAAAAGAGGGTAAATGGAGATTCGTCAATGTTGATAATGCTTGTGTGTTAGGGATTGGTTATATTAACTCAGGTATTTAAACATTAGTTAGTCATGCAGATGCTATGAGCGTAAATGTATTTGTCATGTCAGATCTTTGAGATGAAGATGCTAAGGTAACTGAAATTAGAAAAGATTTAAATGATCCGTGGTACTATCAGCGATAAACTCAAAAATCATATCTTTAAATTTCGAACATTATCACTGCTACAAAAAAGAAACACGATTGATAGTAGGCAGCCTTCAATAACGTGCGAATGAACGGTTCGACAAGTGACCTTAACACGCGGATTTCCTTCATTCTTTAGCGTGCTCCCAAAGAAATTCTGTTCGCATATTTTTTGTTTTTTTAACCAGTCTCATTGCCCTTAACGGGATAAAAAACGAAAAATAAGTCCATCCGTTGAATACCGAAGTCAATTAACATATTTGAGTTGTAAAAAGCCTAGTTGGAAGTTGCCACATTGTTTCCTTGAATACATCAATAGTAGTTGGACAGGATTCACTGGCGCCAATACATCCATAAAGAATTTCAAAAGACCAGAAAGAAGTAAGGATACTAATTAGATTATTACATTTCGCATTTGCGAAATGTAATAATCAAGACATAGATCCGTACCTAAACAGGGTGGCAGGGAAATCGACGCAAAAACTGTTACCATGGATTCAGTAAGTGATTCTGAACCCCCCTGCGTTGAAATTGTTCGTCGGTTATTTTAATTCCCATAAATTTTGACCGCGTAGGTATTGCACTTTTCTATGAAACAGTAGATTTTTTTTTAATAACCGACGAAAAATTGTAGCTTGGGATTCTACAGAATCATCTGAATCCATGGTAAAAGTCTTCGCGTCGATGTCCCTGCTACCCTGTATAGAAAGTATCTGCAAACATTGTGCTATAAGATTATTTTTAGGTAGATAAGATGATCCAAGTACGCTTCAAAGGATTCCCTTGCTCTTCCAAGATCACAGGTATTTTTTATATCTACTCCCTAGACATGCGGTGCCGTGCTACTAAAGACCAAAAAAGTTCACCTTAGCAACCCTTTCTAATCATTGCTAAGCCCCAATTTAGTAACATTCAAGACCATCTCGTACACAATTGGGCACCAAATCGAGATCACTTGGCCGACGGCCTTGACCGAAGCGCTCACTTTTCTTCGAGCTGAATATAAAAATAACTTGAAATATTTAACAAGTTTTTGATTCGACGTCTACTGGTCGAAGTGTGATTGGAATTTGAGGCAGGTGTTGTAACATGTGAGTAAGTTATGATATCGGTGGCATGGTCTACGAGCGTTTAGTCATTGTTCTGTGGTTTCCCTAATTGCTTTGGAGGTCTTTTAGCTGCCTTCATCATCTATTACTCATCTAAGAACAGTTGCTTAGCTTTCGTTTCTGTTACTGTCGTATCAAATCAAATAATTTATAAGTGTGGTTTTTGGTAAAAGCTACAGTAACGTCTTACAAAATATTTATGTGCTCAAAAATCTACCCATTGGGCTTACACTATGTTACATTCATTATTCACGTATAATAGAGACTCCTTGTTTGAACAATCTAGTCCCAATGTTCAATTTCATATTATGTTAAATATTGTAACTAACCATTGGTCATATTCTGTCTAATATTACACGAAGAATTTATACGTCTACGAGTCTGATATACGTTTATGTTCAAAAACGGATTTTGCAAAAGAAACACAGGAACAATTTATCTTACAAACTACAGTACGTAAACATTTGTAAGGACTTGGAAATTATAGTTACGACACTCACAATTGGTTAGCAGAGCCTATTGTAAAGGTTAGGATCAAATATTTATTATATCACAAGTAAGATGATAGGATCTCTAATTATGAAATAGATACTGATTGTATCTGATAATAAATAACTTTCGCGTTCCATTTTGGAGGTGTTAAAATTAGGCCTGAAGCAATCTGTGTACCTAATACCACACAATATTCCAAAGGCAACGATACTGTCATATTACTAGTTACACTGGTAACAATCCATTGCGTTATTCAATCTAGCACTATTGGGATTGGTTAGCAATAAATAACAATGTGGGTATACGTAATGTTATTTTGTTTTAAGATCAATTGTGTAGATTGTAAGTAGGTATGTAATAATGACAATACTGAATCAGAAACTACATCTTCAAATCTACCTACATTTTCAGTCACAGACATCACAAAATTCCTTGTGATGTCTGTTGCTGAAAAGTTATTTATGGCGCATGGATAGCCAACCATTTCCACTTTTCCATCAGCAACAAAATCATCTTTCATTCTAGAATGAACACCTGTCTCGTCTTTCAATGATCTTTCACCACAGGTTTTATACGATAATAGTATGCTTGTATCCGGAACAGCTGTATGGACTACGGGGCGTTGCGACATCCGACCGACATTCGTTTCTTATTGAAATAGTTAGCGAATCGATTGAGACCAGCTGATAGGCTGCTCTTGGCTTGGAGGGCGCTTTTGTAAGACTGTCTGTGTCTAATTACGATTGCTAGACGTTTTATAAAACGATGCGTTGTATTGCTATTGGTGGTTAGGTAGTACTTGGATGGATTGTATGATAATATGGCTATAAAGGTGACTTTTGTAATGACGGGTACTAGAGATGTATGAAACAAGACATGATGAATTGGGATAAAAGCAGGAGGATGGTGATGTTAAGATAGTACTTGACTTTAAAGATGAGTGGCAGTCGGCTGAAGATTAACATAATCGATGATGTCCAAAAATAGACGAGTACAAAGAAGAAAGGAAAGAAAATACGTTTATTTGCGGTAAAAAATAGGAAAAGATAATTAAAACGAGAGTGCTAAAGATCCCATTGGGTCATTTTAAAACATGCAATATGACTAAAACCGTTAATTAAATATTCCTTTGGGTTACGCCAAAGTATACTTGTTACAATAAATACTATAATCATTTGCTGCTGTAATCATTTGATTTGTATTTTAATGCAATATTTTAAAATAGAAGTAGGAATATTGATTGTCGATTTGGCATTGATTAATACAATGTCAAGTTGACAACATTGAACACTTTTAACACAACATTGTGTTACACGATTACTTGCCGGAAATCCTTAAGAAATTAAAATTTGCTAAACTTTTTGGGAATATTTCGAACGTGGGAATTGAATGCAATGTTTGTAATATATAGATTCGAAGGGCTGCTGATTTACTCTCCACTCCCCTTGCAAAGTTGCAAGGACCATTTTATCTATGAGCAAAGAATTTGTTTGTAGTGTATTAGACTCAGCATTGTCTAATCAGGTTTGACTTGGCACAAAAGAGGTACCTTTAGTTCTTTTTCAAGTTTGATACAAGCAACTGATACATCTGAATAAACTGAATGAGTACTTTTAGCAAATAGCATGCTTGCTCATAATGAATTTATGTTTGCGGTAATTAACAACTTTTCCTCCGACTAATCCATACATTATACAAAGCATTAAGTACTTTAACATTTCGACAGCCGTTTATTGAGTCGGACATAAACGCCATTTTTTTAAAGCACATAATTGGCTGAATATCGTAACTCCAACGTTTACGTGAATGCGAATGCGCCGCTGGGTGTGCTTCATAAACGCATTGTGGGGAATTTAACAGCTCAATAATTGTATTTCCTCGTTCTTTGTTTACATGTTGGTAATGGCTCATATCCGCAGTTCTACCTAAAAACTCAACGCACGCGTTTTTTTTACTGCCATATTCGTTACCTCTCTAAAACCATTCAAATAATTACCTACTTAAGAAGTGGCTTTTGATTTAAGTTTTAAAGCAAGTATTATTGGGCGTAATAGGTCAACATTCAATTTGTAATTGAAAATATTATATTTATTCAACCAATACTTACTTTGGAATCCAGGTATTATATTATTGCAAAACGGGAAAAAGGTATGAATTTATGTATGTTTGTATGTATAATATTTTTCAAAATACAATACTTAATATAGAAATCTAATAGCAGAGATGTAAAAGGTTTTTGGTTCTTTTCCCGGTAACAGACCACAATCAATCAACCACTAGATGAGTGGGTAAATCTGGATAGTTAATGCGTATTGTATTCTTCGGATTATCAAGAGCAGCAGACTTTCCAGCTCCTCTGTCTAATAGGAAATCTCAAGGATTTCAAAATGACAATCCGGGGTTAAAGTTGAATCATATTTGTAGCCGTTTCTAGGAACCGACTACTTATAACGTTATTTTCCTTATTTAGTTTAATAAGTTATTTGCAAAAGATGCTAACGTGAGGCATATTATGTTAATTCAGTGGGTACTACCTCAGTCTAATCGCACGTTTATTCTGTTTCCAGGTAACATTACTAGGACTGTATATGAGTAATAAATCTATAAATACCGCAATATTAATTTAATTATTATCACATTCAATTAAATAATCATTTTACACTTACAGCAATAAGTACTTGAAGTACTTCCTATAAGTACCTATCGTCTGAACCGTTTTAGGCAATATCTATTTGTTAGGTCTGGTCATTGACATCATCATCTGCTCAGCTTTTTCCCAACTATGTTGGGGTCGGCTTCCAGGCTAACCAGATGCAGCTGAATACCAGTGTGTTACATGGAGCGACTGCCTATCTGACCTCCACAACCCAGTTGCAACGACTGACAAAGATCCACGAATGATAGCCGGGTTGGTGCCTCGGTATGTAAAGGTGGTCACCCAACGACGGACCAACCGTCGCAAGCGTAGCTTAACCTGATCGATCGTTCCATGCCAGTTTTATTAATAACCAACGAGCAATAACACCTAATCTGCATTATTCAGAGCCATCTTTGAAGACGCCAACACGGTAGAAACATCCGGAATTCCGGAAACGAGATAATTTATTTAAATAAGCAATATCTATGACTAAACTTTATATTTCACCTTGCAATATCAATATGCAAATCGTTTGACTACTCAAACATCTGTTATTATTTATTGTATGACGAATCCTGCGCATCTCACTGTTTTGAAGGCGTACATTAACATACAACTGATTCGGTGACAGACATACAGAATACAGACAGGTGGGCGAGCCCACTTTCTATTAGCAATTATTTGTTTTGATTTATTTGGACTTGCTCCTTTGTAGAAATAATTAGTTGTGCTCTGTGGGCGAGAAAATATTTTTTTGTTTATGTGCTATGTAAGTAGGTTTTGACTTGCATGGTGTGGGGTGTGGTGAAGGAAGATAATGGAGGGTCAGTTTTTTCTTTGTGATTTAATTTGTTTACGTAATCTGAGGTCTGAATTTTGTAGATATTGTTTTGCCAATGGTAACAATATCACGACCACAAAGTAATTTTATGTGTAATTTATTCAAAAATAAAAGAAAATAAAAGTGATGTAATAATGATAAAAAAGCTTAATTTTGTCACGTCACAACTAACTGCAAACGGTCCGACGTCTGCAGCAGCATGCAGCGCGGTGCAGAAAAACCTACACAGCACAACAAAGCAATTGCAACACGAGTATTATATTATGCTATCTCGAACCGTGGAGCGAGCCGTGTGCCTTAGGGCCTAAAATTTACGATACTTGGTACAGTAATATTGACAGGTTAATTAACCAATTACACTACTAGTTACTAGCAATAATAGTTTGAATTTGAAGCGGTCGTACCGCTTGTAATGTATTGTTTTATAGCTTAGAAGCCGTCAGTACAATTTGCTGAATAACATAAACAATTAACATAACATAATTTAATTCCACGAAGTAATAAAAACAGAGAATAATATAACATAACAGAAAATAATAATGTCATAAAATCTTCTTTAAAGGAAACAGCCATGCTATTCTGTAAACATCTCACCGTGAAAACTTGGGTGAAGTGAGCTGTCAATAGTGTCAATCCCTGTGGAATGACAGCTCACTCCACGCTCACTTCACCTAAGTTTTCAAGGTGAGATGGTTACAGAATAGCACTGCAGATGTCCCTAATGCTGTTATAGGTATCTATGCAATTTTAAGAACAAGGCACTAAGTAATTGTCACACTGTACATTTAATGCATCCACAGTGTGACATGTACTTGCACAGTGCAACTGGCATGCAATATACTGCTCCATTTTATAGGCATGTGTATTTTCGCCATAACTCTGAGAACGATCGCTGAACCACGAAGAACCTGTAAAAAGCGGGTATTTTTGGATGCTATATGAAACTATACCAACAGAACAACCATTACAAACACTAAGATTTAAAAGAAACTTATTAATATATCGTAAGCCCACCAGTGGTGGTATGACCAGAGTATAGATTCCAGAGAAGTATTTAAACTACAATAATGTTTGTGACAGTAAAAAAAATACTATTTTGTCTCTGTGTAAAAAGAATACCTAGTATGAGGCAATGGTGTCGATTCTCTTGTCACAAATGCCGCTAAACTAGACTAAAAATCACTAAAATTTTGTTCATTCCTGTCAAACGACGATTTCCCATTCTAAAATAGACTAAAGTGACACAACTTAACTATATTTTAGTTTGACAGCACTGAGTTTTTAGTTTAGTGAAAATGTCAATTTTGCTGTTCTGTATTTGACGTTTTTCATCAAAAATTTTGATTGTCAGAAACCAAACCAGACTAAACCTGCCAATATTTAATCGCGATTAAAAAGGTGTGGGATAAAATAAGTTGCAATGAACTAAAATTCTCACCAACATCTCGATTTCACGTGCAAATACTGTACTGTATTTTTTTTTTCTTTTGCTTATATCTCGAAAGTGGTGCGTCCTATCACAAAAGTAATGATAATTTCGACCCCCTCTATAAAACAAAAACATAAACATTCATATTTTAGTAATATTTATTCATATTTTCCATACAAAAAGTGAAAAATTTCATATAAAACACGTCGAGGTTGCAACCCCTACGCGCCTCCGGCTCTAAAAAAAATTACGGGTTAGGGCAAACCACGGGTACCACGTGGATTCGCGATTGTCAAATTCGATTTTAGTTGTGTCAAATTTATTTTTTAGTTTAGAGAATTTTATTTGCAGAATAGCTCTAAGATTCTCATAGCCAAAAGTAAGGAATTTTAGTCATAGTTTAGTTCGGTGTACAAGAGAATCGGCACCATTTGTGTGCCGGACAGGAGGACTAAACTACAGGTCACTATTAGTGTTACCGATAGCATTACGATAATAACTTAATTCTCTCAAGAATGTTAATTCCGTTCCGGCCGTTCGCGGATACGTGCAGTGTAGTGCAAAAAAATCTACTCACAATAGTTGCAACACGCGTATTAGATGTTATCGCGCGCTTGCCTCACTGCGTTGGGCAACGATCCGCACTGGCGGCCATTTTCGCGCATCATTCCAATAGGGTTGATAGCAATACGAAAAAACTTTTTGGTTTTTAACCTTTTCAAATCAAATCAAATCAAATCAAATATCTTTCAGTCATTAATTAGTTCAGGATTAGTTAATTTTTTTAAAAAGCCGCTAAGTACAAGTGACGAACCAGTAAACTATGTTAGGCGAATCCAAGCAGTTGCAGCGCTACCAACATGTCTGACTGTTGAATATTTAAAGAGGCATTCTCGAAGAGCATCTGTAATGATCTAATAAAATGATGAAAATTATTTTGTCTATCATCACGTGGCATCTAATGAGCCACGATACTGACAAAATTGAAGATCCCAATATCGCTATGAGTAAGCTAATTACATTAATTTCATCAATTGTAAACAAACATACTAAACAAACAAAAGTACCAAGAATGCAAAGAACCATAAAACCATGGATTACACCAGGGCTACTAAAATGTATCAAGCACCGAGACAAACTGCATATAAAATCAAAGAAATCACCAGATAATCTAATACTGAAGGTAACCTACACGCGATATCGGAATTTCTGCAATTCTCTACTGCGAAAATTAAAGAGAAATTACGAGAAGAGTGAGCTTGAAAAGTCAAAAAATAATCCTAAAGCTCTATGGAAAACCATCAACGATATTACTAACACTGCTAAAATACGCACAAGTCCTGCTGAACTACTAAAAATCTGTGACAATCATCGATCTTCGCTGAATTATGTCTGCTCTTTCTTTAGTAACGTAGGTAAGAACATGGCAGCAAAAATACTAAACGGCCCGAACATAACAACTTTAAACCGTGAATCACCTTGTGTTGGTGTAAACAACACACTTACGTCCCCTTCCAACTCGCTTGTTATACAAAAAGTTGACGAAAGTGAAGTGGAATCTATTATACTGCAGTTACGTAACGACTGTGCCGTGGGCTGGGATGGAATATCATCCGCACTAATAAAAAAATGTCGCCATATATTGGTACCGCCGATAACATATATTTACAATCTGTGTATACAGACAGGAGTCTTTCCAGATGCTTTGAAGAGGGCCATAGTTCACCCAATTTATAAGGGAGGCGACAGAGGCTGTGTTGATAATTATAGACCTATATCTGTCTTGTCGTCGCTATCTAAAATACTGGAAAAGATCCTAAACAAAAACCTTAGAAGCTTTCTTCACAAGTACAGAATTATCGCAGACAACCAGTACGGTTTCCGATCTGGAGTTTCCACTGAAGATGCTGTATTGGATTTAACGCAAGCAATTGCCATGAAGTTGGACAGCAAAGCAAGGTGCCTTGGTATATTTCTGGACTTATCCAAGGCTTTCGACACAGTTTCTGTTCCCTTACTAATATCTAAGTTAGAATCTTTGGGTGTACGTGGCATAGCTCTAGAGATCTTCAGAGATTACCTGAGAAATCGTAGGCAGCGAGTTAGGATTGAATCGAGTTACAGTGACGAAGAATTTGTGTCATATGGCGTTCCACAGGGAAGCATATTAGGCCCCACACTTTTTCAAATTTATATAGATGACCTTTGTAGAATGTCGCTACCCGCTTGTAAAATCTACGCATATGCTGATGACACCGCGATTCTTGTTCACGGCCCTACATGGGAGGATGTTAAAATAAAGGCAGAATCTGCGCTGTCCTCAATAATGACCTGGTTGAATCTGAACTTGCTGACACTAAATCTTAAGAAAACCTTCTGTATACCGTTTGCAATCCGAAGTAACTCCAAACCCGCATCAGATTATAATATAACGGCTCACTCGTGTCAGAATCTGCAGACGTCATGCACATGCCCTACAATTGTTAAAACCAATAGTGTCAAATACCTGGGTGTGCATATGGACGATAGCTTGAGATGGGACAAACAAATCGATACACTAACAACTCGAACACTTCGTCTTATTCATATATTTAAATCTCTCCGGGAATCTGCCACTATCGATATTCTCAAAATGGTGTACTACAGCTTATGCCAATCGATTATTGGATATTGTATAACTGCATGGGGTGGAGCAGCCAAAACATACTTGCTGAGAGCAGAAAGGGCTCAAAGGGCGGTGCTTAAAGTGATGACAAGGATGCACTACAGACACCCTACGGCACAGTTATACGCTGACTGTAAAGTTCTAACGGTTCGGCAGCTCTATGTTCTCAAATCTATTCTTAGGGCACATGGCGGCTTGCCTCCGGCTGATCCAAGCAAAAGAACATATGTGCCTTCAGGCGTTCAACACAAAACCTCATTTGCAAGACACCAGTATTATGTTCTAAGCACTCACATTTACAAAAAAATACAGAAAGAACTGGACATAATAAATCTTAATAAGTTTATAGTTAAATCTAAAACTACGGCCTGGCTTTTACAGCAGGATTATAGTAAAACCGAATCACTACTGACTTACGTCGCTTGACATAATTATTGCTAGATACAAAAATTTACAACACATATATGTACATTTACACAATAAATTCACACGATCACACACCCTCTCGCTCGCACACACATACACCCTCACACACACGCACACACACACACACACACGCGCACACACACACACACACACGCGCACACACACACACACGCTGACACACGCCACTGAATTGTTAAGCATAAAAATAAGTAAACATTTCTTTTTATATTATTATAATAATATTTTTAATTTTTTTTTTTCTCTCCCAACTGCATGTATACTCGTACTTGTATCCATAACACACACTCACGCATCACATGATGTTCAATTCACTATATGTAATGGTAGATTGACACCCCTTCACTCTTTAAGGTACAACAAAATTTTACTTACGTTTTGCCGAACACTGTCTCTCAAGATACAGGTCTCCTAGTTTGAGAGGCAGGGTTATTTTTTTTTGTCTAATACATTTAATACTTTTGTAACCCTACACTTGTGCATAAACAGCCATTCATTATTATTGTATGTGTCTACCACTGTGTTGAATCTGTATTACTTTTGCTAAATAAAGAATTATTATTATTATACTGTACGGATAAGGACTACGGAAGTTGCATGTTAAGAACAGTATTTTATCTCTTTACAGAAACATAACAACACCCGACTCTATAAAGAAAATCGTGAGCAAACCCACGTGCCACAATAATTATTCAACATGTGTAATACGTTGATAATGACGCCAGATAGCGCCACCTGTCACGCTCATCACGAACTATTTAAACGTGGGTAGAAAAGAAGCGTGTTTCACGATGACTGCGAGCATATAATTATAGTTTCGATGATCTGATGATGATTGTAGGCTGAGGTCGGGATGATGCAAAAATATTCACGGCATGCGTACGCGCCGAATTGTTTGTCTGAATATTTTAAAAGTATAATTAGTACAGAATGATGAGTAGGTTTTCAAGGATTTTTGGGTAAGTACTTATTTTAATTTTATCGGTTGCAAATAGGTACTTCCAGAAAAACATTTTTTTTCAAGTTATTCAAGTTAAGGTAATGGCTAGTTAAAAACAAATTGTCTTAACCTTGTTAAAGAAGTCTTAAAAGTCATCGCCAATCTTAGCATTGATATTAAATATATGTAAAGTCATAATAAAACTAAACTAAACTAATAAACACCAACTCAACAAGATACACAGACACTTAATTAACTCAATAATCTTCCAATCTATATACTTATAATAAATCTGTAGAGAGGTCAATTCTGTACATGATATATATTTTCAAAAAAACTATCAGGGGGTAATTAGTGATCGATACTGATGCCAAAAATGCAATCAGTAAAATTTTTGTCTGTCTGTCTGTCTGTCTGTCTGTCTGTCTGTCTGTCTGTATGTTCCTTATAGAAACAAAAACTACTCGACGGATTTTAACGAAAATTGGTACAATTATTCTTCATACTCCTGGGGAGGTTATAGTATACTTTTCATCACGCTACAATCAATAGGAGCAGAGCAGTGAAGGGAAATGTTGGGAAAACGGGAGAAGTTGCTCCATTTTTTAAGCTTCCGTCGCGTGTGAAGCCTTAATGGTTAAAGCTACATAGATATCATTTATGACGGAAATGTTCTACATAAAATTATCTAAAAAATATCCTACAACAGCATATGTCTATCTTTTATGGTTGACTCACAATAACACGTGTAACTCCCGATAGCTTAGCAGTTCGGAGCTTTCTGATTATATTTGTTTACTCTTACGTTTATAATACTCTCACTCATCCCTAATTAAAAGAAGTTAATATTATTACCTATTCAATAAAAAAAGAATCATAGTAATCGGTATAGAAACACCAAACTTATACATGAAATACGCTAATAAGCCATCGCGCCATAAGGATTATTTTTGTGTAACGGTTGCCGCGCTCGACGCGGGTCGTGGCGGCAGGGTATAAGGGTGCGTTTCCACTGAAGCGGAGACGTACGGAGCTGAGCGCAGACGTGCAGGAATCGTCCAATCACAGACGAGACGAGAGACGCGATGAAGATTTCAACCATTGTGATTGCACGTCTCCGCTCAGCTTCGCTCGTCTCCGCTTCAGTGGAAACGCACCCTAAAAAGGCGGGGCGGAGGTGCGAGCGCGAGCTTCATCATTCAATATTTGGCTGTTGATGCGTTCAGAGCGTTCGACCTTATTGACAGACAATAATTGATATTAACAAACCGTGCTTATCAGCGCGACTTTTAGTCTTTAAATAGTTTATTTGAATTTCTTTTGTTGTTATTTTATAAAATAGGTATTAGTCGTTTTGGTAGTGTTTAAATATTCGTTCAAATTACAAATTATTAATAGTTTGCATTTTATTTCTTTTTAGGTGAAGTAGTAGTAGAAGTAGAAGTAGTACGCATAGATTTTTAGATACCGTAAGGTAAGTTTTGGCTAATTTATGTTCAATGATACTTTTATTATGTAATTATAGTAGTTATAGGTATTTATTTTTAAGTGAAGTAGGTATCGGTAGGGAACTCGGCTAAAAGTAACCCAGTTGCAACAAAATGTAATCGAGGCTCAAACTTTAACAGGCTGCGATGCAGGAGAGACCGTCTTTATTCCCAGAATTCCCATAATACCAAATAATTTTCCATTCCAATTTAAAATAACGCAATTCCCAGTATTGGTGTGTTATGCAATGACAATTAATAAGGCTCAAGGGCAGACTTTTCGTGTTGCTGGAGTAGATCTCGGTGTCAGTTGTTTCTCGCATGGTCAGTTATATGTCGCTCTTTCCCGGGTTAGCAGTTCTAGAAATCTTTATGTTCACGTGCCGGACGGGTCAACTTTCAACATAGTTTACCCGGAAGCTTTGCGCTGAAGTATTTTCGTTCTATAGGTACTTAAGCCTCATGTGAAAGTGATCTAAACAATATTAAAAATACATTAACTTAATAACATACAAGGAGTTACACGCTGACGGAGTCGCGGGCACAGCTATTAATAATAATACTCTGCGGTTCCTTATTGCGATATTTTTCAACAGTATTGTGGATTGACATATTATATTTCCCTACTAAATACGAAAGTTAATCTGTCTGTTACATCAAAACCACTGAACCGTGAGGAAGGACATATGGTACTTTTTTACGAAAATCGACGGAAACGCGGACGAAGTCGCGGGCAAAAGCTAGTAACGAATAAATTATAATTACTATCACTAGAGAATTAATCTCGATAAATAAATTAACATAATTTTGGTCAGCCCTGGCTGAGAATGATGGAGACCCGTTCGTTGTGCGAGCTAGAACAAATTGCCCTGCACTCGGCCATAATGTAACTTTATTTGATTTTACATCAATAAGCTAGTAAGCGATTCCCACGGCTATTTGACTGATATTTATGAGGTGTGTTTGTTTTTCTTGCCTCATCGTGTTTCGGGTTGGATTTGTGAGAAGATGTCTCATTTAGAATATTTGTATTGTTGTTGGGCATAAACTTTCAGCAGGCAGCAGTTGAAAGTTTATGCTTCTAAGCTACTACTATATACTTTTGAAAATATTTGGTACTAAAAGAAAGAAATACTATTAAGGTACTAAATCTATCTCTTGCAGATATAGCTGTTGGGTACAAGTTTTTTTTTGTAATGAAATGTTTATAAAATAAAATACTCTTTATTATGTACCCCATACTAATTACAGATGATAGATGTAGACATTTTATATAGGGTGACACAATGGGCGGTCTTATCTCTAAAACGATTCCGGAAAATATTATGAGTGGGTATTTTTTTGCACGCATGTGTGTAATGCTAAAAAGTTTCGAGTACCGAATAAAAAAATAGATCGAGAAGATTGTTAATTACTTAATTAGTAATTTTATGTCAAAGTCAAAGTCAAATCATTTATTTCAAATAGGCCCTTGTAAGGCACTTTTAAACGTCAAAGTTTACAAAAAATTGGATTGATTCTAGTCGCCCCTTCCAAAAGGTAGTTAGTTTTCGTATGGAGAAAAATGGGCAAGAAACTCCACCGTTACTCTTTTAAAAAGTGTTACAATATTTTGTATATGTAGGTACATTAGTTACATAATTATAAGTGAAGAAGAAGCACCTAAAAAAAAAAAATACGTTACCACAATAGGTAAAAAGAAGAATTAATAAAAATGAAGCAACGAAAGATAAATTAATTACTTATGTGATAGATGCATGGTTTTCAGTGTGCGAGAAAGTAATCACAGAATGTAAAATCAATGTCATATAATAAAAAAAAAATATATACAATTAAATTAGCAACCAGTTTGATTTTTTCTAGATTCTAGATTATCCTATGGAGCAGGACCAGCATGTTTCCAAGCATTCTTATCTTGGATATGCATAAACATAAACATGTTATTTAACAGAATTAAAAACAGATATTTATGAACCAATCAGCAATAAAACAATTTATTAGATACTTATTATATTATCGACAATAATCAAATGATCACACAAATACTCCTTGAGGTGACATTTATAATGTTGCCAATAACCTTAGGATATATTATACGGTCAAATATTGGTCCTTTAGGTAAGGCTTCGTATAACGAAACTTTGGGTTTTACCAAATCTCTCTCATATCGAGAAAACATAAACATATTTTAAAATGATGATCTAATTCAGTTCCATTTTTATTATATTTTGACATTCGTAGTTCATTGGAATTTGAGGTCTGAGAATTTTATATTTTTGGAGATTACAGAATATCCTGGTATTCAAAAACTCGTTTTCGGCGGTGATTGTGGTTAGGTAGAAGGGTCCAGAAAAAACATTATGATATATGTAACTAGGAAGTTTTCTTGCCGGCTCTTCTCTATAGGAAATGACCAACTGGAACCGTGCATCTACCTTCTGAAGCTTCATAAGTGTCCATGTAGGTTTGTGTGAAATAAAATATTTTGATTTTGAAGGAACCTTCTAGACATCAAAATTAAACCCTGTAAATCATTGTTTAGAGAGATCTACAATTATTTTTGGTGCTCACAATATAGAACCAATATTTAATTGTAAAGCATAAGGAATAAAGGCTTGTGCAGACCAGGGCGACTTGTCGCGCGACGTGTCGCGTGGCGAATCTGCGATATTATCGCCACGCAACCCCTTTCACACTAGCGCGACTTGTCGCGCGCGAATAGCGCGCGACACCGACAAAGGAATATTCCTTTGTTCTTGTCGCGCCGCGAATCACGTAGCGGGCGCTACGCGACACCAAGAGAGTATAAATTGCGGTGCATTCCGAACTGAGCTCAGTAGTAGACGATCTTCGTCAGAGGACGAAGGTAGATCTGTATGTGTTTGCTGAGCGTGGGGTCCTAGGTTCGATTCCCCGGTCGGTCAACATAACCCAACCTAACTAAAGTAGGTATCAAGCTTGACCACGCAAGCATGAATGACGAAACTAGCGAATTCGGTCGTGTGTTTACGAAGAATTTATTTAAAAATCAAGATTTTTTCATTTAGTTTCCAATTTATGTGATTTCGGTAAAATTACAATTTCTACATGTAAAGTGTACTTTCGGCTGCAACACGTTTTTATGGCCTTTTTATGAGTAGGTAGGAATTTACGTATCATTTTGAAATCATCTTAATTTACACACCCGTAAAGTTGACAACATACAAGTAGGTAGGTATATTGGAACTAACCTAGGTACCTACTTACTTTTAATTTACATAGGTATCAAACGAATTCCGTACGTAACTATCTACGTTAATTCTTCTCTAATAAAATGGTGCTCAATATGTTGTAATGATCGATATTTCAGTTAGCAAATCCGATACTAGATGGCGTTGCTAGGCTCGCCACAATAGTTTTATTAAAATAATATTTGAGACGATTGACAAGTGAGAAAATATATGTCGAGATGTATGTCGAAATAAGAACGACATATTCGCCAGAGTCTTTAAGGAGTCATTTGGTCTCGGGACATAGTGTCGGATTGAAGTTTCGAGTTCGCGAGTTCGATCCCGGCTCGGAGATGTACTTTTCTGCTATTTTGTTAATTTATTTATTGTTTTCCTTTTGCTTTGTCACACATCTGCATATTGTTTAGTTTGTTTATTTTGTTTTCCGTCATTACGATTCATGTTGTCCAGTACGGCACTTGCCAATTAATTAAGGTAGTTTTAAGGTGTTAGCATAAATTGTTATTGCAAATGGTACTTTATTAATTAAATTGTATAAACTAGCCATGTTCATCTTTCAATAGTCAGTTTACTGGAACCCCGGTCATCACAATGTATATGAATAAATACCTATGCATAACTGGCGAAATGCGGGTGTAGTATAGCTACCTACACCTCTGTCTATTCCTTTGGGGGAAATACTCGGTGATACCGAGTATTTCTCCCAAAGGAATAGACAGAGGTGTCTTAAACATCACGCTTTTTTTTTTTTTTTGAGGATGGGAAATTATCAAATAACTTCTCCCGCTCTGGGTGGAGCGGGAGGGCGTGTCAGACTTTTACTGACTAAAACCCACCCGTGTTCCTTCCGTTGCCTGTGTGCCGAGGTCGCGATATCCCTTTCAGACAAACCCGCGACCCCGGCAGGCATTGGCCCTTCCGGACCCCGTCAGTTGGTGCTGACATCTCTTTGAGGCGCGCGTGGAACACAACGCGCCGTCGACCCGGGCCTGGTCCCTATCGGACGGCGAGCTACCCATTGCTCACCGTCCGCAAGCCCGCGCCTACGGTGGCCGGAAGTCGGCTCGCGACTCCCGACGCCCGGGGCGTCTCCTGCGGCGACTAGGGGCGCGAGGGGGCGCATTTTGCCTCTCCCTCGCGCGCTCCGCCTCCTCCTTCGCGAGCATTACTGCTTCGCAGAAGGAGGTGACGGCCTCCCATGCACTCTCGCTCCGGACCATGGCCTGAACCAGGGCCGGACGCGAGAGATCGCCGCCGCCGATCGCCTCCGTGAGGACACGGCGGTGCTCCGCCCAAGCTGGGCAGACCTCCACCGTATGCTCCACCGTGTCCTCCGGGCGATCCACACAGTGGTGACACCCGGGCGTTTCCTCCCGCTTTATCCTGAACAGGAACCTCCCGAAACAACCATGTCCGGTGAGGACCTGTGTCAGGCGGAAGGTGAGGACGCCGTGGCGCCTCTCTAGCCACTCCTCAAAGAGGGGACTTATCGCCACAATTGTGGCGTGCCCAGCGCTGGGTTGCGACAATCGCACTCTCCATGCCGCCATGAGATCCCGCCGGAGCTCTGTCCGCTGTGCCGCGATTTCTCGCGGCAGCGGAGTTACGCCCCGGCGTTTCGCCTCCTCGCGCAACTCCCACATGTGCGCGAGGACTTTTGCCTCCAGATCCCATGGCGGTATTCCGGCAAGGAGGCTCGCCGCCTCACGGGAAACATCACGCTTGTTGTAATGATCCAATTATAAAATTACTGAATAATAACTTAAAACTAAAATAGCTAAGCTAATAACTAAAACAAGTCCTTTGAACTCGCCGCGCGCCGCCAAAACCATTAGTAAATCATTGCAATGTAACTCTTAATTAATTGCAATAAGGTATCAATTAGAATGATTGACATTCGCGAGTATTTTTTTTGAGAAATTGAGAAATTATTGTTTTACTAGGACCCCACGCTCAGGAAACCCGTGTTTATAGACCTACAGAGCTCAGCTCGGAATGCTCGGAGTATACATGGCCGCACAATACGAGAGCTGAGCTCACTTCACAGAAGTGAACGAGCTGGCTGAGGGGCTCACTGCTTGCATGCAGAATGAGACGGCGACATGCACTTCAACCGCGTCCCAGGACCGCTATAATAAGCTCCCCGCACATATCGTAAACATGATAGACGTAAAAGGCGTTTGCGTAAACAGTGGCGACAAGATGCCCCACTATGAAAAACCAGATCAATCGGCTCACGGACAAGGTCAAAAGGCACACACCAACGAGGGCTGGGTGAACTACATCCACTCCGCCGACAGCGACTGGACGTCGGTACACAGGATCTGCCGACGTCTAAAGAACACCCCGGCCCCGGTGCCCCCGCTGCTAAACAACGACGGGGCGCTTCGATACACGGCTGCAGACGTTCGACGTTCCGTACGATAAATATGTTATCTACCATGTTTTTTATCCCAAGAACAAACTTAATATACTTAACTTAATATACCTAAGGCATTAAGTCCGCCTTTGTACTTTTTTGAGTGTGAAAAGTTTTAATAAATAAATAAATACCTATAGTAGTTGAAAAAAAAACTCATACATTCCAACTGCAAATGTTAGTTTGTACGCACAATATTGAGAGATTTAACATGTTACATATTTTAAGACCACAAAGTTCTTATAGGTTTTCCTGTTATCTATAAGTAAGTAAAGAACCATACTCCTATTTTTTTCAAAATGTACTCTAGTAGTGGTTTCGTAGATGCATGCACGAGCATGCGGGCATGGTCAATTTTTATTTATTTTCGTAAATATCTTTAAATACCTACTTAAGTATATTTAATTTAAAATTATAAAAAAAAAAAAAATTGTGATTCTCGCAATAGGCCCTTTCATTTGCTAAGTCACAGGATACAGGTTGTTTTTTTTTTTTTACGTCCTTGTTTGGGTCACGGAAATTCATAATTATGTGTACCAAATTTCAACTAAATTGGTCCATTAGATTTGGAACAAATTGGCTGACAGACGGAGAGACAGCCAGCCAGCCAACCAACCAGATAGACACACGGGTGATCCTAAGGGTTCCGTTTTTCATGCAAACGTACGGAACCCTAAAAGTGCAAAAAAAGAAGGCGCTTTATTCGCGCGAACGCAGACACACCTGACTTCTATTCCGTAGGAATAAGGATGGCCTCAAAAGCAAAACAGTGGTTACAATACCAACTGCTTACTGCAGCTGCCGTTTGTCATGCCATCAACGCAATAGAAGTCAAAATCGGTTAAACGGACTGTATAAAAGGTTTAGTTAAATGTTAGACATTTAACTAAACCTTTTATACAGTCCGTACAGTCCGCTTTAGCTGTTGTAAGCCTCTTAAATGTCTAATCTTATTTCAAATGGAGTATAGTACGCTTGGGTAGGTATATTGGAACTAACCTAGGTACCTACTTACTTTTAATTTACTTGCCAAACTAATTCCGTAAGTACCTACCGATCCGAGAATTCTTCTCTAATAAAATTGTGTTCAATAAGTATAATAGGTAGGTACCACAGATGAATAAATACGCATAACTGGTGAAATATGGGTGTACTATAGGTAGGTACACATCAAGCTATAATGTCCAGTTTATACAGACCTCGCATTGTACGGAAATCCTATACAATGCGAGATCAGCATAAACTGGAAATGTAAAGCTTGATGTCATGTGTAGCCGTATGTACCTACACCTCTGCCTAATCCTTTGGGATGACAGGCGTGATGTTTAAGAAATACTCTGATGTTTAAGAAATGCTCGATGATAACTTAATTCTAATGATAATGAGTGATCCAATTATAAGTAGCTGCGCCCCGCGGTTTCACCCGCATAAGTCTCGATCCCGTATATATATAATATCCTATGTCCTAGTCTAGCTCATGGTCTACCCATGCGCCAAATTTCATCCAAATCCATTCAGCCGTTTTAGCGTGAAACGTCAAACAAACTCACTTAAAGGCTCCTACAAACAGGCGCGACACGCGACGCGACTCAAAGACACCGCACGTCGCGCGACGTGCGGTGTCTTTGTGTCGCGTCGCGTGTCGCGCCTGTTTGTAGAAGCCTTTAACATTTATAATATTAGTTAGGATAGTAGGTAACTACAAGCAGACTGGTCACAAGTAGGTACAACTGCGCGTCAGGTCTTGAATGTAACACAGCTAACACAAGCGTTCGCATTCAGACGTAGGTACTCGAACTGACTCTCGCACAGCTGATATCACGCACTCGCTAGTGGAGCCCTACTCTGCCGCGCCGACCGCGCTATACACCGAGTCCGCTAAAAGTACCTACCTACGACGAACGCAGACCATTTCAACTCGCGCTGCCCGCCCATTAGTGCACCTGCCATGTTTTGTCTCTGCATCACCCTAAGGTTGACTGGTAGAAAATGCTTCAGACATTGAAGCCGCCTTTGTACTACGGTTTTTTTTTTTTACTTGTGCATAAAGTTTTAACAAATAAATATTAGTGATAAAAATTGTTAATTTGTTTATTAACGCATTCAAGGACGAGACACAATAGAAGTTATATGTTATAAACTCAGACTAAATAAAAAACCGGCTAAGTGCGTGTCGGACCACGCACAATGAAGGGTTCCGTAGCTGGGATGAATTTATCCCAATAAAAAACTTAACATTGTAGTTCCAATACGGAATGTATGGGAGATCATCATCAGCCGGGGGGGGGGGGGGGCTTGACTAACAAAAAATTCTGTTAAAAGCTTAAACATAACATCCCCACTTTACGTGTAGGGGAGGTACCCCATTGTCGGCATGATTAATATGTCGTACGGACAGACAAACGGACATGGTGAAACTATAAGGGTTCCTTGTTTACTACGGAACCCTAAAAACCAAGACAGAGCGCTGTGAATAATACAGTGAAGCATGCCAAAACTACACCTCCGCTCTGTGCATGCACGCTCACACGCACAATCTACTACCTTTTACAATGACACTACAATCAAACTACACCACACAAAGTGTACACCACACAAAGTGTACACTATGTTGACGAAACCAGCTTCACTTCACTGTTGACAGCACTCTGTCTTGGTTTTTTATTTGGTCTGAGGTTATATTATAACGCCTATGGGCGTTTAGTGTCCCTCAAAGTGTTAATAAACATTTTACCAACAATATTTACATTGAACAGTTTTTGATTTTAGATGTCTTACATAGGTAACTAAAATGTTAATTAAGAGTCGCGGGAAGGGTTACCAGGTGTGTCCGGCTTTTTACAATCGTGTCCGGCCAAATATACACAAGTCACCTATGTCCGGCTTTTGTCAGACTTTACAGATTACATATTGATTGTGTTAATTACTTTCAATGTGATTATTGTTTTAGTTACCTACCGACTTTCAATGTGAAGAAGTTACAAATTACCTACTTCATTAAGAACAAAATGTGATTCATAATTAAGAGTACAGTAATTATCAAATGAATAACAGTAATAAAATAGGTACACAAATACATATATATATGGCATTCAAAAGAGTTATGTTATTTTCGTCAATGTTGCCACTAACCCAGAAACTACCACGAATTGTCAAGATTGTAAATGACCTTAAAAAAATCGACAAAAATCAAGTAGGTATACCTACTGTACCAAGTTTAAGGTGTCACGCACGACATGTGCAAAATGGGAATCAAGGACAAGTACACATTAGATAAACATTAATCAAAAATCTAAAGTAATAAAAACAATAAGAAACCTCTATGCAGAAGAAACAAATGAAGAATAGATATTTATAAAATAAATACGGCAATTTAGATTTTTTTTCCCTAAAATACGGCAAACCAGACAGTGACATACGGCAGTTCTGATTTTTACGATAACAACACTGGTAGCCAGTCTACGAAATCTCTCGAGCGGGTGACGCCGTATGCATCCGATGTACCTACTACGTCACAGGCACGCATCGTGGGTTTTTTTGTAAAAATGAGTTCTAATCTAATTATTTGAATGTGGAAAATTGAGAGTCAATGTTGTCTTGGTGCACAATTTTCCAACGAGAGTATTATTATTTTGATTGTATTTATTTTTTTAAACAAAGCGAACACCCGTGCTTCCTATCCTAGAGCGCGTTTGGGCGTGGAATGGCAAACCGCGATTACCGCGAGTAGAAAATGTATGTGTAGAAATAGTAGACTTCTTTATTTTTACATCTAGAGGACTACATAATAAGCCACAATTTCTTATTAGGTAGGTACCTACTTATTTTGAAGTTAAAATATGACTATTGGATCTAGCTACACTAGTTCCTATTCAGACCTCATTTTTAGGGTTCCGCACATCCGAATGAAATAACGGAACCTGTGTGTCACAGCCGATTGGCTCTGTATCTACTGGACTGATGTGGGTACACATACCTACATTCAATAAGCTAACAGTCTACATCAGTTCCGTTGCTGCGGCTGAGGTGGGCCAGCTAGATATAAACATAATGTCAAATTCCGCGAATAATATAGGTACCTATGGCACTGTTTGGCGTAGGTCCGCGGCGCGGCGGCGGCGGCCGCTACAAAAGCTACTCATTCCTTTGACCGCGCTGCCGCGTGCCGCCAAAACCATTAGTAAGTCAGTGCAATGTAATTCTTAGCTAATTGCAATAACGTATAAATTAGAATGATTGACATTTGCGAGGAGATTTTTAGTTGGAAATAGAGAAATGATTATTTTTTTGTAACGGTAGTCAATCATCCTTATTTATACCTTAAAACAATGACAAAAGAGTCACATTGCAATGACTTACTATTTTGCTTATGATTTTATTTCACTTTGGAATAGTCTGTCAGTCTGCCTAGCCTTTTCCCAATTGAGTTGGGGTCGGTGTCCAGTCTTCCCGGATGCAGCTGAATACCAGTATTTTACATGAAGCGACTGCCTATCTGACCTCTACAACCCAGTAACTGGGTAATACGATACCCCTTAGTAAGACTGGTGGTCACTTTCGGGCTTCTGACGACCCGTAACGACTGCCAAAGATCCACGAATGGCAGCCGGGACCACGAGGCACGGAGGAGTCTCGGTACCTAGGTATATAAAGATGTCACTCATCAACGGACCAAGCCCCGCCAAGCGAAGTACGATTAATCGACCCGTGCGGCTGTTATTACCTTTTGGAATAAAACGTTAAATAAAACTAAGCCCTCGGTTAGCACGGATGTAAAGCATCACCGTTCGTGCTCGCGTGGGCAAGTTTAGGTACCTCGGTTAGGTTGGGTTATGTTGACCGACCGGGGAATCGAACCTAGGACCCACGCTCAGCAAACACGCACAGACCTGCTTCCGTCCTATGACGAAGATCGTCTACTACTGAACTCAGCTCGGAATGCACCGCCATTTATACTCAGCTGTCGCGGCGATATTATCGCCACGCAACACCTTTCGCACTAGCGCGACTTGTCGCGCGACAGCCGAAAAAGGGATATTCTCAGAATATTGCTTTGTCGGCTGTAGCGGCGATATCGCGTCGATATCGCCGCGACAGCCGAGTATAAATGGCGGTGCATTCCGAGCTGAGTTCAGTAGTAGACGATCTTCGTCATAGGATGGAGGCAGGTCTGTGCGTGTTTGCTGAGCGTAGGTCCTAGGTTCGATTCCCCGGTCGGTCAACACAACCCAACCTAACCTAAGTAGGTATCAAGCTTGACCACGCAAGCATGAATGACGAAACTACGAATTCGGTCGTGCTTTTACGGAGAATTTAATTAAAAGTCAAGATTTTTTAAATTTAGTTTCCAATTTATGTGATTTCGGAAAAATTACAATTTATACATGTAAAGTGTACTTTCGGCTGCAACACGTTTTTATGGCATTTTTATGAGTAGGTAGGAGCTTACGTCCTGAAGGACGAGAACGGGGCCTCGCGCGGGTTAGCGGGAGGGGAGTCGAGTTTCGAGCCAGGTGTCAAGTTATTGCGCCCGCACCATTTGAAATAAGATTAGACATTAAAACAAAACTTTTTTACAGTCTGTTCAACCGATTCTGACTTCTATTCCGTAGGAATAAGGATGGCCTCAAAAGCAAAACAGTGGTTACAATACCAACTGCTTACTGCAGCTGCCGTTTGTCATGCCATCAACGCAATAGAAGTGAAAATCGGTTAAACGGACTGTATAAAAGGTTTAGTTAAGGGGACTACAGGGCCTCAACGTGACTAAACGCAAGTTTTATAATGCCTAAAAGAATATGATCCACTGCAGTAAACAAAATCAGAAAAATATATGATATTCTTCAGGATATATGCTAGTATGATAGTGTGTTGAAAACATAATACAACTAATTTGATACGATAGAAAAAAATCATGAAGATACCTCTAAAAATTTCTTTTAACGATTAAAAATCATATTAATTTACATGCAATCATTCTGATTTTTTGTCAGATTATTCTACAAGCTACTTATTAGCATAATAGTGTTTTAATTTTCCAGTCCAATCAATAGATTTTCTGTAAATCGCTAACTGCTTCATATTTTGCAATAAATTACCTGCGTCGTGTCATCGCGCTTCTCTTTCATTTCTATGCAATCCGACATTGACCGCGCTTTAGCTGTTGTAAGCCTCTTAAATGTCTAATCTTATTTCAAATGGAGTATAGTACGCTTGGGTAGGTATATTGGAACTAACCTAGGTACCTACTTACTTTTAATTTACTTGCCAAACTAATTCCGTAAGTACCTACCGATCCGAGAATTCTTCTCTAATAAAATTGTGTTCAATAAGTATAATAGGTAGGTACCACAGATGAATAAATACGCATAACTGGTGAAATATGGGTGTACTATAGGTACACATCAAGCTATACATGTCCAGTTTATACAGACCTCGCATTGTACGGAAATCCTATACAATGCGAGATCAGCATAAACTGGAAATGTAAAGCTTGATGTCATGTGTAGCCGTATGTACCTACACCTCTGCCTAATCCTTTGGGATGACAGGCGTGATGTTTAAGAAATACTCTGATGTTTAAGAAATGCTCGATGATAACTTAATTCTAATGATAATGAGTGATCCAATTATAAGTACTTAGCTGCGCCCCGCGGTTTCACCCGCATAAGTCTCGATCCCGTATACATAATTATACAATGTGAATTTGAATTCATGCGACACCTGTTAAGGGGTCATTGTACTCATCGCGAAAAAAAAATCAGCTGTTCCCTACATTTATGTTCGCATAGCTCGTCAAAATGTAGGAAACAGCAGATTTTTTTTTCGCGATTTCAACGTTGGTCCCATCGTGAAAGTTGTTCGGCTGTGTAGCCATGTGTACATTGAATGTTTTCGTAAGATTAGACGTCAGACCAAATAAAAAACCAAGACAGAGCGCTGCGAACAATACAGTGAAGCATGCCAAAACTACACCGCCGCTCTGTGCATACACGCCCACACGCACATATTTACAACCTGTGCCGTACTGCCGTGCTGTTCACTTCATTGTTGGCAGCGCTCGTCTTGGTTTTTTATTTGATGTGAGGATTAGACATGTACATTCGATAAGCTACATCGGTCTACATCGGTTTCGTTGCTGTGTGTGGCTCAGGTGTGCCAGCTAGATAGAAACATAATGTCAAAATCCGCGAATAATATAGGTACCTGGTACCTAGGTGGCAGTGGCAAGTGCGGCGCGGCTGCCAAAGCTACTCATTCCTTTGACCGCGCCGACGCGTGCCGCCAAAACCATTAGTAAGTCAGTGCAATGTAATTCTTATGTAATTGCGATAAGGTATAAATTAGAATAATTGATATTTGCGAGGAGTTTTTTAGTTGGAAATAGAGAAATGATTATTTTTTTTGTAAAGGTCACATTGCAATGACTTACTATTTTGCTTATGATTTTATTTCACTTTGGAATAGTCTGTAGTGTGTTAGGGTAGGTTAACGACCTATTAATTTAACACTACTTTAGCATTGATATTAAATGTTTATTAACATACAAATAAATCATAAAACTAATAACAATAATGCGCGGCGCGAGTCGCGAAAAGACATGCATTCGCCGTAGATGTTTGTAGCGGACTGGCGAGGGCGTCCGAGGGCCAGGGGCGCGGCCATGCGCGGGAGAGCAGTGGCGCGGGCGGCGCGCGGCGCGGCGGTCCGATCGTCGGGTGTTCCACGAATTCGCCTCGCGGTCGTGTCGTAGGTATTTAACGGCGTGCGGCACAGCGCGGGCGTAGGGCTCCGCTGGCCATAGCGCGCGGTCGAGCGGTAGGTAGGCAGTAAGGCGGTGTACAGACAAGTGAATTGATTAGGCAGTGTTCACACGGTTGTGGATATTTAATTATGAAATTATTTTATTACTGTTGTGTGTATATGTATGTATTTGTGTTGTATGTAATATGTATGTATGTAATATGTATGTATAGCCTACAAGTCTGTCAGTCTGCCTAGCCTTTTCCCAATTGTGTTGGGGTCGGTATCCAGTCTTACCGGATGCAGCTGAATACCAGTATTTTACATGAAGCGACTGCCTATCTGACCTCTACAACCCAGTAACTGGGTAATACTATACCCCTTAGTAAGACTGGTGGTCACTTTCGGGCTTCTGACGACCCGTAACGACTGACAAAGATCCACGAATGACAACAGGACCACGAGGCACGGAGGAGTCTCGGTACCTACCTATATAAAGATGTCACTCATCCACGGACCAAGCCCCGCCAAGCGAAGTACGATTGATCGACCCGTGCGGCTGTTATTACCTTTTGGAATAAAACGTTAAATAAAACTAAGCCCTCGGTTAGCACGGATGTAAAGCATCACCGTTCGTGCTCGCGTGGGCAAGTTTAGGTACCTCGGTTAGGTTGGGTTATGTTGACCGACCGGGGAATCGAACCTAGGACCCACGCTCAGCAAACACGCACAGACCTGCCTCCGTCCTATGACAAAGATCGTCTACTACTGAACTCAGCTCGGAATGCACCGCCATTTATACTCTCTTGGTGTGGCGTAGCGCCCGCTACGCGATATTGCGGCGATTTGCAGCTCGACAATAACAAAGAAATATGCTCCTTTGTTGATGCCGCTCTGCTATTCGGGTTTCGCATCACGTGACGCGATATATCTGTGTCGCGGCGCTACAGGTCGCTCCTGTGTGAAGCGTCGCGCGCGTTTTCATAGAAATTGTTCTACGGATAAAATATCGCAATATCGCGTAGCGCGACAAGTCGCCCTGGTCTGCACAAGCCTTGACACCTTTACTTTCTCTCTTCCCTCTTGTCACCTTTACTTTATGTCTGGTCCGAGCCGATGTAGAAATTCTCGCTATTGCAAATTAAATGGCGGATGTTAGCAATCAGTCTTACAGAGGACAAATAAATTCAAGAATTTGTTACGCACTAATAGAACTGGTTATTCTGAAGAAAGTATACACCTACAAGGTTTAACAACTAGACCAAGCTGTAATGACTGATGCTCGGTTTCTATAAACAAAAACGAATCCTTTTGCTTATCAATAGTAGCTTTTTTACCATATTGGGGATATAAATAGATTCGTAAGCTTATTTTACCTGTGATAGCTATTTTCATATGGGAGGGATTCCCGTATGCAAAGCTGTGAGATATTTGCTTCATTATTGGTAGAGATACAAGAATCTTAATTTTAACCAATAACGGTCCGTAAATGATAGGAATCAGTCATAAAGTCATTAATGGCCGATTTCTATTATTTATATATATATATATATTAGCTGGCCCGTCAGACGTTGTCCTGTCAAAATTTCAATTTCTATTCATCTAACTACTAAAACGAACAAACTTTTATAAAACACTAGCTGACCCGTCAGACGTTGTCCTGTCAAAATTTCAATTTCGATTTTTCAGCTGCCTTTGGGCTTTTCCCAAATTTTTTTTCCTAAACCGTTTGTTTTGAGGCGAACAAAACAAAAAAAAATAAAAAATATCCAAATCGGTCGAGCCATTTTCGAGATTTTTTCGAGACTAATTCACGGCAATTGATTTTTATCTATATAGATAGGTGTAGAAGTCGGAACCGAGGTGAATAGAAAATATTGAAATAACTTTTATATACCTCCATACATAACCTAACGCCTCCTTGCCACGGGGGAGGCAGAAACTTCAAAACGCCACCTGCTACGATCCCTACATACTCCTTTTGAACGACTTTTAACCAATTTAAAACCCGATAGGCGTAGAGAAATCCAAGAAAATTTATCTAGAGAAATAGATTAGAAAACTTAGTTCAAATAAGCTTACCTGCTGTTTGCTTGCTTTGCCTGCTTAGCTTTACTGTTTTTTGTCGATTCGGCATCGGCCCTTATTTAACTATTCGCCATGTTTGAAAAACAAATTTATACAGGGTCAAATTAAACTAACTAGCGAAACTGCACAGACTTGATGGTCATCGCATTCATGAAATATTTTTTTATAAAATTTATAAATAATGTAATAGCTAAATTAAAAAATAATACATACACGAAATATTTTTATTATAATAGATATTTGCACACCTGTTTAGGTTAGGTCATGGTTTAAAAAAAACACGGTGGTGTAAAACACTTGTAGTATGTATCACCTCATGTACCCATATTCAGGGAAATAAAATAGATGATCGTTAACCCCGTAATGAAATAATAGGTTAAGACTTTTTTGTTTTTTCTTATCTGTCGGTCTATTTTGTCACAATTTCACCGTAAAAACTTACGGGAATTAAGCTTGAAGTGAGCTGTCATTCCACATGCTATAGATTGACACTATTGATAGCTCACATCACCTAAGTATTACAGCAAGATTTTAACATAATTATAGGTCGGCTGATATCGAAACACATTATGTCTGTAAAGTTTCGCAACGTAATTTTATTTGACCCTGTATTCACGAAACGTAAAGAAGAAGATCGCTGAGTACAACTATGACATAGTGCCGATTTTCCTTTAAATCTATGATAAATGATAGGTATTTATTTCTGTAAGTTGGTTGGTTGGTGGTTTGGTTGGATTGTTTTTAAGCTAAGTAGGTGAGTTCGGTGTTACCCATCTGATTACTCTGCGGAGTGAGACCGAAATAAAGTAGTAAAACAGACACGTGAAAAATAACTTGAATTTCGGAAGTCAGTATCTTTGGATTTGTATTTTAGTTTTTTGCCACCGACTTCCGATATTAAAGTTATTTTTCACTTTTTTGTTTTTTTTGGAAGTCAGTTGTTTTTTTTTTTGGTAAAACAGCTTTTAATTTTTCACTTTCTAGTTAAGGGTATGTACCTAGGTACCTTACCCACATCAATTCGTATACCACTATTTGCTATGTAATAAACAACAGTGACAGGAAGTATCATACCATCATAAAGATACAAGTGAGCTAAATACGCATTATCGAAGCTACTAATCCAAAAACTACTACCGATCAAAGTTAATAACTTTTATAACCGCGTAAGCTTGAACATAAAGAATAAAGAATTTTCAAAATCGGTACAAGACGACAATATCGATGAAGTTTTTATCGATGAAAAATAATCTACATAGCTACAGACGAACATAGAACCTCCTCCTTATTTGAAGTAGTTAAAAATAGACAAGAATTTAGCTTATTAATAAGGTGTAATACGAGAAAGGCGACAACCATGTGAACAGGTTACTCGTGTAATATTTCTACATAATTTAGCTCTGCGGTCGGCGAAGTGGTATTGTCCGGTCTGTCTGTCCCTCAATCATAGGGAACAAAGATTTGTCAGAGCTAAGTGTAGACTGGGCAATAGTTATGTTTCAGATACGAAAGTTTATCGGAACTTATCCGAAGAAGATGGAACAAGCCATATGAAGTAATATAATATATCCAAATAAAATAATATAAAGATATAGCGGAGGATACCAAACTTAAGGCTCCCCGCGGACAGGCGAAGTTTTCATAGAAATTGTTCCACCAGAGTCGCGTCTCACCTGTCTGCGGTAGCCTTTAACCAAGAAACAGAGTGTGGTTAATACCAGAAAAATATTGGGAAGGTCTGAGGTGGCTCCATTTTTAATCACCTGAATATCATCGAAACAAGACCTGAAGAAAGTGCCTGGAGCGAAGTGGATGCAAAGGTCGGAAAACAGGATGTTATGATTAACTATTTAGCTGTTCACCATTATAAGCTGATTGCGTTGCATATTAGCTGTTTGTAAGCTATGAAGTGTTTTGTTGAGCGTTGCTTCCTCATACAGATTAATTTGTTTATTATGATCGTAAGAAGATGACTCACAAGAAAATTATGTTAAGTTGTAAACAAGCTTTTTTAATAATAACAACTACTTAATATTTATAATGATTATTAAGAGACTTTACGGATATGCTAACAAAAACCCTTTGTAAATATTTTATGCCCAAATCTACCTATTGCTGGAAATTGGGGTTCCAGAAGACTGCAGGCAATGTCTGCACTGTACTGATTAAATTTATTATTGGTATCCAGCATGACGCCTGTTTTAATACCAGACATCCGAACCCACATACCCACCTTCGGTTATGTTTATTATTTACTAGCTACTCGCTCCTACTTCACACGGTTTTTTCGACTTGATAAACATCGAGATTTTAATATTATTATGTAAGTTTAATAGTAACGTATAATACATAGTACCAGGGCAACCGAGCTCTAACGAAATTTCCCAGATATGAGACCTAGCTAGATCGATTTTTCGCCCCCGTAAACCTCTACTCGTACCTATATTGCAACTTTCATCGAAATCGTTAGAGCCGTTTTCGAGAACACGATTACACACATATATATACAAATATTGCTCATTTAATAGTATAGGATAAACCTTCCGGAATATATTATCTAAATGATGCTGAAAAAGCCTCTAAATCCGTTGTGAAGTTTAAAACTACAGCGCGGTCTCACACAAACAGACACGAAAAGCGACTTCAACTTTAAATATGTAATATGTAGTTAAAGAAGTCCCATAGAATAAAGAGCGAGCCTATTGCCACTAAACAGACTTCAGCTAGTTACTGCGAATGTTCTAGTGGAAAAATCTAATAACAATTTGCGTTAACTGAGCAGTCGCTCTACGACCCCAACGAGTCAGTCTAATCATCGTCAGAACGTAGATTCTCAATTGCTTTTTCCATTTTTTGTAAATAAATAAACATTTTCTCAACTGCCTCGTTAGTCTTAGTGGGTTCGATTCCCGGGTCGGGCAGTTTTATTAGTTTTTCGATCTGGTGTTTCTCAGTAGCGGCCCGGAGTCTGGATTTGTGCCCGGTTGATGGCAATAGGCCCACTCTCTATTACATGGGGACTTGAACATACCTAGCTGGCGAAATGTGGGTGTACTATTGGTACTCTTCTGCTTAACCCTTCGGGAATACATGGCAAGCGTGTTATCCCTAAGTGTTGGGTTGGCCTCTAATCAAACCAGATGCAGTGAAAAACATCATATTTCTAAATAATTTTCACAAATACCTGTGTGGAGGTGACCGCAACATGTGCTAAGTTTTGAGCGTCGCAGGCGGCTGGTCGGTCTCATGTCGTAAGCAACCGGATGCGACTGCTTTACGTAAACGGTTCACTTGCGACCGACCTTGACTAATGAACGATATTATCGCCGTTTTCTTCAGACACATTCTTTGTGCAGATTTGATCCTGTTGTTTCGATATTTCGATTGAGAAATTGTGGTCTTGTACCTACATAAATTCATCAGCCTGGGATTGTCTTGCTGCAGGATACTTTTCATACAAAGAAGGAACGGCCATGATTGATCACGAATTGAATTTTGAAAATCGTGTACAATTAAGCATTACATTAGACAAAATCAAACTGGTTGCTAACTTAATTATATAGTTTGTTATTTTTATAACACTGATTTTACATTCTGTGATAACTTGAACTCACACACTGACTTATTAGTATTACTTGTTAAAATGTCGTATAATTTTGCAATAATTGTAAATCTATAACATAATTAATTTATCTGTCATTGCTTCATTTTTCATTCTTTTTACGTATCGTGGTATAGTAATCTTATTCTAGATGCATCGTCTTCACATATAATTATATAATTAATGTATACAAAATATTGTAAAAACATTTTAAAAGAGTAACGGTGGACTTTCTTGCCCATTCCTCTACAACATCCGAGAACTACCTTTTGGAAGGGGCGACTGAAATCAATTCTATTTTGTGTAAAATTGACGTTCAAAAGTGCCTCTTATGTGCCTAATTGAAATAAATTGTTTGACTTTGACTTTGATTAAAAACTCTTTCGAAGCTCTCTGATAGCTGACGTTTTTAGGCAAGGATGGGCTTCAATATAACTGGCGAAATGTAGGTGTACGTCTCTGCCCAACACTTCGGGGAATACAGATGATAGCTATATGATGATATTGTGTTATTAATTTCATTTCATTAACCAAGTAAAGCTTCGTACAGACAAGCGCGACGCGACAGCGCGGCGCGACACCGGCTATTGTTATACCGTCAAGTTTTTTTAGAAATTGTATTGTTCGAGTCGCGTCGCGCCGTCGCGTCGTGCTGGTCTGCACGAGCCTTAAATGTCAATGTTAATCAAAGATGTTTAGGTACTGTTGTACCGGCAAACGGTACGGTACGGTGTTGTAGGTGTAACGGGCAAAGTAACAACTTTGCCCGTTACACCTCCAATCGCGTAGGTCACTTCCACCAAGGACATACCCTTTAAAAGTCCCGTTGACATTACGTTAAGATGTCACTTTACCTGACCTGGGGAATTCACCTAAGCTAATGGAAACCGGTGTCCTGCATGAGGCAACGTTATTTATAAATTTGTAAACATAATTGTATTTAAATAACCTTTTGGAACGGATGCCATTTTGCAATTACTACATTAAATAAGTTTTGTATTGCTTTTCATTGCTTAATTTGAAGCTAATTGGCCTGGTATTTACTAGATCATGATCGCAATTACCTATCACTTAAATAATTTAATAGAGCAGAATTCACACGAACGAACTATGTAGTCGGTATCTACACATTGGGAGATAGGGGATGTTCCCAAAATACGAAGGAAGTCGGAGAAAATACTGTATTTACATACATAGGTACTGACTGTATTTACATTTATAAACTCACGCCTTCTTCCCGAGGGGGAAGGCAGAAACTACAGAACGCCACCTGCTACGATCATTACTTACGGTATTTACTTCGGGAAATACTAATAGTCTCGCACAGGTGAAGCACCTGTACGATCCACTTAAGAGCCTGAATTCTCAAAAATTGCTGATAACGGCACAGTGCACCTGCCGTGCTATTCTGTAAAAATCTCACCGTGATAACTTGGGTGAAGTGAGCTTGATGTGAGCTGTCATTGCACCTAAAGCTAGGGATTGACACTATGGAAAGCTCCCTTCATGCTCACTTCACCCAAGTTATCACGGTGAGATGTTTACAGAATAGCACGGCAGATGTAGAAAAGCAAAATTCGAAAATCTTGTACCTATACGTAGAGGTATGAGGCGCTGGGTGTAAGGTTCACTTATCATCCATAGATAACGGAGGATCCTCCGACCAGACGGGTGTTGACGATTGATGTTGGAATGTTGTACATATATCGGTCACGCCATAAACGCTGCTTGCGCGATGCAGGATTTGACGTCAGATATTTGATGCGTAGTTCGCATGTGGCGTTGTAGATGCCGCCACATTTTTTGGACGAAAAAAGTGAAAAAAGAAACGATACTTCAAAAATGTCGTCGACTCTTTCTAGTAGTTAAAGCTGCAGATAAAGTACCATAATAACAAAACTATGTTATGAGGAAGGGACGATATATATCGTCACACGATATTAGGTGACGATACGCATAGAAGTCTAGAGAATATTACAAAACGATTAAATGAAGTAGCGAACTCTTGCGCAAGTCGTAAAACTAGAGTAAGGGAAAGGGTTTCTAATGTGCCAATTTGTAGGCCGTTAGAGGCTTATCAACTGAACCTGCTATAGATTGCAATCTTAATAACTTTATTAATTAAAATTGGTTTTACGAGTGTTAGAACTGTTAAATGGCTCATCTGAGGAGCAATTTCCAGGGAGGAAAAACTATTTATTAGGTCTCGCACAGAAAGAACACAAACTAAATAGAATGAGGTAATCATAGAAACAGAAATAAAAATAAAAGTATATTAAAAAAAAACCAGAAAGCCCTGAACGAAGACAAAAGGCTCATAACGTAGCATCTTGGTGTGACATTTAAAAAAAAATCGTCTCATTCTGATATTAGATATTAACCCAAATATTGACAACTTTTTGGCATTGATTCCAGAGGCGAGTACGAGTACGCTACGGCGCTACCTAATTGGTCCGTTGTTAAAGTTTAACAGGGGAGCCAACATTACGGCATACGAACTATTTGTTGAAACGCATTCTAATTGATTTTGAACGTTTTTAAATACGGGGATTAGCCTTCATATGTTATGCATGACATTGACATTGAAAAAAGAAAGACCACGCAGGTTGTCACAGAATAGTTTATTCTATAGTCATGTCTATGACTAGGTCACCGTGTCATTGCACGAGTCATCAACACGCAAAGACAAAAAGTGCAAATGCCTGTAATTTGCAACTGTTCTGTTGAACTCTAACAAAAAAATGGCGTTTTTCACTCACGCATAACATAACATTGCGCCTGTGATTCCCAAAGGGTAAGGCTGAAGTGTATCTATTTCGCCAGTTATGTTTAAGTCCCATATAATGGGGGCTACCTTGTCGCCATCAACCGGGCAAAAATCAAGACTCCGGGCTGCTACTGAGAAAATAATAAACAAACCAAATAACCGTTGTCGTTATAATCGTCACATAACTTTTAACTGAAGAATAAAATAATATGATTTTTTTTTTGTCAAAAGCTGACAAACCTCCAATTTTTATTCCTTTGATAGAAGTCTCCTTAAACAGAGTTTTGCTCAATGACAAATGCCCCAACCCAAAAGTGGGAACAAAAGTACAGACAGCATTTTGAACAAGTAAAGCACCTTGTTTCGGCTCATAAAGTCTAAGGCCAATAACTATGAAAGAAAAAGTGCTAACACGTGAAACCACGTAATACAGTGATAGTGACCGCAAGTTTATTAGACGTACATACAATCCTTGAAACATATGTATTAAGTAACTGTGTAAGGCCATACAAATGTATGACATTCGGTCAATGTGCGAACGAGTGCGCCCGAGTCGAATCTTTTTACCATTTCAATTAAAATAATTATCGAAACCAATTTTATTTATTTGAAATAATTAAAAGAGGTTTTGGTAACGAGTTTGTAGTTTTCAGTTGATGTAATAACATTAAATTAATTGAGATCTTATAAAGTTTTATAACTTTAATGTAAAGAGTAATAAATACCAACTTGAATAGAGGGTAACAAAAAAAAAATCTTATTTAAACCTTATATGTAACCAAAAGAAATAAATAAAATAGGTTGAAATAAATAACAGAACTGGAAATAAATACAAACTTTGTCGATTTATGAGAAAAAAGTGGAACTTAGGACTACTGTCCTAAGTACCACTTTTTTCTAAAAGATTTTTTTTAAATGAAACCTGTAATTTACTAATTAAAGCTTTCATTTTTAAAATCTGAATTTAATGAAATTAGGATATTATGGGCTCAAAATATTTGTCTCTCCGCCTTTTATACAGCCTGTATATGATCTATTGCTAAAGTGGTCAACTAATCAATTTGACATTTATAATTGCGTTGCTTCGTACAAACATACAAAACGTAATTGCAGTTTTGTTGTAATAGCATTCACGTTACTTGTTTTATGTAACTACGCTTTGTTGCACATAGTAACACAAAAAATATACAATACCCATCTGTTGGCATGCAATGGATAAGTCTATCGGTATAATTATGTATTTTAAAGTTAGCGATATGAGATATTAGACAGGTTTTAAGTTCATCAATTTTTGTTTTATTTTAATGAGTTTTTTTCTTATATCTCTGCCAATAAAACTCTATACTTACATTCATATAATAAAATAGTAACGAAGTCAAAACTGTACATTAAATATTTTTGAAAAAAAGTAATGGCTACGAGTTATGGGAACGAGTCTGATGCCGAAAATATAGTTTTTATAATTTTTGTCCGTTTTTCTGTATGTGTCTGGATAAGTTCCGGATTTGCTCAAAAACAGCTGAACAGATTTGGTTAAATTTGGTACACAGATAGTTTATAACCTGAAATAACACATTGGGTACTTTTAATCTCATTAGTACGTTCCCGTGGATTAGTTTCCGACATCCACGGGGGCGAAGTCGCGGGAAAAAGCTAGTTCAAAATGAGAGATCAACTAAACAGCTTTTGTTTTGACTAAAAAAACAAGTTTTTAAAATCAGAAACATAAAATGAAATGCAAATTAGGAAAAATAATAAAACATTATGAGCTAGTTTGCCTACTGATATCATACACTAAAACAAGTTTTTAAAATAATATCAGAATAATTCGCATCAATAAAATGCTATTTTCATAAAAATAAGTGCCTAAGCTGTCTACCATAAACTTTAGTCAAATTATGCAAACACAACCTATTTGACATTTGACACATGTCAAACTACAAACAACATTTCGAAAATGTAACAACACAACATCGAAAAGTTCAAACAACACAAAATATTACAAAACGAGACAATAGAACTGTAAAATGAGAAAAAAACCACCAAAATTCGAAAAACGAATAAATGATTGAAAATGTATCAAAATATCACTCACTTTTTTAAATTTCTGTGACCGTAACCACACAGGTCCGCTCGTGTAAATGCACGATACTGACTGACCGACTGAGCAGATTCTACCATTCACTTTGAACGAAAGAACGGGTTCTATTCGAGAACTTTGTAGTGACCAAGTTAGGTCTGTAGCTACGGTGAAGCAATTTAGCCTTTAGACGAAGGACATAGAGTGGTATTTAAGTTGCAGTATAAATTGGTGGTGTTGAGGCTCTACTACAGTTGAAAAACTCGCGTGGAATTTTGTGAGATGAAGTTAGTTTTAAGAAAAAGGCAAGGTTCGCTGCACAACAGTAATGTATGTCGAGCTACTTAAATAAAGTCAGCTACGACGTGGGCTGGCAGCAGATGGAAACTGATTGTCCAGACTTCACTTTTCTGTGTCTGATGTACATTAAGCAGGCATTTCCGTTAAGTTTATCTAACTACCAGTTTAGGGGTATGAGGTGTTCCTCATACCCCTAAACTGGTAGTTTAGGGGTATGAGGAACATGGTGTAAAGTTCACTCATCCACCATAGAAAAGGGAGGATCCTCCGACCAGACGGGTGTCATGTCTGGCGGGCAACTGCCCAGAGGTTGAAGTCGGGAGTTTGTATATATGTCCACCGCGCGGTAAACTCTAATTGCGCGATGCAGGATTTGAGTGACGTCAGGTCTATGATGCGTAGTTCGCATGTGGCGATGTAGAGGCCGCCACACCAGCACGCGTAGCATGACGCTTTCTATGTCTACGAAGAATAGACACAGCTCTTTCTATACAAAGTGACATTTTGTTTCTCCATTTTTGACATCGCACCGTAGAAATCCTTCTACAATCTGTCATTTTGTCTTTCGTTTCTAACATTCTTTGTCTAGGTCCTTTTCAGAAGAAAGTTTTCTATCCCAAACTGTCAAAATCACACTGACAACTGACAGTTGTCTCCACGGCCACAAAGTATAAACGGTTATCTACAAAATCATGATTTTACAGGAGAGCATTTAAACACAAAACTGTGATAATTAATAGAAGAACAAAGCTATCTTCTCATATTTTACATCATTTCCTTAATAGGAAATATTACGAAGGAAACGGTTAAGGCCAATATTACTGAAATATTTTTTGTTCTAAAATACGGTTCTTCGACACTGAGAAAAATTGTTATAGTTGTCTATATATTCGTGACTTAATATCAGTAAAAATTGAGAGTCAAACAGAAAAATAAATCCTATGACAAAACAAAGAAACCTGAGTCGAATTATGTAAAAGAGTGAATTTCGTAAAAAGTGCAGTTGACTCTTTCTACTTTGCTGACGTCGTACTGTCTACACGGAACGTCAGTTTAGTTTCCTCTTCCGTCGACAAAACGGTGTTCATGCTACGCGTGCAGCACGCGTTACATGTCGACCGTAGAAACGAAAGACAAAATGAGAGATTGTAGAAAAATTACGTACAGCACGCTTAACATGACAACCATAAAAACGGGGTCCCTACGGGTTTTGTTGACGGAAGAATAGACAAAATAATATATTGTGATTGTTTATCTGTCATTTTGTCGATTTTTTCGTCGACAATACCCGTTTCTATTGTGGTCATGCTAAGCGTGCAGGTGTCGACTAGTGACTTCCCGTTGCTGGTATAAGGGGTAAACAAGAGACGCTACACAACAACTAACCGACCTTGTCTCACCACATAACCTGTCTGAAAAAGACCATAAAGCTGGTCTCACACCGAGACTGAGTCTAATCCCGCGCGGGATCCGTTAAACATAATATTCGCAAACTGCTATCGACATTACACCCGAATACTGAAACGCCACTCAAAACTTAAGCGTTACTTATGACTCGTTTAAAGCCTTTTGATTGGTTGAAACTAGTTTTAAGTAACGCTTAAGTTTTGAGTGGCGTTTCAGTATTCGGGTGTTAGACTACTAGAACCATCGAAGTCTCTTTCTATGTCCTTTAATATTTATTTTACCGCTGACCGTAGCACCCCAACAGCAACCTCGCTGCAACGAGAATTTTCTTCTTCCCAGGTAAGCCCTAGGGTGAATGAAGGGCGGGCGATTTGGGGGACTATCTTAAGTAATTTTGACATTCGAAAAGTGCTGATTCTCAGCCTAGTTTGAATAAATGACATTTGAATTTGAATGATAATGGTTTCCTTTAAAAACATTGTATGCCAGTCCATGGCGAGACATGCAGATCATAACCCTATTATTAAGACCATTATTGCACCATGTTTAATGCAAATCAATATATTCTATTCTATAATAACACACACGCTAGCTCCTAATATTCATATAATTAGTTATTATTTAATCGGGCTTTTGTATGTTGTGCTTTGTCTTTTGTGTGCACCAAATAAACGATCTCTCTATTTACACACGTACGGCAATTTCAAAATCTCACATTCACACTTAAATATTGACAGCGGATTTGGCGCTAGCGAGTCGCTGGCAACTAAAGACGCTGCGCGAGTACCTAGCAGTAAGATCACTGTGATTTTGACAGACTTGTCAGTTAAGCAACCTTATTGCAATGAAAATAAAGATCACTGTGATTTTCAGTAACGCAAAATCAGAGGTAAATTAACTGCAAAAGGACTCTAAAGTCATTTCAAGTGATATCCACCTGCAAATGAAGTGACTAATAAGTGACATTACCACCAACAGTACGCTACTACGTCACTCTGACGTACCACGCTCGACGACCTTGCCATCGGCCGTGTTCCCCCCGACCATTATGTGATGCTCGTTGCATCATCAGGTAATTACTCCATGTGACTTTGGAGAAGCGTCTTCGAAACTTCCTGTAATGCACGCCGCGTAAAGTTCAGGGTTTTTGTCTTTGATGAACAATTTGGTGAATGGATGAATGTGTAGTGTGATCTAAAATTTAAATGGTTTCTAATTATTTGGAATTTTGAAGGCTTTTATGGTGCTCTGAATAAAGTTAAGGTCATGTAAACTTAAGAATAAGAATCATTTATTTGCAGAAAATATAGGAACTTAAGCTCTGTCATTCTGAGTTTTGGTCGTTTCCCAATATTCCATTTTAATTTAATTAAGTTTAGGATAACTAACTTCCAAAATTATCGCAGAACTCGTTTGTACAGTTGGTATGTGTTGGAGAGATTGAACTTTACGTATTGGGTTTTTTTTAATTGTGGTATGGGCCAGCTCTTGACCTCGTTCTCGCCTGGTGGAAAGCGATGGATGAGGTCTATGATGGAACAGCGAGCCTAGAAGACGTCTGGCTTACTAAAACATGACAATAAGTAGAACTTTGTGGTTTCGTCGTGCAAAGGTAATTTTGTCTGTAAATATACTAGCCGCAAGACATCTGTTAGGAAACAGTGTCACTATCAACACCTCGAAAAAAATAAACAGATTCATCTAACAGCGTTAGCAATAAATCTCAATTTATTCCGCAAGATGGCGCTAGTGTCAACACACAAAGGATAAAAACACGAATAAAAATTATGTATGGTTGTAATGAGTATCTATTTTGTTGAAAGATTTAACTATGCAGACTTAGAGTTATTGATTAAAATTCTCAAATTGATTTGTTCGTGTCAAGAATAACTGACGGTAATTTTATGTTCTAATAAAAAATTTGTTTATAGGGAAAAATAATCGTTACGCTATACAATCTGTTACAAAAACCCTGTCCGATCCGAAAAGGGCACATATGTACCACAACAATATTACCAAAAAGTAATTAAAAAAACTTATTATTATTGAAAATAATAAAGTTATTGCTATTTAAAATTCACGTTTTTAGTACCAAAATTATCCCAATGCGATAAAAAGTTGGTAAATTTTCTCCCCAAGCGTCAAGATCAGTACCCCAATTGCGTAATACACGATCAATGAGAATTTGAATCGTTTTGAAACAAATTGCTAACCTACTGTTTCATAAACTCGATAAAAAAAATCTGCTCATCGACGTAAATAACACAATGAATGTTGTTGAACTGTCAAAATGAAACAGATTAGTCTTAATCGTTGACGAAAATGTGTTGCGTAATTAGATAGCTGGCCTTAGAAGTGGATTGCAATGCAATTCGCTTAACTTTTTATTTCCAGTTCTAAGAATTCTCTATGACCTAATCAAACTATTATACATAAATAATAATATACAGCTGTATTTTATAATTATCACAAATAGCATAACAATTATGATTGTCATGGAAATTATAGGTTACTCGTGGGTATAAAGTCAGTCATAAATTATAATTATTTTATCATGCTTAGTTAAATGGAGTGGTTAGTTAAGGAAGTGCGGTGCTGCGTCCCTGCTGCGAATATCATAGGTACCTACCTACCCACTTAGCGGAATTAACTACGACTAGTGTGCCTAGTTCGGGACCTATATCCATATTGTAATTTGAATGTTGAAATAAACAATTTTTACTTTACTTTACCTTTACTACTTCCATGCAATTTTTGTATAAATTTGTGGTATGCTAGCCTCATCTTCTCCAGTCTATGCTTAACCCCTGAAGCCTATACAATCTATGGCAAAAGCGCCGCGTGTTTCTTTTTTTTTTTTTGCAATTTGCTGGTCATTATCACCCATTGTAATTATGTTAAATATAATTTAAAGAATCACAATCATCAAACCCATCATTACAACTATTTAAGTTCAAATTTAATGAATATTTCAGGAAATCAAGATGTTTGAGGTCAAGAGAGATGTACCTATTAATGATTATTACGATCATAATTATGTAAATCAAATAAATAATTGTTACGGTCGCGAATCATATTATTTTGATCAACATACAACCTGACACTGAGCTGTAAAACTTTAGCGCATCAACCTTCTGTTTTCAAATCTCATAGCAAGTGATTTGATTGGCCGATGACATTTTGGTCCACCAATCACAGGAGCTAGATTTTCGCAGTATTTATCAGAGACTTGGATCATACATTTTTAAACGTAAAGGTGCTGATAAACTTGAGCATTCACTTGTAATGAGCATTCTAGCGAATGTTACTTTACAGAAAAATAAACGGGAGCGTTTCAGCGAGCATTCTAGTACAAGGGCAGTTTTGCTTCGAGCTTTTGCCGAGCCGAGTTTTTTTTTGACGAGCATTGACTAGAGCGTTCGCTAGAATGATCGTGAAAAATGTTTGGTTCTATGCTTGGCTCTGTTCCTTGTTCAGTTCGACAAATTTAAAAACGGCGAATGGTCAATGTTCTGTTACAAGTGAATACTCAAGTCTATCAGCACCTTAAAGTAATTATGACTGAATATTTTACATTTTATCTATGATCTTCCATTTAACATTTGAAAAAGTTAAATGGAAAAATAAAATGGTCCATCCATTTTATTTTTCCATTTAACTTTAGTTAAAAACTTTGGTTAAAAATAAAAATCACAAGGATACATATTTTTTTTATCTAAAATTAAAACAATTAGGAAGGTACCTACATGATTTGGTTGCAAAAACATAATTAGGTAGGTATATGAATCACGACAATATTCATATAATTATGTCAATTTTCTATAGTATTAAAAATAGTACTTAATTGATATAAATTGTTATATGTCATGGGATATTATTATTATTATCTCGATGTCAATCTATGCGTGACGTGGTACAATTACATTATGTATACCTATTATGTACCTACTTAAAATTGTGTTGTTTATGTATTTATAACCATTTTGTGCTTATATAATTTATATGTACTTTCTAGTCCAGGAAACCTGGACTCTTAGTTAATATAAGTCTGAAATCACGAACCCGTCTTGAGCAAGGGTGGTGATCAATGCTCGTGCCTTCTCTGTACGAGAAGAGGCCTTAGCCCTGCAGTGGGACAGTGACAGCATTTTTTTTTTTTTTGTTTTTCTGATTTGCGATTAAAATATTCTATCTGTAAGAACCTAAATTCACACAATTTGTTTGAAAGGATTTTCTAACAAAAGCTTACAAGGTATAGCGATGGATGTTGGACCTATAATCTTCTCAGTGCGTAACAAATCTTGATGCCTACATATAATTGTGTATTTGACTGGATATCTTTTTAATTAATTTTTACGAAACCTAGAAAAGTATTAAGCCACAGACTCATCTGAAAAAATGGCGAAGTTGTATGCGTTTTAAGTCTATGCTAATAAGAGACAGCACTGCTGTGATCTGACGTGACAGCACAGGGGCGCCATAGTCAGTTTGCTGTTAGTACAATGATCATTTTGCGTGACAAAGATGAAAGAATAATTGCAAAAGCGTGTAACTCCTCTATTTTACCATATTCATTTATTCAATAACAATTTTTACATGGTTTCTGAATTTCTATAACTAAATACCTTTATAAGAAACACACCACCTATTTCTTCTTTTTCACAAATCGTCTATTTTACTAATATATTTCAAATCAGTATTAGTTGAAACTTCTGAATGCGACACTAGCGCCAGATGGTAAAACGTTGGACGACTTTTGAATGAACTAAACACTATAAGCAATTGAAATGATAATTGACACGTGAGAACTAAGAAATGCTTACCTAACAGACGAGCCAATTAAAATGTAAATTACGATTCCAATCTAATGTTCTCCAAATTAGAATGGGAATTTACATTTTTCTTTTATAAATAAAGTGTCTAACTATTGCTTCATTAGAAAAATATAAATCGGAGAAATTTAATTGTAGCGTAAGCGGGAGAAGTTATTGATAACTTCACAACCACAAAAAAAAAAGTTTGACATTGGAAAAAATATAAATGTAAAAACCTAATTCAACCCGAGCATCGAACCCAGGACAAGGACGTTCAGACCAAGGTTGCAGAAGTCTCGCTTGCCACATCTAAACCAAGGACACCAAGAGATACCTACCAACCAACTTTACACATAATCTATATCTATTCATATTATAAAAGTCGCTTTTCGTGTCTGTCTGTGTGAGCGCGTAATCCTTATAAACTCTGCAACGGATTTTGATGCGGTTTGTACTATCATTAAGAGAACTAATCCCGGTACCTTTATGTGAATAATACACAAGCTTATGCCCGCGACTTCGGTCGCTTAGAAGTCGTTAGATACACAATATACTAAAATAGCAGCCACGTTTTTACAAAACTCCCTCGGCCCCCGACCCACCGCGTCGCATAGCATCGCCCGTCCACGCTATTACTTCGTTATCACTTGCGTTCTTTTTGCTCGGATCCTAGGGGTCGTTGTGCGATGTTAACCTATAGCCTTCCTCAAGAACTAGGCTAACAAATGCAAATCTTTCTAATCCGACTGGTAGTTCCAGAGATTACCGCATTCAAACAAACAAACATAACAAAAATATATATATTTATATTAACAGGCCGTGCACGAAATCGACTGATTTTGATCAATTTTGTTCATTCGTTGTGAGAAAGGGAAAAGAATTTAAACAAAACTATTTGTGATTTGAAAGTCAAGTTTTTGGTTTTGCATGTGGCATTTATTTTGGAAACCCTGTTATTAATGTATTTTTTCCTATTATTTAGCAAACTATATCAAGAAATTTCATGTAGTTTGCTAAATAATTGACACATTGTATCTTCAGTACTCATCTTTCTAATAAAACCATCATTTTATTTTACGATTATACAATATTTTCATTAAGTAAATCAATGGCGAAATAAACCATATTTTCGAGAGGGCAAAAGGGATGCAACTATGAACAGGTTCTGTGACTGACACGAATGGACCACGAAAACTGTACTTTTATACTTACACAAACTTAACGTTTCAATTACCTATTTCAAGGTTTCTTACAATTAGATAAGTTATTGACGAAAAAGAGTATTTTTCGTGCACGGAGCCTTAAACTAACAAATAATAAAGAAATCTCGATCTTTAGTCAAGTCGTAAAAATCAACGAAGATACGGGCCCGTCCGAAAGAGGTTGATCCGTCAAAACAAGTGTCAAATGATTTTTTTCAGACGGGCAAAGTCACATCGGGAGTGGGGACAATTGTCAAATAGTGTTGTCATTCATTCTTAGTTCGGGCCCCGAACGCGTCTTATGTCCGTAAATGATGTGGGTAGGAATCGTCCGTAACTTCGGCAGAAACTACGGATTACTTGCTCTGAGACTAGACCCCCAGGGGCGGGTCGCTAACAGAGTAGATAATGTGTAAAACAAACACCACGACCCTTTACTTACGTCACTTTAAAACAAGACATAGTTATATGGATTTTTTAATGGGGTCGTTGTGCCCATATTCTGAATCTGGTCAGGTCCCATGTTAAATGACGTTGGTGACAAAAAATACCGGCGAAACCGGTCTACGTGGAACAGGTCTGCCGAAATAAAAATGTTTATAAAGGATTCAGTTAAGAATTACTTGTGCTTTGATCTTGGTTGAAGTTTTAAATATTTCGTGTGTGAAAAAACCATGTTTATTTTATATGTTTTTTTTGATACTTAATAGATATTGTACCTACCTACTTACAAAGCTTTGATTAACAAGACAATTAATAAAATATGTGTGGAGGCAACGTGCATCAATAAGTTTAAATGTATAGTGTTTTTATGATATGGCATAAATTATTACCTACCGTAGATACCTAATCACACAATAAGATACGGAACTTTTGTTATAATTCGATAAAATTGAATAAAAAATGAGCAACATTCAAATTTTATAAATAGCAGATCGAGTTCAAAAATTAAAACATATTTTTTTTATCTTTTAATTTAAAGTTTTTTGGTGGAGTTTGTGAATACCTAAAGATACCGCTTGTGAATACTGGTTGTTGAAACAAAAGAACGTTTTTGTTTCATTGTAATTAAACTAATACATAAAATTACGCGTGTAGTATCCCCCGAAAGGGTAACCAGACCTACCTATGCCACGAAATTTTCTGTGAGAAAATTCCCCTTCCCTCTATTGAGGGCGAACCCATTCGTGCTATCAACCGAGAACAACTGCAGACTCCGAGCTACTACTGAAAAATTCCGAAGGATAATAACTGGCGCTTGCGACCACTAGACTTACGAGGCGGTCAATTTATAATCCTAATCACGCCTGTTTTCAGAGATGTACCTGGTACACCCATATTTCAGAGGTGTACCTAGTACACCCATATTTCAGAGGTGTACCTGGTACACCCATATTTCAGAGGTGTACCTGTTACACCCATATTTCAGAGGTGTACCTGGTACACCCATATTTCAGAGGCGTACCTGGTACACCCATATTTCAGAGGCGTACCTGGTACACCCATATTTCAGAGGTGTACCTAGTACACCCATATTTGAGAGGTGTACCTAGTACACCCATATTTCGCCAGTTGTTTAAGTCCCATGTAACAGGGGGCGAGCCTATTGATTATTACCACCAACGCGCAACGGGGCACAAATCCAGGCTCCGGGCTGCTACTAAGAAAGTAGCTTGCTAGTTAGTAGTCTAACTAGCAAGCTACTGTCTAGGTAGTTGAATTCATAATACGAGTATGTACTAGTACATATTATGAATTCAACTACAGCTTTAACCATATTCGCAAGTTTTTACACGACTGTCGTATCATTTACAATCTCAAACGTGATGAAATCCTACGTTACTGTTGCTCAATGTTATTAAACATGTTTTGGAAGTTGTATTTCTTAATATAGTGTTTAATTTTCCTGGTGGTTGACGTAGGTTGGGAATGTACATGGCAAGCCACTTTGATCATATCTTAAGGATACCTAACACTGTAACGAGGCAGTTCGACAAATAATGGGGTCATTTCGTAAGTTAGTAGACAACTACAGGATAAGTATACCAATCGGTTTTCTATAGTAACAAGACGTGTGCCCGATGTTATTTCCAATCGGCAAAAATGACGAAATTCCATCCAAACTTTCATCCCCTATTTAACCCCTTTAAGGGATGAATTTAAAAAAATCCTTCCTTAGTGCTCAATTTCGTTATAAATGGAACTCTTATACAAAATTTCATGCTCCTAGAACCAGCGGTTTAAGCTGTACGTTGTCTGTCACTAAATGAATGAATTTAAGATATTTATTTAGTAGATGATGCAAGTTTTTAAGTGAAATTAATGGTGAATGGTGAACTTCTCGAATCCCTATAGTCAATCAATTTATGGCATACTGATGAATATTTTCAGGTTACTGTGACCAAGTAAATATAAATGTGGTACAAACCAAAATACCGATGGGTATCAATACTGGGTTACGTATACTAACCGTTGCCCGCGACTTAGTCATCATGGTATTTCATAATTTTTTTATACATATATCCAGGATGAAAAGTTACCTATGCGCCCTCTTCCAGGTCCCAGGGTCAAACTTTGTAATGATCGGTTTTGTGGTTTAGGCGCGAAACCGTAACAGACAGACAGACAGTTACTTTCGCTTTTATAATAATAAGTATGGACATCATGTTATACCACTCAAATTCAACAAGGTCAATGCTAATCATAAATGGGACAAAATTACAGTTCCAAAAATATTTCCGGCACATTAAACGTAATTCTAAGCAAGTTCATAATTATTTTTATATTTATTTCCTGGAAGGCTCGAGTCCGCTGCAGTGTCACGAATCCTTTACACAGCATATTACAACTTTAAATGGAATTATATCTCGTAGTAGTGATGTGACACCGTGGGATGTGGACGTGCCTATAAAACTTTAATATAATTATATATTTTATAAGTTACTATATAATTTTGTTTCAATTGAGTGTAGTGCTGTGTTTGATTGGAAAATATTTTGTAAGTACCATGTCATGAGTTTTTCTTAGTGCTTTTGGATTGACATTGATAGTTGGTCCAGTTTTAATGAAAAAGGCAGTTCGAGGCTTGTACCTATCTACGAGGATAAACCCTTTCGATAATATTCTTATTACAATTGTTTCGTTTGCATTCCTAGTTGGTAATTAAGGAGTGCCTTTTCTTTTGAAATTACAGCAAAATGATGCATGCTTCTTTAATCCTGTAAAATTAAGGATATATATTTCAACAATCTTTAGCTAAACAAAGTCAAACTAGGAGCTTCTAAGTCCCAAGTCAGTCATGAAACACCAATCTTTGCTATTCCTGTCAGCGGCACATCCTGGGAGTAGGTACCTAGTTGTTTAGGGGCGTGGAAAGAACCTACTATAACTAACTAAGGCTGCAGGCATAGGTATGTGGACCTAAGCAGGAAAAAGATTTCTAAAACAAGCTTCATTTAACACGACTGTACAAAATATGGAGTGATAATTATTTTTCCTAAAAACCAACCAGAAAAATAAAACTGTGTAAATTTAAGTGCAATAGCGGCTAATGTATCTATCTCGCAGGCCGCTGCGACCTGGCCAAAGATTTGCCAGAGTTTGAGGGACCTTGAAGTGCGCTGGTGCCTGACGCCTGCGTCAGTTATAAAACTGAAACATTTAAAATAGACCTGCAGTTGCAAACCTTTTGATTTTTATAATAACTATTGTTGTTGTTTTTTTTTGTCTCGTGTCACACACAAGACTTGTAGAATGAGTTTCGAAACCCATGGGGTTGCAAAGTTGCTGATACAAAAGAGATCGATTAAAGAGTGTCGGTTGAGTTCCTTGCCCGTTCTTCTCCATAGGAACCTACTACGCTTTGGAATGGACAACTAATCTTTCAGACTGACTGACTGGCAATTAAAAAAGGGATATTATTGATTGGACATCAAATAAATAATTACCTATCAATTCATTTCCATCATTTATATAGGTACTAGTTCACATCAAATAAATTATTTCACTACAAATAAACTAATTGTTTAACAAATCTAGTACAGGCAGATAATTTGAAAACATATACATCATAAATACTGATTGCACAGGAAATTAACCAGAGCGTACATATACGTAATACTCACATTCATGAAAAAATAATTATCCGTGTAACATATATCCTAATAAGCATCTCAAAACTCAAATGAGTAATTTGTTCTTATTGTAGCCCTATTACAACCCGCATTAGCAACTTTGAACCCTGTGTGGTAGTTAACAATGAACTGCCAAAAAAATGGTTTAAAAATCTTCGAATGCAAATGATTTAATGATAAAACTCATGACGTCGATGAGTTTTAGATAAATACGAATTAAAATAATAGCACCTTCAACAGGTGTTCTTGGAAACTGCAGGAAAAATGGATTAATAACTAAAATACCAGCTTGATCAATTATTTGCATGGTCGGTTACAAATGGTGGAAACACATCACAGCTGCAGATCATTTTTAATGACCTACTTGAAATAAATTATTTTTGAACGCGTTCGGCACTTTTGAACGTCAAAATGTATAAGAAAATAGAATTGATTCTAGGCGCCCCTACCAAAAAGTACATTACTGTCGCGGCCTGCAACAGGGGCATTTGCTAATTAGGCTTACTGCTCATTAGACGTTTTGCATTGTTGGACATTTTGCTACCTTCTGATCAGGAGGGTGATGGACGAACGTGAGTCCAATACCTGGTTGAGGCCAAGACTTGTATAGTACATTTCTCAAATAATGCGCGGAAATTCAAACCAAATTAATTATAACTTCCAGAATCAATGACGAATAACGATAATTTTTCACGCGCCAATTTTAATTTGTTTCTTCATTACTTTAAACAGCTCTTTGTCCAAATCGAAATTTAAATATAATCCTTGAGAAGTATACGAGTACGAGTATCGTGTTGAGTTAACTACGAGTACCTTTATGAACTTTTTACTTCCATACATGGCAACGTACAACAATGAGTTTAATTCAATCGACATTCTTTTTCTTACTAAAAATGTATATAAGAAGCAAATCCAAGCAACCCTAAAGGATCAGTAAAGTATTATATAATTAACGTACTTACTAATATTTATAATTTACGCACACAAATTTACTTAAATTATAAAAATCCAGATATGAATTCTGGGATAACGCCTAGGTATGCAGTGCTAGGTATTGTCTGTGTTACTAGCTAGTTTTTAAGTACTTTAAATTGTAATCTGTGGAGAACGTAGTGGGTAGCATAATTGTTATAATGTACCTAATATTCAAGATAATAAGTGTAACCTTATTGTGCTACTGTTTGTTTTTCCATAAATAAATAAATAAATAACCATGTGTGGAAAGTTCTATCCATTTTTAAATTACACGACAGATTTTCATAGTAATTATTTCGGCCGTTAAAGGCGACAGATATGGATTTTCATAATAAAATAATATTACTATACTTAAAAATGAAGCAGCGACAGATAAATTCATTATGTGATAGATACATGGTGCCCACATATTTACAAACATTGTAAAAGTAGATGATTTTCCTAATGCTTTACAATTAATAAGTCAGTGTGTGAGGAAATTAACACATAAATTAGCAAACTTATTAAGAATGCAATGTTATTCGGCAAATTATTTAAGTCTGTTTTAGATTAAACGCAATAGTTAGTCGGTCGGTAGGTCGTTAAAACATACGCGACCAGTTCTTTTCAATGGAAAAACTATTCACGTGCCGCATAATGTGCTAATTATGCGAAAAAAAATGGCATAATACATTATATCATAATGCTAACGTAATTCCGCTAAGTATAATGATTTATTTACTATTTACTTGTATTTAAATAAATGAATGTGATACCTAAAGCTGCTCGTGCTTAAATTATAAAAGCTACGCAGGTTTGCCGCGGTTGGTTTGTGGATGGGTGACCATTCATCACATGTCGTGACCCCTCCGTGCCTCAGAAAGCATGTTAAGTCGTTGGTCCCGGGTGCCATTCGTAGATCTCCAAAAGTCTGACAACTTACCAATCTTGTCTTGCCAACGAGTATCGTGGTAACCAGTACCCAACTGGATTGTGGAGGTCAGTTGGGCAGTCGCTCCATATAAAATACTGGTATTCAGCTGAATCCGGTTATACTGGAAGCCGACCCCAATAAAGTTGGGAAAAAGCTAGGCAAATTGGGTTAGCTAAATTACTGACGACTTTACTAGACTGTCTGGTTTGAGCAGAAGATATATTCTGCTCAAACCAGACAGTCTAGTAAAGTCGTCTATTCTTCAAACCAGTATCTGGCTAATACGATACCCTTTGGTAAGACTGGTTGTCAGACTTTCGGGCTTCTGACGACCCGTAACGACTGTCAAATATCCATGAATGACAGCTGGGACCAACGGCTTAACGTGCTTTCCGAGACACGGAAGAGTCTCGGTATGTAAAGATTGTCACCCATCCACAGACGAACCCCGGCAAGATTAGCTTAACCTGACGGATCGACCCGTGCAGCAGTTATTACTTAGCTACAAGCTCCTAGTAATTTAGCTAACTAACAAAAAAAACCTCCAAATCGTTCTTTAATGCTTAATTCTGCTTAAATCTTCGATCTGAAATAGCATAAAAGGATGTTTATAGCAATCAAGATAATGAATACTTAGATAATCAATGTCTGGAATCACTAGAACTCAGTAATTCTATCTGTTTAGAATCCGTGAAGGTTAGTTGACAATATCGTTAGTGTTTTAACATACATTAACATAAAGTATGTTCAGATTCTAGGGGAATGAGTCAGTACGACAATCAATGATGACACATGCAATAAAACTGAACAAGTTCAAATAACTTTCACGATTTTTAAAGTGCAGTAGTACCTACCAGCAATTTGAGTCACTGTGAGGATGTGAAAGAGAATCTAGAGTTACATTCACATAGTGTAAAATGCACAAACAGCAGCTCTATACCAAACTAATTCTTACGTAGTCCTCGTCGAGCGTCTGAGTAGCGGTTCTTTATTTTTGATGTTAGATGTTTTGGAATCGGACAAAAATAAACATTATCGTGTTGGATAAACTGCCATTAGGTAGACCATTGATGTCAATATGGCTAAAAACAAATAAAGTACTTTAAGAACAATCGGAATTGATGCGCAAAACTTTTGACCCAAGGTTGGGACTTTGGGAGTGGCGAGAACTCAAACTCAAAACGGTTATTTTTATTAAAGCGTTTACAAGCACTTTTTAATTATGTCGGTCAGTTTGAAAGATGAAGTTAGTTGCCCATGCCGAACCGTAGTAGGTTCTGGGTAGGTTTTGTTGTTCTTATCCTTATAATAAGAACGACAAAAGGCAGGCGCTTATTTTATACGTATAACAAGACACGAAACGATCTTACAGATAGTGCCACCCACGAAGGTGCGCCCGACTCCGCGAATGCCGTATTTGTAAGCTGCAGTTTAGTACCTACGGAGCGGAGCCGACTGGGGCGCGTCTTCGTGGATGGCACTATCTACAGCCACTAACTCAATCAATGACGTATATCTTTTCCAGAACAATGTCGGGTCCTGTCCAGCAGTTTCCCTTAGAAGAGGAATACAAGAAGAAGACCAAGATTACTCCTGAAGACATCAAGAAGTTCAGAGATTGGGTCGACACGCAGCCACATCTGCCTTCAGAACATATTACTGGTGGGTATCTACTGCACCTTTTCTTTTTGCTTATCTTATGAATTTATAACCAAAGTAACCGACATAGCCCGAAGAATTGCGAAACTTAAGTGGCAGTGGGCAGGGCACATTGCTTGCAGAACAGAGAGAGAAGGTTCTGAAGTGGCGACCGCGTACCGGAGGACGTACCGTTGGAAGGACTTCCACAAGGTGGATGACCTCGTGAAGGCCGCAGGAATCCGCTGGACGCGGGAAGCACAGAACCGGTTGAACTGACGGTGCTTGAGGGAGGCTTATGTCCAGCAGTGGACGTCTTTCGGCTGAAATGATGACGATGATAGATTTATAGGCAATTCGCGAAATAAGGTGGTACATATTTGTAATACAGACATGCATCACACCTGTGCACCATCCCCGAAGGGTTAGGCAGAGGACACACAGCCACATTCCCCACATTCCGCCAGTTATGTTTAAGTCCCATGTGTGTTTTAGTGGATTGTTTAGCTTAGCTTTCAAAATAAACGTCGAAAACTACTTAAAGGTCACGACTTTTTCTAGTCCGGCTATGAACCCACCGCCTGTTCACATTTTTTTATTATCAGGACTTGAGCAGAATACTGATTTATTTTATTAATTATTTATTACTTCTCAGGTAGCTTAGGCACATAAATATATAACCTTATTTAATGATGTAGCATAAGCGTGTCAATTATTGCCGTCAAAGTCCATAAAATATTACAATAGTTTGCAACAATTCATAAAAATAATCTTAGTCTCATGACTAGGACGACGCTTGTCCAGTTTTTTTCATTATTTCATAGCTAATTAATTTAATAACGCGTGTTTAGTCAATCAATGGAGGCTGTTGTTGCTCGGTGTTTCCTCAATTACGGAAATTATGTCGCTTTGTCGTAATCACAACATATTATCAGTAGTTAGACGAACTGAAGTAAAACCACTGTAAGATCACAACAATGATAATACGCCTTATTGAAGAAGAAAGGGCTAGGTGTAGCAAACTTATAAACGGTGATTTTAATTCACTGTTAACTTTTCAGGGCGTGAAAATACTCAGGTTAACAGTGAATTAAAAATTACCGTTTATATCGTATTAACTACAGGAGCTAAACGAAAGTGTTATAATGACTAAAAGTATATGATCCACTGCAGTTAACAAAATCAGGAAAATATATGATACTCGCTGCACCCCGCGGTTTCACCCGCATAAGTTGCGATCCCATGGGAATATCGGGATAAAAAGTATCTAATGTCCTAACCCAGGTCAAGGTTTACCCACGTGCCAAATTTCATCCAAATCCGTTCAGCTGTTTTAGCGTGAAAACGTAACAAATAAACAAACAAACTCACTTTAGCGTTTGTAATATTAGTCAGAATTCTTCAGGATATAGGTATGCTAGTTAGATAGTGTGTTGAAAACATAATACAACTAATTTTGAACGATAGAAAAAATCACGAAGTTTCCTCAATTTGTTTTATTATAACGAAGCAATCATTCTGATTTTTCAGATTATTGTTCAACCAACATTAACGTAATAGAGTTTTTTTCTATTCCAATCAATAGGTTTTTTGTAAAAAGATAATTGCTTCATATTTTGCAATAAATTACCAGCGTTGTGTCATCGCGCTTCTCTTTCTTTTCTATGCAGTCCGACAGTGACCGTGCTTTAGCTGTTGTCAGCCTCTTAAATTACATGTAATAGAGGGTGAGCTCTTTGCCATCAGCCGGGCACAAACCTTGATTCCGGGCAGCCTACTGACAATTTGTCATGGATCTAAACTGATCTCATTTATGATACTTATCATAAGTGAGATCAGTTTAGATCTAGTTTAGATGTGATGCAGTAAATGCTGTATCTATTAGTGCCTTGTTTATGTTTATATCTGGTTGGCTGGGCTTTGCCTTGATAATTAATTGATCTTTTCTCGTCTTCAGATCTAGAATCTAAATCAGAACAGAATTGTATTTTACCAATAATAGTTTTTGTAATCCAGTTCAATATTTTTTATATGACTAATCACAAAAGCTAACTAACTAACACTACACATTAGAGATCTGTGATTGAACATTAACTAAGAGTAGATTTGGGCTTATTAATCATCGAAGAAAAAGTCTAACACGATAATTGTACACTCTACAAACATACATACCTATTCCTTATTACGGAAAAATTAACCAAACGGTAGGTATTGACAAATAGAAGAAATCCTTGACTCCAATCGAATGCAGGCCTCAGTTCAAATTGGATCGCATGTATGATCTGTAGATAAACGACAATTAGTGGACACGAGATGATAGAATGATGACCGTGTCATTAGCTGGTTCATATTGGATCCGTGACGTCATAACAAGGCTGTGTGTATAGTTAGTGGACGAATGCAGGCGTGACAGCTGTGTGTTAAGTGAAGTGCTCTTTGGTCTATGAGTAGTGAGATAAATAAATACGTATAAATATAAAATCTTTATTGCTAAAAATATTACAACGGGTTTACATTGGCCCCAAACTAGGCAAGCCTGTATCTTGGGCACCAATATGGAGGATCTACCATTTAAACATTTATCTAAAAACATGTTTGGTAAATTAAAGTAAAAAAAACCGGCCAAGTACGTGTCAGACCACGCACAATGAAGGGTTCCGTAGTTGGGATGAATTTATCCCAAGAACAAACTTAACATTGTAGTTGAAACATATGTTCTCCCATACGAAATGTATGGGAGATCATGTTTTTCAAACTGCAAATTTAAATTGGTGGATTATTACTCGTTAACCTGTACAGCCTACTTAGCTCCGATAGTTTTCCTTTTAATTTCGTTATATATACTACTGCTGTGAATTTTTTCACAAATCCAAGTACAACCATTTAGCTGACCCACTTTACGTGTAGGGGACGTAGGTACCCTAAACAAAATATTTTTCTTGATTTTATGTTACAACCCTAAAAAGGTTTTCTTCATATTACCATTAAATAAAAAAGAAGCTAAATATAAATCTATGAATCAAAATTAAAGGAAAACGGTATGGTTTGCAACAAAGTTTTCAGGAGTGCTCGGTGTGCTCTTTCGAGGATTATTAGATGAGTTTTTGACGGTCCTCCCCATATTACAATGCAATATTGTATCAGCGACTGACATAGGGCTATATTTTTTACATCCACTGATGCACTGTCCAGGATCATTTTCATTATGTAGATTTGTTTCCGAACGCGTTTGAACGGAAGGTGTTGGTCTATGATAACTCCTAAGTATCTTATTTCATTCACTGCGTCGATGTTATTGCATGAACATTGAGTATCAGTGTTAAAAAAAAAGTTATAGCAATCTTCTCCGTGAATCTTTAAATTCGGGTTTTCCTGAAGATGATGTATTTGTCTTTTTGACAAAATGTGAGATCTAATGTAAAATGAAGTCGGTTAATTTATTCAGTACCTATGTCTACGGGAGCATTTACCTACAACTTTGTCAGAAATTGTTACTTAATAAGTTAACTAACAACATTTTATAGAATAGTAAATCAAATCAAATCATTTATTACTTTGCAAACATGGGTAATTACTTAGTTCATAGATGTTTTATTATAAAAGTCCTCTATGTCCTGCCGTACATAACGTAATGTACTCATAATGTCTCTTTCGCAGAATGTCGCTTTCGCCGAATACCTCTTTCGCAAAACATCGCTTTCGCACAATGTCTCTTTTGCAGATTGCCTCTAGTATATAATTGTGTTATTTTTATTAATTAATTAGTTATAAGTTTTGTACCTATATATTTTTATCGCATTAATGAACAATAAATTAAAAATATAAAAAAGCATACTTAATTAAAGTAAATAAATAATAAATGTCTTTATTATGGTACTTAAATTTAGTTTAGTGTTACATTAACAAAATATATTAAAGTTATAACGTAAACGAATCATTTTATTTCAATTTTAAGTGGATATTGACTATTTTGAAGTTTAATATATTTTTCAGTAGTAAATACTTTTTAGAGAACCTCATGAATTTAAATGCCAAAGTTTCTTAGCTGGCAAAGTAATTGTTTTTTTCATTCTGCCAAATAATAATAGGAAGTATGAAAGAAAATTGCGAAATGATTGTTATGTTAGAAGAATGATGAATGATGTTATTATTAAGAGTTAAAATAAAACACTTTTTTGTTGTGGTACCTACCCCACATAAATTCGAATACATCATCCACTTAGTGGGAAAAATACGTATAATTGAAGCTTACTCAAAAACTATCCAAGCAAAGTTAATAAAATTTATGTGGGACCAACTTGGGAGTATACCCTTTAATAATTTTCAAAATCTGTCCACAATTGACGGAGACATCGGTGCACATATATAAAATAAAAAAAAACATACATACGCGACGAAAACCTCCTCCTTTTTGGAAGTCGGTTAAAAAGAAGACGTGAAGAAGACAGACCAAGTCGTTTGCGTTCCACGTGCCACATGTCGTTTCATTTATCATTAAACAAAATTATTTAATTATAGTACATGATTACTATTACTACTATTAAAATAAAATATTGTAAATTATGATGTTCTGTCATGGCAATTTAATACTTAATAAAAGTATGTAAGGGTACTTCAAAAAAACTTATAAAAGTATGTCATTACTACCGAACTGTTTTCTGAGTGTATAATGTCATAAAGAAAAATATTTGTAAGTTTGAAAGAAAGAACAAAGAAAATACGTTTATTTGCGGTACACATGACGCAAAGAAAGAACAAAACAAAGTTTATTTATTAGTCAAGAAATACTAATCAAAAAGGTTATAGAACACTTATACTCTGTGAGTACAGATATAATAAGAGAATAAGAAATAAAAGTCGAAACACTATATCGCCATATAGTGTTTAGTAGTGTATAGTGTGTAGTGTTTTGTATTGTGTTTAGTTTATTTACGCAACGCCGTGCGTAAATAAACTGGACTGCAATGTTTCATTCTTACTGGGTGGCCTCGGATACAACTCGCTAGAGGTAAGGCGAGCTCAAGATCAACTCACAATAGCCTGTAAGACGCTCCGTGGCGCTATTGACGCTCCTGATCTGCTTGATGTGCTGGCGCGCTTCTTTGTCCCAGATAATTACTGCCAGGGCAGAAGGCACAGGCTGTTTGCCGTGCCTCCATGTCGTACTGTTGCACGTGCTAAAAATATTGTTTGTAAAGATTTTCGGCCAATACAACACGAAGAAAATGTTGAAAACATACGTAAAAATATACCTACCTCTATCTACCTTTAAATCGATGAAAGACACATTATATAGGGCACGGAAGTCTTATCTGAATGTAGACTGGCTACAACATACCAGTACTGAAACTACAACCTTAGCAGAAGACTTAGGTAAATGATGTTTTTTGTGATTATGGTTAAAGTGATTTTTTTTTGGTATTTGTTGTTTGTACACGATTAGTAAAAAAGATTTTGAAGAAGCCCGGATCCTATTAAGCTTCGTGCAGACCAGCGCGACGCGACACCGGCTATTGTTATACCGTCAAGTTTTCTTAGAAATTGTATTGTTCGTGTCGCGGCGCGGCGTCGCGTCGCGCTGGTCTGTACGAGCTTTTACGCAGATGGTACGTTTATGTCAGCTCCGCCACCATATTATAAGTGATGTGTGTTCTGTGTGTCTGATATTTGGATATTAATTCTAGTTAAAAATGTAAAAATATAATTCCAGTAATTTATACTTTACTACCTAATAAGTTCCAAGATACACGTGTTTTTAACATAATAAAACAAAAGTTGGGTTTAATCATTAAAACATTTAAGAGTTATTACGAAAGGCACAAATGAATGCTGTTAAATCAGGTATCTCCCTAGCAGAAATTTCAGGATGTTATAGACATTATAACGCAACGATATGGAAAAATGCAGAGAAAAAAGGCTTACTCCGCACAAGAAAAGGGCGAAGAATTGCTGCATTAATAGCGTTAGTACCAACGATATCCCTGCTGCGTGGAGTATGTTTTAAGTATAGTTCCGAATAGTCAAGAAATTAACAATTTTAGACAGTATTACGAAAACCAATGGTACCCAAAACTAGCACCATCTTTGCTAAGTTGCGCTTACCGTAGTCATCGCCCAACTAACGCAGTGGACGGGCGGCGTATACATAAATGCAGGCTGCATTCCAAAAAAACAAAATATATTATTCTAGTTCGTTTATAAATTGCTAAAAGAAAGTAAGTGTTTAGATATCGATACCCATTACGTCTGCCGAGTTTCGCTAGCTAGTATAATTTGACCCTGTAGGTAACGCTAAAGTAAATTTAAGTACCAATATGAAGACATTTATGATTTGTTTACTTTACATAAATATTTTTTTACAAAAATTGTTTATTAATTTACTATCGCGGCATTTTGCGAAAGATATATTATGAGAAAGAGACATATTAAAACCGGTAGACATTTTGCGAATGAGCCTCCCAAAGTAGTTACTTACCCACTTTTTTATGTGAACATTTTTACATGAAACAAAGGCCATATATGGAGATAATCTAATAGTCGTAGATGTTTTATTTGCTTAGTAAGCATGATTAGTAAGAATTTAATAAATTACATGTTAATCTAACAGCTATGCAATTGCAACCTTGAAATGTTACCTGTTGAGGCTGATAAAAAATGATTACATATAACATAGGTACAAAAAATATAATTCAAAATTATGTGGTACTATTTTTGATCCAACGTTTTTTGCCTAGTTCTTGATTTCCATAAAATGATAACAGACCAGTCTTACTTACCTACATGGGTAGGTACTGAAGAACAAAATTGTGAAGTTCGAAGCAACGTTATTTTTTTGTACGAGTGCCTGTAACAGTGACAAAAGGTCCAGTATAAATACAATGTGATCAATTACAGGCATTTAGTTTACTTCGGAAGAAAAATAAAGTTAGGTATTTTATATCTATTCTTGAAATTCAATTTCGGATTTTAAATCAAAGCACTATTGATGCTTTCTATTAACTACTTTCATTATTCAGGAAAAGCTGCCAACTATAAGTTTTTTCAGTCAATCCAGAACTTTTTGAATGCTCCCTCAATCCCATGCCTAACATTCCAGATATGGACCTGATCTTGACCTACCACTGCTGCCACCGAAGCTCCGAAGTGTCGAAGCAGGTGCTCGACCTCCACTACACGCTCAAGACACTCTTCGGCAACTTCTTCAAAGACAGGCTCGTGGACGCCAAGATATTGAAGACTTTGAGTTTTTAGTGAGTGTATTATATTATCTTTAGCCTTATGATATCTCTTGTTCTTCCCATGGGTGTTTTTAAAGACGACAAATGGATATTGAATACTGTTAATATCCTTGATCCAAAAAATGATTGATTTGCCTATCTTACCAGATAGGCAGATCTTTTGGACACAACAGATACCTTGTAAGCTTTTGTGATTACGCTATACCATCACGCAGTCAGTGATATTGTCAGTTAGCCTTGTGTCATATAATGACACTTGTCATTTGAATATACGGACAATTAAAGTTGGTAGTCAATTTGTTTAACAATTAATTTCCCTGACATTACGTAGTAATATGTCCCTTTTGCCTTAAACCTTGATGATCGAAGCCATGTTGTTATAAGCTCATTAGAAAACGCGGCTGGCTTTAAGTTAGGGTTGCCTATTTCATACTCAGAACTCAAAACCCTGCACGCTAGGGCCTCTGTTCTTTCTCATGTTTAAGTAATTTTCTTCTTTCATGCTTTTTTCTCTCTAATTACAGTGTACTAACGCCACTTGAAACGCGAGCATACGATGACTCCGCCATTCTGTATTGTAGACTGCTCGACTACGATGCTAAGAACTTTGTCTTCGCTGATGCTCTCAGGTAACATTTTACTTTTAATCTTACTATTTGCCTTCAACATCCCAGAGCTAGGCAGTCTGTTTTTTTTCAACTAGGTACCTTATTTTGTAATAATGATGACCATTCAATATGTAATATGGCATTACATAAGTGTTACCATTGTTGTTTATTGTTGGTTTCTAGTACTCTCAATATTCCTTCGGGCATTTTATTTCGTAATTAGTTAAACAGATTGAGACGTTTTACGTCGACGTACTGTGATCATCAATCACAGTACGTCGACGAAAACGTCGATGTTCGATGACATTATTATGAGAACCAATCGTTTTAAAATGATAATATCTAAAATACCTAATTATCTTGACAATGGTCTCGAGAGAATGACTTTTTATTTTGCTAGAAACTAAAATCCTAGAAATTCTTTTCCATCTTCTTTTGCCTCTATGATCCAAAATAACGAAATTTTATGATTTTTCCAGGGCATGTCTAATGCTTATAGATCTCTGGCAATACGAAGAGGGTACTTGGCCAGGGTTCATGATCCTCATTGACCTGGACATGGTCACGTTGTCACACTTGGCCAAGCTAGACCTCCAGTCTGTACAGCAGTTCCTATACTTTCTACAGGTAATTATTGCGTTTAGACGATATCGTATATTTTCCAGCACATAAAAGGGTTTAAAAGGATTTGCATTAAGGACTTGTATATGCTTATAAGGTTTATTTTGTTAATGTTTATTTTAGCATAAGTAAATATTTTGTTCCGATGTCGATGATACTGAAGGCCCATTGCTGAAGATATCAGCAATGGGCCTTTTCCCGTATAAATCATAAGTTTTGAATCCAAACAACACCACGTCCACTATGTATCTCTTATAATTTTATAAACTTCGTTTCAGGAAGCCATGTTGCTAAAAATCAAAAGTCTCCACTTTCTGAACGCACCGTCATTTATGGACAAACTGATGATGATTCTGCGACCGTTCCTGAAGAAAGAACTCCTGGAAATGCTGAGCATCCACCAGGTCGGAGCCAAGACCCTGGAGAAGTTCATGCCGACGGAGGGACTGCCGAAGGGAGCTGGTGGGCAGTACAAGAGTTTGAAGCAATGCAGTGGTGAATATTATTTGAATTTTGTTTTGCACCAAAGATACACAAAGAACAGGTCTGTTCATCGCAACAGACAATCCCTCACATTGGTGCTTTAATATTGCAATTACGTTTTATCCTGCGGTATCCTGCAATTCAGATTTGTTGCTGATGACGTAAATTTTTACCCGACTGCGGCATAGCTAGTAGGAGAGCAGTGGTCGGATGCCGCAGTATTATTGACTAATAAAATAAAAAAAGTGTTTTATTTCAGGCAAAATACCCATATACAAAAACACAAATAAGCTGGTACAACAGGGCGGCATGAAACCATGACTATACCCTGGATATCACCGTACCTTTCAGAAGATTTCAATGCACTAAATTGGTTATTACAACGTTGACTTATTAAGGTTTTCAGAATACTGAATTCCTTAAGTCTAGAGAAGAATTTCCGTTCGATTTTTGTCGTACTCGGTATAATTTTTACATTTCCTTTAGTGTCTACGCTACAGAGAACTGTGTAATGTCGCGTTTCACTTATTTCAACTGTGTGCTCAAAATAATCCTTTCTCTTCCAGATGACGTCGCAGCAAAAATAAAGAATTCGAAAGAGTTCTTCGTGGAAGAGAATAAGAAACGCGTGGTGGAAGCCAAGAGACCTGGCAAACCGAAGACCATCTCTGACATCTTCGGAGGAGTGGAGGGATCCTTTAAGAAACTGGATATCGATTGACGAAGGGATCTTAATATGAGAAGTAGAAGAATTGTATGGTAAAAATGTATAGTTTGTTGGGTTAATAAAAAATGTTAAATGTTTTGTTTTTATTTTTTTTGTTTCTGATCCTAAGTTCCAACTTCTGCCTCATATCTTAAGTAGGAAAGGAAACAAAGCCCTCCCACTAATATTATGTATATCAACCAATCACCTGCAAATCATACGGAACGCGCATGCCTGGGTTCGAACCTACGGCCTAGACCTCGTAAGTCGCGGCCGTTACCGCTGGGTCACCACTGGTGACTTGAAAAACTATTAACTTAAATAAAAAAAAGTCACTTAAAAACATCTCAATCTATTAAATTATGGGATCCAACGATATCCTACACGGGTAAGTAAATATGATATAATTACAAAATCTCTAATATTTACAAGATATAGCAACTGAATCTATAATTTTATTTTATTTATTTAATATAATAATCGATTGATATAATTTTACAATAACAAATTTTTATATGCATAACATAGATTGAATATGAAATCGTTTGATATACCGCTCAAAAGACATAAAATCTATTTAGCCCAATATGATAAAAACGCCTAGTTAAAAACACAAAGCAACATTGCATTTAAACACATTATAACTAAGGCCCGAGTTCACCAACTACAATGTAACCATTGATTACGTAACCGCTCTGTTAGAATTAAACAGTTGTTTAAACAAACCGCGTTTTTTTCGTGTTCACCATTTATTTCTAACCAACGGTTAAATAACCAAGCGTTTTTTAATGAGTGAGTCGAAAATGACCGAATGATCGAATGGTTTAACAATATTTTGTGAATGTAGAATGCCAACGTCAATCAATTTTCATTGTCAAACTCACTGAGTACATTTTTATATACGTTAGAGACATCTGAGTCGTTTTGCGGGATGTAGGTATAGCGTATGGCGCCATCTGGTGCTTTGTGCAAGGTACTTTCGTACTACGCTTTTTTTACATTTTTTTTTAAATATTGCGGTTGATATTAAATAAAACGAAGTAGTTACCTATTACAAAAATCTGTTTCAATTTTTTTATTATTTTCGTACAGTATATAAAATTAAATTGGCACATAATATGTGCCAATTTAATTTTAGAATTTCATAATTGCGCCGTGTTCTGAATATACGGGAAGTGCGCAAAATTCTTTCTATACCTTCAAAATCATCTAATACATTATCCTCTTCAAAGATATAAATTCAAAGCATCTTGCATTCATATTTTGTAACTAAAAGTGATGCACAACGCAAAACTTTCACATCAGGAAGTATAAACCAATGGTTAAACTGAGTTGGCTACTTCGTTTAAGATAACCGTTCGATTACCGTACTTAATCAATTGTTTTTTTAAATTTTACTGTTCACCAAGCACAAACAATTGATTAAGTACGGTAATCGAACGGTTATCTTAAACGAAGTAGCCAACTCGGTTTAACCATTGGTTTATAATCCCTGATGTGAAAGTTTTGCGCTGTGCATCACTTTTAGTTACAAAATAAAAAATACGTGTGGCACTCGAGGACTGCCGCGGTAAAGCTATTGCATAGCATATATTCAAAAATAAGAAGATAATATTGTTGATTTAAAATATATTTTTTTTAAAATACCCCTATACCCCCCCCCCCTAAATCGCAGAATTTACACAACCGTCAATGACGTCTGCCCTCACGCGTCTGCCCGCGTTCGGGTCGCGCACTCGGCGATCGCGCGTCATTGCCTATCCCGCCCCTCCACCCTCGTTCTGCGCGCCCGCCGTCGACTCATCGCAGGTCATTCTTATCGTTCTAACTTTTAAAATATTAGTCCAAATTACTTAGTGTAAAAGACAAATTTTATCTACATTAAATACCGAAAGCGATGAAGGTATTTATTTTGATACGAATTAACTAAATACTCTAAAATATGCAACTTAAAAAAAGTATTCAATTTAAATGTATTTATAGCTCACTATTTTGGCTATAATGGCTTCCACATAAAAGGTAGATATATGCTGTCGCGGACTTTTATTTAGAACTCTTTAAGACAAACAACCCCACAATACATTCTTTTCATGTAACTCCAGCGGTTTAGGCAGCGCACGCAAAGATAGATCTCAGAGGGCAGGATTTTTTCCGACTTACTGGATACTTATCGTTATATTATGGCTAAATCACATAAAATCTTTATAAATTGTAGCCTATGTGTTATTCTGATATATAAGCCACATTACTGTAAAGTTTCATTAAAATCCGTTCGGTAGTTTTTGCGTGAAAGAGTAACAAACATCCATCCATCCATCCTCACAAACTTTCGCGTCAGGTTTTTTTTTCGTTACGGAATTTCTACATTCGGTCGCCGCGCTCAGAGTCTCCGATAAAAGCTATGCAATAGCTTAAAAGCAAAACGCTTTGAATTATATCTTTGAAGAGGATAATGTATTAGATGATTTTGAAGGTATAGAAATAATTTTGCGCACTCCCCGTATATTCAAGACACGACGTAATTATGAAATTCTAAAATTAAATTGGCACATATATATATGCTGTACGAAAAGACTAAAAATTAAAAAAAAAAAATTGTAATAGGTAACTACTTCGTTTTATTTAATATCAATTGCAATATAAAAAATAAAAAAAACAAAGCGTAGTACGAAAGTACCTTGCACAAAGCACCAGATGGCGCCATACGCCATACATCCCGCAAAACGACTCAACTGATGTCTATATCCTATATAAAAATGTACTCAGTGAGTTTGACAATGAAAATTGATTGACGTTGGCATTCTACATTCACAAAATATTGTTAAACCATTCGATCATTCGGTCATTTTCGACTCACTCATTCAAAAACGCTTGGTTATTTAACCGTTGGTTCGAAATAAATGGTGAACACGAAAAAAACGCGGTTTGTTTAAACGACTGTTTAATGCTAACAGAGCGGTTACGTAATCAATGATTACATTGTAGTTGGTGAACTCGGGCCTTAGTCTAATATTGATAAGTTGTTGCCTGTAGGTAGCCAAACAAATATCGTAGTTAGTTGTCACTTGGTGTGCATAATCGTGCTCTAATAATTATTTATTTCTTTTAAAATGGATTCTAACAAGTGTGAGACATACAAAAGCTCGATCGCTCGCCTTCGCGCGATAATGGTCACTGTTCTAACCTAACCTAACCCAAATGATTCTCCAACAATAGAGGGGGTTTGGTGCTCGGCGGCCGCTGCCGCCTTAGACTTCTAACCTAACATATCTGAGTCGGATTGCTCTGAATCGGGGTGTTAACCATAATGATGGTATCAATATACATATATTTTAAACGATAGACCTAAAAAATGATTTTCGATTAAATAAACGTTATACGAAATAAGTTTTAGAATAAGTATATAAATGTTATATGTAAAGAAATTATATCAACAGTTGGTATATCTCTCGTTTATTACATCTTGTGAACGTTATTGAAATGAAAATATACCAAATAACTTTATATGTTATGAGACGCACCCATCCTACACGCTTTTATGTGTATTGAATATGAATATTTTTCCATCCCTCGGTCATAGTGTATGGGGATTTACCCATTTTCATCGATATTGTGCAAATAGCCTCCCGAGTAAAATGTCTGTGTAACATGCGGACGGACAGACGGACATTACGAAATTATAAAGGTTCCGTTTTGGCCTTCTGTATTTTCATAGCGTTATATCCTACGGAATTCTGCTGTGTCGCAAAGCTGATGATATTCAAAATATATTCGTTCTTTAAAAACGATTTCCCAGCTAGATGATAGAGTTTCTCTGAGAGGTTTTAGATATTAGTATTCTCACGGTGGTATCACAATTCACCATACATATCCAATTCATCATTCATCTTCTTTCTCAACCTCATAAAAATTATGCATAATATACACTAAAAACAGTGATATTCACAATATTAACACTAGAAATAAGGAGAAACAACGTGCTCCTTTTTACCGGCTTCATAAGGTTCATAACTTATTTGTTGAGCTTGGTACAACTTTTTATAACAAGGTACCCTCTTCTTTGCTAGATTTTCCTTTTAATGCATTTAAAGCTAAAGTAAAATCTAACCTTTGTTCAAAGGCATACTATTCTATCAACGCCTTACTAAACGATAAGATTTGTTGGTCGCTCTGATTAACTGAAGGCAACTTTTATGTTCTTTCTCCAGAAATAAAGCTATTTCTCATACTGGCAGTGACTTGTTAAATTAGTTTATATATAATTGTATAAATATCATATTGTTTGTATAAGTCAATTTATTTTCGTTTATTATTGATATTATCTAGCTAACCACATATTGCGATTTGCAATATGTGGTTAGCTAGCGACCTCAACAAATTGATCATAGTTATTATTCTTGCCTGAGCAACCGGCAGCAAGTTCGTCATGCTTCCTTAGATGCTGATACTTATTACCTTAGATGCTTATATGCTTATGATGCTGAACTGCTTGCGGGTTGCCTCAGGGTAACGCTAGTCGGTCATTCTTCCATACAAACGTAGTATGGTGATTACCCGTCTGTTTGACGGTGTACGTTCAAAACTAAAAATTATATCAATTTTGTCTTGTCATTATCTAGCCCTGTATTGAAGCAAAATTGGAAAAAAATATTGGTTTGAAAGTCATGAGCGTCTCTACTACTCTCTAACTAATTTTAACTAGTCTTTAACAAGTTATTTATTTATTTATTAAGTTATCTAGCATGAAAATGGCAAAATAGAAACCGTACAGGGATAGATAATTTATTCAAAAGTTCAAATAATTATATTTTGAGTAGGCAGCCAGTACTTTTTCCATATTATCTATACGCCCAAAGGTCTTTAATGAACTTTTACGCCCTCGTTTTGATAATAATTCATCGTCTATTTTACTAAATAAATAAATAGTATGCACATTAGCCACGCCCAACAACGATTTAGAGCCGTCGACTAGTGCAACCATATGGCGAGGGGGGTAATGGCTAAACTTTGGGTTATGCTCGTGAACGGGTGCTGCTTGTGGTGACTGCTTGTCTTCATTGTCTTGCTGACCATGGTTTTGTTATTGTTTATTTATTTTACTTCGAAGGTCCTATTTTATTATTTGTGACTTCAAGTACAGCACTATGAACATAATTCAGCATTGCATAATATGTAAGCGGGTATACCCTTTTTTATTTAGGTATTAAATTCCGTTCACATTTTTATTATTTATTTCTGGTCGTCGTTGTTGGTATATTGGCGTGTGCTAGCTAACATATGGCGAATAATTTAATTTAATGTTTTGTGTTTCGTAATGTTAATTACTTACTATAGCATATATTCAAGTTCTTTTAACTGAACAGACAGCTGCACTGCTGGGAAGTTAAAAGGCACTTTTGAACGTCAAATTCGCCTTCCTGGTAATTAATCATTCATCTTCATAAAAAATTATGAGTATTACAGTTTACAAAAATAAAATACTAGACACTTAATTAAGTTTTTATTTGATTTGGGTGGTAAAACAAATGTTATTATTAACAGAAAACAAGATGCAAGATGTAATCTGATCGTATTGATTTTGGTACTAATATTTGAGCCTCCTTGTTATTTTAATATAAATAATAATAAGTAGGTGCCTATATTGTATTTTTTACTCAGAATAATTAATTTGTTTAGTCGAATAAACTTTTTTTTATTATTAATGTTTATTACAATTAGGTACTCAACCAAGATCAATTTAATTCGCGGTTAATTTTAATCCTGACTGACTTATTAAAAATGATACAGGAAAGTCCAACAAATTAATCCATTATTGCCAGCAGGGAATAGCTTGAAACTTCGCCATGCGAAAGGTTTTAATAATTAACATACCAGTAAAAACATACCAGTTTCACAAAAATTAATACAACAAACGTAGTAATCATCGACTCTACCACATCATCCAATTTTATAATCATACGAACTTCCAAAACACACCTCTAGATGGCGCTATGTCGGTGACGCGCATTTCTACATCGCGGTGTTAAGATTCTCAGCGGCTGAATGACCCTCCTCGATTTCTCCGATACGAATTAAGACCTTACTTCATAGGATCATTTCTATAGTAAGCTCTTCTCGAGACTTTCACACTATGTGAGTCCTCACAAGTCACGTTGATGAGATGTGGCGCGGTGCCCTGAGCGTGAGGCGGGCGGTGGTAGACCTACCACCAGCCCTCGATGATCGTTCACTCCCTTCGCAAGAGGGGAGCGTGGGGTGCTGTCGCTGTCTGAGTGGCTATTTTTAAAACATTATAAAACTGGATTTGTTAACTTAATTGTACAATTGATAATATTGAATAGCACATTGAGAATGTTTATTTGTTGATAGTTTCTTCTTTAATTATCATCATCCAATTCAAGATTTAACGAAATAGTAAGTAACGTGTGAATTACAATAACAATGTTTAATATACTCTAGTATTGACCAGCCAATAGAATAAAGTAGCCGCCAAGACCGACATGAACAAGCTAAAATAAATTTAGCTCGTGGACTAACCTAGAGAAACCCTTCTCAAATTTTATTAAGAGGTGAGCCCTTTATAACATTTTATAAGAATCACTAGTGTGTCCTTGCTTACTAATTGCATGTTCAATTCGCAGATCTATTATATCATAAACACACGTGTCTTTTATATTCGATTGAGCTACACGAGTTGCGATCATGTCACGTTGCTAAAAGTATTTTCTAAGGCGCTCTTTGGATACCTGGCGAAAGAAGTACGTGCTCAAGAAGTGTAATTATACTTATTTCATAAAAATATTACATAATGGGCCTGCGAGTGAGGCAGCACACGCGCTGAGAGATTTACGCATAGTATCACTTATCTATCACGCATACCAACTAGTAATACCTCGTCGTCGTCGCCCACTCGCTGCTCGCCAACTCGTTTTGAGTAGCTAGCTAGCAGCTAGCTCTATCGCGTGGGACAAGTGCCTACGGTTGGCAACTACGAATCCGCAACGGTCCTAATGAGGTGTGATATTCGACGTTTAGTTCATTTTCATGTAATAAAATTGAAAACTTTTATTTTTGGCCATAAGAGCGTGCATTCTGAAAGTGGGCAACGTCGCAAATATTTCGCTGTTTTGATTAATTTGGCAATATTACTGTATGGAAATATTTATGAAAGAAATATTGCATGCATATAATATGTATAAACTAAATATAATGATTATGAAATGCAATAATAAAACTAATATCATAACACCGAATATTTAGTTTGAGATATGAAAAGGGTTAAAACGGCTACAACATCAAATTCGGTGTTGTACTTAATTGCAATTCATTACTAATATTTTAGGTCACTAGTTAGCGATATTTCATATTCCATACAGTAATAATGCCAAATTAATCGAAACAGGAAAATATTTGACAGCTATTTGCGACGTTACTCAAATTTTTTTTATGGTAGAATAACCGCTCTTAAAATAAAATTAATTGCACTGGTTTTGAACCCCGTTTTTTTTTAATAATCATTGTTTTCCAAACTTGTCGTTGGTAGTCATTTGAATTGCAAATGACAAAATGGCGTCAAGATCCTGATTTACATTATTTTGAACAAAAAATACCGAAATGGTATTTATAGATTTTATAAATGTAACAATATTTATCATCAATTTTTCGATATTAAATAAAAGAGGTAATCGTACGTCCAAAGATCATCTTATAACATAAAATACAATCAATTTATTAACGTTTTCCTAATTTTACCAAAATTGTTTCAACATTCTATCTTTACACACTTTATACCACTATTAATATTTAAAGTTGCTAACTTTACTGTGATCTTTTCATAGCGAACCAGTACACCTAAATCGCTGATATTGCCTATTATTTATGTGCATGACACATACATTTGGGATAATATATATCTTATTTAGGCGATCTTAAATAAATCAATAAATTATTAGCCCGAAAGTCTGACCAATATCCTTAGGATTTTGGTACAACATTATGTTCATTGAACACAATATCAGCCTTCATGTAATGCTCCCACTGCTTGATCTTGTTTCTGAGAGGTTGCAACTGACGTCTCTGATTTAAAAGTAAGTCGTGTAAAAAAAATATTAAAATCAAAAGTTAAGGTGCCTAAAAACTATTTAAAATCGCCGAATCATAGATAATAGTCTAAAATAAAAACAAACAGTAGGTCAACAGCTAGTCATGCTGAATTGCAACATTTTTTGCTCTCGAATTCCGGGCATGTTTTTAAAGTCTAGCACTAAAACGCCACTAATTTGTTTGCTAATTCCACTGCGTAAAAACTAATTAATATCCAGTACGTAGTTAAAATCGACCTTGATGATCACGAAATAATTACATTGCTGGACTAAGGCCGTATGGCCACCGTCACGTCAACGGGTCGCCAACGTGAGATGACGGTGCCGAAATAGCGATACACTTACTATGGCCGCGTGTCTAATACTATTCATCCGTCACTTGTCCCTAAAGGTTCGTCAGAAAGTTGACAGTTCGTCGTTGAAGGTTCGTCTGTTGCTTTAGTGGATTTATTAGCTAGCTCATTTGTAATTTCCGATTGCGGTTAGTAAGTTTTAAAATTCCATTTTTTTATAAGGCAAATAAAGAAGATGTCAACGATTCTGCTAATGTCTAAAGTAAAAAGCAACATGAAATAAAAAACAACAACTGTAGACGATTGTTAGTCAGATACAGTTGAACACAATGTACATCTTGTTGGGTCAGTTAGTTACTTATCCGTGGAAATTTTATGATCTATTAATAGGTACCTAACAGCTTAACAGATAAATCATCGGTACAGTTGTCTCATGATTCGTTTTCCTTCACCAGCGTAGCGGTACCGCTTAGTGACTTAACTAAAGTAATATATTAATCCGCCATTCCGCCATACGATTAATTTTGTATCATCTGGCATGTCATGGTCATAAAAATATTATTTTAGAAAAAAATAGTAGGTACGCGGATGTTCAGAATTTGCTTCACTCGTGCAAACATTAAAAGTGACGCACTGTGCTAGTAAAACGCCGCGCGAATGCATTGCACGCAATTATACAGTACCTACGACCTACATGTTTCTTGCCTGTGTATGGCATACAATAAAAAAAATAAGCAACAAATGACCTGCAATGTCTAAACACTATTTAGACGGTGCTACTTTTATGGTTGCTTCAAATGAGGTATTGTTGTATTGCATGCCACAGCCAACAGCTTAGGCTACACGGTGAAAGGTAAAAGTCAATGCGTTGATGTCTTTTTCAAGCCCAAACAGCAAAAACATTCATCGAGCGAACCATACCTTTGATTGTGTTGTGGCACTTAAAAAACGCGTTGGAAATTACTCAGCAAGATAATTCAAAGAATCTAGAAGCGTGAGGACGTATATTTTGGCTTTTCTGTCCATGTAATTGCTCGCTAACTCGCTTTTGATTTTCGAACTAGTCACGTTCAACTAATTCAGCCGTCACAATTTATTTACCCAGTGCGAAGCTCTACAAAGCCTTTTAAGCGGTACATAGCTTTTGGAGCAACTATACGGATTTAGTTGTGTATGTGCGATCGCGTGGACCGGACGCGTCTAGTGACGTTACATAAATTAATAAAAACAAAATTTTAGGACGTAAACAATAAATAAGTACATAGTTCTATGTGAGTATATTTTGTGATTGTGGTGTTGGATTGCTTTAACATTACGGAGTTATTAGATTTAATGAAAGGAAGTATTTTGAAATTTAATTGGTGGGCTGTGTGGAAATTACCCAAACATATTTTTTTTAATAAAAGCTTTTAAAAAGTAATTTTATCACCATTTGGCCTTTATAAAAATATTTTAGTAATGACTGTTGAGTTGACGAAGTGATCTCGAAACAGATCATTTAAGTACCTGTGTTTTATACAATGCCGCCCATGGGCACGTGACCGCCCGTATTTTTTAGAATATTCATGAAAAATAATCGAAAATTAACTTTAAAAGGGTAGACCCCTTCTTCTTTAATATTTTTAATGTTATTAAATTTAAAAAAAATTAGAGCGTTCGTGACCTTACTTTACATTTTTTGCCATAATCTCCGATGTTATTGGATAGATTTGGATTATGTTTATTATTTCTAAAAGCTTAACTAGCTTTTAGCAATAATAAACAGAATCCGTTCCAGTCCGTTCAACTACAAGGCACTTCGCCTTTTTGGGGGACTGTCTTATGTAATTTTAACGTTCGAAAAGTGCTGATTCTCAGCCTAGTTTGAAGAAAAAACTTGAATTTTGAATTTTTTGACTGCCGGCCGGTTTCGATCAAATAAATTTATTTCCATTCTTACTTTCATAGCTAACATTTAAAGCAATTGTATTTTTAATATTATAAGCATTGAAGCGCATAATATACAGGCCGGTTGTATTAGTCAAAAATCGAATTAAGTCTGTATAGGTTTTTTTAAATACAAAATTGGTGCATCAAAACAATTTTTATAATGTTGGCATGTTTATTAGTATCTTGGCTGCTCCCACGCCTAGGACAGTCAAAAAAATATACAAGATTGTAAAGCTAGGTATTAAGCGTAGATAGAACACCTTCATGGCACCTATGAGGGTGACATGGTCATACTGATCAAAACCTCTATAATAAAAATAAGTGTCAAACAATTAGAACCTATTAAAAGATATAGTCGATGTATACATGGGTGTTGTACTCGTAGGTACAAGTTCACACACTGAGTAAGAAACAATGGCAAATAGGATGATGTGATATTTATTTACATAAGGTGTTCTAATGGGCCATATACTATTCCATCGGTTTTATCATCTAAGCAGGTACTATTTTAATTGTATCGTTAATATGTAAATACATACTTATCTGTTTTATAAACTACTGGTTTCTGCCCGCGACTTCACCCGCGTTGTAGTCTATATATACTATGAAACATATGTAATGCCTATGGCAGTCGTCAATAGTGTAGCTTATGGCAGCCGCCAATAGCAGTGAAAGTCCCGAAAAGGGTCCAGCCGTTTCAGAGATTAGCCTGAACATACAGACATACAGACAAAACTTTAAAAAAAAAGATTTGTTGTTATAATTACGGTGTATACTTTCCTAGGCATTTAGAAAAAGATGTTGTTTTGATATTTTAAACAGACACTTCAATTTTATTTATTTGTATGTAGGTACATAAGTATGTATACAATCATGATGAAATACAAAATACACGCAGACGAAGTTGCGAGCAACACCTAGATATAAAATAATAAAGATCGAAGATTACTTAGGTACTAAACTAAGTAATAAAATATTCAGATTCAGATTAATTTATTTGCTAAAACATGTGCTGATAATATACATGGTATGATGCTTATTATATGTGTTACAAGGTTTAGTTTGGCTCAACATGTTTGACCATGACTTGTGTACAAATTAGGTCGAAAGACAATAAGATTTAAAAATAATATAAATAAATCAATAATTAACATTACTATTAAATTTAAAAAAATTGGTCAATAGTCAAGCAATTCAAAATAAATAGAATAGATTCAGTCAGTATGTTCAGAGCGATTAATGATTTAAAAATTCATTATTATTATAATAGGCTTTTGCTGTCAGTATTTTTTTAATGTTTTCTTGTATAGTTTTAGTTAAGTTAGTATATAATTTTGCTACTTTTATTAATTAATTAGTTATAAATAGATTGTAAATATAAATTTGTTCCCTCAATAAATACTTAGAGAGAGCATGTTTTCTTAAACTGGTCTGTATTTAATTTCTTAACACTGTTAGGGATATTATTATAAATTATTGAAGCTAATACTTAGTGTATCTACCGACCAAGTGTAGATGGACCGGTGCTTTCCTCTAGCTCTAGAAATACCGACGCACCCATTTTCAAGTCCTGGTCTTGTGTCCTGTCCGATAGGATATACCAGGCAGGTAAATATACCTGCCTGATAATCACCTTATTCAAAAAAAGAACAATATAATTCTGATGGCGAGAAATTCACGTATTTTTCAGTCTATTGGATACCAAATTCACAAACTTAATACCAAATTACTTATGTAAAAAGTCTTTTAGTTGAGGTTTTATCACGAACATTTAAATTCAAGTCATTGGCCTCTGTTAGTCAGTTCACATTCGGGATCCAGTTTTGGATACCCAAGGCCATCCACATGTTATTGCGAAATCACTGCATAACATCAACCGCCAGCGATAAGGTAGATTTTTGGAATTTAGTGCTTATGAATTCAAGCATAACAACGATTTAGTACATACGAAAGGTAATTAATGCCTCGGAAAACACGTCAAGCCGATGGTCCCGGCTGACATTCATAGACTTTTGTCACTACGGGTAGTCAGAAGCCGAAAAAATTGACAACCAATTTACCCAGTAACTGAATTATGGAGGTCAGATAGGCAGTCGCTCCATGTAAAATATTGGTATTCAGCTGCATCCGATTAGACTGGAAGCGACTCCAAAATAGTTTCAAAATTCAAAAGTCATTTATTCATACTAGGCTGATAATCAGCACTTTTCGAACGTCAAAATTACATAAGACAGTCCCCCAAAACGCCCACCCTTCACCACTTCCTAGTGCGTTAGCTGGGAAGAAGAAGTGGCGCAACAAACTCCCCAGCAGCACAGCTGTCTGTTCAGTTAGAAAGAAAACAATTGATTCTATATAATAGTATTCAACATAATTAACCTAATTTAAATTAGTATCCATATGTTAGCTAGCACACGCAAATATACCAAACAAAATCATCGAGAACTATACTCGGGCAGAAATAAAAACTAAACGTAAACAAAACTTAACATCTTAATAAAAGCCTCCAGGCATAAAGGGCGTGCCCGCTTACATAAAGCTGTAACTGGAAGTTATAAATGATAAACTAGGACCATTGAGGTAAAATAAATAAACAGTTAATTACTAATAACAAAAAAATAATATGATCAATTGTCGAGGTCACTAGTTACATATTGCAATACAACTCATAAAAAAAAAACATTGTAATGAGTAGATTATGTCGACAATAAATTAAAATTAAATTAAAATAAACAATTAGACTATAAACTCATATAACCTGTCAGTAGGTAAGCTAATTCTGGAGAAAGAACATAAACATTGTCTTGAGTTAATCACAGCGACCAACTATTCTTATCATTTAAGTAGTCGTTGATAGAATAGTATGCCTTTGAACAAAGGTTGGATTTTACTTTGTTGGGAGAGTTGGGAAAAGGATAGGCAGATTGATTGTAAAGTAATGGGAGGTATGATCTTCAGGTACGAAGGCAGTGAAATTGCTGTTATACAGTCAGCCAAAATGTAGACTATCAACTTATTCATCTTGGTTTAGAACATGCATTCATTACTTAGGCTGGGTTCATATCTCAACACTCATATTTACTGCAAGGAATTTTAAACGTGATAAAAAAACAATACGATATTTATTTAAAAATAAACCCTCATGTTTTCAGAACAATGGCAATTAAAGGAATATCCCTGGAGGATGAGTACAAGAAAAACACGGGAACAGCTCCTGACGACATTAAGAAGTTACGGGAATGGCTCAGCACACAGCCTCATCTGCCCGGAGAATATATGACAGGTATGAATATCTTCCTTTCTATGTCTGTTTGTTTGTCATGCGTTTTGTGACTTGACTATACAAGAAACCTTATGACAAACTTCCATCACGAGAGGTGACACCAACTTCTGTAGGTAGGGTACCTTGTTTTACTACGGAACCCTAAAAAGAAGTTAAGTTAGTGCTTAACTTTTTTTTCTGTTACCTAACTAAATTATTAAAATAAAATAAGTTGTTGTCGTGCAAGTTTTTTTATAAATAAAATCAGATTTAAAGGCACAAATGAATCAATATTAATTTAAATGCCAAAGATAAAAAAAAAACTTGGATTTATAAATCATACCTCGCACAAAAACAGATACAAAATATTAGCCAAAAAATTTGCGGTCCTGTTAGACTGTTAATTTTTAATGTCCACTATTTTCGATTTCAAGGCCGCATCGTGTAATATCAAATCACTTATATCAATAAGCACCTAAAGATCTATTTTAGTCAACAGTTTTTCTAATGTTTCTTGCTATAGCCGCGTTTAGTTGCATTCGAATTTGCGAATGACATCACTATTACTCGGTAAGAATAGTTTTAACTGTTAGCAAGCGCCATAGACAACATGATTGTTGCAAAACCTCTCTAGACAGGATCACAGGACAGTGCTGCGACTGTCATCTGGAAAATCAATCAGGATTTAAGGACCATCATATAGAAATAATTTATTAGATTAGAGACTCATGCATACCTACTGCTCCTTGTTATCATTCTCTTTCCCTTGTCACATTTTATTTGCTGTCGGCGCAACATGTATTTCTCTTCCATACTTCTCCATTAGTCGTCATCTCGGTAGTCAGCCCCTTTCTATCCATATCATCTGCCACACAGTCCATCCATGGTTTCTTTGGTCTTCCCCTACTCTTATAGCCATCCACATTCATACTCAACATTTTCCTCATTCCTCCGCATCACGTGCCCATTCCATGACAACCGATTTCCACACAACTTTTCATACTGCTCTCAGTATCTACCGTGCAAAATGTATCCTAAGTTTCTAGCAAAACACCTACAAAATTATCGTTATCTTTATGACGTTGGCTTGTTAAAAGTATGAGAATTGGTAACGCAAACATTTTTTGGAACAATACTAATCTACCATAGAACTTCCTATATTGAAGCTGGCTATCGAAAACTGCGTAACTTAGGTAGGTACTACGATTCCTACCACCGCCAATACCCTATGTAAAATTTCTACATTTATATCCGTAATTCGTATGGTGTACATAATAAAGAGTATTCCATTCTCTTACATCCGTATGCTATGCACAGTAGGAAAAAATGAAGCAAAACAAACAGCTAATTAGCCAAACAACCGATATTTACCGTCATCTCAATAAAGATTACACTGATTATAAGAAGACAAGACAGTCATTTACTGCACCAGGAAGAAGTTAACGTATGTGGTAATAACAGGTGGTATGACGCCCAACCTTGAACTATACAAAACAGTTTTTTTTTCAATTCAGAATCAACTAAGTTAATTATTGGCTAAGTACACACAGCCAAACAGTTAGGTGCACACCTATGTAGGAAGTAATAAGTAAACATCATTTCACTTCAGACAGTAAAAAAGATAAAATAACGCTTGTATCCCCGATGGGCTACAAAGATGTGCACTCAGATTTCACCAGTTATGTTCCAATGTGCAGCGACACGTAGGGACTAGGGAGCTACCCTATTGCCACCAGCTCGGCATAAAGTACTACAAGTTTTCTAAAAGGAAACCCAATATCTCTCGGGGTCGGACCCAGAGAAGTGCCCGCAAACGCAGTCACGCTTACGACCCCCAGACAAACATGAGGCTATGGCAGCATCAATAACACTACATACGAACTATGCATTACGCCTGATGTCACGCAAATCCTACATTGCGCCCGGAGAGTTTTATTTGAGTACATGGTTCCTTTTAGCGTTTTACTCTATGATCTGTAACTGAGAATTTACCCATTCAGGCTAGGAAAAATCACCCTGTATTCACCCATCGAGCCCATCAGTCAAAATAGTCGTCTGGTCGGAGGATACACTGTTTTCAAAGGAGGATGAGGAACTTCCCATCTTGCCAATCAAACACCAGTCCTGGCAGTACCTCTACCTACATGAGGAATAACTTTAGCCTTGAATACCAACTCGCCTTTTCCCAGCTACATATGTTGGGGTCGGCTTCCAATCTAACCGGATCGAGCTGAATACCTGTATTTTACATGAAGCGACTGCCTATCTGACCTCCACAGCACAGCAGTTACTGGGTAATTATAAGATTACCCCTTGGTAAGACTGATAGCACAATAATGGTTATTTATTTTGTCGACTGTACGTCAAGTTCAACGTTAAGTAGGAACCGATTAGTGCGACACCAACTGTCTTGTTAAGTTATTAAAATGTCATTAAATATTATAATGTGGCATTCTGCTATACAATGTAAGTAGCTAAATCACTGTTTCTTGAGGATATAATAAATTAATCTTGGATAGGTAGGTTTATCCAACTGAGTTGCTTGAAAAGACTTATAAAAATATTTTTTGGGTGCTTGATTTGTAATTTTATTCAAACCTCAAATGATTTAGGTAATCTTCATTTGCCAAACATGTTAACAAACACGAGTTTTAGAAAAAACAACTGTAAAGCCTACACATAAGGTTCAGTTTGCGCTACAACTTCATCTTTTTTTATGACATTTTCAACAATACTAGTCGGTCTAAAATCAACTTTATTTACACTGGCATAAAGTTGATGTTTGTCTTAGTGGAAAACTCGTGTTTGTTTACATGTTTGGCAAATAAATTGCGCACGCAGATTAGGTACGTGAATTAATTTTGACAGCTCAAAGCTAAAGTTCACTGTTAAACCTTTGCTGCATTAGGTATAATTTTATTTTGAAAGTATATTTAAAACGCATTATTTTTTGTGTCATAACCATATAAATAATTTATTTTATTCAAGCAAAATCATTAGACATGCTAAATTAGCTGCCGTCCAATTTTAGCAACAGAATGCCCCACTGCATCATACCGAGATGAAACGAGTCTGCTTGCTCTCTGCGTGCACGCATGTGTGCTCACTACAGACTTTACATTTACAGAAAAAAATCTTGACTGAAAAAGAGCATTTATACAAGGTGTTCCTTTTGATATCCCTTAACTCTAGCGTATTAATGAGACCATGTCAAAGAGTCAACTGGCATACATAGGTTTTTTTTTTTATATAACTTTATACTAGACTCGATGTGTGTTTTAAAGTTTCATTTATAAGTACGAGTAAATCTCAGAAAATGCGACGCTGCCATGTTTTTTTTGGACAAAGATATTCTGAATTAAATGATTTTTATATTTCACGTAAGGGTGTTTTACATAAATAATCGTGTCTTTCTCGAATTATTTTGAACGAAAAAAAAAATCCTACGCCAGTCGATCCTGTGACATGGTCTCATTAATACCCTAGAGTTATGGTATATCTTATGGAACACCGTGTATAAAAAAGTAATCCCATGTTAGGAAGGTATAATTTAAGTAGGTACCTAAACTTATGGTACCGTAATATGAAATACTCTATATTAAGTACACCGTATAGGTACCTTTAAGATACAGGTAAATGTAAAAAATAACAAAGGGTGACAAAGTAAACGGGTACCTACTTACATAATTATTGTTAGACGACTTCTAATGAGACAACAATTACTTACCCGCGATCTATTGTTATGATTAATGACAGATTTAAGTTGACTTCATAAAAAGTAGACCGTCCTCTGCTGTGCATAAATCAACATAACACAATAGTATTATATACCATGCATTCGTGAGGTTTCTCATTAGCCGTTTATTTGTCAGCGACTATTATCTCTGCTACTGCTAAATGCTTCCGCAATGGGGAGAGACTCTACCAATTTATTCCGCTAGGTGTCGCATCGTCACTGGTGTTGTTTACCTTTCAACACCATACACTTTTTACGTGTTATTTCAATAGTTATTTAATTATTCGATATAACGTCTGTATGTGGTGCGCTAAATAATTGAATTGTAATTATAAAGGCGTTTTCCTGCTGATGAGAAAAGAAGAAAACAGTGGTGGGGAGTTACGCCAAAAAAATTGGAAATCAACGCCAGCGCCAATGCTATGGTTGTACCTAGTGATCACTTTAGACCTGACGATTTTTATGGCGAGAGCGCATAGAGTAATGAAATACCGGAATATTCTGTTAAAATCGCACCTTCAAAACGTTTAGGTGTAGTGAGCTGTCATTCCACCTGCAGTGCTATTCTGTAACCATCTCACCGTGAAAACTTAGGTGAAGTGAGCGTGGAGTGAGCTGTCATTCCACAGGGATTGACACTATTGACAGCTCACTTCACCCAAGTTTTCACGGTGAGATATTTACAGAATAGCATGGCTTATGCTAGGGATTGACACTTTTGACAGCTCAGTTCACCTACATACCGTTCACTATAACTTGTGCCTTGCCGTCATGTTGGCACCATAGCTTGTTAAGCTTAATTTCAATACTAATAGAGTTCAAAATGGCAACTGAAAGAACAGTGCCACCAATCGCGTCACAGCACAAGTTATAATGAACGTTTTCAAGTCGAGTCGTGAGGTTTTTACAGAATAGGTCGGCTGGTTAGTAATACTCGAAAACATTCAACAGAAGACATCTAACAGTTACCAGCGAGGGTGGCGTCATCTGCAATTAGCTTAGCCTGTTCCTCCCCATAGCCCAGTGCTCGCGACCACGACTCTATAACGTTAGAATCTCGGTTCGATTGTCAGGTTAGACGAACAAACATTTTATCGCGGCTACATAATCTTTACTGTTACCAAATAAATATTTAAATGTCTGGCTCCGCCTTCATTTCAAGTTTGAAACAAAAATAGTATCAGTAGACAACATGAGTAGTTAAGCCGGTAGATATTAATAGAATAATAGTGGTCGTCCAGAGGTCGAAATTCGACCATAATTCATTTAAATGTCATGATTCTAAGGTAAAGTAGAGATCTTGTGTCAAACGCATGGTAGTGTGTGTAATGTTTTTTTAATTTATTTCTAATGTATATTACATAAAAAATATTAGCTTTCTCCACTCCTTCTCCATATAAACTTTAAAAGTGCCAAATTTCATACTCCTCCGTCCGCGTAATTTTCGTAAAAAGGGGTACAAAGTTTTTGCTTCACGTATTAATATACTAATTACCATAATCCACAGTAACCAGACACAACACTGATATGAAGCATATAAAATATATATACAAATTAAAAACTTGATTCCACAGTGGGTATAGTTAAATTGGAAATGTTGAAATTAAATACAAAACTTGCAAGAGGTAGGTACATACGCACTAAGGATAGTTTATATAAATATTATAGTTTTTCAGATCGTAGATCGTGTCTTACTACTTTTTTAATCAATAACATATTTTTTGTTCGATCAGGATTCAACGCGCTGTTTTGTATCAGGTTTTCTGTTCGCGACCTTTAAATTACACTAGTACTTATTTTATTATTAATCAAGTAGCCAGCTTATCTAATTATTACGCAGTCCTAGGCGAACCTGCAACTAGCAGTAACTTGCCTTCTTTGTACTTGGACGAGTTGTAGATGGTGGTGTTCTGTAGTTTCTACCTACCCTTATGTGAAAGAGGGTGAGCGTTTGTGGGTATGAAGCAAAAACGAGGTGCAACGAGTTGTAAAGTTCGGGTGGACCGTATTCCACCCAGTTGTGTGATTGTCTTGGTAGACTACCAGGTACATACCTCCTGCTATAAATAAATAAAATCATTTTATTTCGGTTACCTAATAGATCCATAATTGTTAGTAACAGGTTTGCACTTAAAATACTATTGTTAGTAACTTAGAGACAAATTCATGGCCACCCAACAACTAGACACAAGAAAATAGGAATCTAAGGTCTCAGTCTGCGCAATTTTTTTGCGAAGACTGAGACCTTAGCTTCCTCTTCCTTATTATAGTGGTATCTGCCGCCACCGGCTTCTCCATGCTATTGTGGCTGCCTCTTATTCTACTCAGGAGAGACGCCGTTTTTTTGCGGATGATGGCATGAAACCCATCGCTATGAGTTACCACGAACAACAGCTGTATTGATCGATGGGGAATATATAAACGCACTTTAAAATGTTCAACTTTAAAATTAGGTAGGTAAGTAATTGAATGAATTATAAAAATAACAGTTTCCACTATAAATATGATTAGCTTTAAAATTAATTGACTGAACTATGAACTATAAATTAAACTCGCAAAAAAGGTTAGGTTAGAACTGTAACCCTATAAGCACGAGCCGATCGAGCGAAGCGAGCGGTGCTACGTCAGCTGCCGGCGAGTGCCAAAAACGACTACAATATACAGGGTGGCAGTTCGGTTTGGCAGTTGGTTGTCGACACAGTTATAGTGCAAACTATTATTTTTGTAGGTATTTTAATTTTGTTGTTTATGAGATATATTATAGTATTAGTATTATTAGATATATTAGTATTACTTTATAGTGTGATAATATTAAATATAATATAGATGTAATATTATTTTAAAGTGCTGTTATACAATTTTATAGCTATTTTCATCAAATTTAAAGTGCTATTAAATACATACCCTGGTCAATTAACTAGAATGCCATACTTTTCCTTTAAGGCGAATGCGTTAGATAAATTAAAATTAAAATTTGAATTTCACGGGCTACCTTAGCGCCTTTCGACACTGCACTCCTTTTTTTTTGGTACGAAGTTCCTTATCGCGCGTTGTGAAAGGGGGCTAGACGGAAAAAATTCTTACGAAAAGTTGTCACGACACTTTTTGCTATAGTAAGCTATTGTAAGCTGTGCGGCGTCGCATGTTTCTCTGTCTGTCTCTCTCTCTCTCTTATAGAAAGCAAGCCAGATATTTTCATTTCTATTTCGCATTGAACAGTGTGGTGTCGCGACGATTATTTTTGTTGAGTGTATACAGGTTTTTTGTAAATAATAAATAAAACTTTAAAAAAATAAAATTTTATTACAATTCCTTCATTAATTAATCGAAAGGAACTTCGTTCCATCCGGGTGTCCCTTGACACCTCTCAAGTTTTTTTTTTTGAGGATGGGAAATTATCAAATAACTTCTCCCGCTCTGGGTGGAGCGGGAGGGCGTGTCAGACTTTTACTGACTAAAACCCACCCGTGTTCCTTCCGTTGCCTGTGTGCCGAGGTCGCGATATCCCTTTCAGACAAACCCGCAACCCCGGCACTGCACTCCTACTGTGTGGCATAGATTTGGCCGCCGTAAATCTACGCTACACTGTAGTATGAGTTACTCAGTATATCAAGAACCTTAAAATCGATCAAAGCTACTGACAAGTCTTATAAAAACTGCTGCTATTGCGATTTGACGTTTAGTATGCTATGCGTATAGCAGTTTACAATAGGACCTAAGTTTTGCAACAGGTATCAGTATGCCAGTCAGACAGTTACAATGTCTAAGCCAAGTGAGGGGAACGCCCTGATAAGTTGTTGGACACGAATTTAGCAATCGTCAGTCACTGAAGACTGACCTCATAAAACCCCGTAAAGAATGAGTGTCACTTGACGGATGATGGCAACATTGGGTAAAACAAGAAGTAGACAGACTAGAGGGTAGTTCACTTAAGTTTCGGATTACAAGTGCAGTATGTCTGTTTGCACTAATCAAGCATACTATTCTATCAACGACTACTTAAATGATAAGAATAGTTGGTCGCTGTGATTAACTCAAGACAATTTTTATGTTCTTTCTCCAGAATTAGCTTACCTACTGACAGGTTATATGAGTTCATATAATTGTTTATTTTAATTTAATTTTAATTTATTGATGACATAATCTACTCATTACAATGTTTTTTTTTAATGAGTTGTAGGTATTGCAATATGTAACTAGTGACCTCGACAATAGATCATATTATTTATTGTTATTAGTAATTAACTGTTAATTTTTTTTACCTCGATGGTCCTAGTTTATCATTTATAACTTCCAGTTACAGCTTTATGTAAGCGGGCACGCCCTCTATGCCTGGAGGCTTTTAGTTTTGTTTACGTTTAGTTTTTATTTCTGCCCGAGTATAGTTCTCGATGATTTTGTTTGGTATATTGGCGTGTGCTAGCTAACATATGGATAATAATTTAAATTAGGTTAATTAAGTATGTTGAATACTATTATATAGAGTCATTTTTTTTCTTTCTAACTGAACAGACAGCTGTGCTGCTGGGGAGTTTGTTGCGCCACTTCTTCTTCCCAGCTAACGCACTAGGAAGTGGTGAAGGGTGGGCGTTTTGGGGGACTGTCTTATGTAATTTTGACGTTCGAAAAGTGCTGATTATCAGCCTAGTTTGAATAAATGACTTTTGAATTTTGAATTTTGAATTTTGAACTGTCTTATGTAATTTTGACGTTCGAAAAGTGCTGATTATCAGCCTAGTTTGAATAAATGACTTTTGAATTTTGATTTTTTTTGCAGCTGCTACTGGGAATTTAATAATCGAAAAACTTTTTTACTAAAACAAAACTATCGACTTCCAAAAAAATCACTACAAACTGAAAAATAACTTTAATTTCGGAAGTCGGTCTCTTTGGATCTGTGGTTAAGTTTTTGCCACCGACTTTTAATTTTTCACTTTTTATTATGTTACCTACCTAAGTACCACCAATTCGTATACCACAGCTACTTGCTATGTATACAACTGTGACTGGAAATATTATAACATCATCAATATACAAAAACTGGATTAAATACGTATTATCGGAGCTAACTCAAAAACTATCCAAGGAAAATTAATTATTTATATGGAACCACCGCGCAGGCTTTCTCTATCAAATGAAAAAAGAATTTTCTAAATCGGTTCACTATTGACGAAAATATCGATGAACATACATAAAAATATTAAAAAACAAACAGATGAACATAGGTAGGTATAACCTCCTCCTATTTTGAAGTCGGTAAAAAGTATAAGGCCCAATATGCTACACTTTCCAACCCAGCGTAAGGCCGCATTCATATAGAACGCTAATTCAGCGCCGATTTAGCCAAATCACCGCGAACCGGCGGCGCCGACTATTCAAATAGGAACTTATCGGAGCCGGTTCGCTCTGATTTGGAAAAATGTATGAAACATCCATATCGGCGCCGGTTACCGCCGCGCCTTATAAACCAGGATCCTAGGCATCATTCACGCTTGCGGACGCCATTAGACCCACGACGTACATCTCAGGACATAAGTTTATCTTTCTTTGTTTTTCTATTGTGTCATTGTGTGTTGTTACCGAAGAAATGTGCCAAATAACATAATTCTTTTCTTTCTTGTACCTACTAACCACCAGACTTCTTTCTTCTTCCAGACCTGGACCTGATTCTCATCTACCATTGCTGCGACCACAGCGCGGAGGTGTCGAAGCAAGTCCTGGACCTCCACTACACCCTCAGGACGCTGTTCACCAACTTCTTCAAAGACCGGGCCGTGGATAAAAAGACAGAACAGAATCTGCATAATGTGTAAGTAGCAAAAACACAGTTCACACCGTGATTATCAGTACCTACCTTCGATAGTTTACTGTATAATTTTAGGATTATATGGAAGGTTCATACTGCATTTGCTATACCGTATGAATAGTGGGATCTTGAGGTGTGATCCCAGCTTTGTACCATAAAATATCGTACTGATCATTGCCGTATGAACGAGGCCTAACACCAGCGGAGGGGAAGTGTTAAAGGACATGGGAATATAAACCCGATTTTCCGATGGTACCTAATTTGAGCGTGTTGCTCCAAAGTCAACTACTAACTTCATCTAGCCAGAATTGTTGGCTCTGAGCCTCGAATCCCGATGGCAGCCGAAAATAACTGCCATTTATGGACAGATCAAATTATTACAGAGCAGCTGTCTATGGCCCAGGTTTCAAGGTTTCAGGGTTTCAGGTTTCAATTTCAGGTACCTACCTATCTCTATCTACTTGACTTTCTATACATCAAGCAATCAATATTTCGTCTGTTCCAGGTTACTCCAGCCAATACCAACTCGATCTAGGAATGGCGATGCTGTGTTCTACTGCCGCCTGCTAGACTACGAGCCCAAGAACTTCGAATTCGCTAAGTCACTCAGGTAGGTAATTTAGAAACTACTTATTTTTACTTGTTTGCAACAACGAATTCTTTGTAGCAGTAGGTAGCTAGGTACAGTCAGTCTCAAAAAGATGTAAGCCTTCATTTGATAGTCTACAATTTGTTGTCCATAATACTGTTTTAATGAGTAGCCACAATCAAGTAGGTACAAAATGTATCTTTTGTCGCTACAAATTGATAGAATATTTATGGAACAAAGATTGTAGACAAATTAATTCTTGTCGATGTACCTAAACATGTTTTTGAGGTTGACTGACTGAACCAACGATAATGTAGATAACTGCGAAAGTTTGGGAGTCTGGGAGTAGTCGGGGAGTTTAGTTTCTTGGTTTACTAACACGTACCGTGCTACGTAGTTGTGGCCCCTATAGCTTCTTAGAATAGCACTGAAAGCGACCAGTTACGTCTTCTTGTACCTAAGAACCGCCAGTTAAACTTTAATCAGGAGCCCAAGGTGTTTCCTTGACGAATTTCATGATGACAAAGAAATAAGCGGACTTCGTTGTTCGCTTATTTCTTTGTCATCACCGGCTGGTATCGTAGCGACCTTTATTGATGTACCTAACCAACTAATTATCCCCAGGTCAGTGCTGATGATCCTGGACCTGTGGCAGTTCGAAGAGGGCACGTGGCCAGGGTTCGTGCTGATCTTCGACCTGGAAGGCCTCAAGCTGGGGCATCTCACCAAGCTGGATGTGCAGACTATACAGCAGTTCTTGTACTATTTGCAGGTGAGAGATCAGCTACCTAAACATTTCGATTTTTGACTAAACAAATAAACAACTACCGGTCAACTGCCCTAACTTGGCCTGGCGTCCTGTCTGCCTATAATGAAAAAGATGTAATATGTTTTTCATTTTACTTGTACGGCAATCGAACCTGAGTACAAGTAAAATGAACAAGACATTATGGGCAAATATAGGACGCCAAGCAAAGTTAAGGCAGTTGACGGTATAAATAAGGTTTACATTGCAGACCTAACCTTATTTTGGAGAACCACGCATTCATTAAGGCTTGTACCGACCAGCGCGACGCGATCGAACAATACAATTTTTTTGAAAACTTGACGGTATAACAATTACCGGTGTCGTGTCGCGCTAGTCTGCACAAAGCTTTATCGTCGCAATCGGACAAACCACAGATACCTACCTGTTTATATCTATATATATAAAAGAAAGTCGTGTTAGTTACACCACTTATAACTCAAGAACGGCTGAACCGATTTGGCTGAAAATTGGTGGGGAGGTAGCTTAGAACCAGGAGACGGACATAGGATACTTTTTAGTAGGGTAGGTAGGGTAGGTAGGGTAGGTAGGGTAGGTAGGGTAGGTAGGGTAGGCAGGTAGGTGCGCCGTAGATACGTACTTAGTGCTACTCGAGCGAAGCCGGGGCGGGCAGCTAGTTATTTATATATGGACAAAAACACTAACTACAAACGAATACGACTGGGATATTAATTTACTATAGGTACTTTAACATTACTTTTTTTACAATATTTACAGGAAGCCATGTTAGTAAAAGTAAAAGGCCTGCATTTCCTCAACGCGCCGTCCTTCATGGACCGGCTCATGATGATGATCAAACCGTTCATGAAGAAGGAACTCTTGGAAGTGCTGATCATTCACCAGATCGGAGCCAAGACCTTGGACAAGTTCGTGCCGATGGCGGGGCTACCGAAGGAAGCAGGCGGGGAGTTCAAGACCTTTGATGAATGCAGAGGTTAGTCTGGAATTCAGAATCATTTGGGAGACATTTTTTTTAATCAGCTAGTATTTAATTACCTACCTATTAATGTTATTCTCCTATCGCAAATACCTCTTTTCGTACAGATTCTCTGTCACATTGCAGACTGCCAAAAATCAAAGGGAAAGCGACTGGAATCATATTTTTAACCTACTTCAAAATAACGGGGTTCTATTCGTCCCGAATTCTGATTAATTTGGTCAGTTCGAGGCAATTTGCAACAGAAGCAATGAATATAAGGGTGCGTTTCCACTGAAACGGAGACGTGCAGGAATCCTCCAATCACAGACGAGGCGAGAGATGCGTTAGGTATTTCAACCATTGCTCAGCTCCGCTCGTCACCGCTTCAGTGGAAACGCCCCCTTATTGCTGACTATGCTTACTACAAGCGACAAACTGATTTCGAGTCATAACTCTCGGGTCATCGACAATTCGGCATCGAATATATTTGTATTTTTTTATTATTCTTGCGACAATTTATGAAGCCCGATTTGACACCTATCAAAATACTTTGTGTAGTGATGGGGAAAAAACTCGGTTGATTTAAAAACAGATTCTCGAGACATATCGATTTATCATAGGTACTTAGAGTTTGTAATCGATAATTTATCTACATTGCTTAGAACTGATTATAAAATTAAATATGACATTAACTTAAATATGATACATAAAACTGTTACGTATCATAATGTACATTTTTATTCACTTTCGCCACTGGATGGTCCACAAAAAATATCATCAGTTGAGCTGTCTTCGTCGGTTACCCATATAATATATTCATTTTCAATCTTATACATAATCAAAATGTAAGTCTCTTCTAAATATTTTCCAATTTTCTTTTTATATGTTAAACTTTTAATATTATAGTAATTATACGTTTTTCTCTTATCTAAATGTAATTTTTGTAAAAGTACCTATAGATTTTTTTAAATATCGATTTTATTCGGTCCAAAAACGACTTAAAACGGTCACAACACTACAGCAGTGAACCCGAAGACATGACATTGTAATAATTCCTGTCAGAATATTAATCCACGATAATTTGGTGTTTTTGAGTGCATTTTTCCAATATAAAGTGAAAATAGTGTATGGATAACATAGTAATTAATTAGGATAATGAATTTGATATTTCGATTTCTTACGTAGACGTTCATACAAAATCATCGCTGCATGTATAATGAGAAACGTCAAATCGGGCTTCTTATATTGTCGTCGGTCTAGGTATGGGCGTCAATGCGTTATTTCACGTCACTAGTTACAATAACTGGCTACGGGGCATGTAGCCGAACAGCTAGTTTCGAGTCAAACTGTAAACACGTTATTTTCTTAATAGTTACAATTTCGATACTGCATCGAAAATGTAGGCAACTACTTACAAAATAACCGTCCTAAGCCTGAATAAAGTATGAAGGGAAGTTTATTTGTGTTAGTATTGCGTTAATGATGTAACTGCATAATTATGTAGCTCCAAAAACTTATTCGTTCCAAAAACTTAAAGCTTGTGATATGTACCTAACGTACTTATTCCGTAGGTAATCATCTATATTCTCGTTTCGCAAATAACTGTAATACTTCGATAGAATCACCATGTTGAATCAACGAATAGAATTTGAAAAAATAACTAGTTACTAAAATCACTAGTTTTCAAAACAGGTGATTCATTCGAAGTCACTAGTTACGTTACGTTTCGCGAAAATCGCGTAACAGCAGACAGCGAGAAGGCAATAAATGTTCGACATCGAACCTATCATAAATTATGGAGATCGAATAAATATCATCTTTTGTTTATTTTCAGATGAAATGCTGGTGAGATTGCAAGCTAACAAAGATTTCTTCGTGCAAGAAAACAAGAAGCGCGTGATTGAAGCGAAGCGACCAGGAAAGCCGAAGACCATATCAGACATCTTCGGAAGTGTCGAGGGGTCCTTCAAGAAACTCGATATTGATTAGCAAGTCAGATGTATTTATTTAGGATTTTTTATTGTAAAAAGTTTGTTATGTTGAAATTGGCGCCATCTGATGATCAACGTTTGTACTAACAAGTTCCAAGGGAATATAAATGGCTCTTATTTGTAAGAAAAAACTTGTACAGTGGCTAATCAGAATAAAAATTATGTTGTAACAAATCCACCTATTATTTTTATTTCCTTTGAACTGATGGCGGCAAGACCTTGAAAACAACAAAAATTACGACCTGAGGCCGGGCCATCGAAACGTACACCCGAAAATAAGGAACTTTTACAACATAGTCAACTTAAGCTGCATCTTATCAGTAATCAACTTCCTCAAATCTTATCTAGGTATTATAAAAACAGTGAAAATTAACTTTAATTTCAGAAGTTAGTCTGACCAAAAAAATAATCATCAAAATCAATTAGTAATTGGCGGAGTAATCACGTAACAAACATACAAAAAAAAATAAAAAACAGTCGAACTGAGAACCTCCTTTTTGAAGTCTGTTAAAAATAGGGTAATTTAACAACAAAATAAAAATTCTATGAACGTTTATTAGCAATATATTTCATAGAAACATAAATGCAGACATTTTACGCTTATACCATAGAAAATGGAATAACGACCAGCGCCGCGCAACTGAAACAATAAAAAAAAACAAAATTATTGTCTATGTTCACTATAACAAGGTTTGATAGGATGTTTGTGGTAAGCATCAGTTAGGGTAAGTAGCATCAAAGGCTTTCAGTCGAAAGATGGTGTTGTTTGAAATCATCATGAAAACAAAATACTGGGAAGAACTAGTACCTATTTAAAAGATCTAATTATATTCATTACTCCTATTATATTTGAAATTTAATTGCCTTTAATTTCGTGCCATTGCCGTGAAGAAACACTAAACTGCCACTGTAGAAGACATTATTATTATATATTAACATTATATTATATTGTCTGGTTGATGGCAATAGGCTTGCCCCTTATTACATGGGACTAAAACTCTAACATGTGCGTGTAATACATCTCCGACTATCCCTTCAGGTAATACAGGCATGATTTTATGTTGGTCATAACAAATTTACTAGCTAGCTAACAACAGTGGTTATTTATTTACAGTACTTTAACATATCTTCAAAGATTTGTTCCATAAAGAGCATTTTGTCTGTTATATAATGACAATAATGGTGAATATGACACTTGCAATTAATTAACTATGTGTACAATTTAATAAAAAAAATATTATCTTATTTTGGTCCTATTCAAATAGTTAGGCCTATCTTCCACAGTAGAGTAAATTAACTTACTGATAAGTAAATAATACTAAAAATACAAAAATTATCTTTGAAACTCACCTGCGAAGTGCATTTAGTCAAACAGACCGAAGCCCATGTCCTCATCTTCTGATTCAGACTCTTCCTTTTTGGTCTCTTTCTCTTCTGCAATAGAGAAGGTAAGAGTTAGCGGGGTACAGAAGATAGGGGGAGGTTGTGAAGTGTGGGAGATGTCAGAAAAGGTTGTTAGCATCAAAGGCTTTCAGTCGAAAGATGGTGTTGTTTGAAATCATCATGGTAATTGAAGTCAATAACTTATTTTGCCGTAATATAGGTAGGTAGGTAATTCTGGTGTTAAATAAGAGTTTTGTAAAATAAAACTTCTTAAATTATCTCAAAGGAACAAATTAAGTAAAGGAAACCTTTGGTTTTAGGTACAACAAACATCTGAAAATGCATTTGGTGATGTCGTATGTTAATGTTTTTTTGATAACTTATTTTGTCACACTGTTGGGCAAAGGTCTCCCCCATACATGTTGTGCCTTCTCCGGCCAAACGGTCAGGAAAGAGTCCAAAATATTAAGGAAGCAAAAAATACAGGAACCTCAAAACAGTTTTTTGGAAATATATGATTACACGAGGACATCAATTAATGTCTCCATCAGCACTTTAATATTCTCTAAGTATGTTAGTAGGTATTAGCGAAACATACCTTTCTTCTCTTCAGCGGCGGCAGCAGCGGGCGCGGCTCCACCGGCGGCAGCCGGGGCGGCGCCGCCAGCGGGCATGGACGACAGCTTCTCGCGGCCTGATGAGGGATAAAAAGAAAAGTTTAATTATATCAAAGCTAGCTGACACAGCAGACATTGTTCTGGCCAAATCTCAATACTTCATAAAAAAAGGACATTCAGTTTTCAAGATATTCTGGCAAACGTTTCCAATTGTTCTTTTGATATTATGACTAGACAAACGTTTAAAAAAAAATTGCCCATGAACAGCATTTCATTTTTATTATATAGAAGAACATAATAGGCTCAAGAAAATTAGTCTGAAGTTCTCACAAAAGACAGGGCTATAAAAGTAATGATTAATAGCCAATTAATGCTTACCCTGCTCAATCAGCTCCTCAACGCTCTTGCCATTGAGCTCAGAGATGACTTTCTTCAGCTTCTCTCCGTCAGCTTCAATACCAACAGAGCTCAGGATCTTCTCCACGTCCGCTGCTGCCGGGGACGCCTTGCCGCCGAGCACAGCGAGTAAATACGCGGCCACGTAACGCATTCTGGAAAATCAAGAGAATATGAGATAATTAGGTGTTGATTGACATGTAATTTATAAATTATAATAAGTGTGAATGTGATTAGTCTGCGTAGTAGCTGGACAAGTTTGGAATAATATTTATTAGCCGACGACTATGGTCAGAGGGTCGTCTTAAAATCTATAGAACACAATCATTTAATATGCTGCAAAAAGTCCACATGTATCTAGGAGTTGTTTACCTAGCTCTGGGTGCATTTTGGAGTTTACCGCCAAGTAGGGAGATATGTATATAACAATAAATAACGCAATATGCACTAACGCTCACTGTTTTTAAAGCTCACGAAAATTCAAGAGATCAAGTCTTGTATCTCTTTGAAGTGTGTTTGAATTTTGAGGTTAAAAAAAAACATTGGGAGTGAAACATAAATAAAAATTTACGTTTTTCACGTGTACATAATCAATAACATGAACAGGTTACTGTCGTAATCATGGTTAGTAGGAAATTAACATGGAATATTCACAAAAACACATTATCAACACATGGATGGGAACAAAGTGAAATCGGTGTTTAGAAACTTTGTACTAGTGAAATACCTGGGACTGGTCGCGAAAAATACATTCTTTGTACGTAATAGTCACGTTAAATGGTAAGTAACTTAGCAAACACAGAGGCATTGCCGCCTTGTGCAAGTCTGGCGCGCATTACCATAATCCAACGTTATCTCACAATATACACTACCATCCTGAATAAACGTTTTACCACATATTATTTATGCACTAAACAATAAAAACACAGTAATATTTTGTAATTATCACTTACTTTTAAGTCGTTTGACACGAAACGTGTGATGCCGAAAAATAAACGTTCGTCTTGAACAAAATGTCAAGAGGAAAGAGGGCGGGGGACCGATCCGGATTTGACAGTTCGTTCACAGACGTCACAAGAGTTGGACATAGAAAAATTAACTAATCAATTTCATTCGAATCGACTAAGGCGTTAAAATTATTTTTGTATATTAGTGTAAGATTCTATGTAAAAGCTATGATATCATGACTATTGGAACTACGGTCGTTTGATTCAGTAACGAATTTTAATCGATTTTAGGTTTTGAACGCTATCAGTCGTTTGATAAAAAACTGTTTTTATTGATTAGTAAGCGATGTTTAATCAATCTGTTGGAGTTTGGAGTCAAACTAAGCTGTTACTAATAAAGATGTTATCTATAAGTACCTACTAAATACGAAAGTAGAGTCCATGTCACGCAGCGCTAGTATCTATGTCAAAAAAATGTACCTAGTTCCACAATTTTCCGCTGGATAGTGGTGGCGCGGACTCTACTGTTTTATTTCACGAGAGGAAATAAAATAAAACGATTAAAAGTGATTTTGAATTTAAATTAAAGTATTTTAACTTGGTAAGTATTTACTTACTTTATTTATGTTAATAAGAAGCAAGACAAGATTTTCATTGAATTTATAGTTTAATCCCATGTTGGTAGATGGCGCTCTATGTCGCGTTACAGTACAGAATCGAAAATGTTTCAAAATGGTTTTAATTATTTATTTTTTTGTTATGTACCTATAATCCTTTTTTTTTTTAATTTTATTCCATCATGAAACATCCCAAATTCAGATGTGAATAAATACTTATCAATACAGACGCTATGTCATATTAAGAGCGTTTATTCTAAAAGTGGGCAACGTCGCAAATATAATATCAAATATTTCGCCGTTTCGATTAATTTGACAATATTACTGTATGGAAATAAGAAATGTAGCTAACTAGCGTACTAGAATATTGAATTTGAAATGCAATAATTAAACATCGTAATACCGAATATTTAGTTTAGATGTAAAAAAAGTACCTACTTGGAAACTTTCCGAATTCCTTGTTTACACCTAAAACGGGTACAACATCAAATTCAATGTTATAATTGCATTTCATTAATAATATTCTAGTTCGCCAGTTGGCCACATTTCCCATTTCCGTATATTGCCAAATTAATCAAACAGGTAAATTTTTGACAGTTATTTGCGACGTTGCCAACTTTTAGGATAAACGCTCATAATAACTTTCATTTTAGGTAAGTATTAAAAATGGTGAATGGTTTTGGTCTGTCACTTTTTTTTGTTTCTTGGTATAAAATCCTGCTATTCTCATCTCAATATAAGAATAGCAGGATTTCATACCAAGAATAAAAATAAAAAAAACATAGACCTCCGTTATTATTATTGTTTACTTACAAGACATCCAATTCAGCGATACAATCTACATAGGATAACGATGACGAGCCATTTAAACTGGCTGTTTCTCTTTTCGTCAAAATCATGACGGTTTTGGCACCACTCAAATTCAAATAACAGACTAGTCGAATATTTAAACAATTCAAAGGTACTAGTCATTCAATCAATAATAACAACTCAACTTTCCAATCCCTCGCAATTGTTTTAAGTGTACCTACAAACAAACACTCTTTGAGAATAGGTACCTACTGATGAAAGGTACCTTCTCGAAGTCGTCAGCTCATCACCTGGGTACTATTTTCGGAAAAGATCACGAAATGTGTTTGCTTCAGGTCGTAATTTTCTCATAGGAGACCGATTACATTACCCATTCGGAACGTTTGAGGTGCAAGACGTGTGCTAACTGCTAAGAAAGTGCCTATGTCGTTAACACAAATTGCTCATACAAAACAAGATGCCTGGAACTAGCTGTTATAGGTAATAGTCACGTTTAGATTGCCATCGACACGGTAAAAAAAAGAATAGTCATACAAAGTTATACACGGTGTAGGTATAATATTTGTTCCCGTAAGGCAATAAAACCCACAGCCCATAGCTTAGAATTCAATCACTAAACCACTGAACTGCTCTCAACTGTCTGAAATAATGAACCTTCTAGTTAAAATCAACAATTACTAATAGACAGACTCCTAATTTTAGTTTCATAATACTTGCGTCACTTCTCTCGGAGCGATAGGTATGATTAGAAATTATTAGGTGATGTATTGTAGACTAGACAGGAAACTGATTATATACAACAGTGAACAGATACAAACATGCCGAAGATAACAGCTGTTACGGAGAGTTTTTCTTTTTGAAGAGCATTCATGTCTCGTTCATTTTAACCCTGGTTGCTGTTTTAGACAAGGCACGGACACCGACACGGAACATCTATCTTCAGTCTACCATAAATAGGTACCTACGCTAAAATGGAATTAACATGATCCGTAAAACAAAAGCCAATCACTTGGCATCCGCTGCGCCATCGCCAACAGTCCTTCTTATTAGAATCAGTATAATATAAAGCTGCCACCACAATAACAAAATGTAATTCGTAAAATTAGGGTGCAAGATCAATAAAATTGAGAGGTACCATACATCCCCAGATCCTACTCGTTTTGAGTTCGACTTTCAAATAGAATTTCACCCATTTTCTATATTATTTTATGTGATATTTCCAACGAAACTGAGTAATGACTGCACTCTACCGCGAATAGAGCAACTTTTATCGGTACGACATGTAGCGAAAATCATAATTTAATAATTTCCCGATAGAAACAGTTCAGTTGCAGGAGATAGGCGAACATTCATTTAGATGCAATCAATTTAATTATGTTTAGCGAATTTGTTTTGTGTATCCAGTTAAATAGCAATTGGTTTTGAATAATAGATTGAGTTAGTGATTATAGGCTTAGTTGTCATGATATAAATAAGTACCTACTCATCTATTTCACATACCTAATTATTTTCATTCTATCTAAATCAGTAACTATTGAGGATTTAGAGATGTAATAGAAGAAACTTATGCTAGCGTGACGTCGAAGTTAACTTTTTGGGACATCTCAGGCGGAAAATACAAGAAGAATGCGTGGCCTAATTTATTCGGGCTTTAATAAATAATAATAGAGGTGAACCACCAGCCACCTGACCGACCGGACTTCCTTTATTTGTTATTGTACGAGTTTCATTAGAAAAGAGCAGAGAAGTCTTAATATTAAAAACCACAATCATAGTCACTGAGTGAAAATTTGATATCAGCGAATGTTGGAGTTGTCTTTCAGCTCTTTACTTACAATTTGCTAAGTAGTATATTATACTTTAATTATTATGAATGTGAGGACTATGTGGATAATCTCTTTTTTTGTTTTTTCTTTCTCAGTTAGTTTTAATGTTGGTCTGACAGTTTGAGTACTTTATGCGGCCTACCTTCTCGGCTCCTTAAGTTCTGAGTTGAACTCCACGATTACTGACAAATTCTTGCACTGACTGGCCAGGTCCACTCAAATCTGTGTGGTCCATTCCTCAAAAAACCATTTCAGACACTTATCTGTACCTATGGCCTGACCAAGAATAGGTCTGGACTCTAAAAGAGACTTTGACCCCTGAGTTTGTTTCGCCAATTTTCTTCTCAGGGTACCTATAGGAAATGTCGACTACATGATTTAATAAAAAAACGTACGCTTACAGTATCCTATTCACACAATAAACAATTTCATTCAAAATAAAATAAATAAATAGTGCTTTATTTCAGGCAAAATACCCAAATATTTTTTTTTAAATAAATAAGTAGTAAAAACAGTAAAAACATTAAAAATTATCAATAAAAATTATCATTAAAAATTAACATTCAAATTTCATTTGCAATTTCATTTTCATTTGCATTTGCATTTTCATTTTCAATTTTTTTTGCATTTTTTTTTTTTTTTTTTTTCATTTGCTGTCTGCGATGTCTGTGTTTCCCGATACTTAAGTTAAATCTGGGCGTGTTTAGGAATCTAGAGAATACCTAAGTTACAGCTACTTCTAGTCAAGTTTGCCATCGTCAACCGCATCATTGGATACCATCACACAAGTAAAGCGTAAAAATATTAAATGAAAATTTAAAAAATGTTTTATTTGACCTACTGAACTAGGTAGGTACTCCTGGAGAATACCTGATACTGTCAGACCTTCAGACTTCTGACTGCCCATTATAATCACTGTCATAATAAAATGGAAGTCAAGGTAATCATCATACTTCTTTTCTTATCACGAAAGCGTTTCCATATTAAAAGAGTGGCCAGCAATCTTTGGCCTGACCACCGCAAGCGCAACGATACCTCATAGATCATCACTATGACATCAGCAAATCTATCACAGTTCGTATGAGCTCAGTCCATATCGCCAGCGCGGTTCCCGACCGTAAAGCCGAGTAGTCCCGAAATACACCGGACGGCGCGCAGCACGGCGTACAATAAAAACTAAAACTGATACGCAACGACCGCCGTCGCACGCGCACCTAATATTAGACCAGACAGGTCACAGATTAGGTAAGGATGCGGTGGAGTTTTGTGCCTAGGTAATGGAATAGTGGAGGCTTGTCAATGTTCGTTGTCATTGGAGTAGATATACTGGTGCGCATCGAAACGAGGACTTAGAAAGAGATTGTGTTTTGTGAATACTTAAATTTAATTTCAAGGTTGATGAATTCTGTCCTTCAATATAAAACTTATAGTTATCGTATAGCCTCATAGCCTCAACGCAACCTATCTGAAGAATGCATGAAAAATATTTACTTCCCTGATGGTTTTCTAGCTGAAAACCAGCGTTATGGCTGTTTCGCGCATGAGTTTATAAATTTAATTTATTTGTTCAGACCAAATTTATTATTTAAAAAAGTGTGACTCATATTTTCCCCGTTTGTTTTCTTTTTGGACTTTATTTATAATTGTATGCGTCGTATTATTTGCAAAAAAACTTATTTTCTTTATTTCTAGATGATTAAGATATTTCAGAAAGGACTGGATACTTATCTAAGTCTGCCACGGACGGCCTGTTCCACAAGGTAGTGTGTTCTTAATCATTACGTCGTGGAAGCAACTTTATGAACACCAATACAGGTAAGCTTACGGTTAGGTTCAGGAATAAGAATATGCTTCGAAAATAAAGTCTAGTATGCAACCTGCTTGTAGCCGTGGCCACGAACGTATTGATACTAGATTTGTCCGATTTTTGACATCAGTACCATAATTGCGTAATACACGATCAATCAGAATCTGAATCGTTTTGAAACAAATTGCTAATCCATTGCTCCATAAATTCGAAAAATTATCCGCTCAACAACGTAAATAACGCAATGAATGTTGTTGACCTGTCAAAATGAAACAGATTATTCGTAATCGTTTACGAAAATGTGATGCGTATTAAGATAGCAGTCAAGCGAACGAGCGGAGTAAACGTAATGTAAATTCGAACGATTTTAGGATTGTAAATACTCGTTTCGCACATAATTTACTTACTGAGCTTAAGGCTTTATTCATATAGGTGATACTCATAATGTGCTCGTCGACAAAGGATAGGATGGCTGTATTTTCGATTAAAATAGAACGAGTTTACGTCACGCTTACGTCGCGTGTTCGTGCTAGGACTTCTGATGTCAAATCATGTACATTTCTTTTTATTTTAGTTCTGTATTCCGTCACGTTCATTATACCTAATATGTGTCGGTCTTTACTGATTATATTGAGTCCAGTCTCTTTCATTATCTTTGTCGGAGTATAAACCAACCCCGATACAGGCGGTTTATTGGTTAGTTGGCGCGTGAGCTACATATCAATAGAACATTCCTACCGTTTTACCTGTTACTGGCACGAACCGTACACATAAACCGTAAATATTATTTGAGAAATTAAAATTCCCATCAATATTAACAGTACGACTATAAATTTTGCAACAGTGTAAATAAAATGGCATTTATTCGAGAGAACAGAATTTTATTCGATTAAAATAATGTTATGGAAAGATAAAGTGTGTTGTGGAATCGACTAAATTTTAGTGGTGTGCAAAATATAAACAAAGTTTTAAAATTGGAACTTAATACGCTTTATAAAAATAATATTTATTTTGTGATGGAAATTTGCATGGTGAATCGGAAAATAAAAGTGAATAAAATAACAATAAAGCTACGAAAATAGGTGAGTTTATTATATTTTTATGATGCAGGGAGGTATGGTGTTCCTATAGTCAGACGTTCATTCACTTCTCCCCGGACACCTGAAGCAAGAAGGCAGGTAATCAAACTTTAATTTTTGTTTTTTACCGACTACAAAAGGAGCCGACTATGTATTTATTCGACGTTTTTTTTCTCGTCTATGTAGGTACCTAAGTAGGTATATCGAGCCTAGAAGTCTTCCTGTTTCACATTCGTTAAAAAAAATGTTATTGTTGTCACACTATAACATGACAAAATTAAATGAATATTTAAAAAAAATCTTAATTCTGTTCTATTTATTGCATACAGCTGCAGGGCCAACACCCTATTCGAATGGGCCAATTATCAAGGCTTAATCAAATCTGAACAGCTGTTGTATAATATTTAAAAAGTAATCGATTTAAAAAACATTGTTTGTTATTCAAATTTATTTTTTTATAAAAAGGTTGCCAAAGACGAATAGAGAGTGAACGAAAAGAGAGAAGAATATATGTTTACTCAATTTATTAATTTAAAATAAACGAATAAATTGGAAAAACAAACGTTTTTTAAATCGATTACTTAACGTAATGAATAGATATCTATAATTTTATTTGGCGGCAAACACTGTTTTCTTTTTTCATCGTATGACGTTTATACAGAGCGGAAGGTTTGAGAGAGATTTTATCCTAAAGACCATCCAAATACCGTTGTTCTTTTTCGCATTTCAATTCCTGGCAAACGACTTCAGAAAAATGATTGAAACCAGTTTTAAGTAAATAATCTTAAAAAAAATAATTGAAAGCAGTTTTACTTACTTTTGAAAAAGTCGAATGTTTTCTTTGAGTCAAAATTGGTGGTGTATCAATATTTAAAGCACCTCGGTACTTCCCCTCCAGGGTCCGCTGCAACTTTCCACCCTTAAGTGTTATGTAGGTATTTTCATTTTCTTTGAGTTAAAATAGTGTAGATAAAAATGTACAATTCATATCGTAGTGTTTAAAAAATTGTCTTTATTTGTTTCGTGGCTTACGTGTTTTACATTCAACAATACTTTTATTCATAAGCTTTACGCAATCTCCATAAATTCTATCAACTTTTTATTTTGAAAATAATATGAAAAATGTTAACAAGATTTTTACAATTTATGCTGCGCCTACACTGTAAAATTTTTGCTAAAGTATCAATGTGTCACCTAAATCATAACTGATTATGTAAAAATGGCGGATGTACGGCAATCCGCGCGCGCTTTGCAGTAGCAAGAGTGCTTGTTACTGGAGATTTTTTATATTTATTCGTGTGTTTTTATAATAAGTGGGGGTAAAGCGGATATAATTTACTAAATTAATATGATTTTTATATATATACTGATGCAGTGTGTAGGTACGAGGATGTGGTGGTCTACTTTTTATTCCAGTCTTTGAAGAGGAAAGAGTCACTGATCAAATAAAGCTCGCAAAGTCACTGGCAAGCATAAAAAAAGTTGTAGACAGACTGACATCTCAATCTGCCAGCCATTTCCCAACTATGTTGGGGTCGGCTTCCAGTCTAACCGGATGCAGCTGAATACCAGTATTTTACATGGAGCGACTGCCTATCTGACCTCCACAACCCAGTTACTGCGTGTAACACTGACCACCCCTTTGTAACACTGGTTGTCAGAGTGGAGTCTTTTGGGTTTCTGACTAATCGTAACTTTTCCAGTAGGTACCTAAGTAGACAGGTACCTACCTAAATATCACAAGCAAGCTTAGGTAACTGTACTTATAATGCCTTTGTAAGTACAGTTACCTAAGACATAACATAATTCTAGAAGAAAAAATCATTCCATTTGGAAGATATAAACTATGGCCCTCAAAGTATTCTCTGTTTAAAACTTTACGTGCTAACGTCATGTTTCCCAAATTCACGTGCACAAGATGGCGAGTACCTAGTACTGGGAATTAATGGTCGTGACAAGGAAGCAATGAAGATTAAAATTAGATTGTTACTAATAGCTAGTAACCGTGTTAGTTACAGTTACATTGGTAGGTAAGCACTAAAAAACTACTAAACTTAAGTTAAAACTAGTCTTGTTTTTATTGGTCTTTAGAGTAGCTGTGACTTTGAGGCGGTGTAGTAGCTGCTTACGCTGTTATGACTCTATGTACACAATTTTCTACTATCTACTTGCTTCTCCCAAGCTATCGTTTTCCAGGCTGTGTCTGTTCGCTCGATCTCAACATCTGCCTAGTCTTTTCACAACTATGTTGGGGTCGGCTTCCAGTCTAACCGGATGCCGCTGAAAATCATTATTTTACATGGAGCCACTGCTCGATCTCTTATCATTCAATTGTTCATCAAACTAAACGCAGAAGCTCATTTAAAGCAGATTTACTGTGGGTACTGAGACTTGACAGGCTTTCAAATATCCAACAGTAATTAGATTAGTAGTTCTAGCCTGTTCTGACGGCTAAAGCTTCGCAAGACTGCAAGTCACTTTCCTCAATCCATCAACTCCAACATAATAGCACTTAGTTCAACACCTGGAACCAAGTTTCAACAAAACACTATGCATTTCAACAGGAAAACCCACTATTCCATTATATAATACCAATCAGAATTCTAATAAAGTAACCTAACAATTCCCTCTTTCCATTCTATTCACATTACTAGGTGTTGGTCCTAAGTGGCGCGGCCATTTATTGCCAAAAGTCCCGTAAATAATGGGTCGGGGATAAATCCTTGGTTTCGCCACATACATGTTTTATTACACCGTGTGACGTAGGCATACGTCATAGTTACTATGGATACATTCGGGTGCGGCGGCCGCGAAAGCGGGGATGATATTCCTTGTAATTTTTTTTTTACTAAACTCTTACTTAAAAAATATTACTTTTAAAGATTCCTTACTTTAATTATCAAATTAATCATAACAACGTTATTGTGTCCCTAAAGAATTCGCTTACAATGAACAAAGTGCTGTGACCTGAAGAATTTCCTCAAAGCTCTGATCCTAAGAGCTTGGGAATTGAAGCAGTCAATTGTCACTGAAACGGCGGAGAAAAGATTGTACGAGGAAGCGGTTATGTAGGTAAAAACGTTCACTTTGCAAGCTAAATTGGCATCTTGTCGAGTCTAGGAAATGTTTTCAGGTAGTTTTATTCGGATTCATAAAATAAATATCTTTAGGTATACGATACTAGTAAACGGAGTATGTAAGGATAGTAGCAGGTGATGTTCTGTAGTCTCTGCCTACCCCAAGGGAAGCAGGCGTGAGTTTATTTATGTATATTAAAAAAGGGAAATATTAAAAAGCTCTTATTTAATTAATATAATTATAATATAATTTACTTTCTTAGATCTTTTGCTTTCTTTTCACGGGTAGACGTTTTAAACCGAACACTTTATTAACAAAAAAATTGTAAATCATTAAAAAAGCACGAGCATTACTTTTTCTTTTCATCTATATAGATTGAAAAATGACAGACAGATATTTTGTGATCTTAGCTAAAGAAAAACATGCTTTATTGATCGCGGATTTCGTAGGCTGACGTCAAAATCGTAAGAAACTTTAACGTGGTGCGTGGGCCGGTGACGTCACATCAAAGATCAATGATTTAATTTTACAATATGTACGTAACTGTAGTTCTAACGTATCTATTACAGTCCCAATGCATTGTCCTAGCCGAATGCTTCGGGAGGCGGCCGCTTTAGACAGTAGTAGTTACTTTACAGTTACGTATTTTACCTCTTGTATTGCATTACTGTCAAACTCACAGTGATGTCGTTACATTAGGGTTGCCGCCTTTGACATTGTTGATTGCGTTACGTAGAAGCTGGTTTAAAGGAAAATGGTCATATCATCGGTCCTAAACAACGATCTTAGGTACACGCCACCGCTGAATACATTCAGCGGTGGCGTGTACCTAAGATCGTTGTGTCGTTGTGTTGATTTGTGTGCGTAAGAGTGTGCGTAATATTAGTGATGATTTAAACTCCTTATAAATATTTGCAAGCTATATAGGTAGCAACCGTACATCCTCCGGTGAAAAATAAATATACTTACATCTATTAATGCAGTGCCCAAAGACCCTAAAGTTACAAATCAACTAATACTTACTTGGCTGTATCTTGATATCGAATGTGCGATCGATTTACGGTTGGGATAGTAAACATACTGCTCATTACGCTCTTCCAAAACTTGTGAATACCGCGACACGTTGCTATGAGGGCCTGTTCCCTGTATGCACTCGTAGGATATATGACAGGAAAAACAATAATGCATTTGTTATATGAAATGCTTAAGGGGGAATGCGATAAGGTAGAATGCCAGTATCTTACATGGAGCGACGTCATGAAGATCGGAGACGCTCACTCGAAGTTGTGGACGAGTATCTTTACCTGGAACAAACTGTTCAGGTTGGTAGGTCCAACTTTGAGAAAGAGGTCAATTGTCGAATCCGAGTCGCGTTCGGGAAGCTACGCAATATCTTTTCGTCCCACATACCGCAGTGTCTCAAGACGAGTCTTCGACCAGTGCGTGTTGCCGGTGATGACCTATGGCACTGAAACGTGGTCGCTCACAGTGGGCCTTATTAAAAGGCTAAAAGTCATCCAAGGGCAATGGAGAGGGACATGCTTGGAGTTTGCCTACGTGATCGAATAAAAAATACAGAGATCCGCAGGATAACCAATGCAACCGCTGAACCCAAAGAAAGTTAAGTGGCAGTGGGCAGGGCACATTGCTCGCAGAACAGATGGCCGATGGGGTCGAAAGATTCTAGAGTGGCGAACGCGTACCAAGACGACATTAACATGTAGCGTTGGAAGGCCTCCTAAAAGGTGGATCGATGACCTTGTGAAGGCCGCAGGAAGCCGCTGGATGCGGGAAGCACATAACCGGTCGAAGTGCTTGGGGGAAGCCTATGTCCAGCAGTAGACGTCTTTCAGCTTAAATGCTGAATGATGATGACACGGAGCGACTGCTAATCTGACCTTTACAACCCAGTAACTGGGTAAGACCGGTTGTCAGACTTTCGGGCTTTTGATTACCCGTAATGACTGTCAAAGATTTACGAATGACAGCCGGCCGCACACGAATTTTAAGTATAGCTGTCAACGTATCCATCATGGAACAATCACAATTACAAACTTGTTACATATTATGTTTACAAATAAAGTTTTGACTTAGACTTTCTTGAACATCTACATTTGTTGTGTAAGTACACGCACACAAATAGCTTCTTCAAAGGGGGTACTTAATTAAAACAGCCGTCCGAACACATCTCACTCATTAAACTGACTATTAACTTTAACTTCACGGACCAAAGAGTATTAGTACGTAGCCATAAACCCATTTACTCCCTAAAGGGGAATTAGTGGGATACGCCATACCAATGTTGGTCCAACTTCAATAACTCCAAAGCCGCTGAACTTGTGTGTACGCAATTAGACAGTTCCACCTTCCCAGCTAGTTTGTAATACGTTTCAATGTTAAGCCAGCCAATTTAATACGTGGACAAAGTTAAAAAGGCTCACTGGCTATAAATATCTTTACCTCTCAAACGTCAAACTTTATGCTAACATTTTTGACATTGACAGGTCGAACTTTTGATTTATTATCTGTGGACAATAGAGCCGCAGTTGTCACTTTGATTGACAAGGCGAAGTCGTTACGAAGGAGGTCTCGTTAAAAAGTTTCATTAATTATTCTTTCAGGACTACTTTTGTAATTAAACACAGCTGGCCGAAAATATTTCTGGATTCCTAAAATAATTTCGAGTGCTATTTAAAATGTAAATTGTTTCAATTTTACGCAAAGAAGAAGCATTTGTTTTTGTTTTATATTGTGGAAATTCATTGTGATTAAACTTTTCTAAAGTACATCTACTTGTAATTATTTTTAGAGTGTATTTGAGCCCAAGTTGTTAAGAAAGTTATGAGGTAATCATTAGCAGCAGTGATAGGGGATAATCACAAGATCGTATTATTCGCGGATGACACTTCCCTCATTTTTAAAATCAAACGTCAGTTAGTCAACTTTGAACAAGTCAACGATGCACTCTCTAAAGTTGTGCATTGGTTTAATGTAAATAATCTTCACCTGAACGAAAAAAAGACTAAACTCATAAAATTTTCAACGCCAAATGTCAAGCAGCTAACTACCAATGTTCAAGTTAATGGAATAGAGTTGGACCCTGTTGAGTCAACAGTTTTTCTTGGAATAACTATTGACGGTAAATTACAATGGGGCCCACACATAGAAAAATTGTCAGGTAGGCTCAGTTCCGCCGCCTATGCTGTTAAAAAAATTAGACAGATAACTGACGTAGATACAGCTAGAATTGTTTATTTTAGTTATTTTCATAGTCTTATGTCTTATGGGATTCTTCTCTGGGGAACCTGTGCGGACATTAATACTATCTTTGTTCTACAGAAAAGGGCTGTTCGAGCCATTTACAACCTCGGTCCAAGAGATTCCCTTCGGGAGAAATTCAGAGAAATAAATATTCTGACTGTAGCCTCACAATATATTTTTGAAAACCTATTGTATGTACACAAAAATATATCAAATTTTAAGAAAATGTCCGATATTCATAGTTTAAATACCAGGAATAAACACAACCTTGCTGTACATCGCACACGTCTCCACAGAGTAGGCGACTCGTTCATGGGTCAATGTATACGCTTTTACAACAAACTTCCCATTGACATTAGAAACTTACCCATTAAACGATTTAAAAACTGTATTAAAACCAAACTTTGTAAAAAAGGGTACTATAAAATTTCAGATTATTTAGAAGATAAAAAAGCTTGGGATTGAGCTGCTCGCTCTGCTAAGCCTTGTGAAAACCATAAAACTTGACATTTTGCTTATTCATCACAATAAACCAGTTTTATATACATATTGACATTGTTGAAAATTATATTCAAACTGCACACGATTACTTTGTAAAGTATTATATTATTTTAATTATTGTGAATGTGAGGACTATGTGGATATTTGATTTTTATTTTTTCTCTTTCATTTATTTTTTCTTTCTCATTTAGTTTTAATGATGGTCTGGCAGTTTGAGTAGTTGATGCGGCCTAGACAAATATCCTTTCTTTGGTATTGTTCGTCGAGTTGAGCTCCTTCAGTTTTGAGTTGAGCTCCACGATTACTGACAAATGCTTGCACTGACTGGACAGGTCCACTCAAATCTGTGTGGTTCTTTCCTCAAAAGACCATTTCAGACACTGATCCACATGGTCCTCATATGACTTGACCAAGATTATGTCTGGACTTTAAAAGAGACTACGACCTCTGAGTTTGTTTCGGCCTTTCTTCTCAGAGTAGTCAGATAGGAAACACCGACCTCATCTAGCTTATTTTTAATATTTTTTTATATGACGTGTAAAAGTGATTCCGATATCCTATTTACAGAATAAACAATTTCATTTCATTTCATTTCATTTCATTTCATAGCCGAGTGGTGTGACCGTCAGACTGCCAAGTCATAGGTCTCAAGTTCGAACCCAAGGCACGCACTTCTGACTTTTCGGATTCATGTGCGTATTGTATGGAATTTCGTTTTGGCTGAATTTATTAATAGAACTCAATTCACCTCACTTAATTTTATGTTGACTTACAAGTCAACATAAAATTTAGTACTACTGTCACTGTTATTGTATGGTGTATGTATTGTTGCTACAGAAATACTTTAAAAAACGCTTTAAAAACGGTGAAGTAAAACATCGTGAGTAAACTGGCATACCTGAGAGATATTACTCGACGGCATGTGAAGCCAATTCAGAGGCCCATTGGCGGCTTTAAAACTCTGGCACCAGGTTAGTCACTAACCACACGAAAATAAGAATAATTATCATCCTACAACTAACAGCACCATTCCTGACCTCAAATGGGCATCGTTATACTTAACTACTTACACAAGAACTTTAAATAATTATGTAGGTATACACTTGTAAGGTACTGTGAAGGAAAACATCGTGAGAAAACCTGAGCTCATAATTTATTTACCTAAGTCTGAAATCGCCAACCGTGATCAATGCTCGTGCCTTCTGTGTATGAGAAGAGAAGAGAAGTCTTAGGCCCTGCAGTGGGACAATAATAGTCTGGTATTATTATTTAGGTACCATATTTATTACATATAGTAAGGTTGCAACTACTTTTAATCAGGTGGGCGTCGATTTGTTTCTTATCTAATAACACAAAAACACTGCTGCAATACCATTCACCGTTTTTTCAATGTTGTAGACACGATATTCTATTCTTAGCCAAAGAACATTCAGCCAATTACTGGTTATAATTATTTATTATTTATTTATTTATTTATATAACAATTGCTTGCTGCACTTACAGTAAAAACCAAAGCGCGCAGCAAGCCAACAACAACATTTAGGGAATGTTAGGTATTTAGGTACAATAAGGCACCAGTCCCACCGCCGGCTATTAGAAGCGAGTAGAACGAGCAAATGAAACCGAGTTGGCGAGCAACGACCAGTGATTGCGCAACGGCGACGACCAATTTTTTTTTTTTTTTTTTAGGATAGGAAATTATCAAATATCTTCTCCCACTCAGGGCGTAGCGGGAGGGCGTGTCAGGCTCTTACTGACTAAAACCCGCCCGTGTTCCTTCAGTTGCCTGTACGTTGCCAGGGGCACGGTATCCCATTCGGACTTTCCCGCGACCCTGGCAGACCAATTACTGGCTGGTATGCATTGATGTACCATGCGTGAGTCTCTCGGCAAGTCCTCTCTTTGATAGCTTTTGTCACTGCGACAAACGAGTACTCGCCGACGATGGGAACAGTCAGCGATCAACTATCCTTAACTATATATATGGTCTATCGGTATCTCTTTTACTTACACGGGACCTACAACCTATAATCTTTTGTTAGTTTCTCGAGCGTGAAAATCGTTGATAGCTAGTCGCTTCCTCGTGGGTGGTGGGATAGGTGCCTAGTGTATTTCATGTCGTAATGTATTCTCAGAACAATCGTCTCTGGCTAAATGACTCGTGTCGAATAATTCTAAACGTTGTTATTAATTATTTAGTACCAGACTATGTAGTTAATTATTACTTTATCGTTCATTTTATATTGTTATGCCAAGCTGTTAATATTCTACGAATTTGACTCGTACTTTGTAATTGTTTTATTTTAATTGTAATAATTAATCTGTGATCTTAAATTAGATGCAAAGATAGATTAAGTGACTCGTGGCTCTTAACCAAACTTTTCACAGCCCACAGCTGAACTTAGCGAGTATTATTACTCTTTATTAAAGTCCACCACATTGTTCTCTGGTTTTCTCCAATTTCGGCCGAAATATCCATTTACGGCAATTTTCTTTTTCGAAAAATGACAATTATTACGGCAGTAACCGAACAAAAATTTTACCGGCAAATCAATTCTTTTAATTTATTCAGCGTGAATCAATAGTTACGTACGACAACTAAAAGCACAATAACTATGAAAATTGAGAAATAATTGCTTTTATTCGCCTATGCGAATAAAAGCAATTATTTCTCAATTATGATTTATGATAAACAATAATAATAAGATGTTCTTCATCATTTTATTATTATTGTTTATCATATCATAATTATGTTTTTGAGAAAAGTTAAAAGTTTTGTATGATTTCAGTTTAAATGATAAAATATAATAATGAAGCCCACTTGCACCACAAACCACTAAATGCGTTCAGTGCCATACTAAACGTATTTAAAACATCGTTCTGTTTCTGTTAATGGTTTGCAGATGACAGAGGCAGAATTATGTTTTATATAGGTAAATATTTTGCGCCTAAAAGATTGACACTGTATTTCTTTTAATTTTACCGAAGAAAATTAACCCCATCGACAAACGAAATTTTTTCGGTTTAGGCCGAATTTCGTTTTCGTTCATGGGCGAAAAAAAAAACATGTTCTGTCCGTGTTTAAGTTTATTGCTGAAAAATATTTAATTACTTATAAGGAATGACTCGCAAAAATATTGTTCTTGCTTATTTGCTCCTTCTTCGATCATCCCGGTTAGGTATTACTTTGTAGGTAGGTAGGTACTCAAATAATTTCATACTAAGTCTGCCCATTTTCCGCAATGAAAACATTATTTTACCAATTTGTGTTTCAAAGTGAAACAGAATGTTTGAAATAGGACCAAGAATGTTTGAAGTAGAACCAGTAAAACCTTACGGTTTTACTGGTTCTACTTAAAACATTCAATGAATGTGTTGTCAACCACAGTAGGTATTTAATTTAATTTTCCTCTTATCGTTAATTAAACCTTAATGATACACCAACTGGAATTTTGTGACATTATGGCAGGTACAAAAGTTACAAATGACAGTACCATTTACAACACAAAATGGCTTCTTATTCCAAATTCCAAGGAACATCCTAAAGTATTCCATCACCAAGAAACATTTTAAGGCAAAACTCTTAATTATACGAATTTACGAGCAATATAAAGTTAAATCATAACGTTTATGTGACACCAGTTGCGTGGTTCTAATGATAGATACGTTTAACGTAACGTTTCGTATTAGTCGAGACACGTAAATGGTCTTTTGAGGCGCCTATTTGGTCCTTTAGGACGAAAAGCGAAAAGATTGTATCTTTTCAGACACAAATTGTTAAGGGACATTAAATTTTTATGAGTGTTCATAAAATATGTGGGAGCAAGAGAAGTGAACTGAGTTCACGGAGACGTTTAAAATGAAGAACATCATTACTTACTACCATTGTATTGATTATGGTATTTCTCTTTAATTACCGTTATTTTACTAACAGTTTATGGTTTTGCCGACGTGTCTTTCTTCCACCAGAATTTTGAAAATTCTCTTTAGCAGAATTCCGCGAGAAAATAGAACAAACTGAGAGAACGTGCCTTCAATTAATTCACGTTTCACTCTCAATACTTCGAATACGTTGCTGACTAAAGCTCAATATTCAAAACTGTAGGAGTTCTCAATATTCAGTAATAACCAAAACATGGAAATAGCACCACAGTACAGTAACGAGTAGTACGTTCCAATACTGTGCGTCGTTGGGCGAACCGATTTTTTTACACTGTGCCACGAACACGCCGACAGAATCGGTGCCTAATGGTTTTTCGGCTACCTGCTATTTTATTTGCCTTTTATACAGAAATATTTTTTGCTGGGCTTGCACTTCTGGTTACATTTTAACATTTTATAGTGAAAACCGACTGGACTGCCACGGCGCTATTTCGGAATGGCTGATAGCAATTGAAAGTCTCTATATTCTACCTTAAATAATTAGTCAGAAAATCATAGTAAATTGTGCGTACGTAATTCTATTAGCCGCTGATTACAGGCTGATAAAAGTACGTATTTCTGTCTACACACAATTTTTTTATAAAGTATTTTGCTCGTCTTAAAAAGCTTTTTAAGTGTAGTCGATTGACTGCAGAGCAAAAGCTTCTTCTAGTAAAGATAAAAAACAAAATATTGATTACAAAAACGGTAAAAAAAAGTGATTTGTTAAAAAAAAACAAATGTTATTAAAACTAGGCTGAGAATCAGCACTTTTCGAACGTCAAAATTACAAAAGACAGACCCCCAATAACGCCACCCTTCACCACGCCGTTTACATGGATGAGCAAATTAGCTCTAACAAGCTTTTTAGGATGAGCGAGATAATAAAGAATACGTGTGTTTTAATAAACGTTCTTATATTACAACCTATTTGGAAATAGCTAGCTCGGATGTAGACCTTTATAAATAAGGATCAACAAGCAATAACCTCGCCAATTTTTACCGCAATCTTACCTTGGAATAGGCTGATAATTTTGCCACGGTTGCTACGCTGTTCGAATTTTGACTAAGAGAATTAAGAGTAGACTGGATAGCAACACCAAATACAAACACACAAATTGTACTAATTATAGTAATAATACCAGCCTGTTACTGTCCCACTGCAGGGCAAAGGCCTCTAGTCATACAGAGAAGGCACGAGCATTGATCACCACGCTTGCTCAAGACGGGTTGGCGATTTCAGACTTACCTTTATTAACTATAAGTACAGATTTCTTCACGATGTTTTCCTTCACTGATGTTAGTTATGTCCAAGATAAACTCAGAAAGTAGGTACATATGAATTGAAAAATTCACATTGGTATGTACTTACATACCCGGATTTGAACCCACAAGCTCGTGAATGAGAGCCTAGTCCTTAACCACTGTGCCATCACGACGTAGTAATGATAGTGCTTTGTCCTAAAAACAAAAACAAACTGTATTATTTTCATCTATATATTTTTATAAGTTTCTAAAGTCATGCTTTATATCTTAACATGATTTATAGCAGCTACCTTTAAGGCCTAGTCCGCACTGCGATAAAAAATCGCTCGAAATTTTTATCGTAATTCTGTAATACATGGTATCCTATGTCTATACATGTAAACGGCACGAGTAAAAATCGCGCGAATTAAATTTACAGTGCGGGCTAGGCCTAGATTACCTATCTAATATATTATGTTTTCTAGTCGGTCGAACCTTTAGGAATCCCTAAAGGTTCAACCGACTAGAAAATATAATTAAATAATAATAATTGAAAGGTCTAATAAAATCTGTCTAACTTTCTAGATTTAATAAAAATATTTTATATACGCCGAGGTGCCTAAGATTTCGTGTTCAAAAATTAAATGACCGATGTCGTCTCTCCAAAAAATTTATGGTACTTATAATATAATAATATTAGAATGAGGTAAAAGTTTGTTTGTTTTTAAGTTTGTATGTAGGGGGTAATCTCCGGAACTACGGATCTCCGGAGTTGGAGTTAAAAAAATATTTTTGCATTGGATAGCCCAATTCTTGAGGAAGGTTATAAGATGAAGTGGTAGAGCTAGTGTACCTAGTTCTTTTTAAGGTTTTGAAGTAAAAATCCAGGTGAACCAATAAATTATGTCGTAGCAAGATGTGGTTAAATATACTTAAAATAGCTAGTCTGAACCTACACAGTTCTTTAGACACAGCCTGTCTTACCACTTCGTACCTCCTAAATAAATTGCCTAGAATGTAGGTATTGATTTAGAAACCTCGGAATTTGATTCTTATATTCCGAAGCTTTAAACAAAGCTATGTGCCATAACCTTGATTACGATGTTTCTCTAAACTCTAAGACAACGGATGAAACCATCAATCATTCCCCGGAAAAGAATCAGTTGCTAATGCAAACTCTTTCGCAAAAACATCCGAACTATTACTAAACATCTTTCTTCACAAAACACGATTAATTCTCAGTTTGCAAACGTCTTAATTTTAAGCTTCCTACCGAGGTCGGTGCACGGTCGTAATAATCTTTTAAAGCTGACGTACCACGACCACAAAAGATGAAGTTTCACCAACCATTTTACAATCCATTACTCGTTTACCTCAACAAAAACAAAAGAACATTCCGATTAATCACGCAATGTATTTTAAAATCCTCTTTTGTTTTTTCCACGTCGTTTCGCAGAATCGGTTTTTCGTCTGAATTTCACCTGTATTGTGTGTATGCCAATAATTCTTGTGCATGGTTTATTATTATCCGTAGTTATGTCCGGCCACATCCGTCACAGATATTAGCCGGAGCTCGCAGTGTAAACAGTGACAGGATATACAGACGTGCAGATGGTCCGCCACTGTGGATATAGTACGTACTAGGTGATGTATTGTTGCTAAGCGCTTATAATTAGTGCCGAAGAATGTTTAGGCATTGATTTTAAACAGGAAATTATTCAGCGAAAATTGTGAACACGTGAAAAGTCTGCGCTCATTTTTGACAGATAGAAAATGACATACATATAATATAATTATTTATTATGGTCTTTCAAATCAACACTGGTATAATTTAAAATATTATTTCCTTGTAAAACAACATTTTTTTTAAATCATATTATCCGACTGCAATTAAACCCGACTGCAACAAAAAAGTTCATACCAAGCTCACCGGTCGAAGTGGCGATGCTGGGGGTAGACCTATGTCCAGCAGTGGACGTCTTTCCCCATGATATTGAAGCTCACTTTTCAAGCAGTCTAATGTAGTTGGTGTGTGTGAGTGTGTTATATTTTTGAAATCGTCTCCTCAAGCCCTTTATTTTTGATACCCCATAGTCTCATGATACAATTATTTTCTTTCAAGACTTTAGTTATAGACGTCTAACATCCACGATTTCATAAAAACAAAACCTAGACTATAACCATCGCGCAGCCTAAAAGGGTTTATAGACACCTTAGCCGAGATTAAATCCATCTAGACATTAGGTTGCTTCGAGGTTATAAAGAATCCGACGTACATCCTATACTATTAAACGAGCAATATTTGTATATATATATTTGTAATCACGTTCTCGAAAACGGCTCTAACGATTTCGATGAAAGTTGCAATATAGATGGCCGCTTTACGGGGGTGAAAAATCGGTCTCATATCTGGGAAAATTTGTTTTCTCCGTATTTTTACCCGAGCAGAGCTCGCGCGCCCATAGTTTAGAACAAGAATAATGACAATTGACACCTTAGAATAATGACATGGCAGCATAGAATTAGTAAGTCGCTACTTTCATGGCAACATGGAATTAGTAAGTACCTACTATCATGGCAGCATGGAATTATTATGTACTACCATGGCAGCATGGAATTAGTATATACTACCATGGCAGCATGGAATTAGTATGTACTACCATGGCAGCATGGAATTAGTATGTACTTTCTTATACTATTAAATGAGCATTCTCTATTTTCATCAAAGCAGAGCTCGATCGCCCAGGTACTAGATAATATAAACATGAATGACCATGAGAAAGATAGGCAACCCGGTTTTTGCTCCCGCGCAGTCGGGTAATAAGATAAAGTAATAATACAAATCTAATAGGAAAGAAAGTGGATTACTAGATGTTTACCAATCTTCCTGTCTGTATGAATGATAGTGGATCAATGGTAATTAATTAAGCACTAGCTTCTGTCCGCGACTTCGTTCGCGTGGAACTCGATAGACACCGCAATATTTATAGGTACTATAATATAATAAAGCTGAAGAGTTTGTTTGTTTCAACACGCTAATATGTAAAAATATTTTTGATAGTTCAATTTTTGGTACGACCATAAAGATAGATTATGTTACTATATGTACGTCAAGGCGACTTACGAGTTGTAGGTCGTAAGTTCGAACCCTGATAAGCACTTCGTGTAAATTATTTCATCACCACTGCTCTCAAAACGGTGAAGGAAGCCATTGTGAGGAAACCGGCATGTCCTAGAATCAAAAACTCGTATACGTATGATATCCGCCAACCCACACTGGACCCGCGTGGTGGATTACGGCCCACTCCCTTTCACAGAGATGAGGTCTGTGTCCCAGCAGTAGGAACGTTATAGGCTGATCATGTTATACGTCAAGGAATATTAGAAAGAGAAATCATTTCATTTCATTTCATTTCTACCTGTACTTTGATAATTATAGCTTTTCGGAACAAGCTGTGATAAATTCTAGACATATTTCTTCTTTAAAATCCCAGATTAGATTAAAGAGATCAACGAAAGCATTTGCAGATCATTTATCATAGCAATGTGAGATTTATCATTTTAAATATTGTGAATCAAATTTTTTCGTTTAAAAATAAAACTAATGAAATTTATCATAAAAGTTTTATTTCTCAATATACAAATGATAGATATAATTTAATGAATACTTAGAGGAGATATCAGAAGTATATTAATAAACCAAGTACTGCCAGTCAATGACGAAGGTAATACATCATTGCTGCCAGTCTATTCTGTAAGAATCTCACTGAAAACTTAAGTGAAGTGAGCTTGAAGTCATCCATTATTAATATTCTAGTTCGCTAGTTAGCCACATTTCTTATTTCCATGCAGTAATGTTGCCGAATTAATCAAAACAGTAAAATATTTGAGATCTATTTGCGACGTTGCCCACTTTCAGAATAAACGCCCTTTGGAGGTCTATCACAAAATTGTGTTTTGACAGTTCGAGCAGCCGACGCATCGCATTAAGTAGCAATTTGGCAGTTGTAATTACGTTATCGACTTAAGGACAGTCTCCTAAGACCTATTTTCTGTAGCTACAACGGTTCAGGTAGCTGACTTTATTGCCCCATCTCAAAAATCCACCGTGTATAATATATTTTAAGTATGCAATTTTAATTTTTTATGAACTAACGTTTATTCCAGTATAAATGTTACGTAATAATATTAATGTAGAAAGGAGACTTTATTTGTAGTTTTATGATTTTGGATGGGACTTTTTTGTAGATATTCCATACATATTTCAAAATTCTGAGGTCGCTATGAACTAAACCACATTATAAGAGATATTATTATATATTTTTCATTTCATTTGCATATCTACCTACAGTAGTTTAATCCACGAGCTCAAAAAGAGCCGTCGCGGAATTTTGGCTTTATATAAATAGATAAGAAAAAATTGTGAAAAGCGAGGCCACTATAAACTACCTATACTATTAACTATTCTCTACCACTCAATAAGTCGTAGGTAGTTGTCCATCTTTCAGTTTCTCAGAATAAGAACGCCAAAGTTGCCAATTTAACGCAAAAATCACGGTTGAAATCAGTCGAAATGTAATAGGCCTATTAAAATGACCGCATTTTGAAAAGCAAAAGATTGTATGTACTGTTCAGCTCTGCCTAAACCTTCTGGGAATATAATGATGAACGTGTAGTAATTTGTACACTAAGTCGATCCTTTTTTACATGCACGCCATCCCTCCACCATTTTGGTCCTTCCAACCGCAGCCCATCCTCTCAGGTATCGCCCTACATCTCGTCTACATCCATAATGATACCATTACGACGTGCAAAATCACTTTATATGATAATCACTATAAGGTAAATGTAATACTGTTGTGTTTATAAGCTGTGTATAGACTTCAAACAAAGTTATTTGCCAAGTGTCGTGTATAACAGGAGAGACCGCTGATGTCTGAAATATATTTTATATCTAGTTCAGACACAACACAGATGTTCAAAATCTGTTCATAGAAACAAGTATCATAAAGTGTACCACCGTAATAATTATAAAGTGTTGTATATTTATGAACAAATAAATTAATTAATCTATAATAAATTCAAACATGCTGTTTTAAATCATCACAACTTTAGCCACTTTTTGTAAAAGTCGGCAACAGAACATTATTGAAAATGTAAAGATTGATAAATTTACGGTTAATAAAAAGATTTACAGCCACGTAAAACAGTTTTTAGAAAGTGCAAATCGACACTTAGACATAGACCAGACCAGTTAAACAAACAAGGTATTAGAATATATTGCCCAACAACTTTATCGTGGCACAACTCAAAATTTGTAATTAGCTTGATAACAGTTTCATGGTTTTACGTCGCATTACTATTTAACAGGTGCGATTAAGATGTGTTTAATTGTAGCTTGTAGCTATGCATTTAATCAGAATTAGAAATAAGTGCTAAATAAACGTCTGGGATTAGTTCCCGGTTTATTTCTATCTAAACGAAAAAAATAGCGCGCGGTATTCTCCACTCGGCTGTCCCAAAATGGAGCAATGAATTTCTTTACATTTCATTTAATTTTAACAGAACTTAAAAAAATCGAGTTCATTTTATCACTATATGTATGAGTTTTACGAACCAATACAAAAAACACGTAACTGTATTTCAAAAAGGCCAATACGAACATCTGTTGGAGTTGCATGCGCTGATTGGGTTTTGAAACCAGACGACATTTCTGAATTAAAACTGCTATCATGATGCGTCTCTCTAGTTGCCAACCTTAGTTCTCTTATATAACATAACATAATATAACATCACGCCTGTATTTAGGGTTATACCCCGAAGGGTTAGACAGAAGTCTACAGTGCCCGACCTGGGAATCGAGCCCAGGACCTCATGTTTAGCAGCGCTTGTGACCACGAGATCAACGAGGCAGTCAAGCTTAGTAGTCCAAAGTGTCAATAAAATAGACATCCCATATTATTATCTGCGTATGTTTTATTTGTTGTTTTTGATTCTGTCCCAAGTCCAGCTATCTGTCATCGTTAATCCGTGCCGTCGTAACTATTCACTGTTATGAAAATATAAATGTTTATGGAGCAGAGATACTCGTACGAATGTGTTGAAGTATATGTTGTTAATAATGTATATGTTAAGGAAATTGTATATTAATCATCGAACTAATATTGTGGACGGAGATGCGGAACTGTGTCGTGTTATTAGGGTTGGGAGTTTTGAGTATCGATAGAGTACATTTCTTTATTGCAGTTTGTGTTCAATGAATTGCCAAGTCTCACACTTATAACCTAAATTGTTCCTCACAAAGCCGAGTTCATTTGTATTGTTGTGTCCCTGACATTTTGGTTAACTGGTTTGCTGTGACCACTGAGATTACCTTTGACCTTTCTGTAAGGTTAGTTTTCAGGTCACTTCATGTGGAGTTCATGTTCATTCATAACATAATCGTCGGGTTGTTTTTTTTATTCGTCTAACATAATAATCCTATTATATGTTTATGAACTTCAGTCATCAGTGACAATAAATTCCAAATTCATCTGTATGGCATGGTGGATTCGATAAACCTTTCAATGTTGAACAACGTTAAACACTTTCCATTTTGTGGTCTGTTTGCCAACTTATACTTTATCTCAAAACTGACACTAACTGTGCATTCAATGATTTTCATGAGCTATTGTGTCTGTTGTATGATCTCTGTTTTCCTAAAGTAAGAGTTAAAATCAATAGTAATAAGGAAAACAAACAAAACTGGATAAGTAAAGGTTTGAGACAAAGTTGTAAAACTAAACGAAAGCTACGGTATGGATATTATAAAAATAAAAATGTAATTAATAAAACTAAATATAAAAACTACTCCAGTCTGCTAAATAAATGTATTTATAATTCAAAAAAGAGTGCAAATATAAAATATATTCATAATCATGATAACAAGTGTAAAGCCACATGGAATGTTATTAAAACCGAAATAAACAGTAACACTCACAAAGACAACATAGAAATTATTAAATTCAATGATGCAATAACTACAGACCCTGTACAAATGGCTACTATATTTAATAACAATTATGTTAAATTAACGCATGTACAAGGGGAAAAAAGCACAAATCAAAAGCGCTTAAAAAGTACGTGTGTCAACTCTATGTTTCTTAGACCAATAGAGGTTAACGAGGTAAGACAGGAAATAATGTCTCTGTCCAACACTAGGTCGGAAGGCTATGATGAGATCAACACAAAAATCGTCAAAGCATGCTGCAACGAACTGACTGGTATTCTGACGCATTTAATAAACATGTCATTTTCACAAGGCACCTTTCCTGAAAAATTAAAACTGTCTTTAATAAAGCCCTTATTCAAGAAGGGAGATAAGTGTGACATCAACAATTACCGACCTATAACTCTTATACCTATAATGTCTAAAATTTTTGAAAAGTGTATGTTTAAAAGGTTAACTGACTTTTGCAATAAATTTCATATTATAAGTGACCAGCAGTTTGGATTCCAAAAGAACAAGTCCACATCGTTAGCTATTTTTTCCCTCATGCAAACTATACTTTCAAATATTAATAATAATTATATAACCACAGGCCTCTTTTTTGATCTATCGAAAGCCTTCGATCTGGTGTCACATGACATATTGCTACAAAAATTGGAAGCTGTTGGTATTAGAGGACTGGCACTTCAGTGGCTGTCGTCCTATTTAAGCAATAGAAAACAATGTGTCGTCATCAATAAAAGAAATGACAATAATGTAATAATATCCTATTCATCGGAATATAAACATAATAAATATGGCGTTCCACAGGGAAGTGTGCTAGGCCCAATATTATTCCTCATTTATATAAATGACATCATAAAAATAACTAACCATAAATGCGTATTATTTGCTGACGATATTTCTATTATAGTGACATCTAATAAAAAACTAAATACCATTGCAGAACATGAACTGGACATTAATAATACAATTGACAAATTATTGCATTGGCTTGACATTAACCATTTGATGATAAATTTTGACAAATCCGTTTACATTCAATTTAATCGATCAAATAATTCCAAAAATGACATTAAACTCAATATTAATAAAATCAATGAAGTAGCGCGTACCAGATTTTTAGGTGTAATAATAGACAAAGACATTAACTGGAAAGAGCACATAGACAATGTTAGCACTAAAATTAATAAATTTGTTTATGCATTAAAACAAGTAAAAAATGTAACTAATATAAAAACTGCTGTAATGTCATACCACGCGTACGTTGAATCGTTGTTACGTTATGGACTTATAATGTGGGATAACAGCACTGACTTCCAAAGAGCATTCATCGCTCAAAAAAAGTGCATGAGAGCAATTTGTGGACGACTCCTGCCCGACGACTCATGTCGACCAATATTTAAAAAACTTGGATTGTTACCGTTACCGTCGCTTTACATTTACGAAATATGTGTGTTTGTTATGAAAAATAAGCTACTATTTAAGACTGCAAATGATGTCAATCCTCGGAACCGAAGAGATCCATATAAACTAGTGTTAAATGATTTGCCTAGACTGTCTAAATACAATAGTAACTGCTTGGCAATGTGTGTGAGCATTTACAATAAAATACCAAGGCGTTTCAAAGCTTTAAATACAAAATTATTTAAATTTAAATTTCATAAGTGGTTACTCGAGTGTAGTTTTTATAGTTTAAAAGAATTTATAGACAAAAAATGTTGATGTTTTTTTTTTTTTTTAATTGTTGCTTAACTTGTCTTTAAAATTTTGCATGCTATGTTTTATCCTAGCTAAACATGCTTGTGCCTCAATTTGTATTTAACACCCTTGTATACCATGTTTTACGTAAATAAATATTCTATTCTATTCTATAAAGCGAAATAGAACACAGATGTAAAAAAACTTAGTCCTTTGTACTTTGTAATTTTTTTTTCAAAATTCAAAAGTCATTTATTCAAACTAGGCTGAGAATCAGCAGTTTTCGAACGTCAAAATTACATAAGATAGTCCCCCAAAACGCCCACCCTTCACCACTTCCTAGTGCTTTAGCTGGGAAGAAGAAGTGGCGCAACAAACTCCCCAGCAGGGAGATTAGATCAAGATAATAGAAAGCACGTGGTATTAGCTGTTGTGTCCCTCTTTTTGTCTCTCCTGGTTATCTTCTACCTGGTAATTGGCTGAGAAAGTCTCTGTTCAGTGTTTCATGAATTACAGTCACTTTATATTTGTGTCTTTTCCAAAGTAAAGCCTACGTGACTATTAAAATAATACATAACATCACGCCTTCTTTCTCCGAAGGGCTAGGCAGAGGTGTAACATAGCACACCCACATTCACCAGTTATTTTTAAGTCCCATGTAATAGGGGGCCAGCCTATTGCCATCAACCGACCAGAAATCCAGACACCGCGCTGCTATTGAAAATTTCCAGATAGAAAACCTAATAACACTTCCCTGACCTGGGAATCAAACCCAGGAAGGACCTCATGCTCAGCAGTAGCGCTTGAAACCACTAGACGATCGAGACGTCTTCATAGTAAATCCCACGTAGCAATTAAAATAAATACTAAATTGTTTTATGACAGTATGAAAACGAAAACATGTGGTTTACTAGCAATTTGTCATCCAGGAGTTACACAAGCTAACTGGTCGGAATGAAATAAAGCCGCCATTTTTCACAATAGCCTTTTAAATTGTAAAAGTGTGGTCAAACTGAATTGTGTCGTAGTCATTGTCGGATGGCGGTTTGATGTTCATCTCGGTTATTCATCTTTATACGAGTAATTTATTTTACAATAAAAATGTAGTAAAAAGAACGTTGCATATTGGCACTGGGGACATTGTTTACGTGTGCTGTGGTCAGGGCGGTAGAAATAGTGACTTTATGTATTATTTAATTACTTAACAGTGTGAGTACTATGTATTATAAAGCTACCATTTACTAGGTACGCCCTTTATTGAATTAAATGTTTCCTGACTGTTAAGACTATGCCAGGCTCACTCAAATGTATCGCTAATGGTGGCGCACTTATTAGATAATTGGGTTCCCATAAAAATGGTTGAGCTGAATGGTGCATCATGTTCGTGCACGGGCACCGTCAGTTGGGACTGGTCATCTCCTAGCTACTGCCATTGCTTATTTTAATTATGTATAATTTCAACATGAATAATATTTTGTAACAATATTTTTTATTTAAAAGAGTGTCCATGGAATCTCTTGCCCGTTTTTCTTCATAGGAACCTCCTACATTTTGGAATGGGCAAATAGCTTCATCATTCTGACCGGCCGACTTCTCGACAGTTCAAAAGTGCCTTAAATGGTTTTATTGATATAAATGTATCTCTGTTCCTACACAAAGATCACAAGCAAATAATATGTCAGTCCTAAGTTACTATCTACAATAACAACATAAGTATCGATAACCTATAATTACCGACGGAATCTTCCCATCTCTAGCCTAATCGAGGTTTCTCATTTACCCGTAGTTTGTATTCGCATATCGTATTAACTCTGTGCAAAGGTGCCGACTAAATAGGTAATCCTAAATAGGTAGGATGAACTAGCGAAAACCGAATATTTATATAAGCATATGTTTTGGTTTCATCAGTGAATATGACATCCGGCTTTGATATCAGTTGCGGTATTTGTATAATATGTACCTATATTTATCTCATTATATTTAATATTGCTTTCTGATATCGACATTCATTGATTTACGTACTTTACTGAAATGCTTTTCTATTACGGTTTATTTATAAACTAGTGATATAGTAACGGTGGAGTTTCTTGCCCATTCTTCTCCATACGAAAACTACCTTTTGGAAGGGGCGACTAGAATCAATAATTTTTTTAAACTTTGACGTTCAAAAGTGCCTTACAAGGGCCTATTTGAAATAAATGATTTTACTTTGACTTTGACTTTGACTATACTATTCGACTTCTACAGCTTGACAAATAAGTACTTTTAAACATTGTGTTTTACCAGTTTTTGTGTCCATCTGATTCTGATTTTAACGAGTTATATCCATATATCTATCTTATATAAATAAAAAGAAAAGTCCTGACTGACGGACTGACTCATCAACACCCACACCCTTGGACCTAGAAAGCTGTAATTTTGCACAGAGGTTTCCTTTATGATGTAGACAAGGGCTAAGGAAGGATTTTTTGAATTTCAGCTCCTAAGGGGTTCAAATAGGGGATGAAAATTTATATGAAATATCTTATTCCTTGAGTTAATAAATTTGAATCTTGGCAGGAATACTTATCTAAATAAATTATAAAGTTTGTTCTTTTGAATTTTGAATTTTAACGCGCTGTCCAATTAACTCGAAACTTAGTATTTATACTTAAAACTAAAAATAAAGAATAAGGGTGTATCAGCGTTTTTCCAAAATCTAACCATAAACTTGAAAATTGATAGGTATATGTATCACCTGTAAGTCAAATGGAAAAGACAAAAGATTTTTTTCAAAAATTATCCCCTTTGCGGGTGATAAGGGGGATACAGTTTATATGAAAAATCTTATAATCCTTTGATCTAAAAACTATACTAAATAATAATAAAGCTCGTAATCAATAATTTTCGAAAACACCCGTTATAGGAGTTTAAGGGGTAGTAAATAATAAAGTTATTATTTTTTTTGACTTAGCTACATACGCAAAAAGGGTTTAGGGGTGTCAAAGTTTGTATGGAAATATTTTAACAAGCTGTCGAATTACTTGGAAGTCGTTACTCGGAAGTAGGTACTTAAAACATAAAATAAAGAATTGTGTTTCAGAGTTTATCAAAAGCAGGCGGGGCAGTTTATGGGGCGGATTTTACTGCGAAAATGGGTATAAATAATGTAACGATTTCTTCATAAAAATAAGCCCTATCGAAGTGAAAGGTCTTATTCCTTTGACTTATAAACTTGAAAATCATTCGTTTTCAAAAACTAGCTTTTAAAGGGGGTGGCGGGGAATTAAAAATAGGGGAATGAAAGTATGAAAACCATGCGGACAAAGTCACAGGCGAAGTGCTATGAGTAATAACATTATAATTTTCCTTATTTCCGTATCCTTTAATTATTTAGGTAACTATACATAGAGGCCATTGTATTTACTGGCTGTGCTCAAGGTGAATTAGTGTATATACCGCGGATACCATGCACTAATACCGTCCGAGTACTCATTCGAGTTTAAAAGGGTCTCAGGGTCAGTCACTGAAAACAGCGGGAATTGATCTTAGAGGGTCTCCTCTAAGATCAATTCCCGCATGCTTCTTGCATGGTCTGTTTTACGTGGTTTGCTCGAGAGTGAAGGCAGAACCTCTAATGTAGTATATAAAGAGGCACTTTAACTATAATCTAAAAAAAAATATAGTCTAAACCCTCAACCCCGTCCCCCCCAACCTTGTGTCTTGTTGAATAACAATGTAAGAATTTTTACCCTCAATTACTGGATTTTACAATAGGTGGCTTGCGAGTCATTTCATAAAGAGTGAAAATGTAAAGGAAGTACACATAGGGTACTTTTAATCCCCGCTACGTTCCCGTGAGATATATATTTTCCGACATCCACGCGGGCGAAGCCGCGGGCAAAAGCTAGTTAGTTATAAAAGGACCACCTAAATCTAAATCAGGACGATAGCTGTGCCTTCTTTACTTTTCACAGCCCGTTACGAATATTAAAGTATATTTTTAAGTACCTAATTGATTAATGAAAGTCATAACAGGCAATATTTATGTATTATTTTAACTTCAGTGATTTATTTCAAACAGCTGATACAGTTCATCATTCCGAGATTAGCGAGGAAACAAATGTCAGCAAACGGCATGAAAATATACGAGTGCGAAACTGACATATTTATATATCCTTTTATAATAACTGTGTGATTTGTGACGGCTCGGCCATTTTGATTTGTGTGCTTCCTGTCAAATGTTGCGTTAATCGTATTGGTAACAACACGACAGCTCACTAGTGTAAACTACCACTAGTTTACACTAACACGACAGCTCACTAGTGTAAACTAGTGGTAGTTTACACTAGTGAGCTGTCGTGTTATTGAACATCCTGTGCCTGTCACAGGGCTGAACCGTAATACTATAACCGATATAACAATTTTTTTTATAAAGTTAAAAATTAAAGGAATACAAGAAACATGTTAAAGTAATATGTGGTGTTTAATATTATACGGTGGTACGGAACCCTTCGTGTGCGAGTCCGGCTCGAACTTGGCCGCTTTTTAGGGTTCCGTAGTCAACAAGGAACACTTATATTTTCACCATGTCCGGCTTTCTGTCTGTGGCTTAGCTCAGAGACGGTTAGTACCATGGGCATGGGTATACATATTTAATCACCCCCGATAAAGTGGTAAAATATTTTTTTTTTTTTTTTATAGGATACCTTCCCTACATGTAAAGTGGGAGTGTATTTCTTTTTCTCATCTATCCCATGCTGTGGGATGTCGTTGGAAAGGTAGTTCAAAAATATTGTGAGTGTGTGACTCATTTTTGGATCCAGGGATCCGTTCGCGAAATATTAAGCTTTAAAGTGTTAATTTTTGTTACAGTCAAGTGACCCCCTGCCAGTTAAATGCTCTGGATAATATGTGAAAAAAAATATCATGGCAGTAGTATATTTTATAACGAAATTAAAAGGAAAACTATCACAGCCAAGACTAGGCTCTACACTACTTACATTTGCAGTTGCAAAAACATGTTCTCCCATACATTCCGTATGGGAGAACGTGTTTTTCAAGTGCAATGTTCAGTTTGTTCTTGGGATAAATTCATCCCAACTACGGAACCTTTCATTGTGCGTGGTTGGACACGCACTTGGGCAGTATTTATTTATGAGAGCGTTTTGGCAGTACGATAATGTGCCTATTTTATGTAATTAACTACAAACGAAATGTTGCGTGATCGAAACCATAAGATATAATTATAGCTGTTTTTGTGTACCTAAATCTGTTTAATGTTCATGGATACCCTCTGTTTGGGAAAGGCAAAGGTAGCTCGGACTCCAACAGCTAAACACAGTTGCACTGTGCACTTAGAGGCTCCCGTATTACGGCGTCGGCACGTTCTATTAAATATTGTGATTACCTATTGTACAATTCTCTACCGACATAGTTGTAAATTTTAAAATTACTGGACTAGCAAACTATTTCATTGTATAACGCGATCCTATTTCAAATCGCTCCCGCCACAATCCGCTCGTCCAACCGCTCGTCCAATAAGGGTGCATCTTCTAGAATGTGCTAGAAGCCATAAAAAAGAGACGACGCGCACCTTTTTATTGACGATATGCCTGTCATCCGTCAGCTGTAAAAGCGCACCAACGTATAATTTACAAAACCTAGTTCTTCGCCCCGAAACCCTAATGTATTAATATAATATATTGTGAGTTCATTATATTGTGATATATGTATGTTAAAATTGCTAATACTAATTGCTGAGGTTGTCATAATAAATGTAACCATCCTATTGGTCGTCAGTGACACACAAACACTGTAACATAGATGGTTTCCATATTTTACACGTTGAGACTTATTACGAATCATGCATTTCGGTCACGCTCACAAGTTTGCAGAGCTTCCATCATAGTTTGAAGGAGTTGTGACTCTTGTTTATACAATCATTGAGTTTTGTCTGTGTAATCTTGAGGACATTAAGGTTCTAGTAAATCAGATAGCATTCTCCCAAAAATAGGGCCTATATTAAAAAAAAAACCCGTTGAAAAAAAAAAGGTGTTTAAATGAATTTCACAGTTTCATCCCACTTTGCCCAAGATTTATAATCGTTACTTAGCACGTATTTTGACTTAGATATGCTGTCGTCTCTATCTTCCACTTTGTAGTTTGACAGTTGTAAAACAGTGACAGGAATAACACTTAGCCATAGTGCGTGCTGCGTAATGTTTCTAGATCTCGGCCTTAATCTTTACGGTTGTGGCAGCTTCCACGAACATTAAATAAAAAAGTTCCTCTGTTCCAGACCCTCAGATGCCATAAAACCGGCCAAATGAGCTGCGACAGAAGCGAGAGGGCGGGGCTTCGCGATGCGCGGTGAAAGATGCCCCGGCGCAAGCGCAGGCTCGCGTCCCGCATCAGGGACTACGTGCGCGGTCTACTTGCGTTCCTGTTCAGCAATGTTGGTGTCATCGTGCTGGTCGTGGCTTATACTATTGCAGGTAAGAAGAATGAATCACCTTCCAGCCCCTGTCCCATGTCAGTCGTGGTCGGCGCAACACGTTTTATTGTCCCATTCTCCGCTGCCAACCTAACGGTTCTACTCTCTATCATTTACTCTCTTTTCTTTCACATAATCCATCCATCTTTTCTTTGACCCTCCTCTCCCTCTCCATCCATCAACATTTTATATTCATTCAGTACTTAATAAGAAAGAATATTATTTTTATTTATTTTCTTATTACTTTACACCCTAGAGGTATGAATATATTATAGAGATATGTTTTTTAACTTTGAATAACTTTATTTTTTAACCACCTGCAGGATAAATAAATAATATTCTGCTCTATTCTATTCTTAAGAAATGCAATTTTAATGCCACACATTAAAATATAAATTACGCACATCCCTTCGACCCCAAATAAATTGGGATAAGGGTTAGAGAATGATGAAAGATAATGATAAAAATGAGTTAGGCGCAGTTCGAGCCCGCGCCGCACTTTCGTGAAAACGTGTGATCAAATAATGACAAACTTTAACGATGTTATTTAATATTTACAATGAAATAAATATCACTCACTTTTTGTGACATTATAATTTTGAGGCCATGCCTACCGCGTACGTCTCACTCACATTAACTAAATTCGTCATTCCATCGATCGTTGGGCTCAGCAGCACCATGTCGTCTGCATAAATCAGATTATTTACACAAATATTGTCTATGTGACAGCCGACATGCATGCTGCTGAGCTCAACGATTAGCGCATTTATATACAGATTAAATAAAACTGGGGATGATAATCCACCCTGTCTTACTCTACATTGTAGTCCATATGGATCCGATAAGAGCCCACAGCCCACTTTACATAATTGACCTGACTCTGGTACCAATACTTTAGCAATTGACTCACCAGATAAATTGACTTCCCTAAGCTTATCCCAAAGTTTATCATAATTAACAAGGTCAGGCCTACGTCGTGTGTCACAACGTTTTATTTTTTTACCAAAACTAGCATGTTTGTATATCTGAACAGGAATGCTGTAGTATCTTAAAACTGACATGTTTTAATCTAAAAACTGGTCAACTAGCAAACTGGTATCTCAAACTAGCATACCAGTTTCTCATAACTAGTCAACTAGCGGATTAGTATCACCAAACTAGCATACTAGTTTCTCTTAACTAGTTAGCTAGCAAATAACTATCTCAAAACAGAAACAGCAAACTAGTATTTCAAAACAAGAAACAACAAACACTTAAGTAGAGTCCGCGCCACCACTAAAGTCCTTGTGACGCGGCGCTACTGTCTATGTCATTACATAGAATTTCATAAAAAAAAAATAGTTCCACAATATTCCACCATTCTTTTTCGTGGCGTGCACTCTAGCTGTAGGTATCTCACGACTAGCAAACCGTAGAGTAGTACAAAGGCCGTTCGTTCAATTGTTCCCAGAAACACGCCTTTACCAAACTTTATATCTATGTAAAACCCAATGAAAAATCCCAGCCATTTCATCACAAAGAAAACAAAATCCTTGTAAAAACAAATTCCAATTTTCCGAACATTTGTTCAAAAGTTGGTCGTCCATATCAAGTTACTGTAGCCAATTATTTGACTTCTGATTAGAAATTTTAATAATCCATTCAATTAACAATGCTATTTCCGATCCTTAAGTTAGAGAACCAGCGTCAGTTTTAATTGAAGCTTGAGCTTCAGAATGAGGTCGCGTTTGATGAATCACCGCGAACACGGGTAATTAATGCCTTTAATGTGATTGGTTATGCTGGGAGACTCTTTGATTCTTTGAAGATAAGTGATCTATTGAAGGGTGGTTTGTGCACGTCAACAAATAATAGGGGGTAAGAAATTAATGTAGCCATCTGCATGATACTTAGATTGTCTTATAGACTTTTTACGTGTAGAGTGCGTGTTTCACGTAACTCTGCCATACTCTATGTTGCCTATGAACAATAACAGCAGGTTTTATGGTCCACGTTAGGCAGTAGTTTTATCCAATAGCCTTCTGTACCGGTAAAATCATTAAGAGTAGGTCATAAATACTTAAATACTATAATATTATAGTTGCGAAAGTAATTCGGTCTGTCTGTTACCTTTTCACGCCTAAACTACTGAACTGATCATTACGAAATTTGACAAATAGGTAGCCTAGGATCTGGATAAGGAAATTGGCAAACTTCTTGTCCTGGATATTTGCATTTCATAAAAAAATATTTGGAAAATACAAAAGTGCACGCCTCATAACGCTCATTCAAAAAGAGCCATTTTCAATAGGGTTCTTCCTATGGCTGAAACAAATTAGATTTTTTCGCAAGCTACAGTGTTTCCAGGTTTCATTCTTGTTGACGTGATTTTTTAAAAACTATTTTGATGTTTTATTCGTTTCTACTACATTAAATAATTTTTAAAAGTACCGAATTAATCTTCATTCAATTATCTATAAAATAGTATTTAAATTCTGGGTTCTGTGTACAAGCATGAGCGTAACAGTAAAAACAGTTGCAGAAAGGAGGTAAAACAAATTTTTCGATCGCAGAGCACTCTCTAATGCTTCGTATTATGAGTCGTGAAATTACAAAAGATAAAGAGACGAAGTCGCGGGCAACAACTAGTAACGTATCAGCCCTAATTCTTTTCTGTTCAGTTTTTCCTATAATCATTTTAGAAAGATTCGTAAAAATCTTAAACGATTGCTTACGTCATCAGTTCCGATCCTAGTCAACGTGCAATCAAAGCCGTAATGTCGTAGTCAAAGGATCTATACGGAGGGACTTCAAAGGCAGTAATCAGTTTCAGGCGGTCCAGGTATACAGACAGAGGACTGCAATCACTCCGAAGGCTATGTGTTGATACGTATGTCAATTTTCAATTTCTCAGGGAAACATCTATCTTATAATTTCATTCTGTCCGGCCGTCCATATGTTTTAGAGCCATTTTCATGTCTTCTTCAAGAAGAAGCAGAAGAAGAATAGCCATTTTACTCGGAGTCTTTTATGGAGGTCTTCTATGAACCACCAATTACGAGAAAACCCTTCATCCGACAGGCACTAGATCGGTTTTTTTTCTATTGTAAAAATGTGCATGAAGTTATAACATTTTGGGCTTGAAAACAATAAGCTAATAAAGGTCGGAAGTTTGAGAAACTTGATCAAAATGAACAAGAAGGGTAGATAGACTGCTACAAAAAAGAAACGAATTTCAATAGTCGTCTTGCCACAGTAGTCAATTGGGGATTTAGTATAGTCATTTCGATTATCTATATAACACAAATAAACTACTCAACAAACTTTCAGGTCCCCAACAAATAATTAAATATCAGTGCTAACAATCCCAATGAAAATAGTGAACAAACCTACTTCGCCATTAAGGCCATCTAATTCCGATTTCAAAACTCCATAAATATAATAATGGGAACCGCAACAAAGGCATTAAATGGAATCAAAACCGCAACGGTTGTTAGAAAGTGTTTGCCAATCGATAATTCACCGGCGACCTTTTTGGTACGCCACAAACGTTTGTACGGCGGTGTTGCCAAATGCTATAAAACATGATGAATTGAGGGGAGTTTTGTTATGCCTACCATAACATCTAATGTTGTTATGGCAATGTGGTACAGTTTTATGAGATGCTTTTTTGTTATAGGGGGCCGATTATGGTGTCTTGTATTACATCGCGATTTTTTTAAATTTAGACAGTTAGTATATTTATTTAAAGATGTAAACCATAATAAATTACAAATAGAAAAGTTTAATATTGTTAGGACATTTAAGTTTTTCTTTTAAGTTTTGAGTTATAATTATGCATTTTCATTATGTCTGTGATTACTCGATAGGCTATCGTTGTACACAAATTAAGGTAAACTCATACTTAGTTATGTCCTTTCAAGTTGACTTATCTAAGTATGACGAGTTTACATAATGATTGTATACGATATTTATGATTCTCTCCCCATGCACGACTTTAATAACAATATGTGGTCTGCATCAAGACTAAATGTTGATTTAGTACGAAGTCTAAGTTAGAAGGTGCATCTACTTACTTACATCGCTAACACCGCCCGTATTTGAGCAGAAGCCCTCAAAAAGCTAAACTTTAACCAATGTGCTTATATTTAAACCAGGAACTTAATGTTGTACAAGCTTTATATAGTTTAAAATAACCAAAAAACCTAATCCAAAAAAGACTTTAAAACTTTTAATAGTTTTAACTTCACGGTTGGATATTATGCCCACGCCATAATATCAATAATTACTGTCATTCCACAAGCCTAAGGTATTTTTCTTCCCTTCGAAATCAAAGGGTATTGATTGTGACACAATAATAGAATTATGCTTGTCGCTCCACGTCATTAGATGGCTTGAAAGCCTGAACTTTACACTTCACTGAGCACTTTTAACTTTTACAGCATCTCTGCTGGGTATTTCCTTTGTCATTTTGATGAAGAATGAGGGGTTGTGGGGGCACTGCGTTATCGCGTTAGGCGGTTGCACACTATCAAGGAATATTGGAGAAAGATTGATGCAAATGAAATTCAGAGTTTCATTGTGCAATCAAAGATAGGAAAAATAATATGTTTTCGGTTTTTGATTTTTAGACTGTCATTGTTTTGTATACATTTTTGGATAAGGATAAGTTTACAACCTGTAGGGCAAGTAAGAATTAAGACTTTAGGGCAAATAATGTCTAACCCCACCTTGTTTCGTACTTCCGTGGTTAATGGATCTTTTGTGCAGAAGATACTATTGATCGGACTTAATAACGGCTTGGTATTTAATCATAACTTCTATTTACCTTGCTATTCAAAAGGCTTTTATCTGAAAGGTCGTTCAATGCGCCTACGGACAGCTTCCTTTGAAAAGATTCTTAATAATCTTGCCTGGAATGTTAGTAGACAAAGATGTCTAGAACCTTTAAATTGAACGAAACTCCTGGAAATCTTTACGAAATAATAATGTTGTAGTAGTTAGTTACATAGAGTCTTGGATAATTTCATTATTTGGATAGCTTAACATTGTGAAGTAAATTGTAACAAAAGAAATGTATCCTACATTTCTTTTGTTACAATTTAAACAAGTACATTTCTTTTATTTTTTTCCAAAACCACAACCTATAAAATAATTCAATGTTTTTTACTTGAGAGAGCCCAACCAATCAATTAACTCCCCTTCAAAATGTTACAAAAATAGACCCTTATTTTCTTAGCATCGAGCTAGATACAGAGACAATCAATCAACAGGAACCAACAAATAAAATTGCGAACTTCGATCAGTTCCACAAAATACATTCTTCTCCGACAGTGTGCACGCTACCTTACCCACGACTTCAAAGAGAAACTCTTCAAAATTAAACTCGTGTTTTTCTTGACGACATTATGATGCTCCGTAATTTATGTCCGGCCGTCGTCCTCGGTAAATTAAAAGGAATCTGTCTTCGTGGCTCATTCGCGTGATAAATGAATAATAAGGCAATGTTTGGCATGAGATAAAAGTGCTGTAGTAGCTACGCCAAACGCGTAAGCTCAAAATGTGAAGACGTAATCTATTAAAAAGACATAATTATGTTTGGTATGACAGTCTTTTCATGTCTGTGTGATGGAGTGATCATCAAAGTGTTACGGAATTTGCTTATGATACACAGATTTCGTAACGGTGGAAATATGAGATGAGGTCAACTTTAGGACTAGACCCAAATATTGGTATATTTTTATCTAGTCTTAAAGTTTATCTAATCTGATCTACATATGATTTTGGTAGAATACCTATGAAATATAATTTGTAGTAGAATATGGAAAAGCTGGTATTCTACCATTTTGAAGCAGTACAGGATTATACTCAATACCCATACCTGGGTACGGGTATTGAGTATAATCCTGTACTGCATTCACTATTGGTACAAAAGAAATATCCGGCTCGAAGGACCAACATTTTTGGATGGACTACCTATAAAATAATATTCTCTTTTCAGCTCAAGAGACAGAAATACATAAGAGCGTCTATTAACATAACACTCTTCTTATAGGTGCATTCATGTTCCAAGCGATAGAGGGCGGTAGCGAGATGAAGGTAGACAACCAAATGAAGTGCGAACGCGAAAACCTCTCGCAGTATCTGTGGTATAACGTCACTCTCGACCTGAACCTGTTCAATGAGACGGCTGTGAAGGAGAGGTGCGTATCATATTACTGGTACCTAATCAAACGGTACCTAAGATATTATAATATACTTTCACATTTTGTATAAAAGAGCTGATCAATTTCGATATTCTTATTATTCTCCAAGAAATAATTCATGTAGGGCATTCATGGAGAGGAACGATTTAATTTACTAGAGCGCCCAGAAGTACAGTAATCATCATCATCATCAGCCTACAGCAGAACAGAAAGGAAAAGACAGAAGTACAATCCCTGGCTGTAAATATGACACATCGTCGCCTCTGTAAAGTATAAAGCTTCGTGCAGACCAGCGCGACGCGACAGCGCGACGCGACACCGGCTATTGTTATACCGTCAAGTTTTCTTAGAAATTGTATTGTTCGAGTCGCGTCGCTGCGTCGCGTCGCGCTGGTCTGCACGAAGCTTTATGCCTGCGTGGCAGTCTCTAAACTCGGTGTGCCATATTAACCACAGCCTACTGTACTTAACTATCGTTTCCTTCGATACTATCATGTTTGAAAATGATGCTATCATCTTTGAAAAATAATGTGTAAGATTATTTAGTGAGAGTTTTACATCTAATTATCATCCTTGAGAAGAGCAAAGGTTACTAAAGCCAACTAAAATCTTGGTTATGTTGTGGTTTCCACTCAGGATCGGTACAGAACTGCACAACTACCAGAGCAAGATAGTGAAGGCGGTGCACAAGGGCTGGGACGGTGGAAGATCGTCGCGACAGTGGAGCTTCTCCTCAGCCTTCCTGTACTCGCTCACCGTCATCACCACTATAGGTAAGGATTCCATAGGAAAAATAGATAGAATAAGAACTAAGATCAAAATGTTAAAGTATTGTTAGCTTTGTGATTTCAATAGTTATACGCAAGTAAAGTTGGATATATAATTGACACCTGCATGGTCTTGAAAAGTCATTGTTAAGTACGTGTTCCATAAAGTATTTTTGTAAATTAATAATTATGTATTCAATAATAAAAAAAGCAAATCCATCATAACTGTGTACTTACATTAAAATCAAATATTATTATGCATTTGATTTCTACATATTTCAATTTCAATATTTAAAAAAAAAACACAGAACTCGTGCATAAGCGACCTTCGAAGTACACTGAAAATTAACTCAACAAAATAAAAAACGCATTACATTATATTTTTTTTTATTATTTCGCAAAAACACAAACAGCTTAAACACTCTAAAATTTAGACAGAAAAAGAGATTGTGTTTAAAGTAACAAATACCATTAAGTACTATAGGCAACAAAAAAAAAAAAAATAACGTTGTGTCGTTGTGGAACACTTTTTAATCTAAGCGGTCTGGGGGGGACCGCTTAGATTAAAAAGTGCCTCCCGTCTGCAATGACAATTTTATATTTATCTATTTCGTCAGCGAGTAAATTAGTGACCTTTCGCTTTGTATATACAGTAAATGTATGCCAATAAATTATATAGTTTTGGGATGTGCTCATCAAGGCCTTCAATTGGATTTTCCATATATTGTAATAATTGAATTTTTTTTTAAATCACATTTGAAAATGGAGCCATATGGGCCATATTGTTTTTTTTTTTCAATAAAATTTATAGCCTATGTCACTCGGGATGATATAATGATTCTAACGATACCATACATCCAAATCTGTTCAGGCATTTAAGAGTTATGGTGGAACAAAGAAACTCACGTTCATGAACCCTGAAAACATTACACTCCTTTTTGGACGGTCGTAAAAAAATACAGTTTACGTCAAAACGTTCAGCGTCAAAGTCAATTTTGGAAGACTCAATTTAGAATCGTCACGTGAAAAAATCAAGAAATTTTATGAAACTGTTAATTATTGAATGCAAGAAAATCAAATCAATTTATGAAATAGACTACAATCTTATCTCTGTTACAGTCGAAAACTATCTCGATATTTATTTTGCACTGCACTAACCTTGTTTGGTAAGTTTTTTTTTACAAATTAATCGAAAAAAAAGATACAAAATTAAAGCACTTCCCGATATCTCACCCTCGCGATTTTGATATCAATAGTTGCGTAATTTAATTCTCTAGAGGGGTTTTTTGAGCTGTTTAAGTTTTATAATTATCTATCTTTTCGTATAAAACAACCCAAAAACAACGATCTTGTATTTTTGTTGATAACTTCAAATGATTATGAGTTTTTAAATATATATTTTTTATAACTTTATAACATCAAATTCTGCGTATTTTAGTACCTATTTCATTGACGTAGTTTTATTACTTTTAACAACGCGACAAGTTTGAGAAGTCCGATTTGACAGCTATAAAAATACTTTGCGATAGATAAAAAAAATCTGGTGCTTTAAAACCCGATTGATCATACTTAGAAAGTTAAGTAATCGACGACGACGACGGGTAGTGATAGCCTAGTGTTGTGACCGTCAGACTGCCAAGTCATAGGTCTCGAGTTCGAACCCAACGCACGCACCTCTGACTTTTTGTATTCATGTGCGTATTGTATAATTATCAGTTGCTTAAAAAACGGTGAAGGAAAACATCGCGAGGAAACCGCCATGCCTGAGAGATATTTCTCGACTGCATGTGAAGCCAAGTCAGAGGCCCATGGGCGGCTTTAAAACTCTGACACCAGGTTAATAACTAACCACACGAAAAGAAGATTACTTTTAACATAATCACAGATTCGCACTTTCTACTGAAGCGATCGAAAAAACATTTTCAATGTTAAAATAATAAAAAAAACTGTTCGAGGAGTAAAGTCAAAGTCAAACAATTTATTTCAAGTACACACACACACTTACGGCACATATAACGCACTTTTGAACGTCAATTTTACAAAAAATAGAATTGATTCTTGATCGAAATTACCTTTTGGAAGGGGCGATTACCCCTTCCAAAAGGTAGTTTTCGTATGGAGAAGAATGGGCAAGAAACTCCACAGAATGGGCAAGAAACTCCAGTCCTATTTTGGTTGGTTCTCCAGGTTACGGGCACCTGTCTCCGAAGACTCACTGGGGCAAGGTGGTCACCGTGCTGTACGCGCTGCTGGGGATGCCGCTGTTCCTGCTCTATCTTACTAATGTTGGTAAGATTTGCTTCAGTTTCTTTTATTTCTTTTTCCTCTAAATTGTGAGAAACAAAGTAGGTAGGAATGCAATCTGTATTAAGAGCGTTTATCCTAATAGTTGGCAACGTCGCAAATATCTGTCAAATATTTACCTGTTTTGATTAATTTGGCAATATTACTGTATGGAAATAAGAAATGTGGCTAACTAGCGAACTAGGATATTGATTATCGAATGCAATAATTAATATCGTAACACCGAATATTTAGTTTTAGATGTAAAAAAAGTATTTGGAAAGTTTCCAAATGCTTTTTTTACACCTAAAACTGGTACAACATCAAATTCAATGTTATAATTGCAATTGATTATTAATATTCTAGTTCGCTAGTTAGCCACATTTCTTATACAGTAATATTGCTATATTAATCAAAACAGGTAAAGATTTGACAGTTATTTGCGACGTTGCCAACTTTACGGATGATCTTAAGGTACATGATTTTTTGTCGGTCACAAAAAAATTGTTAGCATTTATAACTTTTTATCTTGAACGAAAATACGGACTGATTACAGTAAAATTTAAAATTTGACATGATTTTTGGCATGTCTAAAATACCTTATCGAATTTGCTAGAGTGTGCAATTGTAATTAACCATTGAGGTGGACTAATTTTAAGATAATAAAGGGCCCTTATTATAACATTTTTAATTGCTCAAATGATTTTTTGCGAAGTAAGACAGCTCATTAAGATAAAAAGTAAGAATGATTAGGGAATCTCGTTTGGCTGTTGGTTATCTTGGAATTTTCGTGAAAATTAATTTTGTAATGGTTTATTTAAGTCAAATCCAATTTAAGTAACATTGTTTTTGTATAAGCAAATTTTTGACAGCGTTCTAAATGTCTGCCGCTTAGGTCTAATACTAAATATTATTAATAAACACAATTCTATGCTTATTCATTTAATCAAAATGTGTTGAAGTCGAGCAATATTCAAACGTCAAAATAAACAGTAAACAGCTGCCGAATAAGCCTACCTTTCACCACTCACTAGTGTGTTAGCTTAGGGTAGCCGTGGAGATGAAATAGCGCTACAAACTCCCCAGGAACATGTCTTCATTCGTTTGAGCTTTATAACTTTGTAATCCTATGAAAATTTTATAAAAGTAACCTTTTATTTATTAAAATAAAATGTAATACGCAAAAGTAATCTGATGACCAACTGGTTCAAACTTTAATACCTGTAACTAAGCGGGCGGAATTCCAGAAAAATGTAATTAAGAAAATAATAATTTTCCCTAAGCACAGAACATCGGCGAGTTCTGTTTACTGTTGTTTCGGAAGGAAGTTGTCATTTATATTATAAACAAATCCAACGGTTGGATCTGTTTGTAAATAACTGAGCTTATAAATTTTATTTCGCACACACGTTCGGACATCTTGCAGTGTTTTATTTGTATCAACCGCCCATTCATTTTGTTTGAACTTAACTTTAAAAGTGACTTTTTTTCTCAGATTCGCGGATCTTAGAAATCAGTTCAAATAATCTAAATGATATCACTTTAACCTCATGAGTAACTCTGTGCTTTAACGTTGAATTTCTTGATTCAATCAAGTATTGTTTGAGTAAATTGAGTCTTTTTCTTTTCATGTTGAAATCCGTTTGTTTACCCTTTGTCTGGGAAAAGAGAAAAGATAAACGATTGTCTTTTACCAACTAAAACAATACTGTGGTCGCTTTCATACCTATACAACTTACCCTCCCGTTCTTAAGGGGACCACCGTATGTACAGGGATCTTTGGTGGATTTAACAGTCACTTACCCCCTGCCACTCTCTTCTCAGACGACAATTGTTACCGTTACCACCCTCGTTGTAGAGTATGATATTGATTATATACCTAGGTGAATACTGTTATTAATTGTGCTTAGTTATAAACTTGTATTTCCGTAAAGTTTTGAGTTCAAAGAGGTGTATATTTTATATACTTTAGCAGACCGTAATATCTAACTATTCGGGTGTAGGGTATGGGTAGTATTCTTCTTGATAATAAAATTATGATCTTTTATTTTAATTATGATCTGAATTCTGTACTGTTAGTATTGTACTAATAGTAAATAGAATAGAAATCTTTTTCACCGAAACTTAATTTTCCCCTTTTAACAACATTGTAGCGTAGTTAATTAATTGAAAATCTGAGAATCGTATAACTTGATTTGCTTAGTTTGTTAAAACGATTAATTGTTTTTTTTTCTGTTTTAACCACTTGGGAATAAACTCGGCGTTTGTTCACAAAAGGAAAAGACAATTAGATTGGATAAATAACCCAATTAACTTTAAGGATTTTCAATCTAGAAAACAAAGAAGTCGATAATTGGATTTTTAGTTTTTATACCATTGCGACCTAAATAGGCTAGGCTTTAAAAAAAAAACAGGACATCGTTCAGTAAAAAGGGATTTAAATTTCTAAGGAAAGTCGTTATAGATTCAAGTTGGGTGCCTAGATTTAAAAAAAAACAATATTCACTTAACGTGCTCCCAACGGATCTGAAAACATACTATACCCGCCATTTCTTTCTCCTGCACTTACCCCATTTTATTTGCTGTCGGCGTAACGTGTCTTTTTCTTCCATACTTCTCCATTAGTCGTCATCTCGGTAGTCACCCCCTTTCTATCCATATCATCTGCCACACAGTCCATCCATCGTATCTTTGGTCTTCCCCTACTCTTATAGCCATCCACATTCATACTCAAAACTTTCCTCACGACATTTTCCTCATTCCTCCGCTTCACATGTCCATGACAACCGATTCCCACACAACTTTTTAACAACCGGTGCCACTTTCAGACTTCATTTTATGTACTCATTCCTTATTATATCCATTCGCGTAACATCACACATCCCTCTTAGCATTCTCATCTCACCTACATGCACTTGGCTTTTATTCATTTCTTTTGTGGCCTAACATTCTAATCCATACAAGACAGCGGATCTCCCCCTTAAGTATACTACACTCGCCATTAGTGAGAAAAATCAAGTAATTCCAATAAAGAAACTTTCACGCATGACAAATCCGAAGGACGTCCATCGTGCAATATTCCCGCCCATATCTGGACATTATTCTGTGAAATCTAACAAAGTGCTACGATTTCAGGTGAGCTGCTGGCGCGATGGTTCAAGTGCATCTACGCACTAATCTGTCTCTGCAGAGGATGTCCAGGGTTCACGAGAAGAAGAACCGCTAGGTTACGGCTACAGGTGAATAAAAATATCCTGGACTTTAATATAACTGAGCAAGCGTGTAGGCAGAGTAATTTTTTTACCATTAAGAAGACCTTGACTCCGTTACTAAATACGACATTAGATAGCTACATAGTTTATACAATTTACTTTGCAGTTTTAGAACGCGATGAAGAATTTTAAGACAAAACCATTACTAAACAGCCAATGAACTGACCCTCGAATGACTAGAACCGACAGTACCCCTAAACAAACACTAATGGCTCACCATCAATTATCAGAACAGTTCCAAAACTGACGGACAGAATCACTCCATACGTACGTAGGCGAGATATTTACTGTGAATTAGGCCCATCGTCCACGACGCTTCACAAAAGTAACCAGTTAAAGACTCAAATCACCAACGAGTAGACGACGCAACCAATCACAAACTATTTGATAACGTGTTAGTAAGTCCTGGTGTGCACGGACCGCCATTTGACATACTAGTGCTGTGACGTTCTTGCGACTCATTTGTGATTTGAGTCTGTAACTGGTTACTTTTGAGTAGCGTCGTGAACGATGGGCCTTGGACTCAATGTTTGACTACCCCACGATGGATAGAAATGTTCCGTCACAGGTCGGACCGGGCGCGGACGAAGGTGTTGACCGACGTGTGGAGACGAACGTAAATATTTATCAATAGATCTACTGAAGGAACCACACATGTTGGTAATTAATTATCAGTGCTGTGCAACTTTATATGCATTTCTGGATATGTTATATATGCTCTTTAAAAGCTGTTTGTATTACATTGGTTTGCAGACAGCCAGTTACTCGCAAGTTCGTCACATTTTTATTCCGCGTTGCTAACCATCGATTAAAAAACCAAGGAGTAATAATAGGGATGACGCCTGGGTAAAAAAAAAAAACTAATTAGTCAGTCAGTCAGGTAATTTAAAAAAAAATTGACACGTATGTTTTACTTTATCATATTAATAAAACATGACTTAGATAAAACACATTTTAAGTTGGGGAGTGGGGTCGCTACGTCACTAGTATGTATAAAATCTGCATACTCGTGACGTCATGGCACATTTACCTCAATGTATCGCCGTAATCTTTAGATTACGTAAAAAAAGAAAAAATATGTGTACAATATTTTTTTATAATCTCAAAAACGGACTAAAAAAAATTTTTTTTGTCATCTTCCCTATCGTCACGTGGATCTTGACTGATACTGTGGCTACTGTTAACGCTGATTGACTTTTTATTTATTGCAGGATGTACACAAAGTTACAGTCTATAACTTAGTACCTAGTATAGTATTCCTCGGTTGAGCGCATTCAATGCTATCTCACGTCAACTTACATTACGATTGTTCTGATAAACCAATCTGAATTGTTTACATAAGTGAGATTTGATAACATCAACGTCAATCTAAGGATACTCATACTTTTGTCTTTATTTTAGGAGCTATGCTCTTGTTTGTGCTGCACCTTCCAACTTTTTCTTCTTTCTTTGTTTTAAAAGAGCTAATCCCATTAAATTGTTCTTACGTCGTTTATTTCATTTCCAGTATGATTTAAGTGAAGCAGAGAGCATAGAGCGGCCTCAGGCGTGGAGAGGTCGCTATCCAGAGTCTGACGTCACTCCAGAGTTCGTCGTACCTCCTGTGGAGCGGTATCCTCCCCCTCGAGGGTATCCTAGGTAAGCAACTTGAATTGTTATTTTAACTTAGTTTATTGCTCCAATCCACTTTCACTTTTTTGAAAATTGAGAATAGGTACTCTAGATTTTTTTTTGTGGTTTCCTGCCAAATAATTATCTTTAAGCCTAAAGGCTTCTACAAACAGGCGCGACACGCGACGCGACACAAAGACACCGCACGTCGCGCGCCGAGCGGTGTCTTTGAGTCGCGTCGCGTGTCGCGCCTGTTTGTAGGAGCCTTAAAGGTTTTGAAAATCTTTCCTCTTTCATCATCTGACTGCCTTTAAACCTTATGGCATAGTTTTAAGAAAGCGTATGAGCAGCTCGGTGATTTGATGAAATCTTCCCGACGCGACTTTAGATTTTTCAAGTCAAACAATGGAGTATTTGTAGTAAGATGATCTATGAGTATAAGCCTATTTAAACTGTTGCTACCCAATCGAAAATGATTGCAGTTTAATGAATGCACGTTCAATAGCTTTACAATATCTCGTTGGCATGGAACCTGATCCAACAAATGCGTTTTATCTGCAACATTAACGAAGTACATGTACACGTCAATAGCTGCGGCCATGTTTATGATAGCGGTTTATTTAGAGCCGTCACTGACCATTCGTGGTCGAAGTCAGCCAATATGTGCCAATGCTATTCGGAAGATTAGTTGTGCTACTATCAATCTATAAGAATTGTATGCTTCTAGGAAGAAAATATGTAAACCCATCTTCATTACTGTGGTTGTGATAAAATCTGACTGACAGAATCGTGACTAAAGGCCTCAGGAGGCCTCAAAAGGCTGACAGTAGACAAGAGACTCACGTCAGTCACGAACATCAACGAGCATTAACGGAATTATATTCATCTATTCATAGGTATTTCATCAATAGGCGTAAAGTGGTATATGTGTGAATATCCACCCATTTACTAGAATTCCATCCACTGGACCATTTTTACCGAGTAATAGATAAAAAACCCATGTAGGCCATATCACTTTCCACCTTTTTTAAGAATTGAATTAATAGTTGTACAAGCCGTGCGCCCGATTACATTTCCCATCGGCAAATAGGAAGACGAATGACAAACTTCCATACAAACTTTCATCACTTTTTTGACCTCTTATGAGCGTTTATTATAAAAGTTGGCAACGTCGCAAATAGCTGTCATAAATTTACCTGTTTTGATTAATTTGGCAATATTACTGTAAGGGAATAAGAAATGTGGTGCGAACTAGGATATTAATAGTGAATTGCAATTGAATTTGATGTTGTACCCGTTTTAGTTGTAATAAAGGCATTTGGAAAGTTTCCAAATACTATTTTTGAATCTAAAACTAAATATTCGGTGTTACGATATTAATTATTGCATTTCATAAATAATATTCTAGTTCGCTAGTTAGCCACAAAAAGTTATAAAGGAACTCTGGAGCAGACTTGCATGCTTTTTGACCCAGCGGCTTAGGCAGTGCGTTGGCTGTCAGTGAAAGAATTTAAGATTTGATTAAGAAGAACAATCCTAATGAACTATGTTAAACATTAAATGAACATAATTATTTCTCTAGGGATAGAAAGCCCTTCTCGGGTATAGGCCTCCTCCAGCTTATTCCAGATTTGAATTATATGAAAATTAAACAGAAACAACACAACTTAAAAACCGATACTAAATAACTTTGGAAATCTACATACGAGTAGTTGCTAATATTAAGAAGTGAAATGTTAATATTGTGTGGATAAGAAATTAAAAGGCATTTATTTTATTTTATAATTATTACTTTGTAGTTGGCAATAGACGCGTAGTAACACAAATTAAAGTCAAAGTACCCCAAACTAAAGTAAGAGAACAATATAACTATTCTACTCCTTGACTGCAGCTCCTAATTCCAGGGCGATTTGATTCGGAATCTAGAACGGGATTGCGCTGAGATTCAACAATTTGCATGCTCATTACGAACGGAATTCCTGACTCTCTAACTATGTTATTTCTTGGCGTTTGGTAGCACTCAAAACTATGCAAAGTTAGATTAGTCAAGAAAGTTCTTGGTGTTTGTTTTAAGCGTAAGACTTTGCTGAAATCAAACTGCGATCATTGGTCCGTGCTCCCAAGAAATTGATTCATAGGAACGTTTGTCTTAGAGTTTTCTTTTGATACAAGCCGCGAGCCCGATGGAAATTCCCATCGGCAAAAATTAAGATTTTCTATAAAAAAATTACATCCCCTATTTACATTTAGGGGATGATTTTTCACAAATCCTTACTTTGTGCTTACCATCGTCTTAAAGGGAAGTCTTGTGCAAAATTTAATGCGTCTAGACCCAGTGTGCGTCGGCTGTCAGTGAATTTAAGATTTTTATTAAGTAGATAAAAACTATACCTACATACACAATTAAATCCCATATTTTTACCCGACTACCCAAGGAGTGAATATGTTTCGAGTGTATGTATGCATATGCAGTTGGCTGATTATATCTATCTTTATCTCAAGAAACATTTCCAGTTTGTTTGTGACTCCCACACGAAATTATTAAGGTCATCAGATAACTTCAAGCTTAAAATGCCAATGCATTCCACAACTTTCCTTGACAAATCCTTTACTGTCTGGCTGCTCGTTTGTGGAATGCATTACCAGTTCCAATAAAGCGCGCGCAATCGTTGCTTGTGTCGAGACGAGTCGAGTGTTACGAGTCTTTTCAAAGACTCGTGAAAGAACATTACTTGTCGTTATGATTTTGTTCTCGTCGTTAGCTGTAATAATAATCGTAATTTATTTTCGTTGCTTATATAATTAGTATGTATGTATCTATTATATAGCATTTATCTGTGTATCTATTATAGTATAAAAATCACTGTCCATTCCAAGGTTGCCTGGAAGAGATCGCAGTAAGCGATAAGGCCGCCATTGTACATTTTGTATTTTTTGTTTTTGTAATGTGTAATCTGGTGTACAATAAAGTATATATAAAATAGCTGCCACCAACCATTACATCATATCGGTTGAAAAGTGACCATCTTATTTTGAATTAATTTGTTGTTTTTTTTTCTTCCTCTGAAGGCCACATGCCACCAACTTGGCCAGTTGATCAGTGTTTCTTTCTTTTGATCAGTTTTTTTGAAGACATTAATTCTAACTGTCTAACTAACCACTTCACTCTTGAAGACTTTCCGAGTCCCGAAAACTTTAGAACTATAGGTACCAGGATTGAAACATCAATAGTACCCCGGAAACCCAATATCCTGATCATTTGAGTTTGTAATTAACATATTGTGATTAATTCCTGTATACGTCAACACAGGGTAATGGTAATTATTGATCTGACTTCTGATTATACATATTGTGCTTAATCCTGTTTGACTAAACACAAATCAACTCCTTTGTTAGAAACCGATACTACAGCAACATAGAAAGACGTTAATGTTTGTTACAACATAATATAGTAAGTTACGATAATAGTGAAAGAAAACATCGTGAGGAAATCGGTTTACCCTTGTTTGGTATAACAACGTTTTGTCGAAAATCGCTCCGGCTAATTTTAGTTACAATAAAGTCATTTCGTATAATTATTCATTTGACCGAATAATTAATTGGTAGATTTTTATTTAGCATATTTATTTCTTTGAAATAATGTCATTTGACCGAATTTTCAAATGCACTAATTTTATTTCAACTAATGTTTCACTAGACTAATAATGATTTAGTCGAAAGATCGTATCGAATATTCAGTTGCAAGCAGATGCAGCGTGCAAGCAGACATGCAGCATGCTAGCAATCATGCAACATGCAAGCAGGCATGCAACATACAAGCAGGCATGCAGCATGCAAGCAGCATGGAAGCAGCATGCAAGCAGCAAGCAAGCAGACATGCAACATGCAGCAAGCACTGTTTCTGTCACGGCTCCGGCGCTGCGGGTTTTGGGCGGCCCCACGCGAGCTTATCGTCGCAGATGGGTTTAACGCTCACCATCGCAGCTTCGGCTTACTGCCTCAGCTGCAGCGGCGGGCCTTCAAACCGCCTGCTCCTCAGCTCGCAGGCTGCCCCACCCCTCCGCGCCTACGCGGGCGTAAATTACACTCTAGGGGTAGGGCAGACAAGACTGCGTGAAGTCGGTTTTGCAGCGATTTGTTTCTGTCACAAAATTTTGTAGCACAATGTTTTATTTTCTGCATTACATTACACCAATTGAATATTCGATAAAATACATGTTATTCCACCTGACACAATAACAAATGAACATTATACCTTTTGATCAATAGCGCAAATGTTGTTATCGCAAATAAATATTCGATGAAATGAAAATCATGTTAATCGATATTATACAAATTGATTATTTTCTTAAACGTAGTTCGAATTAGTAACATTACATCAAAAGTTGTTATACCAAACAAGGGTGAACCGAGGAAATCAGCATGTCCAATATAATAACCAAAAATACAAAGGCGTGGTAGATTACAGCCCACTTCCTCTCGCAGAGAGGAGGCCTAAATCCTAGCAGTTGGAATATTAAAGACTGAATAAATATAATATTAATAGTTTAAAAAACACTAAAAAACACGCTTTTACGTGCACCTATAGGCGTATTCAGACCTTGAAACATAATCGTGGTCAAAGTTCATTACAAGACTTTTCTAACAAGTCCAAACACGGCTATGATACGATCATCCATCATGAAGTTCCAGTTCATATCTTCCGGCTCCATCATCAGATCAGCTCGACAGTACCATGTTATTGTATTGTCATCAAAATCACATACAACTGCCAATTTTCATAACACTACGATCTTTAGAAGATGGTTAAATTAGTTTTCTTAGATTTGATTACATAGTTACATACATACAGGTCGACCTAATAAAAGCATGTAAAAAAATTACTGTTTGCGGTTAGGGCAATACATAGACGAACCTTCTTGTTTATCGATCCAGTTTAGAAGTACCTATCGCTTTCTTGACAATTCGTCAACTGTCTGTCAAAGTCTACTGATGAAATAAGCTCCGAAATTAGAGATCGTATATCGATCTATCACCACAATCACAGCACTTCACAGTAGGTATCATGACCATAGCAATTTAAGTCCAATCAAAATATTTTATTTCACGTAAACTTACATGGACACTTACGAAACGTCAGAAGCAGAACAGCGTTCGTTTCCTCTGGAGACGACCCGCAAAGAAAGCCGCGGTCACTCTTTTAAAAATAATATGGACTTTTACAATGTTTTCTAATACTAATATAAATAGGTATCGATGGGAGGGCAGTGTACGCCTGCCAACAGACTAGACAGACGGGAAAAAGCTACTGCATATTATACTCTTGACATCATCAAGTCATCAAGACAACATTAATAACAGCCACAGTTGTGTTGGGGTGAAAGCACAGTATTAATGTAACAGACAAATTAATTTACAAGAAGCCTGAAGTATTTTTCTTAAAGAATTTCTGTGACGGTTTAATTGGATATACATTTTTAATTAATTATATTTCGTCCCTAAAACTCGTAAAGTTGTACAGCTGTGTGTGAGACACTTCATTTTACAAGCTTTACGATGGGTTTCATTAAATATTATTTAGTAGAGTTTAATGGAGATTAGTTTTTGTGAATACTTAACTTTACTTGCTTAGTTACATTTCAAATTAATGTCTTTATTGTTTAGAGATTTTATCGCGAGGTTGCGTTCAAACTCTATTTAATCTAGAAACTTACCATACGCAATGTTAGTTGTATTTTTCAGGTTTTTCTGAATTATGACTGTCTGGTGAAGGATGTAATTGTGAGACAACCTGCACCCTAATTGCGTTACACACTTTCAATCACAATCCAAACATTATGAAGAAAATTTTATAATTCATTGCTTCATTATGTTTGATCAATTCTTTAGCTCGACACTGCTAAATAACGCAATGAATATTTTTGAACTGTCAAAATGAAAGGCATTGTCATTTTCAGTGTGTTACGCAATTACCCTGGACTGAATGGTCAGAAAACGACGAGAATGGAACCTTCTCTCTTTGAAAATAGGCCTCTGTCGTGTGACAATCAGGCTGAACTAAGAACATTCTTTTTCTACATTTACCAGGAGACCAGAATACATCCGAAGCATATCAATGCCGCAGCCCTGCGACCCGCGCCTGCCCCGCGCCGACCCGCGCCGCGGCTGGTCGGAGCCGCTGCATCACGCAGACAGCCTCGCTTCCAGTGACTTCAGTTACGTCACCTTCGACGCACAGTCTATCACTGTGCCGATCAGCGTCTGTGTCACCATTATGGTTGGGTAAGTAGTATTAACCGGTAAAGCCCTGATAAACAACTAATTAACGTGCTAATTGACGTGCTTAATTACATTTATTAAATCTACCTTCAAAGTCCATACTACTAATAATATTAATGCGAAAGTAATTCTTTCTATCTGTTACCTTTCACGCCTAAACCACTGAACCGAAATTTATGAAATATGAAAGATAGGTAGCCTGGGACCTGGAGAAGAACATAGACTACTTTTCGTCCTGGATATTTGGATTTTGGACAAAATACACGCTGATGAAGTCGGGGGCACCATTGAGTAAGGTTTATAACCTAAAAATACACTGTCTGAGTGCTGATTGATACCATCATAGCAAATCATAATCAGCATTGCTTTTTAACCGACTTCAAAAAAGAGGAGGTTCTCAATTCAACAGTTTTTTTAAAATGTTTGTTACGCGAATTATGAATTGATTTTGATGACTCTTTTTTTTGTTTGGTAGGTCATACTCTAGAGGTGGTCCCATATAAATTATATTAACTTTGCTTGGGTAGTTTTTGAGTTAGCTTCGATAATACGTATTTTTCCCACTTAGTCTATGTGGATGATATGATGATAATTTACTGTCACTGTTATTTACTTAGCAGTAAGGTGGTATTAGAATTTGTGTGGGGTAGAAATCACAACTAAAAAGTGAAAAATAACTGACTTTTCTCCGAAAACAATACTACAAAATAACTTTAATTTCGGAAGTCGGTGGCAAAAAACGAAAATTCAAAAGACATCGACTTCAGAAATTAAAGTTATGTTTCAATGTGTACCAAGTGTTTTTTTTTTGGAAGTCGGATGTTTTTTTTTTCCAACTGTGTTAGAGGCTTCCAGTCGAACCGGATGCCGTAATACTAACATAGCAAGATACTGAAATAAATCGTGCTGATTTATTTCAGCATCTGTAACAGTTTTGGTTTGAGACGTAGGTAAGTTGGGTTTCTAACATTACCTAATGAATACTAGCTGCCGCCCGCGAGTTCGTCTGCATGTATTTTGTATTTCAACGTAAATATTCCGGATGAAAAGATGCCTGTCTTTTTCCTGGTCCCAGGATATCTTTTTGCCAAATTCCATTTTATTCGTGATGACGTAACAAACAGACAGAATAAATTACTTAAGCATATACAATATTAGTTGGATATAACTTATTATAATTTAATAAAAGTTCAGCCTCCAGTGGTTTTAGTTACAGTAACACTTTTGATTAGAATTATTATTGTTCAAGTTTTCAGTAAATAAATCAGAAAGTAATTTCTAGCTTTAGCTAACTTTGATTTGATTGCTTGTATATTGAGTAGGTGGGTACCTATTTATTAACAGCAAGGTATAAGATTTCTGTCAAATATTAAATAACCATTGTATTTCTATTTCAAGAATTTATTTGAAAATGTCTGGTAAGAAGCTTTTTTCGTAAGATTACGTTCCAAATAGATTTTATTTCTCGTTAAGCGACGTTTGAGATTTCATAAATACAATTAAATTGGGTATTTTGGCTCCGCTGTGACAGCTTATAAAACCTTATTTAAACGTCTTGAAATTTAGTAAAGTGTAAATCTTTTGGTTTTAGTGTTATTTGTGACTTGAAGCGAATGAAGTACCAGTCTGTATTAACGTAATGAAACCTATTATGCGAGATACCGACAACAATAAGCTCTTTAATGACTACTTTAATGAATAGGGTACCTACTATAGGTTAATGGGCACCAATGTAATTTTTTTACTTGGACTTTTGTTGTTTGTTGTTTTTTCTGAAATACAATTTAGTATGACAGATACTTTTATGCTATTCTGGTGTTCCAGGTACATAATGTTTGGCTCTATGATCTTCGGCATGTGGGAGAAGTGGGACCAGCTCGACGGAGCTTACTTCTGCTTCATATCACTGAGCAGGTACGACATCTGGCTTCGTTTGACTTTTCCAAGAAGGTTCGATATTTCTCGTCAATAGCTATCTGAAGCCAGCATTTTTAAAGGTTCCTCCCTGAAAGGCTGATTAACACAAAACATACTAAAAGCTGTCAAATAAATATAATGCTTTGGTTAGGTGACAGAAATAACAGAAGCTAATCAAATTAAGTTTGATAAACAGATTGGCTTAACTCACGAATTTACTCGCCAGAAACAGGCAAATCGATACTTTAAAATTTTTTTTTTTCTTGATGCGATTCGCACGAAGTTAATTTATTTGTGGGTGAATCGACAATTCCAGAAATACCTATTAGGCAATTGGCACATTTGATTTATGTGCAGTAAAGTTACTTGGGGCTAATTTCCTTTGTACCTATAACTTGACCAGCAGAATATTTTTATTTTAAACATCCTATGAAGGGATAAATTATGAATTTGTTTCAGAATGGGATTCTTCGGATTGTGCGAGTGTTACGCAATCGGGGTCCAGAAAGACTGAGATTTAGGGTTATTTGGCAAATCATCCATTATACTTGTAAACTTTACTTTTATTTTTGGTTCTTGGAGCCACATTAGAAGATTTGTTTATTATGTTGCAATTTTGTTAGTTCAAGCCTTACTTATTTTTATTATCTGCACACTTCCAGTATTGGTTTCGGCGACTTCGTGCCGGGCGAGCGCGTGTACACGCGTCGCATAGAGACGTCCTTCATCGTGTGCTCCATGTACCTCATGCTGGGCATGGCGCTCGTGGCCATGTGCTTCAACCTCATGCAGGTTTGTAGAAGTTTCTGTTTTGAGCTAGAGAAGGAAACATATTTGGAGAACTGACATGCCGCATGTACATTCAGCCCCTGCCACTGCTCCTCGCGCTGCCGGCAATAATTCCCTAAAAATTGCCGTAGCAGGATCGAGAGAAGTGTGTGTTTACATTCAGCCTTGCCATTCACATCGCTTTCGACTTTCGGCAATGGCAGACGTCGAAATAATTATGGCATCCGCGCTGTGTCTTCTTGCAATAGGTCCATAATTTGTATCAACTTCTGAAAGATAATAATGATTATTGTGGGTCATCCTCAGAAGATAGACATAATATGTCTATCTTCTATTGATGGCATTTTATGCCATCGCGGACTGTTTTGTTGAACTTTTAAGATGAACCATTCTGTAAAACATATTTTGTATGTATCTTTTAGGTACGGTTTACGCGGCGCAAGCCAGTAAAGCTCTCAGTCGGCATGATTTTTTCCGACATCTTCAACAATAATCGTCATATTTCAGCCAAGTTACACAAAACCTTAATAAATGATATACTAAAAAGTTCCGCATGAATCACTCCGTCCGTTGGTGAAAACCGAACATGTAACAAAAATCAGTACAATGTCAATGATTTTCGAGGCTCTAGTTTTAGGTGTCGCATAGTGGTTGTGAAAACGAGCATGAATCTTTCAAATAAGATATTAAGTACTTGAAGAAACTCTTTTTGGTCCTCTGATCCGCAAAGAATTTCATTTCTCAGTACCAACTCAACTGAGGTGGAAGAAAGCCTCTCAAGTGGCGCCTCAGTACTCAGTTTTCCGTCTTCCACATCCAGTCTGTCTTTTCTCATAATAATAATTTAATAAGGTATTCCACAAAACGCAGCGCAGCATACGAGTGTCATCTGCAATCCTAAGCACAGAATATTACATTAATTTCCGTCACAAATTCTCTTCAGGAGATAACTCTCTCACAGTTGTCGCAACAAATGTCAGGAATACAGAGAAATTCTAGAAATAGAGGAATTTAGTCGCGGTATGTCGCATTCATGTTGGATTTGTCAAAAATGTTTAGCTTTCCGAGTGGCGTGAATAACTTCCAGCCCGACACATGTATCATTCGATTTCTTTTTTTATTGAAATTGGAATTCGGTCGTGTTTTGTTTTTTCCGTATATGCGTATCATTCTGTGGAATTGGCATTTAGTTTTGAAGGGAAAATAATATCACAGTTTCTGAATTTGCATCACAGTGATCTTTATTGATATTGCTATAAGGTTCATAATAGGTTGCTTTCAGAGACAAAATAACTGTGAAAGGACTGGGAGGTAGTAATTTAAAACAGATACATATGGAATGCTTACTTATATTTTATTAGAAGAATTTTAAAGGTATCATATAGTGAAAAGGATTAAGTATTACTTTTTACTGAATCATTAATCCTGTGTTCTTAATGTTTCATGGCGACATTTCAATCAAAGATAAGTCGACAATTGATGCACCATAGTTACTCACTTCAGTAGTTTAATCACCATTAAGTCAAGACTTGCGAAATACAACAAAAACTGCCTAGCAATGTGCGTACGTACTTATAACAAAATACCAAGTCGCTTTAAAATATTGAACTCTAGGAAATTTAAGATAGAATTACACAAGTGGCTTAAAGAATGTAATTTTTACAGTTTAAAAGATTTTATGGATGTGAGATGTTGATTCCTTTTGTCAAAATAGATTTTTTTTGCATGCTATGTTATATCTTAGCGAAACATGTTGAGCTACTGTAATAATATTAACATCAATGTATACCATGTTTTACGCAAATAAATGATTTACTTACTTACTTAGATTTCAACGATGAACCATCAACAAAATATGGAAGTTCATATAGGGTATATAAGGTAAAGAAATTAGAATCGCAATGTTACGAAAACTACTTGAACTTAACCGAAAAATCTATTAAAGAAAATCCTAAATATTTTTGGACCTTCGTTAAAAAACGACATAACTCAAATGCAGTTCCCAGCACTTTAAACTATAATAGCGAAGCGTTGCGTACCGGAGAAACAATATGCGAAGCGTTTTCTACGTACTTCCACTCTACATTTCTGGATACTGGCCCTAGTCATGGAATATCTTCACCCCCTTTTTTTACTGACTCTTCCAGCCTATCTGCTATATGTAGCATTGAAGTGAACGTTGATGAGGTTTCTAACTTGCTTCGCAAGTTGGATACTTCTAAAGCGGCCGGCCCAGATAATATTTCATCGAAATTTCTAGTACGATGTCCGACTTCAATTGCCCAACCTATCTCGATTCTCTTTAGGAAATCCTTGGATACTTGTGTTGTACCTCAACTTTGGAAATCGGCTTTCATAACGCCTATTCACAAAAAAGGAGTAAAAACCGAAATTGTTAACTACAGGCCAATATCCAAGCTCTGTATTGTGGCAAAAATCTTCGAAAGGATCATCTATAACCAGGTGTATAGTGCTCTTAAAAATTCATTTAGTTCCTTTCAACATGGTTTTTTGAAAGGAAGGTCTACAGTCACCAACTTAATTCTGCTCAATGATTTTATTACTGACGCCATGGATAACGGTAAGCAGGTTGATGTCGTTTATACTGATTACAGTAAAGCTTTTGATCGGATTGACCATCAGATCTTAATATCAAAGCTATATGGTATGGGAATACGAGGCGATTTACTCAGATGGTTTTCTTCTTATCTGGTGAACAGGTCCCAAGCAGTAGTATTAAGTAATTATATTTCTGGTTGGGTGCCTGTCCCCAGTGGTGTCCCCCAGGGTTCATTGCTCGGCCCATTACTCTTCATTATCTATATAAACGACATCAACTCTTGTTTGATTTCATCCAAACTGTTATGTTTTGCTGACGATATGAAAATCTATACCACAATATCATCACATGTGGACGTGATTTTACTTCAGGATGATTTGCGTCGTCTGGAGGCTTATTGTCGTGGGAGTAAGCTTGATCTTAACCCTGCTAAATGTTCGGTTCTAACGTATACTCGAAAGCGTACGATTATACCTTCATCGTATATCTTGGGTGATCAAGTACTACCTAGAACGAATTGCATCCGAGATCTGGGGGTTTATCATGATTCTAAGCTAACTTTTGAATTTCATGTCGATGCCATAGTCGCTAAAGCATCTAAGGCCCTAGGTTTCATAATGCGGCTGTCCAGGTGCTTCACTCAAGCCAAAACTTTAAAGATTCTATACTGTACTTTTGTTAGAAGCCACTTGGAATACGCGTCTGAAATCTGGAATCCATGTTACCACAAGTACATTGATCGTATAGAGAACATCCAGAAGAAGTTCATCAAGTATTTGTGTTATCATCAGAAAGTGCCCTACCGGTCTGAAGATTACCTCAACCTCTGTAAGAAGTATCATATACTACCCCTAATTAATCGGCGAACAATCTGTGACTGTATTTCATTATTTAAAATTTTCAATAATTCAATTAATAACTCCGATATTCTATCCAAATTTTATTTTAACGTTCCCGGAAGGTCGAAGCGATGGAACGCACCGTTGCGTGTTCCATTTACCTCTACGAATTACAGGCAAAATTCATTTATGGTGCGTGCAAGTAGCAACTTTAATAGTATGTGCAAACAGCATGATTTTAATCCTTTCTTAACAAGTGTGGTCTCGGTCAGAAAGTGCCTGAGCCTTGGCTTTTTTAGTTAAGATTTCGTATATTCAGGTCTTTATTCTTGTATAAATATAAAATGTGAATTGGTTTAAGCTGTTATACTGTTTATTTTTCTATTCTTTTTTGGTAGCTGTGTTGTGCTGTTCACATTCTTTCTTGCCAATCTGTTTTTAGAAGTGAAGACTTTTAATTGGCTGTCAGTCTCACATACAATTTTTTATTCTGTTTGTTTTAGCTGTAAGTCATCCATAGTTAATAAATAAATAAATAAATAAATAAATATTAGACCCGAAAATCACTAAATTATCATTCATCATCATCATCGTTTAAGCCGAAAGACGTCCACTGCTGGACATAGGCCACCCCCAAGCATCGCCACTTCGACCGGCTGTGTGAAATTACCATTACAGTAACAGAAATAACAAAGAAATATAACGTTTGTTTCAGGAGCAAGTGATGCATTACTTCGCGGGTCTCAAGCGCGCCGTGAAGCGCCTCGGGCGCTGCAAGAGATGACAGCACCCTGTATATACTGTACATAGACTAGTATACTCGGATCAATATTATTATATTATGTTACACTTAATAAAGACTTATTTGCTATGTTGTTACATGTTTCATTATGGCTATGTTTTATAAACTAGAGAGATTCAGCAAGATGATAATTATTCTGTGTAGGTTTCGAATAGTTGGTTTAATGTTTCCTTGGATTAGTTTTAAGTTTATATTAAAAATAAATTTTATTATTAATTTACGTTTTGGTTAGTTAACCACAAAGTTTGAACTTTTCTCGACTTATGTGATTTACCCGTCTCAATTTCTTGTCGACCTTTCTTCTTCTTTTTTCCTTTTTCCAGGTCTTTGCCCAGCAGTGAGACATCATAGGCTAAACAAAAAAAAACAACCCTCGTCGTAAGAATAATATGACTATCAATCCCGGTTACATTTTCGCGTTAAGGAGATAACAATGAGTTTTGTTAAAGATGACAAATAAATTAACTCAAAGCATCCCAAGATGAAACACCCAACACACGTCTAAACCGAGATTCGTCCAAGACAGTCTCGCACATACTGGAACTTGCAAAGACTTGCATTTTTAAGAAAAAAAATCCCGCATTGGTCCTTCCACCACTTACCAACATTAGGTGCTTAAGAATGCAGTGCATTCGTTCTGCTTAGCACTCCCTGGCAGGATTCAGTGGAAAGTGTAACCGCATGAATGGTCCTTTTGTACGGTTTTTTCTTACAACGTATGAAAGCGTGCAGGCATGTAAGTGAAGGGAGATTTAAGTGCTTGCTGTGTTATTAATATTTTTAATGCTTGTTGAGATTTTTAATTATTCTGTTATTATGAGTGTTTGGTGTTCAAGAGCTCTTTGTGTTGGGTTAATGCCTTTGCTCTTTAACTCTTGTAAGGTATAATAATACTTTATATAATTAATTTTTTTAAAGACTTTTCCACATTGTTATAACTATGTGAATTGAATTGATTCCTGTATATTTACTCATAATTATAAAAGTACTTGTTCACTTGAAGAGTGTTCCAAACCGCGGATCAAAATATTACCTTTTCTTATTACCACAGAAAGAATAATAACTATAGCAAACGACGTTCTGCTACAGTATCCAACAGAAAAAAAATGTTTAACCCTGCGAACCAAAGCAATAATATACTAACTAAAAGTCAACAGCCTCAAAGTTACATGAAACTTAACTAAACAAGTTAGAGTCGAGACTGACGAATTTCTCCGAAAACATGTCGTACCTACTCGTACTCGTATTAATACGAGTACGGAACCGTGACTACGTTAGTATGGTATAGTGCAAAGTTTATGTTCCACGCTTTTTGCTAGCGTGAGGTGCACTTGAATGCATTAGTTCGTTTGGGGCCATAGGATAAGCGGGAGCGAGTTGTAAGACAGAGGCCGGAGAGGTTCTAGTGACGAGTGTCAAATGAATTTATGATTTGTGAAAATTAATAGTCTGTCTTATTGCCCAATGGATTAGGACAAGTTCTACAATCTGTTTAGATAATAAGTTTTGTTATGCGTTGAGATTTAGGTAATCACATGACAAAGTCTGAACTAGGAGTGATAATGGACGAATGAATTAAAGACAGTTAAATATCTAAAAGCCATAACAAAAGGTCAGTTTTGAAAGTTTGTGGCGGCATCGGCATCTGCTAAAGTTTATCGCCACATATGAACTACGCATCAAAGACCTGACGTAACACAAATTCTTGCATCGCGCAATTAAAGTTTACCGTGCGATCGACATAATGATATACAAGATCCCGACTTCAACCGTTGGGCAGTTGCCCGCCCGATACAACTTTACAGCCTGTTCCTTATACCTCTAAATTGGTGACACCGAGTATGAACGTCAACGCAGACTTCGTGCAACTACTTCAGCGTGACGTCATTATCATCATCATCAATCCCGCAAGCTTTCGTGAAGCGAGTCACACAGCCAGCCACCACTCACGGCTTCAAAAACGTGTATCCTGACCACCAGCATGCAGCGAACGCGCTTTCTTGGTCATCACCGTCAGCCTCATCAGCAACCTTGCAGAGCACCTGCACTTTCGGCCGGTTTCACAAGCAGAGTCCATTCTACCCTCTTTTGGTTGACGCCAGCAGTCAGCAAGAACCCGGCGCTGTACCACATCCGACTCACTGTATCATAACGCAGCGCCACCCTGACTCACTGGGAAATCGCCGCAATCACCACAACCACCGCAGGCAGTTCCGACTCACCGCGAACTATGCGGCACCCGGTTCCGACTCACTAGAACCACAGCTGGCACTGTGAAGCATCGCAAGATATAAGACTCAGTCCATTATCGACCTCCGGTCTTCGGAGGGGAGTAATGTGGCATCTAGATCGCCACATCAAAAACCTAACGTCATACAAAATCCTGCATCGCGCAATTAGAGTTTACCGCGCGATCCACATATTTATATACAAGATCCCGACTTCAACCGTTAGGCAGTTTCCCGCCAGACACGACACCCGTCTGATCGGAGGATTCATCTTTTTCTATAGAGGTTGAGTGAACTTTACACCCTGTTCCTCATATCTCTAAAAGCTAACTGTTTCACTGTCGGTCTTTTAAGGACTGGCAACCATTATCATTTGGTTTAAATAGGTTTTTATTTTTATTAGGTATTTCATTTGTCTTTTATATAGATTATTTTCTTTTAAATTTTGTGAATGAGAGAACTTTGTAGACATAACAGACTGTAGATCTGTGGACCATTTAATATTTTGCTAAGTACCTGGTACTTGTTGATGGGCCTACACTGTCCTCTCATACCTTTTAACACTGTAACTTGGAAACATGGTAAAAACATTTACTTTTAAAAGAGTAACCGTGGAGTTTCTTGCCGGCTCTTCTCCATAGGAAACGACCAATTGGAACCGTGCACCTAGCTTCTGACGTTTCATAAGTGCCCTTGTAGGTTTATGTGAAATAAAAATATTTTGTATTGAATTGAATTGACTGTTATCTCATTACCTCGTGTTCCATCTAACATTACCTAGCATAATTTCGTTTGACCTCGACATTATTCACCCTTCATTTAATATCTACTTTAAAAAAACCTCTCACCCTAATATAATTCAGTACTTTGGCCGGATTTTACAACTGTTTTATTTGCCACCCCATTTACGTCCAAATAAACCAAAAGCATCGTGTCTAACAAAACGACGTGCATAAAAAATTCGTTTTATATCTTCTATACATAGTATAAAACAAAGTCACTTTTCGTGTCTGTCTGTGTGACCGCTTAGTTCTTATAAACACCACAATGGATTTTGATGCGGTTTTCATCAAAGTCAAAGTCAAAGTCAAATCATTTATTTCAAATAGGCCCCTGTAAGGCACTTTTGAACGTCAAAGTTTACAAAAAAATTGAATTGATTCTAGTCGCCCCTTCCAAAAGGTAGTTTTCGTATGGAGAAGAATGGGCAAGAAACTCCACCGTTACTCTTTTAAAATGTGTTACAATATTTTGCATATGTACGTACATTAGTTACATAATTATATGTGAAGACGATGCAACTAAAAAAAAAAAAAATACGTTACCACAATAGGTAAAAAGAAGAATTAATAAAAATGAAGCAATGAAAGATAAATTAATTACTTATGTGATAGATGCATGGTCCTCACATATTTACAAACATTGTAAAAGTAGACGATTTTCTTAAAATTTTACAATTAATAAAAAATATTTTAGTCAATTAGTAAAATCAATGTCATATAATAAAAATAATAATTCATACAACTTAAATTAGCAACCAGTTTGATATTGTCTAGATTCTAGATTATCTTATGGAGCAGGACCAGCATGTTTCCAAGCATTCTTATCTTGGATATAATCCTCTAATTTGTAATATGCTTGTTTAATCATCATCATTTAGAGTATTTATTCTAGAGCGCTTTATGTATAATAGTTATATTAATATTTAACTTAGATTTAACACAGAAATCTCGATGTTTTGACATGTCGCCATTACGTTCAAAGCAGGGGCGGCTCGCTAGTATAAATAAAAACACTATTGTCAATGTTGTAAATCTCGCTGGTGTAATGGCCCGCCTACAAGAGGGTGTGCTATAAACTTTGGCGCTCAGTAGAATTGCTCGCACAAATTAAAGAGGTTAGTGGAGGAACTTGGCGATTACTGCGCCGCACTGCCATACGTTTTGGTCGGTTATAAACTTTCACCATTATGAGAATGGCTGGCTATTTATTTTATTTTCAGGTCTTGTTCACTCGGATTTCGGAAAAATCTGCCAAACTCGAAAAAGTTTGGCAGATCTTTCTTGAAAGACCGATGTTTTTGTATACATTTACTGTCTTCGAAAACCAAATTTGTATTTCTTTTTTATGTACCTAGTTTGCGGAAAATAACTTTGTGTCTGTGGTGGCATCTGCATCGCCATATGCGAACTACGCATCAAAGACCTGACGTCACACAACATCCCGACGTCACACAAATCCTGCATAGCGCAATTAGAGTTTACCGCGCGAACGACATAATTATACAGAGTGCCAGGGACATCGACGCGAAAACTGTTACCATGGATTCAGTACATGATTCTGAACGCCACTGCGTTAAAAATATTCAACGGTTATTAAAAAAAAATCTGCTGTTTCATAGAAAACTGCGATACCTACGCGGTCAAAATGTATGGAACAGTTGTTTTTTTTTAATAACCGACGAAAAGTTTCAGAATCATGGACTAAATCCATGGTAATGGGCTTCGCGTCGATGTCCCTGCCACCCTGTATATGACTATCCGACACCCGTCTAGTCGATCGACCTACCCTTTTCTATAGAGGATGAGTGAACTTTACATCCTGTTCCTTATACCTCTAAATGTCTATGTGGGATTGGTTTATTTATTTTGTTTTAAAAATACCGAAGATTGGTTTATTCTTGTCTATTCTGTAGTTAAAGGGGACTTGATAATGTCGCCTGCAATTGGAGCCATCACTGACTCAGCCCTCACTTACAAATCTGTATTTTTTTTTAAATATGGCCTTTTTTCATTCCTTCTTGGAATATAAATACGTTCTATGTGACTGCTCATTTTAGCAGTGGTTTATAAATTCTCGTGACTTAGTGCTGTGTGATTCGGGGGTGCTTTAAACCAAAACTCCTTGTGAGACCTCCACTATACAAACCAGCTGACCATAATATTTCCACTAGCCGCTATATTTCATAATTTCAACTAGTAATATTGACAACTAAATAAAAACAGGTAATATTTGACGGCTATGTGACATTTCTAACTTTCAGAATGCACCCCTCGAAACAAGTGAAGAAGATGAGAAAAGAAACTATCAGGATTTATGAGACTCATACTCATAATATGAGTGGTATGTGGCAGTCTAATGGGTTTCGTCCATCATTTCAAAGTGGTCATAACTTTAAAAGAACTTGTTTAAAATACTTTAAACCCGGTCGGAAGTACTAACTACTTGGTATAAAAATTACGGACTTCCTCCGACACTTGGATGAGTTTCAGTAGTTCTTAAATAATGTTGAGATAGTTTCTGTTCGGTTACTGCCGAGGAGTTACCTAGCTTAAGAAACTTCGCACATTCACCACTGCATCGTGAAAGAAGTAGATAGGGATTAGGCCATTAATTTTCTCCCTTTCATTATATTATACACGAGGGGTTCAATCGACGAAGTTAGCAGCTCTTGCTGCGGTCAGACCATGGACGGAACCACACGACACCTGTTACAACACCTCGGAGAAAGAAAAGGAAACGAGCAAGTCGGTGTCGGTGTCGGTAGGCACAGGCATGCACCATGTTGGCCTAATGTATCCTTAGAATTGATGTCAAAACCAGGGACCAAAGACAATAATGCTACAGTGATTACGCAATATTGACTGGTCCCTGGTCTTGACATCAAGCAATGGACATAATTGTCAAACGTTTATTGGTTGAATACGAGGTTTTTGGCTACTTTGTATGTGTGTATTTTTGGCTTTTTTGTAATGAGCGTTTTGTTTGTGCAGAATAAACAATTTTTCTTTCTAAACATTAACAGCCAATCTATTTTGTAAAAATCTGAACGTGTAAGTAAACTTTGGTGAAATGTGCTAGAAATGACAGCTCACTTAGCTAAGTTTTCCGACCTCATCTAAATTATTTTTAATGTGACGTGTAAAACTGATTCCGATATCCTATTACAGAATAAAGAATTTTATTTCATTTCACGGTGAGATTTGTACAAAATAGACCGGCTGGTCCTAAGGTGTACCCTAGGACCATCAATTGTTTATTCATCATATTTGGCTCGGTCATCAATATATCGTGTCTTTACAAACATTTACTAGAAGGTTTAACTATCAATCTCTGAAAAGGTCATTGTGTATAAATAAAGGTGGTTAGTTTATTGTACGGTACGTTTAGTGACTCGTTTAAGGATGTTTACGGTACTTTCGGTACCGGGCTACTTATTTTACGAGTAGTTTCGATTTAGTTGATGGAGCGTGGTGAGTGGGAATATTGTTTGTTTGTTGGGTTGTTGATAGTCCTGTGATTTATGATACTGTTTGTGGTATGAAATTGTGTGGAAACGGATAATAGACATACGTATTGAACGGAGAATCTAATGGTTTTAAATGAGCTAAGTGGTTTTTTTTTGCAAATAATATATTTTAACAGCCAGCAACACAACACTGCTTGCTGGTAGAGTGAGATAAAGTGGTATAGTTACTTTATTAATGCTAATATTTTTATCACGTCCCATTTAAAAGGGGGCGACTCTAATGCTATCAACCGGGCACAAATCCAGACTCCTGAGTATTAAGCCTAGCCCGCACTGCGAATTTAATTCACGCGATTATTAGCCCAGGTTCGTACGGGAGATTTTTTCCCGCGGCGATTTTTTCTCGTGCACTGGATTTTCAACTCAAGCTCAGTGCCGAGAGTTGAAAATCCAACAGTGTCTTTTTTCAACCTAATGGGACGCACTCAACACCCAGATTTGAAAATCTAGTGGGCAATAAAATCCCGCAGCGATATTTTTACATCCGTGCAAACGTGGGCTTATTCGTGCGGCTTGTATTACACTGAATACAAGCCGCTCGAATAAGCCCACGTTGACCGGCATTGCAATAAGCGCGAATTATAAAAATCGCCAGTGTGTGCAGCTACTTATGATAACATGTGTTACAGAATAGCGATAAAAATTTCGCACGATTTTTTATCGAAGTGCGGGCTAGGCCTTACTGAAAAATTCTTAATAGAAAAACCCAAGGACCTCATGCTTAGCAGTAGAACTTGTAGCCAGCAACGCACAGTCTTAGAGACTTATTCTTACAAAGAAGAAGGAATTCGTTTATTCGTTAGAATATCATACTTTAAATTCACTAACAAGAAGTTACAACAGTTAAATGACACAAAAAAGACCTACACCTCTAACTTTATTCATATCTGTGGCAAACATTCATTTTGCAGACCACCGCAGATACGCACAACGTTCTTTATTGTTAAAAACGTACCCTCTTTTACGAGCACAATCGGGTAAATGGCACATAACGGAGCGGACGCGGTCATATAAAATGTATCACTCATACGGACTTGGGAATTGTTACGGCCATGTTGGCGTGTTGGTCGATGTTTTTGATCCAATGCTGCATTTGTGTTTAACTTAATGTTTACTTTATTTTTATGTGTAATGTATTGTTAAAAGACTTTCACTTATGTAACCTGCACGATCCACAGAGCCTTACTTAGGCTAGACTTAGGTTTCTCAATTGAGAATTTGAAGTTGAGAACTTGTGAAACCTTACTTACTGAGAAAGCCGCATTAAAACGCGAAATGCAACAATTTACAATAAAAACAATTTACATAAAACTTGTTTTTATTGTCAACGTAGCGCTGAAGGAATCGCGTTATTAAGAGCAAGAGCGTTCATTGTTAAAAGTTGGCAACGTCGCAAATAGCTGTCAGCTATTTACCTGTTTTAATAAATTTGGCAATATTACTGTATGGAAATATAAAATATTGCTAACTAGTGACTGAAAATATTAATAAGTAATGAATTGCAATTATAACACCGAATTTGATGTTGTAACCGTTTTAGGTGTAAAAAGGGCATTTGGAAAGTACGCAAATACTTTTTTTACAACTAAAGCGAAATATTTAATGTAACGATGTTAATTATTGCATTTCATAATCAATATTCTAGTTCACTAGTTAGCGGTATTTCATATTTCCATACAGTAATATGTATTGCCAAATCCGAAATACTTGACAGCTATTTGTGACGTTGCCCACTTTCAGAATGCACGGTCTCATGTACCTACTTAATGCTAATGTAGACTTTGAGAAGTTCTCTACTTCAAATTCTCAGCTCAGAACTACCGGGTGTAAAGCTTTGGTCTTGCCTGTTATGACTTACGGAGCCGACTCGTGGACACAAAAATATGGTAATGTTGGTCCACAAATAGAAAAAAACAACAAAAGAAATAAAATAAAGAAATGTTTATTCAAATCGAAGTCTTTCCGGAAGCTATGGAAAGGGCTATGCATTCAGTCTCTCTAAGGTACGTAATCTGGAAAGAGATGATCCTAAAGAGAACCAAAGTAGGCGAAATAACCCACAGAAAAGCAAGCAAGCTATATTGGCGGTAGAACCGATGACCAATGGGCGAACGCGAAGATCAATGGAAATTGTTCTATTGCCAATGTTGGCTCCAATAACAAGTCTTAAATAATGCGAGGATTGGGGTCGGGCCACACCTCACCGCGGGCGCAGTAAGGATAACTGACTGTGACATATTTCTTTCTTCATTTCCATAGCGAGTGACACTCTGAAGTAAAATGGCGCTGGAAGGGTTTTCTTGTACTGCTACAGTGTCAACTTGTCATTTTGTGCGGAAGCGGGGATGTCGGGGTTGGTCTATTTTTGTTTGTATTCTTGGGAGAAATAGCTGCCTGCCTCATTGTGTATTTTATTTATCTGGGCTCGTAAGGTTTCAATGTTCATCCAGAACAAACGTTTCTTAGGCTACGGTTTCCTAGAAGACCGGTGGCCGCCACATAGCGTCTGCAATTTACCGGCTAATGACGTCACTGAAACGTTATTTATGAAAGAAAGAAACAAACTAAATTTATTTAGCACAGACTATAACAAGGCACACAACACAACATATAATACTAAAAGTAAAAAGAAAACAAATAAAAGTGTAAAGGCTCGTACACACAAGCGCGGCGCCACGGCGCGACGCGACTCGAACAATACAATTTCTAAGAAAACTTGACGGTATAACAATAACCGGTGTCGGGTCGCGCTAGTCTGCACAAAGCTTAAAGTGCGTTGTAAGAAATTAGTAGTGTCCCTCGCGGCTGCGCCAAATAGGCCCAGTTCAGCAAAAATACCAGCGGTGTGAATTCCTAGAGAGCGTTTTTTGATACCGTAATGTCAAACCCTACACTGTCATCATTTACCGCTCTTCTAGGAAACCGGAGCTTCAACAATAAACACGTCTGTGGACAAAATAACCTTTTATCTTGCCCACAGACGTGTTTATTGTATAGAATACATTTTTCCTAATTATCACAAAAGTTACTGCGGTCGTTACACTTAAGACTAACAAAATATCTACTCTGGCATATCCCATAACTTTAATGTACATGGGTGTGTCGTGTCCACACCCTAACATTACACAAACAAACAAATGGTACAGTAAAGTAAAGTACCTACTACATAAGTAATACGACTTGTGTGTTTATATCATTTGGTGCTAACTGCGTATGAGCACGACAGGTCGCGACAGTAAACATATAAATTGCCTTTTTTTGGTACTTAATAAGTATTAGTAACGAAATAGATATTATAGAACGTGTTTGCCACTAATTTTATCGAAGTTAGGGCCAATTTTCAGGGTCGGAAAGCGAAAATCTTTAGCTTTCATCTCAGTATGCTTTGAAAGATAACCAAAATGGTCATTTGCATGCCATTGTCGATAACAAACGTGATGATCATTTTTAACCGAATTCCAAAAAGGAGGAGGTTCTATGTTCGTAGCGTATGTATGCTTTTTTATTTTTTATGTACAGTCTGTTGTCAACATTATCTAACCCACCCTAAAATCAAACGACTTTGGACCCTCTGCCGGTAACATTAAGGTTTATTTAATTTATATGAGCTTATCAGACAAGTGCTCGAGGACTCGATGAACAAAAATACAATAATAACACAGACACGCAAATTTGATCTTTAACGCGTAACGTTAAGGTAAACCCACCCAACATAGTCGGAGCCACTGGCATTATATATGTTTTTGTTAAGCTATTTTAATCATTATCTCGTTAATATTAAAGTTGAAAACCTTTTAAGTCACGCTACATAATTACAACCCAATCTTTAATTTCGCGTATTACCAACAAGTTCTTGTGGCTTAGCGGTTTGACGCTGGATTGACGACGAACAGCATGTGGGTTCGAAAACGGGTGTGTAATGTTTGGCATAATAACAAATGCTCTAATTTCACTTAAACTAACGTTCATATGACATAATTTTCATAAGACATAATATCAAATGACATAAATTCATATGACCTAATATTTCGTATCATATAATATTCATTTAACATAATAACATTTAGTATAACGTTCATTTTATATAATTTTCAATATGTATAATATTCTTTTAATATAACGTTCATTCACACGACCTAATATTCTTATGACCTAAAATTCATGTTTAATGGGCACAGTTCTAGCCTAACTCAAATGGCACTTAACCAAACCTTAAAATATTCTATGCAAGGTCGAGGGTGGGCCTGGTCGACGGAGCCCCGCTTCGCGGGGCTCCTACTTATGGGTGGTTTATAAAAAAATAACCACGAAGGGGATGGCGGGGTCTATTCGCTCGCTTCGCTCGCTCACACGACCCCGCCATCCCCTTCTAACCTAACCTATCCGAGTCGGTGTGCCCTTAAGTCCAGATTTCATCCAGGTGTATAGGGATAGTAAATGAATAATATGCTAAATGAATATTATGTGAAATGTGCATTATAGGAAATGTTCATTATGTCATATGAAATTAGGTAAAATGAAATTATATCAACAATTCATTATGTCAACTGATCGTTATGTTAAACAAAATTATGTTAACTGAAATTATGTCAAGTTAACGTTAGATATTTTGTTATTACGCCAAACATTACACTCCCTTCGAAAACACAGTGCACCTATACATCAGTTTCTTTTTTAATTTGTTTTCATTTCTACAATATTGCTTGCAATATTAAAGAACGACCAATGTGATTTTCGCCTAATAACTAATCTTGTAAACGGGTGGGTAATTTAAAAAACTTTAAGTTCACAGAATTTATATTTACCAAGAATGGTTGAATACGAAGTAAAACATATTTACTTCGTGAGGTAGATCATAAATTCATCTAAGTAACAAAAGTTACACTACGCCTAATAGCAGTGACTGCGCACACACATTTGTAAATCGTTTAACTCGTTAAGTATTTTTAAGCAATTTGTTGTAATAAAGCATCATGTCGCAACTTGACGACTATACCAAACATAAAATAATATTTTTACATGAGCAGAATGTTGGAATTAGAGAGATTGGTCGCCGACTTAATATAGCAGTAAGTGTTTTTTTTATACCTATTTTATTTTATTGATTGTGATTAATGAACGCGTAGTTGGCTATTTTACCATTACATTCACTCCTTACAAGTTACATACACGGTTCCAAAAATGTTTATTTTTGTTTTAGAGAAATACGGTCAGACTATGGCTAAGACGTTATGGAGACAATGGAAATATTCAGCGGATTCGTCCAGGAGCAAAAGCCATCAAGTATAGTCCCGAATTCGAACGCCACCGGGCTATTGTTTCAAGCCACATTGAAAATCCATTTTTGCCCATTCGTGCAACCGCAATAAACCACAATATATCAGTGGAAACAGTGAGAAGGCATTTACACGCTGCTGGGATAAAGAATTATAAACCGGCACAGAAAATTGCATTGACACCTGCTCATCGTGCAGAAAGGGTCCGTTTTGCCCAGGAATATTTAAATTTTAATTGGGAAGAAAATGTTGTGATCTTCACTGATGAAAAATCATTTAAATCGGACAAAGATGGACGTAAAATCTTATGGCGGAGGAAAGGAGAACGTTACAACGAGAAGTGCTTGCTACCTTGTAGAACTAGCGGTAGAATAACCCTGGGCTACTGGGGCTGGATGTCGTCCATGGGACCTGGTGAATTGGTGGAAGTTGGTGGTAGGTTTAATAGCAGTTTGTATTTGGAGATTCTGCGTGACGTCATGCTGCCGACTGTGCGAATTGCCTATCCAACGTCACATATTTATTTCATGCACGATAACTGCTCCATCCACCGTGCAGGCATTGTGCGGGAATGGTTAGCTGCTCAAGAAGGTGTGACAGTTATTAATTGGCCATCTAAAAGTCCTGATTTGAACCCTATAGAAAATCTATGGGGTCAGATGGTTTTAAATTGGGACACAACGGAAGTGCGAAACAAACACTACTTGGCTGTGGTCGTGACATCGACTTGGGAGCACATGAGAGGCAAAGATTTGTGTTGGAATATGGTGCGCGGTATGCGAAGCCGCTTACAACAAGTTATAGCAGGGGACGGTGCGCCACTCCGCTACTAGTTCATCTAGTAGGTATATTTAAACACACTATGTAAGTAAATGCTCAATGGATTGATTGTTAAACCATTAAAATGTTGCAGATTATGTGGTGATGTTATTGTTATAAATAGATTTTTTCTATTTAAATAACATGTTTATTCACTACATATAGGCAGCTATAAATTTGTAAAGCATTTCACAGATGAATTCATTTTCTCGATAACAAACTTAGCATAAGCATGCCTTTTTTAATGTTTATATGGCATACTATTATAAAAATAACATGTTTATTCACTACATATAGGCAGCTATAAATTTGTAAAGCATTTCACAGATGAATTCATTTTCTCGAGAACAAACTTTTAAGCATAAGCATGCCTTTTTTAATGTTTATATGGCATACTAATATAAAAAGTATATTAATTTGGAAATATATGAGCATTTACTTACTTTATCTTACTTAAGTGTTTTAATGAAATAATAAACATTATAAACTTGCAATTTTTTAGTTTTATTTCTATACAAACTGCCCGTTTAAAAAGACAATACCCTACGTAGTCTGTTAAAGAAATGTAAAAAAGTGTAATAAAATATCTAAATTTAGGCTAAACTTGGTTTCGAACGTAGACAACGATGAACATCGCACTACATTAGTGACCACAAGACCAACTCAACTCTTATAAGCCGCATTGAAATTTGATCTCAGTTGTAATGCTAGACGCAATATTCTAAAAAAAATTAACCATATAGTATACTATCATAAAGTTTATTCTTGCACAGCACGAGCAGCCATCTTCTCCTCGTGCAAATTATTTTGTATTTTAAATAATCACTCCATAGTAGCATTTGAATACCAGCTTTATAATGAATACGAATATTTATTTTTCAACTACCCACTTATTACAAGTTATGTGAAAATATTACCATTTAAAAAAGTTTATGTTCAGTCTGTAGTTCTTTACAATAATACAAGAAATAGTTTTGGAATATAAATTCTATATTGAAAGCAAAACAATAACTTTGTCGAAGGATTTGATCTAGATACTTGTTTTTCTCAGTCTTATACACAGACTACGAGACCAGAATTACTTAAGCTCAATCATTAAAATAAGCTATAACACTTAACATATTATAACAAATAGTTATAAAATATAACCTAATGCAAACGTTTTAAAGATCAAATTTGCGTGTCTGTATTATTATTGTATTTGTTCATCAAATCCTCGAGCACTTGTCTGATAAGCTCATATAACTTGAATAAACCTTAATGTTACGTGCAGAGGGTCCAAATTCGTTTGATTTTAGGGTGGGTCAGATAATGTTGACAACAGACTGTACATATGTCCACCGATTTCTCCGTCAATTGTGGATCGATTTTGAAAATTATGTTTTCGTATGAAAGGGTATGCCCTCAAGTTGGTCCTTTATAAATTTTATTAACTTTGCTTGGATAGTTTTTCATTAAGCTTCAATAATACGTATTTTTCCCTCTTAGTATATGTGGATGATATGATGATAACTTCCTGTCACTGTTACTTACATAGCAGGTAGTGGTATTCGAATTTGTGTGGGGTAGGTTCCACAACTAAAAAGTGTAAAATAAAAACTTTTTACAAAAAAATTACAACCGGCTTCTTAATTTACTCTTTACATCTCTTGCATGCTGACAATTTATGTTGTATGTATTGTACTCATTTATGATCAAATAAATGATTATCTTATCTTTACTTTCCGTCATACAATTTCATGGCATTTCATTTTTTCTGCGTTCTCTATATACGTCTAGTAATGTTCTACGTCGCGTGACCAAACCCATACAATTTTATAGTGTCTCACATTAGTAGATAATGTATTTATATTATTGTGACTACGAGTGAAGAGGAGGTTTGTTTATTCGGTAAATGGGCTATAACTATTCTTCATAGTATTTTTGTAATCTGTTTTATTACTTTGTTTTCCTTGTGTCTCCGGTAAACAGGATAGGTACTAGTACCAAGTCTGTGCCCTGCAGTCATCATCATCAATACATACCACGTAATCATCACCTTCCCTCTCGCATATTACTTGGGGTTGGCGCAACACGTTTTTAGGGTTCTGTACCTCAAAAGGAAAAACGGAACCCTTATAGGATCACTTCGTTGTCCGTCCGTCTGTCTGTCTGTCAGTCTCAAAAACGCGTGGAGGTATCAAGTTGAATTTAATATCAAATACGTAGGTCTATAGTCCCTTAGAAATCTAAAAAAATCAAGCTTCTAAGCCAACGCAATAAAAATTTATGGCCATTTATGCGACATATTTTGATATATACTCGTACTTGCAAATAAATCAAAACCTACAGGGTACTTCTCGTTGACCTAAAATCATGAAATTTGGCAGGAAGCAAGGTCTCACAGCACCGCTCCGAAAATCGTTAATTTGTAGTTTTATCACACAAAAATATTTGTTATTGCCATTAAAAACTTACATTTGTAGTTGGAGAATTGATCGTGCCGTATACCTATCGATGTATGCGAGAACATGTTTTTCAACTACAATGTTAAGTTTATTTCTGAGATAAATTCATCCCAACTACGGAACCCTTCATTGTGCGTGGTCCAACATGCACTTGGCCGGTTTTTCTTCCATTGTACCCTTTAGGTATCACTCTATCATTCACTCCTCTATCACCTCTCATAACATCGACCCATCTATTCATCGGTCTTCCTCCCCCTCTCAATTTATCACCCTTTCAATTACATGCGTTTCCAAAACTTTCAAAGAAAACCCTTTCTTTGCATCCCCTAAATAACCACTACAACAGTAATTTAACTTAACAATATTACTGACACAAATAAAGGGCACACGTCAGCTAGTTTCCTTCGCCATTCTTGCGAATTCTTAGAAAAAACTTTTCTGAGTTCGTACGACGAACTAAAGTTATACATTTCCAGTATAAGCTGGTCTTTGATGCCAAGGCACCTAGCAAGACTCGGCTGTCTGACTGAAAACAAAACTTGTGCACACCGAGGACAAGAAGAAGGCACCATGGGTCATCTGTTCCTCGAGTGTCTGATTTTTTTTATTGACAGATAAGTTTGGGCTCCTGAATTTAGTGATTTAAAAATAATGTGTGATAGTTCCTCCCGCCCACCGCCACTTGAACATTTAATAAAAACATAAATTATTTAAAAACTTCTATAGGTACAAATTCATTAAAAACACATTGAAAACAATATAAATGAAATAATAGTGCATTCTGTTGAAGTGACTGTGTATAAAAAATCTATAGGTACTACTAATACAATTGAAGTGTGTTTTATTATGTCAAAATAACAGCTTTTAACTAAATGCATATGAAAGTATATACGGAACTAAGGCAGACAATTTATTTTTAAATCTTTGCTACTAACAAACAAAATAAAACAATTTTGACTGTCCGTCTGTTTGTTCCAGCTAATCTCCGAAACGGTTGGACCGATGTCGACGGGACTTTCACTGGCAGATAACATCAGCTATCTGCCAGTGAAAGTAATAAGGAGTAACTTAGGCTACTTTATTTTAGAAAAAGTCACGCGGGTAACAAAACCGCGGGTAGGAGTTAGTTATTAATCATCATAAAAAAAGCCTCAGAAGCCAGTTCATTAAATTCCAAAAACAAAAAACATTATTTGGAAAGCCAATACAATGCGAGGTCAGGTTTTACTGGAGTGAACAGTTTGATAGGTCGTTGTGTGTAGGACAGTAATATATTCGTATTGACAGCGCGTTGTAGGCCGCTTCCTTTTTGTCGGCGGATTTATGCTTTCCGCTCCATGGCGTGTGAGAGCGGCCTTAGGTGGAGCGATCTGGATGGCGGAAAGAGAGCGTGGGGTGGAAGAAAGATTTGAATGGAAGATTGTTGAATATTGATTTTTTTGCATAACATTTGGTGGAAGACAGATATATTTAGAAGAAGATAATAAATATTCCACAGTTACCCCTTCTGTTCTGATATAGCAAAGGAACATGGTAGAAATGCCGCTTTTACGGCATTTAAACAACTTTTATCCTGTTATGTAATTCGCGATGTGTTTGAATAATTGAGCTTTTATAATGGCACAAAAAATTTGCACCTTACTTTAAGCCATACAAACAGAGTTAGGAAAATCGTGTCGGTCATAGTCTATTATTTCATCAACAAAAAGTGTTTCCTTTAAATAGTTTATATCTACCTGACGGGCAATTCCCGAATGTTTAAGAACGTCTCAATCTAAATTCAAATCTTAGTCTCAATATGTCAAATAAACTTATGCCTACATTTGTGACATGAGATGAGAGAGAGTGAGACTAGATTTTGAACGTTCTAATTAGGGGAATTGGTCTTATGGGTGGGTACTACGGCTCTGTTTTTTAATAATGCTAGCAACATCGATCTAATTAACAATAATACGTAATGGTTTAAAAAATAATGCCACGACAAAATACAACGTTTTCTTCATCAGATTTTTTCTAAATAAAGATCATTTTCTAAATTAGAGTCTCGATGAGCTGAGCGAGCGGTAAATAATTGAGTGATATCCTCCGTCGGGACAGGACACAGCTATTAGCGGGCTTGGAGGAAAAATACGACGACAGACGAGATACCTAGACTACTTAGATGAGAATTGAAACATATACCGGTATTTAGAAGATTTACTTGATAGACTTGGAGATTAACCTACCGGGGCTCCGGTCTCTTGAAGATTATTGAATTGAATCCACCGGACTATTCTGTAAAAATCTCACCGTGAAGACTTAGGTAAAGTGAGCATGAAGTGAGCTGTCATTCCACTGATGCTAGGGGTTGACATTATTGATAGCTCACTTCAAGCGCATTGCACCTAGGTTTTCATGGTGAAATTTTTACAGAATAGACCTGCTGTTCTCGAAATCTCATATTCATTTTTACTTATTGATTTGTTGTTGTCAAACAAAATAAGTATGACAACTCGCTAGAATGTGCGCAAATAATGAGTGATTTGGCTAACTTTTCTAAAATTCGATTATCCCCAAAAAAACACAGCAAAGAAAGTACCTACACATTATTAGTAAAAACGCAGACATGAATGAAAAACAGAAAAATACAAAATTTTATTTTCAAACTAGCAGACCTGAATAATGTGGTTAAAAAAGAACATAAAACGTAGTTTTAAATCAAAATACATTCCATTTCATTTAAATTGAAAGCTGTTAAGATTTTAATGAATATTCTGTTTAATTTTAAGCCCGTGACCGACCCGCCCTCATTACTTGGACACAAAAAAATATATTATTATTTCATCTCAATTTTCGTTCAATTTATTACAGACATCGTAGCAGACATATGTGTACTTATTTGATTTTAAACAAGGGGTGTCAGTAGCAAGTTTCAACATTTACTCGGAGTGACAGCTGTCACTCTTGTTATTACAGTATTATTTAAATTGCATCTTAAAGATTTGGCAGTCGAAGCTCAAAATACTAAGGATTGCTTTAAAAGGCTTTGAGTTTTTTTTTGAGTTCAGGAAGGCTCTTGGCCTTTGAAGGACACGTGGCGTTTTAGGCTGTACCTTAATAATTAATGACACAATTATGAAAGCTACTTTCACAATTCATGGTTATCCCCTTAGTGCACACAACGGGAAAACCCTATTCGTTAGATATGTCGGTACTCGTATCGTACACGACAAAAAAACAAACAAGCTAATTATACATATAAATAATTTTATGTTAACCGACTATAAACGGTTAGAACAGACAATTTCCCATATATCAAGATTTATGACATACAAGTAAAAAATCAAGTTTAAAATTCTGAAAGTCGGTCAGTGCTCAGCTCCAAAACATGAAACGAGTTTTGCTGAAGTAATTTTTTTTCAATAGAACACTACTTCAAACAAAAGTGAATACAAACAGGGCAAAATAAAAGACATTGTCCATACAGTAGAAGCATGTAAAGCATAATTAAAATTATTTTCATGTTAGAACAGATACTTTCAAATAAAACCCTTGTCAACCTTAATGAAATTAAATAAATAAGTACAAAAACATATTTCGGACAACCCTAATCAAAATGTGCCAGCCAAGAATAAATTTTACTAAAAGAATTCCAATAAAAAAAGCTCCTATTAGATTCGCATAACGTTTGGGTGTGAATGTACTCATTATAACACCCTTGTGCGTATATGTACGAGACATTTAATTTTGTGCGTGCCTGTTCTCTTTGTTCTTTAATTCTGTCTGACATTGTACTCGCTGTATTTTTTATTATTTCGGTAAATAATTTCGTATAACTGACGTGCAAATATTGGGTGAAGAGTAAGGCTGTACCAAAAATAAAATTAAAGTTGCATGACGCGTATTTCTCATAATCTGTATAATGCTTATGCAATGTCCAATCCTTTGTTGAGTGATAATTGTTTAAAAATCTTCTTTGTGTATTTTCATAACATTTTCGGGATTTGTACGGAAAATTAGGCAAGTACTTTATTTTGTTTTAGGTGTGAAACTTTCAAGAGGCGCTCGACCTTCGGGGGACAAGACCGAGAAGTATTTATGGGATTCTTAGGTATCTATCTCATTTAAACCATCCCGTGGTCACCATCAGCACACGGAGGGGCCATCGTGTTCTCTTAAAAGATCTCCTCAGAACCCTATCACCTCCCTGGGGAACGCAAAATGACCTAACTTAGTTATATCTTTTAAGTCAATGGGCTTATTTCAAAGATAATGTTAGCGTGTTAGTTTCCTACTCCTATATATTTGAGGAAGTAAAGAACGCTTCTCAAGTCATGATCAGCGTGACCACCTACTGGGCAAAGTGAAATAAAACAATCCAAATCAAAAGTCAAAATTAGGCTGAAAATCAGCACTTTTCAAACGTCAAAATTACATAAAACAGTCCCCCAAAATGCCCGCCCTTCACCACTTCCTAGTGCTTTAGCTGGGACAAAGAAGTAATCTAGCTAACTAGACGAATGTTGTTTCATCGATTCGCACAGAAGAGTTTCAAACTTTCAAAGAATTGCATTTACCTAATATAAACGCTGCAGCACTGAAAGCCTAGTGGTATGACCGTCAGACTGCCAAGTCATAGGTCTCTAGTTCGAACCCAAGGCTACTGAGTTTTTGGATTCATGTGCGTATTGTATAATTATCACTTGCTTCAAAAACGGTGAAGGAAAACCTAGTGAGAAAACAAAAAAAAAGCGTGCCTGAGAGACATTTCTCGACGGCATGTGAAGCCAAGTCAGAGGCCCATGGGCGGCTTTAAAACTCTGACACCAGGTTAGTCACTAACCACACAAAAATAAGAAGAATGCTTAATATTCTTTAAATACGCGGTTACCGATATTATTCAATTTCCCCGATTGACTCCTTCATCCCACGATAAGCGTGTAATATATCTCATTTCTGGGTCACGGTCCTAATTTAATAAATGTCTGTCTCAATTCGATTACTGAAGATATATTCAGTCCCCGATCGTGAGGAATTGAATTAACAATTTATTGGACGGTGGGAGAAAAGTGATATTTTTCTATTAAATTAAATCTTCATCTCATTATTTGATGCTAATACCTACCCTATAATGGAAATGTCTTGAGTTATTATGACAAATATGTCTAGCTTTTTTGTTGGTCAAGAAAATGTAACATTATTTAGGTTTTTATTAAAAGTTTAGAAAACCATATTGCATTACAATTTTCAATTCCTTGTTAGCTTGGCATAAAAATAAAACCGTCAAAAATCTATGTGCGTATTTTGTTCACGTTACTCTAATGTGTTCCTATCCTTAGTGCGTTTGTCCACCGCTGACGTCAGCGGAACGTCTCCGAGGAGGAGATGATGACGCCGAAGTAACGATACATTTACTATGGCTGCGTGTCCACCGCACGTCCGTCACCCGAGGGCAGTCATCCTAGCCGCCGGAGTTTTGAATAGTTCGGTACGACCGCTAGAAATCGACCCGAGCTTGTGACATGCCGAGGTGCCGGCAATACAAAATACGTTTGATCTTGTCCACCCACACGTTTGATCTTGTTCGGTGGCGGTGGACAGACGCCCTAAAACGGGGAAATTCTTATGACGCAAAAAACAGTTCAATATCACGATATTGCGTTATATTTCCGAATCCAATAAGAATCGCAATATATTCATGGAGACATCTATTGACTATTCCGCTGCGATTATTTCAGAAAAGATTATTGTATTTGTACTCGATAAATACGAAGAGCTTCACTTTGAAGAAACTTATTGACGTAACCGTCTGACCAGCGGATTTGAGGAGTTAAGCTGCGTGTTCATAGGATGGAGGCATTCTTGGATTTTATATTAAAGGGAAATATTTAGATTAATTTGATGTCTGTGTAAAATAACTGGCATAATCGGCCTGTACCGTTCCCACTGCTGGGACACAGGCCTCCTCTTTATGAGAGAAAGGGGGCTATAATTCAACTCGTGGGCACAGTGCGAGTAGGTAGGTTACACAGATATGTCTTGAAATTTTTGGTTCTAGAACTTATGCCGGTTTCCTCAGGGTTTTTTCCTTAGTAGTCATTACTTCAAGAAGGAAAAATTACAAAACTGATGCTGTTGACTTCTAAAAACATGTCGGATGAGAAAGTAAATTTTAGTTTTTATTTAAGTTGCTTTTTTCTTTGTCCATTTGAGAAACTATTCAAGCACGGCAAATGGTTGTGACTTTAAAGTACCTACCTACAAAAAGTCTTAACCTCACTTTCACAATATATAACCATTGTTAGATAATTAATAAACTAGACCTATAATACTGTATCCTGAATTCCTGATTTCGCGTCTGGCTTTATAATTAAGTACTATTTTTAGTTTTTCCAGCAGCCGATATGAACCCTCCCTATCAGTAACAGCTTGCAGGCATCCCTTTGACCTGAGCACAATAAAATAGTGGAACTTTGCACCCACTTCCTATTTTACCTACTTTAGAAGGAAAAAGCAGTTTTTTCTCAGAAACCTGCCAAATTGTTTCTTTGATTGTAATAAGTAGGACGTTGAGATGATTTCTTCTGTAAAGTTAGTCGTTGAAGTCTAGTTATTACTAGCTGCTGTCTGCGGCTTCGCTCGCGTGGACCCTAATTATTTTCTTAAAAATTAGTAGCCTAAGTTACTTCTTATAACATCAGCTATCAGCCAGTGAACTTTCCGTCAAAATTGGTCCAGCCGTTTTGGAGAAAAGCCGGAACAGATAGACAGACTAATAAAAAAACTCAAAATTCGATTTTATTTATTTGTATGTATGTATGTACGTATTGTATATATAGCTTAGTTTCAGAGCTCTAAAATTGTGATATGTTCGCGTGGAATTAACAGTCAGACATATTTATTTTAATTTAATTCAACTTATCCCGTATGACGTACCTATCAAATATCTACAAATCGCAACGATCGGCATCGAGAAAGAAAGGTTATAGCGTGAAAAGAGGCCAAACGTACTTCTTTTATCATTTATTTGTACCTATTTCATCATATTCGGAAAACTATCTCGGTCTATTTGGATCTCTCTCTCTCTCTTTTAAGAGTAAAGATCTGATCTTTCACCCAAACATACTATAAGGATATCTCTATTTTGTGATTAATAACTGAATATTACCTTCTAAACAATATTCTCCCTTTTTTACCACTAATGTTCTACACTACGAGCTCAGTTAACTACAGTTCCTGTTAAATAATAATAAAATACCCTCACACATAAACACCTGCCTCTAAACTTGACCTATTTCCAGCCTGAGATTACAAGTAGTTGTCTAAGTAGTGACTCAGTAAGTGCTTAGTTGGAGCTTAGGAGCTAACTTATTGTACTTAAGTCGATGATACTCGATAGCTACTTCTGGAGGCCAAGGAAGGTCAGCGGTGTAGTGGAATCCTAGCTGAAGATATTATGGGAGCTAAAGAATGCTACCGACAGGAATTTACGTAATTTTCGAAACACGATTGTATAAGCATTTTTCATACAGAGTTCCAAAAAATTAAGAATGTATTGTATGAAAGGTGACAATATAATATTTTATTGCTGCTTGGCGTTCCAGTGCGAGAGTAAACAAACAAATAATTAGATAAATTAATATGGACACATATGAAAAAAAAATGCTGCGGTGACAGCAAATAAATTGGGATAGGATGATGATAGTATTGTGGGTATCGACATCGCCACATGCGAATTACGCATTAAACTGACGTCACGCAAAATCTAGCACATATACAACGTTCCGACATCAAACGTCGGGCAGTAGCCCACCACACACAACACCCGTCTGGTCGGAGGATCCTCCCTTTTTATAGAGGATGTGTGTTCGAATAAACTCAAAATCATAAACTCGACTCATTTTGTCAATGCGAAATTAAGCTGAGTGTACTCGTCCATCCAACCCTTAGAACTTTGAGACATGTCGTCAAGAATACTGTTTCCACAATCACCAAATAAATTTTCCCGCCATTTACAAACGTATATTTCCAATACGATTCGACTTAAACACAACAATACCAGTCGAGAATTAAATGAAAGCAGCTGTCAAATGGAGTGTCTGGTGGCGTGGTCGTAATTGTGGCGAAACAAAACACTGTCGTGATTATCGAGCTCTCAAATGTGCTCGCCAGTGTAGTTGAGTTATTTAAGAGTTGGGTTATATTGACTGGCAGAAGCGGAGGCGGCCTTGAAAATAGATTATTTATGTAATGAAAGATCTTATGTGGATGAGACTTAATAGTATCTGGAGTATTTATGTTTAAAATACAAGTGCAGTGGAACTTTTAAAGTGCCAATATCCTAACGGTTAAGGTAAGGACTTCCGAGTTAGAGATCGTGAGTGCGATCTCCAGACGTTACAATTTTAACGTGAATCAAATTCTAGCATAATAGTTACAGAGCTGTCAAATATTTCGGCGTTTTGATAAATTTTTCAATATTACTAAATTAAATGATGAAATATCGCTCTATTTGTACTGAAATATTGAATATGAATTGCAATAATAAATCGTAACACAGAATATTTAGGTTTAAGGCTCGTACACACCAGCGCGACGCAACGGCGCGACGCGACTCGAACAATACAATTTCTAAGAAAACTTGACGGTATAACAATAACCGGTGTCGCGTCGCGCTGTCGCGTCGCGCTAGTCTGCACAAAGCTTTAGGTATTTGCGCATGCAGAGCTAACATTTGTAAGGCACAACGAAGTTACAGCATGTCATGTGCTTGTCTAAATTAACACATAACCTGCGCAAAAAGGTTAAACTGTCACGGTCTTACTATAAAACAAGATTTTCTTTTGAAAAAGTCGAGCCAGTTTTTGTAATGAGAAAATAAAAGGGGTAAACAAAAACTGTGATCGAAATACAGTTCTATAATCAAAATTTTGTCATAAATAAAAACTTTATCCTATTCGGAATAACGTTCGAAATACAAAAACTGGCTTATGCTCGGGCTAAAGTGAGAAAAGAAATAAATAGCAACCCTCATGTTAGGATATTTAGTTACCATCTAATGTATTTACATTGCTCAAAAGTGTTTCAACATCCGGAAAAACCAAAACTTTTGTGATGTTTGTGTTTACATTTTGTTTTATTATTTAGTTCAAAAATCAATCTGCCTTGCCTTTTCCCAACTATGTTGGGGTCGGCTATTGTTGTTGTTTTATTCTTTAGTTAATAAATAAATAAATAAAAAACTCGTATTGTAATAAGACGGTCACTACACGAAATCGTCAAGATTCCCGTACCGCTTCCGCCCATGTTCCGTAAACAACGGGAGTCGTATTAACCGCTACCAACACGTATTGTTCGCACTTCGCAAATTCGCAAATATTACAAATTGACAACATTAATTAAGTAGGGAAGTAATGATTACTCTGTGGTTTGTGGCTGACACCAATATGGATTCAGTATCGCGGGTTGTGGCTTGGCAACGTAACATTAACGTGTGTTCGAAATTACTTAATTAGAAATAGTTTGTAATCTGATGTTAATTGTTACCTCAGTTTACATACATAATAATTATTCATACCTTTTTGAAATGAACCTTCATTCGGTCGCAGTTTTTGGGGCAGATTTAAATGAGTTAAGATTTTGTGGTTTTCCGTGCCGATAATAAATTGATGAAGATACGAAGGTAAAGATGTAAGTAGGCAAAGCGTTTTTTGAATGATGTTGTTAGTGTTTCAGTCCCGTACCTACTGTAATTACTGTACTGTAAACTGAAAACAATCGAAGAATTTAATTTGGGTTGTTGTTGATTTTTTTTATTATACACTTTTGCTTTTACAATTCACTTTCGATATGGGCAGGATGGTCGACATCGGCATTGTTAGTCAAAAAAAAAATATAGGAAAAAAAGTCGAATAAAAAGGTTCCTAATAAGTATGTGTGTTTCGTTGTCTTTTTGCTTTCTGTGGCTACACAGCAGTAACAAGGCGCCAATGCAAGGAGCATTGGCGCTTGGTTCTTGATAAAACATGAACATAATATTTTGTAAGAAATATTTTTGACAGATATCAGATGGGCACGTGATTTTTTTTGTATCTGACTCGGAGCCGCCCAACAGCCTACTATTAAAAAAAAAAACAATTTCTTTTTATTTTTAGAACCCGAAATGTTAATGTGTGAGTGAGTGCAAAGTAAAAAGCACGCGTGCTCAATACACTGCATTAGTGCAATGGTGAATCCAAAGTACGAAAAGTACACGTTGGGCGAGCACTGTACTGGGAGCTTAAAAGCGGTGCAACAAGGGGACACTTCTTGAAGAAGTGTGTTGAATAAGTAACATCTAGTCTATGGTCCTTGCCCCAAGCGCGCACGTTTGCATGGCGTCACTCGTTCACGGACAAATACCGTTAAAATAAAATCGTGTGTAATCATAATTGTATGTGACTGTCAGGTGAAGTTTTGCGTGAGATCAAAATCATATGTGATGCCGGGTGCCCCCTTCGTGTGTTGTCACAAACCTATATGCAATCACAAGTTTTGGACATACCTGACAATTCAGGTGAAACATCGCGTGTGATAAAAAAACTACGTGAGTTGGGAGCTCTGTCCTTAATCAGCTCAAGAACTATCAAAGGTAAATACTCATCGGCTAGTTCCGTCGTAGTCTAAGGTATGTACAATGCATTATTGTAACTGTTGTCAGATGTGATTAGAACTTGAACTTTGCATAATTAGACCAATCGTATCGTCTTCCAAGAGTAGCAGAATACCATCATATATTTCGGCTGGTGCACGCTTTGGTTTTTCTTTATGTTATGTATAATCTGGTGTATAATAAAGTATTTATAAATAAATAAATAAATGGGTTGCCAATTAATCCATAATTAATATTATAAATTCGAAAGTAACTCTACATATTTTTCATCCCGATAGTACATTCCCGTGGGATCATTTCCGACCTCCACGGGCGCCCTCGGGCGAAGCCGCGGGCAAACCTATAACTTCACCATCATACTATGAAGCTTCTTGATCGCAGTTATTGCAAAACCGTTTCGAAGTTTGTACTGTACACGGTCAGAAAGATCGGTACCAACGATTTGATTAGTACACTAATAGATTCATGATTTAATAACAATGTCTTATAAAATGATTGATGTTAGGAAATGTAATATTTAGTAACATTTCTGTTTGCGGGTTATGATTACATGATTACACACACACAGCAACAACAAACAACTTACAGACAGCTGAGCTGCAGCTAAAACACTAGGACGTGGTGAAGGGCGGGCGTTTTTGGCGACTGTCTTATGAAGTTTTAATGTTCAAATAGTGGTGATTCTGAACCTAGTTTGAATAAATGACTTTTGATTTTGATTTCGTACTTGTTCGGATAGAAATTGCCAATTAATTTGAGACCCAACTAGAAATTAAACTAGTCATGAAAAGTGTCTTTTATATGGATTAAATATAGCTCAGAAGTTTAAGCCTAGATTAATCTTGAAACTTGAAAATAACAACTTATATTCGAGGTGTAAAGCCTCATTTATCTAACGTAACAACTTTTAAGCAAACTTATCGTCTCATTTTCTTTGAAAAACTTGTCTGTGATAATTTGTCAACGCTGACACATTCTTAATTGCTTGTCAACGATATAGGACGAAAAGTGTCTATTACTTTGAAAATAACGCAATAACCTTGTACAGGCGTGTTGTTATTGAGACTAGGACGTCGTCGTCGTCGTTACAAAGTCACTTTGCGGTCTTACGGGACACTGAAGTTTCTAGACGAAGCTGAATGTTGAAAAATATGTTTTTAAATGTGAAAATATGCCTTGTATTAAGTTTTTAATTTAGGTTGAGATTTGAAATGTTTTTGGTAAGTTTTGACGTAGCGAAACAGGCGCTTTTGGTTTTAATTTCAGTGGTTGCCCAAGAGTTTTATTTTTTCTTCGTATAAGTTTATTCCCAAAGGTATATTCTAATAATATGAGACTTTCAAGACCTTTTTGCTTGATTTGTTTTGAAGAAATTACCTTGGAAATCAATTTCTTTAGTCCATAATGAGAGTCTCTTGAAACGTTTTCCTGTAGTCATTCATTGACTACCAACTAGTCCTGGTTTTGCTTGGAAAATCAAATCAATGTGAGAGTCCTAAGCCTACCTCGAAATAATCTAAATGATGGTGCTGTGGCGCACCGGAATTCCGGGTGTTATTAGGTTCTAAAACGAATGATGCACAATCAATTATTAGGTTTTTACTAATCAGTGGTAAAAGCCACTTCAAAATATGAAAAACCAAGGTTTATCCCAATACACCGAATTTACACGTGCATTAAACAGAATTTGTACAAAATTATCCGCCTGAGAAATTATCCGGAACGTATCCGATGGTATAACAGGCCTTAAAAGATCCATTGTTTCCCTTAGGAATACCACCCAATTTAAACTAAAAGCTACAATCAAAGCCTCAACAATAATTGTAGCTTCAGTATCAATGAACACACACATAACATTCAACAATTAAACACACGATTGAATAGAGCCACTGTTTACTGTTGTTTCAATACACGCTGCTACCGAACACATAAATTAGGCGAGCTTGAATATGCATGAGAGGCTTTTCGATAGCAGGGTAAGCAGTGTTGACGGTGGAGGGTTATATTGATTTGAGGGGGTAATGAAATGAAAGGAATAATCACAAAGCACGGAGACGCCTCGGCGGGCACTGCTAGAGGCGGCATTATCAACACTTTTCATACAAATCAAGCATGATACCGCCGCATAAATGACGTGTACAGAACTGACAGCGGTTAATGACGTCACGAATGATGTGCTCTGTGGGAATAAGGACTAACATCACACCGAGGCTGTAATGTTCGAAGAGTTTGGCAGGGGTATATATACCTATAGTACACCTACATTTCACCAGTTATGTTAAAGAATAAATAATGTTGTTGAATAAGGAATGACGGTCCGAATTAGTAAATAGATTTAAGTAACGATTTTCCGTATTTTTTTATATTGCTTGATTAAACTCGGTACAAGGAAATCTAAACAGAAAACATACACCTTGTGAATATTATTTCTCCATGTAATATTATCTTTTAATTTCGTAAAGCAAAAGAAAACATTACCCACACAAAAGTAAGTGTAACAACCGTATTAAAACAACACACAGCCCATTCATTTAATTAGTATTTCAATTAATTTCAAATTAAACTTTTACTTGTAAATCATGCAACCAATTAAATCTTCCAATTCAATTATACGCAAAATGTAGGTTTAATTGGAGTAAAAAAGTAAACTGAGGTCTGCTTGAGGCGGTTTTTAGTACAAATTAATTTCTTAAAGGTCACCAAATCGTGGGTATTTGTCAAAAGGAACCTTTTTACTTGTCATTTCGTTTTGATCTCTGGCTGTGACTGTTTTGTGTTGATATAATATTGATTTCCGGGGCTTTTGATGTTTCTAATGTCGACTTCTGTAATGTGGGTTAAAGTTCGCAGCTAGGGTTGTGACAATAACAATGAAGTAAGTTTTTTGAAGCATAAAAAACATAAATTGTGAAAGCAGTGCTTGTAAAATGCCTACTACTGTAACTTACCTATCTACAATAAATTACCATTAGCAAAAATATTCTTTGGCCAAATTGTGATCAAGACATGTTGAAGAGAAATCTATATTTTGAACATGCTATTATTTTAACTAGCTTTGTGATTCTTATTTTACACAGCATACAAATACGCACAATGATAATTATACATGTCAGTTCTGCGCTAGGTATTTGTAAAAAAGAAAACAAGCACGGTTTTTACTTCAAATATTATCTGAATAAATAATAATATGTTTCTAAAATAAGATACCCATTATTTTCGTCTACAAGGCTTTAATACTGATATTTTCATTTGCTTTTGGATCTAAAGAAGAAACCCTAGTATTCAGATATTAATCTCGACTCATCTGTCTTATTTCATTCAGAAAGATAGATTACTAAAGAAATACTTTCTAGTAAGAGATCGTTACTTTTTAATTATGACTGTCAATATCTGAATATGAAAAGGGGTTTCATTCCTAAAATGTTGAATTATAAAAACAATTTTGGAATAGTCCATTTGTGTTTTAATGAAAGAAAACAATATACTTGAATGAGATCGTTAATATTTAAAAGCTTTCTAAAAGTACTCTTCATATCAATTTCAATGCTAATATTTTTAGAAAATGCATGCTAAGGAATCTACAGAATGGTATTGTATAAAAACACTACAAAAGGTATTTAATCGTAAGACTTTAAGAAGCCTTAAGATTATCAGTTTTTAACGAACGCATATCAGTGATGATTTTACATTTCTAGTATTCCTTTAACCTCTCTTTCTGAACTATAAACACTAACTTGTCTTGCGAAACGAATATAATATTTTATCTTGCGTGATTGAGCTCACCACCTCTCGCTGGCCTCCGTCTTATTCGTTGAGCTATGGACCCATTACTATTTTGTCTATCAATATTGATAGAGCAGTGGTGTCGTAGATACTTCTAACCCCGGTAGGCATTTTACTATAAAAGTATAATGTTTTTGTCATATAGGTACCTCTGCCCAGAAAGGCGTTATGTTATGTGTTGTAATTTATTTCATCGCCTTGCTCTTAAAACGGTGAAAGAAAACATCGTGAAGAAACAATCATATTCTAGAACAAAAAAAAATCAAATACGCATTTACCTGCCCGAACTGTGCCCCCGTGGTGGATTATGGTCCATTCCCTCTCACCGAGAGGAGGCCTGTGTCCCAGCAGTGCGAACGTTTTAAGCTGATTATGCTATCAACATTTTATTACAACTTCACATCACCACAATGCCAATAATAGTAGTTTATGTAACTGTTGCATAATGAGGGGTATTAAAATACGAGTGTGTGTTTAATTTCACACGAGTATTTTAATACCTAGTTATGTGCAGTTTCATACACTACTTTATCTACACTCATACATTGGGATTGAACCTACTAAATAAAAGATCAAGAATAAAAAAGTGCCACGAAATTCAGTACAACTTCACATAGGAATGGCGCCTGCACCAGCACATCACCGCGCATGCGCTAGAGCGGTGCTGCTGTCCCCCGTAACGTTCCATTACAAAAGTTGATGGAAACTCCTTGGAGATATTAACTTCTTCGATTTGCCCTGTAGCGTAATAGATTTTTTTTTGTTTTATAGCATTATTTTGTTAGAGAAAAAGTGTTATAATATGATTCTATTTTTAAATTTCGGTATTGTGTTTATAAAGTGTGTCAATATAAACTCGTTTTAAAGTTTATAATTCGAATAATACGATATGAGAGTAGATAAAAAACTTTATTAACTGACCATTTGCTCTACATTTTCAACAAAGGATCGATACATCAGTATCACTTAAATTAAACCATCCGTCTTCGCCTATCGGAACACATAGCTTCTTTCAATCGCTCGAGTACATTCGCCTCGTAGATAGTAATGATGGGCCTAGCACGAACACGCGGAGCAAACGTAACGGACGTTTGAACGATTTTAAACTTGAAAATACTCATTTCGTACATAATATTTACTCGGCAACATCATATCGACGCTTTGTCAAAGAAGCTTAGCCAATTTGCCTATGCTCTCTACAAACCATCAAAAACGGTTAACCGTAGTATTATAGTACGATGCCATTTATGTTACCTTTCATTAAAAAAAATCGGCAAGTGTGCTAGGTATGGCTCCAAAAAATATATAATAGTATACCAGCAGCCATTAGCAATAAAGAGTGTCTGGGATCCTTTAAAAGGTTTTTTTTAAATTCCTTTTTGATTGATATAACTACTCCATCACTGAATTTACTACTGATAAATAGAGGTATGCTGACTCCGACTTGCTAATGAAACACTTATGATATTATTCATTGATTTAGTATGAATGTGTTTATTTATCTAAAATTGTAATGACCTGTTCACTTAACTGACATATTTTAAATTGAATTCTTTTTAATGTAATCTATTGGCATGACACATTTATTGAAATTGCTTGTTTATGTAAATTTTGTTCGCCATATATTGGCAAAACATAGTGCACATATTTTAGACAATATACTATCTGTAACCATACCTATGTTTAACAAAATAAATCAGATATTTTTTCGATTCCAAAATCGTTCGACTTTTTGTCGTGCGTTTGTGCTAGGGCCTCTGGTCTATATACCTACGATAGATAGTAGTTTTGTATAAGTACGGATAAAAAGTAGCCGCGATTGAACTACCACTTGAGGTGGGCAGTTGGACTGACGAGGAGTTAAGAATGTGAGTGAGCATTGATTTGATATGGTATTATTTGTCGAGAAAGAGGGTGACTGCTCAGATGACGACTAATCACGTATGGAAGAGATGTTGCGCCGACCCCAAATAGGGCAAGAGAATGATGATGATATTGTCGAGCAGTGGACGTTTCTTATTTGATATAATGAATTACTGTACACATGGGTATTGTAAGAATGATATTATGCTACTAGGAGGATAAAAGCTTTGTGTGCTGCTTGTCCTCTTGAAATAGGTAGTGCTCTGTTAAACAATTTTTCTTTTGGTATTCCTGTTAATCCTTCTAACTATGCTATATCATGGCTCTAACAGGCGTGACTAGGTTTAGACATAATCATTTATTAATTAGAATAAGCCTCTAATGTCTTTTAGATGTAACCTGTATCACACTGTCAAATTCACATAATATTCTTACATCCACGTCCCCCGTGCGCGAGCAGCGACACTGATCGATGTTCCACCGCAATCTCTTCACTGATGGATAGCGCCGAATTCGCTGCTACGAGCGCTACGAGCGCTACGATGCTACGATGTAGCAGTGCTACGCGGCTACGGGCTCATTCGGGGCTCTGAGCAATTTTCTGACGTATTGATGATTTAGTTCGGCCATCAATTTGCACGGGCAGAGATTTACAGCAATGACCTTTAAAATTTAAGGTCTTGTTTAATGTAAATGTAAATTGTGTATGTAAATTCAATTTCACATCTTTTGAGATGTTTATTTGATTAATAAACGCGATTTATTTTAAGTGTTCAGAGACCGCGGTATATTTGTATAGGAATGCAAAGATTTAGATAGGTAGCTGTATAAATTTTCATGTTGCTAATAAAGCTAAGCATTTATAGCGAAACGTAGCTCTGCTACGACTAATATATTTCACGTTGATTTACGAGTAACCATAGCAGTTAAGATAACACTTAAAGTAGTACCTACATAGAAAATCTGAAACTGCTAGTCTAAGAAAATTCTGTCTTTATTTAATTTTTGCCATTTGTGTAAAATGTGTGTTTGAGTGTGTGTGCATGTAAGCAGGAGGTCCTGGGTTCAATTCCCAGGTCGGGAAAGTATTGTTAGGTTTTTTATCATGAATTTCTCAGTAGCAGTCCGAAATCTGGATTTCGGCCCGGTTGATGGCAATAGGCTGGTCCTATATTACATGAGTCTTAAACATAGCATAGATCCTTCGGGGTAACAGGCTTGATTTTATGTTACAAAATGTCTAAACTTCGAGTTTATTTGTTCTGAAAAAGTTTTATTAATTTCCTAAGAAAAAAATCTGTTATGCTAGCCTAAAATTATTAAAATGAATCAGATTATGGTCTAGCTCTTCGTTCTAGTGTACTCTGAAATAGCCAAGCTACCAAACTTTTGAAGCACGGATACGCAATAAGATCTACCAACACATACAAATTCTGAAGCAATAAAATTATTTCAGCTGACAACAGAATTCTCGTCACTCAGCTTATATTTCAATTCTGGCAAAAGTCTTCCCTCTGTGTCAGGGATGCTAAACTAATATAATGTAACAGAATTTTTGGTCTAAACCAAATATTTTTTTAGTTTATATGAGTTTCTTACGATCTTTCCATCTTAAGTAGTAGAATCCGTGGTTATCATTCAGACTCTAAGCAGCAGCAGACTGGAACGTCTGCCAAATAATAGTCATCCTCTGCACACATAATACTAAGTTCATAATCAACTTTTGTCTTATTTCGTAATTTTTTAAAGTTGCGATTTCGAAATACAAGTTTTTGTTACATTTTATTTTTAATCTGTTTCCTTTTAACACACAAATAACAATCCTCTTCAAAAAAGTATAAAAAAAAAGGCAGGTAGAAGTATAAAGGTTGGCAACCCCAACTCCACATCGGCGGAGATCCTCAGAGTCCCGAACTGCGAGCTCGAGTCAATACGGCCGTGCATTTGACTTGCATCTGTTGACGTTATGCAATTCCGAGGAATACTACAGGGCTACTCACACTCGAAAGTGGCGTATTTTTTTTCAAACATATTTTTTTTTTTATTCCTGCCTGCTGTGCACGGTTTTTACATCTAGGTTGCTGTCATTAAGTAAGTTTAATATTAATGCTTTAAACTCATAAACCTTCCCGAATAGAGTCTCTAAATGATGGCGGAAACCGCATCAAAATCCGTTGTGTCGTTTAGAAGAACAACGCGCACAAATAGACACGAAACGCGACTTTAATTTATAATTATGATAGATCTGGACCACTCAGTTGATTTGGATGAGATATCTTCATATTTAGGGTCCTTTTAAAATCACTATGTTAGTTTATTGTCACAGAATGTTTTAAATACATATTTACAAAATGATTAGGTCCCCACCTATGAAATCAGCGTTTTGTATGGAGAATTTTAAAGGAGTTGCATATTTCATACTAACATTTTCTTAATTTATATAACAACCATGAACACTAATGTTTAAAAAAAAAAATGCACTAATGTTTAAAAACTAAGATAACGTAATATGCCACTTAGATTAAGCGACAAAAATAAGTTTTGGATAAGTTAAAACAAATAGTGGTCATTTCTGCTAACAAAACGAGGAGTCATTTTTAAGGTATTTTTTATGTTTAGAAAACTATAAGTAATAAGGTTTTTTTACTATTGGTAGTTGTCTATGATGGTCATTATTCGATATAATACCAAGCAATTGATGAATATTTTAAATCATAGAAGTGACGAGGTTCTCTATTTGTGAGAAAAAAAACGCCAATTTTATAGGTGGGAACCCAATACTATGTACTTACGTTATAACTAATTGAACACTTATAAACTACCTGTCTAAATAAATTAGTACATGATAACTAAAAACAGCCACTACGATAAATTTCTGCAATGATAAACGTTCTGTTTCGAAGCACAATACAATGAAGGCAAACAACTTTCATCAATAATGTTTTTACTGACCATACAAAATTATAAATCCATGAAACAACTTAAATAAACTGACATCTCGAAATAATAAATATCACAAATAGAATTGAATAGTGTTCATTCATTTGTTTTGTTTGTCAAACAAAATGTCAAACACAAAATATTAATTTATTTATTTTAGCTTTACACTTTGGTTTCAGCAAATAAATACATGTTAGTCAAATAGCACATAATTTAATATGCAATGTGATAATAAATTCCAGTCAACTTTGGGATCGTTCAACGTAATTAATTTATATTATTATCAATGTTATCGCAATGATTCTAGTATGCAAATTATGTTTCATAGTGGCAGTTAAATTAAACCGATTGGAATTGAACTGGTGATAGTTAATCTGAAATAGATTCTACTGTTTTCCATATAAATGTGAAATGACAAAATAATATTAGTGAACCGAATATATAATTAGTCGATTAATTAATTAATGATAAACAAAATATTACACATACATCATTTTAACATCCCAAAGAAACCTAGTTTTTTTTATATTTGATCACAGCATTACATGGTATTCAACACAAGTGTGTTCCCCGAAGAGGGGAGCAGAGTTGTCGGTATGGTGCACCCACATTTCGTCAGTTAATAGTGGGTGAGCCTGACCATTAATACAACGTTTTGTTTTAGCACTCAATAAAGATCTCGTTTATTAGAAGTTAAATCGCCAACCCGTCTTGAGCAAGCGTGGTGATCAATGCTAGTAGCTCTCTAAAATTCAAAATTCAAAAGTCATTTATTCTAACTAGGCGGAGAATCATCAAAACTAGATAAGGCAGTCGCCCAAAAACAACTGCCTAGGCAGGAAGACACTAGGAGACTAGAAACTGGTGAACCGCTTCCTAGTGCTTTAGCTGGGAAGAAGAAGTGGCGCAACAAATTCCACAGCAGCACAGCTGTCCGTTCAGTTAGAAAAAAAAAAGATTCTATATAACAGTATGCAAAATAATTTACATAACGCACTAAACACATTTCAAATTATTAGCCATATGTCAGCTAGCACATGCCATTATACCAACCAAAAACATCGAGAACTATATAAATAAAAACTAAACGTAAACAGAACTTAATATCTAAATAAAAGCCTCCAGGCATAAAGGGCGTACTCGCTTACATATAGCTATATATAGCTGTAACTGGAAGTTATAAATGATAAACTAGAATCATCGAGGTAAAATAAATAAACAGTTAATTACTAATAACAACAACAAAACCATGATCAGCAAGACGACCAGTCACCACAAGCAGCACCCGTTCACGACTATAACGCAAAGATCAGCCATTACCCCCCTCGCCATATTTGAGGCAAGGAGGCAACCCGACTCCCGACGCTACCGCAAGCAGTAACATATAAGGGAGCATGACGAACTTGCTGCCGGTTGCTCAGGCAAGAATAATATAAATGATCAATTGTCGAGGTCGCTAGCTAACCACATATTGCAATACAACTCATAAAAAAACATTGTAAGGAGTATGTGAGAGATGTCAATAATAATGAAAATTAAATTAAAATAAATTGACTTACATAGTTAAATAAAATAAACAATTGTATAACTCATATAACCTGCCAGTAGGTAAGCTAATTCTGGAGAAAGAACATAAACATTGTTTTGAGTTAATCACAGCGACCAATTATTCTTATCGTTTATGTGACTACTTAAACGATAAGAATAGTTGGTCGGTGCCTTTATTCAAAGGCATACTATTGTATCAACGACTGTTGATAGAATAGTATGCCTTTGAACAAAGGTTGGATTTTACCTTAGCTTTAAAACCATTAAAATGTAAATCTAGCAAAGAAGAGGGTAGCTTGTTATAAAAGGTTATACCAAGCCCAACAAATGAGTTATGAACCTTATGAAGCCGGTGAAATGGAGCTCGTAATTTATCCTTATCTCGGGTGTTAATATTGTGAATATCACTGTGTTTAGTGTTTAAGTGTATATTTTGCCTAATATATAAGATGTTGGCGAAGATGAATTGTGAGGCCACCGTAAGAATACCAATATCTTAAAAAAAGTTTCTTAGAGAAACTCTGGCACCTCGATCTGCAGATCAAAGGCCTCTTCTCTGTATCATAACAGGCTTTTAATCTGCAGTGGGACAGTAGTAGTCTGGCATTATAGAAGTTAACAATTTTTTGGTTTTCTTAACAATTCAAACATTGGAATCTAAGTGGCCCCTAACATCCCTGATCCGGGAGACGAGCTCCGAAATGCAATAGATTTAGCGTTTGTGCGACGAATCGCGATATAATCCAATGCAGACTAGCCCCGCTCTCTTTATACGACGTTTATTAAACTAGCAAGTACTGTTACTGGGATTTCACTTGCATGACTATAATTCCTAGTATTGAAAATGGATCAAAGTCATAAACAACAAAACACGTGAATAATAATGTCAGGTTTTCTCATGTGAGATGACGTGTTAAGTATACGTACCACTACCACTAAGGCCCGTTTGCACCACAAATCAGTAAATGCGATTAACGCTTAACATAATTTTAAAAACATCTCTCTGTCTCCACATCTTCAAACCATTGTCAGAAATAGAATATTGATTTAAAAAAATTAAAGTAGGCTACGATACTTGCAATCCTAACTGTCTGTTGTCCCCGTTGCTCGTATGTACATAAGGGGGACAACGGTAAGGAAATTTTATGACGTTCTGTTATCCCCGCGACGGGGACACTGTTTACGGAGACAACGGGAATACACGGTAATTTAAAATTGTTTAGCGCTAAGCGTAGTAAGTAATTTGTGGTGCAAAATAATTTTACGCTGACGTCGGTCGTGTACCGTCGGCCACGCGTACCAATACGCTGACGATAAATGGATGTGTAAAGGTTAGCACTGACGGCGCGCGCGAGTCTATATAAATCGGTACGAGACCGACATCAGTGATCGACATCGGCGTAACACAATTTTCAGCCTAACGACCGTTTTCTGGAACGGAAATCAAAATGTAACTCGTGTCAAGTGATCCGATTGGCTGTTAATAAATCAGTCAACCAATCACAGCAGTCGTCATGCGTTTGACAATTAGTTAGCAAATTTTGTTGATTTTCGTTCCACAAACCGACACCCTAATTGGGAAACAAACTTTCAATGACAATCTGAATGTTTTAGAAGGGTATTGCTAATCCATTGCTTCATATGTTCGAAAAATTTGTCAGTTCAACAACGTAAATAACGCAATGAATGTTGTTGAACTGTGAAAATGAAAGCCATTGCTAATGTTAGTGTGTTGCGCTATAACCTGCTGGTTTAATATTGATTCCTATTGCGTGATAAGATACATAACTCACACCTACTTACATGAACTAATAACATCAAAAAAATATGGATGTAATTTCAATAGCTTGAGTGAATAATTAATAAAACAACAGAGTAAAGTAATTTATATCTTTTATTTTTACATTGTACTTCACATAATTGAATTATGTATTTGGCATCGTACACAACAGAAGCATAATAATATATTATTCATAATAATAATTTTAATTTTAACATGATTCGTAGAATTTGAGTTACATTTGAACATTGTTAAAGATTTCTTACTTAATTAATAAATACATTATTTGAGCATGGTTTGGCAACGAGATGTTTGTTACTAAAATATTTTATTCGTAATATAATATTATGAGATGCATGAGAACTGTTAAAACAAGAGAAAGAGATTTATTGGAAATTCATTATAATTAGTTTTATATTAATAGATTGTAGGGAAGATCTAATAATGTTTGAAAGATAGAAGTATTTAAGAGGAAGTGATAGATTAATGAGGCTTATAAAACTATTTCAGTATGACTATTCAGGTAAATAAAAGAGATTAAATACACAAAAGAAATTGCAAAACTTAGTGATTATGATATTAAACCCGTGATACGGCGCATACCAGTTGAGGAGAAATCAGAGACCATAAAAAAAACCGGCCAAGTGCGTGTCGGACCACACACAACGAATGGGATGAATTTATCCCAAAAACCAACTAAGCTTTGTAGTTTTTTTTTTGTGTATATGTATATATATTGATATACGTCACGGTCAATTTGCCAACTACAAATTTTAATGTAAATAAGTAATCGCAAAATAAAATGTGATAAAAGTGGTACAAATTTACGATTTTCGGACTTTTTACTTTACAATACTTTACTGTGCTACGAGTATCAAACCTTGCTTCTTTCTAAATATCAACGAGAAGTACCATATAAGGTTTAGATTTATGCAAATATCAAAACATGTTGCATACATGGCCGTATTTTTTATTTCGTTGACTTAAAAGCTTGAAGAGCTCCAAAGGAAAACAGACTAACATAGAGACAGACAGACGGACGGACAACGAACTGAGTACTATAAGTGTTCCATTTTTTCCTTTTGAAGTACATAACCCTAAAAAATGAGATTATCAAAAAATCTGTCATAATGCGTAAACATTACATTTATCTTAGTTTACAAATCAAAACCTTAACTTCCTTTAAACATCCTTATAAGTACTAGCACCCTCCTGAGCTAAGTGCTGACACTCTCAGTTAAACCTGTTAAGAGCACTTAAGTGCTTACTCTTCCCTTTGTGTAACTTCGTATCGAACAGTCCGAAGGCTTCATCTTATTTGACAATATCGTTACGTTTGAAGGAGTTCCCAACTTTATTACCGTTCCCCGAAGTTATGAACTTTCAAATGTCAAGTTAATTAAATGCTTTATTTAAGTAACCGACAAGTAAGCTGTGTTTTTTAAATTGTTGGTAAAAGGCTTTGGGCGGGCCGCACCGCATTGTGAATCTCCTACTTCACTTTCATACATTTTTTATGAGCCGGCGCATAATATAGGCGCGCCGCACCGCCCTTTTATGTATTGAAATGCGATGTACTGCGGCCTGATGCGGCTGTAATGTGCGCTTGGCTAAAAGCCATGAAAAGTAATCGTATTAATTGTGAATTCAAACAAGACAAGCCTGAAAATCGACCTCATAATCAGCCTACAATGTTCCTGCTGGTTGGTGGATGTCACATGTCTATGAATAAAAAATAAAAAATAACGAAGTATTTTTGGTTCTAGGACATGCCGGGTTTCCTCACAATATTCTTTCACCGTTTTGAGAGCAGTGGTTATGAAATTAAATAAACAAAGTAAAGTGCCTGCCTGGGTTTGAGCTGACGACCTCGTACAGCTCGGTAAGTCGGGGCCGATATAACTGGGCCACCACTGCTCCTCGAACATCAACCTCCTTTAAAATGAATTTATAAATAGAAGTAAACTGAGGTAAATATTGTATATAATGAATTCTTTCCAGTTAATGTATATATTACACACATAAACCTTCATAAATTGTTAACAACTTATTAAACTCTTGGTTGAAGATAAAATTGAATCTGATTTGTAATGAGTAATTATTAATCAAGCAGAAATTATTCATTGGAATTCTCTCGAGAATATTATAAAATATGGTTTTGTAAACTTGAAATTTTGAATGGCAAGATAAACACTTTGAAATATTACAATTATGTTGAAGACCTAATCGCGAAGATATTAAGTAACTTAGGGTCGTCGTCTACAACGCTTTTCAAGAGTAAATAGTCACAAACTCAAATCACCAATGAGTAGGCGATATAAGTCGCGTCGTGTACAGTTCACGCCAAGCTTTATGAGCTCTCGAGTTGTACGCGACTGACCTAAAAAGTTTATTAATAGCTAATTATATAACATAACGTTACATAATATTTTTATAGTACCTTATGCCTACCTAGAGTATTGATTTGTTAATCACAAAAATAATTACATAACTATTAATATACTTTTAGGCCACTCGCAATTTCCGAGAGCTTATAAAGTTTGGCCCGTACTATACTCTGGCTACTCATTGGTGGCTCGAGTATGTCACTGGGTACTTTTATGGGGGTATGATGATGATTATGTGAATATTTTTGGTGTTAATTAGGATATGATGAGGTTAAAATCTTGCGTCAATGAAGAGTGTCTGCGTTGTGTTCAGATCTGGTACTCCTTGTAGTTCCAGTTCCAGGACTTGTTGACGCTGTTGTAGTCGTTGCTCGGACTCATCTGTAGTTTTATCGTCAGGTCGGGCTGTAACAAGAGATCGCATTAATAATACATAACATGCGGGCCCTATCAGAATTCCAGCACAGCGACACTTAATTTTTAAATGTCGCAGCATCATGCTGAGATAGGAGCCTTTTGGCCTCGTACAGGACCTTCTGTTTTTTTATTATTTTCTTTTTATATAATTTAGTTTTTTATACTTTTATCATTATGTGTTTAGTAGTCATCTTCTTGTGCGAGTCACAATAAATACTTTTTGTTTCTTTCAACATAACGCCGGTATTTTACGAAGGAGTATGTAGTGGTGTACTTATAGTACAGTACAACTATTTTCTTAATGTCCCTCAGCAAACTTCGTATTTCGTCAGTCGTCGGATTTCTATCAGTTGCTCTTTGCACTTGATGCCTACCGGACGCTCTCAATCGATTTGGAAGTATAAAGAGTTGTTAATACTCTTTTTACTTAATTCAATTTATTTTTTAAATGGGAGGAAAGCTGCTAGACTGACGAAACACGAAGATTGCCGAGGGACACTAAGAAAATAGTTGTACTGTACACTCATATTATCGTCAGTTATTTAATAAATAATAATACTAGAATATTAATGTTCCACTGCAGGCCTCTTTTCATACACAGAAAGCACGAGCAATGATCACCACGCTTGCTCAAGGCGGGTTGGCGTTTCCAGACTAACTATAAGTCCAGGTATCCTCACGATGTTTTCCTTCTCCGATGCTAGTAATATACCTATGTATGTTAAAAGTATTAATTGGGCACAAATTCAGACCCTGCGCTGTTACTTAGAATTTCTTAATTTCCTAATGGAAAAATAAATTGACACTGCTGATCGGTGATCGAAGAATCGTACCCAGAATTCCCAACTTATCGCAACCTATAGCGGACACTTCACCAACCGACGAAAAACTAAAGAAAACTAGAATTTAAAGAATGCTGGCTTTGATGTTTTGTTGCGAAATAGAAACGTCGTAATAAAGGAATTTATTATAATAGTCTTCTTCCGAACATTCGATCTTTGTTCTACGTCGCTTCAACTTTTAATAATCCTGTACTGGATATTGTTCCTTCCATTGTTCTAGTGAAACATTTTGAGTTCAGGAAGAACATCTTTATAAATACAAGGTTTTGGCCTAACATAATGATTCATTAACTCTATTATGAGCAAATACACCGGAACATTTACTTTATTTTAAATAATTTATTTTGTGTTTTAGTAGAGTACTAATATACTTGTCAGAAAAATTGTACATAGGCTAAGTACTGCCAGGGCAATCAATTGTTTATCAAATTGACACACTATATCAATTTGGACCACAAGGTGGACCGATGACCTGGTGAACGGGGCAGAAATCCGCTGGATGCGAGGAGCACAGAACCGGTCGAAGTGGCGGTGCTTGGGAGAGGCGTATGTCCAGCAGAGGACGTCTTTCGGCTGAAATAATGATGACGATGACATCAATTTTCAGTTTTGTAGCTATTTGATACAACTGTCAAAGCATGACAGTTGAGAGTTGTGATTTCAATAAACGGACAATTTGAGTTGGTACTTAATTTGATAACCCATTAATTTCCCTGACTTTACCTAAGTAATTAAACTATCGATGGTTCAGGCTGGTCCAAGCCCTAGCCCATTGAATGCTGATACTCTTTGTTTTTTAATTTTTTCTGCACATTTTTCCAATCTCAGCCAACCAGAAATATGAGGCCATTCCGTGCACTGTTCAACCCTTGTTACACATAGCCATCGCCGTTCAAACAGAACCTGGTTCACAACTCGACAAAAACGAGCGCCTTCATAAACAAAACGACGTGACGTATCGCAGGGCAGCTCAGCAGCACGACACAGACGTGACATATCGCAGGGCAGTACAACAGTACGACACAACACCACATAAATCTTCAGTCCACTCAAGTTTGCCCTGATTGTCCGAGCTGCTCTGTTTATCAATGTCGACTTTGTTTTTAAAAGGGATATTTTTGTGAGTCAGTTTGTTACTTTTCACGCCAGACCTACGTTTAGATTTTCTTTCCTTCTACATTGTTATTTGGGTATGGTTCTCGTATATTTTGATGCATTCCGCCCAAGTTTAGATTATCATTGGTTTATAAAAACACTAGCATCGCGCTCCTGCTTCGCTCGGGTGCAATGGTAACATGTCAACACAATGACATTTCTGTGCTTTAACTAAGTTAATTTTCAATTTATTATTAACATACCTTCCGGAATAAATGTTCTAAATTATGGTGAACATTGACGATCTAAGCGTTTACACAGACAGACACGAAACGCAACTTGGTTTTATATTGCCATGAACCAGTAACAAATCCAGGCTCCGGGTACTAAGTAATTCCAGCTGGAAAAACCCAATAACATTTTGCCTGACCTGGGAATCGAACCCAGGATCTCATGCTCAGCAGTAGTGCTTGTGACCACTAGATCTACGAGGCAGTTAAAATTTTACAATTATCTTATAATCGGCATGATCTCTTTGATATTGAATCGTCGTTAGCCGTACTATGAAAAGCATTAATATCAGTCGATAGTACTTCTAAAGTTGTGTCATTAAAGCGACGCCTGCTCGACATTATCCCTCCCAGTTTTACAAACGTTGGCTACAGGATGCCCACGCTGTACTTAGTAATAGGACACTCTGGATTTTATTTATGGAAGGATGTGCATTTCGTTGCTTCCTATAAAGGATGACTATTAGAGTTTTACTTCTGATGAGGGCGGCTAGTAATGTTGCAAAACTGAACAGAAATGCAGTACTTCTGTGTTTGTACTGCTTTTATAATATAATAAAACATTTATTTTCAAGTATCATAGATTCATAATGCTGTTAGTAGTTTTTAACGTGGAATTATTTTCAAACATTCTGCTACCAAAGTGTATAAGCTTTTCCATCCTAAGCAATGTTGTTTGCTAAAACCGGGTGATGCGTAAATTTACCCGTTAAAACGCAATTCAAATTATTCAGAAGCTCAGTGTTACTTTCTGCGAATAATATTAATATTTTCTTTATGCTCTCCGAATGTCTTTCTGCTCTGAGCTGGCCACCCTACCCACTCGGCTAATGCCGCAAGCTTCTTACCTACTACTTCTTTCAGTAAATTTGAAATTTAAACTCCGACGACCATTAGTAGTGCGCTAAGTGTTATACCAAAGGATTATTTTAAATTGCCTCTCAGCTAGATTGACTTTAATTTTTCAAACTCTTGCTGCCATTATTTCTAAGTCTTTTTCATGTAAATTTCTTTAATGAACGCTAGGAGTAAGACCTAAGTGTGTAATGGAATAATAATATTTTGTCTCGTTGATGGAATTTGATTTATAATCTGGTTATGAAAAAATGAGAATTCATTGAATTTTTAAGCTCTCTAAAAAGAGACGTTGTTAGATTTTTTGTTTAAAAAGTCCATTAACGAATTTGGGAGCTCAATTGTTTTAGTGGAATCTATAATTGGAAAGCTACTTCTTTATAATACTTTGCTGGGATTTTAAAATCTGCTTATATTAATAATCTGATTATATCTGCAGGAATTTCTCAGTAGCAGCCCGGAGCCTGGATTTGTGCTCGGTTGATGGCAATAGGCTCACCTCCTACTACATGGTACTTAAACGTAGCTGGCGAAATGTGGGTTTTATGTACGATGTCTGACAGAATGTATGGCAAACGTCTTTACGAAATATCTAAAAAACCCCTACAAGTTCAGGCATAGTACCTAATTACCATCATGATTATCTTTTGTTACTAATGGGACCTTTTAAATAGTAGCATACTAAATACATTTGGTAGCACAAAAACTACATCCTGAATTAAAAAGCCAAATAAATATCTCTCACCTGTGGCACACAAACGATCCCAGGCGGCATCTTATCCTGCATCACATGCGGCAGGTTGGGCTGAGGACCTGGCGGCTCCAGGTTCAGAGGCTCGTACTCATCAGAGAGCCCGCTGTCGGGGGACTCGGGTTGCTGCAGGTTGTTCTCGTAACCCTTGGGGCCGGCGCGGCTCTTGTGCACGCAGTAGTCGCCGGTGAACGGGTTCTGGTACGCTACTACTGTTCTGGAAATGGAGATTAGTGAAATAAATATTAATAATCTCAGTTCGAAAATAAATATCAGGTATTTTGGTTAACGTAAGGTAGAGTGCTCTTGAGCTATGTGGAGCGATGATCTTTTCAAAGTGACTGGTACCAGCTGGGTGTGAGTAGCCCAGGATCGTAATAAATGGCGTTCAATTGAAGAGGCTTATGTTTAGCAGTGGACTGCTATTAGCTAATATGATTGTTGTAAAATGATGGAGGATTTGAGATTGATAGTTTAGCAGCTTCATACTGCATGCTTGTGAAATAAATTCCAACGGAAGTTTTTGCAAACTTGCATAAAAGTGTTGGTGAGAAAATTTTGCTTCACACTTTGTGTTCGTGTAAGCTTTTGCTGAGCTAGAAGAAAACAAGCTCCTATCATTTATTAGAAAAAGTCTTCAAAGGGAATGTCTCCAAAATTTGTTTTTTAACTATAATCCAAGTAGGTAAAACAATGATTACCTGAGTTCCTCAGTAGATTCTCCTTCCTTCTTGTGCGAAAACACAACTTTAGTTGGTCTCAGCAGTATCGCGATCTGAAACCAACAAGTGAATCTAAACTTCGTAATATTTTGACATCCAATACAACTTGTTTAATTAACTCCGAGAGAAAGCAAAGCCAACGATTCGCGTAGATTTTAATTGATTTGTAATAAAATTACGGAAATAATTACAACTTGTAATTGTATGATTTGTTTGGTAATATGAAACTCGGAAATTAAGTGGTAAATTATCGCTTAATTTGTCATTTTGTTGTTTTCTTGTTTAATGTGACATTGGGGTGTAACACATCTTATTTGTTAATAAGGGTTGCCCACACAATTACCCTGAATATCCTGGCGTTAAGGTCTGTGTTTTTTATAGAAATAAATTAACTAATCAAAATAAAAGATATCATTAAGTTTCACTGACAGTGTAAATAGAAGTAAGTAGGTACTGATTTATTAAATTCAATGCAATTTCACCAGCTCAATTATTTTGAGCTACAAAATAATTCATAATTTATCTAGAAATATACAGTCCAAAAATAGAAGTCAAGCCTGAAACATACCAAATCAGAAATATGCAAATATTCTGTATATCATTGATATATCCCAAAAGTCGGGATGGACATAATATTTGATATTTTGCGATTCGGATTGGGCTTATGTGGGCCATTGTGGGCGCTGAGCGGTTTCAGTGGGCCTGAGCCGATGGCCGCGGCTTATCCTGCATTTTGTACTGTAAATTATTATTTGAGCTTTTATTCTGTGGTGTGGTGATTGAGTTTAAATGGTCTTTTTAATTATGGACGTAAGTTTTAAAGCAAACTTATATTATTCTAGGTACCTAATACTTACTCGTCAAGAGTAAAAAATTCTGATTAATAAAATTTTAGTGTAAGGCATTAAGAGAATCTTGATGTTAGGTTACATTAGTAGGTGTACATGTATAACTTTTTAAATAATAGTATTTTTATTTTTAATCACCCACTATTACTAGTGGCATTTCATAGTAGAATTAAAATGGTAAACAAATAACGCTGTTTAATAAATTTAATATTACTTACTTCTCCATTTTGCCGCATTCTGTTAACTCGGTAGAAACAGTAGACGCACATAAATATTGTCAGACATAACTGTAACAAAAAGCAATTATAAGTTTATTTTTCGGGTACAACTTTCCTTTTTAATGTCCACATCGTTATTTAAACTTGTAGGTACCCTTCATTCGGTCTCGTTTTATGTGTGTTCCAAACCTACATTATATAAAATCAAATTAAAACATCCTTATTCAAATAAGATTGAGAATCGGCACTTTTTGAACGTCAAAATTACATGAGTTAGTCTGTTACCTATTATATTATAAATGCTGATTTTATATTATAAAATCAGCCAGTAGGTAACAGTCCCACAGTAAGGATAACGCGTCTTCTCATACCGAGAAGATCATGCTTGCTCAGTGCCAGTTGGTGATATCGGACCTATCAAATGTAGGATGACCTCCACCGTAGGTCAGTTACCACTGACCTACGGTGGAGGTCATCCATAAAAAGACCTCAGCGTACATGCATTAGAACAAGTCACTTTCGTTGGTATCTGCGTTCGATAGATAGTGTGGTCCTGAACCTAAAACCAAAAAATCTGAGGTACCAACTTAACATCAGCATTATCAGCCTATATTGTTTCCAGTTCCCACTGCTGGGACCCAGCCCTTCTCTCTGTGAGAGGGAGTGGACCATAATCAACCACGCGGGCCCATTGCGGGCTGGTTGTTACATAATAGACGTGTTGAACATGACTACGACGGAGAAGTCATTATATAATATTTTGTAGCATACTTTTCACCGCTTTCTTTGTACGTGCAGTCGGCAGCAGGTGCTGTCCGTATTTCTTTCCCCACCCATCTCGAGAATGGCACATTTAAATAAACTAGCAAACAGGTGTCGCAAACGAGAAGACGTTTGTAAACGAGAAACAATGCGAATTGTATCCTCGCTGAATTGAATAAAAATAGAGAATCAGCCCTTTTTAGAACCATGTTCACACTGTAGCAGCAATGCTCTTGTATTAGCTAGGTGTTGCAAAATTGTGAGAAACATTTTGAGATTACTTACGTGTAGTTTATTTATGTGTAGTGCTATAAGATTCTTTATCCCCATGGTGGCCAAATCCGAACTAACGCCATCCGCCATCTTGTTTTTAGGGTTGTGTACCTCAAAGGAAAAAACGAAATCCTGATAGGACCACTTTGTTGTCCGTCTGTCTGTTTGTCAAGACCCTTTTCCTCAGGAACGCGTGGAAATATCAAGTTTATTAATATCTAATACGTAGGTGTCGTCAAATACGAATGTAGGGAATAATATTGAGCAGGAAGCTTTATATTTTCTTTATTGTGAATCTGAACAGGAGTGATTTGAAGGCTTTCGTTTATTTTTTATTTCAGAAAAATTGGAGAACTAGTGTTATGTTTTTTTTATCCGCACGATTATGTGCTACGTCTTATATGTAAAAAAAAAAAAAAAAGACATTTATTAAAACAAAATAATATATATTTAAAGTTGAACGCTGAATCTTATTTGCCCTATATATAATTGTTAAGTATTCATCGACCCCACATGAATCCTTTAACAATTGCTCTTACTTAAGACACTAAGTCGTGGTAGTAAAGTCAATCCAATTAAGAAAGCCTTATTACCTTGTTAAGTACTTAACCCCACTCTAGTTTTACCACTAGCCCTATGTTTTCTCAGTAGTCGAGCTATACCAACTCACTAAACCGATGTAAACTCGACTTAAACTTCAGAAAGTTGTGAGAACTTTATCCCCGTATTTTCTAGTTCTAATACTAAGCCTTAGGTGAACTGGTCTAGCGCACGAAGACTTCAGGATCTCTTCAGGACTTTTAAAGTTAGCCTTTTAAATGACTTTGCCATTTTTATGAGATATAAAGACTAATGTCTGCCATGTTATTGACTATACCTTTTGTATAGTCGATCTCGTAATCGACTCGGCAACAAATCCCACTAAATTAAAACCTCACTAAGGTTGAAACTATCTAACTGTGACATCGACAAATAGACCTTGTCCAAAGTGACCTTGTGTATGCCAAGGATTAGAGGGCCAGTTGTATGAAACATTACCTACACTATTATACTTTACACTATTGATGCATGAATAGTTATACCTACTTATTCTAACTCCTATTTTTAGGGTTGTGTACACAAAGGGTCCCAACGGGACCCTTTGTGTAAGGTTCCGTTATCCGTCCGTCCGTCCGTTTGTCACTGGGTTGTATATTTTGAACCGTAATAGCAAGATACTTGCAATTTTAACAGTGTGTACTACTATGGCCGCTATAACAACAAATAATAAAAATTAAATAAAGTTAAAAAATAAAGGGGTCCATACAGGAAACGTTTTCTTCGGCGTTTTTGTTCGATGTTAATAATGGAAAATATTGTACAGTGGTACGGAACCCTCCGTGTGCTAGTCCGACTCGCACTTGACCGCTTTTTTTGAACTAGTTGAAGGTACAACTTGATTCACCCTAATATAAGCGTCACTTCTCAATCAGAAGTTGATCTACACATTAATGATAAATGTTTTGCACCACTGAACATGACGTAAATAACGAAGCAGCGCACTTAATATTCAAGACATTCATTTATTTCTCGGCTTATTTATACGAGACCACATAATATGATGTTGTCATGATCTGCTCTAAATACAACTGTATTTACAAGTAGTAAACAGAAAACAGAAACTAAAAAATGACGTCAGAATAAACTTACCAGTATGATTAACAGCAAAATATCAATGTAAATAATGATCATATTTCACTACAGCACTTTACACGTTATAAACAATTACTTAAGCATTATATTAAACTAAAAATAAACTATTTTGCTAAACAAAACACTGACTGACTTAGAATATTCTTCTCTGAAACTCTGTGAACACCATTGGTTTATCAAAAGATTGTTGGTATTTTTCCCGTCCATGATTGGTGGGAATGTTTTTTGGCTCTTTGCTCATTGGTTCACTATGGATGTGAATCTGGGGATGCCAATGGGGTTACTCTATAAACAAGGGATGATTCGTCTGCAGTGAGATTGTTACGGAGCATTTGAGAATGCTGGTAAGGTTTTAATGCCTATACAGTTGTAAGCATCTCTGAAGACTGCCATCGAAATGGAAGAATCTCTGTTGAAATGTTCTTGTAGAAATAGAAAGTGCTGTAACTGAAATTAGATGTAGATATTGCTGATTAGAGTTGATCTACAAGGTAGGTTTACAAAAAAAATAAATTGCATGGAACATCATTAATTCTTTTAAAATTATTATCTGTATAATTTGAACCGAAACTGAAAAGAAAAATTGACGTTTTCGACTAACGTTCACGTTCACGGAATGTTCATTTTTGTTTCATTCAAGGTTCAGACGACGCGACTTTACATAAAAATGGACGTGCATCTTTTTTTTTTTTTTTTTTTTGAGGGTGGGAAATTATCAAATAACTTCTCCCGCTCTGGGTGGAGCGGGAGGGCGTGTCAGACTTTTACTGACTAAAACCCACCCGTGTTCCTTCCGTTGCCTGTGTGCCGAGGTCGCGATATCCCTTTCAGACAAACCCGCAACCCCGGCAGGCATTGGCCCTTCCGGACCCCGTCAGTTGGTGCTGACATCTCTTTGAGGCGCGCGTGGAACACAACGCGCCGTCGACCCGGGCCTGGTCCCTATCGGACGGCGAGCTACCCATTGCTCACCGTCCGCAAGCCCGCGCCTACGGTGGCCGGAAGTCGGCTCGCGACTCCCGACGCCCGGGGCGTCTCCTGCGGCGACTAGGGGCGCGAGGGCGCGCATTTTGCCTCTCCCTCGCGCGCTCCGCCTCCTCCTTTGCGAGCATTACTGCTTCGCAGAAGGAGGTGACGGCCTCCCATGCACTCTCGCTCCGGACCATGGCCTGAACCAGGGCCGGACGCGAGAGATCGCCGTCGCCGATCGCCTCCGTGAGGACACGGCGGTGCTCCGCCCAAGCTGGGCAGACCTCCACCGTATGCTCCACCGTGTCCTCCGGGCGATCCACTCAGTGGTGACACCCGGGCGTTTCCTCCCGCTTTATCCTGAACAGGAACCTCCCGAAACAACCATGTCCGGTGAGGACCTGCGTTAGGTGGAAGGTGAGGACGCCGTGGCGCCTCTCTAGCCACTCCTCAAAGAGGGGACTTATCGTCACAATATTGGCGTGCCCAGTATTTAACTCCCCTAAGGGAGTGATTTTTCCAAAATCCTTTCATATTACTCACCTTCGTAATATAAAGAACTCTTGGGCAAAATTTGATAAACGACTATAGATAAAAATGGACGTGCATCTGCTTATTTAATTTAATTTTTCGATCATTCGATAGGCGAATGAAAGATATCGAGTGCCCAAGATCGTTGGATCGGATCACTAATCATTGTTTTTTTACTTTCAATTAATTTTTTGATTAGACGTTTCACTTCGAGTGAAAGATACCGAACGAAGGACAAATTGAACCGAAGATGAAGCGACTGATATTTGCTTGAACTTATCAAATTCTCTACTATTCTTCACGGTAATCTTAGTTTTGATTGTACCACATTGACCACGCGATACTTTAATTTTATTCATCCTCTTTCTACCTTCCGTCCCATCTGCATCACTATCCTACTCTGTGGAATGCCAGTGGGTGCTGGCGCCAGCACTGTCGCGACGTCTGCCGCCACCGCCACGACCTACTTATGTATTCGCCTGCTTACTGACCTCTGCTTATACCTCTGATGGGATAGCGTAATGATACGTACGTAGATGAGGGTTTTGTATAAATTAAAGTTGGAAGGACTTGGTAGGGTTTATAAGGTCATCCAGTGCAAATGCACTTCATTTAATTTTTTTAAATAGCAACCTCAGACATTTTATTCTTGGAATTACTTTTTATGTTCTTCTTTGAGTTTTGAGAAAATAAGTTAATGAAAATGCTATGCGATATCATAGATATCATAGACATACTTCATTTTCACTGTTCTAAATATGTAGGAATAAAATGAATGGCGCAGTAGCCAATCTCTCAAACTACATTTCCACTCAACTAATGAAAAAAAATCATGGCTTAAACCGTAGAAAGGTAAATTTGGGTATTGAACTGTTTATTATGTGTGTTACTTCACAATGCAGTAAACAACCATACTGAGACATCGAAAAAGAAAAAGTTCAACCATTTAAAACTTCTACTATAATTTTCCGATATAAAAAAGCTATTTTCAAACCTAAAAACATTTTCAGAAACCCGCAGTCTTCGTAAACAGCCATAACACATGTCAACCCCTTAAAATATATCCACAAAGGAAAAGTTTCAGGGCGAATGTACCTTACCTTGGAAGAAAGGCGATTGGGTCGAAAGTGTTAACTAAAACAAAACATTGTCGTCTTAAATGGCGGGCAGGAGTCGAACAATTGGGGCCTTCAACATTACAACATTTCGGCCAGAAGTTCAACTAAACATTTTTCTTTGTCTGGATTTTGAAGTAGGATTATGAAAGATTTTGAAACAATGAGTAGTGTCCTTGCAACTAAACGACGGAATCCAGTATTCTTACTTGTATTTCTGTTTTTCTGACTACTTCATATGTCTCTTCAATTTACTCTAAAAGATTTATAATTATAGAAAAATATAAAAGATAAACTTTAAGGATTAACTTCCCAATATCCCTTAACATGTTTGTACAGAGATGATGTTTTTGTTTGTCTCATTGTTTTCACTTTTATCTATATTTACGTCGAAAATATCTCATTTATAATATCAAGTTGCCGGAGACCAAAAGAAATCTCGCTTTTATTATTGATCCACACACCCATGAGTAGAAAATGTAAGGCCAAATCTTTATCTCAGATTAAAGAAATATTCAGTAACATTCGTTTTCTGGATCATAAATCATCCACGTGTCAAAATAAAACGCAAGTCGAGTGATTCGATTGGCTGTTGATCATCCAGCAAATCACAGCAGTTTACGGAGCACTTGTCAATAATTTGTGAGCTCATTTTTGTGTCGATTTTCGTTACAGAAACCGGGCGTAAGTTTTCTAATTGTTTTTCTTGTTTGTGTCAGTTTATTCCTGAACTTTGAATAGAGTAAACCTTCTGTCGTTTACTTCTTAGTTGTAAGACAAACAGCGTCCTGAATCCCGATAACTTAAACTTGATACTCGGCTACCTGAGCTAAGGTACGAGCTTGTTCAGGCGCCGCGTGCGCTTGAACCTGTTCAATAATAGAAGAGCTAACTATACGTAATGTTTATTGTTTGCCGCCGCGCGCCGGTTCTAAAGATATATGAATTAGTTAGGGTGTTCACGTTTGTTTTAGAAAGTTGGTGTAATTAGAAAATGTGGCCAAGCAGTGCGTTATGGAAACATTTAACTAATACGTACATAGTAAGTTTTGGTTTCATTAATATCTTGCGACACGGCCCTGCTTCCCACGGTTTTAACGACTTGACAAGACATCGAGAATTCTTTATTAGCCATATTAATGTAAAAAAAAAACATAAACCTTCTGGAATAAATTCTGTAAATGATGGCCAAACATCATCAGAATCCGTTGCGTAGTTTAGAAGAAAAACTCGGTCATACAGACAGACACGAAAAGCTCTGTTGTATATTATTTATTATAGAAATAGACGAAGTAGTTTTAAACTGTACAGAACTACTGCCATGATAGGCTTTTTAAGGGCCAATAGAGATAAGGTATGGTGTTACCTTCCTTGGAAGACACGTTTAAAACTGGCCTACTCATATTATTTAAACAATGCATAATATTCTGTTGCTCCCTCTCTGCATATTCTCCAAAAGTACCTAAAAGTCGTGATGGATACGTTTTCATAATTAAAAGCTAACCTCAGGTGTTGGTTTTATAACATTGTTAATTTCCCTCTGCCTCAAACGACGGTTAAATTAGACTTCATTAATAAACCTCCAAAAATTGCGGTTATTTTTGGTTTGTTTACGTGCAAAATTGCTTTTTATAAAAAAAGGGTCAAAGGATTGCAATGTAAGTGAGGGTCCGTCATTAGGGACGTACTAATGTGGTCTGCTTTAAAGTATTGCCTCGTAGATCTAGTGGTCGCAAGCGCTACTGCTGAGCATGAGGTCCTGGGTTCGATGTTAAGTTCGGGGAAAGTGTTATTGGGTTTTTTCATCAGGAATTTCTCAGTAGCAGCCCGGAGTCCCTATTACATGGGACTTAAACATAACTACTAACTGTGTGTGTACTATAGGTACACCTCTGCCTAACCCTTTGGGGAATAGAGGCGTGATGTTGTGTTATGTTACTTAACATATTTTTACAATTTAGCGCCAAAACCAACCATCGTGTTTGATATCAAATCAATATTATCGTTTGTGACCTTATGACACAAGGAAGTGACATTCATAGATAATACACTATACAGGGTGTCAGGGACATCGTCGCGAAGCCGGTTACCGTGGATTCAGTACATGATTCTGAGCCCCCCTACGTTGAAATTTTTCGTCGGTTATTTAAAAAAAAATCTGCTGTTTCATAGAAAAGTGTAATTCCTACGCGATCAAAATGTATGGAGTAGCTGTATTTTTTTTTAATAACCGACGAAAAATTTCAACGTAAGGGGGTCCCTGCCACCCTGTATAATAGGAAGTGACATTCAATCAGCTATAACGATGACAGAAACGTAAAAAATATATGGGACTGACATAAGCTACCGAAAAGCATATTCAAACTCAAACTCAAATCATTTATTTCAATTAAACCATTACAGGCACTTTTGAATTGTCAAGGAATCGGTCAGTCAAAAATATGAAGCTAGTTGCCCATTCCAAAGCGTAGTAGGTACCTATGGAGAAGAACGGGCAAGAAACTCCACGGACACTCTTTTAAATAAAATAAATTGTTACAAAGTATTGGTTACATCATTCATGTTGAAATTATACATGTGAAAACAATGTAGAAAGACGTGCACGTTAGAAGCGTCCGTAATACAAAGATAAAAACAAAGAACAATTAAAAAATTAAAAATCAGCCATGGCCGCTAAGAGTTGACCAGTCCCAACTGACGGCGCCCGTTCACGAACATGACGTATGGATCAGCACCATTCAGCTCAACCATTTTGAAGGGAGCTAAATGATCCAACACACGCGCCACCATCAGCGAGACATCTGAGTGAGCATGACATACTCACAGCCGCCAGGGCACATTCAAGTCAATAAAAAAAGTATTACCCAGTAAATGGTAGCTCTTTAGTACATAGTACTCACACCTGTGCTCTGGAATTATATAATACAAAGGAGATTGATTTTATACAATGCAAAGATGGTCTTAAAATCTTCAGCAGCTCCAACAGTATTTTCAGATGTTAATCAATTAGTTGTGGTTGTGGAGCAGGACCAGCATTGAGCCAAGCATTTTTATCAGTGATGTAATCCCCCAACTTATAATATGTCTGCCTGCATAGTGTGCGTTTTATACAAGACTTGAATTTCGTCTCATTCAGTAGAAGTATGTGGGGAGGAATTTTATTGTAACATTTTAAACAGTACCCCATGAAAGATGAGTCCACTTTAGCCAGTCTGAAACCTGGTTGAACTAATAGGTCCCTATTTCTTGTACTATATCTCTATATTTTTTTTTAAGCTATTGCATAGCTTTTATCGGAGACTCTGAGCGCGGCGACCGAATGTAGAAATTCCGTAACGAAAAAAAAAACCTGACGCGAAAGTTTGTGAGGATGGATGGATGGATGTTTGTTACTCTTTCACGCAAAAACTACCGAACGGATTTTAATGAAACTTTACAGTAATGTGGCTTATATATCAGAATAACACATAGGCTACAATTTATAAAGATTTTATGTGATTTAGCCATAATATAACGATAAGTATCCAGTAAGTCGGAAAAAATCCTGCCCTCTGAGATCTATCTTTGCGTGCGCTGCCTAAACCGCTGGAGTTACATGAAAAGAATGTATCGTGGGGTTGTTTGTCTTAAAGAGTTCTAAATAAAAGTCCGCGACAGCATATATCTACCTTTTATGTGGAAGCCATTATAGCCAAAATAGTGAGCTATAAATACATTTAAATTGAATACTTTTTTTAAGTTGCATATTTTAGAGTATTTAGTTAATTCGTATCAAAATAAATACCTTCATCGCTTTCGGTATTTAATGTAGATAAAATTTGTCTTTTACACTAAGTAATTTGGACTAATATTTTAAAAGTTAGAACGATAAGAATGACCTGCGATGAGTCGACGGCGGGCGCGCAGAACGAGGGTGGAGGGGCGGGATCGGCGGGATAGGCAATGACGCGCGATCGCCGAGTGCGCGACCCGAACGCGGGCAGACGCGTGAGGGCAGACGTCATTGACGGTTGTGTAAATTCTGCGATTTAGGGGGGTATAGGGGTATTTTTTTAAAAAAATATTTTAAATCAACAATATTATCTTCTTATTTTTGAATATATGCTATGCAATAGCTTTACCGCGGCAGTCCTCGAGTGCCACACGTATTTTTTTTTTTAATTATTAATTATTATTATTAATAATTTTTATAGGTATAAAGACATGCATTTTGTGTTATTTATTTTTAATTCTATGACGTGTAATTTATTATTTTGTTATTAATTTATTATTTCATGACATCTTAAATGTAATTTGTATTTATTGTCATTTTATGTGTTTTAATTATTTTAAATTCTACGACGTGTAATTAATTATTTTGAATCTATTTTATTATTAATGACATCTTTTTTGCACTCAATTTATTGACATTTCTTTTTTTCAGTCTTATTGTATATTCGTTTTTTGAATTATTGATTCTATTTTTTTTTATTTACCTTGTTTAATGAATTTATAATTTTATTTTTATTTTGCATCTGTACTTATGATTATTATTATTATTTAAAATGTGTAAATTCAAATACAAATAATTGTTCATGAATAAATGACTATGACTATGACTATAATTATGTCTATCACCTCTTTTACTAAAAAGATGTAAGTTTTTTCTTACGTACATGATGTTTTCATAGATATATTGACAAGGTACCGTCATGATGTTAATATTAGAGTCCGCGCCACTACTCCAGTCCTATACACGCGGCGCTAGTGTCTATGTCATTGCATCAAATTGCATTAAAAAAATGTAGTTCCACAACTTTTCCACCGGACTTCAGTAGTGGCGCGGACTCTATGTAAATCCTGTTGAAAGTCGTAGAAAAACAAAACGTTTTAAAAGAGATTGTCATTTGTCTAGGCCAGTGATGATAAGGTATCAAATAAGTACACTAGTTTACGAATTGTACCTGAATAAATCCGCTGGCAAAAGTATGATTATAATCAAACTAGCTATTGCCCGCGACTTCGTCTGCAATCCAGGATGGAAAGTAGTCTATGTCCTTCTCCAAGTCATGGTCTAGCCATGTGCCAAATTGCATTCAAATCCGTTCAGCCGTTTTAGCGTCAAAGCGTAACAGACAAACAAACTCACTATCGCATTTATAAAATTAATTTAGGAGTGGAATTATCAATGAAGAACAATTCCAAACTTCCATTCATTGATTCAAGATTCAAACATTACAACAGATACAAAACTATCGCTTTATACTCAGAATTAAGTTAGAATTACCAAATAATTACAGAACAAAATACAAACAGCACTCGAACAAAACCTAGACCGTATCCAAATTAGATTTTAATCTATTTTATTGTCCTCCTTCGCTCTTGTGCCGCTAAGTTTTAATTGATCGTAGGAATTAATGGCGTAATAAGCCTAGAGGTAAGATTTATCGGTACCGGTAAATGTTTAGTACAGTACTGGGACTAAGTATGATACGTTAGGACTTAGGTCTTATGATTTGTTATGTCTTGTGAGTTAGTTATAGTAGTTAATAGTGGGAAGATTAATATAAGTTTGATGAATGGGTAACGGGGACAGGACCTAATTGTCTGGACCAGTATGTAGTGAAGAACGTAAACTGCGTTCGCAATTCATTCGCCAATCAGGTAAACAAGCACGAGTTTTTGGAAAAACAACTGTAATGACTACATATAAGGTTCAGTTTGCGCTACAACTTCATATTTTTGATGACTTTTCAACAGTACTAGTCGGTCGAAAATCAACTTTATTTACACTCACATAAAGTTGATGTTTGCCTAAGTGGTAAATTCGTGTTTGTTTACATGTTTGGCAAATAAATTGCGAACGCAGATGAGGTAATTGTGTTTATCAATCTCAAGCGCAAAAAGTTATAGCACCGAGTAGGATTTAGGGTATGTAATGGAGGAGGTAAGGTAAAGGATAGAGGAACTACTCATACAATTTTGGAAGGATTACCCGCACGAGGTTTCTTTACAGTACAGCACAGAGCTGGACAATACAAAAAACACACATTTTAATTATCAGTTAATAAACATCATTATGTAGGTATGTATTTGTTGGCGATCGACTTTTCAATGTGCTCTTTCAAGTTTAGCTTTGTGCAGACTAGCGCGATGCGACAGCGCGATGCGACACCGGTTATTGTTATACCGTGAAGTTTTCTTAGAAATGCTATCGAGTCGCGTCGCATCGTCGTATTGCGCTGGTCTGCACGAGCCTTTAATAATACATACTAGCTACCTTATGTTATAACTGAGAGACCCAGATATACTACAGCAAAAATCGTACACAACAGACAGACCAGTAGGTAATATAAACAGAACAACGGCGTCGGCTATAATAATAACCGACCCAGCTTTACTTTAGCAGGTATAAAAAGTATATTTTCTAAACAAAAGGGTTCAATTTAGCAGGAAAAAATTAAGCAGGATATAATGAAATAATTAAGGGTAGCATGTTCCGAGATTAATTAAAGGTAATTTTTTAATTACTATCCTAATTGAGACAATGTAGAATTTCGTAAAAAATCTACCATTAAGCGTTTTTATAAAAACATCACTTTGAGGTGTGGCTTTAGATAGGACGACACCTTATTTTAAAATTGGAAATTGTTATATTTAATTACTAAAAACAATATACATATGTTGTTATTGTTAAGAATGTTGTAATGATAATGTGAATGAAAGTAAATTAAAAAAAAATACGTGTGGCACTCGAGGACTGCCGCGGTAAAGCTATTGCATAGCATATATTCAAAAATAAGAAGATAATATTGTTGATTTAAAATATTTTTTAAAAAAAATACCCCTATACCCCCCCCTAAATCGCAGAATTTACACAACCGTCAATGACGTCTGCCCTCACGCGTCTGCCCGCGTTCGGGTCTAAATTCGGCAAATTTTATCTACATTAAATACCGAAAGCGATGAAGGTATTTATTTTGATACGAATTAACTAAATACTCTAAAATATGCAACTTAAAAAAAGTATTCAATTTAAATGTATTTATAGCTCACTATTTTGGCTATAATGGCTTCCACATAAAAGGTAGATATATGCTGTCGCGGACTTTTATTTAGAACTCTTTAAGACAAACAACCCCACAATACATTCTTTTCATGTAACTCCAGCGGTTTAGGCAGCGCACGCAAAGATAGATCTCAGAGGGCAGGATTTTTTCCGACTTACTGGATACTTATCGTTATATTATGGCTAAATCACATAAAATCTTTATAAATTGTAGCCTATGTGTTATTCTGATATATAAGCCACATTACTGTAAAGTTTCATTAAAATCCGTTCGGTAGTTTTTGCGTGAAAGAGTAACAAACATCCATCCATCCATCCTCACAAACTTTCGCGTCAGGTTTTTTTTTCGTTACGGAATTTCTACATTCGGTCGCCGCGCTCAGAGTCTCCGATAAAAGCTATGCAATAGCTTAAAATTCTAACTTACGTTTCGTTTATCATTATTTTTTATAGCATTTTCTGATAACGTCGTCATTTTTAACACGCTTTTTACTAATTTGTACTTGTATGTAATACAATCTTGGAAGTCAATTTTAATTTACTTCTAATATCGAAATTAAACTTTGTATCTATATGTAGTTGGGATGAAAATACTATAATTTGGTATCTTGGAGCTGATCTGATGATGGAGGCAGCAGGTGACTAGTAGAACTCTTCAGCAGCTACTAGTAAACCTCTCGAGTTTGGATATATGATTCGTTCTGAGGAGTTGTAACGTTACGTTTAGCTCCGTGGAGGGGTTAAAGGTAGGCCAGAAAAAAAAAATAGATTAAAGGTTAAGGTTAGGACAGCTTCACAGGACACGGGATGCTCGGGATAGACAGGAGGCAGGACCAGGCAGACGGGCAGGCAGGCAGACAGATCGGCGGGTAGGCAGGCAGCATGGAGGAGCTGGGCTGCGGCGCTACACGGAGCAGACTAATCCACCCCGTCAAACGGAGAGGAGAGGGTTAGAGTTTGTAGATATTGGAAGTGCTTATCGTTCCATGTCATATGTTTAACATTTCAAACGTATATCAAGCTATTAAATTATGGGCAGATCTAATAAAACCAGTTTGCAGAGGGAAAATCCTACACCTGCCCTTATTGCGAAGGTTACAGTGTAGTCACTAGCTTTATAAGAGGTCTAGAAGAAGATAAAGTGTAATTGTCCATGGTGCGTTATGTCTATGGTTTAGAAAAATAAATTAGACAAATTACAGCTTAAGATGAAAACGTCAGAATATAAGTATTTTAAGGTTTTTTCATAGATAATACACCTTTTACAAAAAGAAAAATTAATAGATAGGTTTGGATGCTAAAACAATCAAGAGATAATTAAAAGTATGCTTTACAGAGGTAAACAGTGTTAAAGAATATATAAAAAGCGAGTTAAGTACATGAGAGATTTATTGTCCCAAAATCTTCCAAAGAGGTACCTATCCTATTTAATTTGTACCGATGACATAGCAAAGGTTCGATATCGCTCCGGACCTAAAATATCTACCTTTTATCTTTATTTACAAATATAAAGTGTTTAGACGAGAGCCGGCCCTTAACAGTTGGACCCAAAGAAACTCGATCAGCCACTAACAACCTCCCCCAGGACCTCGCAACATGATATTATTTGAAAAGTAATCCTTTTGATAACAGCGGGTAAAATTTACCGGTACCGGTACTGGGGATGTTTATAGAGGTATATTTCTTTTTTGCGGTATATTTTCTAAGAAGGTTTTATTTGATTACGTTTTAGAGGTTTTTCAACGGTTGTTAGGTAGGAGGAATGATTAATATTGTGTTGCCTTACAAAAGTTTTGATTAATAGCATACTTTATTTGGAGTTTCATTATAATGATTTTATTAAAATGGCAGCTTTTAAAAGCAGCTTAATAAAACAAACCACTATGCTAAATGAGTTATTGCCGACATCGACCGCAAAAACATTTTGTAATACGAATAAGTTTTGTATTGGCCAATAAAATAAGTTCATTTTCTTTTCATATTTCTTTTTTATACGAAAACTCTCTTAGAATAAAACTCATATCTCCATAAAAGACACACAATTTAAGAAAATAAATTGACAATAGGCGAAACATTTTTACGATAACCGATGATAACGCAAATGAAAACTTTTCTATTTCAAAAACCATCCAACTTTTAAAATTACGTTTTATCTGTCGTGCAGTCAGCTTGCCAACTTTTACGACGAAATCTCCCGAAAAAAGGCAAAATGTTTCACGTCGAAGTAAAGTTATACCCTTAATTATTTCCTCATTTTGGCACATCGGGCAAATTCGCGTAAAAATTCCAGTTGAAGAACAATTTTCTTCAAATATTCTTTTTAATAAGCGTACTTTATGAGATTGAGTAGGTAATTTAAAGTGTAAAAAGAAAGTGGGCAATGAATAATTGTGTTTAAAAAATTAAAGGGCACTTGGACCATTCTTTGAACTGACACAACGTTGCTGCAATAGTATACTGTGAGCATATTTGTCATACTACTCCAAATTATGACAAATAGAGCTAAGTATGACTTAGAAATCCGTCTTTGTCAAATATAATATAAACAAGTCGTGTGCCCGATGTTATATTTCCCATCGGCACAAATCACGAAATGACATAGAAACTTTCATTCCTTATTTAACCCCTCTAGGGGATGAATGTTCAAGAATCATTCCTTACTGCTCACTTTCGTTATAAAAGGAACCCTTGTCCAAATTTCACACTTCTAGACCCAGCTCAGCGGTTTAGGCTGTGCGTGTGTCAGTGAATGAATGAATGAATTTAAGATTTCTATTTAGTAGATTCAACTGAAGTAGAGGGGAAAGAGGAGTTATCCGCGGATGTACAACATGACGCGGTACGTATATCTTCCAGTAAGTAGTATTGCAACTACTTAACAAGAGAAACAACTTTCATGATTTAGCTAGGCCAGCAGTACCAGTCGCCAGAGTGCTCATACCTAGAAAATAACATTGACAGCCACACACAAGATTCGCAAAAGTCCGACAAATTATAAAGCGACCTAAATAATAAGACAAGGCTGTAAACAAACTGTAATATCAATAACATTGACTTGTTAAGGCATGTTCTTACAGTGGGCTAAGAAAATTGATTACCAGCAGAGGAAGATTTATATGGAAAAGGATATTAGCAAATTATGATGGATGACTCGGAGGGACTTACTTACGCGGGTTTTATGTGTCGGTTATTCGAGATTGATATGTTGGGGTTAACCTTGAATTAATATTATGTTATCATCAGTATTCATTTCACTAGCAACGTGCGTGTAGGTTAAGTTTTTTTATTAGCAAAAACTAAGGAAAGGAGTATAATGTTAGAATCTTAGAACATAGCGATCTGTAATTTCTGCCACCTCCGTAGAAAAAGCATGCAATTTATGTACAGCGGCTAAGTAAGTGAAATATTTTAACCGTACAGTAGTTGACCGAGATTTGAGATTGAGGGTAGTCGAGTTTGATGTCATTCTATGATTTCATTCGATAAAAAAGTATTCTTAATTTGTTATGTTATGGGTGACCTTGCAAATCACATGTATTATAAATTTGAGGCAGTCAGCGCAAAAGCGATCTAACCCACATTTTTTTTGTTTTTACTCTGACCGTCGCAAACGATAAAAATAGATTAAATTTTAAAACAAAAATGGGCCAACCTTGGGTTTTTTTTTCATAATTAAGTAGATGGGCGTTACAAAATTTGTTTTTGCATTGTAATTTTTTCATCCCTCCAAAATGCAAAAGTGGCCTAAGCCGGTTAGGCCATTTTTGCATCTAGCAACATTCTCATTTTGGCGGGATAGGTCGTTTGACAGTTATCATTGAAATGTCAAAAACTAATTCCTTCTTCGTTTGTTGGCGCGAAGTTCAACTCAATTTTATGTATTCTAATAGAAATTGTTAATTTATTTGCTGAAATTGGTTATTGTTCTCTGGAGTTGAAATATTTAAGTTAAAGATAACAACAATGGACGACATTAAAGATAGCATGCGAAGTGAGTATATATATATAAACCATAGTTTCTGTTTGTTCTAAGTAAATAACACATTTAATGAATCGGTGTTATTTCAGCTATGTTTAGCGATTATGAAGATGCCCAACGAGTTTGGAGGAAATTTTAAATGGTGATTCTTCCTCAGAAAGTTCAACAAGGAAATCAAAGAAAAGATTAAGGAAACCTGAAAATTGAACGCGTAATTTGAAGAAATTAAAGAGACCAAAAGGACAAGAATATTTAAACTACAAGGAAAACACAGTACCTTCTAAAATGGCTAAGGTAGGATTGTGTGAATATCAAAACAAATGCCATTTAAAAATAAATACTGAGCAACAAAGAAAACTGTTTAAAGAATCCTATGATTCGGCAAATTTTGACTTGCAAACATCCTATATGTTTTCACTTCTTAGAGTAGTTTCTAAGCCTCGTACCTAAAGATCAAATGAAAATTCAAGAAGACAGAACACCCGGCCCTACTACCTTTCGGTTTGTAACGGGAAAGAGGTTTTAGTTTGCAAAAGCTTTAAAAAAAATATATTTTCAGTTACAGATGGTAGAATAAGCAGATTATTAAAAAATAAAGCCTCCATCTCTACATCTCCATTAGACGAGGTCATTCTGTTTCTGACAATAAACCTTTTTTTTTTTTTTTGAGATTTGGAAATTATCAAATAACTTCTCCCGCTCTGGGCGGAGCGGGAGGGCGTGTCAGACTTTTAGTGACTAAAACCAACCCGTGTTCCTTCCGTTGCCTGTGTGCCGGGGTCGCGATATCCCTTTCGGACAAACTCGCAACCTGACAATACCCCTGACAGTAGAATAGAAGAAATAAAAGAATGAATCAACTCGGTCCCCTCTTATGAGTCTCATTATTAATTGCATAAGTCAGCAAGCCGTAAATATTTAGCACCAGATTTAAATTTAAGCATTTTATTTTCCCTTTACACTGAAAAGGTTTCAAATCCTACATCAAACTTCATTTTAAAGAGTTCAGCAACATCAAATGATGTAATTTTCAATGATGAACATTTTGACGAATAAAATAAAAATATTATTCATCAAAATGATTATCAATGAAAATTTACTATATAAAGACTTACTAATTTGCTAACGCATTTAAGTATTCATTTTTAGTTATTATAATAAAAAATATATTTTTCAGTGATATATTATTTTGTTTTAATTATAGCCTAACCTTGTATTTAATTTTGAATATAAATCCTCAACCAAAATACAAAAGTGGCCTAGCCTTCAAAAATAGCATAAAAACATTTGCTAATCACAAGTGCTATCACAAAAATAATTAAGTAAAATAACTAAAAAATCATCTCAATTTAAATTAGTTTCCAATTGTTCATCATAATTAAATATCAAATAGCATGTGTACTAATATTGCACATCTTTAGTCTTCAGTATGTAACAGTGCGAGCGAGTCATCTTTAGCATCATGCAATAAAGTAATTACTCAGTAGAACATGTGAGACGCATAAGTAAGAATTTATGCTCGTAATCTAAAAGTTTTTGTACCATTCAAAACCCTCATTATTCTAAATGTATTGTATTATTCCAGCGATCCTGTAAGCACAATTACTCAGTACGAAAACCCGGTCCCTAATTCATCTGACCACACATTGTACCCTTTTGGGGCAGCTTTATAAAAACGATATATATTATATTCCTTGATACAAGGTACCCGGATACAGGGTGTCCCGAAAAGGGTGTAAATATATGTCGGACACGGGACTCTTCCCTGAGGGATACACAACGGATCGTAGAAGGAAGGTATTGGATTACCAGGAAGTGTTGTGTTGCTTTAATAAGCGCAATTGATGCCTATTGATATTCTAGATGCTATCTAGATGGCTAGTCGTGATGGCCCAGCGGTTAAGGCGTCGCCTCTCATGTACGAGGTTGTGGGTTCAAATCCGGGCAAGTACCAATGTGACTTTTTCAATTCATATGTACTTTCTGAGTTTATCTTGGACATTACTGCGGTAATGTCCAGGTTTCCTCACGATTTTTTTTCTTCACGTTTATTTAAATCTGAAATCACCAACCCATCTTGAGCAAGAGTAGTGATCAATGCTCGTGCCTTCTCTGTATGAGAAGAGGCCTTTGCCCTGCAGTGGGACAGTAACAGGCTGGTAGTATTATTTATTATTTGATATTCCAGTCCAGTATTCTAGCAAAAAGGAATGAATAGAGAAATAATTTCGAGCGACAGCTATGTCACTACACAGAATAATCAAAAGCTTGCCAAGAAACACTAGATTATTTTTGTAGTACCTACCTTAAAACATTGAATTTTCGAACATTGAATGTGGCAGATTTAAGAATTTTTCCTCACACTACTTCTAAAGTATTGATTGCTCTTCTGTGTGATGGCAGCTTATTTTTAATTATTTCGTAGGTACTCGACATAAGTTTAGTAAAAACAAATGAAAATTCCTCCACGTTTTGTCCCAAGATGAAATGCAGTCCACCGCGGAACACTATTGTTTTTGTTCATTCATGATTAGTACCTAGTGTGAACCCTTCGTTCTCCCGAGGGGCTATCAACTATGTAATCGGAAAATGTGGCGCTAAATTAAATATTGGGGCTTGTTTAGTGAATTAGGTTCAAGGCTATTTCCCTGAAGAGTAAGTGACGGTCAATCTGAAGGTTAGATTCTGTTGTAATTAAATACTTACTGTAGTATGGGAATAAATAAGAAAGATAAGGTGACGGTCATAGTTTGGTGTTGATTGAGGTTGCAATTTGCAAGATTTGGGGAGGCCTATGTCCAGCAGTGGTCGTCTTTCGGCTGAATGATGAAGCAAGATTTGTGCATGAGAATGAATTTTGCCTTTAAAATGATGACAGGTTGCATCTTTTCTCCTATTGGCCCTATCAGAGTACCAGCGCTGCGGTATTTTTTTTTTTTAATATCGCCGCATTAGGCTGAGATAGGAGCCCTTTTGGCCTCGCACAGATCGTTATTATTCTGTTAGTTTTTAAATGCTCTTTTTTTGTTTTTTTTTTTTATAATTACTTACTGTTTGTATTGCCTGTGCATGTCCCTGTGTTTTTGTTAGACTAACTGCATAATGAAGATGAAAATTTGAATGACAAAAAATAATGTAATTTAAAATACGACAAGATAAAGATCAGTTGCATTTTTTATAGTTCCCATATGCCTGTCAGTGGAAATGTCGTAAGTCAAGGGAGATAATATCGAGAAGCTTTCCTCTTCCCTTTATCTCGTAGCAGATGTAACGTCTTATTATGTGACGTACGTGACGTAATATGACGTGGAATATGGCGCTGGTATGATTAGTTACCAATGTATATAAACAGAAATAGAATTGTATTGTTATGTCCTACTTGATGGAAGGAATTATAGTAGGTAGAGCTCGCTGTGTAGGAGCTTGTCCGAGGAAGAACAACCACCATCATTATTTATTTGAATGGTATGGGTGCCGCTGTACTTACAGGTACTTGAGACGTTTCATATCTGTCTTTGAGATGGCAATACAATTGTGAAGCCTCTGGTATTGCCACGATAAGTACGAATGCGGCGATGACACCATCATGTGGATAATTCTTTGCCATCCAATATCATTAAAAAAAAACGACTTTCTAAAAAAACACTACAAAGTGAAAAATAACTCCAATAGTCGGTGTCTTCGGTTTTGAATTTTCGTTTCTTGCCACCCACTTCCGAAATTAAAGTTATGTTTCACTTTGTAGTGTTTTTTATTTTTGGAAGATGGTTGCCTTTTTTGTTGTTTTTTTTTTCACTTTTTGGTCGTGTTAGGTACCTACCCCACACAAATTCAAGTACCACTACCTGTTTTGTGAATTACAGTGATAGGAACTTACTTAGGCTACTATTATTTATTTATTTATTAAGCAAGGCACACCAACGATATATTTACAAGAGTAGTCACAATAGCATCACGAGTCTTCAGTTCTGTGTAAATACATCACTTAAAGGCATGCACAACATTCACAATAAAAGGTTAACAATTCATTACATTATAATAATATTAGAAAACATAAAATATAATTAAACTAGATAATTCAAATGACATTAAATTAAATTAAATTATTATTATAAATTTAAGTATTAAACAATAAAAATAAAAATAAATGTATATATTAAAATTATATTAAAACATACATAAATTCACTGGTTAAGTCGAGGATTATAATAATAGGCAGCTGATTAGAGGACAATATTGCAGATTTTAGTTTTAAATATTGGCAGACTATCAAAAAAAATGTCGATATTGCTGTCGACCGAACAGGCTCTGTTGTAAGAAGTCAACATTCTGTTTAAGGGAGCATGCTGGCCCAGATTTGTGCGACACGGCTTAGCGGCAAATGTCCTAGAGATACGTTTGGACCGTACATGTGAATGTCGAGGCACGTCTAGATCAATTTTATTAAGGAGATCTGGGGTTGATGTTAGCCCGTTTACAACTTTGTACAACATTGTCAAATCATTTAGAGCTCTGCGTTGTTTTAATGAGTCTAATTTGAAGTAGTTTAGCCGTTCTGGGTAATCCGCTCTAAATGGACATTTGTGGTCTTTAAACCGCAAGCACCTCGTCATTTTTTTTTGAACGCGCTCTATACGGTCTATATAAATATTATAAGTCGGACTCCAGGCGGGAGATGCATATTCTACGAGGCTGCGCACAAAGGTGTTATAGAGCACTTTCAACGCCGAGGTTCCCCTAAACTCTTTGCCAATTCTGTTGATAAACCCAACCATTTTCATTGCTTTTTTAATGATATTATTAATGTGTGTGGCAAATGAGAGATCGCCGCTAAGCACTACACCAAGATCCCGTATGTGTTTGACTTGTTGCAGTGACGTCCCATTGAGGGAGTAAGCTGATGGTATGGGATGTTTTTTTCGCGTAAATGTTATGTGATAACATTTGCTGGCATTCAGAACCATCCCGTTTGCCACACACCAGCTCTGTATTGAGTCCAGATCAGTTTGGAGTAGAGCAATGTCTTCTTGGGCTTTTATTTGACGATATATCTTAAGGTCATCGGCAAACAAAGAACATTGGCTATGTTTGATGCAATTTACTATGTCATTGATGAATACAACAAAGAGAATTGGCCCGGTATGAGAACCTTGGGGCACACCGGAGGTTGCGATATACTCTGGAGACTGATAGCCGTTTACTACCACTCTTTGTATTCGCCCACATAGATACGATCTGAACCACTCCAGCAGTTGTCCGTGTATGCCAAGACTATGCAATTTCAGCAGCAGGATTTCATGGTCGACCTTATCGAAAGCGTTGCTGAAGTCGGTATAGAGAGCGTCGATCTGTTGGCCAGAGTCAAGGCTCATACCGATTTCGTCAAGGTATGATACCAAATTGGTGACGGTGGATTTGTTACTGCAGAAACCATGCTGTTGAGGGAAGAGTTGTGTTTTAACATGGGATGTTAATATGGGGCAAATCATTGATTCGAAAAGTTTCGAGAATATGGACAAGATAGAGATTGGTCGGTAATTTTTAGCATCGGTGAAGTCACCTTTTTTAAATATCGGAACCACGTTAGCTTTTTTCCATTCTGTGGGAAATGTACATGTTTCGAGCGATTTATTAAAAATGAAGGTAAGGGGATATGCCAAATTACGAGCACATTTTTTTATAAAGAGCGGCGGCAACCCGTCCGGGCCAGCACCTTTGGTAACATCAACTCGGTTTAGAGCTTTCGAAACTTCCCTCTCAGTAAAAGCGATTTTGTTAAGTACAAATTGAGGAAATGGTATGGCGCTTGTTGCTGTTCGGGTATTTGTGCTAGCGACAGAAAGCGTAGATGAGAATTGAGTGGCAAAAAGTTTGCATATATCATCGCCTGACGTAGCTATCGATTCATTAAATGTAATTTCAGATGGTATAGAGCTAGATTTTGAATTTTTTGCCTTAACGAAAGACCAAAACGCTTTGGGGTTTGACTGGATGTTATTCTCTACAGAGTGGACATATTTTCTGTAACAACTCTTGATGATCAACCGTGCCCTCTCATCGAGCATTCTGTACTCAATATCATCACGCGGATTACCGTATTTCTTATAACGTTGTCTTAGTTTTTCTTTTTCATTGAGAACTTTCACTAAGGTTTTGGAATACCATGGAGGAAAATTTTGGCTTACATGCTTAAAATTAGGAATATGCTCATTAATAATTGTTTGAAGAGATTCATATAGTTCCCCTGTCATAAGATTAACATTTGCGCACTGCTCCAGTCGCTCTCTCCAATTTACCTCTCTTAGTTTTTTATTTATTAATACATAATCAGCTGCCTTGAAATTAAATCTAGCTTGATTTACATGTTTAAGTGGCACGTACGCTTTTAAAATAAACTCTATTTCTAAAGGAGGGTGGTGACAGTCTTCTTTACAGATAGGTGAAGCAGACCTTCTGACCATTGCATTTCGTATATTAGAAAACACTAAGTCCAATGTTCTACTATTCGTGTTTTTAATAACATTATATTGAAACAGGCTATTTAAAGACATGAAATCTATAAGTGAGTATCCTAGGCTGTTACTGTAGTTAGAAGGAATAGTTGAGGTTACGTAAGAGTGATTCGGGTCCTGGTTCCATTCGACGAAGCCGAGATTAAAATCTCCAACCACTATAACCTCTTCGCCTGTAGTTTCATTAACATTTGTGACCGAACTGAGAAACATGTCCAGATGCTGCTGTGTCACGGGGGGTGGTAAGTAGATAGCACAAATGTTTACTTTCTTCCCCTCATTTATTTTTACACGGACCCAGAGGTCTTCTGCAGTAGTTTCCCACTGACAAGCCCTAGCGGAGTCATAAACCTTGGACACAGCAATAAGAACGCCCCCTCCTTCTTTACCTGTGAGTGAGCTGGAAGCCCTATCTCTTCTGTAAATATTATATTGGGCGTTAAATATCTCTCCGTCATTGATGTTGTCATTGAGCCATGTCTCTGTCACCACAATCATGTCATACTGATTGACGCTTACAGCAATGTTGATATCACTCAATTTCGTTCGCATTCCTCGGAGATTCTGATAGAAGACAGTGAATTTTAAAGATTTACTCACGGTTATCCGCTCCTGGGTTTTTGGGTACCTACATTAAAGAGGCAGCGTGTAGGCTCTTAATCTGTACAGCGCGTGCACCATCTTCCTTGCGGACTAACACACGGCCATCGCGGACCCAAACATATTTATAGCTCTTCTCACGCGCCATTTTCCTAGCTTCTGCATGTATGGCTTTATTCAGGGGTGACAGATGTTCGGAGACGAAGACGGGCTGCTTGGTACCACCGTAGCCCAAGTGGCTGGAATTTAGTTTATCAGCAACATGAGCACGGTTGAATTTCGTCACCGATGCTAAAACTTCGTCACGTTTCCTTGTATTTTTCAGTTTGACAATAATTGATCGCGGACGGCTATTCTGCAAGTCGAGTTTTTTGACACGGGTTATTGAAGAAATATCATCAGCTTCAATATTACATGAGATAGTTTTCCCTAGTTGAAATACCGTACTCAGTAGGTTTTCGGCTTGATTTTCAGGAATTCCGTTTATCTCTAAATTATCCTGACGAGAATGTTGTTCTACAATATTAAGCCTTATAGATAAGTCAGAAACACAGGTTTTTAACTCCTCATTTTCTTTCTTTAATTGTATCATAACGTTCTTGTTCTGGTCGAATCCGATCTTCATATCATCATAGTCCTTGCTCATAAACTCGACTGAAGCCTCCAGTCCTTGCAAGGTTTTTTTTAACTCTAGAAATTCATTTTCAAAATAAGATTTCAGCGAGGCCTGTAGATGCACGGTCATCACCGACTCAATTTCTTTGCGAAGTTCAGATATTGTTGCTCCATCTAACTTACGAGAGTGAGTAGCCGAAACCGGGTTGGTTGAACAGTCTTCCAAAATTTCCTCGTGTGCAACGTTGCTATTGGGCGAGTCGTTCGGTCGTGGTCGCTTAGATCTTACAGAAACATTATTGGTTGTATCTGTGACACTACTGCTACCACCACCACTGCCACCGGGGGTGGTGGTAGGCGCCAGGACTGGCTCAGACGCTTGTAGTACATTCTGCTTAGCTGTAGCCGCAGGAGGAGAACGCGGTATGCGCGGCATTTCAATGCTAATGTTATATATCTGCTGAGCACCGAGCGTTATACGACGGTAGCGTGATAGGCGTTTATTGCGAGTGCAAGCGAAGTAAGTATAGGATATCCAACTATCGCAGGCGCCAAAGGGGGTGAGGCGCGGAGCGCGCGAGGAGTATCGGGCGCTCTGCGGGTTGAGGTAGGTCCGGGTTTGAAGCCGTAAAATACTTTTTCTAAAAGTTATTTACCTATATCTTTGCAGTCCGTGGTTGTATTGACGTACACTTTTCACTATTAAAAAGTTTGTTACATCAGCAATGCAACGATATCACACACGTTTATAAACAAACACTTTTTACTATGTTTATGAATAAAATTATACGAGCAAAATGAGAACGACCTTTACGTAGTGACGGTAGATGACTTTTTTTTTCTATGTATGTGGATGTGTGCTGATAAGTTCAAGTGGGGAAAATACGTATTATTAATGAGAGGCTAACTCAAAAACTACAACGAAACTTAATAAAATGTATATGGGACCACCTCTGAAGTATGGTCTACTGAACAAAAAATAATCATCAAAATCAGTTCATAATTGGAAGAGTAATCGCGCAACAAATACAAAAATTGGCAGTCTTTGGAGACTGCCGATAGAAGTGAAATTAGTTTTCACTTCTATCGGCAGTCTCCAAAGACTGCCAATTTTAACTTGTGAATTGTATATCTATGTACTATCGAGGACACAGGCGCCTGACTACTTTTCAACCTTATTACCTAAGAAATAATGTCGAAAAGTGGTCAGGCGCCTGTGTCCTCGATAGTATATATAACCCAGTATACATATAGCTCATAGAAAGCGTTCGGTGACGACGACGCGAGTTCCATGATTTTTGTTCACGTGCGTAAAGAAGTTTTCACTTCAAAAACTTACAGTCGAATCGAGAACCTCCTCCTTCTTGAAGTCGGTGAAAAAGAACGTGAAGTCAGCTGTGGTTTTGAAATAATGACGATGCAAAAAAGTCACTTTGTTGCTGCGAATCATAAGGAAACCTCTCGTCCAACATATTCCTGTGAAATTTCTTCTGCATTACATAAATACATGGACACTCAACGTAATTGAGCACTATGCGTAAGTCACTCTGTTGTTTATATTATCATAATTTCCGCTAGTGTCTCGTGGGAAGTCCGCCTTCGCTGTAGGAAAATATTGAGGGACCTATTCTTATTAAATAAACTTGCAACTAAAAGTCATGTTATAGTATAGTTACTAATAATTTTGTCTTACTCATATTCAATCATGACTATATAGTCACAATCCTGTTAAAGATTAAAGATCCTCCTTATTACTTAAACTCCTACAGCGCATATACCTGACCAGTCGTAAAAGAATATCACCATTATCAATATGCTTTGCAGTCGAATTGGAGATCACAGTTTATAGCTATTAGCTGACAGAAGAACGTTGTCCATACTCTTGACGTCATCCGAAACCATAAATGGACAAGTAGTGACCCATTCTTGAATGAAAGATCCTTGATTATTCCACTACAAATCGAACGTAAATCAACTAAAAACACGAAGGTGGGCAAAGAAAAATATACCTACCTCCATCCACCACTTTCGATCAACATAAGTAAACGGAGTTCCCAGCTGAACTTACATTCAGGGTTCAGCAAGATAAAGTGGCCAAAATAAAAATCTTTCGCAGTTGTCAAATGAGCGTAGTTTGTCAGCGCACAGAAACACGGTTCCGTATATATCATTACGGGGACAACGAATTGGGAATATTATTAAAAGTCGCGACTAACAGGGAGTACAATTTGTTACTTATTTTCTCAGGACCTTTTTTGTAGAGCATTCGTGTGTTTCTTTATTAAAAAATGCTAGGTTTTTACAGGCCTGTAACTTTATTATTTCACTGTAATTTATTTGTACTTATACCTTAACCCAGTGAGTGAAATAAAGTAGACATCTTAAGAGCATTCATTCTAAAAGTTGGCAACGTCGCAAATAGCTGTCAAATATTTACCTGTTTTGATTAATTTGGCAATACTACTGTATGGAAATATAAAATATCGCTAACTAGTGAACTATATTAATAATGAATTGCAATTTTATCACCGAATTTGATGTTGTAACCGTTTTAGGAAAACGAAATATTCGGTGTTACGATATTAATTATTGCATAATTATATTTTAGTTCACTAGTTAGCCATATTTCATATTTCCATACAGTAATATTGCCAAACTAATCAAAACAGCGAAATATTTCACATCTATTTGCGACGTTGCTGACTTTCCGAATGCATGCTCTTAAATTGAACATAAAGCTAACTATATTGTATGACATGCCCATTGTTCATGGTCATTTTTCGCGGTCCTTACTGCTACGACAAATGTCAATGTCAAATTGCTACCATAAAGGTGTGGTTTACTGCACCTACCATAATGGCTACCGGAAAATTCGTAATAAAAGGCTACACTATCTCCACCAGCTGAATAACTCTGAAACTAAGAATATTGTTTTAAATGCGCTCGGTTTGGCTTGACACAGAGTTGATGGCACACTCATATGTTTTAAAATCAGCGTGTGTTGTGCAAGGCGGTGAAAGAGCTCTGATTAAAGGGCAGGCTCTGGGACAGTTAACATGACGGCCACAGTCCGCCGGGCCATCATATCTACTATTAGGATTGTAGTAATGTGGAATGGAAACCAAAATACGAAGGTTAATTTTGAAAGGATCAAAATTAATTGCATTAGGTAAGTGTAGTGTAGTTAATTTTCTCAATGCAGTGTACAGTGAGTGAGTATGTGCAGTGTGTATGGGGGTGTGTGTAGGGGTATGTGTGTGTGTGTGTAATAGCCCAGAATATCGTAGCATACAGATATATAATAAATTACCTGAAAATATACGGTCCACGAGAACAGTATGTGTATTTAAAGCTAGGCTAAAGTCATTTCTCTTGGAAAAGTGCTATTATAGTATTAAAGAATTTATGGAAGATAAAATGTTAAAATAGAATCAAAAAATATATATCATGTGTTCATTTTATTATAGGTTCTTTTGTATGTAAATACTATTTGTGATTATTTGTTATTTATATGACATGTTTTCGTTTATTAAATTGGTGAATGATTTTAATTTTTGACATTCGATAAAATTTTGGTACGACATTTCAAATATCGAATGGTGTATTTTTACATGTGTACATTGTGCATTAAATTAAATAAATAAAATAATCTGGATCTTTAAATTAAATCAAATCAGAGATCCTGTAAAGAGGAAAGCCAGAAGTGTCTATGTTTGTTAATAAATAATAAAATCTATTATTTCCAATCAACGTTGTGGGTTCAAATGTGCAAGTACAAATGTGACTTTTAAAATTCATTATAAAATTATATTCTTTCGAAGTTTATCTTTGACAATACTTACATAGGTGAAGTAAAAAACATCGTGAGGAAATCTGGACTGTTAATGTAAGTCTGAAATCGCCAACCTGTCTTGAGCAAGCGTGGTGATCAATGCTCGTGCCTTCTCTGTATGAGAAGAAGCCTTTGCCCTGCAGTGGGACAATAATAGGCGGGTATTATTATTATTATCGACAATCAATTTACCAAGTATGGTAAACATTTAAACCTCCTCCATTTGCTTTAAAAAATCGTCGTTTCGCTACCGCTATAATCAAATCTGCAATTTAAAGGTCCTCTGGCGCGTAACAGACGATCCTAAGGGAGTAATATTTTACCGTTTGTGGCATTTTTAGGGCACGTTAGAATAATGTGCTCAACCCGCAACCGAAAACGACGTAAAAAAGATGAAACCCTCTGATCTTTTCCTTAAGATTTGATATAAATCTTCGGATGATTCTTTGCGAGACTTATCATGTAAACGGATTTGAAATATCGTTGGTTTATTCTATTTCTGGACGTGGTTTTACTTAAGTCAATAACGCTAGTTTCATTCATTTTAGATATAAACCTAAATCTTTCTGAAATTCTTGGCATAGGTTACTCTGAATATTATCCAAACACGTTAATTAATGAATGTCGTTTTTATTCATAATCATTTTCATTCAAGATAACCTTTGAATATTTCAGAGTACCTAGATGCTTTGATTTTCAAAAATACTTTTGTTTGTATTTTTATTTTATTCGAGTCCAGATTTCAGGTAATCTAAGTCGGGATGTATCGAAACAATAGGGCTGCAATCAGTGTTGCGGCCGGTGCTCACTGTATCGATTGTTTGTGCATTTATTATATTGGGGACATCACTACCAATACAATATGTATAACTAACTTCTTTTTTTTATTATCCTACGCTGTCCCACTCCTGGGCAAAGGCATCCCTCCACTCCTTCCATCTTTCGCGAGCCAGCACGTCGTCCTTCTAGTTTTGTTTTTCCTATCCAGCTCGTCCCGCCATCTCCTACGTGGTCTGCAGCGACCCCACCTCATTGTCTCAGGGCACCAGTTCTGTGCTATTTGGGCTACCAGTTTGTCACACTATCTGTTTAATAAAAATCTTAAATTCATTGATTCACTGACAGTCGAATTACTCCTAAACCGCTAGGTCTATGCGCATAGATCGCCCGGAGGACACGGTGGAACATACGGTGGAGCTCTGCCCGGCTTGGGCGGGGCAACGCCATGTCCTTGTGAAGGCGATTGGCAGGAGTCATCTCTCGCGTCCGGCCCTGGTCCAGGCCATGGTACGAAGCGAGAGGGAGTGGGAAGCCGGCACCTCTTCTGCGAAGCAGTAATGCTCGCGAAGGAGGAGGCGGAGGGCGTGAGGGAGAGGCAAATATCGCGCCCTCACGCCCCTAGCCGCCCCAGGAGACGCCCTGGGCGTCGGGAATCGCAGGCCGATTCCCGGCCACCATCGGCGCGGGCTTGCGGACGGTGAGCAATAGCTCGCCCTCCGATAAGAACCAGGCCCGGGTCAACAGCGCGTTGTGTTCCATGCGCGCGTCAAAGAGATGTCAGCACAAAAGAAAGGGTCTGCTAGGACCGATGCCTGCCGGGGTCGCGGGAGTCCGAAAGGGATATCGTGACCCCTGGCAACGTACAGGCAACACTGAAGGAACACGGGTGGGTTTAAGTCAGTAAGATTCTAACACGAAGAGCCGGAGAAGTTATTTGATAATTTCCCTCCCTAAAGTGGTTAAATAAGGGATGAAAGTTTTTGCTGATAGGAAATCCCATCGGGCACGCGTCTTAAACTTAATAATATCTTTAAAGCTTCTTATCATTAAAGGCTTTTTACCCCCAGATACAAGTGAATGATAAACGAGGGGACAAAGGTACATTTTTTTTTTTTTTTTTTTATTGAAAGGAATAGCAAACAGTTACATTATAAGAACTTATAACTAATTTAACTAATACAATTTTAATAATAATATAACCCACAACGCTATCCACAGGTAGACATAAAAGTTTAAAGAGTAAAGAAAGTAATCGCTAGGAGTTTATATCGCAGTTCGAGCTGTTATAATAATGAGCATAAAAAAATAAAAATAAAGTTAAAATGTAGGCAAAGATAAAGAGAGAGGCTACAATGTATGGGGTTTATTTAGTAAAGAGGAGCGAGTGAGGCTTTTAAATCTACTCATTGGACAATTAAAGATGTCAATATTCTCAAAATTATTATTATATGAGTCAACCATACGGCGGACAGGTGAGCGCTGGCCAGAATTAGTTCGGCAATGGTTTAAAGCAAAAAGAGTACCTGCACGCACCTGTCGTCTATGGAAGGTTCTAGGTACAGCGTAACAGATCATGTTATTAAGATCTATACAATTAAATTTGTTTCTTACACATACATGAAGAGGATAGTGTTATTCTCCTAATAAGGACTAGCCTATCCCGATAAAAGTCGTATGTAATGTTCAAATATAACATGAAAACTGCAGTTCCTATTAATTTAATGAACTTGGAACATCCGCACTGACACTGCCATAAATATGAAAGGCCGTTAACTGAACGTTAGTTTAGTTATAAAAACATGCAGTTATACTTTCACCACTTCACAAGATATTTCAGTAATACCACTCGCAACAACCCACGATTTACAACTTTAGGAGAACTTGCCTTCGAATTTGGTCCGTTTTACCTTTCTTGAAATGTAGGATTTCAAGAAAGGTAAAACGGACCAAATTCGAAAACTATATACCGTAATATGTGATATCATGAGCTTATATGTAGTTCGATAGGATCCCGGTAGGACATGGCATGCAAATGTTTCCATGCCACTGTCTTTGCAACCAACCTTTAGGTTTTCTTGGCAAAACCTCTTGCAGCTATTAACATGCATGCTACTGATGTGCAAGCTACACTAAACTTGATACACAATCTTAAAAAATAAATAAATAAGTATACACATTTAAGCGCATTTATTTAGTCTAAGTAAATTTTTGCTTGACCGTGTGTAATAAAAAAGTTCTCAGTTGCAATGGATTTTGAGTTTTTATAGGACACATAACTCAATGTCATACATTGTATGACATTGCGTTAGTGTTCCTAAATTTGATAATTATTTGGGTTTCTGAATTCTAATACATAGGTTTGTATACCCATCATCTTACTCACATTATTCTTTAACCTAAGGCGTCCTGTACTTGACAACGGAGCCACACCGGCGCGGCACCGGAACGCAAGATGGAAAAATTTCAGAACATCTCAGAATGAAAATGTTAATCTACGCAGCACTGGTGCGGCGGCAGTGTGGCGTATGGGTGATATTCATTCGTATACACAAACATGCGGTTTGGCGCCGCCGCCGCACTGTAGATCGAAAAAAGGCTCTCTAAAAAAGATCGAAAATAGGTGATTAAATTTTAAAGTGTCGGTTTTTTGCTTAAAATGCCTTCTAATAACCAATATTATACATAAATATATCATAGGATACAATCAGGTAGGCAAACTTCTACTTTTTTTGCAAAAAAAATGTATGGAGCTAATGCTTATCGTATCTCCGGAACGGAGACAATAACCGTTATATCCTTGCACACGGTGATGTAACTATTTATTTATGATTTTTTCACGTACTAGATTTTTTCTGATTTGATTCCACTTATTCTCGTTATATGACTTATGTCTAGACATCATAAATAAATAGTTTAAGCAAAAAACTGGCACCTTAAAATTTAAGCTCCTTTTTCGATCCACGGTGCGCCGGTGCGGCTCCGGCGTCATGTACCGGAAGCCTAATGCTATGGGCCTTTTATTCTATCTGTCTTGTACCATCAACCCCTTTTTGCTGGCTCAATGCCAAGTTGTAACCGAATGAGGCACGCACAAGACACGCCTAAATATATCACTAGGCGGTAGGCACTAATAAAACAAGTAATCATAATAAAATATTGCTAATAGTACTACGGCCATAACTGCAATAGGATAATATCATAATTGATGTTATTTAGGGGCTCATTAATAAAGGTCTATGTGGCATTGTATGGTAGACCTTTGTGTTTAGGAAGATTGTCTTTGATTAACCTAACGTCAAACAAAATAGTTTATGATAGCTGCGCGCACAAATCGTGAATTGTCGCGCGACATTCGGCCGATCTCGTAAAGCTCGGCTCGTAAATTATCGTGTTTTGTTACTTTTAAAGCCTATATTTGCTCTTTCTCGCCTTAGTTGTAAAAAAACAAACACGCTTTCAGTGTATGTACAGGAAATATGATTATTTATTTAGTATATTTTAACCTCTAAATCATTTGCGTTTTCGGCCGAAAATAAGACTAAAGCCGAAGCTTCTTTTTCGTTTTCGGCTCAAAATCCACTTTCGGTGGGACACAATTTTTTTTTCTTCTTTTTTTCGTGGAATATGGGTATCATAAGCACATAATATGACAACTGCTAATCAAATGCGATAACTGCTGCTTCTAATAATCACTCCAAATAGTTGTGGGTATTCAATAGAAGAATCTAACTCAGGATCTCTAGTCCACACGTTAACCTAGTTGGGCTATCCTAAAAGTTTAGTCTTCATAAAATATCAACAACAAAATCATGAGAATATTTACAAATAAAACACCAATATCCTTGAATCAGATCGATACGCACTTGAGGAGACTCCGGAAAAATAATAAACAGCCGTCGAAAACGAGGAAATAACAAAAAATATTGGCTGACGCAATTGACTTTGTCGTATGGCAAATAAGCGACTAAAATGTACCAAAGTTGGCGGATTGATGAGATAAACCGAATAACACCGTAATGATGGTTTATAACTTTCTTCTCCGTTGCTAATGTGCTTATGTAAATTTATTATTAACTGTTAGATACAAAAATATATCTTATCTGCATTCGATTAGAGTCGTGTTTGGATAATCTGTAGCATAAAACGCTGAAAGATTAGTTTGCAGGCTTTTATATCTTTGTAAAATATTTGCGGGCAGCAGAAAATTGCATGAATCTGTTGATGCCAACACATAAAAATATAATGTCTGCAATAAACGGAGATTTTTGTGGTTCCTCGTATTTTTGATGTATAGTTATGGTTCCGTACTTATTTTTTGGGAAATTACTATCTATATTGGTGAATCGCTATTGTTATTGGTGGCAGTTAATTAGATTTATTTTGTTTTGTCTATAAACTAAGGATTAATTGACACTATTATCCTACCAATATTTACCATTTAAGTTAATTTTGACGAATGACAAAACATAAGAACATTCAAATAACTGTCGCAGTAGCAATGTTTCTATTGTAATAATAATTCAGGCTGATAGAAAGGGTCTAATCCCTCCACATTAGCCCCTACACAAGATTCCCGTGTATCGTACCAGCCATTACAGACACAAATCACATACACTCACATCCTCTCATGAATATTAATGGTTTAAAGTCTATTAGCCTAAACTCCACCGCCGGATTTCTACTAACTATAATATTTACACATGCAGACTGTTTATGCTGGGTAGTCACTTGTTTAGAATGGCCCTCATGTGTTGTAGTAGAAGATGAACAAAGGATTGGAGTACACGATGAAGATAAACAGTTTCCTTCTGTCTGTAAGTTAGAACTCAATCAATCTGTCTAGCCTTTTCCCAACAGACTATGTTGGGGCCTAGGCCCGCCGCTAGCCGCTTCAGCGCTTGTGTGCAGAACCGAAAATGCCACCCCCACCCCAAACCTATTTTTACTGAAAAGACTTTCAAGGTATGTTTTATACGAAAGTGCCACTTTGTTAGTCTGACTACAGGACCAAATTTTAACACCTATGCTTCTATATGCCTCCCTCGCCTCGCACTGGTAGGATTATTTTCAGAGAATTGCGGCTTCAGTGCCACAATATGCTTTCCTTCCACATTTACCTAATAAAAGACCTAAGATCCAAGAGCGAGCGAAGCGAGCTACAAAAATTATGCAACGAAAAATCAATGTTTTTAAACAAAGACGTTCTTTTCCTCGTATTCCTTACCATGCAAGTTACTTGAACCAGATTACTTTCTTCAAACTAAACTAATTATACAACTTTTGTAAAAACCTGCATGATAATTTTTTCGCATAGCTGGTACAGCGGTAGATTAAACGGTGTTTAATCTACCGCTGTACGAGCTATGCGAAAAGAAAGAGAATCTTGGATGTAAGAGCGAGCGAAGCGAGCTCGAAAATTTCGCCACCACGGATAGATTTGGGTTTATTTTGACCATTTATACAGACATAGACATACTTCGTACACATAAGTCAATTAATTAATTTTATATAATACTATACATATACTTTGGTGACTGTTACCTAAAATAAGTTTACTTAATGTTTCTTGTCTGTTCTCATGTAAGTGGCTTTTTTTGTCTTTTACGAGAATAAATGATTTAAACCTAAGTCTACAGATCTCGGAGGGGTTAGATTGTTTTTGACCATTCATACATAATAATCCGCTGGATCCACCGGTGGTACCTATAGGTACCATAATTTGTATTTTTGTAAGTCCCAGGCGCGGAGTCTGTAAGCATTTGCTACACCTGCTAGTGGTTAATCCGGCCATGCCATCCACTTATAAGTAGACGTTATTTTTTCGGAGATGCGAGAGTGAGCGAAGTAAGCTCCAACATTTTTGCACCCTGTCTCTGCTAGATTAGATTTTCTTTTCACTTACAATAGACGTTACTTAGTCATATGCATAAAAGTTTATTAGGTAAGAATTGAGAGAACGCAGGCTGCAATTTTTTATATTCCGATAGATTCAAATGATGAAATAATAACAAAAAAGTGCAGCATGTCTAATCGTAAACTTTTGCGCCCCCTGGTGGCCCCGTGCGACGCACGCATTGCACGCCCGTACCCGGCAGGCCTGAGTTGGGGTCGGCCTCCACAACCTAGTAACTGGGTATAACTTAGCCACTCTGAAATGACGCACCACACTACCGCAGTACCCATATAAATTACCGTGTACGTAGATGTAGTAATGGGGCGCGTCATACTAGAGTGGACAACCTATATCACGATAACCTTTGATAAGACTATTCGTCAGACTTTTGGGCTTCTGACTACCCGTAACGACTGTAAAAGAGCTATGAATGACAGCCGGTTTTCCTAGGCACGGAGGGGTCTCGATATGTAATGCATGGTCACCCATCTACGGCTGTTATTATTAAGCCACGAGTCCCAACTGTTAGAACGAATTATTCCGCTTTGCCCCACCAATCCGCTCCACAGTTGAGGCAAAGTGGAATACCTAAAATTTTGCAGTGGAATCTGCCCCACTAGTTCGATTTAGTGGGGCAGATTCTAGGATCACTATAATTGTGAGAATCTGTTATCGAGTCCATGTTTCCATAAAGCCAGAACTGTATCAGCTGTTGCTATAGACTTTCCATAAAATAAATAAACTAAGTAAGTTAATAAAATATCACAATTCCTCTTTGATCGTTCATTGTAATGGGAGGGCCATTGTTGCGCTGTTGACATTCATAGGTTACCATATTGTGAACGAACAAAGCCCTTAAACGTAGCAACGTATTCAAAACACAAAAATCAAGCATCTATTTCAAGTGAAACCGCAGGGAAAACCTGTTGTATCAATAAATTAGCGTGAAACGGATCGCAGGGGCGGTCCTGAACAAAGCGACGAAATAACTCAGCGCCGACGTCTGAAATGTGAAAAATTTAAATATTTTACAAAGAAAACTAGCGTTTTAAGGTTTTTTTCGCGAAATGGGTTACTTTTGTTCCTATTGTAGTTGTTATTTATAGCGAGAAAGATGCGACGGAATGTTAACGTTACTCATTGTAGTACCGAAGTAGTTTAGTAAGGGCGGAGAAGGAAGAACGGTTTATTGAGGTTTTGTTTACAATATACACTACATGTAACAGCTAAATGTTTACGTTTTTAGGTCTGTTTTGTCTTCATGAGTAAATTGGCCAATGAACTTTCATGAAACTTGAGCATTAGACTGATACATAGAAAACCACTAACGGTTCTCTTTTCCTAGACATCTACGTGCTCAGTGCAACATAGTAAACAGTTTCAACTCTGAGGCCATCTAATGGGTAGTGTGGCTCGCGTCAGTTGGCAGGTAAACGGGTGAAAAGACTAGCTAGTCCACCTCGTTTGTAGCCTACTTCAGTATTGCTGCGCGTGTAGCCTCTTTTATCACATCTATCGTTTATTACATTTGTGTTCATCGAATAAGCATGAATTCACTCGAGCTGTGATTTCTTGTGAATTTATTACGTAAGTGAAGTCAGGCGCACATTTTGTTAACGCATTACCAGTCCACAAGTCTTTTTTTATTGTTATGAGATTGTATTCGCGGTAATTCAAGCCGGTTAGCTTTGTTCAGGTCGTTATTTTTTTGCTCTTTGGTATGACTAGAAAAACTCCTGTTAACAAATAAAAGGTTACATTCCTTTTATTTGTTATCAGGCGTTGTGTATGATGAATGGAGGATTATAATCTTCACAAACTTAGTACGAATCCAAATTTTTCTCTCATCATCATCATCATCAGCCCACTAGAGTCCACTGCTGGACATACGCCTCTCCTATAGCAGGCGATTCAGATCAGTTCTCGGCAACTCTCATCCAGCTGCTAGCAGCTAGCCTGTGAAGGTCGTCACTCCACCAGCATGAGGGCGTCCTACCTTACTTTTACGTTTATTTTTCTCTATCAAATGGTAAAATATTTACTCAGATCTTTAAAGTTCATCTCCCAAACATTCCTCCAAGTAATTCAATCATACAACTTCAAACAGTCTACGGTTATCAATGCGGTTGATGTCTACAATAATACAATCTTCCTAAACTACAACTACAATCATGTAGCTATAACTAAAACTATGAGCATCCTACAAACTTTGGTTAGAACGTTCAGGTCAAGATAGTCTGTTTGAGAGGGTAAATTGACCTGTTATGACCCGTTATGGGGTGCGGTCAGATATGGCTGCTATGGGTTAAATGATTTTGGGGACTGTTTATAGGCTGTTTGAGTTATAGTTTGAGGGTAAGCTGTGGTTGAGGCGGACCGTGTGGTGGCCGAGAAATGGACTACCCTGTCTGTACACAACTGAGTAGGAAAGGCGACTATGGGATGTCAAAAGGACGGGATGTGTACTTATATTTGCTGATGACAATTAAACCATGTTTAATAGTTCAATGGCAAGCAGGTGACCATGGGATGTCAAAATTACAGTGTCCTCTTATTGACTGATCATAATCTACCACAATTAACAATTCGTTAGGCAAGCTGGTAACTATGGCTGTTATTTATAGAGGTTAAAGAGAAGACTATGTCCAGACGTGGCCGTGCGAAGTACTGAACCACAAAATAAAGGTCAGAAAACTCTTTATAGTCACTTAGGGGTCACCGTTAATTTCACATCAATATTTTACTCTTCTTTCATAAATGCAGAGTATAAGTAATTTTCCCAGCAAGTAATTAAAAAGGCGTTTAATTAAAATCCATTTAGCTTCATCCGCAGTCTCTTTAAAAACTTGTATTTTAGAGCCATTTGGAATAATGCAGCAATCAATGGGAGAGGCAAGTTCGCTTCTTTATTGCAGCTCCGAAGGGGAAGGGTCAAAAATTTCGATTGCAAAATTGTCGACTTTCGCTCAAGTTTGAAGTTGGACGAAACGATTTGATTGGCGCGAGTCAGGGGCGGTAGCGTTTTTGAGTAATCATCGAAAAGATGAATGTCAAAACGAAGAAGGCCTATAATTTACCAATCTTTAGGAATGGGTTTTGCATGTTATTCACAGCTAACAGCGATGAAACTAATGTAAATGGTGATTTATCAGCCCGAATATTATCCAGCTCGTAATAGCAAAACAATAAATGCCAACCTTAATAAATACCTAATCTTAAACGTCAAAAAGAAAAACTATAAAAATAGTCCGTCTATTTATATAGGTAGGTACTTGAATATTTTTCGACTGCCCGGCTACTTTTGTGATCGCTCCATTTCATTCACAAACTAAACATATAATTGCGAATTATGTGCACGAATACACAGAATGCCCTTAGAAATAATCATAATTCAATACTCAAATAATCACTTATTGCATTCCACAATGTGTTCTTAGGTAGTAATCAAAATGTATCTTGTAGTTTAACCTTCTAGGCAAACGTGTTGTCAATACTTCCTGAGTAACAGACAGACATCCATTGCTCCACTCTATTTGACTCCTAAGCTTAGTAGTTTCATTTGTTTCACTGTCGAAGGCTAATTTATTATGTCTTTAACTCACTGAACGGTAATTGATTGTGAACAAATGGCTTGAACACGTTTATCTTAGATTTCTTATCTTGAATCTAGGCTATATAGAAAGCGGGGCGTGGGCAGCTGTGTGTAGGTAATAGGTTGCTATAAAGCAAGGTCACACTGCAGCGATCTAACGAGATCGACTGAATAGTGTCTGCTGTTGCTACTTATTCCAGAAAAAGAGGCGGTGGAATCCGCGCCCGCGTCCGCTATCTACACAGCATATGCCTTAGTTTGGAAAATAGAACGTTTTCACCATATAATCGTGTATCCTATCCAGTCATCTTATCCAAGCTCTTTTTGCTTTGAAACAATTCAATTGGAGGAGGCTCAGACATCTAGACGATATTTGGTTTACCAAAAATCACGAATTCACGAGTCTACTTACATTCAATTGTTTTATTTAGGTGTTGGTCCAACTAATAGATGTTGGAAAGTACGAATATCATCGTTAAAATGTTAATTTCTAATGCCATATATTGGGGCAATTAAGACGTCGCCGTCGGCGTTGCTGCGTAATATTCATTGGTCACATTATTCACTGATTACCTCAATTAGCCAATGAGCATGCAGTCAGCTGTTACAAGTTTTGCGGAAACTATTTTACACACATACCTAGTTTGTTTTATTATTGAGTAGGTACTCGCTGTAAGGTCGTCATAGAGCCCCGTTCCTTCTGCGTAGAAAAAGTGAGAAGAAAATAGTTTTCATGTAAGTTGTGAAACGTAAAACCAATTAAAGTTCATATTTATCATTTTAAAGAATTTCTACTCAAGATTATTAGGCTATTGGGCATCGTAGGCAAATAAAAATACTCAGTTTTCAGACCGCTATCGCTTATGTCTTGTACATCGTCCAATCGAGTAATGTTCAGACGCGGCCCACTGGCTCATGAAACGGATATTTTGTTTGAGGCAACTCTTTGTGGACTCAACATTGTGAAATTTTGTTGACGGCAACGTTACAATGTTTTTTCTTTAGCTGTATTTAATGGCGACGAGTTATCGGCTTTTGAATTCGTCGATGTAATGTGTTTATTGAATGGAGTTGAGATGAGTAATGTTGAAGAGGCTTATGATGTTTAATATTATAAAGTCATCCCACATGTCAGTACCCATAGGTGTGATAGTTTCAACTGTCGTTACGTTCAGTCAATTGGAAAAAAATTAAATAACAGCATTGGCTGGGAAAATATATTATTTCAAACCGAGGTATAAAAAATGCATAAAGTAAACAAAACACATTTAAAGTAATAAAAGTATGTCAAAAATTATATTGTGTGAAACAACAACGATTTTACAAAAATCCCGTTCGTTTTGAATTCATATTACGTACCATAACAAACAATGGCCGTAAATATATGAAAAAATACACAAACAATATTTTTTTGTAACATAATGTTACAAAAAAATATCGTGTACAGTTTCGTAAACATCTCAAAACATTGTATAAAAAAAACTTATGCGTAATTTCGGCAGCAAATAGGGTCACCCCGCAAATAAAATTGAAGTTTTATAACAAAATAAGAATATCGAAGAGAAAGGTTGTATCTGTACCCCTATGTATCTTGTGTGATATTCAGCCGGGGCGGAAGGGACGGCGACTACTAAATAATCAAGGGGTAGCCATAGGAACTGCGCACAGCCCTGACCGGACAATGCCTCGGTAGGGTTGTACCGCATTTTTAGGGTTGCCCCAGACTATAAGATAAGTTGGATGTGTGCTGTAACTCGGTACGTAATGCTCTTCGGCGTTTAGGCTTGATTGGAATTCGGCGATTTGTGTGTTCCGAATTGTCTCGAGAAATTGATTCTGATTTGGTTTTAGATCTGTGGGTTCTTATTCTATCAACATTCTCTTTGTTTTATGTCAGAAAAACATAATCTTGGCTTTGTCATCGCGCAATCGCGTACAAAACTAAGATTTAAAGGCAAAGGTCCAAAGAGTGTGAGGTAATCACTTATATTCTACTTTTATTTACTAACCACATTCAACAAGGTGCTTGAAAGCAATATCTCAAAAAGAGCTGTCAAAACATATCTTCATTTTAAGAACATTTCACAAGATACAATTATTTTGAACAATTATACACTTATTGTTTTTAAGTTTTGAGTAACATCAAGTAGACACTTAAGATCTGAAAGCTGTCAAATAATCTGGATTATTAATAAAATAATGGCCGTTGTGCTTCGGTAATAAATTATATAGGAATAGTACCGGAGGAAAATAACTATAAATGTATTTTTACTATCCAGAAATTACCTAAACCTAAAATGTTACGTGACTTTAAGTTGTAAAATGAATAAAGACTTTTTATCTATTACTATTTTCGACGTTATCTGATTTCCAATATTATATTTCCTATTTTCAAGGACTTTATAATGAAACTACAGGTTTTTACCGTAGACCCTGCTGGGGTAGCTTTGAATTGGGGTCAACTTTTTTTGTGAAAAAAAGATAAGTCTTAAAAAATCAACTGATTTCCCACATAAATATGATAAAAAATTCAGTAACATCCTTTAGTTCAACAAGATATACTTTGCAATTCCAAATCAAGTAAATTATTTGCTAAAGTAAAAAATTATGTCTTTTGTATCTGAACTGCGCAAGTGCATGTTGTAACACAATAAGCCAACTGACATTCTACATTTAGTAAAGCTCTAAAAGCCACTCTACAATACATTTCCAGCATAACTTTGTTCACTTTATACCGACTACCCGCAATTTGCAAGACAAATTACACAAAGGCGATCTCGCTGAGAGCCAGGTGAACTTCGGCTTTTAAATAAATAAAACCGCTGTCCCGACTTTCGGTCCACTATGTACTTATACAAAAACGAGGCCATTTTTTGTTGCGGTCAGGACGCGCGGTCCCACTGCCCGGTATAAATCAGCCTTTAATAATTTCATATCTAGTCTGTGTTTTGCGCACACTGAATATGATATTTGTTTTTTTTACCACGTTTTATAATATCTGTATGGTTTCGAATATGATACCTCTGTAATCAACATTATTTGTGCTCCGTGTGTTCGTGAACATATCGAAATATTTTGTGGAATGTTTTATTTCCTTTTTAGGGTTTCGTACCTTAAAAGGCAAAACCGGAACCCGTATAGGATCACTCGTGTGTCTGTCTGTCTGTCCGTCTGTCACAGTCAATTTGCACCGAATCTAATGGACCCATTAAGTTGAAAGGAGACGGGGATTTTTGGGCCTGATTGTAATAAGTTGGTAGTATGGTTTAAAAAAAGGAAAAAAAAACGATTTCAAAATGTGAAAAATCAACCCAATTATCAATCATGAAAATGAGAAATTCAAAAATTAAGTTGAGGTTACGAATAAAATGGAATATCGACTAAATTAAAATTTATTAACGCGATAGAGTTCATACTTATTTAAAAAAAAAAACCAGATTATTCATTCAATTACAATAAGTAATTAAATGTATTAGAATTAACGTATTAAGCTTTGTGCAGACTAGCGCGACGCGACAGCGCGACGCGACAACGGTTATTGTTATACCGTGAAGTTTTTTTTAGAAACTGTATTATAGATAACTGTACTGCGACGCGACTCGAACAGAGTCGCGTCGCGCCGTCGCGTCGCGCTGGTCTGAACGAGCCTTTAAACAGTTTAACCAAATTGAATATCTATATAATAAAGATATATCTTAAAATCGATTCACGTTTGCTAATCTATTATTGTATTTTTAGCCTGTGCTGACATAATATGCATTGCATGACACTGACTGACAGTGACACTCACTCGTTTCGTATCGTTTTGTGCGTGTGCGTTTTGAGGGTGTGCTCAGAAGTCCGTAGAAAGAAAGCAGGGGTCCCCCTGGTTTCTTTCCACGGACTTCTGATCTTGCTTCTTGTACGACCCTTCATACCATACCGGACACGGAGAACTCCGCTTATACGTTGGACTTGGACTTGTTATTTTGGATTCTACGACCGGCCTACCGATTGAATATTGACACCATGGACCGTTGTGTAAATTGTGGCATAGCGACAAAAAACGAATAAAATGTGATTTTTATTTTTAACATCATCTCCTTACCTATGATTTTTAAATCTTTGTGTTTCTTAACTTCCTCTCACTCTACAAATAGAATGAACATAAGCTGTTTTTTGAAGTGCGATTGTCGTTTTTTACATAGATAGGCTATGTAAAAAACGACAATCGCACTTCAAAAAACAGCTTTTAACATAAATTGTTACGTAACCTGACTTTGACTAAATCTCTTTTCACTCAACTCTCAGATTGCCAAACTCCGCAAAATTTTCAGTAGTGGTTTGATAATATAGTAGCTATCAATTGCCATCAATTTTATCTTTTTACATCCAGGCCCAAGATTGTATGAAAGCGTATCCCTCTCCTTTCGTACACATAATTATGTATTTCTGTGACCCAAACACGGACGTGTAACATAAATAAATGAAGTTTCAATATGCTCAAAAATACTTTTATTTAAGTTACACACCATTGGGGGGCAAATAAGATTAAAAATATTAAGGGCGGAAAAATAAAAAAATTGCAGAAGTTTTGCAAACTGTACCGTGTGACATATCAAATCAAAGGCCTTGTTGCGAGGATCTTAAACACATTTTCTTTATAATTTTGAAAAAAAAACAGAGAATGATAGAAAGAAAGAAACATACGTTTATTTAATGATTTTTTACTCATAGGTAACCGGAAAACCTATAGGAAGTCTATGGTCTTAAAATAATATGGTAAATCTCTCAATATTGTGCGAAAAAACTTTCATTTGCATTTGGAATGTATAGGAGACCATGTTTTCCAACTACAATGTTAAGTTTGCTCTTGGGATAAATTCATCCCAACTACGGAACCTTTGATTGTGCGTGCGACACGCACTTGGCTGGTTTTGTATAAATACCCGCAGTTTAAATTCTCCCGTATCATGGAGTCGGTGTAATTACAAATACGAATGTTACTCGCACGAACTCTGTTAACCATAAAAACCATAAAAAATCCGTGGCCTATAGGATTATGTTCTATCCAGCTATAGGTACCTACTGTAGAGATAGATGTAGCCTTTATGGTGTTTCCATGAAACCTCCGCGAGTAGTTTATAAGTTGATGAGATATATAAATATTATATATATATAAGTTTATGAGACAAACACTACTTCATATTTTGAAGGTAGGAAACAATCGAGCGAGTCAGCTTGAAGAGCGGACAGATTGCGTTTAGATATAAAATGTAAAATAATATAAATTGATTTATATAAATGTAAGTTTTATGCAAGTTATGCTATGTTAGTTTCATTTCGTCCTGTTTTTAAGCGTTTATAGTAAGTGGTAGTTTTCTTAGTCCGGAATCATAATTTGGTATTAAGCTTACATTATTTGTTGTCTCAAAAGGAACAATCTACTTGACTTGGTCTTTTAGAGTGTTCGTCCATGTAAGGGGTGGGCTCAAAACAGTAACCACCAAAGTTGAGATACGCTGTACATAAAATGACGGCGTTGGCAGATAATTGACGCTCAACTTTACACTTAGTTAAAAGCCAAGTTAGTACTGTGTTAGAATTACTTATGTGCCGGGAAATATGGCGATATACTGACAGGGACAAATGCTTCGAGAATGATAAATACTTTGAAGGTTGAATTCTACATAGGCGGCGACCATGGTGATGATTGCTCGTTGCAGTGACAGGCTGATATGAGTAGATATCAATTACAAATAAGAAAAAATTTAAGCTCATCATTTTCTTGTGATGTTAATTGAAAAGGTTTTTGTTAAAGTCCAATACATAGCTGCTGAAAATTTTAAATAAACTTAAACCAACATCAATCAATCGACTCGCTGTATTACATGAGATTTAAACATAACAGCTGGTCAAATATGGCTGTACTATACACTGCTGCCCGACCTTTGGGGGTAACAGGCGTGATATAATATTATGTTATGATATTACCCAAGTGTAAAAGAACTGATAAATGAAACAAAATTATTACATTGGAACCGAAAATAAATTAACTGTAATGAAGTGGCGCACGGTCACTCGTAGGCGTAATTACTTGCAGTGCGTTCGAATAACTGGCATAATGTTCGAATAACTCGAATAATTGGTGTCACTTCATTGCCTGTGCTGTTTTCAGCATTCATTGCGTAATGAGATAAAAGGCTTTTCGGTAATTGTGTTGTTTTGGTTCGGTTACTGTTTATTTTCGTATGGTTTTAAACAAAATATTAGCATAAAATAAGATGACCTATAGTAATAATTGCCATTGATTACAAAATTTTCTTAAGACGCAGATATAACCCAGTGGCCTTGAGTGGTTAGCATGCGTGGTCTTTGCTGAGCTCACGCATCGCGTCATACGTCCAGCCAGTAATAAGACTCGCCCATCAAGGAGCGCCGTGCCAAATTAAACGCATTATTAGTTTATTACACATAAAATAAAATAAAAGGTATTTTAATAAAACACGTATAGTAAAAGATATATAATTCAATAATCGTTAAAAGTTTTTGTGTCAAAATTCAAAATTCAAAAGTCATTTATTCAAACTAGGCTGATAATCAGCACTTGCACTGTGATTCTCAGTTATCCGCGTTAGACATAACTCTACAAATTAATTATACTATGTAATATAAACATAATCTTAAATATTCACAGATTAAGTTATTAACAGAATACTCTATTATAACACATATTTTTTCCAAATCATTAACACTACTCGTTTAACACGTGATCTTCAGTATAAAATCATTAAAAGTCGGTAACTGTTGCCTTAACAGGATCGGTAATAGCTGCATTTACCTTAATCATATTTTGTATTATTTACTACTTGTACCCGCGACCCCGACAGTAATGTTCTGAAAAAAATATTGTCGTGATTTCATCAAGTGGAACTTTGTACCTACAGTATGCTAGCAGGATATGATATGATAAATACATGTTAGTCCATAACTCAGAAATTCAACGTAGGACTAAAGTCCAAGATGTCCGAATACGGGCAGCAGCTCTGAAAATGAGGTGGGTGGGATGCTTGGCTTGGCGGGGTGATGGTAGGTGAAGCAGAGCCCTTACGAAATGGCTTTGCGGCAGCCATTTCGTACTTTATAAGTAGTGTTTCGTTCGGCTGTATAAGTAGTGTTGGTAGATTATCAGTCAGATGGGTGGATGACATTCAAAAGATCGCGGGTAAGACCTGGTTGAGACTCGCACAGGCCAGGCAAGCATGGCACAAGAGGGAGGAGGCCTATACTCTGGCCTGGTGGGGGAACAAGGCCAATTGCAGCCAATGGCCAATGATAATGATAATTATGACATATATATTTTTTCTGTTATGGATCTTCGTTTTCTTTCGTATTGGTACTAGAATAATGGCGATACATAAAGCCCACAGAATCGCATCGTACATCGACAGTACATAAATAGTAGGTACTATCATGTAAGGAAGCTATTCAAGTCCAAAATCAAATTGGGTTCTTAAACTCATACAAAAAAACTTTGGCTATAGGTACAAGTTGTATTCAACAGAACAACTTTTACTATATGAGAGAGTGAGACCAACCCTGAAATTGAAAAAAATCTGCTGTTCCCTATACATTTTAGATGCCAGGCAAAAAAAACACTCTCAATCATAACCAATTGACCTTCGCAATTTAAATCCATTATGAAGTTTGAACACGTAAGGGCGGAATCAAATCAATCAAAGTGCGAGCGAGCGCGCGATGTAATGAGAATTTTGAACTAACGACCGATGTGAACAGGCCTTAATTAATGGATCCTGTGTTAAGTTGTTGATAATGATGGATGGGTGTGCGGTGGCAGGTCAGGGAGTGTGGTAGGATGTAGATTCGATAAGATATGCCGTTAAACTTATTTCCATCAGCAGTTGTTGAGGTTATCAATCAGACAAGAACCATATGTTTTTGCTGTTCGTTGGCAAGCGCATCACTTGAGAACGGCTGAATCGAATTAGCTGTTATTTATTTTAAAATGTTTGTAGTTAATAGTCCGAAATTGGTGGAATACTGAACGTCCTGTTTTCTAAGAGATTATGACACGACAGCGTCTGTCGGGTCAGATAGTAGACTGTAAAATTGTGTAGTACAATAGGTTACAAGTCAGTGGTAACTAACCCTATAAAAGTCGGCCTCTTATTCTATTGAAATGACGTACTGCAGTAGGCCAGCTCTAGGCGACACTGCTACCACTGCCGTGCATTGTGCTGTACTAACGTCACGGTCAGCACTATAACGACAAGGCAATAATAATATTGGGGTTGAAGTTCTCCAAGGCGGCGGTAACCACTACTACTCAAACGGCCTCACCGTCCAGGATACTATTTATAATTACTAAAAGTTCATTTTACAATCTAGTTACCAACATCCCGCGTACCAAGAAGAACCTTTTTACGTTTGTTAATTCTAAAGCTGAACTGGAATGATGAACTAAAAAAATGGAAATGTTTCTGCCCTACCTTTTTTACTCAAATCCCCAGGGTTTTCAGCAGTCATAAATCTCAGCTTAATTTAAAATTCGCTCTCAGAATAACTTTGAAACTTGCCTAAAATAATTATAATTTAGTACTTAATACTAAAATATCTTTACTTAAAGACCCAAAAGGTTTTTAACTAACTTAGAAATCTCGGAAGCTAACGGAATTATACTCGAGTTTAGTTTACAAATGCCATTAATGTGAGAGCACTTTGTGTTTGAACGAACGCTTTGAATTTGATAAATTAAAGCCTCTGAGGACCTGAGATTAATACCAATGAGCCTCTTAAATTATTGTTTGTTTGAATTAAGTACGTCTGGAATTTCACCCCAACAAATAGTGTTACTATTAAAAATGGGCTGGTTGAGTTTATAAACGCTCAAACGTGGAAATTATCATTTGGTGGCGTAATTTAACTTTAGAGGAGGATAACGCTGCGCTCTTGTTTTCGACCTTAATTGACAACACGATTAGCACGACATAATAATAATTCAAGCCTGAAATATCACTATAATATCTTAGATGAAGATGGCAAATGCGTGGCGGCTTATTATCTGTCACCATGCTAGCAATAATAATAGAATTTAAATAATTTCCAAATTTTATCTTATTACGTTGTAACCACAATTATCATGGTTGTTCCGCAATATCAAGATAGACGAAAAGGATTAAGATAAACATCTAATTCTAATATTTTCACATACTTAGTGAGTCAGTTGTCTATAGTTATGGAGACGAAACACTTGATAATTTTGTGTGTGGCTGTGGCGGGCCTGGTGCAGGCGGGGAAGCATGATATATACTCCAGGTATGGCCATTCTCGAAATATTTTTATTAGAAGTTGGCTTAGTCTCGGAAACCCGCTAGATACGGGAAACACATTACCAGTTATTTTGGCGATGCCTATTTCTATCAGTGGATTACTTTCTACTGAACGATGATGAAGTGTTGAAAATACGTTATCGACTAAAGGAAAAGATTATCTATCTTTTTAAAATCATTCAGTATTTATTAAGTACTGTTGAATAAGTCGACCTCATGTAGTCTTTTAAACATAATTGACGTGTAAAAAGGTTTGTACAAACCTACATACAGAAAAAGAATGATTTATCATTTTATGCTCTTCTGGTTTACGGCACGATTTGGAAACCATATTAGCCATAGGTGTCATTCATATAAATAAGGAAGTATATATTTATGTGTTTTAGAAAGATTGGCACTCGTCACGCTTTTTCTTGTTTCTTGCACAACACAGTCCTCTCCATTTTGTTTTTAAAAACCCTTTTTCCGATTCAATAAAAATGAAGGAGCAGCCTTTTTTGCATTCTTACACGGAAAGATTTAATCTCTGCTTCTTTCCCAGACATTCAGTCTACAATGTAGAAGTTCGTAACAAGACTGATCAGAAGCTGCTACATGATCTGGAGCTCCAACTAGATCTGGACATATGGCAGCATGGTATGGCGGGACAGAGAGATGCCCAGATCATGGTTAAACCGGAGAAGAAGGTGGAGTTCCTGCAGGCCTTGGATGTTCAGGGATTAGGACACTCTGTGCATCTGGAAGATGTTGCTGAGTAAGTCGACACCTCCATGCAATAACATCGTAACTCACTTTTTTCCAAAAATTGAGTTACAACGGCATTGTTATGTAAAAAAAATGCATTTTTTCTGTACTATTATTGTAATTCTATTCCCTTTCGTTTCTAAAATAAACCAACGTCAAAGTATTGTAACTAATCCAAAAAATATTTTTTGTCAACAATATAATTGCAATTTGATTTACAATTTATAGAAAATATTATGAGTAGCTTGTTTATCAAGTACAACAAAATTGTAACATTAGATACAATCTATGTACATGATACAAAATGACCACAAAAATAAATTAAACTACAAAAAAACTAAATTGTAACTCAGACATACAATGTTTGTCCTCGTAACTTATATGTCATTTCACTGTTTTGTTTTCACGTAAGTCATGAAAACCCTTGAAAACAATTTTTCTTTTACAACTTAACCATACCTATTTATAGTCCGCCTAAACTATATTAAATAGAGCCAGCTTCAAAGATTGTACGGGGTGTTTTGAGTTTGCTATAATTTTTCAAACTTTAAAATCGCTCTCCTGTAAAATCACAAAAAGTGAGTTACGATGTTATTGCATGGAGGTGTCGAAGTATTTGTTTTCTTTCCCCCAAATCACTCAGTGTTCCTTTTGGGTGATTAATTAGAAGATTCTGGAACAAAAAAAGAATAAGTTATAATACACAGGAATGTGACGTAGAATTTACTTGACTCGTTAAAATAGTTTGTCGAGGAATAAATTTGACAAAATTAACAGAAGTTATAAGAATTCCTATGCATCACCAATTTGTTCTACAGGGCCTTCGAGGTACACGACCGAGAGATGACCGCGTGGAGGTCCTCCAGGACCAACAGGTGGATTTTCCAAGACTACCCGCGATATGCTGATGTAAGTTTTTTTGATCATATTGTAGCTATTATCTTCAACAACGAAGTTAAAAGAAAAAGAGGAAAGAAAATTATACTACTTGGTTATGTGAGAGCAGAGAAGATTCAAAATCAGAATGGGCCATACCAGTGGTTCCACCGCTCAAGTTATTGTGTATTCATATTCAACACTTTTATCTGAGGCAGATTTTTCATCAGAATATATTATGTGCCGTCGAATAATTCGTAAACAAAAATTGTCATCTGGATAAATTTTTATCTGCAGAAAAAATATTGCAGGTTTGACTGCTTTTGAATAGAAGATATGTCAAACGTCTTCATTCCTTGAATGTAAGATACATGAAGGCCAATTTATTTCACGTAATTGAAAATATTCAAAATCCAGTCACAATCTTATCTCAGAAACAATCAATGTCAAAAACTTGTCAAAAATGTAGGGAAATTACAGAATTTTTTGGCAGATTGAGACTGAGATTAGATTGCGAACGTTTAAAAAATACGGGATTTGTCCTCTGACGATGGAAATTTAAACTGATGAATTAAATTGCCACCAGTGGCCCAGTTTGACATTTATAACGAAGAGTCCCGGAATTGTTTTCAGTAACATGTCGCCAATTTCAGTGATCAATCATGAACTAAATTCACTAATACATCCCTAATCCGATGTTTGCGTGTTTTCACCGGAATAAATACTAGTTCGCAACATTATCTATTAATTTGTTAGTTAAAAGCTTTGCGGGTTATTTCGAACTCATTTGTAATACGTTTCCGATGTACGATACGTAATTTAATACATTATGAATGTACTTCTGTTATTTCGTTCTAAGTTTAGTTTTAGCCCATTATATGCGTTTATTTTAAGCACTATGAATGAATAGAGCATGTAGGAATATATGTGAATGAATGAATTTATTGCGTTGACGATTTTGTTTTTAGATAGAGCATAAGCTATACAGACTGAAGATTTTTTACTTTTCCACAGGTAGATGCGTACCTGGAGAAAATGGCCCGCGACTATCCTAACTTGGTAACTCTAGTGAATGCTGAAAAGAGTTTCGAAGGACGTGAAATCAAGTATTTGAAGGTTTGTGACAACTGACATTTTATAGCTTAGCCTTTATGTTTAATTATTTGTCCGGAGTAATCATATTGTGACTACAATTTCAAATTTCTACAATTCAAACCTGCCAACATGACAACATGACAGCTTTTCTGAGTTGGTTTCTAGATTACGACTTTCACCATTTAGCCTGATTGCCAACCAATAACAAACCAACGGATTCGCAAATTTGGTACCTATGTACAATCTATATATATATATATATATATGTGTATTGCTACTTCTATACCTTACTTAATAAAAAGCTCATATTTTATGACATATGTAAGAATAATGATATTAAAGGTAAAAAGAGATAGATAGGTTACATAACCTACCCAACATTCTATCTTCAAAACAGCACAACGCAACACTATTAGATGACACGTGAAAGTAGGACGGCAGGTCGTAATTATCAGGAGCTAAAAAGACACAGGACGATATCATGTAACTTGTCTAATTAGCAAAGTTTTGACGTGCTACTTGTGGGGCGCGTAAACCCTGTCTACTCTTCTGTCCACTCTATCTACTCTTCTGTCTACTCTGTCTACTCTTCTGTCTACTCTGTCTACTCTTCTGTCTACTCTTCTGTCTACTCTGTCTACTCTTCTGTCTACTCTGTCTACTCTTCTACTCCCTGTCTACTTTTATAATATTTGTATAGTTAATTAGAACGATATGTAAAATTCGCCGGAAGATATCAAAAATGACGTCGACGATGAATGGACACAAAATACTACTTTTTTTTTCTGTCGTACCCAGATTTCGACCACCAACTTCCAAGACGAGAGCAAGCCAGTGTACGTGATGACCACAATGATCCACGCGCGGGAGTGGGTGACCACTCCGGTGGCGCTATACTCCATCCATAGACTGGTGGAGAACCTGCAGAGCGAGGACAGCGACCTGCTCAGCGATGTGGACTGGATCATCTTGCCGCTCGCCAACCCTGATGGATATGAGTTCACGCATACTAATGTGAGTATTGACAATGAACATGGTGGAGTTGTAGACTTGGGGTGAATCTTGGGCATTTTCGTAGATATAATTATATAGTTGGTGAACACAATAGCACCCATTAAGGGAGGTGTTACTAAAGAACACATAATGGTAGGTGTTTCCATAACACCTTTAAAAATTGTTAGAGGTATTTTGGAATATAAAAATCTTAATGTCGCATTTAAAACAAAATTTTCATTAAGTACTGGCCTTAATTTTTCTAGCAACGTCTTTGGCGGAAAACAAGGTCATTCGATCCTATCAATGCGAATTGCTTCGGAGTGGACGGCAACAGGAACTTCGGCAAGGACTGGGCCACCATCGGAGTCAGTGAGAATCCCTGCTCCGACATCTACCCCGGACCTTCGGCTTTCTCCGAAGCAGAGGTCAGGAACATGAGGGACATCATGCAAGAGAATTTAGACAGGATACAATTGTTCATGGATATTCACAGTTTTGGGAAGTACGTGACATTTGGCTATGGGGATGAGAGCCTGCCACCGAATGCTGCCCAGCTGCACCAGGTTGGGTCTGCCATGGGCGCAATGATTGATATGAGGAAGCTGCCTGAGGCTGGCTTTTATCACGTGGGGAACAGTGCTACCTTGATGTATATGACGTCTGGATGTGCCCAGGATTATGGCCAGGTAAGTTGGTTAAATGGTCATTTTGTTATAATAACTGTGAATGACGTGAACATTGTGAGAGTTAGAAGAACAAATTGAAAACCAGAGTGAGAGACTCATTGCTGAATGTCAATGACGGTGGAAATGATGATTTTTATAAACTTATTATTTCTCAAAGCTTTTAAAATCTCATTTTATTTCAAGTAGCAGGCAGTTTTATCCCTAAGCATATGTTATAATGTCCTCATTTAAAAACATCCAAGTATCTGTATCAGATATTTTTAATCCGTGCTTAATCTTGAAATTACGTCAAGTGTCTAGATTCATTATTATGATTAACGCTTGTCTAACAAATTTACTATCGTGTCTTAGATAATAATTAATAATACGATAGTAAAATAATAATCGAGCCTCATTCATCTCTTTACCCATAGGTTTCGTCAAAGATATGTATCTAGCGTGATTAAGCCAACTGAATTTGTTCGATATAGTGACGCAACTGGCTGACTTAAAAGGGTTTATTTAAAAGAGAACCTCTATACTGCTCTAACTTCAAATCAAGTATCTAAATCGAAAGCTATGGAAGAGGAAAGAATATCATTTTCAAATAAAACTGTATCATCATCATCTCTTCGCCTATAACCAACTATGTTGGGGTCGGTTTACAAGTCTTACCGGATGCAGTTGAATATGGAGTAACATTATATTTTATGAATTATCCGTACTTATGGCTAAAGCAATGAAGATATTGAGTATTGAGTATTGACTACTTACACCATAGTACAACAAAGTAACGCACCCGTCGAAAAATTTACAAAAGTCAAGTTAGGTACTTGTTTCCTCCTGTTCAGGATAAAGCGGGAGGAAACGCCCGGGTGTCACCACTGTGTGGATCGCCCGGAGGACACGGTGGAGCATACGGTGGAGGTCTGCCCAGCTTGGGCGGAGCACCGCCGTGTCCTCACGGAGGCGATCGGCGGCGGCGATCGGCGGCGGCGATCTCTCGCGTCCGGCCCTGGTTCAGGCCATGGTCCGGAGCGAGAGTGCATGGGAGGCCGTCACCTCCTTCTGCGAAGCAGTAATGCTCGCGAAGGAGGAGGCGGAGCGCGCGAGGGAGAGGCAAAATGCGCCCCCTCGCGCCCCTAGTCGCCGCAGGAGACGCCCCGGGCGTCGGGAGTCGCGAGCTGACTTCCGGCCACCGTAGGCGCGGGCTTGCGGACGGTGAGCAATGGGTAGCTCGCCGTCCGATAGGGACCAGGCCCGGGTCGACGGCGCGTTGTGTTCCACGCGCGCCTCAAAGAGATGTCAGCACCAACTGACGGGGTCCGGAAGGGCCAATGCCTGCCGGGGTCGCGGGTTTGTCTGAAAGGGATATCGCGACCTCGGCACACAGGCAACGGAAGGAACACGGGTGGGTTTTAGTCAGTAAAAGTCTGACACGCCCTCCCGCTCCACCCAGAGCGGGAGAAAATATTTGATAATTTCCCATCCTCAAAAAAAAAAAAAAAAAAAGGTACTTGTTTTCAAGCCTGAGCAGCCGACCTATTATTCACTACAATTCATTACGAGATACCCGTGTCCTACGGGGCTTAGCCTCTGTCACCGTAAAAAAAGTTTGAGTTAGAGTTTCACCAGTCCTAATACTTTCCAAACAAAGAACATAGTAATGCAAGTAACGTTGCTGTGTTCCAGCATAAAGCCTAACTTACACGAGGCAAGAAACTTGCATCGTGTAAATGGGGAGTCTAGGTACTTCTAATTCCTGTCTGGAACAGTGAAGAACTTAGAATAGTGAAGCTCGTTAAAAGTAACAATTTGACGTGATTATTGTAGTTCAAGTTTCAAGTGTTACGGTCCATCTCTGAACGGACTTTCTTCATAGTCCTCAACTACTTTTAATAATAATAATAATACTTTCTCCCTCAGTCCATAGGCATTCCGTTCTCCTACACCCTGGAGTTGCCGAGCTACGGCTTCGACTTCAGAGTCCCTCCGCAGTACGTCGACCAGATCAACGAGGAGACGTGGCACGGCATCGCCATGAGTGCCAGACTTTCTCGGTCCTTCTATAGAGCTCGGTATAACGCTGCTGCCACTCCTTAAACTTTGGCTTTCGAGAACAAGGATGGATAGCGTCGGCTAATGAGACTCAATTAATTATCTATGTATTGTTGTGAGACACCCGGAAGGCTTGTGTCGCTTTGTAAATTGAGGTACTTTGATAATAATGTTATTTAATAAATTAAGTTTGTATTTTATTTTTTTACTCGACTACGGCGAAGCAAAAAGGAGGGTTATTGCAAAGGTACTTGACACTAGGATTTCCTCTGTATCATATTCTGGGTGGTGCACATTTTTCCATGTAAAAGCTCGTTATCGACTCAAACCGTATTCAGATAATCAACCCGTATGTATTTAATATCAATTTTGATGTTCAGAATTGGGATTTGCTTTGATTGAATTGGGATTTGATTACATTTGACAGATTAATAAATTCAGCAGTAAATAATATCGTACCAACGTCACAATCAATTTACTTACTGAATACTTTTTATCGGATCAATTCCAGTTACATCAATCATGTTAGTGAGTCAAGGGAGCTCAATCAATCTATTAAATTACCTATCAATGTGTGACGGTTGGCTGTAGCGGTCTCAAGAGACCTCTCTCATGCTCAATTGCAGGCTTTGATTAAAAAAATGTAAATGGAGAAACTGCTATAAAAACATATCTTTTTATTGCAATTTAAGGCCCGTAGTAATGTTTGAGTTTTGAGTGAGGTTCTGTAAACCTTACTCAAAACTCAAACATTACTTATAACTCGTTTAAAGCCTTTTGATTGGTTGAAACAAGTTTTAAGTGATGCTTGAGTCTTGAGTGAGGTTCTGTAATAGTTGGTTGGGCCTAACTGTGCAATGACTTGGATCTACGAGTATGTCTGTAATGTTGTGCATGTTATTCCCAAATAAATAAATAAAGGAATCATCGAAAGACAATACTATTAGTGTGTGGAATTTGTGCGAAAATAAACAAGATTACTGTTTTCATTCTTTCTTCAAAAATAAGACTTTAATTTTCACTTGTAAGTAGATACTTCTTCAAACCGGAATTTAGCAGTTTATACTGCTGACAACCAAAATAATATTTACGAATTTGTTTACAAGGAGTTTCACTATCAACAAATGATTACAATTAATTAAATAAATGCTACTACCGGCTACCGAAGATTTACGGACTGATTATGATGATGATTAAAATACCTACTCAATTTAATAGTAGCTAAGAAACTCAATGAAAAACAAATCGATAAAGGTGATAAGCTACTATACAAGGTGTATTTTTTTATATCACCGCTTATATTATTATATCCCATAACTCTAGGGTATGAATGAGACGATATCAAAGAATCAACTGGCATGTTTTTCTTTACGTTTTTCGGTCAAAATAATTCAACAGACTATTTATGTAAAAACCCTTGTTAGGTAATCTCCAAATTGGCCAAAACACCTATTAAGTATTAACATTGCTAAGGAATGAAAATTTGTCTTTGAAATTTTAATTCTGATAAGTTATATTACCTAAATACAGTAACTTTCTCGCTAATCAACTACTAGAATCCGCCGTTTGCACCTAATTAGGCCCCCTAATTTAGGAAGAAATGCGGTCACGTGGTCGTTGGCATTAATTCCATACATTTTGTTTTTTGGCGTAATTGTGATGATGATCAAAATATACAGTGCTGTGGTCGATATCCAAAACATCGTAAAAAACAAAAATATTTGGACTACATAATATATTATCAATAACCAGGGAGAAACAGCAGGAATACGTTAGTACGAAATGAAAGCCTACGACTACATTACGTGACCGCGTTTCCTCATTATTTTTTTGGTCTGTGACTTTATTGATACAAGACAAACGTATTTCTATTCCAATATTCCATTCCTATTGTTTTCTATGTCCTCCACTCACTTATAGTTTGTACGAAAAATCTACAGCCCACCAATGACATCTGTCAATTGATAATTGCTAAAAACAAAGGAAATACTAAAATAACTATTCCACAGATAAAAAACGCAAGGTGAGCGCGTGCGCAGACCTGTTACGAATGACGTATGCGCGCGACGTTGCCACCCCGTGCTTGTCATGCCACGTACGGTTTTCCTACTGTCGACACAGAGTGGTACAGTGTCACCATTTTTAGTGAAAACCTCAATTGAATACAAACATTACCTATTGGGCAGAACAATGATTGCGTATAACGCCGATAGAGACAAAAAAATATATAACAAACATTTGTATCATAGTGAAATGCTTATCTCAAAAAAATGCAAAGCACGTATTGAAGGACGGAAATATAAATGCTTTGTCCCTTTTTCTCTCATAATTCCTTCTCTCTTTCGCATGACAAGGAATGTGAACAGTGTGCAGTTTGCTTTATCTTTGTTTGTATTTGACACACCTGTGCACGGTGTTTCTGTGTGTCGCAGTTTAGTCAGTGAGTTCTTAGTGAGTGAACGGCCGCGTGCGCACCAAATGTTTACATTTTTTATTTAGTTCTGTTGTGTTTTGACAAGTTATAGTTCAAAATGTTTATGTCGTATGAAGTGTTTGCTACGTTCGGGATATCTGCTGTAAGTAAAAATTGTTTTATTTCATTGTTTTTTGGTTATCCTTGTTTTAAGATTTTGGTTAGGATGTTATTGGTTGTGAATAATAATGAGGTTCGATGTGACTTGATCACGTTGTCTTCTTGTTCGAATGTGTCAAAATGATACAGTTTTTTCAGTATATTAGGTTTTATACTTCTACTAACTTTTTGTTTGTACCAGTTAGATTTATTCTTTGTTCATATGAAAAGGTGGGTTTTCGTAATCTGTCGTGGTCAAGTCTTGATTAATGTTATTGAGAATGAAAAACCTTGAAAATATAATAAATAATGAAGAGTTACTGAATGTAGTTGAATAAAACGTTGGATACTCGTAACAATAAGATTAAATAATTGGGGATGTAAGGAAGACCTATCTTTACATTGTACATCAACTCTACATAATTAAATACCTACATAAGTACTTACCTAAGATTACGTAACATTCATAATATTATTTTTAGCACGTACTTGTTAGACCAAGTGTATGCATTCCTTCAACGTTTGCATCCACATTTGCAAGTTATATAATTATGGTAACTACAATATTATTACCAGGTCCGTAGTACACTGGACGCAGGCTATACCTGCTAGAACCTAGCCAGCACATATTAGTACGCTGCAGACTACGTCATTTGCTCCCAATCATTTCCCGAACATAACATCACTCCAGTGACCCCAAGGTTTAGCCAGACGTGCACCATAGTACCTACACCCACATTTAGCTAGTTATGTTAAAGTCCCATGTAACAGGGAGCGAGCCTATTGCCATCAACCGGGCAAACATCCAGACTCCGGGCTGCTACTGATAATTTCCAGCTGTAAAAACCACATAAAAATTTTTCCTAGTCAGAACCTCAAGCTCAGCAGGAGTGTTTACGACCACTAGATCAACGAAGCAGTATTTTTCAAAACAGGTAATGACTCTACCAAAAAATAAACCATCTCACCATTCAATTTCAGATCCTGTCATTCACATTATCAGTAACCCTGCTACTGATACTGGCGGCCAAGCGCGGCCTCCTACGTGTTGGCAGCAAACCAGCCAAGTTCAACCCTCTTCTGCTGCCGAGTGCGCCAATCACGGCCAAGATCGTCGAAATGACTCCGTTGAAGGATCGAGCTATTTAGGGGGAGAAAGAGATAATGTTGAAAGAGAGCAAGCTATTGGAGGATCTTGTAAAAAATTATAGCCAAATTTTTAAATTTGTGAAATGGTTTCAGCTGATTGAGGTTTGATAATTTTCAAAAGTTATTGTTAATTTTCCGTCCATGCTCAAAATAGTCACAAAACATTCCGAATGATAGTACTATCTATATGAAAAATAAAAATAAAATACTATTTGTTACCTTCTGATTATAACTAGTCGAATATATTTTTTTCTTTAGAAGTTCATATATAGATCAATTGAATGTTAAGTCAAGGATATTAATGTTAAGCAAATGCTGAGCTTTAATTCCCAAATTAAATTGTAAGTATATTGAAATCTTTGACAAATTGACGTAGGATGTTAATATGTTTAACAATCAATTTTCCTGACTGTACTATGTACTTTCTGTGAATATATTAATTCTATAATAGAATCTCTTCATGTGTTTGTATACAAAATAATTCATTTAGGATATCAGGTATTCATTAATTAGGTTAATTCCCAATCTTTCCAATTTGGTGGTTATTGGGGTACACAGACAATATTATATTATTTCAAAATTTCTAGGTAAATAAATCCTTTCCCAATGTTAATTTAAAATGTATGTAATCGTCCATTTTGTAGAGTAAAGCTTCGTGCAGACCAGCGCGACGCGACGCCGCGACGCGACTTGAACAATACAATTTCTAAGAAAACTTGACGGTATAACAATAGCCGGTGTCGCGTCGCGCTGGTCTGCACGAAGCATGAAACATATTTTTAATGCTGATAAAGAAAGTATTAACTCTTCGTAAGTCTCAGCCTGTATCTTCTACCACCTACAGATACAATTATACAACATAACATCACGTCTGGTTCTCCTGAAGGGTTGGGCAGGGGTGTATCTACCTATAAGTATACCCACATTTAGCCAGTTATGTATAAGTCCCATGTTATTCAACATTTATTGGTTGTTATTGTACTTATCTTAAGCTTTAAAAACATAGGCTTAGTAGAGGACACTGGCATACCTACAGATATTTTATTGTACTTAAGAATCAATTTATAGATCAAATCCAATATTAAATAAAACAGTATTTAAACTAAGTTAATTACTACGTGAATTAATCATAATTATAATTACTTACTTACCGTAAAGTGGAATGACTTAAATTAATCATTTAATTAACATACTAATTAGTTCGTAAGTGCCATAATATGATAATTATATAGAGCATTTTTTTAAACTTGGCTGTTTTTACTGTTTATTCGAAATAAATTTGTTACAGCGTTTTTATTTAAAACTTGAATAAAAATAAAAATTGAGACATTTGTCTTAATTTGTGTAATAAATGTTTTTACTCAAACTGCATTCGCTCCTGTGAGTTTTAGCAGAGCAATAACTCGTTGATATGAGTTAGCGAATTACTTGTTATTTTGATTTTGATTAACGCTTCTGGAGAAAGCGCTTTCGTTATTTTTGATTTAAAAATATTATTTTTGTATTAATTAAATTCATTTCAGTAACGTAGTAAGTATTTAACATAGTCCCAATAAATATTTTGTATTTATATAATTAGAGACGTTTAATTAAAATTGTAAAAATAGTATGGTTTAGTGTTCATTTTTCTCTTGGATTATGTTATTTTTAGATGCATATTCCTTATTACTGTCCTTACAACAAACTTGGCGCTCCTTATGGATTAAACACTTAGCATACCTACTTCAAATGACTTTGCTAATGAAGTATATTGCTAAGAATATTAAGGAAAGGATATTAATTATCACAGAAAATAGTCCTTCAATTTAATTGAATAGAAAGCGAAAATAGTTGAGTTGCCGGAAAAGGCTTCAAGTTATAACTGAATGTCTAATATAAAGAATTTCAGATGACAATGGGAATTATTGTCCTTAAGATGACATACTCAGGTAAGATGAACAGTTACATCTTCCATCTGATAAAATATACGCGCCACAAGTGCCTAGATGACGTTTACATATCGGCTCACAGATGACGTCACCACTCAAAACTTTAATAACTCCCGCTTGCGTTATTTGGGTGTGGTGTGGAATGTTTTGATTTCGTCATTCAAAAATATTTTTGTGTTGAAAGTGTTCCAGCCGATAAATTTGTGTCAGGTACCTATGTTTTTTGTAGTATTGACTACTTTGTTATGAACTGTAATTAATATGGGCTATGCATATCTGAGAATGATTTATGTAACCTTAAAGTTCCAAGACACGAAAGGCGGTAATATTGTTTACCTCTTAGGGTAAGATGACATAGCAACCGTCGGCTTTTAAGATAGGTACCTATAGGTATAAAAAAGCGAAGCCAGGAGAGCATTAGGTATGTTTTCAATTATGTAAGCGATGATGCCACACTCTATGTGCTGGCGTTGTAGCAAGGACTAAGCTGTTCAAATGTGAATTTTGCACTGATAATTAGTTATGTCAACTTAGACTGACCTGTGTCAACTTACCCATTTGGATATGATTGGTGTTTTTGTTATTTTATTTCAATTCTGTTATTTTTTTTAGCGTCAAGATATTTTTTTGTGCTTCGTAAATAAACGTCTATTCAAATATCAATCAAATATTCGCCTCCAAATAAACAGTATGTTAATTTTGAGCACAATTCCCCTACACTGTCTGAAATGCTCCAAACTACATCTTAACAGTAAACTACTATTCTCTCACGTAATTTCACCTCCAGAAAAGACAAATTACAGTGACCTACCTACTGGTAATTCTAGATGTGCCTGCTCCCAGGCAGCGCGCTCAGGCGAGGACTAAGTACACTACTTTAACTCCGTAAGACTAATGTGAGAAAAGTTCTCCGTTGTTTTCCAAAGGGTAATGTCACGGCCGCCATATATTAACAGAAGATGATAAAAACTTTTTATGTGCCGTCCCTTAACATCGGGATCTCGCGGAGTTACGGCCCGGGGGCATGTTACTACCCATATTTCATTTTTGAGGTCGAAATCGTCGGAACTTTACTTTTTCGGGCACACGTGTTCCCACCGTATTTTTTTTTCAAACTCTTTATTAAACCTAAATAGGGAACTGAATTTAAATTGGTCCAGGGAAACCGTAAATGTTAAATATTGTTTTGTTTTCAGAACGTTTGAAATACGTTTTGTTCTCATTTTTCCGCTCTAAATAACGAGTAGGGACCATTATTCAGGAGCAATTTTACACTGTTCGGAAAACTAGTAAAAGCTTTGTCACGTAAAATGAAAGTACTTTTTCTATTAAAATTTTAAGCTAGCATATTAAAATAGAGGATAAAAATCTTGAGAGCAGTTATTGATTAAATTAGAGGCAAATTGATTTCTGCGCACTTTCCATCGTCGTCGGCGCCATCGTCGCTACAAATTAAGGGTCGAACATTTCCTCGGCATGTCTCCTCGATGTCTCCTCGATGTTTCAACCCAATTTCCTTCAAAAGCGAGGCGATGGAATTCGATTGAGCGACGTTTTCCGCTCGCTGGCAGCCGGCTTGATTTTATTACGGCCTCCGTTGCTCAGCTAAAGCTCTTTAGTGGCTTTTTAAAAATATTCACGATTGGAGGGAAATGAGGTCCACGAGGCTTGTGAAATAGTTGGAATTGGGTTACGTTAGGAGGTTGTTTAGATCCGTCCCGAGGGAGGGTCGCAATCTTCTCGAGTCGGAATGTCGGGGAAGTAAGCAATTGCGTCGCGGTGGCAGATTTATCTAGTTATGTTAACTGGCGGAGCTGCTGAGGAAAGCGGTGGTTTTGAATAAACTTGACTTGTTTACTTAGTATCCAACTAACTGATGACCCATGAACGTCGTAAAAAGAGACGAAAAGATTGTGCAGAGCGGTCAGTGGTGTCCTCCTGTCTGCTAATTATAGTAAACCGTAATCACTTATCAGTCTGCTAAGCGTGCAGGTTAGTGTGGCATTTGGCTTTTCCATTGCAGCTACAATTAGAGGCTAATGTTAAGCAGTCGAAGATTATGGATAGTTATGAGGAAATTATAATAAAAGTAACAGAATTTGAAAACACCTAAGCAATATTCTGTCCTCCTTAAAAACTCCTGTCCACCAAATTCTGAAAATTAAGTCCAACTATCACCGACCACTGATCAGCTACATAAACAACGATAAAATAACACGGTTTACCAAAAACTACACTAATGTACAAAATGTCAGTACATCCAATATCATAACTACATAACTTTGATAAAATAAACAAGTGTGGACCGAACCGCGAAGGAAGGCATGAAATATACGAATACAAGCTGTTCCTCGCGGATTCGCCTGCGTAGAGGTCGGAAATTATCCCACAGGAACGAACTACTGGGATAAGAAGTATCCTATCTCCTAATCCAGCCTAGGTCATGGTCTATCCGTGTACCAAATTTCATCGAAATCCGTTCAGCGGTAAAGGCGTGAAAAGGTAACAGAAATACAGACAGAGTTACTTTCGCATTTATAATATTAAGTATGGAAGCCTATAGATGATCGATCTATAGCTGGGTAAATCGATCTGTGAGGGAAAATGAGCAAGTCGCAGTTATCGGTGACCTTAGTTTTCACATCAATTATAATTTATTCTCATACGAAAGTTGTTTCAGTCATAAACCCGAAACTTTGACAATCTGGTTGAATCCGTATGAATAGGTGCTCTCAAATAAATGATCGGACTTCGATTGGAATGTTGAGCAGTTAAAGGCATAATATTATTATTATACATAATACCTAGCTACTACCTGCTCTGAATTTAGGAATCAGACAAGTGAGGATGGATCCACTCCAACCATAGCTAATTATAGAATAATAACCATCCTAACTCTATGGTACGCCGTATATCCAGATTTCCTAAATCCAATTAGGATTTCATAATCAAAAAAAACATAACCTTCGGGGTAACTGCGTAACACAGTAGCAATGCTAATAGCTTTAAAAGAGACTGTGACCTCTGAGTTTGTTTCGGCCTTTCTTCTCAGAGTAGTCAGACAGGAAACGCGGACCTCATCTAGTTTTAGGGTTCCGTAGTAAACAAGGAAACCTTATAGTTTCGCCATGTCCGTCTGTCTGTTCGCGGCTTAGCTCGGAGACGGTACGGGAAAACTACAGTGGACAAAAATAAATGCTTTCTAGAAACTTTGTTTTAAAAACAAAGTGTTTCATGGAAATATTAAGTACTTACAGCTTTGTAGGCTTCGGTTTACAAAATTAAAAGAAAATGTTTAGGTTGTCTAAAAAGTTTGTGGTTGCTGTATAATTAGAATAATAAGCTTTAATAACAAATTAACTTGTCTTTAAAGTTTAGGTCTAGACTCTAATTAATTATTTTAGGAGGTTAACTTTATTTGGGAGATGTTCTTTAGTTAGTAATTACGATCTTGAATATCAGAGACCCGTTAAGTGATGCTAAAGTTTGGTCTAATAAATTGTTTACTCAGTAAAACTTCTTACATAATTAATAGATAAAATTGTTCAGTTAATAACCTAGCGCTAGATAAAAGTGACGGTTGAAAAAAAAACACAAAATAATCGGTGCACATCAGCACAAGAAAAAAAAGCTCGTCGAATGAATAAACCTCCTCTTTGTTCAAGTCTCAGTCAGTTAACAACAAACTGTCGCTCAACCATGAAAGACGAAAAAACCTTGACAAGAATCCTGTCACCCGTACTTTGTGTCTCCTATTCACGTCTCTGTACAATTTACCGCCATCCCGCAATCCATCTAACCCTCCACCGCTAACGGTCCACTTCCAACCGACCGATGAAATCGAATTAGTTGGGGACAGATCGTACCCCATTGTTTTGTGCCAATACACTTACTGTTTATTCAGTGAGGTCGCAACGACCCGCGGTATTGACGGGTTAAGGTTGGCTTGTTCTTGTTTAGTTTTAATGCAACTTCTGAATGGGGGTTATCTACAAGTTTCTATGGTTGTTTTGTTAAGTTAATAAGGTTTCCGCGTGGTGGGCTTTTATATGTGTTTTATTTTTAGTGCGATGGGACAGGAGAATCTTTGGAAGGTTTCGTAAGATGCTTTCCTTGTTTTGGTGGATTTTGGGAGATAGTAATACCTAGTAGTGTTCTTATAAATATTAATTGGCTGCTGATTCTGCCAATTAATATTTTAAGGTACCTACAAGTATTTTCAGGAACGTTTCAGAACCCGACTTCGTCATAAAGCAACGTAAATAAATATTTTTTTAAATTAAAAACAAAATAATAATGTTCTGAAGCAACTTGTTAGTAAAATTACTTCCCCTTACCTTCCCCTTACCTTAAAATCTGCATAATAATGACAGCTGCTAAACACAATGAAAAAAAAAATACCCTCGTCATCATTAAAATGCATGGCAATAAGAAAAATAACATAAAAGTCGAAAATTAAAATTTTCACAACTTCTGATAAATCCGGAAAATATTAACACTTTTTCAAACAAAATAAAAGACAAAAAATATCAAAATAATCTGGCCAACGATAATCTTTGTCCACTTTTATAAAAGAGCTATTGTCACAGAAAAGGACAATGCATAATTTTTTTCTTATATTTTCTTTTTCCAGAACCCGATGTCATTTAAAAAAGGAGTGCCTATGTAATTATGAAGAAGGTATAAAAAGAGCATCGTGCTTGATAATGTTCAGAAGAGCCAGTCTTCACGGGATTTCAAACTTGCAAAGAACAGGTTTCTCCAGATCCTAGGAACTCTTTGTGACAGTGGCATCCTCTTTGCTATGTTACGCTTTCGACAAATCAATATATGTAGGCAGCAAATCAATCTGCCTTGCCCTTTCCCAACTTTATTGGGGTGGCTCCCAGTCTAACCGGATTCAGCTGAATACCAGTATTTTACATGGAGCGACCGCCTATCTGAACTCCACAACCCAGTAACTGGGTAATACGATACCCCTTAGTAAGACTGGTTGTCAGACTTTCGGGCTTCTGACGACAAAGATCCATAAATGACAGCCAGGACCAACGGCTTAACTTGCTTTCCGAGGCACGGAGGAGACGCGGTATGTAAAGATGGTCACCCATCCACAGATCAACCCCGGCAAGCGTAGCTTAACCTGACGGATCAATCCGTGCAGCAATTATTACTTAGCCACGAGCTACTCAACATATGTAGGCAGCGATATAGGTATTTGAAAGCTCATTTAGGTCATTGTGCATATCAGATGGCCTATGTTTCGATGATTTCCAGACAGCAGCATTTTGCAAAAACGCGAATTAATAGCAACTTACTGGGATCACAAACCTCTGCGTGTTGTCAGTCTCCCAATCTAAATTGGTGAAGTTTTTGTGTGAAAATACATGTGTGAGAATTTCGAAAAGAGCAGTTTCAAGAACATCAAAGCCATGTTCAGTGGTACAATGATGCTAATACTGATGGATCTTCTGTCCCTTTTTACACAGTGGCTTTAAAGATCTCAGCGGCCAGCGAAGGCAGTTTAAAGGAGAATGTCTGGCGAAGGTAAGAGCTCGCGGGGACCGATTATAATAACGGATAGCTTAATTAACTCGGCGCCCTTAAGTATATTACAGTAGACGGGCGGGTGGAACGTGGCGTTTTATAAACGTTGCATTGTTGATATTTTTTATGGTTGGTTTATTCACGCCGGTTATTATTTGTGATTGTCCGAGGGTATTATTTTATATGGCCGATTTTATAAAATTCAAAAAATTCTAAAGTCATTTATTCAAACTAGGCTGAGAATCAGCACTTTTCGAATGTCAAAATTACATGAGACAGTCCCCCAAAACGCCCACCCTTCACCACTTACCTAGTGCGTTAGCTGGGAAGAAGTGGCGCAACAAACTCCCCAGCAGCACAGCTAGAAAGCAGTTCGGTTAGAAAGAAAAAAACAGATTCTTTATAATAGTATTCAACATAATTTACATTATTATCCATATGATAGCTAGCAGACGCCAATATACCAAAGAAAATCATCGAGAACTATACTCGGGCAGAAATAAAAACTTAACGTAAACAGAATTTAATATCTAAATAAAAGCCTCCAGGCATAAAGGGCGTGCCCGCTTACATAAAAATTGTTATAATCATAGTTATAATAGGTGTGGTGTTATCATAGGTGTATTGTCATAGTTTGAATTTTTGTTATTTTTAAATTGTTTGAGTTATTTTTATTTATTTTGTATCGTGTTTTTTTTTAATGGATCATGTGGTCTGCAATAAAGATTTTTATTATTATTATTATAAAGCTGTAACTGGATGGTATATAAATAACTTATACCATCTGAATTCATAAATTTCTTGCTTTTTCCCAATTTATTTGGGGTCAGTGCAACATGTCTTCGTCTTCCATATTTATCCACTGAAATAAAAATAGAAATTGCAAGTTGCATAAACCAAGTTCATTTTCATTCCATTGAAGGCACATCTTTTCACCCGCTCGTCTATTGGCTCTAAGATTTTAACAAAACCTTTGGGGGCGGCCACTCAACGGCCATCGCTCTCCCCCGACTTCGACACTCAACCTTAATAATAAAGTAATCTAGATCCAAGAATATCATGAAAAATCAACTCGCAACGTGTCCCTGAAAGAATGACAAGATATTTTATTATAAAAGGAGACTCCATTTTTCTCAACGTAGCCAATTTAGTTTTTGCTCACTAATTTTTGTAGAGGTTTTTGTTAAGATAACTAATGAAAAATATACGTAACGTTTTTTATGAACTTTTTACAAGGGTTTGATATAATTATGTTGCGGTCAAAACGTAAGATGAAACGAATTATAAAACTACGAGTTTTGATAAAATATTTATATTTTATTACAAGGTAACCATTTTATCGTGAGCTCTGGTCAAAGTATATTCATATTATGTGAAACCGAAAACCATACAAGATACCTCCATTAATGATAGAATGTCGGAAATATGATTAAAATATTATAATAGCAGTTGTTCGTTTAATAAATTAAAACATAAATCATCTGACAAAGCCTGCACACGTTCAGGCCGCTGTTGTAAGTGTTTCAGTAACATTCAGATGAGCAGATTTATCTGCGGACTTACTCCACGCTAAGAGTTACCATGTGGATTCTTAGTCAATTCGATTCCATTCATTCATTTTAGTATTGAGTTTTTACGAGTACTTATTTATCTACTAAAGCTTCTTCTTAACTACTTACCTACTTACAAATAATTTATTATTAACTACATACAAGTAATTTATGAGGTCTTCATTGTTTGTATAATCAATCATCTCATAAATACAAAACAGAATGTCTTTTAAACCTGCCCGTGGAACCTTTAACAAAATGCACCTACAGGTTTATAATAAACGCAGCCCCCCCCGCGCTCCTCGGGGGTCTTTACATGACAATAGGAGCCGGTGACGTCATTAGCAAGATGGCGCCGAATTAACTTGTTCAACATTCAGCGGCAGATTAACGTAATTGGCATTACAGTCGTCCTAATATTTCATTAAGCTTGCTTGTATTCACTTTGGTGGAAGAAAGTGAATTAAGTTTATTTTTAAACAGGGTCCATTGCCCCTACGAGTACTACGTCAGCACTCTTGGCAGTCACTCCCGCTACTACTAAGCATTTATTTCAATTAAACTAATTACAGGCACTTTTTAATCGTCAAGGAGTCGGTCAGTCAGAGAGTTTAAGCTAGTCGCCCATTCGAAAGCGTAATATTGTGGTAGTTGGTACCTATGGAGAAGAACGAGCAAGAAACTCCATGGACACTCTTTTAAATCAAAATGACTATAACATGACTATGTTAAATTATATATGTACTACCCTGCGTTTAAAACCAAATTATAAAACATATATTCTTAATGATTGTTATCGACCAAATAAACGTAAAAAAAGTGAACAAAATAGTTAACAATACCTACTTACATGTTTGAAACAACGTCAATACCATGTCTTGTATGATACATATTGTTATACAGAGAGGATTTTTCACGATGAAACTGGCCCAAAATAACCAAAAACTAATGGAATTACAAACGTACGAATACGCGGTAAGTTTAGGGCAGTCTCCTAAGACCGTTTACCTGTAGCTACAACGGTTGAGGTAGCTGTCCTTATTGCCCCATCTCAAAAATCCACCCTGTATACATGACATGTTTTTGACTACTTCAAAAAAAAGTAGGTATCAAAACTTGTGTAAAGGTGTAAATGCCGAGTTAGGTAGCTCATGACAGAGAAAAAGAAAAATAGATTTCTCAGAAGAATTTCTTGATTAATATTTTTTTTAATAAGAAATGTACATTTTAATTCATGACGAATTAACTTTTCATAATCACCTTTATTTACACCATCATTATAGCTTACCATGGTCTGGTTGCCTCTATCTTAAGATACGGAGTAATATTTTGGGGGAACTGCAGTGAACGGGAAAGGCTATTAAGAGCCCAAAAATATTGCATTAGATCAATGACCGGCATTAATTCAACAGACAGCTGTATTCCTATGTTTAAATCCCTAAAATTATTAACCTTTCCATCGCTTTATATTCTGGAGGTAGCATTATTTGTTAAAACGAATCGAAATCTTTTTGAAACAATGATAAATCTTTCTTCAAGACAAGCATTACTGAGATCCCAATACAAAGGTCTATTACATACAGGCAGTTTCAAAACAGCATTATTACGAAAGAATATTATGCATATGGGACCAGTAATTTACAATAAAATACCTAATGACATTAAAAATGATACATCTCATTCTTTCAAAAAGAAATTAACGAAACAACTAGTTGAAAAATGCTATTACGCTGTCAGTGAGTTTTTAAATGACAACACCCTATGACATTGCTCAATAATATTTCAATTTATTAAGTTCGATTCTAATTTTATATACTATGACTATTATTTTGCCGGTGAATTTAACTTTCAAGATGATGACATTAAAAACTGATTACCTGACACTTATTGATTAATATAGATTTGCAATAATTATAATTTATGATAGTGCTTAATGTTGCATGCCATACGGTAGAATGTACTGGATCTTTTGTTTTTCTTTTTTTACACCATCAAAACTATGTTTTGTTACCTACATTCTTAGCAAATAAATGATTTCTGATTTCTGACCTGATTTAATGTAGGCAACCAAAAATCATTTCTTATGTTTTATTTTGTACCTACTTATAGTACAACCACATTTCGCCAGTTATGTTGAAGTCCCATTTAATAGGGCGCGAGCCTATTGTCATCAACTGGGCACAAATCCAGATTCCGGGCTGCTAATGAGAAATTCCTGATGGAAAAACCCAATAACATTTGTCCGACCTGGGAATCGAACCTCATGCTCAGCGCTTGCGACCACTAGACCAACAAGGCCGTTGTTAAATACACATTTTGTAAAACAATCATCTTTATTTCAAATGAATGAAGGATAGAGAGACGTCACCAACCGTCAGCGCGACAGACGTCGTAGCCTGGTGGCCAGTATATATCAGCCGTCTCAATCTTATCATTTCTAAACGCTGTATAAATACATCATGTGCCTCACACTACACTAAACCCTTAGAAAACAGGACACAACCCAAATAGGTACTACCTGTTTTAGTTCTAAGACGTTTATCCAATAAAGGCAGTTACTAATCTCACATTACATCCAATATGTATGAATGGCATGTGTATCGCAGAATATCAAATAACAACTAATACACTTATGTCAAGTGTCACATGCCGTTACTGAACGTTCTCGAGCGTGTTATGTCTCCTATTGGTTGTCGCATTCAATATTAAAGGGTGAATAGGGATCGTCGTTCCGTTTCGGGTCTCTAAATCTATTGATTGGTTAAGTCTTTCATAAGGTTATAACGTGGCTACGGAGAATGCTACTTTTTTGGATGGAACATGGACATGGAGGCCATGTTTGTCGAAGGACCGATGGCTGATGGAGGCGACGAGTCCGGGAGTGGAGACCGCGCATCGACAACCGTAGTGTGGGACGACTCCTTAGATGAACCAACCTTAAAAAGGCGGCTGGGACAGACTGGATGCTGAAGGTCAGGAGGACAGGGTTGTTGTGGCGCAGCCTGGGAGAGGCCACTAGGCTGAGTTGATTGATTGACACAGTATTATGTACATAAAGGTCACGCCTTTTTCCCAAGGGGCTAAGCAGAAACTATATAACGCTACATGTTACGATATTTACATAGGTAGTCTCCCATGGAAACTGCTACTGCTACCTATCTTCTTTGTATGAAAATCCTAGACCAGTAGATTATTACAAGGTTAAAATGACGCATTGACGAATATTTTGCTTTGACTGCTTAAAATTCCAGTTTTAAAACAAAAAATCATCACGTTTAGAAATTCATACATTGCTGAATCTTCAGATCAACTGAGGGTCAGTCATATTTATCTTAGATTATAATTTTAAACGGAAACAATATAAAAATTTAAAATAAATCCGGCCGAGGGCGTGTCGGACACGCTCAATAAAGGATTCCGTAGTTGAGATGAACTTAACTTTGTAGTTGAAAAACATGTTCTCCCATAGATTCCAACTGCAAATGTAAGTTAGTACGCACAATATTGGGAGATTCACCATGTTATTTTAAGACCATAGATTTCTTATAGGTTTTCCTGTAATCTATAGGTAACTAACTATTATAATATCCGTATCTTTTTCAAAAATTTTGGCTCCGTACTTTCGGAGATAGGATGGTCAATTGTCATCTATTTTCTTAAATATCTCTAAAACTATTTATATAAAGATGATAAAAAAAAAATTGGATCCTCGCCAGAAGCCCTTACATTTGATATTTCACACGATACAGATTGCATTTTTTTTTTAATTTTCCAATTTTCCACCGAAAAGTAAATAAATGAATTTTGAATATTCAAAATTCATTTATTTACGTTAAACGTCCGTGTTGGGTCACAGAAATTCATGTGTACCCAACTAAATTGGTCCGGCAGATTCGGAGCAAAATGGCTGTGACAGACGGATAGACACCCAGCCAGCTAGGCAGCCAGACACACGAGTCATCCTATAAGGTTCCGTTTTTTCCTTTGGAGGAACCCTAAAAACAAAGGCGATGCTTGGTACCGATGCCTATAACATGTCCAGCTGTGGACGTCTTCCGGCTGAATAAGGATTAGCGATGCAAATATACGTATTTTACGGGTTTAATCTTCCGATTTCCATCCCTAATGATGATTTTCAGTAGATCTTGCTAAAGTCTTTTAAAAACGAACCTCTGAATAAAAAAAACACTGCTATTTTTTATCTAAACTTACCTAGAATATCAATTTCATCAAGTTTAACCTTCAATTAGCAAGTTTCAAAGTTGGTAGGTATCTTCACCAATTTGTAAGTTCTTCGTCTAAATCGCTCCAGTGCTACGGCCAAGTTGTTAATCAAATATTAATATTTCTTCTGCTCGACGGAACGTTTGTTATGTCGACAATTATTTAAATTGATATTACTGTGAGTAGCAAATTGCTAGAAGTCTGCTTTTAGAGATAATAAAACGTGAGTTGTGATTTTAAATTGTTTTGTTTGAAGATAACATCAGCATTTATTTTGATTGAAAAGAAAGATGTAGAAAGTAAGTAGGTATTGCCCTTAAACCTGGTTTACACGGTGCGATATAATTGCCTGCGGTAATAATGATAAAGACTGTCATTCTATGAAAACAATTATGAAGAGGAAACTTATGCAATTTACAGCGCGCTTGATCAACGCCTATTTCTGTTATGTGCAGTACAGTAGGATTACTTTATGTTAAGCACCTTAAGGTATTTTTTTACTTGCACCTTTTTTATGAATAACCGCTAGCGGGCGCATCTGCAACGCAATGCATTGCAAAAATCCTCCTTCATCATTCTTGTACATTTCGTATTAAACATTGCACAGTACTAAAGTTACGTAGGAGGATTTTTGTAATGCGTTGCCTTGCGGCGCGGCCCGCCGAAGTGAGCCTTATCTTGAAGTAGCTGCCGCCCACACGATAAATAAAAGCCAATAACGTAATCTGATTTAATTTACATAAAATAACAGAAAAACATCGAACAATTTTTATTAAATTCATTTTTGAACAATATGATTATAAAATTACCTGTGGTTTTTGTGCGCGATGTCTTTCAGTTCGTAGTTAGTTTGATATTAATTAAAACTTTCGCAGCGGAATTTTTGAAAAGCCATCCTCTAGGTTTTCTTCTCTAACTCTTTTTATTATTTATTTTGTCATTTATTAAATAAACTGTTATAATTATGTATTTGCCTAATGGTTATATTTTGGCATACAGCTCACTGGGCATACGTCTGCCGCTTGGAGTGAGCTGTGAGCCAAACTACTATGTGGACCCATAACACAGACAAAAGGCGTCGCGGTAGACCCCGTAGAAGATAGCGGGACGAGCTGGAGAAAACAAACGACAAGTCGTCCACATTAGCCCTGGAACGAAAGAGCTGGAAATCCCTTGGGTGACGTCTTTTCCCAGCAGTGGGATTGTGAGATGATCCAGGCTAACAATAAATTATGTATTCAATCGTTCATTCGTTAACCACTGTAGGGTAGGTATACAGGGTGGCAGGGACATCGACGTACAACCTGTTACTATTATTCAGTACATGATTCCGGCCACCAGGCCATCTTTTCCTACAAAAGTGCGTGGTCAAAATGTATGGAAAAGCTTTTTTTTTAAATAATGACCTGAGTAAAAATTTCAACGTAGTCAGGGGGGTCCAGAATCATGTACTGAGTCCACGGTAACAGGTTGCGCGTCGATGTTCCTGCCACTCTGGATAAGACAAATATTTAGAAAAAAATCGTCAACTTATAGTCCATTAGCTATCGTGATTACCATCAGACATATTCATCGAACGAATCAGAATATTAACAATAAATTAATTAATAATGTAATGCAATGTAATGTGTATGTGATATGTTTGTGTGTGTGTTTTTGTAGGTTAATGTATGAATGTCTTATGAACTGCGTTTCTGGCAAATAAATTTGATAACTTTGACTTTGATCGAAGAAATCCAATATTTTCATGTCTTATTCCACAATTTTATAACTTATCATCACGCTTGTAATCGCCGAACGGTCAGGAAGAGTTGTAGAGAGATATAGTACACCCACATTTCGCCAGTTAACATAACTGGCGAAGTCCCATGTAATAGGAGGCGAGCCTACTGCCATCACCCGGGCACAAAGTCTGCTACTGAGAAATTCTAGACGGAAAAACCCAGTAACACTTTACCCGACCCGGAAATCAAACCCAAGACCTCATGCTCAGAAATACCGCCTGCAACCACTAGAGCAACGTTGTAGTCCACCATTTTATAAGTTGGTTAATAACCAGAAGCCCTGCAGTAGCAGTTGAATACAAACAAGTCACAACATCAATGAACCAATAAAACAATATTGCGTTCTATCGGTTCATAAGATTCCCTGAACCGGTGAGAGCTCTCGTAATAATGGTCGACACAGGCGGAGTTTCTAGCAAAGGCTAACATTGCGGGAGTTTTGCCGAGGTAACTCCAACTCAGAGCATTTGGTACTTTTGATTTGTCAAGGGGTCGGTCAGTCAAAAAGATGAAGCTACAAGTTGCCCATTCCAAGCGTAGTAGGTTCCCATGGAGAAGAACGGGCAAGAAACTTCATGGACACACTCAAGTTTAACTAACACTCATATTAACTTTCCGATAAGCATATACGTCTGAAGATATTTTGTACTATACAGTTACATTACAGACATACGAAATCACCTAGGTACATCTGTCAGTCGGACAAATATTGGTAATTTTATATAGTAACTATTTCATACATGCAGAAAACCGGTCTTTTTGACATGATTATAGATAGGAGAGACTCCATCATTGTGTGGCACAAAGCAATTAATTAATTAATGATGTTGATCATGAGGAATATTTTTATTTAGTTAACTCCAATAATATTACAGGCTGTAGGTATATGTTGTTGTAATATTTACTAAATCCAAAGACTTTTTATTTTTATTCCTCGCTCGATAATCCGCGCCAAACTTCGTAATAGGATATCTGACGTATAGCCTGTCACGTGTGTCGTAGTTGACACGGATCTGCGTCGTGTGTCGTGTCATGTCATGTCAATGGAAACGAATATTTTATATTAAGCTTTTGCCCGCGACTTCGCCCGCGTGGTGGTCGGAAATTATCCCACGGAAACGTACTACCGGGATAAAAAGTATATCCTGATTCAGGTCATGGTCTACTCATGTGTCAAATTTCATCCAAATCCGTTCACCCGTTTTAGCGTGACAGCGTAACATACAAACAAACTCACTTTCGCATTTATAATATTCTTTTATAGTTCTATGATCTCCGCCATTCTACACGGAGGCCTCATATTGGGTTGAACAGATTGAAGCCCTCTCGCTAGATTAATGTTTTTGCAATAAATTTATTTTTATGTCCATTTGGTAAGTGTTTACTAAAATATTTATATGATACTCTGTCTGGATTTGGGAATCATGATGAGTCACGGAATTAGAGTCTTCATTGTTTCAGATTGTTTTACGGTACATAGAAAACTAACTTCGCCCCGCGGTTTCACCCACATAAGTCTCGATCCCGTGGGAATATCGGTATAAAAAGTATCCTATGTCCTTCTCCTGGTCATGGTCTACCCATGTGTCAAATTTCATCCACATCCGTTCAGCTGTTTTAGCGTGAAAGCGTACATATCAAACAAACTCACTTTCGCATTTACAATATTAGTCAATTAACGATCAATGGCTAAACTCTGAATCCGAATTTAGTCAAGAATTATCAGTTGTAAAAATCGTTAAATACTTCGTATTCTTTTTTAGGGAATATCTGTTGTTACCTAAAATAAGAAGTATGAAAAAAATTGTCGTAAGCAAAACCTAGTATCTATCTACTTCAACAAAACATTTTTGTTTCGATAACAACTCTAAGTAAGCGAGACAACGAAAAAAAAACATCCCGACATTTATCGGGACACGACAGAATTGAAATCGAGAACCATTCTTAAAAAAACAACGTTCCTCTAAAGAAAAATATTCAAAGCTTCACAAAGTATCGAATAATAACAATCGAGTCGAGTCTCGTTCGTCCAATACGGTTGAAAGGAGCTCCAGATTGCGTTTATAGTCGCCATGTCGGCAAATGACTGTCTATATAAAAATCGTAACTTCTCTATGAAGACGTAAAAAGCTTTTATATGACACGATAGAAGATCTAACGACCACTTAAATACTACAAAAGGCGGGTCGGGTAAAGTAATGCATCCCGATTTTACTAACTGTACATACAGGTTGCAAAAATTTTGAGATTTTTGGTACTGATTGGTGAGGGAAATTGCTATTATTATTTGTTGTTTGGTTTGAGAATCTATAGGGTTCCCGTAAAGAGTGGAGTATTGTTTTATCTTTAATATGAATTAGAAGCCACACCATGCCGTACTATTTTAGATGATAATAATCATTATGATTATATATAAGGATAATATTTAATTCTTTACAGTAATGTTATTCTTAGTTTTATCCGTTCCAAATTTTTCTGTCAGTGACAGAAAAATTGACTGAAAACAGAATCGATTATTCTGTTATCTTTCTGCGTGCGTTTGTGGTCGGGGGAACAACTGGGGGAAGGGACTATATCCACCGTAGTAGTAGGTACACAAGGAGATAGAAATCCGTTGACAACGCGATATTGGATGGAACTTGTGGACTTCTAAAAAGTACTATAACATTTTTATGACGGTTGAAGACCTATGAACAGTTGAATTGGCTAAAGATTTGATAATAGGGTGATAAAGTAGTGGTAACCGCAGCCTTGTCCGAACTGTGGCACAATTTTCAACACATATATATACAGGACTTTTATCTAAAACACTTTTGTTCCATTCACTTCACAGATACCATTGTCTGCACTAAGAATTTTGAGTTTCGTGCCAAGTTTTAGTACCAGATACTCTCAGATTAATCATAATTATATCACCTGTGACCAAAACCATGACATGTGCGGATACAAAAGTTGTATTTCCATTTATGGTAAGAACGGTAAGTAGTAAGTAAAAGATTAGCAAGCGAGTTGCTACATAGGAAGATGTAACTGCAACCTCGTAAACTGGGGCTACCTGTGTGGATGGTGGATCTGTGCCGCAAACTACATCCCACCTCATGTCCCACTCTCTGTCAAAAAATTCACTCAACCTCTGCCCCGCCACCGACGATGCCGTGGAAGTGGCGGAGTTTTGGGCCAACAAAATTCAATTCACTGTCGTGCAATCGATACGACAGAGAAGAATAAGCAAGAATTAATTTACGTTATCTGAATATCGCCTTCACAACTCAATGAGCCACGCCACGCGAAATTACCATCCGACAATAATACAATCGTGAATCGGATTGACGTGCGTACAACTCACTCCGCCCTAATTAGTAGCAAAATATCACCTTACGTGCTTTCTCGTCAAGTGTAATAAGTCAGTAATTCCCTTCCTTGCGGCTTATTACGTCACCAGCGAGCGTGATGTATTACTTGGCATTATTTATAAGGTTCAAATGGTGTTGTGGTTGCAAAGTGTCGCTGTAGGCATTATTTATAAGTTTAATTATTTGTACATTATGTATAATATTTTATTTCCGTAGCTATAATAATATGATTGTTATTGAATTTAATGTTTTTATAATTCAGTTGCTTTTCACAATGAATGTTTACATGGCATGTCATTCGACAGTTATTTAATACACCAAAATTATAATTTAATAAATTAATGCAGTTTTAATCACTTAATGTGAGTGTTATTATTTTTTAAATGTCAAATATTAATAACGTCGGCGGGTAACAATAGCATAAAAGCTATCGTAATGTGTAATAATGCGTAAGAAGGTTTGTATAAAAGTGTATTTTGCATGGCGGCCGTCATATTTAACCACATACCACGGTCAATCCAAGAATTGAACGTGAGCTTATAGAAACGGCTAAAATTCTTACTGTTGAGCAAAGCATTATTACAGTATTTCGGAATCTATAACAGACAAAAATCTAGTGATAGAATATTGACATGCTAATAAAATACATGTGTTGTTGTCCTTGACATCACTATTGTATATTGACATTAGTATTGTTTATTCACAGTCAGTGTGTTGACACGCAATGTTTCGACATTTTTTTAGTTTAATTTTTTTCTGTTTGTTGACGTTGATTTCTATTAATTTGAATTATGTTCTTCTTTTCGTGTGGTTAGTGACTAACCTGGTGTCAGAGTTTTAAAGCCGCCCATGGGTCTCTGATTTGACTGATTTATATGATGAAATGTGTGATTCTTTATCCTATTAGTAGGATAATTCCAATAGTAAATTTTATTTATTTACTCAGTTATTAATCTTAATTACAATATTCGTGCTAAAACTAAAATATATTACATATGTAGTAGTACAAGTATATAAAAATAAAAAACCGGCCAAGTGCGAGTCGGACTCGCACACGAAGGGTTCCGTACCACCGTACAATATTTAGCAAATAAATGAAAATACTAAATTAAGAATATTATTATTTGTCATGTTAAATTATAAAAATCGTAAAGATAAATTAATATTTCATAATGATACTATGAATATCAAAGTTATTTTTGCAGTTGCGGAAAATCGTCCATATTTAATGAAATTGGTTTTTCGATCGCTTCAGTAGGTACCCGTTTTCCATCCTCCCATCCTCAAAAAAAAAAAAAAAAGGTTACCCGTTTTCAAGAAAAGAGCGACCGGGGGCTAGCTAATAATAATAATTATTACAAGATCAAATCATCAACACCAAAAACTATAGGAAATTTATCATTAAAGACTCTACCACCACAAATGATAAATGCCGTAGATGCCACATTCAATCAGAAACCATACAACACATAACTGGAGCATGCACAACCCTCACACAGACAGACTACACTCACAGACACAACCAGGTTGCAAACATTATTCATCAAAAACTAGCACTCAAACACAGTCTCATACAAAACTCTAACACTCCTTACTACAAGTACACACCACAAACTATACTAGAAAATGAAACACACAAAATGTACTATGATCGCGCCATACTTACAGATAGAACTATCCACTACAATAGACCAGACATAACCCTACAGGATAAAACAAGAAAAATCACTTACCTCATAGACATTGCAGTTCCCAATACCCATAACCTACAAAAAACGATAACTGAAAAAATAAGTAAATATGCTGATCTTAAAGAAGAAGTCACAAGAATCTGGAGACAAGAAAAAGTATACGTTATCCCTATAGTTCTCTCCACGACGGGCGTTATCCCGAACCACCTTCTCCGTAGCCTGAAATTAATAGATTTAGAAGAATCCGTTTATATCAACCTACAAAAAGCTGCCATCTTAAACACCTGTAGAATAGTTAGGAAATTCATGCAGTTAGAGGAAGAAAACACACCCTCATCGTAAATACACACCACACGCTGCATTTACTTGGCTTTGGCCCGTAAATGTAGCTAAAACCAGCCTAAGAGCTGAGAAAAAAAACTCTCCCCAAAATAATAATAATTTATTTAGCAAAAAGAAGAAATACAAAGCATGTTACAATATTATGTTAATACATTTGTGCTCAATATTGTGAATAATGACCCCGATGCTAGGAAAATCCTGTGTTATAGGGGCCATCCATTCGTCCGTTAATTACATTACAAAATTTGGGAAGCTAAACCGTGTAACAGCAGCAATAGTGTGTAAGTAAGCGTATGTGGTGTGGTGTTATAGTGGAAGTGTGTGGGTGTGTGATGTGTATATGAGTGTGTGATGTGTGTATGAGTGTGTGATGTTTGTATGAGTGAGTGATGTGAGTCGTGTGTGCGTTGAGGGGAAGGTGATTTTGGATGTCTGTGGGTGTGTGAGTGTTCATAATACTAATAATTATTGAGATAGAGAAATGAAAATGGTATTAAAAGATGCTTAAGATGATGATGATGTTTGACTGAAAGGGCTACATTGCTGGAAAAAACATGTCTGTAAAATGCTTTCTTTATTTTAATAAAAAAAGGTACGCCTATTTTTGACCGTTTCTTTTGGAACATTTTTCAAAGAATCTTAAACTTCTCAAAATGAAAAGAGATATCGAAAAAGTAAAAAAACATATCCTGGAGAATTAAAAGAGCTTTAAACTGATACCATTCTGGTTTTGATAAAATTATTATTAAGGGTAGTTGTTTACCCCTTTCGGGGACACTGGTAATTGGTTTTTTATTTAATAATAAAATATATAAACATTTTAGATTATTTTTTCCAGTATTGTGGCCAATTCAGTAACGGATCTTTTGTTAATTATCATTTTCATTTCTCTATCTTAATAATTGAGGAAGCTAGCTGGTCGCACTTTTCTTGAAAACGGTTACCTTCTTGAAGCGATCGAAAAAGCATTTTCAATGCTAAAAATCAAAAGCACAAAAAAGAATTGCTAAGCATTTATAATATTAAAAACAAAATCCCACTTCGATTTTAAATCAAAAATCCGAGGTTGAAACCCCCAGGCGCTCCACTAATAAACCATTTGTGAAAATATCGACTGTCTACCTATTACGGTTCATGAGATACAGCCCGCTGACAGACAGACGGACGGACAGCGGAGGCTTAGTAATAGGATTCATCAAAATTTCTTCCGCAACGCTGTCAATGGGAAAAGTGCCCAAAAGACTGGCAGCTTTGCCACGTAAGATGGCAGTCCTGATTTTTTGGGCTAAAAATAAGCCAGCCAATTCTTTGTAATTGTTTTTTTTAATGTCCAGGCTTATTTTATTTAATTATTGAGACTTTGGCTGGTTTGATTATTTAATTATAAATATTTTAAACCCTCTGGCACAACATAGCGTGCTCTTTGTTATCTTTATATACCATTATTATGTACCTATGTTAAACAAACAAATAAATAAATGACTTATGTTATAAAAGGTAGATTGTTCAACCTCAAATAGTAATAAATGTCAAAAGCATTCACCCACACACACAATGGAACGCTAACGTATTATTTCACAAACTAATATTAACTTTTGGCACAAACAAAATTATTTGAATTATTCATTAAATTACGAACAAAATATAATCTGATTCTGTTTGTACTCAAATTGGTTTGGTAAGTCAAACTGATTGATTAATAGGATAGCAATGAGATACACCAGTGGACAAGCCGAGCGTGCTTAAGTACCTAATAATAAGAACTGTGATGCTCAGAAAGGCGAGTCGAGCAAGCCGAATTTGAGTAAAACGACACGGGTCTGCCTAGCAGTGGCCTACAAAATTCTGCCTTTTAAACTTCAGGTGTTATTTTAAGATTAACAATATTGGGATATACTCTTGCTGTCTGATTATTTGTGTAATTAATGTTAGTGAAATAAGTCAACAAAACTCTGCCTACGACTTTTCAAGAAAGGCGCAACGATATTATATTTATACCGAGCCACATACGCAAACAGAAACGGAATACTTCACAGTCCGTATCGCGGCGCGTAAAATCCAAATTGGGTCATATCGCCCATAGCTCCATATAGCCGTATGCCCATATAGGATAAAGGAGCTGTGTCAAAGTACGGAGGCCTGTCTGTCACGGTGGCGTACAGGCCTCAAGACAAATGGGCTCTCGGGGGAAAAACTGCAAACTATACTATTCGTAGTTAGGTGTGCCCGCTATTGTGATTTGAGGACGGAATAGGGAAGGTTTTTACTGAATTGTTATATTTACGTCTGACCCTGTGTATTTTGCATAAAACTTTGCTACAGCAGCTAGTTATTCAAATTGATTTACATATACTATGCTTAATATATTAAATAGAAAAAGTCGCTAATGTATAGAAAAAGCAAAAGGCGGGTATGCAAGCCTAATTACTTAATTTTCGAGAAGAAACGGTTGAAACACGTTTTTCAAATTCAAGAAAATACTCCACATCAGAAAACTTTTTGGTCGACTAAGGACTTTAGGATTGAATGCCTCCAAAGACTGGAAATTTTTGGAGGCATTCACGTCCATAGTCAACGCCACCTTACAGAAGGTTGACACAATCCAGACACCATTATGCCAATTTTAAGCATATCAAAAGTATAATTCAATGTGGCTACAGATTTGCTCGATTTTATTGATAGTTACTGATCGACAAAAGCGACCCACATGCACAGTGGCGATCGACAAGAAATACTCGAGCAAATCAGCAGGCCGTACCCTCACCAAGTCTTTTGAGTTTCTTCGTTCCCTGTACAGTTTCCTTTCTATTGTTAGTTGCCTCGAGGCGTATAAAAGCGTACCTACTGTTTGAGAAGCCTTTCAATGTCCTCTGACGTCACTCTTCGTTTGACGTCACGTCAGACGTCAGGCAGCGGTGTACTGAGTAATGAGTTTATTTCAATCACAATGAATAAAATGAACTCGTAAAATGTCACAAACTAATTTATAATTAGAGTCAGGTATGTATTTCGGTATAGTAAGGTATATAAGTCAGGTTCATTTAAAGTATGTCTGACCCCACTTTGATTAAAAGCGCCCAAATATAATATCAAAATTCTATTTTTGGTATTCCTTGTTCAATATTTTCCCTTTGACGTAAACTATTCCGACAAGCTTCGTGCTTTGCTTCGATAGATTTTCATTTTGTTGTGCGAGCTCATTTTTCTCGGAACAAGCAATATTGTCTGATAGCACAAAATAGCAGCGCATAACAATGAGCACAGTATCAAGTAAAGTAAACTTTATCTCCGCAATAAACTTATACGGTGGACACGGGTGCGAAAAGGTTTGTCCTCACGGGGGGCATATTTGTATTGGCTTATTAAGATTTCAGCAAATTGATGCACAAACTATCTGAATTAACTGTTTGAAATTAAAATGTTTCAGAGAGTCATGTACTCGGCAGAAGTTATTCTTAAGTGCCATTGTGCAGAAAAGCTTAGATACAACGTAGGAAATCCTAACTTATAATATATTATTATATTATAAATGCGAATGTGAGTTGGTTTGTTTTGTAAGATTCTTTATATTATGAATAGGCATTTAATTTGATTTTAAACTTTATACTTTACACGTGCTAAGTCGGAAGTAATTTTAAATAATGTTTTAAATATGAAGGGTGGGGATATTGTTGGGGGCAACGGCGAATGGCATTCTGACTAGAGCACTTGTAGAGCCCGGACGAAAGCCTTCGAGTGTTACTCACGCGTGCTGAGCTAAATAATTGGTCTGTGGTTAGCGACTAAGTGATATAATAAACTAAACGTGATTATTTAGAGGAATAAACGAGTTTGTGATTTTAAAAGTGAGTATTATTGTTCCTTTAGTAGTTTTCTCACAATGGGCTGTCTATTAAGCTGTCGGCTAAACGGCTGAACCAATTTTCATGAAATTGGGTATGGCGATACTTTGAACCCCGAAAAATGACATCTAGGCTACTTTATATCGACATACCATGCGGGCGAAGCCGCGGGCGGAAGCTAGTAATGCATAAAGGAAGTAATTTAAAGGTTACAATTCCCTTTTACAACTACTCAACCGATTGTCGATGCGTTAATGACCTGATTGACCAACCCTCCGAGTAAAAACTGTTGCTGCGAATTTGTGTTAACGACTTAGTCGGCATTAGACATCTAGTGATTGTGATGATGATTAGATGACAGTGATTCTCCCTGACTATTTCTCAAACAAAGTTGAAGGCAAACCCATTCAGAATTGCTGTTCGTACGCCTCGTCTGATCCCAGCATTATTCTTCAGTTTCGTATACTTAGTTCTCACGACAGCACCGGTACAATACGACATTTACAGTTCATGTGTTCATGCATATACCTAGTTGTGCCTTGTTACAGACTGCAGGCTACAAACTACAAGCAAACAGGAGTGCCGGAACTTCTTTCACGTCTTCGTGGAAAGTTTGCGCGGTTTTCTGGAAATGTGAAGTATCTTTTGTGGTAATGCAGGATACATTTTCTGTGTTGGTTATATATTTTATTATTGGAGAAGTACATGCCTAGGGCCTAGTATCCACGATGCTACTCTAAAGTAACCAGTTACAATTCACTCCAAAATGACACAGCCTGAGGTCACAGCACATTTCAATCTTGTTGTTAGAGTGGTGTCATAAACCTCTCCCAAATTCAAACCTTACTAAACTTACTAACGGGCAGTGTGAGTTGAGAATTGAATAGATGATCACAGCATGATGTTAGTAGGAATAAAACATATATTTTGTCGTGACAACGTCTTAAATTAGGTTGCGGCTCGGAGTCACTCATGAAAAAGTGTAACGCCCGCTCACGTCTGTTACGATGAGTCACCGAACGAGAGAGAGGCCCGCCGGACCGGCGAATGCCTTTTCATTCAATTCCTTGTTCCTATTGTGCAATTTAATAATATTCATATCAATAAATATTCTACCGAGAAAAAGACGTTGTCACGTAAAATCTTCGCCCGTAAAACCGACTTAACAGGCAACCATTTTTTTTACATAACATAACATCACGCCTGTGGTCTCCGAAGGGGTGGGCAGAGGTGTACCTATAGTATAACCACAATTCGCCAGTTATGTTTAAGTCCCATGTAATAGGGGGCGGGAAAACAGAATCGGTCGAAGTGGCGATGCTTGGGGGGCTTATGTCCAGCAGTGGACGTCTTTCAGCTGAAATGATGAATATGGGGCAAGCCTATTGCCATCAACCGAGCACAAATCCAGACTCCGGGCTGCCTCTGAGAAATTCCAGATGGAAAAACCTAATAACACTTCGCGCGACCTGGGAATCGAACCCAGGACCTCATGCTCGGCAGTAGGGCTTGCGACCACTAGATCAACAAAGCAGACTGTTTTTTTTTATTATTTAGAAATGTCTTCAACCCGAAAACGTAACTTGATATAGCTTGCAAGCTGTTATAGCTTGTTCAGATAACAAGCTATAACAGAGGGAGCTATAATATACATGACGTATGGCTCCATCTGTCCACTATACGTCATGTTGAGCTCCATCTCTTACAGATATTATATATGTCGGAGTGGTCATCATATGGATGCTACAAAACGCAAGCAATACGTATAGCTATACGTATTACTTCGGCAGAGTCTCGGTGCGGCTGGCGCAGTACTTGAAGCGGCAGATAGGATTCAGAGCGAGCTTTGGATAGGCGCGTGCGCGTACTGAGGAACTGTCTTACGTTTTTGTAGTGTTCATGTAATTTAAATAGAGATAAGTTAAAGTAGTGACAAGTAAATGTAGTAATTGATTAAAGGACAATTTTGTGTAACTAGTAATAAAAGTAGTTAAGTGACAGACAATATTTGTGGTTTAATTTAATAATAATAATGGAAGATCAAGATCGGCGTCCTGATCCGACATCAGAAGTGGGATCGAGACCGGAATATGACTCTGCTCGTGAAAGTGATTTACGACTACTACTTGAAGTTCAAAATCAGAACATGAAGGCATTAATCGAAGCGTTAAAAATGCCATCTACGAGCACCAATAAAATTATGAGCCTCCCAGAGTTCGACCCAGAAAAAGCAGACAGTGACCCCCGTTCGTGGTGCACTACCGTTGAATTGTGCTTCGGAGAAAACCCACTTGAAGGTGGACCACTAATTGTTGCAATAAGTAAGGCGCTAAAAGGTATTGCTTCAACATGGTTATCGCAGATATCGTACCAAGGTATGACATGGCATGATTTCAAGTTATTATTCACTGCCCGTTTTATCAGCACTGAGACGACGACTGCAACTCTTATAAATCTTCACAATGATAAACAAAAAGACGGCGAAAGTTTAGCTGCATACGCTAGTCGCCTCATTACGTCACTTACAAACAAGTGGAAAAATTGTACGATCGAAGAAATCGCAGTATCGACGATTTTTGCTCACATATCGCGGTTTGATTCTCGTTTACAACGACTTGCTTTCACAACTGAAATCAAAGATCGCCAAAAATTACAGCATGAGCTTCAGGCATTTTCATACCTTAAACGGAAGGTGGATACATCGTTTGAATCTAAAAATATCAATGCGGACAATAAGCGAGAAAAATTTTCTTCCACGACAAATTTGAAATGTTTTTACTGTGGCAAACTGGGACATAAACAAACTGAGTGCAGACTGAAGAAATTAGACTTGAAAATACAGTCACAGTCATCTACAACGACACCAATTAAGAGAAGTGGCCCTCAACATACGACATCGGGCAACATCATCTGCTACAAGTGTGGCGCAGCGGGTCACATAGCATCCCGGTGCCCGGCCAGCAGCAGCAGCGGCAGCGGCAACGTCAGCGCAACGCGAGGCGGTGCAGGGCTAGCAGAGCGGCGCGTGAACAACTGTGTGGTTGAGCCACCTGCTGGAAAACTTAATCATCAAGGTGTGTTGTACGATTTTTACTTTGATTCGGGTGCTGAATGTTCGCTAATGAAAGAATGTGTGGCCTCAAAGTTTTCTGGAAAAAGAATTTGTAATACAACCAAACTAACAGGTATTGGTCAAGGAGCAATATTCAGTACCGAACAAATCCTTTGTTCTGTTGAGTTGTGTACCTACACTATAGAGATTTTATTTCACGTCTTGCCTGATGTTTACATGAGTAGTGATATATTGCTTGGTCGTGAGATTTTGAATCAGGGCTTTGTTATAAACATGTCAGCTTCTCAGTTGTCGGTTACGAAGCCATGTTTACATGTGAACAGTATCGCTTTGAGTAACGAGACCTCAAATGACTTTCGAGAAATAGACACAGATATACCGCTTGATAAGAAGTGTGAATTAGTTTCTATACTAAAAGATTTTTCAGAATATTTTACTACAGAAATGCCAAAAACGAGAGTTAATACGGGTGAGCTTAAAATTCGACTAGTGGACCCAAACAAGACAGTACAAAGACGACCGTACAGACTTAGTCCTGACGAACGCGAAATTATGCGAAAAAAAAGTTGATGATTTGTTGCGTGCAAATATTATCAGACCTAGTTGTTCGCCATTTGCAAGTCCAGCTTTGCTAGTTAAGAAGCAAGATGGATCAGACCGAATGTGTATTGACTATCGTGAGTTAAATAGTAACACTATGCCGGACCGTTTTCCATTACCAATAATTTCTGACTTAATTTCCCGACTAAAAGGCGCTCACTACTTCACAAAGTTAGATTGTGCTAGTGGATTTCACTTAATTCCAATAAAAGATGACGAGTCTATCGAACGTACAGCTTTTATAACACCAGATGGACAGTATGAATATCTTTCTATGCCTTTCGGTTTACGCAATGCGATGTCTGTATTTCAGCGAGCCATTACTAAAGCTCTCGGAGATTTAGTACATTCTTATGTGATAGTTTACGCTGATGACATTTTAATTATGTCGGAAACTATAGAACAAGGAATAGAGCGACTTCAAAAAGTACTTGAAACTTTAACAAATGCAGGGTTCTCCATGAATTATAAGAAGTGTTCTTTCTTAAAGACAAAACTAGAGTTCCTAGGTTATGATGTTCAAGCAGGTGAAATCAAACCTAATAAACGCAAAGTTGAATCACTCACTGCTTTAGTGCCACCTCAAACAATAGCACAATTAAGACAGTTCATAGGGCTCGCAACATACTTCCGCCAATTTATCCCAAAATTTTCACAAATCATGGGACCTTTATATAAGCTTACATCAGAAAAAGTTCCCTTTCAATGGACAGAAAGTCATGAACATATTCGTCAAAACGTTATTACCATAATAACTAATGAACCAGTCCTTATGATATTTGACCCACAATACCCTACCGAGCTTCACACGGATGCCAGCGCCGACGGATATGGCGCAATATTATTCCAAGTCTTAGAAGGCAAACGACGAGTAGTTTCTTATTACAGTAAACGAACTTCGGCGGCGGAGTCGCGATACCACTCATATGAACTTGAAACGCTTGCTGTCGTCAACGCGATTAAACACTTCCGCCACTACTTACACGGCCGAAAGTTTATAGTAGTAACGGATTGTAACTCGTTAAAGTGTTCTAAGAAAAAGGTCGACTTAACTCCACGTGTACATCGTTGGTGGGCATTCCTTCAGTCGTTTGATTTTGATGTTGTTTATAACTCTGGTAAAAACATGACGCACGTTGATTTCTTATCGCGTAACCATATTAGTCATCAACAAGAGCACTCAAAATTCAAAGTAGAACAAAAGCGTATTGAATTAACAGAGCTTTCTCCAAACTGGCTTCAGGCCGAACAACAACGCGATAAAGAAATTTCAGATTTAATTGTAAAATTAAATAACGGTCAGATGGATCACGATGTTGCAAATACTTATGAAGTAAGATCGGGTATCCTGTACCGAAAGATACAAAGAAATGGACGTACTAAATGTTTACCAATTGTACCGCGTGCCCTGAAATGGTCAGTTATCAATAACATTCATAATTCTATTATTCATCTTGGTTATGATAAAACTTTGGAAAAGGTTTATGAACACTATTGGTTTGAAGGCATGTCACGTTACGTAAAGAATTTTGTAGACAACTGTGTGACTTGCAAAGTTGCAAAATCTCATTCCGGAAAAGTGCAGGCTCAGTTACATCCAATACCTAAAGTATCCTCTCCGTGGCATACAATTCATGTAGATGCTACCGGTAAACTTAGCGGTAAAAGAGATTCAAAAGAATACGTGTTTGTTTTAATTGATGCGTTTACTAAGTATGTTTTGCTGCAGCACTCTACACGCATCGATACTGGTAATAGTATTAGGGCTATTAAGCAAAGTATAGCTTTGTTTGGTACGCCTTCGCGAATAATAGCAGATCAAGGCCGTTGTTTCGCTAGCACAGAGTTTAGAAACTTTTGCGAAAGCTCAAACATTAACTTACATTTAATAGCTACAGGTTCTCCGCGTGCGAATGGACAAGTTGAACGTATAATGAGTGTTTTAAAATCAATGCTTACTGCAGTAGAGACTTCTGACGACAAATCGTGGCAAGATGCTCTAAGTGACGTACAGCTGGCAATTAACTGTACTCATAACCGAATCACAGGGGCTAGTCCACTTGAGTTACTGATAGGTAAGGTAGCACGACCGCTAACTTTAATGACTTGCGATGACGTAGAAATTGAAGTGGACTTACAATCTGTCAGAGATAACGCCGTGCATAACATAGAAAAAGCGGCTACTTATGATAAACAAAGGTTTGACAAAAATAAGGCAAAGTTAAATAAATTCTCTGTAGGTGATTTTGTGTTGATTGAGAACGAGGAACGAAACCAAACAAAGTTGGATCCGAAATTTCGAGGTCCTTTTAAAGTAATAGAGATTTTAGATGGTGATCGATATACTCTACAAAGTTTGAATTCGAGACGAACTTACAAGTATGCCCATGATAAACTGAGAAAGATGCCTAGTGATCAAGGAAACTTTGACGAGTCTATTGTTGAACAGAGTTCAGATGGTGAGGGACAATCAGGATCCCAAGTGGTTGAATAGCTTGCATCTGTTGAGATAAGTTTGCCAATGGTACTCCGTAGCCGTAGCTTAAGAGAAATCGGTATCTACTTTTGTAGTCCGTGAGTAGGCGGAGTGCGGTTGCCTTGGTGGAGGTTGGTTTTGAGGAAAACCGTGAGGCGATTCCAGGTGGGAATGCGCGGGGTGTGGAAATTGCGATTTCCTGGGCCATGACGTGATGGTCGAGTTGTGAATGCAAGGCTATTAGCTATTTCATTGTTTTGTGATTAAAAGGTCATAGATTTTTATCAATTGTCAAAGCTTTCTTTAAGAGATTGAGAGTTAATTGGAAAATTGTGTTAAGGGCTTAATGGTTGTCTTTAGTTCATACTTGGGTTATGTGATTGTTAAAAGAACTCCTTGAAAAGAAGAATAATATTCTTCTTGGGGTCAGAGTTGGCCGAGCGGGTAATACTTCTCGAACTTTGTCTTACAGAGTGAACACACGAGGTCGTGTGTCTCGCAGGATGGCCGTGTCGGAGTGGTCATCATATGGATGCTACAAAACGCAAGCAATACGTATAGCTATACGTATTACTTCGGCAGAGTCTCGGTGCGGCTGGCGCAGTACTTGAAGCGGCAGATAGGATTCAGAGCGAGCTTTGGATAGGCGCGTGCGCGTACTGAGGAACTGTCTTACGTTTTTGTAGTGTTCATGTAATTTAAATAGAGATAAGTTAAAGTAGTGACAAGTAAATGTAGTAATTGATTAAAGGACAATTTTGTGTAACTAGTAATAAAAGTAGTTAAGTGACAGACAATATTTGTGGTTTAATTTAATAATAATAATGGAAGATCAAGATCGGCGTCCTGATCCGACATATATATTATACTCTCCCACACTGCAGTAATACACCTTTAAGGTGTGATGGTCGGCCCCCTGAACAGAATGCTCTAAGTTTCCCGAATACCCTTGGTTTCCCTGAAAAAACTATATATGCAGTGAATATAGTTCCAAAATATATCGTTATGATCTCAATCAGTAAATTACCGTATGATTTCCCTCTGGACCGACAGAGGTAATTGAGTGATGATACCTTAATAATGAACAATGGCATTGACCAGTATTGGACTACCAATATTACGCGTTAAATATCATAATAACCACAAGTCTGAAACGTGATGAAATTACGTATTTTCGTTGCTTCTGGTCATTCCGAAGAAATGAAGTTTATACAAAAAAAATCGATTTTGTAAGAAATACAATAAATAGAATCTTGCTTATCGCTAAAAATAAACAGTCAAACGGTTTGCACGCGAAGCACTTATGGCTACTTCCATCTCTACTACACGAAGAATAGACATAATTATATCTCTTTCTATACAAAGTGACATTTCGTTTTTAAAATACTGTTTTTTCATTTTAGCTACTCGTGTTGATCTAACTGTGACTTGTCTGTGTCACGGTGGTTGAACACCTATTTACATTGTTTCCCCCATTGTTTACATGTCAAGACCCTAAATGTGCAACAAATTAGAGTTGGAAATTCCGGAGTCAGGAGTCCGAAAGTCTAACAACATATTTCTAGTTAGTATCTATATTAGAGTAGGTGAAATGGCAGTTTTTCCACAAAAATATCGTTTCATTCAATATAATTTGATAAGACTGGATATATTCAGAAAAATCTAATTCTATATTGTTCAGAAAAATGCCAGGCGCATAGCGCGTAGTGTTACTTATAAATCCTCTGCCATCTTTCCAACATTGTTGTACAAAGCAAACAAACGCAATTAGCACATTACCCGACGTCACCGCTAATCAGTGAGCTGACGTCATAATGACAAAGTTGCTCAGCTCTCGGCGCGAAGGTGCGTCAAAGCGGAGCGAGCGAAGAGCGAAAACTCGATTTAAGTTTACGACCGACGGATCGCGATGTTCTGAGAGTGACTGTTACACCGTTACGTATCAAGGAGAAGGAAGGTTTTGATTTTTTGGGTATGAGAGTCTTTGTGATATAGCTCGTATGGGGAAGTTCTAAAACCATGCGTATTTTTGATTACAGCAGCTAACAGCGTTGCTGTGTTCCGGTTTGAAGGGTGATAGTGTAGTTATAGGCTTATGAAACAATTCAGCTTTGTCTCTGGGATAGCAACGTGTCTGTTATGCCTCTGGTATTGCTGTTGTCCATAGGCGAAGATAGTACATTAGTAGCACCGCCACCGGCTTGTTAGTATAGTATAGTACATTAGTAGGACCGCCGCCGGCTTGTTAGTATAGTATAGTACATTAGTAGGACCGCCGCCGCACAGTGGATCGTCCCCATACAAGAGGTCGGACATAGAATTAAAAATTGAAAAAGTATTTAATTGAAAAAAATGAAATATACAGTTGCATTACTCTATTATGGAACTACAAAAAATGTTACTACAATTTTATTATTTGACCAGTACTTTATGAGCAATTCGATGAAAACTGTTATTTTTCTATGGAAATGGTCACAAAAATGTCTGTATCTCATGATTCCCTCCTTGTTTCGATTTGCGGTTTTCACTACTGTTATTTACCCATTTTATGCCACATTTTCTTGAAGGACACATGGTGCCCCCAGCGACCCCCTTCCGAGATATTTTGCTTTTAGTAACTATACTTTTTATTGTATAACTGATGAAATGGAGGTACATTAAGTATATTCATTACTGAGAATAAGTCATCCCTAAGTAGTTCCTTAAATAACAGGTGCATTTGCGATTACTTTAATGACTTATGAACGCTTCTGTTGGCAACAGAAGCGTTCATAAGTCATTAAAGTAGGGGGTCGCTGGAGGCACCATGTGTCCTTGAAGAAAATGTGGCATAAAATGGGTAAATAACAGTAGTGAAAACCGCAAATCGAAACAAGGAGGGAATCATGAGATACAGACATTTTTGTGACCTTTTCCATAGAAAAATAACAGTTTTCATCGAATTGCTCATAAAGTACTGGTCAAATAAAAAAATTGTAGTAACATTTTTTGTAGTTCCATAATAGAGTAATGCAACTGTATATTTAATTTTTTTCAATTAAATACTTTTTCAATTTTTAATTCTATGTCCGACCTCTTGTATGGGGACGATCCACTGTGCGCCGGCTTGTTAGTATAGTATAGTACATTAGTAGGACCGCCGCCGGCTTGTTAGTATAGTATAGTACATTAGTAGGACCGCCGCCGGCTTTTTAGTATAGTATAGTACATTAGTAGGACCGTCGCCGGCTTGTTAGTATAGTATAGTATGTAGGTACATTAGTAGGACCGCCGCGCCGGCTTGTTAATCTATAATCAAAAACTACTTACTACTTATTATCGGGGCTATACTATTGTAGCCCCGCTACCATCTTTATTGATTGGCTTAAATACTTCAAAAATTACATTATTTTCTGTTCAGGTAATCCCAAACTGGAGTATAAATAATTTCATTCAAAAACACTTATTTATTTTTTATTTAACACTTTTTAAACACATAAACAGACAAGAAAAAAGGAATAGAAAAATACGAACAAAAGTGTTGCTTATTTCTACAGAAATCTCAAAGAAATCTCTCTCTTTTACTTTCTTCCTTTGCAAAGAAATTACCTGCACGTGTACTAAAACAAAATAAAAGTTCATTCGCTGCAATATAAAAGGCGGCAAGATTTATCTTATCGTCTAGTCATTAGTAGAGTTAAGGGAAAATAAAGAGCCGTCCTTTCTCCAGCGGATTAACAGTCGCAAGCTCTCTGCTGAGCCCCTTTGTCTGCCGGCGCTGGCAACACTCGGTGTTATTACTTGAGATACAACTTAATAGGTGACGTCATATTTTGAGGAAAGCTGGTGAAATATAACGGTATTAAGTTTTGAATTGCTGGCCGTTGTTTGCTATACTGAAACTTTTGTATCTTAGAATTATTTATCTATCTCTACCTATACAAAACACATAACATCAAGACTTCTCAAAAGGTTAGGCAGAGGTGTACCTACAGTTAACCTATAGAAAATATTTACGTTTTTTTAGGCGTAGGACGCCTTCTGGTTTTGTGGAACGCCGATCTTCATAGGGTATATCTATATTGCTGGTGGCAGGATCGAGATAAACAGCGTGTGATTGGAGTATCTGATGTACAGCAGTGGACTGCTGCAGCCTAATGTAAGTAACCATGTAGTCATTTTGCAATAACAATAACACCACTTGAATTTTCAGTGATTCTTGAGCTACCATCGACTATAACCCCACTATTAGAGTTTCTTGCCCGTTCTTCTCCATGAAGATCTACGTTTTGGAACTGGGCAACTAGCTTCAACTTTCTGACTAACTGACCGACTATTTGACAATTCAAAAGTGCCTGTAAATGGTTTAATTGAAATAAATGCTTTGAGTTTGAGTTTATTATTTACCGACACTATACTGGATAGCAAAACAAAAAATGCATTTTTTTGTGCTTTTTTGTCGATTATGCAATGCTTTTAGCGATAATGTAAACTTACCACCAACCAACAAGACTAGAAAAAATGGGTCACAAACACAATATTCCCAAAGGTATCTTAACCAAAGTTAGGACGGAGCATCCTCTATCTGTGGATAACCAAAGGTCCTCAATGGCGGCTATAAGGACCGTCAAGCCCCGCGCCGTCACCTTCTGCTGCAACTCCTCCACGCTCATCCGGAGAGCATTATGTAGGTAGAAACATATTATTGCGCCACACTTTCTCTAGTCTTGCTGGTTGGTCCCGATTATATAACTGCAATAATTTTCAGCGATGATGACATGTAAACTCGTTACCTACACGATTTCAATTTCACTGGTTTCGGCACCACCTAGCAAGCGGCGAGTTTGACTATAAAGCCAGTTGTGACACAATGGGTAGTAGAAGTTTGTCGCGTGGCTACTCGTGCGGTGGTGAGCCACAGAACAATGTGCGTCCAAACTAATGCGGTGCTCAAGCTACAATGAGCAACATACGTGTTTTGGAAATTTTTAACTTACATTTTTAATTTTTAGGTAGGTATGAGATGTTTTTTGGTTAGTACTTACCTAGCAAATTATTATATTTAGGGACTGGAAACTGCATGGGTTAACGACAATGTGTTTCACAGATTTCAATATTATTTGTAAGTTATATTTAAAGCAAAAGTTTCTCGAAATAGCACTGACTGGAAGTTGCCAAAATTGAGCAGTAAAACAATTTTTGGTGAGGCTCTGGAACGACTGTTCACAAACCCTAGGAATAACCGAGATAAAAATCGAGTGTTTTCTCTTCAGTCCCTGTACCATTATTGTGTGCCTACTTGCTTAGTTTTTTAGGAGAACTTATCGGAAAATAATAATATACGAAAACATTTTCTTATATTTACGCAAGCTTAGCATGTGGTGTTCAGCAATATTTCTAATCTACCATCTATCCTTAGGCATATGATTTATAACAAACAAGCTTCGTAAATAATAAAAATATTAGGAGTAAAATAATATCTTTAGCTACTAGGCGCGCCAAAAATAATTGGAGGTAAATGATTCTAAAGATGTTAGAGAGAGATAAAGCGCTGGAAGCACGCGCTTTGCCGGATATTGTATGTAATGGAAAAAGCGCTTCATGCTGTAATTGAAAAAGCATGACACATCCAAATTGAAATTGTTTTTTTATTAACTCACGTATTGGCTAGGTACATTAAAATATTGGTTAGTAAGTTGGTAAAAGTAAATGAGAAAAATCAAAAATACATCTTTTGTAATGCGAAAGTAGGAAGTTACGGTAAAGGCGTATTTGTATCTGAATGCATAATGTAATATTATTTTGTATTTATTATTTTTACTACCGTTTACTAAGCATTTCAAACAATATTAACTCCCAGGTGAAAAACAAATTATTTTCCAGTGCGAACCCTAAGTACTTAAAGTACCTACTTAATGTTATCTCATCCCGTCTCCTCCCCAATCTTATGCTCTTCATCATATATTATAACGTTAGAACGCGTCCCTCGGCTCCGCTCGGCAAACTCCGGCAATGATCGGTTGTTATCAGGACCCCGTAATGTTTACATGTTTATGTTAACTTTACACTTATCTGCTTACCTGGTATAACATGAAGAAAGAAAGGAAAACATGGGGTGCTTTGTGATGTTGTGTTTATACCTCTTTTGGGTACGTTTTGACGAAGAATGGGCCATTACTTCCTTGTCCGTGTTGGACCCATGGGTATCGTAAAAGCCAATTAAGAGTTTTTGTCAAGAAAAAGGCAGCATTTTCCTGTCTGTTATCACAATGCCTTTGAATATAAAGAGATAGGTAAGATGAGTATTTAAGCCTGTTAGCTCACCTGTAATATTGTCACACTGGAAGACGATAAAACCTAGTACGAGAGTTAAAAAAAAAACGGTTACTTAACTACACTAATTTACAAATCCTGATTATCTTAAAAGCTTCAATTTAATTTGTGCTTATAGTTAATACATACTAAAACCTCAGCACTATATGCATGCATGCAATATATTGAACGTCGATTATATTATCAAACAGCGTGTATAAATAAGCCGTCTATATAAAAATCGCCTGTATAACTCCTAATGCATTGCAAATTGATTTAAACCCCATTAGCGCTCGCTAGCCGCCGTTAGCCAACGTTTATGACCGATAAAAAGGTAATTAAGTAATATTATCACAGCCGTTCAAATACTGTCATGAATTGTATCCTGGGATATTAAGGGCTATTAAACAATATTGGGGTTTTAGGAAGCAAAATAAAAGGTAGGCCGTAGATAACAGCTATGTTATGTAAAAATGATATGTGATATTGTATAATATAATCTACTTAATAAAATCTGAAATTCACTGACAGACAACGCATTGCCTAAATCGTTGGGCAGGAGAATACAATTTAGCACATAAGTTTTTTGAATATCAAATGCGAGTACTAAGGATTTTTGAAAATTAACCCCAAGGGGTTAAATAAAGGATTAAAGTATGAACGGAAGTTCGTCATTTTTGACAAAGGGAAAGGTTTTAAGGCTTAAATGCCCTGAAATGTGCTCATCGATTTCAGGCTAAGTATATAAGATCCACTAGCAATCCCCCCCGGTTCCGTTTTCATTCGAGTCTTCTCCATTATTCTTTTCCTCAAGCTATTTCTCTTTATGAAACAAACCACGATGTTGGTGGTGCAAAGCTTATTTCCATCAGCATATTTTGAATTTCTTCCTGGCGTCACATTTTCCACTTAGCTGCCACTGTTTGACACTTTTCTTTATAACTATTCAAGTCTCATTTATTATTCGCAGCAACAGTTACTCCTTAATATACACTCTGAAGCCCTCCTCGGGGAAGCGCGAACTATCCAGAGCACACTTTAAAACCTCGGCGGCTCATATTTATTTCATAATGCTAGCCATGAACCGGGATGAATAACTTACTGATGAGCTGTCCTGATATTTTATAATCGTGGAAGGGGTTGTTTTGTAGCATCAATTTAGAGCAGATTTTTCAATAGTCACTTAACTTTTCCCACAAGTATAAATATGACAGTTTGACATATTTTCAATACAAAAGTTATGAAACCGCAATATTTGCATACGTAAACTCACGCCCTCTTCCCATAGGGGTAAGCAGAAAGTACAGAACGCCACATGCTATTACGGTCAATAAATTCATACCTACTCCGCAATATTAATTCCGCAGATAAAAAAGCCCTTAGTACCTACGGTAATTTTCAAATATCCAAATCAAATGCCCAAATGCCTTGCTGGTACCGTGATGCCAATCGTAGAGAAAAATGAAAAAGCATATTTAAACCAGTAATTTTACCAGCCTTTATGAAAATGAGGGAAAGAAAAAAGGCACCCTAACGTTAGAAATCAATAACTGTCCAATATGGTAAAACGGGAGCATTAAAATTCTTCGAAAAAACATCAAAGTGGGAACCGTGGAACAAAAATTCCACCCCTCTCGAATGCAAACCCGAGTTTAAGCCAACTCTAAGCAAACAAGGCTCTCTGACAGACAATTAATCGTGTCTGGCTAATCCCGCGTTATCTCAGAACATGCTTATTTCGCTCCTTAACTAAATAAACATGGGTTTTTACTGGACTTGAAATTTTCGCAGCGAATAATAAATATTTTTGGGAGAATGAAATTCTTGGAGGCTTGTAACACTTTCGCTGAGGGTTCATTGTGGCATGAATAATAATGACTTAGAAATAACATCAATACTAATTAATGCTTTTGAGATTCATCTTTCAAAGTATTATTATGTTAATCATCGCGTATTATATCATCGGTGGCATGATTAGAGAGCAAGAAAAGAAAGAAAATTGCGTTTATTGGTATTGGAACAATAAGCACCTTTAAACTATGAAAACATAAAGCAAAAATTTGACATATTAGTGCACTAGAACGATCAAGAACAAATTACATCAAAAGCTAATTTATTTTGTAATTTAGCATAGTTTTAGCCCCATGTAGGGCTGATTTTTCAATCCTCATATAAAACTTATACCACGCTTTGACTGCTTTTGAGAAAATATGTCAAACAGGAAATTTAATTTTTTTCTAAAAAAATCGGCCTTTGTTCAACTGATTACAATTCCAGAAAGACATTGGGCCACTGTTAAATATGTTATTAGTCGATTATTTTAATACAAGTCTTAGAATACAAGCCTCATACATAGTTTTCCCACATTAGATTTATTTCGGAAAGCACACAAATACAATTCATATAGCTAGACGCATAGAAAGGTCAGTAGATAGAAACCAATCCATCATTAGTAACACTGTCGATGTGCCTCAGATTTGCTCGGGTTTTTCCGGAAAGTATTTCTCATGATAAGTGAATTGTATTCTTTTGAGAAATAAATGTCTAAAACCGTATAGTCCTATACTATTAAACGAGCAATATTTTTATATATATTTATATATATATATATATTATATATATTTGTAATCACGTTCTCGAAAACGGCTCTAACGATTTTGATGGAAGTTTCAATATGGGGGTTTACGGGGGCGAAAACTCGATATAGCGTGGTCTCATATCTGAGAAAATTTGTTTTCTCCGTATTTTCACCCGAACGGAGCTTGGTCACCCAATGTTTAGAACAAGATGGTTACCTTAGAATAATGACATGGCAGCATGGAGTTAGTAAGTACCTACTATCATGGCAGCATGGAGTTAGTAACTACCTACCTACTATCATGGCAGCATGGAGTTAGTAAGCGCCTACTATCATGGCAGCATGGAGTTAGTAACTACCTACTATCATGGCAGCATGGAGTTAGTAAGTACCTACTACCATGGCAGCATGGAGTTAGTAACTACCTACCTACTATCATGGCAGCATGGAGTTAGTAAGCGCCTACTATCATGGCAGCATGGAGTTAGTAAGTACCTACTATCATAGCAGCATGGACTTAGTATGAACTATTCTGTACTATTAAATGAGCATTCTCTATTTTCACCAGAGCAGAGCTCGCCCGCCCAGGTACTAATATTATAATAGCTCTCAATGCAAGTTTCAAAATCACCATATAATTTTAGCTAAGTATTATGGCTAGTTTAGTTTTAATCGCTTTCTTACCTCAAATAAAACGCATTCAAAACCCTAGTAACATGATATCTTCATCATGGATGAGCAAAACGTTGGCCCTTTGTCACCCCAGACAGTAGTTCAACAGCTAAGGCTTTCTCCACACGAGTATACGAGAGATCTGTTCACGCCTATACGGTCACCCTTGCGATCTAGCTCCAAAACCTCGATCAAAGAAAGCCTTAACCCTGAATACGACCATTCAGCTTGTAGATTGCCACTTTCATACAAATACATTGCGTTAGGTATACTTCTACGTATATTGTAAAGCTATGTAGGTAGGTAAGTACTACATATTCCAAAGGAAATTGTGTATCAGTTCTGATTCTACGGTGGAGCTTTGATCGTGTTTAAAACAAAGGAATACCTTTCATTCCTCTTGCTGTAGACAGTTCGCTTCTATAAGATTTATATATGTTGGCCCGAGTCTATTTATCAAAGGGCAATGTAGATATGTGGGTATTATTTATTATATAAGCCAGAGGTTCGTAAAATATGGTTTAAAAAAAATGTAAATGTAAATGTAAATGTCTAATTAATTGTTAATTGATCAGGCGTGACTTTGCGGAAATCTGATGCGGATATACGTCGTCTATTGTATTGTCTAATTCATAAAAAAAACAAAATTAAACAGGGTGGCAGGGACATCGACGCGTAAACTGATAACATGGATTCAGTACAATAATCTGAATCTCTCTAGAAAATTTTCGCTGGTATAAAAAAAAAAAAAACAGCTTTTCCATAAGTTTTGCCCGCATATGTATTGCACATTTCTATGAAACAGCATATTTTTGGGTTTGGAACGCTTCTGGAATCGACATCTTTGCTTTTAGGTCAGCCGTTGGCCTAAATAAAGTGGCATTCAAAATTCTCAAGACGAGTTTAAGAATTTAAGCCTAGACTTTAAGATTCATAGACTTGTCGACGACCGAGTGGTTAAGTACTCAAAACAAAAGTTTTTTCTGTATTAAACAGAACTAGCACAAACCCTTTTACTAATTGTCTAGTCTTGAAATACTGGAGCTTGTTGCTCAATAAAACAAAGATAATGCCGATGCTGAACAATGCCTTTAATCCTGATAACACTTCGTTCTATTATTAGGTACTTGTAATACTTATAGATTTTTAGGTCAGAAATAATATATTATGCGGACCGATGTCTGACCTTTTAGAAGAAAGTAGCATGTAAGACAATATAAAAAATAAGAGGTAGAAGTCTTTTTTCTCTTTCTATATCAAATGTGGTGTGAGTCTGTTATGAGCGCCTGAGAAATATGCTTGGCAATCTATTGCATGAAATGCGTGATGTGGACACAAACATTGCAGGCGCCAACACTAAACGTTGAAACGTTTAGTGTTGGCGCCTGCAATGTTTAAAGTTAAGTAGTGATTAACGTTCTGCTGAATCATAATTTTTTTGAGGTTTAAGCTTGTCTTGAGCTCAATAAATTTTTATAAAAGCAAACAGACGGACAGTTCAACTCTATTTATCCGTTTCGATATTAATGCATGGTCGAAGATTCTCGGTTCGGTTCTGCGACTCAGGCCGCATGAATAATACACCGATTCACATTCGCTAATTCAATGATGTATCGAACGCCCCTCGAATTACATTAGAGGTCAGACAATGTCGGAGGTCGAGTGTCGTGGGATTTTACATTTCTTATTGAATTGAAGCAGGTAATTATGTTCATGTCATTATGTCATTCGTGACTCGACGTATTCTTAATGTGTAACTTTGAATTTTCTGTGAATGTAATGAAAATATTAGTTGTCAGCGAGTTACAAATGTCAAACGTAAAAAACGTAGATTCATCGCAGCACCTACCTACCAAAGTGATTTTTTATTTTGTACGGCTATATTGTAATACCTACATAAATAATCGCTCAATTGCTTTTAGCGATAAGACCACCCATTGTGTCACCCTATGTATAAATTCTAAATTTATTTCTGTAATTTTTATGGTGTGCGTAATAAAGAATATTCTATCTATATAAATATTTACAAAAACAAATGTTGGTAATTATCAGTATTTTTTTTTGTAAGTTAAATAATTATAGTTGTCGAATCGTTACTAGTGATGCATAAAAGCCGGTCATTTATCTCAACACGCGAAACATTTTTGTTCATATTATGAATTATTCAAAATGTATTTAAGAAAATTTTCACCATAAGCCCTTAAAGGGAAACCCGTAAACGTACCTACGTAGGCATAACATTTGAAGGATCAAGGATTATGATAAACTTGTGTTAACACCTTTAGGACAATCTCGTAAAAGTGTCTGAAGTGTTAACATCCCAGGCTATAGTTTGGCGAATAAAATAGTGTTGTTTTATTACTGTTTTATACTCTATAAATCTTTTGGCGTGATTTTTATGGGCCTCTCGATCGCTTATATACTTCACTTCGGAAAAAAGCCTTCATGGTCGTTGAGTGTCATAAAATTATTTGTTCACTATAAATAATAAATAAAGTGTCGCAGAAAGTTTAATCCTAGGTACTTAATCGGTTTAACACAGCAAAAACAAGACTAAACATATGTAGGTAGTTGTAATACAATCAAACTTTGCGTCACGTCTCCTACCTCCAAACAAATAAGATATGACGAAGCAAAAACTCACAAGAATAAATGAAATTCATTTAAAATGACATACCTTTAACTTGCGAACACATTTTCATTAAACGAAGCCGTACTTCATTACCATAGCAAAGCATAATTCTCCATCCTTATGCTCGTTCTTACAAAGCAAGCAGACTTCCACCAACAATGATTAATGAACACTAACGACTTTGAAGTCGCAAAGACAAGTCCACAAAGAACCCAAAAGACCCACAAAATATTAATTTAAGTAAACGCCGTGGAGCGTAAAAATTACGCGCGTAAAATGACGTGAAACAACGTCATTTGGGTTCTTGCGTCACGGCGTCATAGCGTCAAATAGTGTCACGGCGTCGTGACGGCTAACTTGCGGCTGTAATGAGCAATTAATTTCGCTCGAGTCGCTGCGTCAGCTAATGTGGTGATATCTTGTGCTGATTGTGGGAACACGGGCTTAGGATTAGTCGGTGAGCTAAATAGTAAGGAGGATTGTCGAAGATGTTTTCAATTTAAGGACAATTCAAGTTGTAAAACAATGATTGCGCGATAGATTTGTGAATGCTGTGAACTTAAACGTGAATCACTTTGAGACTTAAAAACACAAGCCGGTGAAACCATCTCAAATATAAAAAATAAAAAACTATGCTGGTTTGCTTAAGCAAAATTGATAGCAAAATACGAGCTGCCATATTATTTTACCTACAATGTTTTATGCATAGATAAATATTTTTAGCACTAAAACCACGCAGAATATTGAGCCAAGAAAACGTGTATATACCGTGAGCGAAACCACGTCATCTGTCATCACTAACAAGGTATTTTAGCCGACATTATACCGCTAAACATCACGGTATTAACTAAGTCAATGGTTCTCAAACTATCGGCAGCGTGACGCAACTCTTTTCCATGAGAATATCGTCGAATTTTGCTAGCGTCATCACCACACATCATAATCCAGTCTATTCTCCGAAAGGTTAAAGAAAAGGCGCAATTCGCCAGTTACTTTATAAATTGCGTGTAATAGAAGGCCCGGCTATTTTCATTAACCGGACAGACACGAAGCTACGGGTTCAAGGTCATGCAGCCTCTTGCCATTACCATACACACCTACATAAAGTCACGTCTTCTTCCAATAATAGGAACAAAAGTAGGGGGGGGGTAGGTAGGTGGGTAGGTAGAAACTATGGAACGACACCTGCAGCTACGATCCTTACATACATTTTTGCTTCGTTTACGTTCATAAATCTGGTCATATACACGCCGGTTACGATTACTACGCACCTGACCTTTCTGAATAACATCACCAATAAATTCAAAATAAATGTCATTTTTCGGTATTGGCATTAACTGGGCACAAATCTAGGCTTCAGGCCGCTACGTAGAAATTCCAATTCGAAAAACCCAAAAACCTATGGTCCTTCCAAGAATTGAACCCAGGTTCCTAAGCTCACACTGACCTTAAAGGCAGCAAAATTTAAGTACCGTAAACTTTCATGAACAAAATCCTACTCTAAAACTTCCACAATTAACCACCGCACAAAGTTTGAGTCCCTCAGTCCTAAGTAATATGTTGTGTTCGAGCTAATCAATTCAGTCGCTCATAAGACACTCGATCATCCTCCCGAGCCGATATCGTTGATCGAAGGTCGAGGTCGCGAGGTCAAGGTCACTGGTAATTGTTGTATGTATGGGTTTTATTATGTTAGGGATTTGTGTTTTTTTGCTGAATAGATATTTATGTGTGTAATGAAATTAATGTGGAATGGGATGATAGTCTTGAATAATAAAACTCATACCCGAGTCGCCTTAGCGTGGCTATAGCGGTCATTGACCCACCTACATTTTCTAGCATTCTGTATTCCAAAAACTGAAATAAAGTCCGTTATCGTCCTGAATTAATATCTATCGTGATTTCCAACATGTTCCAAAATCATATAATACAGTTTATTGTTTGGTTTCTTATGAGAGATAATAGGGAAAGGGCAATGCCCGCTATTGCCATGCTAAAGCGAATCGGGTATAGTATAGAACATATATGATACTTTTCTTTTCGTAGGTCTGCTGGAAGAAACTGCTTTTAAGAAATAAGCAGTTCTTTTGTACTCAAAAGTTATGTCGTTTGTCTCTGTATTTTATTGTGTGTACATTAAAAATAAAATAAATAAATGTATATTTCTTTATTTTTGTCTTTTTTGTTTTTCGTGTTTTTTTTATTTCTTTTTTTAGGTCTTTGTGTACCTATGTGTGTTTTTCTGTGTTTTTTCTTTCACGCACACACACAAACCCACTACTCACACACTACTATTATAGTAGTGTGACTATAATAGTCACACATTGATAGTGTTATATAGTGTGTCTTTTTTTGTATATTGGCACCTTATATTCATGTATTTAGTTATTATTTAATCGTGTTTTTGTATTTTATGCTGTCTTTTGTGTGCACCAAATAAACGATTTATCTATCTATCTACATAGGTACTCACAATAACATACTACACAGAGCTGCTAATTACTTTATAAGTCATTTTTTCTCTGTTCTTAGAATAATTTCTTACGTTTAATTTTATTTTTATATAGTCTCAATATTGTTATCTACCAATTAAAGGATGGAGCGAGACAACCCCAACACAAGTATTATTAATTACTTACTGGGGCTGTTTCATTCACATTTGTAAATGTAACCATTTGAAACACAATAAACAATTTTTTTTTTTCTAAAATCTTTTTTTTTTAATATATATAATATGTTGAAATTTCTAGCAGTCCTATGGCATAAGCACTGGTTTTAATTCCATAATACTTCAAAATGAGAGCCACGTTATAAGTTGACTAGAAACTAATAGACACATTGCTGCGAACAAAATATTTGAAGTTTGAAAGCTTGTTAAAACAACACAGACCGCTTACAATAACTGACTAACGATTAACTCGAACAACTATGTTTTTATTTGCTCCGAAAACAGTGTGGAAATTGATTTTGAGCAGAATTCCTCTCGAACATACGATCGGAACACTCAACTGTATGTAATTCTATGCAATAGTTAGTTTCAGTACGGGTTTGTTGATTATTTTAAACTAAAGTTCACAAAACATTTTAAACGAGGTTTTGAATTTAACCTCGATATCTCGGATTCCTTAGACAAAGCTATTTAAAAGGCTTAGGAAATGAAATTTCCTTGAAAACTTTCTGCTTAATTGCTAGGTAAATACAGCTTTAAGAACTAGAAATAACTTTGTAAATACTTGAGCATTTATCTTGTCTATCTTTTAGGTTGTCAAAGTTTACTCAGAATTGCTTTCCACCGAGTTAAAGAATATCTTAAACTTCTCAAACATTTCATGACTGTTTTATAGTTTTTGACAAATATTTTTATCGTTAATGAATACATTTATGTAGTACAAACTCAATTCATATGTGCACCGCCTGCATTATTACTTATTATTACAATTATGAGTTGAAAAGTGAACTAGCATTAAACCGGCAGGCGCAGCGTTAAAGTGTTAATAGTGACAACGTGCTGCTGCAGGACGAAGTTTAGAGTGCTCTACACTTGTAACTGAAGCGAGCACACTCTGATAGTGTTAGGAGTTTGTGGAACAATTTTCTGTATTCAATGTTGGCTTAAATTTACTACGCTTCACAGAGTTATGGTAAAAATAAAAAGCCAAGTGCGTGTCGGACCACGCACAATGAAGGGTTCCGTAGTTGGGATGAATAAAATTTACCCCAAGAACAAACTTAACATTGTATACATTCCAACATTCCATACATTCCAATTGCAAATGTAAGTTTGTACACACAATATTGAGTGATTTACCATGTTATTTTAAGACCATAGACTTATATAGGTTTTTCTGTAATCTTTAAGCATAGAACTATTCTCTGTATTAAAAAAAAAAAATTAGGATCACTAGTTTCGGAGATGAAAATTGACCATTCCCCCCTTGGGAATGGTCAATTTTCATCTATTTTCTTAAATATCTTTAAAATCATTTTTTCTTTAAGATTAAAAAAAATGTATTCGAAATCCTTGAAATTAGTCCTTTCATTTGATATGTCACACGGTACAGTTTGCAAAACATTATTTTTTTCTTTTCCATTTTGGCCCCAAAAAGTGAAAAGAAAAAAGGTCACTCACAAAGAAAAGTTTTTTTTTTTTTAATTCATTTATTTATATTACACGTCCGTGTTTGGGTCACAGAAATACATATGTGTACCAAATTTCAACTTAATCGGTCCATTAGATTCGGAGCAAATTGGCTGTGACAGACGGACATACAGACAGACAGACACACGAGTGATTCTATAAGGGTTCCGTTTTTTCCTTTTGAGGTACGGAACTCTAAAAGTGTTTTAAAAGTTTTTTGATTTGGTTATCATAAAATATACAAATAACTGTCAGTGTCAATAACTTCGTGAAATGAAATGAAATTTTTATTTCTGTAATTAGATCTTCTAAAAACTTTTACAAGTAAATTTGGTTAACATTTTAAAACAACATGGCGCCAGCATTTCCTAGCTGCCTGATCCCTGCGAGAAGAAATGCCGAAATAAACTCAGAGGGATCGTAAGTAAGGGCTAAGGTTTTCTGTAGTTTCTCCCAACTCTCATAAATAAGGCGTGACTTTATGTAAGTATCTATGCTGACCCAATTGGGACTCAAAAAACAAGCTACGAAACTACGTAGCTCGTAGCAATATGCGTAGCGGTTTCGTAGCAGAACGCTATGCGCAGTAAATAGGGCACGTTAGTAAGAACGATCAAACTGCTGGTGCAAGCATGAAAATGAAATGCTGCATACGAGGTACTGTGCTCACTAAAAGCTAGTTGCTTTAGTTTACCGACTGTTTAAAATGTAATAAGACGACACGTGCAACGCTGTATAGTGAAAAAAAAAAAGAAGAATTCGTTTTTTATGTAAAAACGGACATAAGCCTACGTAAACCATCGCATTTGCTATGCTAAGTCACTCGGTCAATTTATTCCAACATTCACAGAGTTATTCCAAAATTCGTAACAAACTCATGCAAAACGGGCATTAGAAGACCTTTTTATGTACTTTCTTGTTGCTTGTCACTGATTTACATATTAATCTGGGAATTGGAGACAAAATGTCAGCTGTTTTCATACCAAAGAGTTTTCATTTTTTTTTCTTTTTGTATAACATGAAAGATTGATCCCTACTACGAGGTATGAGAGATTATAAGGATCGTAAGCTTAAGCTACTCGAATGAAACCCATATTGAGTTGCAATTGGATCAATATTTAGGATTAAATCATTTTTAGGGTTTCGTACCCGAAGGTTGCCAAACGGAACCCTATTACTAAACCTCCGCTGTCCGTCAGTCCGTCTGCCTGTCAGCGGGCTGTATATCATGAACCGTAATAGGTAATAGTTAGGCAGTTGAAATTTTCACAGATTTTGTATTTTTAGTAAATAATAACATTTAAATAAAGTTAAAAATTAAAGCGGAGTCTCCATACAGTCAACTTATGATTTAAAAAAATAATATGTTTCCCTGGCATGTGGGGTGTCATTGTCTAGAATTCGTCGAGTAGAGTACAATTTTGTTTTAGCATTTGTAAACACGCGCCCGGCTATGTAGCTATCGGGAAATACAAAGTTCAGAAGGACGTAATACTGCTTAATACTGTTCTCTCTAGAGATAGGTACTTACAACACAGTCTAACATTGTAGGGACACCACAGTACCATCTCCTCCAATCATAACCGCATTACTGCCCCCATCCTTCAACCAGCGTGCTGCTATGACGTCACGAGATGCCGTGTGTCGCGTGACGTCACCGCGTGATAAATTAGCGCGCTTATTACAAAGCGTTGCATGATTTACGAGCGCCGATTGCGGTGGTCAGCGAACACCCTAATATGCGTCCGACGCGTCCGATGCGTCGGGTGATGCGTTTAATTGAAACTGTGGGGAAATTGATGGAAGGCTGACGTTTTAGCAGTGTGATGGTAATAGTACGGGCGGTGGCGTTGGTTTGGTCATCCCGGTGGAAAATCATAACAATAATAGTTTTCCCTTAGTGCACAAGAGATCTGAGCATCAGCTGCTCCAATAGTGGGGGATTTCAAAGTTACAGAATGCTCTTTAAAAAAAAATTACAATAATAGTCAAACTCAAACTCAAAGCATTTATTTCAATTAAACCATTACAGGCGCTTTTGGCAAGGAATCGGTCAGTCAAAAATAAGAAGCTGCCCATTCTAAAGCGTAGTAGGTACCTATGGAGAAGAACGGGCAAGAAACTCCACGGACACTCTTTTAAATCAAATAAATTGTTACAAAGTATTGGTTACATCATTCATGTTGAAATTATACATGTGAGAACAATGTAGAAAGACGTGCACGTTAGAAGCGTCCGTAATACAAAGATAAAACAAAGAACAATTCAAAAATTAAAATCAGCCATGGCCGCTAAGAGTTGACCAGTCCCAACTGACGGCGCCCGTTCACGAACATGACGCATGGATCAGCACCATTCAGCTCAACCATTTTGAAGGGAGCTAAATGATCCAACACATGCGCCACCATCAGCGAGACATCTGAGTGAGCATGATATACTCACAGCCGCCAGGGCACATTCAAGTCAATAAAAGACGTATTACCCGGTAAATGGTAGCTCTTTAGTACATAGTACTCACACCTGTGCTCTGAAATTATATAATACATATAGTACGCATAGTAATTTCATACCGCGACAAAACCTTATACGACGATGTATGGGATCATCTTCATCCCAGAAAAATAGTGCATGGAACTGAGGGGAATAGAAATGTCAGTCGCGTAAATTAACATAATTTTAGCAATGGCACATCAAGGCTAAATTATAAGCAAATTGGTGAGAACTTGCAGTTCGCAGTCTGTATTGCTGGCTGTTTGTTTGAGCATTGTTTGGGACTTCAATAGCTGGCTAAACGTAGGTATACACCTCTGTCTATATCATCGAAATGTAAGCGCGATGTTATGTAGCTATGAGTAATAAACCAGAATCGGCTTCAAAGCTGCCATCAACATACCAATTTAATGACTGCCAGAGTGACAAAGCCAACAGCCCTCGGTTTTAAAATAGGGGCTGTTTATATAAACGTTCAACAAACATTTTATTCAGGTTTTAAAACAGATTTACTTACATGAAAAATAAAAACGTTGTCTTTCTGTTGCTTGTACTGTTTGTACAATAAAAGAGAAATTATTGTACTTTATATATTTTTATGACACGCATATACAAACGTCAAAGGTTTTTGTCTCTACGTGTGTCAGTCGCTACATGAATAAGCTTTTAAGTTGTTAAATAAAATACCTCATAAATATGTACCTACCTAAAAATTGTTATAATAAAAAGGTCAAATACACATGAAGGAGTTTATGTAAATACGCGTATTTTGTTAATAAAATATTTAATATCCGACCGATCACACTCGATAATGTTATTTTTAAGCTTCATTGTTTCGATTCCAGTCTTACCAATGGGTATCGAATAACCCAGTAACTGGGTTATGTTGAGGAAGGTCAGATAGGCAGTCGCTCCATGTCAAATACTGATATTCAGCTGCATCTGGTTACACTGGAAGAAAAACCCAACATAGTTCAGTAAAGGCTGAGGCAGGTGATTGTTTTTCGGTTTAAAAATTAATTACTTATGGACATTTTGTTGTGTGTTGATCGATAGAGACAATGTGTCAAGAATGAACACCCATCCAAATACTGACAGTGGCAAAGGTAGCTTAACTTCACCTACCTATTGTATGTTCAAAGACACGGCTTCTTTTAAACTCGCTACGAAAACACAACAAGATCTCAATGTCCCAGTACAATTTATTTGGTTTAAAACAGAAGTCGCACAGTCGCTCGACGTCCCGTGAATATTGTAAGTGCAATATGTCTGCAATATTCATAAGGCCCTATTGCGGAGCGGTGCAGACGTCTGCAGGCAGCTTCGCTTTATTACTTAAGACCTTGGTAATGTCTTACTGGTTTTATTGCACTGTGCCATAATATTTTGAAAGGACCTTCATAGCTCTGGAAATTGCATTGTGTTGATTGCTTAAGCGACATTTTGCCAGAGAAAGTGAGCCATTCGTTGACATTAGAGAGGGTGATGATACAATTTCAATGTGTACACTAGTATTTATTTTTACTGTAGCATTTATTTATTAGATTATAAGTTACATTATAACTATAAACATATTGCACGTAACTATGTATGATGTGCTGTATTTATTTATTTTTATTTCATTTAATTTGATTCATTTTGCTTCCATTTAACTTATTTTGATTTTATTTTATGTTTTCTATTTATGGTTGGCAATAGGTGTAAAGTATTTATTATTACAGTCAAACCTGAGTAAGTGACACTATAATAAATGAGAGTAATGGCCAGGTCCCGTCTATTTAATCCTCTAAAACCTCTATAAGTGAGAAACAGAAACCTCTATGATAGAAAATCATATTTATACGTGAACCTCTATAAATGGGACTGCTACTTGCCTGTACTACTCTATTAGCGACAGTCGAGCGTAATTTAACATCTGTTATTTATGACTCATTATTATATTACGTAGAACTAACTTTGTTATTGTTCCTCTCGACCTTTCCCAACCAGCTTCAACCTTTATAAGTGAGAAAAGCCACTCCTGTACCTCTATGTGCTAGAAATTCGAGTGAGTGAGAAAGTATAAGCGAAAAAGAGATCACGGTACCGTAAACTTTCGCTTATCCAGGTTCGACTGTATTTATCACTTGTAGTTTCGTAGAAACAGCTACAAGGTATTATTCTTAAAGCACACTTTTAGAACATTTCGACATGCGGATGTGATTTTGTCATGTGAAAAAAAATGAGGCTTCAGAATATTCATGACCGATAATACCTTCTCACTACTTTCCCCCGATTCAGAACCTAAAGATGGCCACCCACGTAACTGCAAGCATGACAATCCTGCAAGAACAGTCATTTTGTGCATGCGAGCTTGAGCGACTGTATGATGATTTTGTGCAAGCATCTGGCTTGTGTAAGCGGCATGAAGATTGATAGAATTTTCACTATGCGGCTTGAACAAGCCAAGCTTATGCAAGCATGCTTAAACGTGTGCAGGTTAAGCTTGCGCAATCATACGCACGCTAGTTACACACAATTGAGAGTGTCATTATTCATATAATAATTAATAACATAATAATGTTCCTATCACTGTTCTACTGCCGAGCGAAGGCCTATCCTCATAACAGAGAGTGTACTGAATAATTTAATGTAATTTAATTTGACATAGGTACCTAGTTATGACATTTTTCCGATTTAATTAATTTTATTCCTATTGTATTGTAGATATTTAAATTAATGTTTTATTATATGAATGTACCATGCCGACTATTGTTTATCTGCAATACCTCATGAATAATTTAACTTTGTCATCTTTGCATCTCATTTTATAATAAAATTGCATGCCTATTATAATGTAAGGTAGATTGTACGGATCACCGATATTTTAATTGTCACATCTTATTTACTGTACCTACAATCTATGCAAATAAAAGTTTACTTAGAGATGGCACGAGCATTGATCACCACGCTTGCTCAAGACGGGTTTGCGATTTCAAACTTATATTAATACTTATAAGTCCTGCACGCTTATCATGACCAATATAGAAACGGGGTTTGTCGACGGAAGAATAGACAAAAGACAGATTGTGATTGTTTATCTGTCATTTCTATGGTTGTCATGCTACGCGTGCAGGTTTCCTCACGACGTTTTCCGTCACCGATCTCCGTAATATCGAAACTAAACTCAGAAGCTATGTACGTATGAATTGAAAAAGTCACTTTTAGTTTTTATTTTTCTGTGTACATAGTAGGTATAGCCCCGGGGCGTTTGCTGTCTACAGTGGCGTTGTTTGAAAACTGCTGTCCAAACAAAGAGAGTACACAGACACTCAGCTCTCTGGACACTGTGTCAACACTATTGGGTTTAGGTGGTTTCAACTATACCCTGAGTTTTACACTATATTAGTTGGAAAACTAGCTTACATACAAATTTGTATTTCGTTTTTACGTTATAAACACTCCCGGCCTTATAATACAAAACAAGGTTTATCTTCAAACCCAGGTTGAAACCATCGAGCCATTTTAGAATTTTGAACTTTATTTTGACAAAAGTAAAGTTACAAAAACTGACGTCAAACCCGAGTCTAATTCTTCAATTTTGTAATAAAAGCTTTGGAAGCTCGGAATAAAGTTCATAATAATATATCTTGCTGGATGGTTTAAGCTAGGAATAAAGCTAGCGCTGGCGGGCCGCACCGCAACGCATCGCATTGCAAAAACCCCTCCTTCGTCACTTCCGCACATTTTCTATGAACCGATCACAGGTCGGCCGCACCGCACCGCACTTTTTTGTATGAAAATCCGTTGTGCTGCGTCCCGTTGCGGCTGTAATGTGGACTTGGCTTAATTAGACGGTCGACGATGAGCAATAAAATAATCTTATTACTGAATACTTTACTGCTTTATTTACCTCTGTTTATTGCAACAGCAATACCGCGTAGGATGAATCAATCTTGACGTGCCCTACTTTTTGTGTTCAGACGAGTACCTACAATTGGGTTTTCTGTCTGTTATTACAGCCGGCAACCCTACCATCTTATCTATATCTATATGTTTCCGGCAAAGCATGTAATTCCGGCATTGTATAGAATACCTAGAGTCTATACAACGTCGAGCTCGTCTAGGCATTGTATGGAATACTTTATCTATAGTTTATCATATTTTATCTATCAACAAATTTTGACGACGTAAATAACGCCCTATTGCAGGTCCAAAATTGGTTCGCTGCTAATAATTTAGTATTAAATGGAAAAAAAACTAAGTGTATAAAATTTTCTTTACCAAATGTCAAAAGTAGTGATTGTGAGATAGTATTGAATCAAGAGAAACTAGAATTCGTCGATAAAACTGTTTTCCTAGGGATCACGCTAGACTCAAGGCTACAATGGGGTCCTCATTTAACATCTCTCGCAGGACGGCTAAGTTCAGCAGCATATGCTGTCAGAAAAATCCGTCAATTTACTGATGTAGATACCGCGAGGCTGGTCTATTTTAGTTACTTTCATAGTATCATGTCTTACGGTATTTTACTGTGGGGACGGGCTGCAGACATCGAGTCTATTTTTATTCTGCAGAAAAGAGCGATTAGAGCCATGTACTATCTCCGCAGGCGTGACTCTCTAAGGGAACTGTTTAAGGATATTAACATCATGACGGTACCTTGTCAATATATCTATGAAAACATCATGTAGGTACGTAAGAAAAAACTTACATCTTTTTAGTAAAAGAGGTGATAGACATAATTATAGTACAAGAAATAGGGTCCTATTAGTTCAACCAGGTTTTAGACTGGCTAAAGTGGACTCATCTTTCATGGGGTACTGTTTAAAATGTTACAATAAAATTCCTCCGCACATACTTCAACTGAATGAGACGAAATTCAAGTCTTGTATAAAACGCACACTATGCAGGCAGACATATTATAAGTTGGGGGATTACATCACTGATAAAAATGCTTGGCTCAATGCTGGTCCTGCTCCACAACCACAACTAATTGATTAACATCTGAAAATACTGTTGGAGCTGCTGAAGATTTTAAGACCATCTTTGCATTGTATAAAATCAATCTAATAAAATCAATCCCCGTATTATATAATTCCACAGCACAGGTGTGAGTACTATGTACTAAAGAGCTACCATTTACCGGGTAATACTTTTTTTATTGACTTGAATGTGCCCTGGCGGCTGTGTGTATGTCATGCTCACTCAGATGTCTCGCTGATGGTGGCGCGTGTGTTGGATCATTTAGCTCCCTTCAAAATGGTTGAGCAGAATGGTGCTGATCCATGCGTCATCTTCGTGAACGGGCGCCGTCAGTTGGGACTGGTCAACTCTTAGCGGCCATGGCAGATTTTTAAATTTTTGAATTGTTCTTTGTTTTTATCTTTGTATTACGGACGCTTCTAACGTGCATGTCTTTCTACATTGTTCTCACATGTATAATTTCAACATGAATGATGTAACCAATACTTTGTAACAATTTATTTTATTTAAAAGAGTGTCCGTGGAGTTTCTTGCCCGTTCTTCTCCATAGGTACCTACTACGCTTTGGAATGGGCAACTAGCTTCATATTTTTGACTGACCGATTCCTTGACAATTCAAAAGTGCCTGTAATGGTTTAATTGAAATAAATGATTTGAGTTTGAGTTTGAGTTTATCATATGCTCTGCCTAGTCAATGTATGCAATGCCTCGGATGTATAGAATGCTACGAGAAGATTAGATAAAGTATAAAATGAGCTTCTTGCCCTTGAGTACCAAAATCTCCCTTGCTCAAACTCTCATACAGCCCATCATTGACTACGCTGATGCCTGTTATTTGGATGCCACCGAGGAGCTGTTAAATTAACTTGAACGTTTGCAAAACATCTGTATTCGTTTTGTTTTTAACCTTAAAAAGTTTGACCATGTTTCTAACTTTCGCAAGATGCTCAAGTGGCTCCCTATTCGACTTCGCAGGAACTCTCGGATATTGTGTCTGCTATTTAACATCCTTCACAACCCTAAAACGCCATCCTATCTGCGGGAACGCTTTTCCTACGCCCGTCCTTCTGATGCACCTTGCAGGTCGCATCTTAGAAATCTCCTTAAATCCCCTCCCCACTCAACCGACTTCTACTCCTACTCCTTTAGCGTGCACGCGGTTCGATTGTGGAATTCACTTCCGCCTGACATTAGGGACTGCCAAACTGTTGCAGTTTTTAAAAGAAGAGTGAAAGAACACTATCTTTCCGCTTCGTCATAGTTGCATTTTTTTTTTTGTATTTATTATTTTATACTAAGTACATTATAATTAAGTATATATATTTTAGTGATATTTATTTTAGTAGTATGTTCGTAAGTTTATTCTCATAATCTATGTTTATAGTTAATATTATAGTTAAATTAGTGAATAATTAGGTGTTTTTATTTTATGTATTTTATTTTCTCTTCTACTCTTACACACGTTGTCTACATCTCTTTAACTACTTTCCTATCGCAGGTATGCTAGAAGAGATTTCTTTAGAAATAAGCATCACCTTTGTACGTATTTTTCTGTTCCTTTTTTTTCTTGTCTGTTTATATGTGTGTACATAAACCGTTAAATAAATAAATAAATGAATGACAAATAAAACATCTTTTGTTAATTCAAAATCAACTTTACTTAAAACAACAATATTTAACTAAATATTTTATATGAAAATAATATGAAACATCTCTCTCATCTCTCACTTAAGTATTAATTATATTATGCTTAACATTAGAAAATAATAAAACTGAAGGCAACAAAACGAACTTTGTTTTTAATAGTAGGTACTAAACGTAGGTAATAATAAAACTGAGAGTAATATAAGGAACGTTGTTTTTTTTAGTAATAGCTAACTTTTTTACAATAAAAACAACCGACTTCCAAAAAAAACACTAAAATAACTTTTTTACTAAACAAAAACCACCGAATTCCACAAAAATACACTCAAAAGTGAAAAATAACTTTAATTTCGGAAGTCGGTGGCAAAAACGAAAATATTTTATTCTAAGTATATAGCACAATTTACCGTCATATAGTTATATATAAAAGCGATTCATAACTATATCCCTTTTTTTTTTTTTTTTTTTGAGGATGGGAAATTATCAAATAACTTCTCCCGCTCTGGGTGGAGCGGGAGGGCGTGTCAGACTTTTACTGACTAAAACCCACCCGTGTTCCTTCCGTTGCCTGTGTGCCGAGGTCGCGATATCCCTTTCAGACAAACCCGCGACCCCGGCAGGCATTGGCCCTTCCGGACCCCGTCAGTTGGTGCTGACATCTCTTTGAGGCGCGCGTGGAACACAACGCGCCGTCGACCCGGGCCTGGTCCCTATCGGACGGCGAGCTACCCATTGCTCACCGTCCGCAAGCCCGCGCCTACGGTGGCCGGAAGTCGGCTCGCGACTCCCGACGCCCGGGGCGTCTCCTGCGGCGACTAGGGGCGCGAGGGGGCGCATTCTGCCTCTCCCTCGCGCGCTCCGCCTCCTCCTTCGCGAGCATTACTGCTTCGCAGAAGGAGGTGACGGCCTCCCATGCACTCTCGCTCCGGACCATGGCCTGAACCAGGGCCGGACGCGAGCGATCGCCGCCGCCGATCGCCTCCGTGAGGACACGGCGGTGCTCCGCCCAAGCTGGGCAGACCTCCACCGTATGCTCCACCGTGTCCTCCGGGCGATCCACACAGTGGTGACACCCGGGCGTTTCCTCCCGCTTTATCCTGAACAGGAACCTCCCGAAACAACCATGTCCGGTGAGGACCTGTGTCAGGCGGAAGGTGAGGACGCCGTGGCGCCTCTCTAGCCACTCCTCAAAGAGGGGACTTATCGCCACAATTGTGGCGTGCCCAACGCTGGGTTGCGACAATCGCACTCTCCATGCCGCCATGAGATCCCGCCGGAGCTCTGTCCGCTGTGCCGCGATTTCTCGCGGCAGCGGAGTTACGCCCCGGCGTTTCGCCTCCTCCCGCAACTCCCACATGTGCGCGAGGACTTTTGCCTCCAGATCCCATGGCGGTAGTCCGGCAAGGAGGCTCGCCGCCTCACGGGAGACCGTGCGGTATCCTCGTACCAGCCTGATGGCCATGACCCTTTGGGACGCGTTCAACCGCTGGGCTGGTCGCAGCCTTAATGAACGCGCCCACACCGGTGCCCCGTAAAGGGCCATGGACCGCACGATCCCCGCGTAGAGCCTCCGGCAGGAGGCGTTTGGCCCCCTAGATTGGGCAGAAGCCGCTTCAAAGCAGCCCCTGCCCTATAACTATATCCCTAAGGATATAACTATATCACGGCTTCAACCATCTTACTGCGAACCATCTTAATGTACTGTATGGTTCTGTATTTTCGTTTTTGCCACCGACTTCCGAAATTAAAGTTATTTTTCACTTTTAAGTGTGTTTGTGGAATTCGGTGGTTTTTGTTTTGTAAAAAAGTTATTTTAGTGTTTTTTTTGGAAGTCGGTTGTTTTTTTCGTAAAAAAGTTTTTATTTTTAGCTTTTTAGTTGTGGTACCTACCCAATATAAATTAGTATACCATTAGAATAATGGATACAAATCAAAAGATTTTTCAAATATTAAACCTAGTGGGGCATGTAATCCATCATGACCGTCCCATCACTGTACATTTTAGAGGTCGCAATTTTTGTTAAAACTAATTTAGATTTATTTCCATCACTAGCCGATATTAGAATGCGGTCAGGTCCAAGGAGACTACAATATAAAAACTTATTACATACAGGCAATTACAGAACAGCACTACTAAGGAAAAATATTATGTCGATGGGACCTATCATATACAATAAAATTCCGCACAGTTTCAAAGAACACCCTATTCGAACATTTAAATCTAAGCTCACTGCATTATTATTGGATAAATGTTATTATTGTATCAATGACTTTTTAAATGATAAAGAAATTTGACAATAAAATTTGTAAATGACATTATGTTTGTAAAATAATATTTCACTTAATTATAATTCCAAGATAATGAAATTCATTTTATTGACAAGATTTATTTATGTGCAATTGACTATTTGATGATTATTTTTTTATGTTTGTTAGTGTTAATTAGAATGACATGTTAGTTGTTAATTTATAATAATATTGTATGTAATCTATTAGTTTCTATGAATTTGCATGCCGTAAGGTAGAATGTAGCGGTAACCTTCAGCTATTTGTATCATCTTAAACTTGTACCTACATTGATGGCAAATAAATAAATCTGAATCTGGATCTGAATCTGAAAGATTTTAGACTAGTGGAATCTGCCCCACCAAATCGAACTAGTGGGGCAGATTCCACTGAAAATTTTAGGCATTTCACTTTGGACCAGTGGGGCGACTTGGTGGGGCTAAGAGAAATGATTTAAATTAACCCCTTTTTTTGCATCTCAATGACTTCTATTGCCCCAAAATGGTACTAATGAATACATTTTTCTACATACAGTTTAACAGATAAATCACATTTAAAAATGTAATTACAATCCTATTAAAATTGTAAATAGAATATAATCACGACGTAACATTTAGTTTTTGTTTCATTGCAATCGTGTCATCAAATAAAAAGATATGCTAATTTATAGTTTTCAAAGTGATACCCATACCACCAACAAGCACTACGTTCTAGGCAGCAAGGGGTAACGGAGATGTGGAGCGTCGTATGCTGCGGTCACAGTCCATAAATTACAGGGTACCACCCTCGAAAGATCTGTGATCGACCTTCGTATTTTTTTTTTGCAAATGCTCAAATATACGTCGTGCTTAGTCGTGTCAGAAGTTTGGAAGGCATAGTGTTATCAGATTTGGACGCCAACAAATTATTAAAGCACCCACACGTCGACAGGTTCATTGACGGAAATAACGAGGCTACGAAATCGGTCTTCTGACAATCAAGGCCACACATAGCATACGACTCAAGTAGCGCAATTTAATGCCGGGATGCTACCATTAATCATTTATAGGCAGAGTGCATCTCATGGCAATTCCAATAAGCCCAAACACGGCTAGGATACATTGTTTTATGACGGAGTTCCGGTGCTTTCCTTCCGGTTTCATCTTCAGATCAGTTCGATGGTACCATTTTCACCTGAATGTGCTTCATAGTCGCTTAACTATTTTAATCGAGATATCTTATCGCCACCCGTAAAATACTTATCATTGAGTAGTTCCGGTGGCCATCTGTGGTCTTCTTCATCAGTTCCACTTCACCAAATTATACTTTCTGAATGCATATGTTTAACTTATTGCTGAAAATACCAAAATCGCTATATGTATGCCTATAATATTTGAGGAGTTCCCTCAATTCCTCATGGTTGCCATGATCAGAACTGAATTTTGATAAAAATAGGACCAATCGGAATGTATATCCTTTCAAATAAAAAAAGAATTTTCCAAATTTGTTCATAAATGACGGAGTTATGAGGTAACAAACATTAAACAAAAAAAAAAAAAATACAACCGAATTGAGAACCTTTTTGGGAAGTCGGTTAAAAATGGTAGGTATTTATTTGTTCTTACATGAAGAACTAATAAGACAATTTGAGGTACCATCGAAGAAGTTCATATCTTTACACCGTAAGGACTATTTCTGCTTGCTGCGCTCGGCGGCTATAGAGCCGGGGTGGTAACAGATGTGGTCATCGTGTTCACGGGATTTTGTTTTCAAACTGCTTAGATATGAAGTTCTTCGATAGTACATAGATTTTTTTTTGTAACGCTTATGCGCCTCTGAGTATCGCAATGCTGTTTACAACTATGTTTCACAAATTTCTGAACTGTTAACATAGACTATAAACGGGACTACGGACGCCATCTTCAATATGTACATTCTGACGACAAACCATAAACTGCTGCCTCCAATACTTATATTTTTATATTCTACACGTTGCCGGAACGTTATGGGCATTCTATAGAATGTCTCGGTATTCTATAGAATACCGGATTATATAGATTGCCGATAACATATACATATGTAACAATTTATTTAATTTAAAAAGAGTGTCCGTGGAGTTTCTTGCCCGTTCTTCTCCATAGGTACCTACTACGCTTTGGAATGGGCAACTAGCTTCATATTTTTGACTGACCGATTCCTTGACAGTTCAAAAGTGCCTGTAATGGTTTAATTGAAATAAATGCTTTGAGTTTGAGTTTAAGTTTGATATAATAAAACTAATAGTAACGAATTCAAAACTGTACATTGAATATTTTTGGAAAAAAGTAATTGCTACGAGGTGTAGGAACGACTGATGGCAAAATATAGTTTTAGAATTTTCGTCCAGTTGTCTCTTTACCTGGATGTAACTTCCGGACTGGCGCAAAAACTACTGAATGGATTTGCATGAAAGGAACACAGATCGCTAGGGTACTTTTAATTCCGGTAGTACGTTTCCGTGGGATATTTTCCGACATCCACGCGGGCGACGCCGCGGGCAACTTCTAGTGACAATAATAAGCTGCAGAAATAATTAAACTTGTAAACTTAAATTCAATTTCATAAGAAATTCTTCTCCGAATGAATTTTCGGCGAGTAGGAAATTACCGTAGATTAGGAGTGTTGCTACTACTAACAATATTACGTCGATCCAATATGATTATAACGATAGCAGTAAACCAAACTTTATCACCACCAACACGGCTTTGTTTTCCAGGTAATAATTTAGCTTACAATATACAAAGTACCCAACAGCTCTAAACAACACTGTACCATATAATGCACCTCGAATATGGCTGATATATTCATTTCTCCCTATTTCCCCCGCGTGGCGCTTACGACTATTTATAATCCACCTACTGTCGCCCGCGAGTTTCTGCAGAGTGGAAATTGCGGTATAGATTTGATCTATTGTGATAACTGAATTACATATTGACATACAGATTAGAGAGAATAAATTCCTTAGAATACTCTGTGTAGGTGCCGAAAAGTATCTACAATTTTTCCCTGTCATAGGCCGTTGGCCCACTGACTTATCTTTAGTAGACTCCCTCAACCAGTTTTATTAGGTAAATCTTACATCATTATAAAACAACAACTTTCATTGTCAGCAACGAAAATGAGAGCGGTGTGAAATACCATAACATAAAAAGTACAACGGTGGTATTTATCTTGTCGCATACCTTCTGTTGCTTATCCCATACAGGTACTAACCAGCATTATAAAGTCGAGACACATTAAGAACCCGGACACACAGAACAAAGCAATTACAATTTTACAAATACCTACCAAACTTTCAAAAAATTCGTCTCCAATACTCCATTTTATCCGCAGTGCACCGATTGTTCGCGTGTCGCGTCGTCCGCGTCGGTCGCAGTCGCGATGTCCGGCGACGCGACGCGACATGAATATTTCATGCGACAAGCCGCCGCTATACTTCGCACACCTGCGACATCACGACGTGTCGTGCGCGCGACAGCCCTGAATTTTAACAAGCTTATATCTTTTTTAAAGCGTTGTGTTAACGTGTGATGGATTTTTGAGTACTTTTTACTGTTGTTGGTTTAATACAATTTTAATATTAAAAATGGCATGACTCTATTCCTATCTCGCTTGTTACAATTTCTTTCTTTATGGGTCGTAAAGTAATCCATAATTTTGTGAAATTGATCATCACTGACGTTGCTCTTCAAGACATTTAAACTAGCTATTTTTTACGGTTTTACCCGCATAGTCATTCTCCGAGTTAATCAGTAATGGATTAAAACCAAACCACCGTCGTGTGTCATTTTAGGATGCAAAATTTTTATGGTTTGTAGGTTTTATGGTATCCTGCACGAGTGAGGTCATTATAGTATCTGGATATAATTTAAAATTAAGATAAATCACGAGGTAGGTAATTCGATTTCTTGGCTTGGCGATTATGCAAATGTTTTTTCACTGTGACGCTGATTTATCTCAAAATACTTAATTCTACACCAAACCGGTGTGGTGCAGGTCGCAATAGTTTTTCCAAACACTTCTCCAAGATTTTCTATTCGTTAGTGTGGGCATCACGTGCCACGCGACAAACACGACGGACGCGACACGCGGCGTTTGCGTTTCTCATATAGTGCCGTTTGTTTTGTGTCGTCACGTACAGCGCGGCGGTTCAACGGTGCCCTTGTATGTAGACCGAATGTTTTACACAGAAACGAAATATTTTTTTGATAGAGAATGAATGTTTAATAAGCTGTCTTTCGAGTTTTTGAAGTTATGTTGAATTTGTCTCATAAACTAAACTATTTAGTTAGTAATATTAAGATTATTATAATGTGTGTTTCATTATTCTGTCATATTTTCGGTTTTCAAGATCATACTATTAATGCCATTAGGATTAATATACTCGATAACAGTCACATTAAAGCGAAAACTACTCCACAGTAAATTGTTAAGAGTAAAATACAGCTTCGAAAGACAATTCATTTTATTCATTATAATATACAACTACCTCATAATTCCTTTGAAATATCTGCACATTATTATTATGACATATGTACAAATGTAATACCACTCTAATCTATCTCATCTATCTCTATGAAACCCATAATCCCATGAACACCTGTTCTAAATCCAAAAATAATTCCGCTGTTCTAAATCGGTTTGCCGGAACCGGAAATGGTGGGTAATGAAATATGGCGGCCGCATAGGGTCGGCTATAGAACATAAAATGTATATCGGATAAAATACCTTAGATAATATGGAGAGGATCCGACATCCCTTCGCATAAGTGAGGACCCATGGCAGGGAAAGTGGGATTGTTGGGAAATATTTATATTGCAGGGGTTTAGATTCCAACGTGTTTGTTATTCAATCAAGCAGAGATGTCAGAATGGATTTGGAAAATAAATAAACAAAGAAACGGCTTGTGTTCTGTTTATTTCATATTTCTTTTTAATAAAACACAAAGTTCACATGCAACTGAATCGTACCAACATAAGAAAGGAGTAAATAACTAATTTCTAGGCCTGTATAGGTACTGTACCCATACTTTGAAACACTATGAACCAAGAAACAACAATTGAGGCAATGTATGCCATCCTTGCTAGCTTTAGTTTTCCGTCCATGTACTAACTTTTTCAGAAGGAGCTATATGTATAAGCTATAGTCATAGAGCTATTAACCGACTACCTCTTAGTAACGTTTGATAGTATTGAAAAAGGGTAGTATAATTTAAAACCTTTACCAAAATAAATCCTCAGCCGAGACATCACAAAGCTACATTCACATAATTGTGTTGTACACTCCTCGGAGATCTTAGAAGGGGCCATTAGGGGCTTATAAGATTAGCGTCAACTGCTTTCAAAGATAATATCATTTCATTTGATAGCGACAAACGATTACGCTTAACAAAATGGCGGCTCTATTCAATTTACTGGTATTAAGGCGAGGTTAATTGTTTGAAGGGCTGTTCGCTATATTAACTGGGAAGTAAAGCTGCGTTTGCTGCGGTCAGACAGTTGAAGGGAAGCCATTTTTTGCGCGAAATGAGATTAATAGTGTCAAGAGAACACGGTCCCCGATCTTACAAGAATATCTTTCTTGCTACTTTGGATGAATGAATAATCTGTGGGATTTTTTATCACCTATAGTACCTAACTGTAATGGTTCAGGTATTTTTCTTTCCATACAAATAATTGAATCAAATATGAAACTGAGTGAAATAAATTCAAAACAAAAATCAACTATATAAATTTTCGCATAAGTAACTTTTTTCCGCCAATGAAAAAAAAAAATGCAGTTTTGCACAAAACATGACGTTTTCCTATAGCTCCCATGTTAAAGAGTACGACCCCCATACAGACTTTTTTAAATAAAACACAGTAAAATGTCAGAAAGTCTGTCTGTTCCTCGTCACTGTATCCACGGAGCGGCGTTTGACGATGAAACTTCTCATGAGGGACTTGGGTATGTACCCCAAAAACAACACAACGTTTTTTACCCCCAACGAGCTGCCGGTCCCCGGGGGAATGAGCATGGGAAGACATGGACGGAAATGCGTGTAAGGAAAATGTTTTAAATAATATATTATGATGCCCGTGTAGATATAGCTACATGACTTGTATTAGTTGTATTTATAAGGCCGGGCGTAAACCTCTGGAATGCTTTTCTAAATTCAGCAAGAGAATGGTCCGGAAATTCTGAACCACCAATCATCGGTCGTCAATCCCCAGCTGTCTGATTGATCTGAATCATTCAGAAGGTACCGGATAAACCAGGTAGGTGTATCACGTTAGGAAATTCTGAATGTTCTGTTTTCAGTTTCTGAAAGGCATTCCGAGCGTTTACGCCCAGCCTATAAAACAACAAAACAAAAAACAAAATCGCAAAAAAAATACTAACAAAATAAAAAGCTAGCATTTTTCAAAATCAGATTCAGAGAATACACATTTACACAAATATTTCCATTCAGCTAAGCCACATTTGAGTAAAAAGCTATGTTTCTTATCTAGATGCCTGTCTCGCAAGAATGATTTACATAAATATCTGATGTATAAGACATATTTATGTAAATACCGCATAAATATGCCTACAGCCTATGCCTGGTATACTTACAGCTATAGTCCCAAACAGAGACAAAGTAAATAAATGTGGATGAAAGGTAAACGGACGCTAGTTCTTGTTGTTTCAAAATAATGTAAATTCAACGTAAACCTTTTCTTACGATCCTGACTGAAAGGAAAATGTGAAAGAAACTGCTTTAGTGTGAAAATATTCATTCACATCGTTCTGCCAGCAGGTAATGTGCCAAAAAAGCTGGCAGTGTTACCGCGTTGGATGACTATGCTAATGAGCAGATATTTTATGAATCAGCTCTGCCTGAAGAAAAGGTCAAATTGGGTATGTGCCTACAAATTTATTGGAATTTAAAGTGATTCCTTTCTAATTTATTAAATACGTGTTATGGTCGTACAACGTATAAAACTTCAATACCTACTCGACTCGGATGGCTCATTATATATTCGCCCATAAATAAGAGCACACCGTTCTAATACACGCTTTATATGTGATTTTCGTTTTAAAACTGAATTAAATGCTTGCTACACTGTTCTCAATCACACGTACAAACGAATCAATTTCCAAACACTCCACTCACAATGTTATGACTGCATCAGTAAAAGCAGTAATAATTAGGTTATTTCATTAAACGGAGGTTTACACATTTGGCCGTAATTAACGCACCAAATTGCCAATGAATTTAAAATGGATCCCTTCAATATGGAATGAGGCGTAAAGGGAGAGCACGTTCGCTGTAATTATAATATCATTATTATATTCTACGGTAACCTTTTGTAGGACGAGGATAAAGGTGAAAGGTGTCGCCGTATACCTAAGTAATTATATAGGTACCGCTATTCAAGCGGTATTTTTAGTGAAATGGCCCAGTTTTAACTACTAGGAAATATGACGGTAGAAATAAATTTATTCGAAAACGAAAGGTAGTGAGTCTAAAACATCAAATGCAATAAAAATCACAAAAACTGACCAAATGCGAGTACACCTGCCCACCAAGTGTTACGTATCGCCAAAATTATTATTGCTCACTATTTTATTTTATTATTTTATATTATATTATTATTTGCTAACACGTATGCTGTGAAAATTACATCTGGCTACGGCGGGATTACGGGAAGAAAACAGCCCTGTGACAGAGAGACAGACACGGTATAGTCTTAATAACAGGGTCCAGTTTGACATCCTTTGGGTACAGAAAAAGTAAGTGATGGCAAATTTCCCGACCTATGACGTTACATGGCTCTTTGCTCAGAGGAAGACAGATCCTAATCAAAATGACTTGCCCCAAATAATACAATATATGAATCATATTCCAATAGGATCTCTATCTGGAATAAAGAGAATGTTTTTATCTGGAATCGAATCCGGGCACGAGAGTGAATTATTTATGTAGTTCTACCTTCAGTGATTGATCAACTTTGTGAATAAAATTATATACCACGACCATTACGGTTGTATTCTTTTATGTAGGTATCAGCAGGGATTTAGGATTCCATACATTTCTTTGTGAATAAGTCGTAAAGTAAAGGATACCATCTGCTTGGGTACGACGACGGGTTTAAGTATAGAAATAAAGATTTAAGTAAGTCTGCGATTTAAATCCTTCAGGTCAAACAATCGTTAACCTACCGCCAGCACTGTCATTGTTTTTCTTCTTTGTCTAAATTATAAGTTAAAAAGTCGCTTTTGGTGTCTGTCTGTGTGATCGCGTTGTTCTTCTAAACTACGCAACGGATTTTGTTGCGGTCATTTAGAGAATTTATTCCGAAAGATTTATGTGCATACTACATTAATAGTAAACTTACTTAAAACACAGAAATCTCGATGTTTAGTCAAGTCGCAAAAACCGCTAGTTGAAATACAATACGGTTTTCCTTTTCTAGCATATAAGGAGTAAATCAGCCCGAACTAAGAGACGGGTGAGGTCGTTGACCAACAGTGGGTTGCTACAGCTTAAAGCTAGACACATGAACATGAGTCTATAGATATCTATTTGCAAGTCTTTAAATACTGATTACATAGTCAGCTTTGAAATAGAAGCATAACCCAAATACCTGCCACAAAGTCACTTTCACCGCTAAAGTACCCAAGAGCAAACTCGAAACATTGATTCTGTAATTGTCGAACAAGGCCACTAGTACAACATCCGCAGTGTTCTTAACCAAAATGCAACTCTTCCTCCCCTGGGCAAGCTTTCAATGTTGAGCCAAAGCGTGTTATTTGGAAGCCAACAAACATCGGTATCAGTGCTCGAATTTCTCCCGGGGATCGAACCCGCCACTTTGTAAGTTGCACAGCTCCAACCGAATCTTGGATATTGCTGTTACATTGCAATCTGGGAACTTTCATTCTTTCAGATCAAGCTCAAATCAACCTTACAGTTATGTAAAAACAGTTAAATTTACCTCGGAGTTTCATATGTGAAGTTTTGAATAGATTTTGACAGGAGAAAGTTGCAATTAGTGAGGACTCGCATTCAATGGGTTGTATGAAGAACATTTTGGAGTTACGCTCGTTTAAATATGCATATCTGGTGCACGCTGCACAAGCCTGAACTCCTGCATTTGTGTAGAACGTGGCACAGGGATTCATTATGCGGGACGCGTCTTAGCTATAAAGACACGATGAAGTATGGGTTAACTAAGTTGTCCTCATTTTGGTTTAATGCAGCAAAATTTTGCGTTTACTTTGGAAAATGTACATGTTGGTAACATGATTAAGACTTGTTAGTGTTAGTTAAGACCTGAACACAACTCATAGATGGAAGAAAAGAGTCTTGAGCTATTTTATATTACAAACAGTGCGCTGGATGAGATTTTTCATGTGCAAAAATGAAGACTTTCCATTCATCCCGTATTTAACTCCCCTAAGGGAGTGATTTTTCCAAAATCCTTTCATATTACTCACCTTCGTAATATAAAGAACTCTTGGGCAAAATTTGATTCTTCTAGACCTGGGTTTAGTCTGTGCGTTATTTGTCAGTGAATATAATATTTTTATTAAGTAGAAGATTCCTAGAACTCTTATCAGTACAAAACAGCATCAAGACAGAATTATTGACCGACAATTCACTTCCTAAACCACTGAAGATGGAAATATGGAGGAGATATGTTCTCAAAGAGGATGTAGCACGCTCAAAGGAAATATTTTTCATAACTCTGAGTGGGACAAACAGGTTTTAAAAGTTTTCAAGCGAACACAGTCGCGGGCGACAGCGATACTGGTATACAACCTTTCCAGAAGTAAAAACTTAAAAACAAGTATACTTGTTACGGACATCGAGACAATCTTATAACAAAGCGCGGGCAATAAAAGCAATCGTAGGAGCAAGTTGGAGCGAGAACTCGTAACGATACCGTCGTAGGAACGAGCGGAGACCGGTCGTGTTGTTATAGGAATGTGGAGGAATGAAAGCATGATATTGTAGGCTGCCATATTCGAAACTAATGATTTAGAAACATTGTCTTTCAAATCATTCACAAACTGTGAAAGAGCCTTATGAAACGTAAAGGCTCTATACATGTCGCACTATTGACTTGAGCCCATTGTTCACTTATTTCTAGCTATTCTCCGCCATAGAACTCATGGCATCTTTGACCACTTTTGCCTCTTTTTATATTTTTGAAGGAGAGTCATAATATATTTATTTGACTTTTGTCATTTCATTACATCATGTACTCGTAACAACCATCTTCAGACACTGACATTTATATCTCAGGACTCTTTGAACTTAGGTTCGGAACACGTATGGTACATAACATCTACTCTCTTCTCCTCTATTTACGAGATATTTTCTTAAAGCTTAACAATAGGAGAATTTCCATGAAATATCATAGTAAAGAGATTATCTACCGTAATACTCAGATCTATAGAAATAACCTTCCCAGAATGGAAAACACGAGCGGAGCTGTAAAGTGTTCTCAGAACACAGATCCGAAGTGGGATAACAAATGTAGGCGCGGGATGTGTCGAGTGCTCTTGTGAACTACCGTGTTACGGAATATCGAGAATATGGCTTTGAATATATTATGTACCTATGTTCTTGGTACACTTTGCCAATTCTATTGAATTTCAATTCTGTGATTTTCACCAAAAAATATTATGTTGGAGTAGACAAAGGGTTCGAGGTTAATAAACGAATCAGAATTCTGGTTCAAGTGTTTGGGTTCAAGTAACTTATTTTACATCGTCAATGCCATTGACACTAAGGAATAAATCTAAGACATGGATGGATATTAGAAGGAAACCGTCCTAAAAATTGTATGGTAAATAAAAACAGATACATACATAAACTCACGCCTTTTTCCCAAGGGGTGATCCCCAAATTCTCCCTTTGTCTCGTTTACGTTCATCCATTTGGTCATACACGCTCGCCGGTTGCGAGTACAACGCACCTGACCGTTCTGAAGCACATCACCAATAAGGTCACTATTATGTCCTCTTTGGGCTTACCTTTTGTTAGTCGCCTTTCATTAATTCTTTCAGCCTGAGCAAACCATCTAAGCATTTTCTTGTCAATTAGTTTAAACTTGGCAATACACAGGGGACAATCATAGCGATTAATGAAACGACTGTATAGTGTATATGAAACAAATCTTTGCAGTGGGACAATTGTGGACTAATATTATTATTCCTTCGAGTGGACAAGACGTGGTAGATCCCAATCTTTGCTCTGAACCTCCTGGAACTTTCCTACATACAATATTTTTAAACTGCCGCTGTTTCACGGAATATTCCCAGTACAAAAATTATTAGTAGGTAACACTGCATATTATTTATCCCGAGCCGACAGTAATCGTATTACATAGAATAAAGGGAGGGGGGGGGAGATTCTTTGCTTAACAACACGGTAATACGGAAATATCATCATGGAATATTGTAACGTCTTCCGAAGTGTTTTTATTAATAATTTAGTAGCGATCTCCAGCTCGATAATATTAAGTTAAATATTTGATGAAGAATTCCAACGAATGGCTTTCTTGTTGAGTGAAAATATGTGCCTACTTAACTTGGTAGGACAATTATGTTATTTCGTTGACGTCTTGGTAGAAATTAGATCTTTATATAAGCCTCACCACACGGAAGGTAACTTTAAGAATAAAATTCGAAAGTGATATTGATTTTCCAATATTATTAGTTGCAGGCGTAGGTTTGATTATTGTCCTCAAATGTCACACAACTTTCAGGGACTATAAATACGGCAACAACACATGGTCATGAGCGAACAGACTCCTTTAATAATTCAACCATAAAATACATTTGAAAGACTGTTGTTATTGACGTCTGTAAATATATGTAAAACAAATAAAAATCAAAAGTCATTTATTCGAATCAGCACAGTCCCCTAAAACGCGCTCCTATCAGCACTTCCTAGTGCTGTAGCTGGGACGAAGAGGCGCAACAAACTGTCCAGCAGTACAGTTGTTTATTCAGTTAGAATAACTTGATTCTATCTATACAATAGTATGCAAAATAATTCATCATTTGCCTAGCCAACTAACAATGTTGTGGTTGGCTTCCAGCCTAACCGGATGTAGCTGAATACCAGTATTTTACATTAAGCGACCACCTATCTGACCTCCACAACCCAGTTACTGGATAATATGATACCCGTTGGTAAGAAAGTCTGACAACCATGTCAGACTTTCGGGTTTCTGACGACCCGTAACGACTATCAAAGATCCACGAATGACAGCCGGGACCAACGGCTTAACGTGCTTTCCGAGGCAAAAAAGAGTCTCGGCTTATAAAGATTTTCACCTATCCACAAACCAACCGCGGCAAGCATAGCTTAACCTGATTGATCGATCCGTGCGGCTGGTATTACTTAGCCACAAGCCCCCCGTTATATTTTGCAAAGTAATTAATAGTACAAAACAAAGAAAACATTAGATTAAATTACATACTTTTATAAATATCACGCGCGTAATCCCGGAAGGATTAGGCAGAGGTGTCCCTATAGTATACCCACATTTCGCTAGTTATGCATATATTTAAGTACCATATAATAGGGCGTGAGCCTATTGCCAAATTAAATTACTTGCCATAATTACGTCAGCAAGCACACGCCAATAAAAAAACCACACTTCTACTTAAAATCAAAATCAGAAGTCATTTATTCAAACTAGGCTGAGAATCTGCAGTTTTCGAACGTCAAAATCACGACAAGTATTACAAGTACATAAGTGGAACAGTTTGACCTGGAGACAGATATTTAGTTAATACTTCGTGGCTAAAGATCACAGGTTATCCAGGTCTTTATTAGGTCAGGGCAGAGGCACGTAGGCACTGTGTCGGTAGGAATAAGGGTGCTACGTGAGAGGCGTGACTACTGTGTTCATTAATTAAATCCTTTACTTGGAAAAAAACAGACACGAATGTCCTCATCAAATAAAATAAAAGCTTATATTCAGGAACCTCTATAAAGGAGCCAACCTGTATAGAGGTTCCTGAATATATAAGTTTTTTTCATCGATACGCATCAACATGTTACCATGGATACAATACATGATTCTGGAGGTAAATAAAGTTATCGTCGATAATAAATAAAAAACCGGCCGAATGCGTGTCGGATCACGCACAATGAAGGGTTCCGTAGTTGAAATGAATTTATCCCAAGAACAAACTTAACATTGCAGTTTGAAAAACACAAACTGGAAATGTAAGTTGGTCGATTATTACGGATTTGTTGTCGGATTATTATTATTATTATTTGGTTGGTCGGGGATGTTTGCAGATAATAATATTGATGGTTTTGCAGCCATTATTAGAAATAGATGTGCATCCCTGATGACTCGTGTTCGCGGCAGCACCAACAGTATTCTCAGCGTATTCGCAGATCGGTGGGACTCCCCGATGTTGCGGAGGTGGATGCGGCTCCATGCTGAATTTTAATTGTATATTCTCATGTCTGTAACCTACTAACACTAGAACTTAAGTAAAATTGTTACTAACCCTATGGACTCCGGTCTGAAATAAAAACTTTCTATTCTATTCTATTCTATTACTCGTTAACCTGTACAGCCTACTTAGCTGTGATAAGTTTCTGCTGTGAATTTTCTCGAACTCACAATATTTTTGAACGACCTTTCTAACGATACTATGGGATAGATGAGAAAAAAAAACATCCCCACTTTACGTGTAGGGGAGGTAACCTAAAAATAATATTTTTCTTGATTTTATTTTATCAGTTTGTCGGTGTGATTAATATGTATACCCGTGCCAAATTACAGCTTTCTAGTACTAACCGTCTCTGAGCTAAGCCGCGGAAGACAGACGAACTGACAGACAGACGGATATGGCGAAACTATAAGGGTTCCTTGTTTACTACGGAGCCCGAAAAAGGTACGGTCATGGGAACTGTCGACAGAAATGAAAACTGAAGGCTTTGGAATAACTGTGTTTTGTTTTTAATATAAATTAATTAAACATAGTACATATGAATAATAAAAAAAATTGTTAATTTGTAAATTGAAATTATTAACATTAGTCTGGCTTTCACATCCATCGTCAATCCGAGCAATAATTCTAAACTCCTGGGCTATAAACACTGATGGGCTCTTATAAATGAATGTTTATCCACTTACTATCGATTACACACAAAAACACTTAGTTTTCAATTAAATTCTCAGGAGCATGCACTCGTGACCTTCAAACTCAGTGCTATAGTTTGACTGAAACCGCTGTACTGCGGCTTAGGTATGTACGTGGCGAGACGCGGGGCAGTGCAGTCCGCTAATTCGTCGACGCTTACGGCATCCCGCCCCTCATTCGTCATTGCTGCCTAGGTGCGCTTCTATACTGCATGACGGCGCGAGCATGTCGGTAATGGTAATCCATAAGTTCTCCTACCAAAAATCACTCAACGCGCCTAAAGAACTTTTAACTTCAAAAAAAAGTCTGCTGTTTCCTACAAAAGTGCAGGTATCTACCGACGAAATGTTTCACATAAATCCATGGTAACAGGTTGCGTGTCGATGTCCCTGCCACCCTGTGTACTATCTATTTATAAGTGTATCATAGAACGGGTTACCGAGATGACGACTAGTATTTATTATTGGAAGAAGAAGATATGTTACCACAAATAAATTTGGATAAGGGCAAGAGAATGATGATGATATAATAAAGTATATGATAAATTAAAACAAACTCCAACTAAAATATTAAAAAAAAACAACTCTTTATAAACTCCTTTTTCTTATTTCAAATACAATCCCGCCCTTTCCCTAACTTATTCATAAATCTCTCAACTCGTCTACCTATATTCATATATCTTATCTTAGGTGCACTGGTTACAAGCACTACACAACAAACCTTTATGAAAAGACAATAATGTTCGACCTACTGTGAAATAACGTATTCCCCAAATAATTGAATACGTCAAGGCTCGTACACAACAACGCGACGCGACGGCGCGACGCGACTCGAACAATACAATTTCTATGAAAACTTGACGGTATAACAATAACCGGTGTCCCGTCGCGCTGTCGCGTCGCGCTAGTCTGCACAAAGCTTTATTCTTGACGTTTCTGATATTCATGATGATCACAATAACATGATGAGTACATGACGATGGCATGACATGATAACTGTGATTGAACGTCAATACACGAGATCTAAAAGTAAACCAAATGACGTATATTTTTTATGTATTCACACACTATAACCATGACATACATTCATATGCGCCAGATTTAATTTAATTTTGAATATTTACACCGTAAAAACTAACAATCTTGCATCAATATTTTTCTACCAAACGATGTAACAATGTTGTGTCATTGGGTTCGTTGGGTTGGGGGCGGCTGGTTTGTTATTTTAACACATATTTAGAATAACCTATTAAAATTTGTAGAGTAGCTACGAAAACAGCTTAGGACTAAAAATAAACATAGAAAAAGTTCCCTTTAAATCATAACTCACATAATATCAAAGTTTCTGAGAAAATAAAGCCTCACAACCTACACTGATCTCAATGGATAGGATCCTTTTAATAACCGGATCCGACAACAGATCGCCTTCCAGCTCGACGCCTTTCGGACGCGTGCTGAAATCTGGCGCTGGGTAACGTTGCGCGACTAATGAGCAAACTTACCCCTTTGACATCTAGACAGTCGTGTGTTACGCTTTTGTTCTGGACTTGGAGCTGTCTTTATGAGTTAAGTACACATTTTTGGTATTGTTGAAACCTGCATGATGGTAGGTTGAGCTATACATTAAATTATATTGAGTGAATTGGTTTATGAGGCAAATAAAGAGAGTTAAAAAAGGAACTAACTAATATAATACCCACCAACATTTTCAATCTGTAATTTCATAGGATTCCTAATATTTCAGCGAACACAACTAAAGTCAAAAGTAAATTAACAGATTAATTTCCTTTGACCTAAAAATGATGCGGAAAATCTCCCGATTATAAAGTTACTGAGAATTCATTAAACAAATTAACAAGTTCCCGGGTGTCAAATTTATTTTCTGCCCACTTATTGTCACCGAAAATAGGTAATTTTTAGAAGAAATATTTTTGATAACACCGACAGTTACATAACAAAACATCACGCCCGCAATCCTCGAAGGGTTGGGCAGAGGTGTGCACTAGTACACTAGTACACCTACATTTCGCCAGTTATGTTTTTAAGTCTCATGTAAGGGGCGAGTCTATTGCCATCAACCGGTCACAAATCCAGTCTCCGGGCTGCTACTGTCTGATGTAAAAACCCAGTAACACTTTGCCCGACCTGGGAATCGAACCCAGGCCCTCATGCTACCGCTAGTAGACTAGACATACGAGCGACCTACAGATTATGTTCTAAAAAAGTATTATTATATAGCCCTCTCAACCCAATAACATGTAAATGACAAGGACAGAATACTATTCGACCGTTTTTGGATTATGAATAAGATACCAGTACATTGTATACTGACCCCTTATTCATCTTGAATCTCAAGTTTATCTCAAACGTTTAGCAGTTTATACTCTAAGCTCTAAAACCTAGATCCAAGTTGATCCTTCGCTGAAACAAATGAACTAAGTTTGATTAAACTCGGATCACGAATGTGGATGCTTTATAGGAATGCATAAAACTAGAAAATGAACAAGTTCTACATTATTTGAAGTCTTTCTTAGTTTTTACGGCTTTATCAACATTTTCTAACAATAATTATTATCATACCCAGTAACTGGGTTGTGGAGGTCGGATAGGCAGTCACTGTAAAATACTGGTATTTAGCTGCATCCGGTTAGACTGGAAGACCATTATAATTATCATCATTCTGATGTCCAATTTGTGATAAACCGAAAAATTTGTAGGTACATTTCTCTCTTTGCAAAATAAATGGTGTAATAAGAAGACAATCGATGTTATAGACATTTTTTGTCGACAGATAGACCATATCAAAAATATGCTCCAGTCACAAACATACGATTTGCCAAGCGTACTGATTATAGCATGCTGATTTTATCGCCTTCATTGGCTCAGTCTGTAAGAAACAAAACAGCTGGTAATCAACAAACAATTTGCTATATAGAAAACAAAACAATGTAGTAGAATAAACTAAACACTTTAGTGCAGAAAACGATGAACAAAACGTCTCGAGAGCCTCTTAAACCAATACCATTGTACCGTCCTGGAAGCTATTATCTAGAAAAGTGCATGTTCGTGTATTGTCGGCCATGTTCGTGTATTGTCGGCCATGTCCGTGCATTGTCGTGGCCTTTTGTGTTGTTATTCGAGCACTCATTAGCCTGTGCCTGAATATCCGCCATTTTGCTCGAGTGTCCTCGAGAGTCGAGCTATTATCCGGACATTTTGCGATCATATGGCTCTCTTTGTTCTCTGTGGTTACTAATAATGTTATTGTACTTTTACATGGTAAGTAGTTTTTGTTTAAAGTGTCAATTTTTTTAGATTTTTTATTAGAAATACAAAGTATTTCTTTAACTATCAGAAAGCAGTGTTAGTATAGGGATTTTAGATTTTATGTAGGTACTGTAGTGATTATGGCCTATTTGGTGTTTCAATTCAACCTACGCCGGCTTGTTATACATAAGATAATAGCAAAGATTATGAGATAAACTCTATTACGAATTTAAAGCCTGTTCAGATATAAGCGATATCGCTATAGCGGTCGGTAGCTATACTGGGCCAAAGTGACGAACCAGAAGGTGGACCAGTATCGCTACCGAGCACGACAGCGATATAGCTTATATATGAAAAAAACCGACCAAGTGCGTATCGGACCACACACAATAAAGGGTTCCGTAGTTGGGATGAATTTATCCCAAGAACAAACTTAACAGTGTGGTTGAAAAACATTTTCTCCCATACGGAATGTATGGGAAGATCATGTTTTTCAAAGTGCAAATTTAAGTTGGTCGATTATTACTCGTTAACCTGTAAAGCCTATTTAGCTGTGATAGTTTTCCTTTTAATTTCGTTATATATACTACTGCTGTGATTTTTCTCACAATTCCTAGTATAACAATTTCACTGGCAGGGGGGGGGCACTTGACTCTAACAAAAATTAGCACTTTAAACCTTAATATTTCACAAACGGATCTCTGATTGAAAAACGATTTTCACACACCCTCAATATTTTTGAACGACATCCCACATAATGGGACAGACGAGAAAAAAAAACATCCCTACTTTACATGACGGGGAGACAACCTAAAAAAAAATTTTTGCTTGATTTTATTTTACCACTATATCGGCGTGATTCAAATTCAAAATATTTTATTTCACATAAACCTACATGGGCACTTATGAAACGTCAGAAGCTAGGTGCACGGTTCCAATTAGTTGTTTCCTATGGAGAAGAGCCAGCAAGAAACTCCATGGTTACTCTTAAAAAAAATTGGCCTTTACAGTTTTTTCAAATAACAGTATTAGTAGGTATGGGAGGACAGTGTAGGTCTTTCAACAAGTACCAGGTACTTAACAAAATAGCAGATGGTCATTAAATCTACAGTCGACTAAGCCTGCAGCGTTCTAACATTTACAAAATAGAAAAGAAACTTTATAAAATATGAATAAATTAATAAAAATAAAAACCTATTTTAAACGAAATGAAATGATTGCTATTACAACTGTATCAAATCTGAATAATTATCATGTACACAAAAACCACTAATAAAGTGTTGAAATTGAATTGTAGGTATATAATGTCAAATATAAAGATGATTATGGCAAGGAAGAATGTAAAAAAAAAAACATGGTAATTTGGGAGCATTTAATAGACTCTTACATAATATGCCATTAATGATGTACCAGGGAAGCCACATAATTATGCAGAAGGAATTATTGCCAAACTTCCATGTCTTCAACGTTATAATATATTAATATGTATACCCATGCCAAATTACAGCTTTCTAGTACTAACCGTCTCTGAGCTAAGCCACGAACGGACAGACAGACAGACAGACGGACGGACATAGCGAAACTATAGGGGTTCCTACGGAACCATAAAAAAGGCTGAAAAAGAATTAGGGGAAGCAGAGAAAAGCGTATGCCAAAGTATAAAAATTAGAAATATTGTACATAAACTGTTAAATAAATAAATAAATGAGCACTTGATGGACAGTATGCTTACGCCGGGAGTAGCATTACCGTGCTTCGGGTGACAGGTCTCAGCGATAAGCGTAAGTCCATGGATGTGTGGCTGGCTTTGAGTTTCATCTCGATGAGACTCTTAGACGCAAAGAATGTTGCAGTGAGTTTTGCAGAAGACATCACAAAGAATTTCAGATTTGTCTATTCGATGTTAATCGAGACTACGCATAGAGCCGGTTTTGTAAGTGATTTTTTTTTCAGTGCACCTGCTGATGATCTCTCGTCTGGACATGAGTTGTCTTGGGTAGCCTGGAAGTCTTTAAACAGACTCCGGACCCAGGTTGGCCGAAGCAAGGAAAATCTGTTCAGGTGTAGATTCATAAACGACTCTGCCTTGGAGTATAAATGTGGTGCTGTCCCACAAACGATGGGACACTTAATGTCGTGTCCTGTGTGTCCTGTCAGCTGGACGTTACAGGAACTGATGGACGCTAGTGATGGCGACAAATACATGGCCGAATTATTTTTATTATTTGGGCCGAGTCTATTTATATTGCCATCGACACGCTAAGATGAAAAAAAAAACAAAAAAGTAAAAATGTGAAACGATTTAAATAAGCATTATTTAATTCCATAGAAGTGTGTCATTGAATACTTCTTCTGTTTTTTATATCTTCGACATTTTTCAAATTCTTTGCTTTGTCAAGTCACGACACATTTTGAAGCTACGGCACTAAGGGGACATAGAATATTACACAGAAACTATATTTTATAGCTTGAATAAAAAGATAAAAAGTGACCTTTGACCAATGTCGAGTTAACATCTGACCATTTTATGATATACAAAAAAAAAGATACTCTGAGTCTCTCAGTGTCACGTTTATAATTCGGTCTGACATGTAAAGAAGATGGCTGAATGTCATTTTGCGGTATTGACGATCGACGCAAAATATAATTTCGCGTAGAGTCGACTCGGTAGAGTAGATTCTATCATGCAATAAGGAGATTTACCTACTCCAAGTCCAATTTAACTTTAACACATATTTTCTCATAGCAAAATAATGTAGCTACACTATCAATTGATTTCTGTGTATTAAGTTGTTAGGGCCATGAGATTAGGACGCCCTGACATGAGTACAAGCCAACTATAATAAATACCAATAATCACATTAGTAGCTCTCCATTTGAAAATAACAACACTACTTATGGCAATAATGTGTAGGTAATCTCTTAATATGTCGGTTCATCTCGCTAGCCCGCGGGCGTACGGGCCGGGACGACTCGACCCCGGCTTAGAACGACCGGCCTCTGCTCTCGGTATTACCACAAAATATCTCGCAGAAGCGCTATTCGTTGTATACAACGAATAGCGCTTCTGCGTGATATTAGAAGTATACATACTTCTTCATTGCGTGTAGATGGCAATCTATGCTATATTGACACCAGGATTTAAGGTGAATCCTTCAAAGTAGCCCGCTCAATTAAAACGTTTTTACGTTTTTAACCGACTTCGAAAAGGAGAAGGTTTTAACTCCGACCCAGATTTGCAAAATTCTTTTTTTTAAAGGATATACTTCCGAGGTGGTCCCATTGTCATCAGGTCAGTAGGTATCTGATGATGGGATCCTGGAGAAATCGAGGGAACTCTTCAAATATTATAAGCACACCTATAGCGACTTGGGTACTTTTTATAGTAACTCGTGCAGTTGCTCTAAGAAAGCACGATTTGGTGAAGTGGGACAGATGATGAAGATTTTTTTGTTTGGTTGCCAAGCAATTTATGCTCGTCACAATGCATAGGGAGAAGTGGAGCTGATGGTAAAGTACCAGGAGAACTCCTCAACGATTAACGTCCCTGCATCGGGAAAAGCAATATTTTGTAAAAGGTGATGAGCGGTTGACATTAGGCTATTGTAACTGAGGTAAATTAGAAACTGACCCACTAAAAAACGAGAAATAAAATCTTTATTATAAAAAAAAACAACCCGCTTCCAAAAAAACAATAAAAACTGTCGCTTTTCACAACTCAGAAAAACAGCTGTACATGCTTTTCACTTTGTAGTGTCTTAAGCACTGCAAGTGCAAGTGGTATTTTTTTTTTGTAATCTGCGTTTAGTTTGTGCAGAATAAACACTTTTTCTTTCTTTCTGTTTCTTTCTTGACAAGTTCTCAATTCAGAAACCGGGTTTTAGTCAGGCCAGAGGATTACCTTGCATTAAGCGGTACAAGCGAAAGTTTGACCACCTTAAACAAATAAAACCCGATAGTGACGTGAGTGAAGCTGAAAAATACTGTCGGCGAACCAAATACCTACTTCTGAAAGGAAATACGCTTCGTTTTCAAAAAAGGATAGATTCGTGTTGTTAGCAGTGGATCTTCTGTCTAAATCTCCTCCGTGGTAAGTAATATCAATATCGAGCGATGCTAATACTCCGTCAATACTGCGCGTGTTTACAACTTACATTTAATATATAAACTGACAAAGAAAATAAAGAGAAACATACAACATTTCTAAATAACATAACATCCCCACCCAAAGAGTTAGGCAGAGATGTATCTACCTATAGTACACTCACATTTCGCCAGTTATGTTTAAGTTCCATGTAATAGGGGGCGAGCCTATTGCCATCAACCGGCCACCAATCCAGACTCTGGGCTGCTACTGGGAAATTCCTGATGGAAAAACCCAATAACACTTTGCCCGGCATGGGAATCCAACATAGGACCTCATGCGTGGCAGTAGCGCATTTATGAGGCAGTCACATTTTTAAATAATTGCAGTCATTTTCCAACTCTAGCATTGCATCATTATTATAATTCTGAGGATAATGTAAACCACATTGTACCCAACAAAATAAACACGATCAATCCTGAACAAGTACGAATATTGAGAAAAAAATATGAAATAAAAACGATTTCCGTCGCATTATAACGCAAAAGCCAATAGAATCGTTCCGCTAAACATTACAGAGTATCACTACGGAGCAATAACGATCACTGCCGGGTGCTCGCGCTATCTTACACATTACGGCACGGATACGGATCGGATACGGGGCTATATAGTAAATATACGTATTAGTTCGTTTATTGGAAACAAGCAAAGACGTTGCTTTACAGAGATTTAGAATTTATTGGAAAAAAGATTTTCTAGTAGAAATTCTTAGAAGTAGATCGGACTGCGTCGCTAGTTCACTGGGCTTAAACGTATGCACGTATGCGTATGTATGTATAACATTTCAGAATTTTCATTATTCAATATAGAAAAGAAATAAAAAGAAAAATGAAATATAATAACATCGAATAATATCGTAGAACCTAGTTATAATTTTTAAAGTTATTCCTTTAAAATAATAACTGGGTTCTACGTTTAGTTTTTTAGATCCATTTAGATTTATACGTATTGACTGCCTCGTTGGTCAAGTGGTCGCAAACGGTACTGCTGAGCATGAGGTTCTGGCCTCGATTCCCAGGTCGCGCAAAGTATTATTGGGGATTTTCCTTCAGGAATTTCTCAGTAGCAGCCCGGAATCCCTGGTTGATAGCATTAGGATCGCCCCCTATTACATGGGACTTAAACATAACTGGCGAAATGTGGGTATTACTATAGGTAGTCTTCTACCTAACCCTTCGGAGATTATAGGAGCGATGTTAGGTTATCTGTTAGTTTTATATTAATGGTAGTCCTCTAGGTGTTTTCTACTTTTCAATAAATTGTTACAAACACCACCACACTAGTTGAACGTAACCAGATGTATGAACGTAAATGTACTAAAGGAGTATGTAAGGATCGTAGCAGGTGTTTCTGTAGTTCCTGCCCTCCCCCGTGGGGAGAAGGCGTGAGTTTATCCGTGTGTTACAAACACGTATTATAATTATTTAGCCAGTTGTCTTTCATTAATATCTTCTGAAACTTTTGACTGCTTCGCTGACCGTACGTTTGTTTGAAAAATTGAACATAGTGTTTAAAAAAAAACCGGACAAGTGCGAGTTGATCTCGTGAGGTGAGAGTTCTGTACGATAAATATGTTATCGACCATGTTTCTTATCTCAAGAACAAACTGAACATTGTAGTTGAAAAACATGTTCTCCCGTACATTCCAACTGCAAATGTAAGGTACGTACAGTATTAAGAGATTTATCATTTTATTTTAAGACTTAGCTAGACTTTTTATAGGTTTTCCTGTAATCTATAAGTACCTAAAGAACCATACTCAGTATTTTTTTCAAAATTTCAGGCTCAGTATATTAGTTTCGGGAATAAGGTGGGGGATGCTCAATTTTCATCTATTTTCTTAAATACATAACTGAAAAGTAATAAAGTATTTATTTTAAAATAATTAAAAAAAAACATGGAGGTCCTCACAACAAGCTCGTTTCATTTGATATGCCACACGGTACAGTTTGCAAATTTTTTATTTATCCTATTTGCCTCCGAAAAGTGACCCCATATTCAAAATTTATTTATTTACCTTTAGTTACCCTTCCGTGTTTGGGTCACAGAAATTCATATGTGTACCAAATTTCAACTAAATTGGTTCAGTAGATTCGGAGCAAATTGGATGTTACAGACGGACAGACAGCCAGCCAGGTAGACAGATAGACAGACACACGAGTGACCCTAAAAGGGTTCCCTTTTTTTATCCGGACGTACGGAACCCTAAAAATGAGTCTATACGAGTTGTTTAACTCATACCACAATCAACAGCAAGCAATGAGATCGTAATCTACCATTTACGATCTTGGGATACTATACTACGTACTATGTAAATTATTTCTGTATTTAGAAATAAATACATACCTAATAAATAATAATGCGATCGTGACTGGCACATTTGATATTACTTGCCAATTTTTTATCTTACATAAGTGTTTACAGCACGTAGTTATCTTTTTACTGCCACCAAGGCTTCAGTTAAGCCTAGTACACACTAAAATTGTCATCTTGCAACTATTAACCACAGCATAAGAAAAACTGCAGTATATTCATATTTATAGACGCCACAAAGAACTACACTATGGCCTAGTTCCCCGCCCTCCTTGTCAGTTTGGAAGAGGCCTTAATATAGCTTTAAACGCGGCCAAAGCTTTCTGTTTGCTGGTTGTTTCGTCGCGAAAATAGAAGACCTTTGTGCTAAGCTGTCTTTGTAAGACAAGCTACAAAAATTAATGTAAGTAGGTTGTCTTACCTACTTTTTTTAAAGATGTTACTTCCCAAATATAGAACATCCATTGAGATTCCCTCATCGTCATAATTTCAGCCGAAAGACGTCCACTTCTGGACATAGGCCTCCCCCAAGCATCGGCAACCCCAAGAATTGCAAGTTATTTAAATCAAATTTTTCTTTGAATGGTTCTCTCCATCGCACCGTAAGAGTTGGTATGTGGGTTGTGAGGTGGAGAATTTGGAAATATACCCCGTAGCAGTGTTGTTCAGCTGCTTTGCCCTCCGTAGGGGGTAGTTTCTCGACATTAAATGAAGATTTAATTATAAATATATTAGGTACATTTGAAATTTTAAATCAATCATATGTAGATATTTCTTCCTTTGTACACTTGTAAATAGACGTTATTAATTTCATTAATTCATCATTTTTATAAAAAAAAATTGCTAGCTTTAATAAATTTCGATGGTAAAAAAGTTACTACAAATTGTGTTGTGCGGTGAACAGAAAATTACTCCATGTGACAATGCGCTTATCAGCATTACGAATTGTTATCAGCCGTCTTCTACATAAATTGCTATGAATAGATGATTTGCCAATTTTTTATCTGTTCACATAGGTATGTACGCAGGTACATGTTTAGATAAAAATTTGGAAAAACTTCGCTGATCCTGCAGATTTCGAAGTACATGAAAAAAAATTACACGGTGCGTTTGGGCATTTGAACAAGATTGATTTTAAGCCGCTCCCCTACAGACGCGTTTTTATCGGTCCATAATAACGTAAACCTCTATTGCGATAATGCATCTCGATTCCTTGCACACAGCTGCGTTTTATCGTCCGATATTTCTAACGTCTGCGTGTATTATACTTTGTAACCTACACTACAGGCCCCCCGCCCGCACAACACCATACTAACATTAACGCAGGTGTGTGTAAGATCACATGCGTCCTAATACAAAATGATCTAATATCTCGTAACGGAATATCGCAGGACGGAGGAACGCAAGCGTCCTACTTCTATTTAGTCGTTATTATCGCAGCAGTGTGTAACTTTGTGGTCGTCGTGAAACATAACTCACTTTTGTTGACAAAGAATGGCAAAAATTTGGCACTGTCTTGAATATTGGATAATTTATTATCAATAAATATCAATAGTGCTGCTATAAGATCATCTTAAAAACAAGTAGGTTATTGTAATTTAGATGACGGTATAATACTTTTTTTTTTTTAATTATAACCGACTTCCATTCTTTTATTTATTTGTAACTTTTCATTTTTTTATTGTAGTTTCACAAGCTGAAGAATATTGGCTTGAAAATCAGCAGAACTAAAACTGAAAATATCTTCTGTGATTTCGCCGCTATCTCCAGTTCTGGAGCCATAGCGCTTGTTGGCACGCTTCTCCCAGTCTGCTCCGGCTTACGGTATCTCATGCAAAGCGATGGCGAAATAGATCTGTCTTTTAAGCACAGAATTATACTGGATGGATGGATGGAAGGGAGAGGCGACCGCTTACCGGAAGACGTAGCGTTAGACAAGATGGACTGAAGACCTTGTGAAGGCCGCAGGAATCCGCTGGATGCAGGAGCCACAGAGCCGGCTAAAGTGGCGGTACTTGGGGGAGGCCTATGTCCAGCAGTGGACGTCTTTCAGCTGAAATGATGGTGATGATGGATGAAATGGCGCCAGGTCACGAGAACAAGCTGCGACTCCTGCATTCCCCTTAAACTTAAGGGCGTAGGGTCTTGTATTGATCGGAATGTTGGGCCACAAGAGGGATGAACGAAAGGAAATTGCACGCAGCTGAGATGAGAATGCTAAAAGGGATGTGTAGCGTTACGCAAATGGATAGAATAGGGAATGAGTACATAAGAGGAAGTCCGTAAATGACTCCGGTGACTGAAAAGTTGTGTGGAATTCGGTTGTCATGGTATGGGCATGTGACGCGGAGAAATAAAAAAATGTCGTGAGGAAGATTTCTAGAATGAATGTGGATGGCTATAAGAGTAGGGAAGACCAAAGAAAAAATGGATGGACTGTGTGGCAGATGATATGGATAGAAAGGGGGTGACTACCGAGATGACGACTAATAGTATGTAATGAAAGTATGGAAGATAAAGACATGTTGTGCAGGCCCCAAATAAATTGGGATAAGGGGAGGAGAACGATGAGTTGTGGTTTCACAAACTCAACAACTTTATTTCAATTCCCCCAGATGACCCAGTCACAACATGTATATGCAACTGTTCGTCACTGAGGAGCTCCGTAGGTTATCTTCGAAGTCCATTATCAAATGACTACTGTTCATGAACCAGAAAATGGTACAGTGGGCTCCAGAGAAACCTCACCCCCTTGCATTGTTTGTTACATTGCTAAGGGGTGACGCTAACCTAACCAGCTAGGTACCGTGTTTCATCCGTACGATTACCCATTTAAGTGTACTGTTACTTGATGAGTAGTTCCGTAGGATATCTTCGAACTCTATGAACAGTTGACTACGGGCAGGTAACTAACCAGCGATCTTCTTTGATTTTCAGTACATTAATTAAATCACAATACGTGTACTGTTCGTTATTACACGTTCGGAACAATATCCCTCCTCCTATAAAATATAGTAAAAGTTGCTCGACTTTCAAATTTAAATTAAAAGAATTTTTATTAAACCATCAAAAGGATGTTTAATTTTGTCAATTTTATCAATTTTGTTAATTTTACCCATTTATTTTAGTTTTTTATTTGTCAGTTATTATTTTTATATAGGTATTTTAAATTATAATAAAACCGCATAAACCTCCGTTTTGTAGTTTAGAAGAACAACGCAGTTACCCGTTTTTACTTTGAAGGTACTTTCTATTTATAGATAAAAGATTTATTATTTTATGTAGGATCTACACAGATATTAGGTATTTAGTTTCGTTTCTTTGTTCGTTTCTTTTATTTAATCACAACACAACACACACACACACACACATGTATGTCACAAAATTTTAATTGATTTTAAATGAGTTTTATTTTATTTTATTTTGTATACTATCTTTAAATTATTTATTATAACGGACAGACACTTCTCTATGTTTATTATTCTAGCGTATGGCACTAGTGGGTTGCAGCTGAAAATCAGCGTCAGGTGGTTCACTTTGTGTTGCCATCTGACATTATGCTGAGCTGAGGCCCTTTTGGCATTATAATAATTTGTTTTCTGTTTTTATAGTTTTAAGGTGTATTTAATTTTTAATTTTTTATAATGCCAATAAACGCATTTTTCTTTCTTTCTTTCTTATTAAGGAGTTCTATTGTCTATATGAAAGTTCATCAGATGTTTACCAAGAGTCGGGATCATTTCGGGAAAATATTCTTCCAAACAAAAAAAACAATCATCAATATTATTTAACTATTGGCGAACATATCGCTGAGTAGTGGTACAAAAAAAAACATTCAGTCGAATTGATAACTTCGTTTTTGAAGTATGTTAGAAATAAAAGACGTCACTCATTTATCAATCAATATTATGCTATTATTACTATTATTATTCTCATACCCCACATGGTAATTCCTAAATGGAGGACAAAACTCCGTAATCATAAATGTAGTTTTGATGATAATAGAGATAACTACTATTATATCGGTACTAGCTTCTGCCCGCGACTTCGTTCGCGTGGAAGTCGTATAACACCACATTATACTAAAATAACAGCCGTATTTTTATAAAACTTGCTTTACTTTTTACACTACGTTTGTAGTTTGTTACGGAAGCAGGCGAAACACAGTTGTCCGTGTGAGTAGCAGCTCGTCCTGAGGTTGACACCTGCAGCCTTTTGTAGCAATTTCCCATTTCTTGCGAAGTTTTTCGTTTTTAGCGAATTAATGATCACACAAAAATCCAACTTGTTTATGTCATGATTGACTGCTTAGTAGTATTTGCATGATGCTGGAACGTACATTCAGACAAACAGACAAAAATTCAAAAAACTATATTTTTGTCATTAGAATCGTTCCCACATCTCTAAGCAATTACTTTTTCTTTTAAATACTCAATGTACATTTTTGACTTCGCTACGATTTTATTATATGTATGTATAGATTAGCGTGAGCGATTAATAAGTACCTTCTTCGGTCAGTGCGCGCCAGTCGTCAGGCTGTGATGTGCGCAGACGCATCTAACTACCTTATATTATAAAAATAACCGTCAAGGTAAGTAAACGTCTGTTTTATCTCATGTGATCTTGGTAAGTGAAGTAAACAAGATTAAAATGTCAGTGAAATTGGGCTAGTTTAAATGTCATTGAATGACAGTTCGGTTTAGTATAAATAAATTGTATTGAACCATTTGGAGTATTGACGTGAAGTTAATGTTATAATTATATTTTGGGAGTGGTTCATAAACAGGGTAGATTTCTGAGACGCCACATTAGGGCAAGAACCTAATCCTGCTAAGAGACCTGCCCTTACTATCCCATCATAAAAATCCACCCTGTATATGTTAGATATAACGTAGGTTAACTTTATGCTCTTTTATCTACGTGTATTTTTTTAAATTAGGTGTTTTGTGTGTCTAAATAAATTAAAAAAATAATATAGTTAAGGTCGTTACCTACTTCTCCCTTGGGCATTATCACTTCCTTGTAAAAGAGGAGGAGACTTATTCTAAGACATTTCAGAGATTTATTACCTGAAGTGAAATTTGAAAATTGTTTGGTTTTCTATCAAAACACATATCCATATCACCCACTAATTCCTACAGAATTTTCAATGTTGTCTTGATAACGTTAAACTATACTGATTTGATAAAACTTAAATTAACAACTCCGATAACATGCAGAGTCCTAAAATTATATTCTTATCAATGTTTAGTAACCTATTGACCTTTTGTTATTTGTGTATAAAATTAATACTCGTTTGTTTGTCCCTCTTTGTGGTTGCTTGAAAATAATATGTCACCTCAATGAAGAGCAGACCATAATATGTTGTAGATACTTTGAGATATTGTTCACAGGCGTCATTTAAGATAATGCTAAAATGCCCAAGAGCTTAGTAATGAGTTTGGTGTTGCCTATCCGACTAAATACTTTGAGAAGAAACGCCGAAACAATCTCAGAGGTGACAATCAACTTGGTCAGATCATTTGAGGACCATGTAGATTAGTGTCAGTAAACATTTTACAACACTTGATAATATTTAAGGATTTATAAAAATTTGCTAAATCACTTATCAGATTTTCAGTAGCTCGATGCAATGATAATAATCACAATAATAGGTTCTTATCACACCAACACAGAGCGACCGTGTGCACTTCTAGATAAGTACAGTGTCATGGTGGAAAGTTATACAATTAATGAGATATCAAACACGATGAATTTAGGCGGTGTAATGGAGGCAAGTGTCGTGTATCGAAACTAATATTTGAAAAGAAACAAACATCCGTATTAAGATAATATGGCATGCGGATTGATTTTATTATTGTAATAATTTATTTTTATGGTTTTATTGAACTCACACGACACCAATCCGATTAAATTAGGTTGGTGTCGTGTGGTTTGTACCAGTACATAGATCATCCCCTCTGGCCTATGACCTACTGATAGATTCGGGTTTTCTTTAGCGTGTATGAGTTCTGAGACCATGTTTTTTTAACGTCAGGTTTGTGTTTATCTACCAAATTAATGATGTTCTTGAAGTTTCGTCATTTGTTCCTTATTTCTAAAATTTCTACATTTATTCTTTCTTCACCTTCAGTTGTGACTTCGCGAGCAATTAGCAACAATTCATAGCTCATGTCACAGTAAAAGGATTTGCTAATTAGCAAAGTAGCTGGGCTCTCGGCCCAGACGTATTTATGGTCGACCTAAGGTGTACCACTCTAAGGTTGAATGTCACTTGCAGGTCATAAAACGACATCATCGTTACATAGATAGTTTCAAGTTTCAACCTCTAACGGTAAAGGAACTAAGAAATCGACAATGCAGAAGTATTGTCACAAGTGATGACTCTTATAATGCACCTTTCTCTTCTTCTCTGTCGTTTAGATGGCACCACAGTGAGGTAGATTTTGTTGGCTCAAAACTTCGAACCTGCCACAGCATCGTCGGTGGCAGAGAAGTACACTAAGGCTAGATTTTTGGGGCATAAATGAAATTGGAGTCGGTACAAACCCCATGCGTCCGGCTCGATGGCACTAACCGAACCTCTCTCTTGTAACTCATTTTTGTACTTCATACAGACGTACAAACACAAAACCGCGTCAATATTTCATAAAGATTCTTCACAAAGAACCTAATATAACATGTTAAACGTCCGAGTTCTCTGCCTCTAACAAATAAAATAGTTCCCTGAGGAGAATTTTTGTCTTATCAAAAAATGTAGTGCCTTCGGGGCGTAATATTTCCTCCCCCGATGTATATTACGTACGTGAATATGTAAGGATGTCTTAGTAAAAGCATTAGGTATAGGTAGGCCTTAGGAATAGACGTTTTGATGTAATATTTAGATAATTTATGTCTTTATTCAATTTGGAAGGTATTTTCGGTATTTTCTGTTATTTGAAGGTGAAATTGTTTGATTAGATATTCCCTTTAAGCGTGCAAATATGTTTAGGAAAACCTCAATTTTACCCAGTAACTAGGCTTAGACAAGAACGGGGAGAGTTGGAAATATTTATTTATCCTTCAGTATTTTTATGACTTACTTAAAGCCTGTCGTTCGCGACGTTGCTCAAAAGTAACCAGTTACAAACTCAAATCATCAATAAGTAGCCAGACCTAATGTCACAGCACTAGTCTGTATGTCAATGGCGGTCAGTACACGACGCAGACAATCACAAACTAGACAATGATGCGTTAGTAAGTAAAAAGATAGTTATGGATTCCTGCATTCTCCCTTGTTTAACGTATGGCAGCCAAACATAGGTATACACAGAAAAAATTAAAAACAAAATCTTGTCCTGCCAACACGCAATGGAAAGAAGTCTCAAACTGAGAAGGATTCACAAAATAAGAAACACCGACATCCGAAAGAAAACAGAACTAACCGATGTACATACTACAGTTTTGCCCGAGGCAGAAGTGGCGATGGGCCGGTCATGTAGCAAGATGCAAGGACAAGAGGTAGACGCTTCTAACAACTAAATAGATAGGTCCGTTAGGCAAAAGGACCGTGGGAAGACAAAGGAAAACATGGACCGACGACATTATAGCGATTGCGGGAAAGAACTGGATCAATATTGCCACAAACAAATGCAAATGGAAACAGATGGAGGAGGCTTTTACCCACAAGGGATCACACATATTAAACATTAACTTAAATTTTCAAATATCTATTTATATACAGTTGTGTGAGAAATGAAGCTGTTGTAATAATAATAGTAAGTCGCGGTCGTTTACGGACCGACATTGAAATATTACATTACATAAAACGTGACATCACACCGAACTGGCCAGGCAGAGGTGTACTTACTTGTACACCCACACTTCGCCAGTTTAAGTCTCATGTATTAGGGGGCGGGCCTATTAAAATACTAGTGCTGTCATATTCTGGCTACTCATTGGTGTTTCGAGTTTGTAAAACGTTACTTTAGTAGAGTAGCGTCTTCATGGACGATGAGTTTTAAAGTTTAAAATCTCTTTTCTCCAGATGTCTCACACAGTAGTGAGAGGAAAGCCGACCGCGGCTCAGTTATACCTCGATACAGTCCTAGACGCCATTCTGACAGAACAGGGGGTCAAACCGGACCCCTCACAAAGGGAAAATGTGACCCTGCCACAGATAATGTACCACTGTCTGAGGAAAAGACCGAAAGATGTGTTTATGGTAAGTTTGAAATTGGTTTTATTAAACTTGTGTTAGAAAAATTTATTTAAAAAAATTGAGACCGTTTTGCGCTATCTACACAAAAAGAATTAATAAAAAGTGTCAACGTAAGATAAGATAATTTAGTTAAAAATCTCAAAAACAAACAAATAGTTACGACTACGTATTTGTTTTGCTCTCCGCATGAAACTTCATTTAATACCAAATTAAATCCTGTAGTAACCAGACTCATGCTTATAGATAACCTTACAGTCAAGCTAACAATGTCGCGTCATAAGATAATTGCATTATTTTCAAATGAAACATTATCGCGATGACTCGATAAAATTGTGTATCTGACAATTATGTGAGAATTCCAAATATGACAAACGCTTGGAGTAGACGTAAATTCGAACGATTTATTAATCGAAAATACAATTAGATGATCTCTAGCATTTTGTTTTAAAGTTATGCGGCATGCTCAATTAGTATCACGCTTAAATATAAAACGAGTATTTTAAATTTTAAATTCATTCGAATTTACATAACGTGTACCATCGTCGCGCAGTGTTGCTAGGGCCTGGACGATGTTCACTTAACAAATCGCCCATTGTAATAATACCCCGTCAACCTGTTTAAAAATGTTTTTTTACATAAAAATCTAACTAAAAACTATTCGTTCAGTATTAGTGTCATAGCCCCGTGACACCACCCGGTCAGTCAGATAGCGTTACAAATTGCCTGGCCGGCACGGCTATTGAGCAATTTCATCTGTTTGCCGTGGTCAATGGGAATGACGCTAACATAAAAAAGAGGATCGTCACGGATTGTGCGGCCAGTTCTATGACATTTTTTAAATGACCTGACATTTATAAAAATCCGCGTCCTAATAAGATTTAGATTTTTTTAACTTGGTTTGTCTATCAAAACTTGCATCGCCATAACGGTTATTGTTTTAAGTTCAATTGCCTCTTGTGTCTATTCGTGTTAAGTAGGACTAGCGCTACTGCAAGGTGGCAGAAATTTAAGTAGTGGTAGATCTGACCAACATAAACCCTTTCACAAGGCGTTCGAATACTGAAAATGAACAAATCTAACACAATCATCGTTACCCAGATCAATGGTGCAACCGGCGAAGAGATAACAAACGAACATCTCCTCAAGCATGCCGTCTCACTCGCACGTGCGCTCACAGCCAAGGGTGCGAGAGGAAAGTATGGTATGCTGCTGATGAGGAACCATCAGGACATGACCTTCGTCTACTTCGCGTCAATGTTTGTGGGAATGATCCCGTTTATGATGGACCCTAATACTACAGTCTGTGAGTACCTATGCTTAGAGGATCTTACAGTTTTCGGTGCTTATTTTATGGTAGCCAATGTGTAGATCAGAATATTACCCGCACCAATAAGGAAAGGAATTGAAATTGGTGGAATTTCCAAAAGCACGGCAACACTAAATGGCTAAAAGATATCACCAATTTGCCGAGCACGGTGATTATGAAATATCTCTTCTACAGATGAGCTGACCCATTTCCTGAAGCTGGTCGAGCCAAGCTTCGTGTTCTATGACCGCGAGTTCCACGAAACGCTTCAAGCGGCACGCCAGGGATGTGTAGACCTGAACACCTCAGTACTGATGGTTGATAAACCGGGAGCCTTGGAGCAATACACTGCCGGGTTCAGCGATGAGGTCGACAGTTATCAGTAAGTGTTCTCTTCTATTTGCGAATTGATCATTGACTTACTACCTCGTTAGTGTTGTGGTCGCAAGCGCTACTGCTGAGTTTGTTTCCCAACTCAAACAAGCATAATTGGGTTTTTCTTGTAGAAATTTCTCAGTAGCACCCAGGGTCTGGAGTTGTGTCCGGTTGATGGCAATAGGCTCGCCTTTCTATTACATGATACTTAAACAATACTCAAGCAGATGTTTAGGACACGTTTGGCTGGGTTAGGCATCAGGGGAAAAAAGGATGTTATCTTACACTGTGTAATAATAATAATTGACTTATTAAATCAATGGATTAATTCAGTTGGTTTAATAAGTGATTAATCATTGATTATTATTGGCATATAAGTGATTATTATTTGTATAAATAAAAGTGATTTTATTGATAAGGTGATTAAATATTAATCACCAAGTTATGACCTCCAGGGTTTCTCCAGCATCGGTGGATGACCCAGTAATGTTACTGCCAACCAGTGGCTCCACCGGAATACCTAAAGCTGCCAAAATGACGCATCGGGGAATAGTCACCAATCTTCCTACACCGTGGTAAGGTCCAGTGAATTATATGTCATCGCGGTCCAACCTGGTTGAGACTGACACAGGAGCGTGGGCATTGGCACAAGCAAAGACAGGCCCAGCATTGGGTGAAGCTACGATAAATAATTAGAAAAAAGAGCAACGTTGCACATGAAGATATTGAGTATTGACCAATATTCTTAATGAGATCTGTAATTATGCTTACTGTTTGTGTCAAAGAGAGTTTGCCATTCTATCCATTTTTTTGCAGGTACTTTCTGCCCTCCAGCTATCCATCCATCTGACCGGTTTCTTACTTTAGGATCAACTTCTCTAACAAACGTGTCTCTTTCAAAATCTACACAATCACCACATCCTAATAAGAAAATCTATAATAACCGACTCATTTCCTTTAGGTCTTATCACACGCAGTTCCCAACGCCGACCAGCAGAGTCATGATCTTAACAAGCATTCAATGGATCACATTCACCATGTTTGTGACCACCAGTGTGACGAACCGCATACCTATCCTCATGACACCCAAGAAGATTACAGCGGAACATGTATCCGAGATGATGGAGAAGTATCGAGTAAGAAACATACTTATTTTTTACTAGCTTTTGCCCGCGGTTTCGCTCGCTTGGATATCGGAAATTGTACCATGGGAACGTACTACAAGTGCTAAGTTCAGGATCTACCTGTGTGCCACTTTTTATCTAAATTCGTTCCGCGTTTTAAGGCGTGAGAAGGTAACAGACAGACGGCCTAGGTAATGTGAAATTCTATAAGCGATATCGATGATGAAAAAGCCAAAAATGTATGAGACTGACAAGCTATGTACTGAAAAGTTTATGTCAATCCAGTAGAAATTCGTTGTACAAATACGGAATGCTTTGAAAGCGTTTGACACTTCTCTAGGCCCTCTGGTTCCACGAAAGCCTTTGCCCGAGGTTTGTATATTCAACCGTCAATATTGAACCGTCACCTAAGTATTTATTCCTAGAAAAACAAAAAAAAAGATTTGTCGCGTGCCACGTTTTCTCATCATTTAATGTCTCATCGTTTATTTTTGTCAAATCGTCTTATCCTCAGTTTTTCACTGTGATCGGTCTCGCTCTGATTGTGTTTTGTGAAATGGTGATCAAACGCCTGCCTAAGATTTCTGTAAATCGCAAGGAGAAGGCAATATAAAAAGGATTGCTAACGGGCGATGTCACGACGTGTAATGTATAAAAAATGCGCTCCTAAGGAAACAGAGTCTTTAACAAACGTCCTGTTAATGCCCTTTTTTAAGGTCCTGTTTATTATTCGTAAAGGTCTGTGAAGTTCTTAAAAGAAGCAATTTGTAATTTGCTAAATTTTTAAAGTAGAATTTGTTTAAAACGTGACGAGTACTAACATTAAGGAAGATTAAGGTTTTATTTACGTAAAGACAGTAATTACAACTCGTTGTGGAGTTTTTTGGTTTATACTAATTACTTCTTTAGCTACAATATTGTACAGCCAGCATCAAAAGTAAGTAATAAAATAAAACTTGGTAATAATAAAATCTAACACTTTTTTGCATCGGCAATCACTTTTTTTCTCACATGTATTTAGTAATTGCTATGCGTTTAAAGTGTAGCCACTTATTGTCCAGAATATGGTTATAAATATTTGTATAATTTAAAATTCAAAAAATTCAAAATTCAAAAGTCATTTATTCAAACTAGGCTGATAATCAGCACTTTTCGAATGTCAAAATTACATAAGACAGTCCCCCAAAACGCCCACCCTTCACCACTTCCTAGTGCGTTAGCTGGGAAGAAGAAGTGGCGCAACAAACTCCCCAGCAGCACAGCTGTCTGTTCAGTTAGAAAGAAAAAAAAAAGACTCTACATATTGCAATACAACTCATTAAAAAAAACATTGTAATGAGTAGATTATGTCAACAATAAATTAAAATTAAATTAAAATAAACAATTATATGAACTCATATAACCTGTCAGTAGGTAAGCTAATTCTGGTGAAAGAACATAAAAATTGTCTTGAGTTAATCACAGCGACCAACTATTCTCATCATTTAAGTAGTCGTTGATAGAATAGTATGCCTTTGAACAAAGGTTGGATTTTACTTTCGTTTTAAACGCATTAAAAGGCAAATCTAGCAAAGAAGAGGGTAACTTGTTATAAAAGGTTATACCAAGCCCAACAAATGAGTTATGAACCTTATGAAGCCGGTGAAAAGGAACTCTTAGTTTTTCCTTATTTCTAGTGTTAACATTGTGAAAATCACTGTTTTTAGTGTATAAATGTATATTTTGCCTAATATATAGGTAAGATGTTGGCGAAAATGAATTGAGATGCCACTGTGAGGATACCAATATCTTTGAAAAAATCTCTCAGAGAAACTCTGGGGCCTAGCTGGTAAATAGCTCGAACAGCTCGTTTTTGAAGGACAAATATATTTTGAATATCAGCAGCTTTGCCCCACAGCAGAAGACCGTAGGACATAACGCTATGAAAATAACTAAAATAGACTAATCGAGCTGTATCGACGTCAGTGTATTGTCTTACTTTCCTGACGGGTGGCGTAGGCGGCCGAACTGAGCCTTCCCGCTAGGCTCGATATATGTGGGCCCCACTGAAGTTTGGCATCTACTGTTATGCCCAGAAAAACTGCCGAATTTACAGATTCAAGCACCTCTTTATCTAAGACGATGTGGGTCCTAGATTTCTAACATTTGGTAGGGCGAACTTAACACATTTCGTTTTCTTGGCATTGACAACTAGGTTATTTGTCGTAAACCAATCCGTAACCATTGAGAGTGCACTGTTTACATCGTCAAAATCTTGTCTGTTCCATCCAATAAGTGGAAATATTAATTGACATTAATTCTACTAAAAACTGTTACCATTATTTGTTATTAGCTGGAAGATTTCGCAAATGAAATAAAATTAATTAATTTAAAAGGATCTATCATTGTCATTTTACATTAGATTATCCTAACTAATATTATAAATGCGAAAGTGAGTTTGTCACGCTGTCACGCTAAAACGGCTGAAAGGATTTGGATGAAATTTGGCACATGGGTAGACCATAATCTAGGTTAGAACATAGAACTTTTACTACTTTTGATCCCGATATACTCACGGGACCGACTAATGCGGGTGAAACCGCGGGGCGCAGCTAGTGTTCAGTAAATTAAAAAGATCCAAACCAATAATAGATATGGGTAATTAGAGTTACATATATTATTAACTGTTTTTCATCAACAATATTTTTTACATAATTAAATAGCAAAAAACACCTTAAAAATTCTACCTGAGTTTCTCATAAAAACCAACCACATCAATTATTTGAAAAATATCAAACTTGGTTTTTTACGGGTAGGTAGCAATCAAGTATAAATTGTAATGAGACCCTATTATTATTGAAATTACCGATGACCTTCAGACTTAATTGTGTAAAACATGCAATGTATCATAAATTCATCATGCAATAGGTACCAAAGTTAATATCAGCCATTACCAAGGAGCTGTTAGTAACGAACTGTGTAGTTTCTCCCAAGCAAACATAAAGTCGCTGCTCCACCCACAGCAGCCCACGGCTAAGCTACGCACGGATGCGTGACTGGAAAACAAATAAACCGCATAACTAACGCAGTACCTGTTCCAAAAGTATCTGATGAAAATGTTTACAAATGGATCAGAAAACCTGTGGATGCCAATTTGCAGTGCCACTTACAAATTGAGTGATTTGGTTATTTTAATACTTTTTTTTTAAATTACAATTTAAAAAACATATTCGAATAATATTTTTTTGTAAAGGAGGTAAAATATAAAATTCTTCATTCCTTCTAAATACAGGTCAATGTGTTATTAAATCCCATAAGTAAATATTTGCGTAAGAATTTAACCTGAACAGGGTTTGATTACACTATCATCATTATGGTTTTGGAACAGACCTTAGTTAACCAATCCGTGGACATCCTTAGCAGTGGACGGTCAACTTAATAGTGTAATGAGTAGTACTTACAAATATTCTGCAGATTTTTTAAAAAGATACTTAAGTCCATCTGGTTTCTGGCTAGGCAAACGGCTGGCAAACCAGTTTTATTGCTGGAACATTAAATTATGGCTTGAAATGTTCTCGCAAGATGCCAAATGTTCGAGATCGTCTTCAGTTACAGATTAGTGCAGTTTGTGGGTTTTAATAAATCTTGTAGCGGGAACATACATTTCAAGTAATTATGACGTTACTCAACATAAGTATTGTGAGAGGACCTATACGCAGTGTTATTATTAGCTGTAGTTATTTAGAAAATAAAAAAAAACAATACCATCGCTGACTGTCCTAAGTTTTTCTGAAAATACGTTGTCTACACAAAAAATAAACCTATTGTGATTGCATGAACACCCACTTCTGAACTCGACCCGTGGCGCAGCTGGTACACTACATAATCGAAAACTTATATTTTAATTTCAGCCAACGTGGGCGTATCTGGCACCTGCATTCGCTGTATCTTTGGTAAACTTTATAAGACCAGATCAGATGAGCTCCCTACAGACCCTGATCTTACTGGGCTCACCAGCCACTCCGGAACTAATGGCTGCTCTACAAGTAAGTATATATAAATTCACGAGTAATAACGGGTATAAAAAAAAAACCCTTAACGTAGCCGAGAGTCACTTGCTCTTCCAAAGCTGGGAACCTTCTGGTTACGGACATATTGAAGGACAAAGTTTTAACTTTTTTGGCTTTTTAGGATGCCGTACCTCAAAAGGAAACAACGAAACCCTTATACGATCACTCGTTTGTGTGTCTGTCTGTCTGTCCGTCTGTCACAGCCAATTTACTCCGAATCTAATGGACCCAATAAGTTGAAATTTTGTACACATATCAATTTCAATGACCCAAACACGCACGTATAAAGAAAATAAATGAATTTTGAATTTGGGGGTCACTTCGGGACAAATAGACTTATCCAATGAAAGGGCTTGTTTATACTCGTAGTATATAATTTAATCTTTAAAAGTAAACACTTTTAAAGATGTTTAAGAAAATAGATGATTTACCATTAATAAGCCTTATCTCGCGAAAATACTGAGCCAAAAAAAATAAAAAATACAGAAAATGACAGGAAAGCATAAAATAACTCTATGGTCTTAAAATAACATGGTTTTCCCAATATTGTGCGTACAAACTTACATTCGCAGTTGGAATTTGTGGGAGAACATGTTTTTCTACTTCTACTACAACTACAATGTTATGTTTGTCCTTGGGATAAATTCATCCCAACTATTCGTACTTGATTGTGCGTGGTCCGACACGCACTTGGCCAGTTTGTTTTACGAACACAAACCGTGATGGCTTCGTGATGGGGCTTTTTACACCCTGTATAGAATGTTTTGGTCTAAGAAGACAAATAGATCTAAGCGCTAACAGTTCAGAGGTAAGCGCATCGGCCAGACAATCTCGAGGTCATGTGTTCGATACCAATGCTAGAGTACAACATATTCACATCTTCTGATCCTATCAATAAATAAATAAAATAAAATAAATGTGTATAGGAATTATTTATTTGCAATGTATTTTATTAAATCGAGTAACAAAATTGTGCGTGAGCTGCCCCGCATGAGCGTGCAAAGTTAATTGTTTTGAAGTCAGATCGTTCAGCAAGATTTATTGGTTGAAAAACCAATTTAGTAGTAAATACATTGTAATGGGACAGTAAAATTAGTTGTACGACCATAAAAACAATTTGAGGCCAATAGGCCATCAATTAAGATCCACATTCAGATAGCTTTCCAATTGGCGTTTTTGGCAAAGTAGAAATTGGGCTAGTGAACCTATTTCAGTTAAAACGCATTGTTTGAGGGTTATATCTACTTATTGTTATGTGACGTGAGTAGGATAAGATGCAGCCTTCTTGCTGCCTTTCGTGATTAAGATAAAATTATAATGATATCTACAATTCACTTGCCAAAATGCCAAGGATGGTGGTTTTATTTAACAATACTATTCCAAGAAAAGGTTGGTGACGCGCTTTGTGTGTTTCGCAATTCAAGGAGTAGAGGTGTTGGGGTGGAGGAACTTCGAATTTAATCTCGTATCACACACAGTGAACTGAACTGAGTAATAAATGAAAATTCTCGGAAAAGTCTCGTAGGTACTTTACATTGTTTGTCATGAAGAAAGATTTTTTTCTCTAACCTTTGACAGTTTCAGCTTCCAGTGACTATTAGCTAATATTAATATACCGCATGACTTTTTTTACCGTCTCGAAAAAAATAGGTTATAATAGGTGAACGGAGTAGAAGCCTATGGCATAGAAATTTTAATGTTTTAATTTTTTTCAATAACCTAGAATGAAATTGATTTATCGATAAATACCAAGCATATAAAGTGAACTTTTCATTCCAGAACATTAAAAATAGAAAATAAAAAAGAACCCTACCCTCATACGCACCCTACTAGATGCGCGGAATTTATGATGGATAGTTTTCATGTTTTTTTAAGGATATTTTGAACTTTTTTTTTTTTTTTTTTTATTGAAAAAAATTAAAACATTAAAATTTCTATGCCATAGGCTTCTACTCCGTTCACCTATTATACCCTATTTTTTTCGAGACGGTAAAAAAAGTCATACGGTATAGTCGAATTTGAAAAAATCTCTTTTCATTTTGATAGCTCAATTGTTGAGGAGGGTTATGGGCTATTTGACATCACGCTACGACCTTAAGGAGCTGAGCAGAAAGACAAAAAGTACGAAAGAAAGTTAAGCGAAAACAAAGCAACAGCGCGGGCGGGCGATGCGATGCGATTCGACGCAGTGGGTCGGGGGCCATGGGAGTCTTATCAAAATGTGGCTGTATATTATGTGTCTTGTGACTTCCACTTTTATATTTTTAGGAAAAACTGCCAAAGAACTGCCATTTGTGTGACGGATATGGCACCACAGAGACACAAGGGTTCATCGCGCTCCCTGACAGAGAAGCTCCTCTGAAGTGCAACGGAAGGGTGTTCAACTATTTGTATTATAAGGTACCAAATTATTTTGTAGAATTAAGGGAATTTCGATGAGTAGTAAGTATTAAGTAGGTAGTAATTATCTCAGTATTAGGAAAGTTTACCATTACAATTTCATAGTTCAATTAATCAATCTGTCTAGCGTTTACCGAACTATGTTGGAGTCGGTTTCCAGTCTAATCAGATGCAGATGAATACCAGTATTTTACATGGAGTGACTGCCTATCTGATCTCTACAATCCTGTACCTGGGTAACACGATACTCCTTCATAAGACTGGTTGTCAGACTTGGGCTTCCGACTACCCGTAACGACTGTCAAAGACAGCCGGGACCAACGGCTTAACGTGCTTCCCGAGGCACGGAGGGGTCTCGAATTGTCACCCATGATGGTCACCCATCCACTAACTGACCGCAACAAGCGTAGCTTAACCTTCGACCCATGCGGTTGTTACTACTAGCCACGAGCCCGTCCAAATTATAATTTACTTAATTCACACGACAATGAATAAACGATTTTCCTGCTTTTCTTTATTTCTTTCGTTGTTTCTGGTACTGCTCGGTATTTGGCAGCATATAGGCTGGATTTACATAGCAACAGCGCTGTTGATATGGTTAAAGTCGGATAGGTACTTCCTGTTAAAACATTCAGTTAAATGCCGTGTGATCCTGTAAGCAGAAAATCGGAATTTTGATTCTGCAAATAAACTGCACCGACGAGCCAACATCGTTAAAATGCATTGCCCTCAAATTCGTTACACTGCCGAGCATGACGCAATTTATTTTACTAACAACAACGACAGTCATCTACTAAATTAATCCTGTGTTGCCAAGCTAGCGACAAATCTTATGGATTCATTTAGGTATCTTTAAAATTAACAATCATGTTCTGTGAAAAAGTGATAAATTGTCCTTTTCAGGAATTATGCTTTGGACGTGACAGTTATTATTATTTAATGATAAACACCGGCAGAAAATCTATAAAAATATATTTTATTCCGTGTCGCAAATTTTAATGGATGGGCCATCTATTGAGACGGGAGTATTTGTGCCAGTGTAATTTGTATCTTATTGCGATCTACGTAAGAATTTAATTACATATCCATACAAAGGTCCTAGAAATGGAATATCGAATAATATAATTTAACTTCATCTATTAGGGATAAAGTCTGGCTACAAAGTTTACTTAATATCAAATTTTTCATTTTTATCATTCAATTTATAACAAGTCTCGCCATTTTAATCTGAACAAGATCTTAATGCCATTTTATATTATTGTTATATTATTTTAGAAGTTTTAAGATTTCAGTGGCACAAGATTAGAACAACGTCGTATCTAGTAATGGCTCATTAACGTGATCTAGAAAGGATCAAAGTTTAAACTGGTGAAATTATGTAGAATTTCTTTCTGTCGGTTGTAAAAATTGATGGAACGTTCCAGATCGTTGATGACGAGGGTCAGCAGCTGGGACCTAATCAAACTGGAGAGCTGTGCGTTAAGGGCGCCTGTGTTATTAAGGTAATACTTTAACAAGTTACTGATGAGGGCTAAATGATTTTAGGCTCTGTCTTTTCAACCAAGACTTATGAAAACCCATTATAATTATAATTCAGAAACACTTCTGAAAACTACTTCATGTCGTCCCAAAAAAATTGCCATGGACATTCTGTAGAAAGGTTGGAATGTGCCTAAATCATAGGAACAGCTATCACAGATCCATCGACCAATTTAAAAGAATCTATGTATTAAACCAGCTTGTTTGACAGTTACCATTTCGGGGTCATTTTACGTCCTTTAATTGCAGGGCTACCACAAGAAGGACATGGCGTACGATGAGTCCTTCACTCCTGACGGTTGGTATAAGACTGGAGACGTGTTCTATTTGGATGAGAACGAGAGACTGACCTTCGCTGTCAGGAAGAAGTTCAGTTTTAAATTTAGGGGTTGTCAGGTAAGGAACAACTTGTTTATGCATATTATAATCTCTGCAGATTTCGTACAAGTTGGAGGACATGATTCTTGAAAATCAGGTTACTGGGCTCTTAAATTAATAAATAGGTAGGTACATATGAGAATTTTTAAGGAGTAAATACGTGGTAAAAAACCTTACTAACCCGGACCCGGACCCCCGGACCCCCTACCCGGTTTCCTGGTCTGAAACTGACAACATGCTTGCATTGAGCAAGCGTGTTGGTTAATATTCGATCCTGCTCTGCGTTGGTTACAGTTTCAGGCTAATATGAAAAATTCCAACATCAGTTTGGGACAATGTTTCAAAATAAGAAAATATTCCGAGGATTCTTTTAGAAAATCACGTCTTCAAAACGTCTCCACGGGCAAATAGATATCTCAAAGGGATTGAACTGTCCCAAGAGAGTTCTATTTCCATCGTATAAAGGAAATGTCAGTCAGATGTAACTCGCAGCTCCCGTCTTCCTTTGTGAATTCCAGCCTACACGTTAGTGTTGCCATCTCAAACCCTTACCTGACCCTACCTAGATATTTTAGTATTCCCTTTCCATGCAAAGAGTAAATATAGGCAGTCAAGATTACCTAATATGTAGTAGAATGTTCGCACGAATAATTATATTATGTTAAGTAGGACGACCCTCGTTACTTCGTGACGGTTTATTACCATATTTTGTTAATTTCAAAAGAACTCCGAACACAAAATGAGGACTTCAAGTATAGATTAAAGTCATAACTAGCCTCCCAACTGGATTATTGTGGAAGCGTGTTTCGGAGAGTATTGTACAATGTTGGATCTAATTTGGTTTAATTTTGTAGCTAGATGTTCAACGTTTTGGGCTGCTCGAACTTAATTACACAGTACTTAGGTCATAATGAATTATGAGTATTAAAGTATGCTTCAATTTATATACGCCAATTTTTACTTATTTTTGCTGTCTCTTAAATAATCTTAGAGAGCACTTCGTCTTGTTTAATAATTAATAAGTAGGCACTGATTATCGGTCGCCTTTTTGAGCTTTATATTTCTTATTAAATCATTTTATCGTGAAATTGCCTGAAACTATTATATGGCTGTTGCTTAAAACAGGACACTTAATGTAAATTCAACATCTCAAAATGTATGTATCATTTCACAGGTAGCACCAGAAGAAGTGGAACGAGTGATCAGCTCGGTACCAGGAGTGCAAGAGAGCGTAGTATGTTTATCGGAAGATGGACCTGTAGCAGCCGTGGTGTTGGAGCACCTTGGTGACGTGACCAGGGAACAGATACACAAGACTGTTGATTGTGAGTCTCTTTTTTTCTATACCATAAGTACCTGCAGTGCATGAGAGCGTATAGTATATTTGTCTGAAGATGGACCTGTAGCAGCCGTGGTGTTTGTTGATTGTGAGTCACTTTCACATGTATTACACATTGTAAAGCCTTCTCCGTACTAGGGTTCATAGTGATACTCGTATGTCCATGCTCACATATGTATATACATCAAAACTGATTGTAATATACTATAGGAGCTGCCGTTTGAAGTGATGCGTGCAATAGACGCAAGAATAATATTGAAAGTTGAAGATGAAAGTGCTCGAGTGTGGACACAAATACCTACCTAAATAGTGGAACGATGTTTTCTAATACACGTGCCTGTTTAGAGACAAGGCTTATTAAATTAAGACAACACATAATAATAATTGTAGGCTTCGAGTAATTTATTGTAGCATTCAGAAAACATCCCGCATTGAACATTACATTCATTAAGAGATAAGACGATCCATAGAAGATATTGCCACAATCATGCGGGCGGATTAATATTAATCACAGGAGAAGGTAATTAAGGATAAAAGATGCTGTTATTGAGTCTTTTCAGGTAACATAAATCTCGAGAGATCAAAAGATTAATTTATTTTGTATAAATTTCTGATTTTTCTCTCCAGCATTTTGAACAATTATTTCGTAGATTCAAAAAAGTATTCCTGGTACCAGGAAAATTTTACAAATAATAATATCAAACATCTGCTACATACAATATACCTAAGTCGTTGCAACAAACGTGCCAATTTCTGAACTTCAGTGTTATTGAAAATGGTTGTATAAATTATAAACCGGGATCGCTAGCTGAAAACTAAAGCCAGAAAAGAAAAAATTATCTAATCTGTTTTTAAACATTTGTAGTTCCTTAAGTACAAGACATTGACAAAACTACTTACATTATAGGTAGGCCCCTGACTACAATGTAAGTACTCTTGCCAGGACGTAGGTAAATTATTAAGAGGACTCGTCCAGCAATGTGTCAGTTTCAAGTTTCAAAAGTTGAAACTTTTATCCTAATAGTACTGACTCAAAAGGTCCGCATCTCCTATTCTCAAAGAAATAAAAGCTTCATCTATAATATCCCGTCTTTCACTACAGCAAGACTTCACACGTCCTTAGCCATGTGCAACCGTCAGCTTTTCATAAGCCAAACCTCTTCTATTGCGGTGTATGTGTTGAAAACACCTTCTTTGCCAAGAAATATTTCTTTGACACCTTCAAAAGTAAACCTTAGAACTTCACAGTTAAAGTTAACATTTCTTTTACCATTTTATCTGGTCTAGTGAATCCTTGCGGTTTGCATGTCAAATCATTAGAATAAAAAACGAACTCTCATGTCTTCATCATACGGTCTTATTTGCTTTGTCTCGTTCCAGCCACACTGAGCGACCACAAGCGATTGCACGGAGGCATCGCGTTCGTGACGTCACTGCCTCACACGCACTCCGGCAAAATCCAGAGGAATAAGTGCACTCAATTGATTGCGGAGCTCCGTAAGAGTGGAGAGTGCTATTAGACTGCTATGATGTTAACGTATTAAAAGAGTATACATACATTTGTTTTAGGATTTTAGTGTTTGATTTTTGTCAATTAACTGACTGGAATGACTGTACAAATGAATATACAGTCAGCAATAAAGAAAATAAAACTTTATCTCAATTTGATAGATTCCATCCATAGTGATTTTTAATTTGCCCTGCACTGTGTTCAGAATATAAGTAATAAAACGACCTCTAAAGCAAATATCCATCATTCTTTTCACCGAAAAAACGACTTCTAACTGATGCCAACGCTGGTTCTACAAAATATTCTGCAAAACGTATTGTTTCCTATCGTACCTCGACATAAACTTTCAAGGAAATTTGGCTCAAGCTTGGAATCCTAATATCCACAGCGTTCTTTGTACGTTGTAATGACGTGAATAAATTCATATTTAGCGCGTCGCTAAGAGGAAGAATTTACTTAGAGATAAACATTTTAGGTTAGCAGGATTAATATTAAATGCACAGACGCTACGAAAATTAATCATAGTGAGTTAAATTTTAATTTACAGCTTTGAATAAAAATAAACTAGAATTAAGGAAATATGAGAGAAGGAAGAAAACATTGAATCCTTTTTGAAGTCTTTTTATCAAAGTAAATCAATATTATTATTTTGTAAAATCCACAATGGCCGGGGTTTTGTAACTTTTGTGACTGGTCTTTTAGTCCTCGTACGACCCCGACGTCCTCACTCGAACAAATTGTTAGACGCCAAGACCTTCAGTGTGTTTACTTAACAAACACAACGGACACCCGGACAACTGGACACGTGGACAACAACATCTAAAATTATACAAAGTTCTATCCAAAACTAATCTTAATATAAGACTTTTAGAGCTAAAACTCGGAGTATATTTTAAGGACATTAAAATTCAGCTTCATGAAACGAAATTTCCATCTTTTCAGAGTATAAAGAGCTCATTTCTTTCAATGTAAATTGACACATTTCCCGTCTAACACAAACTCCCTACTTTACTGAATGGGATAACGTTTAGTACTCGCATATTTTTCTTTAGCACAAGTCTATAATCTTGGAGATATTCAGAGAACGCTCAAAGAGATCGTTTTCGATTTCCATTCACGTATTTCTTCATTCAGTTGTATGGCAACATAGAAAATTACTTGCATGTTCGGAGCAATCACGCGCGCTAATAAATTTATAAGTCTTTTGAAGAGGCGGGACCTTTTACTACCACATTCACCCTATCTTGCCTTCGTACACTGCAGCCTAATCAAATTAAGAACGCATCGCTTCACTGCGCAACCATTGCTTCTGTATTCTGCACCCCTTTACTCCAAAAGAGTAAAACCCGCAATGGATGTCGTACCGAGAGATGTAAAGGTTGCTGTTTTCACAACAATGTTTATCGAAGTAGCACATAGGGTAGGGTGGGTGCAGTAATAACGGCTCATGTGCTTGCCACTTTAATTAAGGAGGTGCCTGTGGTTGCTTTACCTAATTAGTGTTGGGACACAAAGGTCACTTCCGAAAAGTTATCGCATAATCCTATTAAGGAATTTGGTCAAAATTATATATTTATTACTTACAAGAGGACGCTAAAGCAATTGTAGGTTCATTAAAATGAGGACAGAGGATTGTGTGGTGATAATGAAGGCAGGTAGAGGCAGTTGTTAATTGTTAATAATTGTGCTCTGTGAACCATTGTAGTAGGCTTACTGTGGTAATTAGTGGCGGTTGTTTTGATGACACAGTTACGTTTATGAATTGAATGAATAGCGTTGGTAACAAGTTTTATAATCCTTCATGTTGCAAAATCAATTATACCTTGAAGTATCAAGCTATGTACAGTCCCTACCAGTCATTGAAAAATATTCATCTTATTTTAAATACTGCAAAGAATACCAAATGAATGTATCATTTGAAACATTAGCAGTAAAGAACAGCGAACAGAAAATATCGTCTGTATTAAACTATAAAACTTTTTCTTTCAAGTGATATATGAGTTTAAAAACTAATTAACTAACGACTTCAGGAGCGTTAACGAACAAAATACTAATTAGAAAGAATACGAGTACAACTGGTATACTAGCTACAGTGGCTACTTATTAACGTTTTTACTTCTATTGTATGCAGTTTTCGAGACAAAACCTCATGCTTTTTAAAAGTTTATAAAGAGAAGACGGGGGCGCGGATAACCACTTTGTAAATTGCATTTTGTCATTGCTTGAAAGGATTTTTTTTCCACAAATAATTTCATAACAGTCAAATCACGGACGGTTGACTGTACCATGTATGCTCATTGTCCAGAGCACCCTGGGCAGTGGATTCATTCAAAAGTTTCCACCCCAAGTATGACCAACCATCGTCCTTCGAAATAATTAGCCATGTACATTAATAAATATATCGGTTGCTAAGTAAACAAGTGATGCGGTCCAACTTGTGACGTTTGAACAGGTAGCCGCACCGGTTACCGGCCAGGGGTAATGCATAATTAAGGTAAATTCACCAACTTGCTAATTCACTAGTTGTTTGTTCCCCGCCATAGTTGAAGGCTGCCCTAAAGTAAAGGTGTTTGTTCACTAAATTGATATTGTCTTTAAGTTTTGATTAGGTTTTCGTGATGGAGATTTCCTTTGAAGGGTAGTTGAGGACTTTGTACGAAGTATTGTTTAATAATATTTACGTTATGCGTATTGAAATTGCGGGTCTTTACGTCGAGTTAGACGAGATCAGATAAAAGCGATATACCTACGTCACGGGGAATGTTTGTTTGATATAGGTACAAATCTAATTGCAGTCGTTTACTATCTACTAGTCGTTACTAATTGTGAATAACACATCATGCATCGTTACTCGAATGATTAAAGCGTAGAGTTGCGCAGTGAATGTAATCAACGGGCTCTTCAAAGCAATTTCTAGAAAATGTTGTCACTGTTTTTTGCAACTAATTAATAGTAAGGTAAGATATTTGTTTTTAATTCTTAAAATTCTTGTATTCTTGTAATGCTAATATGCTGTAAATACATACAGAATATTAGCATTTTCAGTCTATGGAGAAGCATACATAATAATAATCACCACGTCTCATTTTACTTTACAATTTCACTACTGCCACGCGAACGTGATAAATCCTTAAAACAAATAATTGACATTAAAATGACACAGAACGTGATTGTTGGAATTCCAAACGTTCGGAATTCGAATCTCGTAATTTGAATTGAACCGGCGACCGCTACACGCGTTCCAATATGGCGGACAATCACAACACCAACTAATCCTCTCATAAAATTCTGTTTGATAGCAACAGCAATTTGTGTATATGTCGGTCTAAAACCAACCTTTTAAGAGTTGCAAAAATTGGCAAAATGCAAATTGCAACGTATCGGGAATTCGGGATGTTTGGTTAATTTGCATATTTTTAGTGAAGTGATGGTTATTAGTGGCGACAAATGGCGAGTGCCAATGATCACTTTTGGATTTTGTTAATTTTTCATTTCACTGTGGCTAAGAAAAATGCTTTGGTAGGATACTGACATGAGTAGCCTGTGTCTACCATTTTAGTAGCAATACATTCCATAACCGAGAAGACATAAAAAGATGGTATCAAAAACATCACTTGCATACAAGACAAAACAGACCGGCCAAGTGCGAGTTGGACTCGTACCCGAAGGGTTCCGTACCACCGTACAATATTTATTAGCAAAAAATGCGGAAAAAAACACTTTCTTATAGATGTGTATATAATTTTAATTTATTTAACAAAGCTATAAAAGTTTTGTTATAGCGGCAATAGAAAAAAACAATCTGTAAAAATTTCAACTCTACCTATTACGGGTCATGAGATACCCGCTGACAGACAGACGGACGGACAGCGGAGGCTTAGTAATAGGATTCCATTTGGTATCCTTTGGGTTCGGAACCCAAAAAACTGTATTCTGCACTAAATGTAACCAATAAATATTATGTGTAGCGCCGACGACGACGCTCAAAGCTATTGTCGTAATTGTATGTACGGAATATCTTGGCTCCAGCATTTACCAAGACTGCCAGTCTATTAACTGAGCGAACAGGGCGCCGGCCGTGTACGTAGCGTTTAGCTGAATATAGGCATGGCGGAATTACAGCCGCCTGCGCGTGCCCGAATAAAGAGGACATTCTTGACGTAAAAGGGACATACCTGTAATGGAACAAGGAAGGCTGTTACAGGCAGGTGATCTACAAGTTAATTATTCAACAAAAAATCCGTTTCAGTTATGTAATTATTTTACAAGTTATTTAATCATTGGAATAAATAAATATACACTGATCATTATTAAAAAAATAAAATGTGCCAACAATGACGCTTATCGCATTTATAATTTATAATGAACAAAGAAAAAAATCAGCGCATTTATAATAAAAAAAGGAAAAATAAATAAATAATAATATCGTGTATTGAAGGATCATCCACGTTTATTTATAGGTGAAAATAAAGGCCTTCAAGTAATGTGGTTTTTCTTGACGAGGCAAGTTGTGCCACGGAATTTCCGCGCGAAATTCAAAATACATATACCTACAGTGATATTAAATTACCTAGTGTATTTGATAACAGTGAAAGTTTAAAACAGTGTACATAAATATTAAATTCGTAAACCCTACTTCATTAAGGCGTCCACTGCTAAACATGAGAAATCTTACAAAAGAAGAAAGAATTTCATTCCCAGAAAATCACAAGTATCATCATTCTCCTATTTCAAACGATTCATTCAAAACAAACTTTTCCTAAAAATACTGAAATCCTATTCCATTCGAATAAAATCTTCAGATAAACGTCTTTTTAACCCAAAAACGGTCTTTTCCCGCAACATTCTTTCACAAATTACTTTGTGAACCCTTTCTTGTTTGAATTTATGACCTCCCAGTTGACGAGTTTCAAACTGTTTTAAAGTGAATCGAATTACGGCGGGCTCGTTCAAAGCCGCACTGTACGGCGCATACTAAACAACTAAATAACATTGTTGTAGAACACTTTTGTCTTTATCTCTTAAAGGGGATAAAACAGTTTGGTGTTAAAGTATTGTGTGTTATCCAGAGCTTAAGAAAATGTCTACATTAAGCCTCTGGGCCTATTCTGTTAATTGAGGACCATACTCTTCTAGGATTACAAGACAGCAATCATCGAAATATCTTAAAAGGACCACGTTCTGGTAAAATCATTCTGGTAAGATTCTAAAGATGTCATCTGCTTTAGCATAGAAGCCTTTCGTAGTGATGTTAAAAGCTTAGATACTTATTAGTACCTACATATTATATGGATTGTTCTGCGGAAAAATGTAATTTCCAGGGCAGTTGCAGTGGTGTCACTAATTCTTAACTGACGCCAAGATGAAGTTTCAGTAGTAATAGAACTCATTAAAGTAGTGCTCCTAAGAGAAGTGTGCTTATTAAAGAAGTTGTAGGGAAGTACTAAGTGTAATTACCGCCTGCAGCATGTCTTTTTCAGTTTTAAAAGTATAGATACGAGTACCTTAGATATTACTGACATCAATTGATAACAGTTGGCCCATTGTCAACCTATAAAAAAGCCGGTTTATTAAAGGCTCTATACAAGCAATTTCCTAGCGTAAAAACCGTTTAGAAATAACGTATAAAAGCCATAAGGGGATACCTTAAGTAAACTCGGGGATTATATTTTTATTTGACTCCTTGCGGCCTTTATGAGCCTAGTAAACAGCTGAGGTAAACGTAACGTCATTACGGAAGGTAGTTTCTTTGAGATACCTATTTAGAACGCTCGTCTTCGTGAAAAATATATTTGACATGAATTTATTATTTTGTACAAGATGTTCTAGAGAAAACAGCCAGCTGGTGAATGTTTCACTTCTGTATTTATACATAATCCTATATTATTAAACGAGCAATATTTGTAGATAAACTTATATATAGTTTTTTTTATCATGTTCTCGAAAACGGCTCTAACGATTTCGATGAAAGTTGCAATAGGGGTTTACGGGGCCGAAAAATCGATCTAGCTAGGTCTCATATCTGGGGAAACTCGTTTTTGTCCGTATTATCAACCAAGCAGTGCTCGGTCGCCCAAAATTTATAACAAGAATAATGAATTAGTAAGTATGTACCTACTATCATAGCAGCATGGAATTAATATGAACTTTCCTATTACTTTTAAATGAGCATTCTCTATTTTCACCAGAGCAGAGCCCGGACGCCCAAGTACTTATAAATTAAAGTCACTTTTCGTGATTTTCTGTGTGACGCCTTATTCTTCTTAAATACGTAACGGATTTTGTTGCGGTTTTCACCATTTCATACATTAATATTTAACTTAGATATCACTTTGTCAAGTCGGAATATACCGTGCGAGGCAGGTGCGGGTCGCTGGGTACATTATAATTGTATGTTTGATATGACGCATAAGATAGTGGTCTTTTTAATAATTTACGAAATTTTATCATATTTATCCTGAAATCGTGAGTCAAATTTCAAATTCAAAATTCAAAATATTTTTATTTCACATAAACCTACAAGGGCACTTATGAAACGTCAGAAGCTAGGTGCACGGTTCCAATTGGTCGTTTCCTATGGAGAAGAGCCGGCAAGAAACTCCACGGTTACTCTTTTAAAAGTAAATGGTTTTTACAATGTTTCCAAGTTACAGTGTTAAAAGGTATGAGAGGACAGTGTAGGCCCATCAACAAGTACCAGGTACTTAGCAAAATATTAAATGGTCCACCGATCTACAGTCTGTTATGTCTACAACGTTCTCTCATTCACAAAATTTAAAAGAAAATAAGCTATATAAAAGACAAATGAAATTCCTAATAAAAATAAAAACCTATTTAAACCAAATGATAATGGTTGCCATTACTGCTGTAACAAATCAAATTTAATATATTGTAAATATACAATGTCAAATAATAAAAAGATTATGTCATTTGTAAATTAAAATAAAATAAAAAAGTAAATTAAAATAATTATCGTAATTTGGGAGCAGTTAATAGACATTTACATAGTTATGCCGTTAATGAGGCACCAGGGAAGCCACATGTGCAGAAGGAATTATTGCCAAACTTCCTTGTCTTCAACGTAGTCTTTAATCTTATAATATGCTTAAATTACAATAATGGCCATGTACCAAAATCTTTGGTAAATATTAATTATCACCTAATTTATAGGAATCTAGCTTTAGTGAGACGATTTGTTTTACAAATCGTTCAGGAAATGCCGTTCGTGTTGGTATGAAAACTATAGGTAATGATTTATAACATGATAATTAATTATTCCGTTTCAGTGCAATGTAGACGCGGGTCGCGCACCATGATACTACACTTCTAACTGAACATACTCTATGAAACTAATCCTCATTTCTTATGTAGATATTGGTCTATAAGCCGTATTTCCTGATTGTATTTACATGTGGTTCACTTTCTCTTGAGGCGACCTGGCTTATAACAACTTTAGCTTCAGCAGTACCAACAGATGTCAGTCGTTTTTATGTGGTTTCATCTAGATTCGCGTGTATTGTCGTCATTGTTAACATAGGTACCTAAGATAATCATCAAACACTAGCATGATAGTCTACTTTGGTGTTGTTTGTGTTCATGTAGCTCCGAACACTTTCAATAAGAAGACCACCGAGCAAGAGGTGCCAACCTAGTACTGCAATAAAAATGAGAATGAGCTAGATACGTGGATTACTCTCAATCACATAGATTACAACAGTTCAAGAAGCAATAGAAGAAAGAACGTTATCTATATTAGTGCACTTTCAACATCGTTTGGTAAAACAAGACAAGGAACACTTCCCATGAAAGGCTAAACAAACAAAAACACGGCATCGTGGCAGTGAATAGTTTCGCTTCAATTAGCGCGGTGTTTCACCCTTGTCAATGTGGCCGCACCCTAATATAACTCCCGTGATGCCCCTTGATTAATGCGCGAGGTGCTAACACTAGGAAGGCAACAGAAGAACCGCTGTTCACAGAAGTGACAGAATAAATGACTATAACGCTACAACGTTATTTTGGCACGTGGCCAAAGTTGGAACTAACGCCACCATCTTGTTTTTAGGGTTCCGTACCCCAAGGGTGCCAAACGGGTTCCTATTACTAAGCCTCCGCTCTTCGTCCGTCCGTTTGTCTGTCAGCGAGTTGTATCTCACGAACCGTAATAGGTAGACAGTAGAAATTTTCACAGATTGTGTATTTCTATTACCGCTATAACAAAAAATAATAAAAATAAAATTATGTTAAAAGTTAAATGATATTTGTACTTTATTAAAAAAATTAAAAAAACGCGTTTTTTTGCTTAATATTGTACGGTGGTACAGAATACTCCGTGTGCGAGTCCGACTCGCACTTGGCCGGTTTTTGAAAGAAACTCTTTCTCTGTCTAGCCATATCCCATTATTTGTCGGCTCTCCTCCTTATTCTTCGCCGTACTGGTCAAGACATTTACATGAGCTAAGTTTGTCAAGCGATAAGCACGGGTCTATATTACTTTAAGTGCCTTATGGTGCTCCATACTATTACTGACAACATCATTATATTGCAGAGTTGGACATCGCAAAAGAAAGATAAATGTTGACCCTTCTCTGGAAAAATATCGTTGCAAGTCTGTTTTATCCATAGGATAAATAGAATAGCTACTATTTATTGTAACAACTTGTCTCGTTTTAACCCGACTGCGGCGAAACCCAAAAGAAGGGTAATGTTTTTGCCTTTATTTGTTTCACTATTCTCTTCATTTGTTTTTTCTAACTTTTAACCCCCTCTTCTTCATCTCAGATTTATTCTTCCTCTTTCTTTTCTCTTTCTTTTAACTTCCTAAGTTACAACTGGTGCGAGTGGAAGTTCTGTGCCTTTCTACGAGGTGCTGCGAAGGGCTAATAATAACAGGCTTAATCGCCTAATATCGCTTTATGTAAGGGATTGAGATGGGTCCTTGTGTCCAAGGTGTCTGAAGGTACACGGTAAATAGGGTCACGGTATTACTACCCGTTAATGATATAGTACTGGACACTAATTTATTGTTACGTAGTACACTCTGCTGCCTCATGGTCACGAGAAAAATAACTTAATTTTATTTGGTTTGAATTAAAGTCAAAACAATACCTGAGGCCGCGGCCGTAGTAAAGACAAAATATTTTTGCGCAAGCATTTTTGTATCACTATCTGATTCAGCGATGTACTTAAGCCATTTGAAACCATATTCACGAATACATAATGAAATGTATTATCAGTCAAATATGAGAATAACATTAGGTACTGAAATCCTATTCTTGAATAAGACCATTATTTGATACGAAACGTTCAATAACCCATTGATACGAAATATAATAAACAATGTCACAGTTGATTGCCTCGGGTTCGTAAATAGCTGAGACATTCAATATTTTCTTTCTACTCCACAAACATTTGGAGTACCAATAAGAATAAATCACATTTTGTAACAAAAGTAAAAATAAATATTCCACAATTCAAGTAGATGGATTGACAGCCCGTCAGTTACACGTCATAATTTCAAACGCACACATAGAACAGCGTCATCCTATTGGTTCACTGGGACACAATCTATAGTAATCACACGATTAAAAGTAGCTAGGGCTGGCACTCCTGTAAAACTTATCCAAGTTTGTGTAACTAGTTGGAAATGTTTCCAATTTCTATTATTAGTTAGTCTGAGAGTTTCTAGCGTAATATTGTAATGAGTTTGCTATTGCCGCCCCGTTAGAGAAGTTAGTTTTACATTGTGATTTACATTTAGAAATTACAATTGAATTTGCTGCGTAGTGTAGTTATAATGTTGTGTGTTTATCACAAATCGTGGCATTTAACTATTTGTTGACGAAACAGTTTGATACAAACATTTTGGTAATTTAATTTTGTACGGTACCAGTACCTATGAATAATAATATTTATCCTTTTTGGAATGTCTTCCTGTAAATATCTGGCTAGATAGATTTGTTTGCCACCCGCTTGGGTATCGTATAAGACTAAAACTCATCCCTAGTGGATCAGTAGCACAGACCTTATACGTCATGTACTGCACGTAAGGGTACTTTAGATTCCGAACTGTATCGCGGTATTTAAGTTTAATTTTTACCTATGGGCATGAAATCACGAATTCATGATTATGATAATGACGTATGACTCACAGACCGTTTGGACCGAGTGACCATTTTTGGAACGGGAGTTAATCACGAATATCGTATTGCGCCAACCGTAAATACCTAATACAATTCTTCTCCCTGCCCTGGAGGCGAATTATGAAGTATTAATGCTATCATACAGCGGGCGGGCTATGCTCACAGTTTCTTTGAAGGAACATTTTTTTACTCTTCAAATCTATGATCAGGAATAGGGCAAATGAACGTCTCCAAATACGGGTAATGGCGGTAGTTAAAGTAATTAGCGAGGATTTTCGGGCTCAATCCGAGCGGCGGTGGCGGCGGCTGCACAGAGCGATGTGACAATTAGTTGAGATTGGTGACATGCGAGGGCATTGTGGGACGAGACGCTGTGGTTTGTGAAGTACGTGAGTGAAGCAGGAATAGGTTATGTCAAAGTGTCAAGTATAGCGGGACGTGATGCCCAGCATGCCTTCAACTGCCTGACGTTTGTGATGAAGAGAGCGCGCGCGGTTATTAATTCTCATTCCTTCTACTAAAAGAGTCCTCAGTGACAAAGTCATAAAGTACATAGGTACTTTATGACTTTGTCACTGAGCACTCTCTCACTCTCTTTTTATAGAAAAAGACTAGCAAAGGTCTTAAGAATATTAACCCTTCATTCATATGGTAGTAAGGACCCCTTTTAAATCCTAATTAAACCTTAAAAGTACCGTTTAAATTAACCTTTAGAGAACTAGTTAGCAATAAAGTTAAAACGTGCTGTTAATCGTAGCAAAAGTGACACAATACTTGAATTACTTCAGAACTACGTAATGAATACTTCGTCCAAACTTATCTCTTAACACAGTAATCGAGTTATGAGCCAACTTTATTATAAGTAAATTGTTTTAAGACAGTTAAGATTGTTAAGAAAGTTATACGTACGTATTCTGAAGATAAATGGTGACTTTTATGTGATATTTTGTTGCTTTCCGCTTAAGGTCGTGAATACGGTACCCAGAACTTAAAATGAAACATCGAGTATTAGAAAGGGAAATATTGAACTGATCATCTAAAAACTTAATGACCTTCTAATGATGTACGCTTTTTTAAATTATTTAACCTCTTAAAACTTTTAGGCCTCTTAATGATGCACATGGTCTTAATAGTTCTAAACTTTTTCTCACAGTCGGTCACAGTAATTAAGCTAGGGCACCCCAACCAAATGGGTTACGTTAGCTTAGAACTGTGTCCAACCGCGATTGAGCCGAACGAGCGAAGCGAGCTGTGCTACGGCAGCTGCCGGCGCTAAATCCAAATTGGTCGCAGTTACTTGGCTAAAATATAATTTATTTGAGGTTCACGAAAAGAGCGCATTCAATATAGAGTGTTCAATAATATGTTCAGGAAACCAAAACGGGAATTATTTGAGGTTCGATTAAATACACGCCTATTAGTACGAGGCAGTCGCGCAGGTATGTTAGAATGATAGATACGAACACCAGGGCCAAACTGGATGTGCCATATTAACGCCGCGTACTGTACTTCCGTTTTATTACAGGTGACTAATAGTCTACCCCTTTGCATAATAATACGAAACACGGGGGTCGTAAAGGATAACTAAGGGATTAATTACATCTGGAACTTACGTAGTAGGTACTGTCCTACTGCTAGCATAAACATTTTACGATCACTAAACCGTCTGTCAAGTGGTAATTGTTGTCATTAGGAAGTCCATGCTCAGAGGAATAAAGATTCATATCCATGTTAAAATTCAAACATAAAATGGAACTCTTGAACAATTTTGCTCAGTGCGCTAGATTAACACGCTATAGTGCCCTTAAAATAGACTTAGCAATGTTTGAATATTATGGTGTGCAAATGGCATAATTATCCAATATATCCTATAGTAGTATATATAACAAAGTTTTCTTATTTTCTGTTGTTTGCTGTAATTTCCTAACGTAAACTAAACCAACTGGTCAGGGTGCTCTAGCTAAGTTACTTGCGACCAATTCGGCATTAGAAGCCCCTCCAAACGCTTATTGTGACTGCAGATAAGACATTCTGCATTATGCCTAAACGTGGGTAGCAGTTTTCTTAAACGTAGCGCAATGGCAATCCAGCTGAACAACACAACTAACGGTTTTGTAAAACTGCGGATTCGACGATCCATCTGCGACATAATACAAACGTAGGTAAATCTAAAGAAATAAAAATCCTTCATCATGATATGCCAGCCTTTTCCCAACTATATTGGGCTCGGCTTCCAGTCTAACCGGACGCAGCTGAATAGCAGTATTTTTCATAGATCAATTGTCTATCTGACTTCCACAACCTAGTTACTGGGTAACACGATACCCCTTGGTAAGGCTGGTTGTCAGACTTTCGGACTTCTGACGCTAACGGCTGTCAAAAATCCACAAATGGTAGCTGCGACAAACGGATTAACGTGCTTTCCGAGGCATGGAGGGTTCTGTATATGCATTGGATGGTCAACAATCCACGGACCGACCTCGTCAAGCGTAGCTTAAGACGCAGATATAAGCCAGTGGCCTTGAGTGGATGGCTTGCGTGTTCTGTGCTGCTGAGCTCACGCAATGCCTCGTACGTCCAGTCAGTAATAGGACTCATCCATCAAGGAGCGCCAAATTAGACGCATTATTAATTTATTATACATAAAACAAACGGTATTTTAATAAAACACGTACATATACTTAAAGATAAATGATTAAATTATCTTTAAAATGGTGAAGGTTTTATAAAAATACGCTTCTTAGTTTTTGCGTGATTCTCAGTTTTTTATCCGCGTTTGACATAACTTTACAAATTACTCGTACACTATGTAATATAAACATAATTTTAAATATTCACAGATAATTAAGTAGATGCATATAATTTTTCTAAATCATCAACACTACTACGACTAGTTTAGACGTGATCTTCAGTATAAAATCATTAAAATTCGGTTAGTGTCGCCATCGATCGACCCGTGCGGCTGTTAGTATTTTACCACGAGCCCCTCCATAAAATAAATATCCTTATGCCTATTAAAGCATCGCGTATATAAACGCCAACAGATGTAAAACTAAAGTACCTAGTTGGAAGAGGATCGGTTTCCAAGTGGTCGGTCCTTCTTTTTTTTTTCGATGTTGGGAAATTATGAAATAACTCTCCCGCTCTGGGCGGAGCGGGATGGCGTGTCAGACTGTTACTAACTAAAACCCACCCGTGTTCCTTCCATTGCCTGTGTACCGGGGCCACGATATCCCTTTAAGGACCATGATATCCCTTTCGGAAAGTGGTCGGTTCTAACAGTGCACTTGTTTTGTATTACACTGCACTGTATTGGCACTTCTTTCATTTATGATTCTATGTCCGATAGAACGGAATAAAAATGTTTAGGTACTGATGTTCTTCACTTCTATTTGACGAGTCATAAAATGTCATATTGCATCCACCCCAATGCACTAATATGAGTATTATCTTATTCATTATCTGTCCATTCCGATATCCAATAGGTTTGTATTGGTATCCTGGACGTATGTAACATATAAGTAGAATGGCTAACGTACCTCAGTTGTATTCCGTGAAGTATAGATTGGTTCCACCACCATCGATACCCATCACGCTGTGGAGTTTCATTACTTAAGTTAAGACCCTGTATATGTGAATACGAAACAGTTGAAAAGTTTGATGTGTCTATTGCGTCAAAATAGTTCCGGCATCCCTAGAAACAGTACAGTAAATGAGTAGTTGTACATTATTTTTCAACTTTAAAACATACAGTACTACATTCTCAAGCACGTCTCAAGTTATTAGTATTACTATGAAGACCGATTATCTCTCCTTACTCGGAGCGCATGTGGCGTTACTGAGCGAAATGGATCGGTTGCTAAGCCGTGACGTAATGGAGTGGCCAGGCGGTCTCCACCACCGACCGACTGTTTTAATGGTCCCGCCATCTTGCGTCATTGTCATTGAAGGGTTGAAGAATTTTCATTGTGCTTGAAAATTGGATTTGAATTTATGGAGATAGATCAAGGAATTTCCAGCTGTAGGTATTAATTCTTGAAATTGTGTGAATAATGCCTTAGGTATAGTTTACACCGTTTTGCCTTAGTCAAATTTTACTTTTGGTATTTGTGATAATGTTGGAAAAAACACTCAGTAACCTGCCTGTTCAATCTCATGAGTTAATATGTCGAGAGGTATTTCGGCGCCTGAATGACATTGACCGGGGGACGTCGTAGGTAAACATGAAATTGTCATAGAAATTCTGTTGACAAAACAGGATGGCAGCGTTAGTTCCGATTTTGGCCAAGCGCCAAGATAACCTTGTAGCGTTCTACTTTGTCATTGGTTGAATTTCGAACTTTCATTTTGAACTCCGCACACCCGAATTTTATCGCTTCGTTCTATTAAGTTCTTCCTTTTGTATTATTGCATTACTATCGTTCCGCCCCTGGTTCGCACGATTTTCGACTGTACAAAACATTGAGGGTTTTTTTTATTTTGTTTAAGTTTAGGTAATAAGAATATATTATCCACCTATACAATGCCGCTCAAGGGCTCGTGACCGCCCGTATTTTCTGAATATTCATGAAAAATTATCGAAAATTAACTTTATTTAAAGGGGGGTCTATCTTTAATATTTTTCATGTTATTCAATTTTAATTTTTTGAGTCGCGTTTTTGGCCTTGCTTTACATTTTTTGGCATATCACCAGATATTCAAACTCAAACTCAAACTCAAAGCATTTATTTCAATTAAACCATTTACAGGCACTTTTGAATTGTCAAATAGTCGGTCAGTTAGTCAGAAAGTTGAAGCTAGTTGCCCAGTTCCAAAACGTAGATCTTCATGGAGAAGAACGGGCAAGAAACTCCAAGGACACTCTTTTAAATATAGAAAATTACACAATCCTGGGTACATTATTCTTGTTGCTTCTATATGTGAGAACAATGTACAATAAAAAAATTAAAACAATTCAAAATATAACATTAAAAATAAGCCCTGGCAGATAAGAGATGACCAGTCACAACTGACGGCGCCCGTTCACGAACATGACGCGTGGATCAGCACCATCCAGCTCAACCATTTTGTAGGGAACCGAATGATCCAACACACTCGCCACCATCAGCGAGACATTTAAGTGGGCATGACAAACTCTCAACTGCCGTGCTCTTTCAAGTCAACACATAAAATACGGCTCCATGGTACTCACATTCACAAAAATTGAAAAAATGCTTCTAAATTATACAAAACTATAGATGCAATATATTTGAGAGATTAATAGAATGATACTACCAAAAAGAAAGAAAATCATTATCCATTGGAACATTCAACAATTAAACTTGTTTAAATAAAAAATAAACATTAAGTTCGTAATGTCAGAAAAATAAAAAGGGGAAGCAACTCTTCCAAACATTAAATTTTTTAACTAGTGAGCCCAAGTGACTGTGGAGCAGGACCAGCATTAAGCCAAGCATTTTTATCATCGATATAATCATCCAACTTATAATATGCTTGTCTACATAGTGTGCGTTTAATGCATGTTTTAAATTTCTTCTCATTCAGCAGCCTAATTACGTAATGCACGACAAATAATAAATTGAAATGAATTGAAACAGATTGCTAGTCCATTGCTTCATAAGTTCGAAAAAAAAAACTGCTCAATTTTTTTTTCGAACTTATGAAGTAATGGACTAGCAATCTGTTTCAATTCATTTCAATTTATTATTGATCGTGCATTACGTAATTAGGCTGCAGTTGAAGAATATCGAGTGGTATTTTATTATAACATTTTACACAGTACCCCATAAAAGAAGTGTGCACTTTAGACAATCTAAAACGTGGTTGATCTAATTTGTTCCTATTTCTAGTGTTAAAATTATGCCTGTCACTTATCTTACTAAAAAGATGTCGTTTTTTTCGAACATACCTACATTATGTTTTCATATAAATACTGACAAGGTACCGTCATGATGTTAATTTTCTTAAACAGTTCCCTTAGAGATTCGCGTCTGCGGAGGTTATATATGGCTCTGACAGCCGTCTTTTGCAGAATAAAGATAGAATTAATATCTGCAGCCCGTCCCCACAGCAAAATACCAATAATATATATTATTGTTATAATATTATTGGTAATTAATTAAAGGTATTTAAACTTTTATTATGTAATAACAAATCGAAACAAATAACAAATTATTGTTTAATTACAAATCGTTAATTAACTTTTAGAAAACAATAAATAGGATTACTGTTTGTTAATCCACTCCAGAAGACTATCTAGTTTACTGAACTTATTTGCTCAAATTGAAGTGGTCGAGAGATGAATTGCTTATTAAGCCGTCTTCGCCATGACGCGGCGACGCGGGGTACGATCGACCCCCCTATTGAATGGCGTACCCCGCACAAACAGCTACCCCGCACCAAACGCTGATTGATCGAGCCCCGTGAGTGATGGCGGGATAGCTATTGATAGTGTCTTCTTTAAGGGTAATGTAATTAAGTGTTTTGTGATTAATTTGAAAGGTAAGGGTTATTTTGGTGATTGTGAATAATTCAAGTTGAGGTTTTGAAGTAATAAAAGTATTTGGGTCCGCGTGTCTATTATTGGTTAAAATGTGATCTTGATGGTGATCCTGAGATCAATCATGTCGTATTGTAAAAGTTGGCTATGTATAATAATAAATATACCTATTTGAGCCTATGTGGCCGTTCAGTAGGTACCTAGAGCACAGACCTTTTATGACACTTTTAGATATGATTGGTCCGCAATAGCTCAATATTAGAAGCTTTAACTCGTAAAATCAACCAAAGATGAAATATAGTCCCCTGAATCAGTTTCTCAGCCACAATTCCGATATCTATTGCTCCACAAACACACAAACGCAGATGTTACCGAATCAAACTAATAATCGTCGTCTCACCTCGAATCGAGGCCAACAAGGATTTATTATTACTTGCACACTCATTTGTTATTCAAAATGACATTAGGATAATTTCAAGGACCGCAGAAAAACAAAACGGGGTAATGACGCTCAGTCGGTAAGTACAGAAGGTACGCTTTGAGCAAATGTACAAGCAATGTACGGTCAGCCACAGGGCAGTAGTAACACGAAAACCGACCTTTCGACTTTGTTACGAAATAAAGGCGCTGCCGAAGTCGAATTATTACCACGGTCGTGTGGTTGACTATACCGCGCTGATTAGACATTTTCTAATCACTAAGGAATCATTCAAACTTTTCACTTTTTTAAATAAGAACAGGCTGATGACGGGCTCCTACACAACTACCCTCAAGTAACTACGACCGGGCACAATCGGCATCGTACAATCAGCCTAACTGTCCACCTTGCTGACTTGTTAATGTTAACACCACGGCTTGAGATATTCTTGTACGTATTAAGCTTGGTGCGACATGAGTGTCCCCCCGGCTTCAACTCATGTTAACGCCAGTGATTGGTTGACTTAAATAACAACAGCCAGTCATAATACTTCAAACGAAGTTGACAATCTGACAGTTGTTTTTTTTGTGGATTCAGAAAACGGATGTAAGAGTGTAAAACAGACCTTCTTTATATTTTCCGCGATACTATGCTAATGATTGGCCAGTCGCTCCAAGGGTTGGCACGACCGACAGCTTGAACAGGGAAACTGACGGCGGCTGGCCGGCTCGGTTCGAGCGAATTGAATAAATAATTCATGAACAGCGGCTAAGATTTTCCGCCGCTAGAGTTCCCATAATGCCCGAGGATTTAACTTCTTTATTTGAAAAGCTTTTGCACCCCAGACTTTTAAAATGAGATTTTAGCTGAGAAGTTGAAAGGTAGATTGTAATTTGCTGTGTTTAGCGTGGGATATAGGTACGATCTCCTTATTGTATGAAAATGATACAGAATAATTTTACAGCAACAGTGCTAATAACAAACAAAATACTGCGATCGCCAATCAATAAAGACGTGGCTGCATAAACGTTCCGACTGTATAAAATATAAAACAAAATACAAACGACGTCAAAGAACGAATCTCACAAAGACCGATATAAATAAATAGTTTGTTACATCTGTACAGAGTATTAGGTGACTCCTTGTCTAAAGGATTTGAGCCTAATCCCCTCAGCCGGGATTAGGGACAGAATGTGGAACATCAACAACTGTGTGAAGAACAAATATATTGTTCTGTTGCGTACAAGATTGGGGGAATCGGGGGAAAAGGATTGCTAACTTAGAAACAGTTTGAGTAACATCGGGATTTGTTTGTTCAACTTGGAGAGCAATGTTAAGTAATTTCGGAGAGGAAATTAACTTCCTTCTAAGTTATTTGTTTGTAAATAATAAAGGAATTACTACTGCCTCGTTTGGCAATAGAGATAACTGAACCTAAGAACTCGTAGTAGGTATATATTATATAATCTTAAGTTTTTCATTACTTTTCAAAGCGTCACAGAGGTTTCCATTTAGACTACTGTAATGCATGGCCGCTAGAAAATAATTACCAACACGTTCTAATGGAGAAGCAATTAATCTTGAAGATAGCATGGTATTAGAGTTGCTCGTCGAATCTTCGCTGGAAAATTTCTGTAGGAAAGTACCAAAAGCAGTAAGAATTCAATTAACTCTGTATACTGCTCATGTTTCTCTGCCCACGCAATCTTAGCCTTGTGCTAGAGACTCATTTCCTGGCCGAGTCGTCTCGGGTAATCTATCTTCGTTTACATTAAAATATTTTTATTTATTTAGGGTAATAGAGGGGAGCGGGTCTAAGGTTATTAAGTCCAAGGGATAAATGGACTAGCTGTAAAAGAATTTTAATCTTAACGGAAAAAGTATTTAAAAGTTTTTAAAACGAAATTTTTAATTAATTAAAGCTTATCGTATCATATTAAAATTGATTGTCCTACCAGGGCAGCAGAACTATGAAGAAGTTAGGTGAACTATCAAGTCCAAACGACAAGACACATTTGTGTGTCTTGTCGAGGGGCCCTTACATTTCAGCAACAAAACAGAAATGGGAACCACAAAGAAAAAAGTCAAATTCAAATCATTTATTTCAAATAAGCCCTTGTAAGGCACTTTTGAACGTTAAAGTTTACAAAAAATTTAATTGATTCTTGTCGCCCCTTCCAAAAGATAGTTTTCGTATGGAGAAGAATGGGCAAGAAACTCCACCGTTACTCTTTTAAAAAGTGTTACAATATTTTATATATGTAGGTACATTAGTTACATAATTATATGTGAAGACGATGCACCTAAAAAAAAAATACGTTACCACAATAGGTAAAAAGTAATAAATTAATTACTTATGTGATAGATGCATGGTTCTCACATATTTACAAAGATTGTAAAAGTAGACGATTTTCTTAAAAATTTACAATTAATAAGTCAGTGTGTGAGGAAGTAACCACAGAATGTAAAATCAATGTCATATAATAAAAATAATAATTTAAGTATACAACTTAAATTAGCAACCAGTTTGATTTTGTCTAGATTCTAGATTATCCTATGGAGCAGGACCAGCATGTTTCCAAGCATTCTTATCTTGGATATAATCCTCTAATTTGTAATATGCTTGTCTACAAAGTGTACTTTTAATATGAGTTTTAAATTTTCTTTCATTTAATTGTAATATATCACAAGGTATTTTGTTGTAACATTTAACACAGTACCCCATAAAAGATGAAGATACTTTAGATAATCTGAAAAATGGGTGATCTATTTTATCTTTATTTCTAGTATTAAAATTATGTCTATCACTTATTTTATTAAAAATATGTAGATTTTTTCTTACATACATAATATTTTCATAAATGAATTGGAAAGGTACTGTCATAATATTAATCCTTTTAAATAGTTTCCTGAGAGATTCGTGACGATGTAGATTATAAATGGCTCTGACAGCTGTCTTTTGTAAAATAAATATGGATTCAATGTCAGCAGCCCGACCCCACAGTAAAATGCCATACGACATAATACTGTGGAAGTAGCTAAAATAGACCAAACGCGCGGTTTCTACATCTGTTAACTGTCTTATCTATCTAACAGCAAAAGCGGCAGAGGTTAGCCGCCCCGCAAAAGATGTAAAAAAAAATGCTTTGAGGTAAAGCTCTTTCTCTTATTATTAAGTCCTGTAAAACACGGGAGAGGAATTACAGTGTGTAATTGAACCAACCTAGAACCGAAATTCAACGAGAATTGCGGAAATAACAAAACTAACTACGATGTTAATTAATTAACAAAAAAACTCATCACAATGAAAGCTTCTAAATGAGTATTGTACAGACATAATGCCTCTTTTCACCTACCAGGAAAACATGAGCGAACAAGAGAAGCACTGAAGAAAACCCACCACGTATCCCATTTTGAAATTACGGGAACTATTCCAGTCTAAATAACTAAGCAAACTTGATGAGAGGCTTGCGTTGTAAAAGCAGTCGAGTACCAGGGCAGCAACACTGCGACAGAGCAACGAGGACAGATGCGGTTGTGTAATGAGTGGCTTCCTTCGCTTATTACTTGCTGTACAGAATGTCAGGGAAATTAAGGTCGCTGCGTGTCACACCGGAGCAAACTTTACCGACAGTTTTCTTATTTACACAAAAAATAAAGTTGAGGACTAACTTATTAGTTTATCCAATGTTTCAAACAACCTTCGTTGCACAAAGCCTAGAAATTAATTTCACCTAGAAAAATCTACCACCTTAGATAAAAAATACCTTAGATATCAAAATTATGGATCTCAAGGTGTTCTCAAAGGACGCTTAATTTATTACAAAATAATTACTGCGAAAATGTAACACTATTTCGTGTTACGACACGGTCTGTAATGCTGTCAATGTGTGTTCGTTGATAATTGGTCTCGTTAATTTTCATTTTTAAAGACCCTGTGCTAACGGCTTTGTAGTTGAGTTCAAATAGTCTTTTTATAAGAACATAATGATTGCTTAATTTGCAAATATTCAACTTAAAAGCGAGGACAAAACTCTTAATTACTTTGTTCGTTTATTGCTTGATAGCTTCATTTTGTTTCATTATGTACCAAGTTGTCACTTGTTTTCTTGTAACGACTATCATAGCTAGGTGTTCGAATGAGAAGGTACAACGTTGGCATAAACAATTAGGTGTCACGACCGTACATCCTTACATACTCCTTTTGCTTTGTTTACGTTCATACATCAGAAAGCCGATTCTTGTACTTAAGAACGTTCACTTTCATGTCGCAATCTGTCAAACTTGTCAAAAGTTTTGGTAAATTGCTTATATTTTTGACAGACTGTGAATAAGATTAGAATGCGAACGTTCTTAAAAGATACGGGAATTGCCTCTCCGGTCATACACGCACGCTGGTTGTCAGTACTACGCCCCTGACCTTTCTGAAGAATATCACCAACAAGGTCACTATATGTCCTTCTAGGTTGTACCCTCTCGGCGTTACATCTGCCTTGTAAATACCTTTTGTTAAGGATATTATCTTTCAGAAAATAAGATTTCTATTAGAAAACTGAGGCAAAGTGTGCACGTCTAGTCTTCACTAACAAGGCATATTCATGTAAATACAATGTCGCCATTTATAAGACGTCACCTTAAAGCCTTCTGCAGACAGGGGCGACGCAACAGCACGACACGACCCTAAAAAAATATTTTTTATGAAAACTTCATGGTAGAACAATTACCGACGTCGCGTCGCGCGACAAGTCGCGCTAGAGTGCACGGGCATTAAATCTGTAGGCTCAGTAATTGAGTTGAACTAGGGTTCCTCAGTAATTGTGATAACCGTTTGGTTAGCGGTCAGTCCACGATAATCGCGGTAATAACCGGGCCTTGATAGGTGCAGGTCGCGAGCTTCACACTACATAAGGTGGGACATACATGTGGCGATTATTTTTTCAATCAGTCGAGGTAAATCGTAAATAACGCGCGATTTGAGCAAGAATGTGGACGGCTATAAGAGTAGGGATAGACCAAAGAAGCGATGAATAGGCTGTGTGAAAAGGGTGATCATCGAAATGACGACTAATAGAGAAGTAAGGAAGAAGAAGCCATATTGCACTCACCCCAATTAAATTGGTATAAGAGCAAAATAATGACGATGATACGAGATACGTCTCATCATCATCAAACGCGATGCATATACAGTCCACTGTTATTTTGGTTTGCTGCCTCTGTAACGTAGGTATGCGCAATTGCGCATGTAATAAATCTAGTTCTCCTCGATTTGCTAAATCTTTTAAAGGAGTAAAGTGCCTCTCATGAAGTTATATTATAACTCGTTATACAGACCGATCTGCTAGATCTAGTAGTAGTAAGTCATCGCTATTGCCCAGCGGTTGTATGGTGGTTGTGGAACCAAAGATTAATGGCAGTTACTCCATGATTATTATATTTTTTCAGTCGTACCTAAGATGGGAAAATATACCCAAACTATGATATTTCTTTAATAGTAATTGACCATCAAAAATCCAACAAATCGCCTTGTCCACAGCAAGCTTTACAAAGGAAATTAGTTTAATGAACACACCGGGGTTAACGATGGTAAACACGCGTTTAGTACAACGTAGAACGTATAATGTGTACCTGCGTAATGGCGCCGTCAACTAGTGATAGTGATGTGCTTATGATTTGTTTGCGGAGCATGTTTATAGTGTTATGCTTTAGTGAAATACGCTATGGTTATGAAGCAAGGGTTAGATTGTTATGGGTATATTGATAGATTTAAATTTAACGATTTTAATGCAAGAAAATTCGTTTTTAATGCAATATTATAGGCTCACACCTATTACATGGGACTTAAATATAACTGGCGAAATGTGTGTGTACTATAGGTACACCTCTGCCTCACCCTCTGGGGGACAAAAGCGTGATGTTATGTGTGTAGGTAATTATTATATCTGCCTCTCTGCTCACCTTAACAATGAATTTTTATCAACCATACCAAATCTACTACCTTTAAATTGAGGCTATGTCCAAAAATTTTAAATTACAATAAAGTTTCATCAATTTTAAACTGAATTTCTCATTTTAAACAGTGTCCACTTAAGCATTAGACAATTCCGCGTTATCAATCCAGACCTGATTATCACACACTGCTTTGTGCATTATAGCACTTAGGGCCACTAGCAAGTTAACCACGTTACCATGGCGACCGCGAGTCAAAGAGTAATCGCGTTAACCGGTCACGCAAGCTCGTCCGACGACCGTCCGGCTTCCGTCCGTCCGGACGCGGCAAATTCATTTATTTAAAATAATACTGCATTTTTGATGCATACATTTTTAAATTTTATTTAATGTTAATAACGGAGTGAATCAATATTGATCGAGTTTAAAATATGAATGAATAACCATTTGTGAAAGATGTTTGTTTACACACAAATCTAATTGGAAAAGCGTTTTTAGAATTCCATGCTAAGATTGATTACTTGTAATCAAACACAAATGTCGTGATAGCCCAGTGGCTAAGTCCTCGCCTCTCATGCTTGACGTTGTGGGTCAAATCCGGGCAAGTATCAATATGACTTTTCAAGTCATAATAATAGTGGTCTTTTGAGTTTATCTTGGATATTACTGACGTAGGTGAAGGAAAACATCGAGAGGAAACCTGGACTTATAGTTAACAGCTTCTGCTCGCGACTTCGTTCGCGTGGAAGTCGATTAAATACAACCTGTTACTCGCTAATAATGTAATTTTCTATAGGTGAAATAATTTTTAAACCGGTTAAGTATTTTTTGAGTTTATCCATTACAAAGAAACATACAAAAAAATCAAATCTTTTCTTTTTATTCGTTTTGATTTAGAAGTTTAGATATAAGTCTGAAATCTTCAACTTGTCTTGAACAAGCGTGATGATCAGTGCTCGACAGACAGTAATAGGCTAGTATCGTAATCCTATTTATTAATATTATAAATGCGAAAGTAAGTTAGTTTTTTTGTTACGCTTTCACGATAAAACGGCTTAACGGATTTGGATGAAATTTTAGCTCATGGGCAGACCATGACCTGGGTTAGGAATTGATACTTTTTATCCCGATATTCCTACGGGGTCGAGACTCATGCGGGTCAAACCGCAGGGTGCTGTTATTAATAAAAATGAAAATTTCCAAATCACTCGTTTTAATTTTATTAACATTATTAATTTTTGCTACTATTACTTCTAAGTATAATCCATTTCTTCTTTCTTGCTACAAAATTGTATCCGTGACGTAATAATTGAACTCGTGACGTATTGTATTGCTACAATACAATCTATCCAGCTCTGGAACAGGCTAGGATATTTTCAGTAGCTGCTCCGTAATTTACTACCGATACTAGTAGTTTTATGGGCTGACAGTGATGTAGCAAATATTTTTATTAACTTTTTGTCCTCATTTGTTACCGTGATGCATGGTAACTGCACTAACTGAGCAATTGTTTAGAGACGTATTGCGGGAGGAATCAATTGTTCAATGAATTCAAGCCAGGTTTATCGATTTTTTTGTGTGTTCCAATAAACAAGGAGATAAAGTTGGCTCCGGCCCATTTTGAGTTTTACAATCTTAATGGATGCTAGAAGAAGTATAGGGAAAAATATTATGTCTAGTCCCTCGCAAGACAACCATAAACACTGATGTGTTTATGGTTGTCTTGCGAGGGACTAGACACTAGACTACGAGCTTACTTTTACTTGCGAGGGACTAGATTATTTGCTTTTTATGTTTATAAGCTGGAGAACTGATGTTCTCCAGCTTATAAACATAAAAAGCAAATAATATACGCAAAACTGACGGATGGCTATGTGCTCGCTTGATGGCAATAGGCTCGCCCCTATTACATGAACCTTAAACATAACTGGCGATATGTGATTGTACCTACTATAGTATACACCTCTGTTTAGCCCCTCGGGGATCACGATCATTATGTTATGTTTGTGTAATTTGAGAAAGTAAAGAAAAATAAAAGCGTTAAATAACCAGTACAAAAATCGGACCGCGCTTGAAGGACCGCGAACAAAAGGTGCACAGAATCTGCCTCACAAAAACATAGTAATTTATGGTGAAAACTGTGCCAAAATTCAACCGCGGCAGTGGTTTCAAATTAGCATACTGTAAATGGAAATGTATGAAAGTTTACCCAGGTGGTACGTATACGTACGACTGACTAATTTACTACGATTTGATTAAAAGTAATTTAGTGGAGTAATTTAGGAGGGGCTCGTGGCTAAATGATAGCAGCCGCACGTTCGATAGATGGTTAAGCTACGCTTGCCTCGGTCGGTTCGTGGATGGGTGACCTTCCATTCATATTGAGACCCTTCCGCGCATCGGGAAGCACGTTAAGCAATTTGTCTCGGCTGTCATTCGTAGATCTTTGACAGTCGTTACGAGTAGTCAGAAGCCCAAAAGTCTGATAACCGGCCCTGCCAAGGGCTATTGTGTTACCCAGTAGTAACTCGCGATGACCTATCTGACCTCCATAACCAAACGAGGTTATAAAGGTCAGATAGGCAGTCGCTCCATGTAAAATACTGATATTCAGATGCATCCGAATAGACTGAAAGCCGTCCCTTACATAGCTGGGAAAAGGCAGACAGATTGATTGATTAAAAGTAATAATATCAGCCAGGATCCATTGCGCTGAGATCTCATTGCTATTAAGCTTTCTACCATAGGAGGTTTGGGCTGGGCATTGATGTGTCGATCGGGACACTTACCTTTCGTATATACAGCATAATTATGTAACAGAAAGATGTGGTAAAAAAGGGTGTGGTACAGACCATACATTTTTTTAACTTTCTTCATGGGACCAACATCTTAATCGCGAAAAAAATATCAACTGTCCCATACAAAACTTCAACATCAACTCGACCCAAGTGTATGGGGCGGCAGATGTTTTTTTTCTCTAATAAATTCAATATGATCACACCTTTCTGATATAGGCTGTATAAATTTAAGATTTATATTTATTCGTCTATTCCAGCTGTTTCAGAAAGGCTTCATCACTTACCTGTCAGCTGCCATCATAATCCCATTTAAACACGATACGATAACGTGGGTGTTCAAACAAGACGCCAAGGGAATTATTTATGTGCCTTTATCTTCATGTGTTTAGGTTCAAACGAGTTTAATAATGGTTATTATTATTTTTAACATCAGAATGTTGGGCCACAAAAAAGAGGATGGATATGAAAGGAAATTGTATGCAACTGAAATGAGAATGCTAAGAGGGATGTATATTTAAGAGGAAGTCTGAATGTCACACCGGTGACTGAAAAGTTGTGGGGAAATCAGTTGTCTTATGATATGGGTATATAATGTTGGGAAATGACGAAAATGTCGTAGAGAAAGTTCTGCGTGTGAATGTGGTTTGAAATAAGAGTAGGTCAAGACCAAAGAAGCGATGAATGGACTGTGTGGATGATGATATGGCTAGAAAGGGGGTGACTACCGAGATGACGACTAATGGAGAAGTATGGGAGAAAAAGAAATGTACATTGTTACGACAGCAAATAAATTGGGATAACGGCAAGAAAATGATGATTATTATTTTAAGCAAATTTCAGTCACAACGTTTCACAACGGTTTAAGTAACAGTCAGAAATCTTGTGATTTTTCATACACTTCCAGTAATCTGACTGGGTTAAAACGGATACTCCTGTAAACCTGCCATGATGTAAATATAATACCTACTGACATTGGATGATTGCAGTGTGGCTGTTGAAAGATGATAGAGACGGAAGAGTCGCGGGTGGACGTTAGTCCAAGAGATTTTTGTACATGATATAGTTTTACTCTAAAATATAGTTTTTATTCATAATATTTTGAATGAAAAAGGCAGGCTTATTTTATTAGTTATGACCGGTAGACATTTTGCAAATGAGCCATCTAGGCACCACATTCTGGACATAAAAATAAAAGCCTAGCATTTATAACACGAAATACATTGGCTATTATTTAATAGCCGCGAGCTCGTCTGGCAGACTACAGCCCTGTTCTAGAATGTAATAAATATATTTTCTTAAAAAATATTTATATTTTTGCATTAATAGGTACCTAATTATATAATAGCCACAGGTATGTTATTATACTGAGTAAGAGTTCAAATAATAATAATTGGAGTAATAAACAAGTACGTACACACAGTTAATTATCATCAACCATCATTTATTATTAGGCATCGATGTTGTAACTTACGCAATCGACCCTTATTGGATAAAAACAGCATTAATGGCTTACCCGACATTGATCCGGCCATTCTTTAGGAGTGTTTACGTCAAATGAACCATCAGTCTTTTAAGCAGATCATTATAGGTTGTAATTTCTCACAAGTTCGTTCAGGGCTAAGGGCCATACTTCACCGAGACGACATGGCGGCGCATCCAGGTCGCGTCGCAAACAATATTTTCTCGTCCCAGACACTTCAGTGTCTCAAGACAAAAATCTTTGACCAGTGCGTGTTGCCAGTGATGACTTATGGCACAGAAACGTGGTCGTTCACAATGGGCCTTATCAGAAGGCTAAAAGTCACAAAAAGGGCATTGGAGAGGGCTATGCTAGGAGTTTTCCTACGTGATCGAATCAGAAATGAAGAGATCCGTAGGAGAACCAAGGTAACCGACATAGCTCGAAGAATTGCCAAACTTAAGTGGCAATGGGCAGGGCACATTGCTCGTAGAACAGATGGCCGATGGGGCCGAAAGGTTCTGGAGTGGCGACGTGCCGGAAGACGAAGCGTTGGAAGGCCTCCCACAAGATGGACCGATGACCTGGTGAAGGCCGCAGGAATCCGTTGGATGCGGGAAGCACAGAATTGGTTGAAGTGGCGGTGCTTAGGGAACATAAGCCATGTTCAGCAGTGGACGTCTTTTGGCTGAAATGATGACGATGATGATCTAAATCTCATGTCATCTGTTTTATCTGAAATGTAAAGCAATGTTAAATAAAACGAAACTTATTCAAACAGGTCTCAGTAGTTTTACACATGAACAAAAGAGAATTTTCACAAATTTCAATAAAAACGGGGCGGAGTTCGCGCAAACACCGTAAAACAAAGATTATGTAAATTAGGCCCAACCCAAACTAGCGCCAACTTCAAACAACTTATAGTTTATTCAGCTTCTTGTTATTTCAAGTTATGCCAAAAATAACTACGTTAAGGAGAATATGGTTCGGATTTAATCCATACAATAATTATTAAGTCATAATTACAAAAAAACTTTTTATATTTTTATGTATAAAAAATATTTAAAGCAAGCCCGATGGCATTTCCCATCGGCAAATAGGACAAACTTCAATACAAACTTACTTCCTTTACTAAACTCCATTGGGGGAAGAATAAAAAAAATCCTTTCTTAGTGCTCACTTTCGTTACGTTAAGAAACTCTTGTGCAAAATGTAATGTTTCTAGACCCAGCGGTTTAGGCAGTGCGCTGTCTGTCAGTGAAAGAATGAATTAAAGTTTTTTTTAAGTAGAAGAATATCTTTTATTAGCTTTATACTATTTAATTAAATTATTATGTCAATCAATTATTAATTAATTATTACTAACACTAGTTTGTAAGCTCGCAATTGTACTAACAAATATAGGATGAATCTGAAATAAATGATTAATTATTGTTATCTACCTACAGATATTGTAAAGATAAATGCGAAAGTAAAAAAAAGAATCATATTAAAAGTATAAGGTAAGTTTGGTTTCAATGTAGTGGAATATTATTTTAACAGGAAAGATAATATCAAAGTTTGTTCAAGTTGTTTTAATTTGAATACTGTATGAAGTAACCGAACGTAACATTTGAAATATTCTCTAAATCTATCATTTTATTTGTTGTAACGGCTATGTTCTATTCTTTTATAAAATACCAGCTTCGCCTAACAGGAGGTCAGAAATTATCCCACGAGAACGTACCACCGAGAAAAACCTCCGAGTGTCCTAACCTAGGTCATGTTCTACCTGTGTTCGCTGTTTTTGCGTGATTGAGTAACAAACATCTAAACATATAAACTTTCACATTTATAATATTATATAAGTGGGATTGTTCTGAAACAAAATATTCTGTATAAAAAAGATATAAAAGAGTGGAATAATACTATAAAACTCCACGTTAACGTCGTCATTGCAACATTTTTACCCCAAACTGTTGGAAGTGGGCGGCAACGGGAAACGTAATTAACTTTATAGCTATTTTCGCGGTAATTATGAAAATGTTAACTTGCTGAATTTTGGCTCCGTTCCCGAATGCCAGGAAACTGCCAGCAGAACGATGTGCTATGGAATCTCATTACATTGAAAAATGTTAAACAATAATCACCCCTGGATAATGCAATCTGCTGAAAATCTCTCATGAAACTGATTGTTTGAATAAACTAACATAACCGGCCAAGTGCGTATCGGACCGCGCACAACGAAGGGTTCCGTATTTGGGATGAATTTATCCCAAGAACAAACTTAACATTGTAGTTGAAAAACATGCTCTCTCAACGTAATTCCAATGTGTTGTTGTAATTCCAACTGCAAATGTAAGTTTGTACGCACATTATTGAGAGTTTTTCCATGTTTTATATGACCACAGACTTCTTATATGTTATCTTCTAAAATTTTTTGCTCACTATTCCCGAAGATAAAAGAGGAATGGTCACTTTTCACCTACTTTCTAAAATATCTTTAAATTATTTATTTTAAAATTATTTAAAAAAACAGTTTAGATCCTCACAACAAGCCATTCTCCATTTGATATGTGACACGGTATAGATTGCAAAACTTTTTTGTTTTATTTTGCTATTTGCCCCCGAAACGTCCCCTATTCAAAATTCATTTATTTACGTTACACGTCCACACATATGAATTTCTGTGATTGTGTACACACACACAATCACATTAATTCATATGTTTACCAAATTTCAACTCAATTGGTCCAGTAGATTCGGAGCAAATTGGCTGTGACAGACAGACAGATAGCCAACCAGCCAGACAGACCGTCAGACAGATAAGGGTTCCGTTTTTTCATAAGGATGATGTTATAACAAGTTCCTGTCACTGTTATTTACATAGCTGGTAGTGGTATTCGAATTTGTGTGGGGTCCGTACCACAACTAAAAAGTGAAACTATATAAACTTTTTACAAAAAATAACCAACCGACTTCCCAAAAAAACACTACAAAGTGAAAAATAACTTTAAATTCGGAAGTCGGTGTCTTTGGTTTTCACTTTGTAGTGTTTATTTTGGAAGTCAATTGTTTTTTTTTAAACCGTTCTTCAACCGATAGTTACTACCAACGTATGGTGAAACTGGCAATAGCCAGTTGGCAAGAGCCAGTTTCGCTAAGAATCAGTAAAACCTATACGGAACTAGGATTAAGATCCTAGTTTAAAACTATCCCTCACAAGGCCAGCAAGAAACCAGCTCTGTTGAAGAAAACTACTACCATCCTTAAAAACGTACTTGTTCCTAAGTCCGTGATGGAACACAAGTCCCTGTCGCCTCTCCTCATACTTCACAACATTTCAATCGTGTTACCGAAGTCGAGTGTGTTTCATTAGTATTCTCAAGGTTAGAACACCTCTCAAGCACAATGAGAGCCCTCCCGTCACTCTGCTAACGACCTCCCATTGTTTTAGACACATTGCCGTACCCGCAGCCATATCCGTCCATCATTCACGCAATAACCAACCTTATGACAACGTTATAAGGAACATAAAGAACTAAATTATGACTCCAGGCGCATTGCTACACAGACACACATAATCTATAAACACCATCACGCAATTTTCAACCTTACGTCTGTCAGATAAGGATCATAAAAGAGTAAATGGCAGTGTCAATTATCTCACTAACGTATTATGTTACTACTTTCACGCAATTTTCAACCTTATACGTGAGCTATAAAGATTATAAAAGTATGAACGAGAACAGCAATTATAAAATGTAGCTTTTATACGGGTAGTGTTGCCAGTACGTGATCTCCATTCAGGAACTATTTGAACGAAACGAGTGCAGAGACAATATTTATTTTTATTTATATAATCTAATTCAGGTTTTGTTTGTGGTTAAATTAAACTGTTCTGAGGCAATTAATTATTAATTTCATCAAGATAATTTGCAGGGGCTGGTGGCTAAATGCTAACAGCCGCACGGGTCGATCAGAGGTTAAGCCACTATTGTCGCGGTCGGTTCGTGGATGGTTGGTCCTCCATTACATATCGAGACCCTTCCGTGCTTCGGAAAGCACGTTAAACCGTTGGTCCCGGGTGTCATTCGTACATCTTTGACAGTCGTTACGCGGTAGTCGGAAGCCCGAAAGTCTGACAACCGGTCTTACCAAGGGGTATCGTGTTTCCCATTAACTTTTAACTCTGCGCAGGTCAGATAGGTAGCTATGCCGACGCCTGCTATCTGGATGCTACTGAGGAGCTATTAAATAAGCTTGAGCGCTTGCAGAATTTATGCATTCGCTTCGTGTTCGGTCTTCGAAAGTATGATCATGTTTCTCACCTTCGCAAGGAACTCAAGTGGCTCCCAATCCGCCTTCGCAGGAACACTCGGATTTTATGTCACCTCTTCAACATTTTACACAACCCGTCCTATCCTTCCTACCTACGTGAGCGTTTTTCTTACGCTCGTCGTAGCGACGCACCATGTATGTAGATCACACCTTAGACCCTCCTTGAATCTCATCCTCATAAAACTAGCTACTATTGTTATTCCTTCTCTGTTCATGCTGTAAGACTGTGGAACTCACTTCCGCCTAGCATTCGTGATTTAAAAACTATTTCTGTATTCAAATATCGAGTAAAAGACATTACCTTTCCCCTCAACTGTGAGTATTTATATATATAAATATATTTATGCTTCATACGTGTAGGTATATTTAATATGTTAGTTTTGAGACTATATATATATATAATAATAAAAGAAATGTAGACAATAGTGTGTGAGAACAAGAAGAGAAAATATGAATAATCGTTTATTCATATTTTCTGTTCTTGTTCTCACACACTATTGTCTACATTTCTTTTTCACTTCTCCTTTCGCCGGTCTGCTGGAAGAAACTTAAGAAATAAGCAGTACCTTTGTACTCAAAACTATAACTATCTCGTCTCTATATGTATTTTACTGTGTGTACATAAATAATAAAATATAAATAAATAAATAGGTAGTCGCTCCATGTAAAAACTGGTACTCAGCTGCATCCGGTTAGACTGGAAGCCGAACCCAACATAGTTGGGAAAAGGCAGACAGATTGTTCATCAAGATAATTTGTTTTCTTAACTTTTGACTATGAATTGTCTAGGTTTCAAATGTAGATGTTTGTTTAATATAAGCATTTTAGGTATTTTCCATGCCCGGACCTTTAAATCTAAGTTAAGTGTTTGGTTCAATTTCCATTGTCATCGCCTCGTAGTCGCCTCGTGTTTCAGGCGCACGTCACTATGACTTGACGAATGACGTCCATTTCGCTCAAAGCTACGACACTACTTACAAAATGGTGAAGTAATACTGGTTTCCTAATTGTAGGTAACTACTACAGTGTACCATATTAGCTACGTTGCTTCGTCATGTAAATGGCAATAGGTATTAAACGATCAAAACTTCTCTCAAACCTAAATAATTAAAACGCAAATATGACTTATTTTATTTTATTAGGATCTCCAACAAAGAATACACCTTACATGCTATAATATAAAGAGAAGAACAACAATATATGTGCTCCCTCAATTTATAGGAGACCACATCATGCAATAAAAACAAGCAAACAGTACCTATATCAAAAATGGAAGTAGCCCTGAAAGTTAAAATTATATATAGTATATTATACTAGTACATTATTAAATTTGGTAATCTGAATTTAAATTGAATAAAAATAAAGATTAAAAAGCAACGAACACATATCAGAAAAAATTGTACTTACAGACAAATAAAAATAGAAATACTTATTATTACTTTTAAGTCTTCTAGAAATTGTAAGAACAGTGTTTCCCGCGCATCCAGTTTATTTGTGAAGGAGCAGATTTGACAAGTCAAAATCATACCTTTAGCAAGAATGTAATAAAACTAATGATTTGAAAAACGTTTTGAAGTTTTGCTTGAAATTATGTAGTTCCTAAACGTGTGATCACTAGTTTAAAAAAAAAAGTCTAGCCCTAGAAAATAGCCCATACATTCCAACAAAAAAAGCTGCAGCATCGCAGTCGGATACACTGCTCAATCCGAATCAATTCCACTCACCCATTAAAACGCTTTTCAACTAAACTGTGTCACAAAAAAACTGGGGGAATAGTGAACAAGTGGTACTTAGGGAGTGAAGCGTGCCGACTCAGCGCGACACGGTGGCGCAGTGCCAGCGACACCGAGTTGCCTAATTGATGCTAGAGGCTCCCCCGGCTTTTAGCGCGAACTACGTGTAATTGGTTTCTGCCGGTGACAGTGCGATAGACGACGAGGTCTCGTCACCTACCAGTAGCCACTGTAGCCACTCTGTAGCCAGGTGGCCGAATTTTTTGACACCTAAATGTTTCACTCTTTTATTTTATTTTCATAATTTGGTCTTTCATTCGTTAGCGACTTCATCTGCTATTGACTGCCAAATTAAAGAACTCCATCATAAATAATTATGATAGTTATGATAATAACGTACTCTGCTTATAAAATAATTGGCCGATGTATAATAAAATGAATCGCCAAAGACCAAATAAAAAATCGGGTGTGGCTGTGTCGCACACGGCGTTGGTTTAACGTGAAAGGTCTACGTCGCGTCGGCGAGTCGTTTCTCTTTGTAGTCAAAGAAAAATAATACAAAACAGACACAGAATGGTACCATAATATTTATTTCGATTAATATTCGAGAATTTTGTTTAACATTGGTCTGTGATATGAGAAATAAGACCCAACCAAAAACATTTAATGTTAAATGTACTAGAGCCAAGCCCCTAACTCTACAAGGCCTAACTCAGTAAACCTTACATCTTAGTCAAAATGTAGGTACCTACGGCTTGGCCGTTTCGCGGCCGTCGCGTCGCACAGAACACTCCTTTGGGCTTTTGGTAAGAAATTAATTCACTGGTATTTAATGTTATGTTATGCAATAGTTCAATGGAACGGCAAAGCTATACAAGCAGATCATTTTTAGGGTTCCGTAGTAAACAAGGAACCCTTATAGTTTCACCATGTCCGTCTGTCTGTCCGCGGCTTACCTCAGAGACGGTTTGTACTAGAAAGCTGTAATTTGGCACGGGTATACATATTAATCATGCCGACAAAGTGGTAAAATAAAATCAAGTAAAATATTTTTTTTTAGGGTACCTCCCCTACACGTAACGTGGGAATGTTTTTTTTTCTCATTTACCCCATGTTGTGGGGTATCGTTCGAAAGGTCGTTCAAAAATATTGTGAGTTAGTGAAAACCATTTTTGGATTTAGGGATCCGATTGCAAAATATTAAGCTTTTAACTGAATGAATTTTTTTGTTAGAGTCAAGTGTCCCCCCCCCTTTGCCAGCTAAATGGATGGTTTTGGAAATCTGAAAAAATTCACGGTAGTATATGTATAACGAAATTAAAAGGAAAACTATCACAGCTAAGTAGGCTTTACAGGTTTACGAGTAATAATCGACCAACTTAAATTTGCAGTTTGAAAAACAGATCTCCCATACATTCCTTATGTTGAACATGTTTTTCAACTACAATGTTAAGTTTGTTATTGGGATAAATTGATCCCAACTACGGATTTTTTTTTGTTGTTTGTCTGCATACCAAATTTCATCTTTCTAGGACTTCGGGAAGTACCCTAGAGGTTTTATTTTAACGGACTTATTTTTTTTTAAGTAAGGTTCCGCTCTTTCTGTATGAGAGACGGAACCTTAAAAAACAAACTCTTCAGCTTTATTATTAGTATATAGATTATACCAAAAAACTCATCAGTCACTAGACACGGGTTTCCTGTGACATCAACCGAATTGTACGGTAACTGGAAACGTACAATGATTCAAAGTTCCACACAATGAACTTTTCAAGGAACTTTTCGGTGAAAATTTACGGTTTACATTTTACTACTGTTTCATACTGTTCTGAAAGTGCCACATTATTGTTTGTTGGTCGTCTTGTAGTTGTATTTCGTGACAATGACAGACGAATGATCAAAGAACATTATATTTTAGTTGTCGACAGAACAATGAGAGAAATATGACTCGCCAAATTTTATTACCTGTCGCTTTTACACAGCAGCTTTTTGTTATTGTGAGTTAGGCGTCTGGCTGGATGTGTTGAATACAATAAATTGTGTTTAGGTTCAATTTATTGTACCCTCAATTACCATACATGTAGTCGCATTACTCTGAATTTATCTTTGCTCTGAGACGCACGTGACACCTATAATGACAAAACGTGAGAAAAACTTACAATGTATATAGACCTTTGAAAGATTGACTGAATAATTTAATTAAATATTCTAAAAATATGTGTACGTGTGCTTTATATTTCTTTATGTATTCAAATTAGGCATGGTACGTATATTATAATACAATTAGTTAAACCTAAAGCTTTAGTCTCGGCCCTCATTAAATGGGACTTTGACCAGAACTGGCGAATTGTGGGCGTACCAATATATACTTCAGCCGAGCCCTTCGAGGAATACAGATGTAATTAAATTAAAAGTAAAACATTACTACAGCACTAAAGCTTACTGTACGAACGCCTAGTAATATTAGTCTCTAGGAACTTGCAGGCAATACTAAAAATAATTAGAACCATGCGTTCCAAAAATTTCCGAATACAGACCAATATTATGTACTCATATAAGCAGATTGTAGTACATACAGTGGGTTTGTAAATGAATGTGTTTTCTCACGAAAGGTTTGACTAATTGGCTTCACGGCGGCTGCACAAATTGCCAGAACACCTTCCTTAACACTTGGCAAGCTAGTTTGAGCTCACGTTTGGCAGCTTGACGGTGCCACAGAGCAGCGAATGACAGTAAGCCCATTATTATTTCTTCAGAGGTATCAAGGAGGTTAGTGCAGGGCTGTTTCAATTTGATTTTTTGTTAATCCTGCTTTGCACATTTCACGTCAGTGGCATTAGCCATCAATTTCTATCACGGTTTGATTCTCAAAAGGCCATCTCAAACGCTAATCTACATGGTCCTCCAAGATTCTGTCTGGACTTTAAAGGAGACTGACCTCTAAGTTTGATTCGGTTTTTCATCGTCATCTAGTTTTAAAACGTAATTTAATTCAGAAGTTTCAAAGTGTTTTTGAACCAATTTATAGAAAAAAATATAATTTATCATTGATTGATTTAATGCCAATGGAGTTATTGCTACTCATTTTATGGTCATTGCATGGTTGGTTGGTTTGGTGCATATCTATCTTTTTCATGTGTCCATAACAGCATCCAGGAAACATGAAAACCCTTGCATGTGGCAACATTTTGTATGGAGTGGACTTTCTGTTTCTCACAAAAACTGCCCTACACTTGGTAATGGTTGAAGTACCTCGTGAGTTATATGGTGGCTAATATTTATTGTGGTTTTTGTTACCTCAGGCAATATATTGGTATTTGCTGTAGGTACTTTCGTTTTGTGACGGATTAGTATTTCTAGTGAAAGCAAGTAAGGTTGTAGTAAATACTGTTGCATAATTATTTACTACAGAAGATGTTTAGCACAGCAGCCAAGGGACTTTTGATACTTATCAAATGTCCCTTGGCTGCAGTGGCAGTTATCACCGCACTTTTTACTGATGTTGGTGAATATAGATCAACACCTAATACGTCCACGGTATAATTTATTCAAGAATATCTACACAAATCTATACAAATATATAAAATTGAAGTGTCTGTTTGTAATGTTAAAATAATAACTTTGACCTGTCAGATTTAAAAAATATATTTTTGCAGCAACATCACGATACAACCCTTAAGAGCCGAGTAAAAAGAAAAAACTCAGAAAGAACGCTAAGTGAAAACGAAGTAAAGCGCGGGCGGGCGAGGCCGGCGGTGGGTTGGGGACAGAAATTCCACGCGGACGAAGTCGCGAGCAGAAGCTAGTTCAAGTATAAATTCTAAAGAAACCGCAAGTTACTATAACTTATTCCTTCAACATGGCAAGAGGAACACTTTCAAAACTAAAACGTTAAACAAATCACTAGCCAAACGTGGTGACTTCGAAACTTATATTGTAAAAAGTCTGGCAAGCCAACAGCATGTTACAAGGCGACAAGAAACTTCGCGTGAACTGCGATACATTATAAACCGCTTAAAGAGAGACCGAGACAGGGTGCCTCACACGCGAATATTGTGATTATAGGACCTTGGAGACTGTCATGGAACAAATAAAGACCGTCGTATTTAAGAGGGCCGATCCTGCTCAAAGATGAAGTCACTAATGAGACTACCATATTTCGTAAGGACTCGCGATTAGTTAAGCTGTCACAGGCCAAGAACATAAAGGCGTGGACCCCAAGTAAGATCTGGTTGAGTCTCGAACTGACCAGGGAAGCATGGCACTACAGGAGGTCGCAACGCTCAGCAGTGGGTGGGACAACGCTGATGATGCTGACGAAATTCGCATACTGACAAGTGAAGAACGTTTGTTAGTTTAATTGGGACTAGTGGCACCATTCATCAACCTACTGAAATATTGATTTAAATTGCACTTAATTACGACATAATAATTACTGACAAAATCAAACAAAGCGTTCGATCCGAAACTCGTCTTTTTTCCCCACCCGTTAATCGCCGTATCTGAACGCGGTCTTACTTGCAGTACTCTGTTCTCTCAAAGTGTGAACTGAACGTTTTAGTTCTTAAGCAAGGGCTTAGTACTTCAAAAGAACTTGCCCGATCACCGACACTGCCATTATAAGGCTTACGAGTTGTTGAAGTAATTTTAGTTTAAATATATTTAAATTAACGGTAACCTTGTTTACGTTACAAGGTGGGCTTGAAGAAAATGTTCGTTAAGACAGAAAATTTTCTAAAGTTTGTACATAACTCCTTAGAACTTAATAATTAAGTTTCAGTTGACTACAATTATATTAAAGAGTGCTGAATATTCTCAATGTATGAGAAGATAAAATTAAAATATCTCATCTAAAATTAAAAAATCTCATAATCTTTAATCTATGAATATAGGGATATAGCAAAGTCACTTTTCGTGTCTGTCTGTGTGACCGCTTAGCTCTTCTAAACTACACAATCAATTTTTATCACCATCTTATCTATGATTGTTAAAGAAATCTCGATGTTTTGTCAAGTCGCAATAGCAAGGTAGCAGTTGGATTCATTGCTGCTTACCGCTACAAAAATCCTTGAAATCTCACCCAGCACTTTAAAAAAACCTAAAATATTATTAATGCATAAACAACCACGACGCAGTGCGCACCCGCAGCTCTCATTAACATAATACGACTGTTAATCACCGCGTGAATCGCTGACCAAATGCTGCGATATTTGATACTACACGCGCACACTGGTCGACACTCCCACCGATTTATAACACAAACTGGGTGTAGTGCATTCATTAACACTGAAAAATGCTCATATAGAGGTTCTGGGAAAGACGCAAAATAAAAAGATTAAGAAAAAAAATGGTCTTCAAAAAACAAAAAATCTACCGTGATGTACATAAAATTTCGTTTCGAAAGTCTTTGCTTTGTTTGTTTTTTGTATATAGCCAAATTGCCACCGACTTCCGAGACTTAAATTATTCCACACAAATTCATGTTACTCTGCTTACTATGTGAAGATAACAACATTATCAACATATAAAAACCGAATAACGTTGACTATACAATAGCAATCAATATTCAATACCTAATACTACCCTTAACTTACCTGTGCATCGTCAGTTAGTGTTACAGATCAGTGTGTAGTACTTACAGCGCTAATCCAATTACTGGCTGCATCAGCAACGCATGCATATCGTCTCGAGTACTTGGAATGTATCGAAGGCGTTGTTTATATAACGTGCTTACTACCCGGATAAGAAACTACTGCAAATATCAAATCCGTGCGTATCTAACCGGATTCCAGGAATAAATAATTCATATGAAGACAGACTATTTTGCCCAACAAAGCACTCAATTTGTCACTTATTTAGTCAGCTTTCATAAATAATATTTTAAACACTAATTTTCAATAGTGTTTGAAATGTCATTTCATGTTACGAGTATATCCATAAATAAATAAATAAAAGCGATCAAACTTTTTCACCTATAAATATTCGTAAAACCAACAGCCGTGACCAAAACGAGATAGTACCATTTACAACAAAACAAAACATGATTAAATAACATACGAACAGTTGTTCGTTAAATAAATTAAAACATCAATCATAATAACAAAGCCTGCGCACGTCCAGTCTGCTGTTTATGAGCAAGTGTATCAGTAACATTTAGATGAGCGGATTTATCTGCGAACTTATCCACGAGTGACGAACGTAGTCCTAATCGCTTGGAGGTTGATTGGTGACCGACATACTACGTTAACGAAGATGGACCTTGGTCCGTATTGAATTAATTCATATCTTTTTACATTCATAAAGATAAGACGATAATATTGTGTGTAGTTTCAAAGTATTAGTGCTAATATCGTTCATATTTTTAAATGATGCTCTTCCTAATCTCCAATATTACAGCGAAATTAAAAAATAATTAATAGATTACGTGCAAGCAAAATATGTTAAATTACAATAGTAAGGTCAACAAGAGAATGCATCGAATCGTAAAAACAATAAGTTTTCATCTCTGCTCAATATTGTACCGTCGGCAAACAAACCTACGTGGTTTAATGTCTTCCGTTGGTGGGCCTCCAACGTCAAGTGACGTGATAGTATGTGTGGATGTTAGGTTTTGCTGATTATCCATACTTTGCTCAATATGCATTGTTAAAAAGTTAACACTGTTAGAAAATGTTTATTCTACGTCATGAATCGGTACCATTAAGTAAATGGAAGCACGTGTTAGTGTTATCCTTCGTGGTTTAAACATTGTGCTATTGTGTTGTATGTACCTATGCCGTAACCATTCTCCAAAAGATACTTCCGCCAAAAATAGAAAACACAAAAATAAAAAAGTGAAATAATATTTCAATACAAAAATAATAAAATCATCTCAAACGTTTCTGTGACCTAATATTGAAGACCAACAGTAGCCGTAGTGGTAGCAGTAGTGGCATCAGTAGCAGAAGCAGCAGTAGTGGCAGCATCAGTGGCAGCAGTCGCAGTAGCAGCAGTAGTGGCAGCATCAGTGGCAGCAGTAGCAGTAGCAGCAGTAGTGGCAGCATCAGTGGCAGCAGTAGCAGTAGCAGCAGTAGTGGCAGCATCAGTGGCAGCAGTAGCAGTAGCAGTAGTAGTGGCAGCATCAGTGGCAGCAGTTGCAGTAGCAGTAGTAGTGGCAGCATCAGTGGCAGCAGTAGCAGTAGCAGCAGTAGTGGCAGCATCAGTGGCAGCAGTAGCAGTAGCAGCAGTAGTGGTGGCTGCATTGTACCGCGCCCTGTAGTAGGAGCGCGCGAGTCTGGCCGTGACCGCGATACCCTGCCACGTCTCCTCGTTGATCTGGTTCACGTACTGTGGCGGCACCAGGAAGCCGTTTCCATAACCGGGCAGCTCCAGGGTGTACGAGAAAGGAACGCCGACCACCTGGGATAAGACAAAATACTAAACTAAAAGTAGAAATAAATAGAATATCATCGTATCACTGCAAACTACGCACTACTGCAAAGAATGATGGGCTCAGAATCGAGAATTAATCAATCATAGTAAATGTGAAAAAGAGGAAAGAAAACAGGATACAAGTAACATGAAATTGCATAAATAATAGTAACGCCAAAAGATCTAGGCAGAGTATATAACCACATTTCGCCCGTTATGTTTAAATGTAGTGTAACAAGGTTCAAATTATGCAAGTAAATAAAGCCGTCAACAATCATAGTAAATCAAAAAGCTAAAAAGTTTAAAGAAGTCAGAAATCGAAAACAAAAGATGGCAGCCAACCCTACCATCTAGTAGCTAACAAATAGGCATCGCTTCTAGCCCCAAATACCGAACATCCTCATTACAGTGATCGTGGCTCACGGTAATGCCCGTGCCGATCATGCCGCGCCATTGCTCCGTCCCGGCTTCACGCACGCATTCCCCGGAGCCGCGTCATTGAGTGACACGCTACGTTTGTTTAAGCATCTGCTTTCGAAATATTTCCCGGCTTTTGTTTTTTCTTCCTCTATCGAAGCTAGTTTTATTGGCAGTTTTGTTAATTAATCTTTCGTAGTCGTTGTCGATATTTTGTGTTTCAACTTGTATTTCTCACAATTGCTTAGATGTTGAAAGGAAATTACGATCATAAAATTGCATCATAATCAGCCACTTTAAGACAGATATACGATTTCAACTATCATAAAAAATTAAGGGAGCATCAAAGCCAAGGCGACCATGCCAATTACGTATGTATGAGTCGTTCTAAATATCTATCACAGCTACACCAACACACGCCACACATGTTGAATACGTGCTCAGACTGTTGGTGTACAATGAATCAGCAGTAATCGATGTCCATCATAACGTCGTTATCAAAAACATAATAAATTCTGCGAGATAAGATTATAGATTGCAGCAGACGTTCAGACGAATGATCGAGTATTAATCAAATACTGAATCAATCACAAGTATTAATCATTATTGTTTGGGATACTGTTGGTGGATTTTTACAGGATTAAAAATACATAACGTCCATCTGTGAAAGATATTTCACTGAGCATAAACGGCTGAACAATTTTGGGATTAAAATAAAATAAAACTCTGATTCATTGCTGGTAAATCGAAATTAAATAAACTCCGTATTTTTTCTATTAAATAATATTTGAGTTAGCTGAATTACCTGACCGTAATCCTGGGCGCTTCCCGAACTACCGTACAGGATAGTCGCACTGTTACCTACGCGGTAGAAATCAGCTTGGGGCAGCTTCAGCGCATCCATGACAGCTCCCATGGTGGCACCAACATGGTGTAGCTGAGCGGCATTCGGTGGTAGGCTATTGTCTCCATAACCGAACAGCACCCAGTTCCCATGGCTGTGTATGTCCATGTATATTTGAATCCTGTTCAAATATTCCCGGAGTATATCCCTGACGTACTGGGTCTCAAGCTCCGAGAAAGCGTGGGTTCCAGGATAGGTTAAATTGCAAGGATCGCTTGAGACTCCTGAGGTACCGAAGAGAACGTCAAAGTTCCTGTTGCCATCGACTCCGTAACAGACGCTGCTCACTGCCGGGTTGATTGATCTTGTCTTACGCCAGAGACGTTCCTGAAAGGAATACATTGATTAATACATTATACTATTACAAGACTATTTCGATGTGTTGCTAGGCCTCAAGGTGGACCGGTGACCTGGTAAAGGTTGCGAGAATCCGTAGAATCCTAGCAGCCTGCAATGGCCGTTGTGGCGACGCTTATGTCATCTGTCTGGCTTATGTTATGACTGATGATGATATTATACACTGTATTTACTCACACCAGTAAACGTGAACTCGTATCCATCAGGGTTGACGAGCGGCATGATGATCCAGTCCACATCGCTGAGCAGGTCGCTGTCCTCGCTCTGCAGATTCTCCACCAGCCTGTAGATGGAGTACAGCGCCACCGGGGTGGTCACCCATTCCCGCGCATGGATCATTGCGCTTATGAAGTAAATCGGCTTGCTTGGGTCATTGAAGTTCGTTGTCGATATCTAGTTGACATGCATAACAGTAGATTGTAAGTCCACGATTGAGATAATGTTAAAATTGTTTAATATCGGGTCGTAGATAGTTTCTTAAAAAATGTGGTAAAGCAATTATTTCAAAGCAAATAATTTTTTCCTGTTTTACTTTACTTTAAGGGCAGAGCGATAACATCACCCTGTAACAGCAACACAATTAATAAAACTAACAAAAAAATAATAACGATCACTTTAAAACAAAAAAATGCAAGTTTGCATAAAATCCTGGCTTGTTTCGAAAAGCAAAGATTTGAAATTATAAAATTAAATCAAAACAATTTGAACCATTGATGCAAGCAGCTTAGCTTAAAGCTTCGTTCAGACCAGCGCGACGCGACAGCGCGACGCGACACCGGTTATTGTTATACCATCAAGTTTTTATAGAAATTGTATTGTTCGTGTCGCGGCGCGGCGTCGCGTCGCGCTGGTCTGTACGAGCTTTAATGCGATTAACACGAGAATTTATTAACCAATTAATTTTCATATGAACAGGGTAAAAACATCAACGATTGGCGTTATATTTTAAAGTGGTTTTATGACGCATCATCAGACTTTGTTAACTATTTGAATTTGAACATTACACTTTATTTTATTATGGTAATTTAATTTTGTTATTTTTTTTTAAATGCTCATGTGTATCGAATTATATATTTGTGATCAAAACCTTTACTTATTTATGTTTGTGTATGATGATGATGCTTTTATATAATTAAATACTACTGAATGACATTGTATGAATGACATGTAATTGTGTTAATCTATCTTCTATATAAATAACTAGCTGCGCCCCGCAGTTTTACCTGTATAAGTCTCGATCCCGTGGGAATATCGGGATAAAAAGTATCTTAGGTCCTAACTCAAGTCATGGTCTACCCATACGCCAAATTTCATCCAAATGTGTTAGCCGTTTTAGCGTGAAAACATTACCAACAAACTAACAAACATACAAAAATCAAATCTTTTCTCTTTATAATATTTAGTTTAAATTAGAAAATGAAATTCTGTTCGTTGGACAGCGCATCACTGGAAAAATACTAGAATGATTTGGCTTTTTATAATTAAAAAAAAATCGTAGTAGTCTCGAGTTAAGTTTTTAGGAAACAAAAATTAGAAAAATATCTCAAATTTGGGAAAATCTTGGGAATTTTTGTTTGACAGACAAAGTCTGACGGATCAGCTAGTTATTCATAAATATACTAAACTTACCTTTAAGTACTTAATATCTCGACCTTCAAAACTTCTTCCAGCGTTGACCAGAGTCACCAAGTTGGGATACTGTGCAGCTATGCTCTCCAAGTAGGCATCAATCTGAAAGACAAGACAAATAAAGATGAATATATTAATATACAAAACAAGTAATACATCATTTTTTATGGTGGGTGTTGGCATAAAATTGTAACAGGCGGTTATCGCGGCGGACAGATTGACGTGAACTTAGAGATTATAAACAAATTTAAAAAAGGACGTTTAAAATACAACCTTACCCGATAGGTAGGTAAAAAAAAAAAAAAGTATACCTATGGGTTGAAAATACCTAGTATAACCAAATCCTGTCTTGCTTTTAACTAGCAACTTAATAATTATTGAACGTTAGAATCTATTCACATCGGATTGTGAGCGTTAATTATTTGGGGATACAGCTAATATTTCACAGCTTTCATTGAAATATATTACTTGTATGATATTATTTCTTTATTTGATTATATTTTGAATTATCACAATATAAAAATTTGTAGCCCACCGGTATCGGGAACAGGGTGGACCGGGCTCCAGATTATTGATAGGAACCTCCTAACAATACGAGCCGTGAGCAGAAGTACCACTTTCTGCCAAGCCCTTAATACAGCTACATGACGAGAGCCTCCTTAGGTGTTGGTCGACGCTGTTGGTAATTAAGCCATTGGCTGATACGACTACCGGCGCAATTATCGCTGAGTCTGCTGCTGTCGACAACCTCGCGAGCCAAGTCAAGATACTTGATTTGTTTATCTTTCTCGGCTTTCATGATATTCCCGTCATGCGGGACCGTTATTCCAATAATCATTGCCACTACCTATATCAGGCTTTGTGTGTTGTGTGTTGAATCTATAGGTATATTACTTTATAGTTTACTTAGTTAAGTTTTAGCACATTAATTTTCAAAGTTTGTAATCCATTGTTAGACGAGAACAACTGCCGACAAACTTTTATGCATTATGGCAGACTTTATGTAAGTTACTGTTAGCAAAGATCGTGAATATTTAAATAAATAAAAATAAAAAAAATCTGTTCACATACTTCAAATAAACGATATGTGCATTACTAAATAATTTTAATAATACAATTCATGACGCTATTTGTGCCGGTCCTTATTAGATACTCTCGCCACATTTTCACGCTACTAGACAAGGCAATGATTACCTACCTCAGGATATCGCAAGTAATCCTGGAACACCATCCTGTTCTCTCTGGTACTCTTCCACATTGATATCTCTTCATTATTTTTCTCGATGGCTCTGTGAAAAAAAAGTGTTAATTAGACCATAAAATAGTTAATTAGACTAAAATGGAAAGAATTTCGACTCATTATTTCTGTGATTTGATGCAGACAATCATTATTATTGATGGCATGATGAATATCTACATCCATAATTTAAATTATTTCTATTTTCAAAGCATTATTTCATATTTAATTCAAATAGCTAACGATTCACCAAATTGTCAGCGCGTAGATGAAATAGTGCTGGCATTTCATTATTTATTTCGCATTCGTTTTGACGTTCAATTGATTCATTGCTAAATGTTTTTGTTTTTGAAATTATTACGAAATATTATTTGTTGCGCCAGATATTTGTAATAATTTAAAGTAATATTTATATGCAATTATTACACATCTATTTACACTCGATTCTAAACCTTGTAGGTAACTATAGTTTTGAGCCGTTTGGAGTCGAAACGCTCGGGTCATGGGGCCAGAGTCCGCGGCCTCTTTTTAAGGTATCTCTTCGACTGGTCTAGTACACTTCACGTCACGAGAGACCATTAGCCAGACCATATAATTAATGTATATCAAATACAAATCTAAAGCATACTTGGCAACATCATCCACGTGCACATAATGCGGGATGCCGTCATCGTCCAGCGCCTTCAAGAGCTTGTCCTCGTTGTGCGGCGCCACCATGAGCAGCGCGTCCCTCGCACGCGGCGCGCCCGGCTGCCACAGGTCCAGCTCCAGCTGCGCTTGCAGCCGCTGCAGCAGCGCCGCGTCCGACGAGTTGCGCAGTACGACCCCGTGCACCGTGTGCCTGCAACATGGAGTGGTTAATGTTCATGAAGAAGGCACTCTGGGTCATCTATTCTTCGAGTTTTTTTTTTTTTATTAACATAGTGTTGGCTAGATTGATTTAACATTTTATGTGTGATAGTTAGAGTTAAAAGCCTCAGTAGATAGGTCATAAAATAATAAAAAAAGAGATAATTTAGAGAGATTTGCCAGTTTTTTGTTACCAGATAAACCAATGATGCTAACGCTGAGCTTACCTTCGTCAATTCATAGAAAATGGAAATCAAAGGGATAACAAAGGCAAAAGAGTGCACAGAAACCTCGGTGGTAAGTATGTCAGTTATTCTTGTGAACTGTGGTAACATTAAAGGTTGAACAGTAAGTAGTATCTAAACGTTATTGAATTCATCGATAATCGATCAATTTACGTTTTAGATATCGTATTTAACGTAATTAAACCTACTTTTACAAATATAACTTCAGCGAGTGGCAGTTGAGTGAGTTCTTACCTGGCTTGTCAAACTCGCCCAAAAAAATAGAAGGCGGATAAAAAGATGATATTTTATTAAAGTCATACCCGGAGTAGGCCTCATGGTTCCCGGCATGCACCAGACTCACCACAGCCGCACACCATATCAACAGTTGTCTGGTCTCCATCGCTGCACACGACCGTCTGACTTATAAAACCAGTATAACACAAAATCGTTCTAATTTTTTATCTAAATCCAAATTATTTAATGCTTCCGATATTATCTAGATATTTATGATTCGTGATACCTAATCGATGAAAAAGATAATATCACTTTTATTGTTTGATAAATGCCAATACTGACGTCGGCATTTTTTTAACCCTTTCCACCCGGGGTTGTGATTTTTGACGAATTTCCGCTTTTCAACTTTATTATCATAATAAGGTAGGTAAAAGGAAACGCTCTGATTTTTTTAAGATTTTTATTGTACCTAGAAGTATTATTTCCAAGACCTAGACTTAAAAGTACCGTCAGGAACTTTGTGTTATTACAATGTTAGGAACTATGATAGAAACAGTCCGGAATCTCTTCTAATAGCAGGGCTTCAATTAGAGCAGTATTCTTAGTAATATCCATCTCAATGGCTAAAACAATAAAAAAATAGCTCAGAAAAAATAATAAAAAGAAAAAACAATAATGTTTGATAAACCAAAATACCTACTTCATCGAGTATGTGTATTATCAAAGTTCATGATTTTTTAGACTAAAATCACCTGACGGTACTTTTAAGTCCTCATCAGTTTTTATCAAATATTCTTATAAAATAAAGTGATAATATGTTATACCAGCTTTTATAAATGTACTCCGTGATATAAACAACGTAATTAGTAAAAAAAATAGTACTTACCTATGATATTCTATTTATAAACATTTTTCAATTACACCGCACAGTAAAGTGAAAAAATGTCCGACCAGTTGTAACTCGCTGTTCAAATTTCTCGACAATGTCGCGCGGTAATACAAATAACGCGCTGTGATTGGCTTACGGAAACGGTACTCTAAAGGAACGTCAGTTGTTGTTAACATAAAGTTATTTCGTACTTAAGTTATTAGACGAAAAATGTGGAGGTACTTCTAAGTACCGTAGGTACCGTATCTTATAGAAGGGTCAATATAATGGTGATTACTTTATTTATGGATTCATTTGATACTACATTACGGTAGACTCATAATTCAATTTTTTTATTAGCTTTGACAGCAATCAAAAACGTATACGCACTTTTTGTCAGAGGAAGCTTTTTTGTTTTCGTGTGGTTATAGTGATTAACCAAGTGTCAGAGTTTTTATGCCGCCCGTGTGCCTCTGACTTGGCTTCACATGCCGTCGAGAAATTTCTCTCAGGCATGGCCGGTTTGCTCACGATGTTTTCAGAGGAAATTAAAAAAAGTGGTTGGAAGTTGACTTGTTTTTCATAAATCGGCCTACATAACTCGGCTTGTAAAATATTCCTACGGCTTAGGATTCTCACGGCGTTTCAAATGTCAGAGAGTACAATTATGTGTGGGCGGATAAGTGTCTGAACAATGTTTTGTCATAAAAAAGAAGAACCATCATTTAAGAAACGAACGGTATCAAATTCTAAGGATACGTAAATAAATCTTTGAAGAATTTCTCTGGTACTTATGACGTTGTTTTTAAGTTCCTCTCGTTAGAAAAATTCAGCTAATACTAAATAACGCTACAAAACAGCACAAATAACTTGAATGCACAATTTCTTTTATTTATTTCATTCAAATAGTTGGAATACTAGCACTTCAAACGATTTGCATACAGAACGTAACAGAAGTCATTTTTCAATCGCTCTATGTTACGGCGTAGCAGTGCTACGTGGCTACGCGGCTACAATGTGCTACGTGTGACACAGCGAATCTTTGCAAGTCTGTGAGTTGAGGAATGCCGCAAATAAAATATATTTATGTTGCGTTAACTTATTTGTCACAAGTGGAGGGAATACTAATGTTGACGGTAATACGAGTGTAGTGAAGTGTGTCTGTTGTAGGAACCTTTTTATTCTTTCTACTCAATCATGCCAATGGAGTAAAAGGCGAATAAGTTAGGAAAACATGTTTTCTAGTAGATATAGAAGTTTTATGCTGGACAAATAAGATGCACGTGTTTATGTATTTAGAATTTTCTATTAATTTTACTGATTTATCTTAAAGCTTATTTAATTCTATACCAGTATACTGACACTGTATTGTGGAAATATAAGTGACTAACGACCCGCCTCGGGTTCGTTTGGTTTACGACCTGACATAACATCGAGATTTCTGTATTATACAATAGCTTCTGCCCGCGACTTCGACCGTGACCTTATAACCTTCCTCAAGAATTAGGCTATGCAATGCAAAAAGATTTTTTCAAATGCAACTGATAGTTCCGGAGATTACCCTCTACACACAAACTTACAAACAAATTAAGGAGCCGCAAAGAACGCATTTCCACAACATTTATTCTACTTTCATGCGTCTTTTGCCACACCCAACATTGACTACGCCTATGTATGGTGTGCTGGTCCCTACACTAGCACACCATTATTGTGAACAGCCAGTTCAGTCTTTTTGGACATCAACTGGTTGGTCACAAATCGCAGGTACCATTCAATTTATTTCCCGCATTTATACTCTCCTTTCCACATCTTCATCAATCTTTCCATCCCTTGTAAACAGACTCTCCAAGTATACAAACTCACTTACTTGCTCCACACGCTTATTATTTATTTCCACATCACACACCGATACATTCTCTTCTCTTTCAAACACCATGATCTTCGTCTTGCTCACATTTAAATTCATCCCTTTGCTTCATCCATCACAGTCACCATGTCTTGCAACTGCTCTGTTGTTGTTCTGACGAGGCAAGTTCTACTTGCATTCTTTATTATATAATGTGAGTTTAATAGTAACGTATTAAACACATAAATCTTCCGGAATAAGTTCGTCCACAACGTGGTCACACTGACAGACACGAAAAACGACTTTAATTTATAATAAACTGTATTGAGTTACTTCATACTTTTCGTCACAAGGAACTTAATGTCGTTACTCGATACTCGGCTTTTAAAATAATTTATTAATTTTAAGTAAATAAATTACCGACACGTGTACCTTGTGCACAAGAACGTAAAATTGCTCTATAATTGAAGCAAATTGCCTTAATCATGTCGTTTGGCAGCCGATCCGACGTTTCAGAATGTCTGCTGTTGTGACACTGGAGCTTGTCGCTCAATAAAGCGAAGAGAATGTTAATGCTGAACAATGCTTTTTTTCCATCAAGTCGAGAAAATGACTTTTTATTAAGGATAAATAATGATATCCTAAATGTAAACAAAACCCTGTCCGATCCGAATGAGGCTCACAGGTACTGCAATAATATTACCTAAAAGTAATAAACAATCTAAATAGTATTAATACAAATCGTCGTTTGATGCTTCATTTAAAATTGTCTAAGGGGCCTCTGAGAGTTGGCTTCAGCCCCTCGTACGCCTTCTAAAGTTCCGGGACTCCAGGGTCCCATGAAATGTCAATAACCTTGAAAATAAAAACTTATTGCTATTTCAAAATCACATTTTTAGCACCAAAATTATCCCAAATACATTAAAAATTAGCTAATTTTCAACAGGGTTCATAAGTTATGACTAGTAGACACCCGCTAAATGAAGGCCGGCCGCGCCCCATATAATATCCCGGTAAAATTCCCCATTATAGGTACAAAAATTAGACGATTTTTTTTTTCGAATTTAAAAAAAAAGTACCACTAAATTCAAAGCCTAGTTTTATGTGTATTCTTCATTAATAATCTTAATAACATTAACATTTGCATCTAATGTGAGGAATATGAAATAGGTTTTTATGTTTCATCAATATTGTTTGCCGATGCCGGGGTCGCGGGAAAGTCCGAAAGGGATACCGTGGCTCCTGGCAATGTACAGGCAACTGAAGGAACACGGGTGGGTTTTAGTCAGTAAGAGTCTGACACGCCAAAGCATTTATTTCAAATAAACCAATTACAGGCACTTTTGAATTGTCAAGGGGTCAAAGATGAAGCCCATTCCAAAGCGTAGTAGGTTCCTATGGAGAAGAATGGGCAAGACACTCCATGGACACTCTTTTAAATGATTTTTTTTTTCAAAATATTGGTTCCATCATTCATGTTGAAATTATACATATGAGAACAATGTAGAAACACGTGCACGTTAAAAGCGTCCGTAATAAAAAGATAAAAACAACAAAAATTAAAATAAGCCATGGCAGCTGAGAGATGAGCAGTCCCTACTGACGGCGCCCGTTCACGAACATGACGCCTGGATCAGCACCATTCAGCTCAACCATTTTGAAGGGAACTTAATGATCCAACACACAGACCACCACATGCGAGACAACTTTGAGTAACACTGCATTACCGTATTCAATCATGTATGTAGACTAAGCTTCGTAGAACTGTATAACTTTGTCTCTAACATAAACAACTCAACGACATTTTATTCAAAGTTAGCCACCGTTTACAAAACTTACTGCTACTTGTTGGCCGGCCTTCACTGTCCATAACAACATAATTTCAAAACATCGTAAATGCCAATTATTTTTAAAAGAGTAACCGTGGAGTTTCTTGTCGGCTCTTTTCCATAGGAAACGACTAATTGGAACCGTGATACTTCCTTCTGACGTTTCCTAAGTGTCCATGTAGGTTTATGTGAAATAAAATATTTTGATAATTTAGTTACTCATCGTCTTAAAACACACAGTAATATTACAACGTACATTCCACCTTTAACAAAAACAACATAAGCAAGGATTCCTGCTTCCCTAACACGCGGGGAACTTAACTGGATATTAAAACAAGGTAACATCATTCATCATTAATCGTGTAACGGAAACGCCTCAATTCGGCGGATATATACAATGGAGACGATCGCGAACAATCTCGGTTACAGGCGGAAGTGAACATTTACATAATTCAGTATTACCGAGCTATTGTAAATCGTTGAAAGGTAATAACTAGTGGTGAAACTGATGTGACTGGCTTGTCGTTCATTTGTTTTATAGTTATCTTGAAAGTTGTGACAATTTGAAGAGTGAAACTAAGCGCTCATTTCATTTGCAAAAATCGTCTTTCATCACTTGTACATTTTGTATGAACACTTAACAGGTGGGCCAAACAGCAGCCGCAAAAATACGTCCGGCGAGCAATCCGCTAGTGCGTGGCGCTGCGGCCCGGTGCGGCCCAGTGCGGCCCGGTGCGGTCCGGTGCGGCCCGCCTGTAATGTGCGATGGTTCATAAAAAATGTAAAAAATAATGAAGGAGGATTTTTGCAATGCGATTCGTTATTTAGTCAACAACGTATTCCGGTCTCGGCACTTTTATAATAACATATTATGAAATTCACGTAACTACATGGTTACCTACACACTTCTCAATAATCTATCACGTTGTTTATAATACAAAGTTGTCTTATGTACTAATTTAACTTCTAATTTTAAATTAGCATTTAAAGAAATCTGTTGCATATCAATTAGTTTACTGGCTTAGCCAACTTAAATGCATTTATATTTCTAGATTGAGTTTCGTGGTGGAAAGTAATTAATTGGAAAAATATTAATAAAATTAGACTTTGTATTTCAAGACTTCATGTTTATAATTAAAAGAAAAAGCATGAATAATGAAACCTGCTAGTGAAGCTTGCCATGAAAGGTTCCTAATTACGAATAAGTCGTTGATTTACTTTGTATTCACAGCGAGTTATAATAATTAAGCAGGTTTAAATACATAATCCGTAAAATGGCACACATTTCCAACTCAAATAACCAGAACATGCAAACAACAGAATTGCAAAAGGTCTTCGAAATATCTTACAGAGCGGAACAATGTACAAATTAACAATATAAGCGTAAAACGGACGTAACACGTACGGAATGTGTTTGCGGGATTCCGGTATCCCGGGATCCCGGGTTGGCGCGGGATTTGAATGGGGGTTGTGCAAAACTAAGCAATTTTAAGTTCCGAATGCTGACGCGCGGGATTTTGCAGTTGCGATTCGCAATTACGAAACTAGCAGCATCGAAAGTTATTCCCAGGAATATTTGAATATGTTGTTTTGTTTTTAAAGTTTCCGACTGAGCTGGATAAAAAAGCAGTGAAACCGCAGAAATATTGTATGAAGATAAGAGAAGCACATTATTAATTAAAAAACTGGGCAATTTTGAAGTCACTGCTCAGGAGACTTCGTCTAAAATTAAGTACCTAAACCTACTTATTCTACCCTTAAAATTAATTTAAAAAGTAAAATAATCATGTTAGCTAGCATTAAGCCCCAAATTGCCCAAATTGTCCAAATTAACTAATTGGTAAAGGCCTCTCCTTATTCATTACTCCCAAATAATAAAACATAAAGCTCGTAACACATCAAAGCGTGTCCTTACCCGGTGAGCACAAATCCGAGTCACCGCAGCTCCGCCAACCGTGTGTACCGACCGTTTGAACTACAGCACGAACCATTACATGGTATATGTATGTAAGCTTCAGACAACCGACAATCTGTCTCTGCACGACTTAATTAAGGTACAAAAACGTTTCGATGTTTTGCGTATACTAGGTACTTAGCCGTCGGTTTGTGTTAGTTGCGAAAGTGAAGCGATGTGATGAGAATTGGATGTGGTAGGTACTAAAATAATAGGCGCTGAAGTAAAGTAAAGTATCTACCTACATTTCAAGATTTTGTACTTAAAGTTAAGAGCGTAATATTTTGTAACTAAAAACGAGTAGATGAACAATCTCTTTATGAAGTACCAATTCAACGTAAAATATTTTAGTCTTTACAATAGTTAGCTGATTCAAAAAACATCTCAAATCTCAATCAATGAGGTTTTATTTAATACCTGAAAACTGCATAACATACACATAACATGCCTCTACTAAAGGGGTTGGCAGAGGTGGGTACAGGACAGTATAAGATAGGTTAGACGTGTGTAGTATAAACAACAGCTCAATTTGCCAAAACATTTGTTGACATTATTCTAACAACAGATCCATTTGTTATAATTCTATCGCATGGCCTGCATGCGTAAAATAAAGTACTAAAAAAGTGTGAATGTTAAGCTAATTCAGCTTAGTTGAGTGTCAGGATAACGTTGAGTGACACTTTATGCGTTTCAGATTATGAAGGAAGAAGGAAGGGTTGTGGATCTCTGACGGGCAGATGTAACCGCAACTTTTTGTCATCTTGCGTTGTATGTTAAACCAGCGGCATCCCGCGGTTTCACCCGCATGGACATTCTCACAGGAACCAGCGTTGCGACATTTATTTTTAAATGTTGCAGCATCATGCTGAGATACGGGTCTTTTGGTCTCATACGGGACGTTATATTTTTGTTTTTAACCGACTTCAAAAAGGATAAGGACGTCAATTCGACTGTTACGCGATTACTCCGCCAATTATTTTGAATAAATATTATTTTTTTGTTTGCTATGTTATACTACAGAGGTGGTCCTATACCTACAAATTTTATTAAATTTGCTCGGGTAGTTTTTGAGTTAGCTTCAATAATACGTATTCTTACTTAGTCTATACGGATGATGTTATAATAAGTATCCTGTCACTGCTATTTACTTATCAGGTAGGTATTGGCAAAAACCGAAAATTCAAAACCAAAGACACCGACTTCCATATTAAAGTTATTTTTCACTTTGTAGTTGCTTTTTTGGAAGTTTTTTTGTAAATCGTTTTTTTTTATATATTCTAACTTGTATTTATTTGTATTTGTGTTTTTGTGTCATTTAGTCTATGTTCTGCCTAAGTAAATGCTTTTTATTTATTTCTGGAACCTTTTTCGACTACCTAGACTTCAGCTACTGTGAGGCTATGTCTCTTTTTATCTCCTCGTACCTGTGCGAGGCTCATTCAGGGCCTAATCGCGATGGCAACAATGCCGTCTGCAGAACGACCAACACTTTTGCGTCCAGCCTTTGGACGCCACGCCATAAACAAAAAAAACAATTTTCCTACTTGCTCTCGCTCCTCCTCACAATATAGCCTCACCCTTGCTGTCGTAAAAACGCCTGGTCACTGTGAGACAAAGATGGCCGCTCACCCGACCCTATGATTCCTCCGAAATTACCCAAAAAAACGGTTAAAGGCCTTTGTCTTAGAACTGGCGAATTAAATTAGTATTTTTTGACGGGCTGAAACGGGAAATTTTTGTCGAAGACACGAAATTAAACAATCAACTTTCCAGATATAAAAATAGGGCTTAATTTTGAATGGCGTGGAGTAGATGGACCTCAAAAATCGCAATGTAGAATAATATTTGTATAAGAATACTTGAAGCTTAATCAGAATATCTGATTCTGACATTAAAAGGTCTTGGCTTATTTTATAAAGCATTCGGTTCTCTGCAAGGCAGTACTTTTGTTCACTGTAGACTTCGTAATAGACTTCTTATTAAAGTAAAATGAGGCACACGAATTAGTTAATAATGTGCTGTATCTATCTACCAGAAAACATTATCGAAGGGGTGATAAGTACCTAGATGGACAGATCTCAATCTCACTCACAAAGAGAGTTATTTTACTTTTTTCATATCCCACTGCGATTGAAAATGCTTTACGAACACAATGATCATCATAAAAAACGTGTAACAAAAATAAAACCTACTTTCAAAAAAAACACCACAAAGTAAAAAATTACTTTAACCTTGGAAGTCGGTGTCTTTGGATCTGTATAATAGATTTTTGCTACCAAATTCCGAAATTGAAGATATTTTTCACTTTGTACCTAGTGTCGGTTTTTTCATGTTAAAAAGTTTTTTTATTATTCTCTTTTTAGTTATTGTACCATACGAACCATGGTACAATACGAATCATTCGTATTCCACTACTTGCTATGTAAACAACAGTGACAGGAAGTATACTCAATAACCCAAACAAAGTTAATAAAGGACAATGCAACTTTTCCTTTGACCGCTGGCCCAAAAAAATGAAACCTGTTGTGCATAACTGAAACCTATGCCAAACGTTAGTACTAATCATCCATGACAACTTTTACTATGGGGGCAAATAAATCTATCCCAGTAAAAAATATATACAGGATAACAAACGTTTTGAAAAAGTGTCGATGTTTATATCACATACTTATAGGTTTTGTTTGTTTTAAACATTTAAAATGACTCCTCATTTTGTTAACCACTATTTGTTTTAACTTAGCCAAAACTTATTTTTGTCGCTTAATCTAAGTGGCATATTCGTTAACTTAGTTTTTAAACATTAGTGCATAAAAGTTTTAAAACATTCGTGTTCATGGTTGTTATTATCCATACAAAACGCTGATTTCATAGGTGGGGGGGGGGGCGGGGAGGGGGGGGGCTATTATTTATTTAGGTTTAAAGATATTTATTTCCCATAAGAACTATATAACAGTTCATTTATAATGAGATACAGAGTTATTTCTAAATAATAAGTATAATTAAGTCATATAAAAATCGACACTTTTTTTAAACATTTCTTACCCTGCATATTTTTTTTACTGGGATAGATTTATTTGGCCCCATAGTAAAAGTTGTCGTGGATGATTAGTACTAACGTTTGGCATAGGTTTCAATTATGCACATTGGGTTTCATATTTTTGGGCCAATCGGTTGCAATGTCTTTTATATGGGATGGTTTTTATGGGGTTTATTTTTTATTTTTTAGGTTGACTGGTAGAAAATGCCTATGGCATTAAGTCCGCCTCTGTACATTAATTGTGTGCTTAAAGTGTTAAATAAATAAATAATAAATATGGGACCACCGCGCAAGCTTCCTTTAGATAATGAAATAAAGAATGTTCAAAATCGGTCAAATTCAATGAATATACATAAAATATATATTTATATATATATACAGACAAACATATAACCTCCTCCTTGGTTAAAAACCACAAAAAAAAAAAAATTGCTTGCCATTTCACTTCAATAACATGAAACAAACAGGACACAAAGTACTACAGTATTTTAAAACGTTTAACAATAAGTTCGTTCAACGTTCGTCAATAAGACCGTCACGCACGTGCTTTTTGAATGCACAGGCGTCACCCAGATTAGAGCACAGACCCTCGGGACACCCAGATCGTTCACAGATGTTCTCAACAGACCAGGAGACTTGATAAACTTCTGGAGGGAGGTGGGCTGGTTGGAGTAACCACCAATCGGCCGCTATGGCCCACGCACAATGGTCCACTGTAGGACTAAGTGCGGAAACCAAACCCCACAACATAGAACATAGAACATAAGTTCGTTCAAAATAAACTTTCAAAGAAAACACCTGAAGCTCGCAGGATCATAAACTCTTAAACGTCAGAACATACGAGCGACATTGCAGAGCTCGGCAGTTCAATATTTTTGTCAAATCGCCCACAATAAAGTTTTATTCGCTGTTTTCTTACTACACTTCTAGTTCAGCATTGGGCTCGTAAATAACACACTCGTCTTCGCACTAAAAATATTATTTGGGAAACTTTTTTGAACGTAATTGTGGTACAGAAGGTTCACTTCACGAAATGAATGAAGAAACGGAATTAATTTGATTAATCTTAACATTTTCACACAGCATGAGTTAATATCATATGACTAGACATTATCAGGCTGCAATTTTTTGGGCACGCGAATGACATTTATGGGTAGGTCTTTTCCCTGATTGGCTCAAAACGTTGCAAAAGCCTCCCGAAATTTTCGATTAAAGAATGCAAGCCATTAATGAAGCAGGTGGGTTCCAGAATTTTCGCTATTGTTTTGTTTTTCTTGCATTTATGTGTACCTGAAAAGAGTGAACCTGCTGAGCTTTTCTGCTCTGTGAAAGTTCGTGAACTTGCTCCTAAAGATAGGAATTTATTGTCAAAAATATTGTACAGCGGGGATAAGTACTTAATCCTTCGGGGGTCGTCTGTGAAATGCGAACATATCAATAAAAATATTGTAGTTTCAGATGAAACTTACTTTCAGCATTATTTCGCTTTTGTTTGTTTATATTATTCTCTCGTTTTGCCTGTCGGGCTAAACCGTAGGATAATACGATGAATTCAATCTGCCTAGCCTTTTCCCAACTATGTTGGGGTCGGCTTCCAGTTTAACCGGATGCAGCTGAATACCGTATTTTACATGGAGCGATTGCCTATCTGACCTCCAGTACCAACTCAGTAACTGGGTAATACAATACGCCTTGGTAAGACTGGTTGTCAGACTTTCGGGCATCTGACGACCCGTAACGAATGTCAAAGATCCACGAATGACAGCCGGGACTACCGGCTTAACGTGCTTTCCGAAGCACGGAGGAGTCTCGGTATGTTAAAATGGTCATATTAAATATGGTCGTAATATTTTGATTTAAAAGAGTGTCCGTGGACTTTCTTGCCCGTTCTTCTCCATAGAAACCTACTACGCTTTGGAATGGGCAACTAGCTTCATCTTTCTCACTGACCGACCCCTTGACAATTCAAAACACGTGTGATTACTGAGCCACGAGCTCCTCCTTAATAATAGGATAAATTACAGACACATAAATATTTTCTTAAAATTTTCTCACATGGATAGAAAAAGACTTGTATCAGCATGTTATGATAGCAATAACTTAAGAGTAAAAAAATACTTACGATGTTTTTTTTAACTGCTATGATCATCAGCGTCAGCCTGTAGATGTGTACTACTACATAAATGATGCCTCTTAGGAGAGGCATAAACGTCAATAAACTCGACCCTCGGTAACTGATAGCAGCGAAAGACACCTATTTCAGTCGATCGTCGGTAATACCAATTTCAGTCGATTCTTAGTAGATTGGAAATGTACTTACTTCCAAATAAAGCAATGAAGTAAATGGCTTGGAAACCGAACTGCCTAAGAATTTAAAATGGGAACAATTAAAATAACACTAGTTTTCAGTGGCGGTGGCAGCTGAGGTATTTTGTTTATTTTATTTTAGACCCGAAACCTCTGAATTTTTAGACAACCATTTAAGAGGTATTTTTAGCAGGATAACGTTTTTCAGTTTGTGGAGTATTTATTAAAGTTAACCTACATAAATATCCTCACGACTTCTTCCCATGAAGGGGGGTAGGCAGAAACTATACAGAGCGCCACCGGCTACGATCTTTACATGAAGTCCTTCCAAGTGAACCTTGTTAAAGTTAAAGAACATTGAATTCGAAAAAAACTTTCGTGCTTGCGAATTGTTTTGGAGCTATTTTCGCGGCCGAGGAAATAACATTTATTGTGTGGGTTGCTGGATACTTGGTTTAGGCCTTGGGTCATTTTCAAAAATTTTGTACTGTCACAAAAATGAAACAAAAACAAATACCGTTACAAAAATGAATAACGTAACAAAAAATAACAAAAAGAAAATATTAGGGCTATTTCACAGAAGATAATTTAAACAACGAAATCGCATTTTAATCATTTATTTGTAACTAGCTGCCCGTCCCGGCTTCGCACGGGCAGCACTAAGTACTTATCTACGGTGCACCTACCTACCTACCTACCCTACCTACCCTACCTACCCTACCTACCTACCTACCCTACCTACCCTACCTACCCTACCTACCCTACCTACCCTACCTACCCTACCTACCCTACCTACCCTACCTACCCTACCTACCCTACCTACCCTACCTACCCTACCTACCCTACCTACCCTACCTACCCTACCTACCCTACCTACCCTACCTACCCTACCTACCCTACCTACCCTACCTACCCTACCTACCCTACCTACCCTACCTACCCTACCTACCCTACCTACCCTACCTACCCTACCTACCCTACCTACCCTACCTACCCTACCTACCCTACCTACCCTACCTACCCTACCTACCCTACCTACCCTACCTACCCTACCTACCCTACCTACCCTACCTACCCTACCTACCCTACCTACCCTACCTACCCTACCTACCCTACCTACCCTACCTACCCTACCTACCCTACCTACCCTACCTACCCTACCTACCCTACCTACCCTACCTACCCTACCTACCCTACCTACCCTACCTACCCTACCTACCCTACCTACCCTACCTACCCTACCTACCCTACCTACCCTACCTACCCTACCTACCCTACCTACCCTACCTACCCTACCTACCCTACCTACCCTACCTACCCTACCTACCCTACCTACCCTACCTACCCTACCTACCCTACCTACCCTACCTACCCTACCTACCCTACCTACCCTACCTACCCTACCTACCCTACCTACCCTACCTACCCTACCTACCCTACCTACCCTACCTACCCTACCTACCCTACCTACCCTACCTACCCTACCTACCCTACCTACCCTACCTACCCTACCTACCCTACCTACCCTACCTACCCTACCTACCCTACCTACCCTACCTACCCTACCTACCCTACCTACCCTACCTACCCTACCTACCCTACCTACCCTACCTACCCTACCTACCCTACCTACCCTACCTACCCTACCTACCCTACCTACCCTACCTACCCTACCTACCCTACCTACCCTACCTACCCTACCTACCCTACCTACCCTACCTACCCTACCTACCCTACCTACCCTACCTACCCTACCTACCCTACCTACCCTACCTACCCTACCTACCCTACCTACCCTACCTACCCTACCTACCCTACCTACCCTACCTACCCTACCTACCCTACCTACCCTACCTACCCTACCTACCCTACCTACCCTACCTACCCTACCTACCCTACCTACCCTACCTACCCTACCTACCCTACCTACCCTACCTACCCTACCTACCCTACCTACCCTACCTACCCTACCTACCCTACCTACCCTACCTACCCTACCTACCCTACCTACCCTACCTACCCTACCTACCCTACCTACCCTACCTACCCTACCTACCCTACCTACCCTACCTACCCTACCTACCCTACCTACCCTACCTACCCTACCTACCCTACCTACCCTACCTACCCTACCTACCCTACCTACCCTACCTACCCTACCTACCCTACCTACCCTACCTACCCTACCTACCCTACCTACCCTACCTACCCTACCTACCCTACCTACCCTACCTACCCTACCTACCCTACCTACCCTACCTACCCTACCTACCCTACCTACCCTACCTACCCTACCTACCCTACCTACCCTACCTACCCTACCTACCCTACCTACCCTACCTACCCTACCTACCCTACCTACCCTACCTACCCTACCTACCCTACCTACCCTACCTACCCTACCTACCCTACCTACCCTACCTACCCTACCTACCCTACCTACCCTAAAAATAATAAGAGAGCCTTGCCATTGTTTTTATAGCTGAATAACCAAAATGAAAGGTTTATTGTTGAAACATACTGCACAGGAACAAACAAACTGTTCTTGTCAGTGGCACCCGCTGTAAAAATGGCGGCGAGACGTTTTGTTGTCATCTGATTAGATGATTTTAAATGGAAAATGTTGCCAGTGAAAACATCAAATATTTACTAGTATTGGTGTTACAATAATGAATAACAAAAATTAACGAAATGGAGACATGTATTAAATGTATGTTATTATTATTATGCATTAAGTTATTTATTTATATTTTAGATCCTTAAAAACATAATTAGAGTCATGAAGATATTGTGCAATGACAGCATCTAAATATGTGAGTAGTTCTTTTATAAGAAACTTTAAGTAACGTTCTCGTGCTTAGAGACACGGGGTTAATATATGGAAATATTATAACACTCAAGAAGTTAACCCCTTTTCTTTTTCTTAATTACCTATTATTTTGATCTGAAATGTTGAAACCCATCTGGAAAAAATGTTGTTCAAGCATAATAATACTAACTTGATCGCTTCAATAGCTTATTTCTGGTCAATATTCACGTGGACGTTTTCACACAACAAAATGTACAAAAAAAATTAAAATGACCCTTTTACTTGATCGTGATTTGATACAGATGGGCTTTTTTACATTTTGTATAGAAAAATGTGTCTATTTATTTATTTTATGAGTCGGTATGAATGCTATCAAAATCTTAGGAATACTCTCTGTACATTTCAGATAAAGAGTAGTAAGCCATACCACTGGAATTAACATGAGACGGGTGAAACCCAAGAGTAGCCAGCTTCTGGCAAAGGTCTTTATAGACCTATAATTATCTATAATTATGACATATAAATATATCACCTATAATTTCCACGAATAAAGAAATATCTCAACAAACCTTCACTCTAGAACTAATCATTCTACACCAACAGCTCAATACCACTTCAATATCAACCCCCATTAAAGGCAACCATATAACCCGATTAAATCCACAAGTCACGCTCCCTCCGGCCCGGCAGCCAATACAGCGGCAATACAAATTAGCCGGGTAATAAGACGCCCGCCATTGCGAGATATTGGACATTTTTGCTGGCCCACTGAGCAGCTCACAGGCTCACAGGCTGGTTATACAAGATATTAACGTTTCGTAGGAAAATTATGTAGAAAAGATTATGTATGTCGAAGAGATTATTCGCATGATTAACTTTGAGTTTTGAAAGATTTGGACGTTAAGGTGTTTGTAAAGCTGTTTTTGCAAACAGTCTTTTAATAAGATTTAATATGTATTGTATTTTTTATAACAGAACTTACATATTTATTATGTATGAAGAGCTAAGTCATCTTTAGAACAATCAATTATAACGAGTTCTAACTAATTAGGTAACGAATAGTTCGTTATTTAATTAATTAGAACTCGGATTGTGTTACCTAGACTAGATAATTCCATTCGAGTCTAGTTAATAGGTAATTATTCCATTATTTCGCAACTAGAATCTTAATTTGAATTAATAGGTACTTTTCTCATAATTAAAACACGTAATTATGGCATAGAATTTGATTTCATGCATATTACAAAGGAGTACGTAATTTTAATAATGCTTTTCATTTATCTTAATACTCGTAGGTACCTTGAAATACACAATACAAAATAATCATACCTCTTGCTTTTGAATTATTAATACTTAACACGGAGCTTCCACCCATCTATTCCAGAACAATGAAATTTAAGGTACGTCGATACTCGATACAGAAATAAAGGTATTTACCAAATTCTGTCAGTTAACTAAATTAGATCATCGACATTCTTCTCAAAAGAGGTAATTAATATTAATAATTCCATCCGTTTCCCCAAAGCAACGAGAATTTTAGGATAATTTCAGGAATTCCCTTGGCAGGTGCACGTTGGACATTGGCCAAATTAATTTTTGTCATTTCGCTGTTTCTGCTACGGTTTTTTCCGAAACGTTATTAGCAAAATGTTCGCAACGTGTATTTCTCTATTTGCATATCTGATTTATGTTCTCTTATCGAGCCTTAGGTACCTACCTACTGTTTCAGGGAAAAACTATAGTTCTTTTGCTGATGACCACAGAGTAAGTAAGGTCAATAGCTACTTGAATAGATGATGAATATGACGACAAAGATTAGCTGGTCTAACCTCTATCGTCATATTCATTCGCTTTGCAGCCGATTTTTTTATCATAAAATTCTACTTCTTGGGTAGTAAAGTAGTTCTCTTACCCTTCGGTAAGAGAACTACTTTTATAAAGTGTACAAAATGAAGATATTCTATTCTACTTCTATGCACCAAGAAGGTATACACCACCATCGCCACCATCACTTCAGCACTTTAGTTTAGCTAGTAGTTAGTCCTAAAGTAAATACTGAACTCAGCACACACACAGTATGCGCACAGCAGTTATTTTGCATGTGGACAAAGTCAATAGTAATGTTGTCGAAGATCATTAGATTTTTTAAATAAAACTTCAGGAACACAAACCGAGCCGCAGGTAGACATGCGGACACGTAAAATAGAATTTAAATTGAGCGACATAACTTTTTGGAATTTTTCCTTCTTTTGAAACAAAGTCCTCAAGGAAAACGAAAATCTTGGATTTAAAAAGTTCAGCCATGTTTTAGGATGTCGACTTACAGTCGTAAAACTGGGGAAAGCCGGATGACTATTATTTACAAGTTAATGTTGAATAAAACTCCAGGAAATGTAGTAAAACGAATATTTGTGTTCGGTTAACTATCTAGACACGAAAACGGTTCAGTAACTACCGCTAAAATAAATAAAAAGCTTGGTTTATATTAAGTAGAGAAGTAAAATACCATGACATGAAGTTATCAAAATACAGGGTAATTAAACGTTTAAGCTGGTTGAACAGACGCCATAGAATGTGCCACGACGGGTTGAAGTTTATTAAAATGATGACCAGTGGTAACACATCACAGCTCTCAATGTCTCCCATCCTGACTATTACAGCCATATTTTCATTTTATGTGTTGCATTAGTACACCCATTCAAACTAATCAGTGCATACAAGCCACAAGGTAAAGTAAATTACCTAATGGCATTGTGCCATATTCCACACTAGCTGCCAACTGCGCAAATGTTCCGAACATCTCCCGCCCGCACTAATGCAACTGTCAAACACAAACAATTCATAGTCTTCTGCACTACCGAACTATAATGACAACCAACAAATCCACTAGCCGCGTAATAACCGGAGATGGCTCGTGTGTAGCCGGCCTAACGTTGCTAACGCCATCTATTGGCGGCGAGTGCAATTTACATTCAGTGTAATGGAGCACCAAATTAAGTTCTACTAGGTAAGGGTTGTAAGTAGTTTGATAGGTAAGTAGATACTAACCGATAGCACACGGGACATAACTTTGAGACATAACCTCGTTCTAATTAACGGGATTTTATGTTTTTAAAGTCTGATGTAAACTGTATACTTCTTGGTGTAGTAAGTGGTCGAGCTTTCCAGTTGGATCTATTTTACGGATATGGGATGTAGGCCTAACCAATGCAATTAAGTGACATGGCGTTCACAGAAACAAATGAAAAGTCAGAGGAAATAAAACAATAAACCTTATTCATTAAAAGTTGAGCAAAAATGAATAAAACATCAGCATAAAATCTTTTTAATGGAAGTAATACTATACTCAAATCATATAACGCATTTCCCTGTAAAACACTTAATGGAAGTAATACTGTAACGGACGCCGAGCATGTACCTGCACATATGTGTAACGGACGCCGAGCATGTAATATACATATGTGCAGGACGTCCAATGATAGTTATAAGTAGTAATATAAGAACCCTGTAATGATCGTACGTAATTCTAGGTCAAGTCGAGAGCAAGTTTGGACTTGACAAAACGCGTCAGAACTTGTCCGAACTTGTCCGACTTCGAGACGCCATCCGCTTGTCTCTGATTGGTGGACCTAGGATTGCGTGCGATCACCATTTTGATTCCGAACGTGTATTGGATGACATGTTTTTAATAAAACACGATACCGCCGCTATTTGCGCTATCGTAGATTTATATAAGTATAGGGCAATCTTATTCATTTGTCGTAGTCATTTGTAGTCGATCGTAGTCATTTGTAGTCGATCATAGTCGTTTGTCGTCGTTAGTAGTTTGTAGATCAAAGTAAAACAGTGTCGTAGTAATTCGTAGTTCGAAATAAAACAGTGTGGATCGAAGTCGATCAAATCCAGTTAAGCTCTCTCAGTGTATAACGTATAAATAAACAAGAACGAATCAAACCAAGACATCTTTTATTGGGGAAATCCTGAAAAGAAAGAAAAATCAATACAGTCCACTTCAGTCTGGTCCTTCGAGCGGCGGATAATATTAAGAAGAAAGAACCCGCCTTCACCTGGTCCACCAAGCTGCGAGAGTCAAGGATCCGTCAGTAACAGGATTAAACCTGCCCGTCAGTATTGCAGGCTTAAACCCGACGTCACCGAACCGACGTCACTGAACAGACGTCACCGAACCGACGTCAACGATCCGTCAACAGGATTAAACCTGCCCGTCAGTATTGCAGGCTTAAACCCGACGACACTGAACAGACGTCACCGAACCGACGTCAACGATCCGTCAACAGGATTAAACCTGCCCGTCAGTATTGCAGGCTTAAACCCGACGACACTGAACAGACGTTACCGAACCGACGTCAACGATCCGTCAGTAACAGGATTAAACCTGCCCGTCAGTATTGCAGGCTTAAACCCGACGTCACCGAACCGACGTCACTGAACAGACGTCACCGAACCGACGTCATCGATCCGTCAGTAACAGGATTAAACCTGCCCGTCAGTATCGCAGGCTTAAACCCGACGTCACCGAACCGACGTCACTGAACCGACGTCACCGAACCGACGTCACCGAAGCCGAAGAGTCGCCGACTGAAGCCGTGCCGGACGTGCCGATCCGAACCAGTACGGGATCGACCGAGCCGAGCCGAAGTGTCGCCGACTGGTAGACGAACCGACGTCACTGAACCGACGTCACCAAACCGACGTCACCGAACCAACGTCACCGATCCGTCAGTAACAAGATTAAACCTGCCCGTCAGTATCGCAGGCTTAAACCCGACGTCACTGCACCGACGTCACTGAACCGACGTCACCGAACCGACGTCACCGAAGCCGAAGAGTCGCCGACTGAAGCCGTGCCGGACGTGCCGATCCGAACTAGTACAGGATCGACCGAGCCGAGCCGAAGTGTCGCCGACTGGTAGCCGAACCGACCCGAACGTGCCGACCCGAACGTGCCGACCCGAGCGTGCCGACCCGAATTGAACGAAAATTTATAAAAAGGGACTTAGAAGATGGTGGTAACAAGGAGCCAAGGGGACACAGCAGAGATGGAGGAACAGCGCCGCATCCAGTTGCAGCAAGAAACGCGACGCAGGGACCAGGAGCTAATTGAACGAGAGCGCCAAAGAAGACTCTCACTGGACCCGCCGGCGTCACCATTCTCCAAGCCAGCAGCCACCAGCACAGCAGGACCTTCTGGGATTCAAGTAACAACAACTGCAGTTCAAAGATTGGGATCACCAACCAGGTCAGTCAGGTCACAACGGTCGACCACTAGTGTAACTACGCGGCTACGGATAGTGGAACTGGAGGCAGCCGAGAAACTAGCCACCATAACAAGAAGGGAGTTGGAGCTGGAAGCGGACCTAGTCAAGAAACGACTAGCCGTTGAAGTGTCAGCTATCAACGACGATGAGAGCGTGCATGAGCCAGGACCCGCCCCTCCTCGTGAAGAACCACATCAGAAGGTGGATGAATGGCTGAGGACAAACCCCCTCAGCACACGGGGGGAGGAGGCACGGGTTGAAGAAGGAACTCACGAAGAACAGAAACAGCTGCGATTCGAAGTTCAACGTGCGAGATCGCTGACTCCGACAAGGAACAGGAACAGCATCGAGCACCTGGCAGCCACGTTAGAGAAGATGGCGAGGCCCAGGCCTCGACACATGGACCTGCCAACGTTTTCCGGAGCGGCCAACGAGTGGTTGCCGTTCAAGGCAGCAGTACGAGACACGACCGGTATGTACCAGATATCAGCAGCAGAAAACATCCAGCGACTGAGGAGCTGCCTCAGGGGAGACGCAAGAGACGCCGTGGCAGCCCTTCTGCATACGGCCACAGATCCAGATATCATAATGAAGACCCTTGAGCAGTGCTTCGGAAGACCCGAAGTAATCATCGACAAAGCGCTGGAAGACCTCAAGAAGCTGCCGAAACCGGGTGCATCAGCGGCCGAACTCAATAGCTTCGCGATCAAGCTGCAGAACATCATCTGCGTGCTGACAACGATCGACCGAAGAGGATACTTATTCAACCCCCTGATGACAAAAGAAGTGTTGGACAAGCTGAGCCCGCATATCCGATCCCGATGGTGCGACTACGCCTACGATCATGAAGGGACAACGGACCCAGAGATTGTCGTCATGTCTCGCTTCCTGATACGCGAAGCGGACAGAGCATTACGGTACACGTACGCTCCGGCTACGTGCGCTGCGCCACAGAAGAAAGAAACCAGGCCAACCATAATGCTGAAGAAAAAGGCGAGCGTGTTCAACACTACTGCAGGAGCGGAAGAACAAAGTGATAAGTGCCCCAAATGTGAACAAGCTCACATCCTGACGCAGTGCCCCAAGTATAAGGCGCTAGCGATAGAAGAACGTTGGAGGTTCTTAAAAGAAAAAGGGATATGCTTCAAGTGCATCCAGAGGCGACACAGGCGCATAAGCTGCAAAGCCAAACTATGCGGAGTGGATCAGTGCAGCCGACCACATCATGCGACCCTCCATCAAGTGAAGAAGGAAGATCCAAAGCCAGCGGAACCACCAAAAGAGGAAGCGGTCATGTCAATAGCGCCGCGCCTGGCTGCTGGATCAAAAACAGTCCTGCTTAAGATGTGCCCTATCGTCATGGCCGGACCACGAGGGGAGGCGAGGACATATGCTCTCCTGGATGAAGGAGCCACCATCACCCTCGTCGACAAGAACCTGGCGGAGAGCATCGGAGCAGTAGGACCGTCGCAACCACTTCACCTAAACGGGGTCAACATGTCGCAGCAAGAAATGGAGAGTCAGCTGGTGAACGTGCAAGTCAGAGGGCTGAAGAACAATGACAGCTACAAGGTCAGAGCGAGGACCATGAAGGACCTTCGACTGCACCAGCAGTCTATTCCAGACACGCTATTGGACTACGAGCATCTAAGGGACCTGACACCAGAAGAGGTGTGTTATGAGAAGGCGCGCCCCGGGCTTCTAGTGGGGACAGACCACTGGGAGTGCATCGTGTCCCGCGAGCTCCGAGTCGGCGGCCCTAACCAACCAGCCGCATCAAGAACACTGCTAGGATGGGTGGTGCACGGAACAGCACCACGCAACGCCATCTACCAAGAAGGGAACGTGCTGCACATCTACGAACCCGACCGAACGACGGGAGCGTGCAACCAGGAACTCCATGACTTAGTCGAAGGCCATTTCAAGATTGACTCACTCTGCATACAGGGGAAGCCGAGAATCAAGGAGGCGGATCTACGGGCCATCGAGATAGTCGGGACAACCACAAAGAAGACTAATGCCGGGTATGAGATAGGACTGCCATGGCGACGGGACGACGTCACCATGCCGCGGAGCTACGGGCAAGCATTCCGACCGGAGGAAGAAAACGAGCTGTTCGCGTCTTGGCTCGCCCACCTGAGCGAGCTCACCCAGCTTCGACTGCCGAGATGTTACCTGACGAAGAAGTATGAGCGCATCGACCTACACATCCTGTGCGACGCCAGTGAACAGGCCTACGCGACCGTGGCCTATTGGAGAGTGAAGAACGTCGATGGAAGCGTGAACGTCACATTGGTGGCCGCCAAGGCCAAGGTAGCGCCTCGTCGGGTCCAGACGATACCCCGTCTGGAGTTGCAAGCAGCGGTCATCGGAGCAAGACTGGCCGATACCATCAGGAAGGAGCATCGCATCGACATCGGCCAGACGACCTACTGGACGGACTCTACGACCGTGGTACACTGGATTCACCACGACGTGCGACGATACACGCCATTCGTCGCGCACCGGCTAGGAGAGATCGCCGAGCTGACCAAGAAAGAAGAATGGCGCTGGCTGCCCACAGCTAGCAACATTGCCGACGATGCCACCCGGCTTGTCGACACAGCCATTAATGAAACAGACCGTTGGTTCCAGGGGCCGGACTTCCTGTTCCTACCTGAAGAACAGTGGCCCACGGCAACGGCGAACGAACAAGAGGATGAAGAGGTCCTCCACATCACCGAGAAGGCGGAACAAGACAGCTGGCTGCCAACCCCAGCCCGTTTTTCCAAATACGAGATTTTGGTAAGGGCTACCGCGCGAGCAATCGCCTTCACCGACATCTGCAGGAAGAAAGCAACAGCGATGGAACATCGTCATATCCAGCGCGCCGAGGCCGAGCTGATAAAGCAAGCTCAAGAAGACAGCTTCGGGGATGAATTAAAGAAAATCCGGTCTGCTCGTCCACTGATGAAGACGAGTCGATTGTATCGACTGGATCCAGTGCTGGAAGATGGTGTCCTGAAGGTGCGAGGCCGGATCGAGGCCTCTTCCGCGCCGACCGAAACAAAGCAACCAATCATACTGGATGGCCGCCATCAGTTAACCAAGCTCCTCGTTCTGCGGGAGCACTGCGCTGCGGGTCACGCCAACAGGGAGCGCGTGACGAACGACTTACGGCAGCGGTACTGGGTCATCCATTTGCGACCCACGGTACGCGCCGTAGAGAAAAACTGCGCCTTCTGCCGGAGACGCCGAGCAACGCCGCAGCCACCAGCTACAGGGGACCTGCCACACGCCCGTCTTGACCCGTTCCACCGCCCGTTTACTAACTGCGGGGTGGACTACTTTGGGCCAATGATGGTCAAGGTGGGGCGCCGCCGAGAGAAGGGGTGGGGCGCACTTTACACGTGCCTCACTTCCCGCGCCGTGCACATCGAGCTCGTCACATCATGGCACTCTCCACCGACTCAGCAATCATGGCGCTGAGACGTATGGCTGCGCGCAGAGGCTGGCCAAGGCTGATGTACTCCGACAACGCGACCAACTTCCGCGGGGCAGATCAAGAGCTTCGCAACGCCTACACCGAGTGGATGCCTGCCCTGCAAGACGAGGGGCTACTGCATCGAATGGAGTGGCGCTTCATACCTCCTGGCGCGCCCAACCAAGGCGGCGCGTGGGAGCGAATGGTTCGCTCCGTGAAGACAGCTCTCAGCGTCACTCTGCGAGAGAAGGCACCGGCAGAAGAAGTCCTGAGAACTCTACTAACAGAAGCCGAGTTCTCCATCAATGCAAGACCGCTGACCCACGTCAGCGTGAACCCCAGCGACCCGGAGGCCCTGACCCCAAACCACTTCTTGTTGGGGTCATCAGACGGGCTACCGACGACGGGACCCTGCGACGAGGCCGACAGAAGAACATGGCGAGTTAGTCAAGCACTCGCTGACCACTTCTGGCGACGCTGGCTACGCGAGTACCTTCCCACCCTGGTACCTCGCGGCGAGCCACAGAACGACGTGCGACCGATGCAGGCTGGCGACGTGGTCCTCGTGGTCGACAACACGCTGCCCCGGAACACCTGGCCGATGGGAGTCGTCGAGCGCACACACCGCGGACCAGACGGCGGCATCCGAGTCGTCGAGGTGCGCACCTGAACCGGCACCTTCCGGCGTCCCGTGAGCAAGCTCGTCGTCGTGATGAAGAATGAAGAGGCTACGCGGGCTGCGCCGGGGGGAGGAATGTAACGGACGCCGAGCATGTACCTGCACATATGTGTAACGGACGCCGAGCATGTAATATACATATGTGCAGGACGTCCAATGATAGTTATAAGTAGTAATATAAGAACCCTGTAATGATCGTACGTAATTCTAGGTCAAGTCGAGAGCAAGTTTGGACTTGACAAAACGCGTCAGAACTTGTCCGAACTTGTCCGACTTCGAGACGCCATCCGCTTGTCTCTGATTGGTGGACCTAGGATTGCGTGCGATCACCATTTTGATTCCGAACGTGTATTGGATGACATGTTTTTAATAAAACACGATACCGCCGCTATTTGCGCTATCGTAGATTTATATAAGTATAGGGCAATCTTATTCATTTGTCGTAGTCATTTGTAGTCGATCGTAGTCATTTGTAGTCGATCATAGTCGTTTGTCGTCGTTAGTAGTTTGTAGATCAAAGTAAAACAGTGTCGTAGTAATTCGTAGTTCGAAATAAAACAGTGTGGATCGAAGTCGATCAAATCCAGTTAAGCTCTCTCAGTGTATAACGTATAAATAAACAAGAACGAATCAAACCAAGACATCTTTTATTGGGGAAATCCTGAAAAGAAAGAAAAATCAACTTCAAATACTATACTCAAATCATATAACGCATTTCCCTGTAAAACACTTAATGGAAGTAATACTATACTCAAATCATATAACGCATTTCCCTGTAAAACACTTAATGGAAGTAATACTATACTCAAATCATATAACGCATTTCCCTGTAAAACACTTAATGGAAGTAATACTATACTCAAATCATATAACGCATTTCCCTGTAAAACACTTAATGGAAGTAATACTATACTCAAATCATATAACGCATTTCCCTGTAAAACACTTAATGGAAGTAATACTATACTCAAATCATATAACGCATTTCCCTGTAAAACACTTAATTACCTTGAAATTAAATAAAGCCCACATTTGCTTCCCCTGTGATTAAACTGTACAAAGTAAAACAAAATACGATCAGCAGCGAGACTCCGTTGATTTTATTGCAATGACTACTGATTGCGGAGTGCTCTCTGTATTTCACCACAGAATAAATAGTTACAGAAGGCCTCTATAAAACGAGCGAAAACAGACACACATAGATGCGAACATACGGCAAGCATCTCGAACTGTGTCATTAATGCCAGTCGCCATCCAGCGCGCTTGCACTCGCTGTACATAGACGCGTGTCTATGTGTGTATGTATTTTCACTCATTGTATGGAGCCGGTCTTCTGTACCTATGTATTTTTTGGTTTCGCGTTCGATGTGCCTCCAAGCGATAAATTGAGTTGTTTCAATAAGTAACGTGTAACTGCAACCGGCAGGTCTTATTTGTTGTTCGAAGTTCAGTCAGTACGTCGGTGATAAACATTTTTGGATGAGATAGGTGGCAAAGCCATGTGAATCATGTGTTGTAGTCGGTAGTCGCTATCTATTAGGTCCCCACCTATGAAATCAGCGTTTTGTATGGAGAATTTTAAAGAAGTTGCATTTTTCATACTAACATTTTCTTAATTTAACCTTTATCAACCATGAGCACTAATGTTTTAAAACTTTTATGCACTAATGTTTAATAAAAACCCGCCAAGTGCGTGTCGGACCACGCACACTGAAGGGTTCCGTAGTTGGGATGAATTTATCCCAAGAACAAACTTAACATTGTAGTTGAAAAAGATGTTCTCCCATACGGAATGTATGGGAGATCACATTTTTCAAACTGCAAATTTAATAAGTTGGTTCATTATTATTCGTTAACCAGTACAGTCTACTTAGCTGTGATAGTTTTCCTTTTAATTTCCTTATATATACTACTGCAGTGAATTTTTTTACAAATCCAAGTACAACCATTTAGCTGGCAGGGGGAACTGATTTTTTTTTGTTAGAGTCAGATTTTTTTTTCAGTTAAAAGCTTAATATTTCGCCAATTGATCCCTGAATCCAAAAATGGTTTCTATAAACTCACAATATTTTTGAACGACCTTTCTAACGTTATCCCACAACATGGGGCAGATGAGAAAAAAAACAAACATCCCCACTTTACGTGTAGGGGACGTACCCTAAAAAAATATATTTTTCTTGATTTTATTTTACCACTTTGTCGGCATGATTAATATGTATATATATGCCAAATTACAGCTTTCTTGTACTAACCGTCTCTGAGCTAAGCCGCGGACAGACAGACGGACATAGCGAAACTATAAGGGTTCCTTGTTTACTACGGAACCCTAAAAACTAAGATAGCGTAATATGCCACTTACATTAAGCGCCTTTTAAGGTATTTTCTATGTTTGGAAATCTATAAGTACTTAAAAGGTTTTTTTACTATTGGTAGTTGTCTATGATGGTCATTATTCGATTTAATACCAAACAATTGATGAATATTTTAAATCATAGAAGTGACAAGGTTCTCTATTTGTGAGAAAAAAAACGCCAATTTCATAGGTGGGAACCCAATATTTACCTAATACGTGTTTGAACATTCATAATATCACAACTGTGCTTCACCGGAGGGTAAGGCAGATGTGTGCTTACAGTACACTCACTTTCGCTAGTTATGTAACATGGGGCGAATCTATTACCGCCAACCGGGCACAAATCCAGGCTCCAGGCTTCTACTGGGACATTCCGGAAAGAGTACCACTTGTGACCGCTAGGACAACGAGGCAGTCTTCGAATTAATTTAATAATTTTGTAGAAAGGATTCTGGCATGTAGGTACATGCTAACTGCTCTCAAAATAGAATCATCCAAAATCATAATACGAAATACAATTAGCGTTGTACTATTTAAAGCGGCCAGTGGAAGCTGCAATAAGCAATAAACATGTCGGCCATGTTGATTTGTGTGCGCATTATTAGACGCAGTTAATCTCTAGCGGTGACTATGTGCCACGACTAGTGACGAGCACCACAATTGTTTAGCGGGACGCGACGTCACATATAGGGCTGGGCGTATGGTCTAATGAGTTATTTGTTATTTTTACACCCGATATAGTATTATAAATGTCTATTCATAGGTACAGAAGTAGTTAATAATAGTATCAGCAGTAGTTTATTAATAATATTAAATAATTAACAATGTAATGATTTAATGAATGAGAGAAAGTGCAAATGATTTTCTACAGGTTGTTTTTTTTTTAAGAAATAACAAATTATCTAGTCGTTTGACTGAACACAAAAATGTGTGCCTTATCATTTATGTATTTTGTGAAGGAAGAAAGGAAAATGTAGATTCAAGTGGCGCTGATAAGATATGGAGCCTTGGAACACTGCCCAGCCGGAAAAGGAAAATTACGGCACAGAAAATAAACGCTTCATAATATTATTATTTGTAGCATAGGACGTACTAGGATAACATTTTGTTAGGTGCTATCCACATAAATATTTCACAAATAATATCTTAGCTCCGGAACTAAGACATTTTAAACTTAAAGATAACATTTCTATGTACAACCCATTCCCAAAAATGTAACAAAATTGGTCAACGAAAACACAAAACAACATTATGCACTTTCAGTAAACAGAATCTCTGAAGCAAAACCGCACGTGAATAAAAAAGAGCACTTCAACAGCCTTTTATGTAACTATAGTAGATGCAATAACTAGTTCCCAACTCAGTCTTTTGTCAACAAACGATTTCCGCGCGGACGGCGGCGGCGGTGACTCAAAAGTTGGCACTAAACAGATTCACCAACTTCCAACATTTTGTCCAACATTTATCTCAATTTATATTAGGACTGCGTTGACAAATGTCTCACACCCATCCCTAGCTATATCTTACGACATAGTTTTAAATTGCGCTCCTAACACTTAAGAACATCTATCTCCTTCTGACCAGTGTTAGGGTCTATCTTACCTGCTCTATCGCAGATCGTGTCCGAAGCTAAAGGAATTGACCTAATTTAAAAAGTTGGTCGTACAGTGTACCAGATACGGATTTTCATCGTATAATTGAATCATCGTTTTATTTCAATGTTTGCGAGCGACGTTTCAATTTAAAGTTAACGGCCATATATTGACAGAACAGACGACGTAAAACAAAATGGAAAATATAATTTAAATGGAGTTTCATTTGAATCGCGAAATGGCAGCAAACACTTTGATGGAGCGAAGTTCCACGTTATTCATTACCTGTATTTGTATTGATACTCACCAATACACTCTCTGCGTATTATTGTATCATCGCGCTGCTTTCTGTCAGATGGTGTTTCATATATTTGTTCGATTCTAACCTCGTCTAATTAGTAGTGGTAACTCGGTGACTTGAATAGCTTGTGGCTTGTGGTATATTGTTGCTTTTGGTAGAACAGCGTTTGATTTGATTAGAAAAAATCGAATGGAACAGATAGCTCTTTTTCTTCCCAGCTTAAAGCACTAGGAAGTGGTGAAGGGCGGGTGTTTTGGGGGAGTGTCTTATGTGATTTTGACGTTTTAGAAGTGCTGATCCTTTGCCTAGTTTGAATAAATGATTTGATTTCGGTTTGCTGTGATCCGTTCTGGAGTTTAAAATGTACATAAATTAGAGGGGTTTTTTTGACAGATTAAGACTGAGATTAGAATGCAGACGTTCTTAAAAATAAGGGAATCTGAATGAATCCTCTGATCATTGCAGGGCCAACCAAACGGCCATGTCTAAAAACAGTGCAAATAAATTGGTAAAATATAAAAGTTATTATTGTGAAATTGAATCCCGGTACAGAACTACATATGTGTACCTTTCACATAAGTATTTTTCTTTAGAATAAATGCTTGTATGAACTGGCAGGAAGCGAAAGAGTAGGAATATTTGTAAAGTTGATAGAACGTGAGCTGAGGAGCGGAAGTGGGTTAGAGATTGCATTCCTAATATATATTGAAGCTTGCGTCTCTTATCTCGAGCAGCGAACGAATATTTATGAAAGTTTTTTAAAGAACCCTCCTGAATAATGTTATATTTCCTGCAAACTCAATGTGAAAGAAACTGTTTGAAGCAGTGCTCGTATTTAATAACCATTGACTTTTGCGTTTACAATTTTCATTAAAGGGAAACATTATTTTATTAAGTAGCTTCTGCCCGCGACTTCGTCCGTGTGAAATTTCTTATTTTCACCTAAAATATATCCTATGGTACTCAGAAATACAGTATCGTAATTCGTGTAATTCTTTCATTACCCAAAGAATTTTGGGGATCGGATCAGTAGTTCCGAAGATGACCTTCCTAAATCTTCACCTTTTCCTCACAAATTGTATCTCTAGATAATATTAGTATAGACGAATCAATCAACCTCGAAGACAGTGGTAAAGCCATAAACATCTGCACCATTAAGGGACTGAACCTTCGAGACAAAGTCTAACTACGACTAGGGTTTGGCAACAGAAATTAGGTCAAGTGCAGTACATCTTCTACGATTCGTTTCACATTGATCCAGTAATAAAAACATCCACTCTTTAGCTAGTTAAATACATAGTTACTGTCATCTTTTTATTGGAGTTCTATATATACGACTTATTAATCTTATTATTATAATTTTACCAGTCGACTGTGATGCCGAGGAATTTGTCGATGTCTTATTTTAGTTTGTTTAGTTTTAGTTAAGTTACGTTATTATATTGTTATTTTTTTGTGTAAATAGTTGTTATTTAACCAACTTCTTAGATAAACAAAGGATCATCAGTTTTGTACCAAACTAACCGGCTCACTGGGCCTCATCTACCTCAAGGGTCCGGAAAGAAGGCCGGGATGAGGAACAAAGGGTCAGCTACAGGTCATTATTTGTAAAGGTCATTATTTGTAAAGGTACGTTATTGTACGTACTGTTCATGTTTGGCTAGTTTCCATGTTCGTGCTAATGTGTTCCAAGTTAATGCGACTGTTAATTTAAATTAAGGCTCTAAATAGACAGTGACGTGAGTAGTATTATTGTATGCTAAATGGGGAGTGGATCTATTGTTGGAATTGTTGTTACTAATTAATAGTACCTACAAGATTATGGCTTCCTATAATATTCAAAATCTTCTTTTTCACATAAACCTACATGGGCACTTATGAAACGTCAGAAGCTAGGTGAACGGTTCCAATTGGTCGTTTCCTATGGAGAAGCACCGGCAAGAAACTCCATTGTTTCTTATTTAACCATAATTGGCTTTTACAATGTTTTCAAATTACACTGTTAATGGGAGGACAGTGTAGGCACGTCAACAATTACTGGGCACTAACAAAATAGGAAATGGTGAACTGCTTTTACTGTAAATAATTTGGTATTAAATGAGAAGAAAACTAAATGCATAAGATTCACGTTACTAAATGTTAGAAGTAGTGAAAGTCATGTTGTACTGAATAGGGAGACACTAGAATTCGTCGAAAAAACCTTTTTTTTTTTCCTGGCGATCACGCTTGACTCAAACCTACAGTGGGGTTCTCACTTAACATCACTTGCAGGGTGGCTAAGTTCAGCCGCTTACGCTGTTTGGAAAATCTCTAAGGGAACTGTTTAAGAAAATTAACATCATGACGGTACCTTGTCAGTATTTATATGAAAACATTATGTATGTTCGAAAAAATCTACATATTTTTAGTAAGATAAGTGACAGACATAATTTTTAACACTAGAGATAGGAACAAATTAGATCAACCACGTTTCAGATTGTCTAAAGTGCACACTTCTTTTAAGGGGTACTGTGTAAAATGTTATAATAAAATACCACTCGATATTCTTCAACTGAATGAGAAGAAAAAAACATGCATTGAACGCACACTATGTAGACAAGCATATTATAAATTGGATGATTATATCGTACATAAAAATGCTTGGCTTAATGCTGGTCCTTTTTTTTTTTTTTTTTTTTGAGGATGGGAAATTATCAAATAACTTCTCCCGCTCTGGGTGGAGCGGGAGGGCGTGTCAGACTTTTACTGACTAAAACCCACCCGTGTTCCTTCCGATGCCTGTGTGCCGAGGTCGCGATATCCCTTTCAGACAAACCCGCAACCCCGGCAGGTAATGCTGGTCCTGCTTCACAGCCACTTGGGCTCACTAGTTAAAAAATTTAATATTTGGAAGAGTTGCTTCCCCTTTTAATTTTTTCTGACATTACGAAGTTAATGTTTATTTTTATTTAAACATGTTTTATGTAATTGTAATACTAAAATGGTGGAGTATTCAATGTCAATTTTACTACCAAAAAGAAAGAAAATCATTATATGGATAATGATTTTGTAAAAAGTTGTGTTAAGTAAAATTCTATTAATCTCTCAAATACATTGCAAACTATAGTTTTGTATAATTTAGAAGCATTATTTCATTTTTTGTAAATATTACTACCATGGATCGGTTTTTTAATGTTATTAAGATGTATGTTGACTTGAAAGAGCACGGCAGTTGAGAGTATGTCATGCTCACTTAAATGTCTCGCTGATGGTGGCGAGTGTGTTGGATCATTCGGTTCCCTGCAAAATGGTTGAGCTGGATGGTGCTGATCCACGCTTCATGTTCGTGAACGGGCGTCGTCAGTTGTGACTGGTCATCTCTTATCTGCCAGGGCTTATTTTTAATCTTATATTTTGAATTGTTATGATTATTTTTTGTACATTGTTCTCACATATAGAAGCAACAAGAATAATGTACCCAGGATTTTGTAATATATTTAAAAGAGTGTCCTTGGAATTTCTCGCCCGTTCTTCTCCATAAAGATCTACGTTTTGGAATGGGCAACTAGCTTCAACTTTCCGACTAACTGACCGACTATTTGACATTTCAAAAGTGCCTGTAAATGGTTTAATTGAAATAAATGCTTTGAGTTTTGAGTTAAATACATTTTACCTGAATAAAATTAAAACAATTTTGCTGAAATTATCCCACTGACAACGCGAACCTAACATTCTTCTGTGCTGATAAGTGCTGGTTGTCGTGACTCATTCATCTCCAAGAAATAATAACTGAGGCTAATTGGAAGCTCGCGCAAGGCGTCGCGCACCCGGGGATGTGCGACAGTTACCAACTACTTAATACAACTCAAAAATTGCTCTTTAGATTTGAAATAATAAGCGCAGAATTGAAATAAGTTATTGTGTGCATAAATTCCTCATCTCATAAAATTGCGAGTTTTGAAAGTTGAGAAAAAGGGGCAGACAGATGTAGGTACCTTTAAACACGCCAGTTTAAAAATCAATCAAACTAAAAACGGCTTTTCTGAATTATACAAGCGTGAAAGTTTACAATACATGCACAGTTCAAGTGCACCTCCACGGCAAACTTTCGAATCTGCAGTTTTTGTGAAAACGACATTTTAATGAAAAACTGTACCTAATAGAAATAGGAAAGAAGAAGAAGAAAGAAAATACGTTTATTTGCGGTACACAAATGTGGTACTACTACTTTCGTAAGTTCACACAAAAACAAAATAAAGGTATAAATACGGCTGTTTACGATTTGATAAATGTAATATTGCAAAATGTGGATATAAAAATACCAGTTTGCGCAATTTTTACGGACGTGACGAGGGCTTCTGATTATGTTGATCACGCAATTCTTACAAAAAAGCTAGACATCATAGGCATCAGAGGAAATGTACTTAATCTCTTAAAATCATACCTTAATAATCGTAAGCAGCACACAGAAATATTTAGAATATGTCTAAAAACTAAGCGCGAAGAAAAATATTTATCTAAGGCTAGAAATGTTAGGTTTGGCGTACCACAGATTGTGTGAAACTAGATTAATTTATTATTAATTTTTGTACAACTTCTTTATGCATGCGGAGTTTAACTGTAAGTGATTGTTGCACTGTTGAATATACATTTTTGTATGGTATCCATTAGTATTCATCCAGTGTAAATAATTTTTGATGAACCTATAAAATAAATTAAAAATTATATTTTAAAATTAAAAATATTACCATTTTGAAAACCAAATGTACCGCGGTACCTTTTTATCTGTTACAAAAAAAAGTTATCATTGATTTTTGCTTTAAAGTCCCTTGCTCCCCTGTAAAATGTATTTTGTGCAGATTCGCAAGTTTGCCGGAGAGCTGACGATGTGATGTGCCAGGTATTAACATTTAATAATCATTATCTGCATAGCCTTTTCCTAACTATGTTGGGGTCGCCTTCCATTCTAAGGGCCGTTACACATGGCGCTGCAGCGGCAGTCGCACCGCCGCCGCCGCCGCTGCGGTGCCGCTGTATTAGGCCTCTGCCTCGAATTTTGCGGGCAGCGGGGCGGCGGCGGCGGCGGCGCGGGAGCGGGGCGGGCAACGCATACCTGTTCTCCAAACCAGCGGGCAGATCGCGCGGCACTATAGCGGTGTAGTGTTGTGTTCGTGGTTGTGTTGTCGAGATATTTGTTTTTATTCGCGAACGAAATGTCTGAAAAACGGCGACACATATGATACGTCACAAAAAAAAATGTACAACACTAAACTACAATGCAAACGCGCAATGCGGGCGGTCACCGCTTGACTGGAGTGCACCGCTCGTTGCCCGCCCCCGCGCCGCTGCCACGCCGCTGTTTTCGAGAACCGGTCCATTTGATTTTACGCATAAGATCCTGCCGCTCCCGCGCCGCCGCCGCTGCCGCCCCGCTGCCCGCAAAATTCGAGGCAGAGGCCTCAGTCACCATGGATTTGTGCGGACCGACGCACAGTGGAACGAATGTATGGGAGAGGTTGGACGTAGACATCTCCGAAAAAAAAGAGTTAAATTATGCCAAACAAATGATGCCATCTTATTTGATTACCTAATGCCTTCATAACTTGTGCTGATAAATTTCTTCATAACTCCAATATTTCGGAAGTAATTTGAGAAAATGTGATATTTTACTATGAAAATGAGTGTATCGAGCTCTCTCCCTCCTGATTCCGGCGTTGTTTCAAGTAGCGGTCTCTAATATCATAATACTAATACTAAGAGCTATATTTAATACTAAGACACATGGTGCGCCAAATGTGCACTTTCTAGGATAAAAGGAAATGAAAATTAAAAAAAATTAAAATGTTTTTTTCTCATTTGTATCTATTTTAAACTGCAGACAGACTACAGATAGACAGTATTTAGAGGTCATATATAAATATATTAAATATTGTTTTTCACTGCCTTGTTTCACAACATCGAGAAGTAAGCCCGTTTCTCTTCTTACAGCCTCTTGAACTCTTTTCTTCCTGTCATCAACTTGCCTTTTTGCTATATCACCCTTTGCTTGCCATGACTTTATGTCTTATTTGTAGGAAATGTGTAATAAGCATTCCATTGAGAGAATCCAAGCGTGAAGGGAGCTTAAGCTATATTTATACATGTCCTCGTTTGCGTGTTTATCTTTGATTAACTCTAAATTTTCATCTCTTTAGGACTAGCCTTGCATATGTCACACACTGAAGCTGCTGTATCGGATATAATGGAATGAATTTTACCATCAATCATTGTCAACAGCAGTTTGTGTTTGACAATAATTCCATCAGTGATGGTGGATGGAGTTAAGGCTTCAATCTCGGCTTCGATTTCAGCCATCTCTCTCTGCACATTTTCTTTGGTTTCCTTTATAAACTTAAACAATATTGGCCGGCAAAATGAAGTGGAAGATGGTCGCTCGTTTTCCCAAATTGTTACACCTTTTGAGACGAGCCGCAGTGGTACAAGACTAACCATAAAATTACTAGCAAGATCGATTTGCTCATCTTCACTCATCCTTTGATGATAAATGCTTTGGCCAGATGATCCGTCAAAACCCCATTTGCTGGTCAAAATGAGCTGTTGATTGGGATCAACAGGGGTTTCTAACGACCTAATAAGTCTTCTTGAGGTTAAATCCATCAAGGCTTGTAATTTGATTTTTGCAGAGCTCTGTGTAACTGTGAGATCTTCTTTGGCCGGATAGCACTTAACTTTTTCTTTAACCAACATATAGTAACTCGGGTATTTAAGAGCTCCTTCTTGGGTGTTGAAATCCCGAAGAGTGTTGTAGCGCCATTTCGATAAATTCATCGATACATAAAGAGCCAATGCCTTCAAAGGGGATATTTCCCGTACCTGAATCGATTTACCTTCAATGAAGGCTTTGATTTGTGAGGCCTCTTCTGGATTCTCCATCAAGTATTTCATTACATCAGCTGTATCGCTTTCTCCTGCCTTTCGAAGCGCCCTTTCGGCCGAAAACACGTTTTCAGCGCTGCTACTGCTGCATGGAAGAGTATCTTCAGTGCGTCTTCTTTTTTGCCGGTTACAGGTCGGTCCTCAAAAGATTTACGAGGACTAGGATGTGTACAAGATGAAGCATCAGATTTAGCAGGAGAAATTATGGGCTCGATGACGTCACTTACATTTTCTGTAGAAGATTCAATATTTTCATTCAGAAATTCCGGCCACTGAATTGCAGCCTGTAGCCAAATCTCATGTTTCTTCCGAAACTTATCTGTGCTTCATCCAGACTGTGTCCATTTTGCATAAATGCGGTAGAAAAATCGACGACACCAGTCTCTTAAACTTGTTTTGGAACTTTCACATAACTGAACACAACAGTTATATTTTAAAACACTGAACAAATAGTTATAGTCGCGTAAATCTTTATGTGCGTGTGCGCAAAAAGCAACGTGAAGATCAAGATTTGTATTAAATTTTGGAAAATACATTAAGACATTAGCGTGGCTACGAGGTGTAAATCAACACTGATTTTAAAGTTACTAATAGTGACCTATTTATATTTAATCCAGAGATCCAAACTAATTACCTTGCAATATTTAACAAATGAGGGTATCATTTGTTAAATATTGCAAGGTAATTAGTTTGAAAATGATGCATGCTAAATTAGTGTATTAAGAGCCATTTAGTAATTAAATAATAGCAATCTTCTTATTAGTAATCATTAGTGCATCAGTTTTATATGTAAACCTTAAGTCCCTAATCACATATCCTAATTCTCTTATATCTTCTCTAATTGGCTGCTCAGAAATGTTATTGTAATAAGGTAAACCTTTAGAAAAACGGTTTTAATCAACAAAATAAACAAAAAATTATATTTTTGTGTTATAAAATAAACATCACTCTTTATCCCAGAAAGTGCACATTTGGCGCACCATGTGTCTTAGTATTAAATATAGCTCTTAGTATTAGCATTATGATATTAGAGACCGCTACTTGAAACAACGCCGGAATCAGGATCCCAGAGCTCGATACACTCATTTTCATAGTAAAATATCACATTTTCTCAAATTACTTCCGAAATATGGGAGTTATGAAGAAATTTATCAGCACAAGTTATGAAGGCATTAGGTAATCGAATAAGATGGCATCATTCGTTTGGCATAATTTAACTCTTTTTTTTTTCAGATGTCTACGTCCAACCCCTCCCATACATTCGTTCCACTGTGCGACGGCGCGGCGCCGGCGAGTCTTAATACCGTGGCGGTGAAAAACGCTGCCGCTGCGTCGGCCGTCTGCCAATGATGTCATTTTGAAAACAATTGTACCCACAAGAATAAAACATGAATTCCATGATAATGATACGGGTTTATTTAAGCACTGCTAAATTGTAAATGTCTTTGCCAAGGTACGTTTACGCGTTATAAGTGAGAATTACCATAATTTATGTAATATTCGTAAATACGTAAGACTAAATTCGTTGCGTTGTTTGACCTACTAACCCACATTTATTGAACCTAAATATAATAATGCTTATGGAGCGCGGACGTGGGAATGCATGCTACCATCGTATGTGAATGATTTACCTAAGGAAATCTGCAATGTATTAAATGCGAAGAACTGCTCAATAATATTAAAAAGATACTTTCTAGATAGCAGTGCGATCTAGAAAAAAAATCCATGTACCTACCAAATTGTTAAATAATTAATATGTAGTGCATCGAGTTGCCGTGTCTGGCCACACCGCTGTTAAACCCGCGATGGTTTGTGGTTTATATAAATGTATGTAAACTGTTTTTTTTTTTTGATTAATAAACAATAAAAAAATAAAAAATGTGTAAACGTTCTAACCGGTTGCAGCTAAATATCAAAGTGTCGATCTTTAATAATGATAAAACAAAAATAAATTATTTTCTAAACTCATAAAGTCAAGTAACTGCAAGTCGACGGCCGCTTGATCCGCTGCTGGAAGTCCTAACTTGAAGTTATGAGATTATAAAATATTTTCCCATCACGCCTGTTAAGTTACGCCATTCCTGTTTACTTGAGCTTGTATGTATTCCACTGACAAGGCTGCTATCTAGTCTAGATTTAACCATCTTTTTTTCAACCTGTAGTTTCCCATTGCTGGGCAAAGGTCTCCCCATAGCTTTCCATTGTTCCTTGTGCGTTGCCTTCTCCGACGGATCTCTCGTAAACGCATCTAAATCGTCACGCCAGCGTTTCCTAAGCCTCTCTCGGCGACGGCGTCCATCTTCTGGCACCAACTGCGTGGCGACCCTGGCCCAGATGGGCCATGGATATCGGATGAATCTGGACAGATGTCCCAATTCATCCGACAACCATGGCCCGCCCAATCACACTTCAGCCTAGCAGACTAACACAGCAACAGATTTTACCTTACGGTTTTTAAACCAGGCGTCGACCTTCTCAGTGCATACCGCGATTCCTTGTAACGTGCAGTAACAGTAAAAACAATGGCGTCCGTACTCCAATAACAATCCCAGAACGATGTTCAAAAGTTAATAACGTTAAAAATATCCGGATTCAGGCACGCTCGGGATAAAACTCGCTCGGACGCGGTTCAATATCGCCGATAGTTTATGTTGCCGACTGTACGGGTGACACACCGACAGTCAGGATGACTGACTAAATAGAAAATAATATAACATAACGTAACATCACGCCTGCACCCACATTTTATCAATTATGTTTAAGTCCAATGTAATAGGGTAAGCTTATTGCCATCAGTCGGACACAAATCCAGACTACGGACTTCTGCTACTGAAAAATCTCAGATGGAAATATCCGATAACACTTGGACGCACTCATTATAAGATAAGATAAGTCTTTATTTGCCTTAAACATGGTATAAAGTTGCTACAGTCTGGTTATGATATAATGTCCACATGTTTACATATAGAGAATATTGTATCAATTGCATGCAAAATAATTAATAACGAGTTAAAGGTGAACTATAGAATGTCGCAGATTAATTGGAAATACAATAATAGTCACTCAGATCATACATCACAAACATTTTCATTAATACCTGTACGTACACATTTTATATTTTGAAGTTAAAGAAATCATTAATGTCATAAAAATTATGTCCATTCAGCCATTTGTATAGTTTGTTTTTAAATGAGTTATAATTTTATTTATTTTGGTATTTTATTGTATATACGTACACACATCACAAGGCAGCTTTTTGCATACTTGGCTGACTTAGTATTATCCTTTAATACAAGTCTAAGTGGATCCCTTGTTGGTTGAGAGATGAATTCATACGATTTTTTAAACAATATAAAATTACAGAATTAGCAGCAGTAAGTGTGCATCGTGCGCACTATCTTATCAATCAAATTATCATTAAGTACATAGATTTATAGTTATTATCATATTTATAAAATATTATCTATCAGTGGAAGAGTTTTTGTAACAGGATCAGTACTTCCAAAAATGACCTCTTACAAACAAACAATTTTACCTCTTTATAATAATTGGTTAAGTTCCCCTTACCATGACGAGAACTTGTTTTTTTTTATTAAAAAACCATGCTCTATTTTAAGTTTATTTGCAGGTTTAGTTATAGGTATACACCTGCATGGCCATTTTTAGGGTTCCGTAGTAAATAAGTTACCCTTATAGTTTCACCATGTCTGTCTGTCTGTCTGTCTGTCTGTCTGTCTGTCCGCGGCTTAGCTCAGAGACGGTTAGTACTAGAAAGCTGTAATTTGGCATGGGTATACATATTAATCACACCGACAAAGTGGTAAAATAAAATCAAAAAAACATTTTTTTCTAATTCAAGAAACACAGTTTTTATCTTATTTTGCAGCTTGGTTGAAAGTATTTTTTAGTTAATTTTTTTCACTACCATGTCAACAATAGTATGTGACTGTGCAGGTGTGCATCTCTATTATTTTACTTCCAACAATATATTCTGTGATGCTGTCAATTAAATAATAACTCGTCACACTAATTTGTTGCGCAAGCTGCTCGCGAACTTTTTCCCGGTCATTCAGTGCCTCGCAACTAGTTCGTCCACAACATGTATCACGTCTCACGTACGAAACACTAAGACTAAGCTGGATTGTTCCAACGAGAGAAACTTTAAAACAACGTCCTAAGTAATATCGTTCTGGATTTTTCTAACCTGAGATACCTGAGAAGTACGCGAAAGATTTATTTTTAGTTTTCTATCGTTTGTTTCTGTTAGTAATGGATAGTATTCGAATTTGATGGCAAAACATATGATTGTTTAACTGTTTCTTAAATTGCGTTTACTATTTTTATTTGTTCCACAGTTCAGGCTCATAACCAGCCTATTACTGTCTCACTGCAGGTCAAACGCCTCTTCTCATACACAGAAGGCGCGAGCTTTTGATCACCACGCTTGCACAACACTTGATGATTTCAAACGGATATTAACTATAAAGAAAGTTCAGGTTTCCCGACGATGTTTTTTTTCACCAATGTCAAATGTCTAAGATAAACTCAGAAAGTGTTTATTTATATAAATAAAAATGAAACGCTGTTCGTTGGTAAGCGCAGTACTTGAAAACGGCATGACCGAATTGGCTATTTTTAACCGAATTCAAAAAGGAGGAGGTTCTCAATTCGACTATGTATTTATTTTTTGTATGTTTGTTAGGTACGCGATTACTCCGCCAATTATGATTTATTATTTTTTTGTTTTAAAATGTTTTAGGTTTTTTTGGAAAGAAAATTCGAAAAGCTTCCCGGAAAATGTTTGAATTAGAAAGAAACTGAACGTTTTTTTTTGTATGGGGTGTTTGTATGAACTTAAGACCAAAAGGCAACGTCTCGGGTCAGCTAGTTTTGGTAAAAAAGCATCAACAGCTATATGAATGTTTTGTAAGCCGATATAAGTAGGCAAATGAAAAATAAATCAACTGACAAAAAGAAAAAGACAAAAAAATAAATCCGATGAGATCAGCAAATAAAGATAGACCATAGAAAATTCCAAATATACGGTACCCTTACACAAAACATTCCTAATCATTATCGGCCTTTATCGAATAATTAGAATCAAAAAATCTTCATAGATAATGACGAAAGCATTAAAGAATTACGATAAAACAAGTGGAGCAGTTTGATGTTTTATACTGGTTTATAAGTAAGACGGTCGTGTACAGCGATGGAGACCAGACAACTGTTGATATGGTGTGCGGCTGTGGTGAGTCTGGTGCATGCCGGGAACCATGAGGCCTACTCCGGGTACGACTTTTATTTGTTTACTGTTACTGTGTAACAAATCCGTGATCCGTGTGTTTTCTTAGCTTTGAAAGGCCCAGAAGGTGACCGATAGCCTTGTGAAGGCGGCAGGTATCCGCTGGATGCGAGAAGCACAGACCCGGTCGATGTGGCGAGGCTTGGGGCAAGTCTATGTCCAGCCTCTATTGCTGTACATCTTTCGGCTAAAATGATGATGATGATGTGTAATAAACTATCTCATTTTCATCATCGATTTCCGATAATTGCTTAATGTTTTATTCTATGTCGTATACAAATGCATGACTCGGACTACCCTGAACTGATTTGTTAGCGGAGTGAGTCTTTTAATCATAGTGGTTTACGATCCTGGTTGCAGTATTTGGAAACGTTTCGGTGGCTAAGTTCAAGTTTTTGATAATTAGATGTCTACTTATTTTTTAGGAGTATCTTAACGTCGGACAATCTTAATCAGCCTATAAATGTCAGTACCTAGTAATGATTTGAGTTTACTACACCAGTTTACAAGAATAACTGACATTCTTACGGGGTCCGCGATTCCAGGGTTTTTGTCCACTCGTTTGGCTTTTTTATCCCTTTGATTCCTACATCCTGCACAAAGGGATGCTGATATGACCAAATGAACCACTCCATGTTACAGGCATACGGTGCACGGGGTCGTGCTGCGCAACTCGTCGGACGCGGCGCTGCTGCAGCGGCTGCAAGAGCAGCTGGAGCTGGACCTGTGGCAGCCGGGCGCGCTGCAAGAGAGGGACGCGCTGCTCATGGTGGCGCCGGAAAACGAGGACAAACTTTTGAAAGCGCTGGACGATGAGGGCATCGCGCATTATGTGCATGTGGATGATGTTGCCAAGTAAGTTTAGGATTTGTTATAACCTCTATGACAATTTGTAGTGCAATAAAATGATTCAATCATTATTTTTCAAACGAAAATAAACTTCTTTTTTTAGAAGAATTTAAAATAAATATTACATTATAAAGTTTACTTACAATACTTTTACATAAAAAATGATAAGGATGTTGAAATGTTCATGTGGAGATTCACGACAAGGGATAAAGTAAGAAATGAGTATATAAATTCAAAATTCAAAGGCCATTTCTTCAAAATAGGCTGAGAATCAGCAGTTTCCGATCGTCAAAATTACATAAGACAGTCCCTCTAAAACGACGGGCGTTTTTGAGGGACTGTCTTATGTTATTTTCTATTGCTTTAGTTGGTGAAATTCCTAGTGCTTTAGCTGGGAAGAAGTGGCGCAACAAACTCTCCAGCAGCACAGCTGTCTGTTCAGTTAGAAAAACTTGATTCTATATAATAGTACTTATGCAAAATAATGTACCTACATTACGCAACACAAAACATTCAATTAAATTATTTGCTATATGTCAGCTAGCACACGCCAATATACCAACAACAATCATCAAAATCTACTCAAGCGAAAATATAAATTAAACAGAACTTAATACCCGAATGAATGCCTCGAGGCATAAAGGGCGTGCCTGTTTACATATAGCTATTAAAGCTGTACCTCGAAGTCACAAATCATAAACTAGGACCATCCAAGTAAAAATAAATAATATTAATAAACAGTTAATTGCTAATACCAATATCAAAACCATGGTCAGCAAGACGACCAGTCACCACAAGCAGCACCCCTTCACGAGCATAACGCAAAGATCAGCCATTACCCCTCTCGCCATATTTGAGGAAAGGAGGCAACCCGACCCCCGAAGCTACCGCCAGCAGTGACATCTAAGAGAGCATGACGAACTTGCTGCCGGTTGCTCAGGCAAGAATAATATAATCAATTTTTAAGGTCGCTAGCTGGTTAGTGTTAGTATATGTGGTTACATATTTTGCAATACAACTCATTAAAAAAAAACAGTAATGAGTAGATTATGTCAATCAATCCGGTCTAACTGAATGTAGCTGAATACCAGTATTTTACATGGAGCGACTGCCTATCTGACCTCCACAACCCAGTAACTGAGTAATACGATACCCCTTGGTAAGACTGGTTTTTAGACTTTCGGGGCTTCTGACTACACGTAACGACTGTCAAAGATCCAAGAACGACAGCCGGAACCAACGGCTTAACGTGCTTTCCGAAGCACGGAGGAATCTCGATATGTAAAGATCCACCCATCCACGGACCAACCCCTGGCAAGCGTAGCGATTGACCCGTGCAGCTGTTATTACTTAGCCATGACCTCTTCAAGAGTAGATTATGTCAATAATAAATGAAAATAAAATTAAAATAAATTGACTTAGACAGTCAAATAAAATAAACTACACAATTATACGAATATACACTGTCAGTAGGTAAGCTAGGTAATTCTGGAGAAAGAACATAAAGGAAAATATAGGGGAACGTTGAAAGGAATGCTTAGTATGAGCATTGTGAAGAAGAGGGAGGAAACGCATGTGACTAAAAGAGTGATGAATGTAAATGTTGATGGATGGAGAGGGTGAGAAAAGGCCAGGGAGTGAATGATAACGTAACGGTTGAAAGGGGAGATTGGAAAGAGAAAAGTGTCCCAAGTAAAATGAGCCGGAAGATGGACATTCGTATAAAAATTAAAAAGTTATTTTGAAAGCAACCCTCAATAATTGCCATCGATTTTAAACTTATTTTAACAGGGTCGGTAATATCTGAGTTTACCTCATAAATTTCTTTCACAGAGCCATCGAGAAACACAATGAAGAAATGTCAATGTGGAGGGGTAGTAGAGGCCAAAGGATGATATTCCAGGATTACTGGCGATACGCTGAGGTATTTACCCTATTTAGTAGCATCAAGAGGAGTTATTTTTAGAAAGTTGTTGAAAAAGAAAACTTAGTGATATTCATATTTACCTATAAATATCTATAACAAAAATCCTGACCTTGGCCGTCTTATGTTGAATTATATATAATATATTTAAGTATGTAAGTACAATGAAAATTGTTTCCCGAGATATTTGAAATAACACAACGTCTATTAAAACACCCAACGGCAAACACAAATAATTTGTTTTAAATTAGAGCTGTGAAATATAAACTGAATCCTCCAATGACACATCATGCGTAATCCGATGTTTGTGTGATTCAACACAAAATAGAATACATTCTAGTTGGCAAAAATTTTTTAGTTGCTAGTTATAAGATTGGCGGGATTTGGTTTCAATTTATCAAGTATACTTTATCACACAGGCACATTTTTAGGCACATTTTATGAAATTTTATGAAAAAAATATTTTCATTACCAATATATTTTTTTCTTTAAACATCAGTCAGTCTAAGCCGTCTTCCACTTATCTCAAAACCTTCAATATTAATGCGGTTGACAATAAGTGGTTTCTCTGCTTTGTCACTATGTTCAGTTTCTGCCGTTTGGTTTGTACTCAGAGTTCATCGTTCAATTATTTTTTATCTTTTTTAGATCGATGCATATATGGTCAGAATAGCTGCACAGTATCCCGATTTGGTGACTCTGGTCAACGCTGGAAAAAGCTATGAAGGTAGAGATATCAAATATTTAAAGGTAAGAGTCATTGACATTTTATTCCTATAGTTTCTTTTGATGTTTAGTGTAATATTAAAATATTTAGTGATATGTCTGTAAACTGCGATCATTAGTGTTATCCATAGAAGGTAATAAATAATGTTTTTCTCCTCTTTAAGGTAAGTGGCATGTACTTAGAATATTACTCCGACTGTTTTTTATTTCAGTTTAATTAAACCCTTTAAATCGCGTATCACGTTAGTAATTGATTTATCGGGTCTACTACACTATCTGAATATGAAAATATAGAACAGTTTTATAAAATCAGTTTAAACATTTTTAACATTATCTTAATCCTAGACTGTTATTTATCAACTAGATATCAACCACCAACTTCAATGACCCAAGCAAGCCAATCTACTTCATGAACGCAATGATCCATGCGCGGGAGTGGGTGACCACCCCGGTGACACTGTACTCCATCTACAGGCTGGTGGAGAACCTGCGGAGTGAGGACAGTGACCTGCTCAGCGATGTGGACTGGATCATCATGCCGCTCGTCAACCCTGATGGATACGAGTACACGTTTACTGGTGTGAGTAAATACAGTGTATAATATCATCACTCAGGTGACACACATCCATTGCTGAACATAAGCATCGCCGACGCAGCCGGTCCTGTGCTTAGCATTTAGCGGATTCTTGCGACCTTTACCAGGTCATCGGTTCATCTTGTGAGAGGCCTCACAACACATCGAAATAGTCTTGTAATAGTATAATTTATTCCTTTCAGGACCGCCTCTGGCGTAAGACAAGATCTATCAACCTGGAAGTCAGTGAAACCTGCGTCGGAGTTGACGGCAATAGGAACTTTGACGTCCTCTTCGGTACCACTGGAGTCTCAAACAACCCTTGCGCTTTGACCTATCCTGGAACCCACGCCTTTTCGGAGCCAGAAACCCAGTACGTCAGGGATATACTCCAGAATGATGTGGACAGGATCCAGTTGTACATGGATATTCATAGTCACGGGAACTGGGTGCTGTTTGCTTATGGGGACCGGAGCTTGCCACCGAATGCCGCACAAGTGCACCATGTTGCCGCCGCCATGGGAGCTGCCATGGATGCGCTGAAGCTGCCACAGGCTGGTTTCTACCGGATAGGGAACAGTGCAACTATTCTGTACGGTACGTCGGGAAGTGCTCAGGATTATGGACAGGTAAATCAGCTTATTATACCTACATCATTTAGTAAGAAAATACTTAAAAAAATAAAATGAATTTCTCTTTAAAATCAATCAATTATTAGACGTTCATTTTATTTATTTGTTCATCCATTTATAGTCCATGAAAAATCTTTTCCAGATGCACGTTTTGTATTTTTAATCCTGAAACAATCCACCAACAGTATCCAAAACAGTATTTTATTAAAACTTGCTCATTCGTCTGTACGTGAGCTGCGCGCGTACTACCTATCTTATCTCTCAGAATTGATTGTGTTTTTGATAACGACGTTACGATGGACATCGCAATTACTGCTTCCTTGCAGTTACTTGTTTATATTTTATAGATTTCTACTTTAATAATACTGTCTTGTGTCCAGTTGACCGGCGTTCCTTTCTCGTACACCCTGGAGCTGCCTGGCTACGGGCACAACTTTCTGGTGCCTCCGCAGTTCCTGGACCATATCAACGAGGAGACGTGGCAAGGCATCGTGGTCACGGCCAGACTCGCGCGGTACTACTACAGGCTGCGGTACAGTGCAGCCACTACTACAGCTGCTCCTACTACCGCTGCCACTACTGCTGCCACTGCTACTCCTACTGATGGTCCTACTACTACTGCCACTGCTGCTCCTACTGATGCTCCCACTACCGCTGCCACTACTGCTGCCACTGCTGCTCCTACTGATGCTCCTACTACTGCTGCCACTGCTGCTCCTACTGATGCTCCCACTACTGCTGCCACTGCTGCTCCTACTGATGCTCCCACTACTGCTGCCAATACTGCTGCCACTGCTGCTCCTACTGATGCTCCTACTACTGCTGCCGCTACTGCTCCTACTAATGCAGCAGCAGGCTAGCTTAAGCCTAACTTTAAGACACAGAATCGTTTTAGATGATAGTATTTTTTTATTTTTGTAGAACCTAGAACCCATAACTAGTTTCACCGGAGCTTAAACATGAAAGTTATAAACGAGAAAAATCTTTAAAAAATAAAATATTTTAATAGTAATAATAAGGTTTTACTCTTCAATAATCAGCACAACCTAAGACAAACATATCATACCCACTAAAGTCCACATTAGAGGACCGCCAACGGAAACCATTTAACAAACGTTGAGCAAAGTTTCACTTTTGTTGCCGACGGTACAACCTTGAGCTGAAATGAATATTCCGATTGTTTGTACGATCTTGCTGACTTTGCTATATCACCTGATGGTCGATGATGGAGCACAGTTGTTCGGAAGTACCCTATTCACTCTCGGCTTTAATACCCCTCGGCTATAGCTACCAGGAAACAGACTCCCGCCCCAGCGGGAGGAAATTGTGTTTCAGCTTATAAGTACATAGGAAAGTAAGCCCCTACTTCCTTTTCTACTTTTAAGCTGAAACACAATTTGTTCATCTCTTGCATTATTACCCTTATCATTTTCAATAACAGCACAACGATTAAACCGAAGCGAAGGTTAAAATAGAAAAAAAAGTTAAATACTGTCTTATCGCTATACATCAAAAGTCCGATTCTATTATTGGCCTGTTGAATCTTGAATGATTTTGAAGATTGAAAATACCCCGATCCAGGTATAAAACCTACCTAGGGTTTAGATTTCTGGATCGGGGTATTTTTTATACTTTATAACCCTACAGATTATAAAAAGTGTAGTTTTTGTTCTATTTCATTGGGTTAGAAATTATTATATTAGCCTAAGATCCAAAAGATCCAATGTAGAAACGGTCGACGTTAGTATGTTGAAAAATATATGGCGAGTGGGTTGGCAAAATAAATCCTGGCCAGACTATGCCTTTTATTCTAAAATTTCGGCCATTCATACCAATCGAAAGTATGAAGCCTATAAATATAGCGTAGCGTATAGTGTGAATATAAAAACCTAGGATTGACATTTTTTTCCTGGCATAACTATTGGTTTAGCAGGTTTAAACAGGTAAGTCGATACCAATTATTTGCACCCATCTGTTTAATAAATAAGTCATAAAGCAAAATAACCGCTATTTCATGATGAACACGATGATAATAGGGTTGTCTGCGAAAAATCTGGTTTGAATGATGGTTGGCGAGCTTTGAAAAGCAGAATTTAAAAATATTTGTTCTATAAATGTTCTTCTAAATAAAAATATGATAGTGTTAAATACTTATCTTGAATTATTTTTGCGTTCTATCAGGAAAGTAAATAAAATAAACAAAGCAAACCGCAAAAATAAAAATAAATAAACATACAATAAGGATCTTGCGTTGTGTGCTAAAATTGTATTATAATATGATATAACATATTATCACCAAATCACCAAATCGTGGGATTAACGGAGTAAAAATGTATCTTAAGTCGTAATCCAGGTCATGGTCTACCCATGTGCCAATTCCCAGCCGTTTTAGCGTGAAAGCGTAACAAACAGACAAACTAACTTTCGCATTTATAATATTAGTTAAGAAGTTAGGATTTGGACTTAAAAAAATATTTTTAAATTTCGGTATTGTGTTTATGAAGTACGTCAATCATTTTGGAGTTTAGAAGTATGTCCATGTACCGTCATGATGTTAATATTCTTAAACAGTTCCCTTAGAGAGTCACGCCTGCGGAGATAATATATGGCTCTGATCGCTCTTTTCTGCAGAATAAAAATAGACTCGATGTCTGCAGCCGGTTCCACAGTAAAATACCGTAAGACATGATACTATGAAAGTAACTAAAATAGTCCACCCTCGCGGTATCTACATCAGTAAAATGACGGATTTTTCTGACAGCATATGCTGCTGAACTTAGCCGTCCTGCAAGAGATGTTAAATGAGGACCCCATTGTAATCTTGAGTCGAGCGTGATCCCTAGGAAAACAGTTTTATCGACGAATTCTAGTTTCTCTTGATTCAATACTAGGTATGTCACAATCACTATTTTTGACATGGTAAAGAAAATTTTATGCACTTAGTTTTTTTTTTCCATTTAATACTAAATTATTAGCAGTGAACCAATTCTGGATAAGTAGGGCGTTATTTACGTCGTCTAAATATGTTGCACGTCTATCTGCCTACTATCTTCCTTAAAAATTAAGAAAGTATCGTCAGCAAATAACACCATTTCTGGTTGATTTTTTAATAAATGGAGTAGATCATTGACCCAATATCGAGCCCTGTGGCACACCCATTTTTAATTTTAAACCTAGTGATTTACTATATATACGATCAACTTTTAATTCAATTTTAACTTTAAATTTACTCTGCAACTGGTTTTAATAATAGACACACATTTAATAAAAGTACAACCAAACACTATGTAAACAAACTTAACTTCGAAATATTTTACATATACTATGTCAACTTTAACATCCACCTACAAGTTGATAAAAATCAAGTTCACGATTTTATGTTTACCTTCCCTTATTTTACTTTTGCTGTACTTTGCTTTGTTATCAATAACCAAAATCCTTTTTGCAATTAAAATAATCATTTTGTCACAAGTCTGCTACTATAAGTAAATTTACAGAGAACGAGGAAAACTGTTCCACCGTAATACAGTTTAAACTAGTACGGGGAGCAGAGTGAATCAGTTCCGTGTAACAACCATAATAAGCACCGATACGTACCAAACAAAAATGTCACCTACCTTTACTGCTTATTTGTAACTTACTGAATTGTGCAAGGTTGTTGTGTTAATTTGAGTAAATAAAAGTTTTTTTTTTTTTTTTTTTTTTTTTTTTTATACTGTTTATTGTTTTATTACTTTATTTAGCGATACTGTTTATTTGGACTTGCTGTTGTCTATCATTTAAATAAGGTTTTACTAAATTGAGAGCAAATTTTCCAAGTCCTCAAGCTCTAGTGCTCAAGTTTCAAAAATAAAGTTTCGTGATCGACGCAATTAAATGCCTTGGAGAGGTCACAAAAGATTCCTATGGCGTCTTGGACCTCTTCCCACGCGTTAAAAATGTGTCTTAATAAGGTTACACCGGCGCCTGTCGTACAACGTCCTTTGGTTAAACCATACTGTTGATCATGAAGGTTTATTTTTTATTTTTTATGATTAAGTATTTGATTAACCATTACCTTTTCAAACACCTTGCTGAAAACCGGTAACATGGATACAGGTCTACAATTATTGGTTTCTTTACTGTCCCCGGATTTGAAAAGTGGTATTACCTTACTGTATTTCATTAAATCCGGGAAGACTTAATGGTCCACACACAAATTATATATTAAGGCGCTATGGTCTCAATTATGAAGGTACAGACTTTAATGGACATTCCCCAAAAATCTGCCGTTAATTTGATCTTAATTTGCTTAAAATCTTTTATTACTGATACAGGGTTAATATGCTTAAAGTTAAATTCAATCGGGCAAGCTGAAACGTTCGCCCTTACTAAATCAAAAGAGAGCGAGGGCGAAGAATTTAAGGTTTCGGTAGTTTTAAGTGGGATACTAGAAAATAAATTTACAAATGCTTGAGCAACTTCTTTGCCATCGCAAATGAGACCACCACATTGATAATTTTCCAAACCGTCTGTATTTTATTGTCTGCTGATTTAACCTTGTTGCTAATGTATAATGCTTTAGTTTTTAAAGATAGCTGTCTTACAAGTGTTCTTAAAAATTCTAAAGTAAGTAGCAACATACTTATTAAAAGTTTCCGTGTTAATATAAGGCTGAAAAGTCTTTCCCTACTTTTCCTGAGTCCTTTAGTTCCCCAGTCACTAAATAAAAACTTAGGGTTGATAATTTTTGTGTTCTTCTTAAAATAATTATTGAACTCGGTCTGGACTAACGAAAATATTTCTTCGTACCAAATTTAACATTGTTCATTGTAAGGTCTTGATTATTTAACTAACAAACTAAAGTGCTATTAAATTTATTTAAATTAACTGCTGTTATTGGTCTGAATTGTATCTGCACTTTTTTTATTGGTATATTGGATTCAAAAGTTACGGATTGCCGACTGTGATCAGAAGGGAGATAATTATCGATGGCTTTATCTAAATAGTCGCAACAACAAAACACATTATCAATACATGTAGCAGTAGTCGTAGTTACTCGGGTTGGTTCTACAAACACATTTGACTAATTAAATGATTTGAACATATTTAAAAATCTACTGGTATTTGAATTATTTTCTAAAATATTAATGTTAAAGTCACCACAGATAATATTTTACTGATTTATTAGCAGGTGCAAGTTTTGCCAAAACATCTTCCATTACTGACTCAAATATATAGTAGTTTTAATAATTTGGGGGTCTGTTAACCGCACACTATAACATGCTTATCTGTCTCAACACAAGACAGTTCAATGCTATGTTCAACCGATAGTTCAACTATGATTGAGAATACTACATCTAGATATCGAAGCACCTATACTAATCAGTGTCATTAGGGGGAAACAGGATAGGGGGTGAAACCAGATAGTTGCTATTCCATTACTCCGCGTACAGCTGTCTCGTTCTAGCTAGTGGAGAAATACGTGCGAACGCTTGCTCAGTTCGGTTACAAATGGCGGCGACGATAAAGTCTCAGTGCGTGCGTCTATAAACGACAATTGAAAACAAAGGTAAACACACTCACACTCAGGTATACTATCAGAAATAGGGTTTAATTTACCGGATAGGTACGTGGCGCTGCGGCGCAAGCTGCAGCTGCTGGTGGTGCCGAGTGCGCGCACTAACCTACTGGGGCGCGCACTGCTGACTCGTGCGTTGCGCACTCTCAACACGGTGGTAGATGCCATAGATATAACACTGGGTGAGTTCACAAGGGCCACGTATTGTGTAGCATTATATGGTATAGTTAAGTATATTTTAAGTAACTTTGTCGCATTAATTTCCTTTATTTCATTTATATAGGTACATATAATTTACATTTTTAAATATTTTTATAAAAACAAAAACATATTTAAAAAAAAAAAAATAGTACCCCGCCGGTATCGGTAACAGGGTCCAAGCCACCGGTGGTAAGGGCTCCTGAGAGAGGAATCTCATAATGATACGCGCCGTGTCCAGAAGTACCGCTTAAGCCCTTGATCCAGCTGCCTAACGAGAGCCTCCTCAGGTGTTGGTCGAGACTCTTGGCTATTATGCCATTGGCCGTCACGACTATCGGCACAACGACTGCTGTATCCACACCCCACATGTCGACAACCTCGCGAGCCAGGTCTTTAATCTGCTTATCTTTTTCAGCTTTCACGAGCTTCTCTTCATGTCGGACCGCTATATCAATAATCAATGTGCGACGCTCTAATCGATCTATCACCACTATGTCTGGCTTATTGGCAACAATAATCCTGTCAGTGATGATAGATCGATCCCAATACAACGTGATATTGTCATTTTCGAGAACTGGATCGGGAACATACATATAGTACGGTACTTCCGATTCCACATGGCTGTATTTCAGAGCAAGTTGCTGGTGGATAATCCTGGCTACAAGGTTGTGCCTATGCAAGTAGTCTCCGTTAGCCAGACGAGAACAGCCAGAAATAATGTGTCGGATAGATTCCCCCGGACGGTGGCATGCCCGACAGATGTCAACCGTCACACAATATTTCCGGTATATGTTCGTCATCATAACTTCATCCATAATCGCAAACACAAAACCTTCGATTTCCCCAAAGAGATCACTGAATTGCAGCCAAGATACGGACGCTAGAAGCGCCCGTGAAGCTCTTTGCTCTGCCATACCTGCGGTCGTTAGTATCTGCATTAGATTTATTATTATCTGTTAGAAATAAATAAATAAGTTATGTATCTAATATTTCGATTATCTTAAAGTGTTATTTATCATTCAGTCTAACTATGTGCTATCATCATATACAGTTGTATTTTTTAAGAAGTTATAGATATTTCTCCTTTTAAAACAATATTTGTTGTCGGTATGAGTGTAAACATAACTTGTCAGTTAGGTATTACAATTTCAAACATGGTACCTGTGGGGTACAAGCGGACGACCATCCGGTTTCACCTCGATTGATTTTATGTGTAGGTATTATGGACGTTTATTTTATTCCTCTTTTTAATTACTATTTTTTAGGGTTCCGTACCTCAAAAGGAAAAACGGAACCCATATAGGATCACTCGTGTGTCTGTCTGTCTGTCTGGCTGTCCGCCTGTCACAGGCAATTTTCTCGGAATCTAATGGACCGATTAAGTTGTAATTTGGTTCAGACGTGTAACGTAAATAAATGAATTTTGACTATGGGGGTTACTTTTGGGGGGCAAATAACAAAATAAAAATAAAACATTTTGCATACTGTACCGTGTGACATATCAAATGAAAGGAGTTGTTGCAAGGATCTCAAATATTTTTTTTAAAATAATTTTAAACTAAATACTTTTAAAGATATTTAAGATTGATGAAAATTGACCCCTTTATCTCCGAAACTACTAAGCCTAAACTTATGAAAAAAATAAAGAGAATGGTTCTTTACTCATAGATTACAGGAAAACCTATAATAAGTCTATGGTCTTAAAATAACATAATAAATCAGTCAATATTGCGCGTACAAACTTACATTTGCAGTTGGAATGTACGGGACATGTTTTTCAACTACAATGATAAGTTTGTTCTTGGGATTAATTCATCCCAACTACGGAACCCTTCATTGTGCGTGGTCCGACACGCACTTGGCCAGTTTTTTACTTTATAAAGAGTGCGAGCGTCAACATGCCACGTAAGAGACAGAAAACTATCATGAGGGTTCGGAGTGTTTGGTTTGTAGCGAAAAGTACAGTCAAACTAATTCCATAGATGGATGGTATCAATGCACTACTTGTTTTAAATGGGCTCACGAAAGTTGCATTGGTGGTTCTGAACAAGAATTATTATTTTGTGTATGCAGAAACTATGAATAATTTGAATATTTCGTTTTATTGTTACTAGGTATCTATAAACCCCCCTTGAATATAAGATGCCTATCCGGTTTGACCCATAGGTATGGCGTGAATCCGGATTTATAATTTTCAATGAAAATTGTTCTATTTTGTAGTTAAGATTGATCTTAAATATTTTCATGCCGAAATTATGCCTAAGGTTTAATTATACTTAAGCATTTGTGATATTGATTATCTCAATAAATAATACGTGGTACAGGGCTAAAGGTTCGTGCAAACCAGCGCGACGCGACGGCGCGACGCGACTCAAACAATACAATTTCTAAGAAAACTTCACGGTATAACAATAGCCGGTGTCGCATTTGCAAGGTTCCCATACAAATCACGACACTAAAAAATACCCGACTATTTCCACAGCATTTTCTCTACTTTCACGTCTCTTTTGCTACACCCAACATTCACCAAAAGAACCAGCATACCATTGTGAACAGCCAGTTGAACTTTTTTGGACATCAATTGGTTGGTCACAAACGCATCTACCACTAGCACCATTTACATTAAATCCCGCATTCACTCTCCTTTCCGTCTTCATCAATTTTTCCATTTCTAGTAACCAGACTCCCCAAATAAGCAAATTCGCTGTAATAAAAAATAAAAAAACTCAACTGTTTCGGAGATAAGCGGGAGAATGGTAAATTTTCATCTAATTTGTTTAATAATTTTAAACTTACTTATATTAAAACCCAAAAATAACATTCATTTGAAATCCTCATAGCAAGGCCCTTTTATTTAATATGCATTAGCATTTTTATATTTTCTCAAAAATTCAAAATTCAAAAGTCATTTATTCAAACTAGGCTCATAATTAGCACTTTTCGAACTTCAAAATTACATAAGACAGTCCCCCAAAACGCCCACTCTTCACCACTTCCTAGTGCGTTAGCTGGGAAGAAGTAATGGCGCAACAAACTCCCCAGCAGCACAGCTGTCTGTTCAGTTAGAAAGTAGAAAGAAGAAAGAAAGAAAAAAAAATTATTCTATATAATAGTATTCAACTTAGTTAACCTAATTTAAATTATTATCCATATGTTAGCTAGCACACGCCAATATACCAAACAAAATCATCGAGAACTATACTCGGGCAGAAATAAAAACTAAACGTAAACAAAACTTAACATCTTAATAAAAGCCTCCAGGCATAAAGGGCGTCCTCACGGAGGCGATCGGCGGCGGCGATCTCTCGCGTCCGGCCCTGGTTCAGGCCATGGTCCGGAGCGAGAGTGCATGGGAGGCCGTCACCTCCTTCTGCGAAGCAGTAATGCTCGCGAAGGAGGAGGCGGAGCGCGCGAGGGAGAGGCAAAATGCGCCCCCTCGCGCCCCTAGTCGCCGCAGGAGACGCCCCGGACGTCGGGAGTCGCGAGCCGACTTCCGGCCACCGTAGGCGCGGGCTTGTGGACGGTGAGCTATGGGTAGCTCGCCGTCCGATAGGGACCAGGCCCGGGTCGACGGCGCGTTGTGTTCCACGCGCGCCTCAAAGAGATGTCAGCACCAACTGACGGGGTCCGGAAGGGCCAATGCCTGCCGGGGTTGCGGGTTTGTCTGAAAGGGATATCGCGACCTCGGCACACAGGCAACGGAAGGAACACGGGTGGGTTTTAGTCAGTAAAAGTCTGACACGCCCTCCCGCTCCACCCAGAGCGGGAGAAGTTATTTGATAATTTCCCATCCTCAAAAAAAAAAAAAAGGCATAAAGGGCGTGCCCGCTTACATAAAGCTGTAACTGTTAATATCATAGTCATAACTTTCTAATAATTTCCCCCCCAAAAGTGAAACCCATATTGAAAATTCTTTTATTTACGTTACTCGTTCGTATTTGGGTCACAGAACCTCATATATGTGTACCAATTTTCAACTTAATCGGTCCAGTAAATTCGGAGCAAATCGTATTAGTAAAAATGCGTTTAAATAATAATTTTATTATTCGACATTCCCTGTCCGCCAGAATCGTGCCGGTATCGGGTCAATGTTGATACCTAATGAGTTACTTCGATAGATATTTATCTATGTAAAAAAGAATCCGGCGATTTGAGAACCTCCTCCTTTTTTTGAAGTCGGTTAAAAAACTTTAATAGTTGAATTTGTTATCAAGACATTTCCAATTTGTTTTTCCATTAAGGTGTAATGGACCGAAGCACGGTTAACCGATGACATAACTTTCTATATATACGGGCTATGCGTAGATATTAACCTTTTTCGTGTTGTTACCACTTACAGAGATCACCAATAATCATGTTTTGTTTGCTTATTATATTCCTCACACAAGTATTAAACTGCTGCCTGCAGCCAACCAAGGTGAGTTTAAGTACAGCAAATTGTAAAACATGTCAATGGTGCCGTTTCTCTTGTACACCGAACTAAACTATCACTAAAATTATTTACTTTTGACTATGAGAATCTTAGAGCTATTCTGCAAATAAAATTCTCAGAATTAAAAAATAATTTTGACACAACTTCGTCGTGAACCCACGTGGTGCCCGTGGTTTGCCCTAACCCGTGTTTTGTTTTAGAGCGGGAGGCGCGCAGGGGTGCAGCTTCGACGTGTTTTATATGGAATTTTTCACTTTTTGTATGGAAAATATGAAAATTCAAATTCAAATTCAAAATATTTTATTTCACATAAACCTACAAGGGCACTTATGAAACGTCAGAAGCTAGGTGCACGGTTCCAATTGGTCGTTTCCTATGGAGAAGAGCCGGCAAGAAATTCCACGGTTACTCTTTAAAAGTAAATGGTTTTTACAATTTTTCCAAATTACAGTGCAACTATACAGGTATGAGTATACAGGACAGTGTAGGCCCATCAACATGTACCAGGTACTTAGCAAAATATAAAATGGTCACAAAATTTAAAAGAAAATAATCTATATAAAAGATAAATAAAAATTAAAACCTATTTCAACCAAATGACAATGGTTGACACAACAGCTGTAACAAATCAAATTTAATAAAAATTATAGAATATTGTAAGTATACAATGTCAAATATTACATACCTACATGCATTGATATATAAAAACCCAAGATGCACAGTCTCGAACAAAATTAATACTCAAAACTGTCCCCAACTATACGTAGGTAGTTATAGTCATGATACAAACATACTTGTTTGGAAATTCAACCTTACGCGCATGTTTTAAAGTTGTTTTTACAAAGCAATGTTTATAAAGCAATAAAATTTGATGACCGAAGTTTGCCGGTAGGACAAGGCATGGAGTCGAATATATTTTTAATTTTTTAATTTTTTATACATTTACTTAGTATTTTAAGAGTTTTTAAAATTTATATAAATGTGTGTTCCAAATACATATTTTATTTTTATAATAATAAGTATTGTTGTTATCGAAACTAAATAACTAATTAAGTGTAAATTTAAAAGTTACAATTATCATAATACTATAAGATTAAAATATACAACTAACACTAAAATATATAAATTATAAACAATAAACGGAGAGCGCATTGGGCATCAAAAAATTCGTCGGCGTCGCTGTCAGTGGGAAAAGTGCCCAAAAGGCTGGCAGCATTGCCACGTTGGATGGCAATGCTGATTCTTTGACCTAAAAATTGGCCAGCCCTCTGGTCACGTGAGGAGTCGACCAACCGCTTGGCTATGTCCCGAAATACTCGATGAGCACTCGGACCCCACGGCCCTAGTGTTTCAACCCCAAACGGCTCAAAAATATAGCTACCAATAAGGTTGTTATATTTGCGCCGTTTGAGGTTTTCTGCACCTGCAGCAGCCGCCCCGGCACAGCCCGCCGTGCTAGGAAGATGGGATGGCGCGAGGGTATCGACACAGGTTGCGTCCCACACCAAAGGCCTACCCAACTTCCAAGGCATTATGGTCATTCCGTCTGGCCTCTTCCCATCGTCACGTGCCAAGCCATTGGGTTCTAAAACAGCTGGCACCCCGGCGGTGACAAGGGCCCGACGGATGATGTCATTAATGCTTGCGTGCCGTGCCAAACGACCAGCGCTCTTGCTGCAGGAAAGGCCATGGTGTCCGATGCGGTCGACTGCTTCACCGCACTGACAAAGATGCGGAGCCCCGCAAGGAGCGCCCAATCTCAAACTTGTAGCGAGCCGGAAAGTGGTGTCATAATACTTAGGTTAAACCCACTATTCTTACAAAGACCATAAAAAGAATTACTCAGTTTGGCCCATAAAAAAGTAGGAAATCAATATAAAAACATTTAAAAAAAATCGAATTAATGACCTCTTCTCCTTTTGGAAGTCGATTAAAAACTATACAAGAATATTAATTTAATTCTAAATACAAAAAAGTACTAAAGTTAATATAAATAAAAAATAAAAAAAACATAATAATAAAAAATCGACTCTATTGAAAAGAACAGGGTCAATTTGTATTGCACGACTAAATTAAAAGAAGGTTGTAATGCATTGTTATATACTTGGACTGTTGAGTGAAATTTTAAGACAAATTAAATCAAAATCACCTATTTGATCCCTATATTTAGTCATAAAAACAACATAAACAAATCAACAATTTCTTCAAACTTACCGGAAGTACGATATCCCATCCTTTTTTAACGTTAATAAATAACGTAATAAATACAGTACTGTTTTTGCACGTGAAGTCGAGATGTTGGTGTGAATTTGTTCATGACAACTTATTTTATACGACACCTTTTTAGTCGCGATTAAAAATTGTCAGGTTTACTCTTGTTTGGTTTTTTTACAATCAAAATTTTAGCTGAAAAACGTCAAATTCAGAATAGCAAGATTGCCATTTTCACTAAATTAAAAACTCAGTACTATCTTAGTGCTGTCAAACTAAAATATAGTTAAGTTGTGTAACTTTAGTCTATTTCAGTTTGCGAAAAAATTGTAGTGACTTTTAGTCTAGTTTAGAGGCATTTGTGACAAGAGAATCGGCACCATTGCTTTGTAGTTTAAAAAAAATCTGCTGTTTCATACAAAACTGCAATACCTACGCGGTTAATTTGTATGGAATTGCTGTTTTTTTTTAAATAACCGACAAAAAATTTCAACGGGGTTCAGAATTGGGCACGCCACAATTGCGGTGATAAGTCCCCTCTTTGAGGAGTGGCTAGAGAGGCGCGACGGCGTCCTTACCTTCCGCCTGACGCAAGTCCTCACCGGACACGGTTGTTTCGGGAGGTTCCTGTTCCGCATAAGGCGGGAGGAAACGCCCGGGTGTCACCACTGTGTGGATCGCCCGGAGGACACAGTGGAGCATACGGTGGAGGTCTACCCGGCTTGGGCGGGGCACCATCTCTCTTGGGCGCGGCAGTGATCTCTCGCGTCCAGCCCTGGTCCAGGCCATGGTACGGAGCGAGAAGGCGTGGGAAGCCGTCACCTCCTTCTGTGAAGCAGTAATGCTCGCGTAGGAGGAGACGGAGCGCGTGAGGGAGAGACAAATGTCGCGCTCTCACGCCCCTAGCCGCCGCATGAGACGCCCTGGGCGTTGGGAAGCGCAGGCCGATTCCCGACCACCGTAGGCGCGGGCTTGCAGACGGTGAGCAATGGGTAGCTCGGCGTCTGATAAGGACCAGGCCCGGGTCGACGGCGCGTTGTGTTCCACGCGCGCCTCAAAGAGATGTCAGCACAACGGAAGGGGACCGCCAGGACCGATGCCTGCCGGGATCGCGGGAAAGACCGAAAGGGATACCGTGACCCCTGGCAATGTACAGGCAACTGAAGGAACACGCGTGGGTTTTAGTCAGTAAGAGTCTGACACGCCTTCCCGCTCCGCCTAGAGCGGGAGAAGTTATATAATAATAATAGCCGTATCTCTACGTTGACGTCGTGGTGGGGCTTGCGCTCTCCAAACTCTGGGTCTGTGCCGGCAGAGTTTACTTTGCCGGAACAGGTCTAGGATGAGGAGCCAGACCAAGAGAGATACAGAAACCCGCAGGGCAGCATGTGGCGAGCTGTTGGGCAGTAGCGACCCCACGGACCCTATCTCCCGGGAGAAATCTTGTTCCTCATCTCTGGCTTGCCTTTATTGGCCGGCTGGAGTGAACACTGACGAGGAACAGAGCTCCCACCTCATTCTTGCCTTAATTGGCCGGCTTGAGTGGAGATTCGCAAGAGCAAACGTGCTCGGAGGAAGGAAGTATTCCAGTAAGTGCTCGTAGGGATCTTGACCATCTTCCGGGCTCTGGGATTGTTCTGAAAGCCGTGGAATACCTCTCCACTCCTCAAGCACCTCAGGACACGTTGCCCCCTTGTCGCTACGTCACTATGTGCTAGCGACAGTTTCCGGGGGCCCATTATTGAGTGTGCAAGTCACCCCCTGCCATTTTTTCCGTGTGCATATGAAACATTGATCAGGCAGGGGCCATAGTTCTTCCATAGTTCCAAGTCACCAGTCAACTTAAGCCACCCAAACCCATAGTCCAATGTCTTTGTTTCCATATCCTGCAATAGTCCTACACCGACCGGGGGTTGTCCTTGGGTGCACTTGCATAGTGCATACAGGGATAATCGTCGGTTGGTGCCTCATTTCATTAAAACGCCTAACGGGCCTCTGCGAGTTGGCTTCGGCCCCTCGTACGCCTTCCAAAGGTCCGGGACAAGGTCCCGAGAATAGTTAAAAACTAAAAATAATAATAATAATAATAAATTTAATAATAATAAATTTTATTCACAAACTTTTTACAAAAATCCTATGAAAACCCTGACTTCTGAGCTAGGTAAAAACCTGTATTACAGAAGTCAGTGCCCTCTCCCACTTTCTACTTTATACAAATTGCGAATAAAAAATATAAAAAAGAGAAAAAAATAAAATAAAAAATAAGATGAAATAAATCAAATAAGTGATGGGTTAGGTTTACTCATGTTGTGTTTATGCATGTAGATAACGTGTTTGTGTGTACGTGTGTGTGCGAGTGTGTGAGGGTGTGTGTTATATGAAAACTTCACACGCTAAAAAAAAAAAAACGGGTTTCAGAATCATGTAAGTACTGAATCCATGGTAACAGGCTTCGCGTCGATGTCCCTGCCACTCTGTATAACCTAGGAAATAAAGAACCGCTTGTACAAAAAACGGCTGCCAGTCTTACTAACGGGTATTGTGTTACCCAGTAACTGGGTTGTGGAGTTCAGGTGGGCAGTTGCTCGGTCACTTATTTTTCATGGGTTTGTTCCATGAAGTATCAAAAACCTACTTACCACGTATTCCTAGGTGGTATTTTCACGGGAGTCGGAGCCCTAAAAAACACTAAAATCAGTATTACTATGCAAAGGTAATTCTACCAAACTAATTCAAGTCAGCTTGGATGCAGTTATTCAACATCCAGCAAGCACCGAAACATGTTTGATCTGCACACGGTGGCTGCGGATACACAGTAGTAGATATAAACATATCCTATGTCCTAGCCCAGGTTACGGTCTATTCGTGCGCCGTGTAATAAAAAAGTAACTTGTAAGAGTAAAAAAAAAATGAAAGAAAAGCGCGGAAGCACGAGAATGATTTCAGCTCTGGTATAGCTATGTATCGGTACAGAGTAAACCTTTTTTCCAAGGCTAGCGGTTATGTTCTGAACTTCTTCGCTCGCGGGCCTGATGTCATAAAGAAAGACGCTGAAAGGAACCAAGGGCTAAATTTTCAAATTATATGGACGTAAAAATTTAAAAAACATATTTAAGTGACTTTTTTTATGGTTGCGTACCTCAAAAGGAGAAAACGGAACCCGTATAGGATCACTTTTGTTGTCCGTCTGTAAGTCTGTCAGTCAGTCAAGACCCTTTTTCTCAGGAACGCGTGGAGGTATCAAGTTAATAACTATATCAGATACGTAGGTCTACGGTCCTTTGGAGCTCTAAAAAAATCAACCTTCTAAGTCAACACAATTAAAAAAAAATACGGCCATTTATGCGATATATTTTGATACTCGCAAATAAATCAAAACTACTACTTCCTGTTGACCTGAAATTATGTTTGGCAAGAAGGAAGGTCTCACAGCACATGTAAAGGAAACAGTCCGAACAACGTCAATTTGTAGATTTAACACAAAAAAAAATGCGATTATAAACTTACTTGCTTGGAGAATTGACCGTGGCGTATATCAATGTATGGGAGAACATTTTTTTCCACTACAATGTTAAATTTGTTTTTTGGATAAATTCATCCCAACTACTGAACCCTTCATTGTGTGTGGTCCGACTCGCACTTGGACGGTTTTTTTTCAAAGTCAAAGTTAAATAATTTATTCAATTAGGCACATAAAAAGCACTTCTGAACGTCAAAATTTACAAAAAATTTAATTGATTCTAGTCGCCCCTTCCAAAAGGTAGTTTTCGTATGGAGAATAATGGGCAAGAAACTCCACCGTTACTCTTTTAAAATGTTTTCACAATATTTTGTATACATTAATTATATAATTATAATTATGTGAAGACGATGCACCTGGAATAAGATGAAGATACTAATATCACGCTAGGTAAATGAAAAATGAAGCTATGACAGATAAATTAATTATGTGATATTCCTAACATTTCAACAAGTAATACTAATAAGTCAGTGTGTGAGTTCAAGTAATCACAGAATGTAAAATCAATTTTCTAAAAATTATATTTATTATACAATTAAATTAGCAAGCAGTTTGATTTTGTCTAGATTCTAGATTATCCTATGGAGCAGGACCAGCATATTTCATTGAAATATATCACAAGGTATTTTGTTGTAACATTCAAACTCAAACTCAAACTCAAACTCGAAGCATTTATTTCAAATAATCCAATTACAGGCAGTTTTGAATTGTCAAATGGTCGGTCAGTCAGAAAGATGAAGATAGTTGCCCTTTCCAAAGCGTATTAGGTTCCTATGGAGAAGAACGGGCAAGAAACTCCACGGACACTCTTTTAAATCAAAATATTGTTACAACATATTGGTTACATCATTCGTGTTTAAATTATACATGTGAGAACAATGTAGAAACACGTGCACGTTAAAAGCGTCCGTAAAAAAAAGATAAAAACAATTCAAAAATTAAAATATGCCATGGCAGCTAAGAGACGACCAGTCCCTACTGACGGCGCCCGTTCACGAACATGGCGCATGGATCAGCACCATTCAGCTCAAACATATTCACAATAACACAACATAACACACACGCCACCACCAGCGAGACATTTGAGTGAGCACAACATACTCTCAGCCACCAGACCGCCGGCCGCCGCTTATATTCAAGTCAATAAAAGACATACCTAGTAAATGGTAGTTTTGTAGAAGGTCACAGTGCTCACATATGTGCTATGCAATTATACAATACTAAGAGATAGATTTTATACAATGCAATGATAGTTTTTGTCTTTAGCAGCTCCAACAATATTTTCAATGCTAATCAACTAGTTTTTTTCAAATTCAAATTCAAATTCAAATTCATTTATTTGTCCGAACATGGTACAATACAAGATCTCAAATTAACATAAACGTCTCATCACATTCTGCCACATGGGGCGTGCAAATATCAGGTATACCTACATAATGAATTATTACAACGCAAAAATATAAATAATTAGGTTAGAATCGATACAATAAGAGGCATTTCAGTGCCAATAGATATGTCAAAAAAATGTACAATAATTAATAAATGTCAATTTCAAAATGTAATGTCAAGCTATTTGTTATAAGAGAGAGATCACAATTAGATTAAGATGTCAAAGTATCATTCAAAAAGTCGTTCAAATTATAATAACACTTTTTACAGAGTAACTCTTTAAGCTCCTTTTTAAACCCATTTAAATTTAACTGTTTAATTTGCTTTGGGATTTTGTTAAAAACTTGCGGGGCTAAACAAAATATGCTTTTCCACATTAAAGCTGTTTTTGCTCTACGTCCACGCAACATATCATTTCGCCTGTTACGTTTTACTGTATCTGATAGGTTGGAAAACAGGTGTGAATTCAGCTTAACAAATAAGGCAGTTTCATAAATGTACATAGACGGAAGTGTTAAAATTTTGTATTCTTTAAAAAATGGTTCACAACTGTCCGTTACTTGTAGTCTGAACATGGCTCTGATGGATCGCTTTTGCGCTTTAAAAGCGGTTTCTCTATTTGTGGAGTTACCCCAAAATATTATACCATATCTTAGCACAGATGCTACAATACCATGGTACGCTGTAAGTAGTGCATCAATGTTAACTGTGAGGGCAAGTTTGTACAAGGCATAGGATGAGCTACTAATTTTCTTACAAAGCGCTTCAATATGATCCTTCCAATTGAGCTGCCTGTCAATTACCAGACCTAGAAATTTTGCACTATCGACATCTTGAATTTTGATATTCTGGTATTGAACCTCCATCTTTGAACTAGGTTTTTTATGAGCAAAGTGCATTATTTGGGTTTTGTCAAGGTTCATTTTTAGATTATTACTATCCAGCCAAGAGATTATTGAAATTATCGCATTATTAACATCAGCTTCATATGAATTCGGTTTATCACATGCTATTGTAATCGTGCTATCGTCAGCAAAGAGTGTCATTGGGAAGTCTATAGCTTTGGGGAGGTCATTAATATAAATTAGAAATAATAGCGGACCCAATACACTGCCCTGTGGTACACCAAAGTATACAGTGCGTTCTTTAGACAGGTATGTTACTTGTTCTTTAGTCTTTAAGTTTAAGTTTGTTATTGCGGTAGACTGTTTTCTTTTTGATAGGTACGTGCTTAATAAGCTAAGAACGTTGCCTCTTATACCATAGGAGTCAAGTTTGTTTAATAAGATTGCATGGTCAACCGCAAATCAAAAGCTTGCGTCATATCACAGTACACAGAACAAACAGGTGTTTTATTATCAATATTAGTCATAATTTTATTTAAAAAGTCATAAATTGCCATGTTTATAGTCATGTTCTTTCGGAAACCTTTTTGTTCGTTACAGAAAATCTTTTGTTTTTCTAAGTAACTGTAAAGTTCATTATAAATATACTTCTCAAATATTTTGGAAAAAATTGGCACAAGCGCAATAGGTCTATAATTCTGCATTAGTTGCTTATTACCTTTTTTATATATAGGTTTAACAATGGAGACCTTAAGACGGTCCGGAAAAACACCGTGGCTAATACATAAGTTAAGAATATGACTCAAATGTTGTGCGATTAAGTCGGCAACATGTTTTATAATTTTTGTAGAAATTTCGTCATACCCTACACTATTGGTGCTTTTAATACATTTTATAATGTTAAATATTTGTACCGGTTGACATGGAGGCATGAACATTGATTTTTGTTTATTTGTGATATACGCAGTCGATCTTTTACCTGTTCCGGGAATTGGCACAATTTTTTCTATGAAATAATCGTTGAACTTTTCAGCAATCAAATGTGGTTTGTCAATCGTTTTATTGTCCATTTTTACAGTATTTATTGAGTCATTAGGTAGATTTAATTTAGAGTTCTTTATTATTTTCCATGTCATTTTGCTTTTATTGTCAGAAGTTTTAATATTGTGATTATTTTGAGATCGTTTAGTCAGGTTAATAATTTTTTTAAATATCTTTGTATAATTTGAATATTTTGCTTTATTTATAGGAGAAGGTTTATGTCTAGACGTCCACAATAATTGCCTTTTTTTTAAGCTACATAATTTAAGTCCTCGCGATATCCATTTTGGTTTTTGGGTTGTTGGTATTTTAATACGTCTACGGGGGAAGCATAGGTCATAAAATAATTTAAATTGTTCAAAAAATAAGTTGTATGAATTATTTGGATCATCATTATCATAAATTTCAGAGAATGTCAGTTTTTCCAGGCAGGTTCTAAATCTAGTAATATTTTCTGGGCAATAATCCCGTTGTGATGTATACCAATATTTCAGAACACAGTTCAAACGTACGGGACATTTCAAAAGTTGCGCAGTGTGATCCGATAGGCCAAATTCTATCACCTCCGTCCTGCATTTTTTCTCGAAATTGTGAGCAAAATTATCAATGCAGGTCCGGCTTTGCATCCTGGTTGGTTTTTCTATTGCTAATGTCATGTTAAAACTGGTTAAGAGATATTTTAATTCGGAAGTCATATTATTATTTTTCAAAACGTCAATATTTATATCGCCTGCTATGATAACATTCCTACAATTTCTTCTTGTCAGTAGTCTTAAAAGTTGCTCTAATATACTAAAAAATATATTTAAATTCCCTGTTTTTGGCACTCTATAAACACATACTATAACTATCCTATAACTTGTCAGTTCGATTGCACAGCATTCTACAACATTAGATATTGAAAGTTCTGAAACCTCTAGTAACTCTTTCCACAAATGACCAGATCGGACCAGAATACAAGCCCCACCTCTTTTGCTATTTTGTCTACTGAAACATGCGGCCAATCTATAATTCGGTACCACAAGGCGGTCTTCATGGCCAGACATCATAAAATGCTCTGTTAAGCATATTACAGCAACAGACTGGTCTTTTTCTGACAGTTCATTTATACATATAGAGAGGGTGTCTGCTTTGTTAAGCAGACCCGCTATATTTTGGTGTAGAACGTATAAATGTTTATTCACGAAAAAAATCACTACAAACAGTATTATTTTCGAGCTGCTGATTATTAATACTAGATGACTTTTTATTACATATTTGGACATTATCGGTCTCTATTTTATTTTGATGATTGTATGTTATTTCAGTTTGTACAGATTTATCTACATATATTCTTTTACTTTTTAAAATTAATAAGTTTTGATACTGTTTTGATTTGAGTTTATAGTCCAATTGCAAGATTTCCCTAAGTAAAGACCTTGATAAATTAATCATAAAATTTGTTTTACGAGGCCGATATCTAGGGTAGTCCATATCCATAAAAATTACATTGTCATACTTTCCACAAATAAACCTTAGCATGTAATTGAGTTTTGCTTCATTGAGATATCTATTTGACGGGACCTCGCTTATATTTGTGTTCTTAACAGATGACAGCCATGTATGTAAGTACATCTCCGTATCATATGGGTTGCGTTCATAGCGGCCTCCAACAACAATAACATAGTCATTCATATTGAATTTAGCTATTTCATTCTTTGAGGATTTGATGAGGTTTCTCAATGTAGCACCAGATTTTATAAACGAGAATACTGAGTAATCTGATCCCAGTAGCTCGGTGAGTGATTGACGTAGACCATTCCCCTGTTCATTACACAATATTATTACATGATTTTTGGCTTTGTTTACTTTGCAATCGTGTGAAAAAGTGTTTCTAGTGCCTGGAGCGTCGTAAGTCAGTTCTTCAATAGGTGTGTGCAATATGTTAACACTTTCATCATTTTCATAACTTTGTCCAATCGAAGCATCTAGGAAGCTTTTATTTAAGATATTATCCTGCAGGTTTTCAGCTATAAGTGTTGTTGTTTGACGCTCGTCAACCTCCTGGAACGTAATTTTGCCAGCCACTGGATTGTTCAATACATCTGCTTTAGGGCTTATCAAGTTTAATGCCTGTATTGTATATTCTCTTGAAGAAGTCCTAGGTAAACCAGTTTTCATTAATAGTGTTCGGACTCTCCGCTGATATTGGGGTGAGTAGAACTGCCGGGGTAGGTTTTCTTTGTTTGAGTATTCTCGGATTCCTATTGATTTTAGTACTTTTATCTTTTTATCACAGTTCAATAAATTATTTTTGAGTGTTTGATTTTCAAAGTTTAAGTTGTCAATTTCTGAGTTGGCAGTTTGCAACTGTAATTTTAGTGTTTCGATCTCCTCCTTCATTATTGCAAGATCGTTACTATTTCCTACAACGTTAGGTAGACTTTGGTATGACACATCCATTTCAAGTTCGCTGTCGCTAGATGTCATATTTTTATTCTGAGTATTTTGTCTTCTTTGGGTAATGTTCTCGTAGTCATCCATTATAAATGATGAAAACAAATTTAGATTCGTCACAAAAAGTGAAACACTTGTCTGTGGCGGAATCGAACTCGCAGTGACAGTAACGTCAGTCACTTACACTTTGTCTTCGGCCATTTGGTTCTCACCAGATACAGGTGAAATACTTGACGTCTTGGCTAGAGAAGTACTGTTTTATCGACCGATATTCTGGGTGATGTTAGTATACAGTATTTTAACTAGATGTCGCCACAGAAGTATTGATTATTTAGCAGAGTTTAAAATTTTGATGAGTAACCGTTCACAATTTTATAAAATTGTTTTCAAAGCACTTTTATAAAGAGTTTCAAAGTAATGTTGTTACCCGATCACTTGTTCTGTTCATAGTTCAATTTTATTAGACGATTAACATGTCTACCTTTTCTAGAGCTCAGTTTATTGTCACAGTTGGAGCACTGGGTTCACAATCACAATTTCGTCACTATATGTTAAATGTTTTCGAAGATAACATTATCACTGGATCTTAAGCACTTAACTGTTCGATTACTGGTGATTTTAAATTTAAACGAATGGAATTACTATTTTAATGAAATAAATATACACAGAGCTGACATGTATCGTGGCAGTGGCGCCATCTCTCCTCTCCGTTTATGCGCCCTCAAGGAGCTGGACCACCTTTGAGCCAAGCATTTTTGTCAGCGATGTAATAGCCCAACTTATAATATGCTTGCCAGCTTAGTGTGCGCTTTGAACAAGATTTAAATTTCGTTTCATTCAGTTCGAGTATGTGGCGAAGTATTTTATCGTAACATTTTAAACAGTACCCCATGAAGGATGACTCTACTTTTGCCAGTCTGGAACCAGGTTGAACTAATTGGTCCCTATTTCTAGTACTATAATTGTGTCTTTCACCTCTTTTATTGAAAAGATTTTTCCTTACATAGATGATGTTTACATAGATATATTGACAATTAAGGGACCGTCATGATGTTAATATTTTTAAACAGTTCCCTAAGAGAATCGCACCTGCGGAGGCCATATATTGCTCTGATGGCTCTTTTCTGCAGAATAAAAATAGAGTCGATGGCTGCGGCTCGTCCCCATAGTACAATACCGTAAGACATGACACTATGAAAGTAACTGAAATAGACTAGCCTCGCGGTATCTACATCAGTAAATTGACGGATTTTTCTTACAGCATATGCTGCTAAACTTAGCCGTCCTGCAAGAAATGTTAAATGAGGACCCCATTGTAGCCTGGAGTAGAGCGTAATCCCCAGGAACACAGTTTTATCTACGAATTCTAGTTTCTCCTTATTCAATACTATATCACAATAACTACTTTTAACATTCGGTAAAGCAAAATTAGGGAAGTATCGTCAGCAAACAACGCCATTTATTTAATTTTTATTTACCCCCTCATAAAAGATGTATGTACTTTAGATAATCTGTAAAAATCAAAAATGATCAAATGGTTGGACCTCTTCTTCTTCTTTCGAGTCCGAACGATACACGGGCACCTCATCCATGTTTCACAACGCGGTTTTAACGTGCTTTCTTATCACAATAATTATTGTGTGATTATAATAACGATACAAAGAACTAACGGACTACAAAATACGTACATTCAATTAGCGAAAGCACGTGAAAACCACAAACGTTTTATTTTCAAAGCAAAACGTAAATAAAAACATGAACGAACGAACGAAATGATAAACCGAATGTGAGCGCGCCTATCGCTCTGCACCCGAACGCAGCCGATATCACCCGAAGTATGCACGAAGTGCCCGCGCGGACCGACCGGTAGGTAGGTATTTTTTATTAAAATTGAGAGTTAAAAAAGTTATTCTATAACCAATAGTATAAATTAAGTTGGTTTCTATAGAGCTTAAGAAAACGATTAGTTTAGCAGAACATTTGTTTTCGAAAACTTAGTCGTTTTTTCGGAAGTTTGACGGTCAAACAGAAGAAAGTTACTGCTTTTTCTTTCTGATACCTAGACATACCTTGCCTGAATTGATCGACCAGGACAGGTTGCATTAATTCAACCAGCCAATATCACTTATGTACCGGTAACAACTAAATGCGCAACAAGTAAGGCGTGTGGGCCGTCTCTGGAACAACTTTTATTTTTTATTCAAACACGAGCTAAAAGTGGGCTTTGCTATACCATTTTCCAAAGCTGAAAGACGAACAAATTGCAGAAAGCACTTCTTTGTCTTGTAAGACAAAGAAGTGCTTTCTGCAATTTGTACGTCTTGACGTAATAAATGTATAGCATTTCACGAAAAACCAATCAATCAGTCTGCCTAGCCTTGTCCGAACTATATTAAATAAATAATAAATAAATAAATGTATTTATTTGACGTAAAAAGTACACATACAGGGTGACTCTTAATTAAACGTGGAAATAGCTTGGTACAAAATATTGATCAATGACGCCTTTAACACAGGTTTTTCCTAAAACCTGTGTTACAGGGGTCATATTGGGGTCGGTTTGCAGTCTTACCGGATGCAGCTCAATACCAGTATTTTACATGGAGTGACTGCCTATCTGACCTCCACAACCCAGTAACTGGGTCATACGAATCGTCGTCAGTCTATCGGGCTTCTGGCAACCCGTAACCACTGTCAACTGTCATTGAATAACCAGAGTAGTTTAAAAAAAAACATAACTTGAACTTTACGACGCTTTATTTGAGCTTTGGGTACTTTTTTGATGAATTGGTTTTCTAAGGAATAATCCGTTCATGGGCTATCAGAAAGTATATGATATAACGTCCAAAGCCGAGCAGATTTCTCACAAATTTTGGTTTCCAAAAAAAATAAAGTTCGATATCTCCAAAACATCACATTTTGGACCCACAGTTATCGGGGTTAAAAAAGTTGCAAATTAGCCCTAGTATGTATGCAGCACCCCATTTCAAGGAAATGCACCCAATCACTCCGTATGCAGACCTGCGATGCCACGGGTAATAGGAGCGGGGAGCGCCACACTACGCAAGGGTCTCTTTTTTTCAGTTAGCTTTTAAAACCACTCGCCTGAGGTTTATTCACCTAGTGCGGTAAGGCAAAGCTTGATAGTAATAAGAAATTCATGCATATTTCAGGGCCAAGAAGCTGTTTACGTAATGGTTGAAACAATCGAAAATAATAATGTCAAAAGATTTTCTGACGATACTTATATTACACCCAAGAACAAAACCGTACTCTTTATTTGTACCAATACCGACGTATGTTTACCGGTTAATTTTACCTCTTTTACTGAACTAAATGCCTCTTTGATGTTGAAAACTTGCTTTACAAAAACAACAAAAAATCACACTTATCAGTGTGACACCATAAGATTTAATCATTTAAACCACATGGACAAACTATCGATCCTATCTAAAACCATACCAGACAAATCTGTTTATTTATTCAATTGTTTAGTAAAGTCAAACGGTACCCAAGTATGTCACAAAAAAGCCAATGATGCTTACACTAAACAGGTACACAAGTTAAATCAAACGCTTGCGAGCGTGATTGATGAATTAATTTTTGAAGGAGCCGGAGCAACAAATGATCAACATGACTATCTTGAGCTTGACACTCCATCAAGACGGCAAACGTCCGACAAGACAATAATCTTTACAAGTGGTGTCGTTATCAGTAAGCCAGCGGATGACTATGTCAAAAAAAGTCGTTTTAATGACACTGAAATCAAGGAAGCGATTAAGAAGGAGTTTAATTGTATGGTGGACTGCCAATATGTTGTCAGGCAGAAGTTGGATCTAATTCATCCCTAAAATAAGTTGAAGGTGCAAAGGTAATAATATAATACTATGAAATGTCGGTTACAGATGGGTGGAACGAAGATGAAATGTAAAACAAACTAGTCGTCCTAATCTATGTTATGCAACATGAAGTGTATGCACAATAACTAGGCGAATTTGTTTCAAAATGTGTTGCATTTCTTGTTAGATTTCACCAGTACTAATAAGAGTACAAAATTACCTTTGTACCTACAATTTAAAACGGACAGATTGCAAATTGTTTCTTCCCTTTGGAGGACCTTTGTAAGTTGTAGAAATAAAAAGTTTACCTAAAATCAATACTACTAGTATTTTATTTGTTGTCTGCTTAATTTATCTCAAAGATTATCACGAAATAACTGGCACGAGTCGATCGAAGGTTGAGCTATGCTTGGCGAGGTTGGTCTGTGGATAGGTGACATCCATTAAATTAATATCGACACCCCTCCGTGCCTCAGAAAGCACGTTTCGACCCGGCTGTATTTTGGAGATCACCAGTCTTACCAATGGGTATCGCAATATCCAGTAACTGGGTTGTGGAGGTCAGATAGGCATTCACTCCACGTAAAGTACTATCTCTATTCTGTTAAAATCTCATCGTAAAAACTAAGATGAAGTGAGCTGTCAACAGTGTCAATCACTAGCATCGGGTGGATGACAGCTCACTTCACCTAAGTTTGTCACGGTGAGATTTTTAAAGAAAAAACCGGCTGGTATACATGGCAGCTGCATCCGGTTAGACTGGAAGTCGACTTCAACATAGTTAGAAAAAAACCAGGCAGACAATGATGATTAACAATTGGAATAAAATCCAAATAAATCTATACTTTTACCATATAATATCTATTATACATTGTAACAGCGAATCAATTTTCACGCCTCCCTGTTACGACCTAGGCCAAATATTTTTTGATATTCGGATAGCTCATGAACGAGGTGCCATAAAGAGTATGAATTAAAAATTAAGAATACCACAATACGGCTAATACGATACCAATACGAATGACGAATAAATCGTAATGGGCAAATACGATAACGAATTACGTTTTGACTGAATTAATTTGAAGCTTTGTTTGTATCTAATTAAATCAATTGAATATTAATTCTAACACGTAAATTTTTGACGACCGGCTGGTCGGCCGGCGCGGTGTTGTCAGGAAAAAAAAGCAAGTTTAAACTTCAGTGAGGCTTATGAACTAAATTACCCAAAAGCATAAGACAACTTTATAGACATATTTAAAGTCTTTTACGACCTATGTTTTCCTGTAAAATTTATAACAAAGACTATTAATAAAAGGCAAAAATGGCTATCCAATGGCATAAAAACGTGCAAACTACTGTGGCAATACCGTAAAACAAAAACTGAGAACAATAAAACAATATACATTTCTTATACAGCTCGATATAAAAAAAATGATAAGACTAACAAAGTATGTACAAAATAATTATTACATTAAGACATCTAATAATAAACGCAAAGTAACTTGGAAAATAATTAATCACAACAAAGGTGATTTCCCCCATGAACCACTAACGAAAATAAAATTATTCACGATAATAAAGAAGTAGTAAAAACTAAAGACATCTGCAATGCATTCAATGACTTTTACACTGATCAAATTACTCCGGGCTGCAATAAACTACCGCCACAAATAGACAGAGTGAATCATTAGATTTTCTTAAGTCCTATTAAACCGGAAGAGATATCGAGAACGATTCAATCTCTCAAAAATACTAAAAGTAGAGGATACGATAACATAACAACAAACATTATCCAAAAAGTTCATCATATTATTTGTCATCCACTACAATATTATAAATTTCTGTTTTGAAAAAGGATTCTTCTCAGATAAAAATAAAGTATCTATCATTAAGCCGTTGTATAAGAAAGGGGAGAAGACTTCAATTAAAAATTATCGACCAGTGGCATTAATACACCATTGAATGTACAATTTTCTCGAAAGTAAGAATGTCCTGGTTGATGAACAAAAAGGTTTTAGAAAAAATAAGTCAATTAATGTTGCTATTTATGATTTTGTCAAGAATATTATATCAAGTGAAGATAACACACTACCCATCTGTGCACAGTATATGGACATGATAAAAGCCTTCGATCGTGTTATTCATACTATACTTATCGACAAACTAGAAAGATATGGAATACGCGGCAATGGTATTGATCTTATCAAATCATATTTAAGCAACCGGCAACAATACACAGAAATAACAAATATAAATGTTAAACCAAGCGGGAAATCAATTATCAGTCAAAATCTAGAACAGTGAAGTACGGTGTACCTCAGGGGAGCGTATTGGGTCCCCCACTATTTCTGGTGTACATAGATGATCTTCAAAAAAGTTTCTATCGCCCAACACTATTATTAATTGCTGGTGATTGTACGGTAATGATAAAAAAATTAGTCCTACAATTATGAACAAAAAATGACTGACACGCTAAAGCAAACTATGGATTGGTTGCAGTTGAATAATTTAAAAATTAAAAAAAAAACCAAAAATCTCTCGTCTCGTCTCTCGTCTTTTCTAAAATTAATTTAGAAAAGACGTGTATAATGCATTTAGTCAGCGACAGCGACAACAACTACCGGTTAATATTAGTCACAATAAACAGTCAGTTACAAAAACGGATACAACAAAGTTTTTATGGTTAGTGATAGACAGTCAACTTACATGGAAACCGCATGTTGAAGAAATTAAAAAAAAAACTTAACAGTTGTGCTCATAATAATGTGTCCAAATTTGTAAACCATGACGCCGTGCTTATTGCCTACCCTAGTTACGTAGAATCGGTGCTAAGATACGGAGTCATTAATACGCTTTTATTAGCTTGACTTGTACCCTTAGAGTATATATCACTGGAGAAGCCCTATGCACAATATTCCGAACAAAAAAGTCTGTCACTTCTAGCGGGAGACGCGGTAGCTACTACAAAAAAAAAACAAAAGTCGCTCGCCCGGAAAGAGAAGTCCGTACCATTAAATTTTATTTGATCGATATCAATATTCATTCGGAATTTTGGTTGAATCCATGAAATAAAACAGCTGTTGCATAAAATAGTTACATTTTAATAAGAAGAGAAAATAACTACAATTAAATAAAAGTAACTAAATTTGTAATAAGTAAGTAATCTCAATAATAAATAAGGTCAAGCAAAAAAATAATAATATGTATGTATGTATGTATGTATATATATGTGTACTTCAATGGACATAAAAAAGTTATAAAACATTGAACAATAAAAAAAAGAAAAATAATTACAAAAACATGACTAAATATTATTAAAAAATGTTAACTTAAGTATTCAGTTTTTCATTTAAGTTGTTCGTATTTGAATGCTTTTTACAGAATTTAACAGCACAGCTAGGCATTTTCACGGAGCTCCGCGCGCCTTTAAAACGATTTACGAAGTGCGTTAAAATCGATTTGTAGTTAAATAGTTTTTATATACGTACCTACTAGAACATTTGTTCTTGTACTTATACACAGGTAAATTGTTCGTAAGGCTTCTCCAGTGTTACATACTCTAAGCCTGTATCTATCTATCTATGTACCGGAATCTTTCAACGTAATTTTCAACAACTTCAAGGCATTCGATTAACTTGAAAATTTGCACACGTACTCGTATCAAAGACCGATGATAATACAATAATTTAGTATGTTGGAGCTGATCTCATGATGGAGCCAGGAGGTGGATAGTGGAACTTTTCAGTGGCTACTAGTAAACCCCTCGAACTGGGGCTCATATGATTTGATTTGACGACTTCAATATGTTATATTTGGTGTCGATAGTCTGATGTTGGAGTCAGCAGGTGGATAGTGGAACTCTTCAGTGGTTTCTAGTAAACCCGTCGAGTTTAGGCTCATATGATTAAGTTTGACGAGTCTAATAGATTGCACTTGATGTTGAGGTTGAGCCAGTCTAGTCATAATTTTGTTGACTTTAGACTTATTAAATAAATAAAAAATATACTAGAAAAAAAAGTAAAAAATAAAAATAGTACTTTAAAAAAAAACAAAAAAACACGCTTTACACGAACAAAAAATTATAAAATAATTAAATTGACTTGTTCTAGGTACGATATAAGAACCAACTTGTCACTTCTTTTATATCCAATGATTAAATAAAAAAAGCGTGAGGCGCTTTTTAGCTGTGTATACTTTTAATTAATTTAAACAAAGCGCTCCACGCTTTTTGATATGCAAAGTTGATTTGAAACTGTCCAACAAAAGCAAGCACTGAGCCAAGCATTTTTATCAGTGATGTAATCCCCCAACTTATAATATGCCTGCCTGCATAGTGTGCGTTTTATACAAGACTTGAATTTCGTCTCATTCAGTTGAAGTATGTGGGAATGAAACTAGATGCAAAGAGGTGTACGTCTTTGTGGGATATAGTAGTGAATCAAAAGGTTATAGATTAATTGATCCAGATGATCCATCCAAGTGTATCAAATGTAGAGATGTACAATTCTTTGAAGATAGAATGTATAAAGATTTAAAATAAGTCAGAAAAATTGCACTACTGGTTGTCAATTGAATCTTACCAATAGTGGTATGAATAGTAATGAAAATAATGAGTCGTTACAAGTCAATTCAGTTCTAGAGTTATCTGACTCGAGTATGTCTGATTTTAGCTATACCGATGATCCTCATGATATCACATGGAATCCTGACATGACTACTGGAGAAACTACAAGTGACTATGATGACACAGTTGACGCTGTGAGTACTGAAGTCGCCACGATAGCAGCAATTCATAGTAAATGGTAAAGACAACCATGTATTTAAATTTAATAAATCAATATACTTTTTCACTTTTTAGTTGTGGTACCTCCCCACACAAATTCGAATACCACTACCTATGTAAATAACAATGACAGGAAGTTATCATCATATCATCCACATAGACTAAGTGGGAAAAATACGTAGGTATTATTGGAGCTAACTAAAACTATCCAAACAAATTTCAGACGGAAACATTGGTGGACATACATTAAAAAAAATATATACATACGCTACGAACATTTTTTTTACAGAATTCCAAAAAAGAGAAGGTTATATTATAACCTTCTCTTTTTTGGGATTCTGTAAAAAAAAATTAACCATGATTATACTTTAAAGAAAGTTATATTGCAATTTAGAAATTTATTTCATTCAACGTCTTATAGACTCATTATTACCTCACAAACAACAGGACCACCCCCTTCCAAGTGGGTACATTCGCGCAAGCAATACAAAAATTCGGCTTCATGATAAAAATTACGCTCATTGAAAACAATCAAGCAACGCCAGTGGCCACTTCATTAAAATGTGCGCCAAGTTCACGCGACACCTCCAGTGGCGCATACCGCTTGGCGGAGCCGCGGGGTTACAAGAGGAATGTTACTGAGCACTTTTGTTTATAACGTTACTTTGAAAGGATGGAAATGTTCTTATCCGTCTCATCTGTATGAACTGTGAAGCATCCGAGACAGATGTTTTAGGTTCGGCGCGTGTTTTTGAAGTTATTTGCGTAATTAAGACCGTGAAGTTAAAATATCTTTGAAATGCTACCAGGCACATTCTGGAGCCTTTCTTATTGCATACATGTTAGTGAGCTTAAAAATAAAACAATATAATGTAATAAATTTAATTAAATTAAGTTTTTTTTTTAAATAGATTAAAGAATGAATATTTAACTATTATATGCCGTTATAGTGCCGTTCTCCATTTCCCCATACACGACAACGGGAAGGTGAGCAGAGTTGCATCTACTTTATAAAACTCCAGCACCCTCATGAGCCATGTATGTGGCACCGAGTCATAGGTCTTCTTTTAATCTATCCAGCATGTCGACAGATCCTTTCTGGAACGGCGAACTTGTTGGCTAATGACCATATCAATGAGGAGTAGCTCCTTAGTACCGCGGGACCCGTTCTTACATCCATTTTGAGAGGCAGACATGATGGAATTGGTGTCTATATGTTTGTTAATTTTAGCTCTCAAAATGGGTCCAAGGACTTTATAGACCGTCGGTAAACACATGATCGGCCTATAATTTTTGGGGTCCACGGTGGTAAGTACCAGATATATGGAGAAGGTGGGTAACTCCTGTCGTTAGGACCTCGGATAGCGAACCAGACTCATGAGCATTGAGTACCTAAAACATTTATATAGTGCTTAGGGAACGTGTTCCGTTAGAGTCGTATTAGTTCCTCAGAGGTTCTATGCGTTAGGTCTAGCAGGATACGTACAATGAGGCAAACGTTGTTATACGGTTCTCGGTCTTAATGAAGTGGGTACATTGTAAACAGACAAATTAACGTAGTATTACGTAGTCGTATTTAAAGCACAAGCGTAACGGTCCCTTTACCCCCTTTACCTTATCAAGGCTGTATTGCAGATATTGGTGCTCAACTGCGAGAGGAGCAGACGTTGGAGTTCCAACATTTATAATACTAAATCATATATACCATATACTTTTGCATACCCTCTTGTCTTCTTAGCTTCATATTATGTTAATATTATAATACTCATGTTTACTAACTGTGAATCCCCAATATTAACTTCACCTTGTATCCAGCCCTTAGCTTCTCTAAGTCGGAACAAGGCAGTTTTGTTCATAGGAATTCTCTTTCTTAATCGGTGGGAGGGTGACCAATTTGGGACGAGCCCTACAGAACTGTGCGGACAGGAGGGGCACAGTTCTTCCCCTAAGGGAGAACCGACCTAAGCACTAATATTAACCTAATTAGGAAAACAAATCAGCCTAGGGTAATTTAGGTAGAGTCACAATTGGGATCAAAAAAAGTTTTTGTGAAAACTGCCCATTTTGTTGCTGACTGTATTTTTTTTCTAAATCTGTTTTACAAATCAAAATGTCTCAAAAATGTTAAGGGCAGTCTCCTTAGACCGTTTTCCAGTAGCTACAATGGTTGAGGTAGCTGCCCCATGTCAAAAATGCACCCTGTATGCATTAATCAATATCGTAGCATCAAAAATTTTGTTTAAGATGTAAAAAAAGTGTTTGGAATCTTTCCAAATGCCTTTTTTACAGTTAAGACGGTCAAATTCAGTGTTATAATAATTTGTAATTCATTATTATTTTCTTTCACTAGTTAGCGATTCGCTTTTAATATTATGGGATAGCTCATACTAATTCCATGCTGCCATGGTAGTACTTACTAATTCCATACTGCGACTAGATGAGGATGACGACTCCGACGCCTTGCCTTTATATTATGCACTAGTGCGGTAATATAATAAAAAGCACACGTGTTTAATACGCTGCATTATGAACCTTAAAGCGGTTCAATGAGAGCCACTTTACGACGGAGTGTGCTAAAATTAGAATTATTGTATTTTAAATAGTGACATTAGAGTCAAAGTGAAAAAAAAGATTTTTTCAGAGATCTAACTGATCTTCAAATCTAAGAAGTGCAAAAATATGTTTAGTTTGTGAGTTATCTCCGCACATCATCGCCATTACTAGCCCCTTACCAACCAGCATATTACAATTCAGCGCTTGCAGCGACCATCCGCTATAATACGAGGAACATTTTTGCATGATCTAATCTCTACGCGGTGCAGCGCTGAAGCGCTATCGAATTCTGCAGCCGTCTCGCAAGACAAACGGTTGGGGGGTGAGACTTGAATTATTCATACAAATCTGATCTCGTGGTGGGTACGCTAATATTTGTAGGAACGCCCTTCGAACTACCTGCAGTATTACTAATGGTGGCTGGCCTTGCAGATCGCAGATATTTTTTGTTGCATTGATGTGACTTATGTATAATTTGCCTGACTGTAGGAAGCGAACATTTGGCAAATGTCAATGAAAATGATAATTGACATGACTTGTGATTAACCAACATCAGAATGCCTGCCTGGGCTTTCAAATACGCTACTGCACGGTGTTGAAGTGCAAAGTAAACGGTGCAAAATAGCACGACACTTATAGGTTGTCGAAGTCAGAAAATTATTCACCTTCATTAACTGGACTTGAAGCTCTACTTCAGTATTACGTATCAAACCAGCAGTAACATAACATTGCTTTGGTCTATGGTGCGTGAAATCCATCATGACTATTGCGTTATTACAGCTGGATGATGATCGCCCCCCGAGTGCTCCGCGCGAGTCAGTGCACGCTATAGTAATAGCCCGTGGCTATGAGCGGCGGTCGCACCTCCACCTAGTTAGGAGCTGGTCGTGCGTGCGGTTATGAGCGCTTGTAATAGAATGAGAAGGTTTCAAAATATTCCTGTAGAGTGTGGCAAAAAACTAAAAACTATTATATTTTATTGATGTCGTGATGGCTTACTGGTTAGGGCCTTGCCTCTCATGTACGAGGTTGTGGGTTCAAATCCGGGCTAGTACCAATGTGACTTTTTCAATTCATCTGTACTTTCTGTGTTTATCTTGAACATTACTGATCTCGGTGAAGGAAAAACATCGTGTGGAAACCTGGACTTATAGTTAATAATATAAGTCTGAAATGGCCAACCCGTCTTGAGAAGCGTGATGATCATTGCTCGTGCTTTCTCTGTATGAGAAGGGGATTTCGCGTTGCAGTGGGACAATGAGTGGTAGGAATTATTATTATATTTTAGTTAAAAAACATCACGACAATCAAAAATTGGCTCAGAGGCCAAACGGCTCGCGAGAGATTTATTTATGAAACGTATCATTTCCCTGCAATGTATTTAGGAGAACCTTAGGATGGGCATCGTTTACGAATATGAAATAAGCACTTTCCTTTGATTATAAATCTACGGATATCATCGTCTTATCTTTTCGAATGACGAAAGAGATGAATTCATTCAATACGGAGCAGGGTCCACCTGTACCGAAACATAATACAGCGGTCACCAATCCACCTCCAAGCAATTTGGATTACGTCATAATTCTCCCAAGATGGCGGCCATGGCGGCTTATGTTTATCAATAGCCGCTCTATCTCGCTTGAAAATAAACCCAGTAGGTAACTGATTCCTATAGTCCGCATCGTAATTCTTGGCGTGGGATAAGTCCGCAGATAAATCCGCTCATCTGGATGTTACTGAAACACTTCCTCATAAAACAGCGGACTGGACGTATGCAGGCCTTGTCATATAATTTATGTTTTAATTTATTTAACGAACAACTGTTATCATGTTATTTTAATCGTGTTTTGTTTTGTTCGAAGCAGTATTATCTTGTTTTGTTTACGACTGTATAAAGTAGAACTTGGCATCTTTTTATGATAGCTGACTAGTTAAATGCCAAATTGAAATCTTTGGACAATTTTAATTTCCTAGAATCTGGTTCGATACGCGCGTGTCAAATATTTTCGGATACAAAACCATTAGGTTTACAACACGCCAAGCGTATGCAACACGACAACGAACCAAAACGACGCGACAATATTACTGATATTAAGCACGGTACATAAACAACGCACTCAATACATTGCAAGCACTCGCAACGATATGCATGCGTTGCTGATGCAGCCAGTAATTTGATTAGCGCTGCACTACACACCGATTCTACCGATTCACCGAGATCTAACAAACGATGCATGACTTTGGTTGAACATACTAGATCACTTTTGCACTGTATTTTTTATGTTAACAAAGAGATCATTTGCCGATTAAGTTTTAAATTATCCAAAAAGTCCTAATGAGAGTGGCGTCCGGTAAGCGTTGTAGTTATTTTGAAAAAGGTCTATTGATTTACTATAAAAGTTAGGTAAGCTAAAAATTGAAAAAACCGGTGAAGTGCGTGTCGGACCACGCACACGGACAGTTCCGTAGTTGGGATGAATGTTCTCCCATACATTCCAACTGCAAATGTAAGTTTTTACGCACAATATTGAGAGATTCACCATGTTATTTTAAGACCATAGACTTTTTATAGATTTTCCTGTAATCTATGAGTAAAGAACCATTCTCTGTATTTTTTTCAAAATTGTGGCTCAGTAGTTTCGGAGATAAGGATAATTATAGTACATTTTCGCGTCACAACGTACACGCATCGGCAAAGTAGTCTGTTATTTTGACGTGACAACGTCTTAAATTAGGTTGCGGCTCGGAGTCACTCATGAAAAAGTGTAACGCCCGCTCACGTCTGTTACGATGAGTCACCGCCGATAAAAAGACGTTGTCACGTAAAATCTTCGCCCGTAAAACCGACTTTACAGGCAACCATTTTATTTTTATTTTTATAATGAGCTCTTATTGAACATTTAATTAATAAATGACTTGAAAAGTGAGTATTGAGGAACAAAACTGAGTGGAATTTGTCAAAAAGTATTAAAACTGTAAACTCAAACCATATAACTAAGGACTTGTCTGTTTTTGATTTATCTATACGGACGAAAATTCGTCGTTACTATGTATTTCATTATATTATAATGAAATAGTAACGACGAATTTTCGTCCGTTTGTGTTTGTCTCGACGTATGTTCCGGATTCACGCAAAAACGGCTAAATGGATTTGGATACAATTTGGCACACAGATAATTTGTTGCCTGGATTAACAGGTATGTTACTTTTCCGGTAGTACATTCCCGTGGGATATTTTCCGACATCCACGCAGGCGATGCCGCGGGCAAAAGCTAGTTAAGTATTACAGCACTATAATTCCTCATAATGTTACGTACTACCTAAATCATTCGCCTTTTACTACATTGCTATTAATTTCAGAGGTTAACCAAACATAAATATTTCATCTATTTGCGACATTCCGCAACTCACATACTCGCAGATTCGCTCTGTCACACGCAGCACGTCGCAAAACGCACGCCGCGTGGCCGCTTACCACTGCTGCGCCAGCAGTGGTAAGCGGCCACGCGGCGTGCGTTTTGCGACGTGCTGCGTGTGACAGAGCGAATCTGCGAGTATGTGAGTAGCATATATATATTTATATTTAATTAACAAGTAACAAGACTCAATATGTTAGTAACAATACTTCTTAACAACTATGTTAGTAAACTTAACCTACACACTTAACGAATCCCTGCTACACACTCAACACCGATGTGGAAAGCTTGCAGCAGCGATTCCGACGCCTACAGTCCAGTCTGCTCACAATACACTGCAGTATATTGTTGGGGCTGGCCCGCACCCGGCGCACCAGGGAAACGCATTATTTTCGCATCAGCAAACATCCCTGAAGCACTACAGAAACGGAACAGCCCCATCATTACCTGGAACGCATTATTATATTGAACGCGAAGGGAGCTGTACGATTTTTGAGTGTAATCTACCCACAAGCTGCACGTGTAAAATGAGGTGCAATATGCACGAAATAAAGTTCTTTTCACTACTCTAGAACTACGTGCAAACCTGCGAGTGATCATATGGTCTTTACCTATGAAATTGCCGTTTTGTATGAAAAAATTTAAACGAATTTTTTTCATGTATTTTTTATTTGTATTAATCGAAGTAATCACCCATGCAATCAATGCATCATTGCCAACGCAGTGGCAGTTTATTGATGCCCTTCTTAAAGAAATCAGCTGGACGGGAGGCAACAAATTCTTCAAAGGCATTTTGTACTGCCTCTCGGGTATTGAATTTTTTTCCCGCCAAGAAGTTATTCAAATTCTGGAAAAAGTAGTAGTCTGTAGGCGCAAGGTCTGGTGAGTAGGGCGGATGATGGAGAGCTTCCAACCCCAGTTTTTGCAACTTGGAGACCGTCTGCTGTGCAGTATGAGGTCGCGCGTTGTCGTGCAGTAGCAGCGGAGACGAGCGATTGACCAATGCTGGTTGGAGATGTGCCAGCTTCTCCATCATTGTGTTCAGTTCTTCACAGTACACATCTGCAGTAATGCTCACCCCGTTTGTTAAGAAGCTGTGATGAATCACACCGGCGCTAGACCACCAAACAGTGACCATCACTTTTCTAGGGGTAAGTTTTCGTTTAGGGCATTGTTTAGGTGCTGAACCAGGATCCAACCAACTTGCTGAGCGCTTGCGGTTATCAAACAGAATCCATTTTTCATCGCAGGTAACAATACGGCTCAAAATTCCTTCATTTGTGTGTCTGTTGAGCAGTGCAAGGCACGTCTCGACGCGTACTTTGCGCTGGCGATCATTGAGTTCGTGGGGCACCCATTTGTCAAGCTTTTTTACCTTGCCAATTTGACGCAAATGGACCAATATTGTTTTGACGCTAACGTCGAAAGCTGCTGCTAATTCAGCCGTAGATTGTGTATCATCAGCTTCCACAATCGCCTTTAATTCGTCATTGTCGACCAAAGTCTTCGGACGACCGCGAGGTTCATTTTTCAGGTCGAAATGTCCAGAACGGAAGCGAGCAAACCAATAACAGGTGGTGCGTTGGTTTGTAGTGTTAGCTCCGTAAACGTCGTTGATGTTGCGTGCCGCTTGTGCCGCGGTGCTGCCACGACGGTACTCATATTCCATAATTACTCGAATTTTTAACGTATCCATGATGACGAAAAAGATTGAAATGCGATGAAAATGTAACACTAATTAATAAACAAATGACTACTTTTGGAAGAAAAAAAAACAAGTTCTTAAAATAAAATTAATTCGTAATTAGAATTCTTACCCAAACAAAAATTATTTTGATTTGAAATGGCCAGTACTGCAGAACGGCAATTTCATAGGTAAAGACCTAATTTTAGCTGTCACCGACAGCGCCCTCCTTTCTCTTTCAATATCGTCATCATCTCTGAGGTCTGGGGTCAAAAGATGTCCCAAGTATTTAATGATATTATAGTGGAATATTGTATTGTAGTAGTATTATAGTATTTATTTGTATTTTTTTTTGTTTTTTTTATTTTTTATTTAGTATTTGTCGCAGAGAGCGATTGAAAAAGATTCACAATCACACAAAATATACAAAATGACAGATTGTGATTGTTTATCTGTCTATTCTTCCGTCGACAAAGTAGTAAACCCTGAAAAGTAGTAAACCCTTCTATAGTTGTCATGCGCGCTGTTACGTTCTGTATGGAAATCGTTTGAAGTGCTCGCTTTACAACTATGTGAATGAAATAAATAAATAAAATTGTGCATTCAAGTGATTTATGTCGCGTTTTGTGACTATGTTATAGTCAAAGTCCGATACACAGTCTCTTCGCGGAAGGACTGGTTTATCCTAGGTTTGGCCAAAGCCATCAGGCAATCCCCGAAATACATTTCAATTTCGCCCTTTGCCTGAAGTATTTTTAGTCAAACCCAGGAGCTCCTAACTTTTCAGTCAAACGTCGAAAGTAAATTATTCTGTTTCGGTTTTGGCCTAGTCAATCCTAGAAGCGACTGCAAAACTCGGTCAAACGTTGATCTGAACATGTTTAAACAGGTTCATAATGTCTCTCGCGGTGTTCCGACCGATTGTTTTGTCATTTCATGTTCGTTCATTAAAACAATTAACATTAACATTAATGCCTCACCATGTCAGAAAAATGATTAATTTGCCACTTTAATTACCTAAGAAATTATTAAAACAATTAACATTAAAGTTAATGCCTCACCATGTCAGAAAAATTATTAATTTTCCATTTTAATTACTTAAGAAATTATTAAAACAATAAACATCAAAATTTTAAAAATGTTATTTTTTTATACCTAATCTTACAAACTAACCTCCGTATATTCCAAAGCATTTATTTATTTATTTTATACTTTATTGCACATCGTACAAAAGGCGGGCCTAATGCCACACGGCATTCTCTCAAAGCATCTCAAATATAAAAGTGAAAATCACGTAAGCTGACCAATCAGGTGTCAGAACTGGCAGAGTTAAGCGGTTCTTAAGACTTGAAAGCTGCTTAAATGATAAAATGCTTCCAAATATACGAAGATAAGACACTTCATACCTATATCGGAGTTTGACTCGTCAAACCCCGATTTAATAAAATTGTGTTTTGACGTTTGCCTGACCAAATTAGTCTCTCCCAGGTTTGACGAAAATTGTTTAGTCAAAGGCCGAAAATTTACATTTGTTTGGGCTTTGACTAAGTCATTCAGTCTGACCTGAGGATTGACCAGTCCAACCTAGGAGCGCCGGAGCTTCGGAGTTTGCCTATAACAACTATACTATACTCTTTTGGGATTTTTGTGCACATTGGTTTGCTGTTCGTTATTACTCATTTTATCAATATTTCAACATTCATTCATGACATTCATGTCGTTCATGTCATTCATGTCATTCATGTCATTCACGTCATTCATGTCATTCATGCCACTCGTTTAATTAATTTAATTCATTCCATTCATTTCATTCGAACAAAAATTTCATTCTATTACATAAATTAAACTAACTCCCAATAGTTACGTTTAGTAAGTTTACACTAGCGTTCAATAGACCGGCGATGCAAACCTCAGACGCCGACGATATGATTACACTGGCGAGGTCAGACGATCTGATTATATTATTACTGTCTGTTATCACACTCTGCAGATAAGCCAGCTAACAGTCTTATTAGCAGGATGTTTGTGAGAGTTCAACTACAGGGTTTTTTAATTAAATTACTCGTATCTTATTAGGAGGAAAGTTGTTGTAAGCTGAAAATATAAGGTTAAATTCAAAATACAAATTCAAAATCAAATTTGCAAATATGGGTAAACAGTGTGTAGATGTTTTACATTCATATAATAATTGTATATCACAGTCTTAGTATCACCATATTTAACCTTTCGGCATGCAAAGTACGTAAAAAGAAAACACAGAATTAATAAAAACTAAACAGAATAAAATTAAGAATGAAATCAGTTAAACTCGTTTAAAAATAAAGTAGGTACTTAAAAAAAATTATGAATCCTATAGTTGATCCTGCAAATATTCAGATACACTGTAATATGCTTTATTAACCAACAAAACTTTTTAGTTTTTTTTAACATAACAGGCGATGATGCCTCCGTTAAATATTTAGGTAAGTGATTGTAAACACGGGGAGCCATGCAAAATATACTGTTATTTAAAAGAGTTGTTTTACTATTAGGACAACAAATTATATTACTGTGTCGTTTACTTTTATATTTTTCAAAGGAAAGTAATGTTTGATCTTACAAAATTAATAATTTCATAAATGTATATGCATGGAAGTGTCAGTCGTTTGAGATATTTAAAATATTCTTTGTAACTATCTGTTTGTTTAAGTTGACATATACTCAATACTCAATACTTTATTGCATTCCATATTGATCGGTCACATCTTTTCTGAGCCTTAAAAGCATCATCCTTATATACAGAATGTCCCCAAAATATTATTCCATATCTTATTATGGATCCCACATAACCATAGTATGCAGACAGTAGTACAGTCGATATTTCGGCCATTTTGGAAAGCATATGTAAAGCATACGATTGTTGATTTAATTTTAAGCATAAATTCTCAATGTGTGTTTTCTAATTTAAACTGCAGTCAATATTTAGACCCAAAAATTTTGTAGTTTCTACGTGAGTGACTTTTTTACTTGAATATTTTAGGTTAATGTCACCAAATTGTGCAAGTCTATTGCGAAATATAATTATGTTAGATTTAAAGAAATTTAATTTTAAATTGTTAGATGTAGTCCATTCTATAATTTTTTGGATGGCGTCATTCATATATTTTTCAAATGTCATTCTGTCTTTACCGTTAAATACAATGGTACAATCATCAGCAAAAAGAAATGTTAGTTGTTTTTATAAGTTTTGGTAAATGGTTGATGTAAATAATAAATAACAATGGTCCCAATACACTTCCTTGTGGGACTCCTAATTTCACATACCTGTTTTCGGATGTAAAATGAACCTCTTTATTAATTTTTGGGCATATTAGAGTGATTTGGGTAAACCGCTTTCTATTATAAGTACATACATTACCACGAACTCCATACATAGTTAACTTCTGCAAAAGTATTTTATGATTTACACAATCAAATGCTTTGCTAAGATCCATGTATAGTGCACAGACTGGAGTATTATAATAAATTAATCTATGTTTTCTTGACTATAATCACGTCTTTCAATATACCAGTATTTGAAATGCAACTGCCTATTTGCACAGGGCATGCCAATATTTGGGCTGTATGGTCAGATAATGCCAACTCCAGGACTTTGCCATTACACCCGCGGATATAAGTTAAAATTTTGTCAATGCATGTTCCGCTCGCTAATCTAGTGGGCTCATTGATAGATAGATTAAGATTATTACAAGTTATTGCTTCTAAAAATGTTTTGGTTAAGTTATTTTTATTTAATATATTTATGTTGAAGTCACCACATATTATAATTTTCTTTTTATTATAGCAATATTTAGTAAGCAAAGAATTAAAAGAGTTTAAAGGTTTCTATGTCCTCATGTTTTGACTTTGGAGACGATAAATACAGATCACAATAATGTTGTGATTTAGAAGTTCTATACCACAGCATTCTATGATATTTTCAAAACAGTATTTTTTGAAACCCTTAATTGTTTTAAAACTGTGAGTGTTTCGTACAAGTATACAAGAATCGCCTCGTCTATTTTTCTGAAAATTGGAGGATGCGAGAGTAAAGTTAGGTATTGTAAGTAAATGTGTATCTGTATGAGTCATATTATGTTCTGTGAAACATAAGATATCTAATGCGTTTTTTTCATCCTCAAGGGATGCTAAAGATAATGATAAATGGTCAGATTTTGCAATAAGTCCGTTAATATTTTGATGGAATATATTAATTTTGTTATGAACGAAAAAAGTTATTATTTTTGTGACAGTTAGCAGATATAATTTCCTTTGTATCTGTACTTTCTGTGTTTCTGTGAACTTTGAAGATATCTTTTCAGTGTATTTGCATACCTATTCGCTCATTAACTAATTGTTCCAAATTATTAAAAACATTTTGCATTCCATAGTTGTTAAGTAAACCAGTGCGTCGTGAAAACATGGTATAATCAACCGATAAATCTAAGTTAGTATCAAATAATTTTACATAATTATGTCTGTGATTATCTGAATACAGTAAGTTATAAAAAGTTTCAACTTTATAATTAAATATTAATGAAAAGCTGCTACATCTATATGTAGGTAAGCATAACAAAACATTAGTGTGTTGTACTGTTAACAAAGTTTCACGAATATTTACAATCAAATCAAAATAGAAGTTTTGTATTTATATTCCTGATAAGTGTCTGAATTCCACAATAAGGTGTTAGATAATGGCATAATTGATAACTCTGGAACTTTTCCTCAGCTATTGATAGTATGAGGACTGGGCCCTGGAGAGGACTGGGCCCTGGAGACAGGCCTGGTCGTCCTGAACCGGGGTTCTGTCCCCACGTGTGTGCGGATGCGGGGTGAATCAGTGGTGGACATCTCGTTCGCCAGCCCCGCTCTGTCGCCGCGTGTCATTGACTGGCGCGTCATGGAGGGGGTGGAGACCTATTCCGATCACCGGTACATCCGGTTTGACGTCTCCGCCCAGACCTCGGGCGCGTCGGTCCGACAGACCCCGAGTGGTCCGTGGTGGGCGCTGAAGCAGCTGGACCGGGAGCTCCTCCTGGAAGCCTCGATCGTGCAGGCCTGGGTGTCATCACCGGACAGGCCTGCCGACATCAATGTCGAGGCGGAGTGGTTCCGGGAGGCCATGTCCGAGATATGTGACGTGGCAATGCCCCGGGTCCAGCCCGGACGTGCTCGGCGCCAGGTGTGCTGGTGGTCGCGTGAGCTGACCGCTTTACGCGCGGCATGCGTTGCTGCGCGCCACCGGTACTCCAGGCACCGCAGGCTCCGTATCCGCCCTCCGGATACGGAAGCCATTGAGGCGAAGCTGTACGACGGGTACAGAGCGGCGAAGACCGCCCTCCGAGCGGAGATCGAGCGGGCCAGAGGACTGGCCCGCGAGGAGTCGCTGGAGACTCTGAACAGAGATCCGTGGGGACGCCCATACAAATGGGCGAGAGACAAACTCCGCCCATGGGCTCCCCCGCTGACGCAGAGTCTCCGGCCCCAGCTCGTGGAGGACGTGGTGAGCGCTCTGTTCCCTTCGCGAGGGGAATATACTCCCCCGCCCATGGCTCCGCCTTCTGCGGTGCCCAATGCGGACCACTATAGTGACGACGACGACGATACTCCGGAGGTGACCGAGGTAGATTTGAGAGTGGCGGTACGTAGGCTGAATGCCAAGAATACCGCCCCAGGACCCGACGGCTTACCTGGAAAAGCCTGGGTTCTGGCCTTGGAGGCTCTCGGGCCTCGACTAAGGGGGCTCCTAAGCGCATGCTTGGAAAGGGGCCAGTTCCCGCTTCGTTGGAAGACGGGGAAACTGGTCCTCATCAAAAAGCCGGGGCGCCCGGCGGACTCTCCGTCCGCTTACCGGCCCATTGTGCTGCTCGACGAGGTGGGCAAGCTCTTTGAAAGAGTGATTGCAGACCGCCTTGTCGGGCGGCTGGTGCGAGTGGGACCGGACTTGGCGGAGAGCCAGTTTGGTTTCCGCAAGGGGCGCTCTACGGTGGATGCCATCATGCGCGTTCGAGCCCTCACGACGGGGGATGCTATTGCCCGGGGTGGGGTCGTCTTGGCGGTGTCTCTTGACATCGCCAATGCCTTCAATACCCTGCCCTGGAGTTGCATTAGGGAGGCACTCCGGTATCACCGGATGCCGACCTACCTCTGTCGAGTGGTCGAGGCCTATTTGACGGACAGGGCCGTCATCTACCCCGGTCACCACGGAGAGTGGAACCGGCGAGAGATGTCGTGCGGTGTCCCACAGGGATCGGTCCTGGGGCCGCATCTGTGGGACATCGGCTACGACTGGGTGCTGCGCGCCGACCTCCCTAGCGGCGTCAGTGTAGTCTGCTACGCTGACGACACGCTGGTCCTGGCGCAGGGGAGGTCGCATGAGGCGGCGGCCGAACTGGCGACACGCGGGGTTGCGACAATCGTCGATAGGATCCGGCAATTGGGACTCGAGGTGGCCTTGCACAAGTCCGAGGCCATGTGTTTTTATGGTCCTCGGAACGCGCCACTGTCGGGTTCCCGGATAACGGCAGGAGGGGTTCACATCGGTGTCGAGTCGACGATGAAGTACCTGGGACTCGTCCTCGACAGCCGGTGGAACTTCGTGGAGCACTTCCGACGTTTGGCTCCCAAACTGCAGAGGGCAGGGGCTGCTTTGAAGCGGCTTCTGCCCAATCTAGGGGGTCCAAACGCCTCCTGCCGGAGGCTCTACGCGGGGATCGTGCGGTCCATGGCCCTTTACGGGGCACCGGTGTGGGCGCGTTCATTAAGGCTGCGACCAGCCCAGCGGTTGAACGCGTCCCAAAGGGTCATGGCCATCAGGCTGGTACGAGGATACCGCACGGTCTCCCGTGAGGCGGCGAGCCTCCTTGCCGGACTACCGCCATGGGATCTGGAGGCAAAAGTCCTCGCGCATATGTGGGAGTTGCGCGAGGAGGCGAAACGCCGGGGCGTAACTCCGCTTCCGCGAGAAATCGCGGCACAGCGGACAGAGCTCCGGCGGGATCTCATGGCGGCATGGAGAGTGCGATTGTCGCAACCCAGCGCTGGGCACGCCACAATTGTGGCGATAAGTCCCCTCTTTGAGGAGTGGCTAGAGAGGCGCCACGGCGTCCTCACCTTCCGCCTGACACAGGTCCTCACCGGACATGGTTGTTTCGGGAGGTTCCTGTTCAGAATAAAGCGGGAGGAAACGCCCGGGTGTCACCACTGTGTGGATCGCCCGGAGGACACGGTGGAGCATACGGTGGAGGTCTGCCCAGCTTGGGCGGAGCACCGCCGTGTCCTCACGGAGGCGATCGGCGGCGGCGATCTCTCGCGTCCGGCCCTGGTTCAGGCCATGGTCCGGAGCGAGAGTGCATGGGAGGCCGTCACCTCCTTCTGCGAAGCAGTAATGCTCGCGAAGGAGGAGGCGGAGCGCGCGAGGGAGAGGCAAAATGCGCCCCCTCGCGCCTCTAGTCGCCGCAGGAGACGCCCCGGGCGTCGGGAGTCGCGAGCCGACTTCCGGCCACCGTAGGCGCGGGCTTGCGGACGGTGAGCAATGGGTAGCTCGCCGTCCGATAGGGACCAGGCCCGGGTCGACGGCGCGTTGTGTTCCACGCGCGCCTCAAAGAGATGTCAGCACCAACTGACGGGGTCCGGAAGGGCCAATGCCTGCCGGGGTCGCGGGTTTGTCTGAAAGGGATATCGCGACCTCGGCACACAGGCAACGGAAGGAACACGGGTGGGTTTTAGTCAGTAAAAGTCTGACACGCCCTCCCGCTCCACCCAGAGCGGGAGAAGTTATTTGATAATTTCCCACCCAAAAAAAAAAAAAAAAAAAAGCTATTGATAGTAACGGGTTATTCTTGTTACTGCTCTTTAGGCATAATTCTACAGGGTGTTTGGCAGAACGTTGAACATACGAAAATGGTGGATAGGTGGGGTCATCTGCTACTTACTCAGCCCTAATTTATTTGGCTCTGGCCCCCTGGATATGTAAAAAATTTTTTTTTGTTTTCTTCTAGTTTCACCACTTCCTTAACTTTACAGTGTAATTTTTTATTAAAAATGGGTAAAACAAGCATTTTACCCATTTTTAATAAAAGCCAGAGCCAAATAAATTAGGGCTGAGTAAGTAGCAGATGACCCCACCTATCCACCATTTTCGTATGTTCAACGTTCTGCCAAACACCCTGTATATTCATTCCTTTGGTTGGTTGTGTAGTTTGGCGATTTGTTGGAGGCGTATTAACCGGAGTAGTACATTCCGGAGCCATGGTGTGGCTTTCCTCTGAAAACTTGGGTATATTTAATTTCTTCAATTGCTTATAATTCTTCGGGGTTGATTGTCTGGGACTTGTACTAGGTGTACTTACTATACTGCGTCGACTGCCGGGAGGACACGGCGCGGCACACGCTGGCAGGGTGTGCCGCTTGGGAGGAGCCGCGCCGTGCCCTCATCTCAGGAGTAGGCAGTGACTTGTCGCTGCCGGCCGTAGTGAACGCTATGGTCGGCGGCGCCGAGTCCTGGGACGCGGTGGTCGCCTTCTGCGAGACGGTCGTGTCGCAGAAGGAGGCTGCGGAAAGGGAGAGGGAGATCTCGTCCACTCACCCGGCCCGCAGCAGGCGCACCGGGCGTCGGCGGAGGGCGGACAACGCCCTCTTCCGGCCCCCCTAAATGGGTCCAGGGGCGACGGACTCGGGGACGTCCGTCGCCCCCCACTCATCAGGACCCGAGGTGGCGGCGCGTAGTGTTCCACGCGCGCCCCTCTGAGACGTCGCGGGGGGAGTCAAACACCTCACTCCCCCCCCTGACCCGAGAGGAGGCCCGCGGTCCGGCACCGGCCGGGGGTTGCGGAAGATTCTTTCGTTCCCGCGACCCCCGGCGTAGGTGTGAGTCGGAACACCGGGGTGGTTTTTAGTCAGTAAGAGTCTGACAGACCCCTCCGCCCGCCCCAGGGAGAGGACATCCATGAGGATTTTCCACCCCGGAACAACAAAAAAAAAAAAAAAAAAGGTGTACTTACTATCATGTCACGTTTGGAGGACATAATAATATTACTATTTGAGATGGTTTTCTCTAATCCATATTTTCTTTTGACAGCTCATTTATTTTAGCATGGGCAGGCAACCTTTAAATCCGAATTAAGTTGCTCAATTTGCGATTTTAGTTCTTGAATTTCATCGTTCTCATAATCTGAGGTATTTGGCATGCTGTTAGTAGTGCCATCTAGTGTCATGCTGCTTGAATTGTTTTCATTCATCGATGTTTCCAACACTTATTATTAAGAAATTATTCATTTTGATTAAATTATGGGAAATATTTTTATAATTTCACATTATTAGTCCAAATAATAAATTAGTAATAGAATTATTCCTTAAGAATCAGTATGTGAGACGCAAACTCGTGCACTAATAGTTTGAAACCAGTACAGGTATGGACTTTGCCAATTAATCATTTATATACTTATGTAGTAGAAATTACGGTTCAGTTTTTTTTTGTTTTTGAAAAGTTCGTTGTAATGACTGTTATTGAGATTTTTTTTTTTTAAATCGACGCTCTGTTTGAATTTTTTTTTACTGAATGTTAATTTTAAATATTGGCAAATTTCTATTGTAATGTGTTTTTTCATTGAATATTAGGATTAATATTCATATTTGATCTTGTTTTATTATCACTTTATAAGCACAAAATATAATTTGAGGAGGAAAAATGTTTACTTATTAAAACACTGTAGATTAATTTACTGTCTTAGTTTAGTTTAGATAACAGTTTCACGTCATCATTACACTTTATGGTCGATGTTTATACTAATATCAATAAAGAATAACTGTTTTAAATATTTTTAATAATTAAAATAAAATACAGTACGTGGAGCGTAATGTTTACGTGATGGCAGCGCCATCTCCTTTCTAGTTAGATATTGAATACAGCATTTTTATTATGTCATTACATTCTAATCCTAGAAGAACTTCGTCGGATAACTGAGTAGCCGGCGCTCATCACACTTACTAGCATCAACTATAATCTATGGCATTGCATTAGACTCGATCATCTCTGTACACCTGGATTACGTTCAATCCTCGTTATATAAATATTTATTTATTTTGTGAAGTATTAATATTATATATACTTCACAAAATAAATAAAACTAGTAGGTAAATAAACTAATCCACATCCATTAACAACGACACGTCAAGCAAAACAGAGTAGTGACATTAAAATATCACAATTAAGACATTTCTCGATTTGAAGCTGACATCAATAATATTAATGTTGCCATGGAAGCTAAATTCTCCAAAAGACGTATACATAGTGGATTCATTTAACTGTCATCAACAATGAGCTAATACATATTTATTCATTTAAAACATATTGCAAATACAAATAGGCGCTGGCTCCAAAGCTTAGAATAATACTCTTGTGTTTCAAGGGATAGGAGTCTGCTTCTCCAAAATGTCTTAGATTTGATGGAACAAAACTGAGTTATTAATAATAATTAACGTCTTGTCCTGTAAAGCTCCTCGAAAAAAAAGAGGTAGTGAAAGTCTTAATAGTCTGTTTAAAGTTAAACGATGAAACCACTACCGCCAAAATCCTGCTAATTAGCATAATTATAGAAATAGAAATTCCATATCCCCGTAAGTATGGTTACTCCATAGCAACCGTCCCGGGTTCTGCGTTTAGATATTGCAAATAATTGCGTTTTGATAGTCAGATTTAATAAAATATTGACACCAGGGGAGCGGCCAGGCTACTGTTCAGTAGCGATGTGGTGGCGCCCTACTCTCCTGAAACCCTTACTGCCCACTGCCCTGGAGAGTAAACGTCGACGAGTAAAAAAAAAACTTTTTTTTTTTCGCTGAGAAATGCGTTACGCATCCCCGGCTCGTGGGGGACAAGTCGGGGTATGTGGGACTCCTGTGTAAAATACAGTATACCCACTAAAACTCAGCGGTGCTCCCGCATCGCCGTGATGGGAGGGCCATGGGAAACCGGCTCAGCCTTTACATCCACAGCCCTCCCGGCGCATGCCCGCCTAGCTGGCGGGCCCCACATGCCCGCCACCTGGGTGGTGGGGGGCTACGGGAATGGCCGGGAGCACCTCTCACCTTTTTTTTATTTTATTTTTTTCGCTGAGAAATGCGTTACGCATCCCCGGCTCGTGGGGGACGAGTCGGGGTATGTGGGACTCCTGTGTAAAATACAGTATACCCACTAAAACTCAGCGGTGCTCCCGCATCGCCGTGATGAGAGAGCCATGGGAAACCGGCTCAGCCTTTACATCCACAGCCCTCCCGGCGCATGCCCGCCTAGCTGGCGGGCCTCCACCTGGGAGGAGGAGTCGGAGATGACTGTCGAACTGACGTCTCCTTCGACCCCTCCTCCGCCTTCGGAGCGGTGCCGCGTTGGGATCGTCCTCCCGCACGCGCTCTGCCGCCTCCTTCTGGGACATGACGTGCTCGCAGAAGGAGGCGACTGCCGCCCAGGACCCCTCGTCCCTCAGCATGGTGTTAACTACGCCGGGGAGCGAGAGGTCCACCCCGATCGCCGCGACGAGACTGCGGCGCGGCTCGGACCACGACGGGCACACCTCGAGAGTGTGCTGCGCCGTGTCCTCCGCCGCACCACAGTGGTGGCACGACGGCGTCTCCTCCCGTCCGATCCGATGCAGGTACGATCCGAAACAACCGTGTCCGGACAGCACCTGCACCAGACGGAACGAGAGGAACCCGTGCGGCCGCTCGAGCCAGTCCCGCAGGACCGGCCCGATCGCGTCGAGGGTTCGGCGGCCGAAGACTGCGGCGGCGAGGTCCGTCGTCCAGTGGACGACGATGGCGTCCCTCGCCTCCCGCCGGACGGCCTCCCGCTCTTCCGGGGCGAAGGGCTGACCCTCCGCCCTCCGCCCCACCTTCCACTCGTACACTCTGGCGAGCACCCACGCCTCGAGTTCCCAAGGAGGGGTGCTGGCCAGAGCGCATGCCCCGGCGAAGCTCACCGTGCGGTGAGCCCGCGCCACCCACTGGGCTATCGCCCTTTGAGGTGCCCGCAAGGCCGCGGCGTTCTCCCGTCTGTGGAGGGACTCCTCCCAGATGGGGGCCCCGTAGAGGGCCATGCTCCTCAGGATGCCGGCGTAGAGCTGCCGGCATCGCGCACTGGGCCCCCCCAAGTTGGGAAGGAGCCACGAGAGAGCGCCCGCGGTCTTCAGCAGGCGCGACGACAGCCCGCTGAAATGCGGACCGAAGCGCCACCTGCTGTCGAGTACAAGGCCCAGATATTTCATCTGGGCCTTCACCTCAATCCTGACGCCCTCCACGAAGATGTGGGCGCCAGGTGGCGGGGGGCGCTGCCGGGGACCGTGGAAGAAGACGGCCTCGGTCTTCTGCAGCGCCACCGTCAACCCTAGGCGGCGGATCCTCCCTGCGACCAAGGATCCGCCCGCCGAGGCCAAGTTGGCCGCCGCCCTGAAACTCTAGCAGACGACACTCGTGCCTCGGAGGAGAGTTCCCCGCAAGAGCCAATCGTAGCCGACGTTCCAGAGGAGAGGTCCTAAGACTGACCCCTGTGGAACGCCGGCTTCAACGGCGTACCGCCGGACCTGGCCAGCCCTGTTGACCAGGAGGATCACCCGATCCTCCAGGTAGCTGGCCAGCAGCACGCGCATGTAGCGAGGCACTCCGTGGTATCGGAGCGCCTCTAGGATGGTGGAGTGGGGAACGGAGTTGAAGGCGTTGGCAATGTCGAACGACACGGCCAACAACCCGTCCCTCGCCTCCATCGCATCCTTCACCTGCCCCTTGAGGCAGGCCAGCGCGTCCACCGTCGAACGCTCAGCCCGAAAGCCGTACTGAGCGTCCGACAAGTCCGGCCCGATGCACCGCAGATGGCTCTTCAGGCGGGCAGCGATTATCCCCTCGAACATCTTACCGACCTCATCGAGCAGAACGATGGGCCGGTATGCCGAGGGGGAGTCTGCCGGGCGGCCCTCCTTGCGAAGGAGGCACAGTTGTCCCTCCTTCCACGGTTTCGGGAACCTTCCAGACGCAAGGCATGCGCTGAAGAGGTCCCGAAACCGCTCCTCCATTTGAGTGGCGGCGATCGCCACCACTCTCGCCGGGACACCGTCGGGGCCCGGAGCTCGTCTTGGCGCGGATATGGAGAATAGCCGCGCCAAGTTCCGACTCCGTGACGGGAGGGGTCTCCTCTTCTTCTTCAGCTGGCGGGGCTGGTGGGGCCATCGCTGGTGGGGTGAAGCCGTCCCTGCACGGGAACAGGGGCTGAACCACCCCATCCAGAAAGGAGGGCTCCAGGGTCTCGGCCACCGGGGGACCGAAGGGGCGCAGCTTGTTCCGCGCCGCCTTGTAAGGTCTCCCGTAGGGGTCGTTGTCGAGACCCTCCAGCATTTCCGCTCTCGCGGAGTCTCTGGCGGCGGTGATGGCCTGATCGAGGACCAGTTTTGCCGCCAGGTACACCTCGTAGAGGTGGTCCCCGACGGCCTGGTCCCGTCGACGCCGCCGCCGACTCCGCGTGTAAGCCCTCCTTGCCTCCACACAGGCTGCTCGAAGCCCCGCCAGCTCCGCCGACCACCAGTACACGGCCCGTTTGGGTGGTGGTCGGCCAGAGAGCACCTCTCACCTACCCTGACCCCCCCAACCTCCTGATCCGGATTCAATACTTCTAAGCGTTACTGCCCCCCAGCTGATTGCTGCCGTGAGCTCTTTCCGAAGTGGTTCAAACGGCGGCCTCGAGGGCCTGACTCCACAGCATTTAAAACTTATTGAGTTCAGGCACTGGGGAAGCTGGTGAGTCACTTTTGAAGGAACTTGCGGCTCTAATTAACCTGATGCTCAACGGGCGGTGTGAATGATGCCGTCGTCGATGTCTTGTACGGGGCCAATTTATGTGCCCTTTGCAAGAGGGACGGCGGCATTCGTCCCATTGCCGTTGGGTGTACCTACAGGCGTACGGCAGCTAAAATATGCTGCAAAGAGTATGGAGAAACTATAAAAAACAAGTCCCAGCCCAGCCAAGCTTGGCTTTGGATCCAAAGGGGGCTGCGAGGCTGCCGGACATGCCCTTTCCAGTTTTTTAAACGAGTATTGATGATTCTAATGGTTATCATTCTGTAAATTCATGTTTGTTACGGTCGCGAATCATATTTCGATCAACATAGAACCTAACACTGGCCTGAAAATGAATTTGAAAGAGACTTTAAATGAATGATGATTATTTAAGTAAGATGATTGATTTAACTTTTTTCTCTGCAGCATGAAATATGCAGTTTCTAATAAGAGACAAAAAAAAAACAAAACTGACTTAATATTGTCTCACCTTTATCCTTAATTCAAGAAAACACAATTCTACATGATCAAAACAAGTCCATTTAATTTTTGATTAGACTTTTTCAATACCTAGCGGATAATAACCGGCACTATACTGCGAGCTGATCCATTGGACCCACGCCCCCGATAAGCTGCGTAATCCCCTTGCGGAGAAGAACGGAGCAACGCTTTGTAAGCGAGGTCTTGAGGCACGGGGGAGAGCTGGCAGGTTTAGACGTGACTTATCTTGTTTGGTTAAGTGTGCACTTAACGTAGTGACGTTTTGTAGGATGCTGGATATCCAAAAAATATAGTTTTCTAGTGTTGATTGTTAGAACTGATTATCAGATGTTTTATTTATTTGTGGATAAGTAATTCTGAACATTTTTGATTTTTACAACCTTTTCAAAAAGAACCGTCTATTATTTCTAGCTTGTTCGCCAGTATCGTAGGCCAATACATTCGTTATCGAGTCCGGTGCGTTTCGCCATCTCCACCTAAAACTAAAAAAGTATAATTTAATGATAATATCTTTGTACGAATAAAAGTCACGAACAGTTTCTGCAAGGCAACAAAATAACTTAATGCTTTCATTCCTGCAGGTACCTAAACAAATGCTTCTAAAAACTCGACAGCAAAACAAGCCAGTATTCAGTTTCCTCAAATATTTAGCATAAAAAGAATTTTATCTTATATTTAGACGAAGTCTTTTCCTCATTCTTCACACTTCACATCACTTGCTGTTGCCGCGGGTTTTGCTTTTAATTGGAAGCGAAATGTTTCGCTTTTTCGTGTATTTTGGGGAATTTGAGAAGCTAACAAGTAATGCGATGAAAGTTAAATCTATACGTATAAAAAAATTAAGTCACTTTTCGTGTATGACCACGTTGTTCTTCTAAACTACACGACGGATTTTCATGCGGTTTTCATACATAATTTTTAGAGAATATATTCAGGAAGGTTTATATGTGCAATATAGTTATTGTAATAGTGCTTTACATTTTTGTTACACAAATAGAATTATTAAAAAAAAACTGCAGAATCTGATCTCAGACCAACAAAATATTAAATATTTCTCTAACCTCACAAAGGCATACCACCAATTAGTACCTGTGGTTGCTCACAGATGGCGATATAATAAAAAAAAACTAAGAAAAATCCCCGATGTATAAACCTTATTTTCACCAGTTTTCGCAAGTTACTGACTCCTGAAACGTATTAATTCATAAAATATAAAATACGACAATTATTATAATATAACAATCATTACTGAACATTGATTTTGATTACCTAGGCATTCGTCCATTGCCCCACCAGACATGTCCTTTGGATGTGTTCCGTAAAACTAAAAATGATTAATGAAAACTAAATGTTTTTCCAAAAAATCAAGGTAGAACGTTAATTTTTTCGATAATTTGTAACTTGATAATTTATGGTATGCTTCTGCTGAAATAATATTACAAATATTGTTGGTGTGTGTGTACTTCAATTCGCTTAAATTTCATGTTAGGTAAGTTTTTTGGAAAAAAAAAAAATGTAGGAGCCTAGATAAACACTGTCTTAATCCGAATATCATGGTGGGAATATGCTCAAATTACAAATGATTTAGGTGTTACGTTTGTATGGATAATTTAAATTTAACCGTCGCATCGCCGCATTCTTAAGAGTGAAGTTAGCTAGACGACACAATCTATCGAGCTTACCTTAGCGCCTGCGTAAGACTCCGTAAAACTCATGTTGCGAGCATTATCGAAATCTATTTGAACCACGTTAACACTTCCGAATCCACCCACTTTTCATACAGCTGAAATAAAAATAATAAACAAATTAATACATTCACCAAATTAACGGCATTTTTTAAAAGAAAATCAGACGGACATCGTCCTAAGAAATCTAAAGTTTTCACAGCTCAAAATGTGGAAATGTTTCTTAAATAGGTCTACTAACTGCAATATTAATTTTAATAAATACTTTGATTCTAGTACTATTGCTTTTTATTGTCTCGTAGATGGTGTGAAAAGTAGAGTATTCTCCTCGGGGATAAAGGTGCCTTCGTCTTGGGCGAACTTGAATCCCACGTTGCGCTCAGGATTCTTGTCTTAACTCCCGCGCTTTGCTCGGGAGTTAACTCTGAATCGAATCTCGATAGAATCCTTCGTTTTGCTCGGGATTCAATACGGCGCCCGCTACATAAGACACAACTTTATCTCCTTAGTGTATAATCTACTATTAAATAGCCGTTACCCGCGATTTCGTATGCGATCAAGAAGGATAAAAAGTAGCCTATGTTCTTTACCTAGGTCATGGTCTATTTGTGTGCTAAACTTCATCCTAGTCCGTTCAGCCATTTTTCGGGATTGATTAAAGACACCCAAACATACAAACTTTCAAATTTATATTATTAGGTAGGATTTGAGCTAGTTTCAAAAGCCGTATAGCCGCACTAGCTTCCGCCCGCGACTTCGTCCGCGTGGAATAGTTGCTTTGAGCTAACGCTAACTTTAACCCGCGACTTCGTTTATATAGGTGAGTAAGTACTGGGTCTTATAATCTTATATCATGTAGATTGTAGGTTATTCTCAAAAAACTAAACTAATGTTATTTTAAAGTACTTCTGCGTACACTATATTTTTAGTTTTGTTTTCTTCCGCCAGAAGTAGATATTGATTTTCACCAGAACCAGATCTCGATAGGGCAACATATAGTTGCCCGTGCGAAAAACACTCTTGGCGTAAATCTATTATGATGTAAAGGGAAATTTTGTTTTACATTTAATACTTGTGATGAATAACGTATTTATTTGGATAAGGATTAATAATGTTTATAAAAAACACCTTCGCAAATAATGCATTATTTAAGAAGAAATTTGGTTAGCATAAAAAACGTTATAGTGAGCTAACCTTAAAAGATAGACATATGCTGTCGCGGACTTTTTTTTAGAACTTTTAAAGGGGAACAATTCTATCATACATGATTTTTGAGAAACTTTAACCGTTTACGCAGCGCACGCAGCGGAAGCTCTCAATAGGAAAAAAAATCCCCCGATTTTGAAACATTCTTCATTGGTGCTCCGTTCCTATTAGTCTTAGCGTGATGATATATACTACCTATAGCCTATAGCCTTCCTCAATAAATGGGCTATCTAACACTAAAATAATTTTTCAAATCGGAATAGTAGTTCCTGAGATTAGCGCGTTCAAACAAACAAACAAACAAACTCTTCAGGTTATAATAATATAATATATAATATAATATAAATATAAATATATAATATAATATAATAATATAAAAATATAAACTATATATAAATATAGTTTATATTATATATTATATTAATTATATTATAATAATTAATAATTATATTAATTATTAATATAATAAGATTATATTATAAGATAGTTTAAGATAAGATTTAAGATTAGATTTAGATTTAGATAGATTAGATTAGATTTCTTCCTTATATGCAAAGTATTATTTTCTATGGTAAAACCCGGAATTATTTAGAATTCCAATGAAGCATGTTTATTTTGCATTTTGAATTTGAAGCTATTTCCGTTCCACTGGTTCGAATCTAAAGTGTTTGAAGTCAGTATTGATTTCATTACACCACTGAAAAGGTAATTTAATAACGCACGGGTATTGATATGTCATAGTCAATGAGCTGATCAATTTCTATCCGTGATCAAATTAGTTGATCACGTCACCCTGACGCAAAAACAGCTTATTATTCGGATATATACGAGTCGGTAATTGGTATTTACGTCGTGTGTATCAATGCGGCTTCTTTGTTTATTAAAGGAAGGATATGTTCACTTGATTCGTGCCTTTGCGCACCAATTTTGAAGAGGTTAAAAGTAACTTAAATTTACAATGGAATAAGCAAATACCAGCACTTTATTTGTAGGATCATGTTCATCTCGTTAACTTCCTCCGCCGCACATGGTCTTATTCAGATGTTAGCAACAGCCAATTGTTTGACTATATTTATCGACTTTTCAGTAAACTATTAAGCTAACGGTTGTGTATCGGAACTATTTATAAAAAATATTTCTTATCTGTATAACTACATTATAAGCAACTAAATGATTTCTAATTCTAGCTATTTTTATTTCACTTCATTGAACTCCAGCGTATGCTAATCTATCCCTAATGGAAGTAAGGAATACAATACAAGGTGTTAGTAGGAAGCTCAACAAATCGCTAATGTTCGAGATTGATAGCCGCCACCACCGCGAGGGAGATACATTGTAATGAAGGATGGGGCCCTACCACAGGGTACGAATTAGACAAAGTATGAATCTACTACGGAGGAGATGCTCTATTTAGAGCTAAAAGAAACCGTTTTGTAGCTGATGACATGGAAAATTGTATTAAAAATGGGCATTTTTTTTACACACGTTGCTTTATTTTATTTTATTTCTTAAGAAAACTTACAGCTAGGACACAGATAGTTGACAGTTAGTGAAAGAAGGCCAATTAAAAGTTTTCACTGACAATATTAGAGTAGCACAAGAAACAGCAGACAGGCAAGCGAAAGTAAGAATAAGTAAGCACTCGGAGAGAATTAAGAAAAGACTGAACAGGTTTTAGTTTAGGAATACTGGTGGTGAATAAATCAAGATCGTCAACACTGACACATCGAGTTGTATGCCCTGCTAGCTCTTATCATATAAGAGTTTTGTCGATATATGCACCGCACAGACGGCACATACAGAGGTTGATGATTCCTTAATTAAGGTTCCATCCTTCACCTTTATTAAGGAATCATCAACCTCTACTCTACTACAACCTCATCTCTCTCTCATCGCGCAGCCCAATTTTGCTATTTTTTATGTAAGTGCTGTGTACGCCTGTAAGTGACTAATTCACCATATATCAATGCTTATATGTTATTTTTTATTATGTTAATGATTCAAGTGAATAATGGTCGTTGGTGTACATTTTAAATAAAAAAAAATAAAAAAATATGTATTGCATATTGCAATTACATACATTGTTGACACACATGAGTTGGAGATCACCTTTTAAGCAAACAAATGCTTGTGTTAGGTGAAATCCGCTCTTCCACATATCACGACAATAAAAGTATGCAATTAAAAAAAAGAACATAAACAAAGAAAATCAAATTAATATAAAACAGAGTAATAAAGTAAAAAGAAAATACAAAAAAGAAGAAAGGAGCGCACTTGTGTGATGGATGCGAGTGAATTTTTGTGTGAGGGTGTGTGTACGTGTGTGTGTAAGTAATAGTGTGAGTGTGCATTGTGTTTCTGAGTTATTAAGTGTAAGTATAGTTTATTTTATTTTTTTGATATCTGATTAGATTTAGGTTTAGGTTAGCCCTGCGACAATATCTTGGGATCGGAAGAAGACAGGTACAGCTTCCTCCACTAACAATTTCGACACCGCGGTCCTTTTAACTATATTTTATAAAAGATTATTGATGCGAATATATCAAAGCCTCAATGTCGTCATAGGCTTTGTTCGTAAGCCAGTTAGTCACAGCTAGTTTACAGTCACGGAGTTTCAAAGGATATATGTGTAACTCTTTATTCAGAAGGTTGTATAATCGGGAAGATTGCCTTTCATATTGCCTCTCGGCAAAAACAGATCTGACTGAGGCAGTTGGAGCGACTAAGTAGTTTCTCCTGCTACTGATACTCGGCTTCGTGGGATCATACGGAAGGGATTTGTGCTTTCTCAGGATAAGATGGAGAAGATAAAGTTTCCTTACAGATAGGAGGTCTGAGGTTAGGTAAAGGCTTTGGGTTGGGAATCTATAGGGTTTAAAGAGCATAACCTTAAGGAGAGAACGCTGCGCCCTCTCAAGTTCCAAAATTTTAATTTTTGTTGGCCCACCCCAGCATGGTAGACAGTACGCATATACATAGACTTTCTGCAGAAGAGTCTTTGAGGCAACGTGTCGCAATGTTTTAAAAGTCCATATTAATTTTCTAACCCTGTTCATGATCAGCTCAGTATGCATGTGCCAGGACAGGCGCTGGTCAATCATGATGCCCAGGTATTTAGTGTATTGTAACCTATAAATTTTTGTACAAGAGCAGTCGGGAATTGGGGGGTTGGCACAGCAGTGGATCTTAATTTGGAATTCGAGTGGAGGTTGAGTGCGTGCATACTTGGTGAAGCAAATAAAGTTGGACTTGGAGGCATTTAAGGTGAGGAGGTTACGATTTAGCCATTCTGCAATCATTGAAAGGCCTGTTTCAGCTGACCTTTTAACTTTTGCCCAAGTCTTATCAGCAAAGACTATGGCGGTATCATCGGCATAACAGAAAATGCGGCTCCCATCAATACTCATATTGCACAGGTAATTAGTATAAATAAGGATCAATGTCGGACCGAGTACAGTCCCCTGTCCGACGCCGTACGAAATTGTTTCTAATACAAATTTCAATTGTTTGTTGTTTGTATATAAAATTGACTTTCACTTGTTATGGAAGTCTGTGCCCTAATTTACCTTTCGTCCAAAGTAAAGAAATTTCGTGGTCATAATAGAGATACTCGTAGAACTAGAAGTGATTTCTTTTTACTACCGCCCCAAGATGTTGTTTACTATGAAATTTTTCACTATATCGAGTTCATTAAATTGTTCGTTTTGGCTACTATAGCTTGTCTTATTATCACTGCGTGGTTGTAACTGATAGCATGACGTTATTAGGTAACTACTTAGAGGAAGTTCGTGAAACTGACGAGGGATGACTTGATGATGTGTTGCTATCAAATTATGTGAGTTTCATCATATTTACAACTTTGCAGAAGGTTATTAATAATAATAATAATAATAATTGCTTTATTTTCAGGCAACTAAGGCCCATAGACAAAATACACAAATTAATTATAGATAATAATAAACTAACACATAATAAAAAAAAAAAAAAAAAAAAAAAAAAAAAAAAAATCTAGTTAATACGTTGGGTCGGCGACGTATTATTGCGCTGAGTCGAGGTGTCATGTAGCCTTCCGCGAAAACGCCGATACACGACACCCGTCGGCCAAAATTCCTCCTTCATGAAAGTCTCCAGGTGATGAGTCGGAACCCGTACCACAAAAGATTTGAAGTTAATCTTATGGCGCGACTCCAACTTCTCGACTCTCAAGGTGAACTTGATCTTCATCTTGATATACTCCACGACCTCTTCTACCTTCGTGGTGTGATGTAGACGTGACACGTACAGCTGCGTCGTTGGAATAGCGGGACGCAGCAACATGAAAGTAAAGTATGTAAGTAAAGTCAAGTTAATAGTTCGTTGTGTTTAACTATGAGATGATTAGTTTAACTTAGCATTTTAGTTATTAAACGAAGGTTATATCTAAGGCCAAGGTCCATCCTTGTATTGAAGAACTATTAAAAATTACATTTTCTGTTTATTAGGTAATTTAAAAAACATAAAATATAGGACATCGGTTATATTAAAAAATTGCGTGTCTGCTTGATTCCAGACAACCTCTAACTGAAGACAATGTCCATTTATTCATATATCACGCCTCGAATAAAAACACATTATATTAAGGAGAAAAAATCGAATCATACGAATATAGAGGACCGGCCCATGTTCACATACCCTTATTACTTAATACGTTGTTTTTGTATTGTTAAACCGAATATACCGAAGATTTATTCCTTAAAGCCGATTATTTTTACTACTTAACATATTATTTTTACCCCTGCCCTAATTTAAATATTGGAAACATACCCCGAACTTTTACTAAGTTGACGTGGAAAAATAATTATACTCTAACACGATTTTTCAAATCCAATGCGTCTTCTTTATTGGATGTTGAATGTAAGGGGAAAGAAAACACACAATGGATGTCTAAATATCTAAATTGTGTTGTATCGTTTCGAGTACATGTTTGTATTCGAACATCAAAGTACTTGAACATTGTTTCGATATTTTGTGTAAATGGAAAAGTTTGCACAAAGAGGTCAGTGTTATTCAACAAGTTTGTACCAAAAGGATGTTCAACCTTGAGCTGGTTGTAATACAACTTATAATTGACTCCAGGAAATCAAAAGTCGATATTTGTGATGGCACAAACTTTACACTTCGGTCGGAAACGTAACAAAAAGCTGCCGCTTTGCTGACGTGAACATACGTATTTCACGTTTAACAGAAAGGTCGGATTTTATCTAGACTCCCAGTAAGTACTTACTGACCCGGTTAGTACCTGGAGTAAATGTGTGGTAAACTTTATCTACTCGCAGAGTATTTTAGAATAACTTTCTGTTGCTGCAAATTGTGCTTTGTGTGTGTTAATCTGTTTCGAATTGTTTCTCTTCTTGGTTACTTCATTACTGAAGGTCGTCTCCCTGAAAGGCCTTCGTGGCTACATGGATGATATTTTTCCACTTCGTTCGGTTCTCCGCTTCTCTCAGGGCGGTTGCAACAGAGAGTCCAGTGAGGGCGGTTTCTTGGACTGACCAGCGGCTAGGTGACCGGTCGCGAGGTCGCTTCCCATTTACCTTGCCCATCACCACCAGCTTTTTAAGGATACCCGGTTCCCGACGGGCAATGTGACCAAAGTAACCGAGAATCCTTTGGTAACAGATCGTGTATAGTCTTCGTAATTGTTCGAGAATGGATTTGTTCGTTATCTTGGCGGTCCATGGTATGCGGAACATTCTTCGCCAATACCACATTTTAAAAGCTTCTATCTTTTTCCGTTCTATTGCCTGAATCATCCACGACTCTGAACCGTAAAGGAATATTGAGAAAACTGTCCGGACCAGTCTCATCTTGGTGACATTGGAAACCTTTCAGTCCTGTCAAATACGTGTCAGCTTACTCATCACAGCTTTGCCCATTTGAGTCCTTCTCTTGATCTCCCGAAAAGGAAAGGGAGGTCAATATAGTGGTAGTGATCCGAGGTATATAAACTCGTTAACCCGTGTAGATCTGCGAGTTGTCCCGTTCTGGAGAGTTGACCATTTCTGTCGATGAGCATGACCTTTGTCTTCGACTTGTTGATAGTGAGTCCAATCAGTTCACTCTCGTATTCTACTCTACGAAACAGATCAGCTATCTCCTTTTCTGAAGATTCAAAGAGTGTAGTGTCATCCGCATGTCCCAGGTTGCTGATCGTTATTCCCTCAACAAAGACGCGTCCCTCCCATACTTTTACGGCTTTCTTCATTTTGTATTCATCCTATATATTAAAGAGAATAGGAGAAAGACTACACCCCTGTCTTACCCCCTTTTCTGGCTTGAAAAAGGCCTGAGATGACGTCATTACCCCTTGTGATGACCATGATCATGGATACCCCGTTGTGGTATAGATTATAGATCAACGAGACAAGATGTTGAGGTATGACCATCTCTTGTAATATGGTCCACAGGCAATCCCGTCTGACACAATCAAACGCCTTCAAATAATCGATGAAGCACATTAGTATTGGCGTGTTGAACTCTCGGCTTTTCTCAATTATTTGCCTCACATTCACAATCTGTTCTTTTGTGCTTCGGCCTTTCACGAAACTCGCCTGTTCACTGGGTATCTGCCGCTGAAGGTACGATTGTAGTTATTCGTTAATCACGTAAAGCATTATCTTGCTAGCATGAGATATAAGTGCGACTGTTCAGTAGTTCGCGCATTATATTATTTAAGCGCGATTAATTATGAACTAATCTAATAGACCTTCACGTGACCCACGGGTCGGCTCGTTCTTAGGGCAAAGAATTACAATTTGCCATTCAAAGTGGCAATGCAAATTAAATGACTTAGTACTCGTCCGCATCGCTGTCATCCGTAAACGTGCCCAGAAGACTGGCAAGTCTTCTAGGCACGTACTTCTGGGACGAATACTTCGACGCCTAAGTGACCTTTTGATTTTGTATTTATTTGTATAGCTACTTATTTAGTAATTTAATTTAGTGCCTAGTGTAAATAGTTAATTGTTAATAATTGTTTATAAGACCTTTGATATAATATTATAATCTTATCAACATGGCTTTTCACAGAAGACTAAAAGGCAATGTAATGTAAAGAATGTTGTAAATTGTTTATTAGTTTTCTTAGATTGAACAGTAGAAGCCAAAGATCAGGTTGTGCTTTCAATTGAGTTCGCTTTGGTAACTAGCTGTGCCCCGCTGTTTCACCCGCATAAGTCTCGATCCCATGGGAATATCGGGATATCCTAGGTCCTAATCTAGATCATGGTCTACCCATGTGCCAAATTTCATCCAAATCTGTTCAGCCGTTTTAGCGTGAAAACGTAACAAACAAACAAAGAAACAAATTATAAAATGATATAGTTAGGATGTTCTGCAGAAAGGTCAGGTGCGTAGTACTTGCAACCGGCGCGGCGTGCGTCTATGAGCAGATGTATGAATGTAAACGAAACAAAAGGATTATGAAAGGATTGTAGCAGGTGGCGTACTATAGTTTCTGCCTATCCTCATGGGAAGAAGGCGTGAGTCTAGGTATGTATGTTTTGCAGTTTCGGAGTAAAAAAGAGATTCCTGGCATCCCTATAATTTTATCGTCTTAGCTTTTCTCTCAAACAACTAAGCTTTTACTGAGACCAAGACCTAAGTGAGACAGTACCGTTTATAGAATAAAGCTGAGGTCGGCGTAAACCGTTACTGATAATAAACAGGAGGGTACTATTTATAGTCTAGGCTTAGAACGGCTTGAATGGGTACTATGAATAGGGCACGTGTCCAGTCGATGTTATTAAGATTAAGATCTATAATGAATGAAGTCATGACCTCGTGCCAGGGCTTACCTATTGACCTTGAACAGTTCTGGCAATGATAATTATTATAATTTATGCAATTCAGCTTGTAAACGTCGTGAGGAAATCCGGTTTTATAATTTGAATAATATTAATCAGTAATCGCCAATCTGCCTTGAGAAGGCTCATGCCTTCTATGTTTCAGTAGAGGCCTTTTCCCTACAGTGGAACAATAACAGGCTGCTAGGTGTTATTACCCACGCTAGTCCTCAAAATCATGGTAAGGAGAGTCTCAACACATCAGCCGGAAATTGAAGCCCAGAGTCTCCAAAACAAAATATTCCGCCACACTACATTTTGTCGATTCCCACAGAAATAAAGACAAACAGCCACTACCCGACAATCGATAAATAACAACGCCTAGATATAAATCAACAAATTGTATCAGTAATTGGTGCGCATAGCTGGCGGGGCTAAGACCGGTGTTAATTGCGCAGCCGACAGATGGCGTTGATTGACGAGGGTGCCGGGTGCCAGCGGCCCCGCGGCGCACTGGCCTCACCGGCCCCACGGTGCCTAGGGCCCGGAGAGACAGGATAGATTCAATGTGACCACAATAAAGCAGCGTTGATGGCTTGGTAAAGGTTTTAATGGGATTAGGTTAATAAATGTATTTTCTTTTTTTTTTCTCTTAGTTTCTTATCCAGTAATAAAACACTGCGGCTGTAAAACATTATAGTATGCCGTTGTAATGGCTATCGATCATAAGATAAACATGTGTTTATAATTAAATTGAGGATGTCTGAGGGTAGTCCCATTGTTAAAAATACTGACATCCATAGTATTGTACATAACAAAGTTGAAGAAGGCTTTCAAAAAGGTAGTGATCTGCTGTTGTATGTTATCTTCCTTAGCTATAATTATGAAAACAAATATATGATAGCTTGACGTAGATTCGAATGTGCCTTTATCCAAGAAATACAACCCTCTGCTTACCCAAAAATAACACTCGAAGGCGCGTGGTGGCTTCGAGTATTTAATTGGTATAAAAAAAACATACAAAAATCGAACAAGTGCGTGTTACACCTCACACGATGACGGGTGCCGTAGTTGGGATGAATTTATCCCAAGAACAAACTTAACATTGAACCTATTTAAAAACATGTTCGCCCATACTTCGATATATGTACATCACGGTCAATTCTCCAGCTGCAAATGTAAGTTTGTAATCGTTTTTTTTTATGTGATCATGATCAAACTACAGAGACTGTGAGAGCAGTGGTGACCTAGTAGTAACGGCCCCGACTTACGAGCTGTAGGTCGTGGGTCCGAACCAGCCAGGCGCTTTACTTTGTGTTAATAATTTCATCACCACTGCTCTCAAAACATCTTAAGGAAACCGGCATGTCCCAGAACCAAAAGATTCGAAGACATGTCTGTGTTAAATTTTAAGTTTGATAGGATAGTTGAGGATACTTCATACTAATTCCATTTACAGGACGGACTAATTCCATGCTGCCATGTCATTAAGTTATATGTTCTAAAGTAGCCGATCTTTAACCGTAATATGTGTCAAACGCATGGTAGACATTAGAGTTCGGGAAGCATTTGTAAATATAATTTATTTAAAAAAATACATGCGCATTAAACTAGATCCCTGGAGGATTCCTGACGTTGCAATGTACGAATCTGAGAGCAGCCATCCACCACAACCTTGAGCATCCGTACCGACAGATATGACTGAAACTGTGGCGGCATCTACGTCGCCACATGCGCAAATATTGGTTAAATCGTTCATGTTGAAGTTCTACATGTTAGAACAATACAGAACGTTAAAAGCGTCCGCAAAAAAAAAAAAAAAAACTAAATTAAAATGAAGGTTCACGAACTTAACGCTTGGATTAGCAGCATACAGCTCAACCATTTTGAAGGGAGCTAAGCGATCCAACATACGCCAGTAAATGGTAGCTTTATAGTAGGTACATACTACTTACACATGTGCTATGAAATAATACAATGCTAAGAGATTGAATTTATAAAGATAGTTATTAATATCTTCAGCAGCTCCAACAGTATTTTCAAATGCTAATCAATTAGTTTATGCGCCCTTGTGGAGCAAGACCAGCGTTGACCCAAGCATTTTTATCAGCGATGTAATCCCCTAACTTATAATATGCTTGGCTGCATAGTGTGCGTTTTATGATTTAATTTTCGTTTAATTCAGTTGAAGTATGTAGGGAGGTATTTTATTGTAACATTTTATACAGTACCCCATTAAAGAAGAGAAAAAAAATCTACAAATTAACGACTTGTGCTGTGAGACCTTAGGTAATAATAAATACCTAATATGGTATCCGCAACTCCACGGCAATGCGCGTATTTTGCGTACGGGTGGGAAAATCGGTTATTCGCTTCATCCCAGCTCCTCAAGGAAGGCCAGTAACGCCTTGGTGTCACTGACAATCTCACGGAGGGTACTTGAGTTACCAAAGTACTTTGCCCTGTATGTGGTGACCACCGGGCAGTTTAACAGCACATAAACTGCTGTCTCGTCGTCCTCCATGCTGGCTCTTCACAGCGGACTGTCTGTGACTCCTATGACAAAGAGGTGTTTATTAAATCACCCATGGCCCGTTACAGCTGCTATGATTGTACGCAGCTGTTCCGTTAGTTGGAGAACCTGTTTCGTGAGGCGGCCATCAATTGTAGGCAGTGCCTGCTTGGCCTGCCTGCATTCACCGTGGTCCAACCATAGTTTGTGATGTTGGTCCCTGGTTCGTTTCCTTACCAAAGTGCAAGTAGCTATGTGAATATTAAAGTCCTCCAAGTGAGTTCCAGCACCTGTGCCACTACCTGTTTTGGATCCGTCAGTGAAGATTCGTAGCTCTGCGGGGCGCAAACCCTCGCATCAACGATCCTCGTGAAATTGGATCGTGTATTTTTTATCGAAGATAAATTGTTTGGGTACCCGGTCATTTATGGCTTTCGTAATAGGGAACTCATTATTGAGTGGGGTGTGGGGTGTGTTGTGTGTCTCTCTTACCCCAGAGAGATTAATTGCATTATATTATATATTGCGTTGTATGTATAAACAGGTGGAGCGGGGGCAGACCCAGCATGGCTTCGATTACTGCAGTCGGACTAGTCCTCATGCAGCCAGTGGTCGCAACGCAGGCTAGTCTCTGCAGGCGTTGTTGTTTGTTGGAAGTTGTAACCAGCTGAGTGCGAGGCCACCAGACCACGACCCCGTAAGCGATCATGGGGCGGATCACATCTGTGTACAGCCACAGTATGATTTTGGGGGATAGTCCCCACTTATTACCTATCATTTTCCTGCACTGCCAGAAGGTGATGCAGGCTGTGAGACCATGCTTCTTGCCAAATAGTTCAACGAGAAGTACCCTAATAAATGGCCGTATTTTTTATTGCCATGACTTCGGCTTGATTTTTTATGTTTATTTTCTTTTATAGCTCCATGAGACCGTAGACCTACGTATTTGATATTAATTTCAACTTGGTACCTCCACGCGTTCCTAAGAAAAAGTATCTAGACAGACTGACAGACAACGAAGTGATCCTATAAGGGTATTTTTTTTTCCTTTTGAGGTGCAGAACTATTTAAAGAAGAATATTCATATTAAACAGACAAACGTTTTAATCTTACTTTATTAAAACAGTTTATAAATCGGTGTTAAAAGCTTTACATCGAGGTTATAAAATTCTCTCTTCATAAATATTAGCATTTAGACCTTTTGTGTTCAAGAGCTGAATGCTAATGTAGCCGCAATCTGATAATAACAGGGTGTTAACTTACACATTATGAATAGCGAGCGATGGAATGTTTGGAGATTAATAATATTTAATAGCATATTTAAAATCTTTGCAGCTCTTATATAAAAGTTATGAGGCTCAATCATCAGTTCACCACACACGCTTACCTAACATGTTACTGAATTCAGACCATTGCGTCTTGGGTTTTACACGATATTTTCCGTTACAGTTACATACCTTTATTTTACATCTAAACTGAAGTAGAAGTTACACATGAAATTGAAAAAGTAGGTAAATAAATTCCCACTAAGTTTTGAACTTTATGCTAGAAAAGCAGACGTAAATATTTACGCAAGAAGCAATGCGGCAAGTTTCAGCAAAACTACCGTCCCCGCTGAACTACCGTCCCCACTGAACCACATGCACTCTTGCAGTTTAGCCTCACAGATGTATAGCTGCATGCAGCGGGAAAAATACAAAAAATACTCGACAAAGAAGGCAACTCAACTCGTACGAAATTCCACTGCGACTGGCCAAACAGTACAAGAACTCGGCATTCGAAACTTGTCGGAATACAACCGACGCCAAGCGGGGTCGGTTCAGTTAGGGCTATAGCAGACATGCTGCTTTTCGTATCGGCGATCGGCGATTTTGCAACTTCATAAATGCTGCACATTTTGGTGAGTCGCTGCGTTGGAGTGCGACATCAAAACTGCTTGTGTTTTCTATCAGAATCTGTCGCTTTTCTGTTAGTCATTGTATTGAGCTCCTAGTAACAAAATCGCAGATAACAAATGCTAAAAGTATGCGGTTTTAAAAGCTCAGCCTGTGGTATCAAGTTTCCGAAAAGCAACTAAACCACTGATCGTCGATACTAAAAGCAGCATGTCTGCTAACTCCCTAAAAGTTTTTGCTGTGTGTTCGCGCCGCATTATACAGGGGGTGGACAGAGGCTCTAAATTAAATAAGTTTGTTCATAAATATTTATCAGAAGAGGACGCTATTATGCAGAGGTGAGCGGGAACTAATAAAATAGTTGTTGTCACTGAAGGGACATTTAGGGAACTGTAATTTGGTACAAAGAGGAAAGATAAACAGAGCAACACTGCGGGTTGGAAACGTAAACAAACTGTTACGTCACGGGAAAAACACCGGGACACGACTCACCAAGCGTGGGAGTGATTAGATACTCAGACAGTCATTATTTAGTTAGTAGTTTACTTAAAATTTTCAGTGATGGTTTTGTTTTTTTGAATATAAGTGCTGTTTTCCTCGATGTATATATAAAACTAGCAACAAGTGTAAGCAGAAGGTTTATACTTGTAAGTATTCATCGCGAAGTAAATATGTATCCATATAGCTATCAAGCTACATATAATGTAAGTATGTAAGTAACCGCAAATCACATCAATATTGCGTAAACGATAAACACAGGTAGGTAGAACGGAGATGAATCTCCGAGGCGAAGTATAAGGAATTTATTTGTCGGTAAGCAACGGAGTGAAAGTCGCCGTAATCCGAAACAATCTCATTGTAATATCCGGCCGCCTCTGCTGTGGGCGCAGTACATAACTTACATGCGCAATATACATACCAGCTTACAAACACGGGTAGGTAAGGATGTTTATTGTGGTAAACTTACGAATTAAAGTGATTAGTCCAGTTTGCGTAATAAAAATTATCCCGATAGGAACCTATAACCTTTGACAGACAGCCCGATCAATGTTAAGCCCGTTGAGGAAGCCCGTCACTCGGCCAACGTATACTGGGCCTTTTTGCGTGATTTGCCTTTTAATTTGCATGTATTTTGCGCACCGCCGAGCGCACTCGCCCAACGTGTACTGGGGGCTTTAGAAATCGAGACGATTTATCCGATGAGACAAATTATTTAACTCACGGCAGTTTCAGCAATATTGCTTACCTATAAATTATATTGTGGTTCGTGGGCAATTAAGTTGAGGCTATGGTCATCGATTTGTACTTTTTGTACTTCCTATTAATACGAGAATGATTGACAGTGCGACATGTTTCACAATAAAGGTTCATGCCCACACGTCTCATGTCTATTGTCGTGACTGTTAATTTGGTCATTCGTGCACCCACGTCAGTCACGTTAACGTCAAGTCGCCGATCAGTCACGTCAATTTCAACGTCCTACAACGTCAGATTCTAAGTAACTATATTTTTTGACGTGACTAATCGGCGACTGACGACTGACTGACGTTGACGTGACTGACGTGGGTGCACGAATGACCAAATTAACAATCACGACAATGGTGTTGTTAAAAAGAACAGAAAACGATAAAAGAAACTTGTAAAATTGTCGGATGAGTCCGATTGTCGCCACATAGGGCATAGGGCTGTAGGGCATATGGCAAGTGACGGGTGACACCTGTCGCTTGCCATATGCCCCTAACCGTCTAAAACAAAAGACAGTAAGTATCCAAAAACGCCACAAAGCGTCAAAAAATTGCATCACTTTATTTCATGTTTTGCATTTCAGCACAAAAGGAACAGCTACAGTCACTAAGTCAGCAATATTCAGCATATCTGACGGACGATCGGTGATCGCAGTATATTGTTATTAGCTGACTGGACGCCTTTTACGACTTCTAAGGGAGGGGGAGCCTTTTATTGCCGAGAAACACAAAATTCCCGTTTTAACAGAGAAAAGGGCAGGCAATTGTTATACAGAATGGAATTTTTGAACCTCACCTGGAGGAAAAGTACTCTAAATATTGGAGATAGCAACTTTTACTCAAAGGAAACATTCCTTTATTTTTAAAAGAAACAAATCAGCATTCAAAGATTAAAACGCTTGGGAATCGAACCGGCTGAAATCTGAAGAAAAATCACCCTGTATTTTTATGGGATCAACCCATAGAGTCAATCATAATTCTCAATATCTGTTTATTGTGAAAAATAGGCACATTTATTAATTACATATGTAGGTTGTTAATTTATTTCTAAAACGTTGCCTCTAACACCATAGGCTTCCAGTTTCTCTGCCAGGGAATTGTAATGGACGCATTCAAAGGCCTGTGTCATGTCGCAGAATATGCCACAGACTGGTGTTCTCTTATTTATATTTAGCATGACATTATATAAAAACTCATAAATAGCCAAATTTATACTTTTATTTTTCCGAAATCCCTTTTGTTCGTCACTTAAAATATATTTTTTTTCTAAATAGGTATTCATTTCACCATATATGTATTTTTCGAACACCTTAGACATAAGTGGTATAAGCGCGATCGGTCTGTAATTTATCATTAATTCGTGATTATCTTTCTTATAATGCGATTTCACTATAGACTTCTTTAATGCATCAGGAAATACACCTGCACTTATGCAAAGATTAATAATGAAACACAAATGTGTACATATTTCAAATGAAACTGCTTTCAATATTTTTGTGGCAATACCATCGTAACCAACGCTGTTCGTGTTTTTTAGCTTCATTATAATATTTAGTATGTCATAGGGCGTAGAAGGAGCCATAAACATAGATTGTGCTCTGCCAAAAAATAAAATGTAACTACATACATTTTACAAAAAACAAAAATAAAATAAACTACGCATACACGTTATGCAATGCCTACTCTAATACATAAAGTAGACTACATTCGTGATCTCGGTGTTATCCTTGATTCTAAGCTTTTCTTGGACCTTCATATAGAGAAGATAGTTAATAAAGCGTATAAACTATACGGATTTGTAATGCGATCAACTGTCGATTTTAAAAAGCCTTCTTCCTATATTTGCTTGTACAAGTCTCTAGTACGCTCTGGAGCGTACCGCGCGTCCGTCTGGAGTCCATATTACAAAAAGTAGGTACGTTGAAACGATTGAGCGTGTTCAATACAAATTCCTGCGTGCCAAGCATTATAGATTCTATGGATATTATTTGCCATACCAGGATTTGCTTGCAAAGTATATGCTCCCAACACTTGAAAATAGACGAAAGTTCTTAGAAGCCATGAATTTATATAATATTGTAAGAAATAAATTTGACTGCATTGAACTGTCCAACATGGTTTGCTATGCGGTTCCTAGGACGGTCCAGAAGCGAAAGATGCGCGCTGGTACATTATTTTCAGTGGGTACTTGTAAGTCCAATTCTGGGTTGCGATCGCCTGTTCGCAGAATGGTCGATTCCTACAATGGGGCTTTTGAGCATATAGACATTTTTGTTTGTGCTAATACTTTCAAAAGTCTTATTCTTAAGGTGCTTTCTTGAACACAATATTTCCTTCCTCTTTTTTGTGCACAATTTCTTAAGATTTATATGGATTTATATTAGATATATTAGAAACGTTACTTAAGAAAAAATAAACAAAAATGTATATGTAACCCTAGCGATTATATCCACCATTTGTATCCAGCACGCGTAGCATGACGCTTTCTATGTCTACGAAGAATAGACACAGCTCTTTCCATACAAAGTGACATTTTGTTTCTCAATTTTTGACATCGCACCGTAGAAATCTTTGTCTAGGTCCTTTTATATTTATAGACTATTTCAGAAGAAAATTTTCTATCCCAAACTGTCAAAATCACACTGACAACTGACAGTTGTCTCCACGGCCACAAAGTATATACGGTTATCTACAAAATCATGATTTTACAGGAGAGCATTTGAACACAAAACTGTGATAATTAATAGAAGAACAAAGCTATCTTCTCATATTTTACATCATTTCATTAATAGGAAATATTACCAAGGAAATGGTTAAGGCCAATATTACTGGAATATTTTTTAAGCTATTGCATAGCTTTTATCGGAGACTCTGAGCGCGGCGACCGAATGTAGAAATTCCGTAACGAAAAAAAAACCTGACGCGAAAGTTTGTGAGGATGGATGGATGGATGTTTGTTACTCTTTCACGCAAAAACTACCGAACGGATTTTAATGAAACTTTACAGTAATGTGGCTTATATATCAGAATAACACATAGGCTACAATTTATAAAGATTTTATGTGATTTAACCATAATATAACGATAAGTATCCAGTAAGTCGGAAAAAATCCTGCCCTCTGAGATCTATCTTTGCGTGCGCTGCCTAAACCGCTGGAGTTACATGAAAAGAATGTATTGTGGGGTTGTTTGTCTTAAAGAGTTCTAAATAAAAGTCCGCGACAGCATATATCTACCTTTTATGTGGAAGCCATTATAGCCAAAATAGTGAGCTATAAATACATTTAAATTGAATACTTTTTTTAAGTTGCATATTTTAGAGTATTTAGTTAATTCGTATCAAAATAAATACCTTCATCGCTTTCGGTATTTAATGTAGATAAAATTTGTCTTTTACACTAAGTAATTTGGACTAATATTTTAAAAGTTAGAACGATAAGAATGACCTGCGATGAGTCGACGGCGGGCGCGCAGAACGAGGGTGGAGGGGCGGGATAGGCAATGACGCGCGATCGCCGAGTGCGCGACCCGAACGCGGGCAGACGCGTGAGGGCAGACGTCATTGACGGTTGTGTAAATTCTGCGATTTAGGGGGGGGGGTATAGGGGTATTTTTTTTAAAAAATATTTTAAATCAACAATATTATCTTCTTATTTTTGAATATATGCTATGCAATAGCTTTACCGCGGCAGTCCTCGAGTGCCACACGTATTTTTTTGTTCTAAAGTACGGTTCTTAGACACTGAAAAAAATTGTTGTACCTAGTTGTCTATATTTACGTTACTTAATATCAGTAAAAATTGAGAAACAAACAGAAAAAAAAATCCTATGACAAACAAATAATTTTGAGTCGAATTATGTAAGAGTGAATTTCGTAAAAAAAGTGCAGTTGACTCTTTCTACTTTGGTGCCGTCGTACTGTCTACACGGAACGTCATTTTTGTCTACTCTTCCGTCGACAAAACGGTGCTCGTGCTAAGCCTGCTGGTGCTAATCTGTGCACAGCAACAGCGTTGTGGGCTGCAATATTGTCTATATTTTTTAATGAATTTCTTGTTTCTATGTGTTATTATTGTAGCTGTTTGTTGTTCAGTTTGAATAAAATAAAAATAAAATAAAATAATCTTTAGATTTTTTTATGGGATATGTTTATAATCAAATTTACCAAAAATACTATGCAATTGTAAACGAGTTAAGAACCGAGGTTCACACTACGATTTTCAATATTCATCACAACTCGCTATTAAAAAATACTGCAAATTAATTTATTTTAATAATAAAATTAAATTAATAGCCTTAAAATAGTCTTTACCTAAGAAATTGCCGTTTTGTATGAAAAAATTTAAACGATTTTTTTTCATGTATTTTTTATTTGTGTTAATCGAAGTAATCACCCATGCAATCAATGCATCTTTGCCAACGCAGTGGCAGTTTATTGATGCCCTTCTTAAAGAAATCAGCTGGACGGGAGGCAACAAATTCTTCAAAGGCATTTTGTACTGCCTCTCGGGTATTGAATTTTTTTCCCGCCAAGAAGTTATCCAAATTCTGGAAAAAGCAGTAGTCTGTAGGCGCAAGGTCTGGTGAGTAGGGCGGATGACGGAGAGCTTCCAACACCAGTTCTTGCAACTTGGAGACCGTCTGCTGTGCAGTATGAGGTCGCGCGTTGTTGTGCAGTAGCAGCGGAGACGAGCGATTGACCAATGCTGGTTGGAGATGTGCCAGCTTCTCCATCATTGTGTTCAGTTCTTCACAGTACACATCTGCAGTAATGCTCACCCCGTTTGTTAAGAAGCTGTGATGAATCACACCGGCGCTAGACCACCAAACAGTGACCATCACTTTTCTAGGGGTAAGTTTTCGTTTAGGGCATTGTTTAGGTGCTGAACCAGGATCCAACCAACTTGCTGAGCGCTTGCGGTTATCAAACAGAATCCATTTTTCATCGCAGGTAACAATGCGGTTCAAAATTCCTTCATTTGTGTGTCTGTTGAGCAGTGCAAGGCACGTCTCGACGCGTACTTTGCGCTGGCGATCATTGAGTTCTTGGGGCACCCATTTGTCAAGCTTTTTTACCTTGCCAATTTGACGCAAATGGACCAATATTGTTTTGACGCTAACGTCGAAAGCTGCTGCTAATTCAGCCGTAGATTGTGTATCATCAGCTTCCACAATCGCCTTTAATTCGTCATTGTCGACCAAAGTCTTCGGACGACCGCGAGGTTCATTTTTCAGGTCGAAATTTCCAGAACGGAAGCGAGCAAACCAATAACAGGTGGTGCGTTGGTTTGTAGTGTTAGCTTCGTAAACGTCGTTGATGTTTCGTGCCGCTTGTGCCGCGTTGCTGCCACGACGGTACTCATATTCCATAATTACTCGAATTTTTAACGTATCCATGATGACGAAAAAGATTGAAATGCGATGAAAATGTAACACTAATCAATAAACAAATGACTACTTTTGGAAAAAAAAAACATGTTTTTAAAATAAAATTAATTTGAAATTAGAATTCTTAGCCAAACAAAAATTATTTTGATTTGAAATGGCCAGTACTGCAGAACGGCAATTTCATCGGTTATAAATTAGGTATAGGTACCAAAATTAAATTTGTGTATCCAACAAAATGGAGCTCATTTCGAGCAATGTTGGAAAAAGAAGGGTACACTTACTTAGTACCCCTTTTTTTCGTTCAATTAAAATATATAAAAAATTTATGGTTTTACTTTTATTTAATGTATCATGTTTGTTAGAGAGATTTGATTCTTATGATTGACCCTATCGATTGATGCCATAAAACTACAAGGTATTATTTTTTCGGATTTTTGCCGGTTGGATTTCCGAGTGTGGCAAGCGTATTTTCGAAAATCTTTGACGTGTTTATTTAAAAAAATAAAAGAATGTTATCCAGTATTTAGACTACTTTCCCTTCAGATGAGGTTCAAAAATTCCATCCTGTATACACGCCATAATTGATGGACGAACTGAATTATAATATTCGCAAAGAAATTATGCTGTGAAATATTCGTGCACAGTAAGTGCTAGCCAATCACTGCAACATACGAGAAATAATTGAATGGTTTTAAATTTCCTTTATAGGAATTATATCGTCACTCATGTTGTGGGAAAATAATTTGTTTTCGAATCATTTTGTTGTGTCAATCAACAGAATCGAATAGTGGAGCAAACTATGTAGATCTAATCGAGGGCTGTTGATTTCGACCCCTCTCCCCTTTTACGACACGTATTCTAGGCTTTCTTTTTTCTTTTAGTACATTATATTTAGGACAGTATATTCATAACACCTGTGACCCGAGCTTATTGTTTCAGGTGCCTGAAATGTAACTACGAGTATAAGTAAATGGAAAAATAAGTCTTCATTGTGTTAGGTCCTTGTAAATATATAGAGCTAACCTAATGCATGACAACTACAAATGATTTTTTGTGTTATTTAGCCTTCATCCGATACTGTGAGTGGCTTTATACAACCTGAAAAAGATAATTAGGTATGTCATAACTTTAAATAGTACGTTTTAACAGCTTTATGAAAAGACTGGACTAACACCCATACGGGTGTTAGTCCAGTCTTTTCAATCAATGTCAATGTCAATGTTTTGATATCGATAAATAGGTCAAAGTGCCACTTGAGGGAAAATAAGTAAGTAAAGTGAGACACACACACTCACACGCGGTCGATCTATCTCACTGAAGGTTTTCCGCGTCTTCTTTAAACGTAAAACGTCTTGTGCACGTATACCGGAAACCGGTCGGCGCCTGATTGTGCGCCACGGATACGAACCGGAACAGACGTGCCGGCACGAAAAGAAGCATTATAATGAGTGAGAGTGGCTGATCACAGACAGTATTGATCTTCTATGTATATATATATAGGGTGGATTTGTGGCACCTTAACCGTTTAGCTACAGGAAAACGGTCTTTAGAGACTGTCCTTCACATTTTGAGAAATTTAAACCTGTATTTACAAATTTTGAAAAAAAAAATACAGTCAGCAAGAAAGTGGGCAAACTCAAAAAAATATTTTGATACCACTCGATCCTATTTCTTATAAGGGCCAAAAATCTTGCTTGGACCAACTGAGGTACCTACGAAAATCGCAAAAAAAATAGGATCACTTCATCCGTCTGTCGGTCTTCCTGCCAGTCTGACAAGACGCTTTGAAAAGCTATGCTCTTTCAAATAAAAAATCATCCAATTGAATGTGCAAACGAACCGCACACGTAGAAAGTCGCGGGAAACTTACAAGCTCTAAATATTATCTAAATCTAAATCCTTCAGCGATAACATCCCTCACGAACTAACAAAAATACTTTACCAAACTCCATAGCAGACTGGCAACAAAACTTTCCCATTTAAAAACCAGAAAATCTAATTTTGATATTATTGGAAAGGTAACGAAAACGTAAATAAGGTAAAGTTCAGAACGCAATACAAACATCGGCGCAATCCGGACAAACTTTACGGATTATGAAGAAAATCCCTTTTGGAGAAGAATAGGAATGAAGATGTCCGATGCTTGTCATTCTAAGAACGTAAGTCAAGCGCAATGATGGGGGGTTAGAATGTAAGTGAAGCGCAATGATGGGGGGTTAGAATGGTGGTAATCGGATTTCTTACTTAGCTTTAGCAATATGGTGACATTTTGAGTGGCTCGTGACAGTGAATTGCGGTCAGATGGCAATGGAGTTCTAATTCGTAAGCTGATTTCAGATACCAGATTGTTTCCTAAATAGAATAATGATCATGATTGGGAGCAGTTTTTAATTTCTTTTTTATTTAGTTATTCAAAATCTGTATTAAAAATAACATACATAGTCTGCCAAACTGCATAACAGTTTGTCGGCAGTTGTTCTCGTCTAACAATTAATTTTGAAAAATGTATGTGCTTAAACTTAATTATGATACGGAAACTATAAAATAACATATCTACAGTCGAGATAACAAATCCCATATTGTAAAAAAGGCATTAGGTACCTACCTATAGCAAACGTGATGTTTGTAATAGATATAGCTATAGACACGATGATAGATTATGTTTTTGTAGAACTCTTTTAAGTTGATCCTTAGACTTGATATGCGATATCAGTTTTGGGGGTACCTCAGTCACTAACGTTGGTACTACGTACCTTCGTGTGCGCTTACCAAAGTAGTTTTTTTACTTTTGGAACAGCGAGTGTCTTCTTCCTATATAAACGAGTTGGGTGCATATGCTTACGTTCCACTTTGTGGTATTGATTGTTACATTGTTCAGTCAAGATATTTAACTTACTTTTAAGATGGATCGGGAGTACCTACTTTACAAATTTTGATTTTTTTCATGATTTTTATTTAATGTTTTCTTAGTTTATGCCACTGTCCTCACAAGACTGAATATGATGGTGTGAATATCGTCTTATATCAATTAAATGGTTTTGTATTAATATATTTTAAACGTTTGCAAGTACGAATACCATGCCATCTTCATTCCGTCTTCTTAACAGTCCCATTCACAAACAGAACCTGCACGAATTCCCTGTGATCAACACCCCCAAATAAAAAGACCTTGGTTTTAAACCGAAACTCCCCCTGTTCCCTTACGTCACCCCATTTTAACCGTATGCAAACCGCTGACGCTACCCGCTCGGCAAAAATTTCAACGCGGCATAAAGCTGCGTCTACATTCGTGACATCTCAACTATATATATCATCACGACTATACTCTGTAACAATATTCAGTAATAGCTTCGCTTAATTTGGCCGGTGGTCGTGAGATTGCCTATATTTTATCTCATAAGGCATCTGAATGAATTGCTGTGTGACATTCGTTTTTGCCACGCGTATTGAGTCGGTCAGAGAACGGACCAGCCGTTGAAATATAACTAATGTGGACGCAGCTTCAAGCAAAGTTAGTCACTGACTACTTGTGCGTTGTACGGTCACAAATGTGGACACAGCCAAAAATACCAGGTACTACGTATCTATAAACCTATAACAAGTTTAGCGCACATCGCCCAAACACCAAGGATTTCCGCTCCGTCACACAGTAACGAGGGAACAGTTCAGGATCTATGGACTCCGGATACCTTACTTGTGTTTACATTACAAGCTAACCTGAGACGTTCGTATTTTTTTAAAGCTGCTTTTTTTTGTCCAGAAGCCTTCGTTTCCCCCCTGCAGGGCAAAGGTCTCCCTTCCTCTTTCCATTTTCACGGTATATTGCGATTGCGGGCCATCCCTATGAGAGGATTCAGCTCATCCCACCATCTCTTTCTCGGCCCGCCGCGTAGTCTTTTCCTGCTATTTGGGATTCACTGAGTGGTGGTGTTCGCGTATTGCTGCTTTGAAATGCGACAGATGTGGCCAGCCCGGTTCCACTTTAGTCCAGCAACTGTGCGGCTAGGGTCCGCTATTTGTGTTTTGGAAAAAAGTATAGAGTTCCTAATGCCGTCTGCGAGTTTGACAACTAGTATACTTCGTTCCATAGCCCATTGGCAGACTTTTAACGCTTTTTAAGAGACCATGTTTGCGTTCCGTAGTTCAGGATGGAAAGAATGCACATGTCCATGAGCTTTCGTTTTTGGAAAGCGGGCGTGGTCCTTTCATGAGATGTCTCATCGACCAATAGTTTTTCCAGGCGTTTTCTGTGCGTCGAGCAATTTTTTTGTCCTGTTACGTCTGGAAGGATACTACACTCGAGAGCAATGAATCCGGGTCACTTAAAGAATCCTAAAAATCTCGGAAACTAAAAATGCTAGGTTAATGCAATAAATTGTATTTAATAGACAATGTAATACTCCTTAAATGAAGGTATTAAAACTTCTTAGTTATTGTAAAGTTATATCATAAAAAAATCAAATTTGAAAAAGGGCTACTTTCGAAGATGGAACTACGAAATTACAGCATTTGGTTTTGCTTTTGTTTGTAATCTGTCATTTATGTGGGTACATAAACCATGTTGATAGTGCTCTATATTCATTATTCAAGCTGAAATTATGTCGCTTACGCCTGAAGAATGCACCAGAATACTTACAATGCTGGAAACCGGCCGGAGTCAGCGCGATACAGCCAGGACTGTCGGTGTGTCGCTGTCAACAGTACAAAGAGTTCTCCGACGTTACGAAGAAACTGGTTCTAACCTACGCAGACCAGGAACGGGCAGAACCAGGTGTACCACAGCACGAGAAGACCGATACTTGGTGAACACCATGCTTCGAAATCGCTTTCTCACAGGAACTGAACTCACAAATCAGTTTCGACGCCTCGGAAGAAGTAACCCAAGTGCATGGACAGTAAGACGTCGGCTTGCTGAATCTAACTTAAAACCCCTTAGACCTGCAAACGGCCCTAAACTGGAGCGTGGGCATCGTATTTCAAGACTAAGATATGCCCAGAGCCACGTAAATTGGAGTATTGAAGATTGATCAAAAGTTATGTTCTCCGATGAATCAAAATTTATGCTCTACAAGCACGATGGAAGACACAGAGTGTATCGAAGACCAGGGGAAAGATTCAAGCAAGCATGCATCGAAGAAAAAGTAGCCTACGGTGGTGGGTCTGTACTTGTGTGGGCCGGAATTTCTTCTGAAAGTCGCACAGAGCTGGTGATCATAGAAAACGGCTCTTTAACTAGCGTAAGATATGTGGAAGAAATCCTCAATGATCACGTTGGTCCATTTATGGTCAATTTAGGTGAGGATGCTATATTTATGCATGACAATGCCCGACCTCATACAGGTAGGATTGTGAATGACTACCTTCAAGAGATGAACATTACTCGTATGGAGTGGCCAGCGCGCAGCCCGGATATCAACCCGATCGAGCATGCTTGGGACGAGCTAGGCAGATGCGTAAAACAACGAAACCCTCCCCCAATCACGCTTCGTGAGCTCAAAATTGCTCTCACAGAGGAATGGGAGAATATTCCCCAAAATCGTATAAGGAACTTGGTGTACAGCATGCCAAACCGCGTAAACGCAGTAATGGAAGCACGAGGAGGCAATACGAAGTATTAAAATTCAAGAAAATCGTAATAAAGTTAAAAAATTTCATGTTTCCTATTTTTGTTTTAAGGAGAGATCAGCAGTTTTTTTCTTTATGTAATGTTGTGTTAATAAAATGTATGGTGACTCATATTTTTTTTACTTTCATTTAAGGAGTATTACATTGTCTATTAAATACAATTTATTGCATTAACCTATCATTTTTAGTTTCCGAGATTTTTAACATTCTTTAAGTGACCCGGATTCATTGCTCTCGAGTGTATTTGGCCGAGGTAAATATACTCTTGGCGTGGTACACCCTGCACAGCCAGCATGCATGCAGATTCACATGAGCACTACTGGCCGGAGCCTGGTTAAGTATTGATCACGATCACAACATGAGCCAGATAGCTCAAGGGAAGAATAAACGCAAGTTGAATTATTAAGGACTTCTCATACGCTTAAAATACGTACAGTAAAATAACTGATGTCCCGAAATGTACAATCGAGTCTTTTTTAGCCTTTTCAGTTCAAATTCAATAATACCTTTTGAAGCTACGTCAGGGAGCAGACTAATATGAAAAAATTGTATTTAAGTACTTACTTGAAAACAAAGATCAAAATAGCATATAATTTTGACCAAATGTCCAGTTGACATAAACCGTAAACCTTTTTAATGGCCTGGCCATTTTATAAAATATAAATAAGAATAATAACTGTCCGACATGATTTATATAAAGGGCATGATGGTTTAATAAAATGACATTAAATTATTACATTAAATCTCTTTGGTTTAATGTGATTCTGCGACATTGATATTACGACGTAATTTATAATGCTGAGTTGGCAAAACAGTTTTAATCGTGTAATGAGAAGACAAAAATAGCCCTTAAGGTGACGAACATATTTTTGCTGTGAATGCAGTGGAAACGTCATTATGTACATCAGTGCATCACTACCTTCCAGTCTATATAACATAGCCCAGTAAGGTATGCAAGTCACAAATGTGTCCATTTCTCGAAGACATCGCGTTATATGGAGCGAGAGCGATGAGAGCAGTGAGTACGGTGAAAGCAGTGTTGTGTCGCTCTAAAAGCAAACGATAAGTACTTTCATCTCAGCCGGCATTTATTTTCACTGGACCGTAAACTGGCTGCGGGGATATTTTTCATACATTATTACAAATACACGCATCATTGTTAAAACAATCGCGGAAAGTTTCTTGTTCGATTAATTACTTGAACAGTATCGTTAACATCGTTTCTTAACCAAGTTTGTGTAAGAATGTTTACAGAAAATTGGATGAACCGAGATAAACACGGCTACTTTCGAACATGAGCTAAATCTAAGTCACATTCGACGGCTCAAAATTAACTAAAAGGAACTCTCAACCAAACACAATAAATAATCATTACTTACTACACTACACACTAAGCCCCGGAAGGGTTAGAACGTTGCTTAAAGTTATGTACTGATGTGAGTCAGCACTAAATGTTTGCATAAGCATACATTTTTAAACGTCTCTTAACTTTAAGCAACGTTTATAAATAAACCTCTTAACTAAAAACACGACACACACATCTATCATGCATTCTACATTAAGTGATTCTTTGATGCTATCTTACTAACACCCAGGTTTGACCGTTAATCATTACAATTTCTTCAACCCATCCCGCCTCCGACCGCTACACAAACTTCCTAATACATCGAAGATTATTATAGCACCTCATCTGCCCATAATATCATCTAACATGTAAAACTAACTTCAGAACTCCCTCGGAGGCGATGAGCGGCTCAGCGCTACTGACTAGGTGGCGGGAACTTTAAATCCGCCATATTATAGCGCTACGGCCGGCAGAGTTAGTTCAGTTAAACTGCGAGGTATCCGCGGGGGCTTTATCATGTGAGAAGTTTACTTTGAGGTGTTTCATTTTTACAATCTTTATATTAGCTTGCTTGGTTCGTATGTGTTTCCATTCCATTCAATTCCAGTCGCATTGTTATCTATTTGTCAAGCAGTTCCTGTCATCCGATTAAGCTGAAACTTGGCATACTTATATAAAACAAGCTTTTAATGAACTAAAAAGTACTAAATAAAACTTCCGTAAAAATAGAACTTTAATATTTTCTTAAAACCTTGTGGAGCAAATGTCCTTCTTACACTTAACAATAAGCCTCAAACTTTCAAGAAAATATAAAAGTTCTATGTTTACGTAAGTTTTCAGAGTTTCTAATACTAGGATTAGTAAAAATTGCACGAAATCTGATGGATGCTAAGGAAACCGAGACGGCGCGTGATTCGGGATAAACTGATGAAGTAGTACCTATTGATAGCGTTTGCGATATTTTTTCGATCTCCGGTCGCTGGCTCGGATACCCATTTGGTCTTTCATGAAGCCATGATGATTTGGATGTCCATGGAAATTAAAATGCGTTATAAATGTGTTATAGTACGAATGTCCTACTGATATCACTTAGCTTAGTTAGCACACAACATACCGAGACACCAACATACCAACAACCGAGCCTAGTGCGAACTGATTACGTAAAGGGGTAGTCCCTTACGCTCGGTTCACCGCAGAAGGGCCTGCAGTTAACTAATATTAAAGCACTGCATACGAGTACATCGCACTGCTACATAAGTCAACACATTGCCAGTATACGGCGCCACTGAACAGACAGCTACAGAAGGTTCAAACGAACGACTCTGTGTTACAACGTTTGCTACTTTCTCGGGGTAATGGACTGAAATATGCAAAGTATGTAGCTAAGTACCTATCTACACTGTGGCGACTACGGTAGCGTTGCAACTTACAGCTAACTTCCGTAAGTTACATTTATATAATTTTATTTTACGTAGTACCAAAAAGTAAAATAAAATGATATAAATAAATGTAACGTAAGGAAGTTAGCTGTAAGCACTTGATTTTTGGGGTTCCGTAGTAAACAAGGAACCCTTATAGTTTCGCCATGTCCGTCTGTCTGTCCGCGGCTTAGCTCAGAGACGGTTAGTACTAGAAAGCTGTAATTTTGCATGGGTATATTAATCATGCCGACAAAGTGGTAAAATAAAATCAAGTTGAGAGAAAAGAAGAAAAGAATAACACACAAGATTTTTTTTTTAGGGTAGGTACCTAGGTACCCGTAAAGTGGGAATGTTTTATTTTTTTCTCATGTACCCCATGTTGTGGGATATCGTTAGAAAGGTCGTTCAAAAATATTGTGAGTTTGCGAAAACCATTTTTGGATTCAGGGATCTATCTGATTCCAAAATATTAAGCTTTTAACAGAATTTTTTTGTTAGAGTCAAGTGTCCCTCCCCCCTGCCAGCTAAATGGTTAGTTTTGGAAATCTGAAAAAAATCACGATATTAGTAAGTATATATAATGAAATTAAAAGGAAAATTATCACAGCTAAGTAGGCTTCACAAGTTAACGAGTACTAATCGACCAACTTAAATTTGCAGTTGTAGAAACATGTTCTCTCATACATTCCGTATGGGAGTACATGTTTTTCAACTACAATGTTAAGTTTGTTCTTGGGATGAATTTTGTGACTCTTATCAAGAGATTTAAGGTATTGGGAATAAAGTCATAGTCCGTATCTTCAGGTTACATTTTAATCTTTATTTCATTAAAATCGGTCCACTCGGTCAAAAGTTATTACTACTTGGTTTGAACGGAGACTTTGAGTTTACCAGTTCCCATACATTCCGTACGGGAGAATATGTTTTTCCACTACAATGTTAAGTTTGTTCTTGGGATAAATTCATCCTAACTACGGAACCCTTCATTGTTCGTGGTCCGACACGCACTTGGCCGGTTTTATTTTTTGTTTATTATAGACGTAAAGAGTAATGAGTACGGATCAGCGGTTGTTGACCCCAAAAGAAAAAGAAAATCTTTTTTTTTTTTAATGTTTTTAGATAAACTCATCACATCTGCGAAGCTTCACTAGATAAATTAATTTGACCTTGTATAGGATAGCTACGACCTACACGCGCTGTCAACTTCAAATTGTAAATACCTACCAAAATATTCGATACTAGACTTTTTGTAGTTGTTGATCATAAAGTTTGGGTCGGCGCGGGGCATGATCTGGGGTCTGATCAGTTAAGGTTAAGAATCCATGCATTACTTTTTCCTTTAGTTGCAACATGTGATAAGCCTTCTGTACATTATTTGCGCCATGTCCGCGCTATTTGCTCTGCTTCAATTACAATTCAATGAATGTTAATAAGCTGCTCTTTTCGCGAGCCCCCTCGTTTACTGCGTTTAACTATTTTCGTTTAGAATGTAAAACTCGTTATTGTTCTACATTCCATGTCTGTGCACTGAAGAATATGCTGTTGTTAGCTCAGCGTGAAATGAGAAAATATGCTGTAGAATTACTGCATCATTATTAGTTATAGAGCTGTACGAGTGTATAGAACCAGAGTTTATGTTAGACTAATCTGGAGTAAACCAGTACACAACATTTTTTTTAAAGAGTTTGAGTTAGATTATAATATGATTATAGTTACTGAACGCATGAAAATAAATATACGTTATGATAATATATACTATGTAGCTATCTATGTACACTAGGATCTAATTAAAAAAAACGGCCAAGTGCGTATAGAACCACGCATAATGAAGGGTTCCGTAGTTTTGACGAATTTATCCCAAGAATAAACTTAACATTGAAGTTGAAAAACATCCGCCTTTGATTAAGTGGTCAACCGCCTCGTTTGGCCTAGTGGTCGCAAGTGCTACTGCTAAGTATGAGGCCCTGAGGTCAATTCCCGGGTCGGGTATATTGTTATTGGGTTTTTCCATCTGTAATTTCACAGCAGCAGCCCGGAGTTTGGATTTGTGCCCGGTTGATGCCAATGGTTTCACCCCATAATACATGGGACTTAAACATACCTGGTGAAAAGTGAGTGTACTACACCGTGTGGTACACCTCTGCCTAACCCTTCGAAGAATACAGGCGTGATGATATTCATGTTATTTTAAAACCATAGACTTCATACTGGTTTTCTTGTTATCTATAAGTATAGAACAAATTTCAGTATGTTTTTCAAAATTGTAGCCTCAGTAGTTAAAGGAGTTAAGGGGGAATGGTTAATTTTAATGTATTTTCTAAAATAACTTAAAATATATTTATTTTAAAATTATAAAAAATTATATTCAAGACTCTCACAGTATACCCTTTCATTTGATAATATGTCACATGATACTACTACCAGCTTGCAAAACATTTTTTTTTAATTTTCTTATTTATATTTATTATTTTACTTTATTAATTTGTATTAATTATTATATTTCATTCATTTGTATTAGCTGCTGTATTTAATTAATTTATATTTTTTAATAAAAAAAATCTTAGTATTCTGCGACCGAGTAAATGCATTTTTGTGTAAGATATTCTTTTAATTTTCTGTTAAAGTTATTGAATTTGGGATCTTCTTTATCTTGTCCGGTCCAGTAATTTGTTGAAGATTTTTCCTGCCATGTAGTAATGGGCTATGGTAAAGCATTTTGATCCGAGAGGGTGGGAGATATAATCTATTTTTAAAGCGTGTGTTTAAAGTTATGAATGTATTTTGTTTTAGGAAAAACGTTGCTATTTTTAAAAACAAATATGCACAGGTCATGTATATGTTATACATAGAAGGTAAAGTTGGGAGTTATAATTTAACAAAATATGGCTTACAGCTTTGGGTATTGACTGCCAGTAATCTGCCACATTTTTTTTGGATTATAAAACCCCTTAACTTAGCCACGAGTTTGCGTAGGCGTATTATGCTGATAGTGCTGTTTCTGTATTTGTGCTGTGCTTAAGTTGAAACAAGGCGTAGGTAAATTTAGATCATTTAGATTTCACTGTTTCTATGTGCTTTTTACAATTGAGATGTGTATCTATGTATAGTTGGGAAAAGCCTAGGCAGATTGATTGAATATGACTAATTAAATGCACTATATTGTACATAAAGTATAATGCATTTTATTACTTTGAGTTAATTACCTAGTGCGAAAGTTTTGTTTTTATAATTATGTTATCGATTACTCAATAATCTCATGAAAACTATCTTTCTCCTAATTCTCAGTTTCCAGATTAAGAATTGAGCTGATTTTTAATATTCTAAAATAAAAAAATATGTAATTTTTTTTAGATCATATCTCAATTTGGGCCCACCGTTTTCCATCTCCTTTTAACTTAATCGGTCTATTAGATTCGGAGAAAATTGCCTGTGACAGAAGGACAGACAGACAGACAGACAGACGATAGATCCTATATGAGTTCCATTTTTTCATTCGAACGTACAGAACCCTAAACACTAACTACATGTAGTTTAGAATAGATATATAGAGGAGGTAGAAGTAGTGGCTATTTTTGTTTAAGCTTGAACTCACTAATGTTTGTGCCATTTATATACTTAATACTAATTTTTGGAGTATCATTCAATCCGAGTACGATCAATAAGTCTCATTCCTATTTGATATTATAAGACGCTCCTCCCTTTATTCCTGAGGATGCCTTAAAGGGAATATTGATTTTATGTTAAACAGTTAAAGGTTTACTGTCTATCATGGTTATTTTTGGAACGTAAATACATTATTTAATTTGGTACGTACATGTTATAAACCTACCTTATATTCTTACCTTACCTATATATTCAAAATTATAACTATTTGGAAAATAATAATAGCGTGTGAAAAGGTAATTACAGCGATAACCCCGGCACAAGTAATACGGAACAATAAAGTTATAGACTCGACAAACTGCCAAATGATGTGTCGCGAAAGGCCTTCAGTTTCCACAACACACAAAGGTAATATACGTCGTAGGATGATTGGCCGCGTGAGCGGCCGGCGAGCGCTACCTCCAAGTTGTTCGCAGAAATGTTTTCACCACTGTCTAATTTTCCGTGTTTGTGCAATACCCCTGGGGGTATTCCTAGGGTTTTCGCCGCAGAAATGTTTTCACCATTTTCTAATTATCTAGTCGTAGGCAGATTACATGATTCGTCATATTGAACTGGGTGAAATAGGTTAGGTTAGAACTGTGACCAACCGCGCTAATTCCAAGTTTCTCGCAGAATTGTTTTTACCATTGTCTAATATTATCCGTGTTTTTGCAACATCCCTAGGGTTTTCGTGAAAATTCGAATGATCAAATCATCCTACGACATAATACACAACTTCCATACACGCGGCACTTGAAGCGAAACGATTCTCTTACGACCTTCAATTGTTTCTCGTATAGGCGCATGATGTCTATGTGTGATTGAACAGTGACTGAATGAAGTAAAGTTCGTTCATCTATTTTTAGTTCTTCACAAAGGTCGGTCACTGTTTAAGGCTAGAAAGGAGTTTCACGTGGAAAGGAACCCTGATTGATGACAACTCGACGGAGATATATTGAGCATCACTATAGGCACCTAAAGGCACCTATAGGCGTGTATTAAGGTAAATATATCGCGAAGGAACAGGCTCGGGAAGTATTTGCACGTGTCAGGGATTTGGTAGAGTGGGATCAGGGTAGTGAACGATGTTGGGGTCAGCTTCCAGTCTAACCGGATGCAGCTGAATACCTGTACTTTTCCATTATTCTTACCATTTTTCTGTCCCGAGAGTCATAAATTATAACTCAGTGCCGTAAAATTGTTATATTTTATTTGTATTGCAAGTATTTTCTCTATTCAGGAATTAATGGAATCGTAATGGTATAATTTTTCACCTACATCAAACTAAACAATTTACGAAACAAATGAAACCGTTATTAACGTTAGTAATTAATTAACAATAATGGCCATTAAGAAAACAATAACGATTGTTAAGAGCCCTCTATGGAAGTTCCTGCTCAAGTATATTAGTTCGTCACCAACTATTAACCCTCCATGTAACGGCTATGTGGCATTAAACTTATTATTGAAGAGCCGAGCAACCAACCCTACAAACACGACGTACTTTTATTCTGTATCTGTAGGGCATCGGCGTAAATAGGTACTAATAAACGGCATCGGTTCATTAATTCTTTTAAACTGTTGAGATCATTTATAATTAGGTAAGTAGGTACTTAGTTGTTGTTTATCTCTTTATTTAAATATCTTAAATTAAATAGCCGATGTATCTTAGCAGGCGTAAACATCCCAGCCCTTTACCTTTCGTGATCGAATTCGCTCTTGACACTTAAAAGTCAAGATCCTAAAGATTGTAACGACTAAAAGCAGATTTTCAGCTGAGTTTTATGTGTGCGAATAAACCGTGAGATAACCTACGACTGAACGAGCCAATCAAACGACACGTGGTCTCCAGCGCGGCTCGGCGACGACTAATATTTGCATTTCAAATAGACTCGTTTGTGAACACAATCTTTTATCGATACTACAAACATTTTTTGTACGAGACAAAGAAAGTCACTCACATAAACAATCCGTATTTTTTGCCATAAAGCGTTTTACGTCCACAATTGAGAGCGGAGCTATTTTTCCGTATGCTGGCGTCAGTCGGCGATCGATCGGAATGAAAACTTTGGCGTGATTTATAGCCGTGACGTCATCGCACACGCGCCGCTTCCTACAACAAGCGCGTACGGAGGAGGAAATTAAAATTTTTGCATTACTCAGCAAAAGCGCCGCCGCGCCGCGCGCCGCGCACCGCAGCCGCCGCCGCCGCCGCCGCCGCCGCCGCGCCGCGCCGCGCCGCCCGCTCCACGGAGAATTACGACTTGAAGCTTAGAACGAACGAGCGCACGAAATACATGGACTCCAATCGGTTTGTAATGACTTCCACGGAACTCCCCAAACCCCTGCGGTCATCGCTTTTGGCCTTATTTATTTTTTCAAAGGTTTCTCCCAATTTTATTTTCATTTACAGCAGTATTTATGGACGCCGGCTGGGATCGGATTACATCGAATTCAATAGGGAATTGTTGTGCGGCTATCAAAACATGATACAATATTTCACAAATATAAAATCTAACTGTACATTTTTGTTCGAGTTTATGGTACCAAAATAGTTGAACAAAACATCCATAAACGTTGCACATAAAATCATTCAAATCGAAACTAGAAAAATATACCGTCAATATCACTTACAGTTAGGAACGGACAGTTTACTAAACCTTTCGGTATTCGTAAAACGTATCCGCAATTACTTAGTGGATATGTAATCGAATGAAAACTGTATTGCGGGTATTCTATTTCATTTAACGATACCGAGAATAAGGTAGGCTCGATAAACAGAGTTACCCGCTTGAGTACGAATAAGAAAAGCTTTAAGAAACAACATTTCTTACGTCCAGTCAAACAATGCCAATAAAGTGGTTTATTGTAAAAAGTTTGACAGTTATGTTATATGTTCTGTGGTTTATCAAGTAGGTACAAAAACAGAATAGTTGTTTTTGTTCGCGGAAAATCTCTCCCAAATAAAAAACAAACGGTTGTTTAGCTATAAAAAGACAGTTAGCATAAAACACAATCAAAAGCTTGTCACAAAAAATAGGTCATGTGTGCACGACTGCGCCAAATTGTCCAGTTCAGCATAACGCCAGACAAAGCGTTGCGATTATGTAACTATGCCTTATTTCCCACCTGATTTTTGTGGCGGCGGTCAGCTTTTAGGAGGTCAATGTTTAGCAGTGTATAATTTCCATTGTTCTTCAAATTGATTCACTTGTATTGTAGGTAAGTCTTCCTTATAGATCTCAGTAACATCACTGTTCCCCATCTGTAAATGTCACTAGGCAGACAAACCTTACATTAAAAATGTAATTACAAGAACACCAATACATATCGACTGCAGTTATATTGTAAGTAATAAGATCTCGCTATTGAATACTTTTTCAAAATCAATTGCGTCAAAGTCACATTTTTTCACACACCTTAATCTCAAGTCACCAGGACAACACGCTCTACATCCCCCTTCATACCTCTTGGTAGCTCGTCACGTAGGCCGTAGAATCGGGAGTGCGGTCACGATCCGGGCCAATTCTATCAGCGCGCGTGACACTCTCAGCGTGTCGACGACTAACCAGCAACTCCCAGAATACGGACACTTACGTATATGACAAATTATAATTTGCCAGCGAGAATGGGTCGTGGCTAAATTGAGGAGCGGGCCGATTGAGTAAAAAGATAGTCCCAGAATACGGTCACTTACATATATATGATAAATTATGATTTTCCAGCGAGAAAGGAATATGTAGGTTGGTAGCTCAACAAGGCAGCGGTTGATTGAGTAAAAAGATTAAAGTAGAAAAGAAAAGTAATTATATTTGAAGGTATGATGATCACTGGAATTCTGGGAGGAAGAAAACACTCAGCCTACAGAAATTTTGTTACTAGATGTTTTTTGTGACAGTCTTGACTTAAACAAAACTGGACATGTGAATGTATTAAGAACTACATAACTTCTGAAAATACAGGCGTGATGTTATGTTTCTTGTACCTAATCGAATTTAACCAACGATACTTACAAGCACATGGATTGGGCTTAACTTACTGAACGTGATGGCTATAAAAATAACTCAGAATCAATACTATCATCGATACACAAACACACTCTTAACCCTTCAAGACTAGGGCCCGCTTGCACCACAGATCACACAATCAGATTGACAGAAACAGAATGATGTTTTCACTCGACCTGTTCGGTAATGTCAAATTATAAGTCATGCAAACCTAACCTAAAGTAAGTCATAATAGCCCTGAGGTCTAGCCAGGCAAAAACAAAATCTGTTTTGATTTTGGAACTTGCATGGAAGCGTTCATTAAAATAAAATAAAAACGATAGATATGTACTCGAATTGTTTTTTATTATCTCGGAGAAGGTGAGAAAAGTCGAGTATTCTCCTCGAAAATAAAAATACGAGTAGGTATATTCGTCTAAGTCGAGCTTGAATCTGAAGTTTGAAAATAAATTCATTGATAATTTTTTTATTTATTGTCAGATATTAATAACCGAAGTCGACGGGATATCAATAATTTATGCGTAACAAGGTCCCACACAGCAATAATGTATAAAAGTGTATTCTGCATGGCGCCAGTCATATTTAACCATATCCCACGGTCAATCAAAGAATTGAACGTAAGCTTATTTAAGAAACGCATGAACTCCTTACTGGTGAACAAAGCGTATTACAGTATTTTGGAATTTATAACGGACAAAATTTATTGACAGAATGTTGACATGCTGAGACAATAAATGTATTGTTGTCCTTGACATAAATTTTGTTTATGAAGTTAGTATTGTATATTGACATAACTTTATTATTGTTTTCAGTCTGTGCGTTGACATGCACTGTATTGACATTTATATTTTTGATTAACATTTCTTTTTTCTGATTTTTATTGACATTGATTTCTATTGCTATTTATGATTAATTAATTTGTATTATGAAATGTGTGATTTTTTATAATTGTTTTTTTATTGTTCAGTCTTATTTGATTCAATGATAACTAAATTACAAACATTTGTATGCCCTCTGGAATAACATAGCGAACTCTTTATTATCTTTTTATAACATTATTATTGTACACCTAGGTTAAATAAATAAATTAATGACTTATGATTTATAGCGCCCGTAACATAAGACACTTCTTTATCCCTTAGTGAATAATCTACTATTTATTCAATTCGTTTATCGCGAAACGTACTTATTTTAGATATTACAAGCCTAGTGCAAGCGGACCTAAGTCACTACTAGAACAATAATAATCCGCTTACCTCCCTCGTCGTGTTCTCAGAGCTATAACTCACGGCGGCCGATAGTTCCGACTTGTTAAGCCATTAGCTCGAACTGCCAATATGTACCTACCTACCTCCCGGAGACGTACACTTCGCTTGAATCGCTCGGTTAGTCCAATATATTGATATTATAGGTATAGTCGATAGATGAGGTTTTAATTTTGTTTTGAAACCAATTGTGTTTAAATTTTATATGATTAATACCTCCAAAAACTACCCTTATCCTCCTGCTGCTATCCGAACTGATTAAGAGTTAGCGCAGTAGGCAGTAAAAGGTCAGCCGATGTGTTGCCGACCTTATTAACGAAATTAAAATATTTCATAAGTGAGCAAATAGCTCTTTTATACCTTTCAAACCGAAACCACATGAGTAGGTACTCTGTGCAACCACTACAATGTTGCTTGGCAACAGTTATTGGTATGACTGCAGCACTCCTCCAGTCGAGATGAGTAGGTACTCTGTGCAACCACTACAATGTTGCTTGGCAACAGTTATCAGTACCTATGCCTGCATTTTGTAGGAGTGTGATACGTGACTTAGAAATGTGTAACACCGAATATCACGTCCCCGTAAGTTTACGAATACGAAACACTTAACAACGAATGCACGCTACCACGAAAAACTTAACGCCGTAGCAATGCGATCTCGAATAACTAAATCTCTAATTCACCTATTCGAAACACTTAACAAAGAATGCACGCTACCACTAAAAACTGAACACCGTAGTCATGTGATCTCGAATAACTAAACGAAAAGTCATCGTAAAAAGTCTTTATTCATATAACAATCAACCAAAACAAACATATGAGAACAAAAATGTCATAATTATTATGTGTCAATCAACCAAATCAATCGTTTTTCCATGACAATACAATCAACCAAATCGAACATAAAAAAAAAAAATCAGTTAACGTTTAAAATAGCACAAGTATGCAAGACCATCTAAAAAGGTGGTTAAGTCCATTATTTCCTTTTTTCCAAATGTTTTTTAATTTTTTCTTCCCTATTTTCTTTGCTCTTTTGGTTTCTTGAGCCTGTGAATTTAATTTTTCAATTATTAATTCTGTATGTTTTTGTTCCTTGTTTAACTCTTCAATGGTCTTATATAAATTCCATTTCTTTCTGCCCAATAGGGTGTTCCAGCGGTGGTGCCATGATTCCACCTCATTTTGTGTAATTGGAACAGCAGTGGTCCCTATCGAGCTATTTACCGACCAGATGTTAGGCGGAAACAATGGAGGTACTTTTTGCAAGTTTGTCTTTAATGTTTCGAGGTTTAGAGTAGTCCTTTTCGTATAATTTTGCAGGTCAAATTTTCTTATTTAAGATATTAAATCATGGCGTGGATTGCTCACAGCTTCTATCTTCAATCAATATTAATACGCCCCGGTCGTCAGCTAGACTTCATAATTATAAGCCTTTTGCTCCTGATGGCCGCAAAACCAAGTACGGTAGAAATGCCCCCCTTTCCTATATTCTCAGAAAGTGTAACGACATTTTTCACGATTGTGACCTCGACATATTTTCAGGCAGCATCGCAAAGTTTAAAAGAGCTTTGCTCAATAATATGTAATTCTTGCTCAATAATGTTTCCCTTTTTGTTTTTTATTTTTATTTTTTTTGTCTGTTTATTTTAATTTGTGTGTGTGCTTTGATTATAATTCTTTTAGTTAGTTATGTTTTTAGTTTGTTAGTTAATTCAATCTTATTCTTATTTAATTTAATTCAATTCAATTTAATTTCATCCAATTTAATTCAATTCATTTTTATTAAATTCAATTCAATTTAAGTTAATTTTAAGTACATATAAAATATTAATTAGATTATAGTCCTAATTGCATTGTTTTCCATGTATAAATTGATTATTATTGTATAGTGAGATCCAATTAAAATGCTGTGCTTACCTATAATTTAGATGCATGCAATTCTATTGTATTTGTTAATGATTGTTACTTTGAATGTCCTTGTGTGTATTTAGTTGGTTTGCCTAAATAAATAAATAAATAAATAAGTACCATTGACGTAGTATTTGGAAAACCAATCAGTGACTTTCACTGCATCCTTGGGTAATACTTTTTCTTTTAGCTTTTTTTGTTTCTTTTTGCTTTTTTTTTTCGCGCGTTTGCGTGGCATCTAGAATAAGATTACTATACCACGATAGGTAAAAAGAATGAAAAATGAAGCAATGACAGATCAATTAATTATGTAATAGATACATGGTGCTCACATACTTACAAAAATTGCAAAATTATACGATATTCCTAACATTTTAACAAGTAATACTCAGTCAGTATAGTCAGTGTGTGAGTTCAAGTAATGACAGAATGTAAAATCAGTGTTATAAAAATAAAATAAAATAACAAACTATATAATTAACTTAGCAACCAGTTTGATTTTGTCTAGACTCTAAATTGTCCTATGGAGCAGGACCAGCATTGTTTCCAAGCATTCTTATCTTCGATATAATTTTCTAATTTGTAATATGCTTGTTTACAAAGTGTACTTTTAATATGAGTTTTAAATGGTCTTACATTTAATTGCAATATATCACAAGGTATTTTGTTGTAACATTTAACACAATAAAAGATGTATGTACTTTAGATAATCTGAAAAATGGTTTTTTTTATCTTTATTTCTAGTATTAAAATGATGTCTATCACTTATATTATTAAAAATATGTAGATTTTTTTTACATGCATAATATATTCATAAATGAATTGGCATGGTACCGTCATAATATTAATCTTTTTAAATAGGTAGTTCCCTGAGAGATTTGCGACGATTTAGATCATAAATGGCTCTGACAGCTGTTTTGTAAAATAAAGATGGTTTCAATGTCAGCAGCCCGACCCCACAGTAAAATGCCATACGACATAATACTGTGGAAGTAGCTAAAATTGACCAAACGCGCGGTTTCTACGCCTGTTAACTGTCTTATCTTTCTAACAGCATAAGCGGCCGAGCTTAGCCGCCTCGCAAGAGATGTTATATGAGGTCCCCATTGTAATATCTCGTCGAGCGTGATTCCAAGGAAAACCGTTTGATTAATAAATTCCAGTTTTACTCCCTTCAATATGATGTCACATTCGCTACTTCTAACATTAGGTAATTTAAATCGAATGCATTTGTGTTATTTTTATTTAGTACCAAATTATTTACCGTAAACCAATCTTGGACTTGAAGAATAGAGCTGTTCACATCGTCAAGATTTTGTGACCGTCGGCGTCGGTTTATTTTAAAGATCAATGATGTGTCATCTGCAAATAACACCATCTTCGGTTGATTTTGAAGTAATTGGGGTAAATCATTACTATAAACTAAAAAAAGGAATGGGCCCAATATAGAACCTTGAGGCGTTCCTCAAGGTTCGATATTGGGTCCATTCGTTTCTTCCCATTGCCATTTCAGACCCCAATGGGTTTACGGCGTTTAGTTGAACTTTTCTATCTTTCAGGTATGATTTTATTTATTTTGATACACCTAAAACATGCTGTTCATAAAAAAAATCGTTTGATTTAAACCAGCCATCCCTGTCGAATGTCACTTTGGAAGCGCACTTTATTCAGTCTGCCGACCCTCCGACTAATTTGCGAAGTTGTTGCTGAGATTGTAAGAACAGCGAAAATAAATGATGCAAGAACTAACTTCGTTATGTTATTAATTTGTTGGCTTAATTGATAGTGATTGGATGGATGATGATGTTTTTGATGGGCCGGAAATATTTGTTTATGAAACTGTTGGAACCAATTATCTTTAAACACGAGTGTGTAATGGCGCCCGTTCCAACATACCAACGAGGGGGTATGCGCCTGATCCTTCACGCATTTGTTTTCTTTTTGTTATAAATGTGAGTTATTTTAATTTTAGGACCAATAAAAGGTATTTATTTTTTCCTCGTTAACTATCTATTCATATTACTTAATAGGTCATTTAGGTGAATCCCCCACTATTTTTATCTCTGATTTTTATTAAAGAAACTGAGCCCTACATTGCGTTACAAAAAGGTTATATCCACTAAATCTAGGGTCCATTCCGAACTGCTTCATTAACCAAACGACTAATTGCCAACCCTTTTATAAACAAAAGGATATTATTAAAGAAACCCTTTTCTAAGTTTTACTTACAACCATTATACAAAACGAATGAAATTAAAGACAAACTACTTGTATTTTTCAGAATTACGCGTTCATGTACCGGTTCTCGTATTAAATTTAGCACTCGCCAATATCGGGTAGATCCGCGTCACTTAATGAAATGTTTTATCGGCGGAAATATTAATCGGGACGGATTTATGGGAGAATTTGCTACGGACTGAAATAGCTCGTGGTGCATCAAAATGGTGATATTATGTAGTCATGTTGATACTGTGTCTAAAAGTCTAGTACAAACATTGTGGTAATAGTAACGAAAACGAGAACAGCCGACCTATTCTGTAAAAATCTACAAAGTGTCAGGCGATCATCACTGGCAGTCCTCGCGGTATTAGCAAGGTGGATAGTACAACCTTGCCACCTATCTTCAATTGTACGATCGTTCCTTCTGGTCAGTACTAGTTAGTGCAAGCCTAAGTCCTTCACGTCAATACGTGAAAGACTTAGGCTTGCACATTGATAGTATACTAAACTGGCGTACTTAAGTAGCTAGGGTAAGCCAGAAGGTTACTATAACGCTGCGGGATCTGTAACGATACAAAAATTGATTACTCTCGAGTACGAAGAGAATGCTTGTGCAGTCCTTAATCTTTCCTATCATCGATTATGGTGATGTGCGCTACTATGACCTGAATACAGATCTACTCGACAAACTTGACCGTCTTCTCAATAACTGCATTCGATTTGTTTTCAATCTGCGTAAATATAATCATGTGTCTGCCATCGGTCGCTTCTAAAGTGGTTGCCCATACGCCAGCGCAGATAGCAAAGGGCGCTGACCACTATAAGTCCATTTATTTCTTGACTCTCCCTCTTCCCCTAGTTATCTAGCCCCCCCACTTTCAGTACATTTGCGCCAACCATAATAGAAATCTTCATTCATCTCACAATAGTCTTCTTCAATGTCCCACTCACCGCACAGACTTCATTAACTCTTCCTTCTTCATTCAGTCTATCTCTCTGTGGAATGCGCTCCCCCAGGAAACCAGAATGGCGACCAACCGATTATCTTTTAAAGTTAAAATTCGCGAGCACATTCGCAAGAAGCTAGCAGTATCATCAAAACGGTAATGTTTTCCCATTGATTGTCTTAGTTATTTTAGTATATTTATGTGTATTTATTTGTACTTATATATAATTAGGTGTATATATTTTATTTATAGTTTTTAATAGGTATAAGTATATCTTTATATTTAAATAAATATTTATTTCTCAATTCTCGCTATTGCACCTACCACTGTTTGTCTCTGCATCACCCAAAGGTTGACTGGTAGAAAATGCCTATGGCATTAAATCCGCCTCTGTACATTCCTGTGCTTGAAGTATTCAATAAATAAAAAAAGCAATTTTAAACAATGCTATATTTTATTCTAGCTGTACATATTTGTGGCATTCTAATTATGTCATACCATGTTTGAAGCATATTATAATAATTATTAAAAAATAATAGATTTTCCACCCCTGCATTTGATTAATTAATAACATATTGTTGAGCGAATCAATCCCAACGTTGAGAACGACCAAGTTTATACTGAAGCGGTGGCACGTGACCAAATTTGACTCCCGGCTAATAGATATCAATTTTTTACTCCCTCCTCTGACAAATTGAGGTTATCTATTACTGGTGGGTTGGTTTTGATGAAGATCAATGAATGCAAAGTTTGATGTATTTATTTTTCGTTTTCATAGCTGAAGAAGCGTCTTTTTCACTTAGATATAGATGTTACATTTTCTTTATAATTAATAATCATAACAGGCGAATCGAATGGGAATTAAGGGACTACAGGAGCTAAACGCAAGTTTTATAATGCGTAAAAGTATGATCCACCGCAGTAAACAAAATCAGAAAAAATATATTGTATACTGCAGGGTACATGCTAGTTAGATAATGTGTTGAAAACATTATACAACTAATTTGATAGGATAGAAAATCTGTTGAGACCATCTCAACATCGCCGCGCGCTGGCGGCAGTGAACGAGGGGTGCGGGACGTCGGCAAGCAAGCCGGCCGCACGGCGGTCTGCGAGCGGGCGCGTCACGGCAGTCAGCTGTTGCACGCCTCCACGCACGGCTGCGCTTACGCGTCTTTGCAAATTCAGATTCAGATTCAAACCTTCTTTCTCTTAATACACATATTTACATGTTATACAGTCCACTAGCATTTCATTTATCTTCACCACGACCTATCGTTGCGATCAAAATCAAAACCAAGATACCACAAAAAATATATTTCAACGATTAAAAACTAAATTATTATACATGCAATCATTCAGATTTTTTGTCAGATTATTCTACAAGCAATATAATTAACGCAATAGTATTTTAACTTTTTTTTAGTCCATTCAATATTTCATTTTGTAAATAGGTAGTCCGATCGCTCCTGACTCGTCGCTAACACGCCTACGCTAGTTTTTGTGCGTGATTCTATCCTTCTGTCTTGGCTTTGTCCTGCTTGTCCAACTTTGTTAGATTCGTTACATATGGGACAATCTGCCCGCAGTTACTGTTGTAGAACTTCGACAAAAGGCCTGTGACAAAGTAAGTACGCGTGTTGTTGGATTTTGTTTATTCATATTTTTGTGAAAGCGAAGCGTGGGGACTATATGGACCGACGACCTGACAAAGGCACGTTGGGGTCGCGAGGCACTGAACCGGGTTCTTGGTTCTAGTTAAGAAAGGCCGATGTCCTACGGTTTAGACACAAATAAAAAAAAAATATCTACGCACAAACGTGCGCAAAATCTCACATACAAAATAATGGTTAGAAAAGATACATAGATAAGCGAGATAAACATAAACCTGTCTTACTCTCATAGCAGTAACTGTGGACTGGACTGATTTAAATTTTATTAAAATGTAACCTTTGTTACCATGGACACTGTAATCGTCATTCATTGTGACTGTATTTTCACCGAATAAGTTTAACTTTCACATGATACTGTTTTGTGGTGGACATATGTACGGTGTAGCCCCTGAACAACTGTTTCACAAAAAGCTCTGCTACTAAAAGTATAAATATAAAATGTTCGATACCTCGTGACTAGTGGCTCGAATCAAACAGAATCCTTTGTCTTATGGCAGCGCAGTCGAGATTTATTTGAAACTAGCGGTAAGTGCGGTACCTACGCTCGCCGTTGGTTTCGAAACATTCACTTTAATTCTTATGTTACCGTTGCTGCAATTGCTTAACATGCTTTACCAAAAGATGGTATAAACTCAAATGCAACCATATTTCTGTTCCACGCGGGGCCAATAAAAATAAATAAACACTAGCTTATGAGATGTGAGTTTTACTTTATTTGACTGGACTTTAAAAATTAAACCGCCTCTGGCTCGTCTAAATAAAACGTGTTTTAACACTTTTATGAACTGAGTTAAGTATCCAAATGTACGACTCATAAAACTGCAGAATAGGATGCGAGCTTCAATCGTACGGCATCGCACTTCAGTGTCGGTAGGGTAGCACTCCCACATATCGTCCTAGCTGCCACGCTGCTAGATAGCGGTGCGCTCACGCCTGGCCGTGTGCCAGCATCCGCACATCAACGTTCGAATTCAGCGCCGATAACCAGTTCCTCTACCTCACCTTAGGAGAAGACGGTTGTGAACTACGAAAAAATATGCAGAAGGTCCACGGTCAAAAGCTAAACTGCTACTGTGTAAATGTTCAGCGCGATCTAAGATATCAATAGGTACCTACTGTTAATACGTATATGCCATGGTCAGGTCTTAGACTCTCAGACACGACTAATTTGGCAAACAGTCATTACAAGGTGAACTGTGAGCTTTTCAAAGTTTTAATATCATAATGATATACCTAATTAGTTTGAGACGCTTGGACTACAGCTGTTTCCTTCTTACAAAACATACACCACGGCCGCAACACATTGGTGTGAGATGGTGCATTATTCGGAGTTAGACTTCTGTAATTGGCTATTCAGTGGCGTTAGTACAAGACGCTTTGAAATATCAGAATATCATCTCACATTACGACTTTGGTTCAAATAAATGCAAAGTTAAAGCTCTTTCAAAGTTTATCGTCGGGAATCAATTGTTTCTTCGAAATTTACTTTATTTTATATTGCAGAAGAGTAGGTACTGTCCTTTATGCTGTAGTTTGACGCTTAACTTCAAGTTGTTTGCGTGGCTAGCACAAATATAGGTCCAGGTTTTAGATACCTAGGAACAAGCTTTAATGTATATTTCTTGAAAATACCAACAAGCTTTTTATTAATGTTTATTTTACATCCAAAACAAAATATTTAAGTATTTATAATAGCCTTAATATTATGTTGTGCGTGAAGAAAAAATAAAACAGCATAGTAAATTTGACATTAAATTCGCTGATATCTTTATAACAAGGACAGTTCACAGATGTGAAAACCGCGCGTTTGGTCTATTTTAGCTACTTCCACAGTATTACGTCGTATGGTATTTTACTGTGGGGTCGGGCTGCTGAAATTTAATCCATCTTTATTTTACAAAAGAGAGCTGTCAGAGCCATTTATAATCTACATGGTCGCGAATCTCTCAGGGAACTATTTAAAAATATTAATATTATGACAGTACCTTGCCATTTCATTTATAAAAATATTATGTATGTAAGAAAAAATCTACATATTTTTAATAAAATAAGTGATAGACATCATTATAATACTAGAAATAAAGATAAAATAGATCAACCATTTTTCAGTTTATCTAAAGTATCTTCATCTTTTATGGGGTACTGTGTTAAATGTTACAACAAAATACCTTGTGATATATTACAATTAAATGAAAGAAAATTTAAAACTCATATTAAAAGTACACTTTGTAAACAAGCATATTACAAATTAGAGGATTATATCCAAGATAAGAATGCTTGGAAACATGCTGGTCCTGTTCCATAGGATAATCTAGAATCTAGACAAAATCAAACTGGTTGCTAATTTAAGTTGTATAAATTATTATTTTTATTATATGACATTGATTTTACATTCTGTGATTACTTCCTCACACACTGACTTATTAATTGTAAAATTTTTGGAAAATCGTCTACTTTTACAATGTTTGTAAATATGTGAGAACCATGTATCTATCACATAAGTAATTAATTTATCTTTCGTTGCTTCATTTTTAATTCTTTATACCTATTGTGATATAGTAATTTTATTCTAGGTGCATCGTCTTCACATAAAATGTAATTATATACCTAGTTCATTTATAAAAAAAATTGTAAACCATTTTAAAAGAGTAACGGTGGAGTTTCTTGCCCATTCTTCTCCATACGAAAACTACCTTTTGGAAGGGGCGACTAGAATCAATTCAATTTTTTGTAAATTTGACGTTCAAAAGTGCCTTGCAAAGGCCTATTTGAAATAAATTTAGGACTCGAAAGTCACAATGTAACGAAATATATGTAAAGAGCTTATAGAGTGGACAATCTTTGTTCGAAGATTAGGTTAAGTTCAACACACGTACAGTCAGCATCCCAAATAAGTGTCTAAACGCTCATACATTTTTGTCCGGCGACTATCAACGTCAACGCGACAGAGACCAACCCCCGACAGACATGATTCATCCGGTGACATAAGACAAGCGACTCGTCCGTTGCGCGATGTTAGCATTCATTGCTTTACTAACGATAACAACTACTTTTATATGTTTATTGTGCTGATTACTTCTCGGAGATTTTCCCGAAATTCTTATAACTTATACTGTGTGACGTATTACGTTACGACTTGGTTAGGTACAAATAAAACATTTAACGAGTAAAGTTAGGATACATTTTGCTCTAAAACTATTATTATAATCGTTTATTGGCTGATGGACGGTAAAATCGACAAAGTCACAAAAGCTCAATAACTTGAGCCTGAAATATCGTTATCCCGAAAAAACGCTATCTCTAAAACGATATTTAACTTTCAATTAAATCTATGCATACAAAAGTATATCTTTTAGAATTTTGCCAACAATATCATATTTATTGGTAGTTTTAAACACATACACAACTAGTACCTGATTTCGACTTTTTGACTAACAGCTAAGCGCTTTAGAGCGATACAAGTCCACTACTAAAGACTAAACTTCAAAGCGGTACAGTTGCTTTGTGTGCTAATATAGGATAATAACTAGGTGGCTATAGGTATACCAATAATCCCAATTATTGGTATACCTATAGCCACCTAGTTACAAACTTAAGCGCATCGACTTTATAGTTCTGCTATTAAGCCAATGGTGATTGTGGAAACGATCGCTGCAATAATTGCCGACAAATATGGATAGACAGAATATTATGTTTTTTATGTTTTTTGTAACAATAATGTTAGTAGTAGCACAGATTTATATTATCTGTGCTACTATAACATTATTGCTTTACTACGGTAGTAGTAATAATAGTTCAAAATTAATTTATTTGTCAGAATATTGTTGTATTCAGGTCACATACGGTTTTTTTGTTTGAAGTGTACAATGGTTTTTTTTTTTTTTTTTGAGGATGGGAAATTATCAAATAACTTCTCCCGCTCTGGGTGGAGCGGGAGGGCGTGTCAGACTTTTACTGACTAAAACCCACCCGTGTTCCTTCCGTTGCCTGTGTGCCGAGGTCGCGATATCCCTTTCAGACAAACCCGCGACCCCGGCAGGCATTGGCCCTTCCGGACCCCGTCAGTTGGTGCTGACATCTCTTTGAGGCGCGCGTGGAACACAACGCGCCGTCGACCCGGGCCTGGTCCCTATCGGACGGCGAGCTACCCATTGCTCACCGTCCGCAAGCCCGCGCCTACGGTGGCCGGAAGTCGGCTCGCGACTCCCGACGCCCGGGGCGTCTCTTGCGGCGACTAGGGGTGCGAGGGGGCGCATTTTGCCTCTCCCTCGCGCGCTCCGCCTCCTCCTTCGCGAGCATTACTGCTTCGCAGAAGGAGGTGACGGCCTCCCATGCACTCTCGCTCCGGACCATGGCCTGAACCAGGGCCGGACGCGAGAGATCGCCGCCGCCGATCGCCTCCGTGAGGACACGGCGGTGCTCCGCCCAAGCTGGGCAGACCTCCACCGTATGCTCCACCGTGTCCTCCGGGCGATCCACACAGTGGTGACACCCGGGCGTTTCCTCCCGCTTTATCCTGAACAGGAACCTCCCGAAACAACCATCTCCGGTGAGGACCTGCGTCAGGCGGAAGGTGAGGACGCCGTGGCGCCTCTCTAGCCACTCCTCAAAGAGGGGACTTATCGCCACAATTGTGGCGTGCCCAGCGCTGGGTTGCGACAATCGCACTCTCCATGCCGCCATGAGATCCCGCCGGAGCTCTGTCCGCTGTGCCGCGATTTCTCGCGGCAGCGGAGTTACGCCCCGGCGTTTCGCCTCCTCGCGCAACTCCCACATGTGCGCGAGGACTTTTGCCTCCAGATCCCATGGCGGTAGTCCGGCAAGGAGGCTCGCCGCCTCACGGGAGACCGTGCGGTATCCTCGTACCAGCCTGATGGCCATGACCCTTTGGGACGCGTTCAACCGCTGGGCTGGTCGCAGCCTCAATGAACGCGCCCACAACGGTGCCCCGTAAAGGGCCATGGACCGCACGATCCCCGCATAGAGCCTCCGGCAGGAGGCGTTTGGACCCCCTAGATTGGGCAGAAGCCGCTTCAAAGCAGCCCCTGCCCTCTGCAGTTTGGGAGCCAAACGTCGGAAGTGCTCCACGAAGTTCCACCGGCTGTCGAGGACGAGTCCCAGGTACTTCATCGTCGACTCGACACCGATGTGAACCCCTCCTGCCGTTATCCGGGAACCCGACAGTGGCGCGTTCCGAGGACCATAAAAACACATGGCCTCGGACTTGTGCAAGGCCACCTCGAGTCCCAATTGCCGGATCCTATCAACGATTATCGCAACCCAGCGTGTCGCCAGAAGTGTACAATGGTGGTCTTTGGTTTTACTTTACTGTATAGCAAAGAAATACTGATAGAATCTACGAATAATGTTAGAACGTTCTTTTTCATCGATGTAATCTTAAGGTATTGGAAAACTGACATTCGAGACTCGGAACTTTCGAGGAATTATAAAAGTAGTTTTCCTTGACGATAAAGGAAAAACCACACGTTACTTCAATCAGTGCAAATAAATGTTTCAGAGAATGGAACCTTTATTTTATGTTCCATTCTCTGAAACATTTCTAAATAAATGGGCATGAATCAAAATAGGCCTTTATTATTTCTTCTGAAGAGGCTATTTTTACGATCAATACAATTTGACGAAAACTATAACCTTTATACGTAATGCGATCAGAAATAACTTTATTAATGTTTTTTTTACAAAGAAGATGAGCTAGAAGAAGGAGATTAATTTCTCACGAAACCAACGTTGAACTTATAGTAATCGATAAAATGAATATTAACTTCATCCTAACAGGTGGAGCCGGTTCTAAAACAGTTCATGTGGACAGACAAACGGGTTTTATTACACGGTATGGTACACAAAAATAATATCAAATATAACCCGCAGTTTCAGTGAAATCTACGTATTTGTCGAAATAGACTCGTTTTAAACGTTATTTCTATGTAAATACGACAATAACAGCTCTGTGTTGTGTGTTTAGATTCCAGTTTGTTTTCATAAAAGTAAATAAAAGTGAACGACTCGTTCGGCACGGGTATGTCCTCCCGTCTGCCGCTCCAATTGAAAACTTATTTTAATATTGTACGCATTATGTTGTGTTTGTTTACACTTTTTTCTCGTTTACACAACTTACATGAATATTATGTGGTTATTTTGTTAACTGTATTCTTCGAACACGTTAAAAAAAAAAGTTAATAATCCTAAGATATCCATATTAATATTAATATTATAAATTCGAAAGTAACTGTCTGTCACCTTTACACAGCTAAGCCATTGAACGGATTTCGATAAAAGGCAAGGAGATAGATGGCATCCTGGAGCCTATTCAAGGATGCCATCTATCTCCTTGCCAAATTTTATCGAAATAGGGTACTCATTGTCTCAAAAATAATCCAGAAGGGGCTCTGATATACGGGATGAAACTTTGTATGGGAAACCCAGCATTTCTGAAGTTATAGATTTGAAAATTCAAATAAATGCTTTTGGCAAGATATAAAAATCATCCTCCAAAGAGGTAAAATAGAGGTTGATTTTAAAATTCACATGTAATATTGATTTTTCGACTGCAATCGGCCCACTCTGTCAAAAGTTATTACATTTAAAATCATAAACTGACCTTTCTAAAATGTACTTAGGTATAACGTGGTCAATGGCGGCACTACAGTCACCATTCATTTGTAATACCTACGTATTACAAATTAATGGTGATAATATAGTAAAATGAATAATTAGTACTCTGAGTAAGGCATTTAGAATCACATAAACCTGTCAGCACTGTACACGAATTAAAACTCCAAACTGTTGTTAAACTGAACTCTTTTATTACAAATATTATTGACTACATACACTATTAGCGGTAACGAAACCATAGCTCGCATTTAAACAGAGCAACGCCATCTAGAGAGCTATGGTGTACTAAAAAAAAAACAAATATCGTAGTGTATTTCCTTTTGAGGTAGTTTACGATTAGACATTCCGCCCACCAAAGGACTAGTCCTTTTAAAAAACAATATTACAGGAACTAAACAAGATTAAATTAAGATCCATATGAAAAAAAAGTAGAATGAACTTAAATAGACCGCCCACCGTTATGACTAGGCGTTAAAAATAAAACAAAATAATAAGAAAAAAATTACACATTACTTAAGAATTAACTGTCATGCGCAAAATGGATAATTTATTTAATGGACGTTTGAGTAGTCCATTCTTCGTTTTCAGTGTAAGCACTCTCGTGATTCCATCTTGACCCGGGTGCTTTTGGATAACTCTACCTAACAGCCACTTTGTTGGCGGTAGATTGTGATCCTTAATAACGACAATGTCGTCTATCTCAATGTCGGGTTTTTCGTTTGACCACTTGTATCGTTGGTTTAGACTAACTAAATATTCTTCTGACCATTTTTTCCAGAAGTCATTCACCATTTTCTGTGTCATCTTCCATCGTTGACCTCCGGTTAACTGAATGTCTGATAGATTTTCATCAGGAATGGCTACCAATTGCTCTCCCACTAAAAAATGTCCAGGAGTTAATGGCTGTGGGTCGGTAGGATCGTCACTCATGTATGAAATTGGGCGAGAATTAAGACACGCCTCTATCTGACTCAAAACTGTTGATAGTTCCTCAAAAGTAAGAGTAGAATCTCCGATCACTCTCTTCAAATGTGATTTAGCCGACTTCACGCTCGCCTCCCATAGTCCACCGAAGTTAGGGGCATGTGGGGGAATAAAATGCCAAGTGGTTCCGTCATTGGCTAATATTTGGGCGATTTCTGTGGGAAGCTTTGATTTTGCATGATTCAACATCTCCTTCAGCTCTCTGTCGGCTCCCACAAAGTTGGTCCCATTGTCACTATATAAATTCACACACTGGCCTCGTCGTGACACGAATCGACGAAATGCAGCAATGAACCCCTTAGAGGTTAAATCCGATACCGCCTCAATGTGTACAGCTCTCGTCGACATGCATATAAAAATGCATATATATCCCTTATACGATTTTGAACCTCTTCCAGGTGAAAATCTAATGTTGACAAATCCGGTGAAATCAACTCCAGAAGCCGTAAAGGGTCTTGAAGGCATCAGTCTGATTTTTGGTAACTGACCCATGATTTGCTGATTGTTTTGGCGCGAATATCTTAAACATTTGATACATTCTCGGTAGTATTTCTTCACACGTTCTCTGGCTCGTATTATCCAATATTTGGATCGTAAATAATTTAACATAATTTGTGGGCCTCCGTGTAAAGTTTTATAATGAGCGTCAATTATTAATAGCTTAGTAAGGTGGCTATTACTAGGCAAAATAACTGGGTGCTTTGTATCAAATTTGACTTCAGATTCTTTAATGCGACCACCAACCCTTAACACTTCCCTCTCATCAATAATGGGGCATAGTGTAAGTAGTGGACTCTTGATATTAATAGGTTTTTGAGCCTTTAACTGCTGGATCTCTTTATTAAAGTATAATGTTTGTGTTTTTATAATTAAAATTCTTAATACTTCTTGCATTTCAAGGACAGTTATAAATTTTCTATCTTTTGGTCTTTGCGTTTTCGGTAACTTAAGATTATTTATAAATCTTTTACAATAGGAGAATACTCTCAGCACCGTCGTTAAATTGGAGAATTTTGACCAAATAAACTCTTCTTCGTTTGTTATGACAGCAGTTAAAGTCTTGATAGGTTTTTGTTCTTCAGTAGTTGAAAAATTATCATTGTTGTCATAAATATCACTGTGACGCAAAATGTCTGGACCATACCACCACAGCGTAAGACCAGCCATCTCTGCGCCTTTTATTCCTCTCGATCCAAAATCTGCTGGATTATCATGAGTGCCGATATGACACCACTGATTGGCATCAATCATGGTATGGATTTCTGAGACTCTATTACTTACGAATGTACTCCAACGACTAGGTTCTCCGCGTAGCCAGGCTAATACAACAGTGGAGTCTGACCACGCATGCAGATTTTCTCTGGGTACTTGCATAATTTGTGAGACTTCAAAGATTAATTTGGTCGCAAGTAGAGCCGCACATAATTCCAATCGCGGGATACTAACTTCCCTTTCAACTGGAGCAACCTTGGTTTTGGCTGTCACTAGATTAACACGAACTTGGCCAAATTCATCTTTAACCTTTATATACACGACACCTGCGTAGGCTGCTTGAGATGCATCGGCGAAGGTATGTAGCTCTAGTTTATCACTTTGATACGATTGTACCCATCTTGGTATGACAATATTTTTAGTATCGTTAAGACTTTCACGGAATGAATACCACTCCGTGAATAATTCAGGTGTTAGATTCTCATCCCAAGACAATTTAGCCTTCCACAATTTTTGAATGAATATTTTTGCTGACACAATCACAGGTGAAATCCAACCCATGGGATCATAAAGTCGGGCAATATCTGAAAGGACTTTACGTTTGGTAACAGTCTCTTTTAATTCAGGTAATTGCAAAGTATACTCAAAATTGTCTGTGGTTTTGTTCCAGCAAATGCCCAATACTTTAATCATGTTATTAATTTTAAAAACCAACGCTTGATCTGCTCTTTTACTCTCTTCCTGTACATGGTTTGTCACTGTTGCTGCACCATTTCTGCAAACGAAATCCTCCCGAATTCATCAATTTATTCATTTCTTCAAAGATCTGTATTGCTTCGTCTTCCGTCTCGCATCCGGTGAGCAGATCATCAACGTAATAGTCTCGAAGGGTAATTTTTGCAGCGCGAGGATAGTTTAATTCTTCGTCTCTAGCCAGCTGTTGTACAGCTTTTACAGCTAGGTAAGGGGCGCAGGCTGTCCCAAAAGTTAGTCTTAATAGTTTGTAATGTTCTATAGGTTTATTAGGATCTGATCGCCAAAGAATTCGCTGAAAATCAGCATCTTCCTCATACACACAAACTTGTCTATACATCTGAACTAAATCCGCTAGTATACAGAAGGGGTGACGTCTCCACCTCATCAAAATATGACGTAAATCTTGCTGTATCTTAGGACCGACAAGTAAACAGTCGTTCAATGAGACATTATTGACACCCTTGCAAGACGCATCAAAGACTACGCGAACTTTGGTGGTCTCTTTATCCTCTCGCACCACAGGATGATGGGGTAGATAAACAGCCTTTGTATTATTTATTTCGTCAGTATCTGTGATTTGTACCATGTGGTTTTGTTCTCTATACCCGTCGATAACTTTTTTGTACTCTTCATACAACAATGGTTTTTTAAGCAACTTCTTCTCCAAAAGTTGAAATCTGCGTGAAGCTATCTCCTTTGATTTTCCTACAACACATTTTGGATTATCTCCTTCAAATGGCAATTTAACTACATATCGACCTTCATCGTCCCTTACAGTAGTAGCTTCAAATATTTGTTCGCATTTAATTTCTTTCTTCGTAAATATCTTCGTAATTGCATCTGGTTCTCTTTCTATTTCCCAAAATTGTTTTAGTACTTCGTCTTCACTTACTCGTATGTGACAGTTGATAAACTGGGAGTTCACAGAAGCTGATTCAGGTCTTACTCGACCTGACAAAATCCATCCAAATCGTGTCTCTTGTGCTATTGGACCTTTCCCTGATGGATGTCTCATAAATCCTTCTAGAATTATTTCTTCATATACTCCAACCCCCAAAATCATGTCGATTTTAGCAGGTGATCCATAATTTGGATCAGCCAAGTTTACTTTCTCCATATCTAGCCAGTCTGTTATTGTTGTTCGACAAGTAGGAAGAAATGATGTCAGTTTTCTCAGTACATATGCATCGACTTTTATCGAATACTTTACATTTTCATTTTGAATTGACTCCACAGTAAGGGACACCATGTTCTTTGATCTGGCTAGACTATCTCCAATTCCAGAGACTAGACCATTTATGCACACTCTCTTCAAACCTAATGATTGTGCAGTAGCCTCGGTAATAAACGAACCTTCTGAGCATGGGTCGATTAGAACTCGCACAACTTGTGAGTAACCATTTGTTGAATGTGCTTTGACTACAGCCGTAGCCAATAGCATCTGTCTCTCAACTTTTTCTGTAATCAAATGGGCTACGACTTTTTTCTCAGTCTCTTTGCTCGGTTCTGGGTTCGTTGTATCGGTTATCTCGATGCTGGAAGATGAATTTTCAGCTGCATCGGTTCTCTCAAAATGTAGCAGTGTGTGATGACGCCTGCCACAGCGACGGCAGCATGCAGATGATCGGCAATCTTTCACTGAATGTGTGGGTGCAAAACAATTGAAGCACAGTCTCTTTGATTGAATAAACTCTGATCTCTCTTGAGGAGACTGCTGTCCGAATTGCTTGCATTGATAAAGCAAGTGCTGACCTTCACAACTCGTACAGTTTGGAATTGATGTTTTATCATCTTGCGTGGTAGTGTGAAAAACTTTAGGTTTAGTTGTGTTGGGGTGCGTGTTGTGAGACTTGATTGTAGGTTTGTCGCCACTTATCATCTCTAATGTTCGGAATCTGGTTTCTAAAAACTTGACGAGTTGTTCCCAAGATGGCAATTCATCCGGATCTAATTGACTAACTTGGATTTCCCATAATTTACGTGACTCTAAATCAAGCCGTGATAAAACCAAGTAGTTTATGAAGACTTCACATGAACTGGAACTGGTACTAATTCCGATATTTTCCAATGATTTTAGAGACGATGATGTAGTGTCTAGAAGTTGTTTGATTGAACTCGCTGAATCAGTGGCATTACGTTGTAAAAACAAGCGCTTCATAATCTCGTTACAAATGTAACGTTTATTATTATAACGGCGAGTAAGTTGTTTAAAAGCTTCTTCGTAATTTGAGTCTGTGGTTGAGAAGTTTTGGAGAAGGGTCTCTGGTTCACCCGTCAGACTACTCTTCAAATAGTGTAATTTTTGCACGCCACTCAAAGTTGCATTCTGATGGATCAATGACATGAACATATCATAAAAGGTTTGCCATTCTTCATATAATCCAGAAAATTTCGGTAGTTGAATCTGTGGCAATTTAACTTTGGTACTTGATAGACTCGATTCACCAGATCTGTTGATTTGAGACGAACCAGTTTTCACACCATAAGTCATGAGATCCTCTTTCATCCTTGTCTTATAGTCAGTATAAATCTCTTCAAATTGAAAATAAACATCTTCCGTGAAATAGGCTACTTTCGGTTTATCTTCTCTTTTAACACTTCCGACTATTTCACTATGGACGTTCGCAAAACCTTCAAATAATTTTTCTAAGTTTTCTAGTCTTGCTTCGATATAAGATACTTTAAGTCTTTCTTTAGGCGTTTTTTTATAATTTGAATAGGCCTTGTTCATATGCTCGTACATATCCTCTTGCTTCAAAAACAACTTCTCCATTTTTTGTTTTTTTTTTTTTCAAAAAATTTCTAAGTGTTTTTTCCACGGAATTTTTCTAAGTCCCTTTTAACTCGATTTATTCTAAGTGTTTTGCCACGAGATTTTTCTAAGTCCTAAACACATTACAAATTCTTCTAAGTTAATGTTCACGCACGATATTTTTACAAGTCCCAGTTCTGCACTTCACCTTAGTCACTTTTTAGTTCACTTTACTCACGCACTTCCCTGGTTTCGGCACCAGATGTCAGCACTGTACACGAATTAAAACTCCAAACTGTTGTTAAACTGAACTCTTTTATTACAAATATTATTGACTACATACACTATTAGCGGTAACGAAACCATAGCTCGCATTTAAACAGAGCAACGCCATCTAGAGAGCTACGGTGTACTAAAAAAAAAACAAATATCGTAGTGTATTTCCTTTTGAGGTAGTTTACGATTAGACAAACCTATTTTAGTTATTTAGAAAAACCGGACAAGTGTGAGTATGACTTACGCACTGAGGGTTCCGTTTCAAAGCTGTTTTTACTCGGCTGAAAAATAATAATAATATAACCACTTCAGTGGACATAAAAATGTTATAAAACATTGAAAAAAAATTAAAATAAACAAAAATAATTACTAAGTAATTCTTACTAAGAAATTTAAGTATCGACATGTCAATTTTGGTTTCAAATATGACCTCAACCCTACTGTGTACATAGTCTCGTTAACATTTTTACTAAAGGACATAATCGCATGTCAAGTGCGTGTAAATTTTGTCGATTTGACGTATATTTTCGTAATGCAAAAGAAAAGTATTTTGATCTTTATGAACATAAAAACGAGATGTAGCGAGACTCGGTGACGTCACAGAAGCAATGTGAGGAAAATACTCGATTCATGCTACGTTTTATATTGAATCATGGTTGAATCGAATGAATAATCGAAATGATACATTTTGATTTTTCATGAGGTTAGGATTTTAAATTTCAATATAAACATGACTAAATATTATAAAAAAATGTTAACATATGGAAGGTTATTCAGTTCTTTAAGTAAGTTAGACGTATTTGAACGCTTTTACGGAATTTAACAGAACAGCTAGGCATTTTCACGGAGTTCCGCGCGCCTCTAAAACGATTTAGGAAGTGCGTTAGAATCGGTACTTTTACAGAGGGGAAGTGTTCGTATGGCTTTTCCAGTGTTATATACTCTAAGCCCATTAGTTACTTTTGAAACAAGTTCAAAAACGGTTTCTGTGGCACTTCGCATTTTCTAGAGGAAAAAGTAACAGCTGCTAATATTTGAGACGAGTATTATAGGAGTATAATACTCGTCTCAAATATTTGAAATGAAGTTATCAATCGTTATCAAATCGAAGAGAAGTTATTGATGCCTTGTTTCTCTATAAGTTGCTTCGAAATGAAATTGCCCAAACCTAAATACTGAATCACACCACTATACCAACCCCTGCGCAGAACGGTTCTAGGTGCTCACGGATTTCACGCCTGTGTAAAAATGTAAACAGTTGCAGTGATCTTATTGATATACCAGAACCAATACCAAACAATAATGTCGCTACTTTTTTTATTTAGTTTTCGTCACCAGACTAACCAAGTGTCAGAGTGTTAAAGCCGCGCAAATTTTAAGATAATATCTGTACCTACTACTATGTCTTAAAATGTAAATAAGAGATTTTTTATTATTTTTAGTAGTCAATGTTATTGTTATCAATCTGTTTTATTATTTTTTATACTTAGAATGCAATTTTTGCTATTATTATTGCTACACATGAATTACCAAAAAATATTGAATAACTTTAATTGTAAATATCCTTTTTAGCTTTGTATATATTATGTAAAACCATAAATGGTGCATGTTGTCTTAGCCTATAAGTAATTGTTGTATTTATAAACGTATTATTAAGGAATTTATTTTAAAGGTATTGTGTAAAGAATTGTAGACTAACCTAAATAAATAAATGATGTCAACATCGCTTGATGTCCAGCTGGTGAGATGTCCACATTGTACAGAGGCACGTTTTTTTATAAAGCGAAGGGGCCTCAGGATTCTCTATGGCAAACCATATAGTGTACCATTGTGCCTCTCAGCCACATCCCTAACATCAACACCTCAAGAGAAAACCTTGTGGAAAAAACTTGCAAAATAAAAAAAGTCTACCCCAGTGTTAAAGAGAGTTCCCCGGGCCGCGAGACGGTCTGTCGCACTAAATTTGGCACAATGTCTTCGTCTTGCGACCCAGGAGAACTCATAAAGTGCCTGGAGCAATTACTTACATTAACATATAGGATTCTGCATGTCCAAAAAAAATTTGGCTACCTACTAAAAAAACCTTGACGAACCAAATTAAGGAAAATTTTAACAATTCGACCCTAATTTTAGATCCAAAATTATCTGCATTCAATAATCAATCACAAAAAGCTTATGTGCACATGTGGAATCCAAATTAAGTGAAGGTGACTTCAGGGGAGCGGCCAATTATACTACTGTTCTGCAGTGATGTGTTGGCGCCTTACTCTCCAGAGACGCCAACAGGCCTAGAGGGTAAACACCTAGCACTTGCGGATAATCTCACCTTTCCCGATCGATAAAAAATATGTAAAGTGATCTACTTTATTTAAAGAAAAAAAGAAGAGGTAAAGGACTGCGGCGAGATAAAATATATATTATAGAAAACAAAAATTAACTAAGTATATTGAAATGATACTAATAACACATTTTAATTCTTTAGCTTGTAATTGTTGACCTATTAAAAACTTGGTACTCATTGAATTTAAAACCATTACTCCGCTCTAAATCTACATTCAAAAGTTAAAAACATTAGTCAGTGGTGTCAACTCATTCATGATAAGTTAAAGTTGTTTACGCATAGATGTGTTAAGAATGACTTATTAAATCGGCACGCCGCCCACGCCTCTGCACTGGTAACTTTTATGGATTATCAATTTGTTATTTACGAAAACGCACTAATTGTATTTTTATACGCTTATTTTGACTTTCTACAGACACATTTCGCCCGACCTACTGATAGGCAAATGTTAATGCATAATTCATGTATAAATAAGTTACTGCTAATGTTCTAATAGATTAAAAGAATGCAGGTATGTTTACATTACAGTGCAAATGTTAAAATGTTTTACCTACATAATTAACTTATTTACAATAAAGATATGATATTATCCTGTTTTATACCTAGTTATGGTTTTTAATTGTTTCATTATAATGCCTATTACCCAATAAGTTCGTTTATTTTACGAATTACATCAGTAAATAAAATGAGGTATGGATCACGATCGCGGAGTCATTAGTCATGTGTGTGTAGTGTCTTACTTGATTATGTTTGTTTGTAAATATTCAAACATCTTACCTAATATTATTCAAAGTATAGGCAGAGGTGTTTTAGAGATGCGTTAAGGAACGAAAATGAACAGTACATAAATTACATAGTAACTTACATTTTTAGAATGATTAAACAGTACAAAAAAGGAACACAAAGTAAAATAATCTATCTCGACGCTTCAGGTATTGATAAGTGTGACAAAAAATTTCACGTTTTTTTTTTTTTTTAATTGTCTTCCGTCAGGTGGAAACAAGGTGCGTGCATTCAACGGTTGGGTCATACCGGTTGTGACGTACTCTTTCGGCACACTCATATGGACTCAGACTGAACTCAACGCTCTGGATAGGAGGGTCCGTACGCTGCTCACTGCATATCGAATGCATCACCTACGGTGATCGGTAATGAGACTGTATAGCAACTTGCTCTAAAATACAGCATTGTGGAATCGAAAGTGCCGTACTACAAGTATGTGCCCGACCCATTTCTCGAAAATGGAAATATCACATGTACTGGGATCGATCCATCATCACTGACAGGACTATTTGTTGCCAATAAGTCTGATATAGTCGTGGTGGATCGAATAGAGCGGCGCACAATGATTATTGATGTAACAGTTCCGCATAACGGGAACCTCGTGAAAGCCGAGAAAGATAAACAAATCAATTATCTGGACCTGGCTCGCGAGGCATGTTTGATGTGGACTCGGCGATCATTGTTTGACTATCGCGTGACAGCCAATGGCCTAATAGCCAAGAGTTCGATCAACACCTGTGGAGGCTCTCGTTGGGCAGCTGGATCAAGGACTTGATTCAGAAAGAGAGACTTCTGGACACGGTTCGCATTGTTAGGAGGTTTCTCTCTCTGGAGCCCTGACTACCAGTAGCTTGGACCCTGTTCCCGATACCGGTGAGCAAAGAAATTAACCTATTCATCGTGCGAACTTAATCTATATAGGTATCAATAGCTTATCCAATAGATATAGATAAAATAATAAATTTGTTAAGTTGTGATAAGTCTGAAGGAGTAGACAAAATTAGAGTTAAAGAAATTAAATTATTAAAAACTAAGTTGAGCCCTGTTATTGCTTAAAGGGGTTATACCCCGAGAAACTAAAAACAGCATTAATTAGATCATTTTTAAACAAGGTGTACATAGTTATTACGCAAACTATAAGTTTATTGTGAATCAGGTAAGTGTTTTCTTGGAAAAACACAATATTCTGACATATGCACAACACGGTTTCCGACATGGACGAAGCACGGCGACGGCTTTGGCACAATTCGCGGATGACGTCAATGAGTGCTTGGGTCAGCGGAAGCAGGTGGTGGTGGTCTACATTGATTTCAAATCAAAAAAGCATTTGACACCTTGGAGCACCACCAGCTGCTTCAAGCCATGGAGGAGTGCGGGGTCGCGGGACCACTGAACAGGTGGTTCCGTGCCTACCTCACAGACCGGACACTGCGAACGATTATTGACGGCGTCGTCGGAGAGCCCAGACACGTCACGTGTGGTGTGCCAACCGGATCCGTGTTTGGTCCCGTCGGATACATCATGCATCCGACGACATGTGTAATGTGATTCATAAATGTCGCATATATATGTATGCTGATGATACTTGTCTAGTTTATGCAGGAAAAGATTTAAATTTAATTGAAAGTAACATTCAAGAGGATTTAACTAATATCATCAAATGGGCACACGACAATGGCATACCATCATAATCAATATAAATAAAACCAAATGTATGCGTATACGTTCGCCTTATCTTAAAAAGATCGAACGTCTGCCGCGCATAGTGGGGCATAGCTATGAGTGTCTGCATAGTGGTGGACTGACGTTGTGTGAGTGTGCAAACATTGAGGTGGTGGAGGAATACAGGTACTTGGGCTTAGTCATAGACAACAGCTTCTCATGAAAACACACATTATACACTTATGTGACAAACTCAGGTATGCACTTGTGAAATTCCACCACCTTAGGTTTGTGCTGGATAGGGCAACATTGTACATGGTCTCCTATGCGCTGGTGGACTCGCTGCTTTCTTATGGGATGGCGTGCTATGGTAACACTTTTAGAACATATTTAGATAAAATAAAAAAACTGCAAATAAGATTCGTGAAACTATTAGTAGATAAAAACACAAAAAACCGTTGTAAAAGTAGTGATTACGAAGAATTATTTTTGGAATGTAAAATGCTGCCGGTTCATGAGAGGGTAGTGTTGTCAGTAGCTTTGGAACAGTATTGTAGCAATGAATTTAAAAGCAACATTATACGCACAAGATCTAATAGGAACAATAATATGTGAAGGTTTGTTGTGCCCACTTGTAATAATAATTATTATGATCGAAGGTGTAGAAGTATTTTAGTCCCAACTATTCTGTTTTTATTAATCTTCCAGTCGATATAAACAGTTGTATCACAAAAACTGCCTTTAAAAATAAAATACATAAGTACCTCTAAAGCCTCACTGAAGTGTCAACCATTGTCTTCAACTGAATGAGACGAAATACAAGTCTTGTATAAAACGCACACTATGCAGGCAGGCATATTATAAGTTGGGGGATTACATCACTGATAAAAATGCTTGGCTCAATGCTGGTCCTGCTCCACAACCACAACTAATTGATTAACATCTGAAAATACTGTGTGTGGAGCTGTTGAAGATTTTAAGAATTTTGCTAAGTACCTGGTACATGTTGATGGGCCTACACTGTCCTCTCATACCTGTATAGTTGATCGAAACTTTTAACACTGTAATTTGGAAAAATTGTAAAAACCATTTACTTTTATAATTAGGAATAAACTCTTGTCGCAAGTCGAATTAGATCAGTTAAAAGAAGAAGTACACACACAATTACGACAAGAAACAGAAAACTATGCCGACACTAACAAAACTTTTTATTTTTATTTTCTAATCTGTCCCCCAAAAGTGACCCCCATATTCAAAATGTATTTATTTACGATACACGTCTGTATTTGGGTCACAGATATAAATATACAAAATTTCAACTTAATCGGTTCATCGGAGCAAATTGACTGTGACAAACAGACACACACACGAGTGATGCTATAAGGGTTCCGTTTTTTCGAAAAACCACAGACCTACCACATTTCAAATATATATATAATGTAGTATCCATGTGAAAATCTATCGAAAAAGGCTTTGTGATTTCTAAGAAAATGAGATAAGTCAACGATTGATTTTATGTTTTCTTTCTGGAAGAGCACTTGAAATAAGACCTAAGACAACATGAGCGTGACCGCCAGTTCTAGTGTTTACACAGAGATACGAACACTGAACAAGGAGAACTCTCTCGACCGCACATTATCACACATTCGATCTGTTTCCATAATTCATACAAAAACACTTCGTATGCTCACACGAGCTGGCCAACCTTTATCTATAACATTACCGATAAAATGCCTCATTCGAATTTCTCAAGGCAAGACCACAATAAAGGGCAGAAACACAGTAGTGTAACTTCGAAGAAATCCCTTTTAACAGACTATTCATTTGAGCTGCATTCGGAAGCCTATCCAAGGGTACAAGATTTCTAGTCAACGTAGATAGGGACTTTTATGCAGCTGTATAGAGTTGAGAGGCATACAATATTAACTCACACTTTCATGATACTAGAAGTAGTGGAGTGGTGTGGTGTGTAGAATTAGCCACGGTAAAGCGTAAACATTTACTTTTTTTTCAAATCCAACCTATGTTGTTGAGCTACTGTTCAGCCTATTCACTATGTAAGCACTTTCGCAAGGTGCGTTATGGCTGCCGTATTCAAATGGATGGCGCTGAGACAGTAAAAGGGTGTGGACATATAATACGCGGACACGTAATGGGTACGACGAAACGTATTCTATGGCGGAGCTTGCCTTGAAATATTACTTACCGAAAGTGTTTATGAATTTAAACTTACTTTAGGTATAATCCTGTTATATATGTACGTTCAGGTTATATATTTCATAGTCATTTGGGTAAAAGTATGTAATGCCGACAGTAGCGCTGCGTACGAGTGATGTGATTTACGTATTTATCAATTATTTCATTTTTAACCTTCGTTCAAATACCATAGCCCGTTCATTTTGTTTTGTAACCATTCCTTTATTCCGATTAAGCCAATCAATCTAAACACACAGATAAAGATCGCAAAAATCGTATCAAACACACTTTTATGAATTTATTTTAGTCCTTATCAACATTCACAAATTCAATGAAACTAGTGACAAACATCTGTAATTGTTTTATAAACATTCTCAAAACTTATTTGCTCGTGTTTCATATTTATTAACGCCAATTTATTTAGTAATTATAGAAATTAAATGAACCTATTTAATTCAAGCTGCTCAATAAATCCATTCAACCATTGATATTCCATTCGCGAAAGAATCACGAAATAACATCGATTTCACGGTTAGAAATCCATAAAGAGTTTCTGAAATCAATATGTGCCGGATATGATCAGATCAAAAAGACCAAAATGAGGCAAAGCTGAGGAATAAATACTAACTCATAATATCTAAGACGAAAAGAAAGAGTTTAGCTGATATATAAATATGCTCGGAGTTTGTAAACATCTAAATATCCCAAGGCTTCTCAAACGTCTCGGAAGATACCTACTACATACCTATCTGTTATTTCGATGTGCTAATGTGTGTGTGTTTGTAGGTGACTATGATGGTGTGTGTATTCTTAGGAACGTGGCTGGAGCTTTACTTTTGTAATAAAAGATGAAAGACATAAATATCGCGCAGTTAATGCCTGTTGATGTTTGTGCTCACGGCGCGGCGCCTTTGTTAGCAAATCAGCTTTCATCTCGGTTACATTTTTGTAAACGTGTGCAATCAAATATTAATTATACCTACATATAAGCACTAGGCGGACACAACATCTTAATTTGTGGGTACTCTAGAGCATTTTCTAGCATGATGAAGTCTGAATCGTTTATAGTCTTTGTTGCTTGATTCCTGAGCATCTTCGGAGAGCTGTCCAAGAGGTAACACTGAATAATGCCGACTGATGCTTTCCCCTTGTATAAGGATTTTATGTACAGATGATGGCATATAATACCACATATATTTATTAACATATCGTTGTGCTGTATCGAAAGCATACTGTCCGAGTTTCGTAGCATTAATTACTTTTCCGCTTGACATAACTTGAAGTAAAACATAAAATCGTTTTATCAATTCCTCATATGTAGGTATGTATATAATTCTGTATTACCGTCATTACTGTTACCAGTACCTTGCTTAGATTTATCTATATTTAAACCAAGTTCTTCTCTGTACCTTCTTTGTACATTATGTCTACTTTTGTTTTTTCAAATCTTTATTTTCTGTTGTTGTAGTAGACCATTTTTCAAAGCCTCGATTATAAGATATATGTAAAATTAGTTCCATAAATCTAATCCAGCAATGCAAAGTCGAAAGCCCATATTGATAAGAATTTTCATCTTATTTATTTATTTATTTATTTATTTATTTATTCATAACAATTTTTACATTGTGTCGAATACCTATTAAAAATGATTTTATACAAAAAAAAAAAAATATAACAAAATACATGCCACTTAATTAAAGAACAAATCATCAACCGGTTTATTTTGTAGTTTTTCTAAATTGTTCACCTCTGTAGGTCTTGCACCACAAATAGTGCATACAGCACCTGAGGAACTTTTTGACAAAACTTGAGCCACTTTCCCGTCAACCATTGTTAAAGCGTGTTTTTGAGCTTTAATTGAATTAAATACACTTGTAGTCTTCTCGGGTGTCTCTTTTGATAATTCTATTAAAATGGGCCTACAGAATCTTAATGATGATGGAGCAGCGGTTTTCCCACACAGTTTCATTTGTATCAATATTTACAAGTTTCAGAGGCACTAATGAAGATATAAACTCACATTCTTCAGCTAAGACTGGCTTGTATTCACTTTGTCCGCTTGAGCCATCACAGCCACATTTAGAATACAGCATTAAATGTGTTTTATGAACGTTTTATACACCATCGATTTGTAAAATTCTTGCAATAGTGTGACCCAGCAGATCTTGCAGTTTTAATTTTGCTTTAATATTATTAATTTCTATGCTTGATCTTGGTGGGTATTACTTTCCTTTAGCTTCCTAAATTGATTTATATGATGGACATAATAAGCAAATTTTCGCGATTAAGCAATTCCTCATGTTTTCATATTGTGCCTTATTACGGTTCAACTCTATGAAAATACTGAGAGCTTCATCTTTAGAGTACCTACGCGTTTAATTGATAATTGATTGTGTATGTGAACTAAAATATGGTGAGAAATACTCGATACATTATCTAAACATAAACTGAAATTAATCAAATATCACATGTATAACCTATATATCAAGTAATAAATCAAATAGCATCACCTACGTATTTATAAGATTTTTTTATTATTTCATGTTATAATAGATTAACTAAAATATTAAAATACGATACCTCTGGGCTCAAAGGTCGTAAAGGACATTTGGTCGTAAAGGACTTTTTGTCACTGTTTTACTCAGTTTTTAATTCTCTATCGATCTGTATATTCCATTTTACGAAATTCGCAAAAAAAATGCCTTTACGACCCACATAGTTTGACACGTTAAACAAAGTTTACCGAGAAAATATGGAAGTAAATAACACTTAGTTATCAGAATGTACTCATTTTGGTAGTAAAGCAAAGTATAAAACAACTATTGGGCATCTAAATTATCAATTGTCTTATACCACCGTAGGTGGTTACAATAAGTCACTTCAAAAATTTGGATGTAAAGGACATCGTCTTTACAAATTGTCCTATACACCCTTACAATTTAAAATAAAATAAAATACTTTATGCGAGAAAACCCCAAGAAAAGGAAAGGGGAAGTGTCCAAACAGAAAAAAGCCAGATTAACAATGAACCAGTGATAAGTATGGATGCGGTGAAGCAGCTTTACCGTCGACCGTAGGTTCAATTGAGATGGACAAAATACCCAAAATGTGTTGAGTATACAGTTTTGTTAAGAAATTTTCGCTCTTTCGAATGGTGTATATGATACAATTCTAGCTTGAGAAAAATGTCCCTCACCCTACTGATTTTTTGGATCCAAATTTCGAATCAGCCCCATAACAACAATGTATCTGAAAAACTATGCAATATAGCAACTTGAAATGGTGTAACTACCGCCGCCAATACACTTCAAATAAGGTAAGGGTCTCCCCAATCAACGAATAACTATTACGGATTACTCAGTACGTCAAAAGTGTGTACTTCATTTTCTGTCAACAATCTCTTTACACTGTATTTATTTCATACATATTTTCAACAAGTACTTTACACAATTTTTTCATTAATATATTGGATCCAACGTAGAGGTCAATTTAATGTAAGGGATGGGGCTACAAGATACTTGGTCAGTAAGGGACATTACTAACAAAATACGTTGGTGTAAGGGACGTCTATTTTCTTAAATAGCTAACTTATTTAAATAAATGTTACAGGTAGATAGAACAGTAAAATACAAGATTATGTGTGAAATTAGATCCGAAAAAGGTTAATAACAAAAAAAGTTGTGGGTGGTTTAGTCCGAAAAAAAGTTTGTCGGCCTCTCCTGAAAAATCGTATTTAGTCCTTACCTCAATTGAACCTACGGTCGACGATTACAATAGTAGATTACCAATAGCTGCTGCTAAATATAAAGATCTGATAAACCTGTGTGAAAATGGAACAATCCCTAAAAAATTTCATAATGAATACAGGGAACTTCCATGCAATTCTGAGCTACGCGAGACTTTGAACGAAACAGACGAAGAGGATGATGAAGAAAGTGAGAAGGAAGATGAGTAAATAAATCATTATCTGTTTTTAAGTTGATTAAAGAAAGAAGTGAAACTAATTAAAAGAGTAAAGAAGAGAGTGGTTATAAGGCAAGCAAGAAAAAGTACGTTAGTTACCAAAATATTAATTTAAAGATTTAAAGCTTTGTGTTCAATCCCAAATAAACGATCTCAATTTGATAACAATAATGTTCGTTTTATTTGAATAGTATGTTATTTCATTATTATTTACTAAGAAAATACAATAGTATACACATAATTACATAATTAATTTAATACTTAAGTTTAATTATTAATTTATCCTTACAGAATACCTTAGCGGGTGACCTTTAAGAACCTAAAAAATCTTACACTTGTCGATAACTTCCTTATTTTGTTTAGTTTTGTGCGGTAAAGTAGATTTACGTCCTTAGGTAATAACATAGGATGAAAATTTGAAGGGTGTAAAGAACTTTTATTTTTAAATTTACGGTCGTAAAGGAAAACTATCTCGGTAAATACACCACTAGGATAATTTTTCAACACTGCCTTAAAAAATACTATAAATTCTAAGCACTTTCTTTCTTGGTTTCATTTAAATAAGTCAAGAAACAAAAATGCTAAAATATTTTTTTTAAATATTTTTTTCGTTTTTTTCTTCTCCTGTAAAGCGCCTTTTGTCCTTTACAACCTTTGAGCCCAGAGGTATCGATGTGTTGAGCAATGAGTTGCAACTTTTTGTTTTTCCTGTAATAAAAATGAAAATGTATATTAAATTCCTATAAAATAACATCATTTACAGCCCTCCGCCATATTTAGGCAACTGTCAAAACTATAATTGAAAGTTTCAGATATGCAAAATGATGTGTCATGAGATAAATATTTTTAGTAAATAAATTAACAAATATGTAGCATATTTATACATATCAGACGCAAGTATATATTATAAGCTTTCTGGAATGGTATAATACTTCTATAGTTTTCATTGTTAGCTCACCAGAAAATAATCCTGAAAAAAATACAAATTAAAATACTTTTGTGATAATTTTTGAATCATCGTATTTAGATGCTCTTTGCTATAACCCAGTACCAGCCACATACATAATTTATGTATAATATAGTAGATTAATTTCATAGCAACAGTTTGAGGTATAATATAAGTACCTGCGCCGATTTTTACAAAATGTATTTATGGCCAGGCTCTCTTCGGCACCTCCACATAGCGCGGCGTTCGGCAAGCTACGCAATATCTTCTCGTCCCACACACCGCAGTGTCTCAAGACTAAAGTCTTTGACCCAAAGGGTTAATGGAGAGGGCTATGCTTGGAGTTTCCCTACGTGATCGAATCGGAAATGAAGATATCCGTAGGAGAACCGAGGTAACCGACATAGCTCGAAGAATTACGCGAAAAGTGGCAATGGGCAGGGCCCATTGCTCGTAGAACAGATGGCCGATGGGGCCGAAAGGTTTTGGAGTGGCGACTGCGTACAGGAAGACAAAGCGTTGGAAGGCCTCCCACTAGATGGACCGATGACCTTGTGAAGGTCCCAGGAATCCGCTGGATGCGGGAAGCACAGAGCCGGTTGAAGTGGCGGTGCCTAGGAAGCCTATGTTCAGCAGAGGACGACTTTTGGCTGAAATGATAATGATGATCATAAGACCGAGGACAGGATCGCCACTTACACTAGAATTTTTTGTTGTTCTTAGTTCAATTTTCTTAATTTAATTTCAGGGAACACTTAAAAACAAGTCGGTAGGTAGTAATTACATTAGAATAAAAACCTTCGACAAACTGACGTCAACCAAGATACACGTGCGGGATTTTGCTCGAAGAAGAAATTCTGTGTAAATAAAAAATAAAGGGTATCCAAAGAAAATAAATTCTATTCAGTGACTTTAAATGCCAAGAATTCTCGGCAAAGTGGGAGCAAATACGCGAGCATTTATATTTGGAGGATGGCGCAGACACTCAGAATTCATAGTTTTAAATGAAAACGCCTTGTTTCATTCTACGCCTCCTCTCGTTATCTGTAAGTTTATTACGTTATATTTCAAGCTAACTGAAACCGAGCGGTATTTCCGGAAACAATCAATACCTAGTTCTTTTAAACTACATAAGCATTTACTCTTTAAAATTATTTTATTTTACCTGTTCAACAAAGATATCAATTAAAATATCAAATATTTTGATAATTATTAAGGACTAGCTTCTGCCCGCAGCTTCGCCCGCGTGGATGTAGGAACGTGTAACATCTCCTAAATCAGCGGGGTAATTGCGTAACACACTTACAATAGCAATGGGTTTCATTTTGAAAGCTCAAAAACATTAACTGCGTTATTTACGTTGTTGAGCAGACGGATTTCTCGAACATAATTACGAAGCAATATCTTCCACCCGCGGTTTTGCCTGAGTGGTAAATTGATAAAAGTAACCTATGTCCTTCCCCAGGCTTTAGACTATTCATCACAAACAGCTCAGCAGATTAGCCGTGAAACATACATATATACACAGATAGATAGACGGACAGACAGACAGACAGAGTTAATTTCGCTTTTATAATGTCAGGTAGGGATTGGTATGCATATATTTATTATTGAAGAGGATTAGTTAAGATTTAGATAATAGCGGTTTTACTTGTCGTACGGTAGCAGCAAATAATAAAAACTGAAAGAATTTGATTAAAGTATATAAGTAAGTAATTATCTATATGTTTTGACGGTTGTACTTACTGCAATAAACTTCTGTAAACTATGTTAAATGATTTGTTTTGTTCAGCGAAAACATGAAGATTTTGTGACTTAGACACACGTGAGCAAGCTACGTAGAGCTGACCGTGGGAAAAACATGGCGTGCCCAAATGTATCCCTGCTACCTTTAAAGTTTGACCTTGTGATTTATTGATCGTCATCGAAAATGCAACCTTTAATGGGAACTGCAGACGTTTAAAATTAAAGGGTAAGTTATATTGGCTATATTGGGTATTATTGGGATGCGTGGTATAAGCACATTGTCTCCCTTAGCTTCTCCAGTTAAAATTGTGGCCTTCACAATATGCCTCCCTAGTTCAGTGACCCGCAATCTAGTACCGTTGCATAATCTCGGTGCGTCCAAGTTGCGCATTAACAAAACGGGTATACCTACCTTTAATTCAAGCTTATGGGATAGCACCCCGGATAGCTCCAAAGAGTTTAGAAACTCCACTGGGTAGCTCGTACATAGACTTACGCTTTCGCGGCATTATTGCAAGTACTATTTAAAAAAAACACAAAAAGGTGGTAGGAATTAAAAAAAAACTGTCTTTTTACTACTTTCAACACAACCTATACCTAAACCTAACCGTTATTCTCAAATTAAACAAACTAAAAAAAAATACAATCTTTAACTTAATATCCCACTAAAAAAAAACAATTCTTATTAAAATACAAACGAATCTTTATTATAAAAATACTACCTAAAAAATTATAAATCGCTTCCGAATCGAATCCACTGAAAAAATCGCAGAATTTACACAACCGTCAATGACGTCTGCCCTCACGCGTCTGCCCGCGTTTGGGTCGCGCAGCCGGATCGCGCGTCATTGCCTATCCCGCCCCTCCACCCTCGTTCTGCGCGCCCGCCGTCGACTCATCGCAGGTCATTCTTATCGTTCTAACTTTTAAAATATTAGTCCAAATTACTTAGTGTAAAAGACAAATTTTATCTACATTAAATACCGAAAGCGATGAAGGTATTTATTTTGATACGAATTAACTAAATACTCTAAAATTTGCAACGTAAAAAAAGTATTCAATTTAAATGTATTTATAGCTCACTATTTTGGCTATAATGGCTTCCACATAAAAGGTAGATATATGCTGTCGCGGACTTTTATTTAGAACTCTTTAAGACAAACAACCCCACAATACATTCTTTTCATGTAACTCCAGCGGTTTAGGCAGCGCACGCAAAGATAGATCTCAGAGGGCAGGAATTTTTCCGACTTACTTGATACTTATCGTTATATTATGGCTAAATCACATAAAATCTTTATAAATTGTAGCCTATGTGTTATTCTGATATATAAGCCACATTACTGTAAGGTTTCATTAAAATCCGTTCGGTAGTTTTTGCGTGAAAGAGTAACAAACATCCATACATCCATCCATCCATCCTCACAAACTTTCGCATTTATAATATTATAGTAGGATTTTCCTTAACTACTAGGTTTTTGAGTATAAGACTTTCCATTAGAATGACTGCCACCACGTTTTTGCTACGCAGTTCATAAACATAAATGTCTTGTACTGTCCCTGGCGCGTAGTATTTCGTAGCCGCGCTACGCCGCTACGAAACTGCTACGAAGGTGCTACAGTATTCATAGTCAGTGATAATGATCATACAGCGGTTCTGTTTTTTAAATAAAACATAAGTTTATTTAAATTAACGCTGTATTTTGACCTCTTGTTTATAAGAATTAGTAAAAAAAAAAACAATGCTCTATCGCATCTTTTTGAGTTTATAAAAACACAATGAAGACTTTTAGTTATTATATTTTTTTCACACGTTCACACGAATCTCACTCGATCTGTGTGTGTATTAGGACTTTTCAAAATAAGAAGCGATTTCCATACTATAATATAAATACACGTAGTAAACATGAAATTGTGATACCCAAATTTTGATTAACTAAAACTGGTAAGTCATTTCTTATAAACAGTATTCGCTTTTATATCAAGTTACCAAAATCAGTTACAGAAGTTAGTGATAGAAGGTTCAAAACCCACATCAAACGTGTCCTTATCAAAACAGCATTATAAGATTAAAGACTACGTTGAAGACAAGGAAGTTTGGCAATAATTCCTTCTGCGCATGTGGCTTCCCAGGTACCTTATTTACGGCATACCTTTATAAATGTCTATTAACTGCTCCCAAATTACGATAATTATTTTTAGTACCTTTTTTTCACATACTTCCTTGACAAAATATTTTCATTATTTGACATTATATATACCTACAATATTCAATATTTTTGATTAAATTTGATTTGTTACAGCTGTAGTGGCAATCATGTCATTTGGTTTAAATAAGTCTTTATTTTTATTATTTTATTTACCATTTAAATAGATTATCTTCTTTAAAATTTTGTGAATGTGAGAACGTTATAGGCTTAACAGACTGTAGATCTGTAAACCATTTTATATTTTGCTAAGTACCTGGTACTTGTTGGTAGGCCTACACTGTCCTCTCATACCTTTTAACACTGTAATGTGAAAACATTGTAAAAACAATTTACTTTTAAAAGAGTAATCGTGGAGTTTCTTGCCGGCTCTTCTCCATAGGAAACGACCAATTGAAACCGTGCACCTAGCTTCTGACGTTTCATAAGTGCCAATCATTTCAATAATGCAAAATATTAATAAACAATTTTGCATTTGAATTTTTGAATGTGACACAAAATACTTCTTTAGATAAATAATAAAGACCGTAATGACTTATTTTCCAAAATTACCCTATAAAAGGGTGAAGTTCATTGGGGAAAAGTACGAAATTCGCGCACGAAGTCGCAAGTAACGTGACTTGCGACTTCTTGCGCGAATTACTAGGTAACTAGTTAATTAAACCCAAATTCCGCTATTATACCGCCAAACACATCACAACACACAATCGGCGTCTATGAACCATAGAAGCAAAATGAATCACAAGAAAAAAAGAGAAATCGAAAAGCAACAAACATTCAAACCCGTATTCTGAAATTAGATTTATTTTCTGTGCTCGCCCTCGTGACAATCAAACCGTTGTGTCGCGATACTCGACGTCATCTCACTCGCTCAAATGGGTCAAGTTCTCGCATGTCTCGGGTGCCAGCTCGCTACGAGGGGACATATCTCGATCTCTAATATGAACGTAATACTTGCCTCGAAAAGATATGGGGATGTTATTGGCTATTTAAACAATTGAAATTAGCTTAATTTTGGAAATGCTGTTTCTTGGTGATAATAATAAAACAAAATATGTATCGTGGTGCGCCGAACATTAAGACGAAGAACAGGCTATCTATATAATACAATTCATACATTCACTGAGAGACAACGCACAGCCTCCAACGCTGGGACTGACTGAAGAATGTAGATATAATAAAAAAAAATAAAGAAGCATAAACTTTTGTTGGGTGAGCACTAAGGAAGGGTTTTGAAAATTCTTCCCCTATAGGGAATGAAAATTTGTATGGAAGTTCGTCATTTTTGCCGAAACTATTTATATAAGCTATATTTATTTTAGCAATTTTTTTTTAACACTCACCCATGTGAGCTTTTCGGTAGTGAACTGTTGAGCTTCTGTGAGGAGCAATGCTGGCCCTGTGCGGACCTGGACTTACTGCCTCAGGGTACGTACACTTTCGTGAGTCAAGCGCATGGTTGCCGCCGCCGCTGGCTCGACCACTGTGTAGTGACCGAGGCCGCGAGGCGTCTGCTCGTTAGTGCAACTGTGTTGTATGATACGTATTGGTCGGATCACATGCCTATACATATATATATTACAATGTAATTTTAATATGATAAGACCTACAATTGTAACACCCAATCTGAGTAAAAACTTTGCGATATGGGGATAACGGAATACTAGTCAAATAAGTCAATACCAAGAAAGATGTCATACGAAATTAATTTTCCATTAGAATTTAAAGAATGTGCTAACGGGTGTTGTGAGGATTCCAATCACAAAGTCGTATTGGATAATATATATAAAACATTAATGTATTAGAGAGGCTGCCCAATGTCCCAGAAATGTGGATGCAGGAGGGGGTAGAAGGAACCAACGTGTTTTCGGTTGGAATAGGCATGTTAAGCAGGCTCACGCGGACGCCCGGCTTGCTTTTCAAGTCTCGAGTATGTCTTGAAAACCAACTTCTGGTTCTGTGTATGACCATATGTACGACACGAGAAAAGTCTTTAAATCAAAGTTAAGATGGTGTCAGAACAATCAAAATAAAATTAAAATGGACATCATAGCGGACTGCTTCAGGGCAATAGTAAGGAAAAGAGTGGCCTCCCTGATGCGCCGTGCGCGGGGCAGCTCCAACAGCCTTCTGGATACCATATTGGGAAGGGTTGATTTCCCGGTTGTGAGGCACTGGAACACCGTTCACGGATCTAGAGGTGCCCTTTATAATACAAAATAGAGAAATCGTAAATAATAAACATATGAATAATTAATAATTACTCAAACTCAAACTCAAACAAAGCATTTATTTCAAATAAACCAATTACAGGCACTTTTGAATTGTCAAGGGGTCGGTCAGTCAGAAAGATGAAGCTAGTTGCCCATTCCAAAGCGTAGTAGGTACCTATGGAGAAGAACGGGCAAGAAACTCCACGGACAATCTTTTAAATCAAAATATTCTTACAAAATAATGGTTACATCATTCATGTTTAAATTATACATGTGAGAACAATGTAGAAAGATGTGCACGTTAAAAGCGTCCGCAATGAAAAGATAATAAACAAATTCAAAAATTTAAATACATTAAAATAAGCCATGGAAGCTAAGAGATGACCAGTCCCTACTGACGGCGCCCGTTCACGAACATGACGCATGGATCAGCACCATTCAGCTCAACCATTTTGAAGGGAACTTATTGATCCAACACACACGCCACCACCAGCGAGACATTTGAGTGAGCATGACATACTCTCAGCCGCCAGGGCTCATTCAAGTCAATGAAAGACTTACCCAGTAAATGGTAATGATCACAGTGCTCACACATGTGCTATGCAATTATACAATACTAAGAGATTGAATTTATACAATGCAAAGATATTTTTTTGCAATCTTCAGCAGCTCGCAACATTATTTTCAATGCTAATCAACTAGTTTATGCGCCCTTGTGGAGCTGGACCAGCGTTGAGCCAAGCATTTTTGTCAGCGATGTAATCCCCCAATTTATAATATGCTTGGCAGCATAGTGTGCGTTTAATACAAGATTTAAATTTAGTTTCATTTAGTTCGAGTATGTGGGGAGGTATTTTATTGTAACATTTTAAACAGTACCCCATGAAGGATGAGTCTACTTTAGCCAGTCTGAAACCAGGTTGAACTAATTGGTCCCTATTTCTAGTACTATAATTGTGTCTTTCACCTCTTTTACTGAAATATTAAGATTTTTCCTTACGTACATGATGTTTTCATAGATATATTGACAAGGTACCGTCATGATGTTAATATTTTTAAACAGTTCCCTAAGAGAATCGCACCTGCGGAGGCCATATATTGCTCTTATGGCTCTTTTTTGCAGAATAAAAATAGAGTCGATGTCCGCAGCTCGTCCCCATAGTAAAATACCGTAAGACATAATACTATGAAAGTAACTGAAATAGACTAGCCTCGCAGTATCTACATCAGTAAATTGACGGATTTTTCTTACAGCATATGCTGCTGAACTTAGCCGTCCTGCAAGAGACGTTAAATGAGGACCCCATTGTAGCCTGAAGTCGAGCGTAATCCCCAGGAACACGGTTTTATCTACGAATTCTAGTTTCTCCTTATTCAATACTATATCACAATTACTACTTTTAACATTCGGTAAAGTAAATCTTATGCATTTACACTAACTTAAGTTATAAGTGCTTTTTACTAACAATGTATGGAATGTTTTTATTCTGAAATAAATGCTTAATAATAATAGCTGACAATCATAAATCTAAAGATTGTTCAAGGTTTTGGAAAAATACGAATAGATTGAATCCGAGGTCGGGCGTCCTCGTTAGCGTGGCGGGGCAACATGACCCTACTGCGATAGCAAACTTGTTTGTGGAACATTTTAAAGTTGGATCTCCTCTTAGCTCCGCATCGCAGGTGGTCGATGCTTAGGATTGTCTGAAGGAGTTAAATGTCAGGTTCTCAGCAAAAGATGTTACTACTGTTATTAAAAAAAATGGTTAGGGGCATGACTACCTCAGCATTGAGCATCTGCACTAGTACTGGCAATGTTCTTCTCACTCTGTCTAAACCACGCTCATCAGCCCGGTGACCTAATGAAAACTGTGGTTGTACCTATTGTGAAGGATAAGACTGGGGACACATCAGATTTCTCGAACTATAGGCCCTTATCCCTTGCTACTATCATTGCCAAGGTGCCGGACAGTTTGCTTGATATGCATATGGTGACCCACATCGAACTGCATGATGCGCATTTTGAGGTCAGACCTGGTCTCTCCTCAGAAAGTGCCATACTTTCTCTCAAGCATACTGTTCAGTATTATACGAGTACGTCAAGGAAAACCCTGTTGATGCGTGTTTCCTAGACCTTTCCAAAGCGTTTGATCTGGTGGCGTACGAGTTGCTGTGGCATAAACTATTGACTGATACTTCAGTGGATAGAGAAGTTATATCAATTCGACGGTTTTGGTATAACAATCAGACAAATTGTGTAAGGTGGGCAGGCTCATTCCGATAATGAGCCTGCCCACCTTACACAATTACAATTACTGAAAAGTATAGCTGTTAAGTGGGACAGCCCCATACTGGGACATTGGATACGGCTACATGCCACTGTGGCGTATTAATGAATAGTTTGTGTTGTTTTTCTGGTAGATGTAAGTACTAACACTAGTTTTTAAGTCGTGTGTATACTAACCAAATGGACTACTTATGGGTCCGAAATAAACGATTTTAAAAAGTCACATTTTAACTATTTTGTGATTTTAACATGACTTCAAACAAAGTGCTCAACCAAATGGCGATGATGCGAAGAGTCTGTTTAGGTTTATGGCCATGACTAATGTGTATTTAGGGTACGATGGGACTGATATACGCATTGCGATTCTATATATCCCTAAATAAATAAAGAACTAAAAAAAAAAACAGAAATATACTTTTTATACAAGTTACTAGCTTATGCCCGCGGCTTCGCCCGCGTGGATGTCGAACATATCCCACGGGAACGTACTACCGGGATTATATACCCAATAGCCGAGGAAAAGGTCATTGACTCCTACCGCTGCGTCCGCGTAGCCGTCAACCACAATTATTTTATCACGCCTATTTTTTTGAATCTGTGATATCTTTTAAACTATTAATTTAAATGATATGATATCAGGCATATTCTAATCTAAATTAAATGCTCAATTTTAATTACATAATATTTTATTGGATAAGGATTAATATGATACTCGTCAAAACAGCTTCGGAAATTACAATTAAATTTTATCAAATTCTGAAAGATAATAATGGTTACTGTCGATCATTCTTAGAAGATATATACGCCATCGCGGGACCTCTTTGCTGAAATTTTTAAGATGAACCATTCTATAAAACATAAATTTTATGTATATTTTACCGTTTACGCGGCGCGCGCCGGTAAAGCTCCCAGTCGGCATGATTTTTTCCGACGTCTTCAATAATAACCGTCATATTTCAGCCAATTTACACAAAACCTGAATGAATTATATATTAAAACCTTCCGCATGAATCACATCGTCTATTGGTGAAAACCGTTTGAAAATCCGTTTGGTAGTTTTTCAGTTTCTAGCGTTCAGACAAACAGACAGACGCAGCGGGGGACTTTGTTTTATAATATTTAAGGATAAGGACACTAAAATCATCTTTTGCACACCGATGTAAGGTTGGTACCTTATTATCCAAAGCTTTAATGATAGTTATACTAGTCGGTATCCGGGAACCGAGACCCTTATCGGGAATTGTGGTGCCTTAGGCTAATTTAATTAATTGTCGGAATCTGAACCTGCACGACCTGTACTTTTGTGGTTACAGTACACACTATATAACGCAACTTTATTGTCTTCTTCGCTAGTAATAATGATTAGTACAAGCACTAAGCACAAGGCTTGAAAGGCACCCTGTTCTTGCTGTACCTACATAAGTATACTAAACAGTTGTTTGTGAGCGGGTCGCGGCCGCATGGCCGCCCGGCCCGCCCGCCGTCTCATGTCGCGCGGTAAGCAACGAAGTGGTCGGTCATAGCCGACCAACAACGATTTATTGCTAGTCTGGAGTTGTATTCATCGTACTTGAACTTTGTAAAGAGTTGACGTGTGACTGTTCAATTGGATGTAAAGTGCAAAGGAGTCACAATGGCATGCTAATTTTGTGAGGTTTAGTGCCTTAGTTAAATCATACATTTGAATTTAACGATAAATAACTGAATATTGTTAATGGTCTGTATTGGTTTTGGCTACCATTTTTAACGTTGTGTTTTTTTATGTTTCGGAGAAAGAAGAAGAATTGCAGTTTTGATGTCACTTAATTTTAGAAGAATTCATGAATAATCGTAGGTACATTATGAAACAGTTACAGGGCTTTACTTTGTATGCATTAGGATATTTTTATTAGGCTGCATAAAGAAAAAAAGAAATAACTTATATATTTTATTAAATCTGCCTATCAAAACGCAATTATTGCTAATATCTAAACACAGAACCTGGGACGGTAGCTATGGAATTACCATACTCACAAGAATTGATGGTTTTTCTATTTCTATAATTATGCTAATACCTCTCATCCTGTAGGATGTTGGTAGTAGAGGTTTCATCGTTTAAGCTATTCACTTTTACTACCTCGTTTCTTCGTTTTCGTACAGTTTACATGATTAGTGGACAATATTAGTAATAGTGAGTTGTTTGGCGGACGATATCTTGTGTGAAGGCGGGACCGGGATTACTGTAGAACGGCGCAAACACCCCGGTGGAGTGTTGATCGCGGTGAGAAATGATCTAACCGTTGTCGAAAGATGTGACTGGCGTACCTCCGCTGAGGATATATGGGTATCCATCATTCTGAAGAGGTCTAGACCAGCGGTAAGTTATAACATGAATACGAGTATCTGTGGCTTGTATTTGTGCAAGGAAAATGTTGGTTATTCGTACGTAGCTCAATTACAAAACTTCCACCATAAAATTAACGATTTAGTAACGGCCCACCCGTTAGATACATTCATCGTAACTGGTGATTTTAACTTTGGTGGTGATGTGGCAACATTCTGACGACAGCCCGGGATTATACTCTGAGAAAGTATCTGTTCGGTGTATTTTGGATTTCTTTGACACAATTAATGCGAGTAACCTGACACAATTTAATGGTGAGCGTAATGTCAACGGTAGGTTATTAGACTTGTTTTCTCAAATGGTGAAATCAAAGTGAATGAGTGTGCTGAAGTCTTGGCGGTTCCTGTCGATGTACACCACAAACCACTAATTATTAACGTTGATTTCGTTGAAGTCCATAAATATATTGAGAAACCTAGTGTAAAATATATATTTAATCAAGGTGATTACGCTGCAATTACTTCTGCACTAGATCTTATGGACTGGATTACATAGTTGTCTGCTGGGCCCTTAAACCAAGCTCTCTGCCTTTTCTATCAAAAACTATAAGAGCTAAGGGAACAATGCAAGGGGATGCAAGGGGGCTAATGTACAAGTGTACATTCCCGTTAAACCACTAAAGAAATCGACACACCCCCCCTGGTATACCAGTGCTTTAAAAAAATATTAAAAGAAAAACATAAATACCATATTAAATATAAAAATTATGGCAATTTATCGGATTATCACTCTTTTTCTCTTGCGAAACCGAGTTAAGCAAATGGAGGCGGTTTATTTTGATGCTCATATGGAAAAAATAGAATTCTCTATTTCCAAAAACCCTAAGTCGTTCAGGTCTTATATTAAAAGTAAAAGAAGTGGTAACTCGTTACCTAACATACTGCATTATATGGGCCTGACCGCAGACACCGGCGAGGGTATCACTGAGCTATTCTCATCTTACTTTCATTCAACTTTCCAAGAACCAGACTCAAACTCTGATGATCTAGATACTAATTTAGACACTTATTCTCCTAGCTCAGTGAACCTGAGTGCCGTTTGCGTGTGTCCTGACAAAGTACTCAAGCTACTCAAAGGTCTAGACCTAACTAAATCTGGTGGGCCAGATTTGATACCTCCCATTTTCATAATTAATTGTGCAAAGAGCCTTGTGGAGCCAGTCTGCTTGTTGTTTGAACTGTCGTTGAGAGAGGCTGTCGTCCCAAATATGTGGAAATCGGCATTCATTACACCTAATTTTAAAAAGTGGGATAAATCGAAGATAAAAAATTACCGCCCCATATCTAAACTATGTCTCTTCCCTAAAGTTCTGGAGCGAGTGGTGCACACGGGAGTTTATTCGGCCTTGCAGCGTGTTTTGGCGACGAACAACATGGTTTCCTCAGAAAACGGTCGACTGCTTCCAATTTGGTATTGTCCAATGAATTAATAACTACTGGGATGGATAAACGATGCCAGGTTATGTTATCTACACAACAAGCAAGTGCAATATTTACAAATCTCGTATTGGATCAGTTCAAAATATTTTTTTGCGTTATTTAGACTTTAAGGCAAAGCAATTCTCAGTGGACTACGAATACCGTTGCAAGCTATACCATTTCTTACCATTGAACACGAGACGTAACTAATATTGGTGACATATTTTTTTGGCAGGCATAGCAAATGGCTCGATTGATTGTCCGGAACTACTTAGCAAAATACTTCTTCGCACTAATCAAAATAACCATCATCAAAATTCAAAATTCAAAATTCAAAATATTTTTATTTCACATAAACCTACCAGGGCACTTATGAAACGTCAGAAGCTAGGTGCACGGTTCCAATTGGTCGTTTCCTATGGAGAAGAGCCGGCAAGAAACTCCACGGTTGCTCTTTTAAAAGTAAATGGTTTTTACAATGTTTCCAAGTTACAGTGTTAAAAGGTATGAAAGGACAGTGTAGGCCCATCAACAAGTACCAGGTACTTAGCAAAATATTAAATGGTCCACCGATCTACAGTCTGTTATGTCTACAACGTTCTCTCATTCACAAAATTTAAAAGAAAATAAGCTAGCATCATATTTTTATTTTATTTTTGAACCGCAAATATTAGTTGGTCGATTATTACTCGTTATCTGGTAAAGCCTACTTAGCTGTGATAGTTTACCCTTTAATTTCGTTATAGCCTGAATTACTGACTGAATTTTTTACATATCCAAAACAGGGATACTTGACTCTAATAAAAATTAGAACTTTAAAGCTTATTTTGCAAATGGATGCCAAAAAAGTTTTTACAAAAAAAAAACACTTTTTAGTTGTGGTACCCACCCCACAAAAATTCAAATACCACTACGTGCTATGTAAATAACAGTGACAGGAAGTTATCATATCATCCATATACACTAAGTGGGAAAAATACGTATTATTGAAGCTAACTCAAAAAATATCCAAGCGAAGTTAATAAAAATTATAGGTACAAGACCATCTCGAAAATATCCTTTCAAACAAAAAAAAATTTGTTTGACTCGGTCCACAATTGACGGAGAAATCGGTACACATACATTTAAAAAACAACTTACATACGCTACGAACATAGAACCTCCTCCTTTTTGGAAGTCTATTAAAAATGGTCTATTAAAAAAAACATCCCCAATTCACTTGTAGGGGAGGTACCTATGATTTTATTTTACCACTCTGTCAGCGTGATTAATATGTATACCCATGCCAAATTACAGCTTTCTAGTACTAAAAGTCTTGGAGCTAAGCCGTGGACAGACCGACAGACAGACGGACATGGCGAAACTAAACTTGTATACTACGGAACCCTAAAAACGGTGATTTATAGGAAAAAAAGTGTGTTGATCATTTTGTAAATAATTGCATGATCTTCAATGCTGTCTAATGTATTTTTATGATAAAACTTACCGTTGGTTGTCCATTTTTGCAAACTTTGACCTTAAATATCTTTTTTTGCACATGTGGGCTCGATTAACATTTATTTGTATATTGGTGATATAAACAATCAAACCAAGATTCAGCTTTATGTGAATTAACGTAACCCAACCCCTATTTTTTGGGCAAACTTGGCCGGACTATCAGATATAAGAAAACATTTTCTCAGCCTAAAATAGACGCTATGAGGCGACAGACACTGATCATTAATTCGTTTTAAAAGCGACAAATCCGATGTTATACTGTTTCGTTTGTCTTTCTTATTCAATTTCCGTATCCTGGTTGTAATTCTGCTATCAACAAAACTAATCCAATTTTTGTTTTCCCTCATAATCATTAGACTGGTTTGCAGTCACTGTCATCAACTTAGATTATGCCCCTGAATGTTTTGAATAACTTGACTACTAGGGAAATCGTTGTCCTATATTTTGATCAGGGCGGATTTACTTTTAGCATTCGGTCTGTGAAGTTCCAGGAGATTTATGTTTATTTGATCAGACCAACAAAGTAAGTAAGTTTCAATGTCATTGACTTCGTTCTATATTTTTCACGTACCTACAACAAGGACATACAATGGTAGTGTCCGAACAGATGGAACAAAGTCATGCTTCCGTACAAAAGTTTACGCGCGATCCGAATTGAAATATTTTATATTTACAGCTCCGCGTGAATCATTTCACGGGAGCTGAGCGAGTGACGCGGAGGGTGGGAGCGAGCCGCAAACAATGTATGAACACGTGTACCTGTGACGAACCTCTAGCCAAAGAATATATTTCTGGCGAATAAGAAAAATATTATGTAGAACTACATTATTGAATAGAGTTTTTTGTTATTCAATCTTATTTTTTTGTTTTTGTGTGAATATTGTGTGCCTGAGTCAAATACATTTATTTTCTTTCTTTGTTTCCGTGTAGGATCCATCACCATATCGAACACTTCCTTTTATTATTTCTATCAATATGGTTTGACTGTGCGTGACTTTTTGTTTTGTCAATGATATTCCTCAAGTAACATCACATCAGTGCATCCTATTTGCAGACGATATTTCGGTTATAGTACCAGAAACCTCAGAAAGCAACTACGAACATTCATTAAACAACACTGTAGAATCAATAATGAACTGGTTAAAGGACAACAATCTAACAGCTAATATTTCTAAAACTAAAATTTTACAATTCTCTAATCATAACAACTCTGAAATAAAACCCTTAGACTTAAATTATAAAAACGCTAAAATTGAAGAAGTACTTGATACAAAATTTTTAGGTATCATCTTAGATAGAAATTGTAATTGGAAAGCACACACAACTCGCATATGCTCTAGTCTAAACAAATTTGTCTTTGCTCTAAAAAAGCTTAAGAAGGTAGCAAGTCAAAAAACTGCTATGGCTGCGTACCATGGCTGCGTCGGGTCAGTTCTTAGATACGGTCTTCTTTTATGGGGTAATTCTTCTCAGGCTAAAAATGTCTTTATCACACAAAAAAAATGTGTCAGAGCAATCTGTGGGGTTGGACCGGTTCAATCTTGCAGACCTTTATTTAAGAAATTAAGATTACTAACTTTACCTAGTCTGTATATATTAGAAATAGGATTATTTGTTAAAAAGCACTCTGAGCGTTATACTAAAGCCATAGTAAATAAAAAATTCCTTTCAAGAGATCCAACCCGACTGGCTGTCACAAGATGTAGAAGCACACTAGTTCACAACAATTGTTACAATATGTCTGTCAAAATATATAACCAAATACCCAAAGAGATCAGAGAGCTACCACTAAACTACTTTAAAAATAAACTTAAGAAATGGCTCTATAATAATGCGTTTTATACAATAAATGAGTTCTTAAATTATAAGCAAAGCTCGAAATATGATCTCACTAGGAATATAATTAAATAACGTAATTTTTAGGATTTTTTATCTTTTTTATATTTTACTTCATGATCTCCGTAGTAACAATTGAAGTGTTTTTTGTATATAATTTTATTAAAAGATATTTTTTGCATGCTGAAATAGTAAGTAAGCAAAATATGTGGAACTCCTTATATTTAAGTTAAGACCTATTCTGTACCATATTTTATGCAAAATAAAGAAATTCTAATTCTAATTCATAGGTTTTTCATACGAGTATCCCTCCGTCTTGTTATAATCAGAAAACTCTGTTTGCCAGGATTGCATGTTTTATATACCTTAGTAAAAAATAAAAGAATACATACATTAGCTGTTATGAGTTCTATTATTGTTTTCAAATGACACATCAACCAGAAAACTATACTAAACAGTAAATATCCTCCATATTATTTGTCTTCTATTGCCCTTGAATTCCACCAATAGGGTGGCTAGCATGCAAACAACAATGTTTAGTTTTTCCTATCACTCAACAAGCTGTGAGATGTTTTTATGGTCACAGTTACTTCACGACCCCGCTAACTGAATGAGCTCTTATAGTACTGCCATAGCGTAGGTAAATAAAAGGATTGGCGATAAAGAGCGAACAGCGCATCATAAAGTCAATACATACGCGATGTTCTTTATATGATCTCCACTGTTCAAAAATGTTGAAACTTAGTAGTACCTACCGGGATGGCAATATTGATAATGACAATCAGTTTTTGTTGCACGTTAAGTTAAATACTAACATGTCATGAAACAGTATATTTACCAACTACTCTGTGGTATTACCAATTTATTATAGGGGAGAGATTTGGAAGGAAATGGCAACGATGCGGGGAGCCGGGGGGGGGGGGCGGGGTGAGGCCACGGTCACAGTTAATTGTTTAAACAATCTTTATGGAGCCATCCGGGGTCCTCCCGCGAGCGTTCATTACGGGCTCCCTTGCGGATCAGCGGCGGACAAAGATTCGCTCATTATAAATATTGCGGAGAATAATTAGTGGGCGGTCTCGACGGGCCGGAAATGAAGTTTAATTTGTTAAACAAGCCGCGTTATTGCTGTACTGATCAAAAGACTGCCGGCTCTGAGTACTTGGACTTCATTTGTGGGTCCGGCCAGCGGCTATTTGATTTTAATTGAGGAAAACATTTGAATTAAAATCGCGATCAAGGGCTTAGGTTACAATCTGGCAATTGGCCATTGACTTTCCAAACTCAGGGATCAATGAATATTTCTTAGTAATGATCCAAAACTATCGGGATTTTTCGTCTTTTATTTTTGGGTTTTTGAAGAGCGATGGTCACATATAAATAGGTTTTATATTCTGACTTAAATGAGTTTGGCACATATGGCTGGTGTCAATAATATATGAGACTCCGTAAAACAATAGCATAATAATGAATGACGCAAAAGATTCGCAAAATATAAACATTACCTATATTAATGAGTAGCGCAGGTCTCACCAGAGGAAATAAAATAAAATATGAAAACAAGAGCGGCTAGCGGTCGCGAGTATTAATTATATTATTAAGTGTTGGCAAGTTCGCTAATGGGATATCACTCCGTTTTTATGAGATCGCCTGACGTCATGCGATGGTTCAGTTATTAGACTGAGCAAATAAAGATTACTCACGTCATTTAGGACCGGATTAATAAACTGCTTTCTTTTGTGCGTTCACGTAAATAGATCTGCCAGCGTTATTACAATTTCTTACCAAAAAGCATTACCCTTCTTTTGGGCTTCGCCACGGGTTATTCCACAAATCCCCATTTACAATCCCCATCAATGGGGATTTGTGAACTTTCTTGTCCACAAATCCCCATCAATGGGGTTTTCGGAACTAGAGTTCACAAATCCCCATCGGTTTATAAAATACAAGCAACATACAGCCGCGTTTTATTTTATTTTATTTTTTATTAATTCAGTCTTCTATGAGACAAAATCATACTGAAAAAAAAAAACAAACTAAAATCAATCTTTCTGGGGAGAAAGGGGCGTTGTGTTGTCGTAAGTATTTAAGAATTAGTATCCTTAGAATTTTTCGGCAAAAGGTTCAACTGTCTATTACAGAAAGCTTAAATAAGTTGTAGCGGTTACACCGCCACATACGAACTACGCATTAAAGACATGACGTCACACAAATCCTGCAACGCGCAATTAGAGTTTACCGCGCGAATGATATATATAAGACTATCCTGTGTCTCGCCTGCGTTGTACTCGTGTACACCAACGACATACCTGCCATGCACACAGTGAAACTCGCGCTGTACGCCGATGACGCCGCGTACATCACCACTTCATTGTGGGCTGACCACGGGGCCATCAAGATGCAGCGCGCCCTGGACAACCTCCCTGACTGGCTCAGCAAATGGAGACTGTCGGTGAACGCAGATAAGACGCAGGCGATCATAGTTACGGCACGCGGCCGTATGCACCCACCGAGCCTCGAGCTCATGGGGACCGAAGTCAAGTGGACCAAGACCGCCAAGTACCTGGGGGTCACACTGAACAGCCGACTCCATGGGCCCCCGCACGTCTGCAATACAAGACTTACGTGCGACCGCAACTCACCTACGCCCCCCGGGCTTGGCTCGCCCTCACGGCCGAGACGCACAAGAAGAAGCTCCAGACGCACCAAAACACCATGCTGCGTCTAACCAAAGCTTCTCGGTTCGTGAGGAATCCTGTACTCCACAATGATTTTCATTAGGTCCCAAACTAGGCAAGCCTGTATTTTGGCTACAAATCTATGGTTAACCATTATAAACAATTATTAAAAAAAAAAATCTATACTAATATTATAAAGAGGTAAAATTTGTTTGTTTGGTTGTTTGTTTGTAAGTTTGTATGTATGGAGTAATCTCCGGAACTACCAATCGGATTCAAAAATTCTTTTTGCATTGGATAGCCTAATTCTTGAGGAAGGTTAAAGGCTCGTGGACGAAGTCGCTGACAGGAGCTAGTTCGGTAATAAAAAAATAAAACAGATTTTCTCCATAAATCAATTTAAAAAAAAAACCGGCCAAGTGCGTGTCGGACCAGGCACAATGTAGGGTTCCGTAGTTGGGATGAATTTAACCCAAGAGCAAACTTAACATTGTAGTTAAGTGTAGTTACCTATCTTGTCCAAACTGTTTGAGAAATGTATGCACAAAAGGCTTATCGACTTTTGTAGCAAATACAATATTATAGCAAAGGAACAGTTTGGATTTCAAAGGCACAAGTCAATAACATTAGCCATATATAATCTTTTGAGCCGTACCCTGAAGTCTTTAAATAACAATCACTTCACGACAGGACTTTTTTTTGACCTATCTCAAGCATTTGACTTTGTGGCACATAATATATTATTGGGAAAATTAGAAAGAAATGGAATAAGAGGTGTAGCACTGCAGTGGATTGCATCTTATTTAAGTAACCGCAATCAATACGTTGCTATTAGTAAAGTAAATGAAGATTTACTAACCTCATACTCCTCTGAGCTCAAAGTAAAAAATTGCGGTATACCACAAGGGAGTGTATTAGGCCCTTTATTATTTCTATTATACGTAAATGATTTACCACAGCAGGTCAATCATAAATGTATATTATTTGCAGATGACATTTCAATCATAGTGACATCTGATAAAAAGTATAAATTAAAATTTGATCACGAAATTGATATAAATAATACTATTGACAACATTTTAGAATGGCTACAGGTAAATAAATTAAAAATCAATCTAGATAAATCTATGTACATACAATTTAATAAATCTAAACATGCCAAATACAATTTTAAACTTAATATTGATCTATTAAAAGAAGTTTCACATACAAAATTTCTGGGTATACTCATAGACCAAGATTTAAATTGGAAAATACATGTAGATAATTTGTGCAACAAGTCTAATAAGTTCGTTTATGCTCTCAGGCAAGTCAAGAATGTGACGAATAAAAAAACCGCCATTATAACGTACCATGCTTACATAGAATCGATTTTGCGATATGGACTTATTTTTTGGGGTAACAGTACAGATAAAAACAGAGTGTTTATCGCACAAAATAAATGCATCAGAGCCATTTGTGGGATCCGTACTGACGAGTCCTGTAAACCGCATTTTAAAAGGCTTGGTTTATTACCACTTCCTTCACTGTACATCTACGAGATATGTAATTTTGTATATAATAATAAGGAATTATTCAAGAAAGTCGATCAAATATACTCTCGTAATAGGGATCCATGTAGACTTGTATTGCAGGATACTCCTAAATCAGCCAAGTACTCTAAAAGTTTTCTGGTGATGTGTGTACGCATTTATAATAAAATTCCAAAAGAAATGAAATTGTTATTTAATATTAATTCTTTTAAAAACAGACTCTTTAAATGGCTGAATGAACATAATTTTCATGACATTAAGGATTTTTTTGACGATAAAATTATAATTCACAAATAATGACATACTGGATCGTCGATAATGTTTATAATTTTGACATTTTTAATTTTATAATTATTGATTTCCTTTTTTTTACTTTAAGTTATGTTATGTAATGTTATGGAACTGTTGCGAATAATGTTTACTTTTATAATGTTTTCTTTTATTGTGACTTTTTGATTTTGTTCGTGGAGATTAATTTCTGACATTAAATAATATTATGTTATGATGATTGTATTGTGGAGAATGTTTTATAGCTTTGACATTTTATTTCTACTTACTAATTAATTCTAAGTATTTTGCATGCAATTGATACACGATGTTGTATAGCTAAACATGTGGACTATATTATATTACCAAACTGTAACACCTTTTATACCATGTTTAAGGCAAATAAAGACTTACTTACTTACTTAAAAAAAAAGAAAAAAAGAATTAAGAAAAAGTTAAAATTAAAGTTGGTTCATTATTACTCGTTAACCAGACAGTCTACTTAGCTCTGATAGTTTTCCTAATTTCAGTTAAAAGCATAATATTTCGCCAACAGATCCATGGTTTGCACAAACTCGCAATATTTTTGAACGACCTTTCTAACGATACCCCACAACATGGGGTAGATTAGAAAAAATAAAACATCCCCACTTTACGTGTAGGGGACGTACCCTAAAAAAATATTTTTCTTGATTTTATTTTACCACTTTGTCGGCATGATTAATATGTATACATATGCCATATTACAGCTTTCTAGTACTAACAGTGTCTGAGCTAAGCCGCAGACAGACAGACGGACATGGCGAAACTATTAGGGTTCCTTGTTTACTACGGAACCCTAAAAAAGAATTAAGAATAAATACCTATTAATGTTTGATTCGTTACCGTAATTTAACACTTTTACGATGAATATGGATTGACCTCAATATAAAAACGTTTCCATTGAACCCGCTATTATGTGATTTACCAGTTGTGGTAATATTGATGAACGACAATAATAAACAGTCACACGAATATTTAATTACATACCCTTTGTGATCAACACAATTACGACGATTATTACGTGTTGATTCTCACTGACTTTCAGACTCATTCAAACTTAGTTCAATTAGTTGGGGGACCGGAAATTAAGCTAATCATCAATCATCCAATCTGCAATTGTTAGTGTTAATAACGTGATTGTGACCGTTTTTGGAGGCCATGTTCTTGGCCAAGTTAATTAGTATTTGTGTTTATAATAATATGTGAGCTGAACGCGCGATTTTGGTCATAGGAAAATGTGATTATTTCGTAATAATTAATTTGTCGGTTTTGCTTTTTTGCTGTTTGTTACGATTTGTATACTTACAGGATTGCAAGGCGAATATTGTCATTTTAAATATCGTTTAGTTTTTCCTGGAAGTTTCTCTCAGCCCAGCATTGTTGTTTTGGGCACGCCACAATTGTGGCGATAAGTCCCCTCTTTGAGGAGTGGCTAGAGAGGCGCCACGGCGTCCTCACCTTCGGCCTGACGCAGGTCCTTACCGGACACGGCTGTTTCGGGAAGTTCCTGTTCCGCATAAGGCGGGAGGAAACGCCCGGGTGTCACCACTGCGTGGATCGCCCGGAAGACACGGTGGTGCATACGGTGGAGGTCTGCACGGCTTGGGCGGGGCGATCGGCCTCACGGAGGCGATCGGTGGCGGGGATCTCTCGTGTCCGGCCATGGTTCAGGCCATGGTCCGGAGCGAGAGAGAATGGGAGGCCGTCACTTCCTTCTGCGAAGCAGTAATGCTCGCGAAGGAGGAGGCGTAGCGCGCGAGGGAGAGGCAAGATTCGCACCCTCGCGCCCCTAGTCGCCGCAGGAGACGCCCCGGGCGTCGGAAGTCGCGAGCCGACTTCCGGCCACCGTAGACGCGGGCTTGCGGACGGTGAGCAATGGGTAGCTCGCCGTCCGATAGGGACCAGCAGTGCTATTCTGTAAACATCTCACCGTGAAAACTTGGGTGAAGTGAGCTGTCAATAGTGTCAACGGGTCGACGGCGCGTTGTGTTCCACACGCGCCTCAAAGAGATGTCAGCACCAACTGACGGGGTCCGGAAGGGCCAATGCCTACCGGAGTTGCGAGTTTGTCCGAAAGGGATATCGCGACCCCGGCACACAGGCAACGGAAGGAATACGGGTGGGTTTTAGTCAGTAAAAGTCTGACACGCCCTCTCGCTCCGCCCAGAGCGGGAGAAGTTATTTGATAATTTCCCACCCTCAAAAAAAAAGCCCAGCATTGTTTATTTGTAAAGTTCTAAAACGTACTGCGGTTAAACATCTCATTAACATTCTTGAATGTTAAGTCTGAAGTTTTCATAATCACAACTTTGCTGCTGAATTTTTGATTTAGAATTATTAGTTTCTTGATTCAGAATTGTTTGTGATTTTACAAAACAATTTATAATTAGAATGTCATCATCTTTTGCAAATTAAATTAAGGTTTATTCATCGTTACTGCTTCGAAAATATTTGTCATGTTAGTTAAGTTCAAGACTTAATAAGCTATAACGTTTTACCATAAATTATTAACAAAGTTTAAATACTTCAAACTGAATCAGGTACCTACAAGCGATTAAACTCGAAACGTAACGAGCTGAATTCCTACGAGTACAATTGAGAACTCACTCATCGCGCATACCGGGAATTATCTCAAAGTAAGAATGAGACGAGAACTTTATATAATAATAAATAATTTAAAAAATTGCAGTCGGGGTACCTCTTACATTAAAAAGTGTTCCATACAACGACACAACGGTCCCCCTGACAGCAATGACAATTTATTTATCTTTTTAGTCAACGAGTAAATTAGTGACCCGTCAATGGTTTGCTTATTCCTTAGCTCGTAGTATCCAGTACTTCGACCTCAAGTAATTGAGCATTACTTGTGGTCCACCATGCATTGTATTCTGATGGCCATTTTTATTTTTTAGTCTACTAAGATGGCTCTTAGCAGGTAAAATTATAGGATGCCTTGTGTCGTACGCAGCTTGCGACTGTTGAATACGTCCGCCAACCCTTAAAATACCATTATCATCTATAATGGGACAAAGATTGCGTAGTTTGCTCCTTTTAAGAACACTGCCTTGAGATTTTAACTGCTGTATTTCTTGATTAAATTCTATACCTTGAATTTGTTTAATGCAATTATTCATTAATTTAATTCATTTCTTGTGTTGTAATAAATTTGGTATTATACAGGGTGTAAAAAGACACATCACAAAGCCGTAAACTACGCATACTGTACGTATAGCTAAGTAGCTTTGCGCAAAAATTATTGCTGGGAACCGTAATTTTTTTTTTTTTATAAAAAAAAAACAAATTTTTATTGCGCGCAATGTAACGCGAACCCACGCTTGAATGAACGGATTCAGTGTTAGTTAAGCTCCGCCCTTAAGCTACGTAGGTAGGTACTTGTTGTTCATTGCGTTTTTGTAACTTCAAATGCGTAATCTGTTAAGATAAATCTAAAATTCAGGTAATGTTTGTTTGGAAAAAAGTTTCGTATTATCGCATAGAATCCATTTTAGTGAAAAAGTAAAAAAAAAAAATGCGACTTTGACCTTCAATATCTCCAGAACCAGTGGATTCCTAGGTATGGTCTAGTGGAAAAAAATGATGCAAATAATGGGTAGAATATGTGGCTTTCGGCTTCGGAAAGTGTCTTTTTACACCCGATATTTAACCTTGTTTTTATTTAACTTTACATTTAACCATCTTCTACAGTATGAAATTACTCTAAACATTTTCTGTAAATTAGAGTACTTAGTCCAAAATAATTCCTCTTCAGTATTTAATAAAGCAGTGAAAACTCTGGCTTTCTCTTATTCTTGTGTATCCTCGACATCAAATAAATTCATGTTTAGGTCTGGTGCAGACAACCTAGCTGGACCATTCCACCACAGTAAGAGGCCTGTAAGCCTCGTGAGGCGCAATCAGCCCGGTTTGTGTCTGTAGTCACATGACCCCATTGCTGTTAATCTCGGATAATATTCAATATCTCAGACACTCGGTTACTGACGAATGTGTTCCATCGACTCGCCCCGCCCTTTAACCAAGCTTGAACTATGGTAGAGTCTGTCCATACTTGTAAATTTTCCTTAGCTATGTTCATTACTTGCGCTGTCTCTAAAATCAGTTTGGCTGCTAGTGTAGCACCACAGAGTTCCAACCTCGGAATAGATAATTGTTTCTCAATAGGAGCAACCTTTGTTTTTGCTGATATTAAATTAACGTAGACTTTGTCTCCCTCTGCTACTCCAATATATACTGCTGCCCCATATGCTGCCTGTAAAGCGTCTGCGAAGACGTGCAACTCTATTGTTGATGTGTGCGAACTTCTCTCTGAAGTATAACCATTCAGCTAGCAGCTCTCCACTAATGGTGTCGTCCCATCATAGTCCAATTTCCCATAACTGCTGTATCATCATTTTTGCTATGACAACAACAAGAGTAACACATCACCCTAACGGATCATACAATTTAGCAACAGCAGAAAGAACGCGTCGTTTAGTCATCGGTTCCTTTGTTTCTGGTAAGTTGAGGGAATATATAAAGCTGTCAGCGTTTCGATTCCAATTAACTCCTAGTACTTTAACTAAACTATTGACCTTAAGAGGTATTTCATGATCATCTTTTTTATTTATACCCATAAATTTAACACATTGTTCTTATTACTACTCCATTTTTGTAACTCGAAGCCGTCTAAGTTCAGTAGTTTGTTCATGTCATTGTAAATACTAACAGCATCATCTTCTGTTTCTCATCCTGACAACAGATCATCCAATATAAAAATCTGATTTTGTTATTTTAGCAGCAGCTGGAAGTTTTGATTTCTCATCATCCGTCAATCTCTGTAATGATTTTACTGCAAGGATTGTGCACATGCGGTACCAAAGGTCAATCTCACCAGTTTGTAATGTTTAATTTGCTCAGTTGTTGTTGATCTCCATAATAACCTTTGATAGTCTGTGTCTTCCTCTGCTACACGCAACATTCTAAACATTTTTATAATATCTGCCGTAATACAGATTCTGTGTGTCCTCCATCTCATCAGTATGTGGCGTGTGGTTCCTGTTGCAGCTTAGGACCCACAAGCAAATTGTCGTTCAAGGAAACATGATTGATGCCCTTACACAAAGCGTCAAAAACCATCCGAAGTTTCGTCGTATCCTTATCTTCTCTTACTACGTGTGTGAGGTAAATACACGCTTTAGAATGATTAATATCTGCAGACTTCACTTCAATCATGTGATTAAGATTAATGTAATATAATTAATGTGGAATATTATTAATTTAGAAACGGGAAGAACGAAAGTCCGGGATAGGGAATTACATTTAAAAATCAATAATGTAGGTATTTCCTGATCTGTTGAAACATAGCATAGTGAATCCACTGTTCAAATCTGGCAGCACAACCGATCTCATAAATTTTCGGCCTGTTTCCATATACACTGAGCAAAATCTTTAAAAAAATGATTTTAAAACAAATGTTAGGCCATCGCAATGCACATAATTTACTTCAACTGGAGCAGTTTAGTGTTACAAAGGGTCTTGCAACTACAGACGCGGGTGTGGCATTGCTGAAGAGCATATTGGAGGCTTGGGAGGAGTCGCAAGATGCTCTTGGCGTTTTCTGCGACTTGTTCAAGGCCATCGATTGCGTACATCATGATACACTCATAAGAAAACTGTACCACTATGGTATGAGGGACATGGCTCTCGACCTTCTGACTTCTTATCTGAACAACAGAATTCAGAGGGTTGATGTTAATAGCAAGAAATCTACAGGATCTACGGTCACCATGGGCGTTCCGCAGGGTTCAATTCTAGGTCCTTTCTTATTTATATAAATGACTAACCTTACCACATAAGGGATAATAACAAGATCGTATTAATCGCAGATGACAAATCCTTCATTTTTTTAATCAAAATTCAGTTAGTCAACCTTGAACAAGTTAACGATGCACTCTCTCAAGTTCTGCATTGGTTTAATGTAAATAATCTTCTCCACAACGAAAAAAAGACTATACATAATATGTACATACACGAACCATGAAAACATAACTGCTATTTGGGCAGTCGTGTAAAAATAGACAGAACTATACATATATCATAGAGTTAAACCATTCTGGGAATCGTCATGCACGGTTACGAAAATAAAAGATTCCTTAAAAAAGTAAAAAGAACTTAATCTGAATTGGACCCATCAAAAGTTATTTGGAAAGACTTATAAAGACAGTAAAGTAATTCGCCTCTTCACCATGAACAGTATTATACACAATGATTTTTTCTACGTATTTTTATTCCGTCTTACTTACGGTGTTCTATTGTCTGATTCATACGCCGAGACACGTTGATTCCCTCCACTTCGCGCACACGGTACAGTTCCTCAGAACGCCGGGTACGCGGTACATCGGTTATCGGCAAAGCGTTCTAACTCGTCTTATCGGAACAACTTGGAACCCAATTGGTGCATACATATAATGGCTTGGGCTTCGTCTAAGTTCGGTATTGTTCGGAACTATTCGATTGCATATCTGCCGCTACAAGTGAGTTGGGGAGAAATTATTAAGTGGTACCTATCTACCCGCGTGCATTGTACCAAAGATGAACTGAGATGTTCTCGAATATAAATTACTGTATAGTTTATGAGGCTTACGACACAAGTGCGCCATGTTGCTCGTCGTAAGAGGAAAGGGAGTATAATATAAGTTGTATTAACGGCGCACATTGCTCACCTTGCAAGCTTTCGGGTGGTTTAAAGAAGTAACATGCCTTGTTCGACCTCTTAAAATCCATGCAATTTAGCGCACATTATTTTAAGTTCCCCGAAGCCGAATGTTTATATGTCCGAATTTACAATGGCATGCTTTTAAGATGGCAGAATTTTATTTGAAATAATTTTATCAAGCATATTATCATTTCTATAAAATAGCATTTTAACCTTAAATTAGAATTAAAATATTGTCTTAAAAAGTCAATATGTTGTGCTTCAAAAGTTAGTGTCAGAAACGAATCGCTGCAAAACCAACTCCACATAGTCTTGACTGCCCTACCCCTAGAGTGTAATTTAAGCCAGTTGTACCCCGGCTACTTAGTAGTTTACAGAAATTAATTGGAAAGACAAGATGTTGACTGTTTATCATGCTATACTACCTCCAACCGTGCTAAAGTAAATTTGTAGGGTATATGTTGTTAGGGAAAGAACAAATTAAACAAATATTAAAGGTACACAATCATAGAATGTGGCAAGCTACTAAACATATAGAACTTTCCCAATCTTTTAACAAACTGTATTTACTCTAACACACACCGTCTCCGTAACAAGGTGTATTAGGGGAAATACCAGTATGAGAACAAATACATCAAGCTCAGAGTCGCTTGTGAGGGTTCGTGAGATGAACGCTTAATAACTTCTAGCTCAATCGAATAAGAACTGATCTATTATGGTTTTGCTCATGAAAAGAATATAACTTTTAGACAAAGCACCCAGAGACACAACCAAACAGATTAAATCTATAACAACTGGTCTTATTACCTAGTTCTCAACAAAAGGCCTAACTCCCTGAAATGATTTTATCAAAATGTTCTGTAGAACTGCAAAAAAAAAGCCCAGGTTAACCAGCACATTGCCACTTGTCGGATCTAACCTCCAATCTGCCCACTCCGGGACAGACACTGCCAGCTACTTGTCGGGAATAACTTCTATTGAGCCAGACCACGGAACGACACCAGGGCGTCACGTCTTTACACGTTCGTATTAGTTCAGGCTAGCAAAAACAGCCAGCAGGTAGCAGGTTCAGCTTCAACTGAAATAACATTACTTATATACATTCCATCAGGTTATTGGTCGGACACAGTCTGATTAACGCAGAACTGGTGCCTCTTAAATAGCATACTTGTTAAATCTCCATCATCGCGTCGCTTCACCAGGATCAGGAAGAACCTCCCTTCCTATCAGAAAGATCTAGCCACAGACTAAACAGAATTCTCCAGTGACAGTCCACTTCTGAAGTTCTATGATCATTTACATTTTAATTTGTAAGACATGTGCCAATTCTCTTGTCACAAATGCCTCTAAACTAGACTAAAAATCACAAAAATTTTGTTTATTCCTGTCAAACGACGATTTTCCATTCTGAAATAGACTAAAGTGTCACAACTTAACTATATTTTAGTTTGACAGCACTAAGATAGTACTGAGTTTGTAATTTAGTAAAAATGTCAATTTTGATATTCTGAATTTGACGTTTTTCACCTAAAATTTTGAATGTAAAAAACCAAACAGACTAAACCTGACAATTTTTAATCGCGAAAAAAAGGTGTGGAATAAAATAAGTTGTCATGAACTAAAATTCACACCAACACCTCGACTTCACGTGCGAAAACAGTACTGTATTAATTTTTTCTTTTGCTTATATCTCGAAAATGATGCGTCCTATCGCAAAAATAATGAAAATTTCGACCCCCTCAATAGAATCCATAAACCCCTAAAACTCAACATGAGGTAATATTTTTTCATATTTTACAAAAAGTGAAAAGTTCCATATAAAACACGTCGAGGAAGCAAAACCTGCGCGCCTCCGGCTCTAAAAAAAATCACGGGTTAGGGCAAACCACGGGTACCACGTGGATTCGCGATTGTCAAATTCGATTTCAGTTCTGTCAAAATATTTTTTTTAATTTAGAGAATTTTATTTGCAGAATATCTCTAAGATTCTCATAGCCAAAAGTAAGGAATTTTAGTGATAGTTTAGTACGATGTACAAGAGAATCGGCACCATTGTATAATTAGAAAATATGGGAGATTAAATCTGTTTGTTAATTCATTTTGAATACCTAATTAATATAATAAATAATATCAAAACCCAATAACAGCGGCATGTCCAAGTATTGTGAACTCATGAGCTGCAAGATTGTCACGGTAGATGTCGCTTAAGATGTCACTTTGCAACGTCACACCGTGTAGGTGCGGAGGGGCGAGGCAGCGCCGGAGCCGTGACAGAAACCATGCCGGCTGCATGTTGCATGCTCGCTTGCATACTGCATGCTTGCTTGCATGCATGATGTATGCTCGTTTGCATGTTTGTGTGAACTTTCTGCTATATGATGGTTCTACTTTTTAATTATTATCAATATGAAATTTATGCCAAAAGATGATTCTGACTTACAAAATTATGAGTTCTGAATGTTTGATAAATGAGTGAATGCCAAACAATTTTCTGCGAAATTAAGATTATGCTATCCGCTGTTATGCAAAATAATATTATGACATAAAAAGTTCTGCTAAAACAGGTAGACCCAGGGCAAACTCATGCGAATGTACCTAATTCATTCTTCTAAATGTAGAACATGTTCGTCGATGCACACTATGGACGTTCTGGCGTCTCTTACCGGGATGAAGTGATCAATCTTAATAAACTGGTGTGTTAGCTTTCCTCCACACATTGTCTCCCCATTCCGTTTGATTCTCTCTCGTAACTCAATATAACCTTCCTTATATTTTCTTTCTCCTCAATTCGTCATTGGTTGATATGGTTGTCATTTTGACGTATCGTCTATACGCGCTATTTCCCCGGGGACTCGGGGTCGCTTTGCAGTGAACAGTCTTAGGACTGTCAATTAGTCTTATAGGATTTCTTATATTTTTATTTATGTTGCTTGCTATAAATATCAATTGAATTGTTCTTGGTTGTATCATGGTGGTCCAGATATTAACTAGACTGGTAGGTTACAAAAAAGTAACACAAAAAAAGACATAGACCTAAGACTGTAACTGTTTTCGGTTACCAAACAAAAATATTGATTTTCTAGGTTTAATGTCACAATCATAATTATAACCAGCCCATAATGTTCTCACTGTTGGAAAACAGGCCTCCTCTCAGTGAGAGGGAGTGGGCCGTAGTTCACCACGTGGGCCAAGTGCGGGTTGGTAGATGTCACATGTCTTCGAATTTTTCGTTCTAGGACATGCCGGTTTCCTCACTATGTTTTCTTTCACCGTTTTGCGAGTAGTGGTGATGAAATAAATTACACAAAGTAAAGCCCCTGACCGGGTTTGAACCTCGACATACAACTCGTAAGTCGTGGCCGTTATTACCACTGGGCCTCCACAGCTCCACAGGTTTAATGTATGTACCTACTCGTAAATGCTGGGAGTAAATGTAATAGATATATCGAAGATGGATTGTCAGATCCGCTGTACGACAGCTGGACAAAGTTCAGCGTGATTTCCATTGCGTTACGTTTAACAAAACTGCTACCCACGTTTAGACATAATGCAGAATGGCTTATTTGCAGTCACAATAAGCGTTTAGAGAGGCTTTTAATGCCGAATTGGTCGCAGTAACTAAGCTAGGGCACTCAGATGAATTGGGTTAGGTTAGAAGTGCTACTATACGCGCGTGAGCCGAGCGAGCGCTACTTCCAAGTTGTTCGTAGTAACTTGGCTGTTTCGTATTTTTAAGACTGAATTTCATAAAACTCTGATAACTTTATGATATAATTGTCCTTAAAATTACTGTCTTCACTTGAGTTTGGGTCATTTTCACTCATATTACTAGTTTTATTTATTTCTGTTTCGGACGCCATTATTTTTGTTATGGCACAGAGCCACGCACAAGCGACAAAATTTTTAACAAAAATCTGAAGTTTCATTTCACGCTGTTTTACATAACCTCTAAGTATTGACCCGCTGCATTTATAAATGTAAGACGTTTATGCAATTCTGCGTGTTAAAAGTCAGTAATTAGAGAAAATAGCTAACCGTCGTTCACGTTCAGCTGTTTAACATAACAGAGCTGTTTTGTAAAACAGCTAGCGGTTATTTAAAACAGCGGATTCGACAATTCATCCGCGACAGATACACAAACATCCTGAACTGGATCAAATTCCTGAATTGGCTATACTGCCCTGTTAAGCCGAAAGGCGCTATCTCTGAGATACGCCCTTTTAGTTTTTTTATACCATTCGAAAACTATGACAATTTCGCATCTAATATAAAATAAACCAATTACAGGTACTTTTGAATTGTCAAGGCGTCGGTCAGTCTGAAAGATGAAGCTTGTTGCCCATTCCAATGCGTAGTAGGTTCCTATGAAGAAGAACGGGCAAGAAACTCCACGGACACTCTTTTAAATCAGAATATTGTTAAAAAATATTGGTTACATTATTCATGTTGTAATAATACATGTGAGAACAATGTAGAAAGACGTGCACGTTAAAAGCGTCTGTAATAAAAACAAAAACAATTAAAAAATTAAAATAAATTCAAATAAGCCGTGGCAGCTAGGAAATGACCAGTCCTCACTGATGGCGCCCGTTCACAAACATGACGCATGGATCAGCACCATTAAGCTCAACCACCAGCGAGACATTTGAGTGAGCATGACATACTCTCAGCCGCCAGGGCACATTCGAGTCAATGAAAGACGTCAATGAAAAAGTCAATGAAAGACGTACCCAGTAAATGGTAGCTTTAAAGTAGGTAAAGTCTGCAAAGGAGTTAAGTAATCAGTCACGCACACTACAATGTATGCGTGACTGGTTACTTAACTCCTTTGTAGACCGTACATAGTGATCACAAATGTGCTATGCAAATATATAATACTAAGAGATTGAATTTATACAATCTAAAGATAGTTTTACAATCTTCAGCAGCTCCAACAATATTTTCGAGTGCTAATCAATTAGTTTATGCGCCCTTGTGGAGCTGGACCAGCGTTGAGCCAAGCGTTTTTGTCAACTATGTAATCCCCAACTTATAATATGGTTGGCAGCATAGTGTGCGTTTTATACAAGATTTAAATTTCGTTTCATTCAGTTGGAGTACGAAGTTCGAATTCGAGTACATTTAGTTGCACGAAGGCTGCGTTGACGTTGATACTCGGGGTTACCAATTTAGAGGCATGACGAAGGGGTATAAATTTCACTCATCCACCATAGAAAAGGGAGGATCCTCCGACCAGACGGGTGTTGTGCCTGGTGGGCAACTGCCCGAAAGTTGATGTCGGATAGTCTTATATAATATATGTCGTTAGCGCGGTAAACTCTAATTGCGCGATGCGGGATTTGTGTGACGTCAGAATGTTATGTGACGTTAGGTCTTTGATGCATAGTTCGCATGTGGCGATGTAGATGCCGCCCATCCGTCCAAGTCTGTATATTCAAATCACAAAGTTGTCATTCTTTATCAGTCGTATGAAATGGCTTTACCTTTAATATGGACTTTACGTAGGTAAGTCAATTTGATAAGCAATACATCTTCTTAACTGTATATGCAGTAGACCTTCGGTGCGTCACAGTTATTGTGGCTGCGGTATTTGTCAGGCGGTATGTAGCTCGTGAAATATGAGCGAGTATCCCGCGCGCTGAGAGCTCGGCCTGAGTACAGCCGTGTGGGGAGCGGAATGCCCAGTATTGCCCAGTTAAGGCAAGCCGGTCTATTCTGTAAAAACTTCAACGTGAAAACTAAGGTGAGGTGAGAGTGTTAATTCCTAGTATAATTTAAGCTCGGCAGGACGAATGAGCGAAGCGAGTTTGAAATTCAAATTAATTTACTATTCAATTTGTACAGATATAATTTAGATCAGTTTGGACGGTGACCCCCGAACTAGGCGTTTGCCTGTATCTTAAGATCAGGGTTTGTTACAAAGTAACATAACGTAACGTAAGGTAACAGAGAATACAAAGTGTTTGTGTAATCTGCCTTAATCTTCTAAGTAGAAAAGTAAACATTCCCTATTGCAGCCATTTGTAACCGTAAAGGAAAACATTTAGCTACTTTATAGATAGATTTTTTCCACAAAAGGGTTATTCTAATTCCCGACATAAGTATAATAAAGTTGGGCGTAATATCTCTTTCGCGAGTGAAACCAGCAGATCATGCCTCAGTAGTCTGGGAAATTTACGCCGAATTTTAGGCTAACTTTGCATTAATTAAAAACAGCGATTTTTTTCATTTAATGTGTAGTTAGCGACAAGGAATTATGTTAAAATGTATACCGCGAAAAGTTCACTCCCGCGTGTACGTTTTTTTAAAGAAAACATGTTATTTAAATTTTACTTGGTAGAAAACAATATTAACAGATATGTTCGTATGGAGTATTTGTCGAAGAGTGTAGGCCGAATTTACCTATAAAATTAAATTAAATAAAACATAAAACCGAGCGAGATTACTCGCCGTTTGTTATTGGAGTGCCAGAACAGTGGTTTGATAAATTGAACCAAACTAAAATATGGCGGAAACCAAATCCACTCGTTGAATTCAGCGTTTATGGGCCATATTTTAGTTTGGTAGCCGTGGTCCTTGCCAGCAGCTGAACAGATTTTGTGGCCCCACCGTTGTTTACCTTTTGCGGTTTCGTGTCTGTTGTAATGTTGGTGACTTCTTATACATGTCTTCGCTAGACTTTTTCAGTTGACTGACGACGGCTGCAAAATTGGATAAATTTCCGACGAGATAGTCGGAAATCTTTAATGTATTGAGTCCGTCCATCCTGTGCCAGTTTGGCATCGACCTTTTCTTCGAGTACCCTCATTATTTTAACCATGGTGTGCTTTTGTTTGAGAAAATTGATCCAACAAGAGTGCTATTGTATTTGCTTGGCTATCCATACAAGCCATCATATCGACTCGAAATTCTCTCAATTCTTCCAGCAGAACAGTATCGCTATCCAAAAAACAAGCCTTACTTTCCCTCTGAGTGTTTACGTAATTCGTGGGGGAGGTGATGGTGGTTATTGTGGGTACATTTTTCCCTCGAACTGGAGTTTCGTTGTTCCCTCCTTTAGGATTTGAGCATACACATTCCGAGCATACCCATTTTTCCTTGTACGCTTGCGTAAATGTTTCAAACGCAATCGTACTTATTTTATGACAAGCCAAGTGGTATTGCTTTTTGCATTTTGCACTTGAGCATTCCATATAAAAGTTTGTTATTCAAAATTCAAAATATTTTATTTCACATAAACCTACAAGGGCACTTATGAAACGTCAGAAGCTAGGTGCGTGGTTCCAATTGGTCGTTTCCTATGGAGAAGAGCCGGCAAGAAACTCCACGGTTACTCTTTTAAAAGTAAATGGTTTTTACAATGTTTCCAAATTACAGTGTTAAAAGGTATGACAGGACAGTGTAGGCCCTTAAACAAGTACCAGGTACTTAGCAAAATATAAAATGGTCCACCGATCTACAGTCTGCTATGTCTACAACGTTCTCTCATTCACAAAATTTAAAAGAAAATAATCTATATAAAAGATAAATGAAATACCCAATAAAAATAAAAACCTATTTAAACCAAATGATAACGGTTGCCACTACAGCTGTAACAAATCAAATTTAATAAAAAATATAGAATATTGTAAGTATACAATGTCAAATAATAAAAATATTATGTCAAGGAAATAAAAAAGTAACATAAAATAATTATTGTAATTTGGGAGCAGTTAATAGACATTTACATAGTTATGCCGTTAATGAGGCACCAGGGAAGCCACATGTGCAGAAGGAATTATTGCCAAACTTCCTTGTCTTCAACGTAGGCTTTAATCTTATAATATGCTTTTTTGATAAGGACACGTTTGATGTGGGCTTTGAACTTTCCATCGCTAAGTTCTGTAACTGAGTTTGGCAACTTGTTATAGAAGCGAATACTGTTTATAAGAAATGACTTACGAGTTTTAGTTAATCTAAATTTGGGTATCACAATCTCATGTTTACTACGTGTATTTATATTATGGAAATCGCTTCTTATTTTGAAAAGTCCTAAGTTTTTGCGAACATACAAAATACTTTCTAAAATATAAAGAGAAGGCTGAGTAAGTATATCAATTTCTTTGAATTTATCTCTAAGCGACTCACGAGGAGCCATTTTATAGATCGCGTGAACTGCCCTCTTTTGTAAGATGAAAACTGAATCTACATCAGCTGCCGATCCCCACAGCAGAACGCCATAAGACATAATACTGTGGTAATAAGCAAAGTATACTAACCTAGCTGTGGCTATATCAGTCAACTGCCTTATTTTTCTTACTGCATATGCAGCTAAACTTAATCTACCTGAAAGAGCTCTAATGTGTGCGCCCCATTGCAATCTCGAATCTAAAGTAATTCCTAGAAATACAGTTTCCGTAATAGCATCTAGTTTCTTGCTGTCAAGTGTTAAATTATTGAACAACACACGCCGCAATTGTTGGGCATTTTTGTTTTGCTATCCACAATTCAAATCACAGGTGTAACTGTATTACGACAGAGACGAATTATGTCTTTTTCGCAGCCCGTCTCTTTCACTCGAGGTGACGAAGAGCCACCACAGCGTTGATGAACTACACGATCACAATATTATATTTCAGTCCACTTTAGAACTTATAACACTTTATTGTCAATACACATGATGGATCAATATTGCATGTTATTATATTATGAATGCTCCATACTTTGGGTAAAATAACGAAAAACACGTCTGTACCGATCGCATGCGAGCGAAGAAGTTATTGTTATTGTTTATTCTAAGGAGTTTTATTGAGTTTTTTTGTATTTATACGATTCGCAGAAAATCGTTTGGCACACAATCATTTATCATACCTACATTCAAAACTCATGATTTTGTAAGTCAGAATCATCTTTAAGCATAAATTTCATATCCATAATAATTAAAACGAAGAACCATCATATCGCAGAAAGTTCACACAAACATGCAAACAAGCATATACCATGCATGCAGCATACAAGCGAGCATGCAGCAGGCATGGTATCTGTCACGGCTCCGGCGCTGCGGGGCTCCGGCGGTCCCGTGCCAGCATATTGTCGCAGATGGATTTAACACTCACCACCGCAGCTTCGGCTTGCTGGCCGGCGAGCCTCAGCCGCGGCGGCGAGTTTTAAGACCACCTGCTCCTCAGCTCGCGGGCCGCCTCGCCCTTCCCCGCGCCTACGTGGGCTTAAATTACACTCTAGGGGTAGGACAAGACTACGTGCAGTCGGTCTTGCAGCGATTCCTTTCTGTCACTAACTTTTGTGGCACAACATATTGACTTTTTAAGACAGTATTTTAATTTTAATTTAAGGTTAAAATAGCTATTTTATAGAAATGGCAATATGCATAGTAATATTATTCCAAATAAAATTCTGCCATCTTAAATGTATACCATTGTAAATTCGGACATATAAACATTCGGCCAAACAATAATGATATTAAATATTTTTTATGCCTTTGAAATATTCGTATAGAGAAGATTATGCCAAGTGCGTTATGCTAAATACATTTCGGAGCATCAAGATTCTGATAGAGGGAACCCTGCGAAAGATATGAGTGAAAGACAAATAACTATGGAGCAAGCCAACAAAGTTGATTAGTAACCATTTGCCGATGGGTTGTCGACGCCATGATGGAAAAATGAAACAACATCACGCCTGTATTACCCGAAGGGTTAGGCGGAGGTGTACCTATAGTACACACATATTTGGCCAGTTATATTTGAGTCCCATGTAATTGTGAGCCTATTGCCATCAACCGGGCTCGAATCCTGACTCCGGGCTTCTACTGAGAAATTCCAGATGGAAAAACCCAATAACACTTTGCTCGACCCGGGAATCGAACCCAGGACCGCATGCTCAGCAGTAGCGTCTGCGACCACTAGACCAACGAGGCAGTCTAAAAATGAAACAATGATTACTGTCCTAATTAATTTAATAGAGCTCTTCCCCCATATGTTTCACGATTTTAAAATTGCTGCAAGCCTGTTAAATGTTTTTCATCCTGTTTTGCAAGATCACAGGCGATCTAATGCGTTTGATGAATGAAAATATGATTATTCTCAATTGTTTATATGATTACGTCGAAATTAAAAGCCTTAGCAGACAACGTGGAAGTTTTCAAGAATGGAGGCAAACCTCCCGTTCTTTACAGAGTTGCTCGTCTGACTGAAGACTACAGTATTGCTCGCATTAGGGACATACCTTAAGAAGCTAGCGAAATCATAATTATGTTGCAGAACAGATGTTCTAAGATAAAATAAATGCCATCGCAAAGATTCGAAATAGCATTTATTTGATTGAAATGTGTTGGGATGATACATTATATAATTTAAATGAATGCGATATTTTGCAAAACAATGTGTGGTTACTTCGAGTGCGGATACAGTCGCGGCATGTGAGGGCATGTACATGTGAGGGCACGTACATGTGAGGGCACGTACATGTGAGGGCACGCACATAGGTATTATTCCTATATTTTAATTGACAGAGACCAAATCGGCAGAAACGCAATAATTCAGTACTATTGTACTTGTATGATTAGCAGAGGAACAGCTGGGAGCTGTACATATATCGTTTACGTATTATGGTATGTAAGCGAGCCGTCCACTGCTAGCTAAACTAAGTTAGTTTAAGGTTAGTTTAGTTTAGCTCGCCAGTTTTTCATACATGTGGGTGGACGCACAACTAACTAACTTAGTTTAACTAGCGGTGGACAGCTCGCTTTAGGCTTAGGAAGGTTCATATAATACATATAATCTTCATCAAAATGATGCCTTCTAAGTATAAAGCAAAGGGTAGAAAAACGTCATGACGTCCAATACCTAAATACTATATTATTGAAATAATATGAGCACAAGTGCCGATTGTGCGTTGCCCGGTCGGACATGTACAATAGTGATGCACTAAAGCATTTCTGCCATGTTGTTCTCGGTTTTCTAGAACATAAGAATAATAATGTTCGTGCTCTCACATGTCTGGACTGAATGCGTCCACGAAGTAACCACACATATTCTCGACAACCTTCAATAACGTAAATACGATCGCGCAAATGTTCTGTTAAGTACGATTTTGATAGCTTCAAGTGATAACTGCCTAATGCATACAAAAGAATATCTTCCTCAACCAAACTTGGAAAATCAAACAACAGATCGTTTCCTTCGATCTTTAAAAATTTTGCTCGCTGCTTTTTACATTTTTCAACTGTACGTAGTGTTATATAATAGATTGGGCGTGTTCATATTCTGATTAACTATCGATGTTTGTTGAATTAATTAACTCATGACTATTATTGTCACTGAACACTGGATCAAATGCATTCACAAGACTAGCGGCTATCTTAAAATCCATGAACATGATATGCGAAAGGGCTCTGTTGAAGCACGTCTGACGTAGTTTGTTTGTTTTTTTCAATTTAGAGTTTAACATTCATTGTGTGCTTAAAGTGTTAAATAAATAAATAACATTTGCACCTTTCAAATTACTATCTAGGATAAAAAAATATAAGTAAAAATCTTTTTAAAAATAAGCTTCTAATGAACTAAAAAGTACGAGATAATCGGCTATAGTTTTTGTCAAGACAAAGCCAACGAGTTCAAACACGATCACAATCAACACGAAAACATGATATCTTGTTCGATTGAGGAGTTCCTATGGCCACCTTCCGGCTCCATCGTTAGACCCTGGACACCATCTAGTGTAATAGCACTTGACAATACATAACCAATGAGTCCAAACACGATGGTTCTATCTTGTTTGATTGAGGAGTTCCTATGGACAACTTCCGGTTCCACCATCAGTCTAGAACACTGGTCCTGTTTTTTATTTTTTTATTTATTTACCAGAATTATAATGTTATGAGTCATATAAATAATATAATTGAGAATTGCAGCAAACATTAGAATCATAAACTAATACTTTTACATGGTAGGTACTTGCAGGTATTTCACAGCCTACTGCGCATTATGAAAATTGATGCTTATGATATAAACTTTCATTTGATGTTATATGTGGTTATATGTGGTTTTTATTGGATATAAAAAATCCGGCCAAAGTTACTCATCATTCTTACTATGAAAACTTTCAAAATTTCATGAAATATCTGTCGTGTTATTTAAAAATGGAACGAACTTTTTACTTCAACACATGGCAATCAAGGAGGTAACTTATCAAAGATTTTAATAAAATTCCGATTTGGCTTGCAAATAGAGCTGTTTAAAGTATGGAAGAAACAAATTAACATATTAGCACCCGCGCGTGAAAAATTATCGTCCGCCATTGATTCTGGATTTTCCGCGGCTTCGCCTGCGTGGATGTCGGAAAATATCACACGTAAACATACTACCGGGATTAAAAGGAGGCGGAGCAATTATCGCATACCTAATAGAGGAGAATATGTCCTAGCACTGCGCCGGCGCTGTCGTCAACCAGAATTATTTTGCATAATTAAATGCTTTTCTTAAAATACGAAATTATTCATTTTACTATTATGGCGACAAGACTCGTTATTACAAATCAATGGTGATACATTGATTTGTAATAACTACTCTTGTCGCCATTGAACACATATTACCTACATGTTAGAAAGGTCAGTTTATTTTAAATTGTAATAACTAATAATTTTTAACCGTTCGATTTTAATTAAATAAAGACTAAATGTTAATTCAAGATACGGACTATGACTATATTTCCTAGTAGTAGAGCTGAATAAAAAGAGCCTCCACTGGTGACGCTAAGCAAATAAAACAAACACTATTGACTCCTAATAGGACTGCATAATCAATAGTAATCGAACGCAATGCCTCCAACTCCATATCCGCAGTCAGCGGCCGGCACTAGAGTGCGGAACAAAAGTACATGAAAAAGTGTTTTTTTCCTGTACTAGGTAGGCTACTAAGCCTAGTACAGGAAAAATACACGTTTTCATGTACTTTTGTTAAGTCTGAGAATTGAGTAGCAAAATAAAATGAGACTAATTTGGGGCCGGTTTGCTTCAGTTAGCCACATCTTACATAGAAACATTCTTCAAAACAAGTTTTCGAGCAACCAGCTAGCGGGAATTCCGTAAACTTGTTATCTCATTGTAAAAAAACTGCAGCGAAACCAACTGCGATACAACTCGCTACCTTCTGATTAAACTCACTCCGACCTCTACATCTCTCATTCTACGTTTCGCTAGTTTTTGCTCAGTGGCTTCATCAAACTCCGCCGAGAGTCCAATGCAAGATACGTGTCCGTAATTTAGTGTGAAATTGTGTTACACATGTATCCATTGCGGCCAGCCGGACTTGTCCCGCGCGCCCGAATCTACATAATAGTCGCTGCAGCGCGTGGAGTATGGGCCGTGCTCCACACGCCAGTCTATGTGTGTCCACTCACGTGACATGGCTGTACTTCTCTCATGCGACGTATTTTATTACTGTACGCGTTACATGGCGCGATGTGTCAACAGTTGTACGTTATACGTGACTCCACCGAGTAATGGATTAAGAGTAAGAGCGTTGCTCATTGCAGTTAATACTGTCGTGCGGAAAATGTAATCGAATAGGAATGCTCCGTACAAACGCGACTGTTTGCGAGCCACACTCGAATTAAAATGATAATGGAGTTAGTGTGCGCGTGTCCGCTCGCGTATAAACTGTTCAAACATCAGGAACAAATGTTTCAGTTCACGCGGATTGTTGTGAATAGTTAAGTGAAACGTATCGCTGTTGGCAACAAACCACGCTTTTTTACATAGTTTTACCATAGGTTCTTTTTTCACTTTATTAACGGGCAAAAGTCCAAGAACATTAACAATATCGTTTGAAATTACGAACATTATAACAATTTAGTTTCGAAAACTTTTCTTTGGTAAAGTTTGGAGGAATGAACATTATTTTAACTTTTTACAAATAATACGCAGTACCTCGTGAACATTCATATTTGTTACATTACGCACTTCGAAAGCGAAAAACAATATTTTCTATGATGCAGTTAAAATATCTCTCTTCATTGAACCGGCGCCGATGGGACATCTGACATCGGTCAGATAATCAAATCACCGATTAAATGTGTCGCGTCCGATAGATTAAATCATTAAATGAATCGTTGACCGCCGGCGCGCGGCGTCACTCGATCTGTCAAATTTCTGTCAGTTCGAAACGCACGTATGTATGTAGATATGACGTCACCTCAGTTTTCTATACATTGACAACGTAGTTGACAGCGTTGCACGTTAAGACATCAATTAAAGAATTATTTAATGTATTAATTATCTATACTATAATATTATGAAGAGGTAAAATTTGTTTGTTTGTTTGTAAGTTTGGAAAGTTAGTCGGATTTGAAAAATTCTTTTTACATAGAATAGCCCAATTCTTGAGGAAGTTTATAGGCTCGCGGACGAAGTTGTGCGAAGAAGAAATTTTTAAGTAAATAAATTATAAATGTATTATTTATGTATTTTGCATGTTATTGTTACGTAGCTGTAGTAAAAGATCAAAGGACCAATAAAAGTCAATGGAAGTTTGGTCTTGTTGTGGTCAAAGCACTGATTATGGTATGATTGGTTTACAATTTTAGACACCAGGCTTTTAAATACTTAATTCTACCCAATCATATCATAATGAGTGCTTTGTCTTCTTTAAAATAATTTAAAGTATTTTTAGGGTTCCGTACGTCCGAATGAAAAAATGGAAACGTTATAGGATCACTCGCGAGTCTGTCTGTCTGTCTGTCCGTCTGTCACAGTCAATTTACTCCGAATCTAATGGAGAATGGACCGATTAAGTTGATGCATTTCTGTTACCCAAACACGGACGTGTAACGTAAATAAATGAATTTTGAACATCCCCATATTCAAAATTTATTTATTTACGTTTTTTTTACTGTTCAAATTAGAAAATTAAAAAAAGCCTTGCCAACTGTACCATGTGACACATTAAATGAAAATACTTACTGTGTGTAATTTTTTTTATTTTTTTAAAAATATGTTTTAGTTTAAGTTATAAATCATAAAACAACTGACTGACCTACTGACTGTCTGTCTGACTGTTGTTGTTTTAAAATAACATTAATAGCAACATTCAAGAGCAGTCTAACGGTCACACCACTAAGCTACTAGTGGTGTGACCGTTAGACTGCCAAGTCATAGGTCTCGAGTTCGAACCCATGGCACGCAGCTCTGACTTTTCGGATGCATGTGCGTATTGTATAATAATTATCACTTGCTTCAAAAACGGTGAAGAAAAACATCATGAGGAAACCGGTATGCCTAAGAGATATTTCTAGACGGCATGTGAAGCCAAGTCAGAGGCCCATGAGAGGCTTTAAAACTCTGACACCGGGTTAGGGACTAACCACGCGAAAAGAAGAAGCTATAACGCGTATTCGTTCAAAGTTATTTCTTTTTGTTTATTTTCGGCTAGTTTATCCACCGTAGAAAGTTGGTTGTAGTCTTATTTCCTACGAAATGTAAGAGAAAAGTTTTTGCTATTTCTGACTTTTTCAGTACCTACTCAAGCTCAGTTGGTCTGATAGAGCTTTTTGATCCTTATAACAAACAGAATCGATGGTCATAAAAAAAAGATTTTACGAAAACTGCCCATTTTCTTGCCAAATGTTCAATGTTTTTCAAAATCTGGGAATGCAGATTAAACTGTCTCAAAAAGTTAAGGACAGTCTTCTATGACTGTTTTGCTGTAGCAACAATGGTTTAAGTAGCTGCCCTTACTGCCCCATCTCAAAAATCCACTCTGTGTAGATGTATGGGAGAACATGTTTTTCAACTACAAGGTTAATTTTGTTTTTGGGATAAATTCATCCCAACTACGGAACCCTTCATAGTGGGTGGCCCAACACGCACTTGCCTGGTTTTTTTATTCACTGCACCTTCGAAAAGTATAGGTAGTTACATTGAAGATTAAAAGTATTCATCTGATTTTCATTTTCACTCAGTGATGGCTCAGCATTGGGAACTTCATAGCCCGATAATGTATGAAAAGTATTCCCATATTCTTTATACTTAGTCTATACTGTCTCACTGCTGGGCAAAGTCCTCCCCCAATCATTCCAGGAACTCTTTTCCTCCAACCAGCCCTCACGGTACGCGACCATTTTCTTAACTCGTTTAAAATATGGCATCGACATTTTTTTAAATAGATTTTGTTTTATTATTGGTAGGCTGGCGTTTTAAAGTGAAGTCAAGGAAAACAACCGAATTGAGTATTTATCTTTTTTCACTAAAGTGTGAGATGGATAACGGTCCCATACAAGCTTGGCCCAGCAATGAACACAAATGAAAAGAAAAGTATTATGAAGCTTTAATAGTGTTTCATAGCCCTGTATGTTTTTGTTCACCGTAAAACTTCGTGAAGGAAGATAAGACCCTTCTCAAATCTCATGGAAATATAAATGTGAAATCTTTAAAAAACAATGAAAACCTGTCAATCGCAGAGTAATCCACTGTCTTCCAGCAGATTGAATTTCACTCAAAATCAAACGACTATCCCAAATGATTAATTTTCTATGTCCCTGAGAACGTTGGATCTCCGTTGGAAACCAGGCAAAATCAGAGTAGTCCGAGATGTGAGTTATAGGTATTGTTATTGTAGCCCTGTAAAAGCCCGGTAAACTTTAATGCGAAGATCCATAGTTCAAGAAAGGTGAAGTCACTCAAAAATACAAAAAAATAGCCAGAAACACAACCAATGATATTTTTGAGCAAATCACAACAAATCACAACAAGACGTTCATGATGCTGTCACACGCAGCACCACAGAGTGAGAAATAAAACAGAAATCGTCAAAGACAGACCCGACTGACTACAATATGTAATTGTATGGTACATATCAAATCTTTTTAAAACGGCAATGACGTAAGTGCGAAAACATAATTTTAGAGAAAAACGCTTTTGATTTTTTTTTTACTAAATCAGTTTTTTTTATTTTTATGATATTTATTATTGTATTTTTTACTAAAAGACATAAATAAGGATATAGGCTTATTTGTAAAATATTTATGATTATTCTAACTCTGATATTTTAGTTGCTATTTATATTCTTTTCGGGGGGTGCCTACAGTTGCGTCGTTGTTCCAAATAAAATGTTTATTAACTTCAAGAATCCTCAAAGAACAATGACGTAAATGCAGAACATTAGCCTTAATATAAAAAATAATTTTTGGTTTGGTGCTAAATCATTCCTTACATCAACTCTTCAATATCCTCCCCGCGGGTAACTGACTAATGGGTCGTTTTCGATTTAAATTCCTTCTCCAATTACACAACGTAATCGACGCAACTTCCCTCTAGCGGCAAATATTGCTATTACTTAAAAGTCGACGTCGCACACAAAACTTTAATAGTATTTAAATCGTTTACCATTAAAAGGACAGTTTTTGAAATTTTTGCACTTACGTCATTGTCGTTTTAAAGGTGCGATATGTATGTATGTAAGATTCTTTATTCTCTCGTAGCATCCCGCCGTCTGGATGCATTTTAATCATTTACATGTCAGTAGGTTTGTGGTGACCGCCCAGCGAAACGCACTTCACTTTCAATCGCAATCCGAAGGATTTTGAAGGAAATTCCTAATCCAATTATGAAAATGTGGCGTTTCACAAATATCAACATGGCAGACTTTAGAACCCAATAAGTAATGTCGTGAAAAAAGTTTTTAGTACGTCAAAATAAAGGGCTTTAGGAGACGATTCCAAAAATAAAACTTTGTATTTTATTTGCTTATTTAGTTTCAGACAACATGATCCATTTCGTTAGTAAAAATAGTGCTTAAAACTATGTTAGTTCACATATAAACGCATACAATGTTTGAAAAACGGACAGTCATACCTGTCCGATATCACACTCAGGATGTTGTTGCTACTCACATGCACAAGAAGTGAAGATATAATATACCCCTCTGTCTCACCCTGCATGCTAAAGTACAGTCAGAGAAAGCCCCATCCCATTTTACATAATTAATCTGTCTATTGTACTAATACCCAAGAACGGAACATAACTCCTTAGGCTCATTGGCATGAGGACACGGTGGAGCATATGGTGGAGGTCTGCCCGGCTTGGGCACCGCCGTGTCCTTGTGGAGGCGATCGGCGGCAGTGATCTCTCGCGTCCGGCCCTGGTCCAGGCCATGGTACGGAGCGAGAGGGCGTGGGAAGCCGTCACCTCCTTCTGCGAAGCAGTAATGCTCGCGAAGGAGGAGACGAAACGCGTGAGGGAGAGGCACATGTCGCGCCCTCACGCCCCTAGCCGCCGCAGGAGACGCCCTGGGCGTCGGGAATCACAGGCCGATTCCCGGCAACTTTAGGCGCGGGCTTTCGGAACGCGCCACTGTCGGGTTCCCGGATAACGGCAGGAGGGGTTCACATCGGTGTCGAGTCGACGATGAAGTACCTGGGACTCGTCCTCGACAGCCGGTGGAACTTCGTGGAGCACTTCCGACGTTTGGCTCCCAAACTGCAGAGGGCAGGGGCTGCTTTGAAGCGGCTTCTGCCCAAATTAAGGGGCCCAAACGCCTCCTGCCGGAGGCTCTACGCGGGGATCGTGCGGTCCATGGCCCTTTACGGGGCACCGGTGTGGGCGCGTTCATTGAGGCTGCGACCAGCCCAGCGCTTGAACGCGTCCCAAAGGGTCATGGCCATCAGGCTGGTACGAGGATACCGCACGGTCTCCCGTGAGGCGGCGAGCCTCCTTGCCGGACTACCGCCATGGGATCTGGAGGCAAAAGTCCTCGCGCACATGTGGGAGTTGCGCGAGGAGGCGAAACGCCGGGGCGTAAATCCGCTGCGGCGAGAAATCGCGGCACAGCGGACAGAGCTCCGGCGGGATCTCATGGCGGCATGGAGAGTGCGATTGTCGCAACCCAGCGCTGGGCACGCCACAATTGTGGCGATAAGTCCCCTCTTTGAGGAGTGGCTAGAGAGGCGCCACGGCGTCCTCACCTTCCGCCTGACACAGGTCCTCACCGGACATGGTTGTTTCGGGAGGTTCCTGTTCAGGATAAAGCGGGAGGAAACGCCCGGGTGTCACCACTGTGTGGATCGCCCGGAGGACACGGTGGAGCATACGGTGGAGGTCAGCCCAGCTTGGGCGGAGCACCGCCGTGTCCTCACGGAGGCGATCGGCGGCGGCGATCTCTCGCGTCCGGCCCTGGTTCAGGCCATGGTCCGGAGCGAGAGTGCATGGGAGGCCGTCACCTCCTTCTGCGAAGCAGTAATGCTCGCGATGGAGGAGGCGGAGCGCGCGAGGGAGAGGCAAAATGCGCGCCCTCGTGCCCCTAGTCGCCGCAGGAGACGCCCCGGGCGTCGGGAGTCGAGAGCCGACTTCCGGCCACCGTAGGCGCGGGTTTGCGGACGGTGAGCAATGGGTAGCTCGCCGTCCGATAGGGACCAGGCCCGGGTCGACGGCGCGTTGTGTTCCACGCGCGCCTCAAAGAGATGTCAGCACCAACTGACGGGGTCCGGAAGGGCCAATGCCTGCCATCGCGACCTCGGCACACAGGCAACGGAAGGAACACGGGTGGGTTTTAGTCAGTAAAAGTCTGACCCGCTCCACCCAGAGCGAGAAGGGAGCGAGAGGAGAAGTTATTTGATAATTTCCCATCCTCAAAAAAAAAAAAAAAACAAAAAAAAAAAAAAAAAGGCGCGGGCTTGCGGACGGTGAGAAATGGGTAGCTCGCCGTCCGATAAGGACCAGGCCCGGGTCGACGGCGCGTTGTGTTCCACGCGCGCCTCATAGAGATGTCAGCACAGCGGAAGGGATCCGCTAGGACGGATGCCTGCCGGGGTCGCGGGAAAGTCCGAAAGGGATACCGTGGCCCCTGGCAATGTACAGGCAACTGAAGGAACACGGGTAGGTTTTAGTCAGTAAGAGTCTGACATGCCCTCCCGCTCCGCCCAGAGCGGGAGAAGTTATTTGATAATTTTCCACAATCAAAAAAAAAAAAAAGGCTCATTGGCATAGCGTAACTTCTTCCACAGGACATCATAACAAATCATGTCAAAAGCCCTGCTCAGGTCTAAGAAACAAGCATAGACCGCTATTTCTATCCACATAATATTATGACCCTGGGTCACCAGGGTCGTCAATTTATTTTTATTGGTTCACCAACAACTGTTTACACTGGTTTTATGCTGATATAAAAGTAACAAGCAAAAGTGTGATGCAACACTGCAACAATCTCTTACACTCATAAGTCATATTTTAGGAATCGTCTAATCATTAGACGATTCCTAAAATATGACTTATGAGTGTAACGTAGACATTAGACTCTAATGTCTACGTTAAAAAATAAGTAATGGCATAATTATATAAGTACTAAAGCGTACTCTTTCTAACACATAGGATGTTAGGTATAGAAAAATGAAAAATAAAATATTGCGTTGCATTGTCTTTTAATGCCTCCCTCTATTATAGTTATAGTTCTGTGCAAAACATATACTTGACAATGACGGGCAGTGACAATGATTATGAAAGATATAAATGGTGCTGCCATTACATACTTTTAAGACTGGACTTATCAATTGATTTAAAAATGAAATTGATACATTAATCAAGTATTATATATCATGTTCACTACAGTCTAGTTATTATTCAATACGCTTTAAATACAGTTTTAATATTGGATATTTTAAAAATACTAGTGGAATCATATCAATTCTTAAAATACGCATAGCCCAATTACCATCATATTTCCAAAACTGGCAACATAAATATCTCCCTGAAAACTTGAATCAAAATAATATCTTTTAAATTGAAATATTTTCTCCCATGATTTTCCAAGTAGCGAAAGCTGTGGTGCGATTTCAAAAAAATATTATTAGTTACTTTTTATATAATAGGTGAAATTGAAACACCTATGAAATTGCCGTTTTGTATGAAAAAATTTAAACGAATTTTTTTCATGTATTTTTTATTTGTATTAATCGAAATAATCACCCATGCAATCAATGCATCTTTGCCAACGCAGTGGCAGTTTATTGATGCCCTTCTTAAAGAAATCAGCTGGACGGGAGGCAACCAATTCTTCAAAGGCATTTTGTACTGCCCTCTCGGGTATTGAATTTTTTTCCCGCCAAGAAGTTATCCAAATTCTGGAAAAAGTAGTAGTCTGTAGGCGCAAGGTCTGGTGAGTAGGGCGGATGACGGAGAGCTTCCAACCCCAGTTCTTGCAACTTGGAGACCGTCTGCTGTGCAGTATGAGGTCGTGCGTTGTCGTGCAGTAGCAGCGGAGACGAGCGATTGACCAATGCTGGTTGGAGATGTGCCAGCTTCTCCATCATTGTGTTCAGTTCTTCACAGTACACATCTGCAGTAATGCTCACCCCGTTTGTTAAGAAGCTGTGATGAATCACACCGGCGCTAGACCACCAAACAGTGACCATCACTTTTCTAGGGGTAAGTTTTCGTTTAGGGCATTGTTTAGGTGCTGAACTAGGATCCAACCAACTTGCTGAGCGCTTGCGGTTATCAAACAGAATCCATTTTTCATCGCAGGTAACAATGCGGTTCAAAATTCCTTCATTTGTGTGTCTGTTGAGCAGTGCAAGGCACGTCTCGACGCGTACTTTGCGCTGGCGATCATTGAGTTCGTGGGGCACCCATTTGTCAAGCTTTTTTACCTTGCCAATTTGACACAAATGGACCAATATTGTTTTGACGCTAACGTCGAAAGCTGCTGCTAATTCAGCCGTAGATAATATAATATAATAATTTTATTAGGCATATTGCCATTTCTATAAAATAGGATTTTAAACCCTAAATAGGTAGGTAGCAGTGATAGCCTAGTGGTGTGACCGTCAGACTGCCAAGTCATAGGACTCGAAAATCCAACCTGTATACGTTCCTTTACTTGTGTCTTTCCAAATTTCATGATTCTAGGTCAACGGGAATTACCTACGCTGTAGGTTTTGTTTTATTTGCGGTTATCAAGATATGTCGCTTAAATGGCCATATTTTTGTATTGCGTTGACTTAAAGGCTTGATTTTTTAAGAGCTCCAAGGGACTACAGTCTCGCGTATTTGATATTAATTTCACTTTAATATAGGTGTATTAAGGTGAAATTTATATCAAATACGCGTTCCTTAGAAAAAGGGACAAACTGACAGACAAACAGTTGGATGGACAGGCGGACTACGAAGTGATCCTATTAGGGTTTCGTTTTTTTTCCTTTTGGGGTACGGAACCCTAAAAACACAAATAGACCAAAGAAACTTTAAAGGATGCCTTGTTTATTATTCCAGCCAGGTACAAATATGGTTAAAACACATTTTTTTTGAGGGGTCATTTTTGTTCGCAATTCTGTTCGAAATAATCCTAAAGACACAGCTGTGTTCGGACGTGTCCAAACCAAACCTTAGGGGACTTCTATTAGACGTCACGTGTCGTAGCACGTAGCGCGTTTCGGACACGTAGCACCGTAGCTGCGCCTGACAGCGTAGCAAGCTACGCACAATAAGCGGTGACGTTATTTACTGCATATTGTGTGGGAGTTTAAAATCATCTTTTCTTTCCTTTTTTTATAAGATTTGCTTCCTTTTCCGTGTCCCGGTTTATCTCATGGAAATTGAATAAAGCTTATTATTAAGAGCACAGACTTTTTCTTTTGATAAAATCGAAGCAACTAAATTAAAGTTTACTCTAGTTTTTGGAGCGTATTCTTTTAATTGCTACCTTCGCAAACACAATGAAATAAACATAATGTTTATCTTTATTCTGTTTCATTGAAATTTTTGACTTAAATCTGTCTATGACAAATACAAAAGTCGTGGTTAGCTACATTTAGACATTCAATAAAATTGAGGGTGACTATGTAAAATCCCATTTGATTTACAATGTGACAACATGTGGTCTAGCATGATTTTATCATATATTTTACTCTATGCTGGTAGCACAGATATAGGTCTATAATTAGAGGGATCACTCTTACTTACTTCAGTGCGTTAAAGAACTTCGTTCCAAAAAATACTTCACTTATTGCTACTACAGCTAAAAAAAACAGTCTAAATATAAATAAATAGATAAAAAAATAAATAAATAATAATAAATAAATAAATAGCGGACCTGGTAGGCAGACGTTGTCCTGCGACAACAGCGATACCCGGGTCCAACTATATATAGCTAAGAACCATCCAAGTGACACAAAAAGAACTAAAATTCAAAATTCATAAGTCATTTATTCAAACTAGGCTGAGAATCAGCACTTTTCGAAAGTCAAAATTACATAAGACAGTCCCCCAAAACGCCCACCCTTCACCACTTCCTAGTGCTTTAGCTGGGATGAAGTAGTGGCTCAACAAACTCCCCATCAGCACTGCTGTCTGTTCAGTTCGAAAAAAAAATTACTTGATTCTATACAATAGTATGCAAAACAATTTAAATTACTCAACACAAAACAGTAAATAAATTTATTTGCCATAATGACAGCTAGCACACGCCAATATACCAACAAAACAATCGAAATCTATACTCAAGCGAAACTAAAAACTCAAAACATAAACAGAACTTAATACCGAAATAAAAGCTTCCAGGCATAAAGGGCGTGCCCGCTTACATATAGCTAATAAAACTGTAACACGAAGTCACTGATAAACTAGGACCATCGAAGAAAAAATAAATAATCAGTTAGGCAAGAATAATATATGATCAATTGTCAAGGTCCTTGACCTTAACCTAACCTAACCTAACCAGTATATTGCAATACCACACATAAAAAAAATGTAATGAGTAGATTATGTCAATAACAAATGAAAATAAAATAAAAATCAATTGACATATACAGTCAAATCAAAATAAACTGTTATATAACACATATAACTTGTCAGTAATTGCTAATTCTGGAGAAAGAACATGAACATTGTCTTGAATTAATTACAGCGACCACCTATTCTTATGCGTGAGATATTTTTATAAATAAGTCTGTTTTAGTTTAACTTCAAGCAAACAATTAGGAACTAAATAATGTTATAAACATCTGCCGAGGTAGCGCCTATGTTTCACGTAAAAAAGTTTGGAATTAATGTTTGAATACGAACCGAATCCTCCACACCGCAGCTGCAGCCACCACTCCCTGCCACATGCCCCTGCACCTCGCTATACAGCTGAGAGCGCCACCTACGACCATCGCCAATAACTCTGTATTTACTCTCCAGTTTACTCTCGGTATTTTCACTCTAATATTGACATAACGTTAATTACCACTCTTTGTTCGGAACCAACTTCATAATTTAATTAACGACGCGAGTGTAAAATTTTGACGAATTTTTCATTACCTATTATATTTTATTTGATTTTGACTTAATAAAGTTTGGGCCTTCCACCCGCAACGCTGGTCCCTTCACCCGCCACGCTGGTCCTTCCAGCCGCCACGGTGGTCATTCCAACCGCGAACAGCCTGATAAGCGTGAACATAACGTTTGAAGCAATTATTATGTCGCCCACAGATAATTACGACAGCTTATGAATTCTGATATACATTTATTATTAATTGTTTGGTGCAGTTTGTGGGATTTTGCTTTAATTACGTAACTGTGCGCTGATTAATGTTTAATTGAAAAGCCTTTATTCCGTTATGTAGTCATTTATTATTTAATACTTCAAGCACACAAATGCTTGAAGTATTAAATAATAAATAAAATACTTCGTCAAATCATTGAGCTCCAGTTGAGCTGCAGGATTACTGACAAATGCGTGCACTGACTGGATAGGTGCACTCAATCTGTGTGGTTCTTTCCTCAAAAAACCATTACAGACACCAATCTACATGGTCTTCACATGATCTGACCAAGATAAAGTCTGGACTTTAAAAAAGTAGGTAAGTTTAAAAACTAAAACCCGACTACTGAAAAATCACGCTCTAAAAAGTATGAAACAAGAAAATACTTCATACAGAAATCAAGACATAGGTACAAAAATGGTCAAGGTAAAGCCATAATAATCGCATGCCATAATAATTTTGTAGGTTTACAGGCACGCGACCCTGGCTTTACCTTGACCATTTTTTTTAGTTTTTGAACTTACTTCATATTTAAATTATTTGGGGTTATAATTTCGTGATAAAGTATAAATGCAGAGCCGCTTGAATTTTTTCTTATTTAGGTTTTATTGTATTATATAATAGGTATAAATTATAAAGCCGCGCCGTACGCAGCACAGACACAATTGCTTGTTTTCAACAATTTAAAGATATTTATTTACTTAGACAATATGAAATATATACCTATTTTGTAAAGTGCTCCATTTCCAAACCCTCTCATTTGATACCCAATATGGCATAATATATATTTTTTTTATTCATGACTGTCCCTCCTCTAGAGGGCGCCATATTGAATTTAATGTAACATCATACAGCCTATAACCAGCGGCATACCGGTCAAAATCATAACCCTCCTTTTTGCTTCGCCGTAGTCGGGTAAAAAGAGACTGTGACCTCTGAGTTTTGCCCTTTCTTCTGAGGGAAGTCTGATAGGAATCGCCGACCTCATCTAGATTTTAAAATATTTTTTGTACAAAACTATAATTTACAGAAAATAAAATCTTTTCATATAATAAAATTTCATCTGTCATTATAAAAATTAAAACTGAAGTCCAGAGGCGGACTTAAATGCCATAGGCATCCGATACGTTGGATCACTGAATTCTGAAACTGTCACAGTTTAGTAAGATAAAGAAGTAACTCGCCGGCTTCAATAACAAAACTCTTGCTTTTCAAACAATTTCTCGTTTCCACAGAATGGTCTGTCTGAAGCGAGCGAGGGCTTCTGCACTTTTATCAGTTTGTTACATTGAGACGACTTGGAGGAAATACTCCAACAATTGGCTGCAGTTTATCTACTGGTTTACTGGCTTTAATTAAGTCGGTAAATATCGATCTTCGCATACACTCGAACACTGAATAATCAGAAGGTGAGGTTCAAAAAATATAAATGTGAGAGCGAGGCGAGTGAGGCGCTGCCGCAATGAGTTGAAACGGAAAGTTTGTATGGGAACAATCTGGCGGCGAGGCCACATTAACGAGGCATACTCAAATAAAAACTGGCTCTGACCGGAATATTCCGGTTATTATCGCTTTTTACCACTTCCGAAACCAGGACGCCTCTTATTTGCTGGACTCTTGGATTGTGCCGTAAAGCGGCACTTTAACATTATTTTTGCTGCCTTTTGTGTGAATAACACTAAGATTCCCAAAAAGGATAGATCACGTATCATAAATGAAGGTAATTATTACGGTCCTAATAAAATAAAGGCCGCCATTATCATCAGTTATCGGAAAAATCTCAGGCGCGTGCCACTTGTGGTTTTTATTACTAAAATTGTTCATTACGTTTGTCGAGCTTGGGATTTCGAACCAGCTATCTAATTACGGAAGACATTTTCGTAAACGATTATGACTAATCTGTTTCATTTTGACAGCTCAACAATATTCATTGCGTTATTTATGTTGTTGAGCAGATTTTTTTTTCGAACTTATTAAGCAATGGATTAGCAATCTGTTTCAAAACGGTTGAGATTCTGATTGTCGTGTATTACACAATTAGGGTACAAGACAAATCAAATTAAATTTAAAAAAAAATATTTGCCAGATTATAGTACAATAGATATTACAGTCATTTTAGTTTCAGTATATCCTGCCATGATGTGGCGTGCTAATACATTTTCATGTCAATTAAAATTATTACAATTACAGTCATTATGATTATTATTATTATATGATTATTACAAATTAAATTTTTCAGAGATTAGCCGGAACAAACAGACAGACAGACAGACAGACGGACAGACGGGCAGATAAATAAAAAAAGTGTTTTTGTTGTATGTACCGTATATACGTTCATATGCATTTAGTAAAAAACTGTTATTCTGACATTAAAAACAGTAACTTCAATTTTATTTATTTGTATATGTATAGATTATTGTAATTCCTGTCTATGTCATAGAGGAGAACAATGTTTTTTTATCTGGCAGTTCATGTATCTCGCACAGACTAGATACAAGAGCTTGTTTGGACGCTGGAGATAATCCAACTATTTTATTTGGACAATCGTTTTCCGATAAAAGAATATTCTCTCAGACAGTGTGTGATGTATGACGCTATAAGTAGACATAAGTGCTTTTATTCAAAACAATACACCTACTTAAGATGAATTCATCAAAACAATACATATTTTGACTTAAATATATAAGATATTTCTTATCAATAGGCGTAACAATAAAACCCCAATGTGTTGCGAAAATTAAAGTTATTTAATGAATATGTATCTAAGTCTTACTAATCTAATGTGTGTTAATATCTAAGTTTTATTAATGTGTTTTTCTATGTCATTTTGTCATCTCTACCAATTGACATCCGTGCTAACTGTTACTGTCTTATAACAACTCTTTAGTGTTGCTATGCAATAAGTATTAATAATAACTGCAATAAGAAATACATTTTCTTTACAAATATAAAAACAAAATACTCAAAGTGAATACCAATATAAACTAATCCACATCTGTTCAGAATTTGCTCAAATATTTAATAAATTCGAGACATTTTTGCCACTTGATGACTAATCTATCATGCGCAATGAGTGACAACATTTATAGTTTAATATAAATAATTTGGCCACACTTGACTGCTCCGCGCCGATAAATCATATTTTTATTGGATTAATGTTTCAATATTCCAATGTTGTGCCACCGGCGATACGAGATACAATGTCATCAATACATGGAGAGTGACGCCGGGCTATTCGCGTGTCACGTCGCGTCTTGACGAAGAGCGATCGTGATCGGTGCCTGGTCAGCGTAGAGCTGTGCCCGCGCAGCGCACGCCGCCACAGAGTCAAACAACACACAGCTCTTTGTATACTGGTTAATATCAGAGTGACTTTTTGGACGGGCTGCACTTAAATATTGATCACAATAACTTTTATGTAGTGTTATCGCCCCTTGTATGGAACATAGTTCAGCCGTTATGAGCAACGATAGACAATATACACGATACGCTGCAGTAAAATGTGAACAAAAGTCTGCTAATTTATTTTTCTTTTGTTGTTTTGTACCAGAGATAATCAAATTTATAGCGAGAATAAAGGGATGGCAAATTATACCGAGTTTTAAAAGATAAAAGACATCAGGGTCCAGCTCATTTTGTTAAGGCCAATCGCGTTAATTGCTACAACACACAACAAATGTACAAATACAAAGAGATTTCTGTATTTTTATCTTTGTTAAGTTATTTGTGAAACGGTTGTAAAGGACACTTAACGAAGCTAAAAGTCATTTGCACTCCCCGTCATTGAGATATTTTTTTTTTGTATTTGACCATACCTGGGACTATTTTTTTACTTTCTTTCACGGAAACAAGTTTAGTTTATAATTGTAAGAAGTGTTATAACTTAATTTTAAATACCCCCATGACTCCCGTACCGTTGCATACAGCCAAAAGCACAGTCCTTTCCTGCGTTACATTGCACGCTGCGATTAAAACAGCGATTTTTCGCACCAAAAATAAAGCCGCTTCGATCAATAGAATACGTAGAAATGGCTTTGTGATTCTTATTACACCTTGTATTTCAACTTCAGTAAGCACACGATCATTGCCTATAAATATGCGTAATAACCTTGCAAGCCTTCAGCCACAGTATATACTGTACTTCAGCGAGCTAGCTTGACATGGATTTAAATTAATTCTTACAACACAGAATCAAAATTAAATGTAAACTTAGTAAAAAAATGAGAATTTCCGCCCGCTGCCGTCGTTCAGACGGTGTTTTTTTTCTGTTTTGGCAGTAGGAATATTAATATTTCAGCGGTCCGGTCGTCGGGCGCAAATATTTTTCTTTTATCGCCGGCTGTAATGAGGGCAGATAACCGCTGAGCGGGTGATAACCGCTGTTTGCGAACCGCCAAGATTTGCGAGCGCTGCGGGGAATGATATCTGATGGACGCCTCAATGTCAGACTTAGTACACAAACTATCAATAACACTCGACGATAAAAAGATATTTCCAAAATAAACTTTTTGAAAAGAAAACTGTTAATTACGTCAAGTTTTCTTTTCTGCTCTTCATTATGTGAATTTAACTTCCACGTGAATTTTACTTCTAAACCGTGTTCAGAACACACAATGTACAATCGCGGCGTACTGTAATTACGTCCGTGACGAATGTGAGTCGTCGCTCCACTTTTATGTGCGCCTAGTAATTACGCGGTGAAACTGTACGCACACTCATTAAACAATTGCAAACATATACATCAAATAATGATGAGGAGATGATTTTTGTACGCGGTTGTACAAATTGGTATGTAAAGGTTTCGGTACAACGCAGCTGCAGATGTATTATCTCGGATTTCTTTTACAAGTGAAGATTTAAAGACTATGGGTGAATCATATATAAATGTAACTACTAGGGCACAGGCGAAAAAAATGCAAAGCCCTCCGTATAGTACGACGTCTGACAGCACTTGGCCTGATCAACCAGGTGTCGTGGGAAGTCATACGAAACCAAGAGAAGCAATAGAACTTAGATTTATCGAGACAAAGGTGTTAGATATTTTGAGAAAGCAAATAAAATTACTGAAGAGAAAAACGCGGTTTGTTATGTAGAAAGCAAGTTAACAATTTTTATTAATCCCGACTTCCAATCACAATTGACGCGAGCCGCATTTGTGAGGGAGTTAGGTAGATTTTGCAAATTAATAGACTTCGACAAAATATGTATTATGAAGAATAGAGAACAAAATGAATTTATTGAAGAATTTAAGTGAGATTAGATCGTCAAATAATAGGTACGTACCGCGAATTTATACCGGATTAAATTTTTTACCGTCTCGAGAATAATATGGTGTGTTGTGTAAGTGGAATAGAAGCTATACCCGGGAATATTTGCTTAGTACCATTGAGATACAAAATTTCCAAATATCCTTTAAAAATCATGAAAACTATCCATCGACCCGTGCGTAAAACTAATAATAGCCAAAATAGGAGATAGTCGCGCATGAATGAAAGCTGTATGTGCGAGCGAGACGCACGCACATTTCTTTCGCTAGGTAGGTACTATGCGCTCGCATGGTACAGTCGTGTTTAAAACGTTTTCGAAATTTAATTCAAAATCAACGCAATAACGATAATATCCCACTTACTAAGAAAAACCAGATCAACAAATAAAATGCAACACAATACCCAAACTTACAATTTTACAATACAAATACCATCAATTATTATTTTTTTTTTTTCTACGTCTCTTGACATTTCTCGGGACCCTGGGGTCCCGGACCTTTAGAAGGCGTACGAGGGGCCAAAGCCAACTCGCAGAGGCCCGTTAGACGTTTTAATGAAATGAGGCACCAACCGACGATTATCCCTGTATGTACTATGCAAGTGCACCCAAGGACAACCCCCGGTTGGTGTAGGACTATTGCAGGAAGGGGGATCCCCCACAGCGCATACTTCCACGTAGTATCCCCTGGGCAACGCCGTGTCTGACCACCGTAACGGAGTGGCAGACCGGCGGCTAAAGTGCGCTGTGACTTTTTAAATCGTGATTTTAATTTTATGCGGACATTTGCGAGTATGACAGGCAAGCCGGCACGCGATGCGTCCGGCCGTTTTGTGCCGAGTCGCTCTCCCCAGGGCGACCCAAACGGCCCTTCTCAGGGCCACCCCAACGGCCCTTCTCAGGGCCACCCCAACGGCCCTTCTCAGGGCCACCCCAACGGCCCTTCTCAGGGCCACCCCAACGGCCCTTCTCAGGGCCACCCCAACGGCCCTTCTCAGGGCCCCGCCAGCGGCGTTTCGACGCCGAGAGCAGACCGCTCGAGATCAGGGAGCCTTTTTAGAAGGCCCAATGATACGTCGGACGACGAGTCCAACATGGACACGTCTGCTGCGGAAAGCGGCGACCGCTTCAAGCGGAAGCGGTCCGAGGGCTCCTCGGAGTCCACCGCAAGCCGCAGCAAGGCGAAGAAGAAGTCGAAGCCCAAAAAGGCTTCGACTTCTTCTCCTCCGACTCACGACGTGGGTCTGGTGGAGGCCGAGCCCCAGCTAAGCTTGGCGAAACGGGCGCAGCTCCAGCAGGACCTGGAGGAGAAGGTCGCTGCCAAGGAGCAGCAAGCTGCCAGGTCGAGGGCTGGCTACGGTGCATCCCATGTGCTGTATGCCGACCACTCCCTGGCAGAGCTGGCGCGCATGGCGGAGGAGGACAGGGAGGAGGTCCTGGAGGTCGCCTCAAAATCCTCCAACCTGAAGGGGACCTTCCAGAAGGCCCTCAAATGCCGTGCCGCCAGCATGCACGGCATTGTCCTGGAGCTGGTCAAGCGGACGGCCACGGACGAGACGCGGCAGCTGCAGGCGAAGGTGGAGCGCCTGCAGGCGGAGGTCAGCCAGCTTCACCAGAAGCTGGCTGAAGCCACGGCCCTGCCTGCCCCGGCTCCAGTGACAGGAGGCCCCTCCTCCTCCTCCTCCTCCCCCTCCCCCTCCACCCCTGCCAGCCTCGAGGCAGCCTTGAGGCAGGTAGTGATGGAGGAGAGGGCGTTTATTAGGGCCTGCTTCGCAGGCATCGAGGACCGGCTCCTGCCGGAAAAGCGGCTCCGCCCACCGCTAGCGGCGGACAAGAGTCGCCAACCGAGGGAGCCGGAACCTGCGCCTCAAGCAGGCCCTGTACTGGAAGGGCAGCCCTCAAAGGGAAAGGGCAAGGGCAAGGGCAAGAGGACCACGGCGGCTCCTCAGACCCCCACCACGAGCGCGGTGGGAGTGCCAGGGTCCTCTGCCGCTCCAGCAGCCCCGGCCCCAGCCCAGATCAGTCAGGAGGAAGACGCCCTTCTTCCCTCCACCACCCCGTCCAACCAGTCGTGGACGGAAGTCGTCAAGAGGGGGAAGAAGGCAAAGAAGCCGGACCCCAAGCCCGCTGCGGCTGCTCCTGCAGCCAAACGGGCTCCAGCTGGTGGGAGGAAGCTGGTTCCTCCCAAAACCGCGGCCGTCGTGGTGACCATCACCCCGGAGGCCGCGGAGCGGGGCGAGACGTACGAGTCCGTACTGAGACGGGCTCGTACGAATGCTGATCCCTCCCAGCTGGGGATCAGCAAAATAACGTGCCGCCGAACTCTCACGGGAGCTCGAATTTTCGAGTTCTCGGGGGAGCAGCGCGGCACGAACGCGGACCTCTTCGCAGCGAAGCTGCGGGAGGTCGTCGCGGATGTGGCCAAGGTTGCCAGGCCAGAAAAGACCACAGCCCTCGAGGTGGCCGATCTTGATGACTCGGTCGCCAAAGAGGATGTGGTCGCAGCCGTCGCAGCAGCTGGAGGCTGCGACGCCGGCGCGGTGAAGGCTGGAGTCGTCAGGCTCGGCCGCCGCGGCATGGGCATCATCCGCGTGGAGTGCCCGGTCGCCGCGGCCGGGGCCGTCCTTGCGGCGACCAAAGGACGGCTGCTGATCGGCTTCAGCTCGGCGGTGGTCCGGCCACTTGAGGCACAGCCTGCGCGGTGCTTCAAGTGCTGCGCGTTCGGCCACACCCGGGCCACGTGTCCCTCCAAGTCCGATTGGAGGGAGACGTGCTTCCAATGCGGGAAGGAGGGACACGGGTGGGCCGCGTGCACCGCCACCGCGCCACACTGCGCGGCGTGTGCCGCCAGTGGCCGCCCCGCGGGCCACCGGATGACGGGCAGGAGCTGTAAGCCCCCCGTCAAGAAGGGCGTGGTGCCGGCGCAGGTTCGCCCTGTTGCCACCACCGCCGCCGCCGTCGTCGCCACTGTAGCTACAGCGGCGACGACGGCGGCTGAGGAGGGTGCGATGTCGGAATAATAATTTCCGACCTCCGCATTCTCCAGACGAACGCCAACCACTGCAGAGCGGCCCAGGACCTGGTGGTGCAGGTCATGGCCGAGTGGTTGGTGAACGTAGCGGTGGTCGCCGAGCCCTACTTCGTCCCCGGCAGCTGGCTGGGTGACGAGGACGGCTTGGTGGCACTAGCGGCGCGGTCTTCCACAGACTCCCCTCCCCTCTCGCTATTAGAGAGGGGACCGGGATACGTGGCCGCCGCGTGGGGAGAACTCGCCCTCGTGGGCGTGTATTTCTCCCCAAACCGCCCTCTCCAGGACTTCGAGAACTATCTCGGAGTCCTGGCCGCCGTGGTCGGCAGGGCGGCGCCGCGTCAGGTCTCCGTGCTGGGAGACCTGAACGCCAAGTCGGTGACCTGGGGCAACCCGGCCACCGACGCCCGCGGGCGGGCAGTCGAGCTGTGGGCTGCCTCCTCTGGACTCTGCCTCTTGAACAGAGGCAGCGTCCAGACATGCGTGCGGCGGCAGGGTGGCTCAGTGGTGGACGTCACTTTCGCCACCCCTGCGTTAGCCGCGCGCGTGCTGAACTGGCGGGTGGACCTGGTGGAGACCATGTCGGACCACCGCTACGTGCGGTTCGACATCTCCACCAGTCGCCCCGGAGAGACGCGGACTCTCCCGGGGCGATCACCGTTCCCACGGTGGGCCCTCGCCCGCCTGGACAGGGAGGCAGCGCGGGAGGCGGCGTTCGTCCAGGACTGGCTTTCGCCGTCTTCCGCCAGCCGGCTGCCGGATGTGGACGCCGTGGCGGGGCAACTGAGGGAGTCTCTGACCGAGGTATGCAACTCGAGCATGCCTCGGTCTGGCCGACCACCACCCAAACGGGCCGTGTACTGGTGGTCGGCGGAGCTGGCGGGGCTTCGAGCAGCCTGTGTGGAGGCAAGGAGGGCGTACACGCGGAGTCGGCGGCGGCGTCCTCGGGACCAGGCCGTCGAGGACCACCTCTACGAGGTGTACCTGGCGGCAAAACTGGTCCTCGATCGGGCCATCACCGCCGCCAGAGACTCCGCGAGAGCCGAAATGCTGGAGGGTCTCGACGCGGACCCCTACGGGAGACCGTATAAGGCGAGAGCAACGGGTGCGGGGGCACCCTCGCCTGCATCGCACAGGCCTCCACCAGTGCCGGACGGGAATGGCCAGGTGCTCCCGGCCATTCCCGTAGCCCCCCACCACGCAGGTGGGGGGCCTGTGGGGCCCGCCAGCTAGGCGGGCATGCGCCGGGAGGGCTGTGGACGTAAAGGCTGAGCCGGATTCCCATGGCCCTCCCATCACGGCGATGCGGGAGCACCGCTGAGTTTTAGTGGGTATACTGTATTTTACACAGGAGTCCCACATACCCCGACTCGTCCCCCACGAGCCGGGGATGCATAAAGCATTTCTCAGCGAAAAAAAAAAAAAAAAAAAAAAGGACTATTGCAGGATATGGAAACAAAAATATTGGACTATGGGTTTGGGTGGTTTAAGTTGACTGGTGACCTGGAACTATGGACGGACTATGGCCCCTGCCTGATCAATGTTTTATATGTACACGGATGAAATGGCAGGGGGTGACTTGCACACTCAATAATGGGCCCCTGAAAACTGTCACTAGCACATAGTGACGTAGCGACAAGGGGGCAACACGTCCTGAGGTGCTTGAGGAGTGGAGAGGTATTCCACGGCTTTCAGAACAATCCCAGAGCCCGGAAGATGGTCAAGATCCCTACGAGCACTTACTGAAATACTTCCTTCCTCCGAGCACGTTTGCTCTTGCGAATCTCCACTCAAGCTGGCCAATTAAGGCAAGAATGAGGTGGGAGCTCTGTTCCTCTTCAGTGTTCACTCCAGCCGGCCAATAAAGGCAAGCCAGAGATGAGGAACAAGATTTCTCCCGGGAGATAGGGTCCGTGGGGTCGCTACTGCCCAACAGCTCGCCACATGCTGCCCTGCGGGTTTCTGTATCTCTCTTGGTCTGGCTCCTCATCCTAGTCCTGTTCCGGTAAAGTAAATTCTACCGGCACAGACCTAGAGTTTGGAGCGCGCAAGCCCCACCACGACGTCAACGTAGAGGTACGGCGGTGGGGTTATTATTATTATTATTATTTACTTAATCTTATAGCGAATATGGATTTTATATCAATACGACATATTCTACAGAACTATATGTAATATTAAAAAAAATCTCGAATCTTTATCTTACAAGATTTTGCAGTAAAATGCTTCTAAAGTTTCATATTTATTTCTATGGTTTCAGGGTGCTCAACTGCTCAGTACCAAACATTTTTATTATTATTTTTGTATGCGATAGAGATATCGTTGTGCATATTACATACCTATCATTATGATAGTTCAATAATCTAAAACACATTTATTTAAAAAAATCTGTAGAATTCTTCTTCTGTTAAGAGCGTTTATTCTGAAAGTTGGCAACGTCGTAAATAGCTGTCAAATATTTGGGGGTGTAATGTTTGGCATAATAACAAAATATCTAACGTTCACTTGACATAATTTCAGTTAACATAATTTTGTTTAACATAACGATCAGTTGACATAATGAATTGTTGATATAATTTCATTTTACCTAATTTCATATGACATAATGAACATTTCCTATAATGCACATTTCACATAATATTCATTTAGCATATTATTCATTTACTATAATATTCATAATCTCTAAGTAACTTTTAATATAATTTTTTTTTTTTTTTCTTCACTTTATACCCTATACACCTGGATGAAATCTGGACTTTAGGGCACCCCGACTCGGATAGGTTAGGTTAGAAGGGGATGGCGGGGTCGTGTGAGCGAGCGAAGCGAGCGAATAAACCCCGCCATCCCCTTCGTGGTTATTTTTTTATAAACCACCCATAAGTAGGAGCCCCGCGAAGCGGGGCTCCGTCGACCAGGCCCACCCTCGACCTTGCATAGAATATTTTAAGGTTTGGTTAAGTGCCATTTGAGTTAGGCTAGAACTGTGCCCATTAAACATGAATTTTAGGTCATAAGAATATTAGGTCAAATGAACGTTATATTAAAAGAATATTATACATATTGAAAATTATATAAAATGAACGTTATACTAAATGTTATTATGTTAAATGAATATTATATGATACGAAATATTAGGTCATATGAATTTATGTCATTTGATATTATGTCTTATGAAAATTATGTCATATGAACGTTAGTTTAAGTGAAATTAGAGCATTTGTTATTATGCCAAACATTACACACCCCAAATATTTACCTGTTTTGATTAATTTGGAAATAATACTGTATGGAAATAAGAAATGTGGCTAACTAATTTACTAGAATATTGATTATGTTATGCAATTGTAACATTGAATTTGATGTTGTAACCGTTTTAGGCGTAAAAAAAGCATTTCATTTCATTTTTCACGCCTAAAACTAAATATTCGGTGTTACAAAATTAATTATTGCATATCATAATCAATATTCTAGTAACTTAGTTAGCCACATTTCTTATTTCCATACAGTATTATTTCCAAATTAATCAAAACAGGTAAATATTTAACAGCTATTTACGACGTTGCCAACTTTCAGAATAAACGCTCTTAAGAACTATCGACAGACCACTTTATTAGCATGTGTGTTATCATAAATTTTATGTAAACTCATACTTTATCACAAAAATTACACAGAAAAAAATACGATTTGGTGACAGCCCTGACACAGTTAAAAAAAACTTAAATATCTCTGAAATCTTGCATGATTAAAATTAGATATTTTTATGGTTTATAGAAAAGATTCTAAGAAACCTCTGGTTAAATAATAAAATCCACATTCGTAAAGAGTTAAGAGAAAAAAATAAATAAAGAAATAACACTAAAAACGGCATAGTTTTGTTATTATTAGGGATAAAACTATAGTGATTGATGAATAATTTAGATAATTAATCTTTTCATAATATTACATATAAAACAAATGTAAAACATCTAGACTTCGTGAGTTCTACTCTTACAATTGAAATAGTTTGTAGTGTCCATTAAACAAATAAAAGAGGATGACCGCTTTTAAGGTCATTTTTCATACTGTGGTATGTTACCAGCCTTATTTCATATAAATGTAATCCTCATATTTGTGTAATCGTTATAATAAAGACAGTATTAATTCAGCTCTCGGTGTTTCAATAGCTCCCCGAGATCTCGCCTTACATCAGCGCCTTCTCCCATTTTCATTACAAACTGTTATGCCAAAACAAAAAATACATTTTAGATTTACTCTTAAATGAACAAAAGAAAAGAATAATAAAGTTTTAGGATGAGAGTCTGCAAAAGTACAAAAAAAAAAAAAAACACCTTTGACGTCTTGCTAGTGCAGTACGATAACTTACGGAATCAATAACATTGGTCATTTTGCGTTTGTTACGTAGTTTATTTGGACCGTATCGGATAGAGATATGTTGATTGGTAATCACATGATAAATAAAGAGCTGCCTAACCATAAGAACCTGTTCATAAAGTGTTCTAGTGGGGAATATATATGGTTTAAATGACATGGTTTTAAGTAAGGATCGTTGCGCTCTCTCCAGTTGAATGATGTGTGTTTTACATGCGCCTCCCCATACACCAATACAGTAACCAACGACAGATTGAACCAGTGCATAATAAACTGTGCGAAGACGTTCCAGGTCAGCCACATGCCTAAGATTTTTAAAAACCCATATTAGTTTTTAGTGACGAAATCATGTCCAAATGAGGTTGCCAGGTTAATTTCTCGTCTAGAAGTACTCCAAGATACTTTACTGTCGGGGTATTAACAATAGTTTGACACGAACAATGTTTGGGTTATTAAAAAATCATATGTTTGAAAACGAATCTCTACTTTTTTTTTGTTTTACGCGAGAGTTGTTTAACTGAACACATGAAGTTTTGGACACGTTCAAGGTCAGTAAATTATTTTTCAGCCACAAATGAGCCTTATGTAGCGCCTTTTCTGTATTTTGTCGCGTCACGTCCCAAGTTTCTCCTTGAAACACGAAAGCTGTGTCATCGGCATTAGTAAAAATTTTACCTTTATGGAGGGACATTGGACACAGGTCGTTTTTATATATAAGAAAGAGACTGGGACCGAGAATACTGCCCTGTGGGACTCCACAGGTTACAGTTGCGTCTGAACTAATATATTTATCTATTTTAACTTTTTATCGACGAGCCGAGAGAAAATCAGTAAAAATCTTAAGCTCCATTCCCCGTATGACGTATCTTTCCAACCTATCCACAAGAATAGAGATCGACACGGTGTCAAATGCTTTAGCTAGGTCAATAAAAACTCCTATGCATTTTTTTTGTAATCAAGACTTGCCGCAACATATTCCACCAAAGAGCTGACGGCTTCATCTGTGCTTTTGCCTGCCCTGAAACCGAATTGTGAGTTTGAAAGTATGTTATTATGCTCCAGAAAATGTATAAGTTGTTTGTTCAGGAGTTTTTCTAGCACTTTAGAAAGAGCTGGTTGCACAGAAATTGGTCTATAGTTGGTGACACTGTCTCTTGGCCCACCCTTGTGGACAGGTGAAAAAAGACCTCTTTAAATACTGTCTAAATCCGAATATCAACATAATATGGTGGAAATATGCTCAAATTGCAAATGACTTAGGAATTATGTTTGTATGGACAATTCCTGCGTCGCCGCTTTCTTAACAACGGTGTATAAGTTTTCTTGTTTATTTTCAGGAAAACATTGTTACACCAGGTTGTTGGGCCGCGCTTGCTCCTCTAAGTAATTAAGATGCTGACCCGATTCTGAGTAAGAGTTTTTCAATTGGGTATTCTTTTCCTTTAATTCTCCCACAGTATTTCAGATTGGTGCAACTCGAGTATGTTCATTTACAATATTCATCGGAAGCGGCAGAAATATTCGGTACCGATATACAAACAAAGTGATAATTCAATTAACCTACATCTCATGCACTTAGTAAACTGGTAATTATCTTTCTTGTTCACGCTGCTATCTAAATACGCAACACATTTTCGTTGACAATTCCGACTGTCAAAACGATCTGTTTCAATTTGACTGGTCAACAACATTCATTGTGTTATTAACGTTGTTGAGTAGATTTTTTTTTCGAACGTACGAAGCAATGGTATCAATCTGTTTCAAAACGATTCAGATTCTGATTGATCGTATATTACGTAATTAGGGTACTGGTCTGCACCAGCGTGATGGTGAGGTTGACATGATAATAATTTCACAAATTCGAATGGCAACATTATCTGCAGTTTGTTTACTTTATGTTTGTTTTCAAGTTTTGTAATAATTCTATCCAACCTATGCCGCCGCTGGAGCGTGCGACCATGTGCTCGCGAGAAGAACGTCGTTTTACACAAAGTTAGGTTCAACAGTGTTAATGACGGTACTTCATTATTGAAAATTAACAAATATTGATAAGTATTCACCAATTACACTATGTTTCAACAAAATCACTGCAGTATACGATAATATGAATAATTTCGATCCAATTACACTTAATGAATAATACTGTGACTGCACTTTTACTTAGATGTTTACTGTACGGTAGCTAAAGGAAATACGTTGAATCTTACGGAAGTAAGATTTGCAGTAAAGCGAGAGGAAAGATGTTACACGTCAACAACGAAACCCTTAAAGGATCAGTCTTGTGTTGGTTTGGCTGGCTGGCTGTCTGTCCGTCTGTCTCAGCCAATTTGCTCCGAATATACTGGACAAATTTGGTTGAAATTTGGTACACATGATTTTCTGTGACCCAAACACAGACGTGTAATGTAAATAAATGAATTTTGAATGTGGGGGTCACCTTCTCGAGAACAAAATGGCAATTAAAAATCATATACTTTTAAAGTTACTACTTTTAAAATATTTATGAAACATTATGAAAAAAACTACTGAGCTTAAAATTTTGAAAAAAATACAGAAATTAGTTCTATACTTATAGATTACAGGAAAACCTATAAGAAGTCCTTAAAATAACATGGTATATCTCTCAATATTATGCTTACAAACTTATATTTGCAGTTGGAATGTATGGGAGAACATGTTTTTCAACTACAATGTTATGTTATGTTCCCCTTGGTATTAATTCATCATCCCAACTGCGGAACCCTTCATTGTGCGTGGTCCGACACTCTCCTGGCCGGTTTATTTTTTGGCGGCGACATTTCCATCCTTGAATTGTACTGTGATTTCATTAATGTATTAAAAATTATGTACGCTATACTCTTAGCACAAACAATTATTTTTATTTTCACTTTTATATTCTGATACAGAAATGTACTTCCTAAATATATTAATGCAATACGTAAAACAAAGCATTTTATGTAACCCAAGATTTTTATCACATGGCAACTCACTCATTTACGTATTACACAGTTTTATTTTACTTACATAATTTTATTGTATTGTTATGTTCACTATGTTACTGGCGAAAGCAGCTTTTTTAAAAACATTTTGATCATCTATATATACCTTTATGGAATCACTGGTCCCCAAGTCACAGGCTATTAACCTAGTTTGGGAGCTAGGAGATAATACCCAATGCACTTTATGTTGTACCATACTACTGTACTTGTAACATATGTAATCATTTTTACTGGATATAAACGTTATTATTATTATTAAAAGTTCAGGTTAGCCAAAAGTCACGAAGACAAGCCAGAAAAAGAAAACTACGCCATTATTATTTTTCATCATCAATAGTTTTGAATTATGTCGATATTATTTTGTCAGACTATGATATTAGTCGAAAATTACAATTATGCCTGTCACGCTCTTGTAGACACTAGTTTAAATTAACAAAATCAACCGATGTTACAGAGGATGAGAAGATATTACGTAATAGTCTATGACTTCACGTTCCGAGTAACATAAAATGCCAGCAAAATTTGTATTTTAATCTGATGTCTGTTTAGTCGCGTGAGTGAAGTCGCGGGCACAGCTATTGTTTAATAATTTTTTCTTTGCTCGTTTTTATTATAAATTAAGTAAAGGGGTTTTAGTAAAGTTGGCGTCGTTTTGAAGTTCTGCGGCCAATAATAAAAGTTAGTATATTATGAAAGAACTGCATAAAGCCATCATTGAAAAAGTTAAGTATATTGCATTGTTTCAATATTTTGGCACGTTTTTTACAATTCAAAATAAAATAAACCAAAATGAATAAAATAAAATAAATCGTAACAGTATAAAAGCCAAACGGAGTGGACCGCGTGCCGCCACGCTGCGCCGCCCCGCACCGCCGCCGCCGCCGGCGGTCAGCCAATCGCAGCAGTACCAAGTACAACAAGCTCGTAGCTACTACGGACAATACATAAAAAGCGACGGTTCAGTAATCGAAGTTTGCAAAAAACCCAACATAGAAGGTTTTTCGACGGATTCTTTGATCTGAATAGCCTGCCTTTGCTGTTCCAATCTCGACATTCATCTAGACGAATGTATTAGGTACTTGTATATTCTCGCGCAGGGAGTTTCACAAGGATTAGATGCAATATTGAGGAACTATTGTTCAGCGTAGTTGGGAACCGGACCTTAAGTTGCTTTTCCCATGTAATGTCCATCATATGGTACATGGGATAGGGGAGATATTAAAATAATCTAACTCCGCCCGCACAATTACAGCACTATTAAGTTACATTAATATAAATGGTGGCCGCTGAAATAAATAATTATGATGCTAGTCCACACAAAGTTACTCAAACCCCTTTGCTTCTCGGGGGAGGCTGGACCGCTCCAACGCGAATGTATACGTACAACCGTGGTGGAGCGACCCAGACTGCCAGGCACTTCTTCTCATGCAACCGAGCGGGTGGGCAGGTTGCGGATAGCCCAACTCCGGCTGCGGGACCGACCACTAACGGTTACATTGACCGTTAGTGGGCGATCCCGCAATCGGAGCATCTTCCAAAAGATCCCGGACAAGAGAAGTTCCCGAAAGCCAAATCCCAGACTTAGGGTAACCTACATACCCCTTCCTATGTGCCCATCACCAGAGCAACCCATCCCTCCCAATCCATACATATCCCGTCGATCCCAAACCCCTAAGCCAACTCCCAGGCCTAGGGTGACCCCAAAGAAACCCCCCATTCACCAAATGCCTTCCCTCCCATCCCGTATCCCGTCGATCCCAGAGGAAGGGTAACCTCGCTTCCAAAAAAGCCCACCCCCCAAAACCATGGACATGCAGAGTGATAAAATACCTACCCAGGTGGGTCCCGGCCAAGCCGGGGAATCCCACACCGCTCCGGCGGTTAGCCCCCAACGTAATATGGGGGGGGCATCAAACTGCACAATGGAAACATTGATGCCGCGCTTTACAGCGCGGCGAGCTGCTGATTTAGCGCCCACAACACCGGCTGCGACTACAACAGTTTTGCCTCCCACGAGCATCTGGCAACAGAGTACCGTGCGGAACAGCAAAACCAACCCAGACGTAGACCAAGACCAGCACAGACAGACAGAGACGGGGAAGGATGACGGACCTAGCAGCCCCAACACTCCTCCGGTTGACGGCGATGAAGTACGCCCGCTGACAAAGCGCGAAAAAATCCTGGCCCGGAGGAAGAGAGTAAGCGACCGAAAGCGCAAAATCCGCGAAGGCACTAGCCAGCGCGAAGCGCGATCGGACGCCGAAGGGGAGGTGCGCGACCGGCCCCAAGTCCGCGAAGGGGTAACCCAGCGCGAAAAGGGGCCGGACGCACGCGACCGGCCGCAAGAGCGCGAAGGGGAAACTCAGCGCGCAAAGCGGCTGGACGCGGAACAACGCGTGCGGGGGCAAGCTCGCGAAGGGGCAACCCAGCGCGGAAAGCCCCTGCACGCGACAGACTCTGCGAGGACCGACACCCAACCCCAAAACACCGACGGACCTCACGACCGGCCTCGACCCAAGCACACCAGGGGCAGGCGAGGTGGTACCCTACACCCGGTGTTGCCGGCAAATAACACCCAGCCAGGCACCCCCAAGCCGCAGTCTGGACCGAGCGGTACAGGGCCGGCGAAGAGGGGACGCCCTGATGACACGGCTTCACCGAGCACGATCCAGGGTGACGCCAAGCGGGTGAGGATCCACTCCGCACAAGGGGAGCAGAGGACCTACGCGCTAGCCACGAAGGATATTCCGGCGCGGCTGGCCGTAGCAATCTGCCTCCCCCCCCCTCCAGAGACCTGACTAAGGAAGAGGCCGAGCACATAAAGACGGACCTCGAAAACCTGGTCATGGGTACTGACTCGACAGCACCACTCCCTGCCTTCCGCGGATACCCTCGGGTAGCGGAAGGTACCGTGCAGATGTGGTGCGAAGACGACTACGCCCTGACCTGGCTGACCCAGAACGTACCAACGATTAAACTTCCGACGACCGACCAAACACTAACGGTACTGCGACAATCTGACGTGCTCACCCGTGTCCGAGTTTCGCTATTTATCCCTCATTACAGAGGTGACATAGCCAAACTCCACGGTATTCTGATCCGTCAGAATACCTGGTATGACATCGCCAGGTGGACTCTGTACAGGGCGACTACCGTCGGTGGCGACAACTACGGGACTTATTTGACCCTGGGCGTGCCACCGGAGGAAGCCGTAAAAGTCCGGGCTCGGGAGCGACGTATATCGTACCTACTCGGGTCGATATACGTACGGTTCTGGCCCGCGACCCAACCCTCTGACGTCCAGACCGACTGCACGGAGACGACACAACCGACACTGACACAGATACAGACGGACGACGCAGACATCGACCGACTTGAGGAGGTCATGGCCCGAGCGGCAATGGCTGACGACGTCGTGACCATACCACCCGAATCGCCTGGCTGGAGCGAGCGATTACTCGCTTCATCGCCGGGCGAACACCACGACGACAGAGACCGATACAGAGAGGAGGCAGGGGAGAGGCTATCCGATGGATCCATGTCCGACTAGCCCCTCTCCACCGCCGTCATCGACCCTCAACATCATCCAGACCAACCTCCAGCATAGCCAGACTGCTACGGCTAGCTTACGCAGGGCGCTGGAGGTAAAGCCCCGAACCATCGCACTGATCCAAGAGCCGTGGATCAGAAACAACAGAATATGCGGCCTCCGTAACACCGGAGGTAAGCTAATCCTCGACACACACAGCCCAGACAAACCAAGAACCTGCGTACCCAAAGAAATTCCCTTTACGCCACTCACTCAATTCTGTTCCAGAGACCTGACAGCTGTCAGGCTCCAAACTGAAGGTAGCGTTCCAGATGTTGTACTGGCCTCGGCATACATGCCAGGCGAGGCCGCAGACTGCCCGCCAAAAGAGATGGCCGACCTGGTACAGCACTGCGAGCGCACCAGTTTGGACCTGATCATCTGCACCGACTCGAACGCCCACCACCCGCTCTGGGGCAGCGCTGCGGCGAACTCCAGAGGAGAGGTACTATCCACCTATTTATTCTCTACTAACCTTAACATTGTTAACCGCGGCTCAGAACCCACTTGGGTCACAGCCCGCGGACAAACGATCATAGATTTGACACTTGCTACAGAAAACGCGACAAACCTTATCACAAACTGGCACGTATCGGACGAGCCTTCTTGCTCAGACCACAGAAGGATCCGCTTTTCACTAACCACAAACACTAAAAAACCCGCGCCGAGGCGAAACCCGAGGCGCACCAATGTTCCGGAGTACAAAAGCCTTCTGGCTTCACTTCTAGCTACACATCTGGCACAAGTAACTATAAGGGACCATGCACAATTAGAATACACCGTGACAAAACTATCCGAATACCTAACTGAAGCATACCACGCATGCTGTAAACTAAGAGCGCCACAAGGCTAGAACGAGAGAAGCCCCTGGTGGAACGCTGAACTTAGTAAACTCAGAGATGCGCTACGTAAGCAATTTAACAGAGCAAAAAATACGAGGCTCCCAGACGACTGGGAGATATACCTACAAAGAAACACAATATACATACAAAAAGCAGATCAGAACCGCCAGGAGAACCGCCTGGCGTAAATTCTGTGAATCCATTGAGACTAATAATGAAGCCGCTAGGGTAAGGAAGATCCTATCAGCTGATCAGGACCGAACTCTTGGCGCGCTGAAAAAACCCGATAACTCATACACACTAACTGACTTTGAAACCAGTAAGGTCCTTCTCGAGACTCACTTCCCAGACTGTAAAATCCTGGAGGACAGGACATGGGAGGCTGAACCAGAATGGACCCCAACGGATCAAGACTGGTCAAGAGCCCGCAACATAGTAACAGAAGACCGAACAAAGTGGGCTATCAACACCTTTCAGCCATACAAGTCGGCAGGGCTGGATGGCATCTTCCCAGCCCTGCTGCAGTGGGGGGTAGATTATCTGACACCGTGGCTGGTGGAGATCTATCGAGCCTGCATAGCACTTAGACAGATACCTCTCGCATGGCGTGAGGTAAAAGTCATTTTCATACCCAAACCAGGAAAAACCGATTACACGCAACCCAAGGCTTATAGACCTATAAGCCTCACATCCTTTCTACTGAAAACCCTCGAGAGACTCTGTGATAGGCACATCCGAGATGGACCTCTTCGGATGAAACCACTCCACAAACACCAGCATGCGTACTCCACGGGCAAATCAACAGAATCCGCGCTACATAGCGTGGTTTCCAAAATCGAATGCGCAGTGGACCACAAATGCTCAGCACTGGCCGCCTTCATTGACATTGAGGGCGCTTTTGACAAAACCATGTTCAACAGCATTAACATGGCACTCAACAGTCACAACATAGACCCGACCCTGAGTGGCTGGATCACCAACATGCTCAAACTGAGAGCTGTACAAGTCACAGTAAATGATACTATGTAACGGCTAGGGCTGCGCAGGGTAGGCTGCGCAGGCCGTTAGCAGGTAGGTTGATAGATAGAAGATAGGTAATTAAAAAAAGCAAGATAGGTTAATAGATATATTTTTAGCTAGAATACGGCTAGGTCGCGGGTAAGGTCCTATCCACTGACACTAGACTTGAGCACTCGCACACTTAGTGGATAGGTAGGTAGGGTACCGTCCTTGGTAGCACGTGGTAGACGTGGGGGCCTGTTCAGCTCAGGCTCACGCAGGTAGCTTGAGGCCGTAGGCTGCAGGTAGCTTGAGGCGGTAGACTGCAGGTAGTTTGCGGCGGTAGGCCGCAGGTAGGGCACGCCTTAGCTAGCGTGCGTAGGTGGCATGCTGGATATCGTAAGGGGGTCCTGCCCTCAGCCCGTACGGAGAACCCTGGAAGGCGCGTTAGAGAGCGCATGTCAGATGCAGTGCGAATAGCGGCAGGCCGCATGCGATGTGCCAGCTTCTTCCCCCATTTAGCGACCAAGGAGCGGTATGGGAAGTAGGCTAGGTGAAAGCTCAGCACATCGCAGCGGTTTACAGGCAAGAGAGTATAAATATAGCGTGGCACAACAGCGGATGCTAATATGTGAACACGCGAGCATAAATCACAAAGTAGGCGTGGCCATGGCAGATGGCTCACTAAGAATAACACAGTGAGGCACTACACCATTTCGATGCAGTAGCAATACATACATATTTCAATCTCCTTTGCGCTGGATGACTTGTAGCCGCGTGTCCGACATTGACACACACGAGCTCAGATATCATATAGGTTATTTAATCAATATAGATCATCCAGCGCTAAGGATCTGGTATAAATACCAAGCTAATGTGGAACTCACCCTAGGTTGGGGCACATAGAATCCTGAGGGTCAGGGGATACTTCTCATCAGCTCTGCAAGCGGAGACGAAATCACAGAACGTCACCGGTTAGCCAGTGACGTTCCCTGTTTTTAGTGTTGTGACATGATAATTACTAAATTCGATAAATTATCACTCGACTACTTGCAGCTGAGAACCCTCACAACGCTACAACTACGAGGGCCATCGTTGCGAAGGGCTGCCCGCAAGGGGGCGTCCTCTCGCCGCTCCTATGGAACCTTGTAGTAGACAGCCTCATCAAAACACTCAACGACAAAGGTTACTTCACTGTAGACTACGCCGATGACATAACCATCATAATAAACGGCACCCACGAAAACACCCTATGCAATCTCATGCGTCAAGCCCTAAAAATAGTAGAGGAATGGTGCAACAGGCACCAACTCTCGGTGAACCCTACAAAAACCGAACTGATTCTCTTCACAAAAAAGAGGAAACTGACAACACTACAGCTACCACGATTCTTCGGGACAACCCTAAGCCTATCAACTGAAACTAAATACCTGGGCATCTTTTTAGACAAACAGCTGAACTGGGCAAAACACACCAACCATATTATTACAAAAGCCAGCATATCCCTGTGGCAGTGCAAGCGACTGCTTGGCAGGAACTGGGGAATTAGCCCCAGGGTCACCTACTGGCTATATACCACAATCATCCGACCAATCATCACATACGGCTCACTGGTCTGGTGGCCCAGGACAGACCTGAGCACAGCCCAAAGGAACCTCGAAAAACTACAGCGGTTTGCATGTGTTGCAATCACTGGCAGTATGAGAACTACACCCACTGCCGCCCTACAGGCAATGCTTGGACTGCCTCCTCTGCACCTCATCGTGCGGGAGGAGGCGACTCTAGCCGCCTTTAGGCTCCACGTATCAGGAACCCTAAACAAAGACTCTAGAGTTAAGCACACACGTATAAAGGAAGATGCGATCAAACGACGACCAATGATGGCATCACCCTGTGATAAAGCCCCGAAAACACACCACTTTCATAGGCACTACAACATAATACTTACAGAAGAACAGTGTGACTACTTATATAAATATTGACATTGTTGAAAATTATATTCAAACTGCACACGATTACTTTGTAAAGTATCATATTATTTTAATTATTGTGAATGTGAGGACTATGTGGATATTTTATTTTTATGTTTTCTCTTTCATTTATTTTTTCTTTCTCATTTAGTTTTAATGATGGTCTGGCAGTTTGAGTAGTTGATGCGGCCTAGACAAATATCCTTTCTTTGGTATTGTTCGTCGAGTTGAGCTCCTTCAGTTTTGAGTTGAGCTCCACGATTACTGACAAATGCTTGCACTGACTGGACAGGTCCACTCAAATCTGTGTGGTTCTTTCCTCAAAAGACCATTTCAGACACTGATCCACATGGTCCTCATATGACTTGACCAAGATTATGTCTGGACTTTAAAAGAGACTACGACCACTGAGTTTGTTTCGGCCTTTCTTCTCAGAGTAGTCACATAGGAAACACCGACCTCATCTAGCTTATTTTTAATATGATGACGTGTAAAAGTGATTCCGATATCCTATTTACAGAATAAACAATTTCATTTCATTTCATTTCATTTCATTTCATTTCACTCAGGCTCGAAAGAGATGAGAATATACACAGACGGATCGAAGACCGACTCCGGAAGTGGGGTTGGAGTCTTCTCACACGACTTTAACATAAAGATATCCAGCCCGCTGGGAATGTTCAACACCGTCTATCAGGCGGAGTGTGTGGGCATCATACAAGCGGTCCACGCCCTAAAAGCTAGGAGAGTTACGGACACACACATACGCATACTCTCCGACAGCGCCTCAGTTCTTCAATCCTTACGGAAAAAACATATTACCTCAAAGTTAACACTAGAATGTCACAAAGCACTAGAACAAATAACGGTATCTAGCCGCAACACGGTGACACTGCAATGGATAAAAGGACACAGCGGTTCGCTGGGTAACGATGCGGCTGATGAGCTTGCCAGACGAGGATCCAACACGGCAGTCTGTGGACCCAAGCCCATCGTACCCATCCCCTTCAACCAGATACGCAGGTGGCTACAGGAGTTCACCCACACTCAAGCCGAGCACTGGTGGACCTCGGCACCGGGCTGCAGGCAGTCCAAGGAAGCCATGCCATCCTTGGATACCAGGCTAACCCGGCGTTTACTACGCCTGGATAGGAACGGCCTGCGCCTGGTGACGGGTACCATCACGGGCCACTGCTCGCTGAACAAACACTTTCACACAATAGGCATAACGGACAGTCCTCTGTGCAGGGCGTGCATGGAGGCTGAGGAAACCGTCACGCACGTGCTTTTTGAATGCACAGGCGTCACCCAGATTAGAACATAAACCCTCGGGACACCCAGATCTTTCACAGATGTTCTGAACAGACCAGGAGACTTAATTAACTTCTGGAGGGAGGTGGGCTGGTTGGAGTAACCACCAACGGCCGCTATGGCCCACGCACAATGGTCCACTGTAGGACTTAGTGCGGAAACCAAACCCCACAACATAGAACATAGAACCCCTTTGCTTTTGCATCCCAAATAAAGCTTCGTGCAGACCAGCGCGACGCGACACCGGTTTTTTTTTTTTTTTTTTTGAGGATGGGAAATTATCAAATAACTTCTCCCGCTCTGGGTGGAGCGGGAGGGCGTGTCAGACTTTTACTGACTAAAACCCACCCGTGTTCCTTCCGTTGCCTGTGTGCCGAGGTCGCGATATCCCTTTCAGACAAACCCGCGACCCCGGCAGGCATTGGCCCTTCCGGACCCCGTCACTTGGTGCTGACATCTCTTTGAGGCGCGCGTGGAACACAACGCGCCGTCGACCCGGGCCTGGTCCCTATCGGACGGCGAGCTACCCATTGCTCACCGTCCGCAAGCCCGCGCCTACGGTGGCCGGAAGTCGGCTCGCGACTCCCGACGCCCGGGGCGTCTCCTGCGGCGACTAGGGGCGCGAGGGGGCGCATTTTGCCTCTCCCTCGCGCGCTCCGCCTCCTCCTTCGCGAGCATTACTGCTTCGCAGAAGGAGGTGACGGCCTCCCATGCACTCTCGCTCCGGACCATGGCCTGAACCAGGGCCGGCCGCGAGAGATCGCCGCCGCCGATCGCCTCCGTGAGGACACGGCGGTGCTCCGCCCAAGCTGGGCAGACCTCCACCGTATGCTCCACCGTGTCCTCCGGGCGATCCACACAGTGGTGACACCCGGGCGTTTCCTCCCGCTTTATTCTGAACAGGAACCTCCCGAAACAACCATGTCCGGTGAGGACCTGTGTCAGGCGGAAGGTGAGGACGCCGTGGCGCCTCTCTAGCCACTCCTCAAAGAGGGGACTTATCGCCACAATTGTGGCGTGCCCAGCGCTGGGTTGCGACAATCGCACTCTCCATGCCGCCATGAGATCCCGCCGGAGCTCTGTCCGCTGTGCCGCAATTTCTCGCGGCAGCGGAGTTACGCCCCGGCGTTTCGCCTCCTCGCGCAACTCCCACATGTGCGCGAGGACTTTTGCCTCCAGATCCCATGGCGGTAGTCCGGCAAGGAGGCTCGCCGCCTCACGGGAGACCGTGCGGTATCCTCGTACCAGCCTGATGGATACCGGTAATTGTTATACCGTCAAGTTTTCTTAGAAATTGTATTGTTCGTGTCGCGGCGCGGCGTCGCGTCGCGCTGGTTTGTACGAGCTTTTAGAATATGCTAAGTACCTATAATTTATTCCTATGTATTAAAACAATTGGCTCAAACATCCCGTTGGCTTACAACACACATGGATAGTGAAACGGGCATTATTTCATCGCAGTAAGTAGGTATTAATGACCAAATGGACATTAATACCTTTTTACTTTTGTTGCAAATTAAATTACGATAAACACAGGATCATCTTTCTCAGTGTTCGTCAAGGCCTCGCTTGACACAAACCAAGTCAAAGATTATTATGGAATGGAATGAATGAATATTATGGCATTATTAGGGAATGGAATGGAACGACCACAACAGTCGCGGCTAATTCCCCGAGCATCAGGACTCATTCCACGTACTTCACACGCCTTCGCAGTGAGATACCGGACAGACGTAGTCTTTATATTTTCGTATTGTTTGGCGCGGTGGCTGTGAGATATGTCTCATGTTTGGATATTCGCTTAGGGAAAGACTTTGGTAGGAGGATTAGCTGCACTAGCTCGCCCTTATTGGCTGTTCCATTCGTTTTATATTTATTACATCTGCGTAATTGGCAGTTTCGTTCTCGGTATATTCAGGGGTTCCCGTTTTTATCGCCAGTGCCGTAAAAGGTGACTAAAGGAATGCGTCCATCGAAAGCAAACGTTCAAAGAACTATCATTAGGCTTCGATCACAATCATCTATTTCATCTTTTCTGATAAGTGGGTGGATTGTGCCCATAATACAAAATCCTAACCCCATCGCAGATTACAGCCGATGCTCTTGTTATGAATGTTTCTCTCTGATAAGGGTAACGCGATCTGAACCGCTCACCTAGGACGTGCTCAGAGCGAACGTTTTAATACCAACCTCCATCAAAGTTAATCCCGCTCTAGCCGTCAAACTACATTGTGCTCAACATCAAACGAATTCACATAAAAATACGTGAACATTACCCAACGCGTCTAATCCTACCGGTCCGTCTGCCAAACGCCTATAAGCTGTTATGACAACGATCCTCACTATATCACTAACGAAACTAGACAGGGGACAATCAACCCTGTGTCTATCGCAGTTAGGATAGTCGCGTTGTGTGTTGACTTGTGTTTGGCTCTTCCTAGGGATGGGATTAGCCGGGATCATCGGACGACAGTGCACGCTACATTGCATTCGCTATTGAATGAGTCGAATAGGAACGAGTTTAATATACGAATAAAATACGAGTTTGTTGCTTTGTGCGAGTATTTAAGGGCTCAACATAAGGTTTTTTATAAAAAGAGATTTTCAAGTGGGTTTTTTGGCCGTTAAGCTTAACCCTTAACGGCCAAAAAAACCACTTGAAACAGTTTTAAAACCGTTTCACTGCAACGACGGAGATAGTTTACTTTTTAGGGTTCCAGGAACAAAGGAAAAAACGGAAGCCAATTTGCTCCGAACTTAATGAACCGATTTAGTTGAAAGGAAATAGTTTTTTTTTCTTCGGCGATTAGGCCCTCCAAAGATTGTAGCGTCTATTAATGAAACGCATGTTGATTTGTTACTTATCATCTCTAGATTACAGTCGTAGTAATCATTATAGTTTGTCTAACGGGAATACTGAGAAATACGATCATAACCCAAAAATTCGCTAAAAGAGCTATATATTGTTATTTAGTGAGTAGGTTGGCTTCACGGGTATTATAATTTAGTAAAATAGTGCGAACAGTGCACTATTTTTGTAGTAAATAGTAGAAATATAGATAGTTTGAACGGTTCATGAAATTAAAAATCACGTAACGAAGCATTTTTATTACTGTAAGTATATCAATTTCAGCGTCAGATGACTTGAAGCAGATAGTATTTCATCTAAAAATAATTTTAAATGATAAATTGGTTACTTTTTTATGTATAATACGTTTAATAGACGTTACAATACAGGCGGCCCAAAAAAAACTATCTCCTTTGGTACACTTATGAATTTTTGTGACCCAAACACTAACGTGTAACGTAAATAAATGCATTTTAAATATGGGTTTTACTTTTGGGTGGCAAATCTATATATTATATAAAAATGAATCCCTATTTCCCTTGGTAACACCATCACGCGTGAACGGCTGGACCGATTTCACAATTTTTTTTTTGTTGTGTTCATTATTGTCAGGAGAAGAATCTTATGAAAGAAAAAATTCAATTAACGCATTTGATGAATGTGAATTTAGCAGAGTAGGGTAGGTAGGTAGATAGGTAGGGTAGGTAGGGTAGGTAGGGTAGGTAGGGTAGGTAGGGTAGGTAGGGTAGGTAGGGTAGGTAGGGTAGGTAGGGTAGGTAGGGTGGGTAGGGTAGGTAGGGTAGGTAGGGTAGGTAGGGTAGGTAGGGTAGGTAGGGTAGGTAGGGTAGGTAGGGTAGGTAGGGTAGGTAGGGTAGGTAGGGTAGGTAGGGTAGGTAGGGTAGGTAGGGTAGGTAGGGTAGGTAGGGCAGGTAGGGTAGGTAGGGCAGGTAGGGCAGGTAGGGTAGGTAGGGCAGGTAGGGTAGGTAGGGCAGGTAGGGCAGGTAGGGCAGGTAGGGCAGGTAGGGTAGGTAGGGCAGGTAGGGCAGGTAGGGCAGGTAGGTCAGGTAGGGCAGGTAGGGCAGGTAGGGCAGGTAGGGTAGGATAGGTAAGGGCGCCGTAGATAAGTACATAGTGCTAGCCGTGCGAAGCCGGGACGGGCAGCTAGTATTAAATAAAAATTTTAAATTCTAAAAATTAAATTTAAAATTAAAATAAATTAAATTTAAATTCCTCCCCCTTACTTGCTATTGATTTATTAAGAGCGAATGTTTCAGCCTTTCCCGTGGAATTTAAATTTAAACATATAAACCCTGTGGTCGTTGTAAAGACTTTTAAGCAACTTAAGATCAAAATCACCGAAGATCTGTGGGGTATGTCTACTAAAGTTTGTCAATCAATTATTGAGACAATTGCACCCTATTTAGCTTTAGTATTTAATTTGTGTGTAGATCAAGGGGTATTCCCGGATTTAATGAAGTACAGTAAAGTTATTCCACTATTCAAATCCGGGGACAGCAAAGACCTAAATAATTATAGACCCGTATCGGTTTTGCCGGTTTTCAGCAAGGTGTTTGAAAAAGTAATGTTAAATCAAATGCTCCATCATTTTAATCGTAATAATATCCTACACGATCAACAGTATGGTTTCACCAAAGGACGTTGCACAACCGACGCCGGTGTCACCTTATTAAAACACATCTTTAACGCATGGGAAGAGGCACAAGATGCAATAGGCATCTTTTGCGACCTATCCAAGGCATTTGATTGCGTGAATCACGAAACACTGCTCTTGAAACTTGAGCATTACGGACTGGGTAAACTTGCGCTTAGCTTAGTAAAATCATATTTGAATGATAGACTGCAGCAAGTTCAAATAAACGGTGTAAATTCATTGGGTTTACAAGTCAAAATGGGTGTACCACAGGGCTCGATTTTGGGTCCATTCCTCTTTTTAGTATATATAAATGATTTACCGCATTTACTGAAAAACCGACCACAAATGGTGTTATTTGCTGATGACACATCACTGATTTTTAAGGTAAACAGACATGCACAAGAGCTTGACGAAGTAAATAACGCTATGCTTAAGGTCCATAATTGGTTTACTGTAAATAATTTGGTATTAAATGAGAAGAAAACTAAATGCATAAGATTCGCGTTACCAAATGTTAGAAGTAGTGAATGTCATGTTGTACTGAATAGGGAGACACTAGAATTCGTCGAAAAAACGGTTTTCCTGGGGATCACGCTTGACTCAAAACTACAGTGGGGTCCTCACTTAACATCACTTGCAGGGCGGCTAAGTTCAGCCGCTTACGCTGTTTGGAAAATCCGCCAACTAACAGACGTGGATACCGCGAGACTGGTCTATTTTAGTTACTTTCATAGCATCATGTCTTACGGTATTTTGCTGTGGGGACGGGCTGCAGATATTAATTCTATCTTTATTCTGCAAAAGAGGGCTGTCAGAGCCATATATAACCTCCGCAGACGCGAATCTCTAAGGGAACTGTTTAAGAAAATTAACATCATGACGGTACCTTGTCAGTATATATATGAAAACATTATGTATGTTCGAAAAAATCGACATCTTTTTAGTAAGATAAGTGACAGGCATAATTTTAACACTAGAAATAGGAACAAATTAGATCAACCACGTTTTAGATTGTCTAAAGTGCACACTTCTTTTATGGGGTACTGTGTAAAATGTTATAATAAAATACCACTCGATATTCTTCAACTGAATGAGAAGAAATTTAAAACATGCATTAAACGCACACTATGTAGACAAGCATATTATAAGTTGGATGATTATATCGATGATAAAAATGCTTGGCTTAATGCTGGTCCTGCTCCACAGCCACTTGGGCTCACTAGTTAAAAAATTTAATGTTTGGAAGAGTTGCTTCCCCTTTTTATTTTTCTGACATTACGAACTTAATGTTTATTTTTTATTTAAACAAGTTTAATTGTTGAATGTTCCAATGGATAATGATTTTCTTTCTTTTTGGTAGTATCATTCTATTAATCTCTCAAATACATTGCATACTATAGTTTTGTATAATTTAGAAGCATTTTTTCAATTTTTGTGAATGTTAGTACCATGGAGCCGTATTTTATGTTATTAAGATGTTTGTTGACTTGAAAGAGCACGGCAGTTGAGAGTTTGTCATGCCCACTTAAATGTCTCGCTGATGGTGGCGAGTGTGTTGGATCATTCGGTTCCCTACAAAATGGTTGAGCTGGATGGTGCTGATCCACGCGTCATGTTCGTGAACGGGCGCCGTCAGTTGTGACTGGTCATCTCTTATCTGCCAGGGCTTATTTTTAATGTTATATTTTGAATTGTTTTAATTTTTTTATTGTACATTGTTCTCACATATAGAAGCAACAAGAATAATGTACCCAGGATTGTGTAATTTTCTATATTTAAAAGAGTGTCCTTGGAGTTTCTTGCCCGTTCTCCTCCATGAAGATCTACGTTTTGGAACTGGGCAACTAGCTTCAACTTTCTCGACTAACTGACCGACTATTTGACAATTCAAAAGTGCCTGTAAATGGTTTAATTGAAATAAATGCTTTGAGTTTGAGTTTGAGTTTGATAAAAAAAACCAAACTGTACCGTGTGACATATCAAATGAAAGGGCTTGTTGTTTTTCTGTATTTTTTTTTATATTTTATTTAAAATTTATATATGATAATAGATGAAAATAGACCATTCCATCTTATCTCCGAAATTACTGAGCCTAAAATTATGAAAAAAACCAAAAACCATTATTTACCCATAGATTACAATCAAATCTCTCAATATTGTGCGTACAAAGTTATATTTGGAGTTGGAATGTATGGGAGAACATGTTTTTCAACTACAATGTTAAGTATGTATTTGGGATAAATTCATCCCAACTACGGAACCCTTCATTGTGCGTGGTTCGACATGCACTTGGCCGGTCTTTTTGTTAAACGTGAAAGCTCTAGTAAACATCTACTCGCTTGTTTGCTCTAGAATTCCCGGATATGTAAAGATAAACGCAGTTTGCTCAGTTGCAGCATCTTGCTTTGTATTAACTAAGTGTTCATATTTAAACGTTTGAGTATTTTATCGAACGCTCACTTTTACATAAAATCGCTCCTAAACTGAGTAAACACGTAGTTTGTTAAATGCTAATATTTTATGTAAAATTTAGTGATAATGTTGGCCATGCCAATGCAGTAACAATATCTATACATTATAATTATAATAAAATCGCAACGAAGTCAAAACTATACAATGAACGAAAAAAATAGCTAAAATCCCTACCACGATAAAAACGCCAACTTAAAAGGCAAGACAAGACAAGATATCGATATCGATTTTTTCGGTCTCCGTAAAGCCAGAGTCACACGTCATTACTAAGTCATTTAATGAAGGTGTCGTGGCCAGATCTTAAAATTGATCATTTCATCGACCACTGGTCACATCATGATGTAGCCTGGCCAGATCATTGGATACTCAACGTTTAACGATATGAACAGGTAAACGCACGACTATTTCATGATGTGGACAAACGTTAGTGATCATATCGTAAAATAGTTAGATTATCCACCGGCAGAGGCGTTGATGTCGCTTTGTTTCTGTTATTGTGTATCATGGCGGCGGCATCCAACAAATCAAACAAAGTAGGGTGACCAACAAAAGCAAAAAAAAAGTAAAGCAAAAAATGTCCATAATATCATAGGAAACCCGAAAAATTTTATTTTTCGGGTTTCCTATTATATTATGGAAAGCGATGAACTTGGAAGTAGCGCTCGCCGGGCGCTTGCTGAGGTAGGTCCGTGGATGGGTGACCATCTATTACATACCGAAACCCCTCCAAGCCACGAAAAGCACGTTAAGCCGTTGGTCCCGGTTGTCATTTGTACATCTTTGACAGTCGTAACGGGTAGTCAGAAGCCCGAAAGTCTGACAACCAGTCTTATCAAGGGGTATCATGTTACCCAATAACTGGGTTGTGGAGGTCCGATACGCAGTCGGTCCATGTAAAATACTGGTATTCAGTTGCATCCGGTTAGACTGGAAGCCGACCCCAACATAGGTGGGAAAAGGCTAGGCAGATAATGATGATGATTAGAGTTAATAAACCTAATAGAATAACAGCCACTTTACCCGACAGAGGGGCGCCCTCTTCACTACTTCACTCTGCACCATTGACGAATACAGCAACATTAACATCTGTACTAATGCGTACAAAACGTCGCTCTACACCGGAGATAGGCGCTCACAGTAGCTAACAGTGGCTCACAGTGGCTCACTACGGCCCACAAAAGGTTCGCCGACGCAGCACGCGGCTCGCGCCGCACGGTGGTTCACGCGCCCATTATCACGCATTCAATACGCTTTCTGTCATTGTCAACCCAAATCCGACGACAACGGGGATTAGGCGATATATCCCCGGCTCGTGCGAGGCGACAACCATCGCTCGATTCACACTCCAAATTACCTCGTTTTATAGAAGCAGCCGTCAATGGACAGCGTTGAAGCGAAGTCCTCGCGATAGCTCATCAATGAGTCAGCGCTTTGTGTGACTGTGGTGGAATTAATTCAATGCTTGTATAGTTAGTTACAGTTAGCTATTCTTGTACTAATTATTAAGCTTGTAATGCCGTGCAGAGTAATCAGCTTCTTTGTTTTGTGTGTACTGAATAGCGTCCAAGCTTCTTGACCTGGGGCATTAAACTCTTTACATTAATTCGTAGAAAATTGGTTACTATAATGAATCACAATATGAGGTCTTTTTGCACTCCATAATTAATATAATAAATTAGAACAAGGAAGTGAGCCCAGTAATGTACCATAATTATGTTACCGTAAAGTAACGGTAGCTACCCCCGCAGTTTCGATAATATTAGAAAGTTTTCAGTTGGATAATACTTTGTACATCTCGGGCGTTGAATAAGAATAAATCATTCATCATTTTTTATTTCAGTAAAGGCACAATATCAAGTAGTCAAAAATATCAATTCAGTAGGTATATAGGTTCATACAACCACACACATGCGTCATATTGCTGTCTTTTACTATCAAATAAAACGGGAAAGAGCCAGAAGTTGATCTGAGTAACTAGTTTACATGTACAACTCCAACGTGTTTATAATAGGAATATTTTGAGGTGTTGTGCGCAAATTGAAGAATAATTTTGACGATAAAATTTTCTTGTCTTTTTTATTTTATCAGCAAATAAAAGTTATATTTTAATATAGTTTTGTCGGGAAAACAAGAACTGAAACATTTAAACATTAAATTAAATGTAGTTTATAATTATAAGGTGTAGTGGGGAAACCGAATAATATAGCATTTACGCATAATATAATAAAATCGTAGCAAAATTTTTCAGTTCCAGGTGGGGGGGGTAAACATTTTTCCAACGTATCTTCTCACTTTTGTTTTTCAATTGGCTAACCAAGTCCTCAAAGAAGTGAAACAAATCGTAACAAATTCAAAACTGTACATTGTATATTTTTGAAAAAAAGTGGGCTCGATTCTAATGCCGAAAATACAGTTTTTAGAATTTTTGTCTGTTTGTCTGTAGGTATGTATATTCCAGCATCAAGCAAATTCTACTGAACAAATTCTGTTAAAATTTTGCGTAGATATTCTATATAAGTCTGTTCAAACTACAGGGTATAAACTATCAAGCTATTTGTTATGGGGGGTGAGCAATATTACATTATGTTAATATTCTTCTCCATAAATTGTACATGACGCGCCAACATTTTAGGATAGTGCAGATAGTTACCGATTTAACTGTTTAAATGTTTATCATCACGCTATACCTTTATGGAGCTTAGCAGTCAATCATGAAATATAAGAACGGCTATTTTAGCTAATTTTCAACGACAGCAAATAACTAAGCGGTTGGACGTTTTCTTTGCAAATCAGTGGTTTTTAGTTCGATTCCCAACTATTGGTATTTTTTATATTTCGTAATACTAATACGAGATGTATATAATGGTTCGTAGATCGTATTAATTCACTGAAAAAGGAAAACTTCGTAAGCAATGGGAAATTACTACTGATTTGTCCTAGCTATTTTAAAGTCTGTGTGTGGACGTGAAATCTTGGAGTGGCGTGAATGAAGTCGCTGTGAGTGTGCGAGCATTATTTACCAGATTTTACGCTCAGTAAAAATTTACTAAAAGAAATAAACGATTACATACTATTTTAAATATTATTTGCGGTTATTGTTTCAGATAGTACGGGACTCATAGTCGTTTGCGATCCTGTCGACAGTTGATAATGCAAAGTAGCGAAAATTCCGCGTAGCCTGCGTAGTAAGTCACCTTTTCGACAGTGACTATCAGCGGGTGAAGGCTAGCGACAGTGACAATCCTAGTCATCTGCGGCATTTGATTGCCACCATTTTGATGTTTTGTTCCAGTTACGTGGCGTATTCTCAGTTCTGTTATGGGAGAAATATGGGCAGCAAAGTCAAAGTCAAAGTCAAAGTCAAATCATTTATTTCAAATAGGCCCTTGTAAGGCACTTTTGAACGTCAAAGTTTACAAAAAATTGAATTGATTCTAGTCGCCCCTTCCAAAAGGTAGTTTTCGTATGGAGAAGAATGGGCAAGAAACTCCACCGTTACTCTTTTAAAAATTGTTACAATATTTGTATGTGTTACATTCGTTACATAATTATATGTGAAGACGATGCATCTAAAAAAATAAAATAAAAATAGGTTACCACAATAGGTAAAAAGAAGAATTAATGAAGGTAAAAAGTAGATGATTTTCTTAAAAAATTTACAATTAATAAGTCAGTGTGTGAGGAAGTAATCACAGAATGCAAAATCAATGTCATGTAATACTCGTAAAAATTATAATTTATACAACTTAAATTAGCAACCAGTTTGATTTTGTCTAGATTCTAGATTGTCCTATGGAGCAGGACCAGCATGTTTCCAAGCATTCTTATCTTGGATATATTCCTCTAATTTGTAATAGGCTTGTTTACAAAGTGTACTTTTAATATGAGTTTTAAATTTTCTTTCATTTAATTGTAATATATCACAAGGTATTTTGTTGTAGCATTTAACACAGTACCCCATAAAAGATGAAGATACTTTAGATAATCTGAAAAATGGTTGATCTATTTTATCTTTATTTCTAGTATTAAAATTATGTCTATCACTTATTTTGTTAAAAATATGTAGATTTTTTCTAACATACATAATATTTTCATAAATGAATTGGCAAGGTACTGTCATAATATTAATCCCTTTAAATAGTTCCCTGAGAGATTCGCGACGATGTAGATTATAAATGGCTCTGACAGCTCTCTTTTGTAAAATAAATATGGATTCAATGTCAGCAGCCCGACCCCACAGTAAAATGCCATACGACATAATACTGTGGAAGTAGCTAAAATAGACCAAACGCGCGGTTTCTACATCTGTTAACTGTCTTATCTTTCTAACAGCAAAAGCGGCAGAGCTCAGCCGCCCCGCAAGAGATGTTATATGAGGTCCCCATTGTAATTTCTCGTCTAGCGTGATTCCTAGGAAAACTGTTTGATTAATATATTCCAGCTTTTCTCCATTCAATAAGATGTCACATTCGCTACTTCTAACATTAGGTAATTTAAATCTAATGCATTTGGTTTTTTTTTTATTTAGTACCAAATTATTTACCGTAAACCAATCTTGGACCTGAAGAATAGAGTTATTCACGTCGTCAAGATTTTGTGACCGTCGGTTGATTTTAAAGATCAATGATGTGTCATCTGCAAATAAAACCATCTTCGGTTGATTTTGGAGTAATTGGGGTAAATCATTAATGTAAACTAAAAAGAGGAATGGACCCAATATCGAACCTTGAGGAACGCCCATTGCCATTTCAGACCCTAATGAGTTTACGCCGTTTACTTGAACTTTAACCTTTCAGCATCTATCCGAAGACTTTTCACGAACTTTGCGGCGTACTACTGAAGGTGTCATTGAACAAAATGACGAACGCGTTCTAAACAGCTGTCTTAATTCACTTAACAAGACGTAATATCCATCGGTGGCAATTCACTGATTGAGTAGGGGTTACCGACTCTGCAATCATTGGCACATTAAGACCGCAGGTATCCGGAATACGCCGCCGAAACTAATTATGATCCAGGTGCAATGAGTACCATCGTCTACGATGTCCACGTTCTCCAAAGCGTTGGGCTCAGTCAGGGTAAATGTTTTTCTTGGATGCTCCTTTTGGAACAGGATAATATCGGGATTTGATCGTATGGGATGGATGCATTATGGCAAATAGAAAAGCAGTGGAAGCTGTAACCAGAACCCTGCAGGACATCCGCAAGAACCAAGAAATGAAGGTGGTGTCACAGTTCTGTTTAGTGTCGATTAACGGCAAACACTAGATGTGGTGACGCGAGGTTAGGATATTGCAGATAGTTACTAATTCAACTTTTAAAGTAAATGATTATCATCACGCAATATTTTTATAGAGCTAAGCAGTCAATCATGAAATATTATATAAGAACGGCTATTTTAGCTAACTTTCAACGAATACAAATAATTAAGCGGTTGGACTATTGCTTTGCAAACCTGTTTTTGTAAGTTCGTTTTCCAATTACTGGTATTTTTTGTGTTTTTTTAATATTTATAACATCATCCTTATAGACTAAGTGGGAAAAATAAGTATTATTGAAGCTAAATCAAAAAATACCCGAGCAAAGTTAATACAATTTTTATGGGACCTCTGAAGTATGACCTACCAAACAAAAAAAGAGTCATCATTTCATAATTAGCGGAGCAATCACGTATCAAACATACAAAAAAAAAAGTCGAATTGAGAACCTCCTCCTTTTTGAAGTCGGTTAAAAAGAGAAAACTTCGTAAGCAATGGGAAATTTTATTACAATGCACTTTTGAACGTCAAAAGTGAGAGTATTTATTTGAATCCTGAGCGCAGCGAGAAATTCAAAGTACTGCACTCGAGCTTAAAATAGTATTGCTCCCGACACTCTACTTTTTATCACCTTCTATAAAAAAATAAGTAAGTGCAACTTATGAATAAGAATAGTACCCACGTTTATTTATTTCATTCTCACTACTTGAGCAAGACACACACATTTTTATAAAACGTGAAATCAGAATTTGAGTAAACAATAATTACGAACAAAGGCTAAATGCATTTCGTGCGTTTTTTTATTTTTTCACAAACTTTTGTTTTAACTTTATGTTCAGCCTGTTAATTGTTCATACAATGTTCGTGATTGATCTCTTTGGTGATTAGAACTTTTACTCACAATATCCAGATTCCAAATTCAAATCACTTTTAGTCCCTGGGGATTAAAAAGCTATTTTGGTCCCTGTTTACGAAGAATAAACTAGCTCTTTTTTAATAGATGTGATATAATAGTATATTATGCAATTAGTGAATAAAGGACGGATTTAAAGCGAGGGCCATAGATGAATCACGAGCAAGTGAAGGATTCTAACGACTGAATCACGACCGTAGGGAGTGATTCATGACGATTGAATCACGAGCGTAGCGAGTGATTCAAGTGTTAGAATTCTGAGCGACGCGAGTAATTCATGGCCCTCGATATAAATCCGTTTTATTCAAGAGTTGCATTTTATACCATGACTACGAGAAAAAGAAAGATTTAAGCGAAAATAGACATTTAATGAAGAAAAAAGGAAGGTTGAATTAATTAAAATGCACATTAAATTGGAACAATTACTAAAATTAAAAGTAATTTTCTTATTATTACTAATAATAATCAACTTGGGAAGCGATGTTTTGATGATTTCCTGTGTATCGAGTATTTTTCGCAAGGAGGTTGTATAGCATTGAGATGGAGGTCACATAATTATATAGATGTGTTCTAAATTCAAACACCAAAATAGTGATTAAAAGTGCTTTTTATTCACTGAAAACAGTGAATAAAATAAGCTTTTTAGAGGGGGAATGGTATAAATATTATTTACAAATACTTAACTATTGTATGATATATTAAAGCCAGATAAACATGCTACATCTACGAACGCGAATCATACAAAATAATCCTACTACACACATAACTATGTCTTGTTTATAGTAAGCATGTGTACTATTTATGTATTTCGTGTTGGTATGTGTGATTTGTGCAGAGCGTAGTGAGTGCCGTGCTAATTGGCGGGACGAGATGTAGCGCTCATTAGTAACGCAGGGCACTGCTTCACAGCTGCACCGTCTGACCGGCGACGATGGAAGGTCACCGGTTGCTTAAGAAGTAAAGCTATTACACGTGTGTTTCTGCCTATGTATCTAACTGCTTGTGGTGCTTGCTGGGAAGATAAGGCGTCGCGTCGTTGTAGGAAATGCAAGTCTGTCTTAATGTGGGTGTACACATAGGTACAAAAATATATATTGCAGTCGCAGGTGTTATGGAACTACCCGACATGGAAAGAACGTTTGTAATAAGTTTAAGTAAAAGCTTGTTTATTCAGCGAGCTCCAAGGATATTATTTATGCTCTTTTCTTACGTCAAAATGACAAGTGACAGCTTCAGAAGAAGACTTTCTTCCCTTGTGTTTTAGCTGGATATATGAAGGAGCACAGTCTTGCAACCAAAGAGAAGCTATTATTATTATTAGGCAAGTTAGTGCCATCGCCATCCAGGTACGTACCTAACTATGTTTCCTTCACTGACCAAATGCACGTCGAGCCAAAGCAAATGGAAACATGATAGCGAGCTTACAGCGGCCATTGCCGAGTTATCTGCTGTATTTAAAAAATCTATAAGCGACCTGCGCGCTGACATAAATAGCCAGCTTTCGGGCATTAATGAGAGTATTAGTAACCTTAGAGATGAGCTTAATATACTATCTACATCCACTACCCACATCCACTACCCAATCGATATCTGAAGTGAGAGAGCTGCGTACGGAAAACTCTCAAGCGAAAAAGGAAATATCGAGTCTGACTGCAAGATATGATAATCTGTCTAAGTGTTGTGGTTGAGCTTAAGACTACTGTAAATTTTTATTCGGCAAACTATGTCGTCAGTACAAAGCGTATAACTGATCTTGAGACGAGCACCAAGAACTCTGCGGCGACATCAGTGGCTCTTTTAGAAAGTAAAATACATCTGCTGGAGCAGCAGGCAAGACAATGTAACATTGAGCTTGGGAATATACCGGAGAACGAGGAGAAAACCTTGTCGCTGTGTTGGAGTCAATTGTGTGAGCAATTAATATGCCCCTGGTTAAAAACGATATTGTTGCTATTCATCGCGTTCCCCATGCTCATACACAAAATAGTCGTCCTAAGAATATCATCGTCAAGTTTGCTTCCCGCTTGCTTCGCGATAATATGCTGAGCGAATATCGACTATCCAAGGGACAACTCACATCTGATCGCATTGGCCTCGCTGAGACCTCATGTCGTATCTACGTCAATGAGCATTTAACTCTTCGAAATAAGGATTTGTTTCGCAAATGTCGTGAGGCAACCAAAACACACAAATTTAAATACGTCTGGATCAGAAACGCGACCGTCTTGGTCATAGAAACGGACGACTCGGCTACGTTATCCATTCGTACGGAAGCCGACATACCAAATAAAATCATGCCAAATATTTCTGCAAAATAATCTCTCCATAAGTATTGTTATTAGCAAAAGACTAGCCATTTCAATAATAAGTTTAAGGAATGTTTTTTTAACATTGTGTTCTACGGGTTATCTGCTTATCTGCTTGGTATAGTACACTATTAAGTAAATGTTATTTTATTATAAATAATAATGTATCCGCTTACTGTATATGGGAGCTACCTTTGATCCGTGAATTGTTTCTATATTGCTATAATTATATCTGCACTTCTATTCCCTCTACTAAAGCCAATTTAATTGTCACGCTGTCGATTGCACGTCTTGTAGCGTGTCGCTGTTTGTTAATATTACTTTTTTTAAATACTATTGAATTGACCAATTCAATCAATGGCTAATACTCATGTATCCATTTATTACCAGAACTGTCGAAGGATCAGGACAAGATTAACACTTTGTATTTAAATATATTAGCGCATGTATATGATACCATCGTTTTCACCGAGACCTGGCTAACACCGGCCATCTCAAATAACGAATTTATTCATCAACGTTATGTTGTGTTTAGGTGCGATCGTGATCGCACCAAAAAACAAAAAAGATGGTGGTAGTGTTCTTATAGCAGTCTCTAGAGAATTGAAACCTTCCTGTCTGTCATTCTCTCCTCCCTTAATTTTACCTGAGCATATAATACTGAAAATTCCTGCTTGTAATGATACCTATGATGTAATATGCGCTACATACATACCACCGAACACTACGGACGAAATATACATTACTTTTCTAAATTCTCTTTTGGTGTTGTTTGATGATGCTCGTGTAGACAAAGCTATTTTAATAGGCGATTTCAACATGCCGCAACTAAGCTGAGTCAAAAAATCATCATTCATGGAAAGCGATACTAATAATACTTCCAATGTAAGTCGTCAACTGATAAACTCTCATTTGCTCGCAACTAAATATGAGACAGTATAATTATTCGACCAATTGTAACGATCGTATCTTGGATTTATTTCTCAGTAATAGCCATTCTATAACGTTCGCCTCTGATGATCCCCTATTGCCCATTGATAATTATCATCCTGTCTTTTATACTCATATATCATTTGCAAGTTCAACAAATAACACAAAAAGTAAAGTTTCAAATAAGCGTAATTATTATAAGGCGGACTACTGCGGGATTAATGAAGATATTAATAGTGTTGATTGGAATGGTTTGTTGGATGTGTTGACACCTGAGGAAGCAGTCTCTTTGTTCTACGTAAAGCTTTTTGAGATTATTGGATCGCATACACCCATATGTAAACAAAGGAATCGTAACTTCCCCATCTGGTTTACAAAATCACTCATTCAGAATCAGTTTGTTTTAGTGTAAGTAGTAATTTGTGCAAAATATAGGTAGTAGTATATTTGTTAAGTCATATAATGTCTAAGATACTTTGTATATTTTTAGTATACTACTGTTTGTTTTCCCTATAAAAATAAATAAATAAATAAATTAAACAAGCTGTGGCTTAACAAATATAATAGACGATTCAGGAAGAAAACTATATTCAGAGGAATAATAGAATCAAGGAGATTGTGTCGACAAAAATATTGAATTCCTCCGTCTAGAACTGAATATTTCTTGTTTTCAAGATAATGCGGTAATTATCTCGCTTTGTCATAGAAACGGTATCTCAACTCTGACTGAGTAAAGTAAAATTCTTCGTTTTAATTCTTCATTTTCCTCATAATTTGCTGCGATAATCTTGGAGAGATACGAGTAAATGCTCAGGAGCGACCACCAGTCATCTCAGCAAGATTTTTATTTCCGTATGTTTGCATGATGTTCAACATTTCATTGTTGCCCTTAAAATAAATAAAATTTATTTGATTCAGGCAATTAAAATAAAAGATTAAGTAGGTACAAAAATTAAGTATGTATTAGGTCGCCACTTATGAAATCAGTGTTTTGTATGGAAAATTTTAAAGAAGTTACATTTTTCATACTAACATTTTCTTAATTTATCAACCATGAACACTAATGTTTTAAAACTTTTATGCACTAATGTTTAAAAACTAAGATAGCGTAATATGCCACTTAACTTAGCCAAAACTAATTTTTGTCGCTTAATCTATAGCGACAAAAATAAGTTTTGGCTAAGTTAAAACAAATAGTGGTAATTTCTGCTAACAAAATGAGGAGTCATTTTTAAGGTATTTTTTATGTTTAGAAAACTATATAAGGTTTTTTTTACTATTGGTAACTACCAAGCAATTGATGATAGAAGTTCTCTATTTGTGAGAAAAAAAACGCCAATTTCATAGGTGGGAACCCAATATTATGTATGTTTAAGTTATAAGAAATAGTGAGGAATATTTAGATTGAATAATTAATTAATAATGTCAAATACCTGTCAATGCTACAGGATAAATGGTTGTCACCAGTTGCGATTTATTTCAGATAGTAATTAAAAAGTATTACTGTTAAGTACAAGTATCTTTGATACACCAAATAAAACACTAAAGCAAATCAGGAACGTAATAAACATTAAGTTAGTGATATAAAGACATACTTGAAACTACGTAAAACGTACAATTTTAATCAAGTAAAATTTAATTCTGATCAAAATAAAAGCTCGCTGTTTATTGGAGCATACCACTCATGTAGAACGTAATTAAATTAGTCCTAATTTTCATAACGAACAAATAATTAGGCAACAGGTTTAATAATTCCAGGCACAGGAGCCGTAATTAGTTTGAAATGTAATAAACGTCGAGACCGCGGAGAACATTGTGTATTACACACATTCACTTCGGTCTCCACACGGAGCACTGCATCACCCACTAACAATAAAATTTAAGTAAAACTGCAACCATTCGAACCGTCACTATACACAATAAAAGTCCAGTCTGTTTCACGAGCTGTATTAGGACGGCTATACGCGAAGATTGGGTGCTTTATGACAAGAGCGGGGCAGGCATTCCTTTTATTCCTCGTGTGCTTGTCAGAATTTACACTTTAAAAGCCATCCCTGTAAAACTGCTCCACGTCGCGTTAAGGCGCTCGTACACTGATACGTAGCATTATGATGAGTATATTCCCGGGAGATTGGTAAACTTATTTTACTTTGATCTAAAAGCTGGCCAAGATCCAAATAATGGTATGACTCAATGCAACGACCATTAATTAAACAACAACTGGATAGCCTGTTCATTATACCCCGCCCTTCTCGCATCCTCCGCCTTGTTCCGAACCTTGTTCCGTACACAGGCAGTCAGAACAACTCAGTCGTCGTCCACTACGCTCTATTGTTTTCTCGACAACGTTTTTTTTACGTAAATGACATGTGGTGTTTTGTGCACAATTAAATTTATCGATATGGAAGGTGAAGGTATGTTTTTTAATATTAATTTAGATTACATTTAATTTACACACCCATGTATTATGCTTTCATCTCTAATTCAAAGTTACAAAAAATCTCATGATTTTGGTAACATTATTCATAGAAAAGTCTTTTAGTACATTTTCCGAGTATTTCCGAGTTACTGACCGAGCGAGCGAAGCATCTCTACATCAAGTCTGGCAAAGGAGAATGGGCAAAAATATATTAACCTTGGTCTACCTACTCAACACTAACACCATATATGCTACAGAAAAGATTATACCTAATATAACTAATAGTGTGAAAATACTAGGGGCTGGTAGAAAGGAGAATGACCAAATTAGTAAGGGCACTGGTCCAAAAAAAAAAATGCTGCCCCCAAGGTTGATTCTTTGTTGGTGGGTTAATACTGTTGGACTAACTATGTGTGCAGATGCGAATCAAATTCCAACCCACAGTTACAGAGTAATTCAACGTTATATAATACTGCAACAATACACTTTCGCTTGCACCAATTTTTTGTGTAAATTATTTTTGCTCGATTCACTTAATAATTAGATGAATAGTGAATTAAAAAAACGACATAGTTACTTAATAAATGTTTATTTTCGAACAATTAAATTAAATGTTTTTCATCGCTCACCATTCTGCACAGATGGTAATAAAAATGCGTATTATAAATCAATTCCGTCGATTACAATATTATCTAAAAACTGTGCTGGATGGTCAATATTTTCATAACGCGCATATGCCAAAAACCATACGATAGACATTACATGAGCACACGTGCCCAAAGTACGTCTGCCACTCTTACATGAACAGTAATAATGATTTAGAGCCTGCAACCCAAGGTGGTCTGAGTTTACAAGTATATATGTATGATAAATCCGGCTTCGGGTATGCCTAGATTGGACTTTACCTCTTAATAGCCAGAAGTTATTACCAGTTATATTATAATTATTTAAAAGATTATTTAAATCATGATTTTCTCTGTACACTTCTATTGTATATACGCCATTACGAGCGTGTTCACTATAATAACTCCTGGCTAGTTTTATTTGGTACGTTCCTAACGCAAACATAGCAAGTTCTTCCTCAGACAACCTTGGAAATTCTCTTACATCAGGTAATTCTGCAGACATACTTTGAAACGGAATCCGCCGGCTATTAAGGTTGTGGTCAATCACATACTGTGCGAGACAGTTTTCAATATTGATTCTATTATTAATTCTCTCCATAAAAGCAGAAGCATTAACATTATCAGTGATTGGGTCGTGGAAAGCATTTGTAATGGCCGCGGCATTCCTAAAATCGTCCTGCATGTGAGGCAGAGCTCTGTTAAAATAATCTTGCCTGAATATCTTAAAATCTCTCTTGAAGCGGCCATTTACTACTTCCACGACCCATGGACAAATCGTCACTAATCGAAACTTATTGGCGTCAGCCGTTGTCAATTGAGTTTCGCCTCTTGAAACTGATTTAGGCATATGGGCATCATACCCACAAGACTCTACGTTTGGTACGGCATCTCGGAAACCTCTATCCAAAATGAGAACATCTCCTTCTTGGAAAAACCAATTAAAGACACTGTTCGCACCATCAATTAATTTATTTAAAATGCTTGCATCGGATGTAGTCGCTGAATAGGGACCTGCTACTTCAATTATATAGCCATCACAACAGACTATTAGGAATGGTTTTAGTAGATTTAAGAACTTGTGATGGCTATACGTCAATCTTTGGAAGAGGAAGTTGCTACTTTTTTGTATGTATACATAGGTACCATCAAGTATAATTATACATTTGTTTTGTTCTGGGTTTCCGAACAGAGTTTGAGGTATAAAAAGGTTTCGCCTAAGCACTTGCTCCCTTGTGATGTGATCCCAACCCAAATGTAGAGGTGTAAATTCATCTTTTATACAGTCTCTTGCCGTTTTCATTTCTCTTTCTAAAGTTGTTCGGCTTATGTGAAACATATCAGCCAGTCTTGTATTGGGTTCACCAGTTCTTAACTTAATCAAATATACTGCCAAAGCGGTTTTGGGTCTTTTGCTCCTTCTAGACAAAGATGGCGTTTCTACAAACATTCTGTTGAACTGTTCGAAACTTCGACCAGTCAGAAAGTAAACTTCATTTGGATCCATGGTTTCTATATTTTCAAAATCCACCCTTCCCTCTTGCGGCATAGTTTTCAAAATCTGCATCATGTCCATGATGTGAGCTTCGTTAAAGTCATGACTTACATTTGTAGCTGACAATAAAACCTCAAAATCATTTTAAAGCAAATGTTCTTCACAAACGCGTGCAGAAGGTGGTGCGTAGTAGTTAAAATCTTTCAACAAACGGATTTTCATGTGTTTTGGTATTCGATGCCTCGTTTCGCTTGTACATCCGAATAAAATGCAAGAGTTTGAAGTATTCGGTGCCCGACTAACATGTGGCAACTGTATAATAGAATGTTGAAATTCTTGTTCGTCTACTACTGCTCCACGTTGATCACCAGCATGTGGTACCACAGCTTGATCTGGTTGTGCCTCGGCTTGATCTGGTTGTGTCACAGGTTGATCTGCTGGCTGCTCAGAAGGGCGTACTTGTGGTTCTTGTTCTCGTTCACTGGACGCACGACGTCTTGGTGGGTACGCCTCGCGTCGCCAGCAAGGCTGACAGATAAACTCAGTGTTGTCAAATTGTATCTGAAACAAATGAGTTTCAGGCTCTCATACACATCTTTTTAACAAATATTATTCAGTACATGAATAAATCAATGAATGAATAGCGCCACTACTGAAGTCCCTTTGACGCGGCGTTTGTGTCAAGTCATTACATTACATTGCATAAAAAATGTAGTACCACAATTTTCCACGGGCTTTCTTTCGTTTCTTTCTGTCTATGCATTGTTATGTGGTTAAAATAAGTCATAATTGCAATCATTTAAGCATTTTATTTAGTTACTTACATGATAAGGAAGAACTCGTTCAGTTATATTGTTTGCAGCGATTGGATATTCTTCAAAAAGCTGCGTAGTTAGTGTTCTTCTTCTGATCGACCGCACTGATCTACCACACACTAGACACACTTGTCCAGCAGATGCACGAAACATCTTTAAAACAATGTTTCCAAATCACAGGACTTATAATCAGGTCCAGGTAACGTAATGCAAGGGTCAAACACGTGATCACAGGATATCCACAGAAATACTCGCACAGTACACAACTATTAGCGAAGAGTGTTACAGAAGGACTGCGCAGTTGCAATGCAAAGCGCATACATGTGTGAGCGAGAAGGTGATAGGAAGCTCTATTACCTTCTCGCTCACACAACTATTAAACAATGTACAAAGAAAGCAAACTCGCGTGTAAGCTAATTACCTGCGATAAGAAAAGGTCGCCACCTACCTGTGTAAAAAAGTGAAATATGCAACTTTTTCATAAAGTCACATTTTGGGCTAATAGTTATGTTTCTGTGGGACAGATTTTTTCGGTTCCGTAGAATAAAATGTTGCATTTAAACTCTTCTTTCAAATGAGCCATGTGGTAAATCTGGGGGCACACTTTGATTTTTTTTACTAATTTTTGGGCCAATTTGGTCATTCTCCTTTGAAAAAGAGAAAATAAAAGAAGAACAAATAGTCCTGTGATTTATTACATGTCATATTATTATAATTGCTGTATTACTAGATCAAAAAAAAACGTTGGGCAGTTGCTCGCCAGACACGACACCCGGCTGGTCAGAGGATCCTCCCTTTTCTATAGAGGGTGAGTGAACTTTCCACCCTGTTCCTCATGCATCTATAGACCACCCGATGTCGAACTTTAATACAGTAGATCTAAAGTCTATTATAAGTAAAAGGGAGGGGAACCCTACACTACAATTATTTTTGACATTTTCACAAAGAACCCCATGAGTTACACATTTGTGGTCATACAAAGAAATAAAGTCTAAACAATTTCCTTTTCATTGATGTATGGCTTGTTGGTGTTGAGTAAGTAGACCACCCTGCTCATTCTCCTTTGCTTTCGTGTCAGTTTGTACGTACTCCTCCACAAGTCGTATTTTACAACCGATCTGAACGAAACTTTTGTTTTTTTTTGTCTTCGGGGTTTTTTCATTGGAGGGGTACTTCCTCCGAAATGGGGCAAAAGTAGGGCTACTGGATATCTGCGCCTTATGAGATCCGATTTCGATGGTTCTTTTTTTATTTGAAAGGTAGTAACTTTAAATTGGTCTCTAAAAAAATTGGTGAAGATGTGATGAAGATTTTCGGCATGATGAGCAGAATAACTCCTCATAATGCTGTTAATTGCTCACTATTTATTCAAACCTATTAATTAATTTTTCTAGCTGACCAACAAATTTTAACTCATAATTTTTCTGGTTTATAGGGTTCTGTAGTCAACAAGGAACCGATATAGTTTCGCCATGCTACGCCACGTATAGGCAGACAGACAGATGCCTGTCGGTCTGTCTATCCGCGGCTTAGGTCTGAGAATCTTAGTACTAGAAAGCTGTAATTTCGCATGGGCCTATATATATTAATCACGCCGACAAAGTGATAAAATAAAATCATGATTAATATATTTTTTTAGGGTTCCTCCGACCAAAAAATCTGCTATTCCATACATTTATGTTTGCATAGCTCGTTATAATGTAGGGAACAGCTGATTTATTTTTCGCGATTTCAGGGTTGGTCCCATAGTGAAAGTTGTTCATAATGATGTGTACAATGACCCCTTAAGAGGATGCAAACGAATTGAGCTCGAAAATTGACTCCATGAGGCTTTGTTCTATATCACAAAAGGTACGCTCTCATATAAAATCCACTTAATTATATTTTAACACAATGATTTTCTGTTTCTTGTTTAATACATTTTTCAGTTCATTTTGTATCTACTAGATTAGGAATTTTACCAAACGTTATCAAGAAAAAAGTCAGCATACAAATACAGCTAGTATTTCTGCGATTACACAGACTAATTGAACCAATATTGAACTCAACTCCAAATGCACGTTAGATATCACTACATCAGTGAGCACTAACCCTTCTCCGGTGGTATCCATGTGGGCGGCGCGTTATATTCGACTGTGCATTATCATTGTCGCTGTGCCCGAAACGCGTCGTTTTGTCGCTGTCGCTTTGTGTCGCCCACGCCACACCCAGCCGAACTGCTTGGGGGACACGCCACAGTGATATTGCACTTTTTAAGATTTTAATTAAACCCCTGACTGGTGTTTCTGATGCACCTCTTTCATTTGTTTCCGAGCCTCATTTTTACATCCGAAAGGACGAAACGAATACTGAATGTGTTTTTACGATGAAAAATACGAGGTTGCTAGGAAACTCAAAGGACTATCAAAGCTTTCCGATTTCCCAGTAAGGCAGTTTTAATACGTAAAAGATACTCGTGTGTGTGTATTCTTCAATATTGACAGAACGAAAAGTATTAAAATTTTGAAGAAATCACATATCAATTTCTGAGAAGCTTTTTGAGCAATTGACACACCATAGTTACTTTCCTGCAATAAAAACATCCACTTTAAATAATAAACTACGCTACTTACACAGCTCATAACCAGCGGAACCTGAAAGTAATTCGCTCATTAAAATCAACGTAGCGATTCATACATTTTTCAAAGCGCTATTACGAAAGCATTCGAAAGCACATCCGTATTTTAAATTCTCACAAAATGTGCGAATAACATCAAAAGTGTACAAAATAGAGTATAGTGAGGCAGTTCATAGCCTTTTGAAGTGCTAATTCGCGTCGGGTGGGTGGCGCGAATTCTCTTTGCCGGTAAATCGAGCTGAAAAACATAGTGGCCACTGCAACTTGACGGAGGCACGGACGGGGGAGGGGGTGTGGCGATATAAAGATGAGGTAGCAGTAATAGCAGTAGCCTACTAACCTAAGCTGATTATACAAAATTGATGAAACCTCTCTGAAATCTCTGTGGCTCGATATTTTTTTTTTCAATGTCCTTTACTTTTTCACATCAATTTGTATATTTTTTCTATCTTAAGTGTTATTTGCTCAGCTAATAAAAAGACTACGTTCAATTTAAACTTTACACTTCAAAGGCAGGAAATATTTCGCTCTAAATAAGCAAAAGTACCTACAGATGTAATATTTTTCACAAACATGGTGTTCTCATAAAACTTGTATCGGCGCTGGCGTCGGTTCAAAGAGGTTCTATTGCAAAGTTTGATTAGCCCCCGGCCTGGGCGGCACTGCGTGGAGTACAGCGGTGTGCGGCTATTTGCCAATAGCGGGTCGGACAGTATGCAAATCGAGGTGATCAGCCTTCTAGAACATTTAGCTGAACAAGAGTTGGTAGGTAGTAAGCAGTAAGGTAGGTTGGAGGTGAAAAGTCTTTCTTTCAGTTCTCAACCAAAATGTTGCCAATTTTATCAGACAAAGTTTCCAATTACTATATTTACTTCAAAAAATTGTAGTAGTATCTTAACGTAACCTAAATTACCTTGAGAAATTGGTCTACTATTGGTATAAAATCTGTAAATAAAGGTAAAGTCTAACTAATCTTCACTAACTCTCCGACTAGCCACTCGCGGCTCAAGGCAAGATTTCTTCGTCTGTGGCTCCAAATTAATTGCACTTGTTATTTTTGCACTAATGTTTGCCTTGATAGGAATAAAATCTTCGACATACATTTAGCGACTGCGTCAGATCGCCATCCAACATGACGATTCAAGGTTTTTATTTTATTTAAAAAACACGTACAACTATCATCACAGGCATTTTGGTTTGGATTTTAGTTAATTATATAAAAAAAATGTTAAATAACTAAAGAAGAATGGCAGCACTCCATGTAATCTGGGTGTCGCACTTAGACTTCGCGTACATTCGCATAGATTTCGGTCAAATTAAGATAAAAGGTAATCACACCATATTTTTTAATATTGGGTTTCACCAGAAAAATATTGTTTAAAAGGCAAGTGGCCCCGTATAAACAGACCCCATGACAGTAAACCAACGAGTAAACAGTATACGACATTCAAAGATGGCGGAAATGAATAGTTCCAATAATGGCTACTGAAGGGAAAAGTGGCACTAGTAGCTGACTTTGTATATTAAGCCCTCTACACATTCTAGAAGAGCGTCATGTCCTATTGTACTCCATACACTTCTATGCAAAGCAATCAAACATAATTACGTTATAATTGACAAAACGATTTTGTTATTACTACTAATGTGAACGTCATCCTATATAATATTATAAATGCGAAATTGAGTTTGATTGTTTGTTTATTACGCTTTCACGCTAAAACGGCTGAACGGATTTACATGGCACACAGATAAACCTTGGATGAAGAAATCCAAAAATGCGACCTAGGGATACGTCCAAAAAATACTATGCACGGTTTGTTGTACCATCGTTTGCCCAACACAATGGTTTGCTCTGCAACTGCAAACTAACGGTGTCGTGCATCGTATACCGTACACGGCCAAACAGGCTCCGACGCATAACGCTTCCCATAACACGTATCCCATACGTCGCGTATGCGTCGAGTTAGATATGTCTGGCAACATTGAAAACGATGAAAAAGGTCGTGAGGCAAGATATCTAGAGACGTTGGTCGACATCGCCCGACGTTTCAAGCGACTGGTGCCGCGGGAAATTTGTCCAGTGAATACGTGGCATTATTAATTGTCAGTGGCATTATAATTATTAAGCACACTGACAATATTTTTCAGTGAGCTTAATGGTACAACTGTAAGTCGTGATGTCATTTAAAAATATTTTGAATATTAGGTACCTAGGTATATAATTTTTTTTTTGCCTATATCGCCGCCGAGTATCTTTGTAAAATCTGTTATTCATCGACTATTAGTCGATACCGTACTTTTTTCAAAAGGGTTATGCTTGGGGTTGCTGTGTGAGATCGACACAGAAACGAGAAGATACGCAGACGAACGAAGGTTGCCAACATAGCCCAACGTATTAGCAAGTTAAGTGGCAGTGGGCAGGGCACATAGTGCGTAGAACTGATGGCCGCTAGGGCAGAAGAGTTCTTGAATTGGGACCACGTACGTGCGTAGGACGTCCACCCACAAGGTGGCCAGACGAGCTAAGTAAGGTCGCAGGAAGTAGCTGGATGCAAGCCGCTTACAACCGGTTACTCCGGAAAAACCGGAAGATGACACAAAATTTAACCTCAATTTCATCATAAACCTGTAACAATCCAGATTTTTTATCAAAAACCTGAACTAGTTTGGGTTTATGATAAAGTTTTTGTCAAAATCACGGGTTTGCTTTGTTTTATGACAAATAAATCAATTTAAATGAAATAAATAAAACAATCCATCATCATTTGCAACTTAGTAGAAAAAAAACAATTATTTATTTATCATAATTTTACATCCATGATCCAATCAATATTCTCCAAATATCAACTACTGCCTTTAACGAACCTGTATCGACAAATTAAATGAGTTTGCGTAAAATTGCTACAAAGATGTCTTTATTTGGAGGCCAAGGTTTTAAGAAATGGTCGTGCGAAAAATCTAAAGTACGCTGCAAGAAAAATAGATGTGCACGCAAAAAAAAAAATGTTTTATGCAACTCTAGATGTCACAAGTCAATGTCATAATAAATAAAGCATACTAGTAGATTTATAAAAAAACAAGCACGTGGTAAACGTTTCTTTATTACATTTTTATTATTTTTTAAATTTTGACTCAGTTTAGTCGTATTTAATAAGTAGTTACGGAATTTCATTTTCGCGGCTTATCAAAATCAGATTAATATAAGTACGTGAAATTGAAACATTTCATTTCATAATTGGATTGAAGGAGGAGAATATTGATTGGATCATGGATGTAAAATTATGATAAATAAATAATTGTTTTTTTTCTACTAAGTTGCAAATGATGATGGATTGTTTTATTTATTTCATTTAAATTTATTTATTTGTCATAAAACAAAACAAACCCGTGATTTTGACAAGAACTTTATCATAAACCCAAACTAGTTCAGGTTTTTGATCAAAAATCTGGATTGTTACAGGTTTATGATGAAATTGAGTTTAAAATGTGTCATCTTCCGGTTTTTCATCAAAAACCTAGGTTTTTGATCAAAAACCTAATTTTATGAAAAACCTGCGACATATATACCATTACAATCATCGCAATGTAACTTGTAAACACCTGATTTTTTATGGTTTTCTAATCGATATTTTCCGTTACAAATCTGTCTTAATGAATTATTTGTTTTAAAAGCTACCCTAATTCCATTTCGAAACAATGTTTTTGAAACCCTATTACTTATTGAGATCCTAAGTATGTCAAACCCCTGCCGGGGTTGCGGGTTTGTCTGAAAGGGATATCGCGACCTCGGCACACAGGCAACGGAAGGAACACGGGTGGGTTTTAGTCAGTAAAAGTCTGACACGCCCTCCCGCTCCACCCAGAGCGGGAGAAGTTATTTGATAATTTCCCATCCTCAAAAAAAAAAAAAAAAAAAAAAAAGTATGTCAAACTACCTATGTATTCATTTGGTATTTCTGGAGGCAGTGGGTAAAAAAGGGAATGAACTATGTTACGACCTTTCGTTTGATCATAAAATTTGATCTCGACTTCAGTTAATAGTTCAAATGTTTTGACAAATTATATGCTGGAACACCGTTATAAGAAATAACTGGCCATATTATCCTTATGAATCTTAGGCAAACCGTATAGCATAGGAGAACTTGGGTTCATAGGAACAATAGGTATATATATTTTAAAGGTTTTTGATCGATGTAAGATGTTTTTGGTAATATTTTTTAGCTATAAAGTGAAAACTTCACTGGGGTCTGATCCTAGTTGTTCAAAATCGCTACCCCGTATTATGTCATTTACCTTTTGGACGTAACTGTTTCTGTCTAAGATAACCACTGTATTTCCTTTATCGGCCTTAGTAAAAACTATACTGTTTTGATAAATTTTGCTTTTCAATTATCTATAAATATGTATGTCTGTTGAAGAAGACAACGCATTCGATGAAATAAGAGACTGTTTAATATGAACAGATACCTGGTGTGCTACTGTCTCATCTTTTTTATTTCTAACTAGCTTTTGCCCGCGACTTCGTCCGCGTTTCCGTCGTTTTTCGTAAAAAAGTACCATAATAATATGTCCTTCCTCACGGTTCAGTAGTTTTGATGTAACAGACAGATTAACTTTCGTATTTTAGTAGGGAAATATAATATGTCAATCCACAATACTGTTGAAAAATATCGCAATAAGGAACCGCAGAATATTATTATTAATAGCTGTGCCCGCGACTCCGTCAGCGTGTAACTCCTTGTACAAAAATAAAATTGAACATAAATTAGCCAAAACTTACCTTACGGTATCTAAAAATCTATGCGTACTACTTCTACTTCTACTACTACTTCACCTAAAAAGAAATAAAATGCAAACTATTAATAATTTGTAATTTGAACGAATATTTAAACACTACCAAAACAGCTAATACCTATTTTATAAAATAACAACAAAAGAAATTCAAATAAACTATTTAAAGACTAAAAGTCGCGCTGATAAGCACGGTTTGTTAATATCAATTATTGTCTGTCAATAAGGTCGAACGCTCTGAACGGACCTCCCGCCTTTTTATACCCTACCGCCACGACCCGCGTCGAGCGCGGCAACCGTTACACAAAAATAATCCTTATGGCATGATTCAGTATTCACGCGCGACGGCGCGATGGCTTATTAGCGTATTTCATGTATAACTTTGGTGTTTCTATACCGATTACTATGATTCTTTTTTTATTGAATAGGTAATAATATTAACTTCTTTTAATTAGGGATGAGTGAAAGTATTATAAACGTAAGAGTAAACAAATATAATCAGAAAGCTCTGAACTGCTAAGCTATCGGGAGTTACACGTGTTATTGTGAGTCAACCATAAAAGATAGACATATGCTGTTGTGGGATATTTTTTAGATAATTTTATGTAGAACATTTTCGTCATAAATAATTTCTATGTAGCTTTAACCATTAAGGCTTCACACGCGACGGAAGGTTAAAAAATGGAGCAATTTCTCCCGTTTTCCCAACATTTCCGTTCACTGCTCTGCTCCTATTGATTGTAGCGTGATGAAAAGTATACTATAACCTCCCCAGGAGTATGAAGAATAATTGTACCAAGTTTCGTTAAAATCCGTCGAGTAGTTTTTGTTTCTATAAGGAACATACAGACAGACAGACAGACAGACAGACAGACAGACAGACAGACAAAAATTTTACTGATTGCATTTTTGGCATCAGTATCGATCACTAATTACCCCCTGATAGTTATTTTGAAAATATATATCATGTACAAAATTGACCTCTCTACAGATTTATTATAAGTATAGAAGATATAGCCATTTCTGAATCTACCGCCAAAAGCTCCAAAGGTTTTTGTGACAAGACGGGTTGGATATGGCCAGTATACCCTTAGTACCCTTAGTACCCTTGAGGTACACCTAACTGAACTGGTAGCCCTGATGATTTCACACCATTAGCATCTATGCATTGGAACCGATTATGTAAATAAGAATTTAATACTTTGAGAGCTTCGTTTTGAACACCGTAATGACGTAGATTACGCAAAAGCGTGTCATGGTGCACGCAATCAAAGGCTTTGGAGAGATCACAGAAAACTCCAATAGCATTTTGCGAGTTCTCCCATGCCTTAAATGTGTTTCAGCAGAGCAAAACCCGCACCTGTGGTCGAGTGGTCGTTACTACTTTGAGTATTAGACTTCTCAAACTGTCCAGGTCTTCTAATTTAATTTACTTGTTTTTTCCTGGAAGGTCGTGTAATGTACGAGATCTGTGATTTATTTAGATAAAACCGGCCAAGTGCGAGTCAGACTCGCAAACGAAGGGTTCCGTACCTCCATTCATTATTTAGCAAAATGAAAATGCTAAACGAAGAATATTATTATTTCTCGTCTTAATAAAAATCGCAAAGATTTTGTACGATACTATGAATTACAAAGTTATTTTGACAGTTGCAGAAAATCACCCATATTTAAATAAATACCTTATCAATCGGCGTTTTTAGTATTCGTTGATTATATTATAGTATATGATATACAGAAGTTTCATATTCCTAAATTGTTAAGTTGTTGGGTAGAGCTCGTACAAAAATGGTTTAAAACTGACAACTTTTGAAGATAAAAACTCTAGATAATGACACATGTCATGCCAGAGTTAAATGTTTTTTTTCAAAATCAAAGTTTTATTGTATTATTTTTTTATTATATTTAATATTTGTTGAACGTTCTATCATTTACCAAAGTGTCAATTATGTGTTAAAGTGTAGTTATTATACTGTACACAACTCATTTTACAATGATACAATATTGAACTTGAATTCAAACGTTTCATTTAATACAGTTAATTAGCAGTAGGTTTCTATAGGTACGTATGAAAGGTAACCCATTAGTTAACCATGATAGAGATTGAAGTGTAGATAACGTTGTTATCAGCATACTTAGCAGACGTACCACTAAGCCCACTTTCATGCTACTAGCTGACAGGAAGCCGTCCTGCCGTCCATCATGGGGTATACACAGTCCCCCTTACAACACCCGCCAACGTAATGGTGCTACTGTGCCGGAAGTATTTTACACACAATATTACATACCTTATTGTGTAGTCGAAGCAAATAACTTTATACAACCTACTGTAGGTAATCAATTGTTCAAAATGGTACCGGCATTGTTGAAGCCAGTGGGATAGTGGGTTTTGAAATGTATACCCATTTACGAAATAAACAACAAAATCTACTTAACTTAACATCTCAAAAATAAATAACTTTCAAATTCGAATGTAAAATATGAAAGTACTAGGGCGTAGCGTGTACGTAAGTGCTATGCAGGTGCTACGCTGCGTAGTAATCTGTGCGCTCGTAGAAGTGCTACGTCTTGTGTCGAGCTGAGCGATTCATTATTAATAACTATAGTTTACTTGTTCAAACTTTTTGCGAACTATTAAATTCAAGAGGAACCTTTATGTATTTTGTAAGCGTTCCATATTAAGTGAAAAACATATCATGTGTTTCAATTCCACTAACTTTATACATTTTTAATTTTACATTTGAATTGATCTCAGTTTTTCTGTTGAATTAATTAATCGAGGCACTTTTGCACTAGTACGCCAATGAGGTCCTAGTGATTTATGTGACTATACTCATAAATTACGCACAGTGTGTAATAACCATAGCGCCGGTGATTATAATTCATAAATTCATCGTAAACTTGTCACGATAACAATGTGTGAAGCGCCTGCATACATTGCATTATATTTCCAGTTGATTGTTGTTAGAGCTTTGTCTTGTAAGCAGCGGTCAGGTAGGAACATCGAAGGAAATCGACAACAATCTGGCGTACAAGAACATCAGGGGTCTGCTTAAAGTTATATTTATTTAATCATGGTTCTTGTGGTTCTTCTTTCAAAACAGAATTTAATAAATCTATTTCAGTCCAGTAGCTATCTTCCTGATTTACTAAATAACTGTAACATAAAACCTCTCTTCACTTATCAGGCACAGTACAGTAACATATATCTCAATACATAAGTCTCTTTTACATTAATATTATACATCAAATATAATGCAGGATCCATACACACCATACTACAAATAGTCACCTAGGGCTGTATTAGAAAACCAAGCTTACAAATTATATTATGACCGCACTATAATTACAGATCGTACAATATATGACAACAGACCCTATATAACACTTGTTGATAAAGAAAACAAACACACATACATTCTAGATATAGCAGTACCAAACACCAATAATATACAGAAAACTATCACCGAAAAAATCTGAAGATACACAGAACAACAAGAAGAAATTACCAGGGTCTGGAAAATGAACAGAGTAACCATAGTCCCAATAGTGGTATCAACAACTGGTATTATCCCGAAACAACTATTTATCAGTTTAAATACAAACAATCTTTCCAAATATACATAATTATCTTACACTACAGAAAGCAGCTATATTAAACACATGTCGCATAGTACGGAAATTCCTACAATTAGATTTAGACAATAATTTCAATGCAGTACAAAACCCTAATCTATCTACTCAAACTTAAAACCTCACCTTGGTTTATACCCGTGAGATTTTAATAAAATACCAGGTTCTAGGGATCTGAGATTTTTTTAAAATTAATAATAAGCAATCTACAGTAATAATATCTCCGGCTATTTCCGTGAATCGAGAACGAGTGTAGTTAGTTAATAAACGTATTTTCTTTTTCGTTCTAAAAAGTTCGCTTCGTTGTTCACGATAGCGTGAGTTCCGAACTCGAAAGATGTGTTGTTACGGTGTCCCGTGAGGTCCAAACTTATTTGTTCCCTCAGGATTAAGTTTGGATTGGACCTTTCATACAAAAAGTTGGGGCAATGTAACGCTAAACCACGGATAAAACGTAGCACGACATGGTTCTTTCGGTGCGTGGCCAAAATCGGCAGGATCTAGTTTTTTACAATACATTTCACGAAATAATTGCCCAAATGTTTACCGACAGAGTCCCTCTCAACGTCATTCGAGTGCCAAAATATCCTTTTATCAGTGTATCAAGGTGGGACTGCATTACGTTCCATACATTCCTGAAGGTGGAGGTGGAGTAAAACATGAGCCAGTGCCATTGCATTTGCTCAAGTTTTCACTGAAGCATGTCGTAGCGCGTAAGTACGGCAGCGGCTCAGCAGTGTGGTACTGGCTAAATACAAATACTACAATCAACAATCTATTGTCCCTCTGGAGTACATTGTCACAAGGATTTCGGTAGTGATTGCAGCTGCTGTGAATTGATGATATGTCGGAGCACCGTGCACACTAGATCATAAAAATACTTCGCAAAATATTATATCTCGCCTGTTTTACGTGTCGTTCGCTACACACAGTTATGCCACAGAATGTAAAGATCTATTTCACGTATTTTGAAAAGCCGTAAACGATATTCCATTAACTGCGTCACATATAACGCAGTTGCGTGGCTTGTTTCAAATTCACGCTGAATTTGACGGTGCATCCTGAGTGTGCATCTTAGAAATACTGTGAATCTCTAAACACAACGACGTTGCTACGATGAACTTGCTGCGATGCGTCATTGTTTCATTGTTGGGGTTTTAGGGGTAATTGTAGCGAGCACAGAAAACGTGAACAGAAATAAAGCGGTGTACATATACGGCGCCATTCTTCACGCTAAAACGTATTATTTTTTATTACAACACAGCTACTTTAACGGCGGAAAAAAAGGCCACAAAAACAATTTAAATTACTGTCTATTTTCCAAAGCCCCATTTGTCACCCACGCCAATTTAACATTTCGTAATATTAAAATATACGAACGGAACATTTGTACCGTACATAAAATTATCCGCATTTTACGACACAATCTGACTTACAAAACAGTCAAATAAAAATCACATTTCAATCCGTGACTGCGGGCGTAAACAATATTCGTTTCATTTAAGCCACGCGACTTTATGGGTGTCATTACTGTTAAAGAGCGGTTGCTGTGCCGTTGCCGAGCCGTGTCGTGCCGTCACGTTGCTGTTCGTTGCCGCTCCGTGCCGTTCACCATTTCGGCCGAAAAAAGTGCACCTTTATTGGTGACTATTTAAATAAAACAGTAATATGCTGGTGACAATTTATTTGGAAGTTAATGAGGAAGTGCGTTTCAGTATTTCAATGTTGATGATGCAATGCAGTAATATTGTATAAAGTTATTGCATGCACTTTACTTTTATTGAAACCTGTTTGTGTAAGTGGTGGCAAGTAGCAAGTGGCAGGCAGTGAATGTAGGTTAACAAGTTGTTTGTGTCTATGAGTGTAATAAGTGTTTTTTCTTCGCTGGCAACACTGGCGGTAGGTCGTGAAAAAACGACCTCTTAGTTAAATATTCTAGTTTATTAAATAATTGTGTTTATTTTGTGTTAAACCTATTGTCTATTTTAGAATCTAAGTATAAAGTGTCTCAAACAGTGTCTGTGATGTGTTTTTGTCGTGATTATACATAATATGTAGTCGAGATTACGAAAAATCATCTACCGGCTGTCAACGTTTGGATTGCGGATTTGAATTCATCGAACCCGGGGAGTATTTTGTTTCATATTAATCATAATATTGTAGTTATATTTACACACTTTACATCACCTGTAAACATTGCTCAGAGTTATGAGCTACGTCCAGTACACACGGGCACCGTTTATGTCTCCTTTTGCTTGACAAATAGTGGAAGCAAAATCGACGACGAAAACACTTGCCCCAGACATATAACGTACACTACAAACTTTACTGAACACATATTTATCCCTAAATTGCTTTAATACTATTGTTTAAAATAGGTTGCAATGCCCAAATGATGAAACTATTAGGTACCTCTTTTTTTTTTTTTTTGTGGGTGGGAAATTATCAAATAACTTCTCCCGCTCTGGGCGGAGCGGGAGGGCGTGTCAGCCTGTTTTTATTTTTATTATTTTATTTGTCTTTTATATAGCTTATTTTCTTTTAAATTTTGTGAATGAGAGAACGTTGTAGACATAACAGACTGTAGATCTGTGGACCATTTAATATTTTGCTAAGTACCTGGTACTTGTTGATGGGCCTACACTGTCCTCTCATACCTTTTAACACTGTAACTTGGAAACATTGTAAAAACCATTTACTTTTAAAAGAGTAACCGTGGAGTTTCTTGCCGGCTCTTCTCCATAGGAAACGACCAATTGGAACCGTGCTCCTAGCTTCTGACGTTTCATAAGTGCCCTTGTAGGTTTATGTGAAATAAAAATATTTTGAATTGAATTTTGAATTGAATTTTGAATTGAATTTTGAATTGAATTTTGAATTGAATTTTGAATTGAATTTTGAATTGAATTTTGAATTGAATTTTGAATTGAATTTTGAATTGAATTTTGAATTGAATTTTGAATTGAATTTTGAATTGAATTTTGAATTGAATTTTGAATTGAATTTTGAATTGAATTTTGAATTGAATTTTGAATTGAATTTTGAATTGAATTTTGAATTGAATTTTGAATTGAATTTTGAATTGAATTTTGAATTGAATTTTGAATTGAATTTTGAATTGAATTTTGAATTGAATTTTGAATTGAATTTGAATCGTGTTGGGTGAGTGTGCTAGAAAATCCTGTGATGTGTTGTATAGTTTCGGATTTGCTGTGGCATTTTCTGCATAAATCACTTCTTACTGTGTTATCTTTAATTATATATTTTCTATCATTTTTGGTATTTATGATTTGGTCTGGAATGGCCAGCATAAATCCTTCTGTTTCGGGAAATAATCCACTTAATTCCAACCATTTGTTGGTAGCTTCTATATCAATGTGTGTTTGGTTTAAATCATTAGGATGTGTTCCGTGTAGTTTTCTGCCTCCATTTTTTATGTATCTCCTCTAGATGTCTCGCTTTATCTATTGTTTCAATATTATCTTCGCTAAGGTTCAGTGGTGCATATTTTTTATCTATCTCTACTATTGTTTTGTGCAATTGGCTGGTATTCTGTTTTCTATTGAAAAATTGTTTTAGGTTTACTATTTGTCTTTTATGTAGGTGTGATATTTCAATTAACCCTCTGCCTCCTTCTTTTCTGGAAATAATGACCTTTTCTATTGCTGATTTAGGGTGGTGATATCTCTGGGCACGCCACAATTGTGGCGATAAGTCCCCTCTTTGAGGAGTGGCTAGAGAGGCGCCACGGCGTCCTCACCTTCCGCCTGACACAGGTCCTCACCGGACATGGTTGTTTCGGGAGGTTCCTGTTCAGAATAAAGCGGGAGGAAACGCCCGGGTGTCACCACTGTGTGGATCGCCCGGAGGACACGGTGGAGCATACGGTGGAGGTCTGCCCAGCTTGGGCGGAGCACCGCCGTGTCCTCACGGAGGCGATCGGCGGCGGCGATCTCTCGCGTCCGGCCCTGGTTCAGGCCATGGTCCGGAGCGAGAGTGCATGGGAGGCCGTCACCTCCTTCTGCGAAGCAGTAATGCTCGCGAAGGAGGAGGCGGAGCGCGCGAGGGAGAGGCAAAATGCGCCCCCTCGCGCCCCTAGTCGCCGCAGGAGACGCCCCGGGCGTCGGGAGTCGCGAGCCGACTTCCGGCCACCGTAGGCGCGGGCTTGCGGACGGTGAGCAATGGGTAGCTCGCCGTCCGATAGGGACCAGGCCCGGGTCGACGGCGCGTTGTGTTCCACGCGCGCCTCAAAGAGATGTCAGCACCAAGTGACGGGGTCCGGAAGGGCCAATGCCTGCCGGGGTCGCGGGTTTGTCTGAAAGGGATATCGCGACCTCGGCACACAGGCAACGGAAGGAACACGGGTGGGTTTTAGTCAGTAAAAGTCTGACACGCCCTCCCGCTCCACCCAGAGCGGGAGAAGTTATTTGATAATTTCCCATCCTCAAAAAAAAAAAAAAAAAGGGTGGTGATATCTATGTTGTGAAAGAATTGTCCTAGTTTTAGTTTCGAGTGCATGTAATTCTGTGTTGGACCATTTTACCACGCCGAAAGAATAAGTTAGCATAGGTATGGCATAAGTATTTATGGATTTGAACAAAATACTCAGTCACTGGACTCATGTCGTGTTGTAAGGAGGGATTATAGTGTGTGAGTGATTGCGACATCTGTGGAGTATTTATTTGTTGCGTAAGAATACCATTTTTTTATTTTATTTTATTCTTCTTCTCCTTTTTTAAGTTGTTCTGCTATTTCAACTTTAATTCTATTTAAAGTGTCATCTGTTAAGAGTTTGTTTCTAATAATAACACGTCTTTGGTCTGCTATTCTCTGTTCTGTTCCATTAATGTCTGGGTATTGTAATTTAAAATGTTAGAATAATTGTGTGCAGTACATTGTTCTGTCCTCTTCAAGTTTTGTAATTTGGTAGTATGTGCGCATCATGAATATGTTCATATCTTCAGTCCATTTCATGCGCACTGTGGGTTTTCCCGCCTTAGTGGTCGCAAGCTGAGTAGCTGATGCCTCCTGCGAAACAGCCAAGGCAGACGTAACTGCTCTACTGTCATCACTATTGTCTAGTCTGTCTGTCGGTTCGGCTGTAGTATTTTTATCGGGGAGAACCCGCCTGCTCAGTCTCCCACCGCCGATGGGTCGTATGCTGAGACACCCAGCATCGGCCCCAGGTGCGCCCCGACGATTGCCCTCGGGTAGCGGTCCTATACGTATTTTCTTCGACCTAGTCTCCATGTTAAATGGGTTTCCAGAGCCACGTTAGCCACGCCACTAATTTCTCATTCGTATGTCCGCCCCCCACGTCTTTAGATGGTCGATCAGGACGTGTGGTTGTTTAGGGGGCTTATTATTATTATTATATATTTATGTTTGACATTTTTCGGGACCCTAGTGTCCCAGACCTTTGGAAGGGGGGGCCTAAGCCAACTCGCAGAGACCCATTAGTCGGTTTTAATGAAACGAGGCACCAACCAACGATTATTCCTGTATGTACTATGCAAGTGCACCCAAGGACAACCCTCGTTTGGTGTAGGACTATTGCAGGATATAGAAACAAAGATATTGGACTATGGGTTTGGGTATGTACACGGATAAAATGGCAGGAGGTGACTTGTGCACTCAATCATGGGCCCTAAAAACTGTCGCTAGCACATAGTGACGCAGGGACAAGGAGGCACCAAGTTTCCGTACCCTCCTATCCAAGGCGTCGAGTTCGGTCTGACTCCATTTGAGTATGCCGATAGAGTACATCAAAACTGGTAAGACCCCAACCGTTTTAGGCGCGCCTTGTTTCCGCCTGCAAGAAGACTAATTAATATATTCTTCAGGTGACCAAAGAAGCGCTCTTTCAACGATTGCTTCATGTCAGCAACGTTGATGCCTAACGCCTCTGACATACCCAAATACTTATAGCTTTAGCTCCTTTTATAGCTCCTTGAAAAAGTATAACTCCGTCACATTTAGGAAACTTGACGTTAGCTAAACGACATCCGAGGGTGTATCTATTAGGTACTCACTGCTCTCGAAAAAAATCCTAAGCTGTGAGTACAAGGTACTCACCAGCGCCCAATTTTTGTTGTGCATTGGTGTAGGCGTGGTAATCGGGGTCTAAGTTCGGTCGGAGTGTACCTATACTCGCGGAACGCATCCTCCAGTGCGCTCCTCAATCGGACGTTATACTGCAGCAACCCTATCATCCTCCTCTTCAACACCATGATTGAATCGCGGCGGGATTGCATCAATGTTTGACGCTTATGCTGCGATTTGTGCCGGAGTTGAAACGATATGGTTGCTCAGTACCTCTCAGCGCAGCCTATCAATATTGCGGCATCGTCCAACCTATGATTGCTTTGGATGACACGCACCTGATCCAAAAGTCGTTGGACCGAGACGTTGACGGTTGGCTCTAGTTCCTGAACCAGAGACAGCATCCTAACACATTATGCAGGCAGGTTAGTTCCTCCGTCTGTAGACCCGTAATATGCGCGCATGACAGTGTGACTCGAGGATTCTCGAGTGTGTTGTGTCGAAACGAGCTCCGTGTATTAAATTCGAGATACGTGCAAAACAGAGATAATAAACCTTTTAGTCAAATATACTGTGACGTTTCACTAGAAGTATACTCTATAATAGTGAAAACAGAACTTAAAAATAACAAGTGGTTCTCAAGTAATAACCATTTTTATTACAAAAAAATAACGAACTCAAGAGAAAAAACACAGTGTTAACTAATTGGTAAGAGTCGCGTTTTGTGTCGTTTTGTGTCAAACGTAGCGAAATCGCTCCGCCCGCTGTACACGGTGACGCTCGGTGTTCCCTAGTTGGAAAGGATCGCGTTCTGTGTCGCTCCGAGTCACTCAGCACAACAGTAGTATTGTTGATATACACAACTGGCTGACTGCGAGTCTACGCGTTGGGTATTTATTAGCGTGCTTACACGTATTTATTACTGCTTATCAGGATTAATAATGTCCACATCGGCTGACAAATTAATGATTTGGGGGTGGATTGGATGAAGGAAATTATCGTAATTGCACGTTTTGCTTTAGAAAAAGTCCTAAAGTGCCCAGGGATGATAATGCGCTTATTCGATGCAATGCTAATGTTACCATGAGAAGCGCTAAAAGACAAGCACTGACCTCACCCCCATATTCCTGTAATACCTTGACAACGAATGCCATCCGTAATGTTGTACAAGACGTGCTGCAGGATCAGCTAAGCAGTATGCTTTCAAAAATCAATGATAGCATAACCAAACTAATGAGTGAAGAACTTCGATTAGTGAAAAAGGAACTGAAAAGCGCAAAAGATTCTATGAATGCTGTAAAACCCAAATTGGAGGTATTATCACTGAGCACGTAGAGGTCAAATTAGCTATAGAGAACCTGAAGACTAAAACTCTTCTACGCACCACACCATCACGGAACTGAGCACTAGACTACATCGTCTGGAGCAAAACTTTCACAGTAAGCGACTGGCATCAGCAAGCAGTACAGAGCAGGACATGTCAACTAAGCCCCTCTCTGAACCAGCTCTCCCTTGTGCCAGCTCAAGTGAACCCAATACCGATTCTGCACCAGCTGCAATGGTGATGCAGACTGCCTCTTCTAATTCACAAGCATCAGATTTCCAGGAATGGACGCGAGTAACAAAGAAATCAAAAAATCGTCGCCCAGTGTCAATTCAAGGAGCTGCTGGCCCTAATGTAACATCACTCAGGGCCGTAGAAGCTCGTAAGTACTTACACCTATGGAACATGGAGTCTACAGCCGATGAAATTATAGAATACCTTCGCACTTTATGTTGCACTGATACTTGTACCATTGATGAACTCACTCCGAAAAGAAACTACAAGTCAATCAAAATTGGCGTTCCCATTGCATGCTATGAGCGCTGCTATTCCGCAGATGTGTGGCCAGTAAATGCAAGAATCAAGGCTTGGATCAACTATAGGAAACCGTTCTCCGTCCAGTCTAACAGCTAGTGTAGTTGCCCCACAGCTCTTTCATGAACAGCTTACCCAGAGGGACAAGGCAGTATATTGCTGGTATTGTGACCGGCTCTACAGCAGCTTTCAGGCCAGGCACCAGAACTACAAAAAATCATTGTATATACCCGAATGTCCGTGGAATTAAATCAAAGCTCCGGATGTGGCGCATCAATCTGCACATAACCGAACAAGATTTAATATTGGCCACAGACTTTTTTGGATACCTCTGTTGAACAGAACTCGTCAATGGTGAGTGGAAGGTGGTAGGTGGTGATAGTGGTGGTGAGCGCGACAGAGGTACACCTTGTGGAGGCGCGCTGCTTATGGCACGCACCCCCCATAGTCCTGCGCCGTTGACGTGAACTTGAGACAGACTGTGGTGAGGATCTTTGGTCGAGATTCACGTGGCATGATTCCTGTTTACAGTAAAAGGAAAGTTTTATAAATGACTTAAAAGGAACAGTTATCATCCTAGGTGATATAAACTTAAACAGTGCTTCCTTAAATTTTCGTAATTATTTTCTTATATTATTTTCTAACATGTGTGAGAGAAACATTGTTGAGAACATGCATGGGGGAATGTTGGATGTTGTTTTAATTCAGGAAAGCGCAAGCTTACTTGACGTTTTTGTAACAGTAATTGAAGGTTTGGTACCCCCTCATGCGCATCATCCGCCGTTGGACATCCAGGTAAAGTTACAGTCATCTGATGAAAGTGAAAGACTTGACCCCAGTAATGTCGACCGTAGTAGGGACTGGAATTTAAAAAAATGTAATCGCGATCTGCTTCACGGACTTCTTTCTGAGGTATCAAAGTCAAAGTCAAAGTCAAAGTCAAAGTCAAATCATTTATTTCAAATAGGCCCTTGTAAGGCACTTTTGAACGTCAAAGTTTACAAAAAATTTAATTGATTCTAGTCGCCCCTTCCAAAAGGTAGTTTTCGTATGGAGAAGAATGGGCAAGAAACTCCACCGTTAAGGCTTGTGCAGACCAGGGCGACTTGTCGCGCGACGTGTCGCGTGGCGAATCTGCGATATTATCGCCACGCAACCCCTTTCACACTAGCGCGACTTGTCGCGCGCCAATAGCGCGGGACACCGACAAAGGAATATTCCTTTGTTCTTGTCGCGCCGCGAATCACGTAGCGGGCGCTACGCGACACCAAGAGAGTATAAATTGCGGTGCATTCCGAACTGAGCTCACCCTATCATGACCTATGCGGGCGTCGTGTTCGCACATTCAAAACCCCGACAAATCCATAGAATGCAAGTGATGCAGAACAGATTCCTTCGTAAAGCCACCGGAGCCCCTTGGTTCTGTAGGAACGAAACCCTCCACGTAGATTTTAAACTCCCCACAATCCACCAGTTTCTCAAACGCAATTCCAAGCGTTTCTTTGACTCAGCCCTCACTCACCGCAACCCTCTGGTTGTCGAGGCCGCCAGTTATGTCCCAAGTCAGATGAGTAGAACCCGCCGTCCGAGGCAAATCCTTCTCGATCCCGATGACCCCATAACACTCCTCCAGGAGAGCAATAGGGAAACCAGCACAGCTCGCATACACACACTCCGACACACTTTCCGACCTCGCCGCCGAGGTCCGCGATCGCGACCCGCCCGAGTAAACGATACTCCCCCCCGACCCTTGCTCGACGATGCGCCAGCCCGCGTCGCAGCTGAGCGCGTAGCTTTAAATTCCCCGTCTAATAATCATGAAATATCCTTGATCCAGCCTGTCCCTCTTGCTGTCCTCCCCCCAGCGAACGCCCTAAGCCGAGGTTCGTACCCCACAGGGGGTGCCCTTAGCGTGCGTTCGCCTAGTTTTAATTAGCATAGTTTTGCCCCTGGCCGGAGGCTTTTAAGTGTAGAAGCTTAAGGCAGCCACAGGATTGACCGGTTAAATAGTCATGACCTCAGAGGTCAGCTATGAGATGCCCTACCTAAAAAAAAAAAAAAAAAAAAAAAGAACTGAGCTCAGTAGTAGACGATCTTCGTCAGAGGACGGAGGCAGGTCTGTGCGTGTTTGCTGAGCGTGGGGTCCTAGGTTCGATTCCCGGGTCGGTCAACACAACCCAACCTAACCTAAGTAGGTAGGTATCAAGCTTGACCACGCAAACATGAATGACGTAACTACGAATTCGGTCGTGCTTTTACGAAGAATTTAATTAAAAGTCAAGATTTTTTAAATTTAGTTTCCAATTTATGTGATTTCGGAAAAATTACAATTTCTACATGTAAAGTGTACTTTCGGCTGCAACAAGTTTTTATGGCCTTTTTATGAGTAGGTAGGCGCTTACGTAGTTATCATTTTGAAATCATCTTAATTTACAAACCCGTAAATTTGACAACATAGGTACGACTAGGTAGGCAGGTATATTGGAACTTTACTAACCTAGGTACCTACTTACTTTTAATTTACTTATCAAACTAATTCCGTACCTATCTCCGTGAATTCTTCTCTAATAAAATTCTGCTCAATAAGTATAATACCACAGAGTAATAAATACGCATAACTGGTGAAATACGGGTGTACTATAGCTATACATTTCCAGTTTAAGCTGACCTCGCATTGTACGGAAATCATATGCAATGCGAGATCAGCGTGACCTGGAAATGTAAAGCTTGATGTCATGTGTAGCCGTATGTACCTACGCCTCTGCCCTCCTTTAGGGATGACAGGCGTGATGTTTAAGAAATACTCGGTGATAACTTAATTCTAATGAGTGATCCAATTATAAAATAAGCACCCCGCGGTTTCTCGATCCCGTATAGGTATATATATCCTATGTCCTAGTCCAGGTCATGGTCTACCCTTGCGCCAAATTTCATCCAAATCCATTCAGCCGTTTTAGCGTGAAACGTCAAACAAACTCACTTTAACATTTTATAATATTAGTTAGGATACTCGTAGTAGGTAACTACAAGCAGACTGGTCACAAGTAGGTACAACTGCGCGTCAGGTCCTGAATGTAACTCAGGCGTTCGCATTCAGACGTTGTAGGTACTCGAACTGACTCTCGCACAGCTGATATCACGCACTCGCTAGTGGAGCCCTACTCTGCCGCGGCGACCGCGCTATAGACCGAGTCCGCTAAAAGTACCTACCTACGACGAACGCAGACCATTTCAACTCGCGCTGCCCGCCCATTAGTGCACCTGCCATGTTTTGTCTCTGCATCACCCTAAGGTTGACTGGTAGAAAATGCTTCAGACATTGAAGCCGCCTTTGTACTTACGGTATTTTTTTTTTACTTGTGCATAAAGTTTTAATAAATAAATATTAGTGATAAAAATTGTTAATTTGTTTATTAACGCATTCAAGGACGAGACACAATAGAAGTTATATGTTATAAACTCAGACTAAATAAAAAACCGGCTAAGTGCGTGTCGGACCACGCACAATGAAGGGTTCCGTAGCTGGGATGAATTTATCCCAATAAAAAACTTAACATTGTAGTTCCAATACGGAATGTATGGGAGATCATCATAAGCCGGGGGGGGGGGGGGCTTGACTAACAAAAAATTCAGTTAAAAGCTTAATATTTTGCTAAGAGTATATGAGAAAAAACATAACATCCCCACTTTACGTGTAGGGGAGGAACCCCAAAAACATAATATTTTTCTTGATTGTACCTATTTTACCACTTTGTCGGCATGATTAATATGTCGTACGGACAGACAAACGGACATGGTGAAACTATAAGGGTTCCTTGTTTACTACGGAACCCTAAAAACCAAGACAGAGCGCTGTGAATAATACAGTGAAGCATGCCAAAACGACACCTCCGCTCTGTGCATGCACGCTCACACGCACAATCTACGACCTTTTACAATGACACTACAATCAAACTACACCACACAAAGTGTACACTATGTTGACGAAACCAGCTTCACTTCACTGTTGACAGCACTCTGTCTTGGTTTTTTATTTGGTCTGAGGTTATATTATAACGCCTATGGGCGTTTAGTGTCCCTCAAAGTGTTAATAAACATTTTACCAACAATATTTACATTGAACAGTTTTTGATTTTAGATGTCTTAGGGCCGATTTTTCAATCCTCAGTTAAATCGTTGAATAGTTATCTAGCGTATAAAATTATCTGGCTGGTTATCAGGCGAATAAATATTTTCAATTTTTCAATCGTATAATAACTGAAGAATAGTTATCCGTGGTCTTTGTTAGCGAACTTCACACTATGATGTGCAAGCGAGATGCACAGATACAGTATTCAACGTGTTAGACAAGAATAGAAACAAAACGTATGTTTGACAATTTGACGAGATTTCTTATCTTTTGTTTAGATCCACAGATGGTCAGCAATAATGGCGACCTTTTTGTTTTTTGTAGGTATCTTGATAGAAGTGGGTATGTGTTTAGTTAAAAAGGATCAGTTACAAACAAATTTTTCTGTGTGTTAACGGTGTTTTCGACTTGGTAGTAAAAGTTGAGCCTAGTGGTTTTAAAATATATTGAATTTATAAAATAATGTCGTCCCGAAAATGTAAGTAAAGTGATATTTGAAGAAATTAAAAAGAAACTATCGTCAATTGAATCAAAAAACATCCATTTTTTCATCAACACAAGAAAATGAAAACACGCAGAGGCAAAGCACATTAATACTCCAAACAAAACAAATGTCAAAACATTATTTATTCCCTAGAATAACGTACTAACTGAGGCTTGGAGGGACAGTTAACTTTATTCCTCAGATATGGGCTTTAACCGTCCGATACTGACTATCTGACTGTTGAAAAATCCAGAATCACGCTATCTATGGAATAAACGCTATTCGATTCTTTATCTGAGGATTGAAAAATCGGCCCTTACATAACTAAAATGTTAATTAAGAGTCGCGGGAAGGGTTGCCAGGTGGCTTTAGCCGGAATTGTCCGGCTTTTTACAATCGTGTCCGGCCAAATATACACAAGTCACCTATGTCCGGCCTTTGTCAGACTTTACAGATTACATATTGATTGTGTTAATTACTTTCAATGTGATTATTGTTTTAGTTACCTACCGACTTTTAATGTGAAGTAGTTACAAATTACCTACCTACTTCATTAAGAACAAAATGTGATTCATAATTAAGAGTAGAGTAAGTCTCAAATGAATAACAGTAATAAAATAGGTACACAAATATAAGTTTATTTTTCTTCTTTTAAAAACCAGTGTCAGGCTTTCAGGGCAAAATGTCCGGCTAAATATGAATCTGTGTCCGGCTTTTTATGCCTGGCAAACCTGGTTGCGGGCAAGTCTGCTGACTGTAATGTTGAAGAGCACCAAAAAAATTATTGAACAATGTTCCTGCAGATTCGAAAAAAAATGTTTGACAAAGTATTTTTTGTACCTACTTAATCATTGAATACTGCCAAAAGAATAATATGCAAAAAAAACACTTCAAAAACAAAAAGCGAAAAATAAATACTTATATACAAAAAAAAAACAACCGACTTCCAAAAAACCACTATCTATGTGACGAAATTATTTTTTAATTTTGAATAATATAGGTACCTGGTACCTACCTAGGTGGCATTTTCGAGTGCGGCGCGGCTGCGCAAGACTGGGCTTGCGGCGGCCGCTACAAAAGCTACTCATTCCTTTGACCGCGCTGCCGCGTGCCGCCAAAACCATTAGTAAGTCAGTGCAATGTAATTCTTAGCTAATTGCAATAACGTATAAATTAGAATGATTGACATTTGCGAGGAGATTTTTAGTTGGAAATAGAGAAATGATTATTTTTTTGTAACGGTAGTCAATCATCCTTATTTATACCTTAAAACAATGAGAAAAGAGTCACATTGCAATGACTTACTATTTTGCTTATGATTTTATTTCACTTTGGAATAGTCTGTCAGTCTGCCTAGCCTTTTCCCAATTGTGTTGGGGTCGGTATCCAGTCTTACCGGATGCAGCTGAATACCAGTATTTTACATGAAGCGACTGCCTATCTGACATCTACAACCCAGTAACTGGGTAATACGATACCCCTTAGTAAGACTGGTGGTCACTTTCGGGCTTCTGACGACCCGTAACGACTGCCAAAGATCCACGAATGACAGCCGGGACCACGAGGCACGGAGGAGTCTCGGTACCTAGGTATATAAAGATGTCACTCATCAACGGACCAAGCCCCGCCAAGCGAAGTACGATTAATCGACCCGTGCGGCTGTTATTACCTTTTGGAATAAAACGTTAAATAAAACTAAGCCCTCGGTTAGCACGGATGTAAACCATCACCGTTCGTGCTCGCGTGGGCAAGTTTAGGTACCTCGGTTAGGATGGGTTATGTTGACCGACCGGGGAATCGAACCTAGGACCCACGGTCAGCAAACACGCACAGACCTGCCTCCGTCCTATGACGAAGATCGTCTACTACTGAACTCAGCTCGGAATGCACCGCCATTTATACTCAGCTGTCGCGGCGATATTATCGCCACGCAACACCTTTCACACTAGCGCGACTTGTCGCGCGACAGCCGACAAAGGAATATTCTCAGAATATTCCTTTGTCGGCTGTAGCGGCGATATCGCCGCGACAGCCGAGTATAAATGGCGGTGCATTCCGAGCTGAGTTCAGTAGTAGACAATCTTCGTCATAGGATGGAGGCAGGTCTGTGCGTGTTTGCTGAGCGTAGGTCCTAGGTTCGATTCCCCGGTCGGTCAACACAACCCAACCTAACCTAAGTAGGTATCAAGCTTGACCACGCAAGCATGAATGACGAAACTACGAATTCGGTCGTGCTTTTACGGAGAATTTAATTAAAAGTCAAGATTTTTTAAATTTAGTTTCCAATTTATGTGATTTCGGAAAAATTACAATTTCTACATGTAAAGTGTACTTTCGGCTGCAACACGTTTTTATGGCATTTTTATGAGTAGGTAGGAGCTTACGTAGTTGAATCATTCATCATTTTGAAATCTTAATTTACACACCCGTAAATTTGACAACATAATTATTATACACCATTTGAAATAAGATTAGACATTAAAACAAAACTTTTTTACAGTCTGTTCGACCGATTCTGACTTCTATTCCGTAGGAATAAGGATGGCCTCAAAAGCAAAACAGTGGTTACAATACCAACTGCTTACTGCAGCTGCCGTTTGTCATGCCATCAACGCAATAGAACTGAAAATCGGTTAAACGGACTGTATAAAAGGTTTAGTTAAGGGGACTACAGGGCCTCAACGTGACTAAACGCAAGTTTTATAATGCCTAAAAGAATATGATCCACTGCAGTAAACAAAATCAGAAAAATATATGATATTCTTCAGGATATATGCTAGTATGATAGTGTGTTGAAAACATAATACAACTAATTTGATACGATAGAAAAAAATCATGAAGATACCTCTAAAAATTTCTTTTAACGATTAAAAATCATATTAATTTACATGCAATCATTCTGATTTTTTGTCAGATTATTCTACAAGCTACTTATTAGCATAATAGTGTTTTAATTTTCCAGTCCAATCAATAGATTTTCTGTAAATCGCTAACTGCTTCATATTTTGCAATAAATTACCTGCGTCGTGTCATCGCGCTTCTCTTTCATTTCTATGCAATCCGACAGTGACCGCGCTTTAGCTGTTGTAAGCCTCTTAAATGTCTAATCTTATTTCAAATGGAGTATAGTACGCTTGGGTAGGTATATTGGAACTAACCTAGGTACCTACTTACTTTTAATTTACTTGCCAAACTAATTCCGTAAGTACTAGAGTTGCCGCGAATAGTGTTTATAGCGAATAGTCGAATACCGATTAATCGCCATTCACTTTGGCGAATAGTCGAATAACTCGACATTACTATTCGACATAAAAAAAAACATTAAACACATTAAAAATATTTCTAATTTCTAATAAGGTTGTGAGAAAAGAAAACAATAAACTTAAAGAAATCTGTTTCATGTTATACATACCTACTACTACTACTACCTACGAACTACATCGCATTAGCAAAGGCTGACAGAAAAATAAACCCATATGAATGGTGGGCTTTGAGTACCAATAAGAATAGATTTCCTATTTTAAGTAAGCTTGCTAAACGATACTTAATCACACCAGCAAGCTCTGTTTATTCAGAAAGACTATTTTCCGAGGCAGGTTTAATTTACGAGGAAAAACGAAACCGACTTGCTCCAGAACGTGCAGAAAAAATTGATTTTTTGCACCACAATCTGCCTCTGTTGGATTTTAAATATTAATTAAAAAGCCTTACTTATTTAATTTCATGAATATGATAGGCACAGGCACATATTACAGATAATAATTGATATTGTGTTTTGTTTTATTAAGGAAAATAATTAAAAAAATGATTATTTTTAACTCATTAGTTCTTTTGTTCGTTAAAAGTTTATTTTCGACGACTATTCGCCGAATGTCGAATAATACTAGCTATTATTCGGTATTCGACAAATATCAAAGAAATGACGAGTAATGCCGAATACCGAATAATAGCGAGTATTCGCGGCAACTCTAGTAAGTACCTACCGATCCGAGAATTCTTCTCTAATAATTGTGTTCAATAAGTATAATAGGTAGGTACCACAGATGAATAAATACGCATAACTGGTGAAATATGGGTGTACTATAGGTTAGGTAGGTACACATCAAGCTATACATGTCCAGTTTATACAGACCTCGCATTGTACGGAAATCCTATACAATGCGAGATCAGCATAAACTGGAAATGTAAAGCTTGATGTCATGTGTAGCCGTATGTACCTACACCTCTGCCTAATCCTTTGGGATGACAGGCGTGATGTTTAAGAAATACTCTGATGTTTAAGAAATGCTCGATGATAACTTAATTCTAATGATAATGAGTGATCCAATTATAAGTACTTAGCTGCGCCCCGCGGTTTCACCCGCATAAGTCTCGATCCCGTATATACAATGTGAATTTGAATTCATGCGACACCTGTAAAGGGGTCATTGTACTCATCGCGAAAAAAAAATCAGCTGTTCCCTACATTTATGTTCGCATAGCTCGTCAAAATGTAGGAAACAGCTGATTTTTTTTTCGCGATTTCAACGTTGGTCCCATCGTGAAAGTTGTTCGGCTGTGTAGCCATGTGTACATTGAATGTTTTCGTAAGATTAGACGTCAGACCAAATAAAAAACCAAGACAGAGCGCTGCGAACAATACAGTGAAGCATGCCAAAACTACACCGCCGCTCTGTGCATACACGCCCACACGCACATATTTACAACCTGTGCCGTACTGCCGTGCTGTTCACTTCATTGTTGGCAGCGCTCTGTCTTGGTTTTTTATTTGATGTGAGGATTAGACATGTACATTCAATAAGCTAACAGTCTACATCGGTTTCGTTGCTGTGTGTGGCTCAGGTGTGCCAGCTAGATAGAAACATAATGTCAAAATCCGCGAATAATATAGGTACCTGGTACCTAGGTGGCAGTGGCAAGTGCGGCGCGGCTGCCAAAGCTACTCATTCCTTTGACCGCGCCGACGCGTGCCGCCAAAACCATTAGTAAGTCAGTGCAATGTAATTCTTATGTAATTGCGATAAGGTATAAATTAGAATAATCGATATTTGCGAGGAGTTTTTTAGTTGGAAATAGAGAAATGATTATTTTTTTTGTAAAGGTAGTCAGTCAATCATCCTGATTTATACCTTAAAACAATGAGAAAAGAGTCACATTGCAATGACTTACTATTTTGCTTATGATTTTATTTCACTTTGGAATAGTCTGTAGTGTGTTAGGGTAGGTTAACGACCTATTAATTTAACACTACTTTAGCATTGATATTAAATGTTTATTAACATACAAATAAATCATAAAACTAATAACAATAATGCGCGGCGCGAGTCGCGAAAAGACGTGCATTCGCCGTAGATGTTTGTAGCGGACTGGCGAGGGCGTCTGAGGGCCAGGGGCGCGGCCATGCGCGGGAGAGCAGTGGCGCGGGCGGCGCGCGGCGGTCCGATCGTCGGGTGTTCCACGAATTCGCCTCGCGGTCGTGTCGTAGGTATTTAACGGCGTGCGGCACAGCGCGGGCGTAGGGCTCCGCTGGCCGTAGCGCGCGGTCGAGCGGTAGGTAGGCAGTAAGGCGGTGTACAGACAAGTGAATTGATTAGGCAGTGTTCACACGGTTGTGGATATTTAATTATGAAATTATTAAGCTATTGCATAGCTTTTATCGGAGACTCTGAGCGCGGCGACCGAATGTAGAAATTCCGTAACGAAAAAAAAACCTGACGCGAAAGTTTGTGAGGATGGATGGATGGATGTTTGTTACTCTTTCACGCAAAAACTACCGAACGGATTTTAATGAAACTTTACAGTAATGTGGCTTATATATCAGAATAACACATAGGCTACAATTTATAAAGATTTTATGTGATTTAGCCATAATATAACGTTAAGTATCCAGTAAGTCGGAAAAAATCCTGCCCTCTGAGATCTATCTTTGCGTGCGCTGCCTAAACCGCTGGAGTTACATGAAAAGAATGTATTGTGGGGTTGTTTGTCTTAAAGAGTTCTAAATAAAAATCCGCGACAGCATATATCTACCTTTTATGTGGAAGCCATTATAGCCAAAATAGTGAGCTATAAATACATTTAAATTGAATACTTTTTTTAAGTTGCATATTTTAGAGTATTTAGTTAATTCGTATCAAAATAAATACCTTTATCGCTTTCGGTATTTAATGTAGATAAAATTTGTCTTTTACACTAAGTAATTTGGACTAATATTTTAAAAGTTAGAACGATAAGAATGACCTGCGATGAGTCGACGGCGGGCGCGCAGAACGAGGGTGGAGGGGCGGGATAGGCAATGACGCGCGATCGCCGAGTGCGCGACCCGAACGCGGGCAGACGCGTGAGGGCAGACGTCATTGACGGTTGTGTAAATTCTGCGATTTAGGGGGGGGGGGTATAGGGGTATTTTTTTAAAAAAATATTTTAAATCAACAATATTATCTTATTATTTTTGAATATATGCTATGCAATAGCTTTACCGCGGCAGTCCTCGAGTGCCACACGTATTTTTTTTTTTAGGTAGGGCATCTCATAGCTGACCTCTGAGGTCATGACTATTTAACCGGTCAATCCTGTGGCTGCCTTAAGCTTCTACACTTAAAAGCCTCCGGCCAGGGGCAAAACTATGCTAATTAAAACTAGGCGAACGCACGCTAAGGGCACCCCCTGTGGGGTACGAACCTCGGCTTAGGGCGTTCGCTGGGGGGAGGACAGCAAGAGGGACAGGCTGGATCAAGGATATTTCATGATTATTAGACGGGGAATTTAAAGCTACGCGCTCAGCTGCGACGCGGGCTGGCGCATCGTCGAGCAAGGGTCGGGGGGGAGTATCGTTTACTCGGGCGGGTCGCGATCGCGGACCTCGGCGGCGAGGTCGGAAAGTGTGTCGGAGTGTGTGTATGCGAGCTGTGCTGGTTTCCCTATTGCTCTCCTGGAGGAGTGTTATGGGGTCATCGGGATCGAGAAGGATTTGCCTCGGACGGCGGGTTCTACTCATCTGACTTGGGACATAACTGGCGGCCTCGACAACCAGAGGGTTGCGGTGAGTGAGGGCTGAGTCAAAGAAACGCTTGGAATTGCGCTGAACTCAGCTCGGAATGCACCGCCATTTATACTCTCTTGGTGTGGCGTAGCGCCCGCTACGCGATATTGCGGCGATTTGCAGCGCGACAATAACAAAGAAATATGCTCCTTTGTTGATGCCGCTCTGCTATTCGGGTTTCGCATCACGTGACGCGATATATCTGTGTCGCGGCGCTACAGGTCGCTCCTGTGTGAAGCGTCGCGCGCGTTTTCATAGAAATTGTTCTACGGATAAAATATCGCAATATCGCGTAGCGCGACAAGTCGCCCTGGGGCGGCAGTCTCGACATAGATAGCGATCGCTATACGACCGAATTCGGTCGCAAATTCATAAAGGGGTCCCTAGACGGTCAACATTGCTTGCCAAGCACCGGCCTGCAGTCTCGACATACATAGCGGGAAAATTAGAGACCGTGATTTAATAAAAATAATTGTTTTTCTTGAAAATTGTTTAGTAAATAAGTAAACCTTATCTTGAAAACATTATTTTTCAGGGAAACTAAAAAGTATCAATAACCATTCTATAGAATTCAAATAACTTGTTAAGTATCTAGGGGCATTTAAGTTTGCCTCCTTGCAACACTACATCGGTGGTGTCAAAACAAAATTTTGTGTCATGAAAACAAATACGAGTTTTTGAATATCTGTTATATTTATTATCTCGTATTTCTCCTACGTTAAAATAAAATGTTTGGTGGACAAAATGAACCTGCAGCTGGCCCGGCTCCAACCGGCGTCAAGTAAGTACTTCAACATACAACACCTATTTTCGAATATAATTTTTCGGTTCAATATTGAATGCTTTTTCTATTGACTATTTTATTAGTTGCTTACTATTGTAAGCAACTAATGTTAAGATTTTGAATGTATTCTAGTTTAATTAATTATTTCAGGCGTAAGCGTACACCGCGTGTTACGAGTGGCCAATTGGATGCCCTCTTGTCCATTTTAGAAGCCCGCCCTTATCTACACACCCGCAAATTTACCGGCCTTCAAGGCCGTGAAAATTTTGATGAGGGCTGGAAGGAGGTTGCTGCGGACTTAAACCAGCTGCCAAATGGATCTAAAAAAACGCCAGAGCAGTGGATGACGGTAAAGTTTACACCCATAAGTTCAGTACCTGCATACAGTGCCAATTTTACTAATAATATTTACTTCAAATGTTTATCTTTCCTGTAGGTTTGGAGAGACTTTAAAAGCCGGGCCTCCAATAAAGCAGCCCGGCTGCGAAAAGAAAGGGTGCAGACCGGCAACCGACCGGTCACCACTGCTCCTCTGACCGAGGTGGAGCGTCGAATTGTGTCCCTTATCGGTGTGGAGTACACTTTTGGCACCGAGTGCCCGGATGCTATGCCGGAAGAAGACGTGAGTTCTGGTGACAGTGTATGATATGTGTGTCATACATGATACATGTATACAACAGTTTATCTTTTGTGATATAAATAATACTAAAATAAAATATTTTTACTATTTTTTACAGATGATACAAAGTGAGATTGAATCGGGGATATCCACAAGTGAGGTCATCAGCCTACCTCAAACTCAATGTAAGTTTTTAAAATGTGCTCACAACAAATGTACATTCTGTTTCAATTTTCATTAATTAGTTCCAAGTATTAAATTCAAATGATATTATTACAGACAGTGAATTACAGTTTCTGGAGGTCGAGAACTCCATGCCACTAGATACTGTGTCACCGAGTGGAAGCAGGATGACAGTAGTTATGGTATCACCACCACCACTACCACCACCAGCTGAGCAACAGGTGCAAACACCTACACAGTCGCCAGCACCACAAATAAGTAAGTTTGAGTTTTATTATTCTTATTACACCTACTGTTTTATTTTTCTCTTATAACTTTACCCAACTGCGGCAGGGCATGAAAGGAGGGCAATGTTTTTAATACATGTTTAATTATTTCAGCAGCAAGTCACACATCACAGCCTGCACCCACTGTCCAGCGAGAGAGGTCTACTCGAAATAGGAGTAAGTTTAAATTTTTATTACAAAATAATGACAATATTAATTTAAAATAAGGTGCATTAAAGTATGATAAATTTTTGTTATTCAGATCTGAATCCTCGCCGCAGCGTGGATGAACAGTATTCCTCAGCACGACGAGATTTTCTGGCTGTCGCAGAATCAAATGCTGAATCGATGAGGGTATGTTTTAGCATCAATTTAATTATGCTGAACATTTATACCGTCCTTAACTGTACTGTTTAATTTCATGTTGTGGTATTCAACGGCATGCTACAGAGAATTTGCAAACATTTCTCAATCAATCTGTATTCTTAATTGCAGATGCTTGCAGCTGCTGCAAAAATGCAAGCGGAGGCATCCGTTATGTTTGCGAGTGCTGCGAATAAAATAGGCGATGCGATAAAAGCACAAGCGGCGGCATCGCTCGTGACAGCAAATACCGGAGACAAAATTGCCGAAGCTCTTATTAAAATAAGTGAAAAAATGAGATTATACACATTTTTTCTTATTACTGTACAATTTTATTAAACAATCATTGATTTTAAAAATGTTTTTTTTTTGTAAAATTAAAATAATTAAGTAAAACAAGTATTGATGAGACGCCTTTGGATTCTTTCTGCAACTGCTCTCCCAGTGCCAGTTACTAGGAACAAAAAAAAAAACAAGATAAGAAAACGTTGGATTTTATGATTATTCTGATACATAGATAATACAGAAAAATATGGGATATTACCTGAACAACCACAGTTTGTACTAAGTAATGTTATTGTGTTATGTTACTGTTATTTATTTCTTTAATAAGAACACCAACAGCATTTAATATGCTTGGCACACTTACAATAAATAATAGGTATTTAGGTAAAGTATTATTGCTAATTCATACACAAATTAAATTAATTCAAAGTGATAGCAACACAAGAAAATTAAATTGAAATCAGTGAAGTATAGTACATATAAGTGTAGAGTTTATACCATATTATGTCTGAATGTTATAACTGTCATAAATGTTAAATTTATTTAAACCGCATTACCTGTATCTTCAAGGCTGACATCATTTAATGCATCATTATTGGTTGATGTGGTGGAGTCTGGTTCTTCCATCAACCTGTATTTTAATCTCATGTTGTGGAGAACTGCACATGCGTTTATAATTAGGCCGGCACTATAGGGCTCGTACATCAATTGGCGTTGATGTGAGAGACATCGAAATACCGACTTCAGAACACCAAAGCATCGCTCTACGACGTTCCTTGCAGAGCAGTGAGCATCTGTATAGCGACGCTCGGGTGTGCCAAGGCGCCGATGTTTCACTGGAGTCATCAGCCATGGCTCCAACGGATATCCATCATCACCTTAAAGATGAAACATTTAAATTATATTCGGCGGTCTAATTTGCATCCACTCTTGCAGACAACTTTGGCCTGTTACGTACCAAGCAACCATGTACGGTGGTCTCCACCATCAAAACGTCGCTTCATGGCCGTGCGTACAGGCGAATTTGCCCATATGTGCGCATCGTGTCTCGCTCCTGGCCATCGAGCGTTTATATTTAATAATAGAAGGTCTGGGTCACACACCTAAAACAATAGAAAATTTTAGTATATGAGTAGGTACCTATACATTTTTGATTATAAATTGGTGAAACAATACCTATTGAAGGTAAACTTACAGCTTGCACATTCAGTGAATGGCCCTCGTGGTGACCACTCACATAGGCTTCCTCGTGAACCCTTGGGGCTAAAATTTTTATGTGGCTGCAGTCAATGGCTCCAATCGCGTCTGGAAATGGGTGTGGAGCATTTCTAAATTTTTCTTTCGCTATACGCCGCTCTTCCTGCGTCATAGGGAACTTCACATACTTCCTTAGCATTTTTTCGTTAATAGCCTCGGTTACAGCATGTATGCAGCGGCTAACCGATTTTTGGCTCATGCTGCAACCCCACTGTAAGCCAGTAGGCAACTGATAGCAGCCACTTGCGTAAAATCGGAGTGCCGTCAGTACCTATTTAGAAGGAAATAAAAACAAGTAAGTACCTATGACAAAAAAAATTGATTTGGATTTAAAAATAAAAGATATGCAAAGACACTCACTTGAGACTCCACAGAAAATCCGTAAGGTCGTTGTCTCTGCAGAGATGGCTGAAGTTCAATGAAGAGCTCATTGAACATTTCTTTATTAATTCTGTATAGAGACAGAAATTCAGAATCCTCCAAATCCATTACCTTTTCACAGTCCCGCCGGTTTTTTCCGATTTGTCGTCGTTCAATAATGTCGCGTCTGTGTTCAAGCACGACTAAATCCCACGCTAAATATGCCTCCGCCATAATTTAACTATGTGATTTCTTTATTTACCGACATCAATAGCAATCCTACCGAATCACTTTGCGGGCTGTCAAAATTGGTCGCAAAATATATTCGTAAACATCGATCATTTGCGACAAAGTTTGGTAAAATACCGATGACAATCGATAACTCTGAGTGTCGAAACTACCAAAGAACGTTACATCCGGATCGTTATGACTTTACGAACGAATTCGGTCGTAAAGTGATGGCTATCTACGTCGACATTGGTTGTCGCAATGTTGACCGTCTAGGGATCCTTTTGGGACTTTGCGACCGAATTCGGTCATATAGCAATCGCTATCTATGTCGAGACTGCCGCCCCTGGTCTGCACAAGCCTTAACTCTTTTAAAAAGTGTTACAATATTTGTATGTGTAGGTACATTCGTTACATAATTATATGTGAAGACGATGCATTAAAATAAAAATAAATACGTTACCACAATAGGTAAAAAGAAGAATTAATAAAAATGAAGCAACGAAAGATAAATTAATTACTTATGTGATAGATGCACGGTTCTCACATATTTACAAACATTGTAAAAGTAGATGATTTTCTTAAAAAAATTACAATTAATAAGTCAGTGTGTGAGGAAGTAATCACAGAATGTAAAATCAATGTCACATAATAAAAATAATAATTTATACAACTTAAATTAGCAACCAGTTTGATTTTGTCTAGATTCTAGACTGTCCTATGGAGCAGGACCAGCATGTTTCCAAGCATTCTTATCTTGGATATAATCCTCTAATTTGTAATATGCTTGTCTACAAAGTGTACTTTTAATATGAGTTTTAAATTTTCTTTCATTTAATTGTAATATATCACAAGGTATTTTGTTGCAGTATTTAACACAGTACCCCATAAAAGATGAAGATACTTTAGATAATCTGAAAAATGGTTGATCTATTTTATCTTTATTTCTAGTATTAAAATTATGTCTATCACTTATTTTGTTAAAAATATGTAGATTTTTTCTTACATACATAATATTTTCATAAATGAATTGGCAAGGTACTGTCATAATTGGGCACGCCACAATTGTGGTGATAAGTCCCCTCTTTGAGGAGTGGCTGGGGAGGCGCCACGGCGTCCTCACCTTCCGCCTGACGCAGGTCCTCACTGGACATGGTTGTTTCGGGAGGTTCCTGTTCAGGATAAAGCGGGAGGAAACGCCCGGGTGTCACCACTGTGTGGATCGCCCGGAGGACACGGTGGAGCATACGGTGGAGGTCTGCCCAGCTTGGGCGGAGCACCGCCGTGTCCTCACGGAGGCGATCGGCGGCGGCGATCTCTCGCGACCGGGCCTGGTTCAGGCCATGGTCCGGAGCGAGAGTGCATGGGAGGCCGTCACCTCCTTCTGCGAAGCAGTAATGCTCGCGAAGGAGGAGGCCGAGCGCGCGAGGGAGAGGCAAAATGCGCGCCCTCGCGCTCCTAGTCGCCGCAGGAGGCGCCCCGGGCGTCGAGAGTCGCGAGCCGACTTCCGGCCACCGTAGGCGCGGGCTTGCGGACGGTGAGCAATGGGTAGCTCGCCGTCCGATAGGGACCAGGCCCGGGTCGACGGCGCGTTGTGTTCCACGCGCGCCTCAAAGAGATGTCAGCACCAACTGACGGGGTCCGGAAGGGCCAATGCCTGCCGGGGTTGCGGGTTTATCGCGACCCCGGCACACAGGCAACGGAAAGAACACGGGTGGGTTTTAGTCAGTAAAAGTCTGACACGCCCTCCCGCTCCGCCCAGAGCGGGAGAAGTTATTTGATAATTTCCCAACCTGAAAAAAAAAATAAAAAAAAATAAGGTACTGTCATAATAATAATCCTTTTAAATAGTTCCCTGAGAGATTCGCGATGATGTAGATTATAAATGGCTCTGACAGCTCTCTTTTGTAAAATAAAAATAGGGTTCAATGTCAGCAGCCCGACCCCACAGTAAAATGCCATACGACATAATACTGTGGAAGTAGCTAAAATAGACCAAACGCGCGGTTTCTACATCTGTTAACTGTCTTATCTTTCTAACAGCAAAAGCGGCAGAGCTCAGCCGCCCCGCAAGAGATGTTATATGAGGTCCCCATTGTAATTTCTCGTCTAGTGTCTATCTTGGGATGCAGTGATATCATCCAATGACGTTCGCACTAGCACTCAGGTTTTCTAAGATTTATAGTTTATTTGACGCTTGTATCCCTAAAAAACGCCGAAAAGGAAAGATAACTAGAAGATATATCAATGATAAAGCACTAGGAAGTGGTGAAGGTGGGCATTTTGGGGGACTGTCTTATGTAATTTTGACGTTCGAAATGTGCTGATTCTTAGCCTAGTTTGAATAAATGACTTTTGAATTTGAATATCCTACCTGGTTTACATTGGATATTATTCTGGATATCCAGGAAAAAGTTAAATTACATTCCGCCTGGAAGAAGAGTAAATGTGAACTAATATATAAGCAATTCTCTGACTATAGATCTAGCCTAAAGTCTCGTATCTCGACTGCTTATGATACTTACATTAGGCGCATCGAAGGGTACGTTGAGAAAAACCCCAAAGAATTCCGGCAGCATATTTCTAACCTAAGATCTACAGGCGGGTTTGAGCCTAACATATCCCACAAAGGTAAACTTCACAGTGAAATACCAAAGTTAGACCTCGAGAATATAGCCAATCCAAGCAACAGCAATATTAGTAATTACATTAATATACTAAACTTCGCTGAAAGTGATATAAGCACTGGAATAAATAAAATTAAACTCAACAGTTCTGTTGGTCCTGATAATATTCGTCCGTGGTTCTTAAAAGAGGGAAAGGAATTTCTCATTCGGGCCCTAAACCACATTTTTAATTTAGCATTTAAATCTGGAGTTTATCCACCACTATGGAAGATATCACGTGTGACTCCCATACCGAAATCTTCAAATAAGTCTTCAGTCGATGAATATCGTCCAATAGCGATACTGTCTTCTTGTGCGAAAGTTTTCGAGAATGTCCTAAATCAAGGCATTTACAAGGAAGTGAAACAGTACCTGTGCAATGAGCAGCATGGCTATCGCGAAAAATGATCCGTCAATTGTATTTCTACTAGTCTTGATCGCCGACGCCAAGTAGACGTTCTTTACTTTGATTTTCAAAAGGCGTTCGACGGAGTCAACAATGACGTCTTGCTTTTAAAGCTCAGTGCGATAGGTGTTGCTCCAGGGCTTCTACAGCTTCTTGCAGATTATTTGCGGGACCGACAAAAATTTGTCAGATTAGGGTTGTACGAGTCACTCCCATACCACACTCGCTCGGGTGTGAGTCAAGGTTCGATAGTCGGCCCTCTCCTTTTCAGTTTGATGATTAATGACCTCCATGATGTAGTTGCGAATGCCAGATCCCTCTTATATGCTTAAAGTTATTCTATGAAATAAATTCTGAGCTCGATTGCCAAGCTCTGCAATCAGACATTGATTCAGTATATAAGTGGAGTTTAGAAAATAAAATGGAATTTAATAAATCAAAATGTTACGTGATGTATTTCGGTCAAATGCGGCGCCCAGTCTAGTTTCTATACAAACTGAATGGAGATGCAATTACAAGAACTGATTCCATGAAAGACCTGGGAGTCATATTCGACCGTAAGCTCACTTTTCACGACCACATCACATCCATTGCGAAGGAGTCCTTTAGGCACCTTGGCTATGTTTTAAGGAACTGTCTTGACTTCCACAACCCCCACGTGATCAAGCTTGTTTTTGGGGCATTGGTCCGTAGCAAACTTGAGTCTAGTGCGTGCGTATGGAATCCTTTTGAAAAGTAGTATGCGTTACCTTTGGAAAAAGTTCAAAAAGCATTCCTAAGATACCTTTACAAGCACTTGTACGGGTTTTGTCCTCTCTTGTATCCCACTAAATTCCTGTTGGGTTGCTTAAGTTTCAATTCTCTAGAAGTAAGACGGTCGCGCGATCAGATGACTGTAATATTTAAAATTCTTAGGGGGGTTATTGTTGTTCCTGTTCTTGTTCCTGATCTGCATAACGAAATCTGCAATCTATTTGTCTCAGACAATTACTGTCGTGGCAGGAAACACCGCTTACTGGCTGTTCCAACTTGCCATACTGCTGCACACTCCAAGTCACCTATTCCTTGGACATTAGCTGCTATTAACGCTCTCCTGAACTCAAACACACGCGGTCATGTATTTATAGATACATGACCGCAATATATATGAATTTATTTTCTGGGTACTGCTTGACCACCCAGTACTTCCCAAATCTTTTTGTGTTTTAGAAAGTCAAATGCCTTATAATAGTTTACAAACGCTAGAAAGTAAGGTAATCCATATTCTTTGTACTTCTCAATGATTTGTTTGTTTGTAAAAATATGGTCTATGGTTGAGAAACCACTGCGGAATCCTGCCTGTTCTTTTGGCTGGTTTTCATTTAAACTGTTTGTAATCCGACCGAGTATAATTTTTGAAAATATTTTGTAAAGATTGGACATGGTCTTATTGGTCTGTAGTTGTTAATGCCATCCATTCTTCCCTTTTTATGGAGCAATGTAATTGATGACCCCTGGCGTTTTCCCACTTTTTTGCTTGGTGTTTCTAAAATGATAATAGATACGAAGAACGTCATTGAATAAGTAAAGAACCTATCCTAGGTGTAGGTAGAGTTGATGGAATGGACAAATAAATGAAGAAAAGTAATCACACAGTAACTTAAAAAGAGCACAAAAGAAGTATGTAGAAATTGAATACTATCATCAACGTTCATAAACCCTATTAATCGGTGATAAAATAGGTATCTATCTACCTAACTATGTCAGGTCAGACATTCACAGAGACAGCAGTTTCCTTTATCTTCAACTGTTGTACATTGAAATCCTACATCCTACCCTAAACAATATTACATGAACAATCGATGTCAATATCTCCGTCCTGTGTGATTAGAAATAATTTGTCTCGATACATACGTTCGTAAATATTTCCATATTGTGTGTTTTGAGTGCACTTAGGTCGGCGCCCGCGCCGTGCCAACACTACAGACTTAGGTCAGCGCCCGCGCTGTGCCAACACTACATACTCGTAAATTTTCCAAGTTTCTGCGGACGTGACGTCAGCTCGTAGGTACTTCTTTTTACGTTAATTATGTTGCTTAAAATATTGGCGGAAACAACGAAGACCTGTAGGTACACATTCAAAGAAAGAAAAATTTTAAAATCAGAAAGCCACTACTTCAGTTTTGTCCACAATTTAATTACTTCTTAAAATATTCATCGATAAATCGGTGGCTGTTACCCACAGTGATAGATTTCTTGTAGTTTTAGATAACGCTCCAATCAGATTATTGAATACATACCATATCTTGCGTATAATCTGACTGGTATACTGACTAGGTACATCTCGCTTTTGAGAATTAATCACGAGTTCGCCTCAGGTGCTGGAATTACACACAACAAGCTAATTACTGGGACAACACACAACATAATGTACAGAAAGTCCACTCCCAACAACACAGAGGCTGACGACACACGTCTTTGAAAGTTACAGACATTGCAATTTATGAGCACTTTGTCCACTAAAAAATTTACAAACAGTTTAAAAATTACTACAAACTAAATACATAATATCTCACAAGTGTAGTAACAGCAACGCTTATATAAAAGGGTTTATATTGTTTTTAACCGATTACTGACTATATTTTTTATTTTGATAACCCATTTCAAGAAACCTTCAACTTATAACTTTATAAGATATATAAAGAAGAAAAAAGATTATCGATTTCTACAATGTTGAAGACTGTATATAGTAGATTTTCTGCACCTTACCTATAGTATAGGCAAGTGAGCAGTATCCACGACTGCTTGCTCCGGAGCAGAGAGCAGTCAGTCGCAATACTCGCATATTCAGACTCATTAGTCGACTGATTAGTGATTAGCTTCACGACTTGAAGACTGCTCAACGTGACGCGGTTGAAGGATCGACAGACGTCGCGGTTTTAAAGACGTGGACGTGCTGCGATAGGTCGCATTTATAGGATTTAATTACTTACGGGAACATTGATTGATTATGCATGTCACTAATGTTTGGTTTCTTTAGAGTACATTTTATTTTTTTTGTTCTTAAACCTTTTATCTGCGAAAAGCCAGATGCGATTTTGCAGTCCTAATATTAATGAACCGCTAAGACCCTCCGCAATCACGTGCTATATAGTCTTAGGGCATATTATTTTCTAGAAGCCGATATATACTCATTCCACCCTGAAATAATTGAGACACGATTCCTCTTTAGCATACCAAAAGCCGACTTTAAGTTTCACCTTTGTAACGAAACTACGTAAAAGTTTAATGAATACCCTCCTAACGTGGTGCATGCTGCAAGCAACTATCTTCTCGTGCGTGTGAGATTGTGAGCCATTCAGGTAGTGTGTGTAAAAACAAAGAATGCTCCTGTAAAGTTACCGGCGCCGGCGCTAAGTTTTAATGATCCGCTGGAGAGGAGCCATCACTGCGTTAATTTGCTACACTTTGTGCGATCGAGGGTCTGCGGCGCTATACCTGCAGCATATTACGATGTTTAGAACTCGTTCATAGTTTCTTTGTTACTGAAGAGGTGGGTAATTAATTTCATCTACAACAAAACCTGTTTTTTAGCCCAACCCGTACTCGGTCTTAATAGAATTTTGTAAAATTGTTGATTTCTTATAATAATACAACATAAATAATGTCTCATACATCACATGTTATATCGAATGTCTCTACAGATTACGAGTAAAGTAGACACCTGCCTACATGCGGTTTTTGTACCCTACCCGTCTTCAAACCCACGTTAAAAATGATTACCCAAATAAGATGAGAACATAATACTGAATTAAACTTTGGATAATGCCAGGAGTGAATGAAATAAAAAAAAATAGATTTGTTTGCACACACCTGCAAATATAAAAATAAAGTTAACTCGAAAACAAAACCGTTCTATAATCACGAGCACAGCACAGAAACAGTCCGCAGCTGCAAGAGGGCTGACTATACCACCATACACTTGAAATATTATTAGATAACATGACATCACGCCTGTATTTCCGGCTTATTGGCGACTCGTCCGAATCCGGGCGAATCGACCATTTTAATAAATATACCTTTTTTTTCAAGCGATTCGCACGAATTTGATTTATTTGTCAACGAATCGACAACTCCAGCAATACGCAGTAGTAAAGTACACTAGTACTAAAGTACAAGTTTAAATACTTGTACTATTGAGTCATATTTTTCCCTACATTTATCATGTAGGGAAAAATATGACTCTTGATATCCAGCTCCTCTATCTATAATACACAGCACTTGCTGAAGGATATTTTTGAAAAATATGAGACTTCACAACAGCAACTAAGTGACCGCTCGCTTGAGGCTGGAGAACTATTTGACTTGGTGAAGTGGAATGATGAGATGTATGAGTCTCTGAATAATAACCTCTCATGCAGCTGTGCCGACCAACCACTACCTCCTCAGCCTCGCCTAACTTGCCCCCTCCGGTGTTGGCTCTTCCAGAAGTGACCTGTATTATTTCACAGAAAAATCTATCAATATATTTTTGTGACGAATTAGGTTCAGGCTTTGAAAGCATTTTACTCAATTACCTTAGCCATAGTTTTACCAATCATAGCTATCATAACATACGTTTTAAACAAATGATTAAAAGAATTGCAAACACATAACTTAAATAATTATTCTACAATGGTTTTATTATTAGTTAATAGTACTGGTATTACCAGAAAGGACATAGTGGATGGTGTGGACACATTATTAAAATGAAATATAGGAAACCTGATGTTGTATGCTTTTCCTTATTCTGATACTTTATCATAATTATGATGAAAACGACTATAAGTATGTTTAAGTTGAATAATACTACTATTCATAGGCTGACATGTTGTCATAGTGTCAAATTATTGTATTATGTTTCTTCAAAACATAACATTTGATTTGAAGAAGCTGTCTTAAATTTTACCGATAATAAGCATAAAACGTACTGACGCGTGCCAAAAGTTACCTGTGGACCTTTCACTGAAGCAGGATTCGGCTGTGGGCTCGATCTGTCACTCATGACAAGTGTCAATCATAGCGTCTAAAATTTTTGCCGCCAACGTACGGAAAATTTTTCTTTCGATAATTTTCTTTTAAGAAAATTGTAAAGTTTCAGAAAAAACTTATAGAAAGTGAATAATAGTGCTTGTGGTAAGTGATATATAGTGTTACGCTGATAGTTGAGCCAGCGAAATGCCGAAATGGAGATCGAAAGGTCACATTAAATCTAAATTGTCACCGGTGCCTGCGGATTCTCCTAAGTGCGATAGTGGTGAAGAATGCTCTTTATCCTCGGAGGAAGAAGGCACCTATTCCCACTGCCGAACAACGGCAAAGAGATCGAAACGATTTCCTGTAAGTCGGGCCCACGCATTTAAAATTGAACGAGTAGACAAGTAAGTGTTAAATCTGTTAACAATGACACAATTTCTACATTATATCACTAATCTTACTCAGAAACACTATCAACAAACTTCTAAATTGCTTCTTGCTAGTATCTACTTCAGAAGCGCATTGTTGTTTTCTAAACAATCCGGTCATGTCTAAAGAGACTTGAAACACTACAACTTAAAGGTTTCAGTGTAAAATATTGTGATTAGGTAATTCCTAACGCAAATACAGATTGTCTTGAGGAGGCAAAACTACTCAAGCAGTTTTATTTTTATTTTGACATCCCATCTTATAAAACAATCCGTTATAAGAAGACCTGTAGGTATGCTCACCCAGCCCATGTGTTTCACACACTGAATTAGAAGTAAATGAGTACTTATGCCACTAAATAAATCTAAAGACTATTTAGCCCATGCGGAGGGGGGTTTTGGCTGGGATCTCTAATATAGGTCTAGTGCAGATGGAGCTAGCTGCTAAAGCAACGTCCACAGGGACTTGTTAATTGGGCAGCAACCTACCCACTGAGATAGTATCCTACTTTCCATTTTGGAAATAGTCCGGACACACCCATCCAGAAGTGTATTTAAATTAAAATAGAGTGCAATACTCTCATGTGGTATGCAGTTGTTACATTAAAGAGGTTCAGCACCTCTTATGAACTCTAATTTGCATTCAGAACATTAAAATTACTAATTAAATATGACATTAAGTTCTATAACTATTAGGAAATACTACTTAAATATTTAAACAACATTATAATTTATAATGTTAATACTGTATTTTTCTTTGCTGTATTTTGTAATAATTAAGAAAATCTTATAGTTATGATCATCAGGACCTAGCTTGCTCTATCAAAATTAGAATTGGAACAAATACAGCCACTAAACAATTTAAAACTCACAATATGTATATTTAGTTAAAGCTGGTGTTATAAGAATTAGTTCTTTTATATTAAAAGACATGATAAACAGGATCATAGCAAGAATAACTAGGCCTAGATTCATATTGTTGACAAGATTCAGGCCGTATAAAGAACCATGTAAAAGCTTGGGAATGATAAGATCCTAACAAGAAGTCGAATAAATAAATTAATAATATTCAGAACAATTCAATTTTTAGCGAATTCCACAAATTTCTATTGCTAAGTCAAAGACCGAAAATATTAATATTCAGAACAATTCTAGTTTCAGAAAATTCTGCAAATTTCTATTAAACGCAAAATATTAATCTATGTGGTTTTCTAATATTATGATATTATAATCAAATAGCCTATTGTTTATACTCAAGTAAGATGATGACAATTGAAAAGTAAAATGGAAGCAATGTTTTATTAATGAATGAAGGGTAGCTGTTCATGAAATAGTTCCCTTGTTAGGTCTTTTTGTTTATAATAGAATACCAGCCTGTTACTGTCCCACTGCAGGGCAAAGGCCTCTTCTCATACAGAGAAGGCACCAGCATTGATCGCCATGCTTGCTCGGGACGGGTTGGCGATTTCAGACTTATATTAACTATAAGTCCAGGTTTCCTCACAGTGTTTTCCTTCACCAATGTCAGTAATGTGCCAGATAAACTCAGAAAATACATATGAATTGAAAAAGTCACATTGGTACTTGCCTGAATTTGAAACCTCAACCTCATGCATGAGAGTCGAGGCCTTAACCACTGGGCCATCACAAAATTAGATTTTTGTTTGAATAGAGAATTTGCGAGCCTGTAAATTTTTTATTTCTATGTCTCAGAGACTGGAACTCCTAAAAAAGCTTGGATGAGAAGTAAATTTCCTAAGCAAATTCTAAATCTCAATCAGGATTTAGAAGATTTAGGCCTTTTTGTGTACTGATACTAGTTACAAGGCCCTGTCTGCAAAATAGTTGAAAAGGGCAGACCAAGAGAAATTAAAAAAGGTTGCTCCATTGGTTTGCCAAGAGTTAATGTGGTGGCCAAAGGCTATTGATAGACCACAGCTCAGTTCCTCTACACATGGTAAGGTAACCCACTTCCTGTCCACACATGCCGTGGAGGAAAGGTAAGCCCACATAAATGGGCCACTCTATACATCCAAAAGATGCTTTTAGTGATAATACCGCCCATTGTGTCACCGTATGTACAATTTCTACATTTATATCTGTAATTCGTATGGTGTAAATTATAAAGAGTATTCTACTCTTGTCAGGAACTTGACCAAACCAGAAAAAAAATGGCACTCGAATTTGCGAGAGATGTTTGCCATATGCGCAGTAATAAGCAGCCACAAAAGCCAGTCTTCAGAGTGCAAATATTCTAGTAATTTAATTCATTCCGACAACAGACCATTTGTCGTACATTCAAGGATGAGCGAGGGATACATTTTCCTAGCTCTCCTGAACCTATCTTGCAAAACGACGAAGTTAGCTTAACATCACTCTGTCAGCGGTTTACCTCCCGGGGAGGTTAAGTGTTATAACGGCTTAGCCGACCGCTTTTAAGAACAGACCAGCCTGATTGGCTCCTGTTGCTCCAGGCCCCAGGCCTCGGAGGCCATGTTTCAAAGTGGGGCGTCCTCGACGTTTACGACCTTTTCGTGTAAGATAAGTCGGCCGTTGTGCGACAGTACGTCACATGGGACTCAAACGATGGCTTGGCAAGCTTCTGCGATGCTTCTAAGATGCTTTTAGTCAGAGGTGACAGCATTGACTAGCATGGGTGTTCTCTCTTCGCCCAATTTAAGACCGAGTGTTCAGCCATCTGAACTCGGTAATGGGATGGGGACGTACTATATATAAATCGCCCCATACTAGACCCAGTACCAGTACAGGATCCATGTAAGAACCTCTTAGACCTGACAAGCTGCAACTCCTAGCTTGGAAAGTTGGGGGAGGGGGGCAGTCAGGTTGCAAGGGGCAGTGGTCGATAGAGGAACAAGGTACTTGCTAAAATTTATTTGGAGATAATCGCCCTTAATAACCTGATCGCATCTAAACAGATTTTGTCCATTTGTAAGTTTCAAAAGCATTACCCAGGCCATATGGGATAAAAAGATACCCCTTGCTTGGCGTAGATTTACATGCTTAACCTAATAATATAAGACATCTCACAACTTTCAAGATTTTGAATAATAGTGTGGCCAAAATAGGGTTCAAAGACACTGACAATCAAGATGTTTACTTAAAAGCTACCATAATCCTTGTTGATTTTGGTTTGCAATAACAGGTGTGGTTAAGCTTGCCTTGTAAGACAACACTGCCTCTCCTTAGAATGGACTAGATTCATTTTTAAACAAACTAAGATTGAGGAGCCTCTAGGAAGTATAAGGTCTGTGGTAGCCTTCGGAAGGCTGGCTGGAAAATAGATTATCAGATGAAATGAAACTGGAAGAGCCGCTAGAGACAGAAAAATTACTTTCGTAAAGTAGTAAAAGAGAGGGCTACCTCTCAAGAGAATGTATAATGTACGAGTATGTATGTTGTCCGAAAAATAAAGAATTATTATTATTATAATGCTCAGGCTATTATGTTCCCACTGAGTGGACAAAGGGTCTCTCTGTGAGAGAGGAAGAGGATTTATTATATGATAATTTTTAATCCCCTAAGAAAATATTAAAATTATGTTTGTGTACATGATTCACATTTCAAGTTAATTTAATTAACAAATGATGAGACTTCATTTAATGCATCACCACTTTTTTTTTTTTTTTTTTTTTGGATGGGAAATTATCAAATAACTTCTCCCGCTTTGGGTGGAGCGGGAGGGCGTGTCAGACTTTTACTGACTAAAACCCACCCGTGTTCCTTCCGTTGCCTGTGTGCCGAGGTCGCGATATCCCTTTCAGACAAACCCGCAACCCCGGCAGGCATTGGCCCTTCCGGACCCCGTCACTTGGTGCTGACATCTCTTTGAGGCGCGCGTGGAACACAACGCGCCGTCGACCCGGGCCTGGTCCCTATCGGACGGCGAGCTACCCATGCATCACCACTTGACTAACCTATTGACCATTTTAATAAAAGGTCCTAATTAAATTTCAGTTTCAACGAAATTTTAACTTTGTCATGTATGTATGACATTGAGTTTGTGTTTCCACATCTTTATAAAATTGCTTACTATGACATTCAAAAATGTCTGTACATTTGATTGATCTCATAATTTCCAAGTAAGTAACTAAACTTATATTAATTAGGATATGAGTGATCCAATTCTCCTTTATTGATGAGATTATTATTCAGTTTAGTCCCATTGATTTTCTATTATCAGTATACTGTAGCCTTATAATTTATATTCACCTTAAATAAGGCAAATAAATTTGCCATTAATCTTTAACATCATAAGGAAGATGTGTTCATTTCTGCATCTACTAAGATAAATATATTGAAAACACTTAATTGTTTTATTGGAACATTTAATTAATACAGACTGAAATATTCGTTCGTTCCATATAATATTTAATTCACATAGCGTCTACATCCTTCGGGTACTCTTTCACCAGCAGATACCAAACAGGTCTTCAAATCAAATGTTATGTTTTGAAGAAACATAATAGAACTGTTTTGCATTAAAACAAAACAGTTATTATGTTATGAAAAACATAACATTTGAGCAATTTGCTTGCTGTTGAATTTTTGAAGACTTCTATGATTGACACTTGTCATAAGTGACAGATCGAGCTCGCAGCCGAATCCTGCTTCAGTGAAAGGTCCACAGGTAACTTTTGGCACCCGTAAGTACGTTTTATGCTTATTATCGGTAAAATTTAAGACAGCTTCTTCAAATCAAATGTTATGTTTTTCATAACATAATAACTGTTTTGTTTTAATGCAAAACAGTTCTAATTTGACAGTAACAAGTTTGTTAGTGGTCAAATCAAATCAAATCTTTTTATTGTGAGCATAGGTACTTCAATAGCACTATAAACGAACTTCAAAAGTTTCGATCTGACCTAAAGGCGATAAGCGCATCAATACCACAGGGTAGTGTTATTGGATGTCTTCTGTTTCTCATTTACATCAATGATCTCCCAAAATTTATTGCAGAAACCGGACCTTGCGTTTTATTTGCGGACGACATCTCCATTCTCACCCAATGTCATGACAATACGAACTTAAACAGTACCCTTAATGAAATTCTCGGGAAAATAATAACCTGGATGAATGAGCACAACCTTGAAATAAACTTCCAAAAGACTAAACTCATAACTTTCCATCCCCACCAAAAAACTCCTCTAAAGTACATTTAGAGGAGTCTTTTCCTTCAATAACCATATAATAGAAACAGTTAATGAATTCAAACTATTAGGCATAACCATAGACAAAAATATAAATTGGAAGTTACACATACAAAACATAAAATCAAAACTATCGAAATTTTTATATGCTTTCCGGGAAGTTAAAAAAACCACAAATTTACAGACTGCTCTGGTTATGTACTACGCCTATGCTTATGCGTGGCTGAGCTACGGCATCATTATGTGGGGATACAGTACAGATGCCCCAACACTATTCACCGTTCAAAAGAAAATTATCCGTATCCTGGTAAATATACAACAGACAGATAGCTGCAAACCCCATTTTATAGAACAAAATATCTTAACTCTGCCTTGTATGTACATACTTGAAATATGCAAATGACATGGCCGGATTATGCCCTCAGAATCAATTCAAAAAGCTCAATGTACAGCCATTATTAATATATGAAAATTACTTCTTAAATATACTAAAATAAATCGTAACAATTACATTTCTCTAGAACAGGCGACAAAAAATGCCAAAAAATATGTGTGTTCATTGATTTTGTGAGTGTGGTTTTTAATTTGGACATAATTATAGCAACGTCAAGTGCAGTTGCGTTTGGATACATGCATAAGACAAACACTGTGTCTGAGCTCGCCTGAATATCAGACTAAAATAAAAAACACCCACGAGTGCCAGAATCGTATTGCTAAGGTAAATACCAATAAAAGTCAACGGTTTCAAGAGTATCGCAGACACCATTTTTCGAGCTGTCGAAGCCATGATGCGAATCACGTTACACATTAAGCATCGACAATATATTCGAGAGTGTGTATCCAAACGTCCTAGTAACTTTGACGTGTAAACTGCGCGCACTAAAGCTGCTCTTTATTTTGTAACAGGTTAAACACGATATCTGTTATCACTGTTACTGTTACACAAAAATAACTGATACAAATATCTGTTTTAAAATAACAGTCTGTTATTTTTGTACGGACGATAAATACGTATTATCTTTAAATCTCAGTTGAGTATCTTCTATATTTCTAATCGTTTTAAGTTTTTTTTTTTATAATGGTTACTGGTCATTACCTGGTAACACGACTTAATTTAGGAGTCACTTTTTCTTAAATGTTTGTTCTTAAGTTCTTATATTCTGTCAATGATCAAACTGTCAATTTTCCATACAATGCTTGACAGGAACTAGAGATTTCAACATGTTTTGTTGTGATTTTTCGCCAGTGCAAACGCATAGATAGACCACCACCTGGGATAATAAATACTAAATGCTTCTCTTTTTAGCGTAGTTTAACCGCTTTAGTAAGAGTGAGAAGTAAATATATTTCGAAGTAAATAATAGGTGTTTCTCTTTATAACAAGGGTCATTCCTTAACGAAGAAGTGAGAGAAATTGATAAGCTTGCAATACTCCTTCCTTTGTGTGAGTGTGTATGTACATAAGTATCAGTCTGTGTGGGGGTTGTTATAATGAATTAACAGTAACGGCCGCGGTAACAGTCTTTAAGGGTCTATTATTTTATGTAACAGATAAGTTATATTATTGGGAACAATTGTTATTTGTTATTTTTAAATATCTGTTACGATACGTTACGATTAAATACGCCTCACTCCTACCTGTCTGTCACCTGTCACTCTGTGCCCTGTGCTCTGTACATTCTTGCGTTGATCTTATCACGTATTACTGTGTTGTGTTTATGCTCCTCTGTTGGATATTTTAACTTGACCCCACGCTATCGCTTATCGGACTTTCGTTTACGCTTCTTATGTTAATATTCTGCTGTGGATAATGGACTTGCTTGTGTATTATTTGGATTGTTCTGACGCTCACGATATCAAGGTGCCTGAATTGTAGTGTGGCCACTAATCGATGCGAAGGCATATTGTCCAACTCTAACGCCGCACGCCCCGCTGTTGCACGCCGCGCCTACTGTCGAAGCAGCACTGCATCGTGATGCGTCGCGCTACGCTGCGAGGCATCTCGAGGCGCAGCGCGGCGTAGTGACGCCGCGGGACGTTTTCGAATTATCTTAATTAAATGTGTATTTTTTTGTGTAGTAAATAAAGTTATATTTTGTATCACTATCTTCAAAACTGCGCGCAGCGTCGCTTCGCGTCACGTGCGCGTGAACTGACCCGGGTGCAGTCTCACTTGGCATATAGGCCGCCAACTATAATTTGCCTGTGTGCATAGTGTGGCCATTCTATTGAAAATAGTATTAAGCGCTAACTCAGACAAACAGTCAGCCGCAAACTATAAGCCGAGTGAGACTGCGCCCTAATAATTACTAGTTATTATTAATACAAACCATAATGTTTTGTCTGAGTAATTGCAAAGATGTTTTTCGCCGCAGGTCCTGAACCGGTTAAAATGTCTTTAAAACAAGTAGACGAGATATAATCCTACCTACTTAATTAGGTACTTAAATAAAAATTCAAGTACTATTTTAGTGTTTTATTGCCGATCCAATTGTATATTTTTTGCCAAGTCGCTATGAGGAATTCATAATATTCTCTTCGCTAACGTGGCCTGCCTATGACGACGGTTGAAAGGTCTAGCCAGAGACTATTACCAATATATATATTCATCAATATGATTACCAATAAGTTTTGATTTTTGGTAGGTACCTATATAGATTTTTGGGTCTTTTTTTCACTAGCTGACTTGACGCGTAATTCTATGTAAATATATGGAACACATTGATATCGATGTGAATGAATGTCGTGTCGGCTAGTGAAGAAACGCACTTTATATCCATTGATAATATCGCACCTTTGGTAGAACAAGGGCATAATTGTCAAAAATTGCCAAACGAATGTTTTTGTCCCTCCAGTTCAAAGGGTCTTTTTAAAGCATTTCTACATATTTAAGTCATTTTGGCAATTTATGACAATTATGCCCTTGTTCTACCAAAGGTGCGATATTGTATTTCTTGTATTGTTGCGCCTATAAAACTCGGAATTAACAATCATTGCTATTCAAAATATCTAGGCACTTAAAAAAAAACCTATTTACAGTTTCTCTCGCTTCTTCTCTGATCATTAAACTTAAACTATTGTAAAGATATACCTTTAAGCTTTAAAATGACGTACTGTACGTCAATGTACATGAATATTTTTTGTCAGGGCATAGCTCTCTAGAAAATCCGGCCATGTCCTTTGCTCACAAACACCAAGACTTTCACACTAAACGAGAAGACATACAAACAAGGTACACACTCAGACACAAAACACGACTCAACCTACCATCATCCCGCTTAAAAATACATTCTACAAGTCCTCTGGTAATGTCAGTAAAAACATATAATGTGCTACCAGAAACAATAAGAAAAGAAAAAAAACTCCATTTATTCGTAAATAAATTAAAAAAGTTATTACTTAAAAAATCTTACTATAGTGTCGATGAATATTTAAGTGATAAGTCTCTCAAACTTGAAAAATAAAGTCTTTTGCAATTTTAATTCTAATGTTAATGTTATGTCTATGTTTTTAGAATAAGTTGTATTGTAATAATGATAAGTCCTCTCCACATTTATTTATTATATCTTTTGCTGTGCCCGACAGGGTTCACGATTGTTACCTACCAAATAAATGTTTACCACCTAAGCCTACATTGTGGAATGCAATAAAGAATTGAGTATTGAGTTAGGTTATTTTTTTTATACGAGTATATTTAAGTCGAACAAAAGTGATTCGTATTGTTGTTAGTAATACTTATAAAACTATGTTAGTAACATTTCTAATTAAAATAAATAAAACAAACAAAAATAAAACTAGTTTAAAAATAAATCCGCTTCCCGCTGCATCAGACCTGCAGCTGTGCATACAGGTCCAGTGCCCCAGGAACGGGCAATCAGGCTTATTCGCTATCCCTTTTAGAAAGCTGTTGGTGCTCTCCCGAATCCCTGGCATCAGGGATGCTGTTCTTTTTCGCGTAATAGCTTGGAAGCTATCTGTATCTGCGTCAGCAAACATGCCCGATGCTCTGCAGAACCGCGGGAGCCCCAACAGCACCCTAAAAGCGTTGTTATACTGTACGTGAAGAACGTTGTAGGCCCTCTACGTATGTCTAACCCACAGGCTGCACGTGTAAAACGACTGGCAAAACGACTTGAAAAGAGTGAGTTTCACTTCTCTAGTACATCGTGCAAACCTACGGGCCAGCATATTACATCGGATCGACAGCGCTCTTCGCTCCAAAATTCAAAAGTCATTTATTCAAACTAGGCTGATAATCAGCACTTTTCGAACGTCAAAATTACATAAGACAGTCCCCCAAAACGCCCACCCTTCACCACTTCCTAGTGCGTTAGCTGGGAAGAAGAAGTGGCGCAACAAATTCCCCAGCAGCACAGCTGTCTGTTCAGTTAGAAAGAAAAAAAATGATTCTATATAATAGTATTCAACATAATTAACCTAATTTAAATTATTATCCATATGTTAGCTAGCACACGCCAATATACCAAACTAAATCATCGAGAACTATACTCGGGCAGAAATAAAAACTAAACGTAAACAAAACTTAACATTTTAATAAAAGCCTCCAGGCATAAAAGGCGTGCCCGCTTACATAAAGCTGTAACTGGAAGTTATAAATGATAAACTAGGACCATCGTAAGTAAAATAAATAAACAGTTAATTACTAATAACAATAAATAATATGATCTATTGTCGAGGTCACTAGTTACATATGGCAATACAACTCATACAAAAAAAAACATTGTAATGAGTAGATTATGTCAACAATAAATTAAAATTAAATTAAAATAAACAATTATATAAACTCATATAACCTGTCAGTAGGTAAGCTAATTCTGGAGAAAGAACATAAACATTGTCTTGAGTTAATCACAGCGACCAACTATTTCCCTCCCTTTCTATGCCACTGTCATCATTTAAGTCCTCATTTAATATGTGGCCAATGTACCTAAAATGTGATACTCTATTTAGTGGTATGCCATAGAGAAATTCCGGAGGCTTTTGAGTACCTACCCTAAACACCACAAGCTCACTCTTCCGTACATTGTACAATAAACCATGAAACGTGGCGTATCTCTCACATACCTCGAGCAACCGTCTGAATCCATCACTCGAGGGACTCAGCAGCACCATATCATCTGCATAACTTTTACTATTAATGATTTTCCCATCAATAGAGCATCCGATACCAGTGCTGCTGAGCTCTCTGTGCAATATTTGCACTCTGAAGACTGGCTTTTTTGGCTACTTTTTACTGCGTATATGGCAAACATCTCTCGCAAGTTCGAGTGCCATTTTTTTTGCTAGTTTGGTCAAGTTCCTGACAAGAGTAGAATAGAATACACTTTATAATTTACACCATACGAATTACAGATATAAATGTAGGAATTGTACATACGGTGACACAATGGGCGTTATTATCACTAAAAGCATCTTTTGGATGTATAGAGTGGCCCGTTTATGTGGGCTTACCTTTCCTCCACGGCATGTGTGGACAAGAAGTGGGTTACCTTACCATGTGTAGAGGAACTGAGCTGTGGTCAATCAATAGCCTTTGGCCACCACATTAACTCTTGGCCTTGTGACTAGTAGCAGTGCACAAAAAGGCCTACATATTCTAAATCCTGATTGAGATTTAGAATTTGCTTAGGAAATTCATTTGTCACCCAAGCTTTGTTAGGACTTCCACAGTCTCCGAGACATAGAAATAAAAAGTTTACAGGCTCGCAAATTCTCTACCACTCAGTTGGTTGCCACTGCAAATGTCCAGGTTGCCACTGCAAATGTCCAGGTTGCCACTGCAAATGTCCACTGGAACTGAACAAATGCCAAAAAAGGGCATGATTTTAAACAAAAATCTAATTTCGTGATGACTCAGTGGTTAAGGCCTTGACTCTCATGCACGAGGTTGTGGGTTTCAATCCGGGCAAGTACCAATGTGTCTTTTTCAATACATGTACTTTCTGAGTGTATCTGGCACATTACTGACATCGGTGAAGGAAAACACCGTGAGGAAACCTGGACTTATAATAATGTTAATATGAGTCTGAAATCGCCAACTCGTCTTGAGCAAGCGTGGTGATCAATGCTCGTGCCTTCTCTGAATGAGAAGAGGCCTTTTCCCTGCAGTGGGAGAGTAACAGGCTGGTATTATATTATAAACAAAAAGACCTCACGACTGAACTATTTCATGAACAGCTACCCTTCATTCATTAATAAAACATTGCTTCCATTTTACTTTTCAATTGTAATTATCTTACTTGAGTGTAAACAATAGGCTATTTGACTATAAATATCATAATCTTAGAAATCCAAATAGATTAATATAATATTATGCGTTTAATAGAAATTTGCAGAATTTTCTCAAACTAGAATTGTTCTGAATATTATTAATTTCATTATTCGACTTCCTGTTAGGATTTTATAATTCCCAAGCTTTTACATGGTTCTTTAGGCGGCCTGAATCTTGTCAACAGTATGAATCTTGGCCTAGTTATTCTTGTCCTCCTCATTTATCATGTCTTTTAAAATAAAAGAACTATTTCTTATAAAACCAGCTTTAACTAAATATACATATTGTGAGTTTTTAATTGTTTAGTGCTGTATTTGTTCCATTTCTAATTTAGATAGAGCAAGCTTATCATAACTATAAGATTTTCTTAATTATTACAAAATACAGCAAAGAATAATACAGTATTAACATTATAAATTATAATGTTGTTTAAATATTTAGCATTTCCTAATAGTTATAGGACTTAATGTCATATTTAATTAGTAATTTTAATGTTCTAAATGCAAATTAGAGTTCATAAGAGGTGCTGAATCTCTTTAATGTAACAACTGCATACCACATGAGAGTATTGCACTCTATTTTAATTTAAATACACTTCTAGATGGGAGTGTCCGAACCACTTCCAAAAGGGAAAGTAGGATACAATCTCAGTGGGTAGGTTGCTGCCCAATTAACAAGTCCCTGTGGACCTTGCTTTAGCAGCTAGCTCCATATGCGCTAGACCTATATTAGAGATGCCAGCCAAAACCCCCTCCGCAGGGGCTAAATAGTCTTTAGTTTTGTTTAGTGGCATAAATACTCATTTATAGAAATAAATTAGAAAATTCAGTGTGTGAAACACATGGGCTGGGTGAGCATACAGGTCTTCTTATAACGGGTTGCTTTATAAGATGGGATATCAAAATAAAAATAAAACTGCTTGAGTAGTTTTACCTCCTCAAGACAATCTGTATTTGCGTTAGGAATTACCTAATCATCATATTTTACACTGAAACCTTTAAGATGTAGTGTTTCAGTCTCTTTAGACATGACCGGATTGTTTAGAAAACAACAATGCGCTTCTGAAGTAGATACTTGCAAGAAGCAGTTTAGAAGTTTGTTGATAGTGTTTCTGAGTAAGGTTAGTGATTTAATGTAGAAATTGTGTCATTGTTAATAGATTTAACACTTACTTGTCTACTCATTCAATTGTAAATGCGTAGGCCCGACTTACAGTAAATCGTTTCGATCTCTTTGCCGTTGTTCGGCGGTGGGAATAGGTGCCTTCTTCCTCCGAGGATAAAGAGCGTCCTTCACCACTATCGCACTTGGGAGAATCCGCACCGGCGACAATATAGATTTAATGTGATCTTTCGATCTCCATTTCGGCATTTCGCTGGCTCAACGACCTGAAACTTTACAATATTTTTTAAAGAAAATTAACGAAAGAATTTTTTTCCGTACGTTGGCGGCAAAATTTTTTGACGCTATGTTTGACACTTGAAATGAGTGACAGATCGAGCTCGCAGCCGCGAGTCCTGCTTGAGTGAAAGGTCCACAGGTAACAAAAGAGGCACCGTACGTTTATTCTTATGATCGGTAAAATTTAAGACAGCTTTCTTCAAATCAAATATTATGTTTTGAAGGAAACAATAGCATTTTTTAGCAATTTACGCTATTTCTTTCACGATCTTTTAATTTTCGTAACTTACTTACATCGATAAAAACGTGCGCATACACGTCCATGTTATTATTAAATATTAAACATTTCTGTCATAATCCATACAAGTGTTAGTAACAATTTTCTTAAGATCTATGTTAGTAGGTATCTACCTAATATAATAGTTTTTATTTTTAAAGGGAAAGGGACTTTTAAAATGTATGCGAAACCGCGACAAACTTTATATAAAATCAAAAAAGAATCCCGGAAATGAAATTATACAATGCACATATCGGAGATACAGGAATTTTTGTAATAATATTTTGAAGAAAGCTAAGATTGACTATGAAAAGGATTTGATTAGGAAAGCCGGTAATAATAAAAAGAAGTTGTGGGAATCCATTAAAAACATCACATACACCGCAAAGAAAAGGGAAAAACCAACACAATTAATTTGCCCCATCAATCCGTCAGTTTCGGTCAATGATATAAACTCGTATTTCGCTGGAGTTGGTAAATCATTGGCAGAAAAAATTACAACTACAACTAATACACCACACACCACTAGTACATCTTATTTACGGAGCGCCTTTATCAATTCAATAGTATTATTACCTACAGACGAATTCGAAATAAAATCATTAATATCCAACCTTAAGATTGATTGCGCCGTGGGGGTCGATAAAATTTCGGGAAGCTTTTTAAAACAATTTAGTGACATCGTTGTTCCTCCTCTGACTTTTATTTGTAATTTATCATTTGCTACGGGTGTATTCCCTTCTGCTTTAAAAAAATCTAAAATATTTCCCATTTTCAAAAGTGGGGATAGATGCTGTGTCAACAATTATAGACCTATTTCCATACTTCCAACACAATCTAAAATATTGGAGCGCCTAATGAATATCAGACTAGTTAAATTTCTGGAAACAAATCGGCTATTGTCTCCATCTCAATTTGGTTTCCGCGCCCATAAATCAACGTCAGATGCTGTTCATCAGTTAACGGAATTTATAATCTCTAAGCTAGATAATAAGAACAAGACCTTGGCCATCTATCTGGACTTAGCCAAAGCATTTGACACAGTGTCTGTCCCCATCTTGATCAACAAACTTGAACACTTGGGAATCAGAGGTTTGCCACTAGATTTGTTTGCTGGTTCCCTGAGGGGTAGAACACAGGTTGTTGGTGTGGATGGTTGGGTCAGTGATGAGCTACCGATTGAATTTGGCGTCCCGCAGGGCAGTATCCTCGGCCCGACCTTGTTTTTAGTTTACATAAATGACCTATGTAACACAGACTTGACAAATGGGAAAATAATTGCATACGCCGATGATACTGCATTACTTTTTTATGGGAACACGTGGGAAGAAGCTTATAAACATGGCCAAAATGGGTTTAACCAAGTGTCTCAGTGGCTTAAAGACAATATCCTCACCCTAAATTTGGACAAAACTAAATTTATGACCTATACACTCAGAAACCAAGACCTCCCAAGCGTTCCCATTATCTCACACAACTGCAACTTACCATCGGACTATTCATGTCATTGTCCACGCTTGTCGCAAACTAAAACCATCAAGTATTTGGGTGTTGTAATAGATAGTCGACTAAATTTCCAGCACCACATTGAAGCCTTGGTTCCTAGAATTCGAAAACTTATTTATGTATTTAAATCTCTTCGTCATATTGCTGACACTTCCATAATTAAGAATGTTTATCTCGCATTGTGCCAATCCTTACTGTCTTATTGTGTAACTGTTTGGGGTGGAGCCGCAAAAATGTTCCTACTGAAACTGGAGAGAGCCCAAAGAGCCATATTAAAAGTAAGTTGTTTCCTTCCGATGCGATACCCTACGTTGGATCTATATAAGCGCTGTGGGGTACTAACCGTTAGACAACTTTTCATTTTACTGACAGTTGTGAGGAAGCACTCGGAACTTTCTTACGACCCTAGAACGGTCTCAGGTAAGAGAAGAATCACCGATGTCTGCACTACAAATAGATATAAATTCGTGTGTGGCACATAATTTTTACGGTTTCCTGGGTCCATATTTGTATAATAATATGAATAAAAACTTGTTAATTTACCCTCTTTCTAGGGTAGAATGCATGTTACGCAGGCGTAGTATATCTAAAGCGCTGACTAAGGACGACCTCAATCAATTATAACAAACAAGTAAAATGCGCAATTAGCGACACGAGGCAAAGGTGCTGAACTAACAAAATACCGCGGCACCATCGCGCCAGCGCAACATGAGGCCGATCACTTCTATTTCGGCTTTGAAGGAAGACATAACTTTAGATTTAGCTAGATATAGTTTTCTTTTATTGTAATTCCTTTTACTTGAATTAAACTAGTTTTAAAATCTAAATTGGTTTTTTTTAAGTATCCCGGCCGCAGCCTTCGTAATTTGCAAGAAAAAAGTTTGTTTGTGGTTACAAGGCATTGATTACGATGCAACAGAACGTTTATTAAAACCCTTAAGGTAACGTTTACCTACTGGCATGGAACGATATACCGTTAACACACACGATCAAATCACACTCTCACTCTCACCGACACACACACATACTCATCCACACACATTCACATACACACCCACACAAACACACACGCACATACTCACTCCTGAAACAATATTAGGCCACTTTTGCCACCAGACCTTGTTTTACTTTAGTTTTTAATTTTCAATTTTTGTTTTTTTAATTTGAGATAGTGTTTTATTATCTACTAGCAACCTGTTTGTTAATTGAATACGGTCATAGATCATAAGTGAGTTGTCCGATGGAGGGTAAGCCTGGTGATCTGTAATACAGGTTTTACCTACAACAGACACCAGTCTCTATTAAGGTGTTAATTTGACTTTGTACTGTGTTTGTGATTACGAGAGAACAATAAATTATTATTGTTATTATCTCCTTTATTTCATTTAAACAACTTATAAATTATATTTTTAAATATTTCTTAAAAAAATATATAAAAAAACATTTAAAAATATAAAAAATAGTAGCCCACCGGTATCGGGAACAGGGTCCAAGCTACCGGCGGTCAGGGCTCCAGAGAGAGGAACCTCCTGACAATGCGAGCCGTGTCTAGGAGTACCGCTTTCTGAATCAAGCCCTTGATCCAGCCGCCCAACGAGAGCCTCCTTAGGTGTTGGTCGAGGCTCTTGGCAATTAAGCCATTGGCTGATACGACTATCGGCACAATGATCGCTGAGTCCACATCCCACATGTCGACAACCTCGCGAGCCAAGTCAAGATACTTGATTTGTTTATCTTTCTCGGCTTTCACGAGGTTCCCGTCATGCGGGACCGTTATGTCAATAATCATTGTGCGCCGCTCTGCTCGATCCACCACCACTATATCAGGTTTATTGGCAACAATAGACCTGTCAGTGATGATGGATCGATCCGTACAATGTGATATGTCCACTTTCGAGAACTGGGTCGGGCACATACCTGTAGTACGGTACTTCAGATTCCACAAGACTGTATTTCAGAGCAAGTTGCTGATGGATAATCCTGGCTACAAGGTTGTGTCTATGCAAGTACTCTTCGTTAGCTAAACGAGAACACCCGGAGATAATGTGTCGGATTGATTCTCCTGGACGGTGGCATGCCCGACAGATGTCAACCGTCCCGTCCTTTACAATGAATCTCCGGTAATTGTTCGTCATCATAACTTCGTCCATAATTGCACAGACAAAACCTTCGGTTTCCCCAAATAGGTCACCAAAACGCAGCCAGGCTACGGACGCTAGTAAATCTACATCGGGTCCATGTAGGGCCCGGAAGTAGCGTCCGTGAAGCTCCTTATTCTGCCATACCTCCTTGCGATCGTTAGTATCAAGCACTGCAGGCTTGCGCCAGTTCTCTTTAGCCAAGGAGAGCGGGGTGAGACCCTTGTCCACCGCGACCACATCTCGATGCATCCCCACGTTGGCTTCTAAGAAATATTCCCTGAGACTGCATATCTCGCGATTGTGGAGAGTCTTAGCATTTAAAAAACCTCGACCTCCACACTTTCGTGGGATATACAGTCTCATTACCGAAGACCGTGGGTGATGCATTCGATATCCAGTCAGCAGCGTACGGACCCTCCTATCCAGGGCGTCGAGTTCGGTTTGAGTCCATTTGAGTACGCCGAAAGAGTACATCAAAACCGGCATGACCCAACCGTTGAAAGCGCGCACCTTGTTCCCGCCTGATAGAAAACTATTAAATACTTTCTTCAGGCGGCCAAAGAAGCGCTCCTTCAACGATTGCTTCATGTCAGTGACATTGATGCCCAATGTTTCCGACATACCCAAATACTTATAGGTTTCGGATGCGGAGAGGGCTCTAAAGTTAATGGAATCCGTGAGCTGTGTTCCCACGGATTCCACAATCTCCCCTCGCTTTACATGCATGACCGCACATTTGTCGACACCAAATTCCATCCTGATGGCTCTACTGAAAGTTTCAGTTACTTTCAGTAGCTCCATCAGTTGAAAATTGTTGGGGGCAAAGAGTTTTAGGTCATCCATGTAGAGGAGGTGAGATATAACTTGACCACCTCTCCTCAGCCGATAGCCTAGGTCTGAACCCTCCAGCAGTGTGCTTAGAGGATTCAGGGCTAGGCAGAACCAAAGCGGACTCAAACTATCGCCCTGAAATATGCCCCGCTCTATCCTTATCGGTTCGCTATTCCTCTGGATATTTCGACATCCTGGATAGCGAAGGACCGTCCTCCATTGCCCCATACACGACAACAGGAAGGTGCGCAGAGTTGCATCTACTTTATACAACTCCAGCACCCTCATGAGCCATGTATGTGGCACCGAGTCATAGGCCTTCTTATAATCTATCCAGCATGTCGACAGATCTTTTCGGGAACGGCGAACTTGTTGGCTAATGGTCATATCAATGAGGAGTAGCTCCTTAGTACCGCGGGACCCGTTCCTACATCCATTTTGAGAGGCAGACATGATGGAGTTGGTGTCTATATGTTTGTTAATTTTAGCTCTCAAAATGGATGTAAGGACTTTATAGACCGTCGGTAAGCACGTAATCGGCCTATAATTTTTGGGGTCCGCGGTGCTCCCAGATTTATGGAGCAGGTGGGTAACTCCTGTTGTTAGGAACTGGGGTAGCGAACCAGACTCCAAAGCAGTCTGGTACTGAGCCGCCAAGCGAGCGTGCGACCTTTTGAACCATTTTATCCAGAAATTGTGCAGCCCGTCCGGCCCTGGAGACTTCCAGTTGGGCAACGGCAACAACAACTTATTATTATTATTATTATTATTTTACCAACTCCCAAACAGGAGGAGGTTCTATGTTCGTAGCGTATGTCTGTAAAAAACAGACATACGAACACATAGGTACATAGAACCTTTTTTTTAATGCTGGTGGTGCTACCGCGCAGTCTTTGGATTAAAGACGCCACTTTCTTATGGATTATAGCGTGAAAACCGTCAACGCGCGCATTTGCGAACATTTACAGCGCACTAAAATGCCGCGGCATTCTGAAAGCATTATTATACTGAATACGCAGGACGTTGTAGGCTCGTTGCGTATTCCCACAGAACCCACAGGCCGATCGAGTAAAAAGATTGGCAATATGCCTTAAAAAGTTCTTTAATACATCGAACCTACGGGCCTGCATTTTGCTCCTTAACTACACAGCTCAAGACGGAGCGCATGGCGTGACCCCCCCGCAGTGCTATATGAGGTGGTTATCCGTGCCCATATACTGCTAATGCCGCACCAAACGTAAAATATTATACCTTCTGTGCGTCATGAACATTATTTTGCCATGCAATTTTTTAAACAAAATAAGTGCCATTTAAAAAAAACCGGCCAAGTGCGTGTCGGACCACGCACAATGAAGGGTTCCGTAGTTGGGATGAACTTATCCCAAGAACAAACTTAACATTCTGGTTCAAAAATATGTTCTTCTCCATAGGTACCTACTACGCTTTGGAATGGGCAACTAGCTTCATATTTTTGACTGACCGATTCCTTGACAATTCAAAAGTGCCTGTAATGGTTTAATTGAAATAAATGATTTGAGTTTGAGTTTGAGTTTGTTCCCCGATACATTCCAATTGCAAATCTAATTTTGTACGCACAATATTGAGTGATTTACCATGTTATTTTAAGACCATAGATTTTTAATAGGTTTTCCTGTAATCTATAAACATAGAACAATTTTTTGGATTTTTTTTTCAAAGTTTTAGGCTTTGTTGTTTCGGAGATAAGGCGGGGTGGTAAATTTTCATCTATTTCCATAAATATCTTTAAAATTAATTATATTAAAATTATTAAAAAAAAAAAATTGATATCCTCGCAATAAGTTCTTTTATTTGATATGTCATACGGTCAGTCACAAAACTTTTTTTTTTTTTATTATTTTCCGCCAGAAGTGACCCCATATTCAAAATTCATTTATTTACGTTACACATCCGTACAGAAATACATAGGTATGTGTACCAAATTTCAACTTAATCGGTCCATTAGATTCGGAGCAATTTGGCTGTGACAGACGGACAGACAGACAGATACACAAGTGATCCAATAAGGGTTCCGTTTTTTCCAATTGAGGTACGGAACCCTAAAAATATCAACATTCATATATTTGTCTCTTTTATATACTCAGCGAGAGATATCAATTTGATTTGATTTGATATATCGTAGAGAAACCCACGCCGCACCACGCCACGGTGAGAACTGTGATGTTAGGAGCCGCACCTTGGTCAAGTCGAGAATAGCCCTGTAGGTACTGTTCATGCCGCATGGAACGTGTTAAATATTTCAAGCTCACAATGCGTACAACAATAAACGAACAACAAAAATTATATCGCTGTCAAGATTGTTCTCTACAGTTATTTGAATGTTCAACCTGTGGTCAAATTAAGCGTTGGGCATTATGCAAGAAATAGTCCCTTTGATACATAATGTCACTATCTTGTGTACTGTACCATTATTTTTGTCATTGCAGGCATCATCTCCTTCCGCGCACGAGGCGTACGGGCGAGGCGTATTGTTTACTGCTCTTCTGTACATTGTTATGAATACAGTTCCTACCTCGCCCTACACTCCCGGCCTCGCGCCCTTGTGCCAAGAATTAGCATAAAGATATTAACGCTGTAATAGCGTGCATGCGGCTGACAGTCGGCGAGCACATCACGCCTCGCACCTCGTGCCTCTCGCCTGTAACGAACAAAAAGTTTATCTATCAAGGAGGTACTACCTATTTATGCTAATAATAACTTAAAGGCTTTCGCAGAAATATTAGGTCTTTACCTATGAAATTGCCGTTCAGCAGTACTGGCCATTTCAAATCAAAATAATTTTTGTTTGGCTAAGAATTCTAATTTCAAATTTATTTTATTTTAAAAACATGGATTTTTTTTTCCAAAATTAGTCATTTGTTTATTGATAAGTGTTACATTTTCATCGCATTTCAATCTTTTTCGTCATCATGGATACGTTAAAAATTCGAGTAATTATGGAATATGAGTACCGTCGTGGCAGCAACGCGGCACAAGCGGCACGCAACATCAACGACGTTTACGGAGCTAACACTACAAACCAACGCACCACCTGTTATAGGTTTGCTCGCTTCCGTTCTGGAAATTTCGACCTGAAAAATGAACCTCGCGGTCGTCCGAAGACTTTGGTCGACAATGACGAATTAAAGGCGATTGTGGAAGCTGATGATACCCAATCTACGGCTGAATTAGCAGCAGCTTTCGACGTTAGCGTCAAAACAATATTGGTCCATTTGCGTCAAATTGGCAAGGTAAAAAAGCTTGACAAATGGGTGCCCCACGAACTCAATGATCGCCAGCGCAAAGTACGCGTCGAGACGTGCCTTGCACTGCTTAACAGACACACAAATGAAGGAATTTTGAACCGCATTGTTACCTGCGATGAAAAATGGATTCTGTTTGATAACCGCAAGCGCTCAGCAAGTTGGTTGGATCCTGGTTCAGCACCTAAACAATGCCCTAAACGAAAACTTACCCCTAGAAAAGTGATGGTCACTGTTTGGTGGTCTAGCGCCGGTGTGATTCATCACAGCTTCTTAACAAATGGGGTGAGCATTACTGCAGATGTGTACTGTGAAGAACTGAACACAATGATGGAGAAGCTGGCACATCTCCAACCAGCATTGGTCAATCGCTCGTCTCCGCTGCTACTGCACGACAACGCACGACCTCATACTGCACAGCAGACGGTCTCCAAGTTGCAAGAACTGGGGTTGGAAGCTCTCCGTCATCCGCCCTACTCACCAGACCTTGCGCCTACAGACTAATAGTTTTTCCAGAATTTGGATAACTTCTTGGCGGGGAAAAAATTCAAAACCCGAGAGGCAGTACAAAATGCCTTTGAAGAATTTGTTGCCTCCCGTCCAGCTGATTTCTTTAAGAAGGGCATCAATAAACTGCCACTGCGTTGGCAAAGATGCATTGATTGCATGGGTGATTACTTCGATTAAAACAAATAAAAAATACATGAAAAAAATTCGTTTAAATTTTTTCATACAAAACGGCAATTTCATAGGTAAAGACCTATTATATTCGCAAAGATTACAGAGTATTTCCGAGCATTTGCCAAAACTTAAATTTTCTTGTACATACTCGTACTATCTAGACTAAAGTTTTAGCTCGCTTACTGTCCATCAAGTTATGATGGACAGTAAACGAGCTAAAACTTTAGAAAACAAACACTTCCCAAATTATCAAGAAAACCCAATAGCATATTTGGTGTATATTTTGTTAACAACCCAAATAGCCACATTTTTTTTTTTTTGTATGTGACATTATAAAATAACTTCGTGTCAGACTCTTACTGACTAAAACCCACCCGTGATCCTTCAGTTGCCTGTACATTACCAGGAGCCACGGTATCACTTTCGGACTTTCCCGCGACCCTGGCAGAAATCGGTCCTAGCGGACCTCTTCCGTTATGCTGACATCTCTTTGAGGCGCGCGTGGAACACAACGCGCTGTCGACTCGGACCTGGTCCTTATCGGACGGCGAGCTACCCATTGCTCACCTGCCTACGATTCCCGACGCCCAGGGCGTCTCGTGCGGTGGCTGGGGGCGTGAGGGCGCGACATTTGCCTCTCCCTCACGCACTCCATCTCCTCCTTCGCGAGCATTACTGCTTCGCAGAAGGAGGTGATGGCTTCCCACGCCCTCTCGCTCCGAACCATGGCCTGGACCAGGGCTGGGCGCGAGAGATCACTGCCGCCGATCGCCTCCACAAAGACACGCCGCTGCCCTGCCCAAGCCGGGCAGACCTCCACCTAATGCTCCACCTGTCCTCCAGGCGATCCACACAGTGGTGAAACGCAAATAGCCTGTATACGTATAAACAACTAGCTGCCCGCCCCGGCTTCGCACGAGTAGCACTAAGTACTTATCTACGGCGCACCTACCTACCTACCCTACCTACCCTACCTACCCTACCTACCCTACCTACCCTACCTACCCTACCTACCCTACCTACCCTACCTACCCTACCTACCCTACCTACCCTACCTACCCTACCTACCCTACCTACCCTACCTACCCTACCTACCCTACCTACCCTACCTACCCTACCTACCCTACCTACCCTACCTACCCTACCTACCCTACCTACCCTACCTACCCTACCTACCCTACCTACCCTACCTACCCTACCTACCCTACCTACCCTACCTACCCTACCTACCCTACCTACCCTACCTACCCTACCTACCCTACCTACCCTACCTACCCTACCTACCCTACCTACACCTACCTACCCTACCTAACCTACCTACACCTACTTACCTACCCTACCTACATACCTACCTACTTACATAACTACCTACCTACCTACCTATATACACCTACCCAGCTGACCCGACAGACATCTTTTCTTTGATTTGGTTTTAGAACAGTTTGTAATGGAAAAAGAAAAGTGGGGTTTTTACGTTTTTCCGGGAAATTATTCAAAATTTTCACTTCTGAACCTTCCTCGAACATAAAGGAATATTTAAGAAAAAAATGCTAAATTGGTCCAGTCGTTCTCGAGTTTTGCGGTTAGCAACACGTTTATTGATAATTTTTTATTTATATAGATTATTATATGATTATCCCTCTCGATCCGTGTACCTACATATTATTATACTGTTACTGTTGTTTAGCAGTGATAGCCTAACGGTGACCGTCAGACTGCCAAGTCATAGGTCTCAAGTTCGAACCCAAGGCCTCCACCTCTGACTTTTCAGATTCATGTGCGTATTGTATAATTATCACTTGCTTCAAAAACGATGAAGGAAAACATCGTGAGGAAACCGGCATGCCTGAGAGATATTTCTCGATGGCATGTGAAGCCAAGTCAGAGCGGCTTTAAAACTCTGACACCAGGTAAGACACTAACCACATGAAAAGAAGAAGATTATACTGTTCCTCATCAAAGAGACATATTTCGTAGAGCATCTTTGTTAGGCCGCGTACTATTTAAAAGCGATTGCCGCTCGAATACGCGATCGTTCGCGTGTATATGACACTTTTTGTTCGAAAACCGGAAAGGGCCCTCTGTCGGCGCGACCACGCGTTCAGGTTGACCGAACACAAAAGTTCGACCGATCGTGTATTCGCGCGTCGGTCGCTTTTAAATAAGACGCGGGGTGAGAGCAAGCTTCGTCGTGTACAAAAGCTATACGATCACTTAAAGAGTTTGTATTGGATTACGTCCGCTGCGCAGGGAGCCGACCGCTCGAAAGAGCCGCGCGGCTGCCTATGACTTTTTAAATTCGTAATATCTATTGAATGGAATAGCCGATTTGAACAATTCAAAAAGTAATCTACATTAACTGAAACAGTCTTGAAATCAATATGATTTATTTGGACAAGGATTTAAACAGAAGTATGAATAACATGGTCTAATTTTGCTCGGTATTTCTATCAACTTTTAAAATGTAAAAAGTGGTTATTGTGACATGGCGATAATAGTTGGACATATAGTATTGCGAAGTTTTTTGTAGTTATTGATATGTTCTTTAATATTGTTGTTCGGTGTTTTCACCGAACACCTTAGTTAGCAATATCGGCGTGACGCGTTGACCTAATTTTATATTACTTATTACTTATTAATTTATAATGTATTCAGTGCACTTTTGTCTACCGCGTTAGCCGGGTGTATTCATCAACATTTCATTAACATTTTAACATTAAGAACAGTTTGAGAGTGAGATAATAAATAGTGTTAAACATAAACATTTGTTTCTCCTAACACCGACACCTTGCTACGTACCCCGACATATTTTTGGTCCTTCGAGCCGGATTGGATCAGGCGTCGCGTAATTTCGGAAATTCGGAATTTTGGTGTACGAGGTCTGAACTATCGTAACAAACAACAGTGTGTGTGCGTCGTGGGGCGGTCGGAGCGAACATTGGAGAAGAACAGTGAAGTAGCAGCAGAGGCTGAGTACTAACAGCGGAGAATACAAGTAATAAATTTCCTTATTTTTAGTCAGTAAGGATTGCAGTTTAAAATCCTATAACAATGTCGGATCTCATTGAAACGCAATCAATGATCTATGATAGCATCGTTAAACTTGGCATTAACTTGAAGAAGGATAGTGCTGATAGGAAAACAGTGGATTACTTTAAGCGGAAACTTAACACTTTGGAGAGTTATTGGAACGATTACCAAATTAATCATGAGCGCATTGAGGGGGAGGTAAGTAAAACTGACCCTTATTTTACCGACCGTGAGTACGAGAAAACAAAATCGGTGTTTGAGTCAACCAATGCGTTGATCAACCAACAGTATCAGCTGCGGTTCATGAAGACAGGAGGCCTTACAACAGGTGAGCAAACAGTAGTACGAGATAGATCGCCATCGGCATCGAGTATGCGTGCAGAAGAGAAAACAGGTGAGGAGGCGGGCCCAAGTTGTTCAAGGCAGCTGAGAGACCGACCAGCTCAGAAATTGAACATGGAGCCAAACAACAAGCTTGACGAGTTGTTGAAAAAACAGTATGCGAATTTTAAAGCCTTTGTGCGTACAACCGCAAACATAGATGTGGACTCTATCTCCGATAAGTGGGAATTTGAAGACGTATTGAGGTCACTACAGGCTAGATGGTCAGCTATCGACAGATTACATTGGGACATCGAATCCGGCTCGAAGGACCAAAAATATGTCGGGGTACGTAGCAAGGTGTCGGTGTTAGGAGAAACAAATGTTTATGTTTAACACTATTTATTATCTCACTCTCAAACTGTTCTTAATGTTAAAATGTTAATGAAATGTTGATGAATACAACAACATGTACGATAAGTATGAGAAAATTTTCAACAACCTGAAAAGGGCCATTAACACGAAAATGTGGTCAGTCGCACACAGGGAAAAATCAACACCTCAATTGGAGATACCGAACTTCAACGGGAACTACAACCAATGGGTATCGTTTAGAGACCTATTTACGGAAGTAGTACATAACAACCCCTCGTTATCAAGCGGCCAAAAGATGCAGTATTTAAAGGGTAAGGTTCGTGGAGAAGCTGAGAAACTTATACAACATTTGTCGATAAGCACCGATAACTATTCGGTGTGCTGGAAAATTCTCACCCATCGGTATGACAACAAAAAACTAATATTCTCATCCCATATGAACATTTTACTAGGACTGCCAAACATACAACAGCAATCGTTACAACAGATTAAGCGAATGCATGACACCACGCTGGAATGTCTTAATGCCATTAAAAACTTAGGAGTTGACACTACATCGTGGGACCCAATGATCGTACACGTTCTAGGTCAAAAGCTAGATACAGAAACATATACAGACTACATAGAGTCGCTGAAGAATTCGAAAGAACTACCGGTTCTTGCAGAGTTCTTAGAATTTTTGGAAACAAAATTCACAGCCCTGGAAACAGTTCGCCGCAAGGAAAGTGTGCCTTCGAAGACTTCTCATCAAAACAATTATCAAAATCAAACATTTCACAATAAGAAAAATAATTATAACAATCCGAACAATAAAAGCAACGGAAATAGAGCAGTTGCGAAATCGATGCACGTGTCGAACATAAAATGCCCTCTCTGCAATAACCAACACGGCATTTATAATTGCAAAACATATTTAAAAATGAACGACGACCAAAGACTAAAAACTGCAACCAAATTGAAACTTTGCACCAATTGTTTATTTAGTCATTTTGGAAATCAATGCACGTCCAACTTAACATGCAGAAAATGCCAAGATCAACATAACACCATTTTACATGACGCATTTGCGAAATTACCAAATGCATCAACACAGTCGTCAAGCGGCAACAACGTTGAGAAACAAAACGCAAAGCGCAATGAACCCGTGACGGGTACGGTGAATGCTTTTCAAGATGATAAGGCGGAGATATTGCTGGCGACGGCTCTGGTGAAGGTCAAAAGTGTGGATGGAACTTACCAAACCATGCGCGCATTGATCGATCAAGGGTCCCAGATATCCTTAATAACTGAGGAAGCGGCTCAGATGTTAGGTATCAAGAGACGAAGATGCAAAGGAGTCATCTTTGGAGTGGGGCAACAGGAAAACAGTTGTAAGGGGATGATGAATATAGAATGTGCTTCTACGTACAACAATTTTGAATTCGAATCTGATGTGCTCATCATGAACGAACTTATCAAAAGTCTGCCAAACCAAACATTCGCTAAACCAAATTGGACTTACATAAAAAACATTAATTTAGCTGACCCGGAATTCTACAAAAGTCGACCAGTTGACTTGCTTTTCGGGGCGGACGTTTATGCTAACATTGTGCTAGGCGGGATTATAAAAGGAGAACATGCCCAACAGCCTATGGCTCAACAAACACAGCTGGGATGGTTACTATGCGGTAAAGTAACAACATACCAATGTAATGTGGTTCTAAATAACATCGAGGAGATACAGAAATTTTGGGAAGTTGAGGAAATTTCAGAACCCTCAAACCTATCGGTAGAAGATCAGGAATGTATAGACTTCTATACAGAAACAACAAGAAGAAACAGTCAGGGTCGTTATGAAGTGAGAATACCAATGAAAGAGGAATTAAAACAGCAATTGGGGACTTCCAAACCTATGGCTATTGCTCAACTAAAGAATTTGGAACGTCGCTTAGAAAAACAAACAAGTTTATCCGAAAAGTACAAGGATTTCATGAATGAATATGCTGCATTGAACCACATGAAACCGGAACAGAAAAACAATAACATAACACTCGAATGCTTTTTGCCTCACCACGGGGTGCAGAGAGAAGAATCGTCAACAACAAAGCTGCGTGTGGTATTCAACGCATCCGCCAAAACATCCACCAAATACAGCTTGAATGACGTCATGCTGAAAGGACCCAATTTACAAAAAGATCTACAGGCGTTATTACTTCAATGGAGACAATATCCCTTTGCCTTCACTGCGGACATTGAAAAGATGTACCGCCAAATCTTAGTTAACCCCATTGATCAACATCTACAAAAAATTGTTTGGCGTGAGTCAGCAACACAACCTATACAAGTGTATCAACTGAGCACGGTAACATACGGAACAAAGGCCGCACCGTTTTTAGCAATTATGACCTTAAAACAGTTGGCGGCGGATGAGCGATACAAGTTTCCAGAAGCGGCTGCTGTCCTGGAAAACAGTTTTTATATGGATGACCTGTTACACGGTTCCTATAACATAGAACAGGGTAAACAATCGATAAACGATTTAATTCAGCTCTTGAAATCAGGAGGGTTTAATCTTCGAAAGTGGTCATCCAACAGCCAGGAATTATTGGAGAACATATTATCAACAAGTCAAGAGGAATTCGTATATAGCTTCAAAAATGACGACATGTTGAAAACCTTAGGTCTGTGCTGGAACCCAAAAGGAGATCAATTTACATTCCGTTGTGACTTTTCCCAAACAATCTCAAAACTGACTAAAAGGAGCTTACTGTCAGAAATATCAAAATTATATGACCCTCTTGGTTGGTTGACACCCCTATCCACGAAACTAAAATTATTGTTTCAAAAGTTATGGAAACATGATCTACATTGGGATGATAAAGTGTCAGATGACATACATAATGAATGGGTCAACTTGATTACGGAAATTGACAACATCAAACACTGTAAGATTCCTCGATGGATATTATGCAACGGGAATGACGTCATCGAACTGCACGGCTATTGCGACGCGTCCATCGAAGCATATGCATGCGTAGTATACGCACGTACAAAACACCAACAAGAAACAGTAATCGTCGCAGCAAAATCGAAACTTATACCAAGTAAGAAGAGCGTAACATTGCCACGAATGGAGCTTTGTGGTGCTTATCTACTATCTAAGCTCATAACCAAAATAAAACAGAGTATAAGTTGTGAATTAGAAATATATGGATGGTGTGATTCTATGGTGGTCATAGGGTGGCTACAAGGCGATTCCGCACGTTGGAAACCTTTCGTGGCTAATAGAGTCAACACAATAAAACAGATGATGCCGGCAAGCTGCTGGCGATATGTAAAATCGGGAGAAAACCCGGCCGACTGCGCCAGCCGAGGTTTAACAGCGCCCCAACTATTAAACCACCCTTTATGGTGGAAGGGACCAGCATGGTTAGCGTCCTATGACGTAGAAAAGGAACACAAACAGGCTATCTACCAAACAGAGGAAGAGATGAAAAGGATAAAATTAGTTAACATTGTTCAAGACATTAACAGTAATAGTATAATAGATCATTTATTATTACAACATAATTCGTTTATAAAAATAACTCGTGTTTTAGCATGGGTAATGAGGGCATTGACGCCAAAATCGCAACGTAAACATTTCCCGAAGTATCTAACATTACTAGAACTACGAAAAGTCAAATCAGCAATTATAAAAAGTTATACAAAATACATCCTATACCACACCAGATGAACAACACTATGATAGAGTTCATCCCGTCTTCAGAATACGTCGCTACGGATCTAAAAAGAGACTCGTACTTAACAATAACGTCGGGAGAACTTTCACTATGTAAACAAGAAGATGATAATTTCATTTGCGATTGGAAAAAGCCGATATACCATCTTAACAACGAGAACAACTTTTGTGATCTCGACCGAGACACAGATAAGTGCAAGGTACGGAGATCTAGATGTGAAAACAAATGGACATCACTAACAAACCCGTCACTATTCTTGTACCATTGCTGCAACATTTATACCGTCAAAGTAATCTGCGGCGAACAGATAAACAAGTTACAACTAAGCAAAGCTGGTGTCATTTACTTAGAACCAGGTTGCCTACTGAAGGGGCAGGAGTTTACCCTGAACATTCAGAGCCAAAAGAAAAACAGAGTTGACATGAGCCCGGACATTTTTATACCTGAGATGGATCACTTAAACTTCATCATTAACAGCACTATGCCATTCGAAAACTTACAAGACGTAACAGACTCGGGCGAGATGACGTACGCCTTAAAAAAGCTACACGAACGCATCGATGACATGAAAAACAGCCAAGTGGAATTAGGAGAAACATTATCCACGCATGACATCCATCAGTATGCAGTAAGCTACATCCTGGTCGGCGCGCTGGCGCTGGCGGCGGGAGCGCTGCTGTACAGATGGCTGCGGCGGCGAGCGCGCTGCGCCCACATCACGTCGGACATGGAGCTTCAACCCACCAGAAGTTTTAGTGATGTGAACGTCAATGGTGTTAGTGTTAGTGCGCGGCAAAACATGAGTGAACGTCAATCTAGTGCGACACATATTTATGGTGAATTAAACAATACAATGGGGAATAGGGCGTGTCCTCGCGTGCCTAGAAATCCTTTAGGAACAATAAGCTCTTAATTTTAATTCAAATCATTTTACTTTTGTTGTACTAACATTTTAATCTTAAGTTTGCTTGTTTTCACCTTGTAAACATTAATATCATGATCTAGATTATTTTACAAACAAAACATTGTTTCATCTCAGCATCTATCTTTTGTGGCCCGGAATATGTTCGGTGTTTTCACCGAACACCTTAGTTAGCAATATCGGCGTGACGCGTTGACCTAATTTTATATTACTTATTACTTATTAATTTATAATGTATTCAGTGCACTTTTGTCTACCGCGTTAGCCGGGTGTATTCATCAACATTTCATTAACATTTTAACATTAAGAACAGTTTGAGAGTGAGATAATAAATAGTGTTAAACATAAACATTTGTTTCTCCTAACACCGACACCTTGCTACGTACCCCGACAATTGTAGAACATACTTTTGATCTATCATGAATAGTTTCCGCAGCGGAAGCGACGAAAGATGTTTTATGGCATTTTGTTTACACCTTGGGTAACGTTACTAAAGTTTTAGTAAGGATCCCTAATCTTTTCTAGCAATAAATATAGCCATGTTACTCAGGGTGAATGTAGCTTTCTAATGGTGAAAGAAATCGGCGCAGTAGTTTCTGAGTTTATTCATTACAAACATACACACAAAAATACAAATCTTTCCTCTTTATAATATTAGTGTAGATATTGAAGCCAAGTTTTGAAATAAACTGGAGCAGATTGTTATATTCAAAGTGAAAGTTTCAAATTTCCAGTTTGCCTTCGGGCGTATTTATTACGTCTTTGCTATGAGTCCACTTTTAAGACTTACTTCACAAGGCACGGAGGTCATAATTACTTAGGTGGAAAAAAGTAGAAGTAAACAAACATCTTTTCTTTAAAATGGCTTGCTACTCATTGCTAAACTCATCAGTCACATTCTGCTTCATAATTTTTATCTAATTACTAGCTGCCCGTCCCGGCTTCGCACGGGTACTTATCTACGACGCACTTACCTACCTACCCTACCTACCCTACCTACCCTACCTACCCTACCCTACCTACCCTACCTACCCTACCTACCCTACCTACCCTACCTACCCTACCTACCTACCCTACCTACCCTACCTACCCTACCTACCCTACCTACCCTACCTACCCTACCTACCCTACCTACCCTACCTACCCTACCTACCCTACCTACCCTACCTACCCTACCTACCCTACCTACCCTACCTACCCTACCTACCCTACCCTACCTACCCTACCCTACCTACCCTACCCTACCTACCCTACCTACCTACCCTACCTAGCCTACCTACCTATCTAGCCTACCTACCTACCTACCCTACCTACCCTACCCTACCTACCCTACCCTACCCTACCTACCCTACCCTAGCCTACCTACCTACCCTATAAACCTCACGGAGCCCGAGACCTTTCCAACGAATGCAAAACCGTGGAAATAGGTTCGTGCGTTCTGGAGTTATAGCGTCAGGAAGGAAAACCCGACTTATTTTTATATAGTAGATTTGTTTTTTAATTTTTTTTCCTATCTTACTACTCTGAGAAGAAAGGCCGAAACAAACTCAGAGGTCCCTTTTAAAGACCAGACATAATCTTGGTCAGGCCATATGAGGACCATGTAGATTAACGTCTGAAATGGTCTTTTGAGAAAAGAACCACACAGATTTGATTGGACCTGTCCAGTCAGTGCAAGCATTTGTCAGTAATCATGGAGCTCAACTCAGAACATAAGGAGCTCAACTCGACGAACCATACCAAAGAAAGGACATTTGGGTAGGCCGCATAAACTACTTAAACTGCCAGACCAGCATTAAAACTAACTGAGAATGAAAAGAAAAAAAGTAATGAAAAATAGAAAAATTCTAAATAATATCCACATAGTCCTCACATTCACAATAATTAAAATAATATAATACTGTACAAAGTAATCATGTCATTTTGTATGTAATATTCAATAATGTCAATGTTTAAATAAAACTGGTATATTTTGATGATTTTACTGAATAATTATGTCAAGTTTTATGGTTTTATCACAAGGTTTAGCAGAGCTAGCAGCTCAATCCCAAGGCTTTTTATCTTTTAAATAATCTGAAATTTTGTAGTACCCTTTTTTACAAAGTTTGGTTTTAATACAAATTTTATATCGTTTAATGGGTAAGTTTCGAGGTTTAACAATTTACTTTTTAAGACGTTTTGGGAATACTCCTTCTGTTAAGGACAGGTTTATTATATATGTTAAAGGGGAAACTAAGCTCGTTGCACATATTTTTAACACTTAAGTGCTTCAGTCATCGTAACCAGTTGAGTTCGTATTTCTTAATGTATGAATTGTTTTGTAAATGTCAGATTAATCCACTGGTTTAAGGACAACACACTCGCAGACAAAGAAGGGGGAGTACGAAAAACTGAAATTACTCTTAAAATAATAGCTAGCGGCATGAATAAAACTGTATATTGTACTTAGATAATTTTGCAGTTAATAAAAAACACCCAATGTTGGAAACATTATTAGTTTAATTGTCAAAATTACATTAAAAAAACGGAATATCAATAACTTCTAATTTGAAAAAATAATGGTTGCCACCTCACATACAACACAAAAACGAACTTTAAAACAAAATTAATACTTTGTATTGCCTCCACGGGCTCTTCTCAAAGCTGCCAGGTGATTGGGCATGCTGTTTATTAAGTTTTTATGCGATGTTGCGGAATATTGGTCCATTCTTCCACTAACGCATGTTTCAGGTCTCGAAGTGTAGCTGGGGCGGGGTTTCGATTTCTTACACACCTCGCAAGCGCGACCTAAGCGTGTTCAATTAGATTCAAGTCCGGGCTCCTCGCGGGTCAGTCCATGCGATTGATGCCAACGTCCTCAAAATACTCATTTAGGTACAATTTGAGCTGTATTTGTCCTTTTTTTTTTGTTGATGGTGGGAAATTAACAAATAACTTCTCCCGCTCTGGGCGGAGCGGGAGGAGTGTGTCAGACTTTTACTGACTAAAACCCACCCGTGTTCCTTCCGTTTGATACCTAACTTTGTTAATTGCTTCTTGTCATGTCTTTTTGTCCTCTAGAGGGCACTATATTTAATGTAACGTCAATCAACCCGCTACCAACGATACGCCATTTGTAAAATTATCAGTGGCAAAAACTAAAATACAGAACAAAAGACACGACAAAGAGACAACTATTAAGTCGTCTTTTTTGTGTTTTTTTTAGAAGTCGGTTGTTTTTTTTTTTGTATAAATATTTTCTCTGGTCAAGTTATGTTGGTTGAGTTGTGTGATTTACGCACGTCAGCCGGTACTCGGCAGCGCGCGACGAATCGATGTGCGTGATACTCATCATCATTGATGTACGGTACGCAAGCAACGCACGTTCGGCTGTAAAATAATATCACTATAATTTGTTATAACGTAAAACAGAGTAACTTGATCAGCAGTAACCTCTACAATGCGGATAACAGAATTAATTGTTTCCGTACCGAGCGCCATAGATACGATGAATGGTGATAAGTGTTCCGTTTAGTCAATCTTGTAACTTTGTTGTCTTAGGTCCTTCACACATCGATCGTGCGATCGATGGCCCTTTACGGGGCCCCGATCTGGGCGGCTGACCTGACGGCCGGGAGCATCGCAATAAGTTATTGCAAATGGTTCGATAGCGCCGCAACTCCACCCTCAATATCGCACCCCACTCGCTACTCGACTTACTCGAATTATAAGTCGATTACTAAAAGATAATGGCTCAGTTGAGAAATCAAGTGGTGGTCCAGTGGTAACAGTCGGGATTTACCTACTAGTGGTATGTCGTAGGTTGGAACCAATACAGGCGTTTTACTTTTTGTAATAATAATAAAATATAATAATAATACCAGCCTGTTACTCTCCCACAGCAGTGCAAAGGCCTCTTCTCATACAGAGAAGGCACGAGCGTTGATCACCACGCTTGCTCAAGACGGGTTGGCGATTTCAGACTTATAAATATGAGCCCAGGTTTCCTCACGGTGTTTTCCTTTACCGATGTCAGTAGGTAATGTCCAAGATAAACTCAGAAAGTACATATGATTTGAAAAAGTCACATTGGTACTTGCCCGAATTTGAACCAACAACCTAGTGCATGAGAGGCGAGGCCTTAACCACTGGGCCATCACACATCACAATACATCACTTTGTGTAAATTATGGTTAAAGAAATTTATTTTTCAATAAGAAATTATAATGATTTCACTTACTTGAGAACATTTTAATGAATTATTTTATCTTCACTGCTCTCAAAATGGTGAAGGAAAATATCGTGAGGAAACCAGCATTGCCAAGAGATATTTCTCGACGGCATGTGAAGCCGAGTCTGAGGCCCATGGGCGGCTTTAAAACTCTGACACCAGGCTAATCACGAACCACACGAATAGAAGAAGATCATCATCATTTCCGCTGAAAGACGTCCAGTGCTGGACATAGACCTAATTATATATTAACTTAGTCTATCGTCATGTGTATGAAAAATACAGGTAGTATGAATGAAGCACCGGACTCTGGAGCGACTACCTACTGGAAGCATCATTTGAGCCGATGGACGTCCACTGCTGGATATATGCCTCCCAAGCATCGCCACTTCGACCGGTTTTGTGCTTCTTGCATCCTGCGCATTCCTGCAGTCTTCACCAGGTCAACGGTTCACATTGGGAGGCCTTCCAACGATACGTTTTTTGGTACACGATCGCCACTCCAGAACTTTTCATACAGGAAGCGGCGAGAATCAGCCTTCGAAATATAGAAGTTAAAATCATTGTCCGTAGAAATAGTTTCACAAGTAATCAGCACAATAACAAACATTGAATCATGTAATAGTACGCTTGAGCGCCGCCGGCCGGCCGCGAATGTTCCGACTCAACAGTCCTCTGTAAAGTAAGACACGCCTAATAACATCTAGAACATTTTAATCGCCAACTTGAGCAATTTCACACTCACTTAGTTCTCACTTCTGCTTCCATATTTTTATTGGAATTGTCATTGCTGGAGATTATTCGCCGGTTTTCATTATTATGTTCTCATTCTTAAGATTGTTTCTGAAAAAAGAGGTATTATTGTAAATCCATTTTTCGTCGAAAACGTTATTCGTTCTCGTACGTCCTCACTTCTTAAGACATGCCGTCATGCATTGCTACCGCCGATAACATTTATATTTATATGCAATCTTTGCATTAGGACGGGAGTATTCCCGGATTCTCTGAAGAAGGCTATAGTCCATCCTATCCACAAGGGTGAGAGCAGAAATTGTGTTAATAATTATAGGCCAATATCAGTCATAAACTTATAGCAGACAATCAGTACGGCTTCCGATCTGGAGTCTCCACTGAAGACGCTGTTTTGGACCTGACCCAATCCATTGCTAAGACTATGGACAGCAGAATAAAGTGCCTTTCTCGACCTGTCGAAGGCATTCGACACGGTTTCTGTTCCTAGACTAATAATAATAATAATGACACAGATGGACACAATCCATCAACGAGAATGTCATGCGCTCATACTATGGGGCTACAGAAGGGGGAAACAACCTGACCGCGTACCGTGTTCGGATGCTCTCTCTTTTTCAGGTGCTTGAGCCAGCTGTCAACGTTTCGGCACAACGACTGTCGGATCAGGTGCGGGTCATTCTGCGTAACCATATGTTGGATGACACTGTACTTGATCGCCTACGAAGTGAAATGCGGAATAGCCATGCCACCGCTCCCCCGTCGCAGACTGTTATGGTAGCACCACAGTTCACTATAAATCAAGTTGACGAGGGGATTGATGACATGGCTACAAACGTAAGTACCCAATACAATGAGGAATTGAGGAGTGCTTTGGAGCGTGCGATTCGGGAATATCGTTCCATGTCGCCCGAACTTAGACCACGCCTACCTCGTTTGCCCATGCATAACAAAAATAGGGCGCTGGTGGCTGCTCTGGATTCGCAGCTATCAAACTATTTTGATGACTGCGAAGACCTCACCGATACTCATTCGATTCTGTACTGTGCGGCTGTAGCGGCATGTCGTGTAGCTCACGTAAAATTTGCAAATGACCCTAGAGCTACACGACCGAAAACAGCCGTACCAGCTTGGCAGTGCAGAATTGAGCGCCGTATTGATGGGGCCAGAGCGCTCATCGGCAAACTTATCTGCTTCAGGGAGGGCAATACTAGACCAAGAGTGATGCGCTTTGTGAGGCGGGCGTTCTCAGGAACTGATATTAGCCCTGAGGATTATGTGTCCCGTGCCACAGAGCGCATCGACTTCCTGAAGCAGAAAGTGTATGCATGGGCGAACCGTATTCGTAGGTATAGGCGGCGTGTGGAGCGATACACTCAGAATCGCACCTTCCAAAGTGATGAAAGGCGGGTATATAGGGCTTGGGAGCAACCGGACCAAGGTGTGGCTGACGCGCGCCTTCCGGATGATGATGCCATGTGTTCTTTCTGGCGGAGTATCTGGTCGGCGCCTGTCAGCCACACTGAAGGTGACTGGACTCGGGAAGTCGAGCGAGCCTGCGATCCAATACCAGAAATGGGGGCTAATACCATCTGCCCCCAAGATGTAGCTCGTGCAGTTCGTCCGTTGCCCAACTGGAAGTCTCCAGGGCCGGACGGGCTGCACAATTTCTGGATAAAATGGTTCAAAAGGTCGCACGCTCGCTTGGCGGCTCAGTACCAGACTGCTTTGGAGTCTGGTTCGCTACCCCAGTTCCTAACAACAGGAGTTACCCACCTGCTCCATAAATCTGGGAGCACCGCGGACCCCAAAAATTATAGGCCGATTACGTGCTTACCGACGGTCTATAAAGTCCTTACATCCATTTTGAGAGCTAAAATTAACAAACATATAGACACCAACTCCATCATGTCTGCCTCTCAAAATGGATGTAGGAACGGGTCCCGCGGTACTAAGGAGCTACTCCTCATTGATATGACCATTAGCCAACAAGTTCGCCGTTCCCGAAAAGATCTGTCGACATGCTGGATAGATTATAAGAAGGCCTATGACTCGGTGCCACATACATGGCTCATGAGGGTGCTGGAGTTGTATAAAGTAGATGCAACTCTGCGCACCTTCCTGTTGTCGTGTATGGGGCAATGGAGGACGGTCCTTCGCTATCCAGGATGTCGAAATATCCAGAGGAATAGCGAACCGATAAGGATAGAGCGGGGCATATTTCAGGGCAATAGTTTGAGTCCGCTTTGGTTCTGCCTAGCCCTGAATCCTCTAAGCACACTGCTGGAGGGTTCAGACCTAGGCTATCGGCTGAGGAGAGGTGGTCAAGTTACATCTCACCTCCTCTACATGGATGACCTAAAACTCTTTGCCCCCAACAATTTTCAACTGATGGAGCTACTGAAAGTAACTGAAACTTTCAGTAGAGCCATCAGGATGGAATTTGGTGTGGACAAATGTGCGGTCATGCATGTAAAGCGAGGGGAGATTGTGGAATCCGTGGGAACACAGCTCACGGATTCCATAAACTTTAGAGCCCTCTCCGCATCCGAAACCTATAAGTATTTGGGTATGTCGGAAACCTTGGGCATCAATGTCACTGACATGAAGCAATCGTTGAAGGAGCGCTTCTTTGGCCGCCTGAAGAAAGTATTTAATAGTTTTCTATCAGGCGGGAACAAGGTGCGCGCTTTCAACGGTTGGGTCATGCCGGTTTTGATGTACTCTTTCGGCGTACTCAAATGGACTCAAACCGAACTCGACGCCCTGGATAGGAGGGTCCGTACGCTGCTGACTGGATATCGAATGCATCACCCACGGTCATCGGTAATGAGACTGTATATCCCACGAAAGTGTGGAGGTCGAGGTTTTTTAAATGCTAAGACTCTCCACAATCGCGAGATATGCAGTCTCAGGGAATATTTCTTAGAAGCCGACGTGGGGATGCATCGAGATGTGGTCGCGGTGGACAAGGGTCTCACCCCGCTCTCCTTGGCTAAAGAGAACTGGCGCAAGCCTGCAGTGCTTGATACTAACGATCGCAAGGAGGTATGGCAGAATAAGGAGCTTCACGGACGCTACTTCCAGGCCCTACATGGACCCGATGTAGATTTACTAGCGTCCGTAGCCTGGCTGCGTTTTGGTGACCTATTTGGGGAAACCGAAGGTTTTGTCTGTGCAATTATGGACGAAGTTATGATGACGAACAATTACCGGAGATTCATTGTAAAGGACGGGACGGTTGACATCTGTCGGGCATGCCACCGTCCAGGAGAATCAATCCGACACATTATCTCCGGGTGTTCTCGTTTAGCTAACGAAGAGTACTTGCATAGACACAACCTTGTAGCCAGGATTATCCATCAGCAACTTGCTCTGAAATACAGTCTTGTGGAATCTGAAGTGCCGTACTACAGGTATGTGCCCGACCCAGTTCTCGAAAGTGGACATATCACATTGTACTGGGATCGATCCATCATCACTGACAGGTCTATTGTTGCCAATAAACCTGATATAGTGGTGGTGGATCGAGCAGAGCGGCGCACAATGATTATTGACATAACGGTCCCGCATGACGGGAACCTCGTGAAAGCCGAGAAAGATAAACAAATCAAGTATCTTGACTTGGCTCGCGAGGTTGTCGACATGTGGGATGTGGACTCAGCGATCATTGTGCCGATAGTCGTATCAGCCAATGGCTTAATTGCCAAGAGCCTCGACCAACACCTAAGGAGGCTCTCGTTGGGCGGCTGGATCAAGGGCTTGATTCAGAAAGCGGTACTCCTAGACACGGCTCGCATTGTCAGGAGGTTCCTCTCTCTGGAGCCCTGACCGCCGGTAGCTTGGACCCTGTTCCCGATCGGTGGGCTACTATTTTTTTATATTTTTAAATGTTTTTTTATATATTTTTTTAAGAAATATTTAAAAATATAATTTATAAGTTGTTTAAATGAAATAAAGGAGATAATAATAATAATAATTTATTTCAAATACTCAGATAACAGAGATCCGTAGTGTTAGTAAAGTACCTTATACCTAGTGTTAGTATATACATAAATTAAAATACATTTTTGGTATGAGTCACTTTGTAAAGAAGACGAACCCAGTTTCTCAACCGGTCATCCTCTCCACAAAATGCCTCCTAAAAGGGGAAAACACATTCTCACTCACTGTTTCTAGAATGCTGTTGCCACTGGCCCGGGTTCTAGCTGCCACCGACGCTATTTTCTTCCGCACAATTGCATGGAAGCCGTCAGTACGGTTCCGCGTAAACATCTCTGACGCACTACAGAACCGGGGCAGTCTCAAGAGCATTCTAAAAACATTGTTGTACTGGACGCGCAGGACATCTAGCGACCTTTTGGTGTAGTTGATCCACAAACCACTCGTGTACAGACCCTGGCAATACGCTTTGAAAAGCGTTATTTTAACCTGGTCCGTGCAGCGAGCGAATCTACGAGCCAACATATTACCGCGGACCGCCAAAGCCCTGCGCTCCCTCTCAATATCCACATTGTCCTTCAGGTCGTCGGTAAGCATATGTCCCAGATATTTGAATTGCTTAACTCTTCTTATGCTCAAGCCATTTAGGGTAAAGTTAGGTGAATAATCTGTACACCTACCGGCGACCCCAAAGACCATGTACTCACATTTCTTCACGTTATATACGAGCCCATGCCTAGCCGCGTAGTCCTCGCAAACTTTCAACATCTCTCCAATAGAACCTGCAGTCGGGCCCAGCAGCACCATGTCGTCTGCATAGCTGATGCTGTTAATATTAACACCACCCACCCGACAGCTAACACGCATACTGTTAAGCTCGACCATAAGGTCATTCACAAATAGGTTGAAGAGCCTGGGTGAGGTCAACCCTCCCTGCCTCACCCCGCACTCCAACCCATAAGCCTCAGAGAGACTGTTGGACCACTTCACATGATTCGTTTGGTTAGCATACCAAAATTGCAGAACCTTACGAACTTCCGCCGGTACATTCCTGTCCCCCAACTTCCTCCAGAGCACATCATATGACACAAGGTCAAAAGCCCTGGAAAGATCCAGGAAACAGGCATACACCGGCGTTTTACGATCTGTATAATATTGGACAGTATTCTTGAGACTTAGGATTGCACTTTCAGTGGACAGCCCAGGTTGAAACCCAAACTGTGAGTCGTGCAGGTCCAGATGTTTTTCCAAGCACGAATCAAGCATACTGTCCAATATTTTAGCAATGGTAGTTGCAAGAGAGATTGGCCGGTAGTTTCCCTTGTCCGAGATATCCCCTGTCCTGTTTTTGACAATCGGTACCACAATCGTTCTCATTAGCTCTGTCGGTAGGTACGAGTGACTAATGCACATTGAATAAAACAGAGACAGGACTCTCGGCAGGTGAATACCAGCATACTTAAAATGCTCGATGCTGAGTCCATCGTGTCCGGGTGATTTACCTCTACTCATGATTTTCACTACCGCCCTGACCTGTTTCGTCGAGAAATACATTACCGGTTCCACTCCCTCACGGAAGGACCCAGCACCGGTCATCGTACCTGAGGGGCCAAGGGGTGATCGCATTTTGAAATGTTCCATGAACATATTTGCAATTTGCTTAGCATCATTCATTCCACCGACGCTAATATCTAATCTAGAATTTTTGGGTGTACGTGGCATAACTCTGGATACCTTCAGAGATTTCTTGAGAAATCGCAGCCAGCGAGTTAAGATAGACTCTAATTACAGTGACGAAGCAATTGTATCATACGGTGTGCTACAAGGTAGCATATTGGGTCCCACACTTTTGCAAATCTTCATAGACGACCTTTGTAGAATTTCGATCCCAGCTTGTGAGATTTATGTATATGCTGATGACACAGCGCTACTAGTTCACGGACCTACGTGGGACGATGTCAAAATAAATGCGAAATCTGCACTGTCCTCAATAATGAACTGGCTTAATCAAAATTTGCTGACACTAAACCTGAGTAAAACCAATTATCTACCCTTTGCAATCCGACATAACACCAAACCCACAATAATACTTTCACTATTACAGCCCACTTGTGTCAGAATCAGCAAATATCGTGCTCGTGTCCTACTATTGCTGGAACTGATATTGTTAAATACCTGGGTGTGCATATAGACATGGGCAACTTGATACACTCACTACTAGGACACTTCGTCTTATTCACATATTTAAATCTCTCCGGGAATCTAGTACTTTCGACATTCTCAAAATGGTGTATTTTAGCTTATGCTAATCTGTAATGGGAGATTGCATAACAGGATGGGGCGGAGCAGCAAAGACTTATTTTCTGAGAGCAGAGAGAGCCCAAAGGCTGTACTTAAATACCGATACCCTACAACGCAATTATACGCTGACTGTCAAGTTCTGACGGTTCGACAGCTCTTTGTTCTTCGATCTGTTCTCAGGATACATGGCTGCTTGCCTCTGTCTGATCCAAAGAAGCGAACATATGTTCCGCCGGGTGTTCAACACAAAACCTCGTTTGCAAGACGACAATACTTCGTTCTAAGCTTTCACGTCTTTAAAATCTAGAAGGAACTAGACGTAATAAACTTAAATAAATTTAATGTTAAATCTAAAATAACAGAATGGCTCATTCAGCAGAACTATTTTAAAACAGAATCATTATTAATAATAGGACTTTACCTATGAAATTGCCATTTTGTATGAAAATAATCTAACGAATTTTTTTCATGTATTTTTTATTTGTATTAATCGAAGTAATCACCCATGCAATCAATGCATCTTTGCCAACGCAGTGGCAGTTTGTTGATGCCCTTCTTAAAGAAATCAGCTGGACGGGAGGCAACAAATTCTTCAAAGGCATTTTGTACTGCCTCTCGGGTATTGAATTTTTTTCCCGCCAAGAAGTTATCCAAATTCTGGAAAAAGTAGTAGTCTGTAGGCGCAAGGTCTGGTGAGTAGGGCGGATGACGGAGAGCTTCCAACCCCAGTTCTTGCAACTTGGAGACCGTCTGCTGTGCAGTATGAGGTCGCGCGTTGTTGTGCAGTAGCAGCGGAGACGAGCGATTGACCAATGCTGGTTGGAGATGTGCCAGCTTCTCCATCCTTGTGTTTAGTTCTTCACAGTACACATCTGCAGTAATGCTCACCCCGTTTGTTAAGAAGCTGTGATGAATCACACCGGCGCTAGACCACCAAACAGTGACCATCACTTTTCTAGGGGTAAGTTTTCGTTTAGGGCATTGTTTAGGTGCTGAACCAGGATCCAACCAACTTGCTGAGCGCTTGCGGTTATCAAACAGAATCCATTTTTCATCGCAGGTAACAATGCGGCTCAAAATTCCTTCATTTGTGTGTCTGTTGAGCAGTGCAAGGCACGTGTCGACGCGTACTTTGCGCTGGCGATCATTGAGTTCGTGGGGCACCCATTTGTCAAGCTTTTTTACCTTGCCAATTTGACGCAAATGGACCAATATTGTTTTGACGCTAACGTCGAAAGCTGCTGCTAATTCAGCCGTAGATTGTGTATCATCAGCTTCCACAATCGCCTTTAATTCGTCATTGTCGACCAAAGTCTTCGGACGACCGCGAGGTTCATTTTTCAGGTCGAAATTTCCAGAACGGAAGCGAGCAAACCAATAACAGGTGGTGCGTTGGTTTGTAGTGTTAGCTCCGTAAACGTCGTTGATGTTGCGTGCCGCTTGTGCCGCGTTGCTGCCACGACGGTCCTCATATTCCATAATTACTCGAATTTTTAACGTATCCATGATGACGAAAAAGATTGAAATGCGATGAAAATGTAACACTAATCAATAAACAAATGACTACTTTTGGAAAAAAAAATCCATGTTTTTAAAATAAAATTAATTTGAAATTAGAATTCTTAGCCAAACAATTTTTTTTTTTATTTGAAATGGCCAGTACTGCAGAACGGCAATTTCATAGGTAAAGACCATATATTATATACATTGCTTGAAATATCACTAATAAAATTAACATCAACACAAACATCCTCATATATCTAATAATATACATACACCCACGACACACCCTCATACCAACACACACATACACACACACCTATTCTCACACACTACAAACAGATCTAATTAAATTGAATCACAACTGCAGGAAGTGTTCACTTAAAATGTTAAATTTACAGATAATGATGTTCCACTTGTAATGATAAATAGATCGACACTATTTCACTTTTAAAGGGACAACTTAATTTACGCAAACATCTGACCGAACACTGTCTCTTAAGATACAGGCCCCCTAGTTTAATAGACAGGGCTTATATTTTGTCATATAGATTTTTGTAGCCTTTCAACGTTTGTACAAACAATTACGAGTACCCATGTATAAGTTTAGTATATCTACTACTAGTTATGTTCAACCTGTGTCTATGTATTATTTTTGGATAAATAAACACATTATTATTAGGTTTTTTTTTATTTTATTTGTCAACAAATCTCTCAAAAATAAAGGCAAGCCAGAGATGAGGAACAAGACTTCTCCCGGGAGATAGGGTGGGTCCGTGGGGTCGCTACTGCCCAACAGCTCGCCACAAGCTGCCCTCCGGGTTTCTGTATCTCTCTTGGTCTGGCTCCTCATCCTAGACCTGTTCCGGCAAAGTAAACTCTACCGGCACAGACCCAGAGTTTGGAGCGCGCAAGCCCCACCACGACGTCGACGTAGAGATACGGCGGTGGGGTTATATTATTACTATTAACTTATTTGGTGTTTAAGCTATTTAAGAATCGAGATTCCAAAACAAGGTAATACTGATTTACTTTTTGCTCAACCTGTGATGTCATAGATACTACTAACCCATCGAGACGTTTCAAACAAACACTTGAAGAATTAATCGCTAATGAAATTACCACTTGAAGCGCTTCAATATCAATGTTAAATTAATTAAGTATTGTTCACAGAGGCCAAAAAAAAGAGTGTTTAAGGGTATATTTGGGCTGAAACAAATAGTCTTGTCGCCCTTTTTTTAGAAAATATAAGATACTTACTTTGGCAAGCATCTATATCTTGGAATTATGTTGTTTTCATAAAATTATTTTTCATAAAGCGACAAGCTACTATGCCCCTCGATCTCATAATGCTAACAAGTTATATCAACCCAAGACGAATCTCACACTCACATCCAACAACAGCTACACCATTTGCATCAAATTGTATAATAAAATTTCGAGTAGGTACCACTAAAAACACTTTAACAAAACTACTCATTGATAAATAAATGCTTTTACAGTGTACTTGAGTTTTTAGATACTATTAAGTTGTGAATTGAAGTTTGTAGTATGTCATTTGTGAATTGAATTTTATAGTATAATGTCATTTATGAATTAATTTTTACCGAATGAATTTAATATAATTTACTAATTGCATGCATTATTCAAGTTACCTACTTAATTAATTTCTTAAAATAATAACTGCACGCCGACATTAAAAGCATATTAAGAGATCGATATATTTATTATCCGAACTTTTTGTACCTTATCTATGCAAATAAATGATTTTGATTTGATTTTGCCAGAGTATCGAACATTTGCGAATAATCGATTATCCTCCCGCAATCCCATCATTGGAGCGAATTCCGACATTCATAGCACCAGGTGAGCTGACAACCCTTTTTTTTTTTTTTTTTTTTGAGGGTGTGAAATTGTCAAATAACTTCTCCCGCTCTGGGTGGAGCGGGAGGGCGTGTCAGACTTTTACTGACTAAAACCCACCCGTGTTCCTTCCGTTGCCTGTGTGCCGAGGTCGCGATATCCCTTTCAGACAAACCCGCAACCCCGGCAGGCATTGGCCCTTCCGGACCCCGTCAGTTGGTGCTGACATCTCTTTGAGGCGCGCGTGGAACACAACGCGCCGTCGACCCGGGCCTGGTCCCTATCGGACGGCGAGCTACCCATTGCTCACCGTCCGCAAGCCCGCGCCTACGGTGGCCGGAAGTCGGCTCGCGACTCACGACGCCCGGGGCGTCTCCTGCGGCGACTAGGGGCGCGAGGGCGCGCATTTTGCCTCTCCCTCGCGCGCTTCGCCTCCTCCTTCGCAAGCATTACTGCTTCGCAGAAGGAGGCCTCCCATGCACTCTCGCTCCGGACCATGGCCTGAACCAGGGCCGGACGCGAGAGATCGCCGCCGCCGATCGCCTCCGTGAGGACACGGCGGTGCTCTGCCCAAGCTGGGCAGACCTCCACCGACACCCCTGCCCCCTTGATACGGGTAATGTTGGTGCCCCGCGGGGGGGTCACTCGCTGTCGATAGCTCAAGGTTGGCGCTACTCTTATTTGAATGAAATAACAACAAAGCATGTAATATTGTTATTTCCGTATCGTCAGTGCAACGCGCGACTGTCGCCCGTCACATCTGAGGATTAAATTGCCAGGTTTTCAAAAGTTATGCGAATGGTAACCATTTAAATAGGTATACGTTATAAGATTCGTAAATAATAATAATAAAAAGGTCAATTCGCTGCCAAATAATGGACGAAATTACGGGGAACATTAGGGTTCCTGGAAATAGAAACTCCCACATGTTGGTTCCTAGAGAACTTTGGTGTCACCTGTATGTCAACCTGCTTTTATTATTGGATCACGAATTACAGGAACGTTTTTTTTTTGTTTACATGCAGTAAACACAAAAAAAATCCTGAATTTCTATAACCAAAAAGTATTTCATAATTATTATTTGTATTTATTAAAAAAATAAAAGGAATAGACAATGGATAGGAATTCCTTTTATTTTGACTCATGATAATAAAAGCGGTACAAGTCGCCGCTGCAAAAACGTCGTCCTTATCGAGCGATAGTTCTTCAACAAAATTGCTCGTGTATAAAACTATTGCCTAGTTTCTTCGCTTGCTCCATATCGCTCAATATGGTCGTTGCAAAACATTTGACCAAATTGACGCTTGTTGCCGTTGCCGTAAATTGCGTGATATTTTGTCACGTCACAATCAATCAGAATTTTACTCATACTTGAGCGATTTTCGTTGCCCGCGTAAGCGGACCTTAATGTTTAAATAAAAGTTATAAAACTGATTACTCTTTACAATTAGGTACTTATACATAAACGGAGACCTTTGTTTTTGGTATTCGGTTGTATAAAAAAGGTGTTATGTTTTCACTTTTTTTTGTGGTACCTCTCACACAAATTCGTATACCACTACTTGCTATGTAAATGGAATTAGGAAGTACTATCTTACTTTACTGAAGTTCAAATGTAGTACGATAGTATCTACTTAATAATTCCATGTCTCACACATGTTCGCAGTGACTGAAAAACGATGTGCATATGATATTGTTTACCAAATATCAAAAGTAGTAATTATGAGATAGTATTGAATCAAGAGAAAATAGAATTCGTCAATAAAACTGTTTTCCTGGGGTTCACGCTCGACTCGAGGCTTCAATGGAGTCCTCATTTAACAGCAGGACGGCTAAGTTGAGCCGCATATACTGTGAGAAAAATTCGTCAAATTACTGATGTAGACACCGCGAGGCTAGTCTATTTACTGATGTAGATACTGCGAGGCTAGTCTATTTTAGTTATTTTTATAGTATTATGTCGTACGGTATTTTACGGTGCAATTATAATAATTGATATCGTACAGATTTCATACGGGTTGATTCTTCATAGGACTATTTGAGCAATGTTCTTTGCATAGGAACCCTAGGTGTTCCTTGCGCGGGCCCTACCAAATGAAAATGAAAAAAGAATCAATCAAATTTGCCCGTGGCTCACGGAGAAATCGGTCTACATATAAGCAAATAAAAATAAATTCTCGCCGAATGCATAACCTCCTCCTTTTCTTGAAATCGGTTAAAAAACAAGTCGTAAGTGAGGCTATTCTCGTTGACGCGTGTTCGCTCCCTGCTGCCGATGGAAATCGAAACTAATTGTAATTTGATGAGGGAGTCGACTCGATGAGGCGACACGACGCGACGTCGCATGTGGCACAGCAGATGGAATCACATCGCTATTTTATTAGTCTGTACCAATGACGAGCATTCGCTCGCGCTACTTTGTACGTTGCACTCATCGTGTAGACTGTAGACAAAGCAAGTTGTTGACTGATAAATATTTATTTCACATAATCTATATAAAAGATAAAAATAAAGACCTATTTAAACCAAATGACAATGGTTGCCACTACAACACTACAGCTGTAACAAATCAAATTTAATAAAAATACATAGAATATTGTAAGTATATAATGTCAAATAATAAAAAGATTATGTCAAGGAAATTTGTAAATTAAAATAAAAAAATGTGAGCCGTCACGGGACGCCTGGCAGATGTGAAACATCGATATTATTTTGTAAAAGTAATATGCAGAAAAGAACAGATTGTGATAGGAACTAAATATGTCATAATGATAAAATAAAATATTACGATTTTTTTTCCAGATAACGATGACTATTTAATCTATTTAATCACCGTACACACTACTGCATATAGACTGTATATAATATTTACCGTCATTTAGCGTGGCGACGCGTCGCCACGCCATGCGTCGCCACGCCGGAAATCGGTTTTACGTGCGGCTGTAGATGTTTCACATCAAAAAGTAAATTAAAATAATTATCGTAATTTGGGAGCAGTTAATAGACATTTGCATAGTTATGCCGTTAATGAGGCACCGGGGAAGCCACATGTGCAGAAGGAATTATTGCCAAACTTCCTTGTCTTCAACGTAGTCTTTAATCTTATACTATGCTTTTTTGATAAGAACACGTTTGATGTGGGCTTTGAATTTTCCATCCCTAAGTTCTGCCGATCGATTCTGTAAAAATATCACCGTGAAACTTAGGTGAAGTGAGCTGTCAATAGTGTTAATCCCTAGCATCCTGCCGGTCCATTTGTGACAGTGACAGCTCACTTCACGCTCACTCCACCTTAGTTTCACGTTGATCTTTTTACAGAAACCGTCTGTTACTGTCTTTGGCAACTTGTTATAAAAGCGAATACTGTTTATAAAAAATGACTTACTAGTTTTATCTAATCTTAATTTGGGTTTCACAATTTCATGTTTACTACTTGTATTTATATTATGGAAATCGCTTCTTATTTTGAAAAGTCCTAAGTTTTTGCGAACATACAAAGATACTTTCTAAAATATAAAGAGAAGGCTGAGTAAGTACTTATATCAATTTCGTTGAATTTATCTCTAAGGGACTCACGAGGAGCCATTTTATAGATCATGCGAATTGCCCTCTTTTGTAAAATGAAAACTGAATCTACATCAGCTGCCGATCCCCACAGCAGAACGCCATAAGACCACAAAGTATACTAACCTAGCTGTGGCTACATCAGTCAACTGCCTTATTTTTCTTACTGCATATGCAGCTGAACTTAATCTACCTGAAAGAGCTCTAATGTGGGCGCCCCATTGCAATCTCGAATCTAAAGTAATTCCTAGAAATACAGTTTCCGTAATAGCATCTAGTTTCTTGCCATCAAGTTTTAAGTTTAGACCTGCTTGAGGTACATTTGGTAATGAGAACTTAAGACAGTTCAGCTCAGTTTTGTTCGCATTAAGTAAAAGATTATTAGCTGCGAACCATTTCGAAAGAACTGCTAGACTATTGTTGACATGTAAGACATCCGTATATTTTCTATCTATTTAAAAAATAAGAGAAGTGTCATCAGCGAATATAATTATATCTGATAAGTTAGCCATGCAGGTCATTAATATAAACTAGAAATAGGAAAGGGCCAAGAATTGATCCTTGAGACACGCCCATCTTAACTAGAGACCCCGAGGACGTCGCCTCGTTAACGCTTACAGTAAGTCATATAAGATTTAATCCTAATGAACGCTGCAGGTAATGCAGATTATTTTCACACTAATTCATTATTTCTCTTTCTCGCCAGCAAACTGAGCACAATGGATGACCTGTACCTAACAACTGCATTATTATATCGTTTGAACTCATTACTCATCCTCTCTACTTTTTGTTTGTCTTTAGAAGACATCTAAATCAACAGAAACTAGATTGATGACTAAACATTTAGAATGGGTTTTCCTTAATAGAAATAGATTTCTTCAGGCTACAGAATTGTATTTTGAAACATTTGTTTTATATGAAAAGTCGTCATCTTATCGAGCCATTACCGCCGTCTTAGTGTAACCGACAAAAACCAAACACAGAAGGTGTTTTTAAAATATTTTTGTAAATAATTGCTCTAACGCTGTTCACCTCCGTCACCGACTCGTCGTCCACCGGGAACTGGTAGATCTCCACCGAGTTCGCTTGCAGCTCTTGAATTATTTTGGTCTGGAATTAGAGGTTTAGAATGATCAGTTTATGAGGCTCAAAGGTTTGAATTGAAATTTAACATAATAAAATTTGAAACTTTAGGTGTAACAGTTAATTTTTTTGAATGATCTATGCATCAATTTTCATAAATAAATGGGTAAGTACTATATTAAAAAATAAATAAAATAAAACAAATTAAAATATATAAATTTATATTTCTCATAATTTTTACAAAAACTCAAACTCAAACTCAAAGCATTTATTTCAATTAAACCATTTACAGGCACTTTTGAATTGTCAAATAATCGGTCAGTTAGTCAGAAAGTTGAAGCTAGTTGCCCAGTTCCAAAACGTAGATCTTCATGGAGAAGAACGGGCAAGAAACTCCAAGGACACTCTTTTAAATATAGAAAATTACACAATCCTGGGTACATTATTCTTGTTGCTTCTATATGTGAGAACAATGTACAATAAAAAAATTAAAACAATTCAAAATATAACATTAAAAATAAGCCCTGGCAGATAAGAGATGACCAGTCACAACTGACGGCGCCCGTTCACGAACATGACGCGTGGATCAGCACCATCCAGCTCAACCATTTTGTAGGGAACCGAATGATCCAACACACTCGCCACCATCAGCGAGACATTTAAGTGGGCATGACAAACTCTCAACTGCCGTGCTCTTTCAAGTCAACAAACATCTTAATAACATAAAATACGGCTCCATGGTACTCACATTCATAAAAATTGAAAAAATGCTTCTAAATTATACAAAACTATAGTATGCAATGTATTTGAGAGATTAATAGAATGATACTACCAAAAAGAAAGAAAATCATTATCCATTGGAACATTCAACAATTAAACTTGTTTAAATAAAAAATAAACATTAAGTTCGTAATGTCAGAAAAATAAAAAGGGGAAGCAACTCTTCCAAACATTAAATTTTTTAACTAGTGAGCCCAAGTGGCTGTGGAGCAGGACCAGCATTAAGCCAAGCATTTTTATCATCGATATAATCATCTAACTTATAATATGCTTGTCTACATAGTGTGCGTTTAATGCATGTTTTAAATTTCTTCTCATTCAGTTGAAGAATATCGAGTGGTATTTTATTATAACATTTTACACAGTACCCCATAAAAGAAGTGTGCACTTTAGACAATCTAAAACGTGGTTGATCTAATTTGTTCCTATTTCTAGTGTTAAAATTATCCCTGTCACTTATCTTACTAAAAAGATGTCGATTTTTGCGAACATACATAATGTTTTCATATATATACTGACAAGGTACCGTCATGATGTTAATTTTCTTAAACAGTTCCCTTAGAGATTCGCGTCTGCGGAGGTTATATATGGCTCTGACAGCCCTCTTTTGCAGAATAAAGATAGAATTAATATCTGCAGCCCGTCCCCACAGCAAAATACCGTAAGACATGATGCTATGAAAGTAACTAAAATAGACCAGTCTCGCGGTATCCACGTCTGTTAGTTGGCGGATTTTCCAAACAGCGTAAGCGGCTGAACTTAGCCGCCCTGCAAGTGATGTTAAGTGAGGACCCCACTGTAGTTTTGAGTCAAGCGTGATCCCCAGGAAAACCGTTTTTTCGACGAATTCTAGTGTCTCCCTATTCAGTACAACATGACATTCACTACTTCTAACATTTGGTAACGCGAATCTTATGCATTTAGTTTTCTTCTCATTTAATACCAAATTATTTACAGTAAACCAATTATGGACCTTAAGCATAGCGTTATTTACTTCGTCAAGCTCTTGTGCATGTCTGTTTACCTTAAAAATTAGTGATGTGTCATCAGCAAATAACACCATTTGTGGTCGGTTTTTCAGTAACATTATACATATTCATTCAACATTATCATACATTTTAATGAACACTGAGATCAATGAATTATGATCGTGTTAGGTTGGTCGTTTGGTCGTTTCTACAAATTTCGTTGTTCGTAGATAGTTTCAAATTTTCAATTCAATAATAATTGATAGGTTGAATTGGTTCTTTCGTCATTCGTTGTTTGGGTTCTTAATTCTTTGAATTCTCGGGAAAAAAAAAACCCGGTCATAGTTTTGTTCTGTTTCGGACGGTTTTTAGGGTTCCGTAGTTATAGTTTCGCCATGTCCGTCTATCTGTCTGTCTGTCCGCGGCTTAGCTCAGAGGCGGTTAGTATAATTTGGCATATGTACACATATTAATCATATTATACCGCATGACTTTTTTTACCGTCTCGAAAAAAATAGGGTATAATAGGTGAACGGAGTAGAAGCCTATGGCATAGAAATTTTAATGTTTTAATTTTTTTCAATAACCTAGAATGAAATTGATTTATCGATAAATACCAAGCATATAAAGTGAACTTTTCATTCCAGAACATTAAAAATAGAAAATAAAAAAGAACCCTACCCTCATACGCACCCTACTAGATGCGCGGAATTTATGATGGATAGTTTTCATGTTTTTTTAAGGATATTTGGAACTTTTTTTTTTATTTATTTTTTTTGACAAAAATTTAAACATTAAAATTTCTATGCCATAGGCTTCTACTCCGTTCACCTATTATACCCTATTTTTTTCGAGACGGTAAAAAAAGTCATGCGGTATAGATATAAAATCAGGAAAAATATATTTTTTTAGGGTCAAATGGGGAAGATGAGAAAAAAAACATCCCCACTTTACGGGTAGGGGAGGTCCCCTACCCGTAAAGTGGGGATGTTTTTTTTCTCATCTTCCCCATTTTGTTGGGTATTGTTAGAAAGGTCGATCAAAAATATGAAAACCATTTTTGGATTCAGGGATCTGTTTGCGAACAAAAACTAAGGTTGTATATACATATAATTATTGATAAACAATCAAAGTTAATTATTTGATTTTACTCAGGTTTTTTGCACTTCGAATCGTTTCGTTTACTTTCATTCACTCATTTCCGACAAATCTTGGTCTATGGTCTACTCAACTTAGCGATTGTCAAACTCGATATAGGTTGTGTCAAAATTGTTTTTAAACCAGATTCTCTATCTGGTTTGCAGAATAGCTTTAAAATTCTCTTTACCAAAAATAAGAAATTTGAGTGATAGTTTAGTTTAGTTCGTTGTACAAGAGAATCGGTACCAATGTCTTATCTAGCTTAGAAAATACAAAAATATAATTATACTAACGCTTCGTCCTCGAGATTAGAATATAATACACATGTAGTAACACACAAGTGACACCACTCAGACACTGTAGTTGAGAGTTTTTTTTTTTTTTTTTTTATAACTGTGGGTATCTCTGTTTTCCTGATTACTTGGCTTCGAATCTCTCGTCATTCACATTTTAGTGTTCAGCCGCTCAACACGATTAACATTTTATTGTACTGTACGGTAAATATCATGTCGAAAAGAAAGAGTGTTGTTGATTACGAACATTTAACGAAGAAATTACAAAAATATGAACGCAGATTACGGCGTCTATATCCACCTTCGCAAGACTCAACGCCTCCGATCGCGAGTACTTCATATGAACAAACAGGTTAGTAGCAGTGTGTTCGTGTTCCTACCGAGTATTAAAACAACGTATTTACGTTACAATTTAAGTTTTGCACTCCGGGCTACCTATGGGTTTTCCGACGCACAAACTTTACTACCAATACTCAATATAACAGTCTTATTGCTTTAAATAAGTCTTGCACTCCGGGCTGTCTGTGGGCTGTCCCGACGCAAGGACTTTATAAATATCCAATTATGTTTTACGGTATACCTAAAACTACTCGTTAAACGTTCGTTAATTTCGATCGTTGTAAACGGGCATCATGGGCCTTTATTGCTGTCCGGAAAACATTCTAAGCAAAAATAAGTTATATTAAAATCTATTTTACCGTTAAACTATACTAGTAGATATTTATCTACTTTTCTTCTACCTACGAGTAAATTAAAAATATTATTAAGGTTTTACCCTATAAGAAAAGAATATTCTTAAATCGCGATTACTACTACTTCGTGTTCTTTTTAGAATACACGGGTATTGAGCCTGAAGATTGGCTACAAGACTCTCCGGAGATCAGTAATCTATCTGATGACACTGCCGCGGTTCCTGATGACCCAACTGATCAGGAAATTTCGGTTGATCCTATCTTATCACTGGATCCCGTCATATCGATCGACCCTGCAAATCTGCCGGATAAACCGAGTACCGCGCAAGAAGCGTCAGGTGACCTCATCGACGCGGACCTAGACCATGACACGATGGTCATCTTGGGGGAAGACCCGTCGACATCTGTGAAGTATACGGACCAGATTTCCATAAAGAAATAAGTAAACGGTTCCAGCACATCGCTACCGCGGGTTTCGACAAGGATTGTCGAAAAACATTAATAGCTAAATATTTGGTTGCATCTAACTGTCGTTATATTGCTGCCCCGGTGTTGAATGCCGAGTTGAAAGCAGCGATACCCGAAGCTGCAGCAAAGCGTGACAAGGCCATAGTCGTCAAACAGGATCAAATGGCGTGTGCTATCTCCTGCTTGGGCCAGGTAATTACTAATCAACTCAATTCTAAAAGCAATGAGTTACTACCTAAACTAATGGACGCTGCTCGAATCCTTTGCGACATTCAACATTATGATTCAGTTACCCGCAGAAACTTTATTTTATCTGCGCTAAAAAGAGACATGAAGGACGCTTTAAGTAGCACTAGGATTGATGAATATTTATTCGGCGACAACCTGTCAGAAACGATAAAATCGGCTAAAGCCATAACAAAATCGGGTACTGAACTGAAGCCCGATACTGTCAATAAAAACCTACCTAAACGACCAAACAACCCAATGCCTCAGAGGTATTTAAACCGAAGAGCTCCTGCTCCAGCGCGCAGGCCGCTAGGAGCCGCGCCGAGGAGCCGCGAGCCTGCAGCGCCGCGGCCGCCGCCGCCGCCCGCCAGCTCATCGAGGAGGTTGCCGCCACAGCGCCAGCCGCAGCGCCGCTACTAGACCCAGTTAAGTATGCGGGTCGCTTGACATACTTTTATAAAGAATGGTCGCTTATAACGAGTGATCAATCGATACTGTCGTGGATTGATGGATACAAACTCACATTTTCCTCTCAGGTAATCCAAAAGGTAGTACCTACTGAGCAAAATTGTTCCACTTCTGAGTTTACTCAATTTTCCGAAGCTATTAACAGCCTATTAGATATAGGAGCCATATCGAAATGTGACCCGTGCCCAGGTCAATTCGTATCTAGTGTGTTCCTCACTCCTAAACCAAATGGAAAAATGAGGTTAATATTAAACCTCAAAAATTTAAATAAGTTTATTAATACACACCATTTTAAATTAGAGGACCTAAGAACAGCTATAAAACTTGGTACTAAGGACTGCTATATGAAGACCTTAGACTTAAAAGATGCTTATTTTTCTATTAAAATTCATGAAAGTTCGCGGAAATATTTGAGATTCTCGTTTAATAGCCAATTATTCGAATTCAATGCGTTGCCATTCGGTTTGAATACAGCTCCATACTTGTTTACAAAAATAATGAAACCGGTTGTAAAATTATTGCGTACGGCGGGTTTGTTATCTACCCTCTACTTAGATGATTGGTTATTATTAGCAGATACATACAAAAACTGCAAAACAAATGTTTTAATCACAAAGAAACTTCTTTGTTCCTTAGGTTTTATTATTAATGACGATAAAAGCAGACTGTATCCTTCTACTATGTGTAAATTCTTAGGAGTATTTATAAACTCGGCGAACTTAGAAATTAGTTTACCCACAGATAAAAAAGCGCGTATTAAAAACGAAATCCGTAAATTTATTAACATGAGAAGTTGCAAAATTAGAACCTTCGCACAATTAGTAGGTATTTTAGTGTCAGCCTGCCCAGCTGTGGAATACGGCTGGGTACACACTAAACAATTCGAGCGCAGCAAATTTTTAAATCTTATGGGTGATGAAGATTATAACAAGCAAATGTTTCTCCCTGATTCATTAATGCCTGATTTTAATTGGTGGTTAAAGGTTATTGATAATTCGAAGCACCGTATTAGGGATGACAACTATAGCCTCGAAACATTTTCTGACGCCTCAACAACGGGATGGGGCGCCTCCTGTGATGATGAAAATGCAAGTGGTCAGTGGTCGAACAGCGAACGCGATAATCACATAAATTATTTAGAGCTACTAGCCGCTTTCATCGCTCTAAAACTTTTTACTAAGGATTTATACGACTGTCAAGTACTACTTCGTATAGACAATTCAACTGCTATAGCATACATCAATCGCATGGGCGGGGTTCAATTTCCCCACTTAACTGGTTTGTCAAGGGAGATCTGGAAGTGGTGCGAAGAACGCAAACTTTACATATTTGCCTCATATATACGATCTTGTGATAACACCATCGCGGACGCCGAGTCGCGCCGTAATCACCCAGACATAGAATGGGAGTTGTCAGAGGGGGCCTTCAATATTCTTAAGCATACGTTTGGACAACCCGATATAGATTTGTTTGCCAGCCGTATCAACAAAAAATGTGCGAAATACGTTTCCTGGCATAAAGACCCGGACGCCTATGCTATAAATTCATTTACAATCGATTGGGGTTCATATTATTTCTATGCTTTTCCCCCATTCTCAGTTATTTTAAAAAGTCTTAGGAAAATTATTAACGATAACGCTCAAGGAATTTTTATTGCTCCTTTATGGCCCACGCAACCGTGGTATCCTTTATCCGTGGTCTCTGCTTATATCAGACCCAATTATATTCACCCCTAATGAAAACGTTTTGATATCTCATTCCAGCAACCGTCAGGTGCACTCGACGCTTACCCTGGTTGCCGGAGTGTTATCCGGGAAGCGTTTTCACGACGATGCCTGCCGCCTTCATCGATAGATATCATGATGGCTTCTTTATCAAACAACTCAATGAAACAATATGACGTATGTCTAAAAAAAATGGTGGACCTTCTGCAAAGAATCAGGTGTTGATAAATACGAGGCTTCGGTTCCATCAGTAATATATTTTCTTACGCAAATTTTTAATAATGGTAGTCAATATGGAACTTTAAATTCATGTCGATCAGCTTTATCCCTGATTTTGGGCTCAAATATGTCTAAAGACGATCGAATTCTTAGATTTTTTAAAGGTGTTTTTCGCCTACGACCACCTAGGCCGAAATATAATGTAACGTGGGATACTAACTGTGTGCTAAATTTTTTACGCTCTAAATACCCCAATGACCAACTGTCACTCGACGAAATTTCAAAAAAATGTGTAGCATTACTAGCCCTTACCACGGCTCATAGGGTTCAAACATTGTCAAAAATTAGTATAGAAAATATCAATATAATGTCATCCAAAATTATTATAAAAATTCCCGATTTGATAAAAACTTCTCGAGTAGGTTCTAAGCAACCCCTATTAACTTTGCCCTTTTTTAATGAGAGTGTAGAAATCTGCCCCGCCAACACATTAGTGTGTTACCTAAATAAAACCAAAGATCTTCGCAAATCTGGCATCCTTTTTATATCTCCAAAAAAGCCACACAACTCTGTAAGTACGCAAACAATTAGCCGTTGGATTAAGTGCACATTAAGCGATAGTGGGTTAGATGTGTCTATGTTCTCGGCGCATAGCACGCGCCACGCAGCTACGTCGCGTGCGCATGCACTAGGGGTTAATATTGATGAAATTCGCAGGACTGCCGGCTGGAGCGGTAGTTCTGAAACGTTTGCTAGATTTTATAATCGCACCATCACTGATTATGATGAAAGTTCTCTAGCTAGGTCAATAATCAATCAGTAAGAAATAGAATAGCCTTCATTTCTCAATAATTGTCGCTGTTGCAATTTATTAATTAAGAATAAATTGTATACATGCACAAATTTATTTTTTGTGATCGTTTATGAAATCCTTATAATCTATGATTGGATTCATTTTTGTTACTTGAAAATATTTTGATTCCAGAATAAATAATTCTAAAATTATAACAGTGCGTTCTTAATATTTCCAGAAATAACTCTCAAAATCTACATGTGTATTATATTCTAATCTCGAGGACGAAGCGTTAGTATAATTAGTGATTAAACGAACTTACCTGTAAGCGAAGTTCGATCATAATTATACGAAGCGCTTCGTCCGAAGAGATTAGCTCCCTCCCTCCCACGCTTCCGCTACGCCCTTACTTCTCTTTCAGAAAATATTAAGCAACGCTTATTCCTCTAAACTAAATGACGAGAGATTCGAAGCCAAGTAATCAGGAAAACAGAGATACCCACAGTTATAAAAAAAAAAAAAAAAAAACTCTCAACTACAGTGTCTGAGTGGTGTCACTTGTGTGTTACTACATGTGTATTATATTCTAATCTCTTCGGACGAAGCGCTTCGTATAATTATGATCGAACTTCGCTTACAGGTAAGTTCGTTTAATCACTAATTATACAGTTTCATTTAATAACCTAGTCTGAATGTTCTCATAAATTTTCGATTCATTATTATAATAAGATTGATGAGATGAGATTTTTTAAATGAATGATGAATATTATGAAAAATAACGAAATCTGGACAGAACCGGAAATGGTTAATCCGAAACACGGATTTCGGCATAATCGGCATTATTGACAACAGCGCGGGAACGTTAAAATATCTCTATTGAATATTGTGCTTGAAAGTTACGAATAAAATGAAAAACGTTGTGATTGGAAAATAACTTTGTGGATTATCGTCATGACTGGCTATTGATATTTTCACAGGATGTTTTTTACATACACCTACCCCTAAGACAAAACTTGGAGTTCAACAGTTGCTGGAACTTGCATCCTATGCCCCAAGATGCAAAATGGCTGCTCTGCTTAAGTACTGTGCCCATTCTCCAGCCAGCTAGCACAACCGTTCCGCAAATAAGTTGGCGGAGACCAACGATACATACAGAGGCATATAATGATAAATACGTATAGACAAGGGTTTCACTTGTGAGCTCGCGGCGCAGGCGACACGTTGCCGGTGTACAATCGTGAGTTGCGGGTGTTACTCCGACAGTTCAGCCGACGCCCAGCGCGCGCTGCGTTTTATTTAGTTTCCACTATCAATAGTCTCCCAAAATTGTAATGCCCGACATGCGATGCGACATTCAACCGCTCCTTAAGGGAATTTGGGAATTTATGACGTGAACAAGGTTACAGAGAAGGGGAAGGTAAAAAAAGAGGATATTAATACTCTTTATTAAATGCATTAATTAAACTTTAAAATTGTATCGTTAAATTTTATCTTAACAAGCCTTGAGCCAATTCGTTGATAACGAGGGGATTCGCTTTATTTTTCCTCGTGTTCAATGTAAAAAGAAATGCTCAGCCTTGCCTGCCCGGGCCGGCTTTGTCCTTAATATTATTTCACGTGAATGACATCGGCCTTTCGTTCCACTTTCAGAAAGCTATAAGCAACCAGTAAGTTACGTTTTGATTAATTGAATTTCAGTTTGAGCGTCACAACTTGTGCCACAAGGCTTCGTACTTAAGGGCGGCTGCGTTACGGCCTAGACGGCTAATCCTGTCAACCTTTCAGTTGAGACTGTAAATTCGATTATCGCAGTCAATTAGTCGCACACAAAGGGTCAAACGTGCTTTACTTTAGACTTGTCCAATTAGACCCCTACCCTATTTTGAAGCTGTAATTATAATCTGTTCTGTCAACTGTAATTATTTTCCCTTGAAATGATATCCCGAATATATCGTATTGCGTACAGTTGCTGCTTAATAAACCGCGAGCCCGAATAGTCGTCGTTCAATTACACCTCATCTACATTATTTCTGTTTACCAATATAATTTGTATTATTTTTCTCTCAATGATAACAGCACTAAAAGACGTCTTAGAATTTTTTGTAACACAGAGCTGTGGACGCAGACTAAATAATTGTAAGAGACTATTTTGGGAATAACTTTTGAAACAAAGTCAGAAACATAAATCTTAATACTTTTTGTATTTCAGAATTACCTACATAATAATGTAATTATAACTTTCGTAATATTGACTCTTGATCAGAAACATGACATACATGTTGATGGATGGAGAGGGAGAGGAAGGACATAGAAAAGACGGATGCATTGTGTACGGTAAATGATATGAAAGAGTGAATGATAGCGTGACGGTGGGCAGGGGAGAGTGGAAAGAGAAAACGTGTTGCGCCGACACCAAGTAACATGGGACAAGGACAGGGACATGATGATGATGATGATCAAACATTGCGGTTACTGATTCAAATATGGTGACACATATTAGCTGAATAATTATCTCAATTCAATTCATATCTGAATTATTTTTGGTGTAAATATTGCCATACTGGAGCAAATGAATCGCTTTTAGCAGATGTGCTAAAGTGTCCGTTTTAAGCCCCCTGATATGTGCACAATGAAGGTGATACTCGTATGTGTACAAACATCGCTGTAATCTGTACACTTAGAACGGCTACCGGGCAGGTGTTGAGCACGGTTACCTGGCAGGTATCGGTCACTGCGGGCAGTCCGGCCCACGGGTTGGTTCCCGTTGGCAGCGGCGGTAGAAGGTACGGTTGGTGACCTCACGCTAATTGGATTACGACGAGGACAACTGATAGTGAGATGTTACTTTATACGCAGAAACACAGGATGGCTGGCAAGGCCCTCCTTGAGGCATTTAGTTCGTTAGCTTGAAATATACCTCAGTAATGAGTTATCCTATTGCAGAAGATGTTACAGATCTTACAGGTATAACATAACATCACTCCTGCCTAGACTTTCCTAAGACTGCGGCGGTCGCCACATATTGTCCGCAATTTGCCGTCGAAGGACGTCACTTAAACGGTATTTATGAGAGAAAGTTAGTGTGTTTTCCCAGAGAGCGTTTTTTGACACCGGAAAGTCAAACCATGCCCACTCTTTTAGAAAACCGTTGCTTAAGCCCGGTATCACAACCAGCTTATTGTTCGAAAAAATCTAAGTATTTTTAGTAAGATAAGTGATAGACATAATTGTAACACTAGAAATAGGAACAAATTAGATTAACCACGTTTCAGATTGTCTAAAGTGCACACGTCTTTTATAGGGTACTGTGTAAAATGTTAAAATAGAATACCACTCGATATTCTTCAACTGAATTAAAAGAAAGGAGAAACCCAAACTCCATAGAAACTTGGACCTGGCGTTACAGGGCTGGAATTTGGCCATAAATTAGAGCATTTAAGAAGGATTCACGACCCCAATTTTCAAGTTTCCCAGCAATGGCAATGGCAGTTAAAGTTCGCGAGCACATTCGTAAGAAGCTGGCAGTATCATCAGAACGGTAATGTTTTCCCATTGTTTGTCTTATTTGTTTTAGTATATTCGTGTCAATTCAAATTCAAATTCAAAATATTTTTATTTCACATAAACCTACAAGGGCACTTATGAAACGTCAGAAGCTAGGTGCACGGTTCCAATTGGTCGTTTCCTATGGAGAAGAGCCGGCAAGAAACTCCACGGTTACTCTTTTAAAAGTAAATGGTTTTTACAATGATTCCAAGTTACAGTGTTAAAAGGTATGAGAGGACAGTGTAGGCCCATCAACAAGTACCAGGTACTTAGCAAAAAATTTAATGGTCCACCGATCTACAGTCTGTTAAGTCTACAACGTTCTCTCATTCACAAAATTTAAAAGAAAATAAGCTATATAAAAGACAAATGAAATTCCTAAATAAAATAAAAACCTATTTAAACCAAATGATAATGGTTGCCATTACTGCTGTAATAAATCAAATTTAATATATTGTAAATATACAATGTCAAATAATACAAAGATTATGTCATTTGTAAATTAAAATAAAATAAAAAAGTAAATTAAAATAATTATCGTAATTTGGGAGCAGTTAATAGACATTTACATAGTTATGCCGTTAATGAGGCACCAGGGAAGCCACATGTGCAGAAGGAATTATTGCCAAACTTCCTTGTCTTCAACGTAGTCTTTAATCTTATAATATGCTTTTTTGATAAGGACACGTTTGATGTGGGCTTTGAACTTTCCATCGCTAAGTTCAGTAACTGACTTTGGCAACTTGTTATAAAAGCGAATACTGTTTATAAGAAATGACTTACTAGTTTTGGTTAATCTAAATTTAGGTATCACAATTTCATGTTTACTGCGTGTATTTATATTATGGAAATCGCTTCTTATTTTGAAAAGTCCTAAGTTTTTGCGAACATACAAAATACTTTCTAAAATATAAAGAGAAGGCTGAGTAAGTATATCAATTTCTTTGAATTTATCTCTAAGCGACTCACGAGGAGCCATTTTATAGATGGCGCGAATTGCCCTCTTTTGTAAGATGAAAACTGAATCTACATCAGCTGCCGATCCCCACAGCAGAACGCCATAAGACATAATACTGTGGAAATAAGCAAAGTATACTAACCTAGCTGTGGCTATATCAGTCAACTGCCTTATTTTTCTTACTGCATATGCAGCTGAACTTAATCTACCTGAAAGAGCTCTAATGTGGGCGCCCCATTGCAATCTCGAATCTAAAGTAATTCCTAGAAATACAGTTTCCGTAATAGCATCTAGTTTCTTGCCGTCAAGTTTTAAATTTAGACCTGCTTGAGGTACATTTGGTAATGAGAACTTAAGACATTTAGTTTTGTTCGCATTAAGTAAAAGATTATTAGCTGCGAACCATTTCGAAAGAACTGCTAGACTATTGTTGACATGTAAGACATCCGTATCTTTTCTATCTATTTTAAAAATAAGAGAAGTGTCATCAGCGAATAGAATTATATCTGATAAGTTGGCCATCATGTAAGGAAGGTCATTAATATAGACTAGAAATAGGAAAGGGCCAAGAATTGATCCTTGAGGCACGCCCATCTTAACTAGAGACCCCGAGGACGTCGCCCCGTTAACGTTTACTTTTTGCTGCCTGTTCGACAGATAGGAAAGAACAAGATCAGCAGCTTGTCCACGAATTCCGTAGTGGTGTAATTTACAGATCAGTGTTTTGTGGTCAACGCAGTCAAACGCTTTTGAGAGGTCACAGAAAATGCCAATTGCGTCCTGGGAATTCTCCCAGGATTCCAAAATGTGACTTATGAGTTTTACTCCTGCGTCAGTCGTGGACCTACCTTTCGTGAAACCAAACTGGTGACCATGTAAAATCCCATTTGAATTCAAATGTGACAACATCTGGTCTAGCATGACTTATTCATAGATTTTACTCAATGCTGGTAGCACAGATATAGGTCTATAATTAGAGGGATCACTCTTACTACCTGATTTGAAGATTGGTACTACTTTACTATGTTTCATTAAATCAGGAAACGTACCGCTATCTAAACATTGATTAAATATGCCTGTTAGGGCAGGGGCAATTGTGTCAATGATATCTCCAAGAACCTTAACGGAAATCCCCCATAAGTCTTCAGTGTTTTTTATGTTAAGACTTTTGAATGCTTTTTTAATTGTGACAATAGAAATGGGCTCAAAAACAAAACTTGGAATATCCTTACTGAAGTTTTCTTTGAGAAGAGATTCAGCTAATATAGATGATGAGGGGAGACAATTCGTAACCTCTATTGGGATGTTGGTAAAGAAATTTTCTAGTGTCTCAGCAACTTTTAACCTATCTGAAATGGTTTCATTACCAATTTTTAAAGACAATTCACTCTGATCTCGTTGTTTTAGGTTTCCAGTTTCTTTGTTAATTACCTGCCACACAGCTTTTATTTTATTTTTAGAGATACTAATTTTGTTACTTATTAATTTAGATTTAGCTTGGGCGCAGACTCGTTTGAATATCTTAGAATAATTTCTGACATAATTATGAAGGGCTTGATCAGAAGTCAATGATTTCTCGTTGTACAAATTATATAAAATATCTCTGCTTTTTCTAATGCCAGCAGTGGCCCAATCATTAAATTTTGGTTTGGTATTAATTGTTACTCTTTTTACAGGACACGCTTTATTGAATTCATGGCATACTGTAGAAAATAATGTATTGTAGTTTATATTGGGGTTCTGTGAATTAAAACTAGCAGTTGAGAGATTGCTAAGAACATTATTATTAAATTTTTTCAATTTATTTTTAGTAAGAGATCTTAATTCAATGGTTTTATCTAAGTGTAACTTTTTCTCTAAGTCAAATGATACAAGTTGACCAGTATGGTCAGACCTGACGCCACTAATTAATGATGAGTCTTGTACTTTACAATTAGTAAATATGTTGTCAATGCATGAAGCTGAGGTTGCTGTTATTCTAGTCGCTTCATTAAATATACATTTTAAGTTGAATGATTTAAACAATGATAAAAGCTTAAATTTATCGGGTGAGTTAACTAATAGATCAATATTTAGGTCACCACAAACAAAAACTAATTTATTATCTTTAAAAAGTTTACTTAGTATTTCTTCGATAATGATTAAAAATGATGACAAGTTTGAGGCTGGTGGTCTATAAACACATAAGAAAGTATGGCCTTCAACTTCTGCACATGCTACCTCACAAAAGCGATCAACAGAGCAAGCAGTGATATCCTTCCTTTCCTTATTAAGGCAACTATTACATAATATCAAGGTACCACCCCCTATTGAGGACCTGTTATACGCACTGGCAACTGAAAAATTATTTACATTAAACAGCATCCTATCCGGTCTTAACCAGGTTTCACAAAAACATAAGATATCCATATGATATTTATCTATTAACAATTCCACGTCTAGAATTTTGCCAGAGAAACGATTAATATTTTGGTGATACAGTAAAATATTCTTATTATGCTTCTCTTTTGTCGAGTCTAAAAGTTTAAAGAATCTATTACAGTATTATTAGAAATACTAGACAATACTGTTTCGTCACTTAACCTAATCTCAGTTAAATTATCAATAACTGCGTGTATATTGTAAGCTAACAAAGTAGCCAAAACATGTTGACTTTTCTTGGGAAGAAACATAATATGTTCCCGAATGAACACAAAATCTCTAACAAAATTGTTAGTATCAAAATACAACAAACGGTCACTATGACGACATGTCAAAATGTGCATTAGGTTGTTTAAACTACTAATGTAATCATTTTCTTCAGCATACAAATGATCTGAATATGGTAAAGCACATAATATTAATTTACCTAATTTTAATTTAAGTAGGGTGTCGACACCATTAACTATGTCCCTTTTACTGATACTCAGACTATTGCCAACTAAAAGAACTACAGTAGTCTGCTCATTCATTTGTGTGTTTTTTATTTTATGAACAAGCTCATTAAAATGCAGATTATGGTAACAACAGTTAATCATGGTATGTTTAGATCGGTTATTTAACAAGGATCCAAAACCTGCTCCTAATCTATCAGAAAATACCAAAACATTACTTTGAGTGGGATTGATAGTTTCTATAGTATGAGTTGAAATGGGTGAAGTGGCCGGAACAACATGCTGAGACATGAAAGGTGGCGGAGTGGGCGCGCAACTACAGGTGTATTTATGTGTATTTATCTGTTCTTGTATTTATTTATATAGTATTATATATATAGGTTAATAGGTACGAGTATATGTATATCCTTATATTTAAATAAATATTTATTCCACAATTTTCGATATTGCACCTACCCCTGTTTATCTCTGCATCACCCAAAGGTTGACTGGTAGAAAATGCCTATGGCATTAATTCCGCCTCTGTACGTTTGTGTGCTTAAAGTATTCAATAAATAAATGGCCAAATTGGTAAAATCAGACAATTTTTACAGTTTAGGTTATTTTTATTATTTGAGTTATTTAAATAAAAAGCGGTCAAGTGCGAGTCGGACTCGCCCATGAAGGGTTTCGTAGCAGCAAGTAACATAATATAAAAGTTCTTGTAGTTCGTTATAACTCTGATCGATGTTTACGATTTATGACGTATTAAAAAAAAACTACTTACTAGATCTCGTTCAAACCAATTTTCGGTGGAAGTATGCATGGTAATGTACATGATATTTTTTTTTTAGTTTTATTATTCTCTTATTTTAGAAGTTACAGGGAGGGGGACACACATTTTACCACTTTGGAAGTGTCTCTCGCGCAAACTATTCAGTTTAGAAAAAAATGATATTAGAAACCTCAATATCATTTTTGAAGACCTATCCATAGATACCCCACATGGTTTTATGAAAAAATGATTTTGAGTTTCAGTTCTAAGTATGGGGGAACCCCCAAAATTTATTGTTTTTTTCTATTTTTGTGTGAAAATATTAATGCGGTTCACAGAATACATCTATTTACGAAGTTGGCGTTTTAATAATGTTAAGAGCATGGTATATTTATAAATATAATCATAAGGATTGACAGTTTAAAACACTCGTAAGATGATCTAATAATAAGATTTGAATCCTAAACGTCGTAATAAACATAGTAATGCTAAATAGCTAGACCTGTATGGATCAAAATGTTGGGCCGCAAAAGGGATGAATGAAAGGCAATTGCATGCAGCTGAGATAAGAATGCTAATAGGGATGTGCGGTGTTACACGAATGGATATAATAAGAAATAAGTACATAAGAGGAAGTCTGAAAGGGGCACCGGTGAAAAGTTTTGTGGAAATCGGTTGGCATGGTATGGGCATGTCTGCCAGGGTTGGAGTTTGTCTGAAAGGGATACCGTGGCCCCTGGCAATGTACAGGCAACTGAAGGAACACGGGAGGGTTTTAGTCAGTAAGAGTCTGCCACACCCTCCCGCTCCAACCAGAGCGGGAGAAGTTATATGATAATATCCTACACCCAAAAAAAAAAATGGTATGTGCATGTGATGCGGAGGAATGAGGAAAGTTTTGAGTATGAATGTCGATGGCTATAAGAGTAGCGGAAGACCAAAGATACGATGGTTGGACTTTGTGGAAGATGATATGGCTAAAAGGAGGGGAATACAGAGATGTCGACTAAAAGAGAAGTATGGAAGAAAGGGATAAGTTGTGCCGACCCCAAATAAATTGGGATAAGGGCAGGCGAATGATGATGAAGGAATGCAAAGCGTAACAGCGACCTTACTGACTTGTCGCCAATTTCATAATAATGTCTTGGATAATAATGTTCCGTGTTCCTTCGTCTGAGCTGGTACTTAAAATGATTATTAGATTAGTCGGTGCCGGGAAGGTGTTGACGTAATTTAAATAAGTAAATTGGATGACAGTATTGCTATGAATACATAATGACTCTTGTGATACGACACTCTGTAGTCTGTATGAGATAATCATATTTCTATTTGTGTTTCGATATTGTGATTTCAGACACAAAACTGGATCCGCATTCCTCGGTAGTGCCTATCGTCGCAGGTGACTGAGGGCAGCGCCTTCCTGATTCACTTCACGCACCTAACAGTTTTGATTCTGGCAATTTCTTCTTTAGCTGTTTGTTACGTGTTAATTTTCTAACATTTAAATGCTGTGATGACCGGGGTTCCAAGTTTTATTGAAAAGACGACGAATTCATTAATTACTTTATACTACCTATAGTATTAACTGTTTAATTAATAAAGTTCATAACTAGCAATCTAAGTGCATACTAACCCATTAATAACTATAAATCTTCATCTATTAATTTTGCGTACCGGGAAATTAATTTTCACAACTAAAACAAAATAAATGTAAACAACATGCACATAAATATACAAAAATATCTTGACAGTGCAAAAAGAATATCGACCGTGGCGAATATATCATTCATATTTTGCAATGAATCAATATGATGCCCTGTCAATCGAAGCAGGACGTTAATATCCAGTATATTATGTCTGGACGATAAGGGCATTTCCTTAAGCTGAGGACAAAATGAGAAGGCTCATTCGCAAAATGATTACTTCGCAAGCCTTGCAAAACATCTCAAATTATCCAACCTACACTTTGTTAAATAGATGCAAACACTTACCCCGTTACTTCCACTACTCGTACACAAATTCACAATTTTGCACCAATGACAATACAATATGTATATTCTATAGTAATGTCCAAACAATGATGCCTTTATCTTCCAGAAATAAAATATGCAAATAATTATGGAGCAACCGTTTTCTGTCTTTCACCAATTGACATCTCTACGGTATCATTTATTTTACGGCCCCCGTTACTTTGTCAATCGTCTAAAATATGTTATTAAAACTCCTGTGGCGAGCATAGTAACGCCATCTAGCATTGGACTCGATAACTAAATTATCGATCATTACAATGCGTTATTGTGTTTTTAACAGACTTCCAAAAAGCAGGATGTTATATGTTCGTCGCGTATGTATGTTTTTTTTTATGTATATCCGCCGATTACTCCGTCAATATTGTGGACCGATTGTGAAATTGTTTTTTTGTATGAAAGGGTATGCTCCCAAGTTACTGTTGGTCCCATATAAATTTAATTAACTTTGCTTGGAAGTTTTTGAGTAAGCTTCAATAAACCGTAATTTTCAATTACTATTTTATTTTTATTTTTTATCAGTCATTTTATTAATCTGCTTTTAAATACCAAGGATAACCCTACGATTTTAGCAAAACTGTGCCTAGACGTAGGCATGGAAGTAGGAAGTTACAGGAACAAATTGACTTTGTATAGTAAGTTTGCTTCGAGCTGGACAAAGGCTGACTTGTATCTCTTGTAGTGTGTTTCTAATTGTTGAATAGTTTGAGACTAACTCCGCCTCATAGCCCGCTGGCTAACCCCGAGTTGGAAGCTTAACTTTTATAAAACAGCATTATAGACAAGAATACAGAATACGATGAATTAGTCTAATTATCAACAGAACTATTCCATATTTTTGCGACCGATCAAAGTTTAGTCAGATTTTGAGCATTACACGATAAAATTGGTAAAATCTAAACATTAAAGTATGGTTATTATGCGGATGAAATACTAAGAGTCCAACGCCAAATGACATTGTAAAGAAAGTAGCTTAACGGGCTTAACACATCGCGTATGCAATCTGCTACGGCGCAGGCAATCTGCTACAGCGTAGGCAATCTGTTACGGCGTAGGCTATCCGCTACACCTGCTACTTGCACTCGCTCCACATCTACTACAGTTCTTCGCCAGCTACTTGAAAGACCGACAGCAGTACGTTGACTATAACGGTTTCCAATCCGAGCCATACTACACCAAGTCAGGCGTAAGCCAGGGCAGCAATTTGGGTCCTCTCGAATTTATTTTAATGATAAATGACTTACCTGACGTAGTTAAACATAGTTCATGTTTATTGTTTGCAGATGACCTCAAATTGCTGCTCGAGGTCAAGGGTGAGTCGGACTGTGAGAGATTGCAGGAAGACATAGATAGAGTGGTAGGGTGGAGCCATAAAAATAAACTCTATTTCAACATAGCGAAATGCTCAGTGATGACATTTACGCGCGCGAAGACTACCTTAGCCTACGAATACAAAGTAAGTAGAGGAAGCGCCGATGCAGCGAGTGTCTCAGGTACGAGATCTAGGAGTACTGCTAACCCCGGATCTTACTTTCCGGGATCATAAAGTTAAGATTTGCAAGAAGGCGTACAGAAACCTGGGTTTCGTGCTGAGACAGTCCAAGGGATTCACAAACGTTACCACGCTCAGGGTGCTGTATGACGCTTTGGTAAGGAGTCACTTGGAACACAGTGCGGTGATTTGGGCTCCTCATGAAGCGAAATACAATGTCATGCTGGAGCGAGTGCAGAACAAATTTACAAGACACTTTTATTCTAAACTTTATGGGGTTTACCCTTTTTACCCGCTGATGTATCCTACACTGTTTATACTGGGTGTGGTGGGGTATAACGAACTCAGAGTGCACCGGGAATTTACACTTGCGGCGTATGCTCTAAAGCTCCTGCGTGGAGTAGCTCATAACCCGGGTGTGCTGCGTCACCTGAAGCTGTGCGTGCCGGACCGGTACGTGTGGAGGCGGCGACGACCGCCACTGCTAGCCGTGCCTGCTGCCAGAACCAACCTGCTGTCAGAAGCACCCCTCACCCGCACAATATGAGTACTAAACGATGTGCATGAGAGAATTGACATATTTTCGTGCAATCTGAGTGAATTCGCAAGAGTTTTGTTGAATTTTGTTAGTTATATTTAAATATTAATATTATGTGTTAAGTCTGATTTTGTATTTTAGGTTAGATTTTATAGCATGTTTTATAATTATTACATAGGTAGGTTAGGTTACATAGGTAGGTACACATTATTCTGTAGTCTGACTTCAGATTGTGTTTTTAATAGAGTTATGTGATGTTTTTGTATTTTTAAAGTTTAGATTTTTAAGTATATAAGATAATAGTCGTAAGTCGAATTTCAATTTATTTTGTATTCTTGCAAGCCACTATTGTATTGGGGTCATCCTGTAAGGATAGTGTGTATGTTTAATAATAAATAAATAAATACTTCTATATAATGTTAACTACTAACAAAGTCCATATAGCTTCGAACCTTTATGGCTAATAAAATTAACTTTATAATGCTAATTCAGCTTTAATATGGCCTTATGGCTAATCCTTTAATCATAATCTATGAAAATTGATCCAAAAAAATTGTGTAAGATGACTCCTACAAGTAGGATTCCCCCCTCAAGTACCTTATACAAATTTCCGGTACAAGATTATAATTGAGGTCGCAGATAAAGACATACAAAAACACTATTATGTAAACCTCTTGACGAACCTATACGAGTAAACGGAGCATCATTAGGAATCTATAAAGACGCCCTTAAGTACATAAATGAACGCAAACGACCCTAGAGGAGCAATCAGTGTCCTGTATTTGTACCACCACATTCCGTTCGAAGGTCCAAAGATACCAAATCTGAAAGAGACAAATGAGTGTTCAATGCATATTCTAACCAGACTTGTATACATGAATACTTATCTTCTTTATCATTATGTTATACCTTGTAATTATAAAGTGGTATTATTTAACTTCGATTCTTATGATCTATCAGCAAACACGTTAACTCACGCATAAACACACACTAACAAACACACATATGCACAAACAAACACACACACACACACACACACAAACCCACAGTCACACACTATTATACATAGTCACACATACTCACAATAACACACTACACAGAGCTGCTAATTACTTTATAAGTCATTGTTAGTCTTTGTTCTTAAGAATCATTTCTTACTTTTAATTATAATTTTATACAGTCTCAATATTGTTAACTATCAAATAAGGGAAGGAGCGAGACAACCCCAACACAAGTATTATTAATTACTTACTGGGGCTGTTTCATTCACATTTGTAAATGTAATCGTTTGAGACACAATAAACAATTTTTTCATGCAGACGTTATTTTGCTCATTGGAAGTATAAAGTAGAACTGTTTTGCATTAAAACAAAACAGTTATTATGTTATGAAAAACACAACATTTGATTTGAAGAAAGCTGTCTTAAATTTTACCGATAATAAGAATAAACGTACTTACGGTGCCTCTTTTGTTACCTGTGGACCTTTCACTCAAGCAGGACTCGCGGCTGCGAGCTCGATCTGTCACTCATGTCAAGTGTCAATCATAGAAGTCTTCAAAATTCAACAGCAAGCACATTGCTCAAATGTTATGTTTTTCATAACATAATAACTGTTTTGTTTTAATGCAAAATAGTTCTATTACGTTTCCTTCAAAACATAACATTTGATATGAAGACATGTTTGGTATCTGCTGGTGAAAGAGTACCTGAAGGATGTAGACGCTATGTGAATTAAATATTATATGGAATGAATGAATATTTCAGTCTGTATTCATTAAATGTTCCAATAAAACAATTAAGAGTTTTCAATCTATTTATCTTAGTAAATGCAGAAATGAACACATCTCCCTTATGATGTTAAAGATTAATGGCAAATTTATTTGCCTTATTTAAGGTGAACATAATTTATAAATCTACACTATACTGATAATAGAAAATCAATGGGACTAAACTGAATAATAATCTCATCAATAACGGAGAATTGGATCACTCATATCCTTAATTAATATAAGTTTGGTTATTTACTTGGATGATAAGAGATCAATCAAATGTACAGACATTTTTGAATCTCATAGTAAGTAATTTTATAAAGATGTGGAAACACGAACTCAATGTCATACATACATGACAAAGTTAAAATTTTATTGAAACTGAAATTTAATTAGGACCTTTTATTAAAATGGTCAATGGATTAGTCAAGTAGTGATGCATGCAAATAAAGTCTCATCATTTGTTAATTAAATTAACCGGAAAAGTACTATAGGCACCTGGAGGGAAAAAAACTATAGGCACCTGCACTTGAAATGTGAATCATGTACCCAAACATAATTTTAATATTTTCTTAGGGGATGAAAATTATCATATAATAAATCCTCTCCCTCTCTCACAGAGAGACCCTTTGTCCACTCAGTGGGAACACAATAGCCTGAGCATTATACATTCTCTTGAGAGGTAGCCCTCTCTTTTACTGCTTTACGAAAGTATTTTTTCTGTCTCTAGCGGCTTTTCCAGTTTCATTTCATCTGATGATCTATTTTCCAGCCAGCCTCCCGAAGGCTACCACAGACCTTATACTTCCTAGAGGCTCCTCTCTTAGTCTGTTTAAAAATGAATTTAGTCCATTCTGAGGAAAGGCAGGGTTGTCTTTCAAGGAAAGCTTAACCACACCTGTTATTGCAAACCAAAATCAACAAGGATTATGGTAGATTTTAAGTAAACATCTTGATTGTCAGTGTCTTTGAACCCTACTTTGGCCGCACTGTTATTCAAAATCTTGAAAGTTGTGAGATGTCTTATAATATTAGGTTAAGCATGTAAATCTACGCCAAGCAAGGGCTATATTTTTATCCCATATGGGTGCCTAGCTAATGCTTTTGAAACTTACAAATGGACAAAATCTGTTTAGATGCGATCAGGTTATTAAGGGCTAATGCCATGCAATCTACACTATGACATTCACCTCTGAATAGGAGCTTTATAAGTAATTAGTATGGATTATCTCCAAATACATTTTAACAAGTACCTTGTTCCTCTATCGACCACTGCCCTTTGCAACCTGACTGCCCCCTGAGTTGCAGCTTGTCAGGTCTAAGAGGTTCTTACATAGATCCTGTATTGGTACTGGGTCTAGTATGGGGTGATTTATATATAGTACGTCCCCATCCCATCCCGAGTTCAGATGGCTGAACTTTCGGTCTTAAATTGGGCGAAGAGAGAACACCCATGCTATTCCATGCTGTCACCTCTGACTAAAAGCATCGTAGAAGCATCGCACAAGCTTGCCAAGCCATCATTTGAGTCCCATGTGACGTACTGTCGCACAACGGCCGACTAATCTGACACGAAACGGTTGTAAACGTCGAGGACACCCCACTTTGAAACATGGCCTCGAAGGCCTGGGGCCTGGAGCAACAGGAGCCAATCAGGCTGGTCTGTTCTTAAAAGCGGTCGGCTAAGCCATTATAACACTTAACCTCCCCGGGAGGTAAACCGCTGACAGAGTGATGTTCAGCTAACTTCGTCGTTTTGCAAGATAGGTTCAGGAGAGTTAGGAAAACGTATCCCTCGCTCATCCTTGAATGTACGACAAATGGTCTGTTGTCGGAATGAACTAAATTACTATAATATTTGCATTCTGAAGACTGGTTTTTGTGGCTGCTTATTACTGCGTATATGGCAAACACCTCTCGCAAGTTCGAGTGCCATTTTTTTTCTGGTTTGGTCAAGTTCCTGATAAGAGTAGAATAGAATACTCTTTATAATTTACACCACACGAATTAAAGATATAAATGTAGAAATTATACAAACGGTGACACAATGGGCGGTATTATCAGTAAAAGCATCTTTTGGATGTATAGAGTGGCCCGTGTGGGCTTACCGTTCCTCCACGGCATGTGTGGCCAGGAAGTGGGTTACCTTACCATGTGTAGAGGAACTGAGCTCTGGTCAATCAATAGCCTTTGGCCACCACATTAACTCTTGGCCTTGTGATTAGTAGCAGTGCACAAAAAGGCCTACATATTCTAAATCCTGATTGAGATTTAGAATTTGCTTAGGAAATTCATTTGTCACCCAAGCTTTGTTAGGACTTCCACAGTCTCCGAGACATAGAAATAAAAAGTTTACAGGCTCGCAAATTCTCTACCACTCAGTTGGTTGCCACTGCAAATGTCCAGGTTGCCACTGCAAATGTCCAGGTTGCCACTGCAAATGTCCACTGGAACTGAACAAATGCCAAAAAAGGGCATGATTTTAAACAAAAATCTAATTTCGTGATGACCCAGTGGTTAAGGCCTTGACTCTCATGCACGAGGTTGTGGGTTCAAATCCGGGCAAGTACCAAAGTGTCTTTTTCAATACATGTACTTTCTGAGTGTATCTGGCACATTACTGACATCGGTGAAGGAAAACACGTGAGGAAACCTGGACTTATAATAATGTTAATATGAGTCTGAAATCGCCAACTCGTCTTGAACAAGCGTGGTGATCAATGCTCGTGCCTTCTCTGAATGAGAAGAGGCCTTTTCCCTGCGGTGTGAAAGTAACAGGCTGGTATTATATTATAAACAAAAAGACCTCACGACTGAACTATTTCATGAACAGCTACCCTTCATTCATTAATAAAACATTGCTTCCATTTTACTTTTCAATTGTAATCATCTTACTTGAGTGTAAACAATAGGCTATTTGACTATAAATATCATAATCATAGAAATCCAAATAGATTAATATAATATTATGCGTTTAATAGAAATTTGCAGAATTTTCTCAAACTACAATTGTTCTGAATATTATTAATTTCATTATTCGACTTCCTGTTAGGATTTTATAATTCCCAAGCTTTTACATGGTTCTTTAGGCGGCCTGAATCTTGTCAACAGTATGAATCTTGGCCTAGTTATTCTTGTCCTCCTCATTTATCATGTCTTTTAAAATAAAAGAACTATTTCTTATAAAACCAGCTTTAACTAAATATACATATTGTGAGTTTTTAATTTTTTAGTGCTGTATTTGTTCCATTTCTAATTTAGATAGAGCAAGCTTATCATAACTATAAGATTTTCTTAATTATTACAAAATACAGCAAAGAATAATACAGTATTAACATTATAAATTATAATGTTGTTTAAATATTTAGCATTTCCTAATAGTTATAGGACTTAATGTCATATTTAATTAGTAATTTTAATGTTCTAAATGCAAATTAGAGTTCATAAGAGGTGCTGAACCTCTTTAATGTAACAACTGCATACCACATGAGAGTATTGCACTCTATTTTAATTTAAATACACTTCTGGATGGGAGTGTCCGAACCACTTCCAGAAGGGAAAGTAGGATACAATCTCAGTGGGTAGGTTGCTGCCCAATTAACAAGTCCCTGTGGACCTTGCTTTAGCAGCTAGCTCCATATGCGCTAGACCTATATTAGAGATGCCAGCCAAAACCCCCTCCGCAGGGGCTAAATAGTCTTTAGTTTTGTTTAGTGCCATAAGTACTCATTTACTTCTAATTCAGTGTGTGAAACACATGGGCTGGGTGAGCATACAGGTCTTCTTATAACGGATTGCTTTATAAGATGGGATATCAAAATAAAAATAAAACTGCTTGAGTAGTTTTACCTCCTCAAGACAATCTGTATTTGCGTTAGGAATTACCTAATCATCATATTTTACACTGAAACCTTTAAGATGTAGTGTTTCAGTCTCTTTAGACATGACCAATCCGGTCATGTCTAAAGAGACTGAAACACTTTTACGTTTAGAAAACAACAATGCCCTTCTGAAGTAGATACTAGCAAGAAGCAGTTTAGAAGTTTGTTGATAGTGTTTCTGAGTAAGGTTAGTGATGTAATGTAGAAATTGTGTCATTGTTAACAGATTTAACACTTACTTGTCTACTCATTCAATTGTAAATGCGTGGGCCCGACTTACAGTAAATCGTTTCGATCTCTTTGCCGTTGTTCGGCGGTGGGAATAGGTGCCTTCTTCCTCCGAGGATAAAGAGCGTTCTTCACCACTATCGCACTTGGGAGAATCCGCACCGGCGACAATTTAGATTTAATGTGATCTTTCGATCTCCATTTCGGCATTTCGCTGGCTCAACGACCTGAAACTTTACAATATTTTTTAAAGGGGTCCGTTGGACCCTTTATAGCAGAACTTTTTATGTCATAATATTATTTTGCATAACAGCGCATAGCATAAACTTAATTTCGTAGAAAATCGTTTGGCATACACTCATTTATAATACATTAAAATCGCATAATTTTGTAAGTCAGAATCATCTTTAGGCATAAATTTCATATCCATAATAATTAAAAAGTAGAACCATCATATTGCAGAAAGTTCACTGTCAGAATCGTCTTTTGGCATACATACATTTCATATCGATAATCATTAAAAGGCAGAACTATCATATCTCAGAAAGTTTACAGTTAGAATCATCTTTTGGCATACTTTTCATATCCATAATAAATATGCAAAAAAGCACACACCATGCATGTATGCATCAAGCATGTAGAATGCAAACATGCAAAAAAGCACACACCATGCATGCAGCATGCAAGCAAGCATGCAGCATGCAAGCAAACATGCAGCATGCAAGCAAGCATGCAACATGCAGCAGGCATGGTTTCTGTCACGGCTCCGGCACTGCGGGGCTCCGGCGGTCCCACGCAAGCTTCTCGTCGCAGATGGTTGTAACGCTCACCACAGCGGCTTCGGCTTGCTGGCCGGCCTAGCCGGCCAGCCTCAGCCGCGGCGGCGAGCGTTAAAACCACCTGCTCCTCAGCTCGCGGGCCGCCTCGCCCCTCCGCGCCTACGCGGGCTTAAATTACACTCTAGGGGTAGGGCAGACAAGACTACGTGCAGTCGATTTTGCAGCGATTCGGTTCTGTCACTTCAGTAACTTTTGTAGTACAACATATTGACTTTTTAAGACAATATTTTAATTTTAATTTAAGGTTAAGAATATGATTACATTTTATAGAAATGACAATAATTATGCCTAATAAAATTATTCCAAATGAAATTCTGCCATCTTCTTAATATGCCAAGTGAAATTATTCCAAATAATCGTCGCTCTAAATAAACGTTATGTGAAACGAAATTATGCGAAATCAAGCTTTGCCAAAAGTAATTATGCCAAATAAAATTCTGCCATCTTAAAAGTATGCCTTTGTAAATTCGGACATATAAACATTCGGCCAAACAATAATTACTTATATTAAATGATTTTTATGCCATATATATATTCGTTTAAAGAAGATTATGCCAAGTGTGTTATGCCAAATAAATTTCGGAGCATCAAAATTCTGCCAGATAGAGGGAACCCGAAATAAAAATAAAAACTTACCAGTATCCACTTATTTCGGTCGGTGGCCTGACTACCTACCCTACCTGAGTAACCGCACGGTGGCGCCATGGCTTCGCATGATGTTTGTTTGCGACCACCACGAACATCTAATAATAACACTAACAGGAACCACACAACCAGGACAACCTTGACTTGGCTATTCAAACTAGTCTCTATTCTACCTTTACCAAGAGTGATTCCAGATGAGAGAGCTTCAAGCAGGATTCCAGATGTTTTTCTGAAGAATCGTGCTTAGCAGTCGCTTTGTGAAACTTATTTAAATCTGAATAACCAATAGATGTCCAAACATTCTTTTTATCAGAATTTGTAAACAAAATGCAAGGGAAACAATACAATGTGTTTGTGTGTACATAACCTGTTAACCAGTAATAATTATCATAAAGCTTTTTATGAAAATAACGAGTAGCATTACCTGTTTTTTGAGTTAAATCCAACCCGGGTACACACCTTCCCTTTGCAATCAATTTAAATTTTTGCTCAAAAGATAACCTCGAAAAAGAGTCAGATTTTAATTTATTTATTTATTTATTTGCTAACATGTACAACACTGGTTAGAAGGCATGCATTAAAATTTCATGACACAGTATTAAGACATGCACCCTGTAAGGGCACTGCAAATGTTTCATATCAAATTAATGATTAAATTACATAATATAATATTGATTCTAATTATTACAATACATTACATTTTAATAAACATTAGTTATTTAATTATTACATTTTATTTCAAATAAATCATTATTATTAATTCTTTCATGCATTATATAAGCATAATACAGTAAAGTCATTTATTATTTTACATTCACTACGTCAAGCATATTGTCACAAGGTCAATCGATTCACAATTTGTCAGTTTTAAATTCCTCAACGGTATAGTAGCCTTTTTTTATTAACAGAGATTTCAATTGTTTCGAGAAAATTGAGTCATCTGGTAGGGATTTTAAACTTTCCGGTAGTTTATTAAATATATTAGCTAGTCTTGAATATGGGCTTTTCCCGATAACTTTTAAGTTTGTGATGGGCAGTATTAGTCTATTCTTGTTCCGTCGGTTATAGTTTTCGTTTAGCTCGATATTAGATTTGAAGAGGTGCCTATTTTTCCTAACGAATATACAACTTTGCAGTATATATATTGCTGGTAGTGTGAGAATTTGTTGTTTAATAAAGTGTGGCCTACAACTCTCTCGTTGGTTTATGTTCATCAATATTCTGATACATTTCTTTTGCTGGATGAAAAGGTCAAAAAAGTCAGTACTGTCTCCCCACAGAATAATACCATAACTTAGCCAGGAGTAGGCGTACGCATATTTATTTAAACACACTTCGCCAGCACAGGTCTCACAGGTATAATTTTCAATGTTTTACAATAAACTTACTTAACAATTACCTAGACAGTCAATCACTTGCGCCAAGAAAAACAATCGAAACAAATATCGCAAAAAAACTTTGCATTTACGAAATTTACGAACTAATACGAATTACGAACGAATGAATTAGTCGGTCATTTGGTCAATCCGACAAAAAATAGTCGGCCCTCTGCAATCAACAATTAAACAGTGCTTTTACGGCTTCTGAATTTGGACGGGTTGCAAATAAGCTATCGAATAGTCCGTCGCAGGTAATTAGTGCATTGGAATTCACGGCCATTAATTACACTCACGCGTGGGAGCTGCTACGCTTCCAAAACACAAACACGCGCGCACATTTTCACGCACATAGTCACACTTTTGCTGTGTACTACACGAGAATTCACGAGATCCAATGTATGAGAAATAAGCAAGTCGTAGTACTGCTTTTGCTCACGACTCACGCATGAGAGCGCTGCCTGCGCGGTGAATTTGCTGCGCGCTGCCGCGGCGAGTGTTCGCCGCTTCAACAAATTAGTTCCAAAAAAAAGTAATAGATGGTGCGTAAATCGCGTTAGTGATATTTTTTTAGTTATAATTATTTATCTTTTAAATCTGCATGTATGTATGGGACTACAGGGTATGCAGAGCTTATTTGCATGTATGGAGTGCACGCCACTGCTAAACACCATTGTATACCATGTTTTACGCAAATAAATTATTTTATTATTTATTATTATTATTACGTTCGACTTCAGCGTCGACCTCTAGGAGGTGAGTTTGGTCTACTGGTGAAGAGCTGGGCGAGCATTGCGTCTCTAGACTATTGGCTAGGCATTCAGCCTTTTCGATGTAGTCGAAGGCTATGGTCTTATCGGGGCGGACAAGGGGAGGAGTGGAAGCGACTTGCTGGGACCAGAATTTCCTCTGAAGTTCCCAGAAGACTAGGTGGGTCGGCTCTAGGTCGCTCAGCATCTTGTCCCAGCCCGCATCACGCAGCTCCTGCATGCGTGTCTTTACAGATCTCTGTAAATATGTAAATAGCGCATGTGGGCTTTGTTTGCGGCGCAGGGAAAGTTACTGTATGCACGAACAGCTGCGGTTTTACCATGACCTAGCAAAACACGTTGCAATGCAACGATCCTATCCTGCCATTTGGCCTTAAGCCTAGGGTCGTCTTCTAAGACGCCCTGGAAGAATTCGAGGAACTTCGTGAAGCGAAGGTCCTCTATTATCGGGGGGGGGGGGGGAATAAATAGAGTGAGGGGGAATTGGTCTCAACTCCCTATCGAATCTCCCTATCGGGTATAGACAGGGGGGTTGAGTACCTAGGGTGAGCCCTAAACTTGCTTTGGCCCGTAGCCTATATTATTGTGCAACGGGGTCTAATCTAACCAGTCTAGTGCGCCGGATGTAGACACACCCGACCGACACTAGGTGTGTTGCTGTTGAAGGAAAACTGTCACCAATGCAGCAATGCCGACTAGGAGATCCCCTTTTTTTTTTCTTTTTTTGAGGTTGGGAAATTATCAAATAACTTCTCCCGCTCTGGGCGGAGCGGGAGGGCATGTCAGACTTTTACTGACTAAAACCCACCCGTGTTCCTTCCGTTGCCTGTGTGCCGGGGTCGCGATATCCCTTTCGGACAAACCCGCAACCCCGGCAGGCATTGGCCCTTCCGGACCCCGTCAGTTGGTGCTGACATCTCTTTGCAGGCGCGCGTAGAATACAACGCGCCGTCGACTCGGGCCTGGTCCCTATCGGACGGCGAGCTACCCATTGCTCACCGTCCGCAAGCCCGCGCCTACGGTGGCCGGAAGTCGGCTCGCGACTCCCGACGCCCGGGGCGTCTCCTGCGGCGACTAGGGGCGCGAGAGCGCGCATTTTGCCTCTCCCTCGCGCGCTCCACCTCCTCCTTTGCGAGCATTACTGCTTCGCAGAAGGAGGTGACGGCGTCCCATGCACTCTCGCTCCGGACCATGGCCTGAACCAGGGCCGGACGCGAGAGATCGCCGCCGCCGATCGCCTCCGTGAGGACACGGCGGTGCTCCACCCAAGCTGGGCAGACCTCCACCGTATGCTCCACCGTGTCCTCCGGGCGATCCACACAGTGGTGACACCCGGGCGTTTCCTCCCGCTTTATCCTGAACAGGAACCTCCCGAAACAACCATGTCCGGTGAGGACCTGCGTCAGGCGGAAGGTGAGGACGCCGTGGCGCCTCTCTAGCCACTCCTCAAAGAGGGGACTTATCGCCACAATTGTGGCGTGCCCTAGGAGATCCCCTAAGGCCGGGGACTGGGACATGTACAACTGACTGCCTAGCCCTGAAGGGGTTCGGCGGGTGTGATTGGGTCAACACCCCACTCGGTTTCGTTGGCACCGTATGATATCCACCGAGGACCATGAAATCCATTCCACGAGGCCATTCCTGGTTGTCCCACGTCTGGGGCTGAGAGCAACTGTTCCAGGTGTCTACGCCACACGACGCCCCCATCTGTCTGCACTTCATAATGAAGCCTGCCTAGGCGACGCACTATTGTGCCGAACTCCCATCTTCGTCCCTGGTCGGAGTAAACCCTGATGGGAGGCGGTGTGTTGTTTGGGTTGAACGCCTTCGGGGCAGATGAGTCTCTAAACATCACATGCAACTTTGTTCTCACATCCCGACTGAACATCAATTCATAGGGGGTCTGTCCGTTCAGGTTTGGTGTGCGTCTGAGCCGGAAAAGAAGAACAAGAAGCCGGACAAGAAGCTTATCCGTAAGATCGCCCCTCTCCCCCTCTATTGGGGGTAGTGCTTTCTTAATTGTTTGCACGTAACGTTCTGCCTGACCGTTAGTGGCTGGGTGGTAATGGGGCTGACGTCAAGTGTGTTACACCGCAGTTGGAAAGGTAGCTCTTGAATTCTTGGGACACAAACTGCCGTGCGTTGTCCGAAACAAGTGTGTATGGTATGCCGAATGTGCAGAACAATTCTTTCAACTTAACAACGCACCAAGCACTTGTTGTGGTCTTTGTTGAGAAGACTTCCACCCACTTTGAAAAGACATCCACGACTATTAGAAGTTGATGTCCTAAAATAGGTCCTGCAAAATTTATATGAAGACGTTGCCCTGTAGGTTGTTTCCAATGGTGTGGGGGTGCTTTTGGTGACTCATTTTGTTCTAATCGGCATGCTCTACAGGATTTTACGTTGTTTTCGATATCTCTAATATTTTTCCAGTATATGTAGCTGCGAGCTAGTAATTTCATTTTTACTCAACCAATGTGTCCGGTGTGTAGTTCATTTAGTACACGTACCTATGTGTAAACTTTTGGGTATTACCACTCGAGTTCCTTTCAATATGCAGTTGTCTTGAAGTGTTAATTCATTATCACCGTAGCCATATTGACGTAATGAGTGACCTGCTTATAGCGCTTCCAGTAATGTTTTAAATTCATTGTCTTTTCTAGTTTCATTAGCTATAACTTCTGGTCGAATTTCAAGGACGTTAATCTGCAGTAGTTGGTATGAACAATGTTGGACTATTGAGGTTTATTTTGCTATCTAGTGAGAATCTTGATAGGCATCAGCGTTTGATTGTTTCGTTGAAGCTCTGTATTCCACGTCGTAGTTGAATCCCGATAAGAAATGTGCGTAATGAAATAATCGCATTGTGCTCAATGCTGGTAATGTCTGGTGGGGCTGAAAAATTGAGGTAAGGGGCTTATGGTCCGTCACTAATGTGAATTTTCTACCGAAACGGTAGTAAAAGATTTTTTTTATGCCCCAGTAGATCGCTGTAGCTTCATTGTCAATTTGACTATATTTCCTTTCACTAAATGAAAGTGATCTAGAGGTGAATGCGATTGGTCTATGAGAACCATCAGGTAGTTTATGAGAGAGAACAGCTCCTAAGCCTGTTAGTAAAGCGTCAGTAGCTAGTATCAGTGGTTTTCCTGGGTCAAAGTGAATAAGAAGTCTTTCGCTCAAAATCTCCTTCTGAATGTTATAAAAACTGTCTTCGCATTTAGAAGTCCAGTGAAAATCTTTCTCTTTCTTTAGTAACTTATTTAGTGAGTTTGTTAAAGAGGCAAGGTTCGGTATAAATATAGTAGTTTGCCATACCAAGGAAGGTTCGTAGTTCGTTTATATTTGTTGGTCTTACAGTGTTCACGATGGCCTTTACCTTGTCTTTGTTCTTATGTAAACCATCTTTATCGATTGTATGTCCGAGGTAGTTAAAGTTACGTTTAAAAAAAAAAAAATCTCTGATAACGTGGAGGTTACTCTCTTTCAGTTTTTGTAAGACTCGTTTTAAACGTGTTAAGAGTTGGTCGTCTGATGCTCTTTGAATTATAATGTCGTCAAAAAAATATTTTATTCCGTCTAGTCCCTGAAGTAATGGGTCCATGAATTTCTGCCAAAGGCTTGGTGCTACTTTGACTCCAAATATTAAGCGATTGACTTGTAAGTACCTTTGTGCGTACTTAATGTTTGTAAGACAGCGCTTTCTTCGTCCATAACTAAATTTAGATAGGCTTGGGTAATGTCTAAAGAGCAGAACCATTCCTCCATTCATTTCTGCAAATATATCCTCTATTATAGGAATTGGGTAATGTTCATCAGGGACGACTTTGTTAAGGGTGACCTTGTAGTCTGCACATAGTCGAATGCTCCCATTTGATTTCACAATCGGTACGATTGCGTGCCCCAATCCGAATGGTCTACTTTGGTGATCACCCCTTCTGCACATAGTCGTTCAATTTCTTTATCGACTTTTTCTTTTAACGCGTACGGTATTTGTCGCGGTTTTATAAAAATTGGTCGTGTATTTTCCTTAAGATCTAAGTGAGCTTTATAGTTGGGTATTTTTCCCAAGTCTGATCTAAAAACAGTTGTTGCAAATTCTTCTAATAATTTATCAAGTTTGTCGGATTGTTCAGAAGTTTGTAAAACTCAATTGTCTGCAATTTTCACATTCAGTTCTTTCATCCAGCTTCTTCCAAATATTGGGTCAACGTTTTGAATATCCCGTTGAAGGTCTGGTCTTCATAAGTGCCTTTTACGTATGTCACTCCTTCAGGCTTGATAATTTATCCAGTCTACGTTTTCAATTTCATTTCCGTTTTGAAAATTTTGTTTGTTAATTTTAGGCTTTTGTATTGTTTGAGTGACATTGAGGACAAGGTCGCTCCTGTGTCGAATTCCATGATAACCTGTTTGTTCTCTATTTTTACTGTGATCATATATTTTTCAGATATCTCACTTTTAATTAGGTTGATATCTCCCATGCTTTCGTTAGTCGTGTTATTTGTATTGTCGTCTAGTTGATTGGTATTTAAGTTCCGCTGTAAACAGACTCGTGCCATATGTCTAGTCTTCTTGCATTTCAGGCAGGTAGATTTGATGGCGCCACATTCATTAGATCGATGGTCGTCTTTGCCGCATCGGAAGCATTTTCCCTTTAAATCTCTTATCGTTATCGGAGATGAAGACGATGGAGAAGTTGACAGTCCGCTCGGTGGTGAGTATGAGGGTCGTGGATACTTAGGTATTTTTATCGAGCTCGTAGTTATGTTAACTGTGTCCGAATGTTAGTGCATGTCTGCGGACATTCTTAGGTTCTCCTATTTTCCCATTTATATGGATGTGATGACCATATGTGCCAGTTTCGTAAAAGGTAGTGTCTCCCTTTCTTGAAGAAGTTTTCTTCGTATATCACTGTCCTTCAATCCCCGAATAAATTGTAGGGCTAAAAAGCTTTCTAATGTAGATTTTTGCAATTTTGATATTTAAATTAGCTTTTTTAATTCAGAGGCATATGTTGCCACTGTTTCCTCTTCGCGTTGTGAGCGCGTAATACATTTGTGTTGTAAAGCCCATATGCTAGGTTTAGAGTCAACGTATTCGTCCAGTATCTGTGTGAGCTCCTTAAAACTCATGTCAATTGGATCATCCGGGGAGCATAAATCTTGTAATTCTGGTGATAGAGCAGCAAATAAGGTGTAAACTTTCATTTTAGCGTCTTCGATCTTGTTAAGTAAGAAGAATAGAAAAGAAAGAAAGAAAGAAAAAGTGTTTATTCTGCACAAACCAAACGCACATTACAAAAAAAAAAAAAAACAAAACAATACCACTTTACATATGAGCCAAAAGCCTCGTATCCATCATTCACAACAGAAAAGTTTGACAAATTTGATTTATTCCCCGCTGTCAGGGTCAGAGGCCAAAGACAATTACATAATCTGTTGCGACATTTACAAAATGAAAACAAACAATCAAACCTACAAAATACCGATTGCAAAGTGGAAAAAATAACAGTTTGTGTAACAAGTAACAACAATAACAAGAACAATTAAGCTGTGCGTCGTATCTGTGCAAGAATAGGTCATTGCTCAGCTGAATGCAGTGACTTCGGACGAACCTATTGTCAACAGCGCTGATTTTCAGCAAAGACCTCGCGAATGACGTAATGACGTCCCCCCGTGCGAGAATAATAAAATTAATCAAGGTAAGCAAAAATTCTGAAATTATAGTACATATGCATAATAATTAAAATAAAATAAAAATATATATATATCTGTATTTATGCGTAACATATAAAAAAATAAAAGATACTTATACTGAGAGTTATAATAATTACAATGAAAATAAATAAAATAGACAGTAAATTACTGCGGTGTGTTTCATAAACCTACTATATTAGTAGTACTTACCTATAATTTCATATACCCCACCATGGGAATTGCGATGGCATGGCGGCCATTTGCAAAACCCATGGCGTTCGCAAGCGACAACCATGCTTTTGTACAGAGCGGTAAATTTGCTAAAATAACCAGTAGGTACAGCCCAATAATGATTCTATATATTCTTTTATTATTTTTAGTGGGCCGAATGGGTGTTCGATCTCTTTATGCTCAATGTAAATCGATGGACGGAGTAAAATCCACCGACATATAAGTACAAAACGAAACTGATCCTACTGGTAAGTATTACAATCTATACTTAGTTATTTGTATTGCTTTGATTAAACAAAATCAAACAGTAACCAAAACTTCCTTACATTAAATAAAATTGATAAATCTTCCCACTCAATCGACTTATACCTACCTATTGTCCCACATAGATTATGCGTTCAGTGGGTCGTAACTGCGTCAGAAAGACAGCAAACACGCCCCAATGACTCAGGACTACCACTCCTCCTGTGACAATGACACATACCGGATCCAAACTGGGAGGAATCAGACAGGCCACTCACACTGCTGGAAAACCATATCCATTGCCCGTAGGCCATGACCCTCAAGGTAAGACCAATATGAGCAGCTATTGTTATTATGTAGTTCCAATCATTTGGATTGCTGTATCTGCATGAAATATTTCTTCAAAATACTCAAAAAATGTTTTTTTGTTCTCAGGACTCTTACTGGTGGAGGAAGGTTATTCCAACAGTGCGTGGCAGCATATCTGAAACTCCCCCTGAATGCTGCGGTCCTATGTGTTGATGTACAAAGGGGTCTGGTAGAAAAACGTGGTTCGTATTTGCTCTGTCTCCAACTCAACTTTTCAAACAGATAGTGTGGTTTTTGTGTTTTGACTACTCCAAAAAGTAAACTAGCCATATGTAACTTTCTCCTAGCAGCCATTTTCAAAATATTATTTTCGTTTATAAAAGGAGTGACATGACTTCTACGAGGTATCTTTACACAGAACCGTGTACATGCATTTTGTATACGTTGTATTAGCTTCTCTGTTCTTGCTAACAGGCACGGGCCATACACGGTATCACAGTAGTTAAGTCTTGATAAAATAAGGCTATCCACTAATTGTTTACGTAGATCAACACTCAGGTAGTCTCTAATTGAATATAGAAGTTTCAATCTATAAAAACAATTCCTCATGGAGTTACTGATGTGTTTCTCAAATCGTAGTTCCGGATCCATGGTTAACCCAAGGTTACATGCTATCTCTGCCCTATCAACTTTTTCCCCCCTGATAGCAACTTCTGGCTTGGCTGACAGTATTGCGCTGATCATTTTCCTACTTCCTAAAACCATAAATTTGGATTTCAGTGGGTTTAATACCAGTGAGTTATTTTCTGACCATACCATCACTCTCTCTAGATCGTCGTTAATTTTATTCACTGCCTCTAATGTATCAGCTGGTTTAAAAGTTATATATAATTGTATATCATCCGCGTACATGTGATATCTGCAGTGCTGAAATGACTTAATTATGTCTGCGCTATAAAGGATATACAAAAGGGGCCCTAAAATTGATCCCTGAGGCACACCACGTGGCACCTGGCGAGGAGGGGATGACATCTTTGATCCATCCTCCATCTGGATTTCAACGAGCTGTGACCTATTTTTCAAGTAGCTAGCGAACCACTGTATTGTTTCTGTTGAAAACCCGTAATAGGCCAACTTGGAAATTAACAGTGTGGTGTTTATTGCATCGAAGGCCCGTGAAAAATCCAGAAGTGCAAGGATTGTTCCCTCTCCCCTGTCCCGTGCCTCTAGGATATTCCCCACTACATCAGAAAGAGCTGTGGCTGTCCCACGGCCTTTCCTAAAACCAGACTGAAGATCGGGTAGCATATTGTTTACCTCTAAATATTTCACCATTTGGTTATAAACCACCCTCTCTAAGACTTTCGATAAACAAGGCAAAATGCTAACTGGACGTAGATCTTTAAAAGTAATAGGGTTGCTGATTTTGGGTAAGGGATGCACAATAGCGCACTTCCACAAGTCCGGGAAAGTGTGGGTATCTATCGACTTATTTACGATTGTAGTAATAGCCTGAAGGGTGGTTGGTAGCGTCAGCATTATCATATCCAGACTCACTCCGTCAATCCCTTTTGCGTTTGTCCCCAAGCTCTTAATAATTTTCGAAACTTCCTCTTCATTAACAAATCGCAGCTCAAATTGAGTTTCACCAAATTTATTAGTCTCAAAATAAGATAGTTGCGATGTGGGAATCATGCACTGTCCGGGTACATTTAGGAATGCCTTGTTTATGTTGTCTGGGTCATTAAATTGTCCGGGAAGCGTACCTTCACTATGTTCCGAGAAAACATCTGATTTAAGATTTTGCCAAAGCTTTTTGGGGTTTTTTATCTGACTATTTATGTGCCTGTCAAAGTATACCTTCCTTTCCTGCATTAGTGCTGTCACAGATTGTTTTTTTAAATCTAAATAATATGTCTTTGTAGTGTCTAACTTGTCCTTATGATAATTATTTTTTGCCTCGTCTCGCAGCTTAAACATCAATTTAATATTATCTGTTATCCACGGCGTGGGTCGGTCCCTAAATATCTTACTCTTTATGGGGGCATGTAAGTCATATAATTGAGTGATTAGAATATTAAAATTTTCAATCATGCTATTAACATCAGGCAGTGAACCAATTTCAAACCATGGCATTAATTTCAAATCCACTGCAAAGTAATCCACCAATATATCCCTTAGAGGCCGATATACAACTAGCCTAGATTTACTTTTTACCTTTTTTATGACAGTATCACATACAATGAACGAATGATGACCAAGTTCACTGACATGACTGACCAGCACATTACGAACCCCCACATCGGTACAGATCACGTCTATGAGAGTACTACTATCCCCTACAAAATGAGTTGGTGACTGCACTACCTGATTTAGATTGGTATAATTTAGGAATTCCGCCATATCTTTAGTTTTTGTATTGTTTGTATCCAATAAATTTACATTGAAATCCCCCAGTAGTACCAAATGATCGTAAGGTGCCAATGCGCTAATACTGTCAGTTATTCCATCCAGAAATTTTGACAACTCAAACCAGGGTGGCCTGTATGCAGTGCCAATCAACAACTTTCTACCATTAACAGTTAGATTTAACCACATCTGTTCCACATCAGTCTGCTCTGAGTGTGGCCGTACTCGCGCCCTAACTCCCGTTTTAATGTAAAACGCTACACCTCCGCCTCGTCCCCCGCGTGTAGTCACAGGGCGCGGCACGTGCTTCAACCTATATCCCGGAACCTTAGGCGCGCGTCCCTCCTCCCCTGGTCTCAGCCACGTTTCGTTGATTGCCATTATATCGACTGAATGTTGCGACATGGCAATCAGAAACTCGTCCTGGTTAGTTGCCAGAGAGCCCGCATTGAACAAACCAAACTTTAATAATTTTGATTTAGTCATGGCATGTAAATATTAATAGCTGTATAATATAATATGTGTATTTATATAAGGATAATATTTGATTAATATATTTATTATAGTACTTTTGTATATTTCTCTTGTGTAAATAATTATTGTAAATAAGCTCTAGTTCTGATAGTAAATAAATAGCTATGTAACCTTTAAAATAACTCTCCCAATGATTATGAATTGACAATAATAAAATATATATATTGTTTGTAAATAATGTTGTCGTTTGTGTATAGATAATAATATGTGTAAATAATATAACTATGTTCCTCATTTGATTGCAGTACTCACTTTGATATTCCCAGCTCCCCAGATCACGACAGATACGACACACAAACACCATTATTAATAAACGATTACAGTAAGAAAAACCATGAATTAATACAAAAAAATGTGCAGCATCAAACATCAAAGATTTATTTGTTAGTGTCCGTGTAAGGTCCAATAAACTGACTAATGTCTTCCTCAGATGTAATCCTGTGAGTGGATTCTCCAGGCTTTTGCCGGACCAAGATGCGACCGCGCTTCGTCCATACGAACCGCCATCCATGAATCCCTGCTGCTGCCCTTGTCCGACGAAACAACTGCTGATTCAACCGGGTCAGCCTCTCATTGACAAAGAAGCGTACGGGTTTCCCAGCGAGTCCGAGACTCTCTGTTGTGGCGTCACGTCGCACTCGGGCGCCGTCCAAAACGGCGTCATGGTGGTCACGTCGAGCGAGGCGCACCATGATAGCGCGAGGGCGGGGCTCTGTTGAGACTATGGGGCTTGTCGCTTTAATGTGTCTGCCGCCGACTCGCTCTGCGCTCACGATGTCGCGGTCCTCCAAAGCAACTCCTAGCTTTGTGGCAATTAGCTGAAACAGGTGTGTTGGGTTTTCTGCTTGCGTCTCAGGTACGTTCGCTATCACCAGATCGTTTGCCATCAGCTCCTGATCCCTGTCATTGAGGTCCCTCTTGAGCTGTTGAACCACACTCTCCACCGCATTTAAATTTGCTGTCGGATCGCATCCGGCATCGTCACGCTTTTCAAGCGCCTCCAGTCTTGACTCAATCCCATCCATGCGCGTGTGACACGAGTCGTTAGATGCCTTCAGCTCGGCTACGTCTTTCCTGAGCTCTGAGACTTCAAACCGCAAGGTGCGTATCTCCTCCACTACCAATCTTAGAGTGGAGCCTACGTCCGGCGGAAACTCAGGGATCACAGGCGACGACGACGACCGTGCAGCGATTGACAGGGGCGTCAACGGTGTAGCCGTTGACAGAGGCGTCGGCGAAGCGGCAGTTGACAGTTGCGTCGTCGTAGGCGTCGTAGGCTCCTCACTCTGTATCTCTGTTACACAACCTCGTACCGGCGTTTCGGCCTTATTGTCCCTCCGGACATTTTTCCTGCACTCAGGACAATGCCAGGCAGAGACTATGGGGCCTTTCGCAGGGAGGGCGACGCACACTCGGTGATAAGAGACGCTACATTTTGAGCACCTAGCAGTGTCAACCGCTGACACGAATTTACCGCATCCACCGCACTTCACAGCCATTATTTTTGCAGGAATGAGTTCAATGAACCTCGAGATATTGTGACACACAAAGTTTGTTTATTTAGGACGTTTTATTGCGGCAAACTTATTTTATAAAATTGAGGGTAAATTTTATTTTATTAATTTTATGGTTTCGAGTTTTTCTATTTTGAATTAAGAATTATGCACTTTAGGCGCACTCACAAGATCTCACTACACTGTATATGATGTATTATGTTGCTAATGACTTAATTAAAAACTCTCGAGACACTTTATCGACGCTATTTTATTTTATTTCCGTAAAAAATTCAGACAACGATCCCACCAGTAGAAACGTCAAAACGTCAGTGTACACAGTTAGTCTTTTAGTAAAGTTTGCAAAAGTCTCTTTTTCTTGAAAGGGCTGGAAATTAATTTTTGGGCCTCGTTCTTGTTGCGTATTTGTACTTAGCTGTGATGTTGATGTATGTAGCGGTAAAACGCGTCGATTATTTCTATTTTGATATATTAGAAGTTTTGTCTTTATAATAATACTTCGAAATCGTACCTGGTTTCTATCTCTTGGTCTAGTTGTTCGTCTGGAGTTTTTAATTCTATGTTATGCTGTATTTCTCGTAATTTTTGTAATGTTTCTTGCAGTGATGAAGTCTTGACTCTGTTTCTTCAAATGGTAGCTTTTCTTGGCTGTTCACGTAGTTTTCTAGTTTTGTGATTGTACCAAGCAATGAGGCGCGGGTTTTCTTCAGTTTTTTTTATATCATTAGTCGACATCCTTGTCGTCAATTTATTAAATACACATTTTGTGAAACAATAATCTTTATTTCCAATTAATGAACGATAGAGAGACGTCACCAACCGTCAGCGCGACATACGTCGTAACCTAGTGGCCAGTATATATCACTTTAGAATTCGTAAAGTTATTGCATCCGACCTTTTTGCGGTACGTGTCAATAGTTTGTTTCCCATAAAATAGAGAATTTATGTGTTTCTAAGTTGTCCGAACCATTTGTCGGTTTTAAAGTCAATATAATATTTTGTTATTAAATTAGAGTAAATGACACAGTCACAATGCCAAACGAATGTGCATCAAGTCTGCATTCCTAGAAATATGTGATGTGAAAAGTCAATTTTCGAGACGGTGAGAACGTGTTCTGAAAAAATAAAAAAGTAGTATCTTTAATTGAAGCTGAGAGTTTTATCTAATACATATATAAAAATTTGCCTGTATACATGTGTTTACATGTAAGTTCTGGTCATTTGAACTTAAAAACGGGGGAAAAATACGATATTTTTTGTAGAGCACATCTCAGAGAGTTATGGTAGGTACAAGGTAAGGTTTGAATATAATTACATGATCTACATACTTTCAAGATTAAGATCCATAGCACAACAGTTTTGGTTTTTCACAAAATAACTTATAAGACCCTTTCGATCGTGCAGGAAAATTGCAAGTGACGAGAATCAATCGAATAGAAATTCATAACACTTACCCTTTTACCTGTCATTACTTAACGACTTCGGTAATTTGACACAAACAATTCTTGGAAATAGTCTCTCTGGGGGCTTGTTAACGACGTGTGACCACTAGTTCTTGGAAATTAAGAGTTCAATTTTGTCCAGCTAGCATGTTCTAGACGATTCAGTGTGCGTTGGTCTAATGGTCGCAAACTACTGCTGACCATGAGGCCCTGAGTTCGATTACCGGGTTGAACAAAGTGTTATTGGGTTTTTCCATCTGAAATTTCTCAGTAGCAGCTCGGAGTCTGGATTTGTGCCCGGTTGATGACAATATACTCGCTCCATATTACATGGGACTTCACATGACTGGCAACATGTGTGTACTACAGGTACGCCTCTGCCTCACCCTCCGGGGAACACGGGAGTGATTTTATGTTATGTTACGACCGATCTATGTATGTATATTACCCAAGTTAGTAGGAACCAGTTTCGTAAATTGTCTAAACAAATCACGAAATAGAACAAAACAAACATCTTTAAAGTTGTTTCAGTCTACAGCGGCGAAATAATGAACTGTAATCAATCACTAGAAAACAATAAGAACATAAAATACTTCATAATTTATGTTTGTAACGAGTCCATTAGGATTCGCATACATTAAGTTTTTCTCTCTATCATAAATTATATGAGTAGACGGCTCGAGATAAGCTAGGCTACTTGGAGCGCTGTTTCAGCTAATCTTAGCATTTTGGTTAAAGTAACTTATCTGCGCGTATTATTCATGTGGGACCTGAAACGACGCGCTTTAAAAACTGCTCCGCGGTCTTATTCTAAAACAGCTTAGGTAGCGGACATGGTGACTCACCGATCACATTTTTTCTCAACTAACTCTAAACTTTTACTTTATACTAGATTCCATTTATCTTACATACCTCTGTGTAACTATTCAATTAGAGGAAGAGTAACCTCGCTTCCAAAAAAGCCCACCCCCGGACGGACCCCACGACCGGCCTCGACCCAAGCACACCAGGGGCAGGCGAGGTGGTACCCTACACCCGGCGTTGCCGGCAAATAACACCCAGCCAGGCACCTCCAAGCCGCAGCCTGGACCGAGCGGTACAGGGCCGGCGAAGAGGGGACGCCCTGATGACACGGCTTCACCGAGCACGATCCAGGGTGACGCCAAGCGAGTGAGGATCCACTCCGCTCAAGGGGAGCAGAGGACCTACGCGCGAGCCACAAAGGATATTCCGGCGCGGCTGGCCGTAGCAATCTGCCTCCCCCAGAGACCCTCCAGAGACCTGACAAAGGAAGAGGCCGAGCACATAAAGACGGACCTCGAAAACCTGGTCATGGGCACTGACTCGACAGCACCACTCCCTGCCTTCCGCGGATACCCTCGGGTAGCGGAAGGTACCGTGCAGATGTGGTGCGAAGACGACTACGCCCTGACCTGGCTGACTCAGAATGTACCACACATCAAACTTCCGACGACCGACCAAACACTCACGGTACTGCGACAATCTGACGTGCCCACCCGTGTCCGAGTTTCGCTATTTGTCCCTCATTACAGAGGTGACATAGCCAAACTCCACGGTATTCTGATCCGTCAGAATACCTGGTATGACATCGCCAGGTGGACTCTGTACAGGGCGACTACCGTCGGTGGCGACAACTTCGGGACTTATTTGACCCTGGGAGTGCCACCGGAGGAAGCCGTAAAAGTCCGGGCTCGGGAGCGACGTATATCGTACCTACTCGGGTCGATATACGTACGCTTCTGGCCCGCGACCCAACCCTCTGACGTCCAGACCGACTGCACGGAGACGACACAACCGACACAGACAGAGACACAGACGGACGACGCAGACATCGACCGACTTGAGGAGGTCATGGCCCGAGCGGCAATGGCCGACGACGTCGCGACCATACCACCCGAATCGCCTGGCTGGAGCGAGCGATTACTCGCTTCATCGCCGGGCGAACAACACCACGACGACAGAGTCCGATACAGAGAGGAGGCAGGGGAGAGGCTATCCGATGGATCCATCTCCGACTAGCCCCTCTCCACCGCCGTCATCGACCCTCAACATCATTCAGACCAACCTCCAGCATAGCCAGACTGCTACGGCTAGCTTACGCAGGGCGCTGGAGGTAAAGCCCCGAACCATCGCACTGATCCAAGAGCCGTGGTTCAGAAACAACAGAATATGCGGCCTCGGTAACACCGGAGGTAAGCTAATCCTCGACACACACAGCTCAGACAAACCAAGAACCTGCGTCTACATACCCAAAGAAATTCCCTTTACGCCACTCACTCAATTCTGTTCCAGAGACCTGACAGCTGTCAGGCTCCAAACTGAAGGTAGCGTTCCAGATGTTGTACTGGCCTCGGCATACATGCCAGGCGAGGCCACAGACTGCCCGCCAAAAGAGATGGCCGACCTGGTACAGCACTGCGAGCGCGCCAGCTTGGACCTGATTATCTGCACCGACTCGAACGCCCACCACCCGCTCTGGGGCAGCGCTGCGGCGAACTCCAGAGGAGAGGTACTATCCACCTATTTATTTTCTACTAACCTTAACATTGTTAACCGCGGCTCAGAACCCACTTGGGTCACAGCCCGCGGACAAACGATCATAGATTTGACACTTGCTACAGAAAACGCGACAAACCTTATCACAAACTGGCACGTATCGGACGAGCCTTCTTGCTCAGACCACAGAAGGATCCGCTTTTCACTAACCACAAACACTAAAAAACCCGCGCCGAGGCGAAACCCGAGGCGCACCAATGTTCCGGAGTACAAAAGCCTTCTGGCTTCACTTCTAGCTAGACATCTGGCACAAGTAACTATAAGGGACCATGCACAATTAGAATACACCGTGACAAAACTATCCGAATACCTAACTGAAGCATACCACGCATGCTGTAAACTAAGAGCGCCACAAAGCAGGAACGAGAGAAGCCCCTGGTGGAACGCTGAACTTGGTAAACTCAGAGATGCGCTACGTAAGCAATTTAACAGAGCAAAAAACACGAGGCTCCCAGACGACTGGGAAATATACAAAGAAACACAATATACATACAAAAAGCAGATCAAAACCGCCAGGAGAACCGCCTGGCGTAAATTCTGTGAATCCATCGAGACTAATAATGAAGCCGCAAGGGTAAGGAAGATCCTATCAGCGGATCAGGACCGAACTCTTGGCGCGCTGAAAAAACCCGATAACCCATACACACTAACTGACTTTGAAACCAGTAAGGTCCTTCTCGAGACTCACTTCCCAGACTGTAAAATCCTGGAGGACAGGACATGGGAGGCTGAACCAGAATGGACCCCGACGGATCAAGACTGGTCAAGAGCCCGCAACATAGTAACAGAAGACCGAACAAAGTGGGCTATCAACACCTTTCAGCCATACAAGTCGGCAGGGCTGGATGGCATCTTCCCAGCCCTGCTGCAGTGGGGGGTAGATTATCTGACACCGTGGCTGGTGGAGATCTATCGAGCCTGCATAGCACTTAGACAGATACCTCTCGCATGGCGCGAGGTAAAAGTCATCTTCATACCCAAACCAGGAAAAACCGATTACACGCAACCCAAGGCTTATAGACCTATAAGCCTCACATCCTTTCTACTGAAAACCCTCGAGAGACTCTGTGATAGGCACATCCGAGATGGACCTCTTCGGATGAAACCACTCCACAAACACCAGCATGCGTACTCCACGGGCAAATCAACAGAATCCGCGCTACATAGCGTGGTTTCCAAAATCGAATGCGCAGTGGACCACAAATGCTCAGCACTGGCCGTCTTCATTGACATCGAGGGCGCCTTTGACAAAACCATGTTCAACAGCATTAACATGGCACTCAACAGTCACAACATAGACCCGACCCTGAGTGGCTGGATCACCAACATGCTCAAACTGAGAGCCGTACAAGTCACAGTAAATGATACTACGAGGGCCATCGTTGCGAAGGGCTGCCCGCAAGGGGGCGTCCTCTCGCCGCTCCTGTGGAACCTTGTAGTAGACAGCCTCATTAAAACACTCAACGACAAAGGTTACTTCACTGTAGGCTACGCCGATGACATAACCATCATAATAAACGGCACCCACGAAAACACCCTATGCAATCTCATGCGTCAAGCCCTAAAAACAGTAGAGGAATGGTGCAACAGGCACCAACTCTCAGTGAACCCTACAAAAACCGAAATGATTCTCTTCACAAAGAAGAGGAAACTGACAACACTACAGCTACCACGATTCTTCGGGACAACCCTAAGCCTATCAACTGAAACTAAATACCTGGGCATCTTTTTAGACAAACAGCTGAACTGGGCAAAACACACCAACCATATTATTACAAAAGCCAGCATATCCCTGTGGCAGTGCAAGCGGCTGCTTGGCAGGAACTGGGGAATTAGCCCCAGGGTCACCTACTGGCTATATACCACAATCATCCGACCAATCATCACATACGGCTCACTGGTCTGGTGGCCCAGGACAGACCTGAGCACAGCCCAAAGGAACCTAGAAAAACTGCAGCGGTTTGCATGTGTTGCAATCACTGGCAGTATGAGAACCACACCCACTGCCGCCCTACAGGCAATGCTTGGACTGCCTCCTCTGCACCTCATCGTGCGGGAGGAGGCGACTCTAGCCGCCTTTAGGCTCCATGTATCAGGAACCCTAAACAAAGACTCTAGAGTTAAGCACACACGTATAAAGGAAGATGCGATCAAACGACGACCAATGATGGCATCACCCTGTGATAAAGCCCCGAAAACACACCACTTTCATAGGCACTACAACATAATACTTACAGAAGAACAGTGTGACTACTCAGGCTCGAAAGAGATGAGAATATACACAGACGGATCGAAGACCGACTCCGGAACTGGGGTTGGAGTCTTCTCACACGACTTTAACATAAAGATATCCAGCCCGCTGGGAATGTTCAACACCGTCTATCAGGCGGAGTGTGTGGGCATCATACAAGCGGTCCACGCCCTAAAAGCTAGGAGAGTTACGGACACACACATACGCATACTCTCCGACAGCGCCTCAGTTCTTCAATCCTTACGGAAAAAACATATTACCTCAAAGCTAACACTAGAATGTCACAATGCACTAGAACAAATAACGGTATCTAGCCGCAACACGGTGACACTGCAATGGATAAAAGGACACAGCGGTTCGCTGGGTAACGATGCAGCTGACGAGCTTGCCAGACGAGGATCCAGCACGGCAGTCTGTGGACCCGAGCCCATCGTACCCATCCCCTTCAACCAGATACGCAGGTGGCTACAGGAGTTCACCCACACTCAAGCCGAGCACTGGTGGACCTCGACACCGGGCTGCAGGCAGTCCAAGGAAGCCATGCCATCCTTGGATACCAGGCTAACCCGGCGTTTACTACGCCTGGATAGGAACGGCCTGCGCCTGGTGACGGGTACCATCACGGGCCACTGCTCGCTGAACAAACACTTTCACACAATAGGCATAACGGACAGTCCTCTGTGCAGGGCGTGCATGGAGGCTGAGGAGACCGTCACGCACGTGCTTTTTGAATGCACAGGCGTCACCCAGAATAGAGCACAGACCCTCGGGACACCCAGATCGTTCACAGATGTTCTGAACAGACCAGGAGACTTGATAAACTTCTGGAGGGAGGTGGGCTGGTTGGAGTAACCACCAATCGGCCGCTATGGCCCACGCACAATGGTCCACTGTAGGACTAAGTGCGGAAACCAAACCCCACAACATAGAACATAGAACTATTCAATTTAATTCAAATATTTCTATTCAATTTCAATTTCTTTATTTGGTAACAATTCACACTACATTCAAATACAATTCAGCATGAAACATAATAAGTATTAGGTGCATAAATTAAAAAACATAAAATTAAATTAAAATTAGACAATGGCACTAACTTAACTTGGCACTAGTTAATCAAAGGTACGGTGGAGCGCACATCAGTGGTAACAATTTAAAATTGACTGCGCCTTTATGTCGTAGCGGTAAGGGTGGCTTTCGAAGTTCTCGTGTTACCAGTATGTGCTGACTGTACGACGTCTGTACATGTTCATCGCTCATCATTTCAATACATTGGAAACATAAATATTTATAACATGGCGGGACCCAGTGTCGTCTCTACCCAGTCTCCGGTGTAATTCTTCGTTGATGATAGATAGGTAGTTGGTTTTCAATCACAGACAACACTTAACTCAAACTCAAAGTATTTATTTAAATTAACACATTTACAGTCACTTTTGAATTATCATTTAACAAGGAGTCGTTCAATTTGAGTTAGTGAGTGAAGCTAGTTGCCCATTCCAAGACGAAGTAGGTTCGTTATGGAGAAGAACGGGCAAGAAACTCTATGGACACTCTTTTAAACCAAAACATTATGTTACAGAGGTTTCTTGTTCGACAGTTACAACACACTTCCATTACGATAGATACCCCATGCTACCGCGAGCGCGGCAGTCGTGCTCTCCCTAAGTGGGCGGAAACAGTCCTGCTACCATATTCAAACCTTATTACTTAATTAGCTGAATACAACTTACAAACAATACTAAGATGCTTATTAGTTAATTATTTTATAATTAAACAATGCTAATATTCTCAAATGCAATGACATTTTTAAACGACTTCCAAAAGCAGCAGGCAGATTGTGTGACTCGTCATTTAACAAACGGCGCCATCCGTTTAAAACGATGGCGGTTTTGCAAAATGCCTAAGGCAAATTGGCAATTCGTTCAATTGTTATAATTTCGACATTGATTTTTATTGGGCAAAACAGTAGATGCCAAACTTCAGTGGGGCCCACATTATCGAGCCTAACGGGAAGGCTCAGTTCGGCCGCCTACGCCCTCAGGAAAGTAAGACAATACACTGACGTCGATACAGCTCGGTTAGTCCTTTTTAGTTATTTTCATAGCGTTATGTCCTACGGTCTTCTGCTGTGGGGCAAAGCTGCTGATATTTAAAATATATTTGTCCTTCAAAAACGAGCTGTTCGTGCGATTTAACAGCTAGGCGCCAGAGTTTCTCTGAGAGTTTTTTTCAAAGATATTGGTATCCTCACAGTGGCATCACAATTCATTTTCGCCAACATCTTATATATAAGGCAAAATATACACTTGTACACTAAAAACAGTGATTTTCACAATGTTAACACTAGAAATAAGGAAAAACTACGAGCTCCCTTTCACCGGCTTCATAAGGTTCATAACTCATTTGTTGGGCTTGGTATAACCTTTTATAACAAGCTACCCTCTTTTTTATCAGTGACTAGCTGAGCCCCGCGGTTTCACCCGCGTAAGTCTCGATTCCGATCCCGAATAAGTCTCGATACCGAATATCGGGATAAAAAATATCCTGTCCTAATCCAGGTCATGTTCTACCCATGTGCCAAATTTCATCCAATTCCGTTCTGCCGTTTTAGTGTGAAAAGCGTAACAAACAAATAAACAAATTCACTTTCGCATTTATAATAATTATTAGTTACGATATTACCTAAAGGTACCAAAAAGGATCTAAGAACCAAAACGGATCAAGGACCAAATAGGCCAAAGGACAAAAACGGCTTAATAAATAAAGTGACCTAAAGACCAAACACAAATGCGACCAAAATCAATCCAATGACGGTAACTTATTAGAAACACAATCCAGTATATTTAACTAAAATCATGTGAGTAACGATTCACTGTTTTGTTATTAGTAAGCCTATCACAAAGTACAATGTCTTTGCCAAATAGTGCAGACTTATCTTTATGGCACAGATTATAGATACAATGTTTTCTTCAGTACTCGTATATAACCTTGGGAAATTCAGATAAAATAGATAAAAAATAAATAAAAATATAATAAATATAATTTTTTATTAAATTGAATATTCATAATTATGTCACACTCTGTTTTTCATATTTTTCCGCGTACTTCATAATTGGCGTAATTGTTTAGAATCATTTTAATGTTATACGTACTGTCAGCTGTGAACATACCTTATAAATAAATTACATAACCAAATATTATGATAACTCTTCATAAAATATTTGGATAAGGATAAGGATTTAAAGAGAAGTGTGAACAACATGGTCTAATTTTGTTCGGTATTTCTATCAACTTTTAAAATGTAAAAAGTGGTTATTGTGACATAACGATAATAGTTGGACATTAGTATCGCAAAGTTTTTTGTAGTTATTAATATGTTCTTTAATATTGTAGAACATACTTTTGTTCTATCATCAATAGTTTCCGCAGCGCATGCGAGTAAAGATGTTTTTTGGCATTTTTTTTACACCTTGGGTTACGTTACTAAAGTTTTAGTAAGGATTCCTAATCTTTTCTAGCAATAAATATAGCCATATACTCAGGGTGAATGTAGCTTTCTAATTGTGAAAGAATTTTTGTAATCGGCGTAGTTTTTGATTTTATTCATTACAAACATACACACACACAAAACTACAAATCCTCTTTATAATATTAGTGTAGATGTAAACAATAAGTATTTAAAAAGAAATAAAGGAAATAATTAGTACATGTATATACACTGATTTAGTTCCTGAATTAAATTATAACATTGGGGTATCCCATTCAAATGTAATCGGTGCTATTTCTCTACAATACGTCATTATTCATGAACTGTAACAACATTTATATTTTATGTACCTATTACAGAACATTGGTTAAAAAGCCATCAGTACATGTTTAATTTCAGTAGTCACCAGGTTGGTAGTTCATTCAGCAGAGAAAATGCAATACATGGTGGCTCATTGATACTTTTATCTAAACAATTTAAATTTAAAGAACGTAAGGATATTGTAAGCCTCTCTGTTGAGCGGACTATAGAAATAGCTTGTGTGGAGTTGGAGCGGCTTGTTGTATTGAGCGTGTACCGTGTATCGGTCATCGATTTATGATTGCTTTTAGAGTATCATGGATGATGTGTTACAAAAACTTGGTAAATTAGGAAAAAATATGTGGTGTGGTGTGGTGTGGTGTGGTGTGGTGTGTGGTGTGGTGTGGTGTGGTGTGTGGTGTGGTGTGGTGTGGTGTGTGGTTTGTGTGGTGTATGGTGTGTGTGTGTATATATATGTGGTGATTTTAATGTTAATTTATTAAAGGACTCATCAAACAGCCTATATTTTTTTTTTTTTTCAGTCATATAACCTTAATCATTTATTTTTGGAGCCTACTAGAATAACCGCCACCTCAAGACTTCGTGACATATTGCCTAATAGGCAATATTTCACGAAGAAAGAAATTATAATAAAAGTAAAGAATTGTATCAATATGTTAAGAACTATTCCAAATTATTCAAACAAGTTTGTAGCAAAGCTAAGTATCGATATTTAAGTTCAAAAATTTAAAAAAGTCAAAATAAAATAAAAACGACTCGGGAAATTATAAACAATGACACTGGAAAAGACAGTAAAAACATTAAGGCAGTAGTCACTACTACGCAGTGGTGACTACTGCCTTAATGTTAACAATACAGTTATTGAAAAGGATTCAGAAGTTGCCACAGTTTTTGAAAATATCTTTTGCAGATATTCCAGTCTCAGCCACTAAATCTTTAAATTCTTCACCCACTGTTAGTGAAAAAATGTATAGGATAGTAGGGCTGTCCGAAACCCAAACGTATTTTCAACGTATCCTGTGGAGAAGAGACGCGTCCGAATCTGTCAAAGATTACCGTTTACTTACCGTAATGTTTGGCACAGCCCCAGCAATCCTACTTAGCATGCAGAACCTTACTCCAGCTGGCAAATGATGAGGGTCAAAATGATCCTATCGCCGCGCAAATGATATCAGACTTTTACGTCGACGATCTCTAATCTGGTACGGACAAGCTAGAAACGGCTATTAAAACCAACTGAAAGAGTTGATGAAAACGGGCGGTTTCATATTAAAAAAATGGTTAGCAAACTATGTGGACTTCATAAAATCCATAACACCAGACGAGCGATCTCAAAATGCACTTCTTGATTTGAGTATCACTAGAAAGGTGAAAGCGCTAGGAATCCTTTGGAAACTGAAAACAAACAAATTCAAATACATAACCTTGAAACCTGTTGAAAATATAGATAGAGATACAACCAAACGAAGCATTTTCTCAGATGTGCAAAACATTTTATGATCCTCCGGGGTTCCCAAGCATAATTAGAGCTAAGTTACTAATGCAAAAGCTATGGCTGGAACGAATCAGGTGGGATGACAAAATTAGTCAGAACTTAGAAAATGAATGGTTACACATAAGATCTGACTTTGAGCATAGTAACCACATTTGTGTAGATAGATGGATACACACAACAGCCGAAAACAAAGAATGCATTCAGTTGCATGGATTCAGCGATGCATCATCACGTGTATACGCAGCGGTTGTGCACGTGAGAGTAAATAGCCCCAACGGTGAAATCCATTTCTATTCCCCGACTATCAATTCATTTCTATTCCCCGACTCAAATTGTGTGGAGCACTACTGTTGTCACAATTATTAAATCATGTGAGCAAAGCAATGAAAATACTTGGTCAGGTTCGTCAATCGTCTTGGTGCGGTTGTCTAGCGAACCCTCCAGGTGGAAGACATTTGTGGTGAACCGTGGTGGTGGAGATATTGGACAATATAAACTGCAATGAATGGTATCACGTGTCATCTAATGAAAATCCCCCTTATATTGCTTCTCAAGGGTTACCAGTAGAACAATTATTAAAAGAATGTAATTTCTGGTGGAAGGGGCCAAGTTGGCTGAGCACAGAAGAAATCAAATTCAATCGACTGGACAGCACACAAACTGATGAAGAAAGGAAAACAATCAAGGAGTTAATAAATGGTTGCAATGATTACACAAAAATAACAGAACAGTTTAAAACTGTCAATAATTTAAAGGAATTGCTTACAGTCATCTGCTACTGTCGAAGATTCCTACATTATAAAAGTAACATAGTTATTTCTGACTCCGAGAAACATATCACGACAAAAGAACTAGAGGGGTCACTACATAGATGTATAAACATGGCACAAGAAAACGATTTTGAAGAGGAAATTTAGCCACTGAAAAACGGAAATGAAGTAAAGAAAAGAAGCTGTTTGAAATCGCTGAAGCCCTATTTAGATACCAATGAAGTCATACGAGTAGGAGGAACATTGAGAAATGCGCACATTGCATTTGAAAGTAAACACCCAATCATACTTGGCAACAAAAACGAATTGACTCGATTGACTGTGAAGAAAGCACACGCAAAGACACTTCATGGAGGTGCGCAATTGATGTTGGCCTATCTTAGATCCAGATACTGGATACTACGAGCAAAAAACGTAGTGAAGGCATGTATGTGTGGTGTGTGCTAAACGTAGTGCCACAGCAAAAAGGCAACTAATGGGTGATTTATCGAAAGAGCGTGTGACTGTGTGTCATTTACTCTAATTTAATAACAAAATATCATATTGATTTTAAAACCGACTAATGGTTCGTACAACTTCGAAACACATAAATTCTCAATTTTATGGGAAACAAACTATTGACACGTACCGCAAAAAGGTCGGATACAATAACTTTACCAATTCTAAAGAAATTAGAAAAATATCCAATTTCTAATCTCAACTCACAATACTAGTGTCAGCATCTGGTAACCATTTAGTCGGGCTCAGGCAATTCAAGGACCCTTTTAAAACACTTGAGAAGTTGTACACAAAAATAGCCATAAACCGATCCTGCGAAACTGTGCAAAGCGGGGCCCAAACGGTCAACGTGGTATTTTTTAGGAACTTAGGGGACTGAAGAATCAAGAGGGGATTTGGTTCTGGATCACGAAAGGCTACGGACGCGAGAGTCCGTACGGGCGCGAGAGGCGAGTTAAGTTAGGGAAGTTGGTTTGAGACCACGGTAGGGACGTAATATCCTAGGCTAGTTATATTAGGAGACTTGGTGAAAGCCAGAGGCCATGTCCAAGTGGGCTGTCGCAAGATAGCGAGTATTATTTATTAAGTTAAATATAGTTGGGTTGAAGCCCAGATTAGACTAATGTAGTATTTAACGTAGTATGTGTGTGTGTTTGTTGGTGTGTCTGGGTGAGTCTTTCATTATAATAATTATCCTAGGCTGGTACTATAATTGACGTTCTTGTAACTAAACAGACAGAGACGTGTTGCTGGGGAGTTTGTTGCGCCACTTCTTCTCCCCAGTTCAAACACTAGGAAGTGGTGAAGGGTGGGCGCTTTGGGACTGTCTATAGGCCTTCAAAAGGGTTGATCCACAACTCTATTAATTAATGATTCTTGAATTATGATTCTCTATTCTATTATCTAGTGCCTACATCTTGAATTTTGTATTCTTTGCCTCAGACCAATAATATGGCTTTACGAAAGATTAAAGAGAGCAAAACTCTGATAAATAAATAATGATTTTGAGTATCAATTCTCAACTCTATTATCTAGTGATTCTTGAATGTTGTATTCTATATATCAGACCAATAATTCGGTCAGACTGACATGAACACGTGTCTTACAGATATGCTTGTTGTGCAAAGAGTGACCTTACAGGGATTTGGGTGACCACATCTATCTTATATTCAGTCCAAGGACTAATAGAGACCATGTCTCCTTAGGAGCATGATGCCGACACAATACTGAAACTAGCCGCTCCGTTGCTCGTACGAGGACTGTTGCAAGGATGCCGCAGGGAAAGCCGCTTCATCACGTTTATCAGTTCGAAAGAACTGCTAGGGACCATGTCTCCAAAAGAGCATGATGCCGACGCAATGCGTCACTTATGGAAGCGTTGCTCTGAGTATTCCGAGTGCAGATGTGAGGTATCGTGTGAGTGAGTAATGACTGACCAAATACCTGTTACGCTAACGTAGGGGTTACTCACAGGTTTATATAATAATAAAGTTTGCATCCCTCAATCAGTTATTAGACTTCTAAAACGACATCCAATGTTATTTCACAACTATGAATTCTTAAGTCTTATTTACAATCTCATTCAATCCTTTCCTTGCCTTAATAATTGGACAAGGTATCGGACTTCTTCTTATGGGAATTCATATCTTTCTTATCACGGTGGGAGAGTGTCCAGTCCAGAGACGAGCTCTACATGGCCTTACGGGGTGGAGTGCCGGGCTTCCCCCTAAGGAGGGAACCGACGAAACACTAATATTACCAAAAATTTGGAAAAACGAAAGTTTTATCAGCCTAGGGTAATTTAGGTACAGTCACAAGCGCGTTACTCCAGCCAGACCATTCCTTCATAGTGGAGGTGATTTTGCAGGGCCATTTCCAGTATTGATATCAAAACGGAGAGGAGCTAGAAATAACACAGCATATATCGCCATTTTTAACTGTATGGCAGTCAAAGCAATACACCTTGAATTGTTTATAGGTGCATTTAACAGATTTACATCTAGACGAGGCAAATGCGCCCACTTATGGAGCGATCAAGGCAGGAACTTTCTCGGCAGTAATAAGGATCTCATAGCTGCATTACAAGAAGCGCAATGTGAGCTCCCAAGAGACGTAGCAGACTCACTAGCAAAGGATGGAACCCAGTGGCATTTCATACCTGCGTATAGTCCGAACTTCGGCGGCCTCTGGGAGGCAGGAGTTAAATCCATTAAACACACTTGAAGGGAATTCTTACGACTAACCTAACCTTCGAAGAAATGACAACCTTATTATGTCCAACTGAAGCCTGCTTAAATTCCTGCCCTCTCACACCTGCAGATGAGTCAGATATCGATGCAATGGAAATGCTAACCCCAGGTCAGTTTCTCATTGGAGAATCTCCAATTGTAGTGCCACCAATTCATACATCCAAACCTAGAAAATATAAAATTCACTTACCTTTCACGTTGGCAGCACACGCAGAAACTTCTGAGAGATTTCTGAAAAAAATGGCAAATGGAATATTTAACACGTCTGCAGCAAAGACCTAAGTGGATAAAACGAGAGATAGAATTACAAAAGGGACAAATAGTACTTATAAAAACAGACAACTTACCGCCTGGAAAATTGCCATCGGAAGGATAATGGAAAAATATCCTGGACCAGATGGTCTGACCAGAGTCTATATAGTATTAAAAGTGGAGTCAGTGTCATCAAAAGATGTATTACTAAATTGCTCACCTGTGGACTGTAATGGTGATTCTGAACAATTAATAATACGATTTTGCATGTTATTTTCTGTTGTTAAAACTTAAAATAATAACCGTATCTCTACGTTGACGTCGTGGTGGGGCTTGCGCGCTCCAAACTCTAGGTCTGTGCCGGTAGAGTTTACTTTGCCGGAACAGGTCTAGGATGAGGAGCCAGACCAAGAGAGATACAGAAACCCGCAGGGCAGCATGTGGCGAGCTGTTGGGCAGTAGCGACCCCACGGACCCTATCTCCCGGGAGAAATCTTGTTCCTCATCTCTGGCTTGCCTTTATTGGCCGGCTGGAGTGAACACTGACGAGGAACAGAGCTCCCACCTCATTCTTGCCTTAATTGGCCGGCTTGAGTGGAGATTCGCAAGAGCAAACGTGCTCGGAGGAAGGAAGTATTTCAGTAAGTGCTCGTAGGGATCTTGACCATCTTCCGGGCTCTGGGATTGTTCTGAAAGCCGTGGAATACCTCTCCACTCCTCAAGCACCTCAGGACGTGTTGCCCCCTTGTCGCTACGTCACTATGTGCTAGCGACAGTTTCCGGGGGCCCATTATTGAGTGTGCAAGTCACCCCCTGCCATTTTATCCGTGTACATATAAGACATTGATCAGGCAGGGGCCATAGTCCTTCCATAGTTCCAGGTCACCAGTCAACTTTAGCCACCCAAACCCATAGTCCAATATCTTTGTTTCCATTTCCTGCAATAGTCCTACGCCAACCGGGGGTTGTCCTTGGGTGCACTTGCATAGTGCACACAGGGATAATCGTCGGTTGGTGCCTCATTTCATTAAAACGCTTAACGGGCCTCTGCGAGTTGGCTTCGTCCCCTCGTACGCCTTCCAAAGGTCCGGGACCCCAGGGTCCCGAGAAATGTCAAAGAATAATAATAATAATAAAATTTATTTATTTCAAAAAAGTGTGGTACAGTCTGTTACGATAAATATAAATTTACAATTTTCGGATAATAAGAAAAGAGTAACAATAAATAGAATTGAATCTGGCGTCCTAGCTAGGTTACATGGTAACCTGTATTAAGGATCGCCAGCCCAGGTTCCCACAGAAGGAGCACAAATAATTTATAATAGACTGCTTAGAACTACAAGGTGCAAACGTATGTTTACTTAAATATACTTACTAAAGTGTTAGTATGTGTATTTTGTGATGTAGATGTGGTGTGAGTGTGTTTTGTGATGTAGGCGTGGTGTGTTTGTATGTGTGTAAACGAAAGGGAAAGAGGTAGAGTTTAGAAACGGAGTGTTAGAGAAGTCACTACGATTTTGAGGTAAGCAGAAGTTCAGTGTCGTCGTAGTTTAAACTGGCTAGAAAGCATGTTATCTGTCTTTTACACATTTCGTAAGAGGATTGATGTACATGGATGGTTTTGTTTATTCTGTTATATAAAAATGGCCCAAGGTAGTAAAAGAAACGTTTAGTAAAAGCAAAGCGTGTGAAGGGTACTTTGCAAATTTCGTTCTTGCGCCTAAGTGAGGATTGTGTTTGTGTAAAAGGAGTTTTTGTGTGTTGATGTAATAAAATGTTGAGAATAAAAGTTTGGCGGACCGTGAGGACTTTGCATTTTTTATATAGATCAAAGGTTGGGTAGAGCATTGGCCGGAAAGTAGCAACCTTAAGAATGGCTCTTTGAGCTACTTCCAGAGGTTTGAGTGTAGTTTTCGCAGCTCCACCCCAACTATTAATACAGTACGAGATGACTGACTGACACATGGCGAGATACACGGTACGTATTACATAAGTATTGGCAATGTGTCTGAGTGTTTTAAAAAGATATATGAGTTTACGAACACGAGCAGTAAGGTGGGTGATATGTGCTTTAAAGTTAAGGTGTTTATCTAAGATAATTCCGAGGTATTTCACCGTGTCAGTAGACAAAATTGTAGGACAGTTGCAAGAGGCGGAATTGGGTTGGCAGGTGTGAGCTTTTAGAGTAACGGGTGCCAGGGGTTGAGTAGTGGAGTTTAGGGAAAATGTAATGAGTTTAGTTTTATTAGTGTTTAGCGTGAGTGAGTGAGAGATAAGCCATCTATATATTGAATCAAATCCATTTTGAGCAGTTGCTTGCAGTTTAGCTCATGATTCATTCGGCGGCGGCGATCTCTCGCGTCCGGCCCTGGTTCAGGCCATGGTCCGGAGCGAGAGTGCATGGGAGGCCGTCACCTCCTTCTGCGAAGCAGTAATGCTCGCGAAGGAGGAGGCGGAGCGCGCGAGGGAGAGGCAAAATGCGCGCCCTCGCGCCCCTAGTCGCCGCAGGAGACGCCCCGGGCGTCGGGAGTCGAGAGCCGACTTCCGGCCACCGTAGGCGCGGGCTTGCGGACGGTGAGCAATGGGTAGCTCGCCGTCCGATAGGGACCAGGCCCGGGTCGACGGCGCGTTGTGTTCCACGCGCGCCTCAAAGAGATGTCAGCACCAACTGACGGGGTCCGGAAGGGCCAATGCCTGCCGGGGTTGCGGGTTTGTCTGAAAGGGATATCGCGACCTCGGCACACAGGCAACGGAAGGAACACGGGTGGGTTTTAGTCAGTAAAAGTCTGACACGCCCTCCCGCTCCACCCAGAGCGGGAGAAGTTATTTGATAATTTCCCATCCTCAAAAAAAAAAAAAAGCCCATGATTCATCATAAAAGGTAATTGCAGTATCGTCGGCAAAAGAGACAATGTTACCAGAGCTCAGGTGCATGTTGCACAGGTCGTTTATGAACACCAGAAACAATGTAGGGCCCAAGACACTGCCTTGAGGCACGCCATATGAAATAGGCAGCTCGTCGCTAAGGCAACCGTCGATTTTGACTATCTGCCTACGGTCTGAAAGATATGAGTTAAAAAGCTGGAGTTGCATACCACGAACGCCTAAGCATTCTAGTTTAGACAGAAGGCAGGGGAGAGGAACGGTATCAAACGCCTTTGCAAGATCAATGAACACTGTGAGGCATTTTTTGCGTTGATTAAGTTTATCAACGATTCTATCTATCAGTTTCATGGCTGCATCAGAAGTTGATTTTTTCTTCCTGAACCCAAATTGGTTGGTTGACAATAAGTTATTGTTTTCAAGGTATGTGGTAAGCCTATTATTAATGAGTCGTTCTAAGATCTTGGACAGGGCAGGTAGCACCGCAATAGGGCGATAATTAGAGACAGAGGTGCGGTCACCCCCTTTAAAAATGGGATGAATAATGGCATTTTTGAAAGAAGAAGGAAAAGTACCAGAGGCAAGGCATAGGTTGAATATATGGCATAGTACGGGTGTAAGGACTGCAGAGTACCTTTTTATGATGGTTGTAGAAATGCCATCAAAGCCCACTGCAGCATTGACCTTCAGAGATCCAATAATAGAGGCTATCTCATCAGGATTTGTGTCCAATAGTACGAAGGAACTCAAACTATTGGAGGTATTGAACTGGGAATGAGGAGAGCAGCTATCCTGGAAATTCCGAATACGATCAGCAAGATCCTTGCCTATATTTACAAAGAATGAATTAACTTCATTAAGAGATTGAGAAGGGGTTTCTGAGGAGGACAGTAATTCCGTAGGGGGGTGAGTAATTTTAGTTGTGTTTGTGACACGCTTGACTGTATCCCACAACAACTTTGTATTACGACCAGCTTTGGCAATTTCATTTGAATCGAACTGTCTTTTAACTTTTGTAAGAATCTTATTGCAGAAGTTCCTGTATCTTGTGTAGGTAGTTTTAAGGACTTCATTATCAGGAGACTGTTTGTATCTCCTGTGTAAAATGTCTCTGTTCCTCATGCATCGCAGTAGTCCTGGAGTAATCCACGGTTTGAGGATTCTCTTGCGTTTAGCTGTGCGCTTCAATGTTGAGTGATTATTTATCTCATGAGATAGAGTTTGGATGAGACAGTCTGTAGCAACGTTTGGATCAGTCAAGGAAAAGATATGCGTGAATTCCAGATTTTGCATAGACTTGTCAAGTGAGACGAAGTCTGTCTTAAGGGTTGAGGTATTGGAAAAATTACGGGGTGGCTTCAAATTTAAACAAAGGAGGGTAGAGAAGTGATCATTAATAGTCGAATCGAAAATGAAGGTAGAAGAGAGTAATTTGGTTTTAAGAATTGTGTGGTCAAGACAATTATTGCCTCTTGTGGGTAGGTGGTGGGAAGGTAAAAACCCGTGATAAGAGAGACAGTTAAGATATTCGTGCGACCAATTGTTCATATTCGACGTTGTGCTATCTATGTTTATATTTATATTTATGTCACCTGTTATTACTACTGTTTGAAAAGTAGTCAAGGAAGATAGTATTTCGTTTAAGGATTTGAGAAAGACTTCAATAGTCTCGTTAGAGGGGGATCTATAAACGCAGAGGATAGCAACATTTGATGAAAGTTCTATGATTAAACCAGAAGCAGAGTCATGAAATTCAGGTTCGTGTACTTTGGATGCAAGATTTGAATTGATGTATACGACTACTCCGTCACTCTGATTACGGTGTTTAGTAGTGTGAAACGAAGAGTAACATTGGAGCTGGGGTAGGGTGGTATTACTTAGACAAGGAAGCCAACATTCTGTTAGAACAGCTACATCACACTCAAGAGAAAGACGGGAAAGCAGTGTTTCAAAATCATGAAAGTTTCGATTAATTGATCTGATATTTTGTGAAAGAACTTTCAGGTAACTATCTGGGGATTTAATGGTTGATAAACAGTCTTCTGGTGTGCACTGATAAATTTTAGATACAGAAAATTCATCTAGGTTATCACTTAACAAGTTTATGTGATCGAATGGTAAGGTATATAGTTGAAAACAGTTTAGGGGACAGTTCGAAAAGTGATTCTTTGTTTTCAAGTAAAAAAAGCAGTATTAAAGGTTTACAGTAAGGCGTGATTTGTATAAAATTATTATAGAATGTAGTGGTATGTGTTAGTATATTGTTTGAGTTGTTGTGTGTATAGATTTGTGTGTGTGAACTGAGCTGTAGAGTAAAGTTTTTAACATGCCAAATTAATATTGATATAAAGCGGTAAGTTATACAGATTATTAATTTACTTAATCTATAAAATAGTTTAATACAAAAAAGAAAAACTAATGTTAGTAAGGCTAAAGGAAATAGTCATACTTCAGGTAATTTGGTTAACTGTTGCAATTGAGCTTCACTTTTAATCACAATGTACGGTGATTCCTTAACCTTTTTCATCAGAATACGGCCATTTGAAATCCAACAATAATCGTATTTATGCGCCTTAGCAAAGGTTCTGGCCAAGTAAAACAGTTTTCTAGACTGTGCTGTCAACTGCTCTGCTATATATATAGGAACCACTTTTGCTGTGAATCCAAGGTTGGCTGAATTGAGCTTTTGATTGGGGTATCGCTTATTGTAGCTTTTCACAGAGTCTAGAAACTTGCTTTTGGTAAGAGTGTTAGTAAATTCCATGTACAACGCGGAGGAATTATTTTGTTTGTCTATTCGATACCTAGAAACGTCCCTAATGTCTGATTTAACATCAATGCCAAGGACATTAGAGAGTATAGAAACAGTGTCGTATAGATCTTGTTTAGACTCTTTTTGACGTAGTGGGACATTTCTGATTTCTACGCATGTCTTAATCAAGTTTCGCTCCAGTGTGTCGATCTTTTCATCAAGGGTCGATAAATGGGTACATATATCAGCACGCTCTTTTTCGAGACCTGTTATCTTGGACTCCAATGAAGACATTTGGTCAGATAGGCCATTCAGAGAGCTCGCCAAAGCAGTGTTTGAGGTCTCGATCTTAGTGAAATGTAGCTTGAGGTCCAATATATGGGATTCAAAGGTTTCAAGCCGGGCATTTTGAGATGCTATAAATTGTTTCATCATTTCTCTCAGTTCGGTTTTAAAATCTTTCTCGACTGGTTTTTCAGCACTCGAAGACCTGAAGCGTTTAGCTCTTTGCGTAACATATGATGAATTCAGATCGTCAATAAGCTCATCTTCACAGAGTTTACTTATGTCAGCTTCGGAACGCGACAGGTTGATGTTGGTTTTTGACGTAGGAGGCGAGCGCATCATTTTAGTACCAGGTTCTCATAAACTAGTAGAAATTACGTGAATGAAGAGTATTGCAAGCAGGACACAATCTCGCCCAGATTCCTTGATCAATGATAGATGTATGGGGTACGTGGCCCGCGAAAGATAATTCTGAGTGAATAGTAATTAGCACTCGGAAAACATAAAACAGCAGGATAATGCGTTAGTAAAGTAGATACTGTGGATAGTACCGTTATTACTCAAGACAGTCGTCGTCGAATACTCAACGTTTCCAGTTAAAACGCTATGGAAGTCACCATCACAACGCTTCAAAGTACCAGGATATCATAATCAGTGGGAGGTGCTTACTTGCGTCCTGTGGTCGTAGACACCAATAGTGGGCGGGGGCTCGTTGTGGACGACGGAGATAGCACGATGTCCAAGTATGAGCGCTGCGCGTGCGGCGGTGACCAGGGTGGAGCAAGGGCGGAGCCAGTAGTATGACGCATGGAGTAGCTTACTCGTTGGTGTAATCCGCTAGCAGTTGGAAGCGTATTGAGCACCTCCTCTCAATTTATGCACTCCTATTTTTGTGAGGTTAATTTTTAACAATTTATAATTTGATTATTGAATTAAAATGAGAATAAAGTCACTGGCACGTCTACTCGTGTACGAGGTCCGGAGGGAAGGGTTAAAAGAACATGTTAGTCCTTTGGGGGCCGGTATGTTGAAATGTGTGTATATAGGCGTAAACCAATAGTCATTTAATTTAGTCGCAATAAAGGTGGCGCCAAGTAAGAACGTACTTTCCTTGTCACAAAAATCCAACCAAACAATTTGCAACCTTACTACATCACAACAGACCCTTTGAAATTGATGGCATGATTTTATGAAAAAATCTAATTTCTGCAAGTTTTTCGCACAATTGTCTTTTGCGTAAGTGTCCCAGATCCATTGCCAAATCCAATTCAATGCCAATTCTCTTTTCACAAATGCCTTTAAACTAGACTGAAAATCATCAAAATTTTGTTTATTCCTGTCAAACGACGATTTCCCAATCTGAAATAGACTAAAGTGACACAACTTAACTATATTTTAGTTTGACAGCACTAAGATGGCACTGAGTCATTAATTTAGTGCAAATAGCAATTTAGCTATTCTAAATTTGACGTTTTTCACCAAAATTTTTGATTGTCTTACTAAATCTGACTATTTTTCATTCCGGACCCATGGTACCCCTGAAAGATACCCCTGGGGGTGCCACGGGAACTTGATTCGGACCCGTGGCACCCCCAAGTCCTCAAATCCATACAACGCTGTACCAGTGGTATCACGGGTCTTATTTACTAGTTCCCATGAATCCACCAATCGAATAGTGATGGGACAGATGGACAACAGTGACAAAATAATTTCATTAGTCTAATTTTAATATTTATCTAACGCATTTTCTCCAATGCGTGACCTAATATTATCTCTCTATTCAGAAATTGCAATTGAATGTGCACTATTTAATCGACATTAATAATGTCTGGTAGTTTCTGTTTTTTAGGCACTGCATTCAAATTGTGATTATTCTACAATACGTTTAGTAAATCGTAGCTCGTGGCTAAATAATAACAGCCGAATGGGTCGATTCATCAGGATAAGCTACGCTTGCCGGGGTTGGTCCGTGGATGGGTGACCATTTTTACACATCCAGACTCCTCCATGCCTCGGAAAGCACGTTAAGCCGTTGGTCCCGGCTGTCATTCGTGGATCTTTGACAGTCGTTACGGGTCGTCAGAAGCCCGAAAGTCTGACAACCAGTCTTACCAAGGGGTATCGTATTACCCAGTTACTGGGTTGTGGAGGTCAGATAGGCAGTCACTCCATGTAAAATACTGGTATTCAGCTGCATCCGGTAAGACTGGAAGCCGACCGCAACATAGTTGGGAAAAGGCTAGGCAGATATATATTAATTCCTTTTTTTACACGCGGAAACTACGTTTTTCAGTATGGGTCCTCTGTGGGTATACATTTAACCTTGACTTATCTATGGTTAAAGACCCAGGACATTTTGATTTTCTATAGGTTGAACACCGCCCCGCAGACGTACCGTTCTTGTAATCTTTCTTTTTATGATGTCTGTGTTTATTATGTAGCAGAATTGTTCCTCCGTATATCTTTATAAAATTAAGATCCTGCGTTTCCGTTTCTATATTCATTGCTACATAAAGTACCGATATATTATTTAATAATATTAGAATGCGTCGACTTTCGACACACTTCAACTTGATTGCTGATTATTACATTTTTTTTAGAAATACGTCTAACTGTCACTTTTGAAAATTTGAATTTTACAACTTCAACAAGGATATCTGACAACTCTGATCTATAGGTACATTATCAAAATAATAAATACAGAACTACAATAATTTTGGTCACATTAGAGATAAAAATAAGATCATATATTAGTAGGTAAGCATACATAGTTGCAATACCAAGTATATACATTCAAAAGCACTGCACTAATTGACCGCGGGGGTGCCACGGGTCCGAATCCAAGTGCCCGTGGCACCCCCAGGGGTGTCCTCCAGGGGTGCCATGGGTCCGGAATGCTATTTTTAATGACGAATAAAAAGGTGTGGAATAAAATTAGTAGTCATGAACTAAAATTCACACCAACACCCCGACTTCAGGTGCAAAAACAGTACTGTATTTTTTTCTTTTCTTTTGCTTATATCTCGAAAATGGTGTGTCTTATCGCAAAAATAATGAAAATTTCGACCCCCTTAATGGAACCTATAAACCCCTAAAACTCAACAAGTAGGTTTTTCATTTTTCATATTTTCCATACAAACACTGTTTTTTTTTTATCTTACCCTTATATCTCGAAAATGGTGTGTACTATCGCAAAAATAATGAATATTTCTTACCCCCTTTATGAGACCCATAAACCACCAAAACTCAACATGTGTAGCTGCATTTCATCGTACGCCGTGGGCACCGGATCGAGTCCCGCTATAAACAATAAACAATATTTTTTTTTAAACATGATTACATTTGTCTAGTATTTGTTTTATAATTTAAGCAAAAATTGCTGCATTTTAAAAATTCTGTCTTTGCTTAGACTCACACTGCTTTCGACATTGCTTGTAGCGCCTCAACTATATTGACGCTCCAGTTTGAGTTTTTGCTATCGATAACGACATAATGTCAACATTAAATTGCGCTGGTTGCATGAACGATTTCAAGGCGGGGAAAGGTTTACAATGCTTTCTTTGCCTTCAATGGTATGATTTGTTATGCCCACTGCATATACCGGAAAAGAGATTAAAATTAATGAAGGCAGATTCTAAAAAGACCTGGAAATGCCCTGGGTGCATCAACAAGCAACCTAAAGTTGATAATACCAATACCCCAATCCGATCCGCCAAGCAGAGCAGCCCAAATATAAGCAATGATCCACCTTCTTCTGCCGAGAAGAATAATATTCCTCTGCGAAATAAACTACCTCATCACCAGTCTGCTGACGATCAAACCGACATGTCATTGGCAGAGATTACAAGTGGTTCTCTCAGAGATATGATAAGGCAAGAAATTAATCGTGCCCTACAGAACACAATAAACGATTTGGTAAATGACCAACTTAACAAAATTAATGACATAGTGTCAGAATTCAAGCAGTCGCTGTCATTTTTTAACGATAAATACGAAGACATGAGAACAACACTAGAGGAGAAGGCAATCAGGATACAAAAACTCGAGAAAGATAACTCTGATTTACAAAATTCTGTGAAAGATATAACGAAGTGCATGAACGTCTTAGAACAGCATGCTCGATCGAATAACATTGAATTGCAATGTATACCCGAACACAAATCAGAGAATTTGGTGAGTACTGTTCTCCAGCTGAGCACAGTACTCGACTGCAACATAAACGACACTGACATTCAACTTTGTACAAGGGTTGCAAAAAAAGACACACAGAACATGCGACCGAGATCAGTCTTAGTTAAATTTAACAGTTCCCGTATAAGAGATTCGTTCCTGGCAGCATCAATACGGTTCAATAAAGCCAACTCAAATAACAAACTTACCTCAAGTCATCTCGGTATTGCTGCCGACAAACCTGTTCCAATATTCGTCGTCGAGCATCTCTCCCCGGAAAATAAAGCTCTTCATGCGGCTACGCGAGTGCGTGCTAAAGAACTAAGATACAGGTTCGTCTGGGTCCGCAATGGAAGAATTTTCGTAAAGAGGGATGAAACTTCTCAAACTGTGGTTATAGGAGATCACGATAAACTAAAATCGTTAACATAAATTCGTGTATCAATGTAATTCTAAGAATGTTCTATGTATCATTATTTCTCAAAATTCAATCCTATAAAATGTTACTACCAAAATACTAGAGGTCTACGCGGTACACTGAGTGAGGTACGGCAACATACATAATAACGCGTACGATGTTTATGTCCTAACCGAAACCTGGCTTTGTAGGGGTATTTTTGATGCTGAATTATTCAGTGGTTCCTATACGGTATATAGAAGGGATCGTGAAACATCTTCTTTCAATAAACATAAAAAAACTGGCGGTGGAGTACTCATAGCAGTTTCAAATAACTTAATTTCATCTCGCATGGTGGACTGGGAGACTAACTGTGAAGACTCGATCGAGACAAAATCGAGTTCAAGCGTCAAATTTCTTAAAATATGTGCTGTCTACTTACCCCCTCCAGTATCCACGGAAGTTTTTGAGCATTTTACTGAAAACTGCAACTCAATCATGGATATCAATAGCGACAGTCCCACATTGATAGTTGGTGATTTCAACTTGAGCTGTGTTGATTGGATACATGATGCTGACAATGAGTCGTGCTTACCATCTTTGTGTGGCACTGGCAATCTAAAAAATCTTTTTCTCGATTTTATAGCTTTAAATAACTTAAAACAGTTTAATTACATCAAAAACTCCCAAGATAAAATATTAGACTTAATACTTTCTGACGTCGACTATATCAAAATCAGTAATTGCCTTGACCCCATAAGGAAGCTGGATAAGTTTCACCCTGCTTTAGAATTCGTGCCCACTCTACCTGTGATTATTAAACATGATTACAAATCATCACACAAACCCAATTATTACAAAGCCGACTACGAAGCGATAACACATGCACTAAAAGATATCAACTGGGAAAATGAATTTGCAATATGTTGTTATGATGTAAATGCTAAGCTGGATAAATTCTACATTATAGTCAGGGACATCATTAAAAAATATGTGCCAGTAACCATGTCCACGCGAGGAAAATACCCACCGTGGTATTCGAACCAATTAATAAAATTGCTCAATCGAAAATTTAAATATCGTAACAGATTAAAAAAATATAACAATCCACTGGATGTAATTGAATTTAATTACCTTAGAAAAGACTGTCAAAAACTTATGCAAAGATGTTACAATAATTACATAGACGAATTAGAAAATAAGATAAAAGGCCATCCCAAATTCTTCTGGTCACATATAAAAAACCTTCGGAAAAATAACACTTCCTATCCCTCTAAAATGACCTTAGGTACTGTAACTGCATCTGGAAGTAAAGCTATCTCGAATTTATTTGCTGATCATTTCTCATCGGTATATGACTCGCAAACTCTTGACCATGGCAATTCTATTGATTATCCACCTGCCACATCAATCCCTTCTCCACCCAATAATGATTTTTTAATATCCCAAGAGGCAGTATGCAATAAACTTTCCAGACTTGACCTGTCAAAGGGTGCAGGACCTGATAATATACCCCCAATATTTTGGTCACGATGTGCTCGTTATGTGTCCTCTCCATTAGCAGATATATATAATACTTCACTAATAATAGGTGTCTTCCCGAATACCTGGAAACGGGCACGAATAGTGCCTATTCACAAGAACAATAAGCGCGAGGTGATATCTAACTATCGACCAATTTCGATTCTTTGTACTCTGTCTAAGGTCTTTGAATTGCTAGTATACCCGATATTTTACAACCAGGTTAAAAGTTGCCTAACCTTAAGTCAGCATGGTTTCATGGTTAAAAAGTCTACGAACACAAATCTTGTCACTTATATCACTGAGTTAACATCCGCAGTTGATGAGGGTCTACAAGTAGATGCAATATACACAGATTTTTCAAAGGCCTTCGACAGGGTAAATCATGAACTATTGTTGATTAAACTTCAGTCCCTAGGTATCACTGGTGCCACATTGGATTGGTGTAGGTCATACCTTAATAATAGGCCGTCTTTAGTTGTCATAGAGGGTGATGAGTCTGACCCTTATTTTGCAACCACAGGTGTACCACAGGGGTCCAATTTGGGGCCACTGTTTTTCATTGTGTTTGTGAATGATATTACAAGCGTGCTTAAATATACTACGCCATACCTATTCGCGGATGATCTGAAGTTGACACGCATAATTCTGACTGCATCTGATATTCAGTTGCTACAAACGGACTTAGATAACTTGACTCAGTGGTGTACGAAGAATAAAATGTATCTAAACTGTACCAAATGTCACCACATCAAATTTACCAGAAAGCGGAATAAAATTCAATCTAGCTACAATATTCAGGGAAACATATTAGATGAAGTGACAGTTATCCGAGATTTGGGAGTGTATTTGGATGGTGATTTGAGATTTATAGAACACATTGACAAAATGCTTAATTCAGCTTATCGGGCTCTTGGATTTATACTGCGATCTTCTAAAGAATTCAAAAAACCATCCACTACAATTTTGTTATACAATAGCTATGTAAGGAGTCAGTTGGAATACTGCAGCACGGTCTGGAATCCAACATACCAGGTTCACACAAATCGAATAGAAAGAGTCCAGAAGAAACTTGTTCGTCACTTGGCTTTTCGGTTTAGAGTTAGGAATCTGAGATCATATGCAGACAAGCTGAATTATTTTAAAATCATTCCTCTCAGGTCTCGCCGTACAGTCTCTGATTTAACATTCCTGTTCAAATTGCTGAATAATAGTATTGACTGTCCAGATCTTCTTAGCAGAATAAATCTTAATGTCCCGGCCAGAATGCCGCGTTATCCCCGCCCATTACTCAAGGCCCCACGATACCGAACAAATCTGGGTAAACATTCACCGGTTTCCAGGATGACCCAGCAGTACAATGCCTTATCATGTTCATTAGAAGACATAGACATCTTTTCTAATAATCTGGGTAAATATAAGTCACTAATCCGTACGCAGTTGAATGATAATTATGTAAGTGTTGAACTGCCTGCCTAGTAATGCATTGTTCGCTATTTCTATTTCTGTTATTGTTATTCTATTTTTGTTAGTCTGTAAGTTCATTTTTTTCTAATATTATGTGTTCGTTGCTTTTTAATCTTTATCTTTATTTTTATTTAATTTAAATTCAGATTACTAAATTTTATAATGTACATTGTAAAATTTGGTACTTACTATGAATAATTTTCACTTTCAGGGCTACTTCCATTTTTCATATACCTACTGTTTACTTGTTTTTATTGCATGATGTGGTCTCCTATAATTGAGGGAGCACATATATTGTTGTTCTTATCTTTATATTATAGCATGCAAGGTGTATTCTTTGTTGGAGATCCTAATAAAATAAAATAAAAATAAAATGTAGGTGACAAAAAAGCCATAAACTAGCACCACTACTCGTATTTATGTAAAACGCTTACCTCAATGTTATTGAATGTCTAAATGTATCTAAATGCATCTAACACCAAATTGTAGCATTTTTATGTTGATTGTTATAAATATTCTAAACACAAACAATCCGAGACTTATTTCTTAACCGTACCGTAACGTAACTTAAGAAAATATCATCTTTAAGATCAAAACTGTTTAAGCGATCACTTCGTTCGATCTTTAGGCGTGTGTGCGTGAACAGTGCACACAAACATAGCATTGCAATGAATTTACCTAAAATCTGTCGAGTGAATTTTGTGCACGGACTCTTAACAGGTAGATGCTCTTGCGATAACATATACAACCTTAGTTTTTGTTTACCCTAAACCTCTTAAGGGGGCATTGTACACATCATTATGAATAACTTTCACTATGGGCCCAACACTGAAATCGCGAAAAAAAAATCAACTGTTCCCTACATTTATGTTCGTATATCTCGTTGTATTTTCGGAGCACTCAGTCTGTTCTCAACACTCGAACAGAGACGCTTGTTCGTCACTGCAGGTGACGGCTTTAATTGAATACATTTTCAATTTAGCAAATAGCATGTTGTGAGCTTGCACGCGCTACATAGTGCGCTACCCGACGTTATGTTAGTCGAATAACTTTGTTGTTCAGTATCACGCATAAGAGCTGTCACAAATATTCGCGCGACTCTCTCTCGCCAATTTGTAGTTCTACACATTTATTTAATCAGTTTGTATTTCAGTCTTGTGATAAATCAAACAGTTTGATTGGGACTTTTATTTGTTCTCGCATTCTATTGAATAAGTAAGCAAATAAAACACACACATTTGGCATTCAATAATAATTTAAAATTCCTGTTCATCGTTTGCTCAGTGCGGTTGGAGGTTATATTTGTTTGTGGAGTTCATATTAGAATTGTGTTGTCAGTGTCAATTGAACAATGCTTTAGCAAAATTAATTCCATCACTAATTTGATTATAATTATCTATGTATTTTGTCATATAATTGTAATATGGATCTGAATAAAAGGCTATATTAGTAGCTATTAATTACTTGGCAAGTATACAGACCTACCACTAATGCTACCATTATTGGCTAGGTACATTCCTATTGGATGTTTAATAAAGCTTCCCCAGATATCAAATGCTAGCAGTCCGCGCTCGCTGCCGCTTCCTCGTATCTCCTTGGTCTTATTTTATTTATTTATTTATTTATTTATAGTTAATTAAAACGGCACAGGTCCAATTACATTAATTAACATAGAATTATAAAAATTAAGATAAAATAAGCATTCAAATAACATACAATACAAAAAATTAAATTCAAAGATATACAATTCGTGGATAAAATTATTAATAATTATTTGAGTAAATGGTTCAATAAATCAGATACATCAATAAACTAACATGCAACAGTGGACACCCTCGCATATTGTCCCTCACAAAACACCAGACAAGCACGCATTATTTTCTTCCATTCATCGGCAAACACATCACATTCAGGGTCGGCAGTCAGGAGGGCGTTTAGCATCCTTAGGGTTCGACAAACTGGGGATTCGGCTCTAGCAACAGATCTATATAGCGGTAGTGCGAACAGGTTATGACGGCGGCTTTGACGGTGCCCAAGGTATTTGTCGGGCACAAATAGGCGGCAGAAAAGTCCGTGGAGTTCAACCGCTTAGGGTTTTACAGGCAATCGTGAGCTGATCAAAGCCCCTTCTTACCTCCAACGAATTTAAACCCAACACCCCTAGAAGATAATTCGTTGGGTACATGAATGGGAAGTAATGGTACAGCCTTTGATACAAAAATCTCAGGAAGGTCTTCTGAACTTTCTCAAGCATCAGTGTCTGAGACGCAGTATGCGGATGCCAGACACAGGCGCTGGACTCGAGTTTACTCCGAACTCAAGTGGTGTAAAGAAGTTTAATAATACTGGGATTGCGAAAGTCACGAGCGTTCCTTAAGACAAATCCCAGACGCCTGAAGGATTCCTTTGCAAGGGCAGACACGTGGTCTCTAAATGTCAGACTGCGGTCGAAAGTCACTCCTAAGTCCTTAACGCTGGTGACACGAGTGATCACTATACCCCCCAAACTATAATCATATTTTATTGGTCTCAACCCACGACCATAAGTCATAACGCTGCATTTACTAATATTAAACAACAACTTGTTCGCCATGCTCCACTCATAGACGGTATCGATATCTTTTTGTAGGAGTTCGCAATCCACCTCTGTTCTGATTTGCGCAGCTAGTTTTAGATCGTCGGCATAGTCTTAGATTGCTGAACCACGAAAGACGCCATTAAGTCGCTCATTATTCGCGGGAGCTATTAGCCAAGCCCGGGACAGTCCCGCCCCGTCCCCTGATTGTCCCCTGTCTCCTGTCCCCTGTCCCGTGGCTGTACCCTGTTTGTCAACTTTTCCCTGGCTGTCCTTTGTCCCTTGACTGTCACAGGATTCCAATTACCACAGTTGTTACTCTCAATTCCATCTTTGGTTTTGGCTGCAGTGATATGAAACTGAGTTTGCATAGGCAAACAGAACTATAGTTATTGGAGAATGAAACAGACAGAAAGACTCCGACTCCCTCTCTCTCTCTCTTCTCCTCTCTGACTCCTTAGAGTAGTGGCGTACATCCACTTTGTTTCTAAAGTCTTTCTGCTTTTGGTGGAGACAACAAGTAAACATGATTACGAGTACGAACATGATTACACGATGATGATGTTATTATTTATTATGTTGTTGAAAAATATTAATATCCAAATGTATCTACGTTAACGCTATTACGAGCAACGTCTCATTAGTCATTGGTATGTCTGTCCATTACTTGAAGCGCCGGTATGTTGCACCCACTAACCGGCACATACCAGTGAGTTATCATATTTCATCCACTCCAGTATTAATGCAATGCATTAATTGACTCAATCTACGTGTGTAGGCAGATTGGATTCGACATTTTACTAACGGCGCCGTTACGCAAAATGCCAAAGGCAAATTGGAAATTCGTTCAATTGTTATAATTGCGACATTGATGTTATTCTAGGGTGACCATCATAAAACACACGTTGCACAAATCATACTTTGACTTTGAATTATGACCAAAATGCTATTGGGGTTTTCTATAATCTCTCCAAAACCTTTGATTGCGTGCACCATGACACGCTTTTGCGTCATTACGGTGTGCAAACCGAAGCTCTCAACGTTATAAATTCTTATTTACTTAAAAGGCTCCAATGTGTAGATGTCTGAAATCTTCCGGTTAAGTTCAATTAGTAATCTGTAAACTCGGCAGTATTTCTGGGCATAATAGTAGATACCAAACTTCAGTGGGGCCCACATATATATCGAGCCTCGCTGAAATATTACAAATTAATTTTAAAATCATCCCCTTTTTTACCCCTATGGGGATGATTTTACAAAAACGCTAAAACGCGTAATTCTTTATTTCTTTTCAAAAGTGTAAATTTGAATTTTCATATCCCTAACTTAAGAAATGCTGGGTTTCCCATTCAATCTTTCATCCCCTATATCAGCCCTAAGTACCCTAAGTCCTTCTCCAGGATGCCATCCATCTCCTTGCCAAATTTGATCGAAATCCGTTCAGTGATTTAGCCGTGAAATATCTTTTCACATACATACAGAAAGACAGACAGACAGACAGAGTTACTTTCGAATTTATAATATTAGTATGGATATATTAGATAATATATATATTTAATGTAGGATAATAATAGGTATATAAGAGCCAATAAAACAAAGTAAGCAACTCGTACGTTGACATTGGTCAAAAGTCAAGGTCAATAGCTTGATGTATTGTCGAAGAAACGGAGGAAATGTTTCGATGAAGACGTTTCATATCTCGAAGTAAGTTATTCCATTTAGTGCACTGCGAGGTAATATAAAGCAACATCGGGGTGAACTTTCGAATCTGCTCGTCAAAGAAAAGAAACGTCGCTTTTATTTCGTTAGATGCGCAAACAGAATGAGATTAAACAGCTAAATTCAAAGCAGTGCTTGCAAGACGCTACAAAAGAGCCACGCCGCTAACAGCACTGACCGACCAACTGAATATTACATTTTCAATTGTGAGCCCCCCCAGCCACGAGTTTATACGACGGACTGTGCTCAGCTAAAACAGGCGAGAGACGCGGGGCGCGGTGGCGGGGGCAGAGACCTTCGAGGTACTGTTCTTCTACTCTATTAATGAGTTTTTGTTTTGTACCGTTTCCTTCAAAATGTCAGACAGGATTTTGCTTCACGAAAACTTCCAAGCGAGGTGAGCCGATAGAAAATCTAAATAAAAAGAAGTCGGAGTCGGGCAGCCACTGCGCCGCCGCTCCGGCCCGCCCCATCCGTGTGACGTGACTTAAATTATGCGGTCGGCGGACGTCTCGGAAATGCAAAGATAAGAGGAAATTCAGGAAACTCTCGAATTCGATGACTCACAGTATAATCAACAGAGTCAATAGTTGTGGAACAAAAGTTTTACTTCTCCATTCAGTAAGCTATCGCTAATCCCACTTAAAGTTGTTCGAAGTTGAGAAGTGAACAGAGGCAGTCGCAAATAACGCAGAAGCGATAAACGATATTCATAAATGGGCTTGTTCGCAACTTATCAAACAAATTAATTTAGCAGACATCTTGAATGGCGACGCTTCTTTGTGAGGTTCATGAAATAATGCCCTGTAGCTTAGCTGTACAGTAATATTCCTTGAAATAAATCTTACGCCCTGTACCTCTTAGTTAAGGATTCATCTGACTTCAATAGACCGTCCTTCTTCTTCGTGTCCTTGGCACCATTTCCTTGGCGTCGTCGGTGGCAGCGCATACGTCACTTTAACTGCATTTTACACCTTTTATCCCGCCCTCTGTGTCTCATAAGACACAGAGGGCGGGATAAAAGGTGTAAAATAGTTACTACTAGGTACTACTAATAGTTACCTACTGCTATGTCGTCGAGGGGCCCCACTTTACGAGATTGTAGCTTCACCTTCCCACTTGTGTTCGGAAGCGGTTTAGACCTTCAAGTAGACCACGGATGGTAAAACCCTGCGGAAAGATGCTCGCTTGGGGGAGGTTATTGAGTGGTTGAGTATCCTGGACCGCACTATAAGACCAAGAGAATGAACAATAATAAAGACATCTCTAGACCACTGTCAACGTTAGATTGGATCATCGTCTCGCAGCGAACGAGATCGTTCTGAACCGTCTAATACCCATTTAGTCTGGCACACTAGATAGCCACTAGGTCTGCAGTCAAACGAGATTGAAATAAAAACTATACTACACCTCGCTAAGATTTTCCCAGCGGTGTCATATCGTTCTTTTTTTTTTTTTGAGGAACCTATGTTAGGCTCACTTTGCTAAGACATGGTAGAGCACAGATTGGGAAGGGTCGTGTGTTTCCACCAGTCGGTGGTTATTTTCTAAAATTCATGTAGGTACTAAACCCTCCCCTTCCACCCGCGCCCTCTCTTCTTGCAAACCCCTACCGAAGCTTGTTTCGGAAAAATTGTATTTCGTATCAGTGCTGCGCAGAATTTTAGAGAATTTTCAATGAATACGAGGATTCTTTTGAAAATAATACTGGTGTTCTACTCAGCGGCGTGCACACAGTTTTAAGACAGGGTAGGCAGAAAATTTTACTCACAAAAATACTGCACGTTAGTTTTAGTTCGTCGTCTTGTCGATTGATGATGTAGGTAATTGCCAAATGCCAGCTCAAATATCCATAGATTGACTGATTTTATAGACATATCAATTTACGGATATTCGAAGTGGCCTTTCGGCGCGTTTGTTTGATGTTTTGTAATGTTTATGTGATTCGCAAAATTTAAATAAAAGCAGTGAAAAGATGGTGGTGTGAGTATACTATATAATATTGTTTTATTTGTATATTAAATCTACACGCCTATCTTTCTGTAAGAATGTCTGCAATATGGAATCGTAAAAGTTGGGGAGGCGTTTTATTTCCGTAAGAAGGTTTTTTTCTATTGAAATCATGAAAAGATCTGTAAGTCGTTGCTGGCCTTGAGTATTTCTTAAGTAGGTGTGTATACGTTTTAGCGACGAGAATGACCTTTCGGTTGACGCACTGCTCGCGGGAACTGTAACAATTAATTTTGCCAAACGCAGCACTTCGGGAAAAACTGTATTTATGTTATTTTCGTAAAAATGTTCTATAATTTTGTAAATACTAAGGTTTTTGAATTCGGCAGATTTATAAACACATTTGAGCTCATTGATAAGGCGGTCTAAGTTAAAGTCGTATAATTTATAAACATTTACGAATTGCGATACTAGTTCAACCGGAAAATTGACATTATATTTATTGAAATTTTCACATGAAAGTAGTCCAAAAATTTTTAACTCTTTCAGATTTTTATACCGGTCGCGACATTCGTTGGATATATTGTCTATAATTTCAATAAAAATCCACTTAAAATTGATTTTTGCGTCCACAACATTACGTTTTCGTTGTGGCGGCCCTGTGAGTATTTTTACTTTTTCAAAAATTAATTCAAACCTAGATCTGAATGATTCTAAAAACGATTCAAACTCGTTAATTTTTTTAATGCAATAAGTTACATCTGACGTCTTTTTTTGCATAATTTCGTAAAGCACATCAGTTTCTGCGAATATTTCGTTAAACACATGGAGTAAAAACTGGAATTGAAAGTCTTTTAAATTGTGTAACAAATACGAAACTTGACTTAATGTCTCACCATCCCAAGAGTCTTCGTTTTCAGCCATATCCTCAAATAAATTAATTAAATGTATAGAAGAATTGAAAATTACATTTACAGTATGTACGCGAATTGTAAGTCCATCGAGTGTCAGCAACGCGAGGCAATTTTTTCATATCAGCCATTTTATTATAGTGGTTTTGCCTTTTGGTACTATTATTAAAGAAATTTGCTAATGTTTTTATGAGATTGAAAAAACGTTTAGTTTCCGGAATACGTTCGCACGATTTGGAAAGTACCAAATTAAGGACATGGGCGGAACACCAAACGTATTCAGCAAGAGGACATTGCTGGCGAACCAGCGACTGAACGCCGTTCCGTTCAGATGACAGGACAGCTGCACCGTCATATGTCTGAGCTACTAATTTCGACAAACATTTAAATTCTGATAAAATCTGCAGTATGATGGCACTTAAAGTTTTCGCGGTGCGGTCGGAACTTACGTCAATATATTTTATAAATCGATCAAACACTTCTGATTTATGAAAATATCTTAAAACCAGTACTAGTTGCTCTTTGCCACTTACGTCTGGTGTTTCATCGACCATCACAGCTACAAAATCAGTGGAAGCGATTTGTTGTTTTATTGTTTCGATCATTACAGACGCTACACTAGAGATTAGGTCATTTTAAATACGATTTGATAAACCCGTAAATGAGCTAGTGCAATTTTGTAAATGGTTTTCCAACACTCCGTCGTATTTCGCGAGCACGTTGACCATTTCTAAATAATTGCCCTTATTCACTGACGAAGCAGATTCGTCATGTCCACGAAAAGCGAGCTCTTGTTTCCCCAAAAAGCAATCAATGTCAATTAGTCGTTGAAAAATATTTCGGTTCCGATCCACTTTCGCGTTATGTCTGTCAATGTCGATTTGTATCTGAGAGTTTAAACGCGTCTCTATACGATTTTTTCCAAAGGTGTGATATTTAAGGGCAGCTTCCAAGTGTTTTTCAGATTGTTCATGTTTTCTCGCGGCGGTAGGAAAATTATGAATATCAGCGCAACCGATGTCGTTCCAGACGGTTTTATTATTTGAAAATAGTAGACAAACGAAACAAAATAACCGATTACTGTGTATGCAACCTGTCAGCCAATGATATGAATCATATTGTTTTTTATGGAATCTGCGGTTCACTTTACCTTTAGTTTGTATTAATTGCAAATCCGGTGTACCACGACCTATCTCGATAACTTGTTTTTTTTCACCGAAAGATAGTTTTGAAAACGCATCATGTTTTATTTTCTCAATACACACACCATCTGAACAAGTTTCACAGACAATATTATCCATTTTACACTTATTATCAACATTAAAATTCTAAATACCTGATAGCGTAGTCACAAACATAACACACATCAAACAATATGGCGATTATTGACTTTTGAAAATAAGTACATAGTAAAAAGATAAACATAATACGACAAAAAATTATGGTCATCTACTATATAAAATTCAATGAAACAATGTTACTTTCTAAAATATTTGCATTGCATAGCAAACTTTCGTTCGGAAATACTGTTGAAATCAGTGCTCTGAGTAGAAGTCTTCTACTCAGAGCACTGATTTCAACAGTATTTCTCCGAACCGCATCTGAGCACTTCTACTAACCGCACTGAAACAAAATTTTGTTGTGTGCGGTTCGGTGAAACAGTTTATTAATATTATTTTCAGTCCCCATATGACAGCTGCATACTGTTTGTAGTGATGGGACGTATGCATTCAGGACATTACCAACTATAACATATCGATACGGCAAGTGCGTGTACAACCTCGCACAGTAAAGGGCTCTGATGTCGTACGTTATGAATGCGGTTAAATGTTAACGTATGCAATTTGCCTAACGTTGGATTCAAATCACTTAAATGTCAGCAACCTCTGTAGTAGAAACTATGTCACCGTTAGCACACCGACGCGTCGACGTCGCGAACCGCGCCGTTGTGCGAAAAAAGGGTTTTTACCTCGAAGGTGCCGTTACCATTAGTTACGCGTTACGCTTAGTTTTTTTTCCCCTGATTTAATTGACTGTATTTTTAGGCGCTAGATTGAAGTATTGAGGTGTTTGTATGATGCTGCCACGATGACTATCTAGATCTAGGACAAAAAAAACAGCACCATCCAACTGCTCAGAGGGATGAGACAGGGAGATGTGATATCCCCGAAACTGTTCACCAACGCGTTGGAGGACGTCTTTAAGACGCTGGACTGGACTGGACAGGGTATCAACGTGAACGGCGAGTACATCTCTCTACCTTCGCTTTGGCGATGACATTGTCATAATGCCAGAGACGCTGAAATTGTTAGACCAGATACTGCACAGACTTCCAGGAACGGTGGAATTGGAACACGGTCGCCGGCACCAGCCGGGGGCTGCTTTGAAGAGTGCTTAAGTGACCCCGTAGCCCCTGGTGCAAGTGTGCTAGGGAACACGGGGTGGTTTTAGTCAGTAGAAGTCTGACTGGCCCTTCCGTCCGCCCTAGGGTGGAGGACATCCATGAGGATTTCAAAGCCGTTACAAAAAAAAAGATACTGCACAGCCTAAATGGAGCCTCTCGGTGGCAGAGACGAAATGCCGACTTAATGCCGAATTCAGACGACTTGCCGAGACCAATCTACATCTAAGGGTCGCTTCTCGAAGTTATAAAGGAATATGTCGACCTAGGGAAAGTCATCCAGCTCGGTAGACAAACCAACCAGCGCGTCCTACCCGTGATGACATACGGTGCCGGTGCCGGAACGTGGACATAAACAGTCGGGGTCCACAAATTCAAGGTGATTTATCGCGCTGTGGAGCAGGCTATGCTCGGAGTTTCTTTGAAGGATAAGATGAGAAATGAAACTATCCGGAAAAAAACCAGAGTAACCGACATAGCTTACAGAGTAAGAAAGCTGAAGTGGCAGTGGGTGGGCCATGTTTGTCGAAGGACCGAGGACCGGTGGCGCAGACGGGTCCTAGAGTGAGTGGAGATTGCGTATCGGCTATTACACTGACGACCTAGAAAGATGGTTAGGACAGACTGGATGCGGAAGGCGGAGGTCAGGGTGTTGTGGCGCAGTCTGGGAGAGGCCTATGTCCAGCAGTGGACGGGTCTACGAGATCAATCATCTCAGCCTATCGCAGGCTGAGCTGATTGGTCCGTGGACTATAATAGTTACTAATTCCATTATTATTGATTTCGAGGTATCGTATCTCCGTCGTAAAAAACCATTTGAAGTAACGTACCATCAACACAGTAAACCTTCGATGAAACATCCGAAATAATAAACGAAAAATTGTGAAAACGCAAAGTTGAGTATTTACTTTTAACAAGAGAGCCGCTCTAATGTGTTACCCTTTCATAAACATAAACAATGGGTGGACAGTCTTAAAAAAAATTGTACCTTCATAAACTAACTACCTACCTACCCAAATAACAAAATGTTGAAATTACAGTTGACTTGATAATGAAACATTATATTGGTTCCAATGCAATTTTTAAGGATGGTATTTTTAGGGTTCCGTAGTAAACAAGGAACCCTTATAGTTTCGCCATGTCCGTCTGTCTGTCCGAGGCCTAGCTCATAGCCGGCTAGTAGTAGAAAGCTGTAATTTGGTATGGGTATACATATTAATAATGCCGACAAGGTGGTAAAATAAAATCAAGAATTTTTTTTAGGGTACCTCCCCTAGACGTAAAGAGGGGATTTTTTTTTTCTCGCCTATCCCAAAGTGTGGGGTATCGTTGGAAAGGTCGTTTAAAAATATTGTGGGTGTGTGAAAATCATTTTTCAATTTAGGAATCCGTTTGCTTTAAAGTGCTAATTTTTGTTAGAGTCAAGTGTCCCCCCCCCCCCCCCTGTCAGCTAAATGGTTGTACTTGTATTGTGAAAAAAATTCACAGCAGTAGTATATATAACGAATTTAAAAGGAAAACTATCACAGCTAAGTAGGCTTTACAGGTTTACGAGTAATAATCGACCAACTTAAATTTGCAGTTTGAAAAACAGATCTCCCATACATTTCTTATCGGAGAACATGTTTTTCAACTACAATGTTAAGTTTGTTCCAGGGATAAATTCATCCCAACTACGGAACCCTTCATTGTGCGTGATCCGACACGCATTTGGCCGGTTTTTTAATATGACTCAGATGATATAAATAAATATATATGTATATGTATACATACACACACACCCACACATACATACATACATACATATTGGTGCCGATTCTCTTGTACACCGAACTAAACTATCTAAACTAAGACTAAAATTACTTACTTTTGGCTATGAGAATCTTAGAGCTATTCTGCAAATAAAATTCTCTAAATTAAAAAAATATTTTGACACAACTAAAATAAAAAATATTACCTACATGTAGAGTGTTAGGTGTTTAGGTGTTTTATAAAGGGGGTCGAAATTTTCATTATTTTTGCGATAGGACGCACCATTTTCGAGATATAAGCAAAAGAAAAAATAAATACAGTACTGTTTTTGCACGTGAAGTCGAGATGTTGGCGTGAATTTTAGTTCATGACAACTTATTTTACCCCACACCTTTTTAATCGCGATTAAAAATTGTCAAGTTTAGTCTGGTTTGGTACTTTACAATCAAAATTTTAGATGAAAACGTCAAATTCAGAATAGCAAAATTGCCATTTTCACTAAATTAAAAACTCAGTACTATCTTAGTGCTGTCAAACTAAAATATAGTTAAGTTGTGTCACTTTAGTCTATTTCAGAATGGGAAATCGTCGTTTGACAGGAGTGATTTTTAGTTTAGTTTAGAGGTATTTGTGACAAGAGAATCGGCACCATTTTTTTACTTTTTTAAACATTGCGGTTTGCTTTAATGTGTTTAATTTTCTTGTATACCTATGCGTTTTTGTTTTTTTTACCTCGATGCGGTCCTGGATTTTTTTTAATTTTCTAATATTATTTTTTTCGAAAATACGATTCAAGAAAAAAAGATTTAGTGCAGGGTTCAAACCTAATTTCCCCGGCCTATCAGTTTTAAACTCGTAACGGTAATTTCGAAAGTTTTCAATTAAAATCAAAGAAAACACTACTTTTTACCGTAACTGCGCTGTCGAACTATCTGTTCAGTATCAGTTTTTCCTTAAAGTGAACAATCACTGTTCGTGACCAATCACTCTTCGTTTACCCTAATGTTTTCGATATGTTAATCACAACTGTAGCTTATCGGGTAATAGCTTAAGATTCTTTAATGTAAAATATATACTCTTACATTCACTGTGTGTGGTGGTCCACTAAATTGTACGCGTAAGTTCACTGTGTCGAACACACGTCATTATTTCTGGTTATTCTTTAAGCACAACGACCACCACCTACCACCACCACCACACCGCATCTACTAAGTATCGAGTTAGTTGTTTATATCCCGTTGTGTCTAGTTAGAAGCATTTGTTTTAATATTATTATATAGATTGGTGATGGCACTTGTTCGGATTGAGTTTACTGTGATTGGTCCTTGTGTGGATGTGTCTCGTGGGTACCGACTGCTGCAACTCCCCCCTCCCCCGCCTGCACCGCGCGCCTCACCCCTTGCGGCGTCTCAGTAAACGTATATTTTTTTGGTTTGCAAGTTTTTCCAGAGGTGCCTCTATACGTAAGCGTTTTTTGTGCGATAGTGTCAGAGCCTGGCGCACGCCAATTATTGCCGATTGCAGATTGGATAAGTAAGCAGTACAAAGGTAAATATTGATCTAGTGAAGCCTGAAGTTTTATGAGAAATTCATTAGTGCTTTTGTTTAAATTTACGAAGGTTAACTATTTCAGCTGTTTGTTCTGTCAAAGAAAACAAACTGTAGTAGTTGGATTAATGGGCGCTATTCACGGCAGAGTACGGAGTCGCCAAAACAAATGGCAAGCAATAAAGGTGTTTTATAGTGCTGCAGTATCAGTCACGGCGCGGGGGCGCGGGTGGGTATCTGGTCGCGAGCTGCAGGTAGTGAGCACACCGCACCGCGTCGCAACAAGCGCGCGGAGTGTGTCACGAGCGCTGTCACGTCACGCGCTCCTTAAGAGCGTTTACGCCATCCGTGCGCTGTTTTGCTCAAAATCAGTACTTTTCGACCCAGTTAATATCCATCAAACATTATTTTAAAACCAAATTAATTACTAACAATTTTAGGAAATATTGTTGTCTAAATACTTAGTTAGGAACATTTTCAGATTAATAGAGTATTTGTGAATTCTATCAAGATAACTGAACAGAGGTTTCGATAATTTCACTTGGAGCATCAATTTAGAAGCTACAAATATCTTAAATCACTGATCAACCGAACTAAAAATATTTTTTATCTGACTACAAATATCCTTAGGAAAAAACTTAGTTTAAAAAAAAATACATTTTCGGTTCCCTAAATGAGAAATAAAAATCCAAACAAAACGAAATTATAAAGAAATTTTGGTCAATCATATGTTTTTTTTTACCAATATATCCTCATTAATTTAATATAATAACAGGTTACTATAATAGAAGAACATCTTGTTAAAAACTTGCAATTTTAAATTTTAACTAAATGTGTTCTATTATTTTTCTATAAATATTTTAAAAGTAAGTACTCTAAAACTGCTATAAAACTCCACGAGCAAACCGTTTCAAATTAGTCGGCCGTGAGGCCTTCCACAGAGTGGACGTATCGTTCGGCGCTCTGCCTGACCGCTGTTGACCTTTGTCGTGCGTACAACGATATTGCACGAGTATAGTATGATCCCCAAATCTTAGTACTTTAGTAAGTAAAACATTTTATTGAAGTGAAAACTAATTTAGGGTATTAAAGTCTGTTGCCGATTCTCTTGTCACAAATAGTCTAAACTAGACTAAGAATTACCAACATTTTGTTTATTATTGTTTACTGTCAAACGACGATTTCCCATTCTGAAATAGACTAAAGTGACACAACATAACAATATTTTACTTTGATACCACTAAGATGGCACTGAGTTATTAATATTTAGTGAAAATGGCTATTTTGCTATTCTGAATTTGACGTTTTTCACCTAAAATTTTGATTGTCTAACTAAATCTGATTATTTTTAATCGCGATTAAAAATGATGTACAATAGAATTAGTTGTCATTACCTAAAATTCACACTAACAGCTCGACTTCAGGTGCAAAAACAGTAATGTATATTTTTATCTTTTCTTTTGCACATATCTCGAAAATTGTGTGTCCTATCGCAAAAATAATGAAAATTTCGACCCCCTTTATAAAACCCATATACCGCCAAAACTCAACATGTAGGTCATATTTTTTCATATTTTCCATAGAAAAAGTGATAAATTGCATTTAAACACGTCGAGGCTGCCCGGAAGCGCACAGAGGGGTCTGTGCGCTTTCAGCTCTAAAATAAATTCACGGGGTAGGGCAAACAAGTACCACGTGGACTCGCGATTGGCAAATTAGTTTTTAGTTGTCAAAATTATTTTTAAATTTAGGGGTTTTTTTTGCAGAATAGCTTTATGATTCTCATAGTCAAAAGTAAGGAATTTTTGTGATAGTTTAGTTCGGTGTACAAGAGAATCGGCACCAGTGAGGTCGAAATATAAATTCAAGATTTCGGCTGCAAAAAATTTCACATTTTCATTATGGGTGTTGTTTTCACCCCGTTATACCCCGTTTACATTCAGCTCACTTCCACGACGTCTGGAAGAGGATTGTTGAAGCTTTAGAAGTCGCTGATGGTCACGTTCAGGCCTCTTTTGGAAATAAAAAATCATATATCCGACCTGGAGCAGGTATATTTCATCCGATAATGGTTTGCATTCGATGTTATGGAGAGGATCCACCATCTTTATATTTTTATTTTTTTAATTTATATTATATTTTAACTTACACGCAGTTCTTAACAAACAAGTAACAAAATAAAATAAACTAACAGAAGACTTTTGACAGAGTTAACAGCGGGTCCCAAACTAGGCACAGCCTGTATCTTGGTGACCCAAATTATACACAAAGTTAAATAATATACGTGTTCTGCTAGCGCAATAGCAAAAACTAAAATTAAAATTAATTTGTTACATAAATTAACTACACTAAAAAATTTACAAAAAATTGAGTACAAAAAAACCAATAGAATACAAACAAAACAGTTATGTGAGTGAGTGTGCAGGAGTGTAAGTGTGTGAGTGAGGGTATGTGAAAACAGAGAGTGTGCAGGTATTAGCTTGTGCTACGAAGTAAACTTTCAGTTTCCTCATAAGATCGGCCCAGCAACCATTCTTTTAATTTAGTTTTGGCGTCAGAGTAGTTGTTCGGTACAGTGAAGGTTTTGCTTATAGCATTGAACACTCGTATGGGTAAATACGACGAAAACCTGGAAGAAAAGAGGGTTTTTGTTTTTGGAAGGGGGATTCTTTCAGCTGTTTTCCTACCCCTCTTACTGCAGCCATAGCGATTTCTGTTGACTTTGATAAGGTTTAAAAGTGATCTTAAGATGAACATTTGGCGTACGCGTAAAACCCCAGATTCCTATACAGTTCGTCCGTGGAAAAACGCCGCGGCCTTCCCAGAAGTACCTTAAGGACGGCCCGTTGGGCCCGTTCTAGCTCCAGCATGCACGTCTTGGGGGCGCTGCCCCAGACACCAAGACAGTATTGCAGGACCGATTGGCATAAAGAGATGTAAACCTGTATACATATTATATTCTTAGATTGGAGCACTGGCACGTAAGAGTTTCGCAATGTAGATGAATTTGCGAGTCTTTTTTGCAAGTGTTTGAATTTGAGCTTTGAAAGACAGGTTCTGATCAATTATGACACCCAGGTATTTCGTGGCTTCTACTCTGGCAATGGCGCTACAGTTGCAATCAATAGCGGAGACGGGTGCTGATGTTAAGACATTGCATTTGTCGTTGTGTACTTTTAATTTATCAATGATTGGTCTGCTAGATTGATTGACGTGGAAGGTCAAGAAATTAGTTTTTTTAGATTTAGTGTCAAGAGATTTTGTTCTAGCCATGCTGTTATGATACTCATCCCTTTTTCAGCTGCATCCAGAGCCTCTTTCCAAGTAGCACCATGGAAAATAACAGCAGTATCATCAGCGTCACAAATGACTTCCGACTGCGCCATATTAAGCCTCAGAATGTCATCCATATACATGATGAAGAGAGTAGGTCCCAAAATACTTCCCTGCGGCACCCCGAAGGTAATCGGAAGGCTACTGCTAACACTATCCCCGATTTTGACAAGCTGATGTCGACCAGACAAGTAACTTCTGAACCAATCTAAGGTCAGGCCTCTGACACCAAAAGTTTCGAGTTTTTTTAGCAGTGTTGGAATTGAGACTGTGTCAAAGGCTCTGGCAAGGTCAAGAAAGACACCAGCTGAACGGTGGCCCTTGTCGATGTTTGAGGAGATAATGCCAGTCAAGAGACTCACTGCTTGCTCAGTAGACTTCTCTCGCCGAAAGCCAAACTGCCGCTCCGAGAGTAGAGAGTTTTTCTCTAGAAAGCTGACGAGGCGATTGTTAACCAGTTTTTCCAGGATTTTAGAAGTTACACGCAGCAGTGAGATTGGTCTGTAGTTATCAGGGGCATTCTTGGAACCACTTTTGTGAATGGGCGTGACAACAGCAGTTTTCCAGCAAGTAGGAACGGCTCCTGTTTCCATGCTCATATTGCAAATGTATTTTAAGGGTTCCAGTATGTATTTTTTTTTGTGTTTAAGGAGCAGAGGCCGAAATTCGTCGAGACCTGGAGCGCTGTCATCCCTGAGATTGTCTATGATGTTACTAATTTCTTGATTGTCAGTAGGGAATAAAAACAGAGAGTCTTTAGGTGGGTTTTTGCCTTCAACACCGAGGTACTGTTCATCCTCCAATATTGGCCGCCCATTTAAGATATTGGTTGCAAGGTTCTGACCAACTGAGGCAAAGTACTCATTGCACTTATCAATATTGTTGTTTCCTTTTTGTTTCAGCAATTCTTGGTTGTCACTGGTTCGCTTAGGAACTTGGCATATTTCTTTGATAGTCCGCCAGAGCTTTTTTGGTTCTTTACTATTTCTTTCCAATTCTTTCCTGTCATATTCTGCTTTCCGGTTACGCAGAATATCATTGCAGTAGTTTCTGTATCTTGAGTAAACCATTTTTAGAACATCATTTTTAGGTTGCTGGTTTGCTTGAGCGTGAAGAATGTCTCGATGACGGATGCATCTAATAAGGCCTGGCGTAATCCAGGGCTTTAGGTTAAATTTAGAACGACAGATTTTTGTTTTTGAGGTGTGTTTATTTAAGATATCTGTCAGGGTCTTATTAAAAAGGACTACAGCATCATCAATGTTCGATGCGGAGGTAACATCGGCCCAGTCAAGCTGGCTCACTTCTTCAATCACCATGCGGTAGTCGGTTTTGAGTTTGAATCGGTTTTTGGGTTTGCCTTTTGGATGACTGTAGTTGATACCGAGCAGCACTAGATGGTGATCTGTTACCGAGGCCTCACAGACGATACCCTGTGCAGTAGTGCCTTTAAGTTTTATGTAGCCATGGTCTAGACAAGCATTTCCCCGAGTTGGATGAGTAATAGCTGGCAATAACCCGTGTTCAGCCATCAAACATTGATATGGAGCATGAACGGCATTCGGGGTATCATTTAGTAAGTCAATGTTGATGACACCCGTCACGATGACACATGAATAATTTTTTAGTTTGTCTAAGGAATCGTCTAAAGAGTTTAAAAATCGGTCGGTGTTGGTGAATGAAGGTGAGCGGTATATACCGAGGAGTGTAATTTTATTCTCCAACTTTATCTGTAGACAATTGGCATCGTCAAATTCTGGTTCGGAGACTGACACAGTCCAGAGATCCTTAACGTAAACAGTCACCCCGCCATTCTTATTACTTTTTTTGGTGGTATGGTAGCTTTTTAGCTGATAACGGAGTTTTCATTTAACCAGCATTCTGTCAGGACAATTACATCAGGTTGAAAGTCAAGACGAGATAACGACACTTTGAGGCTGAGGAAGTTTTTTTGCAAGCTCCTAATATTTGAAGTCAATACCCTGAAGTTATGTTCCAGAAGTAAGTTCCCGCATAGCTCAAGTTTCTCGACAGTGCGGCATGACATGCTCAGCGTCTCGTCTATTTCACTTAACAGGTCAGTTTTATCCATAATCAAAAATAGTTTTGAGAGTGAGTGCTAACATGGGAATAATTAAAGCCGCAATTTTGCTTAGAGGTGTTTGCGAGAAGTGCAAAGAGTAATAGGGTACAGAAGAGTTTCTTAATTTGGTGTATGTTCGATGAGTACCTGTACCCGTGTGTGAGTTATGTGTTTTTATTAGATTGTGCAGAGACCGAAGATACCTTTTGTATCTTCGGCACGATAGTTTATTGTGTTGAAGTGGTGTGAGTGTAATAACTGTTATTTTGCATAAGATAATGATTAAAGGATTACAACAAAACATATTTAACAATAAAATTAACAAAACATTTTTAGTTTGAGGTAACCGGTATGAGGCTTGAGTCAGTTTGCGTTCCAAGAAAAAGATCGAGTTCCTTAATACACTTGATTGCAATGGCTGGTTGCCCCTCAATCTTACGGATAAGTATACGCCCGTTGTTTGTCCAGCAGTATTTGTGACCCGTGCTCTGTGCACGGGCGCGAGCTTCACGAAACAAGATGCGGTTATCCTTAGTTAGATGCTCGTTAACAAAGATATTACGGACAGGCCCATGGATGTCAATGTCCTTTGAAGAGAGATTGCGCCTGGTTTTGGATGCCTTTATTAACTCATCTCTTTTTGCCCTTCTTAGTAATCTAACTAGAACTGGCCTTGGAAACTTCGTGGTTATATCAGACACCGGGGTTTTCTTTAGGCCTGCCCGAGCTGTCCAGTCAATGTCATCCACAGTCAACTGAACACCAAGCTTAGTCGCGGTTAACAAGACGATGTGTTGAAGGTTTTCTGAGGGAGATTCTTCTATGCCCATGATCTCAATCTCATTACGCATTGTTGACTGCATTTGATGGTTTAATTGATCCTTTAAGTTGCAAATTGTTTCGTTTAAAATGACAACTTGCGAGTTACTTTGCTCGAGGGATTTTATTCTCACCTCATAACTGTCAAGACGGGCATTGCAATTGTTTATACCGTCGAGTAATGATTTCAGTGATATTTTGACTTCATCCATGTCCGACCGCATAAGCCGAATTTCAGATACTCGTACAAGCTCAGCAAAAGATACTGAGTTCACGGGGATATCTCTAGCGGGTGATCCAATAGCCATGCGCTTGTGGGCGCGTGATTGGGTGTTTATATTCGCGACGTCGAACTCAGCGCTTGTGGTCGGTGGACGAGCGGGAGTGTTGCCGTTATCAGTGCGAGGTGTCTTAACCCGACAGGAAGGACATAGCCATAGGTCAGTTTGCCTATTAGTGTCGATAAAGGTTGCGTTAACACATATTTTGTGATAGTTAGCTTCGCAATTAGTGCATTTAATCAGTCGATCGGTCGTTATATCCTGCTTACAAGCTTCGCACAACAAAATAAATAATAACGGCACGATGAATATCGTGCCGTTATTATTCATGTTTATAAAACGTAGACTTGGTTTGCATGCGAGCGCGTGCGTGATAGGCGCGTGATAAGCGTGTGAGCAGGGTAGCAGCAGCCGGTATTGCGGTGGAATGACTGCGACAGATATAGTGTGATGTAGTGAGCGGCGCTCGCGCGCTCGGTGAATCTTATACGAAGATAAATTTTCTTTTTTTGAATTTGTTATCTTTCTAAATACTGAACATTATTTTGTATTGCAAAAAGGGCAGCATGTAAATGCGGCATTAGTTTTCAAGGGGTATAAAGCCGATACTGAGGTGAAAATGTAAATCCAAGATGGCGGCTGTGAAAATTTTGTTTTTGTTTTAAATGATACGTGAGAACGAACTTTGTTCCTGAAGTGGTTTCACCGAACGCACACGTTTTTTTCCAAAAGTGTAATCTCCTTTAGGCGCTTTGACCGATGTTCGGTAGAGGAAAATATTATGGGCTCGCGTCACCGACGTGCTAATGTTGCGCTGTTGACGTGTTGCACTTGTTGTTGCTCGGAGTAATAATAAGATTATGATAAGATGAACATTTAAGAAATAAATATGATTTATCAAATTGTTATGCCTAATGTAAAATTAACACGAGAAGAAGCATAAGATAAACAAACTGTTTCATTTAAATATTATAAAATCATTATTTAGAGGAATTATAGGATTCTATGTTCTATGTTCTATGTTGTGGGGTTTGGTTTCCGCACTTAGTCCTACAGTGGACCATTGTGCGTGGGCCATAGCGGCCGATTGGTGGTTACTCCAACCAGCCCACCTCCCTCCAGAAGTTTATCAAGTCTCCTGGTCTGTTCAGAACATCTGTGAACGATCTGGGTGTCCCGAGGGTCTGTGCTCTATTCTGGGTGACGCCTGTGCATTCAAAAAGCACGTGCGTGACGGTCTCCTCAGCCTCCATGCACGCCCTGCACAGAGGACTGTCCGTTATGCCTATTGTGTGAAAGTGTTTGTTCAGCGAGCAGTGGCCCGTGATGGTACCCGTCACCAGGCGCAGGCCGTTCCTATCCAGGCGTAGTAAACGCCGGGTTAGCCTGGTATCCAAGGATGGCATGGCTTCCTTGGACTGCCTGCAGCCCGGTGTCGAGGTCCACCAGTGCTCGGCTTGAGTGTGGGTGAACTCCTGTAGCCACCTGCGTATCTGGTTGAAGGGGATGGGTACGATGGGCTCGGGTCCACAGACTGCCGTGCTGGATCCTCGTCTGGCAAGCTCGTCAGCTGCATCGTTACCCAGCGAACCGCTGTGTCCTTTTATCCATTGCAGTGTCACCGTGTTGCGGCTAGATACCGTTATTTGTTCTAGTGCATTGTGACATTCTAGTGTTAGCTTTGAGGTAATATGTTTTTTCCGTAAGGATTGAAGAACTGAGGCGCTGTCGGAGAGTATGCGTATGTGTGTGTCCGTAACTCTCCTAGCTTTTAGGGCGTGGACCGCTTGTATGATGCCCACACACTCCGCCTGATAGACGGTGTTGAACATTCCCAGCGGGCTGGATATCTTTATGTTAAAGTCGTGTGAGAAGACTCCAACCCTAGTTCCGGAGTCGGTCTTCGATCCGTCTGTGTATATTCTCATCTCTTTCGAGCCTGAGTAGTCACACTGTTCTTCTGTAAGTATTATGTTGTAGTGCCTATGAAAGTGGTGTGTTTTCGGGGCTTTATCACAGGGTGATGCCATCATTGGTCGTCGTTTGATCGCATCTTCCTTTATACGTGTGTGCTTAACTCTAGAGTCTTTGTTTAGGGTTCCTGATACATGGAGCCTAAAGGCGGCTAGAGTCGCCTCCTCCCGCACGATGAGGTGCAGAGGAGGCAGTCCAAGCATTGCCTGTAGGGCGGCAGTGGGTGTGGTTCTCATACTGCCAGTGATTGCAACACATGCAAACCGCTGCAGTTTTTCTAGGTTCCTTTGGGCTGTGCTCAGGTCTGTCCTGGGCCACCAGACCAGTGAGCCGTATGTGATGATTGGTCGGATGATTGTGGTATATAGCCAGTAGGTGACCCTGGGGCTAATTCCCCAGTTCCTGCCAAGCAGCCGCTTGCACTGCCACAGGGATATGCTGGCTTTTGTAATAATATGGTTGGTGTGTTTTGCCCAGTTCAGCTGTTTGTCTAAAAAGATGCCCAGGTATTTAGTTTCAGTTGATAGGCTTAGGGTTGTCCCGAAGAATCGTGGTAGCTGTAGTGTTGTCAGTTTCCTCTTCTTTGTGAAGAGAATCATTTCGGTTTTTGTAGGGTTCACTGAGAGTTGGTGCCTGTTGCACCATTCCTCTACTGTTTTTAGGGCTTGACGCATGAGATTGCATAGGGTGTTTTCGTGGGTGCCGTTTATTATGATGGTTATGTCATCGGCGTAGCCTACAGTGAAGTAACCTTTGTCGTTGAGTGTTTTAATGAGGCTGTCTACTACAAGGTTCCACAGGAGCGGCGAGAGGACGCCCCCTTGCGGGCAGCCCTTCGCAACGATGGCCCTCGTAGTATCATTTACTGTGACTTGTACGGCTCTCAGTTTGAGCATGTTGGTGATCCAGCCACTCAGGGTCGGGTCTATGTTGTGACTGTTGAGTGCCATGTTAATGCTGTTGAACATGGTTTTGTCAAAGGCGCCCTCGATGTCAATGAAGACGGCCAGTGCTGAGCATTTGTGGTCCACTGCGCATTCGATTTTGGAAACCACGCTATGTAGCGCGGATTCTGTTGATTTGCCCGTGGAGTACGCATGCTGGTGTTTGTGGAGTGGTTTCATCCGAAGAGGTCCATCTCGGATGTGCCTATCACAGAGTCTCTCGAGGGTTTTCAGTAGAAAGGATGTGAGGCTTATAGGTCTATAAGCCTTGGGTTGCGTGTAATCGGTTTTTCCTGGTTTGGGTATGAAGATGACTTTTACCTCGCGCCATGCGAGAGGTATCTGTCTAAGTGCTATGCAGGCTCGATAGATCTCCACCAGCCACGGTGTCAGATAATCTACCCCCCACTGCAGCAGGGCTGGGAAGATGCCATCCAGCCCTGCCGACTTGTATGGCTGAAAGGTGTTGATAGCCCACTTTGTTCGGTCTTCTGTTACTATGTTGCGGGCTCTTGACCAGTCTTGATCCGTTGGGGTCCATTCTGGTTCAGCCTCCCATGTCCTGTCCTCCAGGATTTTACAGTCTGGGAAGTGAGTCTCGAGAAGGACCTTACTGGTTTCAAAGTCAGTTAGTGTGTATGAGTTATCGGGTTTTTTCAGCGCGCCAAGAGTTCGGTCCTGATCCGCTGATAGGATCTTCCTTACCCTTGCGGCTTCATTATTAGTCTCGATGGATTCACAGAATTTACGCCAGGCGGTTCTCCTGGCGGTTCTGATCTGCTTTTTGTATGTATATTGTGTTTCTTTGTATATCTCCCAGTCGTCTGGGAGTCTCGTGTTTTTTGCTCTGTTAAATTGCTTACGTAGCGCATCTCTGAGTTTACCAAGTTCAGCGTTCCACCAGGGGCTTCTCTCGTTCCTGCTTTGTGGCGCTCTTAGTTTACAGCATGCGTGGTATGCTTCAGTTAGGTATTCGGATAGTTTTGTCACGGTGTATTCTAATTGTGCATGGTCCCTTATAGTTACTTGTGCCAGATGTCTAGCTAGAAGTGAAGCCAGAAGGCTTTTGTACTCCGGAACATTGGTGCGCCTCGGGTTTCGCCTCGGCGCGGGTTTTTTAGTGTTTGTGGTTAGTGAAAAGCGGATCCTTCTGTGGTCTGAGCAAGAAGGCTCGTCCGATACGTGCCAGTTTGTGATAAGGTTTGTCGCGTTTTCTGTAGCAAGTGTCAAATCTATGATCGTTTGTCCGCGGGCTGTGACCCAAGTGGGTTCTGAGCCGCGGTTAACAATGTTAAGGTTAGTAGAAAATAAATAGGTGGATAGTACCTCTCCTCTGGAGTTCGCCGCAGCGCTGCCCCAGAGCGGGTGGTGGGCGTTCGAGTCGGTGCAGATAATCAGGTCCAAACTGGCGCGCTCGCAGTGCTGTACCAGGTCGGCCATCTCTTTTGGCGGGCAGTCTGTGGCCTCGCCTGGCATGTATGCCGAGGCCAGCACAACATCTGGAACGCTACCTTCAGTTTGGAGCCTGACAGCTGTCAGGTCTCTGGAACAGAATTGAGTGAGTGGCGTAAAGGGAATTTCTTTGGGTATGTAGACGCAGGTTCTTGGTTTGTCTGAGCTGTGTGTGTCGAGGATTAGCTTACCTCCGGTGTTACCGAGGCCGCATATTCTGTTGTTTCTGATCCACGGCTCTTGGATCAGTGCGATGGTTCGGGGCTTTACCTCCAGCGCCCTGCGTAAGCTAGCCGTAGCAGTCTGGCTATGCTGGAGGTTGGTCTGAATGATGTTGAGGGTCGATGACGGCGGTGGAGAGGGGCTAGTCGGAGATGGATCCATCGGATAGCCTCTCCCCTGCCTCCTCTCTGTATCGGACTCTGTCGTCGTGGTGTTGTTCGCCCGGCGATGAAGCGAGTAATCGCTCGCTCCAGCCAGGCGATTCGGGTGGTATGGTCGCGACGTCGTCGGCCATTGCCGCTCGGGCCATGACCTCCTCAAGTCGGTCGATGTCTGCGTCGTCCGTCTGTGTCTCTGTCTGTGTCGGTTGTGTCGTCTCCGTGCAGTCGGTCTGGACGTCAGAGGGTTGGGTCGCGGGCCAGAAGCGTACGTATATCGACCCGAGTAGGTACGATATACGTCGCTCCCGAGCCCGGACTTTTACGGCTTCCTCCGGTGGCACTCCCAGGGTCAAATAAGTCCCGAAGTTGTCGCCACCGACGGTAGTCGCCCTGTACAGTGTCCACCTGGCGATGTCATACCAGGTATTCTGACGGATCAGAATACCGTGGAGTTTGGCTATGTCACCTCTGTAATGAGGGACAAATAGCGAAACTCGGACACGGGTGGGCACGTCAGATTGTCGCAGTACCGTGAGTGTTTGGTCAGTCGTCGGAAGTTTGATGTGTGGTACATTCTGGGTCAGCCAGGTCAGGGCGTAGTCGTCTTCGCACCACATCTGCACGGTACCTTCCGCTACCCGAGGGTATCCGCGGAAGGCAGGGAGTGGTGCTGTCGAGTCAGTGCCCATGACCAGGTTTTCGAGGTCCGTCTTTATGTGCTCGGCCTCTTCCTTTGTCAGGTCTCTGGAGGGGGGGGGGAGGCAGATTGCTACGGCCAGCCGCGCCGGAATATCCTTTGTGGCTCGCGCGTAGGTCCTCTGCTCCCCTTGAGCGGAGTGGATCCTCACCCGCTTGGCGTCACCCTGGATCGTGCTTGGTGAAGCCGTGTCATCAGGGCGTCCCCTCTTCGCCGGCCCTGTACCGCTCGGTCCAGGCTGCGGCTTGGAGGTGCCTGGCTGGGTGTTATTTGCCGGCAACGCCGGGTGTAGGGTACCACCTCGCCTGCCCCTGGTGTGCTTGGGTCGAGGCCGGTCGTGGGGTCCGTCAGTGTTTCGGGGTTGGGTGTCGGTCCTCGCAGGCTCTGTCGCGTGCAGAGGCTTTCCGCGCTGGGTTGCCCCTTCGCAGGCTTGCCCCCGCACGCGTGGTTCCGCGTCCAGCCGCTTTGCGCGCTGAGTTTCCCCTTCGCGCTCTTGCGGCCGGTCGCGTGCGTCCGGCCCCTTTTCGCGCTGGGTTACCCCTTCGCGGACTTGGGGCCGGTCGCGCACCTCCCCTTCGGCGTCCGATCGCGCTTCGCGCTGGCTAGTGCCTTCGCGGATTTTGCGCTTTCGGTCGCTTACTTTCTTCCTCCGGGCCAGGATTTTTTCGCGCTTTGTCAGCGGGCGTACTTCATCGCCGGCAGCCGGAGGAGTGTTGGGGCTGCTAGGTCCGTCATCCTTCCCCGTCTCTGTCTGTCTGTGCTGGTCTTGGTCTACGTCTGGGTTGGTCTTGCTGTTCCGCACGGTACTCTGTTGCCAGATGCTCGTGGGAGGCATAACTGTTGTAGTGGGAGCTGGCGCGTTGGCCGCAGCCGACGTGGGGTTTATGGGCGCGTTAATCGCAGCCGGTGTTGTGGGCGCTAAATCAGCAGCCGGCCGCGCTATAAAGCGCGGCATCAATGTTTCCATTAATGTGCAGTTTGATGCCCCCCCCATATTACGTTGGGGGCTAACCGCCGGAGCGGTGTGGGATTCCCCGGCTTGGCCGGGACCCACCTGGGTAGAATTTTTGTCTCTCTGCATGTTCATGGTGTTGGGGGGTGGGCTTTTTTGGAATCGAGGTTACCCTTCTGTTGGCGACGAGAAGACGAACTGATTAGTAATTAAGAATTTGATTAAACCAATAAAAACCATTTTACGTAGTCTACCTAGATATAAGTTGTATCCTAATAAGCATAGGTGTGTTTTTGATTTTCCCATACGTATAATTCTGATTGATATACTCATACCTAAATAAAGACGTAGATAGTACCCCAACACTTCCCTAAGGTAAAGGTAAAGGTAATAAGCAATAATGGTATTGCCCACCACACACAGGTAACTCACTAACAGGCACCTAAACACACATAGACAAGGTAATAGCATCACTCACGAACAAGTCACAACTTGTCGACTAAAAGTAAGTCAGATGGCATCGCCCAAAAACAAGTTGCAACTTGTCGAGAAGGAACTAGGCAAAAATACGTCATTCGGGGAGCAGGTTACAACCTGTCGACAATCAAGACCTTGCTTGACCGAAATAACCACGCCCCACTAACCTACCATTGGTTAAACACTGTAAAACTTGTATTATAATTTGTAGAACCACCCGCAACTTGTACTATAGTAGAAAACTACTTAAGCCGAACCGAAATTGTGAAACTCTAGTTTTTTAGTGCGTGATTCAATATACCTTAAAAGTAATTATCAAAGTCGGTGTTTCATTGCAAATCCCCTACAAGAATTGGTCCTTCTGCAGCCAGATTTGAAGAACTGAAGCCTGAGTCTGAAGAATACGTGAAGAATACATAAGCTACGTGAAGATACATCGCTATTTTAAAGGTAAGCAGCGTTATACGAGAAGCTTATGTATTTCGTGAAGACTACATAAGTTACGAGAAGATTATTTCTACGTACCGCGCACTAACTACTCATTATTGCTGGGAATAGGCGACTTGGAAGATCGCTTATTCTCGAAGCCAGGCCCTCTACGGAAGACCTGTTGGGCACACGACCTGCTGGGTGAAGAAAATTGCTGGGAATAGGCGACTTGGAAGATCGCTTATTCTCGAAGCCAGGTGTCACTCGAAGCCTTACGTGTGCCAAGTGAAGATTATTGCTGGGAATAGGCGACTTGGAAGATCGCTTATTCTCGAAGCCAGGCCCTCTACGGAAGACCTGTTGGGCACACGACCTGCTGGGTGAAGAAAATTGCTGGGAATAAGCGACTTGGAAGATCGCTTATTCTCGAAGCCAGGTGTCACTCGAAGCCTTACGTGTGCCAAGTGAAGATTATTGCTGGGAATAGGCGACTTGGAAGATCGCTTATTCTCGAAGCCAGGCCCTCTACGGAAGACCTGTTGGGCACACGACCTGCTGGGTGAAGAAAATTGCTGGGAATAAGCGACTTGGAAGATCGCTTATTCTCGAAGCCAGGTGTCACTCGAAGCCTTACGTGTGCCAAGTGAAGATTATTGCTGGGAATAGGCGACTTGGAAGATCGCTTATTCTAGAAGCCCTGCGTGAGTACATAGTGTTATTGAACAGTGTTTAGTGAGTACATAAGAAACATTGAACGGTGTTTAGTGAGTACATAAGGAACATTGGACATTGTTTAGTGAGTAAATAAGGAACATTGGACATTGTTTAGTGAGTACATAAGGAACATCAAACATAGTTCAGTGAAGTGCTAACTGTGTGTGTCGAAGGGTGTGTACACCTACACCTCGACGCACCCTCTGCTGAAGGATTGTAACATAAAAACGGGTAAGTCACTGAACAATATTGACATTAAGTGAAAGTGAATAACATGATGACGCGAAGCCGTAAAGGGGATAGCACGCGCTCGACCACGGAAGAAGAGACTACGGAGACGTCAGCTACCACCTCCGAGGCGGTGACGGATAGCAGCGCGCGTACTGAAGACACAACCGTGGTCGAGGATGGCGATGCTACCTTGGTGGAAAACAAAAAGAAAAAGACAAAATCAATTTCGAATAAAGCAGTGAATAAAAAGAAAGAACTAGAAGCTAGATTGGAATTAGAGAAATTACAATTGGAAGAAATTAAGATGAAATCCAAGTTAGCAAATACCAAGTTGGAATTAACACGTGTCAACGAAGATGACTCGGACTTGAGTGATGATGAAGAGGACGCTGCTACCAAAGCCGCTGCTGAAAAGGCCACTGAAGCTTGGGTGTCAAAGTCAAAAGAAGCAGAGTGCGACGAAGTAGAGATCTCCAAGAAAGCGCCGCCCACTGCAGAAACGATGCCATCCACAACGACTCCCACAAATCAGCTGGCCGAAGCCATATTGGAAGCAGTCAAGTCCGCCACAGACAGCAAGGCAACAGCGATTATGCAACGCGCGCCGAAGTATGTCAGCGAGTTACATCAATTTGACGGCGATGCAAGAGACTGGATGGCCTTTAAAGCAACATACGAAGACTCACAGGCTCTCTTCAGTGGTATCGAAAATATGGGAAGATTGAGAAGAGCAATCAAAGGGAAAGCTAAGGAAGCGGTGAAGTCTCTTCTCTATACACAAGTGGATCCAGAAGAAGTAATAACTGCGTTGGAACGTCGATACGGAAGACCCACTTACCTGATAAGAAGCGAAATAGAAAACATAGAGAAGCTACCTCCCATGTCTGAAGATGCAAGAGAGTTGGTGCGATATGCTGGAGCCGTGGCCAATACAGTCAGTGTTGTAAAGCAAATGAAGAAACAAAGTTATCTACACTCATGTGACATATCGAATCGAATAATTGAGAAGATGTGTATCCTGGTGCGATTCAGGTGGTACGAGTACAGGGCATCCAAAGAAGAAGATGATGAACCAATCCTCATCAGCCTCATGAACTTCTTCAACCAGATGGTGGATCAGTTCGAGATGCACGAGTTCATGGGGACCAAGGTAAAGAAAGAAGGATGGAAAAGCCGCATGCGACCTCCCGGTTCCCGCGGCGTGAACACCACTCGAGCTACACAGCACAATGAGGAAGAATATTCATCGAACGAAGAGGATTCAGATGAAGAGCGAGCCGAACCACAAACAGCAACAGTTTGTTCATGCAAGGATGATGCAAAGAAGCCAGAGAAGATTGCCTGTCCTGAATGTGCAGGGGAACATACACTGTTGAAATGCAAGAAGTTTATCGACTCCTCCATAAATGAAAGATGGGAACAAGCCAAGCGAGCCTCCATATGTTTCAAATGCCTGCTCGGGCGACACAGAAGATTCAGTTGCAAAGCAAAGTCGTGTGGAAAATGCAAGAGGGATCATCATGTGATGTTACATTCCGAAGAAAAGACGAAGCCGACCACACAAGAGACTCAAGCCGTAGCATCGACTGTGAACGCAACGCGGGCAATATCAAGAGCCTACTTGAAAATCGTGCCAGTGGAACTATGGGGACCAGATGCCAAAGCCGAAGTCTACGCTCTTATGGACGAGGGATCAACGGTGACACTTATAGAAGATGACATAGTGAACATGATTGGAGCCCAGGGTCCCGAAGAAGAGTTAAGAATTGAGGGTGTGGGAGGACATCGAATGGATCAGAAGTCAAAGAAGATCGACATTAAGATCAGAGGGAAGTTCGAGCGAAACATTGAAAAAATGTCAGGATATACCGTTAAGACATTGAACCTATCCCCCCAAGAGGTCAGCGATAGTGACCTGAAAGATTGCCAGCACCTAGAAAAGATAGCAGAGCAACTGAAATACCCTAACGCTCGTCCTACGGTACTCATTGGGCAGGACAATTGGCATCTCATCGTGTCTCAAGAAGTGAAAACTGGCGACCGAAGCAAGCCAGTAGCCTCCAGAACCCAGTTGGGATGGGTCTTACATGGGACCAAATCAAGCAACAACACTCCGGTACGAATAGTGAATCATCTGGTGACGCAGCCTAATGGAAAAGACGATTACCTCGAGAAGATGATCAGAGACCACTTCGATATCGAAGCCCTAGGAATCGCTGCAAAAAGACCATCCAGCGACATTGACCAGCGGGCCCTCGACGTGCTGCATTCTACGTCGAAAAGATTGCCTGATGGAAGATTCAGCGCAGGCTTGATTTGGAAGACAGACGACGAAAGTCTACCTGAAAGTAAAGTAGCAGCAGCCCGACGACTGAGGGGAATGGAGAAGAAGTTCTTGAAGGACAAAGATTTTGAACAAAAGTACGAAGAACAAATTGAAAACCTGATCAATAGTGGATACGCCGAGGAAGCAACGGACGAACCCACATCTTCAAGAACGTGGTACCTACCTCACTTTGCCGTTACCCACCCTCAGAAGAAGAAGATGAGACTGGTCTTCGACGCCGCAGCTAAATCAAATGGAAAATCGCTGAACGACGCATTGTTAGCTGGACCCGATTTGCTACAATCACTGTTCGGTGTTCTGCTCCGCTTCCGCCAAGAAGCAATAGCTGTCGTCGCAGACATCAAAGAAATGTTCCTGAGGATAAAAATCAACGAAGAAGACAGAGATAGCCTCCGATTTCTCTGGAAGAACAAGGAATACAGAATGACATCCCTAATATTCGGAGCCGCCTGTTCGCCATGTACCGCCATATACGTGAAGAACAGAAATGCAGAAGACTTCGTCAGTCACTGTCCAGAAGCCGTCAGAGCAATAAACCGAAATCATTACATGGATGACTATATTGCAAGTTTCTCCGACGTGACAACAGCTACCAAAGTGTCAAGAGATGTGAACGAAATTCACAAGAAAGGAGGCTTCTTCTTAAGAGGCTGGGCGAGCAACGACCCTTCGGCGATTGAAGAGTTCGCCGACGCAGAAAGCAATACCAACTCCATCGTACTAGGAGAACAGAAGAATCAAGACCAGAAAACCCTGGGACTCAATTGGAACGTCCAAGAAGACAGCCTTCATTTCACTCTGAGTCTGCGCAATACTCCCGACGAAGCCAAAGAAGGAAGACGTGCACCGACGAAGAGAGAAGCAACGAGCGCAGTGATGTCGGTCTTTGACCCCTTAGGATTGGCGTCACCCATAACCATACAAGGAAAAGTAATGCTTCAGAATTTATGGAGGTCCGGCCTAGAATGGGACGAAAGACTGCCTCCACCCAGAGAAGAGGAATGGACAAAGTGGCTTGAGGATCTAAGAAAACTTGAAAATCTTCGAATCCCTCGCTGCCTCACATACGACGCGACTGAGGGGGAGCTGCACACATTCTGCGATGCAAGCGAGAAGGCGTACGCCTGCGCGGTGTACTGGCGCTCCCAACACCCAGATGATCGCGTAGAAGTGAAGCTGCTAACGGCGAAAGCTAGAGTGTCACCTCTCAAGCCAACTTCAATACCTCGACTAGAACTACAAGCGTGTTTACTGGGAAGTCGCTTGGCCAATAGTGCGAGCCAAGAAATGGACTTGACTGCGACCCGAAGATACTTCTGGACCGACTCGAGAACAGCACTGACATGGATCAAATCAGACCCGAGGAGATTCAAGCCTTTTGTCGCACATCGTCTCGCCGAGATAGAAGAGCTGACAAAGCATAAGGAATGGCACTGGGTTCCAACTAAACTCAATGTAGCCGACGACGCCACCAGAGAGACCCCATCCAACTTCGATATAACACATAGATGGTTCAAGGGACCGGCCTTCTTGCATGAAGATCAAAGAAATTGGCCTACAGAAGAGAAGAAGGTCTCCATCACCGACACAGGTGAAGAAAAACCTAACGCCATCACTCTCAGCGTTAGAAAAGTAATCCCTGTCATCGTGCCCGATCCAGCAAGGTTCTCCAGTTGGACGCGCCTACTCCACGCAACAGCGAGATACTTGCAAGCCATAGATGTCTTCAAGCGAAAAATGAAGAAAAAGGTGAACATCACGAAACTCATCACCCGAAATACACAAGACCCAGCTTGGAAGAAGACACGGAAACAGAAAGTCCAACCACTAGAAAAGAGGCCAAGCAGAAAAGAAATAGCCTTCCGACCGAAGTCAGCGCTCTACGTTGAAAAGGCGGAACAATTGCTAGTAAGAAGAGCGCAAGAAGACAGCTTTTCAGACGAACTCGCTGCTTTACGAAAGAAAGAAGATCTCAATCCAACATCCAATCTGAAGAATCTAACGATCAAATTAGAAGACGGGTTCATCAGATTATCCACACGCATCGGAGCGGCCAAGTACCTGATGGCCTCATACAAGAATCCGATCCTGATGGATAAATATCACCGAATAACCCAACTGCTAGTGAAGCACATCCATGAAGCCTTCAATCACGGGAACCACAACACCGTGATGAATGAGGTCCGGCAGAAATACTGGATACCATCGCTTCGAAACATGGTGAAGAAAGTAGCACGAGACTGCGGATGGTGTAGAATTCGGAAGAAGACGCCGCAGATCACACCCCAAGGAGATCTGCCACCTGAACGTCTGACGAAGACCAGCCCTCCTTTCACTTGCCTAGGAGTGGACTACTTCGGACCCATGCTCGTCACCATTGGAAGACGTACAGAGAAACGATGGGGAGCGTTGTTCACGTGTCTCACCACAAGAGCAATTCATCTGGAGCTAGCCAACTCCCTATCGACCGACTCCATGATCCTCGCACTACGAAGAATGATCGCCAGAAGAGGAACACCGAAGATCATACTGAGCGACAACGGTACCAACTTCATCGGTGCGAATAGAGAGATCGCTGAAGCCATCGCGAGTCTAGGAGAAGAAGTGAACAAGATGGGCATCGTGTGGAAGTTCATCCCTCCTGGAGCCCCCCACATGGGTGGAGCCTGGGAAAGAATGGTGCGATCTGTAAAAGTCGCTCTCACAGCTACACTACACGAGCGGCAACCTAAAGAAGAGATTCTCCACACATTACTTCTGGAGGCCGAGCACGTCGTGAACTCAAGGCCCCTCTTCTCCGTCAGCACCGACCCAGAAGAAGAAGAAGCTTTGACCCCGAATCACTTTCTCATCGGGCGGTCATGCGGAGCCACACTATTTGGCTCCTTCGACGACACAGAACTCATCGGCTCTCCCAACTGGAAGACATCCCAACGCCTGGCCGATCATTTCTGGTCAAGGTGGTTGCGAGAGTACCTCCCAACTCTCTCGCCTCGCTACAACCAAGGTCCTGACTACCGGGACCCGATATTGGGCGACATAGTCCTAATCGTGGACCACACCTTGCCACGATACTCGTGGCCACGCGGCGAAATAGTCGCTACTCATCCCGGACCAGACGGAAGAACCAGGATCGTCAACGTGCGAACAGCAGCGGGTATCCTGCGGCGGCCAGCATCACGCCTAGTCCTGATTGTACCTGCAACGTCGCCCCAACGAGATGGAGTGCAACGCACTGAGAGGGAGACTGTTGGCGACGAGAAGACGAACTGATTAGTAATTAAGAATTTGATTAAACCAATAAAAACCATTTTACGTAGTCTACCTAGATATAAGTTGTATCCTAATAAGCATAGGTGTGTTTTTGATTTTCCCATACGTATAATTCTGATTGATATACTCATACCTAAATAAAGACGTAGATAGTACCCCAACACTTCCCTAAGGTAAAGGTAAAGGTAATAAGCAATAATGGTATTGCCCACCACACACAGGTAACTCACTAACAGGCACCTAAACACACATAGACAAGGTAATAGCATCACTCACGAACAAGTCACAACTTGTCGACTAAAAGTAAGTCAGATGGCATCGCCCAAAAACAAGTTGCAACTTGTCGAGAAGGAACTAGGCAAAAATACGTCATTCGGGGAGCAGGTTACAACCTGTCGACAATCAAGACCTTGCTTGACCGAAATAACCACGCCCCACTAACCTACCATTGGTTAAACACTGTAAAACTTGTATTATAATTTGTAGAACCACCCGCAACTTGTACTATAGTAGAAAACTACTTAAGCCGAACCGAAATTGTGAAACTCTAGTTTTTTAGTGCGTGATTCAATATACCTTAAAAGTAATTATCAAAGTCGGTGTTTCATTGCAAATCCCCTACACCTTCCTCTGGGACCGACGGGATACGGGGATGGGAGGGAAGGCATTTGGTGAATGGAGGGTTTCTTTGGGGTCACCCTAGGCCTGGGAGTTGGCTTAGGGGTTTGGGATCGACGGGATATTTATGGATTGGGAGGGATGGGTTGCTCTGGTGATGGGCACATAGGAAGGGGTATGTGGGTTACCCTAAGTCTGGGATTTGGCTTTCGGGAACTTCTCTTGTCCGGGACCTTTAGAAAGATGCTCCGAGTGCGGGATCGCCCACTAACGGTCAATGTAACCGTTAGTGGTCGGTCCCGGAGCCGGAGTTGGGCTATCCGCAACCTGCCCACCCGCTCGGTTGCAGGAGAAGAAGTGCCTGGCAGTCTGGGTCGCTCCACCACGGATGTACGTATACATTCGCGTTGGAGCGGTCCAGCCTCCCCCGAGCGAATTATAGGATTTAAATTACAATTAAATATTTACTATAAATTATTGTTCTAAATTGGACGGATCAAAGTGGTTTTGTCTGACCAGTGGTTTTGTCTATAAGCAGAGCGAACGCGCCAACTCTACGCACACATGTACGCGTGCTTCTGCGTGTTTGATTTTTGCAAAGAATTTACCTAAACTTGACTTCCCGCGCTAGACGTAAACGCTCTTAAGTTAGTCACACACTTTGAAGATAATATAAAATACATATCAATTATCTTCGGCATATCGCTCACCGTACAATAGAATGGACCACCGACCACCACACACAGTGAATGTAAGAAAATATATTTTACATTAGAGAATCTTAAGCTATTACCCGATATGCTACAGTTATGTTAACATATCGAAAACATTAGGGTAAACGAGAGAGTGATTGGTCACGAACAGTGATTGTTCACTTTAAGGAAAAACATTATTTCTTGTAAGCTATTCGTTAGATAGTTCGACAGCGCAGTTACGGTAAAAAGTAGTGTTTTCTTTGATTTTAATTGAAAACTTTCGAAATTACCGTTACGAGTTTAAAACTGATAGGCCGGGGAAATTAGGTTTGAACCCTGCACTAAATCTTAATAGCGATTTTTTTCTTGAAACTTATTTTCGAAAAAATAATATTAGAAAATTTAAAAAAATCCAGGACCGCATCAAGGTAAAAAAAACAAAAACGCATAGGTATACAAGAAAATTAAACACATTAAAGCAAACTACAATGTTAAAGTAAAAAAAAAATGTATTTATATATATATATTTCGGAGACGGTCATTAGTACGGTCGCTAAACGAAGCGTAGCACGTGACCCGAGTAGTGGCAGCACTAACACTGGGCTAACTTCGTGCTACGACGGAGTCTAGATAATGGAGGGGCGCCAGGGCGAGCGCACTTACCTTCCGACCGTTCTAGAGAACAGAACCACCAGTCTAAGAACTGTCCCGCGTTTCGAATAGTTGTGTCGTGTACCTACAGTGTGTGAAATGCTAGTGTGAGTAATGTTATTGTAAATTATAATTTGATCTGAACTGCAACGGTATTTCTATTGCACATATCCAGTAGTACGCCCACAGTAGTTAAAATATGCTTGATAACGAGAGAGACTCATACCATCAATCTGACATAAATATAAATACATATTTTTTTACTTTTTATAAATATAATATATTTATAAAGAGTTCTGTGCTTCCCGCATCATTATCATCATATATATATATATATATATATATATATATATATATGATGCGGGAAGCACAGAACCCAAGTGGCGGTGCTAGCATAATTTCCAGCAATGGACTGCGTACATTCTATTTGCTGAAATGATGATGATGATACTTCTATATAGCATCCTCGAGATTTAAAATACGTTGTAGTTCGTCTTTATTGTACCGCACGGCCACACGGTTCAAAGATTTAAAAAAAAAATGTGTGACATAATAGAGTTCGCCTTTGGATAGAGCATGCACATAGCCAATAGATTTTCTCGAACAAACCACAACGACGACGGACTTGGATGTCACATGACGGCTTCACGCGTACCATGAAATCGACTACAATTTATCATCTGAGTCATAATAAAAAAACCGGCCAAATGCGTGTCGGATCACGCACAATGAAGGGTTCCGTAGTTGGGATGAATTTATCCCAAATACAAACTTAACATTGTAGTTGAAAAACATGTTCTCCGATAAGAAATGTATGGGAGATCTGTTTTTCAAACTGCAAATTTAAGTTGGTCGATTATTACTCGTAAACCTGTAAAGCCTACTTAGCTGTGATAGTTTTCCTTTTAAATTCGTTATATATACTACTGCTGTGAATTTTTTTCTCAATACAAGAGTTAAGTACAGTACTTGTACTTTAAACAGTTCCCTAAGAGAATCGCACCTGCGGAGGCCATATATTGCTCTTATGGCTCTTTTCTGCAGAATAAATAGAGTCGATGTCTACAGCTCGTCCCCATAGTAAAATACCGTAAGACATGATGCTATGAAAGTAACTGAAATAGACTAGCCTTGCGGTATCTACATCAGTAAATTGACGGATTTTTCTTACAGCATATGCTGCTGAACTTAGCCGTCCTGCAAGAGATGTTAAATGAGGACCCCATTGTAGCCTGGAGTCGAGCGTAATCCCCAGGAACACGGTTTTATCTTCGAATTCTACTTTCTCCTTATTCAATACTATATCACAATTACTACTTTTAACATTCGGTAAAGCAAATCTTATGCATTTAGTTTTTTTCCCATTTAATACTAAATTATTAGCAGTGAACCAATTTTGGACCTGCAGTAGGGCGTTATTTACGTCGTCAAAATTTGATGCACGTCTATTTATCTTAAAAATTAGGGAAGTATCGTCAGCAAATAACACCATTTGTGGTTGGTTTTTTAAGAAATGGGGTAGAACATTAATATATACTAAAAAGAGGAAAGGACCCAATATCGAGCCTTGTGAAACACCTATTTTTACTTTTGGACCGAGTGAATTGATCCCATTAATTTGAACTTGCTGTCGTCTATCATTTAAATAAGAATTTATTAAACTGAGCGCAAGTTTACCTAGCCCGTAATGCTCAAGTTTCAAGAGTAAAGTATCATGATTTACGCAGTCAAATGCCTTGGAGAGGTCACAAAAAATCCTATGGCATCTTGGGCCTCCTCCCACGCTGTAAATATGCGTTTTAATAAGGTCACACCGGCGTCAGTCGTACAACGTCCTTTGGTGAAACCATATTGCTGATCGTGTAAGATTTGGTTGGTGTTCAAATGATCTTAATCATTTGATTGAGCATTACCTTTTCGAACACCTTGCTGAATACCGGCAGCACGGAAACTGGTCTATAATTGTTGGTGTCTTTACTGTCCCCAGATTTAAAAAGTGGTATTACCTTACTGTATTTCATTAAATCCGGGAAGACTCTTTGGTCCACACACAAATTAAATATTAAAGCCAAATATGGTGCTAAAGTTTTGATTATGGATGTACAAACTTTGATAGATAATCCCCATAGATCGTCGGTCAATTTGATTTTAATTTACCGAAAAGCTTTTATAACTATCATAGGGTTTATATGTTTAAATTAAAATTGAACCGGGCAGCCTGGAACGTTCGCTCTTAATAAATCAATTGAAACATCGGGTGAAGAATTTAAAGCTTCCTTCGTTTTAGATGGAATATCAGTAAAGAAACGTACAAACTCTTGAGCTACTTCTAAGTTAGAGCTTATGGCACCACGTGAAATCTCCAATGTATACTCAGTGTTTCGTATTTTTTTCCTATTCGTTTCATTATTTATAACTTTCCAAACTGTTTTTATTTTATTTTCTGCTGATTTGATCTTGTTGCTAATGTACAGGGCTTTAGCTATCTTTCAGGTATTTCTAAAAATTTAGGAATATGAAGCAACATACTTGTTGAAAGTTTCAGTTTTAATGTAAGGCTTAAGGCCATACAGCTCGAACAGTCTTTCCCTACTTACCCTAATACCTCTAGTCGCCCAGTCACTAAATATAAAATTAGGGCAAATATTTTTGTTTTCATAGCAAAAGTTTTATTGAATTCAGTGTTCACTACTGAAAAGAAGTCTTCATACAATTGATTTGCATCGTCCATATTATGGCCCAGAACGTTTAATTTATTATTTAGGGTAATATTGAATCTATTTAATTTGCCAATTGTTATTGGTCTAAATTGTATTTGCACTTTCTGCAAAGGTGTTTTAAACTTAAAAGTTACCGTTTGTCCACTATGATCAGACGGCAAATAATTAACAATGGCTTTAGCTAAATAATCACAATCGCAGAAGACATTATCGATACACGTAGCAGAAGTTGGAGTTATTCTAGTCGGTTCTGTAAAAATACTTGAAAAATTTAAAGATTTAAAAAGGCTTAGTAATCTACTGCTATTTAAATTATTTTCCAGAATATTAATATTAAAATCACCACAAATAATTGCAGCTTTGTTACTGGATGCAAGTTTCGCTAGGACATCTTCCATTACTGACTCAAATAAAGAAAAGTTCTGATAATTCGGGGATCTGTACACGCACACTACAACATGCTTATCCAGCTCAACACAGGACAGTTCGATGCAATGTTCAACTGATAAACCAACTATGTCATTACGTTGCTTAGATTTTAAACAATTTTTTATCAAGATTAGAAAACCTCCACGCAGCATAGATTTACGGTTGAAACAACTGCCCATACTATAGTTCTCATAATTAATTAGCATTTGATAATCCTTTAACCCATTTTGTTTTGGAGTAAAGTAATCATCAAACGCCTTTAGCACTTGCTCATATTTTTGATCTTCCTCATCTTTATTTAGTATATTAAAATACAGTTCCTGTGCTTCTGCTCCCACGCAGTATAATAATATGGCCGCCTTTCTGGTCTCCACCAACCTCTCAAAACCAGCCGCCTTGAGGAACATTTAGAATTGTTGCCTAAACTTCTTCCACCTGGGCGATAAATCTTCGACTGTATTTAGCGATAAATCCTGTGTTATCTTGTATTCAATGTTGGCCATTTCATCAATAATAGGCTTTTGGTCTTCCACCATGCGTTTTTATTGCCAGTAGGTAATCTACTTCAATCTTCTTAATCTTTAATCCTTTCTTCGTAATCTTGTTTTGGTATGTTCTTAAACCGGCTGCGCCATGTATTTGTTTTGTTTATTATTTCGAATGAAACGGTTGTAGTTTAGTATTGTATTATTTTTATTTATCTGTTTACTGGTTTTTAACTTAATCCTTCTTTTTAACCTCTCACGACAATGACAATGACAGCTGTCAACTCAGGTAACGTTCCTTTACTACAAACAATACCCTCCGAAAAACTCCAACACCTTTTTCAAACAGATTATTGTGCAATCCCAGGGTGCACCGGCACGACAACCGCTCTTCCTCTCGAACGTATCCATAAGGGACCACTAGGTATCAGGCACACGAGGAGGTTTCCTGCAGGCACCCCATTTATAAGACGCCATGATCATTCTGAATGTTTCATTGATATGAATTTTATTATGACGACAGTCGTTTGTTTATTGTGCAACCATACCATAATTATTTTGTTAAACACCATTGTATAAATCTTTAATTGTTTCTAAACTTAATTATATCAAATCCATTTTATTATTATTTACTACACATACCTATTTTTTATTTTTTTATTTATACACACTATACAATTGTTTTACATCCGTAAAGCTGCATGCAGACTAGCGCGACGCGACACCGGTATTGTTATACCGTGAAGTTTTCTTAGAAATTGTACTGTTCGAGTCGCGTCGCGCCGTCGCGTCGCGCTGGTCTGCACGAGCCTTAAAACGTATTCGTAAAATAAGGTTCAGTTGAAAACCAGCGTCAAGCACTAGTTGTCTGGCATTTATGCTGAACTGGACCAATTTGGCGCAACTGTGAGACACACAATCCTGTTTTTATTTGTGTTCTTGTGTGAATATTTTGCGCCTTAACCTGGGTCAAGTAAATTTATTTTGTTTCTTTCTTTATTTATGGCAGTTTTTGTAAAATTTTCAATTGTTTTAAAAGGCTCCGTTTCAATTGCCTGAGCCCAACATAAGCGTAAGCATGGCAGATGTTGGCACTGGCAGCGGCGTGCACACAGTTTTAAGACAGGGTAGGCAGAAAATTTTACTCACAAAAATACTGCACGTTAGTTTTAGTTCGTCGTCTTGTCGATTGATGATGTAGGTAATTGCCAAATGCCAGCTCAAATATCCATAGATTGACTGATTTTATAGACATATCAATTTACGGATATTCGAAGTGGCCTTTCGGCGCGTTTGTTTGATGTTTTGTAATGTTTATGTGATTCGCAAAATTTAAATAAAAGCAGTGAAAAGATGGTGGTGTGAGTATACTATATAATATTGTTTTATTTGTATATTAAATCTACACGCCTATCTTTCTGTAAGAATGTCTGCAATATGGAATCGTAAAAGTTGGGGAGGCGTTTTATTTCCGTAAGAAGGTTTTTTTCTATTGAAATCATGAAAAGATCTGTAAGTCGTTGCTGGCCTTGAGTATTTCTTAAGTAGGTGTGTATACGTTTTAGCGACGAGAATGACCTTTCGGTTGACGCACTGCTCGCGGGAACTGTAACAATTAATTTTGCCAAACGCAGCACTTCGGGAAAAACTGTATATATGTTATTTTCGTAAAAATGTTCTATAATTTTGTAAATACTAAGGTTTTTGAATTCGGCAGATTTATAAACACATTTCAGCTCATTGATAAGGCGGTCTAAGTTAAAGTCGTATAATTTATAAACATTTACGAATTGCGATACTAGTTCAACCGGAAAATTGACATTATATTTATTGAAATTTTCACATGAAAGTAGTCCAAAAATTTTTAACTCTTTCAGATTTTTATACCGGTCGCGACATTCGTTGGATATATTGTCTATAATTTCAATAAAAATCCACTTAAAATTGATTTTTGCGTCCACAACATTACGTTTTCGTTGTGGCGGCCCTGTGAGTATTTTTACTTTTTCAAAAATTAATTCAAACCTAGATCTGAATGATTCTAAAAACGATTCAAACTCGTTAATTTTTTTAATGCAATAAGTTACATCTGACGTCTTTTTTTGCATAATTTCGTAAAGCACATCAGTTTCTGCGAATATTTCGTTAAACACATGGAGTAAAAACTGGAATTGAAAGTCTTTTAAATTGTGTAACAAATACGAAACTTGACTTAATGTCTCACCATCCCAAGAGTCTTCGTTTTCAGCCATATCCTCAAATAAATTAATTAAATGTATAGAAGAATTGAAAATTACATTTACAGTATGTACGCGAATTGTAAGTCCATCGAGTGTCAGCAACGCGAGGCAATTTTTTCATATCAGCCATTTTATTATAGTGGTTTTGCCTTTTGGTACTATTATTAAAGAAATTTGCTAATGTTTTTATGAGATTGAAAAAACGTTTAGTTTCCGGAATACGTTCGCACGATTTGGAAAGTACCAAATTAAGGACATGGGCGGAACACCAAATGTATTCAGCAAGAGGACATTGCTGGCGAACCAGCGACTGAACGCCGTTCCGTTCAGATGACAGGACAGCTGCACCGTCATAAATGTCTGAGCTACTAATTTCGACAAACATTTAAATTCTGATAAAATCTGCAGTATGATGGCACTTAAAGTTTTCGCGGTGCGGTCGGAACTTACGTCAATATATTTTATAAATCGATCAAACACTTCTGATTTATGAAAATATCTTAAAACCAGTACTAGTTGCTCTTTGCCACTTACGTCTGGTGTTTCATCGACCATCACAGCTACAAAATCAGTGGAAGCGATTTGTTGTTTTATTGTTTCGATCATTACAGACGCTACACTAGAGATTAGGTCATTTTGAATACGATTTGATAAACCCGTAAATGAGCTAGTGCAATTTTGTAAATGGTTTTCCAACACTCCGTCGTATTTCGCGAGCACGTCGACCATTTCTAAATAATTGCCCTTATTCACTGACGAAGCAGATTCGTCATGTCCACGAAAAGCGAGCTCTTGTTTCCCCAAAAAGCAAATAATGTCAATTAGTCGTTGAAAAATATTTCGGTTCCGATCCACTTTCGCGTTATGTCTGTCAATGTCGATTTGTATCTGAGAGTTTAAACGCGTCTCTATACGATTTTTTCCAAAGGTGTGATATTTAAGGGCAGCTTCCAAGTGTTTTTCAGATTGTTCATGTTTTCTCGCGGCGGTAGGAAAATTATGAATATCAGCGTAACCGATGTCGTTCCAGACGGTTTTATTATTTGAAAATAGTAGACAAACGAAACAAAATAACCGATTACTGTGTATGCAACCTGTCAGCCAATGATATGAATCATATTGTTTTTTATGGAATCTGCGGTTCACTTTACCTTTAGTTTGTATTAATTGCAAATCCGGTGTACCACGACCTATCTCGATAACTTGTTTTTTTTTCACCGAAAGATAGTTTTGAAAACGCATCATGTTTTATTTTCTCAATACACACACCATCTGAACAAGTTTCACAGACAATATTATCCTTTTTACACTTATTATCAACATTAAAATTCTAAATACCTGATAGCGTAGTCACAAACATAACACACATCAAACAATATGGCGATTATTGACTTTAGAAAATAAGTACATAGTAAAAAGATAAACATAATACGACAAAAAATTATGGTCATCTACTATATAAAATTCAATGAAACAATGTAACTTTCTAAAATATTTGCATTGCATAGCAAACTTTCGTTCGGAAATGTTCGGTACGAGTCGTAATTTTTCGTGTTAGCTGTTAATAATACTACAAAAAGACACTGGCTTTTCATGCAGTTGTGTGCGTGATTTTTGACATTGTGTGTCAGCAAAGCCCACGTAGCTATAGGAACGCACACACATTAAATCCGCATGACGACGACTTACCAAGAGAGCACACACACTTATCACTAAGAGACTAATAGTTTGTGTCTTTTGCCGTGGCAATGGCGAGGCGCTGCTAGTGCAGCGCGAATCGATGATGCAAAATTACGTCTTAGTCTTAATGATACCACCGGCACTCGATAGGTGGAGCTGATTTATGAATTAAGTTTTTTTATCTTGTTTTGTTTATTTATTTTTAAAATAATATTAGATTTATTATCAGAACTAGGGTAGGCAGTGTCTTTCTGTCTTTATGGGCCGCACGCCACTGGGCACTGGTATTGTGCAGTGAGATTAGAAATAGGATATTTTACTAGGTTTTTTAGAATTCGTTGAAATCATCCAATCACCCGATCTTTTCGTACCTTGTTTTCCTGTAAATAAATAATTTATGCTACCAAGTGGCCCGAACCATGTGCTAGTTTTAAAAGAAATATAATATTTTGTTATTAAATAGGAGCACGTGACAAACAGTCACAGTAGCAAGAGTCTCTTTTTATTTAAATGATTTTGCGGAATATCAGATAAGGTGTGTGTCTGGATTGAGGAGCCAATCTCATATCGGAACGAGGGTACTACCAATATTTAGTAGTAAATTAGCCGATTTTGTAGGCCGGATCCTGGAATTTGTAGTAAAACCCTTAAAAAGTTATACGACGTTAAAGGTGGCTCCTCAATCCTGACGTCTGGATTGAGGAGCCACCTTAGAACTCGAAAACTAGCCAACGGATATTTTTGAAAATTTTGTAGGATTTAGTAGTACTTTTGCGTAATCTTTACAAAAAAAATGGGGTTTGTACGGTCGAATTTGAGATAGCTACAACGTTTTGATTTTTCATAAAAAACCATAAATTTCACCGCGCTGTATCTCGGAAAGTTATGAACCAATTACAACAGATTTTTTGTATGATTTAGTAGTAAATGTGCTCGAATTTGTACAATAAAAATAAAACGGAAAAGCTATATAATTTCGGTAACACAACACATTTTATGTGGCTCCTCAATCCTGACGGTCTATAGAAATGATATGTACGTAGCTACTAAAGTAGTTGATCAAATCGGATAACAATAACACCAATATTTAGTAGAAATTTATACTAAATATTGGCGTAATCCAACATCCTGCGCATTCAGTATTTCAAAAGATATTAATAAAATAAACATTCCTTAACAAATTAGTGAATAGGGTGACCATAAATAATTCAAACTATGATCATAAACAGAGTTTTACTTACACATGAATAATTCTTCACCAATCAGTACTTAAATTATGAACACAATATTAACACCAAGAATAAAAAAAAATAAAAGAGCAATATCCCATAGAATAAACAAACACCAAGAATAACAAAAGAAATCACAAAGAATTTTCAGCATCAGCACTAACTCCGAGCGACGACGCTCTAAAGAGATTCCAGCCCAAACTATAACATATCCACTGCCAACCGGCACTTTTTCCTCAAAACAAGCTGGAATAAAGTCTACCCTGGCCGTCTGTAGACTCTTCGCCGCCCGTCACTTGCACACAGCATAAATCTGGATTCGTCAGAAAACATTACTCTTGCCCATTCTTCGTCTCTCCATTGTGCGTGTTCGCGGGCGTAACGTAATCTTGCTACCCGATATTCCCTTAAAATTTTGCACCATTTGCGGGTCTATTCCCCCCCTCAACTTTAAATTTTGCCATATGTAATATGAAAATATTTTGGTAATTTTGTAATATTGCGAATTTTGGTTTCATAATCGTCATAGAAAAAAAACTGACTATCCATAATGTAGTGACATTTATGCCCATGCCAATTTCACTGAGTGCTGGAATAAATTCTATAGCTCCAATGAGAGAGTATGTTATACCTTTAACTATAATGTGATGCGGATGATGATGTATATCTTCTAAAATAAATTTGTCACTGCCATTTAAATCAAACGACACAATATTGGATGGCACATAATTGTGAAGAAATTCAAGATGGAATTCCCAATTCAAATTATCTTATGTTTTGTGCAATTATCTGCCCGGTATCCATATATGATCAAAAAGTAAATGAAAAAAAACAACAACCCGACTGCGTAAAAAATGAACTTGAATGAAAGGAGGCAATAGGTTTTTATTATTCTAAGTGGACGTTTTCAATATACAGAAATCTCTAAAATATGCGTCAAAACAAAACGTGAGGTTAAATACACTCGAGAGCAATGAATCCGGGTCACTTAAAGAATCCTAAAAATCTCGGAAACTAAAAATGCTAGGTTAATGCAATAAATTGTATTTAATAGACAATGTAATACTCCTTAAATGAAGGTATTAAAACTTCTTAGTTATTGTAAAGTTATATCATAAAAAAATCAAATTTGAAAAAGGGCCACTTTCGAAGATGGAACTACGAAATTACAGCATTTGGTTTTGCTTTTGTTTGTAATCTGTCATTTATGTGGGTACATAAACCATGTTGATAGTGCTCTATATTCATTATTCAAGCTGAAATTATGTCGCTTACGCCTGAAGAATGCACCAGAATACTTACAATGCTGGAAACCGGCCGGAGTCAGCGCGATACAGCCAGGACTGTCGGTGTGTCGCTGTCAACAGTACAAAGAGTTCTCCGACGTTACGAAGAAACTGGTTCTAACCTACGCAGACCAGGAACGGGCAGAACCAGGTGTACCACAGCACGAGAAGACCGATACTTGGTGAACACCATGCTTCGAAATCGCTTTCTCACAGGAACTGAACTCACAAATCAGTTTCGACGCCTCGGAGGAAGTAACCCAAGTGCATGGACAGTAAGACGTCGGCTTGCTGAATCTAACTTAAAACCCCTTAGACCTGCAAACGGCCCTAAACTGGAGCGTGGGCATCGTATTTCAAGACTAAGATATGCCCAGAGCCACGTAAATTGGAGTATTGAAGATTGGTCAAAAGTTATGTTCTCCGACGAATCAAAATTTATGCTCTACAAGCACGATGGAAGACATAGAGTGTATCGATGACCAGGGGAAAGATTCAAGCAAGCATGCATCGAAGATAAAGTAGCCTACGGTGGTGGGTCTGTACTTGTGTGGGCCGGAATTTCTTCTGAAAGTCGCACAGAGCTGGTGATCATAGAAAACGGCTCTTTAACTAGCGTAAGATATGTGGAAGAAATCCTCAATGATCACGTTGGTCCATTTATGGTCAATTTAGGTGAGGATGCTATATTTATGCATGACAATGCCCGACCTCATACAGGTAGGATTGTGAATGACTACCTTCAAGAGATGAACATTACTCGTATGGAGTGGCCAGCGCGCAGCCCGGATATCAACCCGATCGAGCATGCTTGGGACGAGCTAGGCAGATGCGTAAAACAACGAAACCCTCCCCCAATCACGCTTCGTGAGCTCAAAATTGCTCTCACAGAGGAATGGGAGAATATTCCCCAAAATCGTATAAGGAACTTGGTGTACAGCATGCCAAAGTTCAAAAATTTCATGTTTCCTATTTTTGTTTTAAGGAGAGATCAGCAGTTTTTTTCTTTATGTAATTTTGTGTTAATAAAATGTATGGTGACTCATATTTTTTTTACTTTCATTTAAGGAGTATTACATTGTCTATTAAATACAATTTATTGCATTAACCTATCATTTTTAGTTTCCGAGATTTTTAACATTCTTTAAGTGACCCGGATTCATTGCTCTCGAGTGTATTTATCTGGTCCTAGGGAAATTAAATATGGCGTTCCGCAGGGCAGCGTTCTAGGGCTATTATTATTCTTGCTGTATATAAATGATCTACCCCGACACATCCCATACCCTTGTGTGTTATTTGCCGATGATAGTACGATCCTAATAGACTGCCTCAACAAAGAACTTTATGAAGATGAAATTAATAATTCTCTAAAATTAATAATAAACTGGCTCAACGATAATAATCTTATCATAAACCTTGATAAAACAAATATAATGCATTTCTATCAAAAAATTCTTCCTTTAAACCTAAAAATTAATTATAAAAGACAAGCTATTGATAGCGTTAACGTGGCTAAATTTTTGGGTATATTGATAGACAGTCCGAAAAAAAAAGTCCGTCCGTCCGTCCGTTGTCATCTTGGAAACCGCAGGCTGGAGAAGTTTGCAAAAGATTAAGCACGTCTGCGTATGCTCTCTACAATCTGTCCAAGAAAGTTAACGTTGATACATTAATGGTTGCATATCACGGTTTGGTGGTCTCTGTTCTAAGGTTTTGGTGTAGTATTCTGGGGCAATTGTTCCGAAAGGGAGTCTATATTTAAAGCCCAAAAACGGTGCATAAGATCCATTTTTGATCTCAAGGTTACAGATAGTTGCATTCCTTTTTTCAAGAAACACAAACTTCTAACTTTTCCTAGTATATACATTCTCGAAGTAGCTATATTCGTTAAAACTAACAAGCATCTATTTCCGGCATTAAGTGATACCAGGATGCGAACTACTGCCATGTGATCAAAATATCAGAGTCTATTGTGTACTGGTAGATATAACACTGCTTTGTTTAAAAAAAACATAATTGGTATGGCACCTATTATATTTAACAAATTGCCAAATTGTATTAAGGATCAGCCCTTAATAAAATTCAAGAAACTCCTGTCGTCGTTGCTGACAGAGAAATGTTATTACTCTGTTACCGATTTTATAAATGATGAATTGTAATATTTTGCTTCACTTTATCTCATTTATTATGTAAATAATTTTAGACTAAGCTGATCCATGATCTCATTTTGAATTTAAGCACCTAGTTTCTAAATTATCTATAAGTTAACCACTATATTTTTGTATGCCAACAGGCAGAATGTACTGGGAATATATCCTTAACTAACACCATTATTGTAACACCTGCATTCTATACAAATAAAGAAATTATTATTATTATTATTATTTTTAGATTTAACTATTCTCGGAACTTGGGGTCCCGGACATTTAGAAGGCGTTCGAGGGGCCGAAGCCAACTCGCAGAGGCCCGTTAGGAATTTTAATGAAATGAGGCACCAACCGACGATTATCCCTGTTTGCACTATGTAAGTGCACCCAAGGACAACCCCCGGTTGGTGTAGGACTATTGCAGGATATGGAAACAAAGATATTGGACTATGGGTTTGGGTGGCTTAAGTTGACTGGTGACTTGGAACTATGGAAGGACTATGGCCCCTGCCTGATCAATGTTTATATGTACACGGATAAAATGGCAGGGGGTGACTTGCACGCTCAATAATGGGTCCCCAAAAACTGTCGCTAGCACATAGTGAAGTAGCGACAAGGGGGCAACATGTCCTGAGATGCTTGAGGAGTGGAGAGGTATTCCACGGCTTTCAGAACAATCCCAGAGCCCGGAAGATGGTCAAGATCCTTACGAGCACTTACTGGAATACTTCCTTCCTCCGAGCACGTTTGCTCTTGCGAATCTCCACTCAAGCCGGCCAATTAAGGCAAGAATGAGGTGGGAGCTCTGTTCCTCGTCAGTGTTCACTCCAGCCGGCCAATAAAGGCAAGCCAGAGATGAGGAACAATATTTCTCCCGGGAGATAGGGTCCGTGGGGGCGCTACTGCCCAACAGCTCGCCACATGCTGCCCTGCGGGTTTCTGTATCTCTCTTGGTCTGGCCCCTCATCGTAGACCTGTTCCGGCAGAGTAAACTCTACCGGCACAGACCCAGAGTTTGGAGCGCGCAAGCCCCACCACGACGTCAACGTAGAGATACGGCGGTGGGGTTATTATTATTATTATTATTAAAAAGATGTTTCCGACTGCATGAGATTGTATATAGTATTAAGTGGGATTGGAGACAGAAATAGGTCATCTTGTTTCCATCTTTTTTTGGTATTTTGTTTTGATTTTTTTAAATTTACTTTTTATTTTAATTTTTTTAGTTATTTTATCATTTTTAAAATTAATTTTAATCATATAATTTGTTTATAATTATATTGTAATCAGCTGTTAAAGCCCTTCATTTTGAAACCCCACTCAATAGGCTTTGAGAGTTTTTTTTTACATTGACAAACATTCAGTGTTACTCACGCAATAAAGAAGAATCTAACGACATATCATTAATGTAAATCGGTTCAGCCGTTTAATAGTTACGAGGGAACATAGGGACGGACATACATAGATAAAAATTCAGCTCAAACACATAACACTCCTTTTTTGGCTTCGCCACAGTCGGGCTATACAAAAAATTTTACTCTTTATAATCATTCTTACGACTCAGTTTAAATTGTCCGAATACTTCAACGAAATCATGTCATTTGAGGCCAATTCTAACTTAGTGAGTTGAATTGTTGACTCTGGTGATTATACTTCCTGTAAATACATTATTTGATAAGTCGTCAGTCTCTTTGGTACATTATCAGTCGACAGAGATGCGGAATTTTAAGACACTTTATTTTAGTTTGTTATAATTTTAGTTAGGTTAAGGCTAATATATGTATTGTTATTTTATTTATTAATTAGGTATACAACCTGGTTGTAAAATACTCCACGTCGTTCCATGTAAAATACAGGTATTCAGCTGCATCCGGTTAGACTGGAAGCCAACCCCAACATAGTCGGGAAGAGGCTAGGCAGAATGATTGATTTTGTTTATAACCCGTTTGTATAGTAGGTACTAAAAAAGTTAGAGGCGCCTGTTATGGTTCCTACACACTATGCTAGCGGCATGGCCGCCGGCTTTTGTGCCTTCATTTCCTTTGCGATCCTTTGTGCGGCAGGGCAGTGCATTACAATGATCTGTAAATTTTCTATTAAAAAACTGTTAAAATGCTTAAGCGTTACCCTTAAGCATTTTAATGGAGTTTGTATCATTTATGTCTAACCGATTTTTTTTCTAATCTAATGCTTGCTATTACATTCTTTACGTTACTATAGCAATAATGTTGTGAAAAATAACAGCGAAACAATAATGAATTTAAAATCATAACGTATGAATATAAACTTTGACAAAGACAATTTATTTTACTATACACGAAGAAGTCATGTTTCTGCGGAGATTCCTATCACCGCGATTCAGCGGAGAGTGCTCAATATACAACGCCATCTATCGATACATCAGGAACTAAAATATTGTTTAAATAATCAAACTAAACATAAGTGTGTATAAAATAAGTATCATTAAATTCATCACCGGTTACTGAATTTCATTTCATTAGGTTCATTACATAAATATCCTAACTATATAATATTATAAATGCGAAAGTGAGTTTGTTTGTTTGTTACGCTATATCGGCCGAACGGATTTGAATGAAATTTGGCACATGGGTAGAGCATAACAAGCGAGCATAGGTTAAGGACATAGAATACTTTTCGTCCCGGTATTCCCACGGAATCGAGACTTATGAAGGTGGGTCCACGGGGCGCAGCTAGTATTTTAAATAATCTAAAACCACAATTACATAAGTTACACGTAGGTAATCGTACTTGTAGAATGATTTATATGCAAATAAAACTACTTATTTCAAACAATGGTCTTCTTTGAATTATTTATGGTCACCCTATTCACTAATTTGTTAAGGAATGTTTATTTTATTAATATCTTTTGAAATACTGAATGCGCAGGATGTTGGATTACGCCAATATTTAGTAGAAATTTCTACTAAATATTGGTGTTATTGTTATCCGATTTGATCAACTACTTTAGTAGCTACGTACATATCGTTTCTATAGACCGTCAGGATTGAGGAGCCACATAAAATGTGTTGTGTTACCGAAATTATATATCTTTTCCATTTTATTTTTATTGTACAAATTCGAGCACATTTACTACTAAATCATACAAAAAATCTGTTGTAATTGGTTCATAACTTTCCGAGATACAGCGCGGTGAAATTTACGGTTTTTTATGAAAAATCAAAACGTTGTAGCTATCTCAAAATCGACCGCACAAACCCTATTTTTTTTGTAGAGACTACGCAAAAGTACTACTAAATCCTACAAAATTTTCAAAAATATCCGTTGGCTAGTTTTCGAGTTCTAAGGTGGCTCCTCAATCCAGACGTCAGGATTGAGGAGCCACCTTTAACGTCGTATAACTTTTTAAGGGTTTTACTACAAATTCCAGGATCCGGCCTACAAAATCGGCTAATTTACTACTAAATATTGGTAGTACCCTCGTTCCGATATGAGATTGGCTCCTCAATCCAGACACACACCAGATAAGATCTAGTCTTATTATCAGATTGTTTGCTGCAATTTTAACCAAGATAGCAAGAAATTGAATTCTGGGCGAAGTTTACATATATAAAAGATGTCAATGAAGTCGTCATCACAAAGATGAAGAAGAAGCAAAGAGCTCGTATTGTTTCCTCTTCATAAATACGTGGACAACCAGTAACTACGTACTAAGTTTATTTTGATAGTTGCAAGTTCCGTGTAATTAGCTGTAGTCCACAACCGCCGCGCTGTGAGTATTGCGCGCTCGTCTTGCTGCCAACGACAACATCATTAGCTGATGTAACCGATGTTATCGTATCAGCCGTGTTATGATTGGCCCATTTACATAACCTACCGATCAAAATGTTCCGCGGAGTTGGAAACATGAGCCAATCACTACGCGCACTGCGCAGTCAAATATTTACAGAAAGACCAACCTTTGCAACGTTCTAAAACAGGCATAAGTTTCTGCATACATTTCAGAAAAAAACTAAGTCAGATATTTTTGAAGTGTTAACTTCTTTAGGCGCGTTGAACGATTTTTGGCAGAGGGAAAACTTATGGATTCGCGTCACCGACATGCTCGCGCCGACATGCTGTAGTAGCAGCAAATGAAGTTTTTTTTTGGAACGAAGTTCTTTATCGCGGCTTGCGGTAGGAGTAAACTGGCAGAAATTTTCACTCGAAAAAGCGTTCATACTTGCGACTGTCTTCTTCTAATTCACACTTTTTATTGAAAGGGAGATTTTCGTCGTGTTCATGGTTTTAGAGGGTGCTAAAACCGATATTTTTATGAAGTGAAAACTTCTTTACGCTTGTTGAGCGATTTTTGGTTCAGGAAAATCATAATTATGGGTTCACGTCAACGACATGCTAAAGTTATCAGTACGTATAATGTAGCTATGAGTATGACGAGTTGCGCTTGTTTGCTCAGAGTGACGATAGAAGTGAAAACTAGATTATAAAATTAAATTTTAATCATTTTAATTTAAAAAATTATGACATTAAAATGTTTGATTCCTACTAGAATTAATTGCAAAATACAAAAAAAAAGGGCGCCCTCTAGTGAACATAAAGTTATGAACTCAAATACTTTTTTTTTAATGATGACATGTTGGGTATAGTAATTGAAAGGGCTTAATTAGAAAATTTCTAAAATATGTAAGTAAGTATGTATTATATGTGAATGAAAATAAAAGTTATAACCCCATTTATGCTTCTCCGTAGTCGGGTAAAAACTAAAACCTAACTTCGTCAAAACGCCAACTAAAAAGGTATAAATAAGACATCACAGACAGAGAAATTAAATATCCGGAGTCACATGTCGTGTTACTTCTGACCAGTGGCGTGCACTCCATAGATGCAAATAAGCTCTGCATACCCTGTAGTCCTATACATACATGCCGATTTAAAAGATAAATAATTATAACCAAAACTATAATCATTAACGCGATTTACGCGCCATCTATTACTTTTTTTTAAACTAAGTTGTTGAAACGGCGAACACTCGCCGCGGCTGCGAGCAGCAAATTCACCGCACAGGCAGCGCTCTCGTGAGTCATGAGCAAAAGCAGTACTACGACTTGCTTATTTCTCATACATTGGATATCGTGAATTCTCGTGTAGTACACAGCAAAAGTGTGACTGTGTGCGTGAAAATGTGCGCGCGTGTTTGTGTTTTGGAAGCATAGCTTATTTGCAACCCGTCCAAATTCAAAAGCCGTAAAAGCACTGTTTATTTGTTGATTGCAGAGGGCCGACTTTTTTTGTTGGATTGATCAAATGACCCACTAATTCATTCGTTGTAATTCGTATTAGTTCGTAAATTTCGTAAATGCAAAGTTTTTTCGCCATATTTGTTTCGATTGTTTTTCTTGGCACAAGTGATTAACTGTCTAAGTAATTATTTAGTAAGTTTATTGCAAAAAATGGAAAATTATACCTGTGAGACCTGTGCTGTGGAAGTGTGTTTAAATAAATTAAAATCTGCTGCTTTTTCGACGTTATCCTTTGAGCAAAAATTTAAAGTGATTTCAAAGGGAAGGTGTGTACCCGGATTGGATTTAACTCAAAAAAGACGTAATGCTACTCGTTATTTTCATAAAAAACTTTATGATAATGATTACTGGTTAACAGGTTGTGTACACTTAAACACATTGTATTGTTTCCCTTGCTTTTTGTTTACAAATTCTGATGAAAATAATGTTTGGACATCTATCGGTTATTCAGATTTAAATAACTTTCACAAAGCGGCTGCTAAGCATGATTCTTCAGAAAAACATCTGGAATCCTGCTTGAAGTTACAAACTTTTGGTAAAGGTAGAATAGAGACTAGTTTGAATAGCCAGGTCAAGGTTGTCCTGGTTGTGTGGTTCCTGTTAGTGTTATTATTCGATGTTCGTGGTGGTCGCAAACGAACAACATGCGAAACCATGGCGCCGCTGTGCGGTAGGTCGGGTAGGGTAGGCAGTCGGTGGGCCACCGACCGAAATAAGTGGAAACTGGTAAGTTTTATTTTTATTTCAGCAGTGCATACCCTGCCTGAAATCTCTGTGCACGTGGCGTGCACAGAGATTTCAGACAAATTACGTGTGACTCCGGGCTTTTTATTTAGGTTTTAGTTTTAATAACTTTTATTATTTGTTTTGTATCAATATCCGGAATCCATCTTGAGTCAAGCACCCGTCTTTTAGCCTGTTGTCAGCATTTCCTTTGCCTCTCCGCTGGTGGCGCCCTCTATACTTACCGTTGGTACTAAGTATTTTAAGCGCGCATCGGGTGATGGCCCGATTTACCGTCATTATAGCGTCGTTTTTCGCGCCGTTTAGTTGTTAGCGTTATTCAAACTTCGCGAAAAAATTCTACCTACTTAATTCATTTAAAAGTTTGGTAAAAACTATTTCAGTTTTAGATTCGTGAAATTTTTTACCTCTCCGTTGTTATTATGGAAAATTCTAATAATAATTTAGAGTAGGAAAGTGTTATTGACGGCTCATTATTGCGTAAACGGGTTCGATCTCGGACACCAAGTACAGATAGTGATGCTGATTTTTCTACGAGTTGTGGACCCAATCCTGAGAAACGCAGAGCGAGAAGGGACTCCCAAACCGTGAGTTATGCACAATTTGAGTTTTTATCACAACAATTGGTTTATTTAACAAACCTTATATTGAAAAATTCCGACGTTGTAAATACGAATTCTAGTGCTAAAAACAATACGTTCAGATTTTGTCGGAAGTCAGTACAACGGTAAAAGATCCAGCGAATGAATCATTTCTTAAGAAAATAACGGAACTGAGCGTTTTATGCGCAAAATAAATATTCAGCTACCCCCCGGTTTTGTCGAGTTAAATGTTAACGACGAACTAAAGTGTTTTGAATCGGATATGTTAAAAGAAGATTCACGCTCATATTTATTAGAACGATCTTTTGTTGGATTAACGAATGCTTCACTTCCTAAAATACGAATTGCATAAAACATTAAAATCATTGGCGGATTGTTCAAAAGAACGATTGTATCTCACAAACGAATAAACACAACACGTTATTTGAAAAAGTGGAGTAGAGTGGATAGTAAGGCTACTGACTTGTTACAAATAGTGTGCGGTCGTAGACCCGATTTAATAAATATACGTCGAGAGGCTGTGTTGCGCCAGATTTCCGAAGGCTTTCATCGCGATGAAATACATAAAATTCCTCTAGTACAGCACAGTCCAAAACTACCTTCAACAAATTGGGGAGGGGGTGGATAAATTTACTGTATCAGTACACAGTGTACCTCAAACTTATTCTAAAGATTATTTTGATCAAAATCGAAAACCGTCGACTAGTAATTACAACCTGATGATAGACGTCGATACGATATCAATAAAGGACAAAACCATGGCTCACACGCTTCACAACAAAACAAAAATCGAGCAAGCAACCATCGAGCTAAACCTAGGGGAAACAAATCGCAATCGCAGGCATAAAAACCCCAATATGACCATACAGATTCAAACCTTGTTAGGGTCAAGTGTACCTGCAGAACGGACGCCCAACTTCCTGTCCACGTTCTTTCTGGTACCGAAGTCTGATCAGACCTTCCGTCCTATCTTCAATCTGAAGCAACTGAATCAGTTCGTAGTAACCAAACTATTTCAACTATTCAGTCACTTTCGTGTTTAAATTTTTTTGCAACAACAATATTCGATGACGAAACTAGATCTGAGCCAAGCATGTTTTTACGTGGCCCTCGCACAGCAGCATCGCAAGTAGGTTCCTGAGATTAAATTATCATCTAAATTCACATCAGTATCAGCTACTTCAAATGACTTGTTTTGTTTGCCGTTCGTCCTTTCATCGGCACCCAGAACGTTTGCCTCAATAACCAATTGGGTGGCGGAAATGCGGAATTCCTGAGGAGTCACGATTTCCTTCTAGTAAACCAGTCAACATCGCAGTTGGAAAACGACATCGTATTCACGATAAAGATTCTGCATTTACTGGGGTGGTTAATCAACCTCGAAAAGTCTGTACTGGCTCCGACACAATGCCTCGAGTTTAATTCTCGGCATAACATGGGACACAAAACGCAACGCAAAGTCCCTGTCGGAGCCGAAGTGCCTATCGCTACGCAAAGCACTTCACCAACAGCTCCAGACAAGCAAGTGGTCCCTCAAACAGTACCTAACTCTAATGGGGAGACTCAACTTTGCAACGTTCGTGACTCCGAGAAGTCGCCTTCACTGTCGCACTTTGCAATACTACAGTCGACAGCTGTCGGTGAAACATCCGTACCGGCTGATACTTATCCCTCAACCAGCTCAGTCAGAGATGGCGTAGTGGTGTCAAGCTATATGAAAGTCGATGCCGATCCACTTGAGCTCGGTGACACACTTATTTACTACAGACGCATCAGACTACGGATGGGGGGGAACAACTGGACAATACAAATATTGTGGGAACCAGGATGAATTCATATGGCATGCCAACAAAAAGGAGATGTTCGCTGTTTACGCAACTAAACGTCAGAACCAACAGCAACTACAAAATGCACAGATACTGCTGCAAATCGACAATCGGACAGTAGTCTCATATATAAACAAGGAGGGTGGCTCAAAATCCAACTAACCCGACAATTTCTTGCTGTTCGACAAGTAGAACATTCATCTGACAGCACATTATAATCCGGGCAGATTCAATGCGGAGGTGGATGCTCTTTCTCGGCGGCAGGCTTGCCCAGATTGGCACCTCACAAGGACAGCAACGATAATAAAATCTTTCGAATGTGGGGCACGACGACCTCTTCGCATCGAGAACAACTTTGTTTCTGCCACCAAATCTTATTTCCAGAGTTCCCAGACACCTGAGTCGAGCTGTCGGAGACTACATATTGATTGCCCTGAACAAAGTATTTTGGCAGGCGGATGTTCAACGCCGAGTGCGACATTCCCCTTTTTCTGATTTCAGATCTAGCCCGCACTCTGATAGAAACCAGCACAGGAACGCATCCGCCGCAGATGCAAGAACTACACTTGGTGGCATGGCTGATTTCGGGTGGCCAGATATTTTGGCGGACTGGATAGATCAGATCAAGAACAAAAACTCCTAATAATAACCTGGATTGGCTCCACAATCAATACCTGCAGACCAGCGTGGCGCAGATGGAAGCGATGGTGTCGTATTCAATTTAATACAAATACCCTAATGCGGATCAAGTAGCTCGATATTTAGCACATTTACAATGTCATATAGGTCTTGCCACTGTATCCAAATGGATACAGCAAACGAAACTTCCTTCAAATCCCACTGTATCCATTTGGTAACGGCATGTACACGCGGCTTAAATCACTATTTTTACTGTTAAATAAGGGCTAATATCGTCTGTGGGTTGTTTCACTCTATGGCCTGACGGATATTCTCAACTATACTCGGAATTTTAATTCGATTCCAGATTTGACAATTTCAGTGTTGCAACGTTATGACAAGTACTAAATAGTGACGTTGCGAAATTATTCGATATGGAAATGGAATATTTCCAGATCGATTCTTCTCGTTTATAATTTTACTCTCGTAAACTAAGTATATCAGGAAATTAAATATTTCTGAACCGATAATTTAGTTTTGACGATTAATTAACGATCTGAGACTTTTCTTTTATAATTGTGTGTGAAATAAATAAAAAAATGTGATCATGAAGGAACATGACAAATAAAACAGATAGATGTATTATGGTAATAATTTATTTTATAAATTGTCGCCGTCATCGCTCTCGCTATCGCTGTCACACACTGATGGCACACACACTGATTGTTTATCGATTTTTGTGTTCATCACTACACTATTTTAAGTGGTATCATTATTTCACAAAATGACAGTAGCTAATGTCAAATCTGGAATCGAATTAAAATTCCGAGTATAGACCTAAAATAATCAAAAAATTACAGGTAACACCAAACAATTCTGAAAATGTCGAGAGTGACGTAAAGCGCACGTCAAACCGCGGGGTTTGAACTCTGAGCTTGAACTATAAAACATTTCTTTTCTTTTTTGGAGGGAAGACAGGTTAATGAACTATTTTGGTACATAAATCTGTTATTTCAACTTACACACACTTATTGTTTTGTCTTTAAATTTATTTATAAAACATATAGAAATCTGCTAAACCACCAATTTGGAACCCTAACGTTGTATTGCAATACATGAGTACTTACAACTTTGACGAAAATAATATAATTCATTTATTGAGACATGACACTCTTCTACTACTAGGTCGCAGGGTTCACGATCTTACATTATTTCAAATTAATAGCACCAGTTTAGTTGATGAAGATACCTCTATTGTATTGAGACAACCATAATTATTGGCAGTCTGAATGGAGGCTTAGGCTTATCCTTATAAAAACCTATTTGATTTTTGGCTATAACGATTAGTATAACTAAGTCTAAAGCGTCGAGTAAATAATAAAAAAAAAAAAAAAAAAAAAAAGTAAAACTATAACTGAAGAGGGATATAAAACCTGCATTGGCGGGTCGCTGAGGTCTCTTTTTAAAGCTAGTGTTATTGATGCAACTCCAGGATCAGTATATAAGATCTGCAGTAGCTTCTCTCAATTTGTTAGAAAATTTTCCGATTGATCAAATTCTTGCAACTAGTAACTGGAAAATGATTCATACCTTCCAAAGTTATTCTCAAAGAATTGCAAAATGATTCGAATATTCCCAATCATTTTCCTTTATCTAATTTTTGGATCCTGTTCATTTGAAAGATTACCGATATTTTTCGTTACTTATTTATTTTATTACATATGTAATGTGGCTGCAAGCAGTATATCATACATAATTAAATATTGTAATACATTTACATATTTATACATAATTAACCCGTTTTTCTTTACATACACATTATAGCGTCTTAGGGTTAAGCGCACCAGGTGATACCAAACACATCACTCAAGATGGATTCCGGATATTGATACAAAACAAATAATAGAGAGTTTTACATAAAATAAAACTTACCTATTATTTTTTCATCAATATCCGGAATCCAGGTAAGGTCTACCTGGTGCATCATGAGTTCCATAATGACGGTAAATCGGGCCATCACCCGATGCGCGCTTAAAATACTTAGTACCAACGGTAAGTATAGAGGGCGCCACCAGCGGAGAGGCAAAGGAAATGCTGACAACAGGCTAAAAGACGGGTGCTTGACTCAAGATGGATTCCGGATATTGATGAAAAAATAATAGGTAAGTTTTATTTTATGTAAAACTCTCTATTTTTTCATGTTTAACAGATGATGCTAGTTTGGGAAAAGGCAGTAAATCATTCATTTTTGGAACATAACCGACCACCAATTTCGTATTATTCGTATGTGGTAGGGTGACTGCACTAGAACAACCTGTATAACACATCATCAAAATAATGATGCCGGTCTAATTATCGCATAAATTAATTAAACTAGAAATGAATGATTGCTCAATGGGCATTTGACAGCTAGTTAGATATTAGGAACAAACGTGGATACACGCGAGTAATTACCGCCCGTTTTAGCGATCATCGGGCGACGAAATTAGAGCTGAATATTAATTACAATAACCGCTGTCTGGCTGCGCAGCTAATGTCGCCCTCGCGGCTGATGTCGCCCGCGCGACCGACCGCCGCGCTAATCGGTGCCGCACTCGATTACATTTACATAATAAGGCCGCACCCCACTAGACGCGCGTTGTGCAGCTGGACGGCGCAATTACTGCCATTCATATCGACAGTCGACACCGCCTCATACTCATTGTAATTTAATCAATGCAAATGGAAATCTTGATTTTAAACGCTGTCCTAATAGCCGAAGACTACTACTTTGGTTTGCTGTGGTGGGGGATTTGTCTGTGTGGCTGTTGACGTCAGTGCTATTTATTTATTTTACACTGGTATAAGCAAATGAAACAGAAGCAACAAATCAGAACAATCACTTATTGGTGGAGGAGGCGTTATAGGATTACGAGGAATTGTGGAGGGGCGCAGAAGTTAACATTATTTAATATTTGCGGACAGTCAATTTGATGGGCCATAACTTTGCATACAAACATCGCGTCATCCAGGCGTCGCCGTTTGTTAAGAGAAACCATATTAAAATGTTTGATCACCTATCACTATAAGTGTACGAGCTACGCTGTACATTGACCTTTGTAGTAGTTTGTACGTCATACTCAATAATGCACATCGATATTGTTTAGCTGTGCATTTCTCTAACATAGCATTTAAGTGGAACAATTGTGTAATTATATTCAGTAGCAATAAATCCATCAAGGGAACTTCGTCTACTCATTTACATAACATAACATAACAAGTACATAACATTTTCACTGTTGGGCATTACAACCCCAACATTTGGTCCTTCGAGCCGGATGTACATATGGCTGGGGGCGCCTCTCCTTGCTGCCATTCTGTTAAGGGCTGCCAAAAATGCCGAGCTTGTAAGATCAGAGACCAACTCAATGTGCGCCATCTTTGTTTGCATGGTAACAAAGGCAGTGCACATTGAGTTGGTCTTTGATCTTACAAGCTCGGCATTTTTGGCAGCCCTTAACAGAATGGCAGCAAGGAGAAGCGCCCCCCGCCATATGTACAGCGATAATGGCACGAACTTTGTCGGCGCTAATCGACTGCTCATGGAACAATACGGGAAAATAGAGAACACCTACAGGAACGAACAACTACAGAAGGAAGTCGCCGAGATGTTCATACAGTGGCATTTCAACGCTCCTGCATGGCCCTCGGCGGGCGGATTGTGGGAACGAGCCGTAAGAAGCTTGAAACACCATTTAAAACGAGTGGTGGGTGAGCAAAAGTTAACATTCGAGGAGTTCACCACAATCTTAACAAAACTAGAAGCATGTCTAAACTCCAGACCTCTGTGTGCGCTGAGTGAAAACGTGGAAGACCTAGACTGTCTGACGCCAGCACACTTTCTAACAGGGAAATCAGGGTTGACCGTCATCGAAACAAGAGAAGACGCCCGAACAAGATGGGTATGAAGTATATAGCAAAATATACCGTCATATGGATAACCATATGGATATAATTATGAATCATATTTAAACACTAGGGCCGTGGGGTCCGAGTGCTCATCGAGTATTTCGGGACATCGCCAAGCGGTTGGTCGACTCCTCACGTGACCAGAGGGCTGGCCAATTTTTAGGTCAAAGAATCAGCATTGCCATCCAACGTGGCAATGCTGCCAGCCTTTTGGGCACTTTTCCCACTGACAGCGACGCCGACGAATTTTTTGATGCCCAATGAGCCTTTATTGTTTATAATTTATATATTTTAGTGTTAGTTGTATATTTTAATCTTAATGTTATTTTAATTTTATTTGTAAATAGTAGCATAACATAATAAACCTATTGCACATACTTTAAATCATATTTATATATGAAAGCGATTCATAATTATATCCCTAAGGATATACCTTAGGGATATAATTATATCCCTAAGGTATATCCTTAGGGATATAATTATGAATCGCTATATCACGGCTTCAACCATCTTACTGCAAACCATCTTAATGTACTGTATGGTTCTGTATTTTCGTTTTTGCCACCGACTTCCGAAATTAAAGTTATTTTTCACTTTTAAGTGTATTTTTGTGGAATTCGGTGGTTTTTGTTTTGTAAAAAAGTTATTTTAGTGTTTTTTTTGGAAGTCGGTTGTTTTTTTTGTAAAAAAAGTTTTTATTTTTTTCTTTTTAGTTGTGGTACCTACCCCATATAAATTTGTATACCATTAGAATAATGGATACAAATCAAAAGATTATTCAAAAATTACACCTAGTGGGGCAAGTAATCCATCAAGTTTTTAGACTAGTGGAATCTGCCCCACCAAATCGAACTAGGGCAGATTCCACTGAAAATTTTAGGCATTTCACTTTGAACCAGTGGGGCGACTTGGTGGGGCAAAGAGAAATTATTTAAATTAACCCCTTTGTGGGTGAAAAGAGGGGGAAACAGTTTGTTTGAAAGATCTTATTCATTTGGTTTACAAACGTGGTATAAATTTATCTAGGTAATAATTAAAATGTAATCATACATTTTTCAAAACTGGCTTGAAAGTGTAGAAAGGGCGTAATTTTTTTTTTTTGCATCTCAATGACTTATATTGCCCCAAAATGTTACTAATGAATACATTTTTCTACACATAATTTAACATTAATTAACATTTAAAAAAATTATTACAGTCCTAATAAAATTGTAAATAGAATATAATCACGATGTAACATTTAGTTTTTGTTTCATTGCAATCGTGTCATCAAATAAAAAGATATGCTAATTTATATTTTTCAAAGTGATACCCATACCACCAACAAGCACTACGTTCTAGGCAGCAAGGGGTAACGGAGATGTGGAGCGTCGTATGCTGCGGTCACAGTCCATAAATTACAGGGTACTACCCTCGAAAGATCTGTGATCGACCTTCGTAATTCTTTTTTTGCAAAAGCGCGTATATACGTCGTGCTTAGTCGTGTCAGAAGTTTGGAAGGCATAGTGTTATCAGATTTGGACGCCAACAAATTATTAAAGCGACCCCACGACGACAGGCTCATTGACGGAAATAACGAGGCTATGAAATCTGTCTTCTGACGATCAAGGCCACACATAGCATACGAGTCAAGGATCGCTATTTAATGCCGGGAAACTACCATTAATCACTTATAGGCAGAGTGCATCTCATGGTAATTCCAATAAGCCCAAACACGGCTAGGATACATTGTTTTATGACGGAGTTCCGGTGCTTTCCTTCCGGTTTCATCTTCAGATCAGTTCGATGGTACCATTTTCATCTGAATGTGCTTCATAGTCGCTTAACTATTTTAATCGAGATATCTTATCGCCACCCGTAAAATATTTATCATTGAGTAGTTCCAGTGGCCATCTGTGGTCTTTTTCATCAGTTCCACTTCACCAAATCATACTTTCTGAAAGCAAATGCTTAACTTGTTGCCGAAAATACCAAAACCGCTATGTGTATGACTATAATATTTGAGGAAATCCCTCAATTCCTCATGGATTTCACCATCAGAACTGAATGTTGATAACAATGGAACCAATCTAGAAGAACAACCTTTCAAATAAGAGAAACAAAATCTAACTCGGTTCGTAAATGGCGCCACCCGTGAAATACTTTTCATTGAGGATTTGTGGTCTTCTTCATCAATTCCACTTCACCAAATTATACTTTCTGTATGCATATGTTTAACTTATTGCTGAAAATACCAAAATCGCTATGTGTATGCTATAATATTTGAGGAATTCCCTCAATTCCTCATGGTTTCCATCATCAGAACTGAATTTTGATAAAAATGGGACCAATCGGGTAAAGTATATCCTTTCAAATATTAAAAAAAAAAAAAAAAAATGAGAACCTCCTTTTTGGGAATTCGGTTAAAAATTATAAAATATTTTGTCCGTAAGAAGTCCATCTTTTGTAAAATTGTATTAATTTTGTGGCGCATCAGTCAAATTAGATTCAAACTAGACCTTACTGATATTTCAAGTGGCAAAAAAGTGCTCAGATCGCTATGAAACCGGATTCAAACGGCGCGGGCGTAGCGACGATTCCGGATATGATTATAACTCAATATCGGCCAGAATTTCGCTTAATACAATAGCCCGTGAACCCTCGCATATAGTTCGATCACATTGTGACCATGTCATCCTCATAGTCTATTTAAGTTGGAACAAGTTTTCGTTGTGCTCCTATTTGTCAAAAGATTCAAGTTATGTATTGATTTAAGTGATACTTATGCGCATGTGAGTCATCCGCCCGTCGTGACCAGCTTGTCTGATGATGATCTATCTCTTCTCGGTGTATATCTAAACACAATGTGAAGACGGGAATGCTTTTACTGAACATTTCCCTGACTCAGAATAAATGTGTTTTGTGCGTAATGTACATAAATCTCGCGCGTCCCGGCGCGGCGTCACGCGTCGCAAATAAGTTATTCAAATAGTACACTATAAATAAGTTCGTCGCCATCGCTCCGTCAAGAATAGCATCCTATTCCGAAGTTGAAATTACTGAGACCCCAAAATGTCCTGAATAAAGCTAGATGTTCTTGCCACATGCAGGTCATTTCACAAAGTAACTAGTGACCATAATCGTAAAGCAGAAGGTAGAACCTGTGGTAGGACTTATAAAAAACGAATAGTATTACCCACGCTTACCTTAACAGGTGGTCACGACACTTACCATGTCGCTGCTCATGAGCTGTGTCGCGCCAAGACAGTCTTTATGGGTGAGGCGTTGTACAGGTGAGCAGGCGATCCATCACAACTCATTGCGAGTCACGTTAAAGATCACTTTGCCGTGATAATAACTATGTTAAATTAGCGATTTAGCGAACGGTTTTGTTGGGGTCCAATTTAAACGCGGGCATCGTTCAAGTTTGATCACGGCGGTCAGCGTTCAGTGGTCAATGATGTTAAGAAGCACAGCAATCTTAGAAATATTAGCTGCAATAAGCCTGTAAGGATTGTTGATAAACATAACAAACCTTACTATGTAACTAGACGACGAAGCATAACTTTCGAATATTTTAGAATCCTTATTGTGAGAAAACCTAGCTATTTATGCAATTATAGATTTGACTACTATGTAAAGGATGTCCCGTATAACAGATTGTGACTATAGTGCTGATTTGATTATTTACTAACTAAAATGTCAAATAACTATTGAATTAGACAAGGTAAGGGAATTTAGAATATGTAGTAACGATAGTTAGGTCATTTCCTACCCATACACCAAAATGACATAAGGATAAATAGCACGAATGTAGAAAATTAAGTAAATCCTTTGTTCGGAAATGTAAACATTGTTATATACCGGAGAAGCTACACTATAAGTAGCAAACTGCGTAGAACCCCGCAACCCCCGATCCCCTCCAGCACCCCCTAACCTTGAATATGGTCGAGTACGATTTGCGTGCTCGCCTAGCGACCATCTAGAAATGCGGGTGGGGCGCGCAACGACGTCGAGCTTATATGTATAAGAGACCGCTTCAAGTCTACACACGTCACAAGGGCGGCACTCTAATTTATTATAAAAAGGATCTGTACTGCATCCCTATGGACCCTCCTCCTCTAGCATATCTAGAAGTTTCAATCTGCCGCTTAGGCATGACAGGCCATCAGCCGATCCAGATAGTTTCAGCCTACGTATCTCCCCCTACCGGTACGGAGGACTTTCAACCTTTCACTAATGATCTCTCTATCTTGTTAAATATGAGCGACTCCGTTATCATAGCGGGCGACCTCAATGCCAAACATCCCTCCTGGAATAGCACTAGGGCCTCGATGAGAGGGCGACACCTGTTCAACCTCTCAAACTCCCTCAATATTGATATCATCGCCCCGATGAATCCCACTCACTATCCCCATAACGTTAATCATACCCCCGACGTATTAGACTTGGCGATCCTTAAGAACGTCAACCTACGACTAGACTCGATAGAGACGGTAGACGAGCTTCACTCTGACCACCGTCCGGTAATCCTAAAACTGGACCCCCGCATAGGTCTCCCCGACCCCAATCGCCCCCCAGCTACCAAAAAGGTAACGGACTGGAGGAAAGTAGGCACCCAGCTGAAATCCAACAAGTCCCCCCATTTGGACTCTATCCCCGACCAATTCGACTCTATCGCAGCAACAACGGCCGCGATCGACTCACTCACAGATCACGTACAATCCGTCGTGAGCGACTGCTCGAAGGAGGTTCCAGTGGGGGAAGACCCCCGCTGGAAACTACCTGACGAAGTGCGTGATCTGCTGACTGAGAAGAACGCAGCTGTTCGTGCATACAGCAACTTTCCCTGCGCCGCTAACAAGGCCCATATGCGCTATTTACAGAGATCTGTAAAGACACGCATACAGGAGCTGCGGGACGCGGGCTGGGACAAGATGCTGAGCGATCTAGAGCCGACCCACCTAGCCTTCTGGGAACTCCAGAGGAAACTCAGGTCCCAGCAGGTCGCCTCCACACCTCCCCTGATCCGTCCCGATAAGACCATAGCTTTCGACGACATCGACAAGGCGGAATGCCTAGCCGACAGTCTAGAGGCACAATGCTCGCCCAGCTCTTTACCAGTAGACCAAGCTCACCTCCAAGAGGTCGACGCCGAAGTCGAACGTAGAGCCTCCCTCCCTCCCGTCAGAGACCCCGAGAGTCCTCTGCCTCCTGTCACTCCGGACGAAGTGCAAGACATCATCAAAGGTCTCAAAGTCCGAAAGGCCCCCGGCTCAGATGGAATCACCAATAGGGTGGTCCAACTATTCCCAGCCCACTTGATAATGCTTCTGACCACCATCTTCAATGGTGCGCTAAGCAATAACTTCTTCCCCCTAGCGTGGAAAGACGCCACCGTTATCGGTATCCCAAAGCCCGGCAAGCCCAAGTCCGAGCCGACCAGCTACCGCCCCATCAGTCTGCTCAAGGTCCTCGGCAAGGTCTATGAGAGGCTTATTTATAAGCGCCTCAGAGACTACGCCGAGACCAAGGGCCTCATCCCCAACGAACAGTTTGGGTTCAGAACCCAGCACTCTAGCGTGCATCAGGCCCACCAGATCGTCGAACACATAAGCGCTGGCTTCCAGCGTGGTCTGACGACCGGTGCAGTATTCTTCGACGTAGCGAAAGCGTTTGACAAAGTCTGGCACAACGGCTTGATATACAAGCTATACAAACTCGGTGTGCCAGATCGTCTCGTGCTCATCTTGCGTGACTTTTTGTTGAACCGCACCTTTCGCTATCGTATCGAGGGAGCACTTTCCTCTCCCCGTCCCATCCGCGCCGGAGTCCCTCAGGGCTCCGTGCTCGCCCCGCTCATTTTCACCCTGTTCACCAGCGATATCCCGAAGAGTAGAAAGGCGCAGTTGGCACTGTTCGCAGACGATACGGCAACCCGAATAAGAGTCAAGCGGTCTTATTCTCAAAGCAGAAAAGACGCTTTAGACCACCGCCCCCCCGACCCATCACCATGCTCGGCAAGCCGATCCCTTGGGGGAGGCGAGCCAAGTATCTTGGTATCATCTTAGATGAAAATCTTTCCTTCACAGAGCACATAAAGCAGGCCCACGCGCGGGCCGCTTTCGCTCTCAGTAGACTCCACTCCATACTGAATGTACGTAGCAAATTGTCACTCAGGTGCAAATTGCGAATCTACACAACGTGCATTCGCCTTATCATGACCTATGCGGACGTCGTGTTCGCACATTCTAAACCCCGACAAATCCATAGAATGCAAGTGATGCAGAACAGATTCCTTCGTAAAGCCACCGGAGCCCCTTGGTTCTGTAGGAACGAAACCCTCCACGTAGATTTTAAACTCCCCACAATCCACCAGTTTCTCAAACGCAATTCCAAGCGTTTCTTCGACTCAGCCCTCACTCACCGCAACCCTCTGGTTGTCGAGGCCGCCAGTTATGTCCCAAGTCAGATGAGTAGTACCCGCCGTCCGAGGCAAATCCTTCTCGACCCCGATGACCCTATAACACTCCTCCAGGAGAGCAATAGAGAAACCAGTACAGCTCGCATACACACACTCCGACACACTTTCCGACCTCGCCGCAGAGGTCACGCAGAGTAAACGATACTCCCCCCCGACCCTTGCTCGACGATGCGCCAGCCCGCGTCGCAGCTGAGCCTGTAGCTTTAAATTCCCCGATTAATAATCATGATATATCCTTGATCCAGCCTGTCCCTCTTGCTGTCCTCCCCCCAGCGAACGCCCTAAGCCGAGGTCCGTACCCCACAGGGGGTGCCCTTAGCGAGCGTTCGCCTAGTTTTAATTAGCATAGTGTTGCCCTGGCCGGAGGCTTTTCAGTGTAGAAGCTTAAGGCAGCCACAGGATTGACCGGTTAAGTAGTCATGACCTCAGAGGTCAGATACGAGATGCCCTATATAAAAATAAAAAAAAAATAAAAAAATCAAGTCTACAGTCAGTGTTCGGTCAGTCTCCAATCGGTCGTCAGTCAGTAATAGTCTACAGTCAGTGTTCAGTCAGTAATAGTGTTCAGTTAGTCGTCAGTCAGTCTTGGGTCAGTCTACATTTGAGCAACATCGCTGCCACGTTCTGTTATTATATCAGTCTCGTGAACCGCGTTGCTCAAATTCGCGCGCCGCTTTACTTAAATAGTATAAATAGTTAGATCTTATTATGTTAGTGTTTGAATCATCTTGCAGTGTTTGAATATCGAGCCTAGCGGGAAGGCTCAGTTCTGCCGCCTACGCCGTCAGGAAAGTAAGACAATACACTGACGTCGATACAGCTCGATTAGTCTATTTTAGTTATTTTCATAGCGTTATGTCCTACGGTCTTCTGCTGTGGGGCAAAGCTGCTGATATTCAAAATATATTTGTCCTTCAAAAAGGACGAGCTGTTCGAGCTATTTACCAGCTAGGCCCCAGAGTTTCTCTGAGAGATTTTTTCAAAGATATTGGTATCCTCACAGTGGCATCTCAATTCATTTTCGCCAACATCTTATATATTAGGCAAAATATACATTTATACAGTAAGAACAGTGATTTTCACAATGTTAACACTAGAAATAAGGAAAAACTAAGAGTTCCTTTTCACCGGCTTCATAAGGTTCATAACTCATTTGTTGGGCTTGGTATAACCTTTTATAACAAGTTACCCTCTTCTTTGCTAGATTTGTCTTTTAATGCGTTTAAAACGAAAGTAAAATCCAACCTTTGTTCAAAGGCATACTATTCTATCAACGACTACTTAAATGATAAGAATAGTTGGTCGCTGTGATTAACTCAAGACAATTTTTATGTTCTTTCACCAGAATTAGCTTACCTACTGACAGGTTATATGAGTTCATATAATTGTTTATTTTAATTTAATTTTAATTTATTGTTGACATAATCTACTCATTACAATGTTTTTTTTTAATGAGTTGTATTGCAATATGTAACTAGTGACCTCGACAATAGATCATATTATTTATTGTTATTAGTAATTAACTGTTTATTTATTTTACCTCGATGGTCCTAGTTTATCATTTATAACTTCCAGTTACAGCTTTATGTAAGCGGGCACGCCCTTTATGCCTGGAGGCTTTTATTAAGACGTTAAGTTTTGTTTACGTTTAGTTTTTATTTCTGCCCGAGTATAGTTCTCGATGATTTTGTTTGGTATATTGGCGTGTGCTAGCTAACATATGGATAATAATTTAAATTAGGTTAATTAAGTATGTTGAATACTATTATATAGAGTCATTTTTTTTCTTTCTAACTGAACAGACAGCTGTGCTGCTGGGGAGTTTGTTGCGCCACTTCTTCTTCCCAGCTAACGCACTAGGAAGTGGTGAAGGGTGGGCGTTTTGGGGGACTGTCTTATGTAATTTTGACGTTCGAAAAGTGCTGATTATCAGCCTAGTTTGAATAAATGACTTTTGAATTTTGAATTTTGACTTGTTTATTTAGTACGTAAGTTTTTGTTGTAACTGATTGAAAGTGCTTAATTGTAAATTGTGTGAAATATATATTGTGTTTACTCTAAAGAAAGACGTGTTTTTTTTATTATCACGGCAACCATATCCACCCTGCACCTGAAATAGCGTTCAAATGGTCAGCGGTCAGTGGTCAATGGTCAGCGGTCAGTGGTCGTCGATGTTCAGTGGCAGCGATATTATTTTATCCGGTAGCTGCGAGTTCGGGATGGACTGTCGAACCACGGCGCCGTAGAGTACGCCGTAGTCTACATAATAGAAAATCAGGCTGGAGCTCCTTCCGAGAGATGGTGTTAGCGTCTATAAACATGAAACTACCACTGAAGAGCGATCAAGACATAGAAGAAGCTGTTGAGCATTTTAACCACTGAATCCAGAATTCTGCCTGGCTTGCTACACCAGAAAATTATAATACAATTCTTAGTACAAAGAGATACCCAGTCAACATCAGGGAAATGATTGCAGAGAAACGCAAGGCTCGAAAATTTTGGCACTTTACACGATATTCTGCAAACAATACTAAACTAAATTCACTCGCATCTCAGCTGAAATAATTATTAAGTCAAGATCAAAATCAGAATGTGCAGGCATATCTTACGGATTTGTGCCCCAGCGCTGTGACTTACTATTCGCTTTAGAAGGCGACAAAAAAACTCAAGTGCCCCATAGTAACACGACCTCCTAAACGCAAAACAGATAACAGTTGGGCAACAAAGGACTCTGAAAAAGCACAAACTTTCGCTAATCATTTAAAACTGGTATTCCTACCAAATCCTTATCAAGGATCTGTACAGATTGATTCAGTATCTAAGCTTCTAAATTAAACTCACCAATTAGAGCTTCCAATAAATGGCTTCTCCAAGCAAGAGGTTAAACAAGCAATAAGAAAACTTGATCAAAACAAAGCTCCAGGATATGATCTGATAACTGCAAGAATCCTACTCGAACTGCCCGGAGTTGGTGTACTTTTTTTAACATACATTTACAACTCTATCTTGAGAAGATCAGCGGTGCCGCGGCAATAGAAGGTAGCACAGATCATAAAGGTCCCTAAACCTGGTAAAAGCCCAGATGATGTTAAGTCCTACAGACCCATTAGTTTCCTCCCAATACCATCAAAAATAATGGAGATTCTATTCCTAAACAGATTAATGCCAATCATTAAGGAAGGAAACTTAATCCTTGATCACCAGTTTGGTTTCAGGCAAAAACATGGTACTATTGAACAAGTGCATAGGCTCGTTAACGCATTCACAGCGGTTTTAAACGCAAGCAATATTGTCCAGCTGCATTTTTAGACACAGCCATTGACCGCGTGTGGTACGACGGGCTTCTGTACAGAATTTAAAAAAACCTCCCAATACAATTCTACCAGCTCATCGTATTGTATCTGGAAAACAGGCACTTCTTTGTGAAGCAAGGCGAAGAAGCAACGTCACTATACGAAATCCTCGCAGGCGTACCGCAGGTAGCGTTATGGGTCCCATTTTGTATCTCCTTTATAATGCAGACCTACCTATTTCAGAAGTAACCATAACGAGTACCTTCGCCGATGATACAGCAGTACCGTCTTCGGATGAACTTCCGGAAAATGCCCAGAATGTCCAAAATAACCTTGATGATATCGCAAGATGGCTAAGAGATTGGCGTATCAGGGCTAATTAATCGAAATCTGTGTAAGTAACTTTCACTCTCCGACAGCAAATCTGCCCTCCAATCCAAATAAATGGAGTCCAAGTCCCTCAAGCTAATGAGGCAAAATACTTAGGTATATACCTGGATAAGAGACTTACTTGGAGAAAACATATCTTCACCAAACATCTGGCAATGGGGTAACAAGTCCGAAATGTACTGGATGCTAAACAAAAAGTCCCAGCTATCGCTGGCAAACATAACAAACATCGCTGCTACTCTATAAAGCCATAATCAAAACCATATGGTGTTACGGCTTACAGTTATGGGGCACATCAGCAAACTTAAACGATGAAATCCTACAAAGATCTCAGTCTAAAATGCGACCAATGATAGCAAATGCACCATGGTGGACCAATGAAAGATGGCACGACCTTAATATGAAGACAGTCAAGCAAAAAATAAAAATGGAGTGGAAGTTTATAAATCGAGGGTCACGCACCATCCTAACGCACTTGCAAAGCATCTAATGAACGAATCAACCATGCCACGAAGGCTTAAACGGAGAAATCTACAACCTATTACTGTAGACTGTGACTGACAGAAAGCCGACATGTCATTGGACATGTACCGCACAAGCCTGATACAATCAAATATCAACCTAGTGCCGAATATCGAAGAGATAGATTGCAATAAAAATTTGAATTTTTTTGGGGTCCAGTTTAAACGCGGGCATCGTTCATGTTCGATCACGGTGGTCGGGGTTCAGTGGTCAATGGTCAGCGGTCAGTGGTCATCGGTGGTCAGTATCAGAGTGCCAATGTAGGTAGAACTCAACAGAGACAACATACCAGACTACTACTGCTCGCCAGGCTTGACAGGCATTAGCATGGTTGTGGGAGCTTCTGGTTTAGCATTCAACACTATTCACTAATCCTATGCAGTGAATGTTTTGTATGTCTGTCGTGGGGGTTCCTGGACTTGGTCTCCAGGGGGCTTAAACGGCTGCTTTGGCAGAATCATATGATAATGTTATGAATCACATAAACTGTCACAAACTGACAATTCATAATATTATCTGCGTTCAATTCTTGAAACGCAATTCATCTGTTTGACAGTTTTATATTATAAATAACATTTAAACAGTAGAAATAAAAAATAAAAAAACTCATTTGATTAATAAAAAATGAAGACCGTAATTTTTCTTTACAGTTTGTAACGAAAAATTATAAGATAAAATTACGGTCTTAATTTTTTTCACGCGTCAATGTTTACACCAAATATGATTCTGATATGAATTGAATTTATTTATTTATTTTATTTGGGACAAAAAACAGTTATACATTACAGCATTTACAAAAAGTAGTTATATTACAGTCGAAAAAACGTATAACCCCCACTATTGTCCACGAAATGATATCGGAGTAAGAAAACGAACGCATGCTAAAGGAAAACAAAAAATTAAAAAAAGAGTTACATATTTAGAGAAAAAAAAAAATTAACAAAAAAATATACCGACGAATGGATGGATGGAAGCGGATGACAAGACCATCCGACTTGTAAGAGATTGAGAAAACATTCTTTAAAAAAAAAAACTGAATTGAATTTGATTCAGCTAAATTATGTGTCACCATAGAGGAATTACTCGGAATTCAGAAAATGAATTGACTTAAGAGGAATTGCTTAATGTGGTTAGGGACCTTTTGTCTGGTTAGACAAAAGGTCCCTACCACTTTCTCTAAAACGCCCCAATTTGTTCACATTCTTAATGTTACACACTTAGATGAAGTTTCACAAATACGCAGAACATTTTAAATTAGTGCAAAGCCATAGCCGAGATGACATTGATAAAATAACGCGTCCAAAAAATACCCGAAAACACGTGTTATACGGACACGTGACGTCACTACACGTTCTCTGAACGCATATTCTGTGTTATTTCTCTGCTTTATTTATTGCTACATTATGACGTTGAAGAGTTGGCAGCCTCGGAGTGTGATGACATCATAACAGTGACGTCACATCGACACGTCACGAATTATCATTGCATCAGTCCGTGTCCGAAGGACAGACTTGTTTACTCGAAGCAGCTATGAATAATTGCCGTATATCTACTAAGGTATGCATTGGGTTTATTACACAGGCTATTTGTACCTCTGTAATAGTGAAGGGACATGTTATTAACCACAAGAACATGCTAGGTGTCGCGAGACAGTTCATGAAATTGCGAACCTAGAATTTAATATAGACCTGGATTCGCTGTGATGTTTTAAGATAAAAAGATAAAAGATAATTTATTTCTCAAACATGTGTTTACATACAAATCGAGCAAGCAAAATCTTAAATATAGGTAAAAAGTCCGTACATGTTTTGCCTGACGAGGCGTACAATTCTTCTTTTTTTTACATACTAATAACATTCATTATAAAACTTTATGAGAATAATAATCCTACAGAAATAATATTATAAAGTTCAAGTACTTAAGTTAAAAGGCATCTGTCAAAAAGTCATTCATATTATAATAGCACTTGTCTGTTAATTTGTCTGGTAATCTTGTTTTTAAATTGATTTGCTGTCATAGCTTTAAAGGACTGTGGTATTCTGTTGTTTATTTTCGGGGCCATACAAAAAAAACTTTTCCCCATGAGGGCAGTTTTTGCCGAGTGCAAGCAAAGTTGAAAACTACTAATACTATTGTGACGTCTGTTGCGCGGAAAAGTGTCAGATTGTCGTGGAAAGAGTTGGGGGTTAGACTTTACAAACGATGCAACTATACAGGGTGTTTGGCGCATGGACCGACACAATTTTTTCAGGAATTTGGGAGGTCATTAGCTAGGTTCTACCCATACACCCTTTGTCCCAAATGTCACGGTTGGTTACATATGATTATTTTTTTTAAATGAAAAAAAATCCCAAAATGTGTCCTTTAATTTGAAATAACTTTTTTGTTTGTGGGTGTAGTGGCACAAAACAGATTTTGTTGCATTCTCCAAAGTCCTTTAAATCTAAAAACATCTTTGTTTTATACAACTGGTTTCAAGAAAATTCCTTACAAGCTTCCAAAGTTAATTTTTGTATTTAATGAATGAAATTTTACAACTTCTAAATTAATTATAAAAAAAACATTTGGGACAAAGGGTGTATGGGTAGAACCTAGCTAATGACCTCCCAAATCCCTGAAAAAATTGTGTCGGTCCATGCGCCAAACACCCTGTATAGAGACGGAAAAGTTAATAATTTGTATTTTTTAAACATTGGTCTACGGCTTTCTGTCGATTGTAACTTGAACATAGCCCGAATACACCTCTTTTGGGCTTTAAACGCTATATCCTTTTCCGTAGAGTTACCACAAAATATGATACCATAGCGCAGAATTGATGCCACCAATCCAGCTTTCAATGTCAGCTTTTTGCTTATATATTCAATGTGTGTTTTCCAGTTCAATTTTGCGTCTATCATTACATCAAGAAATTTTGTGTCGTCGACTTTATTTAATATAGTGCGACTGTAGAGGGCTACAATATCAGCATGTACCCGTTGACTAAAATGCATTATCGTCGTTTTATCTAAATAAATTTTTAGATTATTCCTATCTAACCATGATATTATTGATGTCAAAGTTATATTAATGTCATATTCATAAACGTCCTTATTATTAAATGTTATAGTCACTGTGCTGTCATCTGCAAATAGGGTCATGGGGTAATTAGTAGCATCAGGCAGGTCAATGATATAAAGGATAAATAATAGTGATCCAAGCACGCTTCCTTGCGGGACACCGTAAATAGGAGTTCGTTCGTCAGACCTGTAAAATTCCGCCCTTTTTGTCTTAATATTTATTTTTGTTATTTCTGTGTACTGTTTTCTGCTGTTTTAACATAACCAATGTGACTACCGGCTAATAGAGAAATTTAGAATTGATCGAGGAGGTTTTATTTACATAACCCATTACATAAATACTTATTATTTAAAGCAGCTAATAATGTAACAAACGTTTCCACAGAAAACTTGTTTTTAAAGATTTGCTCTCTTCGATAAAGTAACCCAACTTGTACAGCAGGTTCACGGAACTAAAAGATGCAAAAATGTGACCGCTGTAAGCTAGGAGTTGTTGATGAAAACAGGCAAACGCTTCAAAGGAGCGCGTATGGTACTCCAATGCAGGTGCGGTTAGAATGCTCGAATGGTACTTCTGAGTAAATATTCGTTATTCCCCCTGCCTGCGTACTAACAGCGCCGCACAAAAATGAACCAGCGGCTACTCTAGAACCGCCAATACTTCAGTACCAGTAGTACAGTACCGACACAACCCACCGTCTGTTTGCATTGCTCTCAGTAAATCAATCGCGAGCAGCGTTTCGAACGGATGTCAACATAAAATGAGCAATCACACTTAAAGTTAATGAAAAACTCACATGCGATTTTTTTATTGACGCGTACAATTTAATCGGCCAACCGGTCATCTAGTTTAAATATTTTTATTTGATTTTGAAAACCAATTTAGAGAAATAATAAAACATTATCATTCATCATTTGCCTTTCGCAATAAACCAAACGGACATTTTCGGGTCAGTGACAGTTCGGCCCGAGTCAACTGTACCCAAATAATAATACCAGATACTACGTCGTCAAAACGCATAAAAAAGTGGTGTGTACCGTCGGCATGAAAAATATCGACCGCTTAAAATATTGAAGATTTTTTCAATTTATTGATATAATTCATTTATGGTGACGGACTTTTTTATTAGGTATATTATTCGCAAGATCCGCTGGGCGACTTAAAGCTATATGTTAATGTAGCTGAGTAACTTAATACTGAGGTAGGATCAATAGAAGGGTGGTGCAGCGGTGTGCGTGTGATCAGCGAGGAGTGCAACTGTGGGCTCTGGCCGGATAGTGCTGACCCGGTACTAATCCGGCGCTCTCCTGCTCATATTTTTTTTTATTCACGTGCACTCTCCGCCGCAGGCACAGTACACACCACATGAATACAAAACCTCTTTATTTAGTCATATGGTACACACTGTCCGCAGTGGACGCACTCCATCTGACGCAACGCAATGCTATTTAGAAGAATGGAATAACATTATTACAACATTTCACTTCCTAAGGTAGGGCAACGCTATTACTGTGAGGCATGGAATTTTGATTAAAAGAAGAATGGCAGGACTCCATGTAATCTTGGTGTCGCATTGAGACTTTGCGTACATTCGTAAAAATAATCTCAAAAATAGATCTCAAAATACTTCTGATCATTCAAGTGTCCTTTCTCTCGCTCTGCTAGTGATCTTAATATAATCTCCTGCTAACTAATTACGCAACACATTTTCGTTGACAATTCCGACTAATCTGTTTCAATTTGACAGGTCAACAACATTCACTGTGTTATTTACGTTGTTGAGCAAAATTTTTTTTCGAACTTTCGATGCAATGGCTTAGCAATCTGTTTCAAAACGATTCAGATTCTGATTGATCGTGTATTACGTAATTAGGGTACTGATTTATATTTTGTGGTCGGTATTTACTCAGGCAGCTCTCTATCGCACGTAGTTGGCACAAGGGGCCCTTCTTCGCCTTCTATTGTTGTGTCACGGATACACTACATAGGACACAGTGCTAAGTAACTAAGTAGTCCGTCCGTAAACAAAATAAAAGTTGGTAAAGTACTACAGACTCGTTTTACTGCAGTCGAAGTCTCGGACGGATCCATTGTAGTTACATTATATTTATGTTTTATGGCTTTAAGCTCTTTACACTTTTGTGTGAACGAAAATGTTTCAAACAAAGCCTAATAGTTTTAAAATATTTCAAAGAAAGGATCGTAAAGCACATGAAAAGAGCACTATGCCTAATTAATTTATCCTCAAAACGTAAGTTATTCCTAGAAGTAAGAAAGTAGTATGTTGTAGCCCGCCGTGCTGCGATATGAAACTCAGGGATTTATGAAGTAATGAAGGTAAGCCGGTAAGATGGCGCACACAACATAACTTACACACGCGCGTGATTCATTGCTCGCCGGCTCGCCAACAATGAACTATTAATTACCTACATTGCCAACAAGGTAGGCGACTAAATCATTTTATATCATATTTGGGCTATGTTTGCTCACAATTCAATGTTACGTGTTAATAGCTCTACAGAAGTCTCCGGTACAGGGTACAGATGAATGAGTAGATGACACCAATTCCCTTTGATATCAAGTATCAGCCAAGTTGAGAAGTAACTGTTTACATAAATACCCATGCTAAGGTGAGTTTGCAGTGTATATCTTCTCAAGCTGTTAAAGACAAATACCCAATTACATTATAATATTGACGATTGTGGTAAGGATCTGCCCGGAGTACTTCAAGAGATTTGTTCAGAGTGCCCCTTTTGCTGCCATTTATTTAGCGGCTGGCTGGGCCCGACTCCTACCGCCTTTAATTATTATCACAGTTACAATTATCACGGAGCAGATTTCGCGCGGCTTCGTTAAGATCCGCCCGGGGCGATGCGATAGCGTTTCAAGCTTGCTTATTCCGTATCGTCTCTCAATTCAGATGTACCATATTATCATATATTAGAACCTGAGAAAAAAATAAAACATGTACGTGAAGTATTGCCGTGAGTAAGAAGCAATTGAACACGACTCAACGCTGTCATCTAAGCGAACTACGCATCAAAAACCTGATTTCACACAAAATCCTGACGTCACAAAAATAAAGATAAAGATATTTTACTTTGCAAATATGGGTACAATACATGGTGTTATAAGGAATAGGTTCAGCCATATTTTACCAGTAGGCATGCAAAAGTTACAAAATTATAAACTAAATCCACTAAACTAATCTACAAAATATTAACAAACTGAGAAAAAAACAACACAAAGACCAAACATAATTCTCAAAACAAAACAAAACTCCACTCAAACTCCTGCATTGCGAAATTAGAGTTACCGCGCCAACGACATGCAAGAGTATCCGACATAAATCGTTGGGCAGTTGCCCGCCAGACACGACATCGTCTGGTCGAAGAAATGGGAGGACCCTTTTCTAATCAGGATGATTGAACTGACCCTTTTCTAATCAGGATGATTGAACTTTACACCCTGTTCCTCATAATGTCCAAAATGCTTTTGAGTGGCGTTCCTCTGAGACAGTCTCAGTAGTACCACCTGCTTAGAACTGCGGCCTGAGCGACCGAGTGCCCGAGTGCCCACTATCGATGGCTGGCGGAACATTATTTTATCCGAGACTCAATCTATCTGGATATTGCGAACGCTATGAAATATTATAAGTTCGTAAGTCACTTCGAAGTGACAAATATTACTTTAAATTCCTCTGAATCGTGTAATAATTAATGTCGAATCACTTAATATAGTACTTTATACTTGGGTCCCGGGATCTTATTTTGGGTGCCTTTTTTATCAAAGTAACCCTTAATGATTTCTAACGACATCCCCAGGAAGACGTGATTGTTTTTGTTGTTTCGCCGACTCGCGAAGGGTTTCGTCATACCTGTGTCAATTAGGTAAGTAACCATCACCTTGACTAAAAGGAAAAACCACAAAAGACAAAAGGCTGTAAGGTTTCATTGTGACCCTTTGCTGAGATTAAAAAAATAAATGCGTTATTATGGACACGCTAAAAGCCTCGGCGAGACGCCGGAATTAGATTGTGTAGAGATGAACCAGCCCCCCTATCCTACACCCCTCCGCACCCTTCGTGCTCTCTCGCTCACCATCCGCACTCTCTGCAGCCCTGGTACACCGCCGGAGACTTGTGCTAATTTCATGTGGAGGACTTTCTTACCCTTTCAAAGTCAAAGTCAAAGATTTATTTGCAGATAAATATGGTTACAAAAGTTCTTACAATGGTAGTTTAATAGTAGGTAGCTCATATTTAATCATACTCGTAACATAATGACATGCAAATTTTTGGTATACATACAATTAGATTATTTTAATTTAAACTGAAGGAATTACTCTATATGTAGTATAGAAGGAATTCTCAATTAACCAACTGCGTAAAGCCCTTCTGAAGCGGACCATTGGAAGTTCTTTGATTTGGTAAGGAATCTTGTTATAAATCTGAATACACATAGGATAGCAACTTCGCCCATATAGTTCAGTTTTAATTCTAGAAATAATTCATCTATTAGGATATCTAGTTTTAAACTTACATTTTTATCTCCCAGTTTTTCAAACATCTCAGGGTCAGATTGGTAAATTTACATATTTCCTCGATATAAATACCAGTTAATGTAAGTATTCTAAGTTTCCTAAACAGTGGTTTACAGGATGTAAGTAAAAGAAGTGTATATGTGCGATTTGTAAAGTAGACCCACTACTTTACAAATCGCACATATACACCTCTTTTGTGCGATGAAAGCTCTTTCGAGATGCACCGAGTTTCCTCATACCAGTATACCATAACGCAGTATTGAATCAATTTATGCATGATAAGCCTGTAATGTGGCTTGTCTACTTGTTAGGTTAGATAAGCGCCATAGAACATAAGCCAACTTACTGAGTTTTCCACATATCTTATCAATATGATTAATCCAGGAACACCTCTCATCTAGATCTATCCCAAGAAAAGTCATACTATCTGATTGTTGAATTTGTTTACACACTTATAAGTGATGTTTAAATCCATTTTATTCCAGTTTCTGTTACGAAATTGTACATATTTGGTTTTATCTATGTTAGGTTTAAGGTTATTCTTTTCCATCCAAGTTATTACTTTGCTTACGGTAGGTACTATTTATTTCCTCATCCTCATTCCTCATCGTCTGTAAAGAGTATGAAGGGATGATCAGTTACTTCTGTCAGGTCATTGATATACAGGGTGATTGGAAGATGGGTGCAAAGCTTTAAGGTGAAGATAGTATAGACAATTTAGAACCATTTAAGCCATAGTTGTCTTAGACGAAGTCTTACCAATTTTTTTTTTTTTTAATAAGGTTTAAGACACGTATTGTACAATTTTTTTATTTTTTCTGAGCTTTAAATGTCTGTAAAAAAAATGTCTAATGACAGAAGCCTAAAACATGTTTTGCTTGATTGCTTACACATTACTTTAATTAAATAAATAAAAAATGAATTCATTTATCATTCAATTTGGCCATAATTATGCAGTTTACATAAAGTTTTGAGAATTTCCGAAAAAAAACTTAAAAATTTGGTTAAAAATATTTGGTAAGACTTCGTCTAAGACAACCATGGCTTAAATGGTTCTAAATTGTCTGTACTATCTTCGCCTTAAAGCTTTGCACCCATCTTCCAATCACCCTGTATATCAGAAAAAGTGTGGGGCCTAAAATACTGCCCTGTGGAACGCCTGTGCAATTGTAACCTAATTTAGATTTAAATGGCAGTTCACCGTTTTGATTTGGTATATCCACAGTAATTTCTACAAATTGCGATCTGTTTGTAAGGTAACTTATTACCCATGCGTTTGCTTTACCGCGTATTCCATATTTATCACATTTTTTTGTAGTAAGTCGTGCGATACAAAGTCAAAGGCTTTTGACATGTCAAAGAATACAACAGTTGTCGGGATTTTCTGGTCAATATTTCTTGTAACAATGTTGAATAAATTAAATGCCGCTGTAGTTGTCGATTTCCTTTTTTGGAATCCATGCTGTTCATGTTTCAAAATTTGGAACTTATCGATAAAATGTCCTAATAGCGCATGCATGGCCTTTTCGTAAACTTTCGCTAAAATAGACAAGCGGGCTATCGGTCTGTAATTATCAACAAGTTTTTTATTACCTTTTTTATGTATTGGTTTAATAGTTGTCATTTTCAATTTCTCAGGATACACTCCCGTGACTAATGATAAGTCTATTAGATGTACGAGTACCAGAGTAATAATAGGGCCTATGTATTTTATATTTTTTGTAGGTATTTGATCATAGCCTATTGAGTTTGTATCTCTTATTGATTTTATTACTTTTTGTATTTCGCCATAATTAGTGGGCATTAGAAACATACTAGAATTAATAGGATCAATGTCTTAGTTATTAGTGTTAATGTCAAAATCGTTGTTCGTCAAATTGATAAAATAGTCATTTACATAATTGGCAATGTCCAAGGCTTGTTAGTGGTCCGGTTTCAGTTTCTATCTCCTTATTTTTTGATTCGTGAATTTGATTATTATTGGAATTATATTTAATTAAGTCCCATGACGCCTTACATATATTTTTAGCCCTGGTTATGTAATTTCTATAATGAATTTTTTGCGCTTTTTATATATATATTTTTTTTTTTTTTATAGTTTAATTATTTTAATTTACTGCCTTTCTCAGATGAGAAGTAGTATTTAAAGCGCAAGCTCCATTTGGTTTCAGCTGATTTTTTAATACCTTCGGAAATCCATTTCGTTTTGTTTTTTCACTAGGTTAATTTTGATCTCAATTTTAGGGAAGCACATATCAAAGAACAAAGCACGTATATCTTGAAAGTGATCAAACGCACTGTTAGCTTCCTGATTAGAAAATATTTCTGTCTATTTTAAATTTGACATACAGGCGTTAAGGCGTTAAGGTATGGTTTAGAACAGTGTTTTAAGTATCAGATCATCTACCCATATTCAAGCAAATGACTAAAGAACTTTTGTTTATTTTCTGTGCTAAAATCACGCTTATAAATTGTGCGAAAGCGTAGATATGGAACTTTATTGTCTATTTGTATGGATATCGTCTGAGCTGTTTCATGACCTGACAGTCCCAGTGGTATAACCTCACATATTGCATTCTTACAGTTACTTATTATTTGGTCCAAACATGAATTTCTTCTCGTTGGTTGTTTAATATGTAGTATTAAGCCGAAATTAATTACAATTCTAGTTAATTCGCCTATGCATTTTTTATTTCTATCGATTTTTTTGCACAAAATATGAATGTTAAGGTCATCTACTACCACTAATTGTTTTTTTGATTTGTTTCGAAGGTTGCACAACATTACTTCTAAATTACGTAGGAAAACAAAGGGGTTTGAGCTTGGCGTACGATATACGGCTTTTATTATAATGTTATATTGTAAGAGTCCAATTCCACAACACTCAAACTAATTTTCAGACGCATATTTTTAAACTGTGTCAGTATTTTGTACTCAATGTGATTTAGGCAGTATATACAAACACCGCCTCGCTTTTTATTCTTTCTTGAGTACCAATCTCCTACGTTGTAGTAATTTAAGGTAACGCTGTTCTTCTCACCTGCCTTAATAAAAGTCTCGGTCAAGCATACTACATCAATAACCAACCCTTCATTTAGGAACGAGTCGATAGCAATTTCTAAGAGTTCTCTTTTACTTCTTAAGCCTGCAATATTTTGATGAAGAACATTTAATGAGTGACAATTAGTTCCGTCAATGAAATTTACGCCTTAACTTGACTTAACTCATTATCATACAGGTTTTTAATGGTTAATCACATAGCGTTTTAGTTGTAAGTAAAGTATTATTAGTATTTGCGAAAAAAAGTATTATTTGGGGTGCTTTTTTAATTATATTTTTTTGATCGGTAATTAAGCTTTGTGTCTAGGTTTGTAGTCAAATATGTGGACAAATCGGAGCATTTCGACTGAGCAGTTGATTTACTGTTGAAGTTTAGATATTTATTTTTATAATCAATTGTGTCGATAAGAACTGAAACAGAACTGAACTAAATTTAAAAAATACTTACTTTTAACTTAGTAGGCAAACTGCATAGGTACGAGAGGTACGTCATGAACTGTTTGCAGGTATTCAGTGTGAAATGACACTGTATCGGTTGAGTTAGTGATTATGCATGTTGGTGTGTTATCAGATCCTCTACCGACTGCCAGTAATGTAATATAATATAGCTGCTGCATAATCAACCAGAAGCCTGCTTGTCATGCACACTGATCTATAAATTAGCTGCTGAATATCTAGATATGCAATCGCCATTACAATATTAACATCAAAGTGTGACGCGTCTTTATCTGCATAATTGATCAGTAATAATCAGCGAGTATCTTATCGTTGCAGTTATTTGCATGATTTAGTACGGGACAAAACACGTGGAGCGCTACCGACGCGGACGCGCGCTTCTTTATCATTGATGCCTAACGCTTCCGACATACCCAAATACATATAGCTATCGGATGAGGACAGGGGTCTAAGGTTTATGGAGTCCGAGAGTTGAGTTCCCTTGGATTCCATAATCTCCCCATTCTTATTATTATTATTTACAATACAAAAAAAAAAAAAAAAAAAACCTTTTTTGCCCGCTCTCAATTTAACTACATTAACTTAGGATAATTACCTGCAATTTTTCATAATTTTTCCAAAATATAGGGATAAGTTGTTAACTTTATCCCTATAATTTGTTAGACTGGCTTGTTACTTTAATTCCTTTGTTTAACATAGTAATTAAAGTAAGAAGCCAGTCTGGAAGACTAGATTTGGTAAATATTAATTGGATAATTTTTTATAGTTAAAAATGTAATTGATCCCTAGACACTTTTGATGTGTGTATGTATTAAATTATCCAGCTATTTTAATGATCTCTATATACTATCTAAACTCTACCTAAACTAACTATTAGTTAACGGTCTGCTCATCCTACCTACGCAGCCCTAGCCGTTACAAGGAAAAAATCTCACCTAACTATTAGACTGACTGTCAGTATGCTACTATTTTTAATTGCATAATTAAAACCTTACGATATGAGAGTATATAAAACACTTTTCCGGTGCTCATTCTCCTGAAGAATCGTTGCATGGAACTACCATAAAGTATCTGATATATGTATGACAGATATTGGTAGAAGGACCGATCTGGTCTTTTTATAGGTATTTTTTTTTTGTAGACGTAAGCTACAATATTAAGCTATAAAATCATTCAAATGCTTTAGAGCTCTGAGCTCGGGCGAGGTATAAAGGTATCCACAAAGGAAGGCCTCAATGAGAGCCGCCTTGATGTAACTTGATTGATTATAATGAAGTAGTCGCCGCCGCCCGCGCCACCGCCGCGGGCACATTTTGTCATCGCGTGACGATCCAAACTTTCTGATTAATGACGATTTATCGTCGAGGGCTTTAAGTTATTTTTTTTGCGACCTGAGGTTGGTTTGGTTCGAGTATAAAGGAAGGTACAAGTACCGCGGTTCCACCTGACTGCTTCACTGGAATATCATTTTAATTTTTTTTTGCTTCGCCTTTCGTATTTAGGATTTTCAGCCTGTGATGTAACTAGAAAACTGTATGAAATAGCTTTAGTTTCACATTGGCTCAGTATGATGCTGTGATTGAAATTATAATATGATAATACAACGATTGATGATCATATGGGTGTCAAGTGCATATTTCCTTTAGAGAGATACTTGTAGCCAGCTCGAGCGAGTTTCTTGTGCGGTCGGCGCCACACGCGTCACGACACACACCTCGCGGACACTACCCGACACAGTATGGAGTCTAAAGTGAACACTTGCGCACTTGCGGTAATGTTTGTAATGAGCGAGCCGTATCGTCCACTCCCTGTGTACAGTCCCAGTACACAATGCGTACCTAACGGTACGCATTGTGTACTGAACGACCGGCAGGAAACTTGTGGCACTAATAGTGGGAATACGACATAATATTATGGACAAGATACAGCTTTCTTTTATTGGCAATTATGATTTCTTTTAAGAAGAAACCGAGCAAATTTTGTCTATCAACGAATAATATAAGCGAATAGAATTATATATACTTAAGTATTCGTTAAAAATCTGGCCTAGAGTAGAGCCTTAAGGACCTCTTTGAATTAGGCTCCAGAAGGTTTCATTTGTTATTCTTGGTTATACGGGCTAAGTAAGGCAGTTAAGATAACTATGTAATCAACGAAAATGCCTTCGAGCAAGTCCGCGCAGTTACGATGAAAGAAAAAGAATATTAACAGTGTTATTTCACTGGATCGAATCACATAATAGCAGTAATTAATGTTCGTATTAGCTCGGAGGATATTTATCTGTAATATTAAGAAAGCAGAACGGTGATGTTTCGTGTATTCCGCCTACAGGCAAGTGGCATAAGACTAGGCACATTTGATAAAAAGATTATTATTGCCCGGAGCATCTAAAACAAAATAATCAAAACATCCTAACTATGCAGCGGCTGCAGCTGAATACCAGTGTTTTACATGGAGCGACTGCCTAGCTGACCTCCATAACCCAGTTTGTGTGTAACACGATACCAGACGAAAGACTGGTTGTCAGACTTTCGGGCTTCTTACGACCCGTAAGGACTGTCAAAGACCCAGGAATGACAGCCGGGACCAACGGCTTAGTGTGTTTTGCTTTCCGAAAGACGGAAGGCTCTCGGCATGTAAAGATAGTCAGCCATCCACGGGTCGACCGTGGCAACGGCGGTTAACTTGATCGATCGACCGGTACGACTGTTATTACTTAGTCACGAAAAGAAATCAGAAATGTGTCGTAATATTTTTCAGGAATCTAATTGTTTCAATAATGATCGAAAAATGTCCAGCACCTGTAAATCGCAATCACCCAAAGGCAAGAAATGTGTAAATTAGAATAACAGCGAAATGGAAACGTTATCTGGTACTTCCATTGTCAATTTATCACTATACTTAGCTACACTTACTTAGATAGAAACGCTTCTTATTCTTTGAAAAAGACAAAAAAAAAAAAAAAAAAACACCCGTATATTTTCCTGTTCTATAATTTAAACTGAGTACCTAATCATAGTGTGCACGTACATATTGTGTATCATTTCAGTCGCTGTCTCATTATCCACAGGAAGTGGTGGAGATGGCACGTTACGCACGCTCGACGGAGGCTCGTGTCGCCGTCGCAAAGCATCCTTACACTGCTGTAATCTTTCAGCGAACATAAAACAGCACAAAAGCGTATTGTTTAATAACGTGCCCCGTCACCGGGAGAGCGGGGGACGGCGATTTGTGTTCTGGAACCAACGTGACTCGTCACTATCGCATATTAAACAATTTAAATTTATAGAAAATTACTTGAATTTTTTATAAGGCGTCGAGGGACATTTTGCATTATGTCAAGAGACCGCAGTGTTGGTTAGCGTTTGAGGCCGCTGACTTAATAATAATTTGTATTCAAAGGGTCACTCTCAATGACTCCTTTTCTTTCGTATTTTTTTTGTAAAAAGTGTTCACAATACACACACACCGTTTGTGAGCATGAGCGCCCCATTATCGAGGTTTTTATTTAAATCTAGATTCATAGACACACACTGTGTTTCACCATTTTCGAGCTACTATACATATCATACCGCATAATAAATCGCATTCTGAATACCTCAAAGTTCAATTTTTTTTTTTTTTTTTTTTATGTAGGTACATTGAATGCAATTTAGAGGTAAAATCTATGTGAGTCAAAATTAAATTAACCTACAAGGGCACCTATGAAACGTCAGAAGCTAGGTGCACGGTTCCAATTTGTCGTTTCCTATGGAGAAGAGCTGGCAAGAAACTCCACGGTTACTCTTTTAAACGATCTCACAATCACAAAATCTAGAAAAAAATCTATAAAAGATGAATAAAAAAATTAATAATAATATATCTTTTTTTCAGACATACGTCCATACATTTTTAACTAATAAAACGTAAGTAGGGTTGTTAGTAGAACACATAAAAATACAAATAAAAAAATAAAAAAAAAAAAAAAAACTGGGTGTTAGTAATTTGTTAGTACAAAATCAAGATCAGTAGGTATTCAAATTCAAAAGTCATTTATTCAAACTAGGCTGAGTATCAGCACTTTTCGAACGTCAAAATTACATAAGACAGTCCCCCAAAACGCCCACCCTTCACCACTTCCTAGTGCTTTAGCTGGGAAGAAGAAGTGGCGCAACAAACTCCCCAGCGGCACTGCTGTCTGTTCAGTTAGAGAAAAAAAATACTTGATTCTATACAATAGTATGCAAAATAATTTACATTACTCAACACAAAACAGTAAATAAATTTATTTGCCATAATGACAGCTAGCACACTCCAATATACCAACAAAACAAACGAAATATATACTCAAGCAAAAATTAAAACCCAAAACATAAACAGAACTTAATACCGGAATAAATGCTTCCAGGGATAAAGGGCGTGCCCGCTTAAATATAGCTAGTAAAACTGTAACTCGAAGTCATGATAAACTAGGACCATCGAAGTAAAAATAAATAAATAATCAGTTAGGCAAACATAATATATGAACAATTGTCAAGGTCGCTAGCTAACCATATGTTGCAATACAACTCATTAAAAAATAAAATTGTAATAAGTAGATTATGTCAATAACAAATGGAAATAAAATAAAAATTAATTGACATATACACTCAAATAAAATTAAAATAAACAATTATATAACTCATATAACCTGTCAGTAGGTAAGCTAATTCTGGAGAAAGAACACGAACATTGTCTTGAATTAATCACAGCGACCAACCATTCTTATCGTTTAAGTAGTCGTTGATAGAATAATATGCCTTTGAACAAAGGTTGGATTTTACTTTGGCTTTAAACACATTAAAAGGAAAATCTAGCAAAGAAGATGGTAACTGGTTATAAAAGGTTTATACCAAGACCAACAAATGAGTTATGAACCTTATGAAGCCGGTGAAATGGAGCTCGTAATTTGTCCTTATTTCTGGTGTTAATATTGTGAATATCACTGTTTTTAGTGTATAAGTGTATATTTTGCCTAATATATAATATAAGATATTGGCGAAGATGAATTGTGATGCTACCGTGAGAATACCAATTTCTATAAAAAGATCTCTTAGAGAAACTCTGGCACCTAGCTGGTAAATTGCTCGAACCGCTCGTTTTTGAAGAACAAATATATTTTGAAATAACTAAAATAGACTAACCGAGCTGTATCAACGTCAGTGTATTGTCTTACTTTTCTGTCAGCGTAGGCGGCCGAACTGAGCCTTCCCGCTAGGCTTGATATATGTGGGCCCCACTGAAGTTTGGCATCTACTTTTATGCCCAGAAAAACTGCCGAGTCTACAGTTTCAAGCACCTCATTATCTAAGACGATATTGGGTCCTAGATTTCTAACATTTGGTAAGGCGAACTTTATACATTTTGTTTTCTTGGAATTGAGAACTAAGTTATTTATTGTAAACCAATCCGTTACCATTAAGAGTGCACTGTTTACGTCGTCAAAATCTTGTCTATTCCTGTCTACTTTAAAAATAAGTGAGGTATAATCTGCAAACAGTACAACATCAAAGATATCCTTTAAATAAAATGGTAAATCATTAATATATACTGAGAATAAGAATGGACCCAGTATTGAGCCTTGAGGTACACCTAACTGAACTAGTAACCCGGATGATTTCAGACCATTGACATCTATACATTGGAATCTATTATGTAAATAAGAATTTAATACTTTGAGACCTTCGTTTGGGACACCGTAATGACGTAGTTTACGCAAAAGCGTGTCATGGTGTACGCAATCAAAGGCTTTGGAGAGATCACAGAAAACTCCAATTTAAGAATGGCAATGCTAATTCTTTGGCCAAAGAACGAGCCAGCCCTCTGGTCGCGTGAAGTGTCGACCAGTCGGCGAGAAATTTCCTTAAAAAGGAGACGCCCATAAGGTTACAGTATTTGCGCCGCTTGAGGGTCTCAGCAGCAGCAGCAGCGGCGCCACCAAAGACCGCCATGATAGGAACAAGATAAAAAAAAAAAAAAAATACAACCGCGATAACATTTAAAAGAATCTAACTAAAGTTGGCGGAATATTTATTTTTTATTTAAGGGCGCGTTTGCAAATCGGATAAAATTATGCTGTTTTTCAGTACATTTTGTGACAAAACTAAACCGAATAAAATATAACTAATAAGTTCTACCACTTATAGGTTGGTTCTTCATCTTCAAACGATAGGAACATTTTTTTTCAAAATTATAGTTTTTTATATTGCAAAAAGGATCTTCCGTTGCCATGTTCCACAAAATTAACGATACCGGGTTGAGTTTAGGTACATTTTTTGTACTATTATCAAAATATTTTAAGATTTCTAAAAATACTATCAGTAGGCAGACTCTTAATCGATTGCATTAAGGGATTTTTTTGATGGGTAACATCTTTCCTTTCGCTGTCCTGCAATCTGTGGGAGAGATTTCGTGAAAAGGCACGGAAGTGTGTAACAGGAAGCCGGGGAAGCGCGCTTTGTTTGAATAAGCGCGCGCGGTGCTAGAGTTGGCCATCAGATGGTACCAACCCATTTTCCGAGAGGTTGCTTCTGTCAGGCAAGATGTCATATGTTACACATCTGCGCCTACTGTAAGGCTCGCTCGTTTTTTTTTAACTTATGAAGCAGTGAGTTAGCAATCTGTTTCAAAACGATTCAGATTCTGATTAATCGTGTATTACGCAATTAGGGTACTGGGCTACAGATAGTAAGTAAATAAATGATACAAGTAAAAAATACCAGAATATTTTAATATTGAACAATAATTTAAACTTAATTTGCTCCGGAATATTAACAAACATACATGATGACAACAAAGTCAAATCGTTTATTTCAAATAGGCACTTAAGAGGCACTTTTGAACTTCAAAAATTAACAAGAAAATAGAATTGATTCTAGTCGCCCCTTCCAAAAGGTAGTTTCGTATGGAGAAGAATGGGAAATTCCACCGTTACTCTTTTAAAATGTTTTACAATATTTTGTATACATTAATCATCAATCATTATATGTGAAGACGATGCACCTAGAATAAAATTACCACACCACATAAGGTAAAAAAAAAATTAAAAAAGAAGCAATGACAGATAAATTAGTTATTTATCAATATTAGTAATCATCAGGTTGGATTATAATATAAATTAGTTATTTATCAATATTAGTAATCATCAGGTTGGATTATAATATAAATTAGTTATTTATCAATATTAGTAATCATCAGGTTGGATTATAATATAAATTAGTTATTTATCAATATTAGTAATCCTCAGATTGGATTATAATATAAATTCGTATTATTTCAGGGACAATAATAAAAAATTCTGATTTTATTATTGTCCCTGAAATAATACGAATTTATTAAGTAACATGTAAATGGTACGCAATTCAAAATCTGCAATAAAGTTTTATAAAATATAAATTAGACACAACTTACTGAAAAGGCATAACGATATTTTTGTGCGGAGAAGCTCCAAATTTTAAGTATTTTTTCCCTGAATTTTTGGTTATGTAATCATTTTCTGCAAAATGTTGCGAACAAATTGTGCTACATTTAGTAGGTATCCATTAAATTCTACCAGTTGCTTCAATCCACAGTTTTCTTGTATCAGGATCTGCTGGAAACCTACAATTTTTTCATTATAAATGAGGTTAGCCACCTCAAACCAAATTTTAGACGAAAAACCCACTCAGAAAATAAATTAATAACTCACAATAAACAATAATTGGTAAACAAACTTGTTTTAATTATAATATTACTGATAATAATCATTTAGTTTTGTATCAAACACATACTTAATATCGACATTGTTTACAACTTAGTACAACACTATCGATACGCGTGGATTTCGCGAAGTTTCTGGACATACCGGTGAAAAGAAATCCCTTCCCGGGCTACACTACATACTTTTTTTTTTTTTTTTTTGAGGATGGGAAATTATGAAATAACTTCTCCCGCTCTGGGTGGAGCGGGAGGGCGTGTCAGACTTTTACTGACTAAAACCCACCCGTGTTCCTTCCGTTGCCTGTGTGCCGAGGTCGCGATATCCCTTTCAGACAAACCCGCAACCCCGGCAGGCATTGGCCCTTCCGGACTACACTACATACCTGGCTTCTTTTCCGACACGTTATGATAGCGCAAGACATAATTCTTTTTTTTTCGCGGAGCTTCCCACGTTATCACAATATGAGCGCGACTGTTGTCCGGTGAACCAAATTTCGGTTAACATATGAGCGTTTGCTCTTAAGTGCGGCGCGCCTACCCCGCCCACAAGGCCCTTTTAACCTCTTTTATCTGTTCTGTGATAACACCACACATGGGAGTTTAGTTTTGGTCAAGCTTCTCGGTAACATCTATACACAACTCCAGCCGGCCAAATTTCTGGGCCTTTTGCAGCACGGGAACCAGGAGGATGTCGGAATTAAAATATACAGGGTGTAAAAAGACACATCACAAAGCCGCATAACTACGCATACTGTACGTATAGCTAAGTAGCTTTGCGCAAAAAAAAATTTGCTGGGAGGGTATGAACGAAATGAATAAAATGGTACTGTGATAAATGTACAACTAAGTACCTACTGACAACGATTTTCTTAAATTAGAACTCTTAAAAACACTAGTTTTTAGATAGCCTGTGTAGGTACAGTCCATCGCTGTCGTCATCAAACATCGGTGGCCTCTCGACACTCACGAGCTGTGGCTCAAACTGCCGACCTCCCACGCGGAGACAGACGCGCGCCTTAGTCACCGTATTTTGATGAACCCGCTCCAGGATTCCTTCTCGCTCTGACAGCTCTGCCCTGCTAAGCCGAAAGGCGGTATCTCTGAGATACGCCCTTTTAGTTTTTTTTATACCATTCAATAGCTATAATAATTTCGCATCTAATGGTATAAGCCACATACCGCTATCTAACTTAAAACATTAAAAAAAACCACTCAGAAGTTCTTTATATCCTTATGTTTCCTTAAATTACAATTTACATAAAGTCAATTTTCTCAAAACTTACTCCGATTGAGATACCGCCTTTCGGCTTAGCAGGGCAGAGCTGCTTTAGTTCATCAAAAACATTAATGATTTTCTGACGCATCTCAACAGCGGTCTCGCAGGCGCAGGGACTGTCAAACACCCTATCCTTGACGAAGCCCCACAAAAAGAAATCCAGACGGGTTAAAACTGGCGATCGTGTAGGCCATGCGTGGGGCCCATACCGCCCAACCCAGTGATCGCCGAACAGCTGCGTCAGCTGCTCGCGTAGCAGTACACCATGTTAACATACTCACGCGCAGAATAATCATGAAACGGCATCGCAACTAAACCACAATTAAGTAACACAAAAGCACTAACAAACAAACAAGTACGTACTCACACACAGACACTCCGTGTGTCAGCGACATACGCAGTTCACAATCACAGCACAGTATTTACACTTAAAAGTACTTAATGTTTTTCGGAAAAACAACAAGCGCACTCGATAACTATGGATCGATAACTATAGGAGATTTTAAAAAGACTTCCTCTTACATTTGTTTATATAAATCCCTAGTACACTCTCAACTGGAATACGCCGTGTCCGTCTGGAGTCCTTACTACAAAAAGTATATTGAAATGATTGAGCGTGTTCAATATAAATTTCTACGTACCATGCATTATAGATGCTATGGGTATTATTTATCATATTCAGATTTACTAACTAAGTACAAGCTTGCAACACTCGAAAATAGACGTAAATACCTAGAAGCTATGAATCTTTATAATATTGTAAGGAATCAATTTGACTGCATTGAATTGTCTAACATGCTATGTTATGCAGTTCCTAGGACAGTCCATAGGCGAGAGGTGCGCGTAGGCAGACTATTTTCAGTGGGCTCTTGTAAGTCCAACTCTGGTCTGCGTTCACCTGTTCGCCAAATGGTAGACTCCTACAATAGGACTTTTGAACATATAGACATTTTAGTAACTGCTGCCTATAGGTTCAAAAGTCTTATACTTAAGGAGCTCTCCTGAATAGTTTGATAGTTTATTGGACTTCTTTCTTTCTCTTCATTCTACTTCGTTGGCCTATTCTATCTTCTTATAATTTAATTTAAACTCGATAGTTAAGTATAACTTATCATTATAGATCTGTATTGTGTAACCTAGTGATTATTTTATTGTTTTTATCCCACAGCTAATCTGTGAACAGCGTTGTGGGCTGCAATATTGTCATAAGTTTTGTATATTCTTTTATTCTATGTTTTATATTGTAGCTGTTAGTTGTTCCTATTGAATAAAATAAAAATAACGTAAGAACTCGAACTAATCATACTAAGAAACTAGATAAATTTATTTTTGTTTTGAAGGAGACGTTCTCTGAGGTAGCTGCGCGGTGTGGGAGGGTAACAGTTGTCACAAGTTGTCGAATCACTGAGCTCTCGCACCACGTCACCACACCCCGCACGCACCGCGCAGCTACCTCAACGAAACGTCTCGGTAGGCATAAAGAAGCCGCGGCTTTCTTTCATCTATGCGAAGCGCGCGAGCGATCGGAGCGTTAGGTACCTACCTACTTTGAATCATTGCACTATGTACCTAGTTATGGAAACATAAACGTCGTATGACGTATTACGTCTTCCGTTTACATAAAATTATTCTAAGGGCTTTCATAAGGTTACCTAAATAATCAATGTACTTAATTTCAATTGTGTGTAACAATGACGAAATCTAGAAAAAAACTATAAGAAGTTTCCCAGACTTCAATTGCAGTTATGTTATTATTACCAGGTATACACATTAAACAATGAATAACTATACACTCTATTGGCAGTAGGTATGGCTTCTTATGAATTTAAACATGGCTAGGTAGGTACTTTTATTTTAGCAATAAGTAGTAAATAAATAGCTCAAACCAAAACGTGGTTTTGATAGCTATAGGTAGGTAATTTGTGCAGTAATAAAATTTTTTTTTTTTCATTATTTGCCAGTAAATTTAATGTAGGTATCTAGCAGTTCAGTTTTATTGTAAAAATATCACGAATGAGGACAAATTTCATCAACATTTTTAATTGAATCTGCAGGAAGTTGTAGATACTTACTTGTAGTTCTTCGAAATTACAGACAACGGACTTGCCTACAACTCATAATCAACGACTTTGAAATCAGAAACTGCAATAAATATACCTAAGTACGTAATGTATTCACTAACAACCGATCAGCTGTTACAAACACGGGTCGTCGTAACGTTCAAAACCACGTGACACTGTATCGTGCGCTTGTTGTCGTAGAGGCAATCGACGTGGTAGTGTGCGTTTAATGTTCATTGCGTTTTTGTAACTTCAAATGCGTAATTTGTTAAGATAAAGCTTCGTGCAGACCAGCGCGACGCGACGCCGCGACGCGACTAGAACAATACAATTTCTAAGAAAACTTGACGGTATAACATAACCGGTGTCGCGTCGCGCTAGTCTGCACGAATCTTTAATCTAAAATTCACGTAATGTTTTTTTGGAAAAAAGTTTCGTATTATCGCATAGAATTCGTTTTCGTGAAAAAGTAAAAAAAAATAATGCGACTTTGACCTTCAATATCTCCAGAACCAGTGGATTCCCAGGTATGGTCTAGTGGACAAAAAATATGCAAATAATGGGTAGAATATGTGGCTTTCGGCTTGTGGCTTTTTCTTTTTACACCCGATATAGTCTTGTTTGACTGCATCGTTCTTCCTTCGGCACTAAAGAACTTAGCTCCTTTTCTCTCGATGTCTGTGGATCCAACCGGGAAATGTACAGGAGCAAAGTGGGGCACTGCGGCTCGAAAATCCTCGCTTCCAGGAGCAGTACCGCGTTTGTTGCGACTGCATCACGATCGACCCTTCTTGCCCTCAACCAGAGTAAAGCCCTCCTACTCCACTTGACTGGTTAGGAGACGAAATTCTTGAAAAATAATTTCTAAGTCAAAAAAATGTGTCGAACACCATTTTATACGTATCTCATATATATTTACCAAAAAATAATTCATTATTGATTCGGTAAATCAATTTTTATTTTATTACTAGCTTCTGCCCGCGACTTTATCCGCGTAAAATTGCTTGTGTTAACTCAAACTCAAACTCAAAGAATTTATTTCAAATAAACCAATTACAGGCACTTTTGAATTGTCAAGGGGTCGCACGGACGGGCAAATCTACGAATTAGGCGGTCAAAATTATTTTCCTTTTTTTATGTATTCTAAATGGTTTATTATTATTTTATTTCAATTATAAAAGCTCTTGGTGAACATATATTCAAGTAAAACACAATTGTTCATGAAAAAATAACGGTTTATTATAAAAAAAAAAAAAACATCGATTAGGAGTCCCACGTCTCTTCATCAAAGTTGAATCCTTGCATTTCACTGTCAGACTGTTCTGCGGCAGTTTCCTCATCTTCAGCCCTGTGGGCCTCAGCAGACATAAGCATTTGTATTGCTTCTTCACTATGTGGCGTTGACCTCTTTTTAGGTTTATTATTTTTTATGAGCTTGTATCCACTTTTTCTTGAATTGAGACTTCAAATAGGATAATTTATGCTTCACTTCCTCCTTTCGTTCTTCACAATACTCATCTTGTGATAAAACATATCTCTCAAGATAATTCAACTTTTCAGCAAAATTATGCAAGTCTTGTTCCTGCATTTTATCAAAAAGGTATCTATGCGTTACTACCCGCATCCCTGAAGTACCCTCAGTATCTGGAACGAAATGAGAACACATTTAAAAATAAAAATAAAAAGTTTGCAAATCCGATGAATTTGTACTATGTAATTCATTGATGTTAAAAACTTAGATTTCACGGGAAATCACGGCCAATTTTATCGTTTTCAATTAGCTTAAATACTCTTACTTACACTACAACAGCCAAAACCAATGGGACGAACCCTGAAGTACAACAAAAACCATTTTAAATAAAAAAATGAGAATTATAAACAACAATCACGAACATGTTTTTAAATCTACCAGTACGCCCAATTTTGCTTTACCATTTGCCTAAAACGTATTAATATGTATGTACGCTTACCTGTTATACTTGAATCCATCATAATTTTCTTCACAATACACTACAAAATAAAAATATTCACTTTTATAATAACAGTTTTGCACGAAATTTCGAAAAGCAATACGAACATTTAAAGCGATGATCATGTTCAGAATGGCACATTCTGGCGCGCGCTCCCAGTGGGGAAGCGGATGGGGTTACCCATTGTTCTATGGTTATTTACCATTCGCGGGGAGTCTTTTTTTTTTACCTGAGACAAATTTTAGGAATTGTATTATTGGCCGCCTAATTCGTAGAATTGCCCGTCCGTGGGTCGGTCAGTCAGAAAGATGAAGCTATTTGCCCATTCCAAAGCGTAGTAGGTACCTATGGAGAAGAACGGGCAAGAAACTCCACGGACACTCTTTTAAATCAAAATATTCTTACAAAATAATGGTTACATCATTCATGTTTAAATTATACATGTGAGAACAATGTAGAAAGACGTGCACGTTAAAAGCGTCCGCAATGAAAAGATAATAAACAAATTCAAAAATTAAAATACATTAAAATAAGCCATGGAAGCTAAGAGATGACCAGTCCCTACTGACGGCGCCGTTCACGAACATGACGCATGGATCAGCATCATTCAGCTCAACCATTTTGCAGGGAACTTAATGATCCAACACATACGCCACCACCAGCGAGACATTTGAGTGAGCATGACATACTCTCAGCCGCCAGGGCTCATTCAAGTCAATGAAAGACTTACCCAGTAAATGGTAATGGTCACAGTGCTCACACATCATGTGCTATGTAATTTATACAATACTAAGAGATTGAATTTATACAATGCAAAGATATTTTTTTGCAATCTTCAGCAGCTCGCAACATTATTTTCAATGCTAATCAACTAGTTTATGCGCCCTGTGGAGCTGGACCAGCGTTGAGCCAAGCATTTTTGTCAGCGATGTAATCCCCCAATTTATAATATGCTTGGCAGCATAGTGTGCGTTTAATACAAGATTTAAATTTAGTTTCATTTAGTTCGAGTATGTGGGGAGGTATTTTATTGTAACATTTTAAACAGTACCCCATGAAGGATGAGTCTACTTTAGCCAGTCTGAAACCAGGTTGAACTAATTGATCCCTATTTCTAGTACCTACTATAATTGTGTCTTTCACCTCTTTTACTGAAAAGATTAAGATTTTTCCTTACGTACATGATGTTTTCATAGATATATTGACAAGGTACCGTCATGATGTTAATATTTTTAAACAGTTCCCTAAGAGAATCGCACCTGCGGAGGCCATATATTGCATATATATATCTTTTAACTGCGCCTCCCGTTACTTCGTTTTGAAAGAAAGAAAGAAAGAAAGAAATTTTATTTGCTCGGACATGTGTATATATATACAGATACAAAACAATACATACATGCAAGATCTTAAAATAAGAGTGGCTCACGACATGTCTGCCATTTTTCATAGCGTGCAAATATTCAGTACTAATTATTACTATTGAATTGATTAATAATTTTTACACTTATACATTAAACAATAATAACAGTTAAATAAATTTATTCTATTCAATCATTTACATTATCCAATTATATATTATTATTTTTCATTGTCTATTAATACCAATTACAATGATCGCAATGACGATTTACATCACTTTTAATTGGCATTCAATTATAATATAGGTAGGTACATATAAGTTCTCCACTACTACATGACCTTAATTACTATTATGTTAGTTATATTTAATTATTTAAAAATCCTTGTCGTTTAAAAATTCTGGAATACTATAATATGCTTTTTGCGCCAAAAACAATTTCAGTGTGTGTTTAAGTTTAGGTATAGTTTGCTCTTTCCAACTTTTGGGCAATTTGTTGTAGATAATTATAATAAGTTTTCGCTTCTTTTTGACGTTTTTCTTTTTGCTTGGCTCCTAAGGGTCGTAGCGTGATGTTAATGATGTTCTTTCTCAAGTTTTAGATGATCAAATGCAAAAATAATTTTCTCAAATCAAACTGGTAGTAATTCCAGAGATTAGCGCGTTCAAACAAAAAAAGAAACAAACTCTTCAGCTTTATTATTAGTATAGAAATACTATGAATATTTAAATAAGCTCTCCTTTGTATGTGCTACTACGGAATTTAAGTGTATTCGATGAACTATCTATGAACGAAATGCATGGCTGATGCAGATTGTCAATGTCAACGATTTTTGTCACGTCATAAGTATGTAATCAAATAAAAACAGAATTTTTGCCAATGATTAAACTGAGTAAACTAATGAATACCGAAATAACGTCAAGGCTTATCAAGATGGAGAAGAGGAAGCGTGATTGTCGTAAAGACAGGACCGAATCACCGGCTCTCAGAATGCTCTCATACTGGCTGCTGCGTCCTACCGTTCCAATGACGCTGCTGTGTAGCGTAGTTATTTCTTCAATATATTATTTATTTAAATTATAAGGTATATTTAGTAAATTAAGTCAGTATTGTATAAACACTCAAACAAAAAGTAGTATTTACACAAAGATTATATACGTTACATTACATAACTATACGCTATTGACTATACGCACTTAAATCTAATATACATAGCTAAAAACTTAATTATAACCTAATATTATATAACTTTCTATGGTGCTATGGTGATGAACTAACCTGTGCCTATTGCTTTCTTTCTGTGCTCCTCATTTCGCGTTCTATCGTGTTATCTGTGTCCTGTGAATAACGTAAACTTTTGGACAATATATTTCTTCCTTTCCGTAAGCTGTGTGTTTGCTTATTTATTGCAACCCCCTACCGCTTCAGCTTTATCTTCGTATTCCTGCTGCATTAATCTACAAAGTCTGAAAATAATGTTAATCCTTGCAACAACAATTTTCCTCCCTCAGGGCCAAGCGGTAGGAGTCTCGTCACAACACGAATTTCCATTTTTTTAAGGTGAATGTTCTGGACAACGTCTCAGACTTTGGGCAAGAGGTGTAATGATCCGGCGATTCCTATGCTGGCTACTAAACAGCACGCCACACATGTCGCCGACTAATCGTGTAAACTTGTGATTCTTATAATGTATAAGCATTGTATTTTTGTTGGTTATAAGTTTCATATCAAAAAACAATTATACATGTTTGAAATGCTTTTGAAATTCTGCATTATGTAAAGGGTCAAAAAAGACCCTTTACATAAATACATCACAGACATAAGACGGGTTTATACCACACAAACATAATTATTATCACACCACACTTCAAACTCAAACTCAAAGCATTTATTTCAAATAAACCAATTACAGGCACTTTTGAATTGTCAAGGGGGTCGGTCAGTCAGTCAGAAAGATGAAGCTAGATGCCCATTCCAAAGCGTAGTAGGTACCTATGTAGAAGAACGGGCAAGTAACTCCACGGACACTCTTTTAAATCATGATATGGTTACAAAATATTGGTTACATCATTCATGTTAAAGCTATACACGTGAGAACGATGCAAAACGTGAAAAGCGTCCGTAACAGAAAAAAAAAACATCCAAAATTAAATTAAATTAAAATAAGCCGTGGTAGCTAAGAGATGACCAGTCCCTACTGACGGCGTCCGTTCACGAACATGACGCATGGATTAGCACCATTTAGCTTAACCATTTTGAAGGGAGCTAAATGATCCAACACACGCGCCACCATCAGCGAGACATTAGAGTGAGCATGACATACTCTCAGCCGCCAGGACACATTCAAGTCAATGAAAGACATACCCTGTACCTAAATGGTAGCTTTATAGTCAGTACATAGTACTCACATAAGTGCTATGCAATTATAAAATGCTAAGAGATTGAATTTATACAATGCAAAGATAGTTTTTAAAATCTTCACACTTGGGTTTGGTCATGCTTCCCTGTAACATCTACATGCAACTCCCGCCTGGCAAACTTCTGGGCTATGGACGACAGCCTTTTGCAGCGCGGGAACCTCGAGGATGAAGGACTTAAAATGTGTAGTCAGCTCGACTTCATCCGCGACAGTTTCAGCAAAACCCTTGCTTCGGCACTGATTAGATCTTGGCTCCTTCTCTCTCAATGTCTGTGGGTACGACCGGGAACTATGCATGAGGATGGTAAGCACTGCTGCTCAAAAATCCTTGCTTGCAGGAGTGGTACGGTGTTTGCTGAGGCTGCTGCGCAATCAGCTTTTCTTGCCGTAAACCAGAGTTAAGCCATCCAGTCCATTTAACTGGTTTTAGAAGCCGCATCCATATCTCAAATGTGTATCTTAGCAATCGACGCCGCACAAGCAGTGGATATTTGACAACTTTGGCGGAGGCGTGTGAAGTTTTCTTCGTGTGTTTTTCCTTGTTGCGGCGATCGCAGCGTATTCTAAGATGTTTATGAACTCGTAACACATTTTGTAAAAAATACATTTATTATTTTCTTCCGCATTGACTAATCATGAATGACACAACAATAGTTTGACGTTGCTGTGCCCGACAGGGTTCATATTGATCTCTTACTTATTAAACCATCTATGTAATACATATGGAATGCAATAAAGAATTGAGTATTGAGTATAGTTTGACGTTGGTCCGACGGTCGACATGTCGTCATGAAAGTGTCGACTGGTCACGACCATTTTTTGCATGTCGCATGTAAACTAAGGCATGTCGCGTGACTTTTCTGCGAGAAATGCTTGAATCAACATGGCGAGAATAGCTCAACTTCATTTTTACGAGGGAAAACATGATTTTTACGAGGGAAAAGTACGAATCGAGCGACAATAACGAATGTGAAATGCGCGAGAATTGCCTTCCCTATAAGAACTGAGCAGAAAGTCATTTTCGGGCATGATTTCCAATTTCAAGTAAAGAAAATCCATACAAAATAGTAACACATTCTTACCAAACGGAGCTACTATCAACAAAATAAATAAAGAAATATTTCCCTACTCTCCGTCCGAATTAGAATGATGTTCAAACTTTGTCCGATGCCTACCGTCCATCTCCCGAACCCGCCCATGTTTTTTACATCAACCCTATATCAAGTTATCTCCCTGTAGACACATTGTCCAAAGTATGTAATGTTTGAAAACTTCCCCCGACGGGGCTCGGCAGATAGCCTCACGTACCGATGTGTTAGTGGGTTTAACGTGGTTGGTGTGACATTTGTAATACTAGCCACTAGTCATTATTACCATAGTACCGTAGCGCTGTAGCTCCGTAGACACGGCGGAGCAATCTTGTAGATTTACGTAGCAGCATCGTAGCGATACTCAATGGATATATTGAATGTCAGTGCGGTGGCGGAGGCTCATGCTCGAACTTACAAGGCTATGACTGTGTCGATGCAACCCGTGAACTGTTCTGTGACCCCCCCCCCCCCGACTGTGTACTCGCGCTATAGTTACAGCCCCGCGCATGATAAACCAGTCTGCGGTTTACAGCCTCAACAAAATCCTTTTTTCCAACTTTCAACACTTATTTGTTTGGGCGTTCTCGAAACTTGGTCCCCTCTCACAGTCAGTTTATTCCAGCTCTATTTACACTCTAAATACCGCAAATGCTGTATATTTCAGAGCGCAATCCATAATTTTCATGAGCACAGTTTAATGTCGTTTAAATGAGAGAGTGTCCCCAAATTAAGACCGTTGCGGCGTGTGGGCGTTTTATTTTTCAAATAAAGTAAATTAAGGGTGGGATAAGACCGACGCAAATTACTTTCCCTTATAATATAGGTCTACTGAAGATTGCACTGGTTTTGGAGATGATGGAAAGATATGTTAATAATTATTATCAATTGATTGACCAAAAGATTTAGATTAGAAGACTTTGCTGGGATTTTTTAAATTTTTGGTTGGGAAATTATCAAATAAGTTCTCCCGCTCGAGCTTCGAGCGGGAGGGCGTGTCAGACTCTTACTGACTAAAACCCACCCGTGTTCCTTCAGTTGCCTGTACGTTGCCAGGGGCCAGGGTATCCATTTCGGACTTTCCCGCGACCCGGCAGGCATCGGTCCTAGCGGACCCCGTCCGTTGTGCTGACATCGCTTCGAGGCAGTTTTCTGGGGTCACGTTGACCTGTCAGCCGCTTGTAACAACACTGATCCCTTGCTGCTGACCGGCCGAGTTACAAGAGTAAAAGAGAAGCGTCGCCCACGTACGAAGACTTGTTGTTACACTAGCTGTGCGAGTGGAGGTGATGAGCAGCATTCGGGAAACTATCAGGTTGTTTGGATAAACTGACAGTGAACCGGATATTAATTTACTTGATTCAGGTAGGTATTGCTCATTGTGAGGTACCTTTTGAATTTTATCAAAAAATTACATCTGTAAACCTAAATATCAACCATACAGCAATCTCTATAGAAGAACTAAACAGAACAACATTTTTATGCTTCCACGTGATCTATATCACGTGGAAAGATCATACAGATTTTTGGAAATGTCTAGAATCTGTGTGTGAAGTGGGTCTTTCCCAAGTAACAGCTTGGCTGGAAGATAGTCTGCTGTCATTAAACACAACTAAAACAAAATACCTATGTTTAAGTAAGACTAGAAAAGGAAGACCCAAACACTTTAAAATTATAAGTCACACGTTTCCCTGCAATAGAAATAGCAAAAACGTTGCCTCTTGCGTGTGCCCCACGCTAGACAGAGTGAACTCCATCAAATATCTGGGTGTAATCGTTGACGACAATCTTAAATGGTCACTACATATATCGGGTACCGCCAAAAGAGTGCGCAAGCTGATCCATATTTTTAAAACCCTGAGACATGTCGCCAGTTCCAAACTTCTGCTGCAAACTTACAAAGCATTATGCCATTGTATCTTGAGCTACGCTATCTGCGCTTGGAATGTGACAGGCAAGACCCAGATGATTGGGCTTAAGCGGGCTCAGCGTGCGGTGCTAAAAGTTCTTCTTTCACTGAGATACCGGACGCCCACGACTGAGGTATACGAAAAAGCCAAAGTTCTCAGTGTTCGCAAGATCTTCATTTACGAATGTCTGCGAAGATACCAACGATATATACTCAAACTCAAACTCAAAGCATTTATTTCAATTAAACCATTTACAGGCACTTTTGAATTGTCAAATTGTCGGTCAGTTAGTCAGAAAGTTGAAGCTAGTTGCCCAGTTCCAAAACGTAGATCTTCATGGAGAAGAACGGGCAAGAAACTCCAAGGACACTCTTTTAAATATAGAAAATTACACAATCCTGGGTACATTATTCTTGTTGCTTCTATATGTGAGAACAATGTACAGTAAAAAAAATAAAACAATTCAAAATATAACATTAAAAATAAGCCCTGGCAGATAAGAGATGACCAGTCACAACTGACGGCGCCCGTTCACGAACATGACGCGTGGATCATGTTCGTGAACATCCGCTCAGTCAAGAGGATTGACAGGTGTCCAGTCAAAGGCACAAGAAACGTCTTCGCGAGCAAACACTATTCATACATTGCCCCATGTCTTTACAACAAAATCGGCCAAGACAAGGGGATCAAACAACTTAAGCATCTAAACAACTACCAATTCAAAAAAACAATTATTCACTGGCTAGAAAATTACGATTATGAGGAAACAGAAAATATTTTCGGCAGCATAACATGATACCTAGTCAAATTCACCATGACACACCATACACGCACACACCTCAGGCACACACACACCCCCACACCTCACTCACATTCACCCTCACTCTCCACAGAACGCAGTATTATGTTAAACTTTTTTATAATTATTTAAAAAAAAAAATCTCTCTTTTAATATTGTAAACCTTCCGTCAATGCATAACTGTAATTAATTATTTAATTTTTGTATAGGTATCGCTTTTGTACCATATTCCCTGTAAATTGAGAGGTCTGGCTCTTGTGATACAGGAACTCCTAGAACAAGAGCCAGGGCTACACAGATGTTTGTGACTTTGAAGTGTAAATAAAAATATTGATATTTAGATATATATGTAAAAAGATAAGCAATACAGCAATATGCTCTTTTTAAATTGTCAAAAGTGGTTATCCGTGAAAGCGTTTAATCTGCATATCATGGTCTCGTAGCATCTGTCATACGCTATGGAATCATATTCTGGGGAAACTCAACTACGAGACTTGTGATATTGAGAGCACAAAAACGTTTATGTGCCAGGAAATGTAGGAAAAGCTTGCTAGGAACAGCACCCAGAATTCATAATAAGTTAAGCTTGTCCACTCTGAAATGACGCGCCCCACTACCAAATTTACGCACGCGGTAATGCGGTAGTGAGGCGCGTCATTTCAGAGTGGACCAGCTATACCTGACTCCTTGAAGCAACTAAAGATTACGAACTTCAAGAAGAAATCATCAATGTTTCTAATACATAACACATACATACATACATTATGATACCTACTAGTGTGGTACGTTGGTTCGCGCCCTACTACGGCTTGCGCTATTAATACCGCCTCGACTGTAATTAAATTAAATTATTTATTAAAAAAAAAAACAATGATACATTTATGTTAGTTATTTACAAAAAACTTACAAGCTATGTTAGTGTGTATGTGCTTTATAATTAGGTACTAAGCTTACGGAAGAAACAATATTTACACATACATAAATGTGAATGTATAACATTTCACCGGTTGTATTGAATCACTTCTACCTAAATGAAGTGATTCATTATCGGTGAGTCAAATTTGTCCACTACCATCTTCAGAATGCTATTGAGGCTTGACCGCGATCTCTCCAATAGCGACGCCATCTTTCTCCTCCCCATTTCGTGGAAGTCATGAATATGCGCCTGCGCGAACATGTCAGATGCACTACGAAAGCGCGGGAGCCCCAAAAGCATTCTGAAGCTGTAATTGTATTGGACCCTCAGGGCGTCCATTGTTTTCCGCATGTAGCTGGTCCACAGGCTGCTTGTGTAGAAGGTCTGGCAGTAAGCCTTAAACAACGTAGTTTTAAGCATATTGCTTCTCACACCAAGAGCCCTGCGCTCGCGTTCGATATCTTCATGATCTTTAAGGTCCTCCGCTACGTAATGCCCTAGGTATTTTATTTGTTGCATATTTTATGTTTCCCTTTGGAGAGACTGGCCATTGAGGTTGATAACTGGCTCGTATGACTACTTTCTACCAGAGGCCTTAAAGATCATAAAATGGCACTTTTTACAAAAAAAAATTAAGAATGATTTAATTATCAATGCGCATGCGTTTCATACGACGTTTTTCAACACACTTGCGACGAAAAAAACAGCCTTGTTGTGAGAACTTATGCTACAATAACGTAATTATAGAGATGATACATTTAGATTTATAAAGTTCCACTGACCTTTGTTGCCAGGCTGACTATCTTCTTATAAAAATATCTGTCGGATTTAGATGGTATGAGTCTCTCTCGTTATCAGGTATATTTTAACTACTGTGGGCGTACTAATGGGTAGTGTTGGTTATGCGCAATAGAAAAACGGTTGCAGTTCAGATCAAATTATAATTTACAATAACATTACTTATACTAGCATTTCACACACTGTAGGTACACGACAACTATTCGAAACGCGGGACAGTTCCTAGACTGGAGATTCTCTTCTCTAGAACGGTTGGAAGGCAAGTGCGCTAGCCCTGGCGCCTCTCCGTTAGCTAAGCTCCGTCGTAGCACGAAGTTAGCCGAGTGCTGCCACTACTCGGATCACGTGCTGCGCTTCGTTTAGCGACCGTACTAATGACCGGATCCGACATACAGTACTTTAGATTTCGTATTTTTGGCAACTAACTAAACGTTAACAAATATTTATGGAAAATGGCGCGTTGGTTTTGTTTTTCCGCGCGCCGCGCTCGCGTTTTATAGGTACAATAATATTAAAATTAAAAACAACTGGCAAAACCGCTAAACAGCCTATAATAAAAAATATAATAAACACAAAATAATGTTTTGAATACGCAATTTAAGGTTAATATGTAGTGAAAAATATATAATTTGATGAAATATTATGTTAAGTTTATTTATTTACACAGTAGGCATGAAAAGGCATGAAGTTTCTTTGATGGGATTAAAAAAAGAATAATAATTTATAATGATTTTAAATGTAATTCTAATATTATTGTACCTATAAAATTTGTACGCCGCTGGCAAAACATAGAGAGTCAACTGAATTGTTACTGAAGACCGAATGTTTGAATACCTGTGTTTAACAATAAATATTCATGAATTCATGAATTTATTATTATTATTTAACCATTTATATATTATGTCGGCGTCGCATTATAAACAACAGCTGCATCGGGCTACGCGGTAGCGCTGTGGCACCGTAGCGCGCTGAGTCATTCTCCCACCTCCCCGCTGCTGGGCGGAGTTAGTACGCGCTACGGCGTAGCGCGCTACGTCGTTGCCCCACCTCCAATACTACCATATAAAACGGTCCGCACGGCGGCGAAATGGGATTCTGACTTCAGGCGTCGCCCGGTGCACAGGTTGTATTGCTCTAAATTATTGTTACTCTGCCTCTCTGTACATTGTTGCTCTTTTGTGTGAACTAAAGTGTTACTGCATTACTGGGTGTCATGGCTATTTTGTAAGATATTTAAATTAATTATTTCTTGAAACTGATTAAGTGTAGTTTCGTGTAAAATTAGTTGATTAAATAATTTATAATAAATCCTAATTTCTTACTATTGAAAGAACCTCTTTTATTGTATAATATGTCTGATCCTGTGCCGTCATCAGAAGTGGGATCAGACCCACTCCCACTTTTATCTGGGACTGCCGGCAATTTAATACAGGAAGAAATGTCATTTTTTTCGGCTAGTATGGAGTCAATTTAAAAAAGAAATGCATTTAGTATCACACCTTGCCACATGACACCTAGTATGCAGTTGATGCTGGTTCCTTTCGATCCTGATGCACCTGAAACCGACATTATCAACTGGTGTGCGTTAAGTGAGATCGTAATTGAGAGTAAGAAGCTAGAAGGTGTAGACCTTATTTTAGCCCTCACTCACTCTCTAAAGGGTCGCGCCGCCATGTGTCTTACAAAAATCAAGCCAGATAATATTTCATGGGATTAAGGAAATGCTGGTCTCTAGATTTTCCATACCCATGACAATGCAGGATCATTTTGATTTAATGATTAAATTTCAAATTGATGATAAAGAAACACAAGCCGAGGCAGGAATACGGTGGCAACTTATTGAAAAGTTTCCTGATGCAAATTTACCGGAAAATGTATTGCCTGGTTTTGCCATATCTATCTTGTCACAGTGCGATGACAAAATTCGCCGTGAACTCAATTCTGTCTTTATTAACGATATGAATCAATTATTCCGCACGCTACGCAGCTTCTCATTAAAGAGAAGAAATGAAGAACCGGGCACGTCCGAATCAGACACGAAAAAGCTTCGGGTAGAGTGCAATTTCTACGGGAAGGGCGGTCATCGAGAGCAGGAATGTCGACTCAGACAGCACATTGTTTCAAAAGGTACACCTGTTTTAGCAAAAACTCCACAGACAAACCCAGGGGTAACCTGCTTCGTATGTGGTGAGGCTGACCACGTGGCCACCACTTGCCCTAAACGCTGGAAGAAGAAAGAAGACCCCACACCGAGCAACACCAGCAAACAAGTGAACCTGTGTTCCAGAGCAGCGCGTAGTGTTCTGGAAATAAGTGGTATGCAATTTCCTTTCATATTTAATTCTGGGCCTGAGTGTAGCCTTATGAAGTAACTGTGATCTTCTTATTAGTGAAAAGTTTCATGAACAAGTGCTTTTAAAGGGGTTGGCTCTAATAACGTTAATTGCTCACTCCAAATAAAAAGTCCAAACTTATTTTTAAAAAAAATGTAGATGCGTGCGTCGTTTGTAAGGCTTCCAAAGGTCCGTCGGGTGCCCAGCAGGTCCGTCTACATCCAATCCCTAAATTGGCCGTTCTATGGCATACAATTCATTTAGATTTAACTGGCAAACTCAGCGGAAAAAGCGAGTGTAAAGAGTATTGTTCCGTGATAATTGATGGTTTTACAAAATTCGTCTTGTTAGAGCATTCCTTAACCCTAAATGCATCCGATACTATTAAATCTCTTAAAAATGCAGTGAACTTGTTTGGCGGTCCTAAAAGAATAGTTGCAGCTCATGGTAGGTCATACGACAATACTGAATTTAAGAATTTTGTAAAGCTAATTGTATCGACTTGTCATGAGGACCTTGAAAATATGCTCACTATAGCTGAAACAGATTCGGATAGCTTATGGCAAGATCATGTGGGCGATATCCAATGAGCTCTCAATAGTACTCGTTGTAGAGTAACAGGGTTCACGCCCTTGGAATTAATGTCTGGCATTAAGGGTAGTTCATTAGGGATATCAAGAGTATCTTCTAATCATTCTAATGAAGATAGGTTAAACCTCGAAACCATTGGATCCGATGCTTCTGCTAGTATACAAATGACCAATGGCCCAATACGACACAGGTCGATTTAACAAGGGTAAAGCTATATAGTAAAACCTTTTTCAGTAGGTCACTTTGTCTTTGTTAAATGCGAAGAAAGACACCAAAAGAAATGAGACCGTAAATACAAAGGTCCCTTTAAAACAACTGCTATTTTGGAAAATGATAGGTACGAATTAAAATACACTAATTGAAAAAATTGAGTCTACAAATACTCTCACAAAAACTTGCGAGATGTACCCCGTGGTCAGTCATTCTTTTCAGAAATCGCAGAAAATTGTGATAAGGATGACGTGTCGGCGAATAATAACAACACAGAGGATCTTGTTCATGACAATAGGCAACAGATTATCAAAGATGATATTCATTCTACTAATAGTGATACTATGTCTGCCAATAGTGATACCATGTCTGTCAATAGTGATAACATGTCTGCTAAAAGTGGCACTATATCTACCAGTCCTCATAATAATGCAAATTTTAGAAACCCTGGTTTACTTGCTGTTTCTGTAGAATCTATTAGCCCTGAATCAATTAACATTGTAATAGAAGCACTTGTACATGAACTAAAGTATTGAGCTATTTGTTAGTTAAGCTAAAGGAACGATACTTGTTCGGCCTAGCTAGATCCGGTCCAGTTTAACTGAAGGGCAAAATAATTGCCGGAACAGGGGGCTGTATTTAAATTAATTATTTCTTGAAACTGATTAAGTGCAGTTTCGTGTAAAATTAGTTGATTAAATAATTTATAATAAATCCTAATTTCTTACTACTGAAAGAACCTCTTTTATTGTATAATGTCTGATCCTGTGCCGTCATATACATGTGTACACACATATTATTATATAACCTTAGTTTTTGTTTACCCTACACCTCTTAAGGGGTCATTGTATACATTATGAATAACTTTCACTATGGGACCAACGCTGAAATTGCATAAAAAAAATCTGCTGTTCCCTACATTTATGTTCGTATATCTCGTCGAAATGTAGGGAACAGCAGATTTTTTTTTCGTGATTTCAGCGTCTGTTACCCCCTTAGGAGGTTTAAGCTTCGTGCAGACCAGCGCGACGCGACACCGGTTATTGTTATACCGTCAAGTTTTCTTAGAAATTGTATTGTTCGTGTCGCGGCGCGGCGTCGCGTCTCGCTGGTCTGTACGAGCTTTTAGGGTAAACAAAAACTAAGGTTGTATACAGACAAGAAGAAAAGTACAGAAAATTCGTACAAACGTGATGCTTATTTCTTCAATATCTGGACACGAGTGCAGGACCACGTAATATTTTAGTGCGATGACTATTTGCAAAAATAAAATCCCTGTAATTGAAGTCACCGTCAGCACCAAACCTTCACATCCGGCTCTCACACAAACAGACAACTTTCCACCTTATTAATGTTTTCAATACGTTTTGTACTTAGTTCTCCTATAATATTTTTCTCTTCCGGCTATTTTTCAGATGAAGGTTATTGAGATCTGTGTTTGAAGTTTCGCAATTAGGAGGATATGAATAAGCGTAACGTCAGCGCTCGCTCCGGACCGAACCGCGAGAGGTATCGCAGATCGCAGCGATGATTTGTACTTTTTGTACCTAAGTCGTTTGTTGCTGCCGTGTCCAACAATGTTACTAGCATGTGTGAGTAATTCATATGAAGCGGTAATACTAACACTAGAATTGTGGTGCAGACAATTTACATTACGACGTAACTACAATTTACATTATTACTTACGTATATGTATATAGTAGAAACAAACAATATCGGTCACAAAAATGTGGGCACTCAATATGAGCTGCGGTGTCACGAGTAGACGTGCCGCGTCAAAACCTATCGAGTTTTAGCTAAATAACCGCGCAACGATCTGTGTTTCAATTTCATGGCTGGTCTGTTGTCCCCCCACCCCCCTGCCGCCCGCATCCCTCAACATTGGGGACAGAGCAAACACCGCATGTTGAGGTTAGTTTTGTAAAAATTAGTTTTCAAAAAGTATCCGCTCGATAGTGTACGTATCGCATCCGATGGTTGACTGCGCTAGTCGTCTGACGCGAACCCCTCCGCACGGCCGCACCGCGCCGACGCGCGGCGCCGCAGCGCTGCTCTGTCACACCGCTGCCCCGCTACATCGCTGCCAGCACGCTATGCTTGTGTAGTAGCAGTTAACATTACAATAGGTATCCGGAGCTGGATACATGATGTTAAATCGTAGCAAGTAGCGTGCTGTAGTTCCTGCCTACCCCGATGGGAAAAAGGCGTGAGTGTATGGTATCAAAGTATGTATCCGAGGCTGCGAGTGGCGCTTGTACCTACATCTCCTCCGCATATATTCGCCGCTTGCCTGCCCGCAGTATCGCTGGTTAATGAACAATCAAATGTCACGTATATAATAAGTAGTTTATGAAACTGTTGCATAATGAGGGGTATTAAAATACGAGTGTGTGTAATCACACGAATGTTTTAATACCTATGTGGCGGCATCTACATCGCCACATGCGAAAATATATTTTATACCATTCCCCCTCTAAAAAGCTTATTTTGGCTATACAACCTCATTGCGAAAATATACTCGATACACAGGAAATAAATATCGCTTCAGAAGTTGATTATTATTAGTAACTAGCTGCCCCGGCTTCGCACGGGTAGCACTATGTACTTATCTACGGCGCACCTACCCACTTACCCTACCTATTTACCCTACCTGCCCTACCCTACCTACCTACCTACCTACCTACCTACCTACCCTACCTACTTGCCCTACCTACATACCTACCTACATACCCCACCTACACCTCCCTACCTACATACCTACATACCTACCTACCTACCTGCATACATACTTACCTACCTACCCAACCTACCTACCCTACTCTGCTAAACTCACATTCATCAAATGCGTTAACTGACCAACGCGGGAAGTTAAAATAGTCGTTAAGTTTTCTGAAATTTTCCTTTTTTCTTAGCAAATTTCGTTATTTTTCTTTCCGTAACATTCTTCTCCTTACAATAACAAACATAACAAAAAAAGAATTAGCGAAATTGGTCCAGCCGTTCACGCGTGATGCTGTGACCAAGGGAAATAGGGATTCATTTTTATATCGGGTGTAAAAAGACACTTTCCGAAGCCGAAAGCCACTTATTCTACCCATTATTTGCATCATTTTTTTCCACTAGACCATACCTAGGAATCCACTGGTTCTGGAGATATTGAAGGTCAAAGTCACATTTTTTTTTTTACTTTTTCACGAAAATGAATTCTATGCGATAATACGAAACTTTTTTCCAAACATTACCTGAATTTTAGATTTATCTTAACAGATTACGCATTTGAAGTTACAAAAACGCAATGAACAACAAGTACCTACCTACGTAGCGTAGGGGCGGAGCTTAACTAACACTGAATCCGTTCATTCAAGCGTGGGTTCGCGTTACATTGCGCGCAATAAAAACTTGTTTTTTTTTATTAAAAAAAAAAAATTACGGTTCCCAGCAATAATTTTTGCGCAAAGCTACTTAGCTATACGTACAGTATGCGTAGTTTACGGCTTTGTGATGTGTCTTTTTACACCCTGTATATATGAATAATATGACTTGATTTTGTTGATCTCACAATTGGATTATTTTAATTTGTTACATTACTGCATTGATATTCTTATACAAAAATTCTGTGATTTTAATAAATACCTTACTATTTTTACAACCAGTATTTATCAACTCGTAAACAACCCTGACTGACTTCAAACATCTACTTGTTAATATGTCTCGGAGAAGGAATAAGTATAATTATGTGATTAAACGAACTTACCTTAAGTGAAGTTCTATCATAATTATACGAAGCTCCTTCTCCGAGACAGGTCTCCCAACCCATCCCTACTGAAGCTCTCCCCTAAATAGGGTGGTTTAAAATAAGTAGCTTTAAACGAAATGACAGTTCAGTGTTACCTAATGAGAGAACAGTTTTTATTTTTTTTTAGCTTTGAAATAATTGTGACGGCGCTGGTACAATCCCGCGCTACTAGCACGTGGTCCGGGCCCCTTAGGAACACATCATTTCTTTCGGACAAGTACCGCGAAAAGGTCGAAGACAATACATCAACAAATTAAAAAAAATGTAGTAAAATATCCGATTTCTAATCTGAGCTCACAATACCAGTAACATCTAGTTACGATTAAGTTGAGCCCAGGCAATACCCAAACGAACCTTTAAAACAATTGAGAAATTGTACAAAATCGGCCATAAATCTATTCTGTGAAACTGTGGGAAGAATGGCTGAACGTGGTGTTTTTTAGGAAGTGTGGAGACTGATCTACACTAGTTAAATGTCCGAATGTCGCAAGATAACGAGTATTAGTTATTAAGTTAAATATACTTGGGTTCAAGCCCAGATTAGACTAATTTAGTACTTAAGAGTGTGCATTATGAAAGCTAGGCTAGCTAGCGAGGAAATAAGAAATATCGTTAACTAGTGAACTAAAATATTGATTTTGAAATGCAGTAATTTTAGATGTAAAAAACAGTTATTGGAAACTTTCCAAATGCCTTTTTTACACCTAAAATGGTTAAAAAATCAAATTCAGTGTTTTATTAACCAAATTAATCTAAACAGGTAAATATTTGATAGCTATTTGCGACATTGCCAACTCTTAGAATGAACGCTCTTAATGTAATATGAGTATTTTATTATAATAATTATTCTAGGCTGGCAATTCAAATTCAAATCCAAAAGTCATTTATTCAAACTAGGCAGGCAGTCAGCACTTTACGATCGTCATAATTACATAAGATAGTCACCCAAAACGCCCACCCTTCACCACTTCCTAGTGCTTTAGCTGGGAAGAAGAAGAAGAATATAATTAACTTCTTGTAACTAAACAGACAGAGACGAGTTGCCCCAGCAACTCGTCTCTGTCTGTTTAGAGTTAGTTGCGCCAGTTCTTCTCACTCAGCTCAAACACTAGGAAGTAGGTAAAAGGGAAGAAGAAGAAGAATATAATTAAGTTCTTGTAACTTAACAGACAGAGACGAGTTGCTGGGGAGTTAGATGCGTCAGTTCTTCTCACTCAGCTCAAACACTAGGAAGTAGGTAAAGGGTGGGCACTTTGGGGCTGTCTATAGACCTTCAAGAGGGTTGATCCACAACTCTATTAATTCATAAGTTTGGATTCTGTACTCTATTACGTAGTACCTAATTCTTGAATTTTATATTCTTGACTTCCGACCATAATGGGGCTTTAAACGAGATTATCCAAAACTCTAATACATAACGAAGCTTTAGTTTCGATCCTCAACTCTATTTTCTAGTAATTCTTGAATGTTGTATTCTTTATCTCAGACCAATAATTCGGTCAGGCTGACATGAATAGGTGTCTTGCAGATATGTTTGTTGTGCAAGGGGTGAACTTCCAGGGGTTTAGGTAACAACATCTATCTCATATTCAGTCCAAGGACTGATCCTGTCTCCTTAAGAGCATGATGCCAACGCAATGCCGCTGAATAGCCACTTGCGTCACTTTATGGAAGTGTTGCTCTGAGTACTCTGAGTGCACATGTAAGGTATCGTGCGAGTACCTAATGACTGACTAAATACCTGTTACGTTAGTATAAGGGTTACTCACTATTTTATAATATAATAATATACTTTGCACCCCTATTATTTTCTAAAGTTCAAAGGTTTTGTAAGTTAAAAAAATAGGAATCTCAGTGACCATAAACCTACCTACCTTCCCTTATTTTATGTGCATATTTTTTTTTAATGTTGACAAGATTCCATCACAATTTATTAGCTTTCTATAACCACATCCAATGTATTTTTTAAACTATGAATTCCTAAATCTTATTTAACATTACCTACTTTCAATATTTTCCTTCCTATTAATAGAACCAGGTATCGGAGTTCTTCATATTTGGGAATTCATTTAATTCAATGCGGTGGGAGACTTTCCAGCCTGAGACGAGCTCTGGAGGGGCGTACGGTGTGGAGTATTAACATAAATAAAATTTTATCAGCCTAGGGTCATTCAGGTACAGTCACATCCAATACCAGTGTAGGATAAAATTCCTGGCAAAACTAGTAATTTATCGATATCAATATTCATGAACGTGAATTAATTGAACGTGGAGCAGCACCGGCGACCGGGTTTCGCGCGTTTCATATTACTGAGCCTGCGTCGGAGTCGGCTCCGGCTGCCGGCTCGCGCGCAACGACAATATCTCCTTAGTATCACCGTTAACCGGCTTTCACAACTTTTTTGTACAAGAGGTTCGCTCACCGGAACTGTCACTAAAGTAACCGATCTATTTTATTCGCTACCTTCGGCCGAACTACTTACCTACATAATATAGTACATTAAAGTACCTCGCTATTCTTAATTAGTGCAAGCGACAGTGAATCTTAAGGCTCCTACAAACAGGCGCGACACGCGACGCGACTCAAAGACACCGCTCGGCGCGCGACGTGCGGTGTCTTTGTGTCGCGTCGCGTGTCGCGCCTGTTTGTAAAAGCCTTTATTCCGGCATCGTAAAAGTGAGTAGGGCGTAAGAAGCCCACCTGACTATTAGCAGTTCGTCATTCTGTCATCGTGTCTAATTAAGTTAACCCCGTGTCTGCTCCTCCCCCGGGTCCGCGCTTCCCTCCCCTCAGCCCGCATTATTGCGCGTGCTTTATCTCGCTCGCAGTGAGCGTGCTGGACGAGTTATGTCGACTGCATGGTTCAAGGGAGCACGACCCACAGCGACAAGGGTTCTTTCTACAATTTTCTTTACAATCTGCACGCTTAGCATGACCACTATAGAAACGGGTTTAGGTCGACGGAAGAATAGACAAAATAAACAAATACAATCTGTTATTTATTAATCTGGTTTATTTTTTTGGTGAAATAGTTTTGTTGTGAAATAGTGTAGTTTCCGATGTAGTGGCAGTTGCGCTTTTAGGACTTCTTTATGGCTCCAGAACTTATCCCATATCATGGACACTCGTCTACTGATTTCGTCTTCATTTCTCGAGGGTTTGAAAGATGTTTGTTGTCCCAGGTAGGTATGTATAGTTTTCTACGTATTCAAGAACTGTTCCGTTTACTGTTATGGGATACTTAGGCTGTTTGTAGATACCTTCGTATTGCTTATATTTAGCTGTATTCCCTATTATGTATTGCCTATTCTGGTGCTAACACAGTTAAGTTCGTTTACCATGGCATCGACGTTCTGAGGCGTTTCGGAGAAGATAACTATATCATCTGCGAAACGAAGGTTGCTCAGATAGTTTCCATTGATTTTAATTCCTTTTTCATTTCATGATGTGCTGTAGTACTGCTATATGTGCTGTAGTACTGCTATATGATGTGCTTTAGTACTGCTATATGATGTGCTGTAGTACTGCTATATGATGTGCTGTAGTACTGCTATATGATGTGCTGTAGTACTGCTATATGATGTGCTGTAGTACTGCTATATGATGTGCTGTAGTACTGCTATATGATGTGCTGTAGTACTGCTATATGATGTGCTGTAGTACTGCTATATGATGTGCTGTAGTACTGCTATATGATGTGCTGTAGTACTGCTATAAAGAGCTTCGGTGATGGAGGGTTTTCTTGTTTTACTCCTCGACGAATTTTAATCTCATGCGCAGTACGGTCGAACTTTACTAGGCTTGTGCTTTGTTCGTAGATATTTTTCAGGATTTCTATGTATGTTCTTGGTCTTTGAGAGCTTAAAAGGCTCAAAAGGGCAAAGGGCTCAAAAGTTCCAAATATCCTTAAAAAATCATGAAAACTATCCATCCTACGACCCGTGCGTAAAACTAATAATAGCCAAAATAGGAGATAGTAAACGGCCCGGCGTAGGCTGCAATCGCGCATGAATGAAAGCTGTATGTGCGAGCGAGACGCACGCACATTTCTTTCGCTAGGTAGGTACTATGCGCTCGCATAGTGCAGTCGTGTTTCACGTTTTCGACGAAATTTAATTTAAAATTAGGTACGCAATTAAATTAATAAAAAATAAATGTTTTATTTCAGACGCATTTGGTCCGTATTATTGTTACCTAGTAGAAATATTGTTAGTAGAAAGACTTACAAACAATTTATTGATTTATTATTCATTTAAGTATTTGCCGCCCACTGGGGCCACCGGGCACTCGCACTTGTACAGTCTGTTGTCAACATTATCTGACCCACCCTAAAATCAAACGAATTTGGACCCTCTGCACGTAACATTAAGGTTTATTCAAGTTATATGAGCTTATCAGACAAGTGCTCGAGGATTTGATGAACAAATACAATAATAATACAGACACGCAAATTTGATCTTTAAAACGTTTGCATTAGGTTATATTTTATAACTATTTGTTATAATATGTTAAGTGTTATAGCTTATTTTAATGATTGAGCTTAAGTAATTCTGGTCTCGTAGTCTGTGTATAAGACTGAGAAAAACAAGTATCGAGATCAAATCCTTCGACAAAGTTATTGTTTTGCTTTCAATATAGAATTTATATTCCAAAACTATTTCTTGTATTATTGTAAAGAACTACAGACTGAACATAAACTTTTTTAAATGGTAATATTTTCACATAACTTGTAATAAGTGGGTAGTTGAAAAATAAATATTCGTATTCATTATAAAGCTGGTATTCAAATGCTACTATGGAGTGATTATTTAAAATACAAAATAATTTGCACGAGGAGAAGATGGCTGCTCGTGCTGTGCAAGAATAAACTTTATGATAGTATACTATATGGTTAATTTTTTTTAGAATATTGCGTCTAGCATTACAACTGAGATCAAATTTCAATGCGGCTTATAAGAGTTGAGTTGGTCTTGTGGTCACTAAGGTAGTGCGATGTTCATCGTTGTCTACGTTCGAAACCAAGTTTAGCCTAAATTTAGATATTTTATTACACTTTTTTACATTTCTTTAACAGACGACGTAGGGTATTGTCTTTTTAAACGGGCAGTTTGTATAGAAATAAAACTAAAAAATTGCAAGTTTATAATGTTTATTATTTCATTAAAACACTTAAGTAAGATAAAGTAAGTAAATGCTCATATATTTCCAAATTAATATACTTTTTATATTAGTATGCCATATAAACATTAAAAAAGGCATGCTTATGCTTAAAAGTTTGTTCTCGAGAAAATGAATTCATCTGTGAAATGCTTTACAAATTTATAGCTGCCTATATGTAGTGAATAAACATGTTATTTTTATATTAGTATGCCATATAAACATTAAAAAAGGCATGCTTATGCTAAGTTTGTTATCGAGAAAATGAATTCATCTGTGAAATGCTTTACAAATTTATAGCTGCCTATATGTAGTGAATAAACATGTTATTTTTATAATAGTATGCCATATAAACATTAAAAAAGGCATGCTTATGCTAAGTTTGTTATCGAGAAAATGAATTCATCTGTGAAATGCTTTACAAATTTATAGCTGCCTATATGTAGTGAATAAACATGTTATTTAAATAGAAAAAATCTATTTATAACAATAACATCACCACATAATCTGCAACATTTTAATGGTTTAACAATCAATCCATTGAGCATTTACTTACATGGTGTGTTTAAATATACCTACTAGATGAACTAGTAGCGGAGTGGCGCACCGTCCCCTGCTATAACTTGTTGTAAGCGGCTACGCATACCGCGCACCATATTCCAACACAAATCTTTGCCTCTCATGTGCTCCCAAGTCGATGTCACGACCACAGCCAAGTAGTGTTTGTTTCGCACTTCCGTTGTGTCCCAATTTAAAACCATCTGACCCCATAGATTTTCTATAGGGTTCAAATCAGGACTTTTAGATGGCCAATTAATAACTGTCACACCTTCTTGAGCAGCTAACCATTCCCGCACAATGCCTGCACGGTGGATGGAGCAGTTATCGTGCATGAAATAAATATGTGACGTTGGATAGGCAATTCGCACAGTCGGCAGCATGACGTCACGCAGAATCTCCAAATACAAACTGCTATTAAACCTACCACCAACTTCCACCAATTCACCAGGTCCCATGGACGACATCCAGCCCCAGTAGCCCAGGGTTATTCTACCGCTAGTTCTACAAGGTAGCAAGCACTTCTCGTTGTAACGTTCTCCTTTCCTCCGCCATAAGATTTTACGTCCATCTTTGTCCGATTTAAATGATTTTTCATCAGTGAAGATCACAACATTTTCTTCCCAATTAAAATTTAAATATTCCTGGGCAAAACGGACCCTTTCTGCACGATGAGCAGGTGTCAATGCAATTTTCTGTGCCGGTTTATAATTCTTTATCCCAGCAGCGTGTAAATGCCTTCTCACTGTTTCCACTGATATATTGTGGTTTATTGCGGTTGCACGAATGGGCAAAAATGGATTTTCAATGTGGCTTGAAACAATAGCCCGGTGGCGTTCGAATTCGGGACTATACTTGATGGCTTTTGCTCCTGGACGAATCCGCTGAATATTTCCATTGTCTCCATAACGTCTTAGCCATAGTCTGACCGTATTTCTCTAAAACAAAAATAAACATTTTTGGAACCGTGTATGTAACTTGTAAGGAGTGAATGTAATGGTAAAATAGCCAACTACGCGTTCATTAATCACAATCAATAAAATAAAATAGGTATAAAAAAAACACTTACTGCTATATTAAGTCGGCGACCAATCTCTCTAATTCCAACATTCTGCTCATGTAAAAATATTATTTTATGTTTGGTATAGTCGTCAAGTTGCGACATGATGCTTTATTACAACAAATTGCTTAAAAATACTTAACGAGTTAAACGATTTACAAATGTGTGTGCGCAGTCACTGCTATTAGGCGTAGTGTAACTTTTGTTACTTAGATGAATTTATGATCTACCTCACGAAGTAAATATGTTTTACTTCGTATTCAACCATTCTTGGTAAATATAAATTCTGTGAACTTAAAGTTTTTTAAATTACCCACCCGTTTACAAGATTAGTTATTAGGCGAAAATCACATTGGTCGTTCTTTAATATTGCAAGCAATATTGTAGAAATGAAAACAAATTCAAAAAGAAACTGATGTATAGGTGCACAGTGTTTTCGAACCCACATGCTGTTCGTCGTCAATCCAGCGTCAAACCGCTAAGCCACAAGAACTTGTTGGGAATACGCGAAATTAAAGTTTGGGTTGTAATTATGTAGCGTGACTTAAAAGGTTTTCAACTTTAATATTAACGAGATAATGATTAAAATAGCTTAACAAAAACATATATAATGCCAGTGGCTCCGACTATGTTGGGTGGGTTTACCTTAACGTTACGCGTTAAAGATCAAATTTGCGTGTCTGTGTTATTATTGTATTTTTGTTCATCGAGTCCTCGAGCACTTGTCTGATAAGCTCATATAAATTAAATAAACCTTAATGTTACCGGCAGAGGGTCCAAAGTCGTTTGATTTTAGGGTGGGTTAGATAATGTTGACAACAGACTGTACTTCAACCCAGTGCCCCAGAACGGGGCTGTCCAGCTTGTGGCTGAGCACGCTCAGGATGGTGACGGCACGCGTGCGGAACATCAGCGACGCGATGCGGTGCCGCAGCACAGTGTGAAAGCCGTCTGTGTGCGCCACTAATATCCCACTTACTAATATACTAAGAAAAACCTGATCCACAAATAAATGCAACACAATACCCAAACATTAACAAACTTAAAATTTTACAATACATATTCCCAATTGACTTTTATTTTTGATTCATTTGATTGACTAAATATAAGCCTCAGACCAATAGAATAGGTAAGTAATAACCTGACTCATTAATAAGAAAACCTAACCTACAATAATAAAACACAACAAACACAAATAAAAACCTCACCAATTTACCTACTAATAAGATAACACATCAGGAAAACCTATTCTTACAAATAAAACGAAAACAGTAACAAAGACACGAACGAACTTTTAAAACAATCTGATCTTTTTTAAATAATCGAAACAATACATTAATACTCGACTGTACTTCAAGCAAAATGAAAATGACGTGTATACATGCGGGAGCGAGAACATTGACAGAAGCAATGCCGAATTTAGAGGTCTGGAGGCCTCGGGGCAACAAAGGAGTGGAGGCCCCCCTGGCCCCAAATTATTTTCCAAATAAAATGATAAATTTTTTTCAATCGAGTTTTCCAATAATTTTTTTATTGTGAAACCAATTATAGATTTTATTACTTAACAAACATATAAATATATTCGGAAACATGACAACAACAACAATTAAATTTTAGCGTTAACGAACGGAACCTTCAGATCTGCTTTCTCCGAAAAATCGTTGATGATTTCGCTGAAATCCAGTTCCCGAAGTAAATCACTTTCAATGCTCAGGAGAGAAAGCTTTGATAGACAGTTTTGTCCCATCGTGGTCCGAAGCCTGTTGTTTAGAGCGTTCTCCAGTGCAATTTGATACCATCAAATCAAATACATTCTCAATGCAATTTCAAGGTTTGGGAATGTAGCTCAGAAATTTTGATCTTCGAGAATTTGGTAGTAAAATAGTTCCGGAGATTAGTCTTTTCCATAGTCCTTTTCGTATGAGTCAATCAAAGATACAAATTGAACCAACTCATTACCAAGACTAGGTTCTAAATCATCCGAATAATAAATCGTAAGAGAAACACATAGCTGGTCGACCACTGAGATTTTTTCCGAAGTCTCTATTGTGGGGGCCCCTCTTTTGTGGAGGCCCCGGGGCTATAACCCCGGTTGCCCTCCCCTAAATCCGGCCCTGGACAGAAGGTCTTTCGGTTGCCCCGTTGCTAAGCTAGGACGGCGCGCCTATTTTAACGTTCTGCGCACACACACGTACAGAGAAACTCGATGTTTGCGTGAGAGTTTACCTACGGGTTCACATACGTGACCCGAGCAGCTGAGCGGTACTCGCGGGCGACGCGACTCACGCGACCGAACGACGCGACGACGCTGACGCCGACAGTAGAGTAGGTGTATTCGCGCGCACCCGCAAATACTGAATGTTAGATTCCTTTCAGAGACATAAGAGAGTCAAAAGTAGTGATTGTGAGATAGTATTGAATCAAGAGAAACTAGAATTCGTCGATAAAACTGTTTTCCTAGGGATCACGCTAGACTCAAGGCTACAATGGGGTCCTCATTTAACATCTCTCGCAGGACGGCTAAGTTCAGCAGCATATGCTGTCAGAAAAATCCGTCAATTTACTGATGTAGATACCGCGAGACTGGTCTATTTTAGTTACTTTCATAGTATCATGTCTTACGGTATTTTACTGTGGGGACGGGCTGCAGACATCGAGTCTATTTTTATTCTGCAGAAAAGAGCGATTAGAGCCATGTACTATCTCCGCAGGCGTGACTCTCTAAGGGAACTGTTTAAGGATATTAACATCATGACGGTACCTTGCCAATATATCTATGAAAACATCATGTACGTAAGAAAAAACTTACATCTTTTTAGTAAAAGAGGTGATAGACATAATTATAGTACAAGAAATAGGGACCTATTAATTCAACCAGGTTTCAGTCTGGCTAAAGTGGACTCATCTTTCATGGGGTACTGTTTAAAATGTTACAATAAAATTCCTCCCCACATACTTCAACTGAATGAGACGAAATTCAAGTCTTGTATAAAACGCACACTATGCAGGCAGACATATTATAAGTTGGGGGATTACATCACTGATAAAAATGCTTGGCTCAATGCTGGTCCTGCTCCACAACCACAACTAATTGATTAACATCTGAAAATACTGTTGGAGCTGCTGAAGATTTTAAGACCATCTTTGCATTGTATAAAGTCAATCTCCTTTGTATTATATAATTCCAGAGCACAGGTGTGAGTACTATGTACTAAAGAGCTACCATTTACCGGGTAATACTTTTTTTTATTGACTTGAATGTGCCCTGGCGGCTGTGAGTATGTCATGCTCACTCAAATGTCTCGCTGATGGTGGCGCGTGTGTTGGATCATTTAGCTCCCTTCAAAATGGTTGAGCTGAATGGTGCTGATCCATAAGTCATGTTCGTGAACGGGCGCCGTCAGTTGGGACTGGTCAACTCTTAGCGGCCATGGCTGATTTTAAATTTTTTAATTGTTCTTTGTTTTTATCTTTGTATTACGGACGCTTCTAACGTGCACGTCTTTCTACATTGTTCTCACATGTATAATTTCAACATGAATGATGTAACCAATACTTTGTAACAATTTATTTTATTTAAAAGAGTGTCCGTGGAGTTTCTTGCCCGTTCTTCTCCATAGGTACCTACTACGCTTTGGAATGGGCAACTAGCTTCATATTTTTGACTGACCGATTCCTTGAAAAGTCAAAAGTGCCTGTAATGGTTTAATTGAAATAAATGATTTGAGTTTGAGTTTGAGTTTGACAATGATTATCCGTGGCGAGGTACTTTAGGGTCTGCTTTAAAAAAACCGGCCAGGTGCGAGCCAGACTCGCAAACGAAGGCTTCCGTACCTCCATACAATATTTAGCAAAATGAAAATGCTAAACGAAGAATATTATTATTTTTCTTCGTAATAATAATCGCATTGATTTTATACGATACTATGAATTTCAAAGTTATTTTGACAGTTGCAGAAAATCACCCATATTTAAATAAATACCTTATCAATCGGCGTTTTTAGTATTCGTTGTTGTTTTCGTTGTATATGATATACAAAAGTTTCAAATTACTAAATTGTTATGTTGTTGAGATAGAGCTCGTACAAAAATGGTCTAAAACTGACAACTTATAGGTACGGCCCCCTATTACATAATTTTTGAAGGTAAAAAAAGTAAAAAAATAAATTGTTCTCTACTCAGTGAGCTCTAGACAAAGACACATGCCAGGCTTAAATGTTTTTTTTCAAAATCTTAGTTTTATTGTATTTTTTTTTTAGCATATTTAATATTTGTTGATAAAGCGGTAATAGAAATGCATAATCTGTGAAATTTACAATTGTCTACCTATTACGGTTCATGAGATGCAGCTCGCTGACTGACGAACCGACAGACGGACAGACGGACAGCAAAGGCTTAGTAATAGGGTTCCGTTTGGCAACCTACGGGTGGAAGTTGGTAGAATTTTTTGAAAAAATGTTTTTTTAGTAAGTAGTTATGTTATAATTACTTCGTACAGTAGACTTCCCTATTTCATAAATAAGTATAAAAGGTTAAATCGTTGGTTACGTCGTCACCCGGGGCCATTTTACACGTTGCCTGCCGACGCCTGACACGCAAATGGGCCCTCGAGCAGCCCCGTGAACGACGTGAACCCTTCAACGAAGTAGTTTCCGCCGCGTGTACTTACATTGTGACATTGTGTTTCTATCTAATACCTATTACTGATATTATAAACGTTAAAAAAACGTTTTAGCATTTACTAAAGTGTCAATTATGTGTTAAAGTGTAGTTATTATGCTGTACACAACTCATTTTACAATGATCCAATATTGAGCTTGAATTCTAACGTTTCATTTAATACAGTTAATTAGCAGTAGGTTTCTATAGGTACGTATGAAAGGTAACCCATTAGTTAACCATGATAGATATTGAAGTGTAGATAACGTTGTTATCAGCATACTTAGCAGACGTACCACTAAGCCCACTTTCATGCTACTAGCTGACAGGAAGCCGTCCTGCCGTCCATCATGGGGTATACACAGTCCCCCTTACAACACCCGCCAACGTAATGGTGCTACTGTGCCGGAAGTATTTTACACACAATATTACATACCTTATTGTGTAGTCGAAGCAAATAACTTTATACAACCTACTGTAGGTAATCAATTGTTCAAAATAATGGTACCTGCATTGTTGAAGCCAGTGGGATAGTGGGTTTTGAAATGTATACCCATTTACGAAATAAACAACAAAATCTACTTAACTTAACATCTCAAAAATAAATAACTTTCAAATTCGAATGTAAAATATGAAAGTACTAGGGCGTAGCGTGTACGTAAGTGCTACGCAGGTGCTACGCTGCGTAGTAATCTGTGCGCTCGTAGAAGTGCTACGTCTTGTGTCGAGCTGAGCGACTCATTATTAATAACTATAGCGTGAGTTTACTTGTTCAAACTTTTTGCGAACTATTCAATTCAAGAGGAACCTTTATGTATTTTGTAAGCGTTCCATATTAAGTGTAAAACATATCATGTGTTTCAATTCCACTAACTTTATACATTTTTAATTTTTCATTTGAATTGATCTCAGTTTTTCTGTTGAATTTATTAATCGAGGCACCTTTTCGCTAGTACGCCAATGAGGTCCTAGTGATTTTATGTGACTATACTCATAAATTACGCACAGCGTGTAATAACCATAGCGCCGGTGATTATCTACACTAATATTATAAAGAGGAAAGATTTGTATTTTTGTGTGTATGTTTGTAATTAATAAGCTCAATAACTACTGCGCCGATTTCAAAAATTCTTTCACCATTAGAAAGCTACATTCACCCTGAGTAACATAGGCTATATTTATTGCTATATATTAGGGATCCTTACTAAAACTCTAGTAACGTAACCCAAGGTGTAAAAAAAATACCATAAAACATCTTTCGTCGCATACGCTGCGGAAACTATTGATGATAGAACAAAAGTGTGTTCTACAATATTAAAGAACATATCAATAACTACAAAAAACTTTGCGATACTATATGTCCAACTATTATTATTATGTCACAATAACCACTTTTTACATTTTAAAAGTTGATAGAAATACCGAACAAAATTAGACATGTCATTCATACTTCCGTTTAAATCCTTTTCCTTATCCAAATATTTTATGAAGATTTATCATAATATTTGGTTATGTAATTTATTTATTTATTTATTATAAGGTAGGTTCACTGCTGATAGTACGTATAACATTAAAATTATTCTAAACAATTACGCCAATTATGAAGTACACAGAAAAATATGAAAAACAGAGAGTGACATAATTATTAATATTCAATTTAATAAAAAATAATGTATAATAACATATTATATATTTTTTTATTTTTTTTGTCAGTTTGATCTGAATTTCCCAAGGTTGCGTACTGAAGAAAACATTGTATTTATAATCTGTGCCATAAAGATAAGTCTGCACTATTTGACAAAGACATTATACTTTGAGATAGGCTTACTAATAACAAAAACAGTGAAACGTTACTCACATGATTTTAGTGAAATATACTGGATTGTGTTTCTAATAAGTTTCCGTCATTGGATTGATTTTGGTCGCATTTGTGTCTTTAGGTCACTTTATTTCTTAAGCCGTTTTTGTCCTTTGGCCTATTTGGTCCTTGATCCGTTTTGGTTCTTAGATCCTTTTTAGTACCTTTAGTTACCTAAAGGTACTAAAAAGGACAAAAACGGCTTAAGAAATAAAGTGACCTAAACAAATTCACTTTCGCATTTATAATAATTATTAGTTACGATATTACTATCGTAACTAATAATTATTATAAATGCGAAAGTGAATTTGTTTATTTGTTTGTTACGCTTTTCAGACTAAAACGGCAGAACGGAATTGGATAAAATTTGGCACATGGGTAGAGTATGACCTAGATTAGGACATAGGATATTTTTTATCCCGATATTCGGTATCGAGACTTATTCGGGATCGGGATCGAGACGAGGGTGAAACCGCGGGGCTCAGCTAGTGTTTCATAAAATTGTTCTATGTCTTGATCTGTCGAATTTAGAGTATGTGCATATACTTGAATAATAGATAGATTTTTTTCCTTGAATTTGAGGTTGAGTACAAAAACTATCCGAAAGTCCAGTAACCTAACCTAACCTAACAAATTTTAATCGCGATTAAAAAGGTGTGGGATAAAATAAGTTGTCATGAACTAAAACTCACACCAACATCTCGACTTCACGTGTACAAAACAGTACTGTATTTATTTTTTCTTTTGCTTATATCTCGAAAATGGTACGTCCTATCGCAAAAATAATGAAAATTTCGACCCCCTTAATGAAAACTATAAACCCCTAAAATTCAACATGTAGGTAATATTATTTCATATTTTCCATACAAAAAGTGAAAAATTCCATATAAAACACGTCGACGCAGCACCCTGTGCGCGCCCCCGGCTCTAAAAGAAATCACGAGTTAGGGCAAACCACGGGTACCACGTGGATTCGCGACTGTCAAATTCGATTTTAGTTGTGTCAAAATTATTTTTTAATTTACAGAATTTTATTTGCAGAATAGCTCTAAGATTCTCATAGCCAAAAGTAAGGAATTTTAGTGATAGTTTAGTTTGGTGTACAAGAGAATGGGCACCATTGTAAACTTATCATACGATATCCGCCTTTATTGTCTTGAAATGTATTGTTTGAAATTGAAATGCATTGTTTAATTTTGCTTGCTGCTTCGTAAGTCTTAGTAAAAACAAACAGTAGTACTTAGTACTTTTTCGGTTGTTTCGACACTATTGACAGCTCACTTCACCTCACTCTTCACGGTGAGAATTTTACAGAATGGATCGACAGTACAACGACGCTTTGAGGGCAGTGTTAAGAAAATCCCGGTACTGCAGTACGTCCGCAATAGATGCATCTGTCGATGATTTCTTTGCAGTAATGAGGAAAAGAACTGCGTCGATGATGAGCAGGGTTCGTGGTAGCACCAACACTTTCCTCAAAACGTTAGCGTGCAAAATTGACAGTCCATTTACTGTGTCCTGGGCAGATGTACAACTGCACAGGAATAGGAAATAGACTTAAGTGATTATTGTGTAACTTGTTTTGTTTACTAACACCATTTTATTTTATTTAACTTTTGGTGTGTACTACTAATAACCCTACTAACGGCTTCTTTTTTTGTTTTGTTTGATTTTTTTATGGACTGTGTGTCTGAAGTAAAGATAAATAAAAGATCCCCCCTGCCATTGTTGTACCATAGGTGATTTAGGCAAAAGTAAGAAATTATTCCCTATTTCTCGATAAAAAAGATCTCTACCCGGTCGTGTCGGGTTGCAGTCCTGTCGGACTGTGGGAGGGGGAGAGCAGAGAGGCATCTTTTTGCGCACTTTGTCTTCTGCGTGCTTGGCTGGTCTCCGTTGAGATTGGCCGCCCCGTGGCCGGGAGGATTTATAAAGTGAAGTGAAGTTAGCTTGCCTTCGGATGGCCGAATGTCGTGATTTCTACGATTTAATAAAAAAAAATGTATTACTTTAATATCGAATTATAATATGATATGAACAATCATATGCAACACTGTCAAAGTACAAATTATTAATATTATAACAAACTTTTAAATGCATTTTCACTATGGCAACTGAATGTATTATTTTACTTTTGGCAACACTCAGAAATAACGGTTATGATATTAACATTATTTCTGGGTGGGGCAGTCGCTCGATGTAAAATACTGGTATTCAGCTGCATCCGGTTAGACTGCAAGCCGACCCCAACATAGTTGGGAAAAGGCTAGGCAGATTGATTTTTCTGGGTGGGGCAAAAGTCATGTCAGTCGTCGTTTGATTGTGAAATAGTACAGTTGTGTGAATAAAAAAAAATATTAAGAAAATAGTGTTTTCTTTACACTCCCCTCCACGTAAACTGGGGATATTATTTTTCTCGTCAATCCCATGGTGTGAGGTGTCGTTACAAAGGTCGTTCAAAAACATTGTGAAAACTATTTTTGTATTCCGTTTGCGAAATATTAAGCTTTAAAGTACAAATTTTTGTTAGAGTTTAGTATCTCCCTTCCCCCCCCCCCCCCCCGCCAGCTAAATGGTTGGTTTTGGATACATACGTGAAAACATTCACGGCAGTGGTAAGTATATAATTTTAACGAAATTAAAAGGAATACTATCACAGAAGTAGGCTTTACAAGTTGACGCGTAATAATCGACCAACTTACATTTGCAGTTTCAAAAACATATTCTCCAACACATTCCGTATGGGAGATCATATTTTTCAACTACAATGTTAAGTATGTAAATTCATCACAGCTACGGAACCTGTTTTTTTCTGTTCTGTGTACGGAACCCTTCATTGTGCGTGGTCCGACACGCACTTGGCCGGTTTTTTAATTATCCAATAACGTTTTATGATTCGAGAAAAAGATTGTTGATACTGTCCCCCTCCCACGGCTATCGGGGAGGGGGGAATGTTTACAGAGCCCTCATTGTTATGGAAATATCTCATTAATGATGGTCGCAGTCGTTCGCAGCGTGTGACTTACCGACGTAGACGTTATTTTTTACATAAGGGACCTCGCAGCGCAGCTCAGCCTAGGCCCTAGGCTGAGCTGCGCTGCGAGGTCCCATAACCCAATAACCCCCTAGGCCCTAGGGGGTTATCGGGCTTGGCTGTGGGTGTCACAATCAATTAAAGCCAGGGCATAAAACTTAGCGACTACAAGTTAAGGGCACCCCCTGTGGGGTTACGGGCCTCGGCTTAGCGCGTCGCTGGGGGAGGGCAGCAAGGGACAAACTGCACATCGGATTTAACTCACTTACAAACGTGCTCGCCACACATTTTATACTCGATCACAGTGCCCGCGGTGACTTTTTCATTATAAAGTGATCATTTTACAAGCTACTTAGCGTTGTGCGTTCTCAACTGCAAGTAGTCGAGTGATGCTAAAATATCACAATTAGTAAGTTACTATCCATATCACTAAACACGTGGTACAACAATGCTTTTATATCTATACTCTGTCATTTCATCTGCAACCGGCTACGCTAGCAGACAATTCTTTAATACACACTATGTGCCCCGAATCTAGGGTGAGTTCAGCATTATATTACTTATGCTGTGTGCTATAAGCTGTTTAGTCTGCCATCTGCTATGATCCCTGTTAGCTTCTGTTTTATGCTCGCGTGTCACATACTTAAACTCTTTACTATCTGTCATGGTGCCACGCTGCCTTTGCACTCTCTCTCTCTCTCTAAGCCGCTGCGATGTGTTAAGCCACCGCCTACTCTGCTTCCCATACCATACTGCTAGCTGAAAAGGGGTAGGAGCTGGCACATCGCAAGTAGATTGCTGCTACTAGCACTGCATGTAACATGCGCTCTTTAACGCGCCTTCCAGGGTTCTCCGTACGGGCTGAGGGCAGAACCCCTTACCCGGTCCTGCACGCTACCTACAGCTGATGCGTAGCTGTGCTGCTCGCTAACTGCGCACGCTGCCAAGGTCTAAAGAATGCCTGCCCTACCTGCGGCCTACCGCCGCAAGCTACCTGCGGGAGCCTGTGCTGACAGGCCTACACGTGCTTATTACCTGTCGTCTAAAGCCGCGAACCGACGGTGCGCAATATTTCGCACGCACGCGCACCAGCCCGCACGACGCACCGTGGGAACAGTAACGTGCGTGGTAGCGCAGACGCGTGCGTGGCGGTGCGCCCGAGTTAGGGTACATTCCCTTTGAAGTTACCGACTCGCCGCGGATAAGCCCGCACGGATACGCACCATATGGGAATGGTAGCGTGCGTGGTAGAGCAGACGCGTGCGTGGCGGTGCGCCCGATCCGCGGCGAGTCGGTAAACTTCAAAGGTGCCCGACGTATGCTCGGTTCCTATAAACTAAAACGAATCGTTTAACTTACCAATGGTAGAATTTTTATTGCCCAACTTGGCATATACCTACCTACTTAAATAGATTCGTAAGCAAATTTTTAAACATGGGTGTTTTTGGATTTCTACGCAAACGGTTAAATATTCGATTTCAGATAGTGAAATCATTTTTAAAATCCGTTTTTAGAAATCGATTTCTGGAGCGGCTCTGGCGCTTCCGGCTCGCAGTTTCGATCGTTTCGTTGTCTCTAGTAATATTATAATTCGGTTGTAAGTGCATCGATCAAAACTATCCAAACATAAACAAATACTTGCTTACGCGAATCTACTCTTGCTGTAGTTTTGTGAAATCGGTTCGTCTAGTTCGGATTATCGATACGATATGATTTGTGACTGAAATCGGATTTTAGATACGTTTTGATATATCTGACGTATGTCTACTAATTTTACCTTTTATAGCTAGGTACTTCCATATGGGAGGTTTACTATGCAAAGCTATGAGGTCTTTACTTCATTATTGGTAAAGAATCAAAAAAGTCTTAATTTTAAACAAATAACGGTCCGTAAATTATTGGAATGGGCCTTCAGTCGGCAGTCAATCAGACGCCAACTATTAGCTATTTGACTCACGCCCCACGTGCGTCGAAGGAGGCGGCTCCGCTCGCTTAATAGCTCTTTATATGAAAATACAGTAAATACGCTATGGGTAGGTACCTACTTTACACGCAGCGACATGCAGGTCATTTCGTCAAAATAACCGAAAAAGTACTAAGTACTACTGTTTGTTTTTATTATGACTTTACAAAGCAACAAGTAAAATTAAACAATGCATTTCCTTTTGATAATGTGCCGAAGTATTTTCTACTTTAATTTACTAACTATAAAGGCGTATGTCGTATGATAAGTTTACAATGACGTTTGTTCCGGAGAGCTATTCGGCTGTCCCATTTTAGGGAAGGGTTCCGTAGGTGGAATGAATTTATCCCAAGAACAAATAGGTATAACATTGTAGTTGAAAAACATGTTCTCCCATGCAGTTAAACTGTAAATGTAAGTTTGTACGCACAATATTGGGAGATTTAGCATGTTATTTTAAGACCATAGACTTCTTATAGGTTTTATAGGACTATTTTCTGTATATTATTTTAGTCTCTGAATTTTCGGAGATTAGGGAGAGTGCATGGTCAATTTTCATAATTTTTTAAAATTAGAAAATGCTATTCCTGCAAGAGCGCGCTACGTATTGTGACCAGCTGCGGACAGCGGAACCCCCGCACTCTCCCCTCTCTTAGTTCGTGTTTGGTCTCTATTTAAAAAACCTAGTAAGGTGCATCGACCATTTAAAAACCTAGCAAGTCTCAGAGACTTACTAGGTTTTGAAATGGTTAAAGTGACTTACTAGGTTTTGAAGTGGTCACGAGGCAGTGAATTGTGCACTAACTAGGTATCGATGCTTAAATATATCTGCTTATAAGTGAGTTTTCAACGCTGGTGTTTTTTATTTAGTAGGGACTTACTAGGTTAACAAGATTATGCAATAAAACGATATTGTAAAAAGTGTCCTTTACTAGGTTTTGAAATACGACAGCCGTATTGTTGGACAAACTTAAAGTAGGTAGGTATATTGGACAAATGAAGGAAGCGATCCGAAGTATTCCGAAGCGAGCCGAAAGAGCCGTTCGGTCGGCGACTCGCTCGGTCAGACGTTTGCCGATACCGACTGAAGGATTGACTAAGGATAAGGACTCGTGTAGATAGCACCGCAGCCGCGCCGACACCGCTTCGCGTACCTAACCATGTAAATTGAAGACTGTACGCTGAAGCGCCGCCGCCGCCGCGCCGCCGCCGCGCCGCCGCGCCGCGCCATGGCCGCGCGCCGTCGCCGTCGTCGCACCGGACTTCCACTTCCACTGGTAGAGAGCTGATGTTATAAGGAGTAACTCAGGCTACTTTTATTTTAGAAAAAATATTAGGGTCCACGCGGGAAGCAGCTAGACACATTAAAAAAAATACGCATTATGAAAAATCTCACGTGATACCTATATTAGTCGGACCAAATCTCACGACATCTCACTTACTTTCTTTACTGAGCTATAGCGAGTCTGAAAGCTATTTAGCGAACGAGGGAGTGAGCGAGTGACGTCAATCGAAAAGAGCTATAGGTCGAGACGGTTCCTGAGGTAGCAGCGCGGCGCGGGAGGGGTGATGTCGTAATGCGAGAGCTCGGTGATTCGTCAACTTGTGAAAACAGTCACCCCCCGCACCGCGCAGCTACCTCGGGAAGCTCTTTTCTATCACTCACTCACTCGTTACCTAAGTTTTATCAAAACCTGTTTATTTCGCACGTGTACAGTGGAGTTTTCGGCTTCAGTGAATAATGGAGTGGACGAACGAGCTTGTTTTTGATTTTTTAACTCTATACCAAAATGAAACCACGCTATGGAACGCTGCGGCACCAGAACACAAAAACAAAAATGATTCATATGATGCATGGAGAAGAATAAAAAGAAAACTACCTTTAGTTTTCTTTTTATTCTTCTCCATGCATGATACTATTACAAATATGGAAAAAAGGTAAGTAGATAATTATTTTAATTCAACCATTTTACATTATCCACACCATAAAATAACTATAAATACACCATACATTATCATAATTTGTTTGTAGTTGCCAGTAATTTTTTTTTTTTTTTTACAATTATTACTATTAAGGATGGGATTCAATAACATAAAACATAAAGCCTCGTGCAGACTGGTGCGACGCGACGGCGCGACGCGACTCCGATAATTGTTCTACCATAGTTTGATTAGATTTTTTTTTGTTAGAGTCGCGTCACGCCAGTCTGCACGAGGCTTGATCAATGCTTAAGAGCTCGTAAAGACGGCACCGCAGCCGCGCCGATACCGCCTCTATGTAACCATAGAGACTGAACGCTGAAACGCCGCCGCCGCGTCGCGTCGCCGCGAAGTCTCCGCTTGATTTTGCACTATCACTATACAATCTGCGGCGGCAGTGCGGGGCGGCACCGGTGCGACAGCGGTGCGGCAGCGGGCTGGCAACGTTACATATACACAGCTTAGAGGCGCGGGGTCCGACGCACGGCGTCGTGGTCGCCCTGACGACTAATTGTGGGCCCTCACATTTAAAAATGTAAACAAACCATTACTCCATTAGTTTAGGTAAATAACTAAAGGCAAACAAATTGTAAAATGGGGTTTTTATAGATGACACTTGTTCAAAAATACGATATAGGTACTTAACCAAATTAAAATTATTTTTGATTTTTACGATAGTTTCCTCTTTTACTAATGTATGTTAAACTTTATCATTCATTCACAAACTATGTACATCGTAGATGTAACTGCTTGAGCATTTTTTTTTTTAGGTCAATAATAATATACTGTATATGTAAAGACCTCAAAAATACTGGTTCTTTAATAAACCTCAACGAATTATAACGTTGCTAAATTGAAAAGTACAACAGTGACTGGTATTAAGTTTAGTCGGTTAACCAGACGCCTTTGACAGCTGTCTCTTCATGTGGTTTTTAGGGTTTAATACTCAAAGGTTGCCAAACGGAACCCTATTACTAAGCCTCCGCTGTCCGTCTGTCCATCTGTCTGTCAGCGAGCTGCATCTCATGAACCGTAATAGGTAGACAATTGAAATTCTCACAGATTGTGTATTTCTATTCCCGCTATAACAGCAAATAATAAAGTTATAAAAAACCCGGCCTAGTGGATGTCGGACCACGCACAGTGAAGGGTTCCGTAGTGATGATTTTTTTAATTTGTTTTATTTATCATAATTATGGGGATTTTATGGACTTTCACTTGTGTTTTTTATATATATATAAAAGATGTTTAAAAAAAATCTTAACTTCCTTTTTTTATAGTCGGCTAATTAAAAAAAAAATGTTAGTTAATCCGATAAAGTAACTCATAAGCTTTTAGCAATAATAAACAGAATGCAAATCGAGCCAATAACATCGAAGATATCACAAAAGCTACCTACTCATAAAATAAAAAATTGAACAACATAAAAAATATTAAAGATAATTTTTCATGAATATTTAGAATAATACGGGCGGTTACAAGCCCATGGGCCACATTGTATAATTACTGTATTTAATCTACAAAACTTAACTTTTTTAAATACGCTGTGCTACGGAACCCTTCGTGTGCGAGTCCGACTCGCACTTGGCCGGTGGTTTTTTATTTAAGTACATTTAGTTAACTGCCTAAACCACTTGTTGTCATTCTACAAACATTTAAAAATGTATTGCTCGGTTCTCTTGTGAAATCATAGAGCATATTAGTTCCGTTATACCTGAAATTGAATTATTATTAATTAGAAAAAAGTATTTACCCACATTAACAAATTTATTAATTTAACAATTTAATTTTATAGTTGCATACCTTGAACGACTTTTGTTATACGCCGACATCCACCAGCGTGGTTTCTTTTTGTTTACTTTTTTTTATTCATAAGATTATTGCTAAAAAATACTACAAGAGCCGCAGCTGCAGCGATACGTTCTCTTTTACTATGCATTTTGCAATGACAAAATGGCTTCGAATCTCAAGGCCCACAGACCGACCCCACCGTCGGAAAAGGCTTAGTGTGGGAAGTGTAGCTGTATGTGGTCGTCGGCCGTGTGGGCTGGTGCGGGTGCGTGCGCAATATTGCGCACCGTGGGAACACCCTTGGTGCGCGGTGCGTGGTCGTGCGCCGTGCGGGCTGGTGCGCGTGCGTGCGCAATATCGCGCACCGTCGGACCTCGCCTTTTTAGAAGGGCCGTCCGGCCTACTGCTGAGCCTGTGCTGAGCAGGTCCACACGTCTACAACGTGCTACCAAGGACGGTACCCTTCTTACCTTTGTGTGCCAGACTCAGTGTTTAGGACCTTACCCACGACCTAGCTGTGTTACTACCTACTTCCTAAATATATGTATAAACTTATCTTGCCGTTCTATCTACCTACCTGTCCGTTAACGGCCTGCGCAGCCTACCCTGCGCAGCCTAACTTGGACTAGAAGCTAATGCTGTAGTAATAAATAAAACCATAAAGATAATACAGACATTAAGTACCCTGTTTCATAAATTGTGCGCAATAACTTTCAAAAGTCAGAGCTTCGAACAACAATACGCCTAACAATACGTCTCCACAAAACAAAACATTCAAAAGAAGCCAATGAAAGAACTGAATAGCCTTTACACTGTGCGATTTATTTGCCTGTGGCATACCTTAAGTAGAAGCAACAATAAAGTTGCACCGTCTAAACAGGTTTTAGACGATGCAAGTAATTTGTTGCTTTAATTGTATTGTATGTATAGTATAAAGCCACAGGCAAGAAACTTACAAGTTACAACGTGTAAATGGGGCTTAACTCCGTTTCACATGCTAGTGTTCCTACCTAACAATCGCCCGAGAATTGCTCAATGTGAATACAACGCACATTTTACGCTCCTTCTCAACCGAACTAATTTGCGCGGACACCTAGATGTGCCCCAGCTGTTAACATGGTTTCAGTACACAGATCTAACAGTGAACACGAACCGAAGTGACATTTTACATGCAGCAGAAATAAAAAGCAGTTGCATTGCATTCCACAATAAGCAAGAGAACATTCTCATCAACACATTATTACACGGCAACAATGTAAGTATCGGCGCGTGACGACAGTCGCTGATAGTGCTTACGAACTTTCACGACACGTGACTAATCGCACGGAAAATAACATCGCGTCGCCGAGCGTTCTTCACGTCACCGCCATCGCTACCGGCGCTGTCGGCGCGACATTATATAGAACATATTTTAAGATCAAGTTTCTCACGCGAGGTAGTAGCACGCAGGTGCTCGGCGCTGGCGACGTCAGCGTGGTCACAGCTCGCGCAACACTAACGCCACTTAAGGTGATTAGTAGGCTCACTGACCTTGCGCATGTGGGCGGAGCTAAACACCCTACCCCTGGAATACGTAAAACGCGCGCGGTGGCGCGCTAAACTAAAACGACGGTCAAAGAATATGCAGGAGCGCAGACATGCGCACGTAGGTCGCTATTTTCGCCTATGATTCCAGAAGGGAATGGTGGATGCAAGGCTGATTTATTTGTATTGATAGACCAAAATTAAATGCCCACAAGAGGCAGACATACTTTAAGGAAACAGTAGAACTACTGAAACTTCAGGATCGGGAAGCTCCGACAGAGTTCTTAGAAGTTATATCTATTGTAGAGCCTGATTCTGAAGTGGATTCTGATGGTGACGAAGTATAAAATAAGTTAACTTTTATTGTTTATGTTAGGTTAGGTTAAGTTAATATTTTTTTTAATAATTTGCTTTTATTTTTAATCATACAATAGTTTACCATTTATTGTTATTGACTAATGATCACGTTTATCTAATTACCCTCATTATGGTACGTATCCTTTTAACAGGTATATAGGTATTAAATTTTATTAATCATTAGCTAATGTGGACTTGAGGCATTAGACAAGATTACATATTATGTAATTCATAATTACCATGTCATTTCAAATAAATAGGTAATACGACTTTGTGATTTCTTAGAATGTTTTGGTCTAAGCATAAAAAATATTGTAAGTTACACTTGGTATAGCCATATTTAAGCATTAAAATGGACATATAATAAACATTTTTAATTTGACGATTAAAAAAAAAAAAAGAGCAAGTGATGCCGCAATATTAAGTATGTCAAAAATTCACAAATAAATAGTACTATAACAGTGTGCAAGGATATAATGGCAATCCTAGCCATTCCAGAGATATCCTCATTTTTCATGTCAGCTCCATACATTTTTTTCTTATAAAAATTATAACTCTTCCATTTGTGCACACAATTACTTCATATGACATTTTATAGAACAGTAATGATCGGCAAAAGACATTTCCAGCAAAAAAAATAACATTTAAGACATCGAGATCCTATGTCTTCTACAGCCGATTTTCGATCCACCGTGCGCCGCCGCCGGCTGTCACATTCTCACGCGCCTACTTGTTTGTGTTTTGTTTTCTTTCGTCGTTCGCCGCAGAGAGAATTTGGTTCGTTCGTTGTACTAGAGACATTAAAGTAATATGTTTAAAAATTAGCGCATCCCCCGATGCGCTAAGGTAGCCCGCGAGATTCAAATTTTCTTTATTAAGTTATTGCATAGCTTTTATCGGAGACTCTGAGCGCGGCGACCGAATGTAGAAATTCCGTAACGAAAAAAAAACCTGACGCGAAAGTTTGTGAGGATGGATGGATGGATGTTTGTTACTCTTTCACGCAAAAACTACCGAACGGATTTTAATGAAACTTTACAGTAATGTGGCTTATATATCAGAATAACACATAGGCTACAATTTATAAAGATTTTATGTGATTTAGCCATAATATAACGTTAAGTATCCAGTAAGTCGGAAAAAATCCTGCCCTCTGAGATCTATCTTTGCGTGCGCTGCCTAAACCGCTGGAGTTACATGAAAAGAATGTATTGTGGGGTTGTTTGTCTTAAAGAGTTCTAAATAAAAGTCCGCGACAGCATATATCTACCTTTTATGTGGAAGCCATTATAGCCAAAATAGTGAGCTATAAATACATTTAAATTGAATACTTTTTTTAAGTTGCATATTTTAGAGTATTTAGTTAATTCGTATCAAAATAAATACCTTCATCGCTTTCGGTATTTAATGTAGATAAAATTTGTCTTTTACACTAAGTAATTTGGACTAATATTTTAAAAGTTAGAACGATAAGAATGACCTGGGATGAGTCGACGGCGGGCGCGCAGAACGAGGGTGGAGGGGCGGGATAGGCAATGACGCGCGATCGCCGAGTGCGCGACCCGAACGCGGGCAGACGCGTGAGGGCAGACGTCATTGACGGTTGTGTAAATTCTGCGATTTAGGGGGGGGGGGGGTATAGGGGTATTTTTTTTAAAAAATATTTTAAATCAACAATATTATCTTCTTATTTTTGAATATATGCTATGCAATAGCTTTACCGCGGCAGTCCTCGAGTGCCACACGTATTTTTTTTTTTGCATTTTGCAAGTCATTGTCAGGTTTTATGTTTACTAAAATATGAATCGCGACCGTAACAAATATGGCTTTACATAATTATAATCATTACAATCAGCAATACAACTCCGTAAGTTTGCATAATTGTCAAATATCATTATTTCATGAAATAGTCATTCAATGGGATTACATGAGCTTAGAGAGTAAGTAAATAAATTTAGTTCGTGAAAACTAACAATGGTGCCGATTCTCTTGTCACAAATGCCTCTAAACTAGACAAAAAATCACTAAAATTTCGTTTAATCCTGTCAAACGACGATTTCCCATTCTGAAATAGACTAAAGTGCCACAACTTAACTATATTTTAGTTTGATAGCACTAAGATAGTACAGAGTTTTTAGTTTAGTGAAAATGGCAATTTTGCTATTCTGAATTTGACGTTTTTCACCTAAAATTTTGATTGCAGTTAACCAAACCAGACTAAAGCTAACAATTATTAATCGCGTTTAAAAAGGTGTGGGGTAAAATAAGTTCAATTATATCAATTATATATGTTCAAATATAAAATTCACACCAACATTTCGACTTCATGTGCAAAAACAGTACTGTATTTATTTTTTATTTTGCTTATATCTCGAAAATGGTGCGTCCTATCGCAAAAATAATGAAAATTTCGACCCCCTTTATGAAACCCCTAAACCCCTAAAACTCAACATGTTGGTAATATTTTTTCATATTTTCCATACAAAAAGTGAAATATTCCATATAAAACACGTCTAGGCTGCACCCGTGCGCGCCTCTGGCTCTAAAAAAACCACGGGCAATGGCAAACCACGGGTACCACGTGGATTCGCGATTGTCAAATTCGATTTTACTCGTGTCAAAATTATTTTTTAATTTAGAGAATTTTATTTGCAGAGTAGCTCTTAAGATTCTCATAGCCAACAGTAAGAAAGTTTAGTGATAGTTTAGTTAATTTAGTTCGCTGTACAAGAGAATCGGCACCAATACTAACCTACTTTAAGCACCATTGTTAGTAAAACCAAAATACTAACAAAAATATGGACCTTAGTCTGAAATAAATTTTTAATGCAATTTAATTTAAAAAATTGGGAAATTTCCGAAAAAAAAATATAACTTCACCATTGGTACCCTCTAAAACCACGAAAACGAAGCCCATGACGAAAAATTTAAAAAAATAATCGCAGTCGCGACTCGATCTTGGACTTTTATTTTGAACCCCCAGAAAAAAATATTACTTTCACATGGTCATCATGTGAGTCATGCTAAATAAAAAGGTTTATCTTTTTTAACAATTCGTGCATTGTTGATTTTTTCATAGATCAATTCAAAAATATGTTTAGGAGCGCAAAAGTTAGAGGTTCCATTAAATATATGCCGGTTTGTAAATAAACCAGTCTTGTCATTTTAAAATTCAATCAATTTTAATTCTCGTTCATAGTCTCTATTGCAGTTTTTGATACGCCTTGGCATTTTTTAATACTTATTTACACAATATTTTATGTCAACGACTGCCTCGTTGGCCTAGTGGTCGCAAGCGCTATTGCTGAGCATAAGGTCCTGGGTTCGATTCCCGGGTGGGGCAAAGTGTTATTGCGTTTTTCCATCTGAAATTGCTCAGTAGCAGCCCGCAGTCTGGATTTGTGCCCGGTTGATAGCAATAGGTTCGCCACGACATGGAAGTTGAACATAATTGAAATGTGGGTGTACTATAGGTACACCTCTGCCTTACCCTTCGAGAATACAGGCGTGATGTTATGTTATGTTTTATATATACTTTTTTTTGTTTATATTGTAAATTGTTAATTTGTATGTAACGTGTCAATGAAAATTTTAAAAAAGTATTCATAATTGCACATAAAAAAATACTCAACAATAAAGCACCTACGCGCTCAATCGATTTGGACTCTCTGCAGCGAGCTAGTCTATAAACGCACACTAATACAATAAGTTCGTAAACATTCGCACTAACACATACGTATGCGCATAGTCGGTCGATAGCCGGAGCGGAGCAGCGAGCGACACAGCCACCCCGTCTCGATGCTAACGCACGACTGCCGCCCGCGTCCCGCGCAGAGCACCTCTGAACCTTTATCTCTAAATGGGGACATTTTCTTTGCAAAAATTGATTGATTTACATATGCTGTTTCAAATCTTTAGAACCTTTAATCATCAAATTTTCAGTGTAAAAATATTTCTAAACATCAAAGCCGTTTAGAAGTAGTTAGGAATTTTAGGCAAAAATAGCGTTTTGGTAAATATTTTTTTAAGACAAAAGTATTAGTCATACGAAAAAATCCTGTTTCAGAAATATTGTACATGAATCTATAACAAATATATATTTTTTTCAAATCTTTTAACCAAGCCGTTAATGAGAAGACAGCTTTTTAAAGTGACCGTTTTACGGTACTAAACGGGAGTAAGGCCCTTAACGCGCGGCTGCATCAAAGGTCCTTTGTGAGTGCCGACCGGTTAATGGCTAAAGTAAACGTAAGTATTTCAAGTGCATAGATTAGCAGAGCGACCGGCGGCTCAGATTGCGCTCGTTAAACCAACAAAATGGGGCGGTTGATGCGAATTTGAATAGTCCCCGTTTGTATTTAGACGTTATCCGGGAATCAATTAATGTTTTAATTAAATGGGTTCATTTTAAGCATTGGTTCGTGGACTGCCGCTGACGGGACATATTTATATAGCTACCCTTAAATATCGTTAAACTTCTTGTAATATTAGCTTCTTACCCATTCTTTTCTATACGAAACTACCGGGCAACTAGATTCGATTTTTAATTTTTCTTGTAAATGACATAAAAGCTTTGCACTACGATTAATTTTTCACAAAATATTATACCTACCTGTGCAGGTTTTAGACTTGTGTCGGTCGTGAGCACGTAATAGGCTAGCGTGGTCATGCTCTTAAAATTCAGAAAAATTATCAATGATCATTGAAGATCAAGGATGTTTAGAGAAACGAGAGAGATGATCTTGACATTGAGAAAGACCAGAGAATATCTCTGCGTTCGGTACTACTTTGCGTCAATATTTCAAGATGCCTGGCTCTTCGTTCAACTGAAAACTTGACAGTCATAGGTCAAACGTATCGTCTGAGCGACGCGAGTAATTCATGGCCCTCGATTTCGCCGCGAGATAATCCGCTTGTCCGCCGCGAGATCGTCCGCCCGTCCGCCGAGCTCGCCAGTCACGCGATCTGTAGACACACACAACGTGCGACTGTACCGACCATGGATCAACTGTATCTGCTCTACAGTCTTGGCAGTGGCGGTACCTTCATAGAAGCCAAAAAGCCCGGCTTGCCCTAATAAAATCATAATTCACAAGAACAAACCTATCAATAAAAAATAAATTAAAAAAAACAGTACCTACCTATATGAACTCAATCATGCATGTCACAGAAATAATAAAATTTCGTAATCGTCGCTTTTTCTGCCGCGCGCACTGAGTTAGGTTGCCAGATCTACGCACTCATTGAACTCAATCATTCATAAATAGTACCTAATCATTTTAATAAAATTTAAATTTCGCGTTTTGTTGGCAAACCTACGCGCTAATACAATGCACTCAAATGCGCCTTCTCGCTCACAGTCATGGGGGCTTTTTATCTGGCTTGCCTGACCTTTCTTTGTCCAAATTGCTATAGAAACGTTTACATTTGTGACAAGCGAATATGAGTTATGGTGAAACGTTCGGCTAAGCGGTGCGTTTACGCGCATTCATTAATATAGATGGCGCTTATGACAATTACATACTAATGCTTTATAATAATTATGTAGAACTCTTTGCATTTTATTAAGGTTTTCTAACCAAAATTATAATAATGTTGTACCATGAACAACATAATATGTTGAAAAAACAGTGTGGGATTGACTGATTTTCATATTATGAAAATCAGTCAATCCCACACTGTTTTTTTTTTAATCGTAAAAATCTGTTGTCTTGCCCTAATTTTGACCCCTAGACACGCCACTGAGTCTTGGTCGACATACTAATGGGAGTGGTGAAATTCGTATTCACTTCTATGAAAAAACATTTTTATTGATTAATACGCCCACTTAGTTTTTGTGCATCCACAGCAGGAAGAACGGAACGCGCGGCGTCACTCAGATTAACAAACTCCAGCTTTGATTAATTTGACTGTGAATAGTTTGGCCACGGACACTCTTTGATATGACACCCCCTCCCACCCTGCACCCCTCCGCCGGCATCTCGCCACCAAAACCAGCACACAGTGGCAAAAAGACAAGCTCGGAGAATCCTTTAGCAGCGCACAATAGACGCGGCGTGACCTGGAAACGCCTCAAAAGATGTGCCGGTTTAAAGGAATGAAGACGTATTGTATAATGCACCGGGCGGAGGGGGCTCCGGGGGTGAGTGAGCGGGGATCGGTGGGGGGTAAAAGGTACCATGCAACTCTTCACCGTTTTTGGATATTTTTCACCTTTCCGTTGAGCGGCGCGGATTCAATTCTTTTTCCATCAAGATCCTGGTGCGGCCAAGAATAGAGATTTTCTTAAAGTTATGCAAAGTTGGCAACAATCGTTTTGCCTTCTTAGAAAATTAGATGAAACAGCGACGACACTTTCATTTGTGAGCAGATATGGTGTGATCAACCGATCATCAGTAACAGTTGACTAGTTACACCGAGTGAGGTGTGCCCTCAGGCCGCGTGGCCGCTGTGCTGGGACCTGCGCGCCAGCCGAGCGCTCTCCACGGCTCTCCGCGGCTTACCATTGGCGTAATATACTTGCGCATAATTGTTGTTGTAAGTGACATGGTGGACTATCCGCAGCGGCGACACGCTCTGCTACCTACTCGCAGGTTACGTGTAACTTGTACGAGTCAGTAATCGAGTTTGTTTTTACCCGACTGCGGCGAAGCCAAAAAAGGAGGGTTATGTGTTTGACCTATATGTATGTAAGTACCTACGTGTGTATGTATGTATGTCCGTCTCTATGTTCCCTTGTAACTACTAAACGGCTGAACCGATTTTGATGAATGATATGTCGTTAGATTCGTCTTTATTGCACAAATGTCACTGGGTATATTAAAATTATTAAAAAAACCGGCCAAGTGCGTGACGGACCACGCACAATGAAGGGTTCCGTAGTTGGGATGAATAAAATTTATCCCAAAAATAAACTTAACATTGTAGTTGAAAACATGTTCCCCGATACATTACAACTGCAAATGTAAGTTTGTACGCACAATATTGAGTGATTTACCATGTTATTTTAAGACCATAGACTTCTTATAGGTTTTTCTGTAATCATTAAGCATAGAACTATTCCCTGTGTTTTTGTTTAAATTTTAGTGTCAGTAATTTCGGACGTAAGGGGGAGGAATGGTCAATTTTCATCTATTTACTTAAATATCTTTAAAAGTATTTATTATATATGATTTTAAAAAAATATTTGAGATCCTCGCAATAAGCCCTTTCATTTGATATGTCACACGGTACAGTCGGCAAAACTTTTTTTAATTTTCTTATTTGCCCCCCAAAAGTGACCCCAATATTCAAAATTCTGCAGACACTTCAAACACGCTGGTCAGCAATTTGACAACCTTCACTGGGAGATAGAGTGTGAAACCAACGGAGAGAAGATGGTAGTGTACGAAGAACGCTACACCAGGTACGGCAACCAGTTCCATGAACTGAAAAAGGCTTTGAATACAGCGCTCATCGTGAGAAAACAACACTGAAATTAGAGATACTAGTCTTCTACGGTAACTACAACCAGTGGATCCCATTTAAAGACCTTTTCACGGAAGAAATACACAGCAACAATTCTCTTTCATATGCTCAGAAAATGCAGTTCCTGAAGAGTAAGGTGCAAGGAGAAGCGGAATGGTTGATTCAACACCTACAGATAAATTCGGATAACTTCCTCGTGTGTTGGGATATCCTCAATCACCGATAAAATATAACAATAAAAAAACTTATCTTCACATCGCATATCAACATGCTTTTCAATCTGCCAAACATGCAACAACAGTTAATGGCCCAAATAAAGAAAATCAACGACGTCAGTATAGAATGTTTACATGCGATCAAGAATTTAGGAGTGGATGTCGACACTTGGGATTCGATTCTTGTACATATATTATCGCTGAAATTAGACGCAGACACACATTCAGAGTACAATGACTCGCTGAAGAATCGCCGAAAGCTGCCAATACTGAAAGATCTGTTCGATTTCTTAGAAGCGAAGTTTACATCATTGGAAGCATCGCCCCGCAAACAAGAAAACAATCAAAAACCAATCACGACATCGAGTCAATATCAAAATTCTTCGTACTCTAAAAAACAATACAGCAGTAATCAAGCAACTAGCAACAAGAAAATTACGAAATTGTTCCATGCGTCAACATTTCGATGCCTTCTTTGCGATGACGAACACGGCATGTTCAATAGGGCGAAGTTTTTAGAAATGCCAAATAACTTAAAACTTAGCACAGTAAATAAAATGAATGTTTGTGTATATGAACAGGCATTCAGCCATAACAGAATAATATGTATGCCAGCTCACCGATGTCGCAAGTGCGCAGGTTAACATAATACATTGGTACACGATGTATACAGGGTGTTTGGCGCATGGACCGACACAATTTTTTCAGGAATAGGGAATATGCATGAGATTCAAATAAGGGTCAAATATTTTTTTTAATAAACTATATTACTTCAGAATTATGCCTCCATCAATATTTTTTATTATAATGTAATAATGAGCAAGAAATTAATTTTTAAAAAGTGCAAAAATACTGTGGGAAATTCAAATACTTGAAAACCGACGCTATTGGTCAGAGCGAATGTGACGTAACAATGCATGACAACAATATAAAGTCAATGTGCTTTGTAGGTGTTTTTGCGATTCAGTCAGTTTTATTGTGATTGTGAGACATTTAGAAATAAAAATACATTTGTTTTGGAAGAAGTACACGAAAGACTCTTTCGACAATGACTGAAAGCGGTTTTGTGAAAGCCCAATCGGATAATTTGCCGAAAGTTGATGTATTCATGATGACCACATTTTTTACATCAAATACCGATTTCACGTCTGGTGAAATAAAAGGAGTGAAAGCTTTAAGGTAATTAAGTGTAACATATATTGTTTATTTTATCTTCCACACTTTTTCTGGAATAATTTAGCTAAATAAAACAACATAACCTAAAACAAATAAAATAACATAGCTTTGCAAAATATTGAAATCTAGATTGTGTTATAGAATGTTGTCATAATACTAGGATACTGAAAACATTTCGGAATTATTTTATGAGATGTTAATCTTGAGCACAACGAAATTAGATGTTATTTGGTTATAATTACATAGGTACTTATTTGTTTTTTTTTAATAGATCAATGAGAGAATCATACGGCGATTCAGCAGTCGGATATGTTCAAGTTAAACGAGAGGGGGACATATGTATAGTAAAAGCTCGGATAACACCTGAACATAATGTTCGTCAGAAGTGTTATGCTGTAACACTCACTTGTAATGAGGCAGAAGAAACTGTTGTGTCCGTTCAATGTGAAGACTGTGCAGCACATAAAGGTAAGACATTACTGTACAAAACTAGTTTTAAGAAAAAAAGTTCATGAAAATGCAAAATATGTGAACAAGTTACATGAATATTTTTTTTTTACCTTTTCACTTATTTCTCAGGAGGCTGTAAGCATGCCATTGCCTTCTTGGCCTGGCTGCATAGGCGCAGTGAAGACCCACCGTCCACTAGTGTGGATTGTTATTGGAAGAAATCAAAGTTGTCTTCAGTGGGCACAAACCTCAAATTTATCAAAGCAAAAGACATTTGCAATGCACCTAAGAAGCCAAAACTTGTGACAGTTTCAACTCAGACTTCACATGAAAGTTTTTTGAATGTTGTTATTAAATACAGTAAGGAAGTTGGTGATATAGAGAACCAACTGATGATATACTATAACGAGCCAAGCAATTTTGAAAAATTATCAATCCATCGTTTAGTAAGCAACCAAAAAATACTAAAGAAACCTGAAAATGCACATGAATTTATACAGTTTTGCAAGGTGTCAATGGACATTAAAGCATGTGAAAATGCTGCATTTGCAACTGAAGAACAAAGCGACTGCCCTTTGTGGCATGAGCTCAGATATGCCAGAATAACAGCTTCCAAAGCATATGAGGCTGCACATTGCAAAAAGTTGGATGGATCTTTGACAGAAGCCATTATGGGAGCATCAAAATTACAAGATACTGATGCCATGAAAAGAGGAAGATTGTTGGAGAGCGAAGTGATTAGGGCAGTGGAAAAAATAAAGAAAATAAAGATAAATAAATGTGGGATAATATTAAATCCATTATATCCTATTATGGGAGCATCACCTGATGGGGAAAATGATGCTTATAGCATTGAAATTAAACGCCCTTCTTCAAAAAAATCGATGAGTCAGTATATTGGAAAGAATAATGCAATATCTGCAAAATACTTGGCACAAGTGCAGATACAAATGCATTTCTCCAATAAAACGAAGGCACTTTTCTGTGTAGCTCACAGCGATTTTGAAGAATCGAAAAATATCAACATAGTTGAAGTAGACTACGACAAGGAATATTGTCAAAATCTAATAGAAAAATGTACCTTATTTTGGTGTGATGCCATTTTCCCTGTTTTATTTAAATAAACATAAAAATGAACACGAATAAAACAAAAGTTAAATAAATCTATTTTTTTATTAAAACATTCTGCATGTTAATTAGACCACAAGCTACTACTATTACATCATCTATAATGGGTATTAAGTTGTGGTCAACACAAGCATGAGGTAGTAACATATTAAATTCTCTTAATCTACCTATAACACGTTCTACATGAATTCTTAATGCTGCTATTCTCTTTGACTGTTTTACATCTTCTTTTGAACTAGGAGTAGACTTGTAAACAGAAGGGGGTCTTATAAGTGTACAATCCTTTTGTCCTAGCAAATGAGATAAGTCTTTGAAGCCCCTGTCTGCCATAACTGCTGATTTAGGAGGCATACATTCAAGAAAACCACAATCTTCTACAATCATAACATCCGTTGCCCTGCCACTGTATCCCTCAGATATAAAATTAACCAAGCCAGTAGGTGTACAAGAAATTAAATACTTTAATGTATTACATTTCTTATATTGTGACCAAGTAAGTGACTGGTGAACTGCATTAGATGGCTTTTCAATTTGGATTTCTAAGCAATCAATAATAGAAACCACATTGGTGTACCTGGCTCTGAACGATATAGGCAAATTATTGAAAATCTGTACAGCTGTTGGCCATACAATTAAATTTTTCATTTTCTCTGCCAATAAAGGTACACTTTTTGAAAAAATTCTACTGATTGTACTCTGTGTATACCCAAATTGTAAGGCTAATATACTGAAAGACTCATTTAGTTTTATTTTCTTTAATGTAATAATAATATCTATTAGAGGAAGTGGAATGTTTTCGCTTAGTAGTTTTATTAAATAGTATGATCTTTTTGGTAAACCTAATAACATTTTCGGCTCCTTTTCAGCAGCTGTTAACATGCAACTACGCATTTGATTTTTAAATTGTGTCTCTTTCTCAGAATCATCCTCTATAATCCAGCTTGATTCAGGAGAACTTGTATCTGGTTCAAAAGATGACGACGATAACAGTGAAGGTTGGGCAGAAGACATTGATGCTACATCAGGATTATCTTGAAATAATTTTCTTTTAATACCAGGTGCCTGAGTTATTTTCAAAGGAGATGTTGAAATAGTTTTAGTTGAAATAGGAAACGGAGATACTGCTGTACTTTTTGTCTTAGCTTTAACATTGACACCTTTACTCCTATAATATATTTTACTATTAACTTGAATGGCCTTGTCAACGTACATTTTCTTGTCACTATATACAATGGATGAGGAAGTGCTGCAACCAGCTTCACAAGCATTTTTGTTTTTAGTGTCTTCTATGTATATGTGCGACGCAGACGAACTGCTACCAGCTTCACAAGCATTTATGTTTTTAATGTCTTCTATGTATATGTGCGACGCAGACGAACTGCTACCAGCTTCACAAGCATTTTTGTTTTTAGTGTCTTCTATGTATATGTGCGACGCAGACGAACTGGTACCAGCTTCACAAGCATTTTTGTTTTCAGTATCTTCTATGTATATGTGAGATGCAGATGAACTGGTACCTGCTTCTAAATAATATGCTGATGATGAGTCACTAAAACTGACACTTTGTTTAGCGGGGGGTGCAGATAGAGAGCTTTCTATTATTTCAAGATGTTTTCTCTTTAAGAATCCTTTTCTCACTGGTGGTGGCTGCGACTCAGCATCGTTTTGACATTTAAATTTGTGAGGAAGGATACCTTTCTTTAATCTTAATGTGGTTTTTTGTTTTTCTTGCAAATTCAATATTTTATACATTATATATTTATCTGTATCTTCTTCTATCTAAAAACACAAACATAATAAATTAAATTTATTAGGAAACAGAATGTGTTAAAAAGCAGTGTAACACATGACACAGGTAATACATACAAATATTGTCTTTTTGAAACTCTAATCTGTGTAGGTATAAAATATGGTAGGTTGTTAGATAATTTTGCATGATCAAAGCAAAATCTTCACCACAGAACACAGAAGAGTTAAATACAAACCTCTTGTTTGAAGGTAACCTAAGACGAACTGTGTCGACATGATAACCTTGTTTGTGTAGCTCAAAAACATCAAATAAATTTTTAGGGAACGACATAAATACTTACGTCAAAGTGATCTTCACAACAATATAAAGAAGTTGATGGAGAAACCATGTCTCTTTTCATAATTTTACACCACTTTCTCCTTATGTCCGAACCTCTCGGGACAAAAAAAAACACTTTGTCGGGTGCATTTCTTATTGTATTTCTGCACTTAGGCACAATGCAGTACTTGTATGTCGGTTTTTTGCATTGTTCTACAGAGGGAGAAGTTGGTTCCATGATTATGTATTAGCTGAAAAAAATTTGCAGCAGAGCACAATAGATATTCAACGTAACCTCACCATTTGTTTGACACTTGTTTGTTTGTTGTCATAAACTGTGACGTCACCACACCAAGCGCGCCAAAATGGACGGCGTTTAAATAGCCCAAGTCGGAAGGTTATTTTTAACTTTTTTTTAAAGTACTATAAATTGCTTTTTTGGCGTTGAATTTTTTTTTACCATTATTTGGCGATGTAAAGTATCGAATAAAAAAATAAAAAAAATACATGCATATTCCCTATTTGGGAGGTCATTAGCTAGGTTCTACCCATACACCCTTTGTCCCAAATGTCACGGTTGGTTACATATGATTATTTTTTTTAAATGAAAAAAAATCCCAAAATGTGTCCTTTAATTTGAAATAACTTTTTTGTTTGTGGGTGTAGTGGCACAAAACAAATTTTGTTGCATTCTCCAAAGTCTTTTAAATCTAAAAACATCTTTGTTTTATACAACTGGTTTCAAGAAAATTCCTTACAGGCTTCCAAAGTTAATTTTTTTATTTAATGAATGAAATTTTACAACTTCTAAATTAATTATAAAAAAAACTAAAAGCTAGCCAGTGTATGGGTAGAACCTAGCTAATGACCTCCCAAATCCCTGAAAAAATTGTGTCGGTCCATGCGCCAAACACCCTGTATAATAAGAACAAATCAGAAAAACAAACAAATTCGTTCATATTTATTTCCATAGTGTAATGTTGTACGGCATTTTCGCTGTGGGGAAATGCAGCCGACATTCAGGCTATATTTGTGGTGCAGAAACAAGCTATTCGAGCAATATAAAACCTAAGTTGTAGACATTCACTGAGGGATAAATTTAAGGAATTAAACATAATGACAGTCGCATCTTATTAAGTATATTAGAACCTAATTTATGTAAAAAAGAATATTAATCTATATTCTAAGCACAGCAACATTCATAGCGTAAATACTAGAAACAAAGATTTATTTATTGTGCCGAGGACTAGGCTCCAAAAAAATTGTAATTCATTTAAGTGCCAAAGTACATATATGTATCCCCCCAAGCAACAAGCAACAAAGTGTTTTAGAATCAAAAACTACATGATACTATATGAGCTCATATATTTATATGACTGAAAGTCAATTTATTTAAATTTTTGTTTTCATTTATTGTTGACATAATCTACTCATTACAATGTTTTTATTTTATGAGTTGATTGCAATCTGTGGTAATGTAAATAATTTTTGCATTTAAAGCACTATTAATAGAATCAAGTTTTTCCAACTGAACAGACAGCTGTGCTGCTGGGGGGGGGAGTTTGTTGCGCCACTTCTTCTTCCCAGCTTAAGCACTAGGAAGTGGTGAAGGGTAGGCGGTTTTGGAGGACTGTCTTATGTAATTTTGACGTTCGAAAAGTGCTGATTCTCCGCCTAGTTTGAATAAATAACTTTTGATTTTTTGAATTTTACAAAAATCTCCCAAGCCATGTTAAAGAACTGAGCCTCAAACAATTTAAATAATTTATCAAAAAGGTTTCCCAAGCACCGCCACTTCGACCGATTCTGTGTCCGGCACTATATGAGTTCATATAATTGTTTATTTTAATTTACTGTATAAGTCTATTTATTTTAATTTAATTTTCATGTGTTATTGACATAATCTACTCATTACAAAGTTTTTTTATGAGTTGTATTGCAATATGTGGTTAGCTAGCGACCTCGAAAATTGGTCATATTAAGGCTCCTACAAACAGGCGCGACACGCGACGCGACTCAAAGACACCGCTCGGCGCGCGACGTGCGGTGTCTTTGTGTCGCGTCGCGTGTCGCGCCTGTTTGTAGAAGCCTTTATTCTTACCTGAGCAACCGGCAGCAAGTTCGTCATGAAATATGGCGAGGGTAATGGCTGATCTTTGCGTTATGCTGATGACTGATGACTGGTCATCTTGCTAACCATGGTTTTGTTATTGTTATAAGTAATTAATTGTATTTATTTTTACTTCGATGGTCCTAGTTTATCATTTCTGATTTCGAGATACCGGTTAATAGCTATATGTAAACTGGCACGCCCTTTATAGGCATAAAAGAGGAGGTTTTCATTCGGGTATTAAGTTCTGTTTACTTTTTATTTTTTATTTTCGCTTAAATGTTTTTTGTTGGTATATTGACGTGTGCTAGCTGACATAAAGCAAATAATTAATGTAATATTTTGTGTTGCGTAATGTTAATTATTTTGCCTAGGAACTATTATATAGAATCGAGTTTTTCTAACTGAACAGACAGCTGTGCTGCTGGGGAGTTTGTTGAGTAATTTCTTCTTTCCAGCTAAAGCACTAGGAAGTGGTGAAGGGCGGGCGTTTTTGGGGGACTGTCTTATGTAATTTTGACGTTCGGAAAGTACGGATTCTCGGCCTAGTTTGAATAAATGACTTATGTTTTTTTTTTGTCTCACCGAACGAGACTCTGAAGTCACCGACTTAACGGTTCTTTCGGCTCGCTTCGGAATACTTCGAATCGCATTGTTCGCTCGTCCGACAATAGCTCTCGGGCACAATACGTCATTGTAAACTTTTTTTAATTTCATTGAGTTAAAGTAGTTTCCTACAATGACAATAAAAATCCTTTGGCACATTATCAAAAGGAACTGCATTGTTTAATTTTGCCTGTTATTACGTAAAGTCATATCATTCGTAAAATCATCAAACAGTACCTAGTAAGTTCTTAGTACTGTTTTGGTTGTTTTCACGAAATGACATGCGTGCCGCTGCGTGAAAGGTAATAGGTAATACGGGCTGGTATCCGCAACTCCACGTCAAAGCGCGTATTTTGCGTACGGGTGGGAAAATCGGTTATTCGATCCACCCCAGCTCCTTAAAAAAGGCCAGCAACGCCTTGGTGTCACTGACAATCTCACGTAGAAAGGTATTATCCAAAGAGCTATTGAGCGAGACGAGTCGTCTCCTTTGAAATGCGTGTGGCGTGAGTCAAATGAGCTAACAGTCGGCGTCTGATCCAGTGTCGACTAATGGCCGATTTCTATAATTTACGGACCGTGATTTGGTTAAAATTAAAACTCTTGGATCTTTACCAATAATGAAGCAAAGACCTCATTGCTTAGCATGGTGGACCTTTGCATAGTACCCTCCCATATGGAAGAATCTATCAAAGGTAAAATTAGTAGACATGCGTCAGATATATCGAAACGTATCTAAAATCCGATTCCAGTCACAAATCGTATCGTATCGATAACCCGATCTAGACAAACCGATTTGCAAAACCACGGCATGAGTAGATTTACGTAAGCAAGTATTTGTTTGTTTGGATAGTTTTGATCGATGCACTTACAACGGAATTATAATATTACTAGAGACGATCGAAACTGCGAGTCGGAGGCGCCATCGCCAGTGCCGCTCCAGAAATCGATTTCTAAAAACGGATTTTGAAAACGATTTCATAATCTGAAATCGAATATTTAACCGTTTGCGTAAAAATCCAAAACGCCCATGTTTAAAAATTTGCTTATGAATCCATTTATATGCCAAGTTGGGCAATAAAAATGTTACCATTGGTAAGCAAAACGATTCGTTTTAGTTTATAGGAACCGAGCATACCTCGCGCACCTTTGAGCGACCAGTTTGACCTATGTATACCTATACTTACCATTACAATGATCGCAATGTAACTTGTAAACACCTGATTTTTTATGGTTTTCTAATCGATCTTTTCCGTTACAAATCTGCCTTAATGTATTATTTGTTTTAAAAGCTACCCTTATTCCATTTCAAAACAATGTTTTTGGAACCCGACTGGCTCAACAAATGGACACTGTCGGTGAACGTACGTGAGACGCAGGCGATCATAGTTACGGCACGTGGCCGTATGCACCCACCGAGCCTCGAGCTCATGAGGACCGAAGCCAAGTGGAGCAAGACCGCCAAGTACCTGGGGGGGATACTCGACAGCCGGCTCTCCATGGGCCCGCACGTCTGCAACACCGTTGCGCGTATAAAGGTAACACGACACCTCCTCCGCCCTATGCTCTCGTCATGCCTCCCATCCCGCGAGTCAAACTGGGGATCTACAAGAACTACGTGCGACCGCAACCTCCTATGCCACCCCGGATTGGCTCGCCCTCACGGTCGAGACGCACAAGAAGAAGCTTCAGACGCAGCAAAACACGGTGCTGCGTCTAATAACCAGTCGGTTCGTGAGGAATTCGGTAATCCACAGGGACTTGCATGTCGAGAGCATCGAAGACTTCTGTACCAACCTGACGCGGAGGATGTTCGCGCGTGCTGACGTCTCTGAATTGTCACATCAGAGACATAGCACCATGACACGCGTGCCCACCAGACAACAAGCGCTTCCCGCGCGACATCATCGCAAACCTAGAGTAGCAGCTAGGCGCAGACACGACTTTACACAGTGGTGTGGCTCACACTGCGTTCGGCGCTTGACGTGGCAACACGTCGTGTTAAGTCAATCATCATCCTGAAGATGCCTCGTTGAGAGGTGAAACACGTTTCGATTTCTTACAGGGTTCTTTATGACTCTTTAAGAACAGTTAAGCGGATTAGGTTACTAAATATACGTCTTCTATTGTATTTTAAGTTGGATTAAGTATATTAATTATAGGATATTAAACTGACATGGTTATTTTCACTACTTTAGTTACAAGTAGTAGTAGTTTAGTGGTAAGTAGGTACATTATTGTTGCAAAAAAGTTTGTGCTCGCCAGATCTACAGTTTGCAGAACTACTAGTAATAAACTGTCTGGGTGAGTCTCGTGCCTAGCAGGTAGACGTTACATAATAGTACTTAACTTACTCTTATCCGTTGTCATCGTTAAATCTACGATGATATTATTCTCCTTATGGTTTTATATTTTTCCTTGATATCCTAAAAAGGAACATTTATAATACAAATAGCGTGAGAATGCTTTACAAAGATTGCTTTCAACATAAATCAAGCCGTGCGACACATTTACAGGTATGAAAGCGTATGAAAATAATTCAGAGAGCCCTTTCTCACATCGGTTGTATCACACCCTGAGAATCGAGCGCACTTGTATATATATACGCGCCTACTGGTACTATGTTTTCGTTACTTATAATTAGAGACCGGACTATATGCAACATAAAACGCTTATTATATGCTTGCAAATATGCATGAAAAATGCTTGAAATATGCACGAAAATTGGCAGAATATGCGAAATTAATGAAAAATTTTAGGAACCCAAAAATAATGAAGAAAGTAAGTTTTAATTTTTTTATTTCAAAATTAGCATACAATTAGTAAATTAACTTTTGATAGGCAATAATAGGTACAGTAACATTACATGACATTAAAATTGTTTAATATTTTTGTAAACGTAAACAATCACGTATTGTTCCAAATGTTCAGTGGTAAGATTGTGTCTTCGATCATTTAGAATATTTTTGTAAGTGGAAAAGGTTCGCTCCACATCCACTGAGGTAACTGGGCAGAATTTGAACTTGGGTACTATGTTAGCACTTATAGTTTCTGGCAAAAGTTCTGCCGTCCCATTAATGAAACTATCAATTTGACAGAAACTTTCAAAACCTGGGTTATTGTTGTATATAATATGCATCATAACTAGATCTTAGGTAAAATATGCTATTACCGGTGAGAATGGCTTAAATATGCAAATGCATATTGAAATATGCAAATGCATATAATCCGGTCCCTACTTATAATTATTTTAACGCTCACAAGTGCACACATTGCACTGTGTCATATGGTACTATTGACGAGGGTATCCGGAACAAAGTGGTTGAACGAGTAAACTGCGCGCATCACGAATAAGTAAACGCTGTTTATCCAGTTCAATCGCCACTAGAGGAAGCAACAACCTTCTCGACTTATTTCATTCTTGAATAAATATACAGTTTGTTTTTGTAATAAGTCGTATAAGTATCGGATCGAGCGAAGCGCCAATCAATCCAATCATACACGGTGATCGCAGCGAGTCACACGGAATCGGACGACACGGCACTCCTTTACATGAATGTGCGTTAATTACGTTTTCAACACACTTGCTCGTAAAGTAGCTCTTATTGAACCGTTTTTAGGTTCATATTGCAGTGTATTGAAAACAAAATTGAAAAAAAATACAGATGAAACACTACCTACAAAAAAATCGTAAAATCGTAAGTACCAACGACTTAAAGATCATACTACCACATCACTAAAACCATAGACAATTTCTAGCGGCCATTGTTGTTTACCAAATTTTGAAACGCGACATGGCAGTATGGAATTAGTAAGTACTACCTATCATGGCAGCATGGAATTTGTAAAAAGAAATTGACTTTGAATACATGGAACTAGTATGTACTATCCTATACTATTAAATGAGCATTCTCTATTTTAACCCGAGCAGAGATTTGTGTTTTTTTTAATCTCATCAAAGAGACTTCTTGCCTTCTATGCAAATAAAGACTTACTTACTTACTTACTATGTTATAGGGTTTAGTTTCCACAATTAGTCCTTCACGTGGACCATTGTGCGTGGGTACTTCTTGCCTTTTGTATGCCTACTGTGTAAATAAATAAAATGTTAAAATATTTATAGTCTGTGTTAAACTTCGAGCCTTTTTCATTATGTTGTCTATACTTTCTTCTACTCTGTGAACATCACTGACAAAGTTGTACTCCGTTTATAAAACTAATAAATTAAAAGTAATCTCAAGCAATCCTCTTTTTCATTGCATTAATATAATAAAATATGATACAATTTCATCAAATTATATATTTTTCACTACATAATATATGAATTATAATTTGCATTTTCAAATTATTATTTTGTGTTTATTATATTTTATATAAGCTGTTCAGCGGGTTTGCCTGTTCCTTCATTTACACCTGCGCGCGCATCGCTAGCGGGAAAAATAAAACCAGCGCGCCATTTTCCGTAAATATTTGTTATAGTTTTTGTTTTCTTATTAAAAAAATACGGAATTTAAAGTATTGCCACCAACCGACGTACTAAAGTTTTTAAATTTGTACAGTACCTGGCAACAAAGGTCATTTGAACTTTATAAATCTAAATTTATCATCTCTATAGTAACGTTATTCTAGCATTAGTTCTTACAACAAGTCTGTTTTTTTCCTCGCAAGTTTGTTGAAAAACGTCGTATGAAACGCGTGTGCATTGATCATTACCCACTCGGCTAAATTATACCGCCTTGTGGGTAATGACCAACACAGCACACTCGTGTCATAATGTACTATCCTCTCACTGCCGATCACAACACAAACAATGTTCTTCCACCACGGCCTTACGGTTCAATTTCCAAACCTGACAAAAATGCTAATATGTATGTACGCACGTGTCGTAGGTGTATGCTACATACAGTAACATGAAGTAACAATACAAGCGTTTATTATCAAACGATTATTATGTATTAACATAATGATCATACCTAGATTTTGTGGTTTACAAAATATTTTTCAGACAGACATTTTTTATTTAACAGTAAGACAACATTTGCTGAGAACCTAAATGCCAGCTTTATATCGCTATATCGTTTGCAAGTTTCCAGGTTTCCCCAGAGACTGGGTTCTCTAGGAATTTAACAAGCACTCGCAGATACACTGCGAGGCGTTATATACCAGTCGATCCATTCTGTAAAATTCTCACCGTGAAGAGTGAGGTGAACTGAGCTGTCAATAGTGTCAATCCCTAGCGTTAGGTGCAATGATAGCTCACATCACGCTCACTTCACCTAATTTTTCACGGAGAGATGTTTACTGAATAGCACGGCAGGTCTATCGCACTCACGGTGGAGTGCGACCGCTCTTCATTAGTCACGGCACGCTCCGTCCGCGTCGAGTGCCAGCTGTGTACTGTGTGACCCTGAAATCGGTTCGTTCGCACTGGAGCAGCCAAGCAAGACGTTGCGGCGAGTTCTGTGAGTTCACAGAGCGCTGGTCGTGCTGGACTGATAGAGTGGTGCGCTCACTCGACAGCGTCACGTGTCGCTGGAAGTGCTCCAGTGAGCCCGGCTCAGGGGTTATCATCACGTGTCGCTGGAAGTGCTCCTGTGAACCCGGCTCGGGAGCCATCGTTATGAGTCGCTAGAAGTGCTCCAGCGAGCCTGGGCGGGCGCCATTTTCACGTGTCGCTGGAAGTGCTACTGTGAGCCGAGGCCAGGGGATGACGGGCGTCATCGAGCTGAGCAGTGTTATGGCGCATCCGTGAGAGCTCATCAATAGGGAGATGTGAATGAAATAAAAGAAAGATATTTATACTTACATTTTCAATGAGTATAACCGTTTCGAGTAAGAAAAAATCGTTACATGTAATAAATCACATCAACAGTGTATGCAATTCCCAAATTAGATAAGAAAAGGTTTGAACATTGTAGGTACTGAGGAGTACCTCCCCTTCCTTCGCTATGTACTTATATAGTTACCAATGAATGTAATAAAGGCGAGTTGCATAATACAATGTCACATTGGAATGTGTAGAGTGCGAGCTACAATCAATCGAGTGCCTCACACACAACTGGTTGGCGCGACATGTGATTGACGCACAGTTCAGGGCTCACACAAGCACACACAGACCCACGGTCACTCACGCATCGTCAAAGCGATCCCTGATCGGACGGATCACGCAGCAGTTTCTTAAAATAAATATAATTCCACGGAAAAAACATTTCTTACATGAATTCTTCCAATTCCACGTTTCATTCTAAGATCGTCAGCCAAAAGTGTTACTCGTAGTAAGTACTGATTAATAAGTAAAAAATATATACTTCTTCTTTTCGTGTGGTTAGTGACTGAGACTGATACTGGTGTCAGAGTTTTAAAGCCGCTCATGACTTGGCTTCACATGCCCTCAAGAAATATCTCTCAGGCATGCCGGTTTCCTCACGATGTTTTCCTCCACCGTTTTTGAAGCCAGTACTATACACTTATAAGAAATATAATAATAGGTCTTTACCTATGAAATTGCCGTTTTGTATGAAAAAATTTAAACGATTTTTTTTCATGTATTTTTTATTTGTATTAATCGAAGTAATCACCCATGCAATCAATGCATCTTTGCCAACGCAGTGGCAGTTTATTGATGCCCTTCTTAAATAAATCAGCTGGACGGGAGGCAACAAATTCTTCAAAGGCATTTTGTACTGCCTCTCGGGTATTGAATTTTTTTCCCGCCAAGAAGTTATCCAAATTCTGGAAAAAGTAGTAGTCTGTAGGCGCAAGGTCTGGTGAGTAGGGCGGATGACGGAGAGCTTCCAACCCCAGTTCTTGCAACTTGGAGACCGTCTGCTGTGCAGTATGAGGTCGCGCGTTGTCGTGCAGTAGCAGCGGAGACGAGCGATTGACCAATGCTGGTTGGAGATGTGCCAGCTTCTCCATCATTGTGTTCAGTTCTTCACAGTACACATCTACAGTAATGCTCACCCCGTTTGTTAAGAAGCTGTGATGAATCACACCGGCGCTAGACCACCAAACAGTGATCATCACTTTTCTAGGGGTAAGTTTTCGTTTAGGGCATTGTTTAGGTGCTGAACCAGGATCCAACCAACTTGCTGAGCGCTTGCGGTTATCAAACAGAATCCATTTTTCATCGCAGGTAACAATGCGGTTCAAAATTCCTTCATTTGTGTGTCTGTTGAGCAGTGCAAGGCACGTCTCGACGCGTACTTTGCGCTGGCGATCATTGAGTTCGTGGGGCACCCATTTGTCAAGCTTTTTTACCTTGCCAATTTGACGCAAATGGACCAATATTGTTTTGACGCTAACGTCGAAAGCTGCTGCTAATTCAGCCGTAGATTGTGTATCATCAGCTTCCACAATCGCCTTTAATTCGTCATTGTCGACCAATGTCTTCGGACGACCGCGAGGTTAATTTTTCAGGTCGAAATTTCCAGAACGGAAGCGAGCAAACCAATAACAGGTGGTGCGTTGGTTTGTAGTGTTAGCTCCGTAAACGTCGTTGATGTTGCGTGCCGCTTGTGCCGCGTTGCTGCCACGACGGTACTCATATTCCATAATTACTCGAATTTTTAACGTATCCATGATGACGAAAAAGATTGAAATGCGATGAAAATGTAACACTAATCAATAAACAAATGACTACTTTTGGAAAAAAAAACCATGTTTTTAAAATAAAATTAATTTGAAATTAGAATTCTTAGCCAAACAAAAATTATTTTGATTTGAAATGGCCAGTACTGCAGAACGGCAATTTCATAGGTATAGACCTAAATACTCATAAGTTATTATTTGTATATGTATTCATTTTATTTTTTTTCCTTTCTTGGCAATTGAGCCGGTGTCGACTATTCTGCCAGTGTCACGTTAAGACGGCAGCGCCAGCGCAAAGTGGCAGGCCGTCGGACTTTGCCTTTGTGCTCACTAGTTCCTTAAGCAGTTCCTTTGCGGGAACTACTGAGAATTTTTGGATCAGTAGTTCCTTTGCAAATGCGAAAGGAACTACTGAGTCTAGATAGTTCCTTTAGCAGTTCCTTTGAAGGAACTGCTGATTTTTTTTGGATCAGTAGTTGGCCTACACAAACCCGAATGACATAGCAAACGCATTTAATGACTACTTTATAGGTGACATTGAGAATAATACAATAAATGACATTAAAATAAACAAAAAGTATAATTTGCCAATGCAATCAATGTTTATGCAGCCTGTTCTAAAATCCGATATCATTTTAGCCACTAAGACGCTTAAAAATACTAGTACTGTAGGTATTGACGGTATATCTACAAAAGTAATTAAATATGTATTTGAGCTTATAGCACCTGCCCTAGCACATATTATTATTAATTTAGGTATTATCGAGGGAATCTATCCCGAAGACTTGAAAAAAGTCATAATAAAACCGCTCCACAAAAAGGAAGACAAGACGCATATAAAAAATTACTGGTCAATAGCCAAAATTCCTATTTTTTCCAAAATCCTTGAAAAAGTTATTTATAACTCGTTGTACCAATATCTTCACAAATATAATATTTTGTGCAAAGAACAAAACGGTTTCCGGAGAAATAAAACAATTAACATGGCTATTTTCGACCTTTTAAATAATGTTATGTCTGCTGTTGATAAACAGACTCCCATCTGCGCTATTTACACAGACATGACTAAAGCCTTTGATTATGTTGATCACAAAATCCTTCTAGACAAATTGTATTGCTATGGCGTCAGAGGGAACATTTTAAAACTACTAGAATCATATCTAAGTAATAGATTGCAATGCACTGAAATCACAAGAGTGTGCGCAAAAACCAAAACTGAACGAACGTATGTGTCGAAGTTCAAGAGTATAAAATACGGAGTGCCTCAAGGTAGTGTGCCTGGGCCACCTTTATTTCTCATTTACATAAACAATTTGCCAAAAGTGACACAACAACAAATGATTTTGTTTGCAGACGATAGCACTGCTATAGTTAAATGTAAGGACTTAAATACTTATCAATTTGACATTAATAATACTCTTACTTACATAATTAATTGGCTTAATATGAATAATTTAGTAATCAACCTGAAAAAAACCAAAGTAATGCATTTCCACCAAAGAATCGAAGCTCCAAAAGTTTGTGTCAATTACAATGGCAACGAAATAGCAGAAGTAAAAGTAAGTGTGTTTTAAGGTATCCATATTGACAATAACCTTAATTGGAAAGCTGATATAGAACAGTTTTGTAAAAAAAAAAAAAAATCTGCCTATGCACTTTTTCAATTGGCTTGAAAAGAAAAGTAAATATAGACGCGTTACTTGTTGCATATCATGGTCTAGTAGCCTTATTTCTACGATGCGGAATTATTTTTTGGGGTAGCTCCCCGGATAAGGAATTACTATTCAAGGCACAAAAAAGGTGCACTAGAGCCATGTGTGGTCTGAAAACAGATGACAGCTGTGCACCGCACTTTAAATCATTAAAAATACTTACGCTACCGGCGATATGCATATTAGAAATTAGTATCTTCGTCAAAACAAATCCCAATCTTTTTGAAAAAATAACAATGGTACGAAATGTTCCAATTAGTAGTCAGTACAAAAATTCTTTGAGTAATTATAAATGTAAAACTGCATTACTAAAAAAAAGTGTCCTGGGTATGGCTCCACGCATTTATAATAAAATTCCAGACGCCATAAAAGAATTAAATTTTACACAATTTAAGAAAAAAATGAAATTGTTCTTAATTGATAAATGATATTATACTATTGACAAATACTTAAATGACGAATTAATTTATAATTACAATTATTAATAAATATTGAGATTAAATAATTTTGGTATTTTAACTACCTACTTTGACATGTTTTTTTTTTGAGATTTTAGTAATTCTTCATTTAGGTCTGACATAATTGGAGTATTAAATAATAAGCAAATGTTCAATTTATTTTCTAATGAATACCATAATTATGCATGATTTTCAAATATTTTTAGTATAATTTGTAATCCTCAGCTAGATTGCACGCAATATTTGTACGCCTACTGGCATAACATACCGCTCTGTTCACCAAACAAAAGATCTGTATTTCTTTACCTATGTTAACAAATAAATAATTTGATGAGATTTAATTAAGTGGATGGCTTCTAAAATACCAATACACTCTCCTGTAAAAACTGATGTTTCTGGCGGACATTGATAGAGTAAAGCTATTTTGGAATTTTGAAAATAAACTGCCACTCCTGTACAATCTGTTTGAGATAGTTTAGATGCATCAGTGAAAAATAAATTCCATCCTTCCCAGTAACGCTTGAGAGCTAGCTCAAAGTCGCTTCTTGCGTTTTGGGAATTCTTTGATATACCTTGTCCCAAAACGGCTTTTGGTTCGAAGTGAATCGTCACGTATGCGGTGGAAAAACGGGGTGAATTGGATATTGACAAACAGGCGAAGAGAGGTGTTTAAGCTCTCTGTACCTATTTATCAATAGAGGAACTGTTTTATTGTTCCAATAAGGAGAATCATTAAAAGAAAGGTCGATTTTCTCTAATATTGGGAATAAAGGATGGGATGAAAGGGCGAATATTTTGGATAGGAAGCGATCTGCCAAATACTGTCTTCTTAAGTAGAGAGGCGGTTCTGCACATTCGACTTGAAGCGCATTTTTAAGAGGATTTCATGGCTCCAATAACAATTCTCAGGCATTTGGCCTGAATTTTGTCTAGTTTCTTAAGTGCTTCTTTGTTGCAGGGCTCAATAAGAAAGCAACAGTATTCCAATGCACTCCTGGTCAGCGCATTATAGACCAGTTTAAGGGTGTAGGGGTGAGCTTCCCACCACACTCCGGCCAAAGCCTTAAGGATCGACAGGGAGCGTTCACACTTTTTGACCATGTTGTTAATGTGGTCAACCCCAGACAATTTCAAATCAAAAGTTACTCCCAGAAACCTAGCCTTATCCTTGGAATGATTTTTACTACTTACTTACTGGAATGATTTTGTCCATCTATATTTAAATCTATTTGGGGAACAGAACGCTTGCGGGTAAAAATGACCGCTGTACTCTTAAAGATAACCCGTGATCAAGAAGCCATTGGTTAAGTGAGGACAGAGACACATTCATCGATTGAGCGGCATCCTGTATGGAACTGCCAGTGACCAGTAATGCAATATCATCAGCATACTGAAGGATTTTGCAGTCAAAATTTAGAGAAGAAGATAGGTTAGCTGTATATACATTATACAATAGAGGACTAAGAACAGATCCTTGAGGTAACCCTCTCCAGACTGTTCTTTGTTCAGAGTCAGCCCCAGTGATTCTTAATTGAATGACGCGGTTGGTAAAGATGCTACCAATGATACGACAGATCCTAGCCGAGATTCTCAGCTTTTGCAGCTTTTGCCTGAGAACAGGGAGGAGAACCGAATCATAAGCCGCTGATATGTCCAGAAAAACAGCAACCACAAACTCATTCCTGCTGAGGGCCAGCCGGACTACTGATGTGAGGATACCCAGACTATCAGCGGTGCCCAGACCTTTCCTAAAGCCGAACTAAGTCACCGGAAGCAGCCTCCTGTTCTCCACCAACCACTCTAAACGATTTTTAATTAAATGTTCTAAAAGTTTTATTAGTATGGACGATAAAGCGATAGGTCTATATGAACAATGATCATTAGGATCTTTGCCAGGTTTTAATATCGGAATGACAACTTGAACCTTCCAGTCTGTGTGAATGTTATCAGAAATAAAGCAAAAATTTGCCAAGTCCAGATAGTATTGCTGAGTTTTTGGACCAACTTTAGAAATAAAGGAGTAAGGGAATCCATCAAACCCCGGTGCAGAATCTTTGACATGGGATAGTACAGCTTTTAATTCTTCCAAGCTAAATGGCATGTTCATAGGATGGTTAAACTCAAACTCAAACTCAAAGCATTTATTTCAATTAAACCATTTACAGGCACTTTTGAATTGTCAAATAGTCGGTCAGTTAGTCGAGAAAGTTGAAGCTAGTTGCCCAGTTCCAAAACGTAGATCTTCATGGAGAAGAACGGGCAAGAAACTCCAAGGACACTCTTTTAAATATAGAAAAATTACACAATCCTGGGTACATTATTCTTGTTGCTTCTATATGTGAGAACAATGTACAATAAAAAAATTAAAACAATTCAAAATATAACATTAAAAATAAGCCCTGGCAGATAAGAGATGACCAGTCACAACTGACGGCGCCCGTTCACGAACATGACGCGTGGATCAGCACCATCCAGCTCAACCATTTTGTAGGGAACCGAATGATCCAACACACTCGCCACCATCAGCGAGACATTTAAGTGGGCATGACAAACTCTCAACTGCCGTGCTCTTTCAAGTCAACAAACATCTTAATAACATAAAATACGGCTCCATGGTACTCACATTCACAAAAATTGAAAAAATGCTTCTAAATTATACAAAACTATAGTATGCAATGTATTTGAGAGATTAATAGAATGTTAGTTTCGACTACAACATCGACGCCAACACAACTGTCCTCTACACCTAGAACATAAGCTGGAGCAATTTTTGAGAAAAACTGGTACCCCAGTTCTTCTGTGAGGTTGTTTGAGGAGGCAGGTGCTAAACTACATCTAAAACGCTTCACCTTTCGCCACACTACTGAAACCGATGTAGATGGACTCAGAGAACTGCAATATTTTGACCAACCTTCTCGTTTCTTTTTTTTAACACTTTCCTGGACTAAGCTAATATCCACTTGATGTTGATGAGGTTATCCTGGTTCATATCGCTGTAAACAGTATCTTCAGCCTCATTCCTGGCCTTGACCATGTCAGTGCATTCCCTATCCCACCATGGTGGAGAAGGAATTTTATTAGATTGGGGTTTTTTGGAAGGGAAGCAATCATCTGCTGTAGAAGAAACGGTGGAAGAAAAGGACACAAAGCATTCCTGGACATTATCATTGTTAATTTTTGGAAGGGAAGATATTCTTAAATCTAAAATTTTTGAATATATATCCCAATCTGCTGAGTGCTAGTGTTTTAAAGGGGGGGGAACTTTAGTGGGAACATTTTTAGAAGGGAATTCAATCATGATGGGATAGTGGTCACTTCCATAAGTCATATCCAAGCGACGCCAGATGAGTAGACTAGATATACTGGATGAACAGAACGTCAAGTCAACACAACTATCACTTTACCCTGGAGCAGACCTGCGTGTGGCACTGCCATAGTTGATAACACAATGATCAAGATCATCCAATATATCCAGCATGCCTATGCCAAAATTATCACAAGTATCTGATCCCAGCGATAATGGTGACAATTAAAATTACCCATAACAAGTATTGGACCGCTAACACTGCATAACAAATTTCTTATTCATTATCGAAAGATATTCGAGTTGTGGGTGCGCTGAAGATATAAAAAATGTTTATATCCTCAGCCTTAACTGCAATAACATTTATGTTATCGCCAACAGAGGGTAGAGAAATGGGGAAGGTGATACTTTGCTATTGGTGAAAGCTTTTATTTAATTATTAATAATAACTATAACTAAAAGAAGTACAGTTTAAATTATAATATTATAAAGGTTATTGATATAATTATGATATTATATCATGTCTTTATTATGATAACTTTTTGGTGTAAATCTAATTTTTTCTTACATAATTATATTTTTATTATTTCCGAGTCGACGTCCCCCGCGAATAATCCGGTAATGACCTATTACGGGGTTTTTCATGTTATGCGTTTTTCGGCATCTAGAAGTTAAATTACACCATGTAATTTTTTTTCAGAATTTTTCTATCTTTATTTACGAAGATATGAAAAACTACGCGTATATTCCATAAAAATTCATTAAAATGTATTTTAAACGAATAATATGGTTTTAGATATATACGAAAAAAAATATCAATATGATTTGACAGTAAACATTGTTACGATATTATTCGGGTAAATAGTTTTCTTCCTTATTTAAGTAAGTGCTAGTACAGGCTTATTCGGGGTTTTATTATGAAAACGATTTCCAGCTACATTCATTATCGAGTGGCTCCTTACACAACCGTTTTCTATATTGATATTACGATATTATTCGTGTAAGTTATAATATATCATCTAAACATAATAGACTATTACCAATACACCGCGCTCGTTTCCTTAACCTGTAAGGACAGGTACCGTCTTCGGTTATGCCTATTGCAACGGCAAGAGCTATTGCTCCGCCCACTTCGCTCGGTCGTCCTATAATAATGTTTATTTACCTAATATTAGTCATAAAGAATCCGTTCGAGTGAAAGGTACTGCAAGTAATTATTTGATTGTTAGGAAGTGAATTTGTGTCTTAAATACATTTCAACTAACCTATACTTTGTGAAGTGAATATTATATATGACAATATTGTAATAATTATGTTGCCGCGTCAGTTAAAATCATATAGTACATCCAGAAGAAAATTATTGTTCAACTTTGTCAAGGAACAAGCAGATCTTAGCAGAAATGGTGAGTGTCTTTATGTACTGTGATTACAGAAAAGGGTAATTAATTAGGGTATTTATAAATTAATAGGTACTTCCTACCTACTTAATATTTTTTTTCCGGTATGCGTGTTTATTAAATTATTAGTTATGTTATGTATATTAAAGCATAACCTAAGTGTATGGCATAAAAAATGTAAAACGTAACTAGAGTAATAGTAGTAGGTAGGTACTCAAATTAACGCTGGCGTTCTTATCTATAAAGATAAATTATCCCAGCAACCGCTGTTTTCAAATTATTAAAATATAAGTAGGTCGAACGAGTTTATTATTATAGTTAAAATATTATAATTTACAATTATAATTTATTGACATAGAAAAATGCATTAAATTCAAGAAGTAGAATAAAAGTAAGTAAGTATACAGATGATAGCTACGAAAATGTGTTCCTATAATCTAATTAAATTGTAATCATTTCAGATTCTATTCAATCAGGCTCAGAATCATCTACTGCTGATGCTAAACCAAAAGTGTACAAGTTGAGAGGTATGTTTTCTAAAATTTATTGTCGTTTTCATCATTGAGTACCTATTTAATCGTTTTAAGTAACACCTGCTTAAATATTTTAAGATTTATTTTAAAACAAGGCTTCTTATTGTTGTAGAACCATCAAATATAAAATACTTTGACGACGAGAATGACACAGAGGATTTCTCTCCTGATTGTTCAGAATACATTCCAAGTCCAGAGCGTCGATTACCTGATAGTCGAAGTACTTCGAGCCCCGTTACTGATTTGCAAGATACGGACATTATTAAAATTTCCTCTAGTACCACACATTTGCAAGAAAATGATACTTCTAGTCTCGGAGGTGATTCGCTAGTTATAGATAATTTGCTCTGTATTGAAAACATCACGCGATCTCCATCTACGGTTTCGAATTTATCTCTAATGCTGGGTGAAACTGCTTTCGTGGCGTCTCCTACTGTCATTTATAAAACGAACTTTTTTTATTCTCCGAAAAAGCAAGATAATACACCTTTCAAACTTCTAGATATTACACTTACACCAGTGAATGGACACGGACAATTACCTATACATAACCTTGCTGAGATAACCGTTCAGTCAACAAGTGACGACCTAGAAAAAACACTAACACCAACTAAACCTACCAGCTCTGATTATAATATAACTAACTCAGAATTAATGCAGAAAGAACAAGAAACCATAGAAAATTCCGATGAAAAAACGAACTATGTTTTGCAGAAATACAAAATTGAAATAACAATTGAACCGGAATCTCCCGACACTGACAGCATTACTGTTGATAAAGCTATAGAGACAAACACCGATTCAAACAATCTATCAGATGAAGAGCAAAATGAACGACTTAATGCAGAAAATAGTTTAATAAATGACTGTGAAATAGACACAAGTTTGCGAAATGTTATAAGCTATAATGAAGAGAAAAACAACAAAAAAAATCCAAAGACCATAAACCAAACACTTACTCGTAGCGAAGCCGATCAAGAGAAATTAGACGTAGAAGGAATATTTTTAGAGGATTCTGAAAATTTGATAGAACAGGACATTAACAATAGTATGAATGTAGACCCTTTGGATTTAATTGATCAACCAAGTCTGAATTCTGTTGACGAGGAACCTGACAGACTTGGCCAACCTGGAACACCCATACAAGCTATCCCTGTAGAAGTGCCTGCTGTCAATGATATAAACGAACTAACGAACCAAGTATCTGAATCCGAAAATCAAAATCAACTCCAACCGAAAAAGTTGAGTAGAAAACGTAAAGTAGACCCAAGTGAATGGAGAGATAATAAGAACAAGAAACTTAAAAATTCAGGCCAAGCATATGAAGGTGCTCGTAATAAAAAACATCATGAAAAAAAGAATATTTTAAGTAATTGTGCCTGTAAAAAAGGTTGCGGGTTGAAATTCAATGCAGAAGACAGGTTAGCTCTACATACTAATTTTTATAAATATAAATTTCAATGGCAATACATTACACGACATGTTAAATCCAATGATGTTAAAAGGGTAACCGTAAATAGAAAAAAAAAATACGTGTGGCACTCGAGGACTGCCGCGGTAAAGCTATTGCATAGCATATATTCAAAAATAAGAAGATAATATTGTTGATTTAAAATATTTTAAAAAAAAAATACCCCTATACCCCCCCCCCCCCCCCCTAAATCGCAGAATTTACACAACCGTCAATGACGTCTGCCCTCACGCGTCTGCCCGCGTTCGGGTCGCGCACTCGGCGATCGCGCGTCATTGCCTATCCCGCCCCTCCACCCTCGTTCTGCGCGCCCGCCGTCGACTCATCGCAGGTCATTCTTATCGTTCTAACTTTTAAAATATTAGTCCAAATTACTTAGTGTAAAAGACAAATTTTATCTACATTAAATACCGAAAGCGATGAAGGTATTTATTTTGATACGAATTAACTAAATACTCTAAAATATGCAACTTAAAAAAAGTATTCAATTTAAATGTATTTATAGCTCACTATTTTGGCTATAATGGCTTCCACATAAAAGGTAGATATATGCTGTCGCGGACTTTTATTTAGAACTCTTTAAGACAAACAACCCCACAATACATTCTTTTCATTTAACTCCAGCGGTTTAGGCAGCGCACGCAAAGATAGATCTCAGAGGGCAGGATTTTTTCCGACTTACTGGATACTTAACGTTATATTATGGCTAAATCACATAAAATCTTTATAAATTGTAGCCTATGTGTTATTCTGATATATAAGCCACATTACTGTAAAGTTTCATTAAAATCCGTTCGGTAGTTTTTGCGTGAAAGAGTAACAAACATCCATCCATCCATCCTCACAAACTTTCGCGTCAGGTTTTTTTTTCGTTACGGAATTTCTACATTCGGTCGCCGCGCTCAGAGTCTCCGATAAAAGCTATGCAATAGCTTAATAACCGATCTCAAACATTAAAATATTATTTTCCCCTCAAAGATGAAGAAATCCAAGTATGCAAGGTATTTTTTTTAAACACTCTTTCTATTACTGAGCAAATGATTTACACGGCCTTAGAAAAAATTAAAAGAGATGAAAGTTTGATCGATGAACGAGGCAGGCATCAGAATAGACCACATCAAATGAAGCTAGATACAGAAGACAGTATTAGAAATCATATTGATTTATTTCCCAAAGTAGAATCGCATTACACGAGAAAAGAGTCTAAACGAGAATATTTGTCTGAATCTCTTAATATTTCAAAAATGTACCGACTTTACAAGTCATGGTTTGCAAATCAGAACTATCCAGATATTGTTGAGATGGCTTCAAAACGACAGTATGAAAGAGTGTTTAATACTAACTACAACTATTCCTTTTTTAAGCCTAAAAAGGATCAGTGTACTTTATGTTCACAATATCACCAAGCTGACTCCGTTGAAAAGGCGTCTTTAGAAGAAAATTACAGGAAACATTTGAGTATGAAAGAAAGAGTTCGTGAAATTAAAAAAGAAGAAAAAGAAACACTAAATAAAGATGACACCGTTGTAGCCATTTTTGATTTAGAAAAAGTTTTGAATGTACCACAGTCTGAAGTGTCAATTTTCCACTACAAACGTAAATACCCGATTTATAATTTTACAGTTTTTGACGCTCTAAACAAACTAGGGTTCTGTTACGTTTGGCAAGCTCAAATCGGAAAAAAAGGGTGCATCGAAATAGGGAGTTGCTTGTTTCAATTTGTCAAGACCGTACACGAAAAAGGTATACGCAAAATTATATTTTACTCTGATGGTTGTTATGGCCAGAATAAAAACAGATACATTTTTGCATTGTATCTTTACATTGCAATGACTCTTCAAATTGACATTACCCATCGGTTTTTTGTTGGTGGGCATAGCCAAAATGAAGGAGACTGCATGCACGCATGTATTGAAACAGCTCTGAAAAACAAAGTTTTGTACACACCGGACCAAGTATATAGTATCATCATGAACGCTAAAGTGTCCGGAGACAAATATATCCTAAAAGAAATGCAACAATCTGAAATCCTCAACATAAAAGAACTTGTTGAACCCAAAAGATGGCTTCAAGATAAGACAGGAGAAAAAGTACGATGGTCCGATGTGATGGAGGTTAGTGTATCATACAGTAAACCTATAGTCTGACAGGTGTCAATGTCACGGTTAACAATTGGCTCTGTAATAAAAATAACTTAATAATAGTAATCCTGTTTTAAAATCTACAAAACTGTGCTGGTCCAACCTGTTAACGAGCAATAATTGCAAGTGAATGTTTGCAGCAACGGGTTATCTCGTCTGTGTGAACGAACCGGTGAATTCGATACCGGTGACTGTTGGTGAATTTGGTCTGTAAACAGGGCGAAACTTCTGAACTGTGCGTGGAAAAGGATTAATTCACTCAGGAAATACAAATGTGAGTGTTTTGTTCATATAATAGTGATAGAAGTGTTAAAGAATAACCATATTATTGAAAAGCGGTTGCTTTTTCAAGAATGTAAACAGATCACAGCTGACTCATCGATATTGTACAAAAACCAAACATCTGACCAATCCAAGCGCACCACGAAATCGATGACACAAAATTAGTCGTTCGGAAATCGAATCTTTGAAGTTTAAACACCAGCACTTTGGGACTGCGCTCCGTTACACGCATAGTTCGCATATCAGCAATCTGTCGCAATTTATATTTCAATATATCTTGCTATTGAAATATAGTCAGGCGTCCTTTTGTAACTTTCTAACAATTCTAACAATTATAAATTGATATTTTCGTATCAGTATCAATCGAATTTAAACTATGAATTCATTCTTGGAACATGTTACATTCCGACGCACCCGTACACACTCCGAACCAAATGACGACAATGGAAACAAATCAATAAATTTGGACAGTACAACAAATAGCATGCCTGAGTTATCTGAGGACGAAGAGGACATTCAACTAATCGCCTATAAAGATGAAATCAAAAAACTTCAATCCCAATTACAAAGTGCACATAACGAAATTGAGTTGCTAACGCTGCAAAACAACGACCTAAAACAGATAAACAATGAATTAATGAAGAAAAATGATATATTCAAGAATATTGCAAGTAGCCCAATCAAGAAAAAAGTAAAAACACCGTTGAAGAACACTATTAACAGCAGCATGAAAACAAAACAAACACAAACTACAGAATACCCTACATTTAAACTATGTACACAAGAAGACAAGACAAAAATCACTCCTCAAGATATCAAACAGCCGAAGATCCAACTACTTCCTATGAGACATAAAATCTGCATTGTGAGCAGTGAAACATCTGACAGGATTTATAAAATGAGTGAAAGAACTCAGCTCGCTAACTATAGTAGGTGTCACTATCGCACTCCACGATGTGGCTTAAAACATGTCTTATGTAATATTCATGAAAATGTTCGTAATTTTACTTTCTTTGACTACTGTATTATAGTTATTGGCGAAGAAGATTTCAGACAAACTAATAATTATATGGAACTTGTTTCATATATCCGGGAAACACTACTCCCATTAAACCATACTAATTTTATTATAAGTCTTCCAACATTTAAATATATGGAGAACAATGCTAATTTAATGTTTAATAGTAGAATAGATATTTTTAATAATTTGATTTACATGGACGCCGAGACGCATAAATATGCGTATATTCTAGACTCAAACCTCAATCTGCCGTATTCATACGACTCATATTACCAACGGTCCGGCAGTATAAATAACAAAGCTCTAAATATTATTGTAACAGACCTAGAGAGCTTTATTTTAAACTTAAACGCACTGAATACTACCTACCAAGATATTGATTGTATACCAAATCTTAGCACGGGTAAAATTATAACACAAAATGATATTTCTGTTATAAATGACACAAAGCACTGTGATGAGGATAGTTTTTTTCGTGTATAAAAATCTCAATATTATGCATCAAAACATAAATGGCCTCTTAAATAAATCCAATGTATTTACTGTACTGCTAGAGGAACTACATAATTCAGGGAAAATAGTGGATGTATTATGCTTTTCTGAGCACAATATGATATTGTCGGATGTAAACCTATTATATATACCTAATTTTACTTTAGCAACACATTTCACTAGAGAATCCAGACATGGAGGCACATGTATAATGATAAGAAACGGTATTAAATATAGAACTTTGGAATCTGTTGCGAAATATGGTGTATCCAATATTTTTGAATGCTGTGCAGTGGAACTCACCGACCACAATATTATTATAATATGTTTATATAGGAGTCCACATAGTACCGAAGTAAAAAGCAAACATGAAATATTTTTTAATAAATTAGACAGTCTGTTAAATTCTTTATCCATTCACTCAAATAAAAAAGTGCTTCTGTGCGGTGATTTCAATATTGATTTGCTAAAAGATACCACAAGTTCGCAGCAATTCAAGCACTTAATAATAGGTTATGATCTTAAATTTGCCGTAAACGTTCCAACTAGATTAAGCAGTGGGACCTGCATTGATAATATAATCCACAATGTGCGAGGAGCTAAAGGAGAAGTTTTGGAACTAGCAGTATCCGATCACACAGCACAATTTTTACGATGTCCAGTTAAACAAACGTGCCTTTTAGACTACTGGTACTGTACAAAACGGAACTACTCAAAAGAAAATATAGAAAAATTCGAAAACTATTTAAAACAATTGTCATTTTCTGATGTTTATGGGGAAACAGACCCTGAAAAAGCATTCAAATTGTTCTATGACTGGTTTAAATTGCTATATGACTTATGTTTTCCTAAGATTAAAATAAAAATATCGACGAAAGTAAAACCAAACTGGATTAGTCGCGGTATTAGATTATGTAGCAAGAAAAAAAGAGATTTGTTATGGAAATACAGGTTATCACCGACTAAACATAATAAAACAAACTTCAAAACGTTGTCTAACCGGCTTAAAAGAATTGTCAATCTCACGCAGAGAGCTCACAATAACCGTTACATCCACTCGGCTAAGAATCGATGTAAGGCAACGTGGAAAGTCATAAATAAAAACAAACATAATTTACCAAATCAATCCACAAGGAGAATTAAATCAAATGATAAAATACTTACCAACCCTCTTGATATAGCAGAGGCTTTTAACAATTATTTTGCGGATCAAGTCAAATCAATTAATAGTTCAAATAATAATAATAAATTACCAATAAATACTCCAATTTCGTCCATGTTTATGAAACCTACAATACCGCAAGATATTCATAAAATTATTATGTCTCTAAAGAATACTCCCAGCACTGGATATGATGGTATTAGCACAAAAATTATTAAAACAGTATCTACAATAATTGCACCCGTCCTTAGTCACCTGATCAATATGTGCATCTTGCATGGTGTTTTTCCAAAGGAATTAAAAATCAGTATCATAAAACCGCTTTTCAAAAAAGATAATAAAGACAACATGTCTTCCTATAGACCTATAGCACTGATACCTATTTTGTCAAAAATATTTGAAAGAGTAATATACAATCAAATCAATTCATATTTCGAGAAAAATAAATTATTTGTCGATAGCCAAAAGGGCTTCCGGAAAAATAAGTCCATTGACATGGCAATCTATGATTTTTTAAAACTCGTTAGCAACAGAGTAGATAAAAGAAAACCGGCTCTGGCTCTATATATGGACATGTCGAAAGCCTTTGACCGCGTAGACCATAGAATATTAATTAATAAACTTGACGCATACGGGATTAGAGGTAACATATCAAATTTAATTAAATCATACCTACAAGATAGACAGCAAATAACAGTTATTAATAGAATATGTAAAAAACATGAAACAACATTTAAATCCAGCCCGAGAACAGTGATGTATGGAGTACCACAAGGTAGCATACTTGGACCTCTCCTATTTATTATATATATAAATGACTTCCCAAAAGCATCGACCTATCCCATGACAATGTTTGCAGATGACAGCACTCTACTTTTCAACAGTGACCAATTAGATACATTAGAATCAGACATTAACTCTAACATAAAATCAGTTATAAATTGGCTAGAGAATAATAATTTGGTAATAAATTTAGACAAGACAGTAATAATGAAATTTCAACAAACAGTAAATCAGAATTTAAATTTAGATATAAGATATAATGATAAAAGGATTAATGAGACGAATGTGACAAAATTTCTGGGATTAAATATTGAAAGCACATTAAAATGGAATACCCAGATTGACAAAGTATGTAGTAAAGTAAACCAATTTTCTCATGCGCTGCGTATGCTAAGTAAAACGGCCAATCGAAACACCGTACTAACTGCATATCATGGTCTAGTAGCCTCAACATTAAGATATGGCATTATGTTTTGGGGTAACGCCTCGGGTAAAAATATGGTGTTTAAGTGTCAGAAAAGGTGTATTAGAGCGATCTGTAACCTGCAAACCACTGACAGCTGTAAACAATATTTTAAAAGTATGAAAATTTTAACAGTGCCCTCATTGTACATATACCAGACATCTATGTTCGTCAAAAATAATATGTATAAATTTGACCGAGTAGGTAGTCAGCGTCGAGCTGACCGGCTACAAACTGTTGGATCTAAAACTGCTTTATACAAGAACAGTATTTTCGTAATGGCTCCAAAATTATACAATAAATTGCCAAAGTGTATCAGAAGTGAGGAAAATGTCAGCCATTTAAAAAAAAAGTTGTTCCTGTTTCTATTTGAAAAGACGTATTACTCGATTGAAGACTTTTTAAATGACAAATTATGACTAAATTTAACTTTCTTTGACATTCTTAATAATTAATCATATAATTCAATTACTTTATTTTATGCGGCTCATGACATTTTTCAATTGCTTCATTTCTTTTATCCTAGACTTTGTTAATTATGATAGTAAAAATAACCTGCTTACTAATATTATATTTGTATGCCGATTATTGGCCGAACATACAGATCAGCTAATATGTATAAATAACACCTTTTTGTACCCACTTATGTTCACAAATAAAGATTGATTTGATTTGATTTGAACCTAACTGTTTTCTTTTCAAATATGATTTTGATCAGGATTATATTGAATTGGATTACGATGCAGGCAGAAGTAGACAGCGTCGGCAGAAACAGGTGTCCAAAACAATTGAAAGTATTGAATTAAAGCCAGCATACGACAAGCCCCTCCCTATTAAAAAAGCTTTGTATAATGATCTCCTAAGCCTGTGTAACTCCCAAGCAATTCCCCACCATTATCAATCATTTTATAGGAACTTAAGCTTTTGTGATACTGAATCAGGTCACGATGAGGATTCTGATTAAGATTTTTAACTGTAATAGGACCTTATTATAATTTTCATGATTGTGTAATCATTGTGTAGTCGTGTCTTCAGTGCAGTGTCTATTTTTTATGATAATAATAACTATCGTGTTTTGTCAAACTAACCAAAAGTTGTTTCATTTACTAGAATGTCCTTTATTTCATAAAATATACTATAATAATCATCAAATAATACTTAAGTAAACTATTCGAATAAACAGTAATAGTCAATACAATAAAATGTACGTTACTGTTAATCAATCGAATAACATAATAATTGCTTTTTACAAATGTTCAGTATACAAAACAAATTACACGAATAATAGCGCAACACGATTTTACCGTTGCCGTCGAAAATATATATTTACACAAATAATATCGCAACAAGATTTTACGGTTGTCGTCGAAAATATAAATTTACACGAACAATATCGTAAGTGACATTACTGACCAGAGCTTGACCTACACTAATATAGTAAAATGCACCCAGCTAAATTATAACGAAGCCCTTGGGACTACTTAAATTTTGTTGAAATGACCAGATAGCTGAAAAAATTAGCTTCCATATGCGATATAAAAAGTCTCTGATACTTGTTGTTTAATGGAGTTATTAAGTAAAAATGGTTTTTTATTTTTCCTGAACATTTACACTTTTACGATTACCGGATTATTCGCGGGGGGCGTCGGAGTGACTTTTTGTATTTTTGAAAAAATAAAAATGTTATAGTGATTATGTAGAGTTAATTTAAAATTATTTTGTTGATTGTATTTTTAAGAAAATTACCTACGCAAAACCAAAGATTCTTTCATTTTTAGACAATTTTTCCAAATCTCCACTCATCTTAAAAAGTGCTCCTTTTGCGAAGTGCACCAATTGAGAAGTGCACCAGTTGCGAAGTGTGCCATATGAGAAGTGCACCAGTTGCTAAGTTCACCATTTGAGCATGGTGTACAAGTTGAGAAGTGCACCAAATGCGTCAAACCCATGCTCAATCCCAAATCAGGCCAGTCGGCCCAATTCAGGACAAGCACTGTCGATTGCAAAATGGTTCCCAGAACAAGAAAGACAAAAACCTAGCTCAGCAGTGATTTCACGTCCATCACCAGGATGAACTGCACCACATTTAAAACACCTTGGTTTCGAACGGCAAAGGGTGCGGGTGTGGCCAAAGCGACAGCAATGATAGCACTGCATTATTGGGTATGTGTACCTCTCAACTGGCAGAACTGAATAGAAACAATACACACGTTTCGGTAAAATTTGTCCATCAAAAGTTAGCACTACTGTCTGTGTAGGCTTCCACTCAGCTACACCAGAGGAGGTCACCTTACGGCTCATCCTTCTGGTCTTAATAACTGGACCACATCCTTCCGGAACATTAATATTATTAATAATTTCTTCCTCTGTCCATTCAGTAGGGATGTCCCTAACAATACCCATTCTTGTAATATTGAATTGTGGAATGGAGGCAATATAATTATGTTGTATGAAAAGGTTATTATTTAAAAACTACGATTTCTACCTAAACGTTTGATCCCATCGAGGTGTATGTTATTGACGTTATTCATCGTCAAAAACATACCAAACTTAACCGGTTGTAATACAGTGCCTGAAGTATGATCATCCTTAAGGGAAACATGGACAATATACGGCGGATTATCCCTGGCTGTATAGGTAAGTCTGCCGATTACGTTCTTTGCTATCTTAGGTGGGATATTAGAAATGGAAGGGGGTAAGCCAGCAACTCTTTTTCGGTTTGAGGTCTCTGTATCCATAATGGGGTCTTGCGAGAATATTTGGGTGTCATGGGGGAGGGTAACAGTTAATACAGGGGAAAGTTCAAAAGGTTCTTTCGGAGGATCTGGGTCAGGGGGCTTTTTGGAGTTCATTTTGAATAATACTTAATGGTAAAAAAGCGGGTCAAGTACAAATAAAACTTACCTTACACAAAGAACACAAACACAAAGAATAATCTCGATTTAAGTTCACACTAATAAAAACCGTACCGAAAAAATTCGTAGCACAAACAAAGCACGTGAAGCTTTTACCACTACCCTCGGAAAAACAAAAACTATTCATTTTATATTTATATTAATTTGAATACGAGATCTGAAGGCTCTCTGACAGATGTGCAGCCGCAGTAAGTACTAAGTGTTGACAGTGCGTGCTGCTGAGCCTGCTTGATGGCAAACTGAATGTAATATAGGTACTTTTCATAAACTTCTTAGAAAAGTGAAACCAGACCCGCAAACCTGTTTATGCTAAGCAAGCGTCTCCGCCATACTTGTCTATTTAATTCTGTTCCATTTTTTCTGGCCTCATCAGTCAAGAACGAGTCTAATCCGTCGCTCCAGCGAATTTAGTATATGTTTTTTGACTATACGGACTACGAGTACCGTACCCCGTACCCCGAGAAAGGAATACACGATACAATTAAATTGTCTCGATACAAAAAAATTGCAGTTTTATCAATTTTTATGTTTTTATGAGTATCAAGGCGTAACGCTTATATGTTATTCAATGGAGTTTTCTGTAAAACGTTTGTTTTTGAAAAGCAGTTTTGTTTTAATAATATTTTTTATTTATCAAATAGGCAATTCGATTTGGCACATACGTTGTTTTATTTCGAGCGCACACACATTATCGTCTTACCTTCTTTTGCCTATCAAAAGTAATGTCATCACTCTCGTTCATTCATAAATCAGTCGCTTGGTGGGGCTCATCGACGATGAATCTATGTAATTTCTTTGCAAATCGGTGCGATGAAATTTACGTGATTTCAATATTTACAGAACAGCTATCTAATTACGCAACACATTTTCGTTGACAATTCCGACTAATCTGTTTCATTTTGACAAGTCGACAACATTCATTGTGTTCTTTACGTTGCTGAGCAGATTTATTTTTCGAACGTACGAAGCAATGGATTAGCAATCTGTTTCAAAACGATTCAGATTCTGATTGATCGTGTATTACGTAATTAGGGTACAGGTTGTTAGTTTAGCAAGTTAAAGTAATTATTTAATACAATTAGTGTTGAATAGGTATTAAGACTGTGTGAGTGTGTGTATTCTTGTGACTGTGAACGATATAACAATATTTTTCTGTTATTATTTTGTGGCGAAATTCAAATTATTTTAATAAATGGGAAGCAATAAAAAACCAAAACTGAACAGTACCTGCAACGTTACTTTGGAGTATCTGCTCAGGGCAATCAATGAACTAAGCAATCAGATGATGATAATAAGCCTGTTTCCTCGTATTGCCTAAATTATTCTTGGTATTTGAACAAACGAGGTATTGTTGGAAGCGTCATGTTTTTCTGCTAATGCCGGCAAATATGTTATTTATTTTATCTATATATATATCTATATATAAAAATGAATCCCTATTTCCCTTGGTTACGGCATCACGCCTGAACGGCTGGATCAATTTCGCTAATTCTTTTTTTGTTATGTTAGGTACCAGGTAGGGTAGGTAGGGTAAGTAGGGTAGGTAGGGTAGGTATGGTATGTAGGGTAGGTAGGGTAGGCAGGGTAGGTTGGTAGGTGCGCCGTAGATAAGTACATAATGCTACCCGTGCGAGGCCGGGGCGGGCAGCTAGTTACATATAAATATACTGCATGGAATTACTATGTACTATACCAGGTGTTTTTTTTTATATTCCATAACTCAAGGGTATGAATGAGACCATAACAAATAATCAAATGTTTTTTTTTTTTTCATTTTTCTTTCAACCTTATTTGACAAAGGCACGATCCGGGACCTATTAGTTCAACCAGGTTTCAGACTGGCTAAAGTGGACTCATCTTTCATGGGGTACTGTTTAAAATTTTACAATAAAATTCCTTCCCACATACTTCAACTGAATGAGACGAAATTCAAGTCTTGAAAACGCACACTATGCAGGCAGGCATATTATAAGTTGGGGATTACATCACTGATAAAAATGCTTGGCTCAATGCTGGTCCTGCTCCACAATCACAACTAATTGATAAACATTTGAAAATACTGTTGGAGTTGCTGAAGATTTTAAGACCATCTTTGCATTGTATAAAATCAATCTCCTTTGAATTATATAATTGCAGAGCACAGGTGTGAGTACTATGTACTAAAGAGCTACCATTTACCGGGTAATACGTCTTTTACTTGACTTGAATGTGCCCTGGCGGCTGTGAGTATGTCATGCTCACTCAGATGTCTCGCTGATGGTGGCGCGTGTGTTGGATCATTTAGCTCCCTTCAAAATGGTTCAGCTGAATGGTGCTGATCCATGCGTCATGTTCGTGAACGGGCGCCGTCACTTGGGACTGGTCAACTCTCAGCGGCCAAAGCTGATTTTAATTTTAAAATATTGCTTGTTTTAAAATAAAATAAAATAAAATAATTTATATTGTTTTATTTCAGGCAAAATACCCATATACAAAAACTTCAATAAATAAGTAGTAAAAACATCAAAAATTATCAATAAAAATTATCATTAAAAATTATCATTAAATAAAATAAAACATTCATTAAAAAAAAAAAAAAAAACAGTCTTAAAAAATAAACATTCATTGTCTTTCGTCATTTTTTAATCTCGTTTAGGTGAACAGAAATCCAGTGCACAAATATGGGACTTGTAAGGTTGCACGAGACAACCCTCAAAATGCTGTTACTGGAGCGTCTCAAACTTTGCCAAAAAGACGCGACCCTCGACCTCATGATGGCGTAAAAGTCCGGGACCCTCGCTTCAGCAAACATGCTCGAGGCACTGCAATATCTTGGCAATTTCATAAGGGTTCGGTAAGCATCATTGTACTGAACCCGTAATGAACTGTACATCTGTTTTGTGAAGTTGTTGTTTTATCTTTGTATTACGGACGCTTCTAACGTGCACGTCTTTCTACGAGTACATTGTTCTCACATGTATAATTTCAACATGAATGATGTAGAAATAGAAATATCATTTATTTGCTAAAAACATGGCATAAAAGGTGGTAATTTTATTAATGTGAACAAACATGTTTTGCTTAATAGATATAAGCGTGCTTTTACATGCATAACGAAACAATCAGTAATCATGCGATTTTATGTTCCATGAACACTGTAAAAACTATTGGCAGATAGCCATTTGTATAATTTAATTTTGAACAATCTTGTATTTAAAGTTTTCAATTCATTGGGTATTCTATTGTATACCTGGATACACATAAACATGCAGCTTTTATTATATTTCGCAAGCCTTGGGAGGACATCTAACACGAGCCTGTAGGGGTCGCGTCTGCTGCGAGAATTTACATCGCTTGCTTTTGCAAACAATTCTCTATGCCTCCAAATATAAAGGGACGGCAGCGGTAACAAATCAAGTTTCTTAAACACCGGCCTGCAAGATTCGTCGGGCTTAAGGCCACATAATGCTCTAATGCATCTCTTTTGTGCAACATATGCTCTACTTTAATCAGAACTGTTACCCCACAGGATTAAGCCATAGCGTAACACTGATTCAACATATGCATGATATGTTGTTGTAGACGTTTTAATGTTTGTTATGTTTCTGATCTGTTTCAGTGCATATACAAACTTATTAATTCGTTTGGATACTGTATCAACATGTGCTTTCCAGTTGATGTCTTGATCCAAGGTTACGCCAAGAAATTTAGTTTGAGTTACTTCGTGAATCCTATGTATATTCATTTTAATATTGTGTTTTGCATTATTTGCGTTATTAAATTGTATATAGACGGACTTTTTTAGATTTATAGATAAGTTATTTTCCTTTAGCCATTCAATCAATCTTTCAATCACATTATTAATTTCAGTCTCGTGGTCATTAATTGTATTGTTTTTTTTTATCAGATGTCACAATAATAGAGATGTCATCAGCGAATAGTATACATTTATGATTAGTTATAGTAGTGATGAATTTATAGTTGTGAATTTATATACAATAGGAATAAAATAGGGCCTAGTACACTTCCTTGTGGGACGCCGTGTTTATTGGATTTGAATTCAGAATAGTGGGATGTCATATTGTTATTTTTATCCATTTTAGTAATAGTAACGAGTTGTTGTCTATTACTTAGATATGAAGATAACCATTGAAGTGTAATGCCTCTAATTCCAGATGCCTCTAATTTTTGTAGTAACAGGTTATGAGAGACTAGATCAAAGGCCTTAGATAGATCGAAGAACAGCCCTGTAGTAAGATAGTTATGGTTAATATTCGTTAATACTATTTTTATAACACTGTAGATAGCTAATGTTGTGGATTTATTTTTTTGGAAGCCAAACTATTCCTTCCCAATAATGTTAAATTTATTACAGAAGTCAATCAGTCTGTTATACATACACTTTTCGAATATTTTAGATAGAATAGGTATCAATTTTATTGGGCGATAGTTGTAAACGTCTGATTTTTCACCGGTTTTATAAAGTGGCTTTACAATCGACAGCTTTAGTGCGTCAGGAAAAATGCCAAGAGAGAATGATGAATTAATTAAATATGTCATAATTTTAATAAGTTCATAAGTCCATGCTTTAATGATTTTAGTATTAATGTCAACATAATCACGGCTCTAACTTCATTCTCGGACACAGGTTTAAGGAACATTGAATGGACTATTGGGCATTCGTTACAGTTTATTTTTGCACACTTGCTCGAAGATTGTGCTATATTAATATAGTGGTTATTGAAAGCTGTTGCTATTTTTACAGGATCTGAAAGTATTGTTGTCAACCAGAATTTATGTTGTTTCATCCTTTATCACTCTCCAAGCAGCTTTACATTTGTTTTCACTATTGTTTAGGTACTTGATGTTTGCGTTCTTTTTTTATGTGTAAACGCATTTCTGTAAACACTTTGAGTATTGCAAATATTTAGTTTTATTTCGTACATTTTTGTTCTTATAATATTGATAGCGCAAAAACCTTTTTGTTTTGCAACTTTCTTTTAGACCTTTGGTTATCCAGTTCTGTGTCTTTTTATTATTAGTGTTTACTTTCACCTTTATTTTTGGGAAACATAAATTGTAGAACAAGCCTAACAATTCGTGAAATGAATTGAATGCTATATTTAAGTCGTTTTCCTCGTAGACCTCCGACTATGATACATTTCGTATGCATTCCTTAAAGGACAATGACAAGAATAGGCTCGAATCATGTAGCGTCCGACAGACTTTCTGTAATAATGATAATTCATAACAGAAAATAGTAACAATTAAACAATTTATATAAAATCTGTAGAAGCACACCGTTGAAAACTCATTTTAAAAAGTTATTCAACTAATTGTCAATTTAACAACACATTTCAGCTACAATTTCAAGAAGAAATGTTGCCAATACCAAAATAAAATAATATCGATACGAAATGGCATATGCAAATCGATTACAATAATATAAATATGAATAAAGATAAAGTCCTGCCCCTTTTGTGACGTTTTAACTGTCAAGTTAGCGTTAGCGTCAACGTACAGGCAAGTGAAGGAACATCTAAAATGATAAATGATGTTTTTTTCATCAAATGACTTCTCCCGCTCCCGGCGGAGTGGAAGGGCGCGTCAGACTCTTACTGACTAAAACCCCGGGTTGTTTTTAGTCATTTTAGTTTTTTTTTATTATTTATCCTTGAATGTCGCATGATACCCCATAGGTGCATAAGAAAAAACGCACATATGGTGGATAAGTATGAGATCTAACCCGCGTGACTCACCGTCGTCGATTCGGTGGGGTTTGACGGTTTTGGCAAACTGTCTCCGGTTCGGAGACAAAGAGCCTGTGTGTTCTTTTAATAATAAATACCGTTTAGTTATATTTATGAATAATATTATAAAGTGATGTAATAATTTTATTAAAAATAATCCGATGATCGATACTGTTTAGAATAGTTTATTCCTAATACCTTATAATGTTATTATAGTAGTGGCAACACTTGATGTAAAACAGCTTGTGTTTTGTCTGTGGTCCTTGTCATTGTCAAAAAGTTTGACTTCACTTCATCGCCGTGTTGTTGTGTTTTTTTTTCATATATTCTAATATAAGTATGTTTTATGTATATTTTTAATATAAAAACATTTATATACGACGATAATCTGCTAAAAGTCATTCATTTAATTAATCACTTAATAGTTTATTTCATGTTATCGTTAAAATCAGAAGTATTAAGTGGTCAACTTTAAAGCACTATAACTTTTTTTGGTGTACTTCCAATATAAATCTAATTATTTTATCAAATTCTATAATTATTTTCCCTTTTTATGAAATATAGTTCATCTCTGTCGGTTCTGGCCGAGTCTTGAAGGAAACTTTGGCATTCTCCTTTCTGGATATTTTTCAAGCTATAATCTCTTTTGTAGAAAAAATATGTTGCCTGGTTTTGGACCTTATTTTTCAAAGGAAAACTCAACATTTGTGTTGTGTCGTGGTCGGACAAGTGTAGAGGCAATACAGTGGCATTAGCATCAGGAATGTTACTGAGAATGTGATCGATACAGGAAGACTTACCGAGTTGGACGATTAATATGTAATTTTAAGTTATAATTGTATGAGAGTTCTTGTAATTGAATTGTTATATTTATATTCTGGAGGTAGTATTATTTGTTAAAACAAATCGAAATCTTTTTGAAACAATGATAAATCATTCTTCAAGACAGGCATTACTAAGATCCCAATACAAAGGTCTATTACATACAGGCTGTTTCAAAACAGCATTATTACGAAATAATATTATGCATATGGGACCAGTTATTTACAATAAAATACCTAATGACATTAAAAATGAAACATCTCATTCTTTCAAAAAGAAATTAACGAAACTACTAGTTGAAAAATGCTATTACGCTGTCAGTGAGTTTTTAAATGACAACACCCTATGACATTGCTCAATAATATTTCAATTTATTACGTTCGATTCTAATTTTATATACTATGACTATTATTTTGCCGGTGAATTTAACTTTCAAGATGATGACATTAAAACTGATTGCCTGACATTTATTGATTAATATAGATTTGCAATAATTATAATTTATGATAGTGCTTAATGTTGCATGCCATACGGTAGAATGTACTGGATCTTTTGTTTTTCTTTTTTTAACACCATCAAAACTATGTTTTGTTACCTACATTCTTTGCAAATAAATGATTTCTGATTTCTGATTTCTGAATATTACTGTTTTGGAGAGTATTAATGTTAAAGTCACCTGCCAAGACCACGCTCATTTTGGAATTGTATTTTTTGAATACGTGGTCCAAAAGACTATTTAACTTAATCAAAAATTGACTGAGGTCAGACTGAGGTGTCCTATATACACAAATAATAATCAGCATATGATGTGTCAGTTCCACGCCACATGCTTCGAAAGTATTTTGTGTTGCATATGTATTTATAAAAGGTAACTCTTTAAAAACGTGGTTTTTTTTAAGCAGAATACATACATGTACCGCCCCTTTGTTTATCTCTGCAGAAGTGAGCCGTCATATTGTAACCATGGATTTTAATATTAGATTCGTTGCCTTTTTTTATAAAGGTCTCTGAAAGGCATATTGCGTCAGGACTATTATTCATCTCCCGGAGTTCCTGCAAGGTTAGTTCAAGAAGTTCCCTTTTGGACAAGATACTGGCAATATTTTGATGCATTATTTTAAAATTATGATGTATTACAGATGGTAGAATTATATATTATGGTAGATTCATTAGGTTTTCTGGTTTTTGTTGGTTGAGGATTATACGATCAAAATAGAACGGAATTGTTCCCCTTTTAGGTTTAATAAGTTTGGTGTTTACTTTAAGACTTGATTTGTTACTCAGTATTCGTTTTACAAGGTTCCTAGGGTTTAAATAATTCTTATTGTAATCATTACAGTCAATTAGATAATTAATTTTTGTACACAATTCGGATATCTTAATAGATTGGCTTTCAAGAAATTTACATTTTTTATAATTTATACATACATTTTTGATACGATTATTAAGTTTATTAACATCTAGATACCTACTCATTTTTAAGCACATTTAATACAATGATCATGTTGTTTTAAAATGTATCTAGTATAATTTGTAATTGGGATAAAGTGTATTTTAAATTGTAGTCGTTTTCTCCTACACATATCACAAGTTAATCATTAGGATTCAACTTAGCGTAACGGCAGCTCGTTATTATTTGATTACTGAGTGCATTTGGTTTCGTATTTGCGTTAATTTTAACCAATACTTTGTACTAATTTATTTTATTTAAAAGAGTGTCCGTGGAGTTTCTTGCCCGTTTTTCTCCATAGGTACCTACTACGCTTTGGAATGGGCAACTAGCTTCATATTTTTGACTGACCGATTCCTGGCACTACTCAAAAGTGCCTGTAATGGTTTAATTGAAATAAATGCTTTGAGTTTGAGTTAGAGTTTATCATTTATGTAAAAAAACCGTTAGGTGAAAGGAGATCCGCCAAATTTGACCCAGGCCGGGCGCAAATGACATGTATTTCACAGTTTAGAGTAATAATAGTAGAAATATTGTAAAGTATCGCTATTGCCAAATTCGGTGCCTAACATAGTTTTTTTGCCTGGAGAAGTTTCATAGGCGCTAGATGTAAAAATTACGGTTTTATGGAAAAACTTCATCCTCTTGGATCTACCCGGCTGGATGTAAACAATCCACAAGTATCAGATTTTCCGGAGCTGACATATGAGGAATTCATAAAATTCGCCATTGGCACGTACCATTTGAAACTCGCACGATCATACTGCGACGAACACACGAAAAGAACTGGCGTATATGACATTGAGGTGTATAGACACTGAACAAGTCGACATAGTAAACGATCAAGTCATTAGGTCACAGTCGCAATCAAGTAATGTCTTGATTCGCTGCAGAATAAATTAACGCCACGTAAGACCAAAAACGTACCATACCTATTTGTTAATTAACACAGCGATTTCTGGAATCGATGCAATTAAAGAACATTACTGTTCTTGCTATCCAGGTAAAAGAACACTTGGAAGCTGCACCCATATAATAAGTGTTATTTATTATGTTGGTTGGGCTAGAAACAATAAACATGATCTGGATCACCCAGCTATAGGTTTAGAGTCTATTTTAATAGATTTGGATGACTGAAGTACATAACTGAGACAACTCTTGTAACAATCTATGGTTTGTCGTGGTTTTATTGTAATCTATATACTTATATCTATACAGGGTTTCAAAAATTGCTTTTCGAAAAAAACCCAGGTCTTCCCAGGCAGCTCAGCCTATTCTATTCTAAATAGACATATATATGGAAAAACTGTAAAACAAGTAATGCATTAATATATACACAATCATAGATCTAATATACAACTAACACTAAAATATATAAATAATAAACAAGTATAAAGAGGAAAAAAATAAATAAAGGAAGAAAAAAAAAAAAAAATTCGTCGGCATCGCTGTCAGTGGGAAAAGTGCCCAAAAGGCTGGCAGCATTGCCACGTTGGATGGCAATGCTGATTCTTTGACCTAAAAATTGGCCAGCCCTCTGGTCACGTGAACAGTCGACCAATCGCTTGGAGATGACCCGAAATAATCGATGAGCACTCGGACCCCATGGCCCCAGTGTTTCAACCCCAAACGGCTCAAAGATATAGCTACCAATAAGGTTGTTATATTTGCGCCGTTTGAGGTTTTCTGCACCTGCAGCAGCCGCCCCAGCACAGCCCGCCGTGCTAGGAAAATGAAACTTCTCCGGGCAAAAAAAAACTATGTTAGCCACCGAATTTGGCAATTGCATTACTACACAATATTTCTATTATTATTACTCTAAAATCTGAGATATTTTTATTTTGCGCCGGGCCTGGGTTTTTTTTGTATGGGATTTGGTGGATCTCCTTTATGTGTTGTTTTTAAGAAGAAATGGTGATTGGTTAGCAATTGCGATAACTGGCAGTCCTTTCGGTAGGAGTCAAACTCATTCCTCCATCTTTGCCTTGGTATGCCGTGATGTCGCCTAATGTTCAATGAGACCCACTTGATTCTTTTGGCCCACAGCACAAATTGAAAAATGATTTGAACTTCTCAAAGCTTAGAAAATCACGGCATGGGTATTTTCACCCATGGTATTTTAATTTTACATCAAAATATTCTAACAAAAGATTTGAAATGATATCTCTTGTTATTCCATTGTCTTCTTGTTTTAAATCCTGGTTTATTGTAGTCAATTAAAATTTAATTTTTAATCAAGGTTTCATTGTGTAGCTGCCTACTTAGTTTATCATTCATTTATCATCACTTTGGCACTCATAATCTGTAACATTTGATTTCGCGATGGTATGTCATCAACATCTGAACAAATAAAGAAATATTGACTGCAAAGCGATATTATTGATCTTTAATGCCAATACACTAACGAAGATTTATAATTTACGGTGTTTTTCACTTCACCTGAAACTGTGAACACAGAACAGGAAAGGCTCGAGATTTGTGATATTGAAGATGTTGAAAATCTACCACCATCTGCTACAGAAGCTTCAACATCTACATTTACACCTCGAAAACCTTTCGAAGAATTGGGCTCCAGGCAAAAACGAAGACGCGTTGATCAAATAAACCAATCGGTTTCGTTATCTCCGGATGAACTGAAAGCTACGACAATTGCTAGTTAAGAAACACTGGAAATGAGGATGTAGGAAAAATAATGAACCATTTGCTAAATCCGATTTAGATTTTATTGATGTAGATAATTTACAAGATAGTCATAGCGATAGTGAATAACATTATTGGTAGATTGTAATTTTCTTGATATTTTTTATTAGTTTGTATGTCATGACTGAAAGGAAATAGTAAATTTGTTGTTGTATATAGTTAGTTTTATAAGTTTTTACCTTTAGTAAATTTGTATTTGCATGTATCTTTACTTACTATTCAGTATTAAATATAATTTAAAAGATTTTATAAGTTCATTAAATCAACAAATAGAAATGAATAGATCTACATTTTTAAATAATACGTACTTAGTAAATTCAAGCAAATTAGGGACCTTTAAATGTATTGTCGTTAGTCTTTAAGTAATTATGTGAATTATTAAGTGCTTTTACTTACTATTCCATATCAATTATAACTTAAAAGAACATCCGAAAATAAAAAATGAAGCTTTTTATTCAAAGTATTTTTTTCATTTTTTTCGATCCATTTATTTAGCAGTGTTGCAACTTTATGCAAATGTTCAAAGCATCAAATGATAGTAGACTGGACAAGCCCTAAGAAAAATATAGTTTCAAAGCGGGATCACTCGCCATTTGGCAGAAATTTAATTTAATTTGATCCGCTCCATACAAAAAAATTACAAAATGCATTTTTCCACCCAAAGGAGCAAGTTTAGGAAAAAAAGCATCAGAGCAATTATTATTGAGGTTAATGAGCTCTATCGAACCGCATAAAGAAAAAATTAAAAAAACAAAGTTGATCCCTAAGTCACTAAAATCATCGTTTCGACCCACTCTGCGACGTAGCGGCTGACCACGGAAGATAGAACCACCACTCCCCGCGTGCGGGGGGGGGGAACATAAGCCACGCCTATCAAGGTACTATTTGTTTACAAGGTAGGGCCTTAAAGCAGTTTCTGATATTTATTTATTCTTTATTATATTTTTTTCCTAACGTATATTCATAAGATAATAATGTTAGAGTAATCTAGCTAAAACCATTTTCAAATAATTACAAGCACGCGGTCTGTTGTGTTCATATTGTAATGAGATACCTACTCTGATTATGCGCCGCAAAATATTTTCGACATTACATTTATCTCAGCGATGTGTTCGAGCGATACCAGCGAGTATGAAGACTAACTACACGAGTGTTTCGCACTTCATTTACAAAGTTATCTTATTCTTTTATAGGCAATAAAGCGTTGCGTCAGGCTGAGAGGGACTGGAAGCGGCGGAGGGGGGAGAGAGGAGGTAGGGCAATGAGAACACATTACGCAGTAATGGATGCACGGAAATATCATTACATACCGAACATAACCGACGAGAGCACAGATACTCGTACTCAAGCCGCAAGTCTGCGGCATCTCTGCGGAGCGCGGCCCAGTGACATCATAATGATAACGTTTATACCACACCTTTTATATTATTGTCAACGTTTTTTTAAGTGTTTTGAGAAGTGAAGTTAATATTTTTGAAATTATTGTTGGGTATAAAAAAATTATGAAGCAGACTGCTACGGCGTTACGCTGGCTGTTATCTTGCTACGCGGTTTTTGCGCTACGCGGTTACGAAGCTACGCGGCTACGGCTCTAAGCGACTACGGTGCTACGTGTTTACGGTACTACATGGCTACAGGGGTCCGCAGCTACGACGCTACGCGGCTACGGTACTACGCGGCTATAGCGCTACACGGCTTCGGCGCTACGCGGCTACGATGTTAGTCTTACGGAGCTATGGGCTCACCGTGGTTACGAATACTCTGGACGTAGTGCGCGTGAGCACATTGTACTTGTGAGCGTCCAGAGGCTTCGATTAGCGACCACCGGCGTCATAGGTCACTACTTCCAAAATTCGCAGATTTTTGTAAAAAAAAAATGTTTTTTTTATCCTTTGTTGTCATTTTTTGTTCTACCAGAATGTTCGAGGTCTAAAAACCATACTTTCATTGTGGCCTAACAACCTCGCCATCTCAAACTACAACCTCTTCGCGGTTTCCGAAACATTCATGGACTCTTCCGTTCAGGATCCTGAACTTGAAAGTGGTGACTGGAATGTCCAGCGCCGTGACAGAAAAAAAAAAACGATTCATTACGTACTGCTCACAATGACAACCACGCACACATCGTATTCATAGAGTAAGTGCTAGCGGCGGCGGCGCGACCCTGCCCTGCATGCGCAGTCTTCACCTCCGTGGAAACAGTGCTGTGGTCATAATTGCTGGATCTTAATTAATACACTATTTTTATATTTTACTCACCGATATCATTAGGCGCCTTACGATTTCTCTAACAGAAATCTTTTGCTCATGTTAAACAATAATCTGAGCTTTTTGGAATATTGTTAAATGATGCATTGTCTAATTTAATCAATTTATCACAATCACAAACTTCGTAAAAGTGCAAATGGAGGACTAAGGTGTAGTTGCTAATGCAGACTGACTCATACATAAGTTCACAGTTAAAGGCAGGAATATATTTTTAAAGCGGGTATTAGAAAATTACATATTTGCCAGTTTAGACGAAACTGGCAAATATGTAATTTTAAGTAGGCGAGAAACTTGTGGTAAATTCTCAAACCGGTCAGAATATCGTTTTATTCAGTTAGTACAATAACTCTAAATTACAAAATCTCAAAAATTATATTTGAGTAAACCACGAGTTTACTCAAATCATTTGTCGCTGTAGGTTGAATGCTTATCTGTTGCGAGACGAGACCAACTATCCTATTTGGCGGAATCATGTTATAGTATCATTTAGAAGACGTTAGCGCACTCGCTCTACGGATACGATGTGTGCGTGGCTGTCATTGTGAGCAGTACGTTCAGTAGCGATATAGCTTTGTAGTGTGCGTGCCTGGCTACTTAACTCTTTTGGCGTGTGATAATAGGGATTATTATATAGTAACATCGACAAAATATTTGATGACTGCATGCCTAAAATACATCGTGCCAAATTCACTTTCAAACGATATCCATTTTGGTTTACTTCAGAAATATTTAATGATATCAAACTAAAACTAAAACTACATGCAAGCTGGAAGCAGACAAATTGCAGCGATGAGTACAAGAGTTTTGCGGAACTCAGGAACCGTACTGCAGAAGCCTACACCACTGACCACTGGGCTATTTTTTGATGTCTCAAAAGCCTTCGATTTAGTTTCTCACAATCTGTTGCTCAAAAAACTTGAACTTGTAGGTATCAGGGGTCCTACACTTCAGTGGATAAAATCATATCTCAGTAACCGACAACAACGAGTCATTATTGATAAAATTGATGAAAATCAAGTTAAGGTGCCTTTTTCATCAGAATACAAACACAGTACATGTGGTGTACCACAAGGAAGTGTACTGGGGTGCTGTCCTGTTCTTGCTGTACATAAATGATATTATTAATATAACTGACCAACGATGTATATTATTTGCTGATGACATAGCTATTATTATAGCGACAGAAAAATGTAACAATTTTAGAAATAATCATGAGATTGACATTAATCTATAATATAAAAATGAATCGCAAAATGTGTTGGTAAGCGCATAACTCAACAACGCCTGGACCAATTTGGCCAATTCTTTTTTTTTAATGTTCGTTGAAGTTCAAGGATGGTTTTTACGGCGAGAAAAATTTGAATAATTGCCGGAAAAACCGTAAAAACAGCCCTTTTCTTTTTCTCATACAAACGTTAAAACGTTGAGTCAATTTGAGCTCTATTGCTATTGTATAAAGGGTAGGGTAGGTAGGGAAGGTAGGGTAGGTAGGTAGGGTAGGTAGGGTAGGTAGGGTAGGTAGGGTAGGTAGGGTAGGTAGGGTAGGTAGGGTAGGTAGGGTAGGTAGGGTAGGTAGGGTAGGTAGGGTAGGTAGGGTAGGTAGGGTAGGTAGGTAGGGTAGGTAGGGTAGGTAGGGTAGGTAGGGTAGGTAGGGTAGGTAGGGTAGGTAGGGTAGGTAGGGTAGGTAGGGTAGGTAGGGTAGGTAGGGTAGGTAGGGTAGGTAGGGTAGGTAGGGTAGGTAGGGTAGGTAGGGTAGGTAGGGTAGGTAGGGTAGGTAGGGTAGGTAGGGTAGGTAGGGTAGGTAGGGTAGGTAGGGTAGGTAGGGTAGGTAGGGTAGGTAGGGTAGGTAGGGTAGGTAGGGTAGGTAGGGTAGGTAGGGTAGGTAGGGTAGGTAGGGTAGATAGGGTAGGTAGGTAGGTGTAGGTAGGGTAGGTAGGTAGGTGTGCCGTAGATAAGTACTTAGTGCTACCCGTGCGAAGCCGGGGCGGGCAGCTAGTAATACTATAGATAAATGAATACAATGGCTTGACATAAATAATTTAAAAATAAATCTTAATAAATCTGTTTATATTAATTTCAATGAATGTAATAATATTAAACTAAACGTATCAAAAATTAAAGAAGTAGCACAAACGAAGTTTCTAGGCGTAATTATTGATGAGAATTTGAATTGGAAAGAGCATGTGGATAACGCTGCAAAGAGAATAAATAAATTTGTATATGCTCTTAAACAAATAAAAAATATTACAAACTTAAAAACAGCTCTCATGACCTATCATGCATATGTAGAATCGGTCCTACGTTACGGGCTTATAATACTCGTATGGGGAAATAGTACCGATATAAACCGAGCATTTGTTGCTCAACAAAAGTGCATTAGGGCAATTTTCGGGATGCACTCGGAGGAATCTTGTAAACCCATATTTAAGAAACTAGGTTTGTTACCGCTGCCGTCGCTTTATACAGGGTGTTAAAGTAGTTACGTGCCATAGCTTCAGGGTGAGTTCAAAGTCGGTAAAGGAACCCAGGAAAAAATAAATATCTTAAAAAAAAGTAAACGATCCTAGGAATAAAAAAATAAAAAAATTGCTACATCAATCTAATTTAGTACCTACTAACTTAAAATAGCAATCGTTTAGAAGTAAAATTATTTTATTTGTTTAAATACTTTAATTACTTACTTTCATTGCGTTCGATAGTAGGTAGTAACTCTAGGAAATTATTAATTAGCATTTAAACAAAATAAAAACGTAATTTAAGCAATTTTCAATCAATTCTAAACGATTGCTATTTAATTAGTAGGTACTACATTAGGTTCATCTTATGATAATTTTCGATTTTTTTTTACACTTTTTTTTAAATGTATTAATTTTTTATTATTAATGGGTTCCTTTATCGACTCTGAACTCACCCTGAAGCTATGGCACGCAATTACTTTAACACCCTGTATATTTGAAATATGTATGTTCGTTAATAAACATAAAGACCTGTTTATATCAGCCAATGATATTAATCCAAGGAGCCGGCGTGATCCACAGACTCGTTCTGTATGATCTTCCCAAGCTTGCTAAATATAATAAAAGCTGCTTATATAATTGTGTTAGTATATATAATAACATACCGAGTAGCATAAAAAACTTAAACTCCAGATTATTTAAGGGAAAATTGTTTGACTGGTTAAACTTGAAAAATTTCTATAGTCTTAAAGAATTAAGAAAGAAGAAAAAAGAAAGAAAATACGTTTATTTGCGGTACACATGACGCAAAGAAAGAACAAAACACAAAAATAAACAATTTGGGGGAAAATATGCTTCACATCCACGCAAAACGGCCATCGCTCAGCATTTATGGATAACAAATTCTCATGTTAGTATTAAGTGAACATATGCATGCTAAGTACAATTCTGGCAAAACATGTAAGATCTTTATTGTAAATTATTGTAACACCATGTATACCATGTTTTATGCAAATAAATACTTACTTACTTACAGTTTGTATACTCGTATAAGGCGCATTGAAAATAATGTTAAAAGCAAACCACTTGAATTTTGGCGACACGTTAACAGCTTACGATCGAAAGGGGTTTTGAGCCTAGCGTTAGCTATAGTGGCGACTGCTTCTCAGGAGCAGCTGCTGATGCTTTTGCCAATTTTTAGGGTTCCGTACCTCAAAAGGAAAAACGGAACCCTTATAGGATCACTCGTGTGTCTGTCTGTCCGTCTGTCACAGCCAATTTGCTCCGAATCTAATAGACCGATTAACTTGAAATTTGGTACACCTATGTATTTCTGTGATCCAAACACAGACGTGTAACGTAAATAAATGAATTTTGAATATGGGGGTTACTTTTGGGGGGCAAATAACAAAATAAAAATTAAATATTTTGCTAAATCAACATTGTGACATATCAAAAGAAAAGGAATGTTGCGAGGATCTCATGTGGAAGAGCGGATTTCACCTAACACAAGCATCTTTTTGCTTAAAAGGTGATCTCCAACTCATGTGTGTCAACAATGTATGTAATTGCAATAAACATTTTTATTTTTTTATTTATTTATTTATTTACTACTAAGCCTATTTTTTTTAAATAATACAGAGAATGGTTCTTTACTCATAGATTACAGGAAAACCTATAAGAAGTCTATGGTCTTAAAATAACATAGTAAATATCTCAATATTGTGCGTACAAACTTACATTTGCAGTTGGAATGTATGGGAGGACGTGTGTTTCAACTACAATGATAAGTTTGTTCTTGGGATTAATTCATCCCAACTACGGAACCCTTCATTGTCCGTAGCCCGACACGCACTTGGCCAGTTTTTTTTGTAAGCGTGTTTCTGCCTGAAATACCACACTTAAATCCAGCATGTGTCAATAATCAGGAAACTGATTCCAAGAGTAATTACATAAATATTTTCCGATTCACTCTCGATGATGTCGTCCAGTACGGTATCGATAAATAAAAACCCAGAAGTTTCATAGGACCTGACAGTATTCCGCCTTTTATTTTGAAACATTTCAAAGAACTATTTTACGCTCCTCTATGTCAAATTTTTAATTTGTCATTAAAGACAGGCAGATATCCATACCACTGGAAATCTCACGAGTGACGCACATACGTAAGACTGCCAATAAATTACATTATGTCGCTATATTGTCATCTCCAGCCAAGATATTCGAAAATGTTCTACATAAACTTATATACACCCAGGTTGAAAAATATCTGAGTAACAGCCGGCACGGTTTCAGATGCAAGAGGTCTGTTAATTCCAATCTGCAGATAATTACAGAGTACATATCAAAGCATTTTGGCAAGAAGCGACAGGTGGATGTGCTTTATTTTGATTTTTGTAAAGCATTGGTTTCTGTCCAAACGTACTTCGACTTTTTGCCGACTATCTCCGTGACTGTCAGCAGTTTGTAAAGCTGGGTATCTACGTATCTGGTCCCTACCATACACGCTCTGGTGTAAGTCAAGGATCAATACTCGGTCCTCTGCTATTTCTACTCATGGTAAATGACTTACCAGCCGTTGCAAAATTTGGAGTGTCGCTTTACGCAGATGACCTCAAGCTTTATATTGCTGTCAACACCGTATCGGATTACGAAGACCAGAAGCTTACTTTTCATGATCACATTTCTACAGTTACCAATTAATCTTTTAAAAGGCTAGGATTTGTTCTCCGGAATGCCCCTGATTTTCGCCAATTTAATGGTTATGTGCCTACATTTTTGTGAGAATAATGGTATTTAATTATTGTTATTCGTTTATGTGTTATATTTGTACTTTGATATAGGTATATAATTGGTTTCTTAAGCCGTGTAAATCAAATAAATAAATAAAATAAAATAAACAGTTAACTTCGAGTAAGCAATTCCGTTGATCGTGTAGGTGTATTATAGTTTCCTAGTTTTTGCAATAGTTAAATATTGTTTTATTTGTTCACCACCTTCGCCCCCTTTAGTTGTCAGTGCAGTACTTGTTCACACCTATCGACCTCTCCGCTTCATAAACTAACGCAATTCACGGAAGCTATCAGTACAGGAGGACAGTGGTTCATTTGGAAGTCTGTTACAGTTTACATACCCAATATGTGACCGGCCGTCTGGTACATGAATCGAAAAATTACCCTTTAATCTGAGAAAGAAAAGCGCGTCCCCCGAGCAGTTGAAGTTACAAACAGAACAAAGTGAGCCCGACAGGTGAGCGCTGAACTTCAGTGATGACGTCACGTCAGTGGAACAATTAGCGAGTAAATTTAAAATGTATGCCGTCAATTTAACTTGTCGACCGCAATAATTAATGCATTAGCGGCACACTGCGCTTTACAGAGTAGGCACAATTTTTTTTTAAATTACCCGGATGATAGGATCTGCTGCTATTTTTCTTCTGCCGTTCTGGATAGAAGTCAGGGTCCATGTGAACTTTAGCATTATTATTAAGACCTTGTAAACAAACACATGTGATATGCAATAAAGATTTAAATTGAATTTGAATTGAATTGAGTTTATACGTATAGAAGAAATAATTACTTACACGGTGAATTTTACTTTAATGCGATGACTACAATATTTTGCACAATTATTTATTTTCTGTTTATCATCTTGCTGCACTTATATGATAATTATGAAAAAAATTACACAAATACACTAGATTTTCTAATAAAATATAACGATGTTCGGTACAGTGAACCTTTGGCAAAATAACAAGGCGGCTTAAGCGTCATGCAGACCGGGGCGACGCGACAGCGCGACACGACTTTAACAAAACAATTTCTAAGAAAACTTCACGGTAGAACAATTACCGGTGTCGCGTCGCGCGACAAGTCGCGCTGATCTGCACGAGACTTTATGTGACAAATAGCTAACGTAAATAGCGGGGAGTGTCCCGCGCTGCCCCGGCATACCCAGAGCGCGGACCCCGGGTGCGGCGCGCGGGTTTGTGAGTGCGGAGAAGTCGCGCAGCCTGACAGTGACAACATCGCGAGCGGGTGAGCAGCGCTGCGCTGTTTACTAACAAACATTCGGCGACTGCGCGATGCGTTGTTTGCTCGAGCCGCTCATTCAAGGCCCGCCACAGAAACCCAACCAATATTGGATCAGGAACTGACACTCGCTATTTAATTTGATTTATTAAAAATGGAAACAGATACGCATAAACAGAACCCTTTGGTAAACTAAAAGCTTATTTCCCTTTAGATCCCACGCATGATGAAATTAACACACTCTTTACCGCATTCGCTTCACCAAACTTAATTAATAAGGTAACCCCAACAGCAAGTTATTTGTAAGTTGGATAAGCCTGATATAGGAGTGACCTACGTTACCTATACATACGACTGTAATTTCTGTCCGATTTCTCATAGAATGGCTGTCGTCGGGACTTCGGGATTCAGGACGTGAGTGACTGCGATACGCGCGTCTGCACGGTGAGTGCGCGTTGCTCGTGAGACGCGCTTGCGACGTCGCGTGCGTGATTATAGCTCTACGGCGGTCCACTCGCGCCCACTGCATCGGACAACGTGGTCACGCGGTCTAGCAGTTACAGACTCTGTGACAGTCATAATGCGGCACACAGTATCCGTAAGCTGGTATCATTGTAATTGAGTAAATGAGTGTCGTTGACAGTTTATCGAGGGGCGCGCGGCACGTGACTGCTACCATTTATCTCAGTAATCGCCGCTAACGATAATCGTCGTGGTTCATAATTATTATATCCAGACACACTGCTACTAGAGAGGACATCGTTTTTATGCTCACCAGACGATCTCTTCTGTAAAAATCTCACCATAAAAACTTAGGTGAAGTGACGGCAGTTCTAATTGGTACATTTTGCATACATGTACTTACATAGTCTACACCGTATTCCGTCATCATCACCATCGCAGCCGTAGTTTATACCACCATCACGTTAATGCTGACGTCACCGCCCCTGTTTGTTAATACTGTTCGACTTAAAAGTAAAGTTTAGCGTGTAAGATCTGTGAAACTGTAGAACTGTTTCCAGTTCATCTGTGAAGTTTTACATCTGCCACTCCAGTAAGTGTGTTACAACGGGTAGCCTCGCGCACTCAAGTTCAAGTCGTGCCATTAAAGTTGAGACTTGACGCACCACGTGGTTTGACTTGCGCAGTAGACGACTGTTGGGTCTCTTTAGCGGTACGAGGTCCCCGCCGGCGCGTCATCAGGGCGGCGGCAAGAGAGGCGGGAGGCGTGGTCAAGTCTCAACTTTAATGGCACGACCTGTACTTACTAAGATTTAGGTGTTAGCGATCTGTGTTTCTCTTAGGAAGTGTTTAAATAGTCTCGGTGAAACAACGAAACAGCTGGTAATATAAAATTTCATATTTTATTATATAACAAACCATGTCCAAACCAACAAGTCTATATCTAGGTGACGTCTATGTCACATAAAGACGTCGTCGGCGCCGGCGCCGGAGGGCGCAGCGCGGTCGTCCTCGAACGTGACCATTTTGTCACGCGCCTTGCCCGCGCACCCCGCACCCCCCGCCCCCGGCGCTGGCGGTGCCAGGCGGCCGCGCGAGCCGAGCGCCGCCAACTCGTACAGGTCGCTAGCGCCGCTCAGATTGAACTCGCTGAGACTGCGCGGTACAAAGTACTCCACGCAGCGGTCGGCGTGGCCGGCTGAGCGCCTAGCCGGCGTGTTGCGCACGAAGCTCTCGTCACCGTAGTGCGACGATTTACGCCGCGGCAGGCTGTTGAACTTCGTCGGGTTGAGAGAGTCTATTTTAAACTTCACTTGCTGGCGCTTCTCGCAGCCGGCGAACGCCACGGACGGCCCCGAGTCGGCCGTCTCGCGGTGTCAGGACACCACAGACATGGAGATCTTGTCGTCGCACACCGCCTCCGCGCTGTGCACGGCGCGTGACTTGGCGGCGCCCGCGCACAGCGACGTTACGCCGCGCACTAGTGCGCCCATGTCCTCCTGGATGAGGTTAAAGCACATCGCGATCACCACGATCCCCACGAGGATGTAGATGCAACACACGCCCACCGCTATGTCCTCTGCCTTAGCAGATATCGTGCTGGCGTACAGGCCGGGCTTCAGGTCCCCGAAACCGATCGTCGCGAGACTCGCGAAAGAGAAGTAACACCCGTCCACTAAGTTCCACCTCTCTGTCGTATGAAACACGAAAGTCCCTAACGCTATGTACAATACGATGAGAAGTAAACTAAGTATAATTGGCACTCGCGTGTGGTCCCGACACGTCCAATGATAGCCGCCACTAAAACTGTCCAGATTCAAGGCGGCTTGAAAAGGAGTTCGTTTCTGTCTGTCAAACTTGTCTCTGACGTCACAGGGGAGCTGCTTGGTGTCGGCGCGGCGGCTGCGGCAGTCGGCGCGCGCATGGAAAGCGTCAGCTGCGGGGCGCATACGCGCGGGGCAGGCGCGCGAGTACAGCACGCGCACATTGCGCGCCAGCGCCTCGCCAATGGTGGACAGGTACAGCATGATGAGCGGGATGCCCACGCACGCGTACGCTACCGCCACCAGCCGCCCCGCCGATGACTTCGGTGTCACGTTGCCGTGCCCTGCGCCACAAACACAAGCACACTTGTACACACTCACAATACCAATAGCTTGCGGATCCTACAGGAAAATATTTTGGACGTAGCTAGAAACCCCACATGTCAGTATTCGATAAAAGATGATCGTGGTGCCCCGAACGCACTGTCTTGGTCCCTAATGCACAATTCAGTGAAGTAGGATGGAATCTTTTCAATGAAGAAACTGTTGAAGAAAGTTATTTGCTTATATGAAATAGTTGTAGTAACTCACCGATGGTAGTGATGAGTGTGAGCGCGTACAGGAAGCTGGTAGAGAAAGTCCAGCGGTAGTCACGCTCGTGCTCAAGCCTGAGTCGCTCCCCCTCGAACACGCCGCCCCCCCCCTCGCATGCTTGACACCAGTACCCTCTGGAACTCCAGAAGCTCCTTCGCCGCCAGCTTTGTCCAGTTCTCCTTATACAGGATGTTCAGGTCTTCCGTTATAGACCACAGCCGCTCCACCGTCTTTGACCTCAAGTCGTTGCTCACACTCTGTGATTGACTGAGATTTGGTTTGGAGGCAGCGACAGCCGTTTCTTCTGTGGTGACGTTGCCTTCGATCGCGAGAAATAAGAAGCCTCCCAGCAGGTTGTAGGTGAGCACCAGGAAGCAGATCGCAAGACAGGTGAGGGGGGAGGCGCGGCGTTTGTGAGCGCAGCGGCAGCAGAACAGACGCGCGTCCTCCGCGCGCCGGCCCGAGAAGCAGCAGCTTGGCTCCTCGAGCGTGGAGTGCGCGGGGTGCGGGGGACGCGCAGAACTCTCCGAGTAGGCGCGCTTGGCCAGATCGCGGCTGCCTTCCTCTAGCATGGTGCTCTATCGCATGGCGCTCTTCACCGCACCTTGTACTTCTTGTGGTGTCGTATCTTCTTGGCGAACATCTCAGCTCGTCGCGAGAGGCGCGACGCCTCCGCGACGCGCCTGTCGCTGACTCCTGCAACAAACGCACACTCTTTACAATGTCTGACGATACAGTCATCGCATGCTGTGGAAGGTTTTTGGAACACTTCCTTTCATTATTAGACGGGATTCAGAGATAGCACTATAATCATAAATATTGTGTATAGGTACGAGTACCTATATATATTGCTTTAAACGGAAAGAAATGGTATACCTATTTATCTAACTATTTTAATTAAGGGTATACACCAAATGCACCTCACAACACACTACCACAAATGAGGGTACTACCTCAAATTGCTTAGCACGACCTTCCGCTATAACGACAATACTGCAGCATTAATTTTGAAATAAATATATATGTTCAAGTTGAGGATTAAAGTTAAGTAAAAAAAACTGGCCAAGTTAGTGTCGGACCACGCACAATGAAGGGTTCCGTAGTTAGGATGAATGAATCCCAAGAACAAACTTATCATTGTAGTTGAAAAACATGTTGTCCCATACATTCCAACTGCAAATGTAAGTTTGTACGCACAATATTGAGAGATTTACGATGTTGTTTTGAGACCATAGACTTCTTATAGGTTTTCCTGTAATCTATGAGTAAAGAACCATTCTCTGTATTTCATTTAAAATTATAAAAAAAATACATTTGAAATCCTCGCAACAACCCCTTTCATTTGATATGTCACACGGTACAGTATGTAAACGTTTTATTTTTATTTTGTTATTTGCCCCCCAAAAGATTTTGAATATGGGGGGGAACCCCCATATTCAAAATCAATTAATTTACGTGTCACGTTCGTGTTTGGGTCACAAAAATACATATGTGTACCAAATTTCAAATTAATCGGTCCATTACATTCGGAGCAAATTGGCTGTGACAGACGGACAGCCAGACAGACAGACAGACACACGAGTGATCCAAAAAGGGTTCCGTTTTTCCTTTTGAGGTTCAGAACCCTAAACCGGATTTCATAGAATTTTCTCTATAGAAAAAAAGAAAAGAAAACGAACAATAAACTATAAAGCAGATATACACTATGCACTATGTTTCTTTTTCGCGGCACTCTATCCCTATCGCTTAAAGTGCCGCTAGCGGCATAATAGAAGCGCTGCCTCGGCCCTGCTAAAGTGTCATTGTCACTGTCACTGAGTCACTGTCACTGAGTCACTGTCACTGAATCACTGTCTCTGAGTCACTGTCACTGAGTCACTGTAACTTTTTATTTTGTTTATTGTTATTACATTCTCTTGTGCCTAAACGGACCCTGGCTTTGTGTAGTCACAGTTCTAACTAGGCTTGCCACCTTTTTTTAAAGAAAAATTGTATTTTTCACAAAAACTTGCAAAAATATAGTACTTTTGCAAAAAAATAGAAAAAAAAAATAGTACACCTTTTTTTTTAATCACTATTTATTTTCCATTTGTATTTGTTATTACTCTGACCTTTGGTCATCAAGATTTTACTATTTTTTAAATAATTAAAAATTGGTAAAATATTAATAACGTAAAAGCTTAGAAATAATTTATAATGTAATAATTATTTGAATCTAATAGAAGCTATTTAGATCCTTATTCAAATAAATTAATAATTAATTTTAGATTAGATTAATAGATTGCTCTGATTCCGTTCTGATTTATCTCTTTTCTCCATTTTATATGCATGACGGAAAAAAATCTTTCCCTAAAAGCGGAAGTTGATGGAATGGAAAGAAGGGCAGCGCTTATCGATAAACTGACAATGACAGCCAGAAAGTTTACGTTTAGTTGCCATGACGTGAGTACACCAGTGCGTTTCGTTCGGAAATTCCCCATGCTGCGCTACGTCTACGGGTGCGTTCCATTCCATTTAATACAGGGTGTAAAAAGACACATCACAAAGCCGTAAACTACGCATACTGTACGTATAGCTAAGTAGCTTTGCGCAAAAATTATTGCTGGGAACCGTAATTTTTTTTTTTTTAATAAAAAAAAACAAGTTTTTATTGCGCGCAATGTAACGCGAACCCACGCTTGAATGAACGGATTCAGTGTTAGTTAAGCTCCGCCCCTACGCTACGTAGGTAGGTATTTGTTGTTCATTGCGTTTTTGTAACTTCAAATGCGTAATCTGTTAAGATAAATCTAAAATTCAGGTAATGTTTGTTTGGAAAAAAGTTTCGTATTATTGCATAGAATTCATTTTCGTGAAAAAGTAAAAAAAAAAAATGCGACTTTGACCTTCAATATCTCCAGAACCAGTGGATTCCCAGGTATGGTTGGAAAAAAATGATGCAAATAATGGGTAGAATATGTGGCTTTCGGCTTCGGAAAGTGTCTTTTTACACCCGATATAAAAAAGCGCGACAATTGAATGAGCGATGGAAATATAGTATTTTCGTACTATATTTTTTTTAAATAATATATAGTACAATTGATTGAAATACAGTACGATACTATAATATAGTACGGGTGGCAAGCCAATAATTTTCATTTGCTACTACATTTTTAGCCAAGGGGTTACACTTAAGTTTACGGCTACACTATTGAGCCGACTAAAGATGAAAGAAACTAACATTAGCCTGTCCTCAATAATAAACTCATCTTTTGATATAACTATCAAAAACAAATACGATCAATTACAAAGGGCAGCGAACTAACCTCAACAATCAAACAAAATAACAAGTGACAATGACAATACAATGCATACGGCACTTTAGCCAGTCCGAGCCAGCGCCACTATTATGCCGCAAATTGCGGTACTTTATCCGACGGACATAAAGTGCCGCTAGCGGCACTATAAACACTTCCTTTTTTTTATTACCATTATTTTCGTCGTGAAAAGAAATAACCTAAACTATTGGCGTCTTGGAGCCGCGAGCTCCCCACTCAGTCTCGTTCTCACTCAGTCCGCGAGCAGTATGGTGCGAGCGAGACACAAAGTTTATTTATTTATTTTTATTTATTTATTAATCACCAACTTGCACTAACAGTAGTAAGACACCAAACATACAAGTTATAGGCTAATAAGAGACAGTCATGAAATTAAATTAAAACAATACAAAACTAGATTTACCCGTAATTATAAAAAATTCTATAAAATTATACAAAATTTAATAGTATTAAACAAATAAAATAGAACTATAGAAAATTAAATAAAATAGAATTAGGATGGAATTATTAATAGTGTTTAATTAAAATTAGTACACAAATATCAATATATAGCAGCTTTGGTTAATCAATGCAATGAGATGGTACTAGGTGCAGCTATGGACTCAAGGTACTAGCGAAAACATCTAATAACTCGTCATATAGTAAAATGTTGTTTATATGCGTGAGGGCTACATACAACGAACTTGTTTTAAGGGTCACGGAACTGATATGAGGAATTGAAAAAGGGGACGCTGTCGTGGGCGAATGGGTAAAGGAACGTTAAAGGATATGAATTGCAATAGAGAAGAATTGAAGTGGGAACCGCGGACTAGACGGAAGAAATATTTGACGGTTGCAATATTTCTCCTTACTTCTAAGCTCTAGTAATTCACCATACCCAGTATGAATGGTGTTGGGTACATATACGGGTAATAGCCATAAATTTTAAAGTAAAGGTAGCGGACAAACGACTTTTGTATCCTTTCAATGACCAAAGTATATTTCTTTTCGTGAGGATTCCGATTACACTGTTGGTTTCTAGCAAACTGCGGATGTATGAGTTGTATAATAAGATGATGGTCTGTCGATTATTAAAAAATTTAGCCTGACGGATAACAAAACCTAAGTTTTTGCGGGACTTATTGCAGGTTTGTATTATGTGTTGATTAAACGTGAGGTGAGAATCAAGTACCCAAATCGCGTATGGTGGAAACTCGCTTCAGGGGCTCGTTGTTCAAAGTGTAGGTGTGGTTTATAGGCTGCGCGGCTTTTGAGAAGGTCATAATCGCACATTTACCAACATTGAGGTTGAGTTTATTAGCAGCACTCCAAGTGTGTATGCTATCGATATCGAGTTGTAATGCAGCTGTATCGCTGGCTTTGACAATTGGAAGAGCTACTTTAATATCGTCGGCATACATCAAGACTGTGGAGTGCTTAACTCGTGCGGGTAAATCGTTAATCACTATTAGAAAAAGAAGGGGCCCGAGATTAGTGCCCTGCCCAATGCCAGAAATGACCGCGTAGCACTCAGAATTGGCATATTCATATGTGACATATTGCTTGCGTTCGTGAAGATAATTAGCGAAGAATTTAAGCAACGCTGGAGAGAAACCCGCCATGGCTAATTTGCTTAAAAGTATATCATTATCGACGCGGTCAAAAGCCTTTTGGAAGTCAAAATAAGCCACATCGACTTGCTTTTTGTAATTGATGTTTCCGGCTAGTAATGTTGTTATATTAAGCAAATTAGATGTAGTTGAGCGATTTGACAGGAATCCGTGCTGTTCATCTACGAACCACCGTTGCAGTTGCTTGTATATTTTTTTATAGAGCACCGATTCAAACACTTTACCGAATATGGATAAAACTGCTATTGGCCTGTAATTCTTAATGTCACTTTTTGGGCCACTTTTGTGTACCGGAAGTACTTTAGACGTTTTCCACACAGTTGGATATACATTTGAAGCTACGGATAGGTTAAATATAAATTGCAGGGGTTGTGTGAAAATTGCACAGCCGTCCTTAACCAAATACTGGGGTATGCCGTCTGGACCTTGAGTCGATTTAGGAGGAAGTCGAGCCATAGCCCCACAAACCTCAGATTCCTGGATGTAGTCTATATCGATCTGTTGAGATGCGCAATTAGTGGAGTTATTCGCAGATGCGAGAGCAAGCTCGGGATCCAGTGATGGCATGTTTGGTAGGAAAAAGTTCCAAAAAGTCTTTGGATCGCGTTTTATATTAGATTGTATGCGGTTGGTATAAGAAGCAAAATCAGCCTCTGTACTTTTCCGTAATAAGCGTCTGTAGTATGAAAAAAATGAGTAATTTAATTGATTTTGATCATTCTGTTTATAGAGACTGTGGTAATGATTTTTCATGTTATTAAGTTTAATGGAGGTAGATGTAAACCATTTGGGGTAATGCTGTCGCTTTGCTTTAGTCTTTTTCAGGGGGACGGATTGGCAGATAACATCATTAATTAAACCGTAAAAGGAAGTGAATTTGAGCTGTGGTACTATGGGCTCATAAGCTCGACCGCTAACTTTGCATAGGTAATAATAAATAATCAACGGGCTCTCTCACTCTAATGAAGGCTATGTGTACTTTGATCAACCTTAATGGACAAAGTTCTTATTGCAGGACGTAGGGGGACGGCAAAGGACCAGCTTGTTGTTTATTCGGATTCTGCCGGCGTTTGATCAAGATAATACTTTAAATAAATAAATAAATAATTTGTATGCATAAAACATGGTATTCAATGGTGTTAAAATATAATTATAATGACACAAACATGTTTAGCTAAGATAAAACATAGCATGTAAAATTTGAGGGTTTAAGGAAATGTTACAACGTATGTACATCAAGATTTATTATTAATTAGTATTATTTTATTAGTTATAGATGTTAGTGTAAATATATTATGTTAGGATAAGCGCATTTATCGCATTGGGTTATCCTGTAATAGTAAATTAAGTTGATAAATAAAAAAATAATCTATAAATAAATTCTATGTGAACATATTTAATTTTAATTCCGCAATAACTAGATCCAGGCTCGGACGCAGTATATACAGCACCGCCCTTCCGCCCGCAAAATAGGTATGCACATACAGAAGATGCGGTTATTATTATGCAACCCAAACCTCGACCTCGAACCTCCAATACTATTACTCGTAAACAGGGATTAAACCCACCCTGCTAACTCGGACGGCCCATAGGCACACCCAGATGGCCAGACCATAGTGAATCAAATCGACGGCTGGTAAAGGGTTGCCGCACAGTGGACAAGTTTGTACAGCAGTTACAATAGCAGAGCATGCGCACAGAGGGTTCGCTGACCGGTTCGCATGCAAACTAGTTGACAGAACGTTTTTAATTAAAGTTCGCGCACAAGGCTTTGATAGTGTCGCTGTGTAATAAGTCGCTATTGTTAGTATGTGGTCATCGTCCGCTTTGTCCTGCGATGCAAGCTATCGCGTTGTGGAGACGGTGTCATAGAAGATGCTGAGCTACAGTGACATGAATGAAGCTGATCACTGGATCAGCTACACTCAGTATGACCGGGTTCAACAAGCAAATAATAATCGAATAAGTAGTCGTTCCGACCAACGCGACGCGACGCCGCGACTCTACTCGAACAATACAATTTCCAAGAAAACTACACTGAATAACAATAACCGGTGTCGCATCGCGCTAGTTTGCACGAAGCTGAACGCGAGTGTTTCGTGTAGGTCTGTGTGCGGCGCATGTCGGTATGTTGATAAACAGCTACGTAGTCACGTGAGTAAACTCTGGACGCCGTAAAGCATGCCGTACTTTACGACACTCGTTTTAAATCGATTATATGATTGGTGACGTCATTCGATTATGAATGTTGATGGTAATTTAAACATCATAATATCACGCCTTATTTCCCCGAAGGGTTGGGCAGATGTGTACCTACTTTTCACCCACAATTCGCTAGTTGTGTTCGAGCCTATTGCCATCAGCACAGGCAAAAATCCAGACTCCGGGCTGCTACTGAGCAATTCTAGATAGAAAAACCCAACACACTACTGCTGAGCATGAGACTCACCACTTACTTTTACTGCATACAATTCTAAAGTGCCAATTGCCAAAAAATAATAAGTGTCGATTCGCCCAGTTCGGGCGAATATATTCGTGCATATCGATCAATAAAGCTTGGTGCAGACCAGCGCGACGTGACACCGGTTATTGTTATACCGTCAAGTTTTCTTAGAAATTGTATTGTTCGTGTCGCGGCGCGGCGTCTCGTCGCGCTGGTCTGTACGAGCTTTAAGCCGTCCTCATGTTATTATAATATTTGAATATTTGTAACGTTGTAACGTTTCGCTTTTCTTTCATAATCTTAATCAATTACTACGTTATCCATACACTACATATAAAAACAAAATTTGATGGCATATCTTTAGCTTTATTTTGATAATTAATACTTTACTATTTACTACCATCACTTCACAAATTATTTTGATAGGTGTCAAATTGGGCTTCTTAGATTGTCGCGAGATTAACGATCCCCTTTCCCTCTCCCCTGTAATCAATCAATTAGTTGTGGTTGTGGAGCAGGACCAGCAGTGAGTCAAGCATTTTAATCAGCAATGTAATCCCCCAACTTAAAATATGCCTGCCTGCATAGTGTGCGTTTTATACAAGATTTTAATTTCGTCTCATTCAGTTGAAGTATGTGGGGAGGAATTTTATTGTAATATTTTAAACAGTACCCCATGAAAGATGAGTCTACTTTAGCCAGTCTGAAACCTGGTTGAACTAATAGGTCCCTATCTTGTACTATAATTATGTCTATCACCTCTTTTACTAAAAATATGTAATTTTTTTCTTACGTACATGTCGTTTCATAGGTATTGACAAGGTTCCGTCATGATGTTAACATTACACCGGCGTTGGTACAACGTCCTTTGGTGAAACGATCCTGTTGAACGTGATCGATTTTATTTGTGAAAAAAAAAAAACAAGCATAAGGTATTTGCAGATTTTCAAAACTTGTTAAGTGTTGGGATGGGAAAAATGGGTACAACGTCTAGCTAGCTCGGATTTGGCATTTGGTATGGGTACTCTGAAGACACGCTTGTTTATTATGTCGCTATAAAAATTATATTTGCGGCAAATGTACACCTCACACACTGTCATAAAAGTTAAACGATGTCGACGAAATTGGGCAAATCTGTATTTATTTTATGTTAGAATCCAATAATAATAATTTAAGCACAAATTGTAACTCTGCGCGTATATTACGAAAATGTAACATGTTTGTAGACGACTTGGGTTGACCTGTTAAGTCGACAAATATTTAATAAATAAATAAATAAATCCTTTGAAATAGTCAGGCCGTATTTTTATTATTTCGTGATATAAGCGTAGCTTGGAGTACGAATATTTGTCGTATCCTGAAAACTTGAAACTCATGGTAAAAAAGGTATGTAGGGAATCAGATTTTTTTTTAGTGCAACCTTGATCAGTGCAAGATGAGCCCTCACAAAAAAAAAACCCATAAATGCCTCATAAATGTGCTTTTACCAGCACGTCCCCAAATGCAGATACAGTACGGCATGATTGACTGACAGAGTGCGAAGTAGGCCATTCTCAGAATATCGATAGGAGTACAGTTGCGGAGTTTTTTCAAGACATGTATTAGTTTTCGTCATCTGGAGGAAAGGGCATAAATGTGGGCTTTGTACGTTGAGTTGTTGTCTATGGTTATCCCGAGATATTTAATCATGTCAGTACGCTATGTATGCGCAGGGAACACAATATGGCCACAGGAACACAATATCGCCTCACACGTCCTGACACACCATGTGTCAGGTGTGAGGCAATATTGTGTTCCTGTGGACAGGTGTGTATTTTTAAGGACTTTGGTTGAGAGGCACTAGTGGAGCTTGTTTTGGAGAAAGCGATATATTTACTTTTACTAGCGTTAAGTTTCAGTAGGTTAGTGTCTAGGGAATGCGCTATCTGTGTGAGGCCTTGTTCCGCCAGTTGATACACTCAAATCAAATCAAATCAAATCATTTATTACTTTGCAAACATGGGTAATTATTACATAGATGTTTCATTTTAAAAGTTCTCCATGTTCTACCGTCACATGGGCATGCAAATAAAGAAAGAAAAAGAAAGAAAGAAAAATATCAAATCAAATCATATTTATTAAACACAAATTTAAAGACATTATAATTTTAAATAACAATTAGGAAATTATAATAATACATAATATAAATTAATGTCAAATCGTTCGAATTAGGTACAGTAAATGTCAAATTAATACAAAAATGTCAACAAGATTGCAGTAATCAATAATAAAAAATAAAAAGTGGATTATTAACATGTCAATCAGTCAGTGATTCATCATTTAGGAAGTCGTCAATTGTGTAATAACTTTTTTCAATTAATGTTTCGTTTAGTGCCCTTTTGAATTTAAAAACAGTCATATTTTTAATAGCATTAGGTACTTTATTATAAATGCGGGGGGCAATACCAAAAAAACTTTTTTGCATTAGTGCGGTTTTACATTTTACTTGACACAATTGATTTACGTATTGAGTCCGTATTGGATACTCGGTCCCATGACGTGTCGTGGAAAACGATGGCTGTGTCATCAGCGTAGGATATCAGTGTAGCATTTCTAAGAGGGAGATTTACTACGTCATGAATGTACAGCGTTAACAACGTTGGGCCAAGGGTACTGCCCTGCAGAACGCCAAACGTGATAGGGAGCGATCTGCTTTGGTGACTGCTTATTTTACAATATTGATACCGCGATGTTAAGTAGCTGCGAAATCAAAAGTGTTCCTCTTATAGCTGTTGCCTCGAGTTTCTTCAAAAGCAGTCCAGGTGACACGATGTCGAATGCTTTTGCCAAATCAAAAAAAACATCAACACAGCATTCTCCATTTTCTATGGAGAATGCTGTGACACTTGATTTGTTAAAAGTGACACCGCGACTTCGGTGGATTTTCCCTGGCGAAATCCGAACTGCCTATCTGACACAATGTTGTGCTTCTCTACAAAATTTACCAATCTTTTGTTTAATATTTTTTCTAAAATTTTAGAGACTATACTCAACAGGGCGATAGGTCTATAGTTTTCCGGCAAGTCTTTGGGACCACTTTTGTAGATAGTAGACACTGCAGCAATTTTCCAGGAATCGGGAAAGACATCTGATTCTAAACTTAAATTAAAGACGTGCGTAAGTGGCTTGATAATACTTTCTCGGGAATTTATTAGTAATGGAACGGTTAGTTGGTCTGGCACTGGCTGTCTATTTTCAAGTTGCGTATTATGTCTGACACTTCTTTGTCGGTCGGATGCAGATAGAATGATTGTGAGATGGAGCTTGGAACTATGTTTGATTCTATTAGTGAGTAGTTGAAAGTTTGTCTAGGATCTTAGCTGCGTGGTCTTCCCCGACAGAGACGAAGTGTCAATTACAATTCTCAAGTGCTGCAGTTGGGAAAATACTGGACGCAATTAGGTGCAATGATGAATTTTGACAAGTTTTTGTTCCACATAACATCTTTCCATCTTTTATAACCGTCTAGAGCTTTTTTAGGTTTTTCTGGTTCCCTTCAATTTCCTGTCTGTTATGTAAGTTTCTGAGTTTCCGAAGAAGTGTGTACACGAAGTTTATGTATCTGGTGTAAATTAGTTGTTTTGTGATATCTTCAGGGTCGGCTTTGCATTCAATATGAAGTTTATTGCGTTGTCTCATGCATCTAATTAAACCAGGAGTGACCCAGAGTTGGATATTGGCCATTCTGGGACTAATTGTAACATTGTGTTTGTCAGCGGCGCGTGAGATAATGTCGTTGAAGTAGTTTAAAGCAGTGTTTACATAAGATGAGCTAGTAACTGGATCCCAGTTTTTATTAGTGATCTCACCAGCTACACCGGTCCAGTCAGTTCTGACTATCCAGCACTTAGTGTTTTAAAGGCATTCCAGTTTAATGGGGACACTACACAAAGCTAGGTCGTGATCGGTATCGCTCCTACAGATTTTCATTGACAGCAAGAAGGGCCTTGGCTTCATCTTAAAAGTTCTTTCGGTATTGTTTCTGAGGTATTTCTCAAACTTGATATACAATATATGGATCAGAAGTGTACACAATAAGGTATGGAACACGTCTTCATTGGTAGCCGCTCTTGAACACTTTCTATAATGATGAAGTAAATTTTTTTTGTAATCCTTATTTCGGGATTCTTGCGCGTCTTCGGACAAATTGTCCGATAGGTAAAAATGTAGCATAGTACTCAATGATTTTTTGGCCGTGAATAAGTATTTTATGCACGGAGGAAGGCAATATAATTATTTAGGCCACTTATAATTATTTACGTACATACAGTTGGGCTGTACCATATGCGTATTCACCGAACTTTTTTGAATCAATAGTCATTCCAGATGACATAGTTTGTAGTATTATGTATATTCGTTTTATAAGTTCTACGTCTGCTCCTGTAATATCTGCAGAGCAAGAGTAATTCTGAGAAAATGTCCGAGCTGTGTTTCCGTCATTACTATTTCCAGTGCCTTGTCGAGGTTTTTCGACATGCAGTCCCATTTCTTCCCTAAACCGCTTTTGCACCAGTTTTTTCTTTTCGTCTTTGTTTTTTTTATTTTCGGGTGTAGTAGCTGACCACTTTTCAAAAGACAAGTTATAGGAAATGTGTAAGATCATCTCCATACTCCTAATCCAAGCATGTAGTGTTGACAGTCCGTATTGAAATAAACTTTCGTTCACATCTCGTGTCCTAACTGCCTCTAAGTTATTCATTTGCCGAGGAGTAGCACCGCAAACTGTACAAGAAGCGCTTGAACGAGTTTCAGTTAAAACTTGTGTCACTTTACCATCAATCATGGTTAAAAATAGGTCATGAGTAATTTCGATTACCTCACCATTCTTATTTATCAGGGGAGGAGAAAGATTTTGTTTTTGATTGTTGATATTAGCCACAACAGACGTGGTTTTTTCAGGAGTTTCTAACAATATAGGTTTGCAATATCTTACAGATGAGCAAGTTTCATTCTTCCAAACAACAGTATTAGTTGTCTCATCTATGAGTCTAATGGGTACAAGTAAAGCAATAAAAAGGTTTGCATCTGATATAAAATCGCTTTCTTCGGGCAATACTTGCTTGTATTTACTCTGCCCAAATGACCCGTCCCAACCCCATTTACAGAATAGTTTCAACTTTCTTAAACCGTTTTTGTAAACTTAACCATAATTGGTTAAGTTGTACTTGTTGGTGTACTTGTTGGATCATACTGTGGTACGTATAGTACTAATGTAATATACGTTCACAGTATGATCCAACAAGTCTTGCAGATTGACTTTTGCACTTATGTTAGTAATGGTTATGCTCGAATCTGGTGGGTAACACATCCTCTTCGCTTCGAGTAAATTTGGATAAGAAGGAAACACTGAGCAGTTTTTGTCCGCCAAACAAAGTCGAAGTTTTCCATACTGTTCTTTGTTAAGGTCTAAATCAATAAATGTTCGTAGTGCTTCTTCCTTTGTAAAAGGTGTAACGTCTTCAGGGTTCTCAGTTACGTATTTAAGAACTTTTTTCTTATCATTTCTTAATGCAGTTCGTATAATATTAACGATTGAGGCCTCCTCCGTCTCACCCATAGATCGTAGTTCCTGAGCATATGCATGGAGCACACAGTCCAATCCGTATTCTTGTATCAATTCCATAATTTTTCGTTTCTTTGTTTTTTCTGAAGAGGCTTCGTATGGTTTCGAAGGTCTGCCAGCACTACTTCCAGACGTATAAGGGTCATTAACCGTGACTCGACACTCTAGTGGAACTCGAAATTGACCGTCTAACCAGTTGACGTTCTTACTTTCAAAGCGTTCTTTTCTTCGAGATGCATTTCTCCAGCGTTCGTTACATTTAGATACCAAGTTTCTTTTAATGTAGGAGACCACAGAAGCCATAATATCCTGGTGACAAATTAAATTTTTCTTGAAAGCAGTCTTCTACATTATGCCCATTTATCAACAAATTGCACAACTCTCGTTTGCTACAAATAAATTCACCCATTTTTCAAATCAGTCACTGCTTTTTAGGGCAACTGAATATCTGACCAACAACTGTGAATGTCAGGGTTCGCCTTCCTTTTATTGGCCAATGAAATAGTGCTATGTGCAAAAAGATAAGAAACTAATCATTTTCACTCTTCCCATAACCAACCTGTTTTTAATTCGACCCTAATAGATAATTGGCCATATTTTATCATGTAAGGTGGTCAAAACTGTATCAAAACCACAAAAACTAGTAATAATACTCATCACTGTAATAAACTTTTTATCAAATTGACCTTAATAGATAAAAAAAAAATATGAGAAATAAAACGAAATTAAAAAAAAAAAATATCTCGCGATATGTTTTGATCCCGTGTCAGAAAAAGCGCAAGAATGCACAAATTTTTATTTTCTTCTTGCATATACTAATGTATACAACAAATATCTCGACAGCGGTAAAGGGAAAAAGCCTAGATAAAAAAAAATACTAAACGTTATGAAAACATTATAAGCATTCCAAAACTGTATAACTGTATACTTGTACATTTATATCAAAAAGTTTTGAGTACTGTGGCGTTGAATTGTTAGAACGCGTTTAAATTACGTTATTGAACATGAGTTAGCTTTGATGCCTATTTATATACATTATGATTAACTCCCTCTCTTTCCCACAGTGCGGCGGCCCGCCGCCGCCGTGGAGGAAAACATTACATTTCTGCACTTTTTGCGAAGCAGAACAAAGTTCTGTGACTTTGATTAAATAATTATGCTGGTAATACGCGCAACCTCTCACGTTCTGGCTCCAGGCTCCAAGTTATTTAATATTGGAAAACTTTGCACGTCATATTAAAATACTCAAGTTCCATCCATACATTCTTTTATCCATAGATATAATATGTCTTGGCCAGATTTTAGATTTGATCATTTCAAGAAGTGTTCGACCATTTCATATCGTGCATCGAACGCTGGTCACATCATGATGTAGTCTGGCCAGATCATTGAATACGTTTGACGATATGAACAGTTAAACGCACTTCATGATGTGTGACGCGTAAGGGTGCATAAATCCAGAACCAAATATTCCAAGACTCAGGTCCAGACTTCCAGAGTTTATTAGATCTCCTGAACAGCATCTACAAAACTAGTTACTGAAAAATTTTTGACCGAAATTTCAATTTAATTGCAGATGAAACTATAATACCTGTGGATAATCGCTACGTCCACGTCAGAGGGCACGGCAGGCGGGTTACGGGCATGGCCCTCAAAGCCCCGCGGTTTAATGCGGTACCCGTCAATACGGGCACGTTCATTGGCCGTGTAGGTTTGGCCTGGGGATGTGCTGCGGTAACGCAACTTGCCTACGTGTGTGGATGCCTTTGTTTTCAGCAGGAGCGCCGCGTCCACGTTAAAAACCATACACGAGCAGTCCTACGCAAAATTTGTGTATACTTCGTAATCACAGATTTAAAAAATAGCATTACAATGTATACGCGAGCAGTTTCCTATGGCTGCGTTCTGGCCTTATATAGATTGGAAATACGCAGGAGCGCCAACGGCACTGTTTTACCGTACCGCTTTCTTCACGCCACTCCGTGGCGGTCTGACTCCGCCAGGTGAGACCTCCGGTTCCCCGGAGGAGGCGCAGCGGGACACGACCACGGACAGAGGTGCCGTCTTAAGGAGCTCCCTGCTGAGGATGTAGACCCCGTCTGCAGACGCTTACAGGTCAAACTGGTCACGCACCAGATTAAGGGGCCGGTATGTGTGTGTGAGCAGCTTTCTGTACTCGTTACACCGCTCATGTCAGCGATTGAATTGTGAGCCCGCGCCGCACATTTAACGCGTGGGATACGCTTGTGGAGTTGCGTGTGTATGGGGTTCGGTACGCGTCATGCCTATTAGATATTAACTTAGCACACGACGCACATCGAGTGCATGATGTGTGATGATGAGTGTGAAGTAATATTAATAAGCCACGTGTAAGTCAGGGCTTACTCAGGCGTCAGTCCGGTGGTTTGGGGTCATCAGCGTCCGGCACTCGCGGGGTAGGTGCCTCCTGTCAGGTGCGCGAACATGTTTGACGTAATGCGCCTGCAGTGGTCGTCCAGGCTCTCGATCCTAAGATCCCGTTGGATAACGCTGTTCCTCACGTAGCGAGGGGCAGCGGTAATTTTCCGCAGCGTCAGGTTCTGCTACGCGAGGAGGAACTTTTTGTTGGTCTCGCTAGTGAGGGCGCGCCAAACTGGGGAATTGTACGGAACTGGTACGTGAGAAGCGGACGGATGTACGTTTTGTACACACCCAGCTTGGTACGCAGCGGGTAGCGGGATGAGAGCACCGGGTGGAGCTGAGCACGGGCTGTTCTGCTCATCGTGGTGACCTTGTGGTGGTGACTGCCCACGGGGAGCCGACGATCGATGGTGACCCCTGCAGTGCCTGTGTCTTACTCACGTTAACAGACAACCGCCAATTCGACAGCCAGTCGGGAAGTAAATTTAGGACGTAAATTAGCGATGTGATGGATAATAGTGGCAGTGCATGTCAACCTTCAACACCGCTAAGTATCCTGGCGAGATGTCCCCTGTGTACCCAGGCACGGTTTTTTAAAGGTGAGCGGGGTCTGAATGTGCATATTGGTAAGGTACACAGACCACAAAATGCACTCACCTCAGACCCCGTCTTAACACCTACACCTACAACACCAGCTACATCCATTTTTGACCCGTTTTGGAAAACCCTTTCTAAATTCAAAAACTCTGTACCTGTTTTGAAGCGAGTTCCCCGCGGCGCCAGACCTCTTGTGGCACAACACCTTGCAGATTGCGTTCGTCTTGCCACCCGGGAGAACTCTCAAAGTGCTTGGGAACAGCTGCTCACCTTCCCTTACAGAATTCTACATGTACAAAAGAATTTGGCAATCAAAAAGACATTAACTGCACAAATTAAAGAAAACTAATATTTCGGCTTATAATTTCGATTCCAAATTACCGACACAGAAATATATCTCTTCAAGAGGTATATCGCATTTGGTAGAATCTAAGTTAGGGGAAGGTGCCATTAGCGGAGCAGCCAGGATTCTTTTTAGTAGTGATGTGGTGGCGCCGTGTTCTCCAGAAACGCTCGCAGCTTTGGAGAGCAAGCACCCTGCCCCAGGGGATGGCCTTTCTTTTCCCGACCCCCCCGATCCGGATAATCATTCCCTCACCATTACAGGTCGAGAGTTGGTCACAGCCGTTTCTTCCTTCCGGAGCGGCTCCGCTGGCGGCCTCGACGGCCCGAGTCCTCAGCACCTTAAGGACCTTATCTGTTCAGGCGCCGGGGAAGCTGGTGAGTTGCTCTTAAAGGAACTTACGGCTCTGATTAACCTTATGCTCTCCGGCAAGGTGAACGAGGCCGTCATCGACGTTCTGTACGGGGCCAATCTATGCGCCCTGCGCAAAAGGGATAGTGGCATTCGTCCTATTGCCGTGGGAACCACATACCGTCGTATGGCAGCCAAGATTTGTTGCAAATTTTATGGTGAGGTGGTTTCGGAAAAATTTCAGCCCCTGCAGCTAGGTTACGGCTCTAAAGGGGGCTGTGAGGCTGCCGTACACGCCTTGTCGACCTACCTAAATTCTGGTAAAGGAGAGGTCATCCTGAAGGTTGACATAAAGAATGCCTTCAATTCAGTTAATAGGGACACTTTGCTGGCAGAAACTAAAAAAGAAATACCCCAAATCTATAGTTTCCTTGGCATTGTTACAGACACCCTTCTAAATTACTCTATCGGGACAACCTTTTGGAATCTGCTGTTGGCTGCCAACAAGGTGACCCCCTCGGGTTAGTGATTTTTAGTTTAGCCATTCATCCAATTATTCGACAACTAAATTCCAAATTTAATGTGTGGTACCTTGATGATGGAATCTTGGGAGGCGATGTAGAAACTGTTTTAAATGACCTAAAATTCTTAAAAAACGAACTTCATTCCATTGGCCTTGATCTCAACCTTTCGAAATGTGAACTATACTTAGCGGACAGTACTGACAGACAATTTACGCTTCCTAAATTTAACGCAATAGCCCCTACTGACTAAAACCCACCCGTGTTCCTTCCGTTGCCTGTGTGCCGAGGTCGCGATATCCCTTTCAGACAAACCCGCAACCCCGGCAGAACGCAATAGCCCCTGAAATCAAAATTATTGATAAAAGCTCTCTTCGTCTCCTTGGGTCTCCAATCTTCGAGAATTCCTTTCCCGTTTTTATTGAGGAAAAAATAGAAAATTTCAACGACGTTTTGAAAAGATTGTTACAAATTAATATGCATTCGTCCATCACCCTGATTCGTTACTGCTGTTTCGGCCCTAAATTAACATATTTTTTTCGCGCTTCCCATTTATGGAAGCACACTCACCTTTTAGAAAAAATGGACCAAATTAACCGACACACATTAACTTTAATTTTAAACGTGGCCATGGACGACCGAGCTTGGGCGCAAGCTACTCTTCCCATTCGTATGGGAGGCCTCGGCGTCCGCAAACTTTCTAGTGTTAGTTTACCGGCTTTCATACCCTCTGTCCACGGCACTGAGAAATTAATCAGGAAAATTCTAGCCTCCACACTGATTAATTTTGACGTGCCGTGCTTCACCGAGGCTATGGATGCCTGGAAACTCGCTTGCCCGAACTCAGATTTACCCGATTATCCATCTTCCCAAAGGCGGTGGGATGAGCCGCTCTGCAGAGTAGTACAGGAATCGGGTCTGTGGCTTCGTGCACTACCGACGTCAAACATTGGTACCTTGTTCGACGACACTACATTCCGCCTCGCTGCTTCCCTACGACTAGGAGCTCCATGTTGTTCCTCTCATCGCTGTCACTGTGGCGAAGTGGTCAATAGTCTCGGACATCACGGCCTGTTGTGCAGCCGAAGTGCGGGTCGTTTAGCGCGGCACGCGAACATTAACGACATCATACGACGAGCTCTTGCCACCGCCGGCGTTCCAGCTGTATTAGAACCCAATGGCTTGGAACGCGACGATGGCAAGAGACCGGACGGCATGTCTTTATTTCCATAGAAGTTGGGTAGGCCTTTAGTGTGGGATGCAACTTGTGTCGACACTCTTGCGCCATCCCATCTTCCTAGCTCAGCGTGCTGTGCTGGTGCTGCTGCTGCGGCTGCAGAAAACCTCAAGCGGCGTAAGTATAATAACCTTACTGACCTTAACCTTATTTTCGAGCCGTTTGGGGTTGAAACCCTCGGGCCGTGGGGTCCGAGTGCTCACGGCCTCTTTAGAGAAATCTCCAAACGGCTATTTGACACTTCCCGTGACCCAAGGGCTGGTTTTTACCTTGGGCAGAGACTAAGCATTGCCATACAACGTGGCAATGCGGCCAGTCTCTTGGGTACATTGCCAGTCGACAGCGATGCGGATGAATTTTTCGATGCTATATTTTAGTTTGTAAATAATTTTAGTTAAGTTAGTATATAATTTTGCTACTTTTATTACTTAATTAGTTATAAATAGATTGTAAATATAAATTTGTTCCATACTGAATTCAAATAAAACTTTAATAGTAATATAAATTCATACGACAATCGACATTGTTGTCGATAGCCTACGTTAGTCGATCTGCATAAGCACATCACTTACTCGTCGCAAGTTGGAGCGGCCGTACTACGCGATGCAACCGCTTAAGAGGCTTACAACAGCTAAAGCGCGGTCACTGTCGGACTGCATAGAAATGAAAGAGAAGCGCGATGACACGACGCAGGTAATTTATTGCAAAATATGAAGCAGTTAGCGATTTACAAAAAATCTATTGATTGGACTGGAAAATTAAAACACTATCATGCTAATGTGCTAATGTAGCTTGTAGAATAATCTGACAAAAAATCAGAATGATTGCATGTAAATGAATATGATTTTTAATCGTTAAAAGAAATTATTAGAGGTATCTTCATGATTTTTTTCTATCGTAACAAATTAGTTGTATTATGTTTTCAACACACTATCATACTAGCATATATCCTGAAGAATATCATATATTTTTCTGATTTTGTTTACTGCAGTGGATCATATTCTTTTAGGCATTATAAAACTTGCGTTTAGGCACGTTTAGGTCCTGTAATCCCCTTAAATAAAGTATCGTTTTGTGATTTGTCCAGTCTGTTAGCGACATACTTACATAGGTTGTGGTCAAGAAGCAATGTATTTACTGCAAAAATATTAGGTACAGTCGCTGTGATATTTGAAAACAAAAATAACATAGTAAAGGCAAGAAATATTATACGATTTGTTGTTTTTCATGATTTTCAACACAAATATAGTAAAATACTTGTGCTGATACGTTGGCTTCGATTTTTACAAGAAACCTCTGAACAACATGACATTCATAAATGTTCGGGACTCAGGATTCCGCACGCCAGCTGTACACTGTAACGTGACGTGCAGTGACGGGAAGTCAGTCAGGGGCACACGTGGCGGCGCCTCACAAAGCGCGTCACTCTGCCGTCACTCAGGTGAAAGTGATATGAGCCGTCTGATGGGTGGCGCGTTCCCCGACTCGCTGTATCTTTGTGGTCCCAACAAACTCGCCGCAAACTAAAGCAAGATCTTTCTTTGCGTTGGTCGGTCACGGTTGAACATCACGATCGTTAATGTTCACACCAATGACGACATCAGTACACAAAAAAGTTAAAAACTTATTGAATCATACTGATTTCAAAGTCAAAGTTCAAGTAATTATAAAAACTTAAGTCATTTAAATAAATAATAATAAAATCGTTTATTTATAAAAAGGGGCACATTTACAATAAGTAACTTAATCAATCAAATAGAGCACAGTTGCTTATTTGCCTGAACTAGGTTGAACCTGTGTTTCAGGCTAGGAAGAGCATAAATACTTAATGTAATAAATTGACAATGAGTTTAAGTATTTAAAACTAAATTAATATTAGGTAAATAAAAGTAAAATATCATTTGTTTCGCAATTATACAAGGAAGGTCACATTAAATTAGTTCGCGAAACTCCATAGTACTCAATATCTTTATTGCTTTACCATAATGTGTACTTAGGTGGTAACTATATAATTTAGAATCATTACTCGTAGTATATCTTTTACACTATTTGACACACTAGGTACTAATGCCGCTCTGCAGGTTGGTACGGAACAATCTTATTAATACGTCCACCAATACTGCTGAGCGTGCCCGCCTGCTGGCTGTGGGTGAGTGGGAGTCGGGCCTCTGGCTTCAGGCGCTACCGTCACCCAACATAGGCACTATGCTGGGTGACACTACTTTCCGGCTCGCTACTTGTCTGCGTCTAAGCGCTCCTTGTGGGGCCCTGCATCGCTGCCAATGCGGTGAAGCAGTCGACTGTCTCGGACACCATGGTCTATCCTGCAGTAAGAGCGCAGGCCGGAGAGCACGGCACGCCATCATCAATGACATCATCCGTCGTGCTCTTGTCACCGCCGGGGTGCCAGCTGTTCTAGAACCCAACGGCTTGGCACGCGACGATGGGAAGAGACCAGACGGAATTACCATAATGCCGTGGAAGTTAGGTTGACCTTTGGTGTGGGATGCAACGTGCGTCGACTCCCTTGCGCCTTCCCATCTTCCCAGCACGGCGGGCTGTGCTGGGGCTGCTGCTGCAGGTGCGGAAAACCTCAAACGGCGCAAATACTCCAATCTTATTGGGACTCTTTGGGATATGTTTGAGCCGTTTGGGGTTGAAACTCTAGGGCCATGGGGTCCGAGTGCCCACTTAGTTTTTCAAGACATCGCAAAGCGGTTGGTCGACTCTTCATGTGACCAGAAGGCTGGTCTATTCTTCGGCCAGAGAATCAGCATTGCCATACAGCGTGGCAATGCTGCCAGCCTTTTGGGCACTTTTCCTGTTGACAGCGATGCGGACGAATTTTTTGATGCCCTATGATTGTCCCCCCCCCCCCTTCTTATATTTGTATAGTTATTTAATAGTTCATTTAATTTAGAATCTAAATAATATTGACTAAATTATAATTATATATAGGCTAGTAACTAGCCGATCCAGACTACAACATAGCTAGGCCTATTGACATACTTCTAGATTCACACGTATTTTCTAAAATTCTAATGAATGGCTTGGCTAAGAGGTTAATGAACCTATGGCTCAACAGACACATTTAGGGTGGATTCTGTCAGGCAACGTCGTCTGACATACTTACAGAGAACGTAGATGAAATCAACTGCTTGACACTGAACATTTTCTAACCGGCAAACCGCTCATGAAAATTCCAGAAGAGTTATCAATGTCCGGTCATTGACAACACTTTACACTTAAGCAAAAGATGGTAAATTGTGCAGAAGCTTAGTAACGATTTCTGGAAGAAATGGTCGCAAGAATGCAACCGCTACAAGCAAGATTAAAATGGAAACGACAGCATACCGACCTACGAGAAAATGACATTGTGAGCATCAGAGATGAGAAATTGCCTGCAGGAAAATGGGCACTGGGACGTGTAGCGAAGTTACACCCTGGGAAGGACGGCCACACTAGAGTTGTCACAGTGCAAACTGCAAAAGGAGAAACTAAACAACCGATTATAAAATTAGTACCAATAGTCGAGGCTGAAGAAAACCGCACTGACAATGACAAACTAACGAAAAACTAAAAAGTCCATGATAAAACCCTATGGAAATTAAATCACCACTTATACAGCACTGGCGATCGGCGCAAGTCTATTTGCGAAGTACCTACACCTGATTCGAGACAACGAAGAACATAGTGCATATTGTCATACTGAAATAAAAATATGCGCTGACAAGTGGGTATAATTACATTTAAGACACACACACACACAATAACACACACATGGACACACATCTTTTACACATGGTTTTATTATTGTTGTGACACGTGTGAAGTGCAACTAGTGTACGGAGCTCAAATGACATCGTAGACGCTACGTCACTCGGGTCTGATAACACTCAAACGAGGTTGTAACCTGCAAGGTGATTCATTAATGCGTCACGCATATATGGAACACAAGCGACATTTTTGTTAATGAATCATATACCTACCATGGTAATAATAACCCATGATTTCACCCATCAACACCTCTATTCGCATTTCGTCTTTGCACATTGAAACGCACGAAGAGTCTTTCAAGAAGATTGATACTGAACTGCGCTCGATTTTAAAGAACAATCGAAGCTAGAAACCCTATCTATGTACATACTTATGACGTTCATCACTATCGCGATCTAAGGTTCGTGCAGACTAGCGCGACGCGACAGCGCGACGCGACACGGATTATTGTTATACCGCGAAGTTTTCTTAAAAATTGTATTGTTCGAGTCGCGTCGCGCCGTCGCGTTGCTTTGGTCTGCACGAGCCTTTATGTGATCATTATTATTAGAATTGCTCTGTTTTGTAACATCGGTGTATTATTGGCGAACGATGACAACCAAAAGACAGGGGGGAGGGTCCCCACCATGCGAGACGCAGAGGAAGACGAAAAGAAGATGACATCGAGGACGGGTACATAACAGCAAGGTCAACAAACGGGAATCAAAAGTGCGTAGTGAAGTGAATACGGCGTCAAGGGTTAACCCCTCCTCTAGTGAAGTGAAATTTGACACTGAGAGACATATGTAGTGACGTGTGTGATTAAGTGTGACATTCTATTTATGGATTCTTACAATAAAGTATATATAAATATAATAAATATAAATAAATTAAAGTTGGTTCTTACCTTTATTTCGTTGACATTTCGCTAAGTCTAATATCCATTTGCAGCGACTAGAAGCACCCCGATACCTACTCATTGTTATACTTAATTAAAAAACAATAATTTGACTATCAATAACAATTATAATCGAATGTAATTGAGCGAAACAAAATTGCGTTATAGCGCGCATAGAATCACAACAAGACTGACCTTCCGAGCTAGTCATCCTAATTTCACTCGCATCTTACCCCCCGTACCCCTTTCTAATGTTACGTATGATTGTAATAGAATTTATCGCGTAAACATTTGTTTATTTTATTTATTTAGATTCTTACCCGTTGAGCATTCATTGACAATTCCTTGCATTTTCTTGTCATTTTTTACATAGGTACTTGCATTTTGCATTTTCATTGACTTTAATGTTTGATATCACACCGAACAAATACCTTTCATAATTATTATTATTATTTTTAAACCAATTGTTGAATGTATAAGCTGTTGATGTTATTTACCCCCTGTTCTGTAATACTCCTCTAAATATATTCTATAATCCTGGTGGTTTCATCGTTTAAACTATTAAGAGACGTTTACTACCTCGTTTTATTTAGAGGATTATTACAGGGCAGGGGGTTAATTATTATTGCTGTGATAACTCAGTTTTTTATAAAATTACATATTCTAGTGAGTATGGTAACTCCATAACTACCGTACCTACTAGGTTTTGCGTTAAGATACTGCAAATGAGATTGCAAATAATTGCGTTTTGGTAGTCAGAATATTTGTTTATTCGTTTTTTTCTTTGTGCAGCTTAATATAAAAAAACTGATGCACAAAAAGTAAAGTCTTCTAACTGTTTCATATAATGTAGGTACATACTTTTATTCATGAACGCTTCTGAAACTAAGCGACACCTAAACTACCATTTTTCTGTGCCGCACCTAGTTTTATTGCTCGTCTGTTTATTATTGCGGGCGTAATAAATCAGAATTACGACAATGCCAAAGATCTGACTAGTAGTAGAACACACTCACGGCATGTTTCAGAAACAAGCTCCGCCATGAACTCCTATCTCCACGGTGTACAAAGTACAAACTAGCCACAGCCCCCGGCAGCGACTATAGTAAGTGGGGTGCTTCGTCTGTCGTTATGTGGACTAAGTAGGTACCTACTAAAGCAGTGGCTTTATAAATAAAACGATCATCACTAGTGAGTGGTGGTCTCAAACAGAGCATGGTGATATTGGTGATTAGGGTTACTACATTTGAAACAAGCTCGATTGAAAAAGTCAAAACTGAGGTCGACGGGACACCCTCACAAAAACATTTATTCTGCACATTAGAACGAACATAAAATTCCAAGTGTACCAAGGGGCTAATTCCTCTATCTAATCAGAAGACTGTCGCGTAATGTGCTGTGCCACGTGTGACGTGTGATGTGACTCAGAACATGACGATGACGACGAGACGTTTTGCTTTTGAGGAGCCCATCTAATCTAACGGTATTATGTACTTGTTGGAGATTTTACATTATTTTAGTTTCGAAGAAAAGTTTAATTTATTTGCTAAAGAGCAGATGGGTTTTAGGAAAAATAAAACCATTAATATGGCTGTCTATGATTTTCTCACCACAGTTATAACTAACTTAGACAATAAAATTCCTGCGTGCGCATTATATATGGATCTAAGTAAAGCATTTGATTACGTGGATCACCAAATATTATTAAATAAATTATATAGTTATGGAATTCGGGGTACTTCATTGGATCTGATAGCTTCTTATCTTACCAACAGAAAACAGTCCACATTAATTAGTCGAGTATGCATCAAAACTAGAAAACAAATTAACTACACTTCGGAATACAAAGAAGTCAAACAAGGTGTTCCACAGGGAAGTGTTTTGGGTCCATTGCTGTTTATCATTTATATTAATGACTTTCCTAAAGTAACGAATCATCCCACTATACTTTTTGCTGATGATAGTTCTGTTGTTTTTGCTGGTAAAGACAAGCTATCCTTAGAACAAATAATTAACAGAACTTTAAGTGACATTATGAAATGACTAATTAGTAATAATTTAAGAATGAACTTTGACAAAACTAAAATCATGATATTTCGCAATCGTAAAGCTCAATTTACTGATATTAACGTTGATTATACAGGGAATAGAATTAATGAGATAGAGACTACAAAATTTTTAGGTATGACAATTGATTATAATTTAAATTGGAAGTAACATATAGATACGTTAAATCAAAAATTTAATAAGCAATCGTACGCCCTACATATGCTAGCTAAAATCGTGAACACCTCTGCTGTACTTGCAGCCTACCATGGCTACGTGGCATCCTTAATAAAGTATGGCATCATATTCTGGGGTAATTCCACCAATAAGGATATGGCATTTAAGTCGCAAAAGCGGTGTGTTCGGGGTATGTTTAATATCAAACAGACTGATAGCTGCAGACCGTATTTTATCAAGTATAATTTATTAACATTGCCGTGTATCTACATTTATGAGATTGCTAGCTTTGCAAGAACTAACAAGTATATTTTTGAAAATAAGCGGCATGGTGACAAAATTTGTTGCAAATCCAACAATACGGCTTTATATGCCAAGAGCATTTTCAGTATGGCACCACGTGTTTATAATCATTTACCTAAGTCTATACTAGAAAGTCCATCCACCGATGATTTTAAAAAGAAATTAAAAAGATTTTTGCTGTGTAAATATTATTATAGTATTCAGGAATTTTTAATTGAGGATGTAAAGACATACTGTATGGAAATATGATATATGTGAATAATGCACGAGTTTAATTATTGACGTTATTATTACTATTTATTTGTTATTATTTTTGACATTTATTAGAAATATATTTTGACAATTATTTATTAATGATGACATTTTAATTATTACTAGTGACATTTAATTTAACAAATAAACTTAATTTACCTATACTATTAATTATTTGACATTGTTAGTATTTGCGTTAAAAATATTGTTATTGTTTACTATGAATGATGGTTGCTTGGCTAAGTGTACGATAATGTAATGTGATATAATGAAATATGATGTAGATAAAACATGTGATGTAGACAAAACATGTGATGTAGACAAAACATGTAATTTGCATGCCATAAGGTGTAATATGGTTGAACTGTGCTCTATTTTTAACAACTTTATTTTATTACCCATATTAGCAAATAAATAAATTTGAATTTGAATTTGAATTTGAAGAACTGGCGCAACAGAAGTCTTTGTACGAAGGATAGCTATCAAAATATTCTCAAATTAGATAAAGTTGCGCCCCGCTTCTCTAACGCCCGCCACAGAACTAACATTTGCAACCAATTGAACGACGACAGCGAGTTCAATCAAAGCCAAAAAAAAATCACTTTCGTGAAAATTGTCAACCGCCTTCGTTCGGCACTTCAGCTGTATTTTTGACTTATTGGGACACACTACTTTATTTAAGCAACAATAAAACTGAATATTTAATGCTTCACCCAGTGTAATGAACGCTCCAGGTATCAAATGGAATAATCTTCAGTTAACCGACACAAGCGTACGAACAAACACAACCAAGTGTCGAGATTTCACGAAGAGCAGAGAGACTCACATGCGAGTGTCCACGCACTGCAGACCGCCGACCGGCCGCTAGCCGGCTCTCCTCGTAGGCATCCGCACTGATCACTGCCACTGCACTGCACACTCACACTCGGCACACTCGCGGTGCACTCCGTTGCCGCGCACCGGTCCACTACTCCGAGAATTTATAAAAAAAAGTTATGATCTACAAAGTTGATTGTCGTACGAGGACGCGTGCGTTCGCGATGTAGCGGAGCGCGCCGGCGGCGTGCGTGCATGCGGCGCGGCGGCGCGGGCTCACTGGCGGACCACCCGCCGCCACCACGCGCCGCCGCCGCCAGCCGCCGTCTGCGCGCGCACTGCCACTACATCACACAAACTATCATGATGCCAGTCAGTGCAGCTCACTGCAAGGAAGGCCGGTACGAGCTTGTGTCAGAACACCCACACTGCCCCCGAAAAAAAAAAGACGTATCTAACAAAAAGTAAAAACGGAGAAATAAATGTTTTAATGAATGAAACGGGAAATCGTTTGCTGTCTTCTAGTAAATTAAAATATTTACACTAACAGTTGAAAATAATGCCCACCTATAATACGCTTTAACTTGGTTTAATAAATAATATGAATTTATTAAATTATTATAAAAATAATGAAAAAATAGTTTCATCTTAGCATAAAAAAGCGGCCAAGTGCAAGTCGGACTCGCCCATGAAGGGTTCCGTAGCAGCAAGTAACATAATATAAAAGTTCTTGTAGTTCGTTGTAACTTTGATCTATTTTTACGATTTATGACGTATTAAAAAAAACTACTTACTAGATCTCGTTCAAACCAATTTTCGGTGGAAGTTTACATGGTAATGTACCTACATCATATATTTTTTTTAGTTTTATCGTTCTCTTATTTTAAAAGTTACGGGGGGGGGGGACACACATTTTACCACTTTGTATGTCTCTCGCGCAAACTGTTCCGTTCAAAAATGATATTAGAAACCTCAATATCAATTTTGAAGACCTATCCATAGATATGAAAAAAAAAAATGAGTTTCAGTTCTAAGTATGGGGAACCCCCATAATTTTTTGTATTTTTTCTATTTTTGTGTGACTATCTTAAAACTTCGTACAGACCAGCGCGACGCGACAGCGCGACGCGACACCAGCTATTGTTATACCGTCAAGTTTTCTTAGAAATTGTATTGTTCGAGTCGCGTCGCGGCGTCTCGTCGCGCTGGTCTGCACGAAGCTTAATGCGGTTCATGTAATACATCTACTTATCAAGTTTCAACAGCATAGTTCTTAAAGTTTCGGAAAAAAGTAGCTGTGACATACGGACGGGCAGACAGACAGACATGACAAATCCTTATGGATTTGACATGTCTGTCTGTCACAAATGACAAATCCTTATGGATTTGACATGTCTGTCTGTCTGCCTGCCCAGTTCCGGGTTCCGTTTTTTGCCATTTGGCTACGGAACCCTATAAATGAAGAAAAATATTACATACTTACTTAATTGAATAGACGTAAATGGCTAGATGCGTCCTTTAAATTTCAAACGCTTTTGGCTGAGGTACCTATTTAGTTTATCTATCTACATAGTATAACGCCGCCCCCGCAGAATAAACGCGTAAGTGCTGTTGCGGCGGTTTTGATGTTAATCCATATTCGTAATTGTGTTGCGCGTTACACCCGCGTCGCCGCATCAAGGATAGGTGCTTCCCTTGCTCCCCCCCGCCAGCGCTCGCTCGCGTGGCCAGTCGGCTCCCCGCCCCGCTACGCACCGAGATAGACCGCGCCGCGCACGCTGCGATCGTGCGACGGCTGCCATAATTGTGACGCTAATAATTATCCCTCGAGAATATATTAGGTACTTAATATAATACATAATAAAGCAACATATTGTGTTATATATATTTTATTTTTTATTTTTTATTTACGTAGTTACGAAAAGTTAGTAGGTAGGACCTAGTTTATTCTTTATTTAAAACCAAAATACAAAATCTGCAATATACATATACAGAGTGTATTTATTGGTTTTATTTATACAACGTAAATCAATGGAAAATTTAAAAAAAAAAGAAAAAGAATATCTACATTTTACCACAAGAGTATTTCACCCTATGCGCTAGGGGCTTCAAGCTCGCGTCTCAACACGGGAGGAGAGCGCGGGGAATACGCCGCGCCACGTGACCCGACCGGTCGCGAGCGCGACCCCTCCCTCACCCCAGTCAGTCTGCTGTCTCGCTAGCGAGCGCATGTAATGCCGTGTCGTCGTAGCGCCGCTCATTTCTCGCGCGTAAATAATTGTAGTTATGTCTTACATAAATGAACAGTGAACCGAAATGGTACGGCTTTACGCTATCGCGGGTGATAACCTGAATGAGGCTCGTAGGATGTACGCAGAATTGTTCCCTGGACAACGTGTAACGTGTGTGTGCAACGTGTCGTGAAACGATGTTGGCGGCGCTACACAAAGGATGCGAACCTACAGCCAGTTCACCGTGCCGGCCCACGCTCAGGGTCGTGGCAACCAGCAGCTGCCAGTTGATCTTCAAGAACGTATTCTGAATTTCTTCACGGAGCTACCAGAAGGGCAGCGTGTATATTCAATGTTTCCCACTGGACAGTATGGAGAATTCTCCACATCGACCGTCAACATCCGTATCATTTTCAACCGGTCCAAGAATTGAATGACAACGATCACATGAAGCTTCGTACAGACAAGCGCGACGCAACAGCGCGGCGCGACACCGGCTATTGTTATACCGTGAAGTTTTCTTAGAAATTGTATTGTTCGAGTCGCGTCGCGCCGTCGCGTCACGCTGGTCTGCACGAGCCTTAAAACGGATGGTATTTTCGCAGTGGCTTATCGACAATTTCTTGTTGTCGAATCAAATTTACATTTGGACTCGTCAAGTCATGCAACACCCAAGGTAGGATTTTTGCCTGTCATAAGCCAGGAAAAGTTGCATCCCAGGTTTTGTGTATTTATTCATGTGTTGTGTAGGTAGGTAGAACGATCGCCGGCAGTAACTACTTCACTCGGGCGCATATCCATGAATTTTTGGACGGTGTCGGATAAAAATATTTTTATGAAAATAACGTAGGTATTTCATTTTTTTTTACTCATTCTATTATTTTTATATGGGAACTAATTTTTTGAGCTGTTATTTAAATATTCGAGATGTTATTATGATCAGTTGAAAAACATATTGAGCAGTTATTTAATTTAATGGCGGTTGATTAATTATTGCGACAGTAAAACATGGACAGTAATAAAAAATCAATTAGTCGGTTATTTTATCATACAATGTCAATTCTAAAAATAATTGAGCATTCCACTATCTGAATGAGCGGTAAAAATGATGGAATGAGCGGTTCGATAAATAGTTCGGCAGATCATAGCGAGGGGAACACCCAAATACTCCGAAATATTTTATTCCGAATTTCGATGTTCCGATTTTCAAAAGTCCGAATTTCATAATAGGTACCTAAGAATTATATTGTCTATTATTTATTTTACCGAAAGTCATAAATGCGATTTGTTAGTTTTCCGATTTTCATACGTTCGAAGAATCAATTGCTCGAAGGATTCTCGGTCCGAAAAACGACATTCCGATTTTTAATAGGTTTTTCGAATAAACTAAAAGTCAACATATTGTGCTACAAATGTGACAGAAACGAATCGCTGCAAAACCGACTTCACGCAGTCTTGTCTGCCCTACCCCTAGAGTGTAATTTAAGCCCACGTAGGCGCGGAGGGGTGGGGCGGCCTGCGAGCTGAGGAGCAGGCGTTAAACCCATCTGCGACGATAAGCTCGCGTGGGCCCAAACCCCGCAGCGCCGGAGCCGTGACAGAAACAATGCTTGCTGCATGTTGCATGCCTGCTTGCATGTTGCATGCCTGCTTGCAAGTTGACAAATTCCGATTTATTACTGCCCAGTGCACACACGTAACCGCTCGTTCAATAATTTTTACCGCCCATTTAATTATTTTCCTCAATTATATTTTCACTGATCCATTTCATTATTTTTTATAAGTAACTCATTTTTGTTTACTTTACTTCTTAGTTTTAACTGCTGAACTAGTTATTAAATGTGCCATTTATAATTTTTAACTTACCAAAACCGCTATTTACAACTGCCTTTTCATTAAGTCAACTAACTATGGTTTGAGTGACAACGGTGTTTACCCTTAAATCCTGTATGCGTACCATAATTAAGCTTTACATTGTGTAAAGTAGGTATATTACCTACCATACTTACTTATCAGGTGCAACTGAGACATCACTTTAACGGCCTATAGATTATATGTCGGATTGGAAATCAAACGAGCTTGGTACCGGATTATTTTTAAAGATGACACGGTGTATCTATAACTGCTAACCAGCGGCAAATAAATGTTACGATGTTGAGTTTACGGGAATTTAGATGAGTGGCGGGTCATTGGTCAGGTGATGATGTGAGCAGGCATGTAGTGCGAGTGGTGGCAGGCGGTGTTAGCGGGGCAAGTAAACCGTGTCACCACTTGTGTGCCGCGCACCCACTCTGTCGGCCGCGGTGACACACATCGCGCCCTAAACACGCGCTGAATTAGTAAACGCTGCATATGTGTCGCGGCATGCGGGTCACCGCCGCACGCCGCGCCGCGGGCCGTCTGTCTGGCTGTGTAATCTACGCGATGCCATAGTATAATAAAGTATGCAGTACTTTGTCTCGGTAATGTCGTTCAGATAATTACCTACGCTCACTCGCTACCTAGATAAACATGCACTAGGGTTGCCCACTGACTGTGTTTAAGTTCTATAAATTATTATTTTTATTATATGACATTGATTGTAAATTCTGTGATTACTTCTTCACTCACTGACTTATTCATTGTAAAATTTTAGGAAAATCGTCTACTTTCACAATGTTTGTAAATATGCGAGAACCATGTATCTATCACATAAGTAATTAATTTATCTTTTGTTGCTTCATTTTTAATTATTTTTACCTATTGTGATATACTCGTAGTAATATTTTTTTAGGTGCATCGTCTTCACATAATATAATAATAATATTATAATAACCCCACCGCCGTATCTCTACGTTGACGTCGTGGTGGGGCTTGCGCGCTCCAAACTCTAGGTCTGTGCCGGTAGAGTTTACTTTGCCGGAACAGGTCTAGGATGAGGAGCCAGACCAAGAGAGATACAGAAACCCGCAGGGCAGCTTGTGGCGAGCTGTTGGGCAGTAGCGACTCCACGGACCCTATCTCCCGGGCGAAGTATTGTTCCTCATCTCTGGCTTGCCTTTATTGGCCGGCTGGAGTGAACACTGACAAGGAACAGAGTTCCCACCTCACTCAGACTTCCGGCCTAGGAATGGTGTCTAGGTTCACCGATACATCCGCTTCGACGTCTCCGCCCAGACCACTGGCGCGGGCGGCCGCGGTCCACCGACGACCCCGCGAACGGACGGTCCGCGCTGGGCGCGTAAGCGCACCGATGGGGAGCTTCTCGAGGAGGCTGCTATTGTCCAGGCCTGGAGCCGGGAGTCGGCAACGTCGAGCAGGAGGCGCTGTGGTTCCGTGGAGCGATGACGCAAATTTGCGATGCGTCCATGCCCCGGGTCCACGCACAGTCCGCAAGGCGCCAGGTGTTGTACTGGTGGACCGCCGAGATCGCGCAGCTGCGCGTCGCGTGCCGCCAGTACACCCGATACCGGAGGAGACGTCGAGTCGTCGGGTCCCTGACGAAGAGGCCGCTTCTTTACGAATTCTGTTACGTCATTAGTCATTCCTGGCCAATAATAGTACTTCCTAATATTATTTAACATTCTGTTTACCCCCGCGTGGCCACTCGTGGGTAACAGGTGGAAGTCATTCAAGATTACAGTTTTATGTCTTTGTCAGTAACTCTTGTATCTTTTATTAACAAGTACTCGTAGCTTTGGAATGTCATTTAATTATTATGAGCTCGTTTAATTTGATTTGCTTGCAAAAACGTTGTAAAGCTTTGTGCAGATCAGCGCGACTTGTCGCGCGACGCGACACCGGTTATTGTTATACCGTCAAGTTTTCTTAGAAATTGTATTGTCTGAGTCGCGTCGCGGCGTCGCGTCGCGCTGGTCTGCACGAAGCTTAATTCTCTCGCTAACACACGGTCGATAACGATCGAGTAATCACAAAAATTGCTGATTTATCAGGCACTTTGTAGTTTCCATTATCACTAGTGAAATGTTTTGATTTTTTTATCTGCTTTAATGTATTTTTATTATAGAATATTATCAATTCAACGCTGTCAATTGGTCGTTTGAGGATTTCCACTACCTTAGGTTGATCAGGCCTTGGAGTAGAGGATACCTCAGTAGTCATGTCGTTGTTGCCACAGGTAATCTGTGTCACAGTCAGTACGTAATCTTCGAGTCTGTGCCCTTATCATGACCGATGCTACATGCTTGTTCATATCCTTTAAGCTGTTGGAAGTAATAGGTATCCGGCTCAATGCATCTGCAGCTGCGTTGTGCCGTCCTGGGACATAGCTGATTTCAAAATCATATTCCTCAAGATATAATCTAAACTTTGTCAACCGGCTTGAAGGATCGGTCATATTAAATAAATAAATCGACGGCTTATGGTCTGTTAGTATATATATATAAAAATAGTTTTATTGCATAATCTGCACCTTACTAGGTTTTTTAAATCAAGACCAAACACGAACGGAGAGTAGGGGGATAGTGCGGGGCCTGCGGGGGTTCCGCTGTCCACAGCAAGTCGCAATAAGTAGCGCGCTCTTACTTTAATCGGAGTCGACCGAAATCCCCTCCAGGAATTGGATTTTCTAATTAAAAAAATTGAAAATTGACCATACGCCTCCCTAATCTCCGAAAATACGGAGACTAAAATAACAATAAAAATACAGAAAATAGTCCTATAAAACCTATAAGAAAGAAGTCTATGGTCTTAAAATATCTCCCAATATAGTGCGTACAAACTTACATTTGCAGTTGAAATGCATGGGAGAACATGTTTTTCAACTACAATGCTATATTTGTTCTGAATGAATGAATGAATGAAATGCACTGATCCCAGCATGGTTTAACCAGACTCGATAAATCGAATGAACCCCAAGATTTGCACTAGCCCATGAAGCCTCATGTTTCATGGAACTACATAGGCCATTGCAAATCAAGAAGTAGACCAGGGAGCGCGGGTAATGGTAAGGAAGACCGTGCCCTTAGGATAAGGAAGGATTTGAGAGCCATACCGGATATGCATCCTAGAGTAAGCATTGGAATAGTGGAGAGACGGGTGTAATTATCTATGGATGGGCATCTTTTGCAACGTTTCGTTATGTTGGTTCGAGTCCATCTTCACCGGTGAATTTTGACGGGGTTACACTGCTTTCTCGACTATTTTCTATGACACTGCTATGCTGTGTTACACGTTGCTGTTTCCATTGTCTTCGTCTGGCTACTATCCGTTTCAGGTTTCTTATAACTCTCGTTAGCCTTCTTAATCTTGTCGCGGTCTTAAGCAGTTTTCAACTTCACAAATATTTACTTAAATAAACTCAAACATTTCTTTACACAATTAACTTTACCACCCAAATAAACACAAAACTACACTTGGCTTCGAAGTTATAGGGTTTAAAATCCAATGTCAGAGTCAAGAGCAATAATGTCTAAAAGGAATGCTTTGTTGGTCAACAACTAACTACCTGCGACCCTTGACTCACTCCAAATATTAAAAAAAAAGGATGCGCACACGCAAAAAACAAAGCATATTGAAACACTGCACTACACAAATAATCACACACGTATTATAGTTTAAAGTTAGTCGAACAAATTGTAAATACAGCATATACGATGTATGGATTTATAATGAGATCCACTCATGACTTTAGGTGGACTTCTTCAGCGATCCCTGAAATATGGAAAGACCTCACCAGATTCGCTGCGGCAGGTATACCCTCGTACTTATGCATGCACTGAACCGTTCGCCTGAGATTAGGAACACTTATTTCACCCACTATTGTACTGTTTTAATGTATTTTTGGCGACCTAAAGTCACAACCACAGCAAAACAAAAACACTTCGATTTCGACGCCCGGCTTGTAGCTAAAACTTGCAACATGTGGTGTGCACATTTCACTAATCAGTAAAAAACTTTGGTGGAGCACAATTAGGAGCGTCCATACGCTGCAACGTCTGACGACCGAATCCCAACTACAATGCTATATTTGTTCTTGGGATAAATTCATTCCAACTAACTACGGAACCCTTCATTGCGTGGTCCGACACGCACTTGGCCAGTTTTTATAAATGAATAAACTTTTGTATTAAATTTAATCATTATTTTATGTTATTTACATACCCTTTAAAGTTACTAGAATTTAGTAAATGAGGTTGTTCCAAAATTTCGTCTTAAGTCATATGACGTATTATGCCGGAGAGCTATTCGGACAGCCGAATAGCTCTCCGGCACAATATGTCATTGGTGCCGATTCTCTTGTCACAAATGCCTCTAAACTAGACTAGAAATCACTAAAATTTAGTTTATTCCTGTCAAACGACGATTTCCCATTCTGAAATATGTAGACTAAAGTGATACAACTTAACTATATTTTAGTTTGACAGCACTAAGATAGTACTTACTGAGTTTTTAGTTTAGTGAAAATGGCAATTTTGCAAATCTTAATTTGACGTTTTTCACCTAAAATTTTGATTGTAAAAAACCAACCCAGACTAAACCTGACAATTTTTAATCGCGATTAAAAAGGTGTGGGATAAAATAAGTTGTCATGAACTAAAACTCACACCAACATCTCGACTTCACGTGCACAAAAACACGTGACATCATCATCATCATCTCGACTTCACGTGTGTATTTATTTTTTCTTTTCCTTAATATCTCGAAAATGGTGCGTCCTATCGCAAAAATAATGAAAATTTAAACTATAAACGTACTATAAAACGTAGGTAATATTTTTCATATTTTTTTACATAAAGTGATAAATTCCATATTTAAACACGTCGAGGCTGCACGCCCTGCGCGCCCCCGGCTCTAAAAAAATCACGGGTTAGGGCAAACCACGGCCGGGTACCACGTGGATTCGCGATTATCAAATTCGATTTTAGTTGTGTCAAAATATTTTTTTAATTTAGAGAATAGCTCTAAGATTCTCATAGCCGGTAAAATAAGGATAAAGTAAGGAATTTTGGTGATTAGGGAGAGATTCCACAAGATGGGACCGCCTATTGATCCTTGGATACATCCCTTGTTGGTGCCTTTCACGAACTCATGGCCAGCATACCTTACCCGGACCTTGCGGTCGCTTAGGTAGCTGGCTATCAACCTCCTGAGGTTCGCTGAGCACTCCTCCTCCGCCAGTCTGACCTTGATGGCTGGCCACCACGCACTGTCGAAGGCTCCCTCTATATCCAAAGAGACCATCGTGATGAGCTTCCTCTCTTGGAGTTTGCCCCTCACGTGGGCAATTAGGTCATAGAGGGAGTCTTCCGTGCTCCGCTGTGGCATGAAACCATACTGGCGGGGACTCATCCGAGGTACCAAGTGCCATGCAAGCCTTCTTACCATCATCTTCTCCAGAATCTTACCCATCACCGGTAGCAGTCCAATCGGCCTATAGGACTTTGGACTGGTGTAATTGTCCTTCCCCGGTTTCGTCAGCACCACAACGGTGGCCTCTTTCCACGCTGTGGGGAAGTGCGTCAGTTGCCAGCACTTGTTAAGTATCGCCAGGTGCAGTTCCGGGTCCCGTGTTATTACCCGCTGGCAGATGTCGGCTGTGAAATCGTCCGCTCCGGGTGCTTTCTTTGGATTGAAGCTCCCCGTCGCGAACCTGAGCTCCTCCGTTGTAAACTCCGTGTCATGGGTCTCATGATGGCTCCGGTCGTTTACTCGGTCAGCAAGAGCTCTGATTCGACGATGGTCTGGGCTATCCTCCTCCTCTACATCCTCCGGGTAGAAAGTCTCTGCCAGTACTTTCGCGGAACCTTCTTGCCCTGCTTCTTTTCCGTTTGACACCAACGGCAGATCTTCTTGCCTTTTATCTGTGTTTTTTATTACCCTATAAATTCCCTCCCAAACTCCTTCCCTATTTTGTCTCTGACAGAACCCCTTCCAGCTCTCTGTCGAGCGTTTTCTGACCTCGGATATTTGTCTTTAATCTCCAGATACGACGCAACCACACCTTCTCTACGCGACGGCGCAGCGCAACGGATTCTTCTCTTCCTGGTAGCGACGTCACGCTTCATCGCTTCGAGTTCTTCGGACCACCACGGAATGGTAAGTTTTTGGCTTTCTTTTTTCTTTGGCATCGCCTCGTTACACGCTTCAGCCATAACAGCAGTGTACTTTTCAACCATGCCATCTAGTTGTTTTTTATCCTTTATTTGTTCTACCTGTGATTTATTAATTCTATTTTCTATTTTTAATTGGTCCAATTTTTCATTAAAAAAATCCCAATTTGCTTTTTTTGTATTGTATTTCCTAGTCGTTCTTTTAATGTTTATTCCTTTCCCTTTTTGTAATTTAATTTTTATTATCATTCCGTTGTGGTCCGAGCTCGTTAGGTCTTCAGCTACCGTCCAATCCTCTACCAGGACGAGTAAGTCCCCTGTACACAAAGTCACGTCAACGTGGCTTGTGATTCGTCGCCCCCCTCTGATGGTATCGAAGGTGGGTCTGTTCCCGCGATTGAGTACCTGCAGATCAAGCTCTCCGATCATTCCCGCCAGTTCATCCCCTGTGTCATCGATGGCACTGCTTCCCCACCACACGCTTTTGGCATTAGCGTCCCCTCCAATGATTGCCTTCCTGGGCTTTAGCTCCTTCATCACGGTTGTTATGTGGTCCAGGTATGGCCCGATGGGTTGGTCAGGCTCAAAGTAGTACGAGACGGCGAGAATCTCCCACGCGATCGTTCGCAGCTTCGCCACCACGATGTTGTTGGTGGTGAATTTGGGGCACTGTATGACGTCGATGTCATGGTTGAACACGACTATTGCCGCCTTTACAGTGCCCCCGCTACAATCCGAGTTTTGGTAGACTCTAGCCCCCCCCGAACGACTTCATTGCCTTTATTCTTCCCACATACGGCTCCTGGACCAGTGCAATGGCTATTTTGCGTTTTTGAGCCTCAAGCATGAGTTCGTTAGTCACCAGTTGCTTTCTTTGGAGGTTAGCTTGCGCTGTGATGTATATTTGTGTAGCTGCCGTCTGTGTAAGCCCCGTGACCACCTTAGCAATACGCCACCGACAGGCGTGCCAATGCGTCCCACTTTACGCGTATCGGGCACCCACTGTCGAAGGCGTTGTGGTCGGTCTTATCCATTTTTGCCAATAGGCAATTGTGGCATTTCGGTGCCTCCGCTACCAGCCGTGACGGGCAGTCGGCCCGCATGTGGGGGTCGCCGCAGTGGATGCAGAGGTCCGCGGGCTGCGTGCACAGTCTTCGGCTGTCATGGCCGAAGCGCAGGCAGCGAGTGCACTGCATCAGTGGGGATTGATCCTGCACTCGCACTCGCTGCAGGTCGATGTGCACGCGACCCGCCATAGTCAGCCTCTGCCATAAGGTAGAGGACACCTGCAGGACGACATGGCACATGTGGGGGTTCCTCGTCCTTCGACGGTACTTCACCCCCAACCTCATTTCCTCCGCAGGAATGTCCCCTATCAGATGGGAATTTTGCCGCTGCAGGGCTTGTGTTACCTCCACATCAGAGTGGCAGGAGAGGACATCTTTGATGATAACGAGCGGATCTTTGTTCCTGACCTCTTCCACCACCAGACCGCCCGTTTTCCGTATACGTTCGGCTACCTTATTCAGCTCCTCCTTGGTCCTGAAGCCGACCACCACTTTCTGGTCCCTCGCCTTGCGCAGTTGCTCGACTCTAGTGCCCTCGTTCCGCGCATCGACCGCCGTCCTGAGCTTCTCAATGACCTCTTCACCAGTGTCCTGATCATTTACAGATGATACCACTACCGAGTGAAGAGGCCCTTGGAAACGCTGTGTTGGGCCGGCGGCCATTTCCGCGAAGGTCGGGCCCTGACCAGCAACATAGCGAGGGGCCTCTTGCAGACGCTCCGACAGAGCCCGTGTATGCAGTTTGCATTCCTCCAACGCCTGGTTATGCTCCATGGTTGGTCTTAATGGCGCGGCTATCGGTGTGGGTGCTGGTTCGACTACAGGTGCGGTAGTAACAGGAGGTTTGCCTTGCTCCGACTCTTTCACGAGCTCATATAGCCTATTAATGGCGTCGAGCACCCCCGCCTTAATCTCTGTCTTCAGGTTGCGAGAGTTGCCCAAATGAATCTTAGCTTTATTTAGACAAGCTCTCGCCTCCGCTGTGAGACTGGGGTACCTGGACTCAGTCGTCTTTTACGGCCTGGCGGTATCCATCCTTCCTCGGAGCGGCTCCCGAGTGCTGGCGGCAGGTGGTGTTGCGTCAGGCTTTGGGTTGACCGGGGACTTGGCCTGGGGCTCAGCTTTCCCGGCCTCCCATTCCCCGATGCTACGCCTGACACTCCGAAGTGAGCACCCAGCCTTCTCCGTCGAGCGCGGCGAACCCCTGAAACCCGACGGGATCGCTTCCTTGGCCGGTGTGCGGTACATGGTGGTGGTTTTGGTGAAGGTTGAGTTCATGAAACTTAAAAGAAAGACTAGTCGGGGGACACTGGTGTTATTTCTGTGTCCCTGTAAATGGAGGATAAGCACAGAAAACAACAAAATTAATAAAAACTAAAGTCGTCCTATGGTCGAACGAACATAGGATCAATATAAATTTATCCTTAATATTATTCTAATTATACTAAAATTTGAAAGCTCCGTCAAAATTTTTAATCCGTATTAATGGCTGTAGGCATCTACAGCCATTAAAACACGTTATTTCAGGTCTGGTCTTAAGTGAGCGGAATTAGATCTAGCTTCAAGAGAATAATAGTATATTATGCAATTAGTGAATAAAAGACGGATTTAAAGCGAGGGCCGTAGATGAATCACGAGCAAGTGAAGGATTCTAACGACTGAATCACGACCGTAGGGAGTGATTCATGACGATTGAATCACGAGCGTAGCGAGTGATTCAAGTGTTAGAATCCTGAACGACGCGAGTAATTCATGGCCCTCGATATAAATCCGTTTTATTCAAGAGTTGCATACTATACTTTATACCATGACTACGAGAAAAAGAAAGATTTAAGCGAAAATAGACATTTATTGAAGAAAAAAGGAAGGTTGAATTAAGCTTCGTGCAGACTGGTGCGACGCGACAGCGCGACGCGATTCTAACAAAACAATTTCAAAGAAAACTTCACGGTATAACAATGACCGGTGTCGTCGCGCTGTCGCGTCGCGCTACTCTGCAAGGGGCTTTAATTAAAATGCACATTAAAATTGGAACAATTACTAAAATCAAAAGTAATTTTCTTATTATTACTAATAACAATCAACTTGTGAAACGATATTTATTTCCTGTGTATAGAGTATGTTTTCGCAAGGAGGTTGTATAGCATTGAGATGGAGGTCGCATATATAGATGTGTTCTAAATTCAAACACCAAAACAGTGATTAAAAGAGCTTTTTATTCACTGTTTTCAGTGAATAAAATAAGCTTTTTAGAGGGGGAATGGTATAAAATTAATTTTCAATACCTTGCCAAAGTCGAAAGTTTACCTGGCTAGTGAGAACAGGGTGGGTGGGATTTCGTCTGTTTATGAATTTAATTGATTTTTAAAAATTTTGATTTTCTATGTTAGCAAGGCGCACGTGCGAGGTGTCAAAAGGCGTCTCAGCGCGGGCTAGCGTTCTGTGAGGTTATTTGAATTTACGTTGAAGAAAATTTTTGACTTTCAGGTTGGTTAGGTTCGCTCAGGTTAGGTTCGCTCAGGTTAGGTTCGCTCAGGTTAGGTTCGCTCAGGTTAGGTTCGCTCAGGTTAGGTTAGGTGAGGTTAGGTTAGGTTGGCCCCCGGCGGGCGCCGTCACCCGGCTCACACATCGTGGTCGGGGGGGCTCGGATCGCTGTCGAGGGTACCATGAAGTACCTAGGATTGGTCCTCGACAGCCGGTGGGACTTCGGGCCCCACTTCCGACGGCTGGCGCCCAAGTTGCTGGGCGCTGCTGGAGCGCTCTCAACGCTGCTTCCCAATCTGGGGGGCCCGAGCGCCGCTTGTAGGCGGCTCTACGTGGGGATCGTGCGATCGATGGCCCTTTACGGGGCCCCGATCTGGGCGGCTGACCTGACGGCCGGGAGCATCGCCGTCATGCGGAGACCGCAGAGGGCGATGGCCGTCAGAGTCATCCGGGGATATCGCACGATCTCCTACGAGGCGGCTTGTGCACTGGCCGGATCCCCGCCCTGGGACCTGGAGGCGAAAGTACTCGCGTCATCGTATCGGTGGCGCGAGGAAGCGCGGGCGCGAGGCGAGCGACCGATGCAGCGACACGTGGAGCTGCATCGGTCTCAGCTTCGCGAGGTCCTGGTGGCGGAATGGCGGGACAGGCTTTCGCGCCCTACCGCCGGCCTCGACGTCGTCGAGGCGGTCCGGCCGGTGCTCGACCGCTGGCTCGGGAGGAGGCACGGCTCCCTGTCGTTTCGGGTGACGCAGGTGCTCTCGGGGCATGGTTGCTTCGGGAAGTACCTGTGTCGCATAAACAGGGAGCCGGACGCCCGGTGTCACCACTGCGTCGACTGCCGGGAGGACACGGCGCGGCACACGCTGGCAGAGTGTGCCGCTTGGGAGGAGCCGCGCCGTGCCCTCATCTCAGAAGTAGGCAGTGACTTGTCGCTGCCGGCCGTAGTGAACGCTATGGTCGGCGGCGCCGAGTCCTGGGACGCGGTGGTCGCCTTCTGCGAGACGGTCGTCTCGCAGAAGGAGGCTGCGGAAAGGGAGAGGGAGATCTCGTCCACTCACCCGGCCCGCAGCAGGCGCACCGGGCGTCGGCGGAGGGCGGATAACGCCCTCTTCCGGCCCCCCTAAATGGGTCCAGGGGCGACGGACTCGGGGACGTCCGTCGCCCCCCACACATCAGGACCCGAGGTGGCGGCGCGTAGTGTTCCACGCGCGCCCCTCTGAGACGTCGCGGGGGGAGTCAAACACCTCACTCCCCCCCCTGACCCGAGAGGAGGCCCGCGGAGGCGGGCCGGCACCGGCCGGGGGTTGCGGAAGATTCTTTCGTTCCCGCGACCCCCGGCGTAGGTGTGAGTCGGAACACCGGGGTGGTTTTTAGTCAGTAAGAGTCTGACAGACCCCTCCGCCCGCCCCAGGGCGGAGGACATCCATGAGGATTTTCCACCCCGGAAAAAAAAAAAAAAAAAAAAAAAAAAAAAAAAAAAGGTTAGGTTAGGTTAGGTTAGGTTAGGTTAGGTTAGGTTAGGTTAGGTTAGGTTAGGTTAGGTTAGGTTAGGTTAGGTTAGGTTAGGTTTTTTTTTTTTTTTTTTTTTTTTTTTTTTTTTTTTTTTTTTTTTTTTTGTTTTAGCAGGAGAGGGAAATCCTCATGGACGCCCAGACTGCCTCACTGGTGAGCCAGTCTGGGCAGTGCCGGACTCTTACCGGCTAAAACCCACTCCTGCCTTTGCTCAGTGTCCCTCTGACATGATCAGAGACCTTGTTTACAAATGGTTCTGATTGCTTATTTTGTTTTTATTTAATTTTTATGCCAGTCCTGTTTTTAGGAAGTGGAGGGTTCCTGAAGCAATCGCCTCACTTCGACTAATTATATCATTATATTCTTATCTAATACCTTATATTTTAATATCTAACACCTTATATTTTAATTTCTAACAAATAATACCTAATAACTTATTTCTCTATTCTATTTAACTTATATATATGTTTTTAGTGGTTTTTAAATTTTTTGATTCTACCTATGTTTATACCTATTATATTTTTCTATACTTTAATTTACATGCTTTATTTATGATATGGCTATCCTAATATATGTATAATATATTATTTAGACATTTTTTCTTATTCTAAACTTACTTTTATATCCTATCTTATTAATTATTACTGCTATATTTATAAATTTACCTTTTTTAATCGTTTTTAATCTTGGCAGACTCAGAGCTACTATTTTGAATATGGTTTTTAATTGATATGATTTAGGTTTCAGAGTATGGCATATTCGGCATTTAACCTGTGCTTTTTCCTGTTTTAGGTACTGCTCGTCGCCCCGTGCACTCTGCACTGGCGCAGCGCTTCGGATTCGGCTTCCCAAAGTGTCATCCTGCTTCTGCGTTTCATCAAACGCGTTTGACCACAACGGTAATGTGAGTTTGTTTTTAAATTTGGGTGAATTTAGTTTGCTATCTGTTTTCAATTGGGCCAATTTCTCACGAAGTTGGCTCCAATTAGCTAGTTTTTTATTACAATTTGTTATATTTCTAAAAAAATTTGTTGATTTGATTTCCTGATAATTAATTTTAAATACAATACCGTTGTGGTACTTATTTCTGAGAAACGCTGGATGGACCTCAGCAATACGCCACCGACAAGCGAGCCAACGCGTCCCATTTAATACGTATTGGACACTCGTTGCCGAAGGCGTTGTGGTCAGTCCTGTCCCCTTTGGCCGATACGCAGTTATGACACCTCGGTGGCTCCGACGCCAGCCGCGACGGGCAGTCGACTCGCAGGTGAGGGTCCCCACAATGAGTGCAGAGGTCGGCGGGCTGCGTGCACAGTTTACGGCTGTGGCCGTAGCGCAGGCAGCGAGTGCACTGCACCAGTGGTGACTGGTCCTGCACCCGCACCCGCTGTAGGTCGATGTGCACGCGACCCGCCATTGTCAGCCGCTGCCACACAGTCGGGGACACCTGCAGGATGACGTGGCACATATGGGGGTTCCTCGTCTTACGACGGTACTTCACCCGCAACCTCGAATCCTCTGCAGGTATGTCCCCGACCAGGTGGGTGTTTTGCCTCTGCAGGGCTTGGATGACCTCCACATCCGAGTGGCAGGAAAGGACATCTTTAATTATTAGTAGCGGGTCTTTATTTTTAACTTCTTCGACCACTAAGTTTCCCGCCTTCCTAATCCGTTCGGTCACTCTGGTCATCTCTTCTTTTGTCTTGAATCCCACCACCACCTTTTGGTCCCTCGCCTTTCGCAGCCGTTCCACCCTAGTGCCCTCGTTTCTGGCATCGACCGCCGTCCTGAGCTTCTCAATAACCTCTTCACCGGTGTCCTGATCGTTGATAGATGAAACGACCACCGAGTGAAGAGGCTCTTGGACGTTCTGCTTTGGAACGGCGGCAGCCATCTCCGCGAAAGTTGGGCCCTGGCCTGCGACGTAGCGAGGGGCCTGTTGGAGATGATCCGACAGAGTCTGGGTGTGGTGTTGACACTCCTGCAGTGCCTGCTTGTGATCTTTGAGACCTGCCACAAGGCTCAGCATCAGCTCTGTCGGCTCATCCATGGTCGGTCTCAATGGCGCGGCTATCGGTGTGGGAGCTGGTTCGACCACAGGTGCGGCAGTAACAGGAGGTTTTCCTTGCTCCGACTCCTTCACGAGCTCGTATAGCCTATTAATGGCGTCCAGCACCCCCGCCTTAATCTCCGTTTTGAGGTTGCGAGAGTTGCCCAAATGAAGCTTAGCTTTATTTAGGCAAGCTCTCGCCTCCGCTGTCAGACTGGGGTACCTGGACTCATTCGTCCTTTGTGGTCTGGCGGTGTCCGTCTTTCCTCGGAGCGGCTCCCGAGTGCTGGCGGCAGGTGATGTTGCATCACGCTTTTGGTTGACCGGGGACTTGGCCTGGAGCTCAGCTTTCCCGGCCTCCCATTCCCCGATGCTACGCCTGACACTCGGAATTGAGCACCCAGCCTTCTCCGTTGAACGCGGCGAGCACCTGGAACCCAACGAAACCAACCTCCCCGTGACCGAACTCTCCTCCGAGCTTTTTGTCTTGGGTACTGGTGACCTAATACCAAACATTGTTACGAGTTTATGGACTGCAGAACAACAAAATTGACAGAGGACACGAGTAGCTGAACTGAATCCCTGTAAAGGGGGGATCAGTCAGTTATAAGTATAAAAACGAGCCCTACAACAAGGGCTCAGTCAGGAGAAATAAAATTTTGTCAATAGGAAATGCCTTCGGGTGGCGCTAAAAGGTTTTTTATTTTTAAAAACCGTCAATTCCCCTACCTATTATTACCAAAAGGTAATTCCGAAGCTTAGTCAGCTGAAAACAAAAACAAACTTTTTTAAGAAAACTGAAAAGTTTACCTGGCCAGTGAGAACAGGGTGGGTGGGAGGGCAAAATTTTGATTTTCTATGTTAGCTAGGCGCACGTGCGAGGTGTCAAAAGACGCGTCTCGGCGCGGGCTAGCGTTCTGTGAGGATTTTGGAATTTACGTAGAAGAAAATTTTTGACTTTTCGTCAAAAAACGTGTTTTTCGACCAAAAAGTATGGAAAAACCGGGAATTACAACTACCAAACGGGACCCGGGCTCGCGGAACGCGGACCAGAGTACAGGTAAGGCAGGTAAGTATCTATTTAAACTAAAATCAAATGATGTTTTTGAGAGAAAATTTTGAGATAAAAATTAGTTTAAGTTTTATAAAAGAAAATATTGAAAAATTTTCTAAGTCCTATAACGAAAAAATATTTTCGCGTTTTTGTCAATTTTTATTAGTCAGGACGTAGGACGGAACCTATTTAAGATCAAATTGGCTGAAAACAGCTTCAAAATGCGTCACCTGGATGCAAAGTTATAACGGTTTGATGTATTTACTGGATAGCTAAGGTGGATTTCGTCTGTTTATGAATTTAATTGATTTTAAAAATTTTGATTTTCTATGTTAGCTAGGCGCACGTGCGAGGTGTCAAAAGACGCGTCTCGGCGCGGGCTAGCGTTCTGTGAGGATTTTGGAATTTACGTAGAAGAAAATTTTTGACTTTTCGTCAAAAAACGTGTTTTTCGACCAAAAAGTATGGAAAAACCGGGAATTACAACTACCAAACGGGACCCGGGCTCGCGGAACGCGGACCAGAGTACAGGTAAGGCAGGTAAGTATCTATTTAAACTAAAATCAAATGATGTTTTTGAGAGAAAATTTTGAGATAAAAATTAGTTTAAGTTTTATAAAAGAAAATATTGAAAAATTTTCTAAGTCCTATAACGAAAAAATATTTTCGCGTTTTTGTCAATTTTTATTAGTCAGGACGTAGGACGGAACCTATTTAAGATCAAATTGGCTGAAAACAGCTTCAAAATGCGTCACCTGGATGCAAAGTTATAACGGTTTGATGTATTTACTGGATAGCTAAGGTGGATTTCGTCTGTTTATGAATTTAATTGATTTTAAAAATTTTGATTTTCTATGTTAGCTAGGCGCACGTGCGAGGTGTCAAAAGACGCGTCTCGGCGCGGGCTAGCGTTCTGTGAGGATTTTGGAATTTACGTAGAAGAAAATTTTTGACTTTTCGTCAAAAAACGTGTTTTTCGACCAAAAAGTATGGAAAAACCGGGAATTACAACTACCAAACGGGACCCGGGCTCGCGGAACGCGGACCAGAGTACAGGTAAGGCAGGTAAGTATCTATTTAAACTAAAATCAAATGATGTTTTTGAGAGAAAATTTTGAGATAAAAATTAGTTTAAGTTTTATAAAAGAAAATATTGAAAAATTTTCTAAGTCCTATAACGAAAAAATATTTTCGCGTTTTTGTCAATTTTTATTAGTCAGGACGTAGGACGGAACCTATTTAAGATCAAATTGGCTGAAAACAGCTTCAAAATGCGTCACCTGGATGCAAAGTTATAACGGTTTGATGTATTTACTGGATAGCTAAGGTGGATTTCGTCTGTTTATGAATTTAATTGATTTTAAAAATTTTGATTTTCTATGTTAGCTAGGCGCACGTGCGAGGTGTCAAAAGACGCGTCTCGGCGCGGGCTAGCGTTCTGTGAGGATTTTGGAATTTACGTAGAAGAAAATTTTTGACTTTTCGTCAAAAAACGTGTTTTTCGACCAAAAAGTATGGAAAAACCGGGAATTACAACTACCAAACGGGACCCGGGCTCGCGGAACGCGGACCAGAGTACAGGTAAGGCAGGTAAGTATCTATTTAAACTAAAATCAAATGATGTTTTTGAGAGAAAATTTTGAGATAAAAATTAGTTTAAGTTTTATAAAAGAAAATATTGAAAAATTTTCTAAGTCCTATAACGAAAAAATATTTTCGCGTTTTTGTCAATTTTTATTAGTCAGGACGTAGGACGGAACCTATTTAAGATCAAATTGGCTGAAAACAGCTTCAAAATGCGTCACCTGGATGCAAAGTTATAACGGTTTGATGTATTTACTGGATAGCTAAGGTGGATTTCGTCTGTTTATGAATTTAATTGATTTTAAAAATTTTGATTTTCTATGTTAGCTAGGCGCACGTGCGAGGTGTCAAAAGACGCGTCTCGGCGCGGGCTAGCGTTCTGTGAGGATTTTGGAATTTACGTAGAAGAAAATTTTTGACTTTTCGTCAAAAAACGTGTTTTTCGACCAAAAAGTATGGAAAAACCGGGAATTACAACTACCAAACGGGACCCGGGCTCGCGGAACGCGGACCAGAGTACAGGTAAGGCAGGTAAGTATCTATTTAAACTAAAATCAAATGATGTTTTTGAGAGAAAATTTTGAGATAAAAATTAGTTTAAGTTTTATAAAAGAAAATATTGAAAAATTTTCTAAGTCCTATAACGAAAAAATATTTTCGCGTTTTTGTCAATTTTTATTAGTCAGGACGTAGGACGGAACCTATTTAAGATCAAATTGGCTGAAAACAGCTTCAAAATGCGTCACCTGGATGCAAAGTTATAACGGTTTGATGTATTTACTGGATAGCTAAGGTGGATTTCGTCTGTTTATGAATTTAATTGATTTTAAAAATTTTGATTTTCTATGTTAGCTAGGCGCACGTGCGAGGTGTCAAAAGACGCGTCTCGGCGCGGGCTAGCGTTCTGTGAGGATTTTGGAATTTACGTAGAAGAAAATTTTTGACTTTTCGTCAAAAAACGTGTTTTTCGACCAAAAAGTATGGAAAAACCGGGAATTACAACTACCAAACGGGACCCGGGCTCGCGGAACGCGGACCAGAGTACAGGTAAGGCAGGTAAGTATCTATTTAAACTAAAATCAAATGATGTTTTTGAGAGAAAATTTTGAGATAAAAATTAGTTTAAGTTTTATAAAAGAAAATATTGAAAAATTTTCTAAGTCCTATAACGAAAAAATATTTTCGCGTTTTTGTCAATTTTTATTAGTCAGGACGTAGGACGGAACCTATTTAAGATCAAATTGGCTGAAAACAGCTTCAAAATGCGTCACCTGGATGCAAAGTTATAACGGTTTGATGTATTTACTGGATAGCTAAGGTGGATTTCGTCTGTTTATGAATTTAATTGATTTTAAAAATTTTGATTTTCTATGTTAGCTAGGCGCACGTGCGAGGTGTCAAAAGACGCGTCTCGGCGCGGGCTAGCGTTCTGTGAGGATTTTGGAATTTACGTAGAAGAAAATTTTTGACTTTTCGTCAAAAAACGTGTTTTTCGACCAAAAAGTATGGAAAAACCGGGAATTACAACTACCAAACGGGACCCGGGCTCGCGGAACGCGGACCAGAGTACAGGTAAGGCAGGTAAGTATCTATTTAAACTAAAATCAAATGATGTTTTTGAGAGAAAATTTTGAGATAAAAATTAGTTTAAGTTTTATAAAAGAAAATATTGAAAAATTTTCTAAGTCCTATAACGAAAAAATATTTTCGCGTTTTTGTCAATTTTTATTAGTCAGGACGTAGGACGGAACCTATTTAAGATCAAATTGGCTGAAAACAGCTTCAAAATGCGTCACCTGGATGCAAAGTTATAACGGTTTGATGTATTTACTGGATAGCTAAGGTGGATTTCGTCTGTTTATGAATTTAATTGATTTTAAAAATTTTGATTTTCTATGTTAGCTAGGCGCACGTGCGAGGTGTCAAAAGACGCGTCTCGGCGCGGGCTAGCGTTCTGTGAGGATTTTGGAATTTACGTAGAAGAAAATTTTTGACTTTTCGTCAAAAAACGTGTTTTTCGACCAAAAAGTATGGAAAAACCGGGAATTACAACTACCAAACGGGACCCGGGCTCGCGGAACGCGGACCAGAGTACAGGTAAGGCAGGTAAGTATCTATTTAAACTAAAATCAAATGATGTTTTTGAGAGAAAATTTTGAGATAAAAATTAGTTTAAGTTTTATAAAAGAAAATATTGAAAAATTTTCTAAGTCCTATAACGAAAAAATATTTTCGCGTTTTTGTCAATTTTTATTAGTCAGGACGTAGGACGGAACCTATTTAAGATCAAATTGGCTGAAAACAGCTTCAAAATGCGTCACCTGGATGCAAAGTTATAACGGTTTGATGTATTTACTGGATAGCTAAGGTGGATTTCGTCTGTTTATGAATTTAATTGATTTTAAAAATTTTGATTTTCTATGTTAGCTAGGCGCACGTGCGAGGTGTCAAAAGACGCGTCTCGGCGCGGGCTAGCGTTCTGTGAGGATTTTGGAATTTACGTAGAAGAAAATTTTTGACTTTTCGTCAAAAAACGTGTTTTTCGACCAAAAAGTATGGAAAAACCGGGAATTACAACTACCAAACGGGACCCGGGCTCGCGGAACGCGGACCAGAGTACAGGTAAGGCAGGTAAGTATCTATTTAAACTAAAATCAAATGATGTTTTTGAGAGAAAATTTTGAGATAAAAATTAGTTTAAGTTTTATAAAAGAAAATATTGAAAAATTTTCTAAGTCCTATAACGAAAAAATATTTTCGCGTTTTTGTCAATTTTTATTAGTCAGGACGTAGGACGGAACCTATTTAAGATCAAATTGGCTGAAAACAGCTTCAAAATGCGTCACCTGGATGCAAAGTTATAACGGTTTGATGTATTTACTGGATAGCTAAGGTGGATTTCGTCTGTTTATGAATTTAATTGATTTTAAAAATTTTGATTTTCTATGTTAGCTAGGCGCACGTGCGAGGTGTCAAAAGACGCGTCTCGGCGCGGGCTAGCGTTCTGTGAGGATTTTGGAATTTACGTAGAAGAAAATTTTTGACTTTTCGTCAAAAAACGTGTTTTTCGACCAAAAAGTATGGAAAAACCGGGAATTACAACTACCAAACGGGACCCGGGCTCGCGGAACGCGGACCAGAGTACAGGTAAGGCAGGTAAGTATCTATTTAAACTAAAATCAAATGATGTTTTTGAGAGAAAATTTTGAGATAAAAATTAGTTTAAGTTTTATAAAAGAAAATATTGAAAAATTTTCTAAGTCCTATAACGAAAAAATATTTTCGCGTTTTTGTCAATTTTTATTAGTCAGGACGTAGGACGGAACCTATTTAAGATCAAATTGGCTGAAAACAGCTTCAAAATGCGTCACCTGGATGCAAAGTTATAACGGTTTGATGTATTTACTGGATAGCTAAGGTGGATTTCGTCTGTTTATGAATTTAATTGATTTTAAAAATTTTGATTTTCTATGTTAGCTAGGCGCACGTGCGAGGTGTCAAAAGACGCGTCTCGGCGCGGGCTAGCGTTCTGTGAGGATTTTGGAATTTACGTAGAAGAAAATTTTTGACTTTTCGTCAAAAAACGTGTTTTTCGACCAAAAAGTATGGAAAAACCGGGAATTACAACTACCAAACGGGACCCGGGCTCGCGGAACGCGGACCAGAGTACAGGTAAGGCAGGTAAGTATCTATTTAAACTAAAATCAAATGATGTTTTTGAGAGAAAATTTTGAGATAAAAATTAGTTTAAGTTTTATAAAAGAAAATATTGAAAAATTTTCTAAGTCCTATAACGAAAAAATATTTTCGCGTTTTTGTCAATTTTTATTAGTCAGGACGTAGGACGGAACCTATTTAAGATCAAATTGGCTGAAAACAGCTTCAAAATGCGTCACCTGGATGCAAAGTTATAACGGTTTGATGTATTTACTGGATAGCTAAGGTGGATTTCGTCTGTTTATGAATTTAATTGATTTTAAAAATTTTGATTTTCTATGTTAGCTAGGCGCACGTGCGAGGTGTCAAAAGACGCGTCTCGGCGCGGGCTAGCGTTCTGTGAGGATTTTGGAATTTACGTAGAAGAAAATTTTTGACTTTTCGTCAAAAAACGTGTTTTTCGACCAAAAAGTATGGAAAAACCGGGAATTACAACTACCAAACGGGACTCGGGCTCGCGGAACGCGGACCAGAGTACAGGTAAGGCAGGTAAGTATCTATTTAAACTAAAATCAAATGATGTTTTTGAGAGAAAATTTTGAGATAAAAATTAGTTTAAGTTTTATAAAAGAAAATATTGAAAAATTTTCTAAGTCCTATAACGAAAAAATATTTTCGCGTTTTTGTCAATTTTTATTAGTCAGGACGTAGGACGGAACCTATTTAAGATCAAATTGGCTGAAAACAGCTTCAAAATGCGTCACCTGGATGCAAAGTTATAACGGTTTGATGTATTTACTGGATAGCTAAGGTGGATTTCGTCTGTTTATGAATTTAATTGATTTTAAAAATTTTGATTTTCTATGTTAGCTAGGCGCACGTGCGAGGTGTCAAAAGACGCGTCTCGGCGCGGGCTAGCGTTCTGTGAGGATTTTGGAATTTACGTAGAAGAAAATTTTTGACTTTTCGTCAAAAAACGTGTTTTTCGACCAAAAAGTATGGAAAAACCGGGAATTACAACTACCAAACGGGACCCGGGCTCGCGGAACGCGGACCAGAGTACAGGTAAGGCAGGTAAGTATCTATTTAAACTAAAATCAAATGATGTTTTTGAGAGAAAATTTTGAGATAAAAATTAGTTTAAGTTTTATAAAAGAAAATATTGAAAAATTTTCTAAGTCCTATAACGAAAAAATATTTTCGCGTTTTTGTCAATTTTTATTAGTCAGGACGTAGGACGGAACCTATTTAAGATCAAATTGGCTGAAAACAGCTTCAAAATGCGTCACCTGGATGCAAAGTTATAACGGTTTGATGTATTTACTGGATAGCTAAGGTGGATTTCGTCTGTTTATGAATTTAATTGATTTTAAAAATTTTGATTTTCTATGTTAGCTAGGCGCACGTGCGAGGTGTCAAAAGACGCGTCTCGGCGCGGGCTAGCGTTCTGTGAGGATTTTGGAATTTACGTAGAAGAAAATTTTTGACTTTTCGTCAAAAAACGTGTTTTTCGACCAAAAAGTATGGAAAAACCGGGAATTACAACTACCAAACGGGACTCGGGCTCGCGGAACGCGGACCAGAGTACAGGTAAGGCAGGTAAGTATCTATTTAAACTAAAATCAAATGATGTTTTTGAGAGAAAATTTTGAGATAAAAATTAGTTTAAGTTTTATAAAAGAAAATATTGAAAAATTTTCTAAGTCCTATAACGAAAAAATATTTTCGCGTTTTTGTCAATTTTTATTAGTCAGGACGTAGGACGGAACCTATTTAAGATCAAATTGGCTGAAAACAGCTTCAAAATGCGTCACCTGGATGCAAAGTTATAACGGTTTGATGTATTTACTGGATAGCTAAGGTGGATTTCGTCTGTTTATGAATTTAATTGATTTTAAAAATTTTGATTTTCTATGTTAGCTAGGCGCACGTGCGAGGTGTCAAAAGACGCGTCTCGGCGCGGGCTAGCGTTCTGTGAGGATTTTGGAATTTACGTAGAAGAAAATTTTTGACTTTTCGTCAAAAAACGTGTTTTTCGACCAAAAAGTATGGAAAAACCGGGAATTACAACTACCAAACGGGACCCGGGCTCGCGGAACGCGGACCAGAGTACAGGTAAGGCAGGTAAGTATCTATTTAAACTAAAATCAAATGATGTTTTTGAGAGAAAATTTTGAGATAAAAATTAGTTTAAGTTTTATAAAAGAAAATATTGAAAAATTTTCTAAGTCCTATAACGAAAAAATATTTTCGCGTTTTTGTCAATTTTTATTAGTCAGGACGTAGGACGGAACCTATTTAAGATCAAATTGGCTGAAAACAGCTTCAAAATGCGTCACCTGGATGCAAAGTTATAACGGTTTGATGTATTTACTGGATAGCTAAGGTGGATTTCGTCTGTTTATGAATTTAATTGATTTTAAAAATTTTGATTTTCTATGTTAGCTAGGCGCACGTGCGAGGTGTCAAAAGACGCGTCTCGGCGCGGGCTAGCGTTCTGTGAGGATTTTGGAATTTACGTAGAAGAAAATTTTTGACTTTTCGTCAAAAAACGTGTTTTTCGACCAAAAAGTATGGAAAAACCGGGAATTACAACTACCAAACGGGACTCGGGCTCGCGGAACGCGGACCAGAGTACAGGTAAGGCAGGTAAGTATCTATTTAAACTAAAATCAAATGATGTTTTTGAGAGAAAATTTTGAGATAAAAATTAGTTTAAGTTTTATAAAAGAAAATATTGAAAAATTTTCTAAGTCCTATAACGAAAAAATATTTTCGCGTTTTTGTCAATTTTTATTAGTCAGGACGTAGGACGGAACCTATTTAAGATCAAATTGGCTGAAAACAGCTTCAAAATGCGTCACCTGGATGCAAAGTTATAACGGTTTGATGTATTTACTGGATAGCTAAGGTGGATTTCGTCTGTTTATGAATTTAATTGATTTTAAAAATTTTGATTTTCTATGTTAGCTAGGCGCACGTGCGAGGTGTCAAAAGACGCGTCTCGGCGCGGGCTAGCGTTCTGTGAGGATTTTGGAATTTACGTAGAAGAAAATTTTTGACTTTTCGTCAAAAAACGTGTTTTTCGACCAAAAAGTATGGAAAAACCGGGAATTACAACTACCAAACGGGACTCGGGCTCGCGGAACGCGGACCAGAGTACAGGTAAGGCAGGTAAGTATCTATTTAAACTAAAATCAAATGATGTTTTTGAGAGAAAATTTTGAGATAAAAATTAGTTTAAGTTTTATAAAAGAAAATATTGAAAAATTTTCTAAGTCCTATAACGAAAAAATATTTTCGCGTTTTTGTCAATTTTTATTAGTCAGGACGTAGGACGGAACCTATTTAAGATCAAATTGGCTGAAAACAGCTTCAAAATGCGTCACCTGGATGCAAAGTTATAACGGTTTGATGTATTTACTGGATAGCTAAGGTGGATTTCGTCTGTTTATGAATTTAATTGATTTTAAAAATTTTGATTTTCTATGTTAGCTAGGCGCACGTGCGAGGTGTCAAAAGACGCGTCTCGGCGCGGGCTAGCGTTCTGTGAGGATTTTGGAATTTACGTAGAAGAAAATTTTTGACTTTTCGTCAAAAAACGTGTTTTTCGACCAAAAAGTATGGAAAAACCGGGAATTACAACTACCAAACGGGACTCGGGCTCGCGGAACGCGGACCAGAGTACAGGTAAGGCAGGTAAGTATCTATTTAAACTAAAATCAAATGATGTTTTTGAGAGAAAATTTTGAGATAAAAATTAGTTTAAGTTTTATAAAAGAAAATATTGAAAAATTTTCTAAGTCCTATAACGAAAAAATATTTTCGCGTTTTTGTCAATTTTTATTAGTCAGGACGTAGGACGGAACCTATTTAAGATCAAATTGGCTGAAAACAGCTTCAAAATGCGTCACCTGGATGCAAAGTTATAACGGTTTGATGTATTTACTGGATAGCTAAGGTGGATTTCGTCTGTTTATGAATTTAATTGATTTTAAAAATTTTGATTTTCTATGTTAGCTAGGCGCACGTGCGAGGTGTCAAAAGACGCGTCTCGGCGCGGGCTAGCGTTCTGTGAGGATTTTGGAATTTACGTAGAAGAAAATTTTTGACTTTTCGTCAAAAAACGTGTTTTTCGACCAAAAAGTATGGAAAAACCGGGAATTACAACTACCAAACGGGACTCGGGCTCGCGGAACGCGGACCAGAGTACAGGTAAGGCAGGTAAGTATCTATTTAAACTAAAATCAAATGATGTTTTTGAGAGAAAATTTTGAGATAAAAATTAGTTTAAGTTTTATAAAAGAAAATATTGAAAAATTTTCTAAGTCCTATAACGAAAAAATATTTTCGCGTTTTTGTCAATTTTTATTAGTCAGGACGTAGGACGGAACCTATTTAAGATCAAATTGGCTGAAAACAGCTTCAAAATGCGTCACCTGGATGCAAAGTTATAACGGTTTGATGTATTTACTGGATAGCTAAGGTGGATTTCGTCTGTTTATGAATTTAATTGATTTTAAAAATTTTGATTTTCTATGTTAGCTAGGCGCACGTGCGAGGTGTCAAAAGACGCGTCTCGGCGCGGGCTAGCGTTCTGTGAGGATTTTGGAATTTACGTAGAAGAAAATTTTTGACTTTTCGTCAAAAAACGTGTTTTTCGACCAAAAAGTATGGAAAAACCGGGAATTACAACTACCAAACGGGACTCGGGCTCGCGGAACGCGGACCAGAGTACAGGTAAGGCAGGTAAGTATCTATTTAAACTAAAATCAAATGATGTTTTTGAGAGAAAATTTTGAGATAAAAATTAGTTTAAGTTTTATAAAAGAAAATATTGAAAAATTTTCTAAGTCCTATAACGAAAAAATATTTTCGCGTTTTTGTCAATTTTTATTAGTCAGGACGTAGGACGGAACCTATTTAAGATCAAATTGGCTGAAAACAGCTTCAAAATGCGTCACCTGGATGCAAAGTTATAACGGTTTGATGTATTTACTGGATAGCTAAGGTGGATTTCGTCTGTTTATGAATTTAATTGATTTTAAAAATTTTGATTTTCTATGTTAGCTAGGCGCACGTGCGAGGTGTCAAAAGACGCGTCTCGGCGCGGGCTAGCGTTCTGTGAGGATTTTGGAATTTACGTAGAAGAAAATTTTTGACTTTTCGTCAAAAAACGTGTTTTTCGACCAAAAAGTATGGAAAAACCGGGAATTACAACTACCAAACGGGACCCGGGCTCGCGGAACGCGGACCAGAGTACAGGTAAGGCAGGTAAGTATCTATTTAAACTAAAATCAAATGATGTTTTTGAGAGAAAATTTTGAGATAAAAATTAGTTTAAGTTTTATAAAAGAAAATATTGAAGAATTTTCTAAGTCCTTGAACGAAAAAATATTTTCGCGTTTTTGTCAATTTTTATTAGTCGGGACGTAGGACGGAACCTATTTAAGATCAAATTGGCTGAAAACAGCTTCAAAATGCGTCACCTGGATGCAAAGTTATAACGGTTTGATGTATTTACTGGATAGCTAAGGTGGATTTCGTCTGTTTATGAATTTAATTGATTTTAAAAATTTTGATTTTCTATGTTAGCTAGGCGCACGTGCGAGGTGTCAAAAGACGCGTCTCGGCGCGGGCTAGCGTTCTGTGAGGATTTTGGAATTTACGTAGAAGAAAATTTTTGACTTTTCGTCAAAAAACGTGTTTTTCGACCAAAAAGTATGGAAAAACCGGGAATTACAACTACCAAACGGGACCCGGGCTCGCGGAACGCGGACCAGAGTACAGGTAAGGCAGGTAAGTATCTATTTAAACTAAAATCAAATGATGTTTTTGAGAGAAAATTTTGAGATAAAAATTAGTTTAAGTTTTATAAAAGAAAATATTGAAAAATTTTCTAAGTCCTATAACGAAAAAATATTTTCGCGTTTTTGTCAATTTTTATTAGTCAGGACGTAGGACGGAACCTATTTAAGATCAAATTGGCTGAAAACAGCTTCAAAATGCGTCACCTGGATGCAAAGTTATAACGGTTTGATGTATTTACTGGATAGCTAAGGTGGATTTCGTCTGTTTATGAATTTAATTGATTTTAAAAATTTTGATTTTCTATGTTAGCTAGGCGCACGTGCGAGGTGTCAAAAGACGCGTCTCGGCGCGGGCTAGCGTTCTGTGAGGATTTTGGAATTTACGTAGAAGAAAATTTTTGACTTTTCGTCAAAAAACGTGTTTTTCGACCAAAAAGTATGGAAAAACCGGGAATTACAACTACCAAACGGGACCCGGGCTCGCGGAACGCGGACCAGAGTACAGGTAAGGCAGGTAAGTATCTATTTAAACTAAAATCAAATGATGTTTTTGAGAGAAAATTTTGAGATAAAAATTAGTTTAAGTTTTATAAAAGAAAATATTGAAAAATTTTCTAAGTCCTATAACGAAAAAATATTTTCGCGTTTTTGTCAATTTTTATTAGTCAGGACGTAGGACGGAACCTATTTAAGATCAAATTGGCTGAAAACAGCTTCAAAATGCGTCACCTGGATGCAAAGTTATAACGGTTTGATGTATTTACTGGATAGCTAAGGTGGATTTCGTCTGTTTATGAATTTAATTGATTTTAAAAATTTTGATTTTCTATGTTAGCTAGGCGCACGTGCGAGGTGTCAAAAGACGCGTCTCGGCGCGGGCTAGCGTTCTGTGAGGATTTTGGAATTTACGTAGAAGAAAATTTTTGACTTTTCGTCAAAAAACGTGTTTTTCGACCAAAAAGTATGGAAAAACCGGGAATTACAACTACCAAACGGGACCCGGGCTCGCGGAACGCGGACCAGAGTACAGGTAAGGCAGGTAAGTATCTATTTAAACTAAAATCAAATGATGTTTTTGAGAGAAAATTTTGAGATAAAAATTAGTTTAAGTTTTATAAAAGAAAATATTGAAAAATTTTCTAAGTCCTATAACGAAAAAATATTTTCGCGTTTTTGTCAATTTTTATTAGTCAGGACGTAGGACGGAACCTATTTAAGATCAAATTGGCTGAAAACAGCTTCAAAATGCGTCACCTGGATGCAAAGTTATAACGGTTTGATGTATTTACTGGATAGCTAAGGTGGATTTCGTCTGTTTATGAATTTAATTGATTTTAAAAATTTTGATTTTCTATGTTAGCTAGGCGCACGTGCGAGGTGTCAAAAGACGCGTCTCGGCGCGGGCTAGCGTTCTGTGAGGATTTTGGAATTTACGTAGAAGAAAATTTTTGACTTTTCGTCAAAAAACGTGTTTTTCGACCAAAAAGTATGGAAAAACCGGGAATTACAACTACCAAACGGGACCCGGGCTCGCGGAACGCGGACCAGAGTACAGGTAAGGCAGGTAAGTATCTATTTAAACTAAAATCAAATGATGTTTTTGAGAGAAAATTTTGAGATAAAAATTAGTTTAAGTTTTATAAAAGAAAATATTGAAAAATTTTCTAAGTCCTATAACGAAAAAATATTTTCGCGTTTTTGTCAATTTTTATTAGTCAGGACGTAGGACGGAACCTATTTAAGATCAAATTGGCTGAAAACAGCTTCAAAATGCGTCACCTGGATGCAAAGTTATAACGGTTTGATGTATTTACTGGATAGCTAAGGTGGATTTCGTCTGTTTATGAATTTAATTGATTTTAAAAATTTTGATTTTCTATGTTAGCTAGGCGCACGTGCGAGGTGTCAAAAGACGCGTCTCGGCGCGGGCTAGCGTTCTGTGAGGATTTTGGAATTTACGTAGAAGAAAATTTTTGACTTTTCGTCAAAAAACGTGTTTTTCGACCAAAAAGTATGGAAAAACCGGGAATTACAACTACCAAACGGGACCCGGGCTCGCGGAACGCGGACCAGAGTACAGGTAAGGCAGGTAAGTATCTATTTAAACTAAAATCAAATGATGTTTTTGAGAGAAAATTTTGAGATAAAAATTAGTTTAAGTTTTATAAAAGAAAATATTGAAAAATTTTCTAAGTCCTATAACGAAAAAATATTTTCGCGTTTTTGTCAATTTTTATTAGTCAGGACGTAGGACGGAACCTATTTAAGATCAAATTGGCTGAAAACAGCTTCAAAATGCGTCACCTGGATGCAAAGTTATAACGGTTTGATGTATTTACTGGATAGCTAAGGTGGATTTCGTCTGTTTATGAATTTAATTGATTTTAAAAATTTTGATTTTCTATGTTAGCTAGGCGCACGTGCGAGGTGTCAAAAGACGCGTCTCGGCGCGGGCTAGCGTTCTGTGAGGATTTTGGAATTTACGTAGAAGAAAATTTTTGACTTTTCGTCAAAAAACGTGTTTTTCGACCAAAAAGTATGGAAAAACCGGGAATTACAACTACCAAACGGGACCCGGGCTCGCGGAACGCGGACCAGAGTACAGGTAAGGCAGGTAAGTATCTATTTAAACTAAAATCAAATGATGTTTTTGAGAGAAAATTTTGAGATAAAAATTAGTTTAAGTTTTATAAAAGAAAATATTGAAAAATTTTCTAAGTCCTATAACGAAAAAATATTTTCGCGTTTTTGTCAATTTTTATTAGTCAGGACGTAGGACGGAACCTATTTAAGATCAAATTGGCTGAAAACAGCTTCAAAATGCGTCACCTGGATGCAAAGTTATAACGGTTTGATGTATTTACTGGATAGCTAAGGTGGATTTCGTCTGTTTATGAATTTAATTGATTTTAAAAATTTTGATTTTCTATGTTAGCTAGGCGCACGTGCGAGGTGTCAAAAGACGCGTCTCGGCGCGGGCTAGCGTTCTGTGAGGATTTTGGAATTTACGTAGAAGAAAATTTTTGACTTTTCGTCAAAAAACGTGTTTTTCGACCAAAAAGTATGGAAAAACCGGGAATTACAACTACCAAACGGGACTCGGGCTCGCGGAACGCGGACCAGAGTACAGGTAAGGCAGGTAAGTATCTATTTAAACTAAAATCAAATGATGTTTTTGAGAGAAAATTTTGAGATAAAAATTAGTTTAAGTTTTATAAAAGAAAATATTGAAAAATTTTCTAAGTCCTATAACGAAAAAATATTTTCGCGTTTTTGTCAATTTTTATTAGTCAGGACGTAGGACGGAACCTATTTAAGATCAAATTGGCTGAAAACAGCTTCAAAATGCGTCACCTGGATGCAAAGTTATAACGGTTTGATGTATTTACTGGATAGCTAAGGTGGATTTCGTCTGTTTATGAATTTAATTGATTTTAAAAATTTTGATTTTCTATGTTAGCTAGGCGCACGTGCGAGGTGTCAAAAGACGCGTCTCGGCGCGGGCTAGCGTTCTGTGAGGATTTTGGAATTTACGTAGAAGAAAATTTTTGACTTTTCGTCAAAAAACGTGTTTTTCGACCAAAAAGTATGGAAAAACCGGGAATTACAACTACCAAACGGGACCCGGGCTCGCGGAACGCGGACCAGAGTACAGGTAAGGCAGGTAAGTATCTATTTAAACTAAAATCAAATGATGTTTTTGAGAGAAAATTTTGAGATAAAAATTAGTTTAAGTTTTATAAAAGAAAATATTGAAAAATTTTCTAAGTCCTATAACGAAAAAATATTTTCGCGTTTTTGTCAATTTTTATTAGTCAGGACGTAGGACGGAACCTATTTAAGATCAAATTGGCTGAAAACAGCTTCAAAATGCGTCACCTGGATGCAAAGTTATAACGGTTTGATGTATTTACTGGATAGCTAAGGTGGATTTCGTCTGTTTATGAATTTAATTGATTTTAAAAATTTTGATTTTCTATGTTAGCTAGGCGCACGTGCGAGGTGTCAAAAGACGCGTCTCGGCGCGGGCTAGCGTTCTGTGAGGATTTTGGAATTTACGTAGAAGAAAATTTTTGACTTTTCGTCAAAAAACGTGTTTTTCGACCAAAAAGTATGGAAAAACCGGGAATTACAACTACCAAACGGGACCCGGGCTCGCGGAACGCGGACCAGAGTACAGGTAAGGCAGGTAAGTATCTATTTAAACTAAAATCAAATGATGTTTTTGAGAGAAAATTTTGAGATAAAAATTAGTTTAAGTTTTATAAAAGAAAATATTGAAAAATTTTCTAAGTCCTATAACGAAAAAATATTTTCGCGTTTTTGTCAATTTTTATTAGTCAGGACGTAGGACGGAACCTATTTAAGATCAAATTGGCTGAAAACAGCTTCAAAATGCGTCACCTGGATGCAAAGTTATAACCGGTTAGGTTAGGTTAGGTTAGGTTAGGTTAGGTTAGGTTAGGTTAGGTTAGGTTAGGTTAGGTTAGGTTAGGTTAGGTTAGGTTAGGTTTTTTTTTTTTTTTTTTTTTTTTTTTTTTTTTTTGTTTCATAGTTCCTCCAACGAGAGTCGGAGACTTTACTAATCTAATTTTCATTCATTCTAGTTCTCGCAGTTATTCCTCTCGCACTTTCATGCCGCATACTTTTTCTTTCTCACAGCCATCACATTTTTATTCCATGGGTGGGAGTTCCCATTTCTCTATTCTACTCTATTATAGTTTCTTTTATTTTTTTTTTTTTTTTTTCATTTATTTCTAGGGAAAATAAATCAGAGCAACAGTTTTTATAACATTTTCTTCTTAACCTATGTACACTTATATTCTTATTCTATACAATCCATGTAACTCTACCATGTTAAACAATTATTATTTGCATTTACCAAATACAGAAAATATATCAATGGAACAGTCTTTAAACATTTTCTTCTTAATTTAACTTATGTACGACTTATTATCTATACAATCTCAATTTTTTACACTTAAATTTCTATGTTTACATAAAATATATATAACAATATATTCGAAACATAGTTTAACATCTTAAACGCTTTTGTTTCTATCTATTACTTTAGTACAGATTTTAATACAGTAATTTAAGAATTCTTGTCTTTCTTTACCAGATATTATTTCCCTAATGCTATCTCTCTCGAGTTTTGTCTCTATTTTATTTTCTAAATTGTACCTTTCCGTCGCGTACACAGGACAGTCCAAGAGTAGGTGTGGGACAGTTTCGCTTACTTCCGGGTCACAGATACACGATGGGTTCCCCTTACACTTGAAGCGATGCAAGTATTCGGAGAACCCACCGTGTCCCGTCATGATTTGAGTTAGTGTCGGGTTTATTTCTATTTTCTTGACTGTCTTGTACGCCGCCACTGCGTCCGGGAAAAACATCTTGGTAATAGAGGCCGTCTGACCCACCGTATACCTTTGATTCCATTCATCGAGCGTCACCATACGAATGTGACGCTTGATGAAGGAAACCGGGCACAGGTCGTAGTCAGGCTTCCTCTTGCTGTTCAAGGCGGCCTCCTTTGCCAGCTGATCCGCTCTTTCGTTGCCCTCAAACCCTGCATGGGCCTTTATCCAAAACAAGTGAACCACCTTGTCTTGGTGGGATATTGATGTCAGGTTATCCCTGGCTTCTACTGCTAGGGGATGAAGGCAGCTGTGGTTTTTCACTGTCTGGAGGGCCGCCATGGAGTCGCTGTACACTCCGAAGCTGTATGCCGAGTGCTTCTGGATTTCCCTGGTTGCCCGGCATATCGCCAGGAGTTCCGCCTGGTAGACCGTGCAGTAGTCCGACATCGCCAATTTGATAGCGCGCGCCTCGGCGTCGCCCCTCCATATGGAAAGTGCGGCCCCGACGCGCCCGTCTATTTTGCTCCCATCTGTGAAGATTTTAACTTCTACGTTTGTGCTGGCGTCGACTTGCTCACGGTCCGCCAGGCTTACGAACTCCAGGTCGATGCGCCTAGCTGGATGTGGGGATTCCATAGCGGATACCACCCGCTCTAACTCCCCGCCCGCCAGCACCGTCTGGGGTAAGCCCCTCCTGGCCCCATAGAGTGAGGCCGCCTCGCGGACCCGGAGATCCAGAGGGAGCATCCCTGTCAGAAGTAGTACTGAGTTCAGAGAGACGGTGCGGTACGCTTTGCACATTTTCTGCAAAATCCCACGTTGTACGACACCCAGCTGCTTTTTTATTCCCAACTTACTTGCTGCTGGGGCCCATACACTGGCGGCGTACAAGACGATCGGCTCTACGACTGCTGTATATATGATTTTTATCACCTCCGGATTTAGTCCCCAGCTCACCCTTGCCGCTCTACACAGTTGCTTGTGAACACCTATGGCCTTGCGGCATACATTCGAGACATGTGTGTTAAATGTCAGCTTGTCGTCGATGGTGACACCCAGAATCTTTATCTCTCTTGAGTTGTTTATGTCAATCCCGCCCATGCTCAGGCGTGGGGTATCGTACTTTAACCTCTTCGTTATGACCATCGCTTTGGTTTTTTGTGGTGCAAATTTAAGTTTGTTTTTAACACCCCACGCCCGAACATGGTCGAGGGCGGCGTTGGCTTTCCGCTCGATTTCTATTGCAGTGTCACCATCGAAGACAAGAACAACATCGTCCGCGAATGCCTGGGAATAGTCCCCTCTCGTCTGCAAGGTCTTCAAAAGTGGGTCCAGGAGAAGGTTCCAGAAAAAGGGGCCTCCGATGGAGCCCTGTACACAACCTTTGTTCGTGCCCTTGGAACACTCCTCTCCACCATACCGGACTCTGACCCTTCTGTCCCTTAAATAACTGTCGACGACCCTCCTCAGGTTAACCGGACACTCTTCCTCAGCCAGTCGGACTCTGATAGCCGGCCACCAGGCGCTGTCGAAGGCTCCCTCTATGTCTAAAGATACAAGTGTTACAATTTTCTTATGGTCGATCTTATTGCGGATGTGCTGCATAAGAGCATAGAGAGAGTCTTCGGTGCTCCTCTGTGGCATGAATCCGTACTGGCGAGTACTCATCCCAGGCAGAATGTGAAACCTGAGGCGGGCCACCAGCATCTTCTCAAATATTTTTCCCAGAACAGGTAACAAGCCGATTGGTCTATATGATTTCGGGGTTGTGTAATCTTCTTTACCCGGTTTCCTTAGTACCACAACCGTAGCCTCCTTCCAAGGTTGTGGGAAGTATCCATGTTCCAGGCATTGGTTCAGAAGGGCCAGGAATGCCTCTGGCGCACTGCCAACGGCACGGCTACAAATGTCGGCTGTTAGGCCATCCAATCCCGGAGCCTTTTTGGGGTTGAAGGAATCATTGGCTGTTTTCAACTCTGCCATGGTGAAGGGCGGATCGTGGCTATCCCTGTTCGCTTCTTCGTTGACTCTTTCTGCCTTTTGTCGAATGTGGCAATGGTAATCGTCATCCGCACTGGCCGAGTCATCCGGGTAGAAGGTTTCCGTGATAAATTTTACGGAGCCTTTTGCGTCCAATACTTCTCCATTCCTCACCATTGGCAAATCCTCATCTCTACGCGTAGTCCTTCCTATTACCCTATAAATCCCCTCCCAAACCCCTTCTCTATCCTGCTTGCAGCAAAACTCTTTCCAACTCTCGGTTGCAGCTTTTGCTTCCGCTAATTCATACTCTTCTTTTTGTTTCAGGTACTCTCCAACGACCTTCGACCTTCGGACAGGAGCTGCGCACTGGATTCTTCGCTTCTTGGTGACCATTTGTGTCTTCAGCTTCGCGAGGTTTTCCGACCACCACGGCAAGGTAAATTTTTCTTTTTTAGTTATGATTGGCATTGCCGAATTGCATGCTTCTTTAATTACTTTAGTTAAGTTATTTGTTATTATGTCTATTTGTTCAATGTTATTTACTTTTTCTATTTCCAATTTTGTGATTTTATACTCTATTGCCAATTGTTTGAGGTTCTCATGAAAATCATCCCAATTGGCTTTTTTGGTGTTGTAAATTCGTGTCGTTCTTTCTACTCTGATGCCTTTAGATTTTTGTAATTTAATATTAAAAGTTATGCCGTTGTGGTCGGAGCTCGTTAAACCCACATCTACTCTCCAGTCATCTACCAACCCAAGAATGTTCGTCGAGCAGGCTGTGATGTCGACATAGCTGCTGTACCTCTGTCCTCCTCTGATTGTGTCGAAGGTCGGGATTTCCCCTGTGTTGAGTACGTGAAGCCCTAGTTCTCCGAGAGTACCACACACGTCTTCGCCTCTACTGTCAATGACTGGGCTTCCCCACCACGTGCTCTTCGCATTGACGTCTCCTCCAACGATCAGTGGCCTGGAGCCGTTGGCAACTTCGACTTTCCGGAGGTGTTCCAAGTATGCCTCTATCGGCTGGTCTGGCTCAAAATAGAGCGAGACGAGTGTGATCTCCCAAGCACTGGTTTTGATTCCCACCACCGAGATGTTGTTGGTGGTGAGTTTTGGGTACTGTTTTACGTTAATGTCGTTGTCAAAGACGGCAATTGCTGCCTTAACAATCCCTTCTCCTACATCAGTGCTTTGGAAGATTCTCACCCCTCTTTGATGCTTCATTGTCTTGAGGTTGCCGACGTAAGGCTCCTGAATAAGCGCGGCCGCTATTCCGCGTTTTCCTGCTTCCAAAAACATCTCATTTGTTGCAAGCCTCTTTCGCTGGAGGTTAGCCTGTGCGAATTTGTACGCGTGATGTTCCCCCTGGGTGCCCTTAGCAGTACGCTACTGTTGCTCGCGCCAGGTCGTCCCATTTCTGACGCTGCGGGCAACCGGCGCTGAATGCATTGTGTTCAGTCTGGGTGCTGTTTGCTTTCCTACAGTTTCTGCATGCTGCTGGTATTCCTGCCATCCAGTCCGCGCATTCAGATCGCAGGTGGGGGCCGCCGCAGTGGCTACACATGTCCACCGACTCTTCACAGTACTTCCTGCTGTGCCCAAAGCCCAGACAGCGCGTACATTGCATAAGAGGGGACTGGTCTTCAGCCCTGATGCGTTGGAGGTCAATGTGTACATATCCCCTTTCTGTTACCCTCTTCCAAACAGTTGGCGAAACGCTAAGCACAATGTGACCGGTATGCGGATTCCTAGCCTTTTTTCTGTATTATATTTCTACCTTACCCATCCCACCGCTGAGGCCGTGGAAAACATCCGGGTTCTGGTTCCTGAGTGCCTTGAGGACGTCCTCATCGGTATTAATCAATAGGACGCCCCTGAGGATCAGCAGCGGATCCCTGTTTTTCACCTCCTCAACGGTGAGATTGGCTCCATTCTTCCTCAATCTTTCCTTCACCTTGTCTCTTTCTTCTGTCGTCTCGAACCCCATAATCACCTTTCGATCCTTCGCCTTTCTTACCTTCTCAACCTTTATCCATCCCTCTTTTGCATCTATTGCCTTCCTTACCCTTTCGAGAACTTCTTCTCCCGAATCCTCCACATTGCCGGAAGTGACCACGACTGAGTGCAGCGTTCGCTTTTCCAGCGCGCCGCCCCTCCCATTCGAAGTCACTCCGGCATATGTTTTTTGTTCAGATAGGGGGGCTACGGGGCGTTCAAAGTAGCGGGGGGCCTCTTGCAGATGCTCCGACAGAGCCCGTGTATGCTGCTTGCATTCCTCCAACGCCTGGTTATGCTGTTGGAGGTTCGCCATGAGCTGCTTCATGAGCTCCGTCGGTTCATCCGTGGCCGGCCTTTGGTCTTCTCGGGGCTTTTCAGGTTGAGCTATTCCCTTGACCCCATTTCCTTTCTCGCTCTCTGCCTCCTTCACCAGCTGGTACAGCCTTTCGACCGCTTTGGTCAGTTCGTCCTTTATCTCTTTTTTAAGGTTACGGGAGCTTAAAAGCTGGATTTTAGCCTTCGAGAGACACGCCTTAGCCTCCGTGGTCCTGTTTGCGTACCTCACGGGTTGCGCTTCACGTGGCGAGCTCTCCTCCGTTCCCTTCGGCTGCTTCGGTCCCTCCAGCTTGGTCGATAGGGATCCTTTCGGTTTTGGTATGGGGGGGGTAGTCAGTGGGGCCTTTTTTGGCGGAGTTGGGGTTGTGAGACGATGTACAGACTTTGGTCTGTCGGCCTCCCACTCCCCCACACTACGCCTAACCGACGGCCCAGCCTGTGGCAGTTGAGGCCTGTCCGCGTCTGTACTCCCCTCCGTCGCTTTTGGGTTCTTGGTCGGTGTCCTTATTCCGAACATGATGGGATCAACGGCTTAGGAAAGCGGTGCTACTCTAGAATTGGAGGACACTTATACTGACTCCCTGTAAAGGGGGGATCAGCAAGTAATATAAACGATTTAAAATTATTTGTATAAAACGTGTAAACGAGCCCTATAATTAGGACTAGTTCAGGTCAAATAGGTGTCAGTGACCAGTATCGGGCTCCTGTTTAACACTAACACAGTCTTAAATTTTTAAAATATAATATAATTTAGTCAACTAAACTAACTCACTAATTCTATTTACTTTAGCTCAATAGAGCTAAAGTTATCATTAAAACTAAAACTCTCTATTTAAACTCTACCCAGTGTTGTAAGATTCTGGGTAGTAATCAAGGGCTCTATAATAAGGATCCAGCGGTCAATTCCAGGTCCAAAAAACAATTTTTTCTACTTTTCCCTTAATGGCTCTATGTAGAGTCGTTCTTTCACGTCCGGTGGATAGCTCTCACCGAGCCCTTCCAGACGAACCCAAACTCGGAACAGTTAGACCAAGGGGTTCCGGAGATATCCTAAGTTGAAAATTTGGTTTTTTGCAAAAATAAAAAACCAAAAGTGGTTACAAGAGGATAACTCCGGGGCCACTAGTCCAAAAGTCGCAGTGCTTGGGCTCTCCGAACTTGGCCCGGCGAGACCGATCCACCGGAACGGTTTTCAGGCTGAAAAATCCTGTCGTCCTGAAAACGCCTGAAAATAATCTTAGCCTATGCCCTAAGCCCTACTGGTTTGTCCAGCGAAAACCCCAGCCCTCTACGACTCTCCGTTGGGAAGATATGGCTGTTTAAAATTTTAACAAAATGGCCGCGGTGCTGTCAAAGACGATGTTTGACCGCAAATATCTTCCCTCTGGAATTCCGTAGACCCCTCGAGTTTGGGCTCTCCCAACTCGGCCTGAGCTTCGCTGTCCGCTGAAACTGTTTTCAGGATCCTGAAATTTTTCACCTCCAAACCGCCTGAAAAGGTGGGATTTTCAGGACAATAGGTCCCTTGATATTATGTCAAAAACCGCTAACTCCTACGACCAACGGTTCAGGAGTAATTGCGGTTTGAAGGTAAACAAAATGGCCGCCGAACTGTCAAAGGTCGATTAAAAATGCCCGTAGTTTCTGAACCCTTCGTCGCAGAAGGACGGGGTTTTGGGTGTACAGCTCGGCGTCACTTCAGGACTATGCTAAAAGCAGTTTCAGCGACAAAAATTTTTAAGTCCTGAAACAGGCTGAAAACCAGACAACCTTAAAATTAACTAAAAACTACTGACCTTAACGAAAAAACTAATGAAATCGGGCCAGCGGATCCCGAGATATCCTATTTTAAAAAATAAAACCCGAAAACCAAGATGGCGCGTTTTTGTCAAAACTTCCAATTTAAGGGGTATGTGGCCCGAGTTTGGACTTAAATGGGTCACAATATATATATTGGACCCTGTCCTAAGGTCAAAAATGAATTAATTCTATTAATTTTCGAATTATGGCCTAAAAACAATTTAAATTCGATATCTCTTTAGTTATTGGACGGAAAAATCTGAAAATTTTACACAAAATATTTAAAATAAGGAGCTATAATATGTGAAAGACAAGAATTCTGAAAACTGAAAAACAAGTCAAAAAATTTAGAAAAAACGGTTTTCTTATAAAATAAGCTATAATTTTAAAATTGCTGAAATTAAAAATCTAAAACTTATAGTCTCTAATGAACTGATGAGCGCGCACCAGGCTGCAGTTGAAAATTTTTGAAAACTGTCTTCTGTCCGGAGATATATATATCGTAAATTTCGAAGTTTCAACTGATATATAAAATATACCAGCTGTCATAAAAATCTAAAGTTGGTTGCACTCGCCTTGTCTGATGGGGATCTAGGTTGACACCAAATTTCACGCCGCTGGGTCGACTCCTTCCACTTTTTCAGGGCACGTGGTTTTTTCAAATTCGTGAATAACTCACGATTTCGTGATGTCAGGTTGGTTTTCGGTGGTCCAGATGATCGAGAACCACGATGTCCACACGATGTCAATAAAAAAGCAGGGGGTCGTCGCTCTCGTTTCGGCAGCGTTTGCGTTTAAAGTTCTGGAGCTTTTTACTTAACCTCAAAAAATTGGGTTTTTCACAGTTGACTTCCCAGGCACTATGAAGGGGCACAATTTGAACACGGCACTTTATGCGGCACCGGTTTACACATCCAATGACACTTTACTTATAAGAATCGGAGCACAAAAACCAATTATTTCGTATTTTTTTTGTGCGGAGCGCGTGGAGTTTTGCTGCTTCCAGCTCGAGAGACCGAGTGCAACTGGTTAGGTTAGGTTAGGTTAGGTTAGGTTAGGTTGGGGGATCCCCCACAGCGCATACTTCCACGTAGTATCCCCTGGGCAACGCCGTGTCTGACCACCGTAACGGAGTGGCAGACCGGTGGCTAAAGTGCGCTGTGACTTTTTAAATCGTGATTTTAATTTTATGCGGACATTTGCGAGTATGTCAGGTAAGCCGGCACGCGATGCGTCCGGCCGTTTTGTGCCGAGTCGCTCTCCCCAGGGCGACCCAAACGGCCCTTCTCAGGGCCAACCCAACGGCCCTTCTCAGGGCCAACCCAACGGCCCTTCTCAGGGCCACCCCAACGGCCCTTCTCAGGGCCACCCCAACGGCCCTTCTCAGGGCCACCCCAACGGCCCTTCTCAGGGCCACCCCAACGGCCCTTCTCAGGGCCACCCCAACGGCCCTTCTCAGGGCCACCCCAACGGCCCTTCTCAAGGCCACCCCAACGGCCCTTCTCAGGGCCACCCCAACGGCCCTTCTCAGGGCCCCGCCAGCGGCGTTTCGACGCCGAGAGCAGACCGCTCGAGATCAGGGAGCCTTTTTAGAAGGCCCAATGATACGTCGGACGACGAGTCCAACATGGACACGTCTGCTGCGGAAAGCGGCGACCGCTTCAAGCGGAAGCGGTCCGAGGGCTCCTCGGAGTCCACCGCAAGCCGCAGCAAGGCGAAGAAGAAGTCGAAGCCCAAAAAGGCTTCGACTTCTTCTCCTCCGACTCACGACGTGGGTCTGGTGGAGGCCGAGCGCCAGCTGAGCTTGGCGAAACGGGCGCAGCTCCAGCAGGACCTGGAGGAGAAGGTCGCTGCCAAGGAGCAGCAAGCTGCCAGGTCGAGGGCTGGCTACGGTGCATCCCATGTGCTGTATGCCGACCACTCCCTGGCAGAGCTGGCGCGCATGGCGGAGGAGGACAGGGAGGAGGTCCTGGAGGTCGCCTCAAAATCCTCCAACCTGAAGGGGACCTTCCAGAAGGCCCTCAAATGCCGTGCCGCCAGCATGCACGGCATTGTCCTGGAGCTGGTCAAGCGGACGGCCACGGACGAGACGCGGCAGCTGCAGGCGAAGGTGGATCGCCTGCAGGCGGAGGTCAGCCAGCTTCACCAGAAGCTGGCTGAAGCCACGGCCCTGCCTGCCCCGGCTCCAGTGACAGGAGGCCCCTCCTCCTCCTCCTCCTCCCCCTCCCCCTCCACCCCTGCCAGCCTCGAGGCAGCCTTGAGGCAGGTAGTGATGGAGGAGAGGGCGTTTATTAGGGCCTGCTTCGCAGGCATCGAGGACCGGCTCCTGCCGGAAAAGCGGCTCCGCCCACCGCTAGCGGCGGACAAGAGTCGCCAACCGAGGGAGCCGGAACCTGCGCCTCAAGCAGGCCCTGTACTGGAAGGGCAGCCCTCAAAGGGAAAGGGCAAGGGCAAGGGCAAGAGGACCACGGCGGCTCCTCAGACCCCCACCACGAGCGCGGTGGGAGTGCCAGGGTCCTCTGCCGCTCCAGCAGCCCCGGCCCCAGCCCAGATCAGTCAGGAGGAAGACGCCCTTCTTCCCTCCACCACCCCGTCCAACCAGTCGTGGACGGAAGTCGTCAAGAGGGGGAAGAAGGCAAAGAAGCCGGACCCCAAGCCCGCTGCGGCTGCTCCTGCAGCCAAACGGGCTCCAGCTGGTGGGAGGAAGCTGGTTCCTCCCAAAACCGCGGCCGTCGTGGTGACCATCACCCCGGAGGCCGCGGAGCGGGGCGAGACGTACGAGTCCGTACTGAGACGGGCTCGTACGAATGCTGATCCCTCCCAGCTGGGGATCAGCAAAATAACGTGCCGCCGAACTCTCACGGGAGCTCGAATTTTCGAGTTCTCGGGGGAGCAGCGCGGCACGAACGCGGACCTCTTCGCAGCGAAGCTGCGGGAGGTCGTCGCGGATGTGGCCAAGGTCGCCAGGCCAGAAAAGACCACAGCCCTCGAGGTGGCCGATCTTGATGACTCGGTCGCCAAAGAGGATGTGGTCGCAGCCGTCGCAGCAGCTGGAGGCTGCGACGCCGGCGCGGTGAAGGCTGGAGTCGTCAGGCTCGGCCGCCGCGGCATGGGCATCATCCGCGTGGAGTGCCCGGTCGCCGCGGCCGGGGCCGTCCTTGCGGCGACCAAAGGACGGCTGCTGATCGGCTTCAGCTCGGCGGTGGTCCGGCCACTTGAGGCACAGCCTGCGCGGTGCTTCAAGTGCTGCGCGTTCGGCCACACCCGAGCCACGTGTCCCTCCAAGTCCGATTGGAGGGAGACGTGCTTCCAATGCGGGAAGGAGGGACACGGGTGGGCCGCGTGCACCGCCACCGCGCCACACTGCGCGGCGTGTGCCGCCAGTGGCCGCCCCGCGGGCCACCGGATGACGGGCAGGAGCTGTAAGCCCCCCGTCAAGAAGGGCGTGGTGCCGGCGCAGGTTCGCCCTGTTGCCACCACCGCCGCCGCCGCCGCCGCCGCTGGAGCTACAGCGGCGACGACGGCGGCTGAGGAGGGTGCGATGTCGGAATAATAATTTCCGACCTCCGCATCCTCCAGACGAACGCCAACCACTGCAGAGCGGCCCAGGACCTGGTGGTGCAGGTCATGGCCGAGTGGTTGGTGAACGTAGCGGTGGTCGCCGAGCCCTACTTCGTCCCCGGCAGCTGGCTGGGTGACGAGGACGGCTTGGTGGCACTAGCGGCGCGGTCTTCCACAGACTCCCCTCCCCTCTCGCTATTAGAGAGGGGACCGGGATACGTGGCCGCCGCGTGGGGAGAACTCGCCCTCGTGGGCGTGTATTTCTCCCCAAACCGCCCTCTCCAGGACTTCGAGAACTATCTCGGAGTCCTGGCCGCCGTGGTCGGCAGGGCGGCGCCGCGTCAGGTCTCCGTGCTGGGAGACCTGAACGCCAAGTCGGTGACCTGGGGCAACCCGGCCACCGACGCCCGCGGGCGGGCAGTCGAGCTGTGGGCTGCCTCCTCTGGACTCTGCCTCTTGAACAGAGGCAGCGTCCAGACATGCGTGCGGCGGCAGGGTGGCTCAGTGGTGGACGTCACTTTCGCCACCCCTGCGTTAGCCGCGCGCGTGCTGAACTGGCGGGTGAGCCTGGTGGAGACCATGTCGGACCATCGCTACGTGCGGTTCGACATCTCCACCAGTCGCCCCGGAGAGACGCGGACTCTGCCGGGGCGATCACCGTTCCCACGGTGGGCTCTCGCCCGCCTGGACAGGGAGGCAGCGCGGGAGGCGGCGTTCGTCCAGGACTGGCTTTCGCCGCCTTCCGCCAGCCGGCTGCCGGATGTGGACACCGTGGCGGGGCAACTGAGGGAGTCTCTGACCGAGGTATGCAACTCGAGCATGCCTCGGTCTGGCCGACCACCACCCAAACGGGCCGTGTACTGGTGGTCGGCGGAGCTGGCGGGGCTTCGAGCAGCCTGTGTGGAGGCAAGGAGGGCTTACACGCGGAGTCGGCGGCGGCGTCGACGGGACCAGGCCGTCGGGGACCACCTCTACGAGGTGTACCTGGCGGCAAAACTGGTCCTCGATCGGGCTATCACCGCCGCCAGAGACTCTGCGAGAGCAGAAATGCTGGAGGGTCTCGACGCGGACCCCTACGGGAGACCGTATAAGGCGGCGCGGAACAAACTGCGCCCCTTTGGTCCCCCGGTGGCCGAGACCCTGGAGCCCTCCTTTCTGGATGGGGTGGTTCAGTCCCTGTTCCCGTGCAGGGACGACTTCACCCCACCAGCGATGGCCCCTCCGCAGAGGACAGCTCCGCCAGCTGACGAGGAAGAAGAAGAGACCCCTCCCGTCACGGAGTCGGAACTCGGCGCGGCTATTCTCCATATCCGCGCCAAGAAGACGGCTCCGGGCCCCGACGGTGTCCCGGCGAGGGTGGTGGCGATCGCCGCCACCCAAATGGAGGAGCGGTTTCGGGACCTCTTCAGCGCATGCCTTGCGTCTGGAAGGTTCCCGAAACCGTGGAAGGAGGGACAGTTGTGCCTCCTTCGCAAGGAGGGCCGCCCGGCAGACTCCCCCTCGGCATACCGGCCCATCGTTCTGCTCGATGAGGTCGGTAAGATGTTCGAGGGGATAATCGCTGCCCGCCTCAAGAGCCATCTGCGGTGCATCGGGCCGGACTTGTCGGACGCTCAGTACGGCTTTCGGGCTGAGCGTTCGACGGTGGACGCGCTGGCCTGCCTCAAGGGGCAGGTGAAGGATGCGATGGAGGCGGGGGACGGGTTGTTGGCCGTGTCGTTCGACATTGCCAACGCCTTCAACTCCGTTCCCCACTCCACCATCCTAGAGGCGCTCCGATTCCACGGAGTGCCTCGCTACATGCGCGTGCTGCTGGCCAGCTACCTGGAGGATCGGGCGATCGTCCTGGTGAACAGGGCTGGCCGAGTCCGGCGGTACGCCGCGGAAGCCGGCGTTCCACAGGGGTCAGTCTTAGGACCTCTCCTCTGGAACGTCGGCTACGATTGGCTCTTGCGGGGAACTCTCCTCCGAGGCACGAGTGTCGTCTGCTACGCGGATGACACTCTCCTCACCGCCCGGGGGGAGAGTTTCAGGGAGGCGGCCTCCTTGGCCTCGGCGGGCGGATCCTTGGTCGCAGGGAGGATCCGCCGCCTAGGGTTGACGGTGGCGCTGCATAAGACCGAGGCCGTCTTCTTCCACGGTCCCCGGCAGCGCCCCCCGCCACCTGGCGCCCACATCTTCGTGGAGGGCGTCAGGATTGAGGTGAAGGCCCAGATGAAATATCTGGGCCTTGTACTCGACAGCAGGTGGCGCTTCGGCCCGCATTTCAGCGGGCTGTCGTCGCGCCTGCTGAAGACCGCGGGCGCTCTCTCGTGGCTCCTTCCCAACTTGGGGGGGCCCAGCGCGCGATGCCGGCAACTCTACGCCGGCATCTTGAGGAGCATGGCCCTCTACGGGGCCCCCATTTGGGAGGAGTCCCTCCACAGACGAGAGAACGCCGCGGCCTTGCGGGCACCTCAACGGGCGATAGCCCAGCGGGTGGCGCGGGCTCACCGCACGGTGAGCTTTGCCGGGGCATGCGCTCTGGCCAGCACCCCTCCTTGGGAACTCGAGGCGTGGGTGCTCGCCAGAGTGTACGAGTGGAAGGCGAGGCGGAGGGCGGCGGGTCAGCCCTTCGCCCCGGAACAGCGGGAGGCCGTCCGGCGGGAGGCGAGGGACGCCATCGTCGTCCACTGGACGACGGACCTCGCCTCCGCAGTCTTCGGCCGCCGAACCCTCGACGCGATCGGGCCGGTCCTGCGGGACTGGCTCGAGCGGCCGCACGGGTTCCTCTCGTTCCGCCTGGTGCAGGTGCTGTCCGGACACGGTTGTTTCGGATCGTACCTGCATCGGATCGGGCGGGAGGAGACGCCGTCGTGCCACGACTGTGGCGCGGCGGAGGACACGGCGCAGCACACTCTCGAGGTGTGCCCGTCGTGGTCCGAGCCGCGCCGCAGTCTCGTCGCGGCGATCGGGTTGGACCTCTCGCTCCCCGGCGTGGTGGGCGCCATGCTGAGGGACGAGGGGTCCTGGGCGGCGGTCGCCTCCTTCTGCGAACACGTCATGTCCCAGAAGGAGGCGGCGGAGCGCGTGCGGGAGGACGATCCCGACGCGGCACCGCTCCGTAGGCGGAGGAGGGGTCGAAGGAGACGTCAGTTCCACGGTCATCTCCGACTCCTCCTCCCAGGTGGAGGCCAGCAGGCAACGGGTGCGGGGGCACCCTCACCTGCATCGCACAGGCCTCCACCAGTGCCGGACGGGAATGGCCAGGTGCTCCCGGCCATTCCCGTAGCCCCCCACCACGCAGGTGGGGGGCCTGTGGGGCCCGCCAGCTAGGCGGGCATGCGCCGGGAGGGCTGTGGACGTAAAGGCTGAGCCGGATTCCCATGGCCCTCCCATCACGGCGATGCGGGAGCACCGCTGAGTTTTAGTGGGTATACTGCGTATTTAGTCAGGAGTCCCACATACCCCGACTCGTCCCCCACGAGCCGGGGATGCATAAAGCATTTCTCAGCGAAAAAAAAAAAAAAAAAAAAAAAAAAAAAAGGTTAGGTTAGGTTAGGTTAGGTTGGGGGATCCCCCACAGCGCATACTTCCACGCAGTATCCCCTGGGCAACGCCGTGTCTGACCACCGTAACGGAGTGGCAGACCGGTGGCTAAAGTGCGCTGTGACTTTTTATCTTACGAACACTGTTGCGGACGTTTCGTAAAAATGACAGGAAAGCCGGCACGCGATGCGTCCGGCCGTTTTATCCCGAGTCGCTCTCCCCAGGGCGACTCAAACGGCCCTTCTCAGGGCCACCCCAACGGCCCTTCTCAGGGCCACCCCAACGGCCCTTCTCAGGGCCACCCCAACGGCCCTTCTCAGGGCCCCGCCAGCGGCGTTTCGACGCCGAGAGCAGACCGCTCGAGATCTGGGAGCCTGTTTAGAAGGCCTGATGATTCGTCGGACGACGATTCGACGATGGACACGTCGGCGGCCGAAAGCGGCGACCGCTTCAAGCGGAAGCGGTCCGAGGGCTCCTCGGAGTCCACCGCAAGCCGCAGCAAGGCGAGGAAGAAGTCGAAGCCCAAAAAGGCTCCGACTTCTTCTCCGACGGCCTCTACCCATGACGTGGGCTTAGTGGACGCAGAGCGCCAACTTAATTTGGCGAAACGGACGCAGCTCCAGCAGGACCTGGAGGAGAGGGTCGCTGCCAAGGAGCAGCAAGCTGCCAGGTCGAGGGCCGGGTATGGAGCATCTCACGTGCTCTATGCCGACCACTCCCTGGCAGAGCTGGCGCGCATGGCAGAGGAGGATAAGGAGGAGGTCCTGGAGGTCGCCTCCAAATCCTCCAACCTTAAGGGGACCTTTCAGAAGGCCCTCAAATGCCGTGCCGCCAGCATGCACGGCATCGTCACGGAGCTGGTGAAGCGCACGGCCACCGAGGAGACGCGGCAGCTGCAGGCGAAAGTGGATCGCCTGCAGGCGGAGGTAAGCCAGCTTCACCAGAAGCTGGCTGAAGCCACGGCCCTGCCTGCCCCAGCTCTGGTGACAGGAGGCTCCTCCTCCACCCCTGCCGGCCTCGAGGCAGCCTTGAGGCAGGTTGTGCAGGAGGAGAGGGCCTTCATAAGGGCCTGCTTCGCAGGCATCGAGGACCGGCTCCTGCCGGAAAAGCGGCTCCGCCCACCGCTAGCGGCGGACAAGAGTCGCCAACCGAGGGAGCCGGAACCTGCGCCTCAAGCAGGCCCGGTGTTGGAAGTGCAGCCCTCCAGCTCCAAGGGCAAGGGCAAGGGCAAGAGGACGGGCAAGGCGGCTCCTCAAACCCCCACCACAAGCGCGGTGGGAGTGCCTGCCGCTCCAGCAGCCCCAGCCAGACAGTCACAGGTCTCGCAGGAGGAAGACGCCCTTCTTCCCTCCACCACCCCGTCCAACCAGTCGTGGACGGAAGTGGTCAAGAGAGGGAAGAAGGGCAAAAAGGCGGACCCCAAGCCCGCTGCGGCTGCTCCTGCAGCTGGCGGCAAAAGGGCTCCAGCCGGTGGTGGAAGCCGCAAAAAGCTGGCTCCTCCAAAAACCGCGGCCGTCGTGGTGACCATCACCCCGGAGGCCGCGGAGCGGGGCGAAACGTACGAGTCCGTACTGAGACGGGCTCGTACGAATGCTGATCCCTCCCAGCTGGGGATCAGCAAAATAACGTGCCGCCGAACTCTCACGGGAGCTCGAATTTTCGAGTTCTCGGGGGAGCAGCGCGGCACGAACGCGGACCTCTTCGCAGCGAAGCTGCAAGAGGTCATCGCGTCGGATGTGGCCAAGGTCGCAAGGCCCGTTAAGACCACAGCCTTGGAGGTGGCCGATTTGGACGACTCGGTCGCCAAAGAGGATGTGGTCGCGGCCGTCGCAGCGGCTGGAGGCTGCGACGCTGGCGCGGTGAAGGCTGGAGTCATCAGGCTCGGCCGCCGCGGCATGGGCATCATCCGCGTGGAGTGCCCGGTCGCCGCGGCCGGGGCCGTCCTTGCTGCGACCAAGGGACGGTTGCTGATAGGCTTCAGCTCGGCGGTGGTCCGGCCACTTGAGGCACAGCCTGCGCGGTGCTTCAAGTGCTGCGCGTTCGGCCACACCCGAGCCACGTGTCCCTCCAAGTCCGATTGGAGGGAAACCTGCTTCCAATGCGGGAAGGAGGGACACGGGTGGGCCGCGTGCACCGCCACCGCGCCACACTGCGCGGCGTGTGCCGCCAGTGGCCGCCCCGCGGGCCACCGGATGACGGGCAGGAGCTGTAAGCCCCCCGTCAAGAAGGGCGTGGTGCCGGCACAGGTTCGCCCTGTTGCCACCACCGCCGCCGCCGTCGTCGCCGCTGTAGCTCCAGCGGCGGCGGCGGCGGCTGAGGAGGGTGCGATGTCGGAATAATAATTTCCGACCTCCGCATCCTCCAGACGAACGCCAACCACTGCAGAGCGGCCCAGGACCTGGTGGTACAGGTCATGGCCGAGTGGTTGGTGAACGTAGCGGTGGTCGCCGAGCCCTACTTCGTCCCCGGCAGCTGGCTGGGTGACGAGGATGGCTTGGTGGCACTAGCGGCGCGGTCTTCCACAGACTCCCCTCCCCTCTCGCTATTAGAGAGGGGACCGGGATACGTGGCCGCCGCGTGGGGAGAACTCGCCCTCGTGGGCGTGTATTTCTCCCCAAACCGCCCTCTCCAGGACTTCGAGAACTATCTCGGAGTCCTGGCCGCCGTGGTCGGCAGGGCGGCGCCGCGTCAGGTCTCCGTGCTGGGAGACCTGAACGCCAAGTCGGTGACCTGGGGCAACCCGGCCACCGACGCCCGCGGGCGGGCAGTCGAGCTGTGGGCTGCCTCCTCTGGACTCTCCCTCTTGAACAGAGGCAGCGTCCAGACATGCGTGCGGCGGCAGGGTGGCTCAGTGGTGGACGTCACTTTCGCCACCCCTGCGTTAGCCGCGCGCGTGCTGAACTGGCGGGTGGACCTGGTGGAGACCATGTCGGACCACCGCTACGTGCGGTTTGACATCTCCACCAGTCGCCCCGGAGAGACGCGGACTCTCCCGGGGCGATCACCGTTCCCACGGTGGGCCCTCGCCCGCCTGGACAGGGAGGCAGCGCGGGAGGCGGCGTTCGTCCAGGACTGGCTTTCGCCGCCTTCCGCCAGCCGGCTGCCGGATGTGGACACCGTGGCGGGGCAACTGAGGGAGTCTCTGACCGAGGTATGCAACTCGAGCATGCCTCGGTCTGGCCGACCACCACCCAAACGGGCCGTGTACTGGTGGTCGGCGGAGCTGGCGGGGCTTCGAGCAGCCTGTGTGGAGGCAAGGAGGGCTTACACGCGGAGTCGGCGGCGGCGTCGACGGGACCAGGCCGTCGGGGACCACCTCTACAGCTACCTGGAGGATCGGGCGATCCTCCTGGTGAACAGAGCTGGCCGAGTCCGGCGGTACGCCGTAGAAGCCGGCGTTCCACAGGGGTCAGTCTTAGGACCTCTCCTCTGGAACGTCGGCTACGATTGGCTCTTGCGGGGAACTCTCCTCCGAGGCACGAGTGTCGTCTGCTACGCGGACGACACTCTCCTCACCGCCCGGGGGGAGAGTTTCAGGGAGGCGGCCTCCTTGGCCTCGGCGGGCGGATCCTTGGTCGCAGGGAGGATCCGCCGCCTAGGGTTGACGGTGGCGCTGCAGAAGACCGAGGCCGTCTTCTTCCACGGTCCCCGGCAGCGCCCCCCGCCACCTGGCGCCCACATCTTCGTGGAGGGCGTCAGGATTGAGGTGAAGGCCCAGATGAAATATCTGGGCCTTGTACTCGACAGCAGGTGGCGCTTCGGCCCGCATTTCAGCGGGCTGTCGACGCGCCTGCTGAAGACCGCGGGCGCTCTCTCGTGGCTCCTTCCCAACTTGGGGGGGCCCAGCGCGCGATGCCGGCAACTGTACGCCGGCATCCTGAGGAGCATGGCCCTCTACGGGGCCCCCATCTGGGAGGAGTCCCTCCACAGACGAGAGAACGCCGCGGCCTTGCGGGCACCTCAAAGGGCGATAGCCCAGCGGGTGGCGCGGGCTCACCGCACGGTGAGCTTCGCCGGGGCGTGCGCTCTGGCCGGCACCCCTCCTTGGGAACTCGAGGCGTGGGTGCTCGCCAGAGTGTACGAGTGGAAGGCGGGGCGGAGGGCGGCGGGTCAGCCCTTCGCCCCGGAACAGCGGGAGGCCGTCCGGCGAGAGGCGAGGGACGCCATCGTCGTCCACTGGACGACGGACCTCGCCTCCGCGGTCTTCGGCCGCCGAACCCTCGACGCGATCGGGCCGGTCCTGCGGGACTGGCTCGAGCGGCCGCACGGGTTCCTCTCGTTCCGCCTGGTGCAGGTGCTGTCCGGACACGGTTGTTTCGGATCGTACCTGCATCGGATCGGGCGGGAGGAGACGCCGTCGTGCCACGACTGTGGCGCGGCGGAGGACACGGCGCAGCACACTCTCGAGGTGTGCCCGTCGTGGTCCGAGCCGCGCCGCAGTCTCGTCGCGGCGATCGGGTTGGACCTCTCGCTCCCCGGCGTGGTGGGCGCCATGCTGAGGGACGAGGGGTCCTGGGCGGCGGTCGCCTCCTTCTGCGAGCACGTCATGTCCCAGAAGGAGGCGGCGGAGCGCGTGCGGGAGGACGATCCCGACGCGGCACCGCTCCGAAGGCGGAGGAGGGGTCGAAGGAGACGTCAGTTCGACGGTCATCTCCGACTCCTCCTCCCAGGTGGAGGCCAGCAGGCAACGGGTGCGGGGGCACCCTCGCCTGCATCGCACAGGCCTCCACCAGTGCCGGACGGGAATGGCCAGGTGCTCCCGGCCATTCCCGTAGCCCCCCACCACGCAGGTGGGGGGCCTGTGGGACCCGCCAGCTAGGCGGGCATGCGCCGGGAGGGCTGTGGACGTAAAGGCTGAGCCGGATTCCCATGGCCCTCCCATCACGGCGATGCGGGAGCACCGCTGAGTTTTAGTGGGTATACTGCGTATTTAGTCAGGAGTCCCACATACCCCGACTCGTCCCCCACGAGCCGGGGATGCATAAAGCATTTCTCAGCGAAAAAAAAAAAAAAAAAAAAAAAAAAAAGGTTCGGACCTCTTCGCAGCGAAGCTGCGGGAGGTCGTCGCGGATGTGGCCAAGGTCGCCAGGCCAGAAAAGACCACAGCCCTCGAGGTGGCCGATCTTGATGACTCGGTCGCCAAAGAGGATGTGGTCGCGGCCGTCGCAGCAGCTGGAGGCTGCGACGCCGGCGCGGTGAAGGCTGGAGTCGTCAGGCTCGGCCGCCGCGGCATGGGCATCATCCGCGTGGAGTGCCCGGTCGCCGCGGCCGGGGCCGTCCTTGCGGCGACCAAAGGACGGCTGCTGATCGGCTTCAGCTCGGCGGTGGTCCGGCCACTTGAGGCACAGCCTGCGCGGTGCTTCAAGTGCTGCGCGTTCGGCCACACCAGAGCCACGTGTCCCTCCAAGTCCGATTGGAGGGAGACGTGCTTCCAATGCGGGAAGGAGGGACACGGGTGGGCCGCGTGCACCGCCACCGCGCCACACTGCGCGGCGTGTGCCGCCAGTGGCCGCCCCGCGGGCCACCGGATGACGGGCAGGAGCTGCAAGCCCCCCGTCAAGAAGGGCGTGGTGCCGGCACAGGTTCGCCCTGTTGCCACCACCGCCGCCGCCGTCGTCGCCGCTGTAGCTTCAGCGGCGGCGGCGGCGGCTGAGGAGGGTGCGATGTCGGAATAATAATTTCCGACCTCCGCATCCTCCAGACGAACGCCAACCACTGCAGAGCGGCCCAGGACCTGGTGGTGCAGGTCATGGCCGAGTGGTTGGTGAACGTAGCGGTGGTCGCCGAGCCCTACTTCGTCCCCGGCAGCTGGCTGGGTGACGAGGACGGCTTGGTGGCACTAGCGGCGCGGTCTTCCACAGACTCCCCTCCCCTCTCGCTATTAGAGAGGGGATCGGGATACGTGGCCGCCGCGTGGGGAGAACTCGCCCTCGTGGGCGTGTATTTCTCCCCAAACCGCCCTCTCCAGGACTTCGAGAACTATCTCGGAGTCCTGGCCGCCGTGGTCGGCAGGGCGGCGCCGCGTCAGGTCTCCGTGCTGGGAGACCTGAACGCCAAGTCGGTGACCTGGGGCAACCGGGCCACCGATGCCCGCGGGCGGGCAGTCGAGCTGTGGGCTGCCTCCTCTGGACTCTGCCTCTTGAACAGAGGCAGCGTCCAGACATGCGTGCGGCGGCAGGGTGGCTCAGTGGTGGACGTCACTTTCGCCACCCCTGCGTTAGCCGCGCGCGTGCTGAACTGGCGGGTAGACCTGGTGGAGACCATGTCGGACCACCGCTACGTGCGGTTCGACATCTCCACCAGTCGCCCCGGAGAGACGCGGACTCTCCCGGGGCGATCACCGTTCCCACGGTGGGCCCTCGCCCGCCTGGACAGGGAGGCAGCGCGGGAGGCGGCGTTCGTCCAGGACTGGCTTTCGCCGCCTTCCGCCAGCCGGCTGCCGGATGTGGACGCCGTGGCGGGGCAACTGAGGGAGTCTCTGACCGAGGTATGCAACTCGAGCATGCCTCGGTCTGGCCGACCACCACCCAAACGGGCCGTGTACTGGTGGTCGGCGGAGCTGGCGGGGCTTCGAGCAGCCTGTGTGGAGGCAAGGAGGGCATACACGCGGAGTCGGCGGCGGCGTCCTCGGGACCAGGCCGTCGAGGACCACCTCTACGAGGTGTACCTGGCGGCAAAACTGGTCCTCGATCGGGCCATCACCGCCGCCAGAGACTCCGCGAGAGCCGAAATGCTGGAGGGTCTCGACGCGGACCCCTACGGGAGACCGTATAAGGCGGCGCGGAACAAACTGCGCCCCTTTGGTCCCCCGGTGGCCGAGACCCTGGAGCCCTCCTTTCTGGATGGGGTGGTTCAGTCCCTGTTCCCGTGCAGGGACGACTTCACCCCACCAGCGATGGCCCCACCAGCCCCGCCAGCTGATGATGAAGAGGAGACCCCTCCCGTCACGGAGTCGGAACTCGGCGCGGCTATTGTCCATATCCGCGCCAAGAAGACGGCTCCGGGCCCCGACGGTGTCCCGGCAAGGGTGGTGGCGATCGCCGCCACCCAAATGGAGGAGCGGTTTCGGGACCTCTTCAGCGCATGCCTTGCGTCTGGAAGGTTCCCGAAACCGTGGAAGGAGGGACAACTGTGCCTCCTTCGCAAGGAGGGCCGCCCGGCAGACTCCCCCTCGGCATACCGGCCCATCGTTCTGCTCGATGAGGTCGGTAAGATGTTCGAGGGGATAATCGCTGCCCGCCTGAAGAGCCATCTGCGGTGCATCGGGCCGGACTTGTCGGACGCTCAGTACGGTTTTCGGGCTGAGCGTTCGACGGTGGACGCGCTGGCCTGCCTCAAGGGGCAGGTGAAGGATGCGATGGAGGCGAGGGACGGGTTGTTGGCAGTGTCGTTCGACATTGCCAACGCCTTCAACTCCGTTCCCCACTCCACCATCCTAGAGGCGCTCCGATTCCACGGAGTGCCTCGCTACATGCGCGTGCTGCTGGCCAGCTACCTGGAGGATCGGGCGATCCTCCTGGTGAACAGGGCTGGCCGAGTCCGGCGGTACGCCGTAGAAGCCGGCGTTCCACAGGGGTCAGTCTTAGGACCTCTCCTCTGGAACGTCGGCTACGATTGGCTCTTGCGGGGAACTCTCCTCCGAGGCACGAGTGTCGTCTGCTACGCGGATGACACTCTCCTCACCGCCCGGGGGGAGAGTTTCAGGGAGGCGGCCTCCTTGGCCTCGGCGGGCGGATCCTTGGTCGCAGGGAGGATCCGCCGCCTAGGGTTGACGGTGGCGCTGCAGAAGACCGAGGCCGTCTTCTTCCACGGTCCCCGGCAGCGCCCCCCGCCACCTGACGCCCACATCTTCGTGGAGGGCGTCAGGATTGAGGTGAAGGCCCAGATGAAATATCTGGGCCTTGTACTCGACAGTAGGTGGCGCTTCGGCCCGCATTTCAGCGGGCTGTCGTCGCGCCTGCTGAAGACCGCGGGCGCTCTCTCGTGGCTCCTCCCGAACTTGGGGGGGCCCAGCGCTCGATGCCGGCAACTCTACGCCGGCATCTTGAGGAGCATGGCCCTCTACGGGGCCCCCATCTGGGAGGAGTCTCTCCACAGACGAGAGAACGCCGCGGCCTTGCGGGCACCTCAAAGGGCGATAGCCCAGCGGGTGGCGCGGGCTCACCGCACAGTGAGCTTCGCCGGGGCGTGCGCTCTGGCCAGCACCCCTCCTTGGGAACTCGAGGCGTGGGTGCTCGCCAGAGTGTACGAGTGGAAGGCGGGGCGGAGGGCGGCGGGTCAGCCCTTCGCCCCGGAACAGCGGGAGGCCGTCCGGCGGGAGGCGAGGGACGCCATCGTCGTCCACTGGACGACGGACCTCGCCTCCGCGGTCTTCGGCCGCCGAACCCTCGACGCGATCGGGCCGGTCCTGCGGGACTGGCTCGAGCGGCCGCACGGGTTCCTCTCGTTCCGCCTGGTGCAGGTGCTGTCCGGACACGGTTGTTTCGGATCGTACCTGCATCGGATCGGACGGGAGGAGACGCCGTCGTGCCACGACTGTGGCGCGGCGGAGGACACGGCGCAGCACACTCTCGAGGTGTGCCCGTCGTGGTCCGAGCCGCGCCGCAGTCTCGTCGCGGCGATCGGGTTGGACCTCTCGCTCCCCGGCGTGGTGGGCGCCATGCTGAGGGACGAGGGGTCCTGGGCGGCGGTCGCCTCCTTCTGCGAGCACGTCATGTCCCAGAAGGAGGCGGCGGAGCGCGTGCGGGAGGACGATCCCGACGCGGCACCGCTCCGTAGGCGGAGGAGGGGTCGAAGGAGACGTCAGTTCCACGGTCATCTCCGACTCCTCCTCCCAGGTGGAGGCCAGCAGGCAACGGGTGCGGGGGCACCCTCACCTGCATCGCACAGGCCTCCACCAGTGCCGGACGGGAATGGCCAGGTGCTCCCGGCCATTCCCGTAGCCCCCCACCACGCAGGTGGGGGGCCTGTGGGGCCCGCCAGCTAGGCGGGCATGCGCCGGGAGGGCTGTGGACGTAAAGGCTGAGCCGGATTCCCATGGCCCTCCCATCACGGCGATGCGGGAGCACCGCTGAGTTTTAGTGGGTATACTGCGTATTTAGTCAGGAGTCCCACATACCCCGACTCGTCCCCCACGAGCCGGGGATGCATAAAGCATTTCTCAGCGAAAAAAAAAAAAAAAAAAAAAAAAAAAAAAGGTTAGGTTAGGTTAGGTTAGGTTGGGGGATCCCCCACAGCGCATACTTCCACGCAGTATCCCCTGGGCAACGCCGTGTCTGACCACCGTAACGGAGTGGCAGACCGGTGGCTAAAGTGCGCTGTGACTTTTTATCTTACGAACACTGTTGCGGACGTTTCGTAAAAATGACAGGAAAGCCGGCACGCGATGCGTCCGGCCGTTTTATCCCGAGTCGCTCTCCCCAGGGCGACTCAAACGGCCCTTCTCAGGGCCACCCCAACGGCCCTTCTCAGGGCCACCCCAACGGCCCTTCTCAGGGCCACCCCAACGGCCCTTCTCAGGGCCCCGCCAGCGGCGTTTCGACGCCGAGAGCAGACCGCTCGAGATCTGGGAGCCTGTTTAGAAGGCCTGATGATTCGTCGGACGACGATTCGACGATGGACACGTCGGCGGCCGAAAGCGGCGACCGCTTCAAGCGGAAGCGGTCCGAGGGCTCCTCGGAGTCCACCGCAAGCCGCAGCAAGGCGAGGAAGAAGTCGAAGCCCAAAAAGGCTCCGACTTCTTCTCCGACGGCCTCTACCCATGACGTGGGCTTAGTGGACGCAGAGCGCCAACTTAATTTGGCGAAACGGACGCAGCTCCAGCAGGACCTGGAGGAGAGGGTCGCTGCCAAGGAGCAGCAAGCTGCCAGGTCGAGGGCCGGGTATGGAGCATCTCACGTGCTCTATGCCGACCACTCCCTGGCAGAGCTGGCGCGCATGGCAGAGGAGGATAAGGAGGAGGTCCTGGAGGTCGCCTCCAAATCCTCCAACCTTAAGGGGACCTTTCAGAAGGCCCTCAAATGCCGTGCCGCCAGCATGCACGGCATCGTCACGGAGCTGGTGAAGCGCACGGCCACCGAGGAGACGCGGCAGCTGCAGGCGAAAGTGGATCGCCTGCAGGCGGAGGTAAGCCAGCTTCACCAGAAGCTGGCTGAAGCCACGGCCCTGCCTGCCCCAGCTCTGGTGACAGGAGGCTCCTCCTCCACCCCTGCCGGCCTCGAGGCAGCCTTGAGGCAGGTTGTGCAGGAGGAGAGGGCCTTCATAAGGGCCTGCTTCGCAGGCATCGAGGACCGGCTCCTGCCGGAAAAGCGGCTCCGCCCACCGCTAGCGGCGGACAAGAGTCGCCAACCGAGGGAGCCGGAACCTGCGCCTCAAGCAGGCCCGGTGTTGGAAGTGCAGCCCTCCAGCTCCAAGGGCAAGGGCAAGGGCAAGAGGACGGGCAAGGCGGCTCCTCAAACCCCCACCACAAGCGCGGTGGGAGTGCCTGCCGCTCCAGCAGCCCCAGCCAGACAGTCACAGGTCTCGCAGGAGGAAGACGCCCTTCTTCCCTCCACCACTCCGTCCAACCAGTCGTGGACGGAAGTGGTCAAGAGAGGGAAGAAGGGCAAAAAGGCGGACCCCAAGCCCGCTGCGGCTGCTCCTGCAGCTGGCGGCAAAAGGGCTCCAGCCGGTGGTGGAAGCCGCAAAAAGCTGGCTCCTCCAAAAACCGCGGCCGTCGTGGTGACCATCACCCCGGAGGCCGCGGAGCGGGGCGAAACGTACGAGTCCGTACTGAGACGGGCTCGTACGAATGCTGATCCCTCCCAGCTGGGGATCAGCAAAATTACGTGCCGCCGAACTCTCACGGGAGCTCGAATTTTCGAGTTCTCGGGGGAGCAGCGCGGCACGAACGCGGACCTCTTCGCAGCGAAGCTGCAAGAGGTCATCGCGTCGGATGTGGCCAAGGTCGCAAGGCCCGTTAAGACCACAGCCTTGGAGGTGGCCGATTTGGACGACTCGGTCGCCAAAGAGGATGTGGTCGCGGCCGTCGCAGCGGCTGGAGGCTGCGACGCTGGCGCGGTGAAGGCTGGAGTCATCAGGCTCGGCCGCCGCGGCATGGGCATCATCCGCGTGGAGTGCCCGGTCGCCGCGGCCGGGGCCGTCCTTGCTGCGACCAAGGGACGGTTGCTGATAGGCTTCAGCTCGGCGGTGGTCCGGCCACTTGAGGCACAGCCTGCGCGGTGCTTCAAGTGCTGCGCGTTCGGCCACACCCGAGCCACGTGTCCCTCCAAGTCCGATTGGAGGGAAACCTGCTTCCAATGCGGGAAGGAGGGACACGGGTGGGCCGCGTGCACCGCCACCGCGCCACACTGCGCGGCGTGTGCCGCCAGTGGCCGCCCCGCGGGCCACCGGATGACGGGCAGGAGCTGTAAGCCCCCCGTCAAGAAGGGCGTGGTGCCGGCACAGGTTCGCCCTGTTGCCACCACCGCCGCCGCCGTCGTCGCCGCTGTAGCTCCAGCGGCGGCGGCGGCGGCTGAGGAGGGTGCGATGTCGGAATAATAATTTCCGACCTCCGCATCCTCCAGACGAACGCCAACCACTGCAGAGCGGCCCAGGACCTGGTGGTACAGGTCATGGCCGAGTGGTTGGTGAACGTAGCGGTGGTCGCCGAGCCCTACTTCGTCCCCGGCAGCTGGCTGGGTGACGAGGATGGCTTGGTGGCACTAGCGGCGCGGTCTTCCACAGACTCCCCTCCCCTCTCGCTATTAGAGAGGGGACCGGGATACGTGGCCGCCGCGTGGGGAGAACTCGCCCTCGTGGGCGTGTATTTCTCCCCAAACCGCCCTCTCCAGGACTTCGAGAACTATCTCGGAGTCCTGGCCGCCGTGGTCGGCAGGGCGGCGCCGCGTCAGGTCTCCGTGCTGGGAGACCTGAACGCCAAGTCGGTGACCTGGGGCAACCCGGCCACCGACGCCCGCGGGCGGGCAGTCGAGCTGTGGGCTGCCTCCTCTGGACTCTCCCTCTTGAACAGAGGCAGCGTCCAGACATGCGTGCGGCGGCAGGGTGGCTCAGTGGTGGACGTCACTTTCGCCACCCCTGCGTTAGCCGCGCGCGTGCTGAACTGGCGGGTGGACCTGGTGGAGACCATGTCGGACCACCGCTACGTGCGGTTTGACATCTCCACCAGTCGCCCCGGAGAGACGCGGACTCTCCCGGGGCGATCACCGTTCCCACGGTGGGCCCTCGCCCGCCTGGACAGGGAGGCAGCGCGGGAGGCGGCGTTCGTCCAGGACTGGCTTTCGCCGCCTTCCGCCAGCCGGCTGCCGGATGTGGACACCGTGGCGGGGCAACTGAGGGAGTCTCTGACCGAGGTATGCAACTCGAGCATGCCTCGGTCTGGCCGACCACCACCCAAACGGGCCGTGTACTGGTGGTCGGCGGAGCTGGCGGGGCTTCGAGCAGCCTGTGTGGAGGCAAGGAGGGCTTACACGCGGAGTCGGCGGCGGCGTCGACGGGACCAGGCCGTCGGGGACCACCTCTACGAGGTGTACCTGGCGGCAAAACTGGTCCTCGATCGGGCTATCACCGCCGCCAGAGACTCTGCGAGAGCAGAAATGCTGGAGGGTCTCGACGCGGACCCCTACGGGAGACCGTATAAGGCGGCGCGGAACAAACTGCGCCCCTTTGGTCCCCCGGTGGCCGAGACCCTGGAGCCCTCCTTTCTGGATGGGGTGGTTCAGTCCCTGTTCCCGTGCAGGGACGACTTCACCCCACCAGCGATGGCCCCACCAGCCCCGCCAGCTGATGATGAAGAGGAGACCCCTCCCGTCACGGAGTCGGAACTCGGCGCGGCTATTCTCCATATCCGCGCCAAGAAGACGGCTCCGGGCCCCGACGGTGTCCCGGCGAGAGTGGTGGCGATCGCCGCCACCCAAATGGAGGAGCGGTTTCGGGACCTCTTCAGCGCATGCCTTGCGTCTGGAAGGTTCCCGAAACCGTGGAAGGAGGGACAGTTGTGCCTCCTTCGCAAGGAAGGCCGCCCGGCAGACTCCCCCTCGGCATACCGGCCCATCGTTCTGCTCGATGAGGTCGGTAAGATGTTCGAGGGGATAATCGCTGCCCGCCTGAAGAGCCATCTGCGGTGCATCGGGCCGGACTTGTCGGACGCTCAGTACGGTTTTCGGGCTGAGCGTTCGACGGTGGACGCGCTGGCCTGCCTCAAGGGGCAGGTGAAGGATGCGATGGAGGCGGGGGACGGGTTGTTGGCCGTGTCGTTCGACATTGCCAACGCCTTCAACTCCGTTCCCCACTCCACCATCCTAGAGGCGCTCCGATTCCACGGAGTGCCTCGCTACATGCGCGTGCTGCTGGCCAGCTACCTGGAGGATCGGGCGATCGTCCTGGTGAACAGGGCTGGCCGAGTCCGGCGGTACGCCGCAGAAGCCGGCGTTCCACAGGGGTCAGTCTTAGGACCTCTCCTCTGGAACGTCGGCTACGATTGGCTCTTGCGGGGAACTCTCCTCCGAGGCACGAGTGTCGTCTGCTACGCGGATGACACTCTCCTCACCGCCCGGGGGGAGAGTTTCAGGGAGGCGGCCTCCTTGGCCTCGGCGGGCGGATCCTTGGTCGCAGGGAGGATCCGCCGCCTAGGGTTGACGGTGGCGCTGCAGAAGACCGAGGCCGTCTTCTTCCACGGTCCCCGGCAGCGCCCCCCGCCACCTGGCGCCCACATCTTCGTGGAGGGCGTCAGGATTGAGGTGAAGGCCCAGATGAAATATCTGGGCCTTGTACTCGACAGCAGGTGGCGCTTCGGCCCGCATTTCAGCGGGCTGTCGTCGCGCCTGCTGAAGACCGCGGGCGCTCTCTCGTGGCTCCTTCCCAACTTGGGGGGGCCCAGCGCGCGATGCCGGCAACTGTACGCCGGCATCCTGAGGAGCATGGCCCTCTACGGGGCCCCCATCTGGGAGGAGTCCCTCCACAGACGAGAGAACGCCGCGGCCTTGCGGGCACCTCAAAGGGCGATAGCCCAGCGGGTGGCGCGGGCTCACCGCACGGTGAGCTTCGCCGGGGCGTGCGCTCTGGCCGGCACCCCTCCATGGGAACTCGAGGCGTGGGTGCTCGCCAGAGTGTACGAGTGGAAGGCGGGGCGGAGGGCGGCGGGTCAGCCCTTCGCCCCGGAACAGCGACGCCCAGACTGGCTCACTGGTGAGCCAGTCTGGGCAGTGCCGGACTCTTACCGGCTAAAAACCACTCCTGCCTTTGCTCTGTGTCCCTCTGACATGATCAGAGACCTTATTAAAAAATGTTTTCTGATTGCAGCCGTTTTGTTTTTTTTGTTTAAATTTATGGCAGTCCATTTTTCTGGAAGTGGAGAGTTCCTCGAAGCAAATGCCTCGCTTCTACTAATTATTTCTGTATATTCTTATCTTATACCCTAAATTTTAACATCTAAAATATTACATACCTAATGACTTATTTCTCTATTTTATTTTACTTTTATATGTTTTTTGTTGTTTTTTAAATTTTTTGAGTCTACATTACGATTATATTATACCTATTATATTTTTCTATATCTTAATCTATGTACTTATTTATTATATGGCTATGCTAATATATACACAATATATCATATAGACATAATTATTTTCTTATTCTACACCTATGTTTATTTCCTATCCTATCATTTATTACAATTAGTTTAACAAAATGTCCTTGTTCACCTGTTTTTATTTCTGGCAGACTCAGAGTTTCTGTTTTTAATATAGTTCCTCCACTCCGCACCGGTGCAGCGCTTCGGATAAGGTTTCCCAGAGTGTTATCGTGCATTTTCATGACATCAGACGCGTTTGACCACAACGGTAAGGAAAGTTGGTTTTTAAATTTGAGTGAGTTTAATTGTCTATTTGCTTTTACGGGTAATTGGGCCAATTTCTCACGAAATTGACTCCAATTTGCTAGTTTTTGGTCATAATTACTTTTAATTCTAAAATTTTTTGCAGTTTTGGTTTTTTGATGACTAATTTTGAATACAGTACCGTTGTGGTTCTTAATTCCTGGAAACGCTGGATGGACTTCAGCAATACGCCACCGACAGGCGCGCCAGAGCGTCCCATTTGAGACGCACCGGACACGCACTGTCGAAGGCGTTGTGGTCACTCTTGTCCCCTTTGGCCGATATGCAATTGTGGCATCTAGGCGCTTCCGCCGCCAGCCGCGACGGGCACTCAATTCGCAAGTGGGGGTCCCCACAATGAGTGCAGAGGTCGGCGGGCTGCGTGCACAGTTTTCGGCTGTGGCCGTAGCGCAGACAGCGAGTGCACTGCACCAGTGGCGACTGGTCCTGCACTCGCACCCGCTGCAGGTCAATGTGCACACGACCCGCCGTTGTAAGCCGCTGCCACACTGTCGGAGACACCTGTAGGATGACGTGGCACATATGTGGGTTTCTCGTTTTACGACGGTACTTAACCCGCAACCTCAAATCCTCCGCAGGTATGTCTCCGATCAGGTGGGTGTTTTGCCTCTGCAGGGCTGAGGCAACCTCCACGTCTGAGTGGCAGGAGAGGACATCCTTAATGATGATAAGAGGATCTTTGTTCTTCACCTCTTCTACCACCAGACTACCGGCTTTCCGAATTCGTTCGGTTACCTCAGTCATCTCAGCCCTAGTCCTAAAACCGACCACCACCTTCTGGTCCCTCGCCTTGCGCAGCCGTTCGACCCTAGTGCCTTCGTTCCGGGCATCGACCGCCGTCCTGAGCTTCTCAATAACCTCTTCACCGGTGTCTTGATCATCGACAGATGATACCACCACCGAGTGAAGAGGCTCTTGGATGTTCTGCTTTGTGCCGGCGGTCATCTCCGCGAAAGTCGGACCCTGGCCTGCAACGTAGCGAGGGGCCTGCTGGAGATGCTCCGACAGAGCCTGGGTGTGGTTTTGGCACTCCTGCAATGCCAGTTTGTGCTGTTTGAGGCCTTCCACAAGGCTCTGCATCAGCTCTGTCGGTTCGTTCGTTGTCGGCCTGCGGTCTTCCTTGGTTTTCACCTTATCTCCCTCGTCAACAGATTTTCCCCTTTCGTTTTCGGCCTCCTTTACCAACTGGTAGAGCCTTTCCACAGCTTTTGTTATCTCGTCCTTTATTTCCTTCTTAAGGTTTCTTGAGCTAAGCAGTTGAATTTTTGCTTTGGAGAGGCACGCCTTAGCCTCCGCGGTTCGGTTTAAGTACCTCACGGGTTTTGCTCCTTGAGGCGAGCTCTCTTCAGTCACTTTAAGAGTAGGCAGTGGGGTCTTCTTTGTAGGCGTTGGTGTTCTGGGAAGCTGACCAGATAACGGTCTGTCAGCCTCCCACTCACCAATACTACGCCTCACCGAGGGGCCAGCCTGTGCCAGTCTTGGCCTCCTCGTGTCCGAACTCTCCTCCGTGGTTTTCGTCTTGGTGACGGGGCTCCTGATACCAAACATCGTAGCGAGTTTTAGGACTGCGGAACGAAAACGAAAAAGGTGTCAGGGGACACGAATATCTGAACTGAATCCCTGTAAAGGGGGGATCAGTCAGTTGTATATATAAGTTAAAATAAAGCGAGCCCTACAACAAGGACTCAGTCAAGAAAAAATTTAAAATATGTCAGAAGAAATGCCTTCAGGAGACGCTAAAATGTCTTGAAAACCGTCAATTTTCCTACCTACTGTTACCAAAAGGTAATTCTGTAACTTAATGAGCTAAAAACAAAAACCAACTTTTTTAAAAAAAAAAACTGAAAAGTTTACCTGGCCAGTGAGAACAGGGTGGGTGGGAGGGCAAAATTTTGATTTTCTATGTTAGCTAGGCGCACGTGCGAGGTGTCAAAAGACGCGTCTCGGCGCGGGCTAGCGTTCTGTGAGGTTATTGGAATTTTCTTTGAAGAAAATTTTTGAGTTTTCGTCAAAAAACGTGTTTTTCGACCGAAAAGTATGAAAAAACCGGGAATTACGACTACCAAACGGGACTCGAGCTCGCGGAACGCGCACCAGAGTACAGGTAAGGCAGGTAAGTATCTATTTCAACTAAAATCAAATGTGTTTTTGAAGGAAAATTTTGAGATAAAAATTAGTTTAAGTTTTTTAAAAAGAAAATATTGAAGAATTTTCTAAGTCCTATAACGAAAAAATATTTTCGCGTTTTTGTCAATTTTAATAAGTCAGGACGTAGGACGGAACCTATTTAAGATCAAATACGCTGAAAACAGCTTCAAAATGCGTCACCTGGATGCAAAGTTATAACGGTTTGATGTATTTACTGGATAGCTAAGGTGGATTTCGTCTGTTTATGAATTTAATTGATTTTAAAAATTTTGATTTTCTATGTTAGCTAGGCGCACGTGCGAGGTGTCAAAAGACGCGTCTCGGCGCGGGCTAGCGTTCTGTGAGGTTATTGGAATTTTCTTTGAAGAAAATTTTTGAGTTTTCGTCAAAAAACGTGTTTTTCGACCGAAAAGTATGAAAAAACCGGGAATTACGACTACCAAACGGGACTCGAGCTCGCGGAACGCGCACCAGAGTACAGGTAAGGCAGGTAAGTATCTATTTCAACTAAAATCAAATGTGTTTTTGAAGGAAAATTTTGAGATAAAAATTAGTTTAAGTTTTTTAAAAAGAAAATATTGAAGAATTTTCTAAGTCCTATAACGAAAAAATATTTTCGCGTTTTTGTCAATTTTAATAAGTCAGGACGTAGGACGGAACCTATTTAAGATCAAATACGCTGAAAACAGCTTCAAAATGCGTCACCTGGATGCAAAGTTATAACGGTTTGATGTATTTACTGGATAGCTAAGGTGGATTTCGTCTGTTTATGAATTTAATTGATTTTAAAAATTTTGATTTTCTATGTTAGCTAGGCGCACGTGCGAGGTGTCAAAAGACGCGTCTCGGCGCGGGCTAGCGTTCTGTGAGGTTATTGGAATTTTCTTTGAAGAAAATTTTTGAGTTTTCGTCAAAAAACGTGTTTTTCGACCGAAAAGTATGAAAAAACCGGGAATTACGACTACCAAACGGGACTCGAGCTCGCGGAACGCGCACCAGAGTACAGGTAAGGCAGGTAAGTATCTATTTCAACTAAAATCAAATGTGTTTTTGAAGGAAAATTTTGAGATAAAAATTAGTTTAAGTTTTTTAAAAAGAAAATATTGAAGAATTTTCTAAGTCCTATAACGAAAAAATATTTTCGCGTTTTTGTCAATTTTAATAAGTCAGGACGTAGGACGGAACCTATTTAAGATCAAATACGCTGAAAACAGCTTCAAAATGCGTCACCTGGATGCAAAGTTATAACGGTTTGATGTATTTACTGGATAGCTAAGGTGGATTTCGTCTGTTTATGAATTTAATTGATTTTAAAAATTTTGATTTTCTATGTTAGCTAGGCGCACGTGCGAGGTGTCAAAAGACGCGTCTCGGCGCGGGCTAGCGTTCTGTGAGGTTATTGGAATTTTCTTTGAAGAAAATTTTTGAGTTTTCGTCAAAAAACGTGTTTTTCGACCGAAAAGTATGAAAAAACCGGGAATTACGACTACCAAACGGGACTCGAGCTCGCGGAACGCGCACCAGAGTACAGGTAAGGCAGGTAAGTATCTATTTCAACTAAAATCAAATGTGTTTTTGAAGGAAAATTTTGAGATAAAAATTAGTTTAAGTTTTTTAAAAAGAAAATATTGAAGAATTTTCTAAGTCCTATAACGAAAAAATATTTTCGCGTTTTTGTCAATTTTAATAAGTCAGGACGTAGGACGGAACCTATTTAAGATCAAATACGCTGAAAACAGCTTCAAAATGCGTCACCTGGATGCAAAGTTATAACGGTTTGATGTATTTACTGGATAGCTAAGGTGGATTTCGTCTGTTTATGAATTTAATTGATTTTAAAAATTTTGATTTTCTATGTTAGCTAGGCGCACGTGCGAGGTGTCAAAAGACGCGTCTCGGCGCGGGCTAGCGTTCTGTGAGGTTATTGGAATTTTCTTTGAAGAAAATTTTTGAGTTTTCGTCAAAAAACGTGTTTTTCGACCGAAAAGTATGAAAAAACCGGGAATTACGACTACCAAACGGGACTCGAGCTCGCGGAACGCGCACCAGAGTACAGGTAAGGCAGGTAAGTATCTATTTCAACTAAAATCAAATGTGTTTTTGAAGGAAAATTTTGAGATAAAAATTAGTTTAAGTTTTTTAAAAAGAAAATATTGAAGAATTTTCTAAGTCCTATAACGAAAAAATATTTTCGCGTTTTTGTCAATTTTAATAAGTCAGGACGTAGGACGGAACCTATTTAAGATCAAATACGCTGAAAACAGCTTCAAAATGCGTCACCTGGATGCAAAGTTATAACGGTTTGATGTATTTACTGGATAGCTAAGGTGGATTTCGTCTGTTTATGAATTTAATTGATTTTAAAAATTTTGATTTTCTATGTTAGCTAGGCGCACGTGCGAGGTGTCAAAAGACGCGTCTCGGCGCGGGCTAGCGTTCTGTGAGGTTATTGGAATTTTCTTTGAAGAAAATTTTTGAGTTTTCGTCAAAAAACGTGTTTTTCGACCGAAAAGTATGAAAAAACCGGGAATTACGACTACCAAACGGGACTCGAGCTCGCGGAACGCGCACCAGAGTACAGGTAAGGCAGGTAAGTATCTATTTCAACTAAAATCAAATGTGTTTTTGAAGGAAAATTTTGAGATAAAAATTAGTTTAAGTTTTTTAAAAAGAAAATATTGAAGAATTTTCTAAGTCCTATAACGAAAAAATATTTTCGCGTTTTTGTCAATTTTAATAAGTCAGGACGTAGGACGGAACCTATTTAAGATCAAATACGCTGAAAACAGCTTCAAAATGCGTCACCTGGATGCAAAGTTATAACGGTTTGATGTATTTACTGGATAGCTAAGGTGGATTTCGTCTGTTTATGAATTTAATTGATTTTAAAAATTTTGATTTTCTATGTTAGCTAGGCGCACGTGCGAGGTGTCAAAAGACGCGTCTCGGCGCGGGCTAGCGTTCTGTGAGGTTATTGGAATTTTCTTTGAAGAAAATTTTTGAGTTTTCGTCAAAAAACGTGTTTTTCGACCGAAAAGTATGAAAAAACCGGGAATTACGACTACCAAACGGGACTCGAGCTCGCGGAACGCGCACCAGAGTACAGGTAAGGCAGGTAAGTATCTATTTCAACTAAAATCAAATGTGTTTTTGAAGGAAAATTTTGAGATAAAAATTAGTTTAAGTTTTTTAAAAAGAAAATATTGAAGAATTTTCTAAGTCCTATAACGAAAAAATATTTTCGCGTTTTTGTCAATTTTAATAAGTCAGGACGTAGGACGGAACCTATTTAAGATCAAATACGCTGAAAACAGCTTCAAAATGCGTCACCTGGATGCAAAGTTATAACGGTTTGATGTATTTACTGGATAGCTAAGGTGGATTTCGTCTGTTTATGAATTTAATTGATTTTAAAAATTTTGATTTTCTATGTTAGCTAGGCGCACGTGCGAGGTGTCAAAAGACGCGTCTCGGCGCGGGCTAGCGTTCTGTGAGGTTATTGGAATTTTCTTTGAAGAAAATTTTTGAGTTTTCGTCAAAAAACGTGTTTTTCGACCGAAAAGTATGAAAAAACCGGGAATTACGACTACCAAACGGGACTCGAGCTCGCGGAACGCGCACCAGAGTACAGGTAAGGCAGGTAAGTATCTATTTCAACTAAAATCAAATGTGTTTTTGAAGGAAAATTTTGAGATAAAAATTAGTTTAAGTTTTTTAAAAAGAAAATATTGAAGAATTTTCTAAGTCCTATAACGAAAAAATATTTTCGCGTTTTTGTCAATTTTAATAAGTCAGGACGTAGGACGGAACCTATTTAAGATCAAATACGCTGAAAACAGCTTCAAAATGCGTCACCTGGATGCAAAGTTATAACGGTTTGATGTATTTACTGGATAGCTAAGGTGGATTTCGTCTGTTTATGAATTTAATTGATTTTAAAAATTTTGATTTTCTATGTTAGCTAGGCGCACGTGCGAGGTGTCAAAAGACGCGTCTCGGCGCGGGCTAGCGTTCTGTGAGGTTATTGGAATTTTCTTTGAAGAAAATTTTTGAGTTTTCGTCAAAAAACGTGTTTTTCGACCGAAAAGTATGAAAAAACCGGGAATTACGACTACCAAACGGGACTCGAGCTCGCGGAACGCGCACCAGAGTACAGGTAAGGCAGGTAAGTATCTATTTCAACTAAAATCAAATGTGTTTTTGAAGGAAAATTTTGAGATAAAAATTAGTTTAAGTTTTTTAAAAAGAAAATATTGAAGAATTTTCTAAGTCCTATAACGAAAAAATATTTTCGCGTTTTTGTCAATTTTAATAAGTCAGGACGTAGGACGGAACCTATTTAAGATCAAATACGCTGAAAACAGCTTCAAAATGCGTCACCTGGATGCAAAGTTATAACGGTTTGATGTATTTACTGGATAGCTAAGGTGGATTTCGTCTGTTTATGAATTTAATTGATTTTAAAAATTTTGATTTTCTATGTTAGCTAGGCGCACGTGCGAGGTGTCAAAAGACGCGTCTCGGCGCGGGCTAGCGTTCTGTGAGGTTATTGGAATTTTCTTTGAAGAAAATTTTTGAGTTTTCGTCAAAAAACGTGTTTTTCGACCGAAAAGTATGAAAAAACCGGGAATTACGACTACCAAACGGGACTCGAGCTCGCGGAACGCGCACCAGAGTACAGGTAAGGCAGGTAAGTATCTATTTCAACTAAAATCAAATGTGTTTTTGAAGGAAAATTTTGAGATAAAAATTAGTTTAAGTTTTTTAAAAAGAAAATATTGAAGAATTTTCTAAGTCCTATAACGAAAAAATATTTTCGCGTTTTTGTCAATTTTAATAAGTCAGGACGTAGGACGGAACCTATTTAAGATCAAATACGCTGAAAACAGCTTCAAAATGCGTCACCTGGATGCAAAGTTATAACGGTTTGATGTATTTACTGGATAGCTAAGGTGGATTTCGTCTGTTTATGAATTTAATTGATTTTAAAAATTTTGATTTTCTATGTTAGCTAGGCGCACGTGCGAGGTGTCAAAAGACGCGTCTCGGCGCGGGCTAGCGTTCTGTGAGGTTATTGGAATTTTCTTTGAAGAAAATTTTTGAGTTTTCGTCAAAAAACGTGTTTTTCGACCGAAAAGTATGAAAAAACCGGGAATTACGACTACCAAACGGGACTCGAGCTCGCGGAACGCGCACCAGAGTACAGGTAAGGCAGGTAAGTATCTATTTCAACTAAAATCAAATGTGTTTTTGAAGGAAAATTTTGAGATAAAAATTAGTTTAAGTTTTTTAAAAAGAAAATATTGAAGAATTTTCTAAGTCCTATAACGAAAAAATATTTTCGCGTTTTTGTCAATTTTAATAAGTCAGGACGTAGGACGGAACCTATTTAAGATCAAATACGCTGAAAACAGCTTCAAAATGCGTCACCTGGATGCAAAGTTATAACGGTTTGATGTATTTACTGGATAGCTAAGGTGGATTTCGTCTGTTTATGAATTTAATTGATTTTAAAAATTTTGATTTTCTATGTTAGCTAGGCGCACGTGCGAGGTGTCAAAAGACGCGTCTCGGCGCGGGCTAGCGTTCTGTGAGGTTATTGGAATTTTCTTTGAAGAAAATTTTTGAGTTTTCGTCAAAAAACGTGTTTTTCGACCGAAAAGTATGAAAAAACCGGGAATTACGACTACCAAACGGGACTCGAGCTCGCGGAACGCGCACCAGAGTACAGGTAAGGCAGGTAAGTATCTATTTCAACTAAAATCAAATGTGTTTTTGAAGGAAAATTTTGAGATAAAAATTAGTTTAAGTTTTTTAAAAAGAAAATATTGAAGAATTTTCTAAGTCCTATAACGAAAAAATATTTTCGCGTTTTTGTCAATTTTAATAAGTCAGGACGTAGGACGGAACCTATTTAAGATCAAATACGCTGAAAACAGCTTCAAAATGCGTCACCTGGATGCAAAGTTATAACGGTTTGATGTATTTACTGGATAGCTAAGGTGGATTTCGTCTGTTTATGAATTTAATTGATTTTAAAAATTTTGATTTTCTATGTTAGCTAGGCGCACGTGCGAGGTGTCAAAAGACGCGTCTCGGCGCGGGCTAGCGTTCTGTGAGGTTATTGGAATTTTCTTTGAAGAAAATTTTTGAGTTTTCGTCAAAAAACGTGTTTTTCGACCGAAAAGTATGAAAAAACCGGGAATTACGACTACCAAACGGGACTCGAGCTCGCGGAACGCGCACCAGAGTACAGGTAAGGCAGGTAAGTATCTATTTCAACTAAAATCAAATGTGTTTTTGAAGGAAAATTTTGAGATAAAAATTAGTTTAAGTTTTTTAAAAAGAAAATATTGAAGAATTTTCTAAGTCCTATAACGAAAAAATATTTTCGCGTTTTTGTCAATTTTAATAAGTCAGGACGTAGGACGGAACCTATTTAAGATCAAATACGCTGAAAACAGCTTCAAAATGCGTCACCTGGATGCAAAGTTATAACGGTTTGATGTATTTACTGGATAGCTAAGGTGGATTTCGTCTGTTTATGAATTTAATTGATTTTAAAAATTTTGATTTTCTATGTTAGCTAGGCGCACGTGCGAGGTGTCAAAAGACGCGTCTCGGCGCGGGCTAGCGTTCTGTGAGGTTATTGGAATTTTCTTTGAAGAAAATTTTTGAGTTTTCGTCAAAAAACGTGTTTTTCGACCGAAAAGTATGAAAAAACCGGGAATTACGACTACCAAACGGGACTCGAGCTCGCGGAACGCGCACCAGAGTACAGGTAAGGCAGGTAAGTATCTATTTCAACTAAAATCAAATGTGTTTTTGAAGGAAAATTTTGAGATAAAAATTAGTTTAAGTTTTTTAAAAAGAAAATATTGAAGAATTTTCTAAGTCCTATAACGAAAAAATATTTTCGCGTTTTTGTCAATTTTAATAAGTCAGGACGTAGGACGGAACCTATTTAAGATCAAATACGCTGAAAACAGCTTCAAAATGCGTCACCTGGATGCAAAGTTATAACGGTTTGATGTATTTACTGGATAGCTAAGGTGGATTTCGTCTGTTTATGAATTTAATTGATTTTAAAAATTTTGATTTTCTATGTTAGCTAGGCGCACGTGCGAGGTGTCAAAAGACGCGTCTCGGCGCGGGCTAGCGTTCTGTGAGGTTATTGGAATTTTCTTTGAAGAAAATTTTTGAGTTTTCGTCAAAAAACGTGTTTTTCGACCGAAAAGTATGAAAAAACCGGGAATTACGACTACCAAACGGGACTCGAGCTCGCGGAACGCGCACCAGAGTACAGGTAAGGCAGGTAAGTATCTATTTCAACTAAAATCAAATGTGTTTTTGAAGGAAAATTTTGAGATAAAAATTAGTTTAAGTTTTTTAAAAAGAAAATATTGAAGAATTTTCTAAGTCCTATAACGAAAAAATATTTTCGCGTTTTTGTCAATTTTAATAAGTCAGGACGTAGGACGGAACCTATTTAAGATCAAATACGCTGAAAACAGCTTCAAAATGCGTCACCTGGATGCAAAGTTATAACGGTTTGATGTATTTACTGGATAGCTAAGGTGGATTTCGTCTGTTTATGAATTTAATTGATTTTAAAAATTTTGATTTTCTATGTTAGCTAGGCGCACGTGCGAGGTGTCAAAAGACGCGTCTCGGCGCGGGCTAGCGTTCTGTGAGGTTATTGGAATTTTCTTTGAAGAAAATTTTTGAGTTTTCGTCAAAAAACGTGTTTTTCGACCGAAAAGTATGAAAAAACCGGGAATTACGACTACCAAACGGGACTCGAGCTCGCGGAACGCGCACCAGAGTACAGGTAAGGCAGGTAAGTATCTATTTCAACTAAAATCAAATGTGTTTTTGAAGGAAAATTTTGAGATAAAAATTAGTTTAAGTTTTTTAAAAAGAAAATATTGAAGAATTTTCTAAGTCCTATAACGAAAAAATATTTTCGCGTTTTTGTCAATTTTAATAAGTCAGGACGTAGGACGGAACCTATTTAAGATCAAATACGCTGAAAACAGCTTCAAAATGCGTCACCTGGATGCAAAGTTATAACGGTTTGATGTATTTACTGGATAGCTAAGGTGGATTTCGTCTGTTTATGAATTTAATTGATTTTAAAAATTTTGATTTTCTATGTTAGCTAGGCGCACGTGCGAGGTGTCAAAAGACGCGTCTCGGCGCGGGCTAGCGTTCTGTGAGGTTATTGGAATTTTCTTTGAAGAAAATTTTTGAGTTTTCGTCAAAAAACGTGTTTTTCGACCGAAAAGTATGAAAAAACCGGGAATTACGACTACCAAACGGGACTCGAGCTCGCGGAACGCGCACCAGAGTACAGGTAAGGCAGGTAAGTATCTATTTCAACTAAAATCAAATGTGTTTTTGAAGGAAAATTTTGAGATAAAAATTAGTTTAAGTTTTTTAAAAAGAAAATATTGAAGAATTTTCTAAGTCCTATAACGAAAAAATATTTTCGCGTTTTTGTCAATTTTAATAAGTCAGGACGTAGGACGGAACCTATTTAAGATCAAATACGCTGAAAACAGCTTCAAAATGCGTCACCTGGATGCAAAGTTATAACGGTTTGATGTATTTACTGGATAGCTAAGGTGGATTTCGTCTGTTTATGAATTTAATTGATTTTAAAAATTTTGATTTTCTATGTTAGCTAGGCGCACGTGCGAGGTGTCAAAAGACGCGTCTCGGCGCGGGCTAGCGTTCTGTGAGGTTATTGGAATTTTCTTTGAAGAAAATTTTTGAGTTTTCGTCAAAAAACGTGTTTTTCGACCGAAAAGTATGAAAAAACCGGGAATTACGACTACCAAACGGGACTCGAGCTCGCGGAACGCGCACCAGAGTACAGGTAAGGCAGGTAAGTATCTATTTCAACTAAAATCAAATGTGTTTTTGAAGGAAAATTTTGAGATAAAAATTAGTTTAAGTTTTTTAAAAAGAAAATATTGAAGAATTTTCTAAGTCCTATAACGAAAAAATATTTTCGCGTTTTTGTCAATTTTAATAAGTCAGGACGTAGGACGGAACCTATTTAAGATCAAATACGCTGAAAACAGCTTCAAAATGCGTCACCTGGATGCAAAGTTATAACGGTTTGATGTATTTACTGGATAGCTAAGGTGGATTTCGTCTGTTTATGAATTTAATTGATTTTAAAAATTTTGATTTTCTATGTTAGCTAGGCGCACGTGCGAGGTGTCAAAAGACGCGTCTCGGCGCGGGCTAGCGTTCTGTGAGGTTATTGGAATTTTCTTTGAAGAAAATTTTTGAGTTTTCGTCAAAAAACGTGTTTTTCGACCGAAAAGTATGAAAAAACCGGGAATTACGACTACCAAACGGGACTCGAGCTCGCGGAACGCGCACCAGAGTACAGGTAAGGCAGGTAAGTATCTATTTCAACTAAAATCAAATGTGTTTTTGAAGGAAAATTTTGAGATAAAAATTAGTTTAAGTTTTTTAAAAAGAAAATATTGAAGAATTTTCTAAGTCCTATAACGAAAAAATATTTTCGCGTTTTTGTCAATTTTAATAAGTCAGGACGTAGGACGGAACCTATTTAAGATCAAATACGCTGAAAACAGCTTCAAAATGCGTCACCTGGATGCAAAGTTATAACGGTTTGATGTATTTACTGGATAGCTAAGGTGGATTTCGTCTGTTTATGAATTTAATTGATTTTAAAAATTTTGATTTTCTATGTTAGCTAGGCGCACGTGCGAGGTGTCAAAAGACGCGTCTCGGCGCGGGCTAGCGTTCTGTGAGGTTATTGGAATTTTCTTTGAAGAAAATTTTTGAGTTTTCGTCAAAAAACGTGTTTTTCGACCGAAAAGTATGAAAAAACCGGGAATTACGACTACCAAACGGGACTCGAGCTCGCGGAACGCGCACCAGAGTACAGGTAAGGCAGGTAAGTATCTATTTCAACTAAAATCAAATGTGTTTTTGAAGGAAAATTTTGAGATAAAAATTAGTTTAAGTTTTTTAAAAAGAAAATATTGAAGAATTTTCTAAGTCCTATAACGAAAAAATATTTTCGCGTTTTTGTCAATTTTAATAAGTCAGGACGTAGGACGGAACCTATTTAAGATCAAATACGCTGAAAACAGCTTCAAAATGCGTCACCTGGATGCAAAGTTATAACGGTTTGATGTATTTACTGGATAGCTAAGGTGGATTTCGTCTGTTTATGAATTTAATTGATTTTAAAAATTTTGATTTTCTATGTTAGCTAGGCGCACGTGCGAGGTGTCAAAAGACGCGTCTCGGCGCGGGCTAGCGTTCTGTGAGGTTATTGGAATTTTCTTTGAAGAAAATTTTTGAGTTTTCGTCAAAAAACGTGTTTTTCGACCGAAAAGTATGAAAAAACCGGGAATTACGACTACCAAACGGGACTCGAGCTCGCGGAACGCGCACCAGAGTACAGGTAAGGCAGGTAAGTATCTATTTCAACTAAAATCAAATGTGTTTTTGAAGGAAAATTTTGAGATAAAAATTAGTTTAAGTTTTTTAAAAAGAAAATATTGAAGAATTTTCTAAGTCCTATAACGAAAAAATATTTTCGCGTTTTTGTCAATTTTAATAAGTCAGGACGTAGGACGGAACCTATTTAAGATCAAATACGCTGAAAACAGCTTCAAAATGCGTCACCTGGATGCAAAGTTATAACGGTTTGATGTATTTACTGGATAGCTAAGGTGGATTTCGTCTGTTTATGAATTTAATTGATTTTAAAAATTTTGATTTTCTATGTTAGCTAGGCGCACGTGCGAGGTGTCAAAAGACGCGTCTCGGCGCGGGCTAGCGTTCTGTGAGGTTATTGGAATTTTCTTTGAAGAAAATTTTTGAGTTTTCGTCAAAAAACGTGTTTTTCGACCGAAAAGTATGAAAAAACCGGGAATTACGACTACCAAACGGGACTCGAGCTCGCGGAACGCGCACCAGAGTACAGGTAAGGCAGGTAAGTATCTATTTCAACTAAAATCAAATGTGTTTTTGAAGGAAAATTTTGAGATAAAAATTAGTTTAAGTTTTTTAAAAAGAAAATATTGAAGAATTTTCTAAGTCCTATAACGAAAAAATATTTTCGCGTTTTTGTCAATTTTAATAAGTCAGGACGTAGGACGGAACCTATTTAAGATCAAATACGCTGAAAACAGCTTCAAAATGCGTCACCTGGATGCAAAGTTATAACGGTTTGATGTATTTACTGGATAGCTAAGGTGGATTTCGTCTGTTTATGAATTTAATTGATTTTAAAAATTTTGATTTTCTATGTTAGCTAGGCGCACGTGCGAGGTGTCAAAAGACGCGTCTCGGCGCGGGCTAGCGTTCTGTGAGGTTATTGGAATTTTCTTTGAAGAAAATTTTTGAGTTTTCGTCAAAAAACGTGTTTTTCGACCGAAAAGTATGAAAAAACCGGGAATTACGACTACCAAACGGGACTCGAGCTCGCGGAACGCGCACCAGAGTACAGGTAAGGCAGGTAAGTATCTATTTCAACTAAAATCAAATGTGTTTTTGAAGGAAAATTTTGAGATAAAAATTAGTTTAAGTTTTTTAAAAAGAAAATATTGAAGAATTTTCTAAGTCCTATAACGAAAAAATATTTTCGCGTTTTTGTCAATTTTAATAAGTCAGGACGTAGGACGGAACCTATTTAAGATCAAATACGCTGAAAACAGCTTCAAAATGCGTCACCTGGATGCAAAGTTATAACGGTTTGATGTATTTACTGGATAGCTAAGGTGGATTTCGTCTGTTTATGAATTTAATTGATTTTAAAAATTTTGATTTTCTATGTTAGCTAGGCGCACGTGCGAGGTGTCAAAAGACGCGTCTCGGCGCGGGCTAGCGTTCTGTGAGGTTATTGGAATTTTCTTTGAAGAAAATTTTTGAGTTTTCGTCAAAAAACGTGTTTTTCGACCGAAAAGTATGAAAAAACCGGGAATTACGACTACCAAACGGGACTCGAGCTCGCGGAACGCGCACCAGAGTACAGGTAAGGCAGGTAAGTATCTATTTCAACTAAAATCAAATGTGTTTTTGAAGGAAAATTTTGAGATAAAAATTAGTTTAAGTTTTTTAAAAAGAAAATATTGAAGAATTTTCTAAGTCCTATAACGAAAAAATATTTTCGCGTTTTTGTCAATTTTAATAAGTCAGGACGTAGGACGGAACCTATTTAAGATCAAATACGCTGAAAACAGCTTCAAAATGCGTCACCTGGATGCAAAGTTATAACGGTTTGATGTATTTACTGGATAGCTAAGGTGGATTTCGTCTGTTTATGAATTTAATTGATTTTAAAAATTTTGATTTTCTATGTTAGCTAGGCGCACGTGCGAGGTGTCAAAAGACGCGTCTCGGCGCGGGCTAGCGTTCTGTGAGGTTATTGGAATTTTCTTTGAAGAAAATTTTTGAGTTTTCGTCAAAAAACGTGTTTTTCGACCGAAAAGTATGAAAAAACCGGGAATTACGACTACCAAACGGGACTCGAGCTCGCGGAACGCGCACCAGAGTACAGGTAAGGCAGGTAAGTATCTATTTCAACTAAAATCAAATGTGTTTTTGAAGGAAAATTTTGAGATAAAAATTAGTTTAAGTTTTTTAAAAAGAAAATATTGAAGAATTTTCTAAGTCCTATAACGAAAAAATATTTTCGCGTTTTTGTCAATTTTAATAAGTCAGGACGTAGGACGGAACCTATTTAAGATCAAATACGCTGAAAACAGCTTCAAAATGCGTCACCTGGATGCAAAGTTATAACGGTTTGATGTATTTACTGGATAGCTAAGGTGGATTTCGTCTGTTTATGAATTTAATTGATTTTAAAAATTTTGATTTTCTATGTTAGCTAGGCGCACGTGCGAGGTGTCAAAAGACGCGTCTCGGCGCGGGCTAGCGTTCTGTGAGGTTATTGGAATTTTCTTTGAAGAAAATTTTTGAGTTTTCGTCAAAAAACGTGTTTTTCGACCGAAAAGTATGAAAAAACCGGGAATTACGACTACCAAACGGGACCCGAGCTCGCGGAACGCGCACCAGAGTACAGGTAAGGCAGGTAAGTATCTATTTCAACTAAAATCAAATGTGTTTTTGAAGGAAAATTTTGAGATAAAAATTAGTTTAAGTTTTTTAAAAAGAAAATATTGAAGAATTTTCTAAGTCCTATAACGAAAAAATATTTTCGCGTTTTTGTCAATTTTAATAAGTCAGGACGTAGGACGGAACCTATTTAAGATCAAATACGCTGAAAACAGCTTCAAAATGCGTCACCTGGATGCAAAGTTATAACGGTTTGATGTATTTACTGGATAGCTAAGGTGGATTTCGTCTGTTTATGAATTTAATTGATTTTAAAAATTTTGATTTTCTATGTTAGCTAGGCGCACGTGCGAGGTGTCAAAAGACGCGTCTCGGCGCGGGCTAGCGTTCTGTGAGGTTATTGGAATTTTCTTTGAAGAAAATTTTTGAGTTTTCGTCAAAAAACGTGTTTTTCGACCGAAAAGTATGAAAAAACCGGGAATTACGACTACCAAACGGGACTCGAGCTCGCGGAACGCGCACCAGAGTACAGGTAAGGCAGGTAAGTATCTATTTCAACTAAAATCAAATGTGTTTTTGAAGGAAAATTTTGAGATAAAAATTAGTTTAAGTTTTTTAAAAAGAAAATATTGAAGAATTTTCTAAGTCCTATAACGAAAAAATATTTTCGCGTTTTTGTCAATTTTAATAAGTCAGGACGTAGGACGGAACCTATTTAAGATCAAATACGCTGAAAACAGCTTCAAAATGCGTCACCTGGATGCAAAGTTATAACGGTTTGATGTATTTACTGGATAGCTTTTTTTTTTTTTTTTTTTTTGGATGGGAAATTATCAAATAACTTCTCCCGCTCTGGGTGGAGCGGGAGGGCGTGTCAGACTTTTACTGACTAAAACCCACCCGTGTTCCTTCCGTTGCCTGTGTGCCGAGGTCGCGATATCCCTTTCAGACAAACCCGCGACCCCGGCAGGCATTGGCCCTTCCGGACCCCGTCAGTTGGTGCTGACATCTCTTTTAAAGGAGGGCGAAGGACCATGCCCTCCAGTACGGAGAACCGGCTGTTGAAGGCAGCCAGCTCCTTCCGCACCAGGGTCAGAACCCGGTCCTCCGCCTGCAAGGGCGGGCCTTGCCCTTGCACCGCTCCACGTTGTAACACAACGCGGGCGCCGGCTCCACGGAACCCTGCCAGGTCTGCTCGGAGCTCCTCATTCTCCTTTCGGAGAAGCTCCATGGCGGCTGTCAAGCGGGCGACCTCCGCCCGCATCTCGGACATACCGTCCGACGGAGACCCGAGAAGGGCCTCCCCTGCCGCCATAATGGAGGCCGTGGCCGCGGATATGGCCTTGTCCTTGGAGGACTGGAGTCTCTTCAAGGCCACACTCCTAATTGCGGCCACTACGACCTCCGCAAACCCGGCCGCTCGCTCCGAATTGGAGGCCCCGGCGGCGGCTGGCCCACCACCAACAGGGTGGCGCCCCTCCATCGGCCGCTCCCGGTCCTGGACGGGGGGCTTTTTTTGAGGGACGGTGACGGCGACCCCCTCCGACTCCTCGGTCGAGGCCTCTGACGAGACCTCAGCGTCGCTCTCCCCGCCGATTCCTGAGGGGGTATCAGGCCGCTTGGTGCGACCCCGATTGCCCCGCCCTGGTTTGGAGGTCACCGCCACCGCGCGACCTCGGCCTCTCCTCACCGTCGACACTTTGGCGAGCGGCAGGCTTTCCTCGCTCGAGGATAGCCCTGCCGATCCTGCGCGGCCCGTCTTTTCGTCGCGCGAGCGTTTCCTCCAGAACTTTGACTTTGAAAGCCCGCGCCCCGTGTCCTGGTCGGACTTCGTTTGGTCCCCAGAGGGACAGGAGTCTCCTCGACTCTGGTTGCCGTCGCCGGCAAGTGGTTCCTCCGCCAGTAAACTCGGCACTTCATCGTTTTGTGTGTTTGTTTTAGAAATTTTATCCATATTGATTCCCACGAGTACACAATATATCCAACCAACCAACCAAAAAACAGTGGTTCGCACTAGTGACTAATTAAGCTACCCATTAGTCAAGCTATCAACCTCCCTCACGGTGCGCCGCCGCTTGGAGGTTTGGGGTGATTTTTTATAGAGGTTTTCTACCTCGCGGCCCGGGCGGTTAAGCCAAGACCCTCGACCCCCGTCAAATGCCAGAGACATGACCTTGACACTCTTCGGGGCTACGAGACCAACGGTGGCAGGAGAAAAGACTTCCTCCTGCCTGCCCGACGGCAGGGTTAGTGCACGTCGAGCCCGCTCCCACTCGAACGCTGCTCAACGTGTGCTCTCAGCGAGTACACGTTAGAGCGCTCGGTCCTCCGACAGGATATTGGCATACGGGCAACGAGACCCCTTAGGCACGCAGTACCTAATGGGGAGTCATTGCCCGCACCCCAGGGTGCACCGTCCTGGAGACTGGCCTTCCCCCCGGACGCATCCATAAGGGAACTCCAGCCCCCAGGCACACGGGGAGGTTTCCTGTCCAAGCACCCCATTTACTGGATAGCTAAGGTGGATTTCGTCTGTTTATGAATTTAATTGATTTTAAAAATTTTGATTTTCTATGTTAGCTAGGCGCACGTGCGAGGTGTCAAAAGACGCGTCTCGGCGCGGGCTAGCGTTCTGTGAGGTTATTGGAATTTTCTTTGAAGAAAATTTTTGAGTTTTCGTCAAAAAACGTGTTTTTTTTTTCGACCGAAAAGTATGAAAAAACCGGGAATTACGACTACCAAACGGGACTCGAGCTCGCGGAACGCGCACCAGAGTACAGGTAAGGCAGGTAAGTATCTATTTCAACTAAAATCAAATGTGTTTTTGAAGGAAAATTTTGAGATAAAAATTAGTTTAAGTTTTTTAAAAAGAAAATATTGAAGAATTTTCTAAGTCCTATAACGAAAAAATATTTTCGCGTTTTTGTCAATTTTAATAAGTCAGGACGTAGGACGGAACCTATTTAAGATCAAATACGCTGAAAACAGCTTCAAAATGCGTCACCTCGGTTAGGTTAGGTTAGGTTAGGTTAGGTTGGGGTGCATGTTGAGAAGCCTCCTCGTGGCACACCCTGGGCAACGTCAGCTCCAACTGCCCACCACGTTTTGGTGGACACTTGGCGCTGGCGGCAAATTCTCAACAAACGGGGAAGGGTCACGGTTCCAATCACCGATCATCCACGATGGTCGGTGAAGGGAACCGGGCTAGAGTAGGTCGTACGCCTACTCCCCCCTCTGCTTACAGAGGGGAGTTGAGTTGGCGTACACTGGGGAGTCCTAATCCCAAGGTCTAGCGTGCCGAGGGGATGAATGGCCGGAGGGTTTCCGGCAGCTAGCGCAAACAGGGACCTCACCCTTAAAAGGAACAAAAATGGAAAAGTCAGCTATTGGAAAAATTCCCCAGGCGGGCAACCTCCTCATGGAGGCACAATCCCGTCCTTCTACGGAAGGCAGCCCCACCGTATCTGGGGGGGGCAACAATAGCCTCGTAGGCCGGCAGACCACCGCCGGTCTTCGTCAACCACCTCTTGCGTCGCAAGAAAAGGAGCTCCGGGTTAGCCTGGAGCGACTGTGCGACGCAGAGAAGCCGCTTGCCGTCAGTGACGGCAACAAGAGCCGAGGAGGCTCATGTCCTGGGAAGGACCGTTTGTCCGACCAGGACAAGGAGCATGGAGGGAAGCGCTCGCGCAGCGAGCTGTCCTCGAGTGAGGAGGAGCTGTCCGCCCCAAGATTGGGAACAGCGAAGAGGGGGAGGCGTCGGTTACCGGAGCGTAACTCACGGGGTCGCTTCCTGCGGCCCGCTACGCCGGTAGCCATGAGCGCGGAGAGCGAGGACTCCGCTGCGTCCCCGCTTATGTTGCAGAGCAACAAGGCGGAGGCGAACTCCGCAAAGCGGACGCAGCGGAAGGCGGTTGCTGCTGACGAGGTCAGCGAGATGGCCCGGCTGGCCCGAGAGCGACGCACTGCTCAGGCGGCTGCCGGAGGAAGTGTGTCGGCGGTGGCGCTCAGTCGCCAAGTTTTGGACGGCGTGGACGTTGTCCTGAAGGTTGCCACGAAATCTGGCAGCCTGAAGGGCACGTTCACGCGCGCTCTGAAGGAGGCGGCTGGCGACATCAAGGAGGCAGTTGGGGTCCTCCTAAGTCGCACAAGCTCGGATGAGACGGCGAAGCTGTGGGAGGAGAACAGCCGTCTCAGATCCGAGCTGGAGGACCTCAAGCGGGAGCTTGCCGCGCAGAGGGCGGAATGGCAGCAGAGGCGTCCTGCGGCCACCAGTTCCGCCCCCGTCGTCACCACGACACCGCCGGCCCCGTCGTCCGTACCTACCCCCGCACCTGCGGATGCAGAGATCGAAAAGATCGTTCGCATCTGCATGCTGCAGTGCGGGGGTATGCTGAATGCCCGCCTGCAGGGCCTGGAGTCGAGGCTCCTCCCGGCAGAGACTCTCCGGCCGCCGCTCGCTGCAGACAGGCGGAGGAAGGAGGAGCCACGTCCGGCAAGAAAGCCTGCAGAGGGCACTTCCCGGACGGCCGCGCCACCAGCGCCCGCTCCCTCGGCGACCGCACCCGGGTCCACCGCGGACTTGTGGACGACGGTCGTCAAGAGAAAGAAAAAAAAGAAGAAGACGGCGCCGCCACCGGTACCCGCTGCACCACCGGCACCCAAGAAGGCTCAAGGGCCGCCAAAGATGAGAGCCCCACGCTCTGCGGCTGTAGTTATTACGCTGCAGCCGGGAGCCGTCGAAAGGGGCGTCTCTTACAAGGCGGTCCTCATGGAGGCAAAGTCGAAAGTCGCGTTCCCCGACTTAGGTGTACCGGCCGGCCTCAAAGTGAGGCAGGCGATCACGGGGGCGCGACTGCTTGAGGTGTCGGGTGCCTCTAGCGGCGAAAAGGCGGACATCCTGGCCGCCAAGCTGCGGGAGGTCCTCAATCCGGAGGACGTTCGGGTGTCCAGGCCCATGAAGACCGCGGAACTGCGCGTCGATGGCCTGGACGACTCGACGACCCCGGCTGAGGTCGTGGCGGCCATCGCCAAAATCGGTGGATGTCCGCCTGAAGACGTCCGGACGGGCGAGGTTCGCGTCGATGCCTCCGGGCTCGGCGCGATCTGGGTGCGGTGTCCGGTGGCGGCGGCGAAGAAAGTCGCCGACGCTGGACGTCTCTTGGTGGGGTGGGTGGCAGCGAGGGTGAAGCAGCTGCAGCCCAGGGCCTTGCGGTGCTACCGTTGCCTCGACATTGGGCATGTCAGGGCACGGTGCACCGCCGCTATTGACCGCAGCGAGCAGTGCTATCGCTGCGGTCAGGCCGGCCACAAGGCGGCCCAGTGTCTCGCGGCGCCAAACTGCAGCCTCTGTACAGCTGCAGGGAGGCCCGCGGGGCACAGAGCGGGCGGAAAGGCCTGTGGCGCGCCCGCCAAGAAGACGCAAAAGAAGAAGAGAGGGGCTGCCATGGCTGCCGGGGGCTCTTTACCCCCCCCGCAGCCTGGCTGCCCTTCGGCCGACTCCCGGCCTAGGAATGGTGCGTTGGAGGGAATGGATTGCGCTTAATGGCGCTGTACCATTTCCTCCAGGGCAATATCAACCACTGTGCTAGAGCTCAGGATCTTTTGCTCCAGAGCATGGCACAGTGGTCGATTGACGTGGCCGTGGTCGCCGAACCGTATTTCGTTCCCCCCAGGGATAACTGGGTGGGAGACTTGGACGGTTTGGTGGCCATCATTGGCGGGGCTCTTGTCAACCCGTCCCGAGGTCGCGGCTGGGTAGCCGCCCTCGCGGACGGCATTGGCACTGTTGGGGCGTATTTTTCGCCCAACAAGAGTCTCGCCGACTTCGAGAGGTTCCTTGTCGAGTTGGGTGCCGTCGTGGGCCGACTCCACCCTCGCCCTGTGCTGTTGCTGGGGGATCTCAACGCCAAGTCTGCGGCGTGGGGATCCCCTGTGACCGATGCCAGGGGCGAGGTGCTGGAGGAGTGGGCGGTCACGACTGGCCTGGCCGTCCTGAATCGGGGCTCGGTACACACGTGCGTGCGGCAGCGGGGCGGGTCTATAGTGGACGTGTCGTTCGCTAGCCCCGCTGTCGCGAGCCGTGTCCGCGACTGGCGTGTCGCCGTGGAGGTGGAGACGTTGTCGGATCACCGATACATCCGATTCGACGTCTCCGCCCAGACCACCGGCGGCCGCGGTCCACCGACCCCGCGAACGGACGGTCCGCGTTGGGCGCGTAAGCGCATAGACAGGGAACTTCTCGAGGAGGCCGCTATTGTCCAGGCCTGGAGCCGGGAGTCGGCGACGAACGGACCCGTCGACGTCGAGCAGGAGGCGCTGTGGTTCCGCGGGGCGATGACGCAAATCAGCGACGCGTCCATGCCCCGGGTCCACGCACAGTCCGCAAGGCGCCAGGTGTACTGGTGGACCGCCGAGATCGCGCAGCTGCGCGTCGCGTGCGTGGCGGTCAGACGCCAGTACACCCGATACCGGAGGAGACGTCGTCGGGTCCCTGACGAAGAGGCCGCGCTGTATGAGGTGTACCGCGCGGCCAAGCAGACTCTGTGGCTGGCCATCGGCGAGTCGAGGACGCGAGCCAGGGAAGAGATGTTGGAGACTCTAGACGGGGATCCGTGGGGGCGCCCTTATCGCGCGGTTCGAGGGAAACTTCGAGCCGCGGCGCCTCCGCTTACGGAGAGTCTCCAACCCGAGCTGCTGGAGGAGGTGGTTGCAGCCCTCTTCCCGGCCAGAGCGGAGCACACTCCGCCGCCGATGGCTTTGCCCACGGCCGCAGAGTCTGCAGAAGAAGAGGAGGAGAACGCCATCAGCGTCCCAGAGGTGACACAGGCAGAGATGAGGGCAGCCGTGATGCGGCTCCGGGCCAAGAACGTGGCTCCGGGGCCCGACGGGATCCACGGCTGCGTGTTGGCCCTCGCTCTGAAGGAGCTCGAGCCCCAACTGAGAGGACTCTACACAGCGTGTCTTGAGCAGGGCCAGTTTCCCACTTTGTGGAAATCTGGTCGTCTGGTCCTGCTCAGGAAGGCGGGGCGCCCGGCGGACTCGTCGTCCGCGTACCGGCCCATAGTGCTGCTAGACGAGGTGGGCAAGCTGTTCGAGCGAGTAATCGCAGCCCGCCTCGTCGGCCACTTGTGCAGAGAGGGGCCGGACCTGGACGACAGTCAGTTTGGGTTTCGGCATGGGCGCTCCACGATACACGCTGTGTCGCGGGTTAGAGTCCTGGCGGAGGAAGCGGTGTCTCGGGGCGGGGTGATGTTGGCGGTGTCCTTGGACATATCCAACGCCTTCAACACCCTGCCCTGGAGTTGTATTCGGGAGGCACTGCGCTATCATGGTGTGCCTCCCTACCTCCGCCGCATCGTTGGGGCTTATCTGTCTGGGAGGTGTGTCACCTACGTGGGACGTGATGGCGGAAACCAGCGCCGCATGTCGTGCGGTGTTCCACAGGGCTCGGTCTTAGGGCCGCTCCTGTGGAACATCGGGTACGACTGGGTGCTGAGGGGCGAGCTCAGGCCGGGGGTAGACCTGACGTGTTATGCGGACGACACGCTGGTCACTGCCCGGGGGAGCTCGCACAGGGAAGCAGCGTTGCTGGCGACGGCTGCGGTCTCACAGGTGGTGAGCCGCATACGTCGCCTAGGCCTGGAGGTGGCCCTCAGCAAGTCGGAGGCCATGGTGTTCCATGGCCCCCGGCGGGCGCCGTCACCCGGCTCACACATCGTGGTCGGGGGGGCTCGGATCGCTGTCGAGGGTACCATGAAGTACCTAGGATTGGTCCTCGACAGCCGGTGGGACTTCGGGCCCCACTTCCGACGGCTGGCGCCCAAGTTGCTGGGCGCTGCTGGAGCGCTCTCAACGCTGCTTCCCAATCTGGGGGGCCCGAGCGCCGCTTGTAGGCGGCTCTACGTGGGGATCGTGCGATCGATGGCCCTTTACGGGGCCCCGATCTGGGCGGCTGACCTGACGGCCGGGAGCATCGCCGTCATGCGGAGACCGCAGAGGGCGATGGCCGTCAGAGTCATCCGGGGATATCGCACGATCTCCTACGAGGCGGCTTGTGCACTGGCCGGATCCCCGCCCTGGGACCTGGAGGCGAAAGTACTCGCGTCATCGTATCGGTGGCGCGAGGAAGCGCGGGCGCGAGGCGAGCGACCGATGCAGCGACACGTGGAGCTGCATCGGTCTCAGCTTCGCGAGGTCCTGGTGGCGGAATGGCGGGACAGGCTTTCGCGCCCTACCGCCGGCCTCGACGTCGTCGAGGCGGTCCGGCCGGTGCTCGACCGCTGGCTCGGGAGGAGGCACGGCTCCCTGTCGTTTCGGGTGACGCAGGTGCTCTCGGGGCATGGTTGCTTCGGGAAGTACCTGTGTCGCATAAACAGGGAGCCGGACGCCCGGTGTCACCACTGCGTCGACTGCCGGGAGGACACGGCGCGGCACACGCTGGCAGAGTGTGCCGCTTGGGAGGAGCCGCGCCGTGCCCTCATCTCAGAAGTAGGCAGTGACTTGTCGCTGCCGGCCGTAGTGAACGCTATGGTCGGCGGCGCCGAGTCCTGGGACGCGGTGGTCGCCTTCTGCGAGACGGTCGTCTCGCAGAAGGAGGCTGCGGAAAGGGAGAGGGAGATCTCGTCCACTCACCCTGCCCGCAGCAGGCGCACCGGGCGTCGGCGGAGGGCGGACAACGCCCTCTTCCGGCCCCCCTAAATGGGTCCAGGGGCGACGGACTCGGGGACGTCCGTCGCCCCCCACACATCAGGACCCGAGGTGGCGGCGCGTAGTGTTCCACGCGCGCCCCTCTGAGACGTCGCGGGGGGAGTCAAACACCTCACTCCCCCCCCTGACCCGAGAGGAGGCCCGCAGTGGCGGGCCGGCACCGGCCGGTGGTTGCGGAAGATTCTTTCGTTCCCGCGACCCCCGGCGTAGATGTGAGTCGGAACACCGGGGTGGTTTTTAGTCAGTAAGAGTCTGACAGACCCCTCCGCCCGCCCCAGGGCGGAGGACATCCATGAGGATTTTCCACCCCGGAAAAAAAAAAAAAAAAAAAAAAAAAAAAAAAAAAAAAAAAAAAAAAAAGGTTAGGTTAGGTTAGGTTAGGTTAGGTTAGGTTGGGGGATCCCCCACAGTGCATACTTCCTCGTAGTATCCCCTGGGCAACGCCGTGTCTGACCACCGTAACGGAGTGGCAGACCGGCGGCTAAAGTGCACTGTGAATTTTAATTGCGAACATTGTTGCGGACGTCTGCAAACATGACAGGAAAGCCGGCACGCGATGCGTCCGGCCGTTTTATCCCGAGTTTTAACCCGAGTCGCTCTCCCCAGGGCGACTCAAACGGCCCTTCTCAGGGCCACCCCAACGGCCCTTCTCAGGGCCACCCCAACGGCCCTTCTCAGGGCCACCCCAACGGCCCTTCTCAGGGCCACCCCAACGGCCCTTCTCAGGGCCACGCCGCCGGCGGCGTTCTGACGCCGAGACGGGCTGACCGCCCACGATCCGCGGCCAGCTTGTTCCGAAGGCCGGGCGAGTCTTCGGACTCGGATACAGAGGCCGACGTGTCCAATATGGACACGTCGGCTGCGGAAAGCGGCGACCGCTTCAAGCGGAAGCGGTCCGAGGGCTCCTCGGAGTCGACCGCAAGCCGCAGTAAGAAGAAGTCGAAGCCCAAGAAGGCTTCGACTTCTTCTTCTCCGGCCCTCACCCACGACGTGGGCCTTGTCGACGCCGAGCGCCAGCTTAACCTGGCCAAAAGGGCGCAGCTCCAGCAGGACCTGGAGGAGAGGGTTGCCGCCAAGGAGCAGCAAGCGCAGGCTGCCAGGTCGAGGGCTGGGTATGGGGCATCCCACGTGCTCTATGCTGACCACTCCCTGGCAGAGCTGGCGCGCATGGCAGAGGAGGACAAGGAGGAGGTCCTGGAGGTCGCCTCCAAATCCTCCAACCTTAAGGGGACCTTTCAGAAGGCCCTCAAATGCCGTGCCGCCAGCATGCACGGCATCGTCACGGAGCTGGTGAAGCGCACGGCCACCGAGGAGACGCGGCAGCTGCAGGCGAAAGTGGATCGCCTGCAGGCGGAGGTAAGCCAGCTTCACCAGAAGCTGGCTGAAGCCACGGCCCTGCCTGCCCCAGCTCTGGTGACAGGAGGCTCCTCCTCCACCCCTGCCGGCCTCGAGGCAGCCTTGAGGCAGGTTGTGCAGGAGGAGAGGGCCTTCATAAGGGCCTGCTTCGCAGGCATAGAGGACCGGCTCTTGCCGGAAAAGCGGCTCCGCCCACCGCTAGCGGCGGACAAGAGTCGCCAACCGAAAGAGCCGCAACCTGCGCCTCAAGCAGGCCCGCTATTGGAAGGGCAGCCCTCCAGTTCGAAGGGCAAGGGCAAGGGCAAGAGGACCAAGGCGGCTCCTCAAACCCCCACCACGAGCGCGGGGGGAGCGTCAGGGTCCTCTGCCGCTCCAGCAGCCCCGGCCCCAGCCCAGATCTCGCTGGAGGAAGACGCCCTTCTTCCCTCCACCACCCCGTCCAACCAGTCGTGGACGGAAGTGGTCAAGAGAGGGAAGAAGGGCAAGAAGCCGGGCCCCAAGCCCGCTGCGGCTGCTCCTGCAGCCAAACGGGCTCCAGCCGGCGGAAGAGCGGCGAGGAAGCTGGTTCCTCCCAAAACCGCGGCCGTCGTGGTGACCATCACCCCGGAGGCCGCGGAGCGGGGCGAAACGTACGAGTCCGTACTGAGACGGGCTCGTACGAATGCTGATCCCTCCCAGATGGGGATCAGCAAAATAACGTGCCGCCGAACTCTCACGGGAGCTCGAATTTTCGAGTTCTCGGGGGAGCAGCGCGGCACGAACGCGGACCTCTTCGCAGCGAAGCTGCAAGAGGTCATCGCGTCGGATGTGGCCAAGGTCGCAAGGCCCGTTAAGACCACAGCCTTGGAGGTGGCCGATTTGGACGACTCGGTCGCCAAAGAGGATGTGGTCGCGGCCGTCGCAGCGGCTGGAGGCTGCGACGCTGGCGCGGTGAGAGGGGGAGCCATCAGGCTCGGCCGCCGCGGCATGGGCATCATCCGCGTGGAGTGCCCGGTCGCCGCGGCCGGGGCCGTCCTTGCTGCGACCAAGGGACGGTTGCTGATAGGCTTCAGCTCGGCTGTGGTCCGGCCACTTGAGGCACAGCCTGCGCGGTGCTTCAAGTGCTGCGCGTTCGGCCACACCCGAGCCACGTGTCCCTCCAAGTCCGATTGGAGGGAAACGTGCTTCCAATGCGGGAAGGAGGGACACGGGTGGGCCGCGTGCACCGCCACCGCGCCACACTGCGCGGCGTGTGCCGCCAGTGGCCGCCCCGCGGGCCACCGGATGACGGGCAGGAGCTGTAAGCCCCCCGTCAAGAAGGGCGTGGTGCCGGCACAGGTTCGCCCTGTTGCCACCACCGCCGCCGCCGTCGTCGCCGCTGTAGCTCCAGCGGCGGCGGCGGCGGCTGAGGAGGGTGCGATGTCGGAATAATAATTTCCGACCTCCGCATCCTCCAGACGAACGCCAACCACTGCAGAGCGGCTCAGGACCTGGTGGTACAGGTCATGGCCGAGTGGTTGGTGAACGTAGCGGTGGTCGCCGAGCCCTACTTCGTCCCCGGCAGCTGGCTGGGTGACGAGGACGGCTTGGTGGCACTAGCGGCGCGGTCTTCCACAGACTCCCCTCCCCTCTCGCTATTAGAGAGGGGACCGGGATACGTGGCCGCCGCGTGGGGAGAACTCGCCCTCGTGGGCGTGTATTTCTCCCCAAACCGCCCTCTCCAGGACTTCGAGAACTATCTCGGAGTCCTGGCCGCCGTGGTCGGCAGGGCGGCGCCGCGTCAGGTCTCCGTGCTGGGAGACCTGAACGCCAAGTCGGTGACCTGGGGCAACCCGGCCACCGACGCCCGCGGGCGGGCAGTCGAGCTGTGGGCTGCCTCCTCTGGACTCTGCCTCTTGAACAGAGGCAGCGTCCAGACATGCGTGCGGCGGCAGGGTGGCTCAATGGTGGACGTCACTTTCGCCACCCCTGCGTTAGCCGCGCGCGTGCTGAACTGGCGGGTGAGCCTGGTGGAGACCATGTCGGACCATCGCTACGTGCGGTTCGACATCTCCACCAGTCGCCCCGGAGAGACGCGGACTCTGCCGGGGCGATCACCGTTCCCACGGTGGGCTCTCGCCCGCCTGGACAGGGAGGCAGCGCGGGAGGCGGCGTTCGTCCAGGACTGGCTTTCGCCGCCTTCCGCCAGCCGGCTGCCGGATGTGGACACCGTGGCGGGGCAACTGAGGGAGTCTCTGACCGAGGTATGCAACTCGAGCATGCCTCGGTCTGGCCGACCACCACCCAAACGGGCCGTGTACTGGTGGTCGGCGGAGCTGGCGGGGCTTCGAGCAGCCTGTGTGGAGGCAAGGAGGGCTTACACGCGGAGTCGGCGGCGGCGTCGACGGGACCAGGCCGTCGGGGACCACCTCTACGAGGTGTACCTGGCGGCAAAACTGGTCCTCGATCGGGCTATCACCGCCGCCAGAGACTCTGCGAGAGCAGAAATGCTGGAGGGTCTCGACGCGGACCCCTACGGGAGACCGTATAAGGCGGCGCGGAACAAACTGCGCCCCTTCGGTCCCCCGGTGGCCGAGACCCTGGAGCCCTCCTTTCTGGATGGGGTGGTTCAGTCCCTGTTCCCGTGCAGGGACGACTTCACCCCACCAGCGATGGCCCCTCCGCAGAGGACAGCTCCGCCAGCTGACGAGGAAGAAGAAGAGACCCCTCCCGTCACGGAGTCGGAACTCGGCGCGGCTATTCTCCATATCCGCGCCAAGAAGACGGCTCCGGGCCCCGACGGTGTCCCGGCGAGGGTGGTGGCGATCGCCGCCACCCAAATGGAGGAGCGGTTTCGGGACCTCTTCAGCGCATGCCTTGCGTCTGGAAGGTTCCCGAAACCGTGGAAGGAGGGACAGTTGTGCCTCCTTCGCAAGGAGGGCCGCCCGGCAGACTCCCCCTCGGCATACCGGCCCATCGTTCTGCTCGATGAGGTCGGTAAGATGTTCGAGGGGATAATCGCTGCCCGCCTCAAGAGCCATCTGCGGTGCATCGGGCCGGACTTGTCGGACGCTCAGTACGGCTTTCGGGCTGAGCGTTCGACGGTGGACGCGCTGGCCTGCCTCAAGGGGCAGGTGAAGGATGCGATGGAGGCGGGGGACGGGTTGTTGGCCGTGTCGTTCGACATTGCCAACGCCTTCAACTCCGTTCCCCACTCCACCATCCTAGAGGCGCTCCGATTCCACGGAGTGCCTCGCTACATGCGCGTGCTGCTGGCCAGCTACCTGGAGGATCGGGCGATCGTCCTGGTGAACAGGGCTGGCCGAGTCCGGCGGTACGCCGCGGAAGCCGGCGTTCCACAGGGGTCAGTCTTAGGACCTCTCCTCTGGAACGTCGGCTACGATTGGCTCTTGCGGGGAACTCTCCTCCGAGGCACGAGTGTCGTCTGCTACGCGGATGACACTCTCCTCACCGCCCGGGGGGAGAGTTTCAGGGAGGCGGCCAACTTGGCCTCGGCGGGCGGATCCTTGGTCGCAGGGAGGATCCGCCGCCTAGGGTTGACGGTGGCGCTGCATAAGACCGAGGCCGTCTTCTTCCACGGTCCCCGGCAGCGCCCCCCGCCACCTGGCGCCCACATCTTCGTGGAGGGCGTCAGGATTGAGGTGAAGGCCCAGATGAAATATCTGGGCCTTGTACTCGACAGCAGGTGGCGCTTCGGCCCGCATTTCAGCGGGCTGTCGTCGCGCCTGCTGAAGACCGCGGGCGCTCTCTCGTGGCTCCTTCCCAACTTGGGGGGGCCCAGCGCGCGATGCCGGCAACTCTACGCCGGCATCTTGAGGAGCATGGCCCTCTACGGGGCCCCCATTTGGGAGGAGTCCCTCCACAGACGAGAGAACGCCGCGGCCTTGCGGGCACCTCAACGGGCGATAGCCCAGCGGGTGGCGCGGGCTCACCGCACGGTGAGCTTCGCCGGGGCATGCGCTCTGGCCAGCACCCCTCCTTGGGAACTCGAGGCGTGGGTGCTCGCCAGAGTGTACGAGTGGAAGGCGGGGCGGAGGGCGGCGGGTCAGCCCTTCGCCCCGGAACAGCGGGAGGCCGTCCGGCGGGAGGCGAGGGACGCCATCGTCGTCCACTGGACGACGGACCTCGCCTCCGCAGTCTTCGGCCGCCGAACCCTCGACGCGATCGGGCCGGTCCTGCGGGACTGGCTCGAGCGGCCGCACGGGTTCCTCTCGTTCCGCCTGGTGCAGGTGCTGTCCGGACACGGTTGTTTCGGATCGTACCTGCATCGGATCGGGCGGGAGGAGACGCCGTCGTGCCACGACTGTGGCGCGGCGGAGGACACGGCGCAGCACACTCTCGAGGTGTGCCCGTCGTGGTCCGAGCCGCGCCGCAGTCTCGTCGCGGCGATCGGGTTGGACCTCTCGCTCCCCGGCGTGGTGGGCGCCATGCTGAGGGACGAGGGGTCCTGGGCGGCGGTCGCCTCCTTCTGCGAACACGTCATGTCCCAGAAGGAGGCGGCGGAGCGCGTGCGGGAGGACGATCCCGACGCGGCACCGCTCCGAAGGCGGAGGAGGGGTCGAAGGAGACGTCAGTTCGACGGTCATCTCCGACTCCTCCTCCCAGGTGGAGGCCAGCAGGCAACGGGTGCGGGGGCACCCTCGCCTGCATCGCACAGGCCTCCACCAGTGCCGGACGGGAATGGCCAGGTGCTCCCGGCCATTCCCGTAGCCCCCCACAATCCAGGTGGGGGGCATGTGGGGCCCGCCAGCTAGGCGGGCATGCGCCGGGAGGGCTGTGGATGTAAAGGCTGAGCCGGTTTCCCATGGCCCTCCCATCACGGCGATGCGGGAGCACCGCTGAGTTTTAGTGGGTATACTGCATTTAGACAGGAGTCCCACATACCCCGACTCGTCCCCCACGAGCCGGGGATGCGTAACGCATTTCTCCGTCCGCAAGGCGCCAGGTGTACTGGTGGACCGCCGAGATCGCGCAGCTGCGCGTCGCGTGCGTGGCGGTCAGACGCCGGTACACCCGATACCGAAGGAGACGTCGTCGGGTCCCTGACGAAGAGGCCGCGCTGTATGAGGTGTACCGCGCGGCCAAGCAGACTCTGGGGCTGGCCATCTGCGAGTCGAGGACGCGAGCCAGGGAAGAGATGTTGGAGACTCTAGACGGGGATCCGTGGGGGCGCCCTTATCGCGCGGTTCGAGGGAAACTTCGAGCCGCGGCGCCTCCGCTTACGGAGAGTCTCCAACCCGAGCTGCTGGAGGAGGTGGTTGCAGCCCTCTTCCCGGCCAGAGCGGAGCACACTCCGCCGCCGATGGCTTTGCCCACGGCCGCAGAGTCTGCAGAAGAAGAGGAGGTGAACGCCATCAGCGTCCCAGGGGTGACACAGGCAGAGATGAGGGCAGCCGTGATGCGGCTCCGGGCCAAGAACGTGGCTCCGGGGCCCGACGGGATCCACGGCTGCGTGTTGGCCCTCGCTCTGAAGGAGCTCGAGCCCCAACTGAGAGGACTCTACACAGCGTGTCTTGAGCAGGGCCAGTTTCCCACTTTGTGGAAATCTGGTCGTCTGGTCCTGCTCAGGAAGGCGGGGCGCCCGGCGGACTCGTCGTCCGCGTACCGGCCCATAGTGCTGCTAGACGAGGTGGGCAAGCTGTTCGAGCGAGTAATCGCAGCCCGCCTCGTCGGCCACTTGTGCAGAGAGGGGCCGGACCTGGACGACAGTCAGTTTGGGTTTCGGCATGGGCGCTCCACGATACACGCTGTGTCGCGGGTTAGAGTCCTGGCGGAGGAAGCGGTGTCTCGGGGCGGGGTGATGTTGGCGGTGTCCTTGGACATATCCAACGCCTTCAACACCCTGCCCTGGAGTTGTATTCGGGAGGCACTGCGCTATCATGGTGTGCCTCCCTACCTCCGCCGCATCGTTGGGGCTTATCTGTCTGGGAGGTGTGTCACCTACGTGGGACGTGATGGCGGAAACCAGCGCCGCATGTCGTGCGGTGTTCCACAGGGCTCGGTCTTAGGGCCGCTCCTGTGGAACATCGGGTACGACTGGGTGCTGAGGGGCGAGCTCAGGCCGGGGGTAGACCTGACGTGTTATGCGGACGACACGCTGGTCACTGCCCGGGGGAGCTCGCACAGGGAAGCAGCGTTGCTGGCGACGGCTGCGGTCTCACAGGTGGTGAGCCGCATACGTCGCCTAGGCCTGGAGGTGGCCCTCAGCAAGTCGGAGGCCATGGTGTTCCATGGCCCCCGGCGGGCGCCGTCACCCGGCTCACACATCGTGGTCGGGGGGGCTCGGATCGCTGTCGAGGGTACCATGAAGTACCTAGGATTGGTCCTCGACAGCCGGTGGGACTTCGGGCCCCACTTCCGACGGCTGGCGCCCAAGTTGCTGGGCGCTGCTGGAGCGCTCTCAACGCTGCTTCCCAATCTGGGGGGCCCGAGCGCCGCTTGTAGGCGGCTCTACGTGGGGATCGTGCGATCGATGGCCCTTTACGGGGCCCCGATCTGGGCGGCTGACCTGACGGCCGGGAGCATCGCCGTCATGCGGAGACCGCAGAGGGCGATGGCCGTCAGAGTCATCCGGGGATATCGCACGATCTCCTACGAGGCGGCTTGTGCACTGGCCGGATCCCCGCCCTGGGACCTGGAGGCGAAAGTACTCGCGTCATCGTATCGGTGGCGCGAGGAAGCGCGGGCGCGAGGCGAGCGACCGATGCAGCGACACGTGGAGCTGCATCGGTCTCAGCTTCGCGAGGTCCTGGTGGCGGAATGGCGGGACAGGCTTTCGCGCCCTACCGCCGGCCTCGACGTCGTCGAGGCGGTCCGGCCGGTGCTCGACCGCTGGCTCGGGAGGAGGCACGGCTCCCTGTCGTTTCGGGTGACGCAGGTGCTCTCGGGGCATGGTTGCTTCGGGAAGTACCTGTGTCGCATAAACAGGGAGCCGGACGCCCGGTGTCACCACTGCGTCGACTGCCGGGAGGACACGGCGCGGCACACGCTGGCAGAGTGTGCCGCTTGGGAGGAGCCGCGCCGTGCCCTCATCTCAGAAGTAGGCAGTGACTTGTCGCTGCCGGCCGTAGTGAACGCTATGGTCGGCAGCGCCGAGTCCTGGGACGCGGTGGTCGCCTTCTGCGAGACGGTCGTCTCGCAGAAGGAGGCTGCGGAAAGGGAGAGGGAGATCTCGTCCACTCACCCGGCCCGCAGCAGGCGCACCGGGCGTCGGCGGAGGGCGGATAACGCCCTCTTCCGGCCCCCCTAAATGGGTCCAGGGGCGACGGACTCGGGGACGTCCGTCGCCCCCCACACATCAGGACCCGAGGTGGCGGCGCGTAGTGTTCCACGCGCGCCCCTCTGAGACGTCGCGGGGGGAGTCAAACACCTCACTCCCCCCCCTGACCCGAGAGGAGGCCCGCGGAGGCGGGCCGGCACCGGCCGGGGGTTGCGGAAGATTCTTTCGTTCCCGCGACCCCCGGCGTAGGTGTGAGTCGGAACACCGGGGTGGTTTTTAGTCAGTAAGAGTCTGACAGACCCCTCCGCCCGCCCCAGGGCGGAGGACATCCATGAGGATTTTCCACCCCGGAAAAAAAAAAAAAAAAAAAAAAAAAAAAAAAAAAAAAAAAAAAAAAAAAAAAAAAAAAAAAAAAAAAAAAAAAGGTTAGGTTAGGTTAGGTTAGGTTAGGTTAGGTTGGGGGATCCCCCACAGCGCATACTTCCACGCAGTATCCCCTGGGCAACGCCGTGTCTGACCACCGTAACGGAGTGGCAGACCGGTGGCTAAAGTGCGCTGTGACTTTTTAAATCGTGATTTTAATTTTATGCGGACATTTGCGAGTATGACAGGTAAGCCGGCACGCGATGCGTCCGGCCGTTTTGTGCCGAGTCGCTCTCCCCAGGGCGACCCAAACGGCCCTTCTCAGGGCCAACCCAACGGCCCTTCTCAGGGCCAACCCAACGGCCCTTCTCAGGGCCAACCCAACGGCCCTTCTCAGGGCCACCCCAACGGCCCTTCTCAGGGCCACCCCAACGGCCCTTCTCAGGGCCACCCCAACGGCCCTTCTCAGGGCCACCCCAACGGCCCTTCTCAGGGCCACCCCAACGGCCCTTCTCAGGGCCACGCCAACGGCCCTTCTCAGGGCCACGCCGGCGGCGTTTTGACGCCGAGAGGAGCAGACCGCCCACGATCCACGGCCAGTTTGTTCCGCAGGCCGGGCGAGTCTTCGGACTCGGACACAGAGTCCAACATGGACACGTCCGCTGCGGAAAGCGGCGTCCGCTTCAAGCGGAAGCGGTCCGAGGGCTCCTCGGAGTCCACCGCAAGCCGCAGTAAGAAGAAGTCGAAGCCCAAGAAGGCTTCGACCTCTTCTTCTCCGGCCCTCACCCACGACGTGGGCCTTGTGGACGCCGAGCGCCAACTTAATTTGGCGAAACGGGCGCAGCTCCAAGCGGACTTGGAGGAGAGGGTTGCCGCCAAGGAGCAGCAAGCTGCCAGGTCGAGGGCGGGCTACGGTGCATCCCATGTGCTGTATGCCGACCACTCCCTGGCAGAGCTGGCGCGCATGGCGGAGGAGGACAGGGAGGAGGTCCTGGAGGTCGCCTCCAAATCCTCCAACCTGAAGGGGACCTTCCAGAAGGCCCTCAAATGCCGTGCCGCCAGCATGCACGGCATTGTCCTGGAGCTGGTCAAGCGGACGGCCACGGACGAGACGCGGCAGCTGCAGGCGAAGGTGGATCGCCTGCAGGCGGAGGTCAGCCAGCTTCACCAGAAGCTGGCTGAAGCCACGGCCCGGCCTGCCCCAGCTCCGGTGACAGGAGGCCCCTCCTCCTCCTCCTCCTCCTCCCCCTCTCCCTCCACCCCTGCCAGCCTCGAGGCAGCCTTGAGGCAGGTAGTGATGGAGGAGAGGGCGTTCATTAGGGCCTGCTTCGCAGGCATCGAGGACCGGCTCCTGCCGGAAAAGCGGCTCCGCCCACCGCTAGCGGCGGACAAGAGTCGCCAACCGAGGGAGCCGGAACCTGCGCCTCAAGCAGGCCCTGTATCGGAAGGGCAGCCCTCAAAGGGAAAGGGCAAGGGCAAGGGTAAGAGGACCACGGCGGCTCCTCAGACCCCCACCACGAGCGCGGTGGGGGCGCCTGGGTCCTCGGCCGCTCCAGCAGCCCCAGCCCCAGCCCAGATCAGTCAGGAGGAAGACGCCCTTCTTCCCTCCACCACCCCGTCCAACCAGTCGTGGACGGAAGTGGTCAAGAGAGGGAAGAAGGCCAAGAAGCCGGACCCCAAGCCCGCTGCGGCTGCTCCAGCAGCCAAACGGGCTCCAGCTGGTGGGAGGAAGCTGGTTCCTCCCAAAACCGCGGCCGTCGTGGTGACCATCACCCCGGAGGCCGCGGAGCGGGGCGAGACGTACGAGTCCGTACTGAGACGGGCTCGTACGAATGCTGATCCCTCCCAGCTGGGGATCAGCAAAATAACGTGCCGCCGAACTCTCACGGGAGCTCGTATTTTCGAGTTTTCGGGGGAGCAGCGCGGCACGAACGCGGACCTCTTCGCAGCGAAGCTGCGGGAGGTCGTCGCTGACGTGGCCAAGGTCGCCAGGCCTGAAAAGACCACAGCCCTCGAGGTGGCCGATCTGGACGACTCGGTCGCCAAAGAGGATGTGGTCGCGGCCGTCGCAGCGGCTGGAGGCTGCGACGCCGGCGCGGTGAAGGCTGGAGTCATCAGGCTCGGCCGCCGCGGCATGGGCATCATCCGCGTGGAGTGCCCGGTCGCCGCGGCCGGGGCCGTCCTTGCGGCGACCAGAGGACGGCTGCTGATCGGCTTCAGCTCGGCGGTGGTCCGGCCACTTGAGGCACAGCCTGCGCGGTGCTTCAAGTGCTGCGCGTTCGGCCACACCAGAGCCACGTGTCCCTCCAAGTCCGATTGGAGGGAAACCTGCTTCCAATGCGGGAAGGAGGGACACGGGTGGGCCGCGTGCACCGCCACCGCGCCACACTGCGCGGCGTGTGCCGCCAGTGGCCGCCCCGCGGGCCACCGGATGACGGGCAGGAGCTGTAAGCCCCCCGTCAAGAAGGGCGTGGTGCCGGCACAGGTTCGCCCTGTTGCCACCACCGCCGCCGCCGTCGTCGCCGCTGTAGCTCCAGCGGCGGCGGCGGCGGCTGAGGAGGGTGCGATGTCGGAATAATAATTTCCGACCTCCGCATCCTCCAGACGAACGCCAACCACTGCAGAGCGGCCCAGGACCTGGTGGTGCAGGTCATGGCCGAGTGGTTGGTGAACGTAGCGGTGGTCGCCGAGCCCTACTTCGTCCCCGGCAGCTGGCTGGGTGACGAGGACGGCTTGGTGGCACTAGCGGCGCGGTCTTCCACAGACTCCCCTCCCCTCTCGCTATTAGAGAGGGGACCGGGATACGTGGCCGCCGCGTGGGGAGAACTCGCCCTCGTGGGCGTGTATTTCTCCCCAAACCGCCCTCTCCAGGACTTCGAGAACTATCTCGGAGTCCTGGCCGCCGTGGTCGGCAGGGCGGCGCCGCGTCAGGTCTCCGTGCTGGGAGACCTGAACGCCAAGTCGGTGACCTGGGGCAACCGGGCCACTGACGCCCGCGGGCGGGCAGTCGAGCTGTGGGCTGCCTCCTCTGGACTCTGCCTCTTGAACAGAGGCAGCGTCCAGACATGCGTGCGGCGGCAGGGTGGCTCAGTGGTGGACGTCACTTTCGCCACCCCTGCGTTAGCCGCGCGCGTGCTGAACTGGCGGGTGAGCCTGGTGGAGACCATGTCGGACCATCGCTACGTGCGGTTCGACATCTCCACCAGTCGCCCCGGAGAGACGCGGACTCTGCCGGGGCGATCACCGTTCCCACGGTGGGCTCTCGCCCGCCTGGACAGGGAGGCGGCGCGGGAGGCGGCGTTCGTCCAGGACTGGCTTTCGCCGCCTTCCGCCAGCCGGCTGCCGGATGTGGACACCGTGGCGGGGCAACTGAGGGAGTCTCTGACCGAGGTATGCAACTCGAGCATGCCTCGGTCTGGCCGACCACCACCCAAACGGGCCGTGTACTGGTGGTCGGCGGAGCTGGCGGGGCTTCGAGCAGCCTGTGTGGAGGCAAGGAGGGCTTACACGCGGAGTCGGCGGCGGCGTCGACGGGACCAGGCCGTCGGGGACCACCTATACGAGGTGTACCTGGCGGCAAAACTGGTCCTCGATCGGGCTATCACCGCCGCCAGAGACTCTGCGAGAGCAGAAATGCTGGAGGGTCTCGACGCGGACCCCTACGGGAGACCGTATAAGGCGGCGCGGAACAAACTGCGCCCCTTTGGTCCCCCGGTGGCCGAGACCCTGGAGCCCTCCTTTCTGGATGGGGTGGTTCAGTCCCTGTTCCCGTGCAGGGACGACTTCACCCCACCAGCGATGGCCCCTCCGCAGAGGACAGCTCCGCCAGCTGATGAGGAAGAGGAGACCCCTCCCGTCACGGAGTCGGAACTTGGCGCGGCTATTCTCCATATCCGCGCCAAGAAGACGGCTCCGGGCCCCGACGGTGTCCCGGCGAGGGTGGTAGCGATCGCCGCCACCCAAATGGAGGAGCGGTTTCGGGACCTCTTCAGCGCATGCCTTGCGTCTGGAAGGTTCCCGAAACCGTGGAAGGAGGGACAGCTGTGCCTCCTTCGCAAGGAGGGCCGCCCGGCAGACTCCCCCTCGGCATACCGGCCCATCGTTCTGCTCGATGAGGTCGGTAAGATGTTCGAGGGGATAATCGCTGCCCGCCTGAAGAGCCATCTGCGGTGCATCGGGCCGGACTTGTCGGACGCTCAGTACGGTTTTCGGGCTGAGCGTTCGACGGTGGACGCGCTGGCCTGCCTCAAGGGGCAGGTGAAGGATGCGATGGAGGCGGGGGACGGGTTGTTGGCAGTGTCGTTCGACATTGCCAACGCCTTCAACTCCGTTCCCCACTCCACCATCCTAGAGGCGCTCCGATTCCACGGAGTGCCTCGCTACATGCGCGTGCTGCTGGCCAGCTACCTGGAGGATCGGGCGATCCTCCTGGTGAACAGGGCTGGCCGAGTCCGGCGGTACGCCGTAGAAGCCGGCGTTCCACAGGGGTCAGTCTTAGGACCTCTCCTCTGGAACGTCGGCTACGATTGGCTCTTGCGGGGAACTCTCCTCCGAGGCACGAGTGTCGTCTGCTACGCGGACGACACTCTCCTCACCGCCCGGGGGGAGAGTTTCAGGGAGGCGGCCTCCTTGGCCTCGGCGGGCGGATCCTTGGTCGCAGGGAGGATCCGCCGCCTAGGGTTGACGGTGGCGCTGCAGAAGACCGAGGCCGTCTTCTTCCACGGTCCCCGGCAGCGCCCCCCGCCACCTGGCGCCCACATCTTCGTGGAGGGCGTCAGGATTGAGGTGAAGGCCCAGATGAAATATCTGGGCCTTGTACTCGACAGCAGGTGGCGCTTCGGCCCGCATTTCAGCGGGCTGTCGACGCGCCTGCTGAAGACCGCGGGCGCTCTCTCGTGGCTCCTTCCCAACTTGGGGGGGCCCAGCGCGCGATGCCGGCAACCCTCCTTGGGAACTCGAGGCGTGGGTGCTCGCCAGAGTGTACGAGTGGAAGGCGGGGCGGAGGGCGGCGGGTCAGCCCTTCGCCCCGGAACAGCGGGAGGCCGTCCGGCGAGAGGCGAGGGACGCCATCGTCGTCCACTGGACGACGGACCTCGCCTCCGCGGTCTTCGGCCGCCGAACCCTCGACGCGATCGGGCCGGTCCTGCGGGACTGGCTCGAGCGGCCGCACGGGTTCCTCTCGTTCCGCCTGGTGCAGGTGCTGTCCGGACACGGTTGTTTCGGATCGTACCTGCATCGGATCGGGCGGGAGGAGACGCCGTCGTGCCACGACTGTGGCGCGGCGGAGGACACGGCGCAGCACACTCTCGAGGTGTGCCCGTCGTGGTCCGAGCCGCGCCGCAGTCTCGTCGCGGCGATCGGGTTGGACCTCTCGCTCCCCGGCGTGGTGGGCGCCATGCTGAGGGACGAGGGGTCCTGGGCGGCGGTCGCCTCCTTCTGCGAGCACGTCATGTCCCAGAAGGAGGCGGCGGAGCGCGTGCGGGAGGACGATCCCGACGCGGCACCGCTCCGAAGGCGGAGGAGGGGTCGAAGGAGACGTCAGTTCGACGGTCATCTCCGACTCCTCCTCCCAGGTGGAGGCCAGCAGGCAACGGGTGCGGGGGCACCCTCGCCTGCATCGCACAGGCCTCCACCAGTGCCGGACGGGAATGGCCAGGTGCTCCCGGCCATTCCCGTAGCCCCCCACCACGCAGGTGGGGGGCCTGTGGGGCCCGCCAGCTAGGCGGGCATGCGCCGGGAGGGCTGTGGACGTAAAGGCTGAGCCGGATTCCCATGGCCCTCCCATCACGGCGATGCGGGAGCACCGCTGAGTTTTAGTGGGTATACTGCGTATTTAGTCAGGAGTCCCACATACCCCGACTCGTCCCCCACGAGCCGGGGATGCATAAAGCATTTCTCAGCGAAAAAAAAAAAAAAAAAAAAAAAAAAAAAAAAAAAAAAGGTTAGGTTAGGTTAGGTTAGGTTTGGCCGGATCCCCGCCCTGGGACCTGGAGGCGAAAGTACTCGCGTCATCGTATCGGTGGCGCGAGGAAGCGCGGGCGCGAGGCGAGCGACCGATGCAGCGACACGTGGAGCTGCATCGGTCTCAGCTTCGCGAGGTCCTGGTGGCGGAATGGCGGGACAGGCTTTCGCGCCCTACCGCCGGCCTCGACGTCGTCGAGGCGGTCCGGCCGGTGCTCGACCGCTGGCTCGGGAGGAGGCACGGCTCCCTGTCGTTTCGGGTGACGCAGGTGCTCTCGGGGCACGGTTGCTTCGGGAAGTACCTGTGTCGCATAAACAGGGAGCCGGACGCCCGGTGTCACCACTGCGTCGACTGCCGGGAGGACACGGCGCGGCACACGCTGGCAGAGTGTGCCGCTTGGGAGGAGCCGCGCCGTGCCCTCATCTCAGAAGTAGGCAGTGACTTGTCGCTGCCGGCCGTAGTGAACGCTATGGTCGGCGGCGCCGAGTCCTGGGACGCGGTGGTCGCCTTCTGCGAGACAGTCGTCTCGCAGAAGGAGGCTGCGGAAAGGGAGAGGGAGATCTCGTCCACTCACCCTGCCCGCAGCAGGCGCACCGGGCGTCGGCGGAGGGCGGACAACGCCCTCTTCCGGCCCCCCTAAATGGGTCCAGGGGCGACGGACTCGGGGACGTCCGTCGCCCCCCACACATCAGGACCCGAGGTGGCGGCGCGTAGTGTTCCACGCGCGCCCCTCTGAGACGTCGCGGGGGGAGTCAAACACCTCACTCCCCCCCCTGACCCGAGAGGAGGCCCGCAGTGGCGGGCCGGCACCGGCCGGGGGTTGCGGAAGATTCTTTCGTTCCCGCGACCCCCGGCGTAGGTGTGAGTCGGAACACCGGGGTGGTTTTTAGTCAGTAAGAGTCTGACAGACCCCTCCGCCCGCCCCAGGGCGGAGGACATCCATGAGGATTTTCCACCCCGGAAAAAAAAAAAAAAAAAAAAAAAAAAGGTTAGGTTAGGTTAGGTTGGGGGATCCCCCACAGCGCATACTTCCACGCAGTATCCCCTGGGCAACGCCGTGTCTGACCACCGTAACGGAGTGGCAGACCGGTGGCTAAAGTGCGCTGTGACTTTTTAAATCGTGATTTTAATTTTATGCGGACATTTGCGAGTATGACAGGTAAGCCGGCACGCGATGCGTCCGGCCGTTTTGTGCCGAGTCGCTCTCCCCAGGGCGACCCAAACGGCCCTTCTCAGGGCCAACCCAACGGCCCTTCTCAGGGCCAACCCAACGGCCCTTCTCAGGGCCACCCCAACGGCCCTTCTCAGGGCCACCCCAACGGCCCTTCTCAGGGCCACCCCAACGGCCCTTCTCAGGGCTACCCCAACGGCCCTTCTCAGGGCCACCCCAACGGCCCTTCTCAGGGCCACGCCGGCGGCGTTTTGACGCCGAGAGGAGCGGACCGCCCGCGATCCGCTGCCAGCCTGTTCCGCAGGCCGGGCGAGTCTTCGGACTCGGACACAGAGTCCAACATGGACACGTCGGCTGCGGAAAGCGGCGACCGCTTCAAGCGGAAGCGGTCCGAGGGCTCCTCGGAGTCCACCGCAAGCCGCAGTAAGAAGAAGTCGAAGCCCAAGAAGGCTTCGACCTCTTCTTCTCCGGCCCTCACCCACGACGTGGGCCTTGTGGACGCTGAGCGCCAATTAAACTTGGCTAAGCGGGCGCAGCTCCAAATGGACTTGGAGGAGAGGATTGCCGCCAAGGAGCAGCAAGCTGCCAGGTCGAGGGCTGGGTATGGGGCATCCCACGTGCTCTATGCCGACCACTCCCTGGCAGAGCTGGCGCGCATGGCGGAGGAGGACAGGGAGGAGGTTCTGGAGGTCGCCTCAAAATCCTCCAACCTGAAGGGGACCTTTCAGAAGGCCCTCAAATGCCGTGCCGCCAGCATGCACGGCATTGTCCTGGAGCTGGTCAAGCGGACGGCCACGGACGAGACGCGGCAGCTGCAGGCGAAGGTGGATCGCCTGCAGGCGGAGGTCAGCCAGCTTCACCAGAAGCTGGCTGAAGCCACGGCCCGGCCTGCCCCAGCTCCGGTGACAGGAGGCCCCTCCTCCTCCTCCTCCTCCCCCTCTCCCTCCACCCCTGCCAGCCTCGAGGCAGCCTTGAGGCAGGTAGTGATGGAGGAGAGGGCGTTTATTAGGGCCTGCTTCGCAGGCATCGAGGACCGGCTCCTGCCGGAAAAGCGGCTCCGCCCACCGCTAGCGGCGGACAAGAGTCGCCAACCGAGGGAGCCGGAACCTGCGCCTCAAGCAGGCCCTGTACTGGAAGGGCAGCCCTCAAAGGGAAAGGGCAAGGGCAAGGGCAAGCGGACCACGGCGGCTCCTCAGACCCCCACCACGAGCGCGGTGGGGGCGTCTGGGTCCTCTGCTGCTCCAGCAGCCCCAGCCCCAGCCCAGATTTCTCAGGAGGAAGACGCCCTTCTTCCTTCCACCACCCCGTCCAACCAGTCGTGGACGGAAGTGGTCAAGAGGGGGAAGAAGGCCAAAAAGTCGGACCCCAAGCCCGCTGCGGCTGCTCCTGCAGCCAAACGGGCTCCAGCTGGTGGGAGGAAGCTGGTTCCTCCCAAAACCGCGGCCGTCGTGGTGACCATCACCCCGGAGGCCGCGGAGCGGGGCGAGACGTACGAGTCCGTACTGAGACGGGCTCGTACGAATGCTGATCCCTCCCAGCTGGGGATCAGCAAAATCACGTGCCGCCGAACTCTCACGGGAGCTCGAATTTTCGAGTTTTCGGGAGAGCAGCGCGGCACGAACGCGGACCTCTTCGCAGCGAAGCTGCGGGAGGTCGTCGCGGATGTGGCCAAGGTCGCCAGGCCTGAAAAGACCACAGCCCTCGAGGTGGCCGATCTGGACGACTCGGTCGCCAAAGAGGATGTGGTCGCGGCCGTCGCAGCGGCTGGAGGCTGCGACGCCGGCGCGGTGAAGGCTGGAGTCATCAGGCTCGGCCGCCGCGGCATGGGCATCATCCGCGTGGAGTGCCCGGTCGCCGCGGCCGGGGCCGTCCTTGCGGCGACCAGAGGACGGCTGCTGATCGGCTTCAGCTCGGCGGTGGTCCGGCCACTTGAGGCACAGCCTGCGCGGTGCTTCAAGTGCTGCGCGTTCGGCCACACCAGAGCCACGTGTCCCTCCAAGTCCGATTGGAGGGAAACCTGCTTCCAATGCGGGAAGGAGGGACACGGGTGGGCCGCGTGCACCGCCACCGCGCCACACTGCGCGGCGTGTGCCGCCAGTGGCCGCCCCGCGGGCCACCGGATGACGGGCAGGAGCTGTAAGCCCCCCGTCAAGAAGGGCGTGGTGCCGGCACAGGTTCGCCCTGTTGCCACCACCGCCGCCGCCGTCGTCGCCGCTGTAGCTCCAGCGGCGGCGGCGGCGGCTGAGGAGGGTGCGATGTCGGAATAATAATTTCCGACCTCCGCATCCTCCAGACGAACGCCAACCACTGCAGAGCGGCCCAGGACCTGGTGGTGCAGGTCATGGCCGAGTGGTTGGTGAACGTAGCGGTGGTCGCCGAGCCCTACTTCGTCCCCGGCAGCTGGCTGGGTGACGAGGACGGCTTGGTGGCACTAGCGGCGCGGTCTTCCACAGACTCCCCTCCCCTCTCGCTATTAGAGAGGGGACCGGGATACGTGGCCGCCGCGTGGGGAGAACTCGCCCTCGTGGGCGTGTATTTCTCCCCAAACCGCCCTCTCCAGGACTTCGAGAACTATCTCGGAGTCCTGGCCGCCGTGGTCGGCAGGGCGGCGCCGCGTCAGGTCTCCGTGCTGGGAGACCTGAACGCCAAGTCGGTGACCTGGGGCAACCGGGCCACCGACGCCCGCGGGCGGGCAGTCGAGCTGTGGGCTGCCTCCTCTGGACTCTGCCTCTTGAACAGAGGCAGCGTCCAGACATGCGTGCGGCGGCAGGGTGGCTCAGTGGTGGACGTCACTTTACCGCTACGTGCGGTTCGACATCTCCACCAGTCGCCCCGGAGAGACGCGGACTCTCCCGGGGCGATCACCGTTCCCACGGTGGGCCCTCGCCCGCCTGGACAGGGAGGCAGCGCGGGAGGCGGCGTTCGTCCAGGACTGGCTTTCGCCGCCTTCCGCCAGCCGGCTGCTGGATGTGGACGCCGTGGCGGGGCAACTGAGGGAGTCTCTGACCGAGGTATGCAACTCGAGCATGCCTCGGTCTGGCCGACCACCACCCAAACGGGCCGTGTACTGGTGGTCGGCGGAGCTGGCGGGGCTTCGAGCAGCCTGTGTGGAGGCAAGGAGGGCATACACGCGGAGTCGGCGGCGGCGTCCTCGGGACCAGGCCGTCGAGGACCACCTCTACGAGGTGTACCTGGCGGCAAAACTGGTCCTCGATCGGGCCATCACCGCCGCCAGAGACTCCGCGAGAGCCGAAATGCTGGAGGGTCTCGACGCGGACCCCTACGGGAGACCGTATAAGGCGGCGCGGAACAAGCTGCGCCCCTTTGGTCCCCCGGTGGCCGAGACCCTGGAGCCCTCCTTTCTGGATGGGGTGGTTCAGTCCCTGTTCCCGTGCAGGGACGACTTCACCCCACCAGCGATGGCCCCTCCGCAGAGGACAGCTCCGCCAGCTGATGAGGAAGAGGATACCCCTCCCGTCACGGAGTCGGAACTTGGCGCGGCTATTCTCCATATCCGCGCCAAGAAGACGGCTCCGGGCCCCGACGGTGTCCCGGCGAGGGTGGTAGCGATCGCCGCCACCCAAATGGAGGAGCGGTTTCGGGACCTCTTCAGCGCATGCCTTGCGTCTGGAAGGTTCCCGAAACCGTGGAAGGAGGGACAGCTGTGCCTCCTTCGCAAGGAGGGCCGCCCGGCAGACTCCCCCTCGGCATACCGGCCCATCGTTCTGCTCGATGAGGTCGGTAAGATGTTCGAGGGGATAATCGCTGCCCGCCTGAAGAGCCATCTGCGGTGCATCGGGCCGGACTTGTCGGACGCTCAGTACGGTTTTCGGGCTGAGCGTTCGACGGTGGACGCGCTGGCCTGCCTCAAGGGGCAGGTGAAGGATGCGATGGAGGCGGGGGACGGGTTGTTGGCTTGGGGGGGCCCAGCGCGCGATGCCGGCAACTCTACGCCGGCATCCTGAGGAGCATGGCCCTCTACGGGGCCCCCATCTGGGAGGAGTCCCTCCACAGACGAGAGAACGCCGCGGCCTTGCGGGCACCTCAAAGGGCGATAGCCCAGCGGGTGGCGCGGGCTCACCGCACGGTGAGCTTCGCCGGGGCGTGCGCTCTGGCCGGCACCCCTCCTTGGGAACTCGAGGCGTGGGTGCTCGCCAGAGTGTACGAGTGGAAGGCGGGGCGGAGGGCGGCGGGTCAGCCCTTCGCCCCGGAACAGCGGGAGGCCGTCCGGCGGGAGGCGAGGGACGCCATCGTCGTCCACTGGACGACGGACCTCGCCTCCGCGGTCTTCGGCCGCCGAACCCTCGACGCGATCGGGCCGGGACTGGCTCGAGCGGCCGCACGGGTTCCTCTCGTTCCGCCTGGTGCAGGTGCTGTCCGGACACGGTTGTTTCGGATCGTACCTGCATCGGATCGGACGGGAGGAGACGCCGTCGTGCCACCACTGTGGCGCGGCGGAGGACACGGCGCAGCACACTCTCGAGGTGTGCCCGTCGTGGTCCGAGCCGCGCCGCAGTCTCGTCGCGGCGATCGGGGTGGACCTCTCGCTCCCCGGCGTGGTGGGCGCCATGCTGAGGGACGAGGGGTCCTGGGCGGCGGTCGCCTCCTTCTGCGAGCACGTCATGTCCCAGAAGGAGGCGGCGGAGCGCGTGCGGGAGGACGATCCCGACGCGGCACCGCTCCGAAGGCGGAGGAGGGGTCGAAGGAGACGTCAGTTCGACGGTCATCTCCGACTCCTCCTCCCAGGTGGAGGCCAGCAGGCAACGGGTGCGGGGGCACCCTCGCCTGCATCGCACAGGCCTCCACCAGTGCCGGACGGGAATGGCCAGGTGCTCCCGGCCATTTCCGTAGCCCCCCACCACGCAGGTGGGGGGCCTGTGGGGCCCGCCAGCTAGGCGGGCATGCGCCGGGAGGGCTGTGGACGTAAAGGCTGAGCCGGATTCCCATGGCCCTCCCATCACGGCGATGCGGGAGCACCGCTGAGTTTTAGTGGGTATACTGTATTTTACACAGGAGTCCCACATACCCCGACTCGTCCCCCACGAGCCGGGGATGCATAAAGCATTTCTCAGCGAAAAAAAAAAAAAAAAAAAAAAAAAAAAAAAAAAAAAAAAAAAAAAGGTTAGGTTAGGTTAGGTTGGGGGATCCCCCACAGCGCATACTTCCACGCAGTATCCCCTGGGCAACGCCGTGTCTGACCACCGTAACGGAGTGGCAGACCGGCGGCTAAAGTGCGCTGTGACTTTTTAAATCGTGATTTTAATTTTATGCGGACATTTGCGAGTATGACAGGCAAGCCGGCACGCGATGCGTCCGGCCGTTTTGTGCCGAGTCGCTCTCCCCAGGGCGACCCAAACGGCCCTTCTCAGGGCCAACCCAACGGCCCTTCTCAGGGCCAACCCAACGGCCCTTCTCAGGGCCACCCCAACGGCCCTTCTCAGGGCCACCCCAACAGCCCTTCTCAGGGCCACCCCAACGGCCCTTCTCAGGGCCACCCCAACGGCCCTTCTCAGGGCCACCCCAACGGCCCTTCTCAGGGCCCCGCCAGCGGCGTTTCGACGCCGAGAGCAGACCGCTCGAGATCAGGGAGCCTTTTTAGAAGGCCCAATGATACGTCGGACGACGAGTCCAACATGGACACGTCTGCTGCGGAAAGCGGCGACCGCTTCAAGCGGAAGCGGTCCGAGGGCTCCTCGGAGTCCACCGCAAGCCGCAGCAAGGCGAAGAAGAAGTCGAAGCCCAAAAAGGCTTCGACTTCTTCTCCTCCGACTCACGACGTGGGTCTGGTGGAGGCCGAGCGCCAGCTGAGCTTGGCGAAACGGGCGCAGCTCCAGCAGGACCTGGAGGAGAAGGTCGCTGCCAAGGAGCAGCAAGCTGCCAGGTCGAGGGCTGGCTACGGTGCATCCCATGTGCTGTATGCCGACCACTCCCTGGCAGAGCTGGCGCGCATGGCGGAGGAGGACAGGGAGGAGGTCCTGGAGGTCGCCTCAAAATCCTCCAACCTGAAGGGGACCTTCCAGAAGGCCCTCAAATGCCGTGCCGCCAGCATGCACGGCATTGTCCTGGAGCTGGTCAAGCGGACGGCCACGGACGAGACGCGGCAGCTGCAGGCGAAGGTGGATCGCCTGCAGGCGGAGGTCAGCCAGCTTCACCAGAAGCTGGCTGAAGCCACGGCCCTGCCTGCCCCGGCTCCAGTGACAGGAGGCCCCTCCTCCTCCTCCTCCTCCCCCTCCCCCTCCACCCCTGCCAGCCTCGAGGCAGCCTTGAGGCAGGTAGTGATGGAGGAGAGGGCGTTTATTAGGGCCTGCTTCGCAGGTATCGAGGACCGGCTCCTGCCGGAAAAGCGGCTCCGCCCACCGCTAGCGGCGGACAAGAGTCGCCAACCGAGGGAGCCGGAACCTGCGCCTCAAGCAGGCCCTGTACTGGAAGGGCAGCCCTCAAAGGGAAAGGGCAAGGGCAAGGGCAAGAGGACCACGGCGGCTCCTCAGACCCCCACCACGAGCGCGGTGGGAGTGCCAGGGTCCTCTGCCGCTCCAGCAGCCCCAGCCCCAGCCCAGATCAGTCAGGAGGAAGACGCCCTTCTTCCCTCCACCACCCCGTCCAACCAGTCGTGGACGGAAGTCGTCAAGAGGGGGAAGAAGGCAAAGAAGCCGGACCCCAAGCCCGCTGCGGCTGCTCCTGCAGCCAAACGGGCTCCAGCTGGTGGGAGGAAGCTGGTTCCTCCCAAAACCGCGGCCGTCGTGGTGACCATCACCCCGGAGGCCGCGGAGCGGGGCGAGACGTACGAGTCCGTACTGAGACGGGCTCGTACGAATGCTGATCCCTCCCAGCTGGGGATCAGCAAAATAACGTGCCGCCGAACTCTCACGGGAGCTCGAATTTTCGAGTTCTCAGGGGAGCAGCGCGGCACGAACGCGGACCTCTTCGCAGCGAAGCTGCGGGAGGTCGTCGCGGATGTGGCCAAGGTCGCCAGGCCAGAAAAGACCACAGCCCTCGAGGTGGCCGATCTTGATGACTCGGTCGCCAAAGAGGATGTGGTCGCAGCCGTCGCAGCAGCTGGAGGCTGCGACGCCGGCGCGGTGAAGGCTGGAGTCGTCAGGCTCGGCCGCCGCGGCATGGGCATCATCCGCGTGGAGTGCCCGGTCGCCGCGGCCGGGGCCGTCCTTGCGGCGACCAAAGGACGGCTGCTGATCGGCTTCAGCTCGGCGGTGGTCCGGCCACTTGAGGCACAGCCTGCGCGGTGCTTCAAGTGCTGCGCGTTCGGCCACACCCGAGCCACGTGTCCCTCCAAGTCCGATTGGAGGGAGACGTGCTTCCAATGCGGGAAGGAGGGACACGGGTGGGCCGCGTGCACCGCCACCGCGCCACACTGCGCGGCGTGTGCCGCCAGTGGCCGCCCCGCGGGCCACCGGATGACGGGCAGGAGCTGTAAGCCCCCCGTCAAGAAGGGCGTGGTGCCGGCACAGGTTCGCCCTGTTGCCACCACCGCCGCCGCCGTCGTCGCCGCTGTAGCTACAGCGGCGACGACGGCGGCTGAGGAGGGTGCGATGTCGGAATAATAATTTCCGACCTCCGCATCCTCCAGACGAACGCCAACCACTGCAGAGCGGCCCAGGACCTGGTGGTGCAGGTCATGGCCGAGTGGTTGGTGAACGTAGCGGTGGTCGCCGAGCCCTACTTCGTCCCCGGCAGCTGGCTGGGTGACGAGGACGGCTTGGTGGCACTAGCGGCGCGGTCTTCCACAGACTCCCCTCCCCTCTCGCTATTAGAGAGGGGACCGGGATACGTGGCCGCCGCGTGGGGAGAACTCGCCCTCGTGGGCGTGTATTTCTCCCCGAACCGCCCTCTCCAGGACTTCGAGAACTATCTCGGAGTCCTGGCCGCCGTGGTCGGCAGGGCGGCGCCGCGTCAGGTCTCCGTGCTGGGAGACCTGAACGCCAAGTCGGTGACCTGGGGCAACCCGGCCACCGACGCCCGCGGGCGGGCAGTCGAGCTGTGGGCTGCCTCCTCTGGACTCTGCCTCTTGAACAGAGGCAGCGTCCAGACATGCGTGCGGCGGCAGGGTGGCTCAGTGGTGGACGTCACTTTCGCCACCCCTGCGTTAGCCGCGCGCGTGCTGAACTGGCGGGTGGACCTGGTGGAGACCATGTCGGACCACCGCTACGTGCGGTTCGACATCTCCACCAGTCGCCCCGGAGAGACGCGGACTCTCCCGGGGCGATCACCGTTCCCGCGGTGGGCCCTCGCCCGCCTGGACAGGGAGGCAGCGCGGGAGGCGGCGTTCGTCCAGGACTGGCTTTCGCCGCCTTCCGCCAGCCGGCTGCCGGATGTGGACACCGTGGCGGGGCAACTGAGGGAGTCTCTGACCGAGGTATGCAACTCGAGCATGCCTCGGTCTGGCCGACCACCACCCAAACGGGCCGTGTACTGGTGGTCGGCGGAGCTGGCGGGGCTTCGAGCAGCCTGTGTGGAGGCAAGGAGGGCTTACACGCGGAGTCGGCGGCGGCGTCGACGGGACCAGGCCGTCGGGGACCACCTCTACGAGGTGTACCTGGCGGCAAAACTGGTCCTCGATCGGGCTATCACCGCCGCCAGAGACTCTGCGAGAGCAGAAATGCTGGAGGGTCTCGACGCGGACCCCTACGGGAGACCGTATAAGGCGGCGCGGAACAAACTGCGCCCCTTTGGTCCCCCGGTGGCCGAGACCCTGGAGCCCTCCTTTCTGGATGGGGTGGTTCAGTCCCTGTTCCCGTGCAGGGACGACTTCACCCCACCAGCGATGGCCCCACCAGCCCCGCCAGCTGATGATGATGAAGAGGAGACCCCTCCCGTCACGGAGTCGGAACTCGGCGCGGCTATTCTCCATATCCGCGCCAAGAAGACGGCTCCGGGCCCCGACGGTGTCCCGGCGAGAGTGGTGGCGATCGCCGCCACCCAAATGGAGGAGCGGTTTCGGGACCTCTTCAGCGCATGCCTTGCGTCTGGAAGGTTCCCGAAACCGTGGAAGGAGGGACAGTTGTGCCTCCTTCGCAAGGAGGGCCGCCCGGCAGACTCCCCCTCGGCATACCGGCCCATCGTTCTGCTCGATGAGGTCGGTAAGATGTTCGAGGGGATAATCGCTGCCCGCCTGAAGAGCCATCTGCGGTGCATCGGGCCGGACTTGTCGGACGCTCAGTACGGTTTTCGGGCTGAGCGTTCGACGGTGGACGCGCTGGCCTGCCTCAAGGGGCAGGTGAAGGATGCGATGGAGGCGGGGGACGGGTTGTTGGCAGTGTCGTTCGACATTGCCAACGCCTTCAACTCCGTTCCCCACTCCACCATCCTAGAGGCGCTCCGATTCCACGGAGTGCCTCGCTACATGCGCGTGCTGCTGGCCAGCTACCTGGAGGATCGGGCGATCCTCCTGGTGAACAGGGCTGGCCGAGTCCGGCGGTACGCCGTAGAAGCCGGCGTTCCACAGGGGTCAGTCTTAGGACCTCTCCTCTGGAACGTCGGCTACGATTGGCTCTTGCGGGGAACTCTCCTCCGAGGCACGAGTGTCGTCTGCTACGCGGACGACACTCTCCTCACCGCCCGGGGGGAGAGTTTCAGGGAGGCGGCCTCCTTGGCCTCGGCGGGCGGATCCTTGGTCGCAGGGAGGATCCGCCGCCTAGGGTTGACGGTGGCGCTGCAGAAGACCGAGGCCGTCTTCTTCCACGGTCCCCGGCAGCGCCCCCCGCCACCTGGCGCCCACATCTTCGTGGAGGGCGTCAGGATTGAGGTGAAGGCCCAGATGAAATATCTGGGCCTTGTACTCGACAGCAGGTGGCGCTTCGGCCCGCATTTCAGCGGGCTGTCGACGCGCCTGCTGAAGACCGCGGGCGCTCTCTCGTGGCTCCTTCCCAACTTGGGGGGGCCCAGCGCGCGATGCCGGCAACTGTACGCCGGCATCCTGAGGAGCATGGCCCTCTACGGGGCCCCCATCTGGGAGGAGTCCCTCCACAGACGAGAGAACGCCGCGGCCTTGCGGGCACCTCAAAGGGCGATAGCCCAGCGGGTGGCGCGGGCTCACCGCACGGTGAGCTTCGCCGGGGCGTGCGCTCTGGCCGGCACCCCTCCTTGGGAACTCGAGGCGTGGGTGCTCGCCAGAGTGTACGAGTGGAAGGCGGGGCGGAGGGCGGCGGGTCAGCCCTTCGCCCCGGAACAGCGGGAGGCCGTCCGGCGAGAGGCGAGGGACGCCATCGTCGTCCACTGGACGACGGACCTCGCCTCCGCGGTCTTCGGCCGCCGAACCCTCGACGCGATCGGGCCGGTCCTGCGGGACTGGCTCGAGCGGCCGCACGGGTTCCTCTCGTTCCGCCTGGTGCAGGTGCTGTCCGGACACGGTTGTTTCGGATCGTACCTGCATCGGATCGGGCGGGAGGAGACGCCGTCGTGCCACGACTGTGGCGCGGCGGAGGACACGGCGCAGCACACTCTCGAGGTGTGCCCGTCGTGGTCCGAGCCGCGCCGCAGTCTCGTCGCGGCGATCGGGTTGGACCTCTCGCTCCCCGGCGTGGTGGGCGCCATGCTGAGGGACGAGGGGTCCTGGGCGGCGGTCGCCTCCTTCTGCGAGCACGTCATGTCCCAGAAGGAGGCGGCGGAGCGCGTGCGGGAGGACGATCCCGACGCGGCACCGCTCCGAAGGCGGAGGAGGGGTCGAAGGAGACGTCAGTTCGACGGTCATCTCCGACTCCTCCTCCCAGGTGGAGGCCAGCAGGCAACGGGTGCGGGGGCACCCTCGCCTGCATCGCACAGGCCTCCACCAGTGCCGGACGGGAATGGCCAGGTGCTCCCGGCCATTCCCGTAGCCCCCCCACCACGCAGGTGGGGGGCCTGTGGGGCCCGCCAGCTAGGCGGGCATGCGCCGGGAGGGCTGTGGACGTAAAGGCTGAGCCGGATTCCCATGGCCCTCCCATCACGGCGATGCGGGAGCACCGCTGAGTTTTAGTGGGTATACTGCGTATTTAGTCAGGAGTCCCACATACCCCGACTCGTCCCCCACGAGCCGGGGATGCATAAAGCATTTCTCAGCGAAAAAAAAAAAAAAAAAAAAAAAAAAAAAAAAAAAAAAAAAAAAAAAAAAAAAAAAAAAGGTTAGGTTAGGTTAGGTTAGGTTAGGTTAGGTTTTTTTTTTTTTTTTTTTTTTTTTTTTTTGTTTTGGCAGGAGAGGGAAATCCTCAAGGACGCCCAGACTGGCTCACTGGTGAGCCAGTCTGGGCAGTGCCGGACTCTTACCGGCTAAAACCCACTCCTGCCTTGCATGTGTCCTCTGACATTATCAGAGCCCTTAGCACTGCGAATTTTCAAAATTGCTAGTACAAGAATTTTTCAAGCTACTTTAAAACAATCTAAATAAGCTACTTTAAAAACGAAATAAAAATAAGCTACTTTAAAAGAAAATACAAATAAAATACATATATCAATTCAATCTACCCAAATTTTTCCTATCTCAACTATGTTCTACTGCCAATAACTATGCTATTTAATAATATACTATTTCTATGTGGATCTTTAATTTACCATCGGACCGTACCAAAATTAAGTCTATTTCAGTTTTATGACATCTTTTATATATACACTTTTTTTTTTTTTTTTTTTCTTGTTTTATGATACATTAACTATATACTTATTATATATTTTGTATCAATTTTCTTAAACTGTCTTATTCCTTTCAATGACCAATGATGCCACTTCACTGCAATAATCTAAAAACATTCTACGCTTCTTTCCTTTCATCAAACCGGGTAAATTTTGGGCGATCAATTCTACGTCGAGTTTGTGCTCAATCTCGAACCTCATTTTTTCGGTGATCGGGCACTCGAGCAGTATGTGCAGCACGGTCTCTTCCACGCCAGGCTCGCAGGCGCACGATGGATTCTCTTTACACTTGAAGCGTTTCAGGTATGAAGAGAACCCACCGTGTCCCGTTAGGATTTGCGTGGTAATGCTCGTGGGGGCCATCTTCCTTACCACATCGTACGCTACCACCGCGTCAGGGAAGAAAAGTTTGGTGCCCGAAGCCGTGTCACCCGACCTATATCTTTCGTTCCATTCGTCAAGCGTTTCCGACCGGATTCTTCGCTTGACGAATGATACGGGACAGAGATCGTAGTCCGGCTTCTTCTTCGACCCCAGGGCAGCTTCCTTCGCGAGCTGGTCGGCTCTTTCGTTTCCCTCCAACCCTGCGTGGGCCTTGATCCAGAACAAGGAGACACTCTTGTTCTGGAGCTTACAGCATCGTATGGTGTCTCTGGTTTCCACAGCCAAGGGGTGGGGGGAACTAACGTTAATCACCGACTGAAGGGCCGCCATAGAGTCGCTGAAGATGCCGAACGTGGTTTCCCTGTGCTTGAGCACTTCCCTTACCGCTCTTTGTAGTGCTAAGAGTTCAGCCTGGTAGACGGTGCAGTAGGACGGCAAAGCAAGCTTGAGGGCCTTTGTTTCGGTGGTTCTATTCCACAACGATAGCGCCGCTCCGACTTTGCCCTCAATCTTGCTGCCGTCGGTGAAGATGCGCACATCGAAGTCGCTGTGGTTGCTATAGTGTTCCTCGTCTACCAGGCTTCCAAACTCCAGATTTATTTGATCCGCAGGATGCGGGGCTTCTATCGCTGGGGCCATTTGCTCAATCTCCCTGTCCCCGACTATGTGCTGGGGCACTCCCCTCTTGGCTCCGTAGAGCGCAGCCGCTTCCCGGATACGGAGGTCGAGTGGGAGTATCCCAGCCAGAACCAGTGCCGAGTTCAAGGAGACCGTGCGGTAGGCTCTGCACAGCTTCTGGGCAAACCCTCTCTGGACGACGTTAAGCTGCTTTTTGACCCCCAACTTGTTGGCCGCAGGTGCCCATGCACATGCGGCGTACAGCACAGTCGGCTCCACTGCTGCGGTGTATATAGCCCTTATCACCTCCGGGTGCAAACCCCAACTGACTCGGGCTGCCCTGGCCAGCTGCTTGTACATTGCTATCGCCTTCTTACAGGCGATAGCTATGTGTTTGTTGAAGGTGAGTTTGGCATCTATAACGAGCCCTAATATTTTAACATCTTGGGACATTCCAATGTCGATCCCCCCCATGCTCAGGCGCGGCGTGTCATACTTGAGCCTCCGCGTTAGTACCATCGCACAGGTTTTGTGCGGCGCGAATTTCAGCCGATTTTTGACACCCCACGCACGAACATGTTCGAGAGCGGCATTGGCTTGTCCCTCGATTCCGTGTGCTGTATCGCCGCAAAACACCAACACCACATCGTCGGCAAATGCCTGGCAGTAGTCGCCCCTACTCTCTAGCTGTTTCAGGAGTGGGTCCAGCAGCAAATTCCAGAGTAAGGGCCCCCCTATCGATCCCTGGACGCACCCTTTGCCGGTCTGTCTCCTGCTCTCCTCCCCTGCGTACCTCACGGTGACCACCCTGTCACTGAGGTAGCTGCCGACTACCCGTCTCAAATTTACAGGACACTTTTCCTCAGCCAATCGTACCTTAATAGCGGGCCACCACGCACTATCGAATGCTCCCTCGATATCCAGCGACACAAGCGTGACAATCTTCTTCTGTGCCAACTTTGCGCGGATGTACTGCACGAGGGTAAAGAGGGAGTCTTCAGTGCTTTTTTGGGGCATAAAGCCGTATTGGCGAGTACTGATCTTGGGCAGCAAGTAGAATTTGAGACGAGCAACCAGCATCTTCTCGTACACTTTCCCAAGGACAGGCAAAAGCCCAATCGGCCTGTACGACTTTGGTACGGTGTACGAGTCTTTACCCGGCTTTCTGAGCACAACCACCGTAGCTTCCTTCCAGATCTTCGGGAAGTGGTGGTGCGCCAGGCATTTGTTCAACAGTGCCAGGAAGTAGTCAAGGTCACAGTTTATGGCCTGAGAGCAGATATCGGCTGTGAAGCCGTCGGCTCCCGGGGCCTTTTTAGGGTTGAACGACATCACAGATCTGCCAAGTTCGCTTTGGGTAAACGGTGGGTCATGTCGCTCATCATGACTCCATGCGTTTACCATCTCTGCTAGTTGACGGGTTTGGCGATGATCTATGTTGTCGTCTTCCTCTCGGTCCTCGGGATAGAACGTCTCGGCCAACAGCCTCACCGAGCCTTCTGCGTCCAGTGTCACCCCTTCCGCCTGCAGGGGCAGATCCTCCTCTCTCTTTGCTACCCTTCCCATTACCCTGTAAATCCCTTCCCAGACCCCCTCTCTGTCCTGTTTACCGCAGAATTTTTTCCAGCTCTCTGCTTGAGCTTTCACCACCGCTGCCTCATACTCTTGCTTCGCCTCCAGGTACCGACTGACCACCCCCGCTCTTCGGACCGGCGCTGCACTCCTGATTCTAACTTTCCTGGTGGCGACCAGACTCTTCATTTCTGCGAGTTCCTCGGACCACCACGGCATGGTGAGTGTTTCTGTGTTGTTTTTGTGTGGTATAGTGTCTCTGCATGTGTCAGTAATGGCTTGTGTGTATGTGTTTAATGTTAATTCTATTTGATCTTTATTGTGAATGTTTGACAATTCCACTAGAGTTAACTTTTTGTCCCGCATAATTTGAGACAGTTTCTCATGAAACTGCCTCCAGTTAGCTTTTTTGGTGTTGTATACCCTAGTGGTCCGTTCGATTGCTATACCTTTTGATTTTTCTAACTGAATGCTGAAGGCTATGCCGTTGTGGTCGGAACCCGTCAGACTCTCCTCGATCCGCCAGCCGTCCACCAGGCCGAGCAAGTCCGCCGAACAGGCCGTCACGTCTACGTGGCTGCTGTACCTCACCCCACCTCTCACGGTGTCGAAAGTCGGGTTGTCCCCGGTGTTGAGGATCTGCAGCCCCAATTCTTCCAGTGTTCCACACATCTGCTCCCCCCGCAGGTCTTCGTTGCTGCTTCCCCACCAAGTACTTTTTGCGTTTGTGTCTCCTCCAATAACCAACCTGTTGACGCCCATCTCTCGCCCTATCCTTTTGAGATGCTCCAGGTATGGCTCCATGGGCTTGTCCGGTTCGAAGTAGAAGGACACCAGCGTGATCGTCCAGGCTCTAGTTCGGACTCCCACCACAACGATGTTGTTTGTGGTGAGTTGAGGGTACTGTAAGATGTCTAGATCTTTATCGAAGACGGCTATTGCCGCCTTTACAGTCCCTTCTCCTCCCTCAGAGCTCTGGAAGACCCTTACGCCCCGGTAACTCTTCATCCTTCTCACTCCACCCACATAAGGCTCCTGGAGCATTGCAACAGCGACCTTACGCTTGACAGCTTCTAGCAAGAGCTCGTTTGTTGCTAGTTGACTTCGTTGCAGGTTGGCCTGGATCATTTTGTACTCGGTGGTGGTCACAGGGACAACTTTAGCAGTATGCTACCGACAGCCGCGCCAACGCGTCCCATTTCACACGTATTGGGCACTGGCTGTCGAAAGCATTGTGGTCGGCCTTTTCCACTTTGGCCAAAACGCAATTGTGGCACTTCGGCGCCTCCGCTGCCAGCCGTGATGGGCAGTCTGCTCGCATGTGCGGGTCACCGCAGTGGATGCAGAGGTCGGCGGGCTGCGTGCACAGTTTTCGGCTGTGTCCGAAGCGCAGGCAGCGAGTGCACTGCACCAGAGGTGACTGGTCCTGCACTCGCACCCGCTGCAAGTCAATGTGCACGCGACCCGCCATCGTAAGCCTCTGCCACACAGCTGGGGACACCTGCAGGATGACGTGACACATGTGGGGGTTCCTCGTCCTGCGACGGTACTTAACCCCCATCCGCCGATCCTCTGCAAGTATGTCCCCAACCAGGTGGGAGTTTTGTCGCTGCAGGGATTGGGTAATCTCCTCATCTGTGTGGCAGGAGAGGACGTCTTTGATGATGACAAGTGGATCTTTATTTTTCACCTCTTCTACCACCAGATTACCCGTCCTTCTTATTCGCTCCGTAACCTTCGTCATTTCCTCCCTGGATCTGAAACCGACCACTACCTTTTGGTCCCTCGCCTTGCGCAGCCGCTCAACCCTCGTGCCCTCATTTCGGGCATCGACCGCCGTCCTTAGCTTCTCAATTACCTCTTCACCGGTATCCTGATCATTGACTGATGTAACGACCACCGAGTGAAGAGGCTCTCGGATGTGCTGCTTCGGTCCGGCGGTCATTTCCGCGAAGGTTGGACCTTGCCCGGCCACGTAGCAAGGGGCCAGCTTAAGTTGCTCCGACAGAGCCCGGGTATGTTGTTGGCACTCCTCCAACGCCTGCTTGTGCTCTTTGAGGTCTGCCACCAGAGTCTTCATCAATTGTGTCGGTTCATCTGTGGTGAGCTCCAATGGCGCGGCTATCGGTGCGGCTGCCGGTATGACCACAGGTGCGGGTGCGGGTGCGGGTGTGACAGGGACTTTGTTTTTCTCTGACTCCTTAACCAACTCATAAAGCCTGTTAATGGCGTTGACCACCTCCGTCTTGATTTCGGTCTTTAGATTGCGAGAGTTGCCCAAATGAAGTTTTGCTTTATTAAGGCAAGCTCTCGCCTCCGCTGTGATGTTGGGGTACACGGACTTCTTTGGCAGTTTTGCGGTATCAGCTGGCACCTGACGCGTCTCCAGAGTGCTGGTAGTATCCCTAGAGGTAGTTGGTGTGACGGCGCGCTTTGGGTTGGCCGGGGACTTCGCCTGGGGCTCAGTTTTCCCAGCCTCCCATTCCCCGATGCTACGCCTCACACAGGGAAGCGAAGGTCCAGCTTTCTCTATCGAACGCGGCGAGCCCTTGGAGCCCGATGAGCTCGCATCTTTGGATGGTGTGCGGAACATCTTCGTGGTTTGTGTGAAGGTAAGGTTCATAAATTGAACAGTCAGAGGACACTAGCGATACCTCTGGGTCCCTGTAAAGGGGGGAAAACACAGAACGTATCGTAGAAATAAAATAACAAAAAACAATAGTTTGTCCTACGGCCGAATGACCGTAAGGTCAATATTGGGTACTAAAAAATAGAGAACTCCGTCAAAATGATGCCTACAAACGTTTGAACACGTTGGTTTAGGTCTGGTCTAAACTAATTGGACTAATACGTAACTAAAACAGAATTAAATTAATTTTGAATAATTTGCTAAAATTCAAAGTTTACCTGGCCAGTGAGAACAGGGTGGGTGGGAGGGCAAAATTTTGATTTTCTATGTTAGCTAGGCGCACGTGCGAGGTGTCAAAAGACGCGTCTCGGCGCGGGCTAGCGTTCTGTGAGGTTATTGGAATTTTCCTAGAAGAAAATTTTTTACTTTTCGTCAAAAAACGTGTTTTTCGACAAAAAAGTATGGAAAAACCGGGAATTACGACTACCAAACGGGACTCGAGCTCGCGGAACGCGCACCAGAGTACAGGTAAGGCAGGTAAGTATCTATTTAAACTAAAATCAAATGTGTTTTTGAGGTAAAATTTTGAGATAAAAATTAGTTTAAGTTTTTTAAAAAGAAAATATTGAAGAATTTTCTAAGTCCTATAACGAAAAAATATTTTCGCGTTTTTGTCAATTTTAATTAGTCAGGACGTAGGACGGAACCTATTTAAGATCAAATTCGCTGAAAACAGCTTCAAAATGCGTCACCTGGATGCAAAGTTATAACGGTTTGATGTATTTACTGGATAGCTAAGGTGGATTTCGTCTGTTTATGAATTTAATTGATTTTAAAAATTTTGATTTTCTATGTTAGCTAGGCGCACGTGCGAGGTGTCAAAAGACGCGTCTCGGCGCGGGCTAGCGTTCTGTGAGGTTATTGGAATTTTCCTAGAAGAAAATTTTTTACTTTTCGTCAAAAAACGTGTTTTTCGACAAAAAAGTATGGAAAAACCGGGAATTACGACTACCAAACGGGACTCGAGCTCGCGGAACGCGCACCAGAGTACAGGTAAGGCAGGTAAGTATCTATTTAAACTAAAATCAAATGTGTTTTTGAGGTAAAATTTTGAGATAAAAATTAGTTTAAGTTTTTTAAAAAGAAAATATTGAAGAATTTTCTAAGTCCTATAACGAAAAAATATTTTCGCGTTTTTGTCAATTTTAATTAGTCAGGACGTAGGACGGAACCTATTTAAGATCAAATTCGCTGAAAACAGCTTCAAAATGCGTCACCTGGATGCAAAGTTATAACGGTTTGATGTATTTACTGGATAGCTAAGGTGGATTTCGTCTGTTTATGAATTTAATTGATTTTAAAAATTTTGATTTTCTATGTTAGCTAGGCGCACGTGCGAGGTGTCAAAAGACGCGTCTCGGCGCGGGCTAGCGTTCTGTGAGGTTATTGGAATTTTCCTAGAAGAAAATTTTTTACTTTTCGTCAAAAAACGTGTTTTTCGACAAAAAAGTATGGAAAAACCGGGAATTACGACTACCAAACGGGACTCGAGCTCGCGGAACGCGCACCAGAGTACAGGTAAGGCAGGTAAGTATCTATTTAAACTAAAATCAAATGTGTTTTTGAGGTAAAATTTTGAGATAAAAATTAGTTTAAGTTTTTTAAAAAGAAAATATTGAAGAATTTTCTAAGTCCTATAACGAAAAAATATTTTCGCGTTTTTGTCAATTTTAATTAGTCAGGACGTAGGACGGAACCTATTTAAGATCAAATTCGCTGAAAACAGCTTCAAAATGCGTCACCTGGATGCAAAGTTATAACGGTTTGATGTATTTACTGGATAGCTAAGGTGGATTTCGTCTGTTTATGAATTTAATTGATTTTAAAAATTTTGATTTTCTATGTTAGCTAGGCGCACGTGCGAGGTGTCAAAAGACGCGTCTCGGCGCGGGCTAGCGTTCTGTGAGGTTATTGGAATTTTCCTAGAAGAAAATTTTTTACTTTTCGTCAAAAAACGTGTTTTTCGACAAAAAAGTATGGAAAAACCGGGAATTACGACTACCAAACGGGACTCGAGCTCGCGGAACGCGCACCAGAGTACAGGTAAGGCAGGTAAGTATCTATTTAAACTAAAATCAAATGTGTTTTTGAGGTAAAATTTTGAGATAAAAATTAGTTTAAGTTTTTTAAAAAGAAAATATTGAAGAATTTTCTAAGTCCTATAACGAAAAAATATTTTCGCGTTTTTGTCAATTTTAATTAGTCAGGACGTAGGACGGAACCTATTTAAGATCAAATTCGCTGAAAACAGCTTCAAAATGCGTCACCTGGATGCAAAGTTATAACGGTTTGATGTATTTACTGGATAGCTAAGGTGGATTTCGTCTGTTTATGAATTTAATTGATTTTAAAAATTTTGATTTTCTATGTTAGCTAGGCGCACGTGCGAGGTGTCAAAAGACGCGTCTCGGCGCGGGCTAGCGTTCTGTGAGGTTATTGGAATTTTCCTAGAAGAAAATTTTTTACTTTTCGTCAAAAAACGTGTTTTTCGACAAAAAAGTATGGAAAAACCGGGAATTACGACTACCAAACGGGACTCGAGCTCGCGGAACGCGCACCAGAGTACAGGTAAGGCAGGTAAGTATCTATTTAAACTAAAATCAAATGTGTTTTTGAGGTAAAATTTTGAGATAAAAATTAGTTTAAGTTTTTTAAAAAGAAAATATTGAAGAATTTTCTAAGTCCTATAACGAAAAAATATTTTCGCGTTTTTGTCAATTTTAATTAGTCAGGACGTAGGACGGAACCTATTTAAGATCAAATTCGCTGAAAACAGCTTCAAAATGCGTCACCTGGATGCAAAGTTATAACGGTTTGATGTATTTACTGGATAGCTAAGGTGGATTTCGTCTGTTTATGAATTTAATTGATTTTAAAAATTTTGATTTTCTATGTTAGCTAGGCGCACGTGCGAGGTGTCAAAAGACGCGTCTCGGCGCGGGCTAGCGTTCTGTGAGGTTATTGGAATTTTCCTAGAAGAAAATTTTTTACTTTTCGTCAAAAAACGTGTTTTTCGACAAAAAAGTATGGAAAAACCGGGAATTACGACTACCAAACGGGACTCGAGCTCGCGGAACGCGCACCAGAGTACAGGTAAGGCAGGTAAGTATCTATTTAAACTAAAATCAAATGTGTTTTTGAGGTAAAATTTTGAGATAAAAATTAGTTTAAGTTTTTTAAAAAGAAAATATTGAAGAATTTTCTAAGTCCTATAACGAAAAAATATTTTCGCGTTTTTGTCAATTTTAATTAGTCAGGACGTAGGACGGAACCTATTTAAGATCAAATTCGCTGAAAACAGCTTCAAAATGCGTCACCTGGATGCAAAGTTATAACGGTTTGATGTATTTACTGGATAGCTAAGGTGGATTTCGTCTGTTTATGAATTTAATTGATTTTAAAAATTTTGATTTTCTATGTTAGCTAGGCGCACGTGCGAGGTGTCAAAAGACGCGTCTCGGCGCGGGCTAGCGTTCTGTGAGGTTATTGGAATTTTCCTAGAAGAAAATTTTTTACTTTTCGTCAAAAAACGTGTTTTTCGACAAAAAAGTATGGAAAAACCGGGAATTACGACTACCAAACGGGACTCGAGCTCGCGGAACGCGCACCAGAGTACAGGTAAGGCAGGTAAGTATCTATTTAAACTAAAATCAAATGTGTTTTTGAGGTAAAATTTTGAGATAAAAATTAGTTTAAGTTTTTTAAAAAGAAAATATTGAAGAATTTTCTAAGTCCTATAACGAAAAAATATTTTCGCGTTTTTGTCAATTTTAATTAGTCAGGACGTAGGACGGAACCTATTTAAGATCAAATTCGCTGAAAACAGCTTCAAAATGCGTCACCTGGATGCAAAGTTATAACGGTTTGATGTATTTACTGGATAGCTAAGGTGGATTTCGTCTGTTTATGAATTTAATTGATTTTAAAAATTTTGATTTTCTATGTTAGCTAGGCGCACGTGCGAGGTGTCAAAAGACGCGTCTCGGCGCGGGCTAGCGTTCTGTGAGGTTATTGGAATTTTCCTAGAAGAAAATTTTTTACTTTTCGTCAAAAAACGTGTTTTTCGACAAAAAAGTATGGAAAAACCGGGAATTACGACTACCAAACGGGACTCGAGCTCGCGGAACGCGCACCAGAGTACAGGTAAGGCAGGTAAGTATCTATTTAAACTAAAATCAAATGTGTTTTTGAGGTAAAATTTTGAGATAAAAATTAGTTTAAGTTTTTTAAAAAGAAAATATTGAAGAATTTTCTAAGTCCTATAACGAAAAAATATTTTCGCGTTTTTGTCAATTTTAATTAGTCAGGACGTAGGACGGAACCTATTTAAGATCAAATTCGCTGAAAACAGCTTCAAAATGCGTCACCTGGATGCAAAGTTATAACGGTTTGATGTATTTACTGGATAGCTAAGGTGGATTTCGTCTGTTTATGAATTTAATTGATTTTAAAAATTTTGATTTTCTATGTTAGCTAGGCGCACGTGCGAGGTGTCAAAAGACGCGTCTCGGCGCGGGCTAGCGTTCTGTGAGGTTATTGGAATTTTCCTAGAAGAAAATTTTTTACTTTTCGTCAAAAAACGTGTTTTTCGACAAAAAAGTATGGAAAAACCGGGAATTACGACTACCAAACGGGACTCGAGCTCGCGGAACGCGCACCAGAGTACAGGTAAGGCAGGTAAGTATCTATTTAAACTAAAATCAAATGTGTTTTTGAGGTAAAATTTTGAGATAAAAATTAGTTTAAGTTTTTTAAAAAGAAAATATTGAAGAATTTTCTAAGTCCTATAACGAAAAAATATTTTCGCGTTTTTGTCAATTTTAATTAGTCAGGACGTAGGACGGAACCTATTTAAGATCAAATTCGCTGAAAACAGCTTCAAAATGCGTCACCTGGATGCAAAGTTATAACGGTTTGATGTATTTACTGGATAGCTAAGGTGGATTTCGTCTGTTTATGAATTTAATTGATTTTAAAAATTTTGATTTTCTATGTTAGCTAGGCGCACGTGCGAGGTGTCAAAAGACGCGTCTCGGCGCGGGCTAGCGTTCTGTGAGGTTATTGGAATTTTCCTAGAAGAAAATTTTTTACTTTTCGTCAAAAAACGTGTTTTTCGACAAAAAAGTATGGAAAAACCGGGAATTACGACTACCAAACGGGACTCGAGCTCGCGGAACGCGCACCAGAGTACAGGTAAGGCAGGTAAGTATCTATTTAAACTAAAATCAAATGTGTTTTTGAGGTAAAATTTTGAGATAAAAATTAGTTTAAGTTTTTTAAAAAGAAAATATTGAAGAATTTTCTAAGTCCTATAACGAAAAAATATTTTCGCGTTTTTGTCAATTTTAATTAGTCAGGACGTAGGACGGAACCTATTTAAGATCAAATTCGCTGAAAACAGCTTCAAAATGCGTCACCTGGATGCAAAGTTATAACGGTTTGATGTATTTACTGGATAGCTAAGGTGGATTTCGTCTGTTTATGAATTTAATTGATTTTAAAAATTTTGATTTTCTATGTTAGCTAGGCGCACGTGCGAGGTGTCAAAAGACGCGTCTCGGCGCGGGCTAGCGTTCTGTGAGGTTATTGGAATTTTCCTAGAAGAAAATTTTTTACTTTTCGTCAAAAAACGTGTTTTTCGACAAAAAAGTATGGAAAAACCGGGAATTACGACTACCAAACGGGACTCGAGCTCGCGGAACGCGCACCAGAGTACAGGTAAGGCAGGTAAGTATCTATTTAAACTAAAATCAAATGTGTTTTTGAGGTAAAATTTTGAGATAAAAATTAGTTTAAGTTTTTTAAAAAGAAAATATTGAAGAATTTTCTAAGTCCTATAACGAAAAAATATTTTCGCGTTTTTGTCAATTTTAATTAGTCAGGACGTAGGACGGAACCTATTTAAGATCAAATTCGCTGAAAACAGCTTCAAAATGCGTCACCTGGATGCAAAGTTATAACGGTTTGATGTATTTACTGGATAGCTAAGGTGGATTTCGTCTGTTTATGAATTTAATTGATTTTAAAAATTTTGATTTTCTATGTTAGCTAGGCGCACGTGCGAGGTGTCAAAAGACGCGTCTCGGCGCGGGCTAGCGTTCTGTGAGGTTATTGGAATTTTCCTAGAAGAAAATTTTTTACTTTTCGTCAAAAAACGTGTTTTTCGACAAAAAAGTATGGAAAAACCGGGAATTACGACTACCAAACGGGACTCGAGCTCGCGGAACGCGCACCAGAGTACAGGTAAGGCAGGTAAGTATCTATTTAAACTAAAATCAAATGTGTTTTTGAGGTAAAATTTTGAGATAAAAATTAGTTTAAGTTTTTTAAAAAGAAAATATTGAAGAATTTTCTAAGTCCTATAACGAAAAAATATTTTCGCGTTTTTGTCAATTTTAATTAGTCAGGACGTAGGACGGAACCTATTTAAGATCAAATTCGCTGAAAACAGCTTCAAAATGCGTCACCTGGATGCAAAGTTATAACGGTTTGATGTATTTACTGGATAGCTAAGGTGGATTTCGTCTGTTTATGAATTTAATTGATTTTAAAAATTTTGATTTTCTATGTTAGCTAGGCGCACGTGCGAGGTGTCAAAAGACGCGTCTCGGCGCGGGCTAGCGTTCTGTGAGGTTATTGGAATTTTCCTAGAAGAAAATTTTTTACTTTTCGTCAAAAAACGTGTTTTTCGACAAAAAAGTATGGAAAAACCGGGAATTACGACTACCAAACGGGACTCGAGCTCGCGGAACGCGCACCAGAGTACAGGTAAGGCAGGTAAGTATCTATTTAAACTAAAATCAAATGTGTTTTTGAGGTAAAATTTTGAGATAAAAATTAGTTTAAGTTTTTTAAAAAGAAAATATTGAAGAATTTTCTAAGTCCTATAACGAAAAAATATTTTCGCGTTTTTGTCAATTTTAATTAGTCAGGACGTAGGACGGAACCTATTTAAGATCAAATTCGCTGAAAACAGCTTCAAAATGCGTCACCTGGATGCAAAGTTATAACGGTTTGATGTATTTACTGGATAGCTAAGGTGGATTTCGTCTGTTTATGAATTTAATTGATTTTAAAAATTTTGATTTTCTATGTTAGCTAGGCGCACGTGCGAGGTGTCAAAAGACGCGTCTCGGCGCGGGCTAGCGTTCTGTGAGGTTATTGGAATTTTCCTAGAAGAAAATTTTTTACTTTTCGTCAAAAAACGTGTTTTTCGACAAAAAAGTATGGAAAAACCGGGAATTACGACTACCAAACGGGACTCGAGCTCGCGGAACGCGCACCAGAGTACAGGTAAGGCAGGTAAGTATCTATTTAAACTAAAATCAAATGTGTTTTTGAGGTAAAATTTTGAGATAAAAATTAGTTTAAGTTTTTTAAAAAGAAAATATTGAAGAATTTTCTAAGTCCTATAACGAAAAAATATTTTCGCGTTTTTGTCAATTTTAATTAGTCAGGACGTAGGACGGAACCTATTTAAGATCAAATTCGCTGAAAACAGCTTCAAAATGCGTCACCTGGATGCAAAGTTATAACGGTTTGATGTATTTACTGGATAGCTAAGGTGGATTTCGTCTGTTTATGAATTTAATTGATTTTAAAAATTTTGATTTTCTATGTTAGCTAGGCGCACGTGCGAGGTGTCAAAAGACGCGTCTCGGCGCGGGCTAGCGTTCTGTGAGGTTATTGGAATTTTCCTAGAAGAAAATTTTTTACTTTTCGTCAAAAAACGTGTTTTTCGACAAAAAAGTATGGAAAAACCGGGAATTACGACTACCAAACGGGACTCGAGCTCGCGGAACGCGCACCAGAGTACAGGTAAGGCAGGTAAGTATCTATTTAAACTAAAATCAAATGTGTTTTTGAGGTAAAATTTTGAGATAAAAATTAGTTTAAGTTTTTTAAAAAGAAAATATTGAAGAATTTTCTAAGTCCTATAACGAAAAAATATTTTCGCGTTTTTGTCAATTTTAATTAGTCAGGACGTAGGACGGAACCTATCTAAGATCAAATTCGCTGAAAACAGCTTCAAAATGCGTCACCTGGATGCAAAGTTATAACGGTTTGATGTATTTACTGGATAGCTAAGGTGGATTTCGTCTGTTTATGAATTTAATTGATTTTAAAAATTTTGATTTTCTATGTTAGCTAGGCGCACGTGCGAGGTGTCAAAAGACGCGTCTCGGCGCGGGCTAGCGTTCTGTGAGGTTATTGGAATTTTCCTAGAAGAAAATTTTTTACTTTTCGTCAAAAAACGTGTTTTTCGACAAAAAAGTATGGAAAAACCGGGAATTACGACTACCAAACGGGACTCGAGCTCGCGGAACGCGCACCAGAGTACAGGTAAGGCAGGTAAGTATCTATTTAAACTAAAATCAAATGTGTTTTTGAGGTAAAATTTTGAGATAAAAATTAGTTTAAGTTTTTTAAAAAGAAAATATTGAAGAATTTTCTAAGTCCTATAACGAAAAAATATTTTCGCGTTTTTGTCAATTTTAATTAGTCAGGACGTAGGACGGAACCTATTTAAGATCAAATTCGCTGAAAACAGCTTCAAAATGCGTCACCTGGATGCAAAGTTATAACGGTTTGATGTATTTACTGGATAGCTAAGGTGGATTTCGTCTGTTTATGAATTTAATTGATTTTAAAAATTTTGATTTTCTATGTTAGCTAGGCGCACGTGCGAGGTGTCAAAAGACGCGTCTCGGCGCGGGCTAGCGTTCTGTGAGGTTATTGGAATTTTCCTAGAAGAAAATTTTTTACTTTTCGTCAAAAAACGTGTTTTTCGACAAAAAAGTATGGAAAAACCGGGAATTACGACTACCAAACGGGACTCGAGCTCGCGGAACGCGCACCAGAGTACAGGTAAGGCAGGTAAGTATCTATTTAAACTAAAATCAAATGTGTTTTTGAGGTAAAATTTTGAGATAAAAATTAGTTTAAGTTTTTTAAAAAGAAAATATTGAAGAATTTTCTAAGTCCTATAACGAAAAAATATTTTCGCGTTTTTGTCAATTTTAATTAGTCAGGACGTAGGACGGAACCTATTTAAGATCAAATTCGCTGAAAACAGCTTCAAAATGCGTCACCTGGATGCAAAGTTATAACGGTTTGATGTATTTACTGGATAGCTAAGGTGGATTTCGTCTGTTTATGAATTTAATTGATTTTAAAAATTTTGATTTTCTATGTTAGCTAGGCGCACGTGCGAGGTGTCAAAAGACGCGTCTCGGCGCGGGCTAGCGTTCTGTGAGGTTATTGGAATTTTCCTAGAAGAAAATTTTTTACTTTTCGTCAAAAAACGTGTTTTTCGACAAAAAAGTATGGAAAAACCGGGAATTACGACTACCAAACGGGACTCGAGCTCGCGGAACGCGCACCAGAGTACAGGTAAGGCAGGTAAGTATCTATTTAAACTAAAATCAAATGTGTTTTTGAGGTAAAATTTTGAGATAAAAATTAGTTTAAGTTTTTTAAAAAGAAAATATTGAAGAATTTTCTAAGTCCTATAACGAAAAAATATTTTCGCGTTTTTGTCAATTTTAATTAGTCAGGACGTAGGACGGAACCTATTTAAGATCAAATTCGCTGAAAACAGCTTCAAAATGCGTCACCTGGATGCAAAGTTATAACGGTTTGATGTATTTACTGGATAGCTAAGGTGGATTTCGTCTGTTTATGAATTTAATTGATTTTAAAAATTTTGATTTTCTATGTTAGCTAGGCGCACGTGCGAGGTGTCAAAAGACGCGTCTCGGCGCGGGCTAGCGTTCTGTGAGGTTATTGGAATTTTCCTAGAAGAAAATTTTTTACTTTTCGTCAAAAAACGTGTTTTTCGACAAAAAAGTATGGAAAAACCGGGAATTACGACTACCAAACGGGACTCGAGCTCGCGGAACGCGCACCAGAGTACAGGTAAGGCAGGTAAGTATCTATTTAAACTAAAATCAAATGTGTTTTTGAGGTAAAATTTTGAGATAAAAATTAGTTTAAGTTTTTTAAAAAGAAAATATTGAAGAATTTTCTAAGTCCTATAACGAAAAAATATTTTCGCGTTTTTGTCAATTTTAATTAGTCAGGACGTAGGACGGAACCTATTTAAGATCAAATTCGCTGAAAACAGCTTCAAAATGCGTCACCTGGATGCAAAGTTATAACGGTTTGATGTATTTACTGGATAGCTAAGGTGGATTTCGTCTGTTTATGAATTTAATTGATTTTAAAAATTTTGATTTTCTATGTTAGCTAGGCGCACGTGCGAGGTGTCAAAAGACGCGTCTCGGCGCGGGCTAGCGTTCTGTGAGGTTATTGGAATTTTCCTAGAAGAAAATTTTTTACTTTTCGTCAAAAAACGTGTTTTTCGACAAAAAAGTATGGAAAAACCGGGAATTACGACTACCAAACGGGACTCGAGCTCGCGGAACGCGCACCAGAGTACAGGTAAGGCAGGTAAGTATCTATTTAAACTAAAATCAAATGTGTTTTTGAGGTAAAATTTTGAGATAAAAATTAGTTTAAGTTTTTTAAAAAGAAAATATTGAAGAATTTTCTAAGTCCTATAACGAAAAAATATTTTCGCGTTTTTGTCAATTTTAATTAGTCAGGACGTAGGACGGAACCTATTTAAGATCAAATTCGCTGAAAACAGCTTCAAAATGCGTCACCTGGATGCAAAGTTATAACGGTTTGATGTATTTACTGGATAGCTAAGGTGGATTTCGTCTGTTTATGAATTTAATTGATTTTAAAAATTTTGATTTTCTATGTTAGCTAGGCGCACGTGCGAGGTGTCAAAAGACGCGTCTCGGCGCGGGCTAGCGTTCTGTGAGGTTATTGGAATTTTCCTAGAAGAAAATTTTTTACTTTTCGTCAAAAAACGTGTTTTTCGACAAAAAAGTATGGAAAAACCGGGAATTACGACTACCAAACGGGACTCGAGCTCGCGGAACGCGCACCAGAGTACAGGTAAGGCAGGTAAGTATCTATTTAAACTAAAATCAAATGTGTTTTTGAGGTAAAATTTTGAGATAAAAATTAGTTTAAGTTTTTTAAAAAGAAAATATTGAAGAATTTTCTAAGTCCTATAACGAAAAAATATTTTCGCGTTTTTGTCAATTTTAATTAGTCAGGACGTAGGACGGAACCTATTTAAGATCAAATTCGCTGAAAACAGCTTCAAAATGCGTCACCTGGATGCAAAGTTATAACGGTTTGATGTATTTACTGGATAGCTAAGGTGGATTTCGTCTGTTTATGAATTTAATTGATTTTAAAAATTTTGATTTTCTATGTTAGCTAGGCGCACGTGCGAGGTGTCAAAAGACGCGTCTCGGCGCGGGCTAGCGTTCTGTGAGGTTATTGGAATTTTCCTAGAAGAAAATTTTTTACTTTTCGTCAAAAAACGTGTTTTTCGACAAAAAAGTATGGAAAAACCGGGAATTACGACTACCAAACGGGACTCGAGCTCGCGGAACGCGCACCAGAGTACAGGTAAGGCAGGTAAGTATCTATTTAAACTAAAATCAAATGTGTTTTTGAGGTAAAATTTTGAGATAAAAATTAGTTTAAGTTTTTTAAAAAGAAAATATTGAAGAATTTTCTAAGTCCTATAACGAAAAAATATTTTCGCGTTTTTGTCAATTTTAATTAGTCAGGACGTAGGACGGAACCTATTTAAGATCAAATTCGCTGAAAACAGCTTCAAAATGCGTCACCTGGATGCAAAGTTATAACGGTTTGATGTATTTACTGGATAGCTAAGGTGGATTTCGTCTGTTTATGAATTTAATTGATTTTAAAAATTTTGATTTTCTATGTTAGCTAGGCGCAGTGCGAGGTGTCAAAAGACGCGTCTCGGCGCGGGCTAGCGTTCTGTGAGGTTATTGGAATTTTCCTAGAAGAAAATTTTTTACTTTTCGTCAAAAAACGTGTTTTTCGACAAAAAAGTATGGAAAAACCGGGAATTACGACTACCAAACGGGACTCGAGCTCGCGGAACGCGCACCAGAGTACAGGTAAGGCAGGTAAGTATCTATTTAAACTAAAATCAAATGTGTTTTTGAGGTAAAATTTTGAGATAAAAATTAGTTTAAGTTTTTTAAAAAGAAAATATTGAAGAATTTTCTAAGTCCTATAACGAAAAAATATTTTCGCGTTTTTGTCAATTTTAATTAGTCAGGGACGTAGGACGGAACCTATTTAAGATCAAATTCGCTGAAAACAGCTTCAAAATGCGTCACCTGGATGCAAAGTTATAACGGTTTGATGTATTTACTGGATAGCTAAGGTGGATTTCGTCTGTTTATGAATTTAATTGATTTTAAAAATTTTGATTTTCTATGTTAGCTAGGCGCACGTGCGAGGTGTCAAAAGACGCGTCTCGGCGCGGGCTAGCGTTCTGTGAGGTTATTGGAATTTTCCTAGAAGAAAATTTTTTACTTTTCGTCAAAAAACGTGTTTTTCGACAAAAAAGTATGGAAAAACCGGGAATTACGACTACCAAACGGGACTCGAGCTCGCGGAACGCGCACCAGAGTACAGGTAAGGCAGGTAAGTATCTATTTAAACTAAAATCAAATGTGTTTTTGAGGTAAAATTTTGAGATAAAAATTAGTTTAAGTTTTTTAAAAAGAAAATATTGAAGAATTTTCTAAGTCCTATAACGAAAAAATATTTTCGCGTTTTTGTCAATTTTAATTAGTCAGGACGTAGGACGGAACCTATTTAAGATCAAATTCGCTGAAAACAGCTTCAAAATGCGTCACCTGGATGCAAAGTTATAACGGTTTGATGTATTTACTGGATAGCTAAGGTGGATTTCGTCTGTTTATGAATTTAATTGATTTTAAAAATTTTGATTTTCTATGTTAGCTAGGCGCACGTGCGAGGTGTCAAAAGACGCGTCTCGGCGCGGGCTAGCGTTCTGTGAGGTTATTGGAATTTTCCTAGAAGAAAATTTTTTACTTTTCGTCAAAAAACGTGTTTTTCGACAAAAAAGTATGGAAAAACCGGGAATTACGACTACCAAACGGGACTCGAGCTCGCGGAACGCGCACCAGAGTACAGGTAAGGCAGGTAAGTATCTATTTAAACTAAATCAAATGTGTTTTTGAGGTAAAATTTTGAGATAAAAATTAGTTTAAGTTTTTTAAAAAGAAAATATTGAAGAATTTTCTAAGTCCTATAACGAAAAAATATTTTCGCGTTTTTGTCAATTTTAATTAGTCAGGACGTAGGACGGAACCTATTTAAGATCAAATTCGCTGAAAACAGCTTCAAAATGCGTCACCTGGATGCAAAGTTATAACGGTTTGATGTATTTACTGGATAGCTAAGGTGGATTTCGTCTGTTTATGAATTTAATTGATTTTAAAAATTTTGATTTTCTATGTTAGCTAGGCGCACGTGCGAGGTGTCAAAAGACGCGTCTCGGCGCGGGCTAGCGTTCTGTGAGGTTATTGGAATTTTCCTAGAAGAAAATTTTTTACTTTTCGTCAAAAAACGTGTTTTTCGACAAAAAAGTATGGAAAAACCGGGAATTACGACTACCAAACGGGACTCGAGCTCGCGGAACGCGCACCAGAGTACAGGTAAGGCAGGTAAGTATCTATTTAAACTAAAATCAAATGTGTTTTTGAGGTAAAATTTTGAGATAAAAATTAGTTTAAGTTTTTTAAAAAGAAAATATTGAAGAATTTTCTAAGTCCTATAACGAAAAAATATTTTCGCGTTTTTGTCAATTTTAATTAGTCAGGACGTAGGACGGAACCTATTTAAGATCAAATTCGCTGAAAACAGCTTCAAAATGCGTCACCTGGATGCAAAGTTATAACGGTTTGATGTATTTACTGGATAGCTAAGGTGGATTTCGTCTGTTTATGAATTTAATTGATTTTAAAAATTTTGATTTTCTATGTTAGCTAGGCGCACGTGCGAGGTGTCAAAAGACGCGTCTCGGCGCGGGCTAGCGTTCTGTGAGGTTATTGGAATTTTCCTAGAAGAAAATTTTTTACTTTTCGTCAAAAAACGTGTTTTTCGACAAAAAAGTATGGAAAAACCGGGAATTACGACTACCAAACGGGACTCGAGCTCGCGGAACGCGCACCAGAGTACAGGTAAGGCAGGTAAGTATCTATTTAAACTAAAATCAAATGTGTTTTTGAGGTAAAATTTTGAGATAAAAATTAGTTTAAGTTTTTTAAAAAGAAAATATTGAAGAATTTTCTAAGTCCTATAACGAAAAAATATTTTCGCGTTTTTGTCAATTTTAATTAGTCAGGACGTAGGACGGAACCTATTTAAGATCAAATTCGCTGAAAACAGCTTCAAAATGCGTCACCTGGATGCAAAGTTATAACGGTTTGATGTATTTACTGGATAGCTAAGGTGGATTTCGTCTGTTTATGAATTTAATTGATTTTAAAAATTTTGATTTTCTATGTTAGCTAGGCGCACGTGCGAGGTGTCAAAAGACGCGTCTCGGCGCGGGCTAGCGTTCTGTGAGGTTATTGGAATTTTCCTAGAAGAAAATTTTTTACTTTTCGTCAAAAAACGTGTTTTTCGACAAAAAAGTATGGAAAAACCGGGAATTACGACTACCAAACGGGACTCGAGCTCGCGGAACGCGCACCAGAGTACAGGTAAGGCAGGTAAGTATCTATTTAAACTAAAATCAAATGTGTTTTTGAGGTAAAATTTTGAGATAAAAATTAGTTTAAGTTTTTTAAAAAGAAAATATTGAAGAATTTTCTAAGTCCTATAACGAAAAAATATTTTCGCGTTTTTGTCAATTTTAATTAGTCAGGACGTAGGACGGAACCTATTTAAGATCAAATTCGCTGAAAACAGCTTCAAAATGCGTCACCTGGATGCAAAGTTATAACGGTTTGATGTATTTACTGGATAGCTAAGGTGGATTTCGTCTGTTTATGAATTTAATTGATTTTAAAAATTTTGATTTTCTATGTTAGCTAGGCGCACGTGCGAGG